>CM060120.1:13092007-15804507 GCA_030522415.1 Channallabes apus
TCATTTTTTAAAAATAATAACAATCAAGATAATAATTTGTTATTTTATGCAATGATAGTGCTTTACAACCATCACTCTTTGTCACTCTCAGGTAATAAGGGTCTCGTGTAGGGTCTCGTGTAGGGTCTCGTGTAGGGTCTCGTGTAGGGTCTCGTGTAGGGTCTCGTGTAGGGTCTCGTGTAGGGTCTCGTGTAGGGTCTCGTGTAGGGTCTCAGGGGTAGCTCAGTGGTTTTATAATTGGACTACGGTTCAGCAGGTCCTACAGTAGGTTCAAACCCCATGACCACCAAGTTGCCACTGTTGGGTCCTTGAGCAAGGCCCTTAACCCTCAACTGCTCAGATGTATTTTGAGCTAAAAATCTCTGGTAAGTCGCATCTGCCAATTGCGTAAATGTAAATCAGTGATTGATATAAAGTACTTCTTTAAAACCTGTTGGATCTGAGCATATAGTCAAAAAGATATCCGGAGTACTCTGGTCACTTGCTCAATCCATGCCTGCTTGATTGCTTACTGAAGATAATGTACAAGGATTTTCTGAAGAATTCACAATTCACTTGAGAATTTCCTAGTTTTAGGCATTTTAATGCAGAGTTAAACACCACGGTTTCAGAAAGCAAATGTCCTGCCACATACTAAACCGAAGAATCAAACCCTTGACCCCGGAGGTGCAAGGCCACAATGCTAACCACTATGCCTCCATGCCATAATGTTAATTATTTTAATGTACAGTAAATAAAAAATAAATAAAAAATACACGGGTAAGACCTGTTAATATTCCATAGGACCCATTAAAACTGAATTAACAGTCACTCTTACTACTGAAATGATTTCAGGTTACCTCAAACAATAAAAAGTTATTTTATTTATTTATTTGTTTTTAACTACAAAAAGTAGAGTAATGTATAAACACCTGTGAATAGGCTCACTAGTCAGAGTGAGGTTTCTAGGTTTGGGTTTAGGTGGAAGAGCAGGTTTCTCTCCACCAAAGGTTTTAGTCATGGCCGCCACTCGACCTCTCTCCAGGGCCTTTAGAGAACGCCTGCGGTCATCCTCCCTCGTCTGCTTGGCCAGGGAACGTCTCCGCTGGTCAGCTGCTTTAGATTTCCGCACTAGAACACACCCAGAACATATATTTGAACTACTGGAATGCTATATTCACTTTAGCTTTGGTTACATCCAAGAAACTGTTCTGTCCATTGGATATCATTTTGGTTTTTTATTATTATAAATATTTGAAGTTTGGCATGACATCTCTCTTACATGAATCCTTCCAGGCCTTGTCCTCATTGTCTTGGGCTTTTCGTTGACTCTGTACTTCCTTCAGGTTCATATAGATCTGCTGTGCCCTCTCCTCCTTGAGTCTCTTGACCTCCTCCTCAGCTTTTCGTCGTTCTTCTTCCTCCTTCCTCTGAAAATGAATTATCATAAAACAATAAAGGGCAGGACAGGACAAGAACTAGAAAACAGGAACAGAACAGGGAAAATAAATGGCGTCTTGATTCGCCAGAACTAATGAAGAATTAAGGGAGAATGAATACGGCTTCAAAATGCGTATTGTAGCGGCTAATGTTGCAAACCTTGAAAAAAAGAAAACTTTAACAAAAGATTGACTTTTGACCTCATTTGAGATGGTGAAATGGTTGGAAACAGCTCTAGACAGAATAGGGCCGGATGAGGTCGGAGATGGAGTTGCAACTAGAGTAAGAACAGATGTTTCTTCATATTCATAAAATAAAAAATAAAAATGTTACACTGGTTCTCCTTGGTTGAATCAGATTCTAGCACCTTCATCTACAGGGTGGGTGAAAAGTAACTACGCATTTAAACATTTTTCCATATTGCTATGTGCTTTATTGTATAGACAACTGAAAGCAAATCTTTAAATTTCAAAGCAGGCACCGGGGGTGTCAACCAGTTTCCTCAAACGGCTGGGGATGGAATATACAGTCTTCTAAGGGAAGTCGTTTGATATATTGCTGAGAACCTCCTGAATCCATGCCTCCAAGTCTTCCAGCATGCGAGGCTTTGTCCTGTACAGCTCCGCCTTTGCATAGCCCCACAGAAAAAAAAACATAAATCACATGGAGTGAGATCTGGACTTCTTCATGAGGTCCGTGTCGTCCCAGCCAACATCATGAAAAATGCCACTCTAACCACGCAGACACATTAAGAGCAAAATGGGGTGGTGCACCATCGGGTTGTCTCCAGTAATGCTTGAGTAATACAGTACGTTCTGTAGCCATTAAATATTGCCTAGTTCATTTTTATTTTTATCAACAAGTTCTAACTAAGTTTTGGACGAAACCAGTTTTAACTCAGTGGTTCTTGGCCATACTACAAATCTGGAGTAACTGGTGGAGCAAGCTGTGCAAAGCACGAGAAACCTCTTCAAGGTGTGAAATCTTCATGCTTTATCTAGATTTGATGTAACGACTCACAACACCTTCAGATCTTCTTGTCGACTCTTCTCCAGGGCAACTGCCTTCTGGGCTTCCTCCTGCCTGGCGGCGTCCTCCTTCTCAATATACAACCCAGAGAAACGCTTCTCCAGTTCAGCTTCTTTCTTGGCCCTGAAAAATGATCACAACACCCCTGTCAAATGCATCATCAATAACATTCCAGCGCTGTCACTGTGAAATTCCTGTAATAGTATCTTGTATAGGAGCAACCCAACACAAACCATTACAATATGCAAATCTTAAACATGAAAGTATATTTGTGACCTTTTAAGTTTCACACTGTTTTACTGTCAGTCCAGAAGACAGAAATTCGGGGTTACATTTAAAAAAAAAAAAATGGTCACAAATGATCTCTGTCCATCTAAAATGGTATTTGTCTACATGAAGTGAATTTAGCTCTTGTTTTAACTCATGAGCAGATAATAGACAATAACATATGTATACTAATCAGCCAATCAAATGGCAGATCCAGAACATAAAATTCATATAAACAAATAAGAAAAATGTCAGCTAATGTTCACATTATATTCTATAATAAAAAACCAAGTGTAATCTTGAACCAACAACATGGTTGTTAGTACAAAACGGGCTGAAGTGAGTATTTCAGAAACTGCTGATCTCCTGGGATTTACACACAAATCAGCCTCTAGTTTACACTCGATATTATAAAGGTTCTGTGGGTGGAAACTCACTGCTGATAAGTGAGGTCAAAGGAAAATGGACAGATTGCTCCAAGTTCCCAGGAAGGATATACTAACTCATATAATCACTCCTTAGAGCTGTGGTGAGCAAAAAGTCATCATCATGCACAAAACATTGAACTTTGAGCTGGATGGGCAACAACAGTAGAAAACCACATTGGGTTTATCTCCTGTTAGCCAAGAACAGGAATCTGAGGCCATCATGGGCGCTCAGACAACTGAAGACAACTGAAGGTTGAAAAAAGAAGAAGAAGAAGAAGAAGAATGCCAAATTATTGCCATACATCAAGAAAAGAAAGCAACTATGGACATTTGAAATGACTGGATTTGGGTTTCAGAACAGTCCGGTGCATTATTAAACCCTGGAACAATAGATCTTACCCATCATCTTCTTCAAAAAAAATATGGTTTAAAAAAAATATCATGAATGCAAATCATTTAATCGTGAGCTGAAGATGCATTATAAATAAATAAATAAATAATAAATCAACGTAGAAACCACAGCTATGTTTAACTGTGAAAGTAAGAGCATTTCCATATGAAATCAGCTGATGCCTGAATATACTGAATGATCAGGTTATCACATGTATGAAGTGTCTTCTTTCCTGATGGCATGAGTAGATACACACACACACACACACACACACACACACACACACACACACACACACACACACACACACACACACACACACACACACGTATATACACACATATACAGTACTAGGAAGCTAGGTTAAGGGCAGAGGTGAGCATTTGTGAGCAGCAATATGGTTTCATGCCTAGAAAAAGTACATCAGATGCAGTATTTGGTTTGAGGATGCTGGCGGAGAAGTACAGAGAAGGTAATAAAGAGTTGCATTGTGTCTTTGTAGATTTAGAGAAAGCGTACGACAGGGTGCCGAGAGAGGAGCTGTGGTCTTGTATGAGGAAGTCTGGAGTGGCAGAGAAGTATGTTAGAGTGGTGCAGGACATGTATGAGAGCTGTAAGACAGTGGTGAGATGTGCTGTAGGTGTGACAGAAGAGTTCAAGGTGGAGGTGGGTCTGCATCAAGGATCGGCTCTTTTTGTTTGCTCTAGTGATGGACAGGATGACAGATGAGGTTAGACGGGAGTCTCCATGGTCTATGATGTTTGCAGATGACATTGTGCTTTGTAGCGAGAGCAGGGAACAGGTGGAAGAAAACTTAGAGAGGTGGAGGAACGCTCTGGAAAGCAGAGGAATGAAGGTTAGCCGCAGCAAGACGGAATACATGTGTGTAAATGAGAAGAACCCAAGAGGAATGGTGAGGCTACAGGGAGGAGAGGTAAAGAAGGTGCAGGACTTTAAGTACTTAGGGTCAACGGTCCAGAGCAATGGAGTGTTCAAAGGAGGTGAAGAGACGAGTACAGGCAGGTTGGAATGGGTGAAGAAAAGTTTCAGGTGTGTTGTGCGATAAAAGAGTATCGGCGAGAATGAAAGGAAAGGTGTACAGGACAGTGGTGAGACCAGTGATGCTCTACGGCTTAGAGACAGTGGCACTGAAGAAAAGACAGGAGGCAGAGTTGGAGGTAGCAGAGCTGAAGATGTTGAGGTTCTCTTTGGGAGTGACAAGGATGGATAGGATCAAGAATCAGTTCATCAGAGGGACAACCCGTGTTAGATGTTTTGGAGATAAAGTCAGAGAGGCCAGATTGAGGTGGTTTGGACAAGTTCAGAGGAGAGATGGTGAATATATCGGTAGAAGGATGCTGAGGTTGGAACTGCCAGGCAGGAGGTCTAGAGGAAGACCAAAGAGGAGATTTATGGATGCAGTGAGAGAATACATGAAGTTAGTATATATACACACTAACTGTTGGTGTTAGAGAAGAGGATGCATAGGATAGGGTTAGATGGAGGCAGATGATTCGCTGTGGCGACCCCTGAAAGGGAACAGCCGAAAGACAAAGAAGAAGAAGAATAAGATACAGCACTAAGCTACTAGGATCCTAATGCTTGGCCTAATTTCTTCCAACAGGTCAATTTTTAGGACTGACTACTTACTTGCTACTTTTTGACAGCTGGTACTGTCAGGAGGAAGTCAATCTTATTTACTCTTAATGTTATATATCTGGTTTATATAGTATATACAGTAGGTATAAAAAAAAAAAAAATCAGGTTTTATTAAAATAATCAGGTTTTGTTGCTTTGCAACCTGAAACGAAGACAGGTTTTTGTTTTATCCAGCTGCATTTACTCAATGCAACTACTAACATCCAAGAGAAAGAAATAACAGAAAAAGAAATGAAAAACAGATTGTTTTTCCCTACTGATTTAATCCTCCTCCTTAAAATGACTCAATCTGGTGAAACTAAAGGGGGGTGGGAGATTCCTTTCTATACCCACTGCATGTATAAAGTAACTGTGAATGTAATTAAAGAATGATTTATGTAACTAAGCAACTCTATATGCGAGTTTAAAAGTGGTCCACAGTAAGGTACCGAGCATGCACTCTACAGGGAGTGTCCTGTGTCAATATCTTACGATTAGCCCTTTAGAAATGTTTAACTAAAGAGAATTAAGCAAATGTTACAAGAACAATTAATGACTAACTGGAACATTCATAGAAAGCCATGTGAGAGCAGGAGGTAGAGTTCACCTCTACACAAGCAGGAGGCCGTTTTAGAAAATTCTTGCACTGATAAGATAAGCCTGGTTTGTTGTGCAGGTTTTGGGAGGAGTTCATACGTATGGTTACTTAAAGTGTTTTAGATCTTTAGAGACTGACCTATGAATGTAGGAACAATTAACAGCTTTATAGTTATAATTAATGCATTAATATAATACAGTAGAATTCTATATAGTGGCATAAATATTGCTAACACTTTTATCTCATAACATTTTACAACACGCAACGCACAATACCCGGTAATAAACTCTTGCAAGAAATAACATCATATTTACTGAATAATAAATGGCTCATCGAATATATGAACTGGTAGAGAAAGATGATGTACAGGATATCAACCTGTGAAAGACACACCAAACCACTTCCTATGCTACGAGCCGATGTTACGGTAATACTAAGTTCCACACACACATACACACACACCTGAGCTCCTCTGCCTCTTTCTGCGCCTGTAATGTTGCCCTCTCAGCCATGATCTCATCACAGATCTGGTCATAAGGTCTATCGTCACGATGCTCTCCCATCACCCACACCCACACGTCGCTGTCTGATGCCTTCAGCCATGATACATTCTTCTTGGAGACTGAGGGATAAAACAAGTTATTTGAAATTAGAAAAGCTAATACTGTAGCATTGTTCTTTTTTTTTTTTCAAAGTAAATACTTCTGTATCTTATGTGATATTATATCCATAATTCCATAATGTGATAATTGTAATGATTAGTGTGATTCCCTCAAATGAACATTGCAATAGTGTCCCTGTCCTGAGAGTTTTTTTCTTACCCGGAGAAGAAATACAAAAACATGATTTCCAGTCACATGCATGGGATATACAGTACATGATGCCCAAGCATGATCAGATTGAAAGTTAAGCAATTTACTGTTTACATTGAGGTATGTCAGTATTATTGCAAAGTGCATATAAAGTACAATCTCTTTAAGAATTGTGAAGATTTCATAAAGTTGAATTTCCAAATTTCTTTAAGTGAAGTATTTTAGTTTTTCTAAACTGCTCGTGTGTGTGTGTGTGCATTTGTGTCCTGCAATAAGCCGATACCCCATGCTTGTGGCTAGAGCCACCTGGAATAGTTTAAGCCCACTACGATCCACAAAATATGAATGATTATATATTTACAGATATATATATATATATATATATGTACGTAAATAATAATATATCATATAATAACAGTCATAAAATATGAGGATACAGAATTGTTATGAATGTCTTATTAAAAAATCTTTATTATTTAAAGAATAAATTATTATTAATGAAGTGGTGTGATAAGGCCCAATGCTAAACATCGTTAATGATTTGATTAGAATCCTATGTGCAATTATATTCTGTCATGGACGTCTTTTAGTGTTTTATTCCTTCTATTCCACATCAATTCAACAATACTCTTAGTGATTAGATTTAGAGTTGCCACTACTGTCACAGCTGCTGCTATGGAAAATTAATCAACAGTTTCTGACCAATTATATTGAAGGAAAGCTTACTGTTCAGTTAGCTACTATATAGTCTCCACACTTTAAACAGTCTTGTGTTCATGCATACAGCATCAGTTATACAGTATTTTTCTATTAGTCTTTTTCTGCAATAACTCTATGACTTCAGTCATTTCCTCAAGTTCTTAAAACATTTCGATTAATTTAAAAGGTGTGCTATTTGTCTAACAGGCTAAAAAGATTTCATTTAAAAGAGAACTATTCGAACCTCCTGGTAGAGACCTGATATTACCAAGATTACCTTTTTTGGGCTTCGCCACTTTAGTCCCCTGCTCGACCCGTGCTTCTCTCTCTTTCCACCTGCGGACCTGTTCTTCTCGCATTTTGAAGAAGAGAACCTGCTTCTGCTCCTCGTTCAGCTCGGCCAGCAGCTCCGGCTCGATGTACATGTCCTTAAGAATCTGCTGCAGCATGGTGGTAGTCCTGTATCCGTCGTCTTAGGGAGAAATATTCTTCACTTGTATAGTCCAGAAAAGAAAGTTGCAGGTGCAGGCCAAAAACGTCAGCAGTGAATCATTGATTCGTCACCATGATATCCCAAACACACAACTACACTGGGGGAAAAAAAACACTATAAGCTATGATCATGTTAGAAAGTCAGATACATAAATCAACCATTTGTTAGATTTATTCAGGGACTTTTTCAGCAATGATTCAGACGCATACACACACACACACACACCAGACCTGTTTCACCTGCACGGTGAAGGCAAGATATTTTGCTGCTCAAACTAAGTCAAATCCTATCTACTACATGCTACTTCCTCATTCCAAGAACATGATGAGAGTGTGGTGAGGTGGTTTTAACAGGAACAAAACTCCACAGCCAAAAAACTAAACAAAACAGAACACTGGTTATGCACATCTGGGCTTGAAAAAAAATCTCCTCTTAAAATGGCATAAATATTTATAAGCATTCCCTGCCCCAGGAATGGTGTGATGTGGATATATACTCAGGATGGGACGTCAGTTTCTTTTTTTTTTTTTTTTTTTTACAAAATAGTCAAATTTAAGCCTGTTTTAATTCAGGAGTAACTGGGTATTGCATTTTTATTTTTTTTTTAATCTTTAACCTTATCACATCCTTCATTATTTAAGAGGGATTTATCTTAGGGAAGCGTCCACACACATACAGTATCAAATTCAAATTCTAATTCGATTTGTCACATACACAGTCATACATAGTACCATATGCAGTGAAATGCTTAAATTCACACCTAGGGATGATTTAGCGTAAGCAGTCCACCTTATCAGCATGAGGGGAAACCCAAGAACCCACAAGGAGCAAGAAAACTCCAATTAGACTTTAATCTAAGTTTAGGATTGAACTGGTGACTATATGCTGTCCATAAAAAATGCTTAAAAAAATAAAAATAAATCAATTAAGGATTTCCTAGAATCTTCTTTTAACATATGTTTTTGTTTTGTTTGTCTAGACATGCAGTCTATCTCTCTATCTATCTCTCTATCTCTCCATCTACTGTATCTATACACTAATGATGGGTTATTTTTATTCCACAGCAAAACAGAAATAACATTAACAATAATTACTACAACAGCAAAAAATTGTAAACAACAAACAATAATTATAACAACAAAACAGCAATACCACTACTGCTACTATTACTCCTCCTTCTTCTACTACTAATTATTATTTTTAATAAGATAATAATTTTATTATTGTTGTTTTTGTTTTCAAAGGTACAAATAAAAATATGTTTTTAAAATCATCTTCAGCTGAATAAAGTGCTCAGGCACACACAGTCACACACACACACACACACACACACACACACTTAGCTACTTGTAAGAGTGTTAGTATAGTCACAGAGTGTAAAGCTCCACACCTGGTTTATGCCAGAAACAGCAGACTGTAACTGCAGATCTCTTCCTCCTGAGGATCTTCTCTAGTCTTCTCTAATGTCCTTCTGAATGTCAGTAATTCACAAAGTCAGACAATAACAAACACAAGTCAGAGGGAAGTTTCCACCCACGGATAAATAAGCGTGTCTCTGGATCACAGCGCCCCCCTGCGGATGTGCTGGGAAACATCACTTCTGTTTCCATTAACGACATGTGACTCAAACTTTTCTGTTTATATTCAGAACAGTTACCTAATCTGATGACTTATATAAAATAAAATGCCATGATTTCACCTAGAGCTCTACATCTGTACATTAAAGTGAACTGTATAAAATATACTCTGATCAGCCATAACATTAAGACCACCTACCTACTGTTGAGAAGGTCATCCTTCTGCAACCAAAACAGGAATGTGCTGTGTGTTCTGGCACCTTTCCATAGGAAACAGTATTAACTTTTTTAACAATTTGATCTACCTTCACTCTTTTCCTGGATGGGACTCCACGAGCAGCCCATGTGCATCACTGAGCCTTGACTCTGTCACCAGTTTTCATTACCTGAACTTCTGACAGGTTCGGACCACTGCAGACCATCTTACAAAAGCTGCAGTTCTGGCGTCACTCTGACCCAGTCATCTAGCCATCACAATTTGGCCCTTGTCAAAGCTGACCAATCCTTACACTTGTCCATTTCTTCTTCTTTTTTTTTTTTTGGTTCCAACACATCAACTTCAGGAACAAAATGTTCACTTGCTCCCTAATATACTGTACATCCCACCCACTTCTAGTCGCCATTGTAATGTTTACGTTTTGATGTCTAGACGACTGGGTTAGAGCACCTGTAATGCTTTGATGTCAGAATACACACACACACACACACACACACAGTGCAGAAGGTTGCAGAAATGGGACCTACTCAATATTAGGCACATGGTCATAATGTTATGACTGATCAGTGTATAATATAATATATACAGTACTTTATATTATACTTCAGAGCATGACAGTTTTTTCTGAGTAAAACCAACAACAATAATAATAATAATAATAATAACAACAACATCAACAACAATAATAATATAACAACAACAACAACAACAATAATAATAACAATACCACTACTACTACTACTAATAATAATAATAATCTAATTCCATGATCCTGAGCAGGTCTTTTTTATACGTGTGAGTTCCTGTAGGTATCTCTGGTTTCTCAGGTCTCCTTCCACCTTTTAAAAATATAAAACCATGCCAGTAGGTGGACTTAGATAAATTGCTGCAAGATGTGAATGAGTGTGAGAATGTGTGTGTAGTGCATGGTGTCCTGTGATATATTTCCACTTCAAGTCCAGTGTTCCTGGGATAGGCTTCATGTCCCTGATAAAGAAAATAAGTAAATAAATAAATACATAATAATAATAATAATAATAATAATAATAATTCATTCATTCATTCATTCATTTTCCATACCGCTTAATCCTGTGTTCAGGGTTGCGGGGGACCTGGAGCCTATCCCAGGAGACCTCGGGCACTAGGCGGGGTACACCCTGGACAGGGTGCCAATCCATCGCAGGGCACACACACACACACACTCACACACCCAATCACACACTACGGGCAATTTAACGTGCATATCTTTGGACTGTGGGAGGAAACCGGAGTACCCGGAGGAAACCCACCAAGCACGGGGAGAACATGCAAACTCCATGCACACAGAGATGGGAATCGAACCCAGACCCTGGAGGTGCAAGGCGACAGTGCTAACCACTACACCACCGCGCCGCCAATAATAATAATAATAATAATATGGGGTGGCGCGGTGGTGTAGTGGTTAGCACTGTCGCCTTGCACTGCCAGGGTCCGGGTTCGATTCCCCGGCCAGGCTCGATTCCCGTCTCTGTGTGCATGGAGTTTGCATGTTCTCCCCGTGCTTGGTGGGTTTCCTCCGGGTACTCCGGTTTCCTCCCACAGTCCAAAGACATGCAGGTTAGGTTAATTGACATTCCAAATTGCCCGTAGTGTGTGATTGAGTGTGTGTATGGGAGTATGTGTGTGTGCCCTGCGATGGATTGGCACCCTGTCCAGGGTGTACCCCGCCTAGTGCCCTAAGTTTCCTGGGATAGGCTCCAGGCCCCCGCGACCCTGTATATAAGGATAAAGCGGTACAGAAAATGAGAAATAATAATATGGTGGCACTGTGGTTATAAATGGTGATTAATCAAAAACTGTGCTTTTGAAAAACAAATTCATCGAAGGATCTAAGTATATAATAATAATAATATTTTATTTATCACATTCACAATGTAAAATTGCCTAAATTACAAGAAACTGTACATATCATTCATGCATATTATTTATCATGTTGTTCTGGATATAATCAGAGTGAACTGGAGCTGGTCATCTTATGCATAAATTAGTACCACACATCTGAAAACAAGCGCATACAGTATGTGCAGTACACAGCACTTGACATCACAATTAACACCACAAGCGTTTCAACATTCCAGGAAAGACAGCTACTGAGCGGAACCCAGTGAATGGCATTGCTGTAGAACAGCAGAGAAAAGATTTCTCTCATTTTGTAATGTGATTTGTTAAGTGTCAAGTGTGCGTGCGTGTGTGCGTGCGTGCATGTATGTGTGTGTGTGAGTCAGTCTGCACATATTTTACTCTTCCTTCCTTACTTACTGTGTTTTTTGAAAACAGGTATAACAGGAATATCAGCAACAACATTCCTGTGCCCTTGTCGATGTTCACATGTGCACTAGGTGGCACTTATACTACACAACGTTAGAGGAAACAGTCTGTCATAGATTTCCTGTAGCTTAGATATGATGTCATGTCACTAAAACCCCAACCAGATTTTTTTTTTCAAACATGGTGAAAAATTGAAAGTAAAAGCTAAGAGCTTAAAAGTGACATCATTGTTGTACTTTCGTAAAGCTTTTATCCCAGTTTCCCAAAACGGTCATTGGTATTCAGTTAAAGCAAGAAAAGTTCCCAGAACTTGCTGTCCCACCTTTGTACTCCCTGTTCCCTCTTGTTTACACTTTTGTGGACTTTGACTAGACCGGCTTGATTACTCTGTCTTTAGTAAATAATGCTTTTAAAAACCTATTTTCTTCCTTATTTAATGTGAGTATTCTTAGAGAGATTGTTAGAGAGTCCAAATTTACAGATGCGGCACTTTAATGTCTGTTTCACATTATACCCAATAAACCAGTGTGTAACATCTTAGTATTTAAGCCATGGACTCGGTTCAGGAACCCAAAATGGTCTTTTGTAAGTTACTAAAAAAATTGACTTTGTGTGTCTTTCAAGAAGGAGGATAAAATGGTGCACCTGGTGCCATACATTACTTTTTTTTTTTCTTTTTTTTTTTAGACATTTACACAACACACTTAGATGCCTGTTTGTTTTTTCTGGCATGAAATGAGCTAAGCCGAAAATGTAGAGAAGGTCTCATTGAAGAGTGATTACATGGACTACGTGACATGACATGCGTTTGCACTGTGTACTTACTGGCCACTGAACTGCAACACATTTAGTGCTAAACTTGTTTTCTTACAGATGACTTTTTTAAATGACATTTTTCAAAATTATTATTTATGTCCAATATTTTTAGCTATCACTGATTTGTCACATAAACATTAGAGCAAAATGAAATTCTTTTTCTTCACATATCTCAGCTTGTTATAAATTTGGGATCAGAGTGCCGGGTCAGCCATTATACAGAACCCATAGCGACTGGGTTAAAGGCCGTGTTACAAGGTCCCAACAGTGTCAACATAAACTGCCAACTTTCTGATGTTTAACCTGAAGTCTTAACCATTCAGTCAATTCTGTGCTTGAAGCACAAATTGACGGTCCTATGGTGCCTCATTTTCACCAAATGTGCACCTACAATGTGACTTATATATGGTGATAAAATGGAAAGCAAACTAATAAACTGTGAATTGAGTGTATGGCAGGATGGAAAAATCCACTTCTCTCTCCTTCAACCAGGAGCGTTCTGGCGGTGATACAGTTGCCAGATCTAGTGATGCTTGTGCATGCTTGTGTGATTCCACCAGGTGTGCTGCAGCATGTTTCATAAGTGTCCCAGAAGAGGATAAGCCCTTAGTCAAATATACACACCTAGTATATTTTTCATTGACATCACTTCTGATACGCTTCTGAAAGCAAGTTCAACCTGCCAATTATGTAGCTTATGAATATTTATACCAGGCCAAAAGTCTGACCAAATCAAGCCAATAGACTTCTGAAATGCTCCCATTGGTATAAGAGGAAGGAACAAAACCATTTGCATAAATGACATCATGTGTATATTGCTTAACATTTTTATTTATTCTGTCACTTTTAGTAAGTGCTTTATCTCAGTCCATCACACGGTGCCATGAACACACAAATTCACACACTTGTTCACTGCAAGGGCCAATCTGTCTGAGTAAACACAACTTAGGGAGATGGGTGGCAACCAGAGAACCCAAACCCAAAGGAGAACCACATGGACAAGGGGAAAATATGCACAGAAGCACTGCACAAACAGTAACCTGAGCTCCCACTGGACTGTAAGGTAGCAGTGCACTTCCACCATCATGCCACCCAAGTATGTTTTTATTTAGTTTCTCTTTCTAAATTTGACTTGCCTTTCTGGTGCAAGTTTTGATTTAGTTTCTCTTTCTAAATTTGACTTGCCTTTCTGGTGGAAAACTTGCCTTTCAGTGTGTTTAGCTAAAGACGTCTAAAACCGTTAACCTATTTAAACCTGATTTTCTTTACACAGTGAATGTTAAGCTTGTTGGATACTTATTGTATGTGCCACAGTGTAATGCACAGTGTAAAGCCAACGCATGAGCAGTCAGATTAAAGACATCATGTTAGGCGTGGTTCAACCGGTTTAGTTTCTCATTAAAACAATTTCATTGCTTATGCATAAATGATGTATTGTATATTTTACAATTTATTCTTTTACATCTATAGTTTTTTCTGAATTATGTATAGTTTTATGTTTTTCACGGGTGTGTCATGCCAATAGTTGATTTATTGACATTTCTTGCCATCTTAATTTAGACCATTGTAGAGGAAGGGTATAAAGTCAATAGGCATATTAGTGCAACTACAACTACTGTACAAATTAAGATTATGGCAAGAAACACTCTAAAGTGGGAAAGTTAAGTAAAGAGAAAAGACAGTCCATCAGTACTAATGAAGGTCAGTCAAGTGACAGACATATTTCACCATCAACTGTTCCGAGGAGCTGCGTGAGTCAGGCCTTCATGATCGAATTACTAAAAACTAAGAACCAATTACTTGAAAGGGATCCAAGCAGAAGAGACTTGCTTGGGCCAAGAAACACAAGGAATGGTCTGATGAGTCCAAATTTGAGATTTTTGTTTCCAACCACCATGGTTTTTTTTTTCGATTTAAGAGAGAGTGAACAGGCTGTTCCTGAGTTTGAGCAAATCACATTGGAGAGACACAAAAAGGAATTGGGTCAATGTAGACTCATTAACATGGAACTGATGTACAGTACATTCATGTATCAACATATTAAAATTAAGGGAAGTACAGAATTTGAACAGAAGTAAATAATGGTAAAAATATGTCATCTGATTATATAGTTTTTTTTACATGTACAAATTTACCAAATGTATTGAGACAAAAGTGAAATTCATTCATTCATCTTCTATACCGCTTTATCCTGTATTAGGGTCGCGGGGACCTGGAGCCTATCCCAGGAGACTCAGGGCACGAGGCAGGGTACACCCTGGACAGCGTGCCAATCCATCGCAGAGCACACACACACACACTCATTCACACACTATGGTCAATTTGGGAACGCCAATTAGCCTAACCTGCATGTCTTTGGACTGTGGGAGGAAACCGGAGTACCCGGAGGAAACCCACCAAGCACGGGGAGAACATGCAAACTCCAAAGTGAAATTCAATGTTTTAATTAATTCATTCATTTTTTTTATACTGCTTATCCTGTTATCCTGGTTATACCCTTAGGTGACTTAGTGCACAAGACATGCCAATCCATCACAGTAGACATACACAGACACTCATACACTCTTTTACACATTAAGAACAAATAGCATAATCTGTATTTCTTTGGGCTATAAGAGGAAACCAGAGCACCTGGAAGAATGAACTCCATTGTCATGCACACTCAATCTGCGCCCGGCACTAGGACCCGGAAGTAAGGCGGGCGCCAAACCAGGAAGTATAAAAAGGTAAACAAACGTTGGCTTACCACTCAGTCATTGAGTTCGGCCCATGTCGGTTCAGGTTGGCGTTCATCAAACCGTGAGTACTCACTATCTTTTGGTTGTTGCTTCCTATCGTTGTGTGTGTATTTTAGGACGCGGGTTAAATTTGTGTTTTTCCCTTGCTCCGTTTTCGGGAGAGTCCTTAGAATAAATCGCGTGGTTATCCTGCCTACTCGCTGTTACTCCGCGTTTGGGTTTACCATCCACGCTACATTGGGCTAACTGCTAAGCTACGTCTTCTGGTCACCAAGGTTAGTTCATGACAGAATGACTGAGTCTCTGACGGTGAACCCAGCGGATCACGTGCGCCTCTGCGGCGTGGTGGATCGGCATACCGTGCTGGTTAATAGACTAACCGAGGAGGTCGCTACTCTTCGCCGGAGCGTCCAAGACATCGCGGCCTTGCGCCGCGAGGTTGCGGATCTCAGGCGGGAGAACGCGGATCTTCGGGCGGCTGTTGCCAGCGCGGCTAACCGGCCTCCTGTCGTGGCGGCCACGGCACCGCATCCCTCTCCCCCCCCCTCCTCTGACATCTTTATATCGTTACCAGAGAAATGGAATGGCACGGACGGGAGGTGCAGTGTGTTTTTGACGGCGCTCGACCTGGTGTTTGAGTTCAATCCCATCAAGTACTCCACCGATCGGATACGCATTGCTCTCCTCGTTTCGTTGCTCACAGGGCAAGCAGCTGAGTGGGCCACGGCAGTCCTCCAAGCAGACACAGACACCGCCCACTCATACAATGAGTTCACACATCAACTCCGGCTCACTTTTGAACACCCTGCGGGCGAGGTGGAGACCGACACCAAACTTTATCACCTGCGGCAGGGAGGATCGTCTGTGAGTCGCTATACCGCCGAGTTCCGCACTCTCGCCGTTCAAACCACCTGGGGCGATGCAGCGCTCCGGACATCCTACTATGAGGGACTGACGTCAAAGATTAAGGATGAATTAGCTGGGCGAGAGCTTCCTGCCACGCTGGAGGGAGTGATCCAACTCGCCCTTCGGATCGACTAACGCCTCCTCTCTCGCCCGACGCCGGCCCCTAAGACCCTGCCGCCAACACCCACTTTCACCTCCATCACTTCACGTCCATCAAAGTCTGCTACCTACACTTCCCAAGGACATGTTGGTTCTCCACCTACTGCCGTGGTTTACACCGGAGCCGGGGAACCCATGCAATTAGGGCGCGCATCCCTGACCGCTGAAGAACGAGAAAGACGCTTTAAAGAAAGACTTTGTGCTTATTGTGGGTCGGCAGAGCACCACAGAGCCATCTGCCCACGTCGCCAGGGAAACGCCCAGGCCCGGTGAGCGTTGGGAGCAGCTCACCGGGCCATCTTCACCTCTCTGCTACCATACCTAGCGTCTCTCGTCTCACGGTCCAGGTACACCTCCAGTTTGGCCACAAACGGGTCAGAAGTACCGCATTCATCGACTCCGGGGCTGCAGGTAACTTCATTGACTCTTCTTATGCCAAAAGTCTGGAAGTGGAATTTGAAGCGTTATCCCAGCCTGTTAAAATTACATCAGTCGATGGTCGGCCCCTCTCCTCCAGCCCCATTACCACTCAGACTCAACCCATCACCCTCATCATTGGTCAGCATCAGGAATCAATCCAGTTTCACCTCACCTCCGTCTCATCACCACCAATCATACTTGGACACCCGTGGCTTCTCCAGCACGATCCGCTCATTTCCTGGAATCAAAACAGGATCCTACAGTGGGGCCCGACCTGTTCAGAACTCTGCCTACGGGCTTCGGCTGGGACGTGCTCTAGGGAGTCCGAGGCCCCCGACGTCGACACCAACGCCATTCCCGCCGCCTATCAGGACCTGGCTGAAGCATTTTGTAGGCGACGGGCGATTCACCTACCGCCTCACCGCCCCTACGACCTGGCGATTGACCTTCAGCCGGGTTCCACTCCTCCCCGCGGCCATCTCTACTCCCTATCCACCTCCGAGACTCAGGCGATGGAGGAATATGTATCTTCGGCCCTACGTAACGGCACCATCCGACCATCCTCATCGCCTGCCGCCGCGGGGTTCTTCTTCGTGAAGAAAAAAGGCGGTGACCTACGCCCATGTGTTGACTATCGGGGGCTCAACAACATAACCATTAAGAACAGACATCCATTGCCGCTTACCAACTCTGCCCTGGACGCTCTCTCTGGTGCCACCATTTTCACTAAGTTGGACCTCCGGAGTGCCTACAACTTGGTGCGTATCAGAGAGGGCGATGAGTGGAAAACGGCCTTCATCACCCCCACAGGACACTACGAAAGCCTGGTAATACCTTTTGGACTTTGCAACGCACCAGCAGCTTTCCAACAGTTTATTAACGATGTCCTCAGAGACATGCTCGGCAGATGGGTATTCGTCTACCTAGACGACATATTCATCTACTCACACAGCCTCACCGAACACATTCAACACGTCAGAGCAGTACTAAAGAGATTAGTCGCCCACCAACTGTACTGTAAGTTGGAAAAGTGTGCTTTCCACGAGCACTCCACCACGTTCCTGGGTTTTGTTATCTCGCCCCAGGGTGTGGCCATGGACCCGCAGAAGCTAGAGGCTGTGCGTCATTGGCCCCTACCCAAGACCCTCAAGCAGCTTCAACGGTTTCTCGGGTTTGCGAACTTCTACCGTCGCTTTATCCGGGGCTACAGTACAGTTGCGGCCCCCTTAACTGCTCTGACCAGACTCTCGCCCCATCACTTCCAGCTCAACCCGACGGCCATATCCGCCTTCCATGAACTCTGCCATCGATTTACCACCGCCCCCATTCTCCTTCACCCGGATGCAGATCAACCGTTCGTTGTGGAGGTGGACGCCTCGGATGTGGGCGCCGGGGCGGTCCTCTCACAACGAGGTCCAGACCAGAAGCTGCACCCCTGCAGTTTCTTTTCCAAAAAATTTGATTCCACTCAGCAGCGATACGGGGTAGGGGACCGCGAGCTGCTGGCCATAAAGTGGGCATTGGAAGAATGGCGACACTGGCTCCAGGGCGCCAGAGAACCATTCCTCATCTGGACCGATCATCAGAACCTCATCACCATCCGCAACATTAAGCAGCTGAACCCTCGACAGGCGCGGTGGGCATTGTTCTTCGAGCAGTATAATTTCCATCTGTCCTACCGTCCGGGGTCCAAGAACATCAAAGCTGACGCCCTCTCCCGACAACATGAAGAGGACAGACCCCGGGCGGACCCCGCGCCTGTCCTGCCACCATCCAAGATCATCGCCCCACTCCGTTGGGAACTGGAGACCAGGGTTCGCCAGGCACAGTCTGCGGAGAACGAACCGGCAGGTGTGCCGCCTGGACGACTCTACGTTCCAGAGACCCTTCGAACGGAGGTCATCCAGTGGGGTCACTCCACTCCCATCTCCGGACATCCAGGCACCCAACGCACCATCCAGTTCATCCGCCGTGCCTTCTGGTGGCCTTCCATGGCCAAGGACGTCAATGAGTTCGTTCAGGCATGCCCAGTGTGCGCCCGGGCCAAGGACACAAACCAACCAACACCCGGGGAACTCCACCCGCTCCCAGTTCCCCGAAGGCCCTGGACGCACATTGCCGTTGATTTCATCACGGGCCTGCCGGCTTCAGAAGATAAGGACACCATTTTAACCATTGTGGATCGTTTCTCCAAAGCTGTGCACCTGGTGGCCCTTTCCGGACTCCCGTCAGCTAAACAGACAGCCGAGCTGATATTAGAGCACGTAGTCCGACTGCATGGGTTCCCCAAGGACATCGTCTCGGACAGGGGGCCCCAGTTCACTGCCCGGTTCTGGAAAGCCTTCTGCCGTCTGATCAACTCCACTTGTAGTCTCTCATCTGGCTACCACCCTCAGACCAATGGTCAGACGGAGCGGACCAACCAACAACTGGAGCGCTACTTGAGGTGTTTCGTGGCAGATCGTCAGCGCTCCTGGGCCCGCCACCTCACTTGGGCGGAACTTTCACACAACCTTCACGTCTCCACCACCACCAAGCTAAGCCCATTTGAGGTGTGCCATGGTTTCCAACCTACGATGTTCGAACACCAAGAACCGGAGGTTGATGTACCCTCGGCCCAACAGTTGGTCCGCAGGTGTCGACGGATATGGCGCCTCGCCAACGCAGCCATCCAACAAGCCAACACTCGCTACGCCATCCAACATCGCCGTCGACACCCACCGGGACGATTGTACCACGTAGGTGACAAAGTATGGCTGTCTACTAGAAACCTGCACCTCCGCACAGAATCCAAAAAACTCTCCCCCAGATTCGTCGGACCATATCGCATCACTCATCGTATCAACCCTGTCACCTACCGGCTCCAGCTGCCTGCGGCACTCCGGATCCATCCAGTATTCCATATTTCTCAACTCAAACCATTCATCACATCACCCATGATTCCACCCACCCCCCCAGCTCCTCCTCCCCGGACCATCGACGGCGGTCTCGCCTACACCGTACGCCGAATCCTTGACTCGCGCCCTCGGGGCAGAGGTACGCAGTACCTTGTTGACTGGGAGGGCTACGGCCCCGAGGAGCGGTCTTGGATCCCGGCCCGGTTCATTCTCGACCCCGAACTGATTCGAGACTACCGTCGCGGGGTATCCTCCACCCCAGGACCATCAGGAGCCGGTCCTGGACAGGGGGGTACTGTCATGCACACTCAATCTGCGCCCGGCACTAGGACCCGGAAGTAAGGCGGGCGCCAAACCAGGAAGTATAAAAAGGTAAACAAACGTTGGCTTACCACTCAGTCATTGAGTTCGGCCCATGTCGGTTCAGGTTGGCGTTCATCAAACCGTGAGTACTCACTATCTTTTGGTTGTTGCTTCCTATCGTTGTGTGTGTATTTTAGGACGCGGGTTAAATTTGTGTTTTTCCCTTGCTCCGTTTTCGGGAGAGTCCTTAGAATAAATCGCGTGGTTATCCTGCCTACTCGCTGTTACTCCGCGTTTGGGTTTACCATCCACGCTACATTGGGCTAACCGCTAAGCTACGTCTTCTGGTCACCAAGGTTAGTTCATGACATCCATGCATGCAGACCCGGTGTATGAATGTTTTAATGATATTCTCATTTATGAAAATAATAACAATAATTTGTTATTTCATGTAATGAAAGTGATTTACACTTGGTAAATCACTTGGTTTACAACTATCAATATTGAATATAAAGCCCTTTATTCTTTAAAACCTGCACGACTGGTCAAAAAGACATCTGGAGTACTGTGGTGTCACTTGTTTAATCCATGCCTGCTTGATTGCTTTCTGAAGATCATGTAAAAAATTTTTTTGAATAATTCACAACTCACTTTAGAATTTGCTACTTTTTAACCATTTTATTATTATTATTATTAATAATAATAATAATAATAATAATACTAGTAATAATAACAATAATTCATTTTATTTATGAAGCACTTTACATGTGTGGGTGAATCTCAAAGATGCAGAGATGATGAACACCACGGCTTCAGAAAGCAAACATCCTGCCACATATTTGTTTCATCCATTAACTAAACCAGCTGATTGTAATTAGCACAACACTTCAGCCAGATAGGCGAGAGCTCATTAGTGCCATCACCTGTTTTGTGCATATCGAGAACTATAATACATAATACATGTCATATGTTGTCTTCATACTTTTGGCCACCATTATAATATATTTTAGTAAAATAGACATAATATCAACATCAAGCCAGAATCCTGTTTTTAAATGTACACACCTAATCAGTTTAGTTTGTATTGCTGCAATGTTCATGTGCCTTTACATCACCATCAAAACAGGGAAGCGTGCTTACAAATTCTGTACAGATGCGAGCTGACAACATGTCGAAATGTTTTAATGGTCTAATAAAAAGGCATTAATAAGAGACAGTTTGGAACAGAACAGAATGTGTTGCATTACACAGTGATTATTTCACCACCGGTGTGAGCATGAGCCAAGGTCAGTGGAATGAAGAGACATCAGGGGTCATGTTTAAAGACAGATGTGGTAGTAATTAACAGTTTAAATGTTTTTCCATAAGTAGACAAAATTATAATTGTATACGTAAACTAGAAGTCTTTCAGTGTCGTTGAAGTGAAATTTTTAAATGTTATTATTTTTTTTGTTTGTTTTAAATCATTTCAAAATTAAAAATTTTTATAGCAATTTAAAATCCATCTATTAAGAATAGCCTGTACAGTATGTCAAAATGTGACCATGTAAAGGGTTTTTTTCAGGTCTCCACATACATACTGTATACAGAACACTTTTAAATATCTTATGAGAAACCTCACATATGAGCGGCGTTCAAGTCAAACCAAGACTTGGACACCATCAAGGTAGAAAGTTTTCTCAGTACCCCGGAGCCATGATCGGACTTCCGGCTTCGTGTCTGAAACCCTGGCCTCCCAGGAACTCCTTTAATTGCCCAAACATGTGGAAATGGCTTGGAACGTGGCCAGGACTGTACAGGGATGTGGCAATAACTCAGCCGAGTTCCTATAATGTACAAGTGGTGTTCATGAATAACTGTGTGTACAGTTCACACAGACAGATGTACTGTATCTCTCCTCCAACTGGCGACAAGTCATATTCCAATTTTTTAAGGATCAGACATTGACCAAGATTCCCAAATCTGCACAGTGGGAAAGAGGATCCACAGGCTGTTTTGTTAATTTGCTGTTTGTCTACAAAACATGAAGCTTGGGACGATACCAGGCATTAACTCAAAGGCAATAATTATTTCCTGCTCTGTGCTGCAAAGGAACTCTATAATTTGCTCGTGTTTATGTGACTGCATGATCGTATCTCTGTGGAGCTTCGGTTCATCGTGGTTGGTGTATCAAGGGTGGGACCCGAGATGGTTCGTGCATTGCTTTGCCCAAGAGACGAGTCATTTTATAAGTTTATAGTGCAGATGTAACTCAGAAGAAAAAGGGTGTGACACAGAGTCAGCCAAAAAATGTATACACACTTCAGGAAAAAAAAAATGTGTTTAAGCATTTTTCTACAAAATGTATTGCTACATATTATATATTGATATGTATGACAATAACATGATCATATTATTAATATTATATTAATATAAATCATACCATTTTTCGTAAGTGTGTATACAGTTTTTGAGCTGACCTTGTATATTTACTGTATGTGTATATATGTACAATTGTTTGTATATTCCTCATAATTATATTAAATGTATTAATATTAATAAATAACATTCACTCACCTGCATAAATGTGTGATGCAATCACATTTAATAGATTTTTTTACCTGTCTTCATCTACAGTAGATTTCAAAATATTTGCTCCGCTCTTTTGTTTTTTTTTCTTTATATGCTGCTTGAAGTTGACTTGAAAAAGCAATTCACTAGTAATATTACTTGTTAGAGTAGGATGGCCCATAACCATGTTAAACACCTGGAGCCAAGTTTATTTTGGATGCGATGCAGAGCATTAGGTCAGGATTTATGATTCACTCGTGGTGCAGGTGCAAGTCATTGAATGTGGTCTCAAAACGTCATATTACATCTCATTACATACAATGTTCCTTTTTTATAAATTAACATTTATGCTCAGAGCCTTGTGTATACTGTATATAGCAACGGACTTTCCGGCTGCTTCTCGTCAGATCTTGCCAACATGCATAAAAACATGCTTGTCACCTTTATCGTTTCCTTTCCCTTTGGCTTTCTACAGTTTTCTCCTGAAATGGCTCTCTGTTACTGTACTGTATGTCCCAGTATCTGAGTAATCGGCAGTGTTTACATAAGAACAAGCAGCTCTATCAAGAGTGGCCTGAGA
The DNA here is from genome assembly GCA_030522415.1 of Channallabes apus. Classification (NCBI taxonomy): domain Eukaryota; kingdom Metazoa; phylum Chordata; class Actinopteri; order Siluriformes; family Clariidae; genus Channallabes; species Channallabes apus. The sequence continues at coordinate 13,115,252 of CM060120.1, forward strand.
TCAGAGAGTATTAGGGTGTATTAATGCCCGGGTCAAGCGGTTGGAGAGAAAGGTCGAGTCCATTGACATAACTTAGTGGTGTAAAGTTCTGCTGTGTGAAGCACGAGGGTGGAGAATAAGGCCCTTCCTGTGTGTCATGCTTTCCCTCACACTGAGGGACAGTAAATGGGGCCTGTGTTCGTCTGCAGGCTCATGCACATGCCCGTACGTTTAATGTTTATGCTCTGGGTAACTTTAGTGTCACCGGAAGCTGCTGTTTCTGGTACTCGATCTAATATAGACACTAAAAACAGCAGTTTGTTGGCTTTGATATAAGGAACTGTTTAGAAAGGGTTAGAGGATAATGTCCAGGGTGTCCATGGTGTCCAGCTTTTGAAATGTCTGCAGTGCATACTTTCAAATACTGAAAAGAATTAAGGAATAAGTTGTTAAATAAAACCTTAAACCCGGAAAAAAAACATTATTTATATATATATATATATATATATATATATATATATATATATATATATATATATATATATATATATATATATATATATATGATTAGTGATTCTGCTAATTTGTGATTCTGCTAAATCAAACATAGCACTAGTATAGCACTCATTTAAATGTTGGAATCCAGAATGCAATGCAGGTCTATTACACAAGTGCACAAAGTCAGTGACTCAACCCGACTGCATTAAGAATGAGATACAAACATGATAGGTAACATTGGCAGCAGCATTACCATAGATACAGTAGGATACTGACATTGACAGTATAATGGCATTATGGGTCATGTAGCACACACACACACACAAAAATTAACATGCTGATTTTTAAAACTTACATTTTTTTAAAAACAAAATTTTTTTACATTTCATCACAAAAATAATGCTTTAATGCCATTGATTGGATTATATTCTTTCCTTCAGTTAGACATGCAAATAATAAACTTAAGTGACATAACTATAATTGCCCATTGATGGATTGGCACCCCATCCAGGATGTAACCTGCCTTGTACCCTAAGTCTCTTGGGTTAGGCTCCAGGCTCGACACTGTATATAGGATGAGATACAGTATAAGCGATGAGTTAGAGAGTGAGTGACATAACCAGAATGAATAATGAAAATAGTAACCAGAACTGAACTTACATGACATAACATTGTTGGACACAAAACAAACAACACAACATACAGTAACATAACAGCATTGTTCTCCTTCCCAAAAGTTTGTTGAACTCCCTTTGATTTCAAGCCCTCAGTATTTAATACGGATTAATAGAATTACTAACATGGTGCAGTATAATGACACTTTTACTCTATTTCAGATTATACCGAAGAAAGTCTTTCCTTATTGAAAAATATCATTACAGTAATTGCCTGCGTTGCTAATGAATGGCACGCACTATTTAAAGTTAATAGAAGTGTGAAAACTATGAAAGGGAAGCAAACCCACTTTGACCTGAAGATCTTAACATGGTCACATGGATGCTTGTAAATCCTTATATACAGTATATAAAAGACAATATTTAATGCTTCTAAGAATATTTTCACTCATATCAGAACATAATATTTGAGACAAATCTGGTCTGAGACACAGTCGGCCTCTGCACGGTCGCTGAACAAAGCACCTTTCAGACCCCCCTCTGTTTTGACTGGATCGTAGCCACCAACCCACATGGCGCTGTAATTAGTCTGACCTCAGGGGCCGCAGTCAACATCTGGCTCCTCCAATGCCCATCAGCATGGCTAAAATGATTGGCTGAATGCACTAACTGCGTATCGCATTCCAATCAATATTGGAATTGGAGACATTGAGCAATTCCTTTCAATTTATTATTTAAATTCTTCTTTTTGTTTTGAACAACACTTGGATGTTAATGCTTTACAGCTGCAGGGTCCGCAAGCTACTGTCTGCCTTGTTTGTGTAGCTCCACTCCAGGTCTTCCATGCTTGTGGATTGGTGACTTTTTGTTGGTGTGAATGAGATTGTATGCATGTTGCTCAGACATGGACTGCTGTCACATCCACTCTTTCCCAGTGTAGGTTCCGGATTGACCACAACACCAACCAGGATAAAACACTTACTGAAGAACAATGAATGATAATGCATCAATGAACTATTTAGTCTTCAGTAGTCATTTAACCTCTAAATGCTCTAACTTCTTCTTTTTCTTCTTCTTTTTCAATCATTTTCTCCTGTAACTCCTATGACCCGTCATTGTTTCCTGCGTGTTTAACAGTTTAATACAGTATTTTCACACATGCTTTTAAGTGAGTTAACCCCATAGAAGATGATGAATAGGGACTTATTCTGCATATTTCTGTAAACAGGAAGCCTCTGGGATGATTGTGTTATTGCAGCACAATAGGCTTTTAAATGCACACATACTGTATCTGTTTTCACTTTTAGCGGTTCCAGTGAAAATGCTTCATATTGAGCAATCCCCATAATCTACTGCCACTTATTTAAACATTTGACCTGTTTCTTTCTCTCTCTCTCTCTCTCTCTCTCTCTATTTTACTTTTTGGTTAAAATTAGCATTGCCCTCAAATCTCTAGAACCGACAGGAAATTAGAATGTCCTCATTTTCTTTTTTTCAGGTCTATAGTCAGACAGTATAAGGTTAAGGAAAAGTGTGTCCATGGTAGTTGTATGTATAGTTGAAATTCTATTCAGATTGCAATATTGTGCTTCGGTTATTTGGTTTTCCAATGCAAAATCAAACCTTTCAGATATATATATTTTTAATAAAATTCTCAAAAGAGCCCCATGTTATTACCCTGCATTGCGTACTGTATATGTGTTTATTTAATCAGAAAATTAAATTGGTGAAAATTTAAATTAAATTGGATTGGTGACTTTTTGTTGGTGTGAATGAAAATGTGTGCATGTTGCTCTGACATGGACTGCTGTCACATCCACTCTTTTATCAGTATAGGTTCCTGGATTGACCACAACACAAACCAGGATAAAACACTTACTGAAGACTAATTGGTCCTACCTGGGTAAGAGGTTGGTGGGTTTTAAGGGTCAGAAATTTCCTTGAGTTTATTAAGTGTAAAATTTAGATTAATAAATGAGCTATGTAATGTGTTCCTTGAAGCAGGATATAGTTAAAGACCACCAAATGGAGGATATGACATTATGAATCATTTGAGGTTTATTGCAAAGGCGGCATGACAACTCACCTATTGAGACAGGGTTCAAATATAGAGAAGGGGAGAAATATTGGCAGTGTTCGGATTTTTTGCAGACTGCAGACTGATCGCTGGCCTGTTCTGTATGTAGAACTTTGTGCCAGATTAAACAAGCAGCTGGCTTTAACAATTAACCCACAGCCAGTCTAACTTTTCCCAATCATTTGTCTTCAGTGGAAAAATCACAGATTATTGCCTTGGCAAGACACTACTTAAGCCATTTTGTGCACAAGGTAGCTCTGTGCCTTTTGTAAATGCAGGAGTACTCCACTGGCCCAGCGCAAAGGCACTTCATAAAGACCAAACACTCATTTCCTTCGAGAACAATCCACACATTGTCCTAAACTAACACAAGTACACACTTGCAGGATGAAAGGAGGTAAATGAGAGAAAAGGAAAAAAAACTGTAATTGAAAACAGGCCTCAATGTATAATGTGGAAGGCTTGGTAAAATGTTAGGAGGTTACTAGTGGTAAACTCTGCTCCATAGTTCAGCTATGCATCATTGACCAAATAATACATATGAAAATATTCAATGCACTACTTTTACAATGAAAAGAGCATTAAAGAGTGTTAATGTATACATTTCAGAAGAACACATTAATTGTAGTCAAAGATTGAGAGCGTATTTGTGATAATAACACATCTTCCACAGATGTGTATGTGTGTGTTGGGGGTGGTGGGGCACTCGTGTGTATGTGTGTGTGTATGTGACCTTGTTTCCTGCTTGAACCTGCCAGACAAAGGCTTACATTCATCATCTGCTTCAGTGATGCAGTGAAAGCTTGGAAAATGAACATATGAATGAAATGTTTTTTTCTGTGAAATGCCACACTACAGCCTGATCACACACACAGTATGAGCTCTAAAATTAACCCCAGTGCTACACCAGTCTAGTGTTTTTAATCTCTTACTTCAGCAGTTTCTCCGCCAAGCAGTAGTAACCAGGCCTACTCATCTTTTCTTTTCTTTTTTTTTTTTTTTTAGCACTGCCTTTATTCCTCCCTCTCACTCACTGCATGCTGAAATGTTTTTACTGGGAGGAATGAACCGTAAAAACATCAGTGGCGGGTGAGTCAGTTAGGAATCGACTCTTTTTTGAACAAATCTTTAAATATGTGGATAGATTCGCAGATACAAATCATAATATTTGGCTTCTTTTTGTGTTAACAACAACAACAAATATTATTATATAATATCATTTATAGCACTTTTTATTTAAAATGCAACTGAAGGGACTTTATATTTTCAAAAAATATATAAATAAATAATAATAATAATAATTATTATTATTATTATTGTTGTTGTTGTTATTACTATATACCACCACCACCATCATCATCATCATAAATTATTTGTGTAACACTTTCCATCAAGTTTTGATAATATATTTATTACATAAATATAACAGCAACAACAACAACAATAATAATAATAATAATAATAATAATAATAATAATGTTATAAATTATATTAATAACATGTTCTCCTTTTTCCTCTTCTTCTTTTTCTCCTTATTATTATTATTATTATTATTATTATATACCATGACCACCACAACCATCATCATCATCATCATCATCATCATCATCCATTATTTGTATATATTATTTAAAATTCAGCTGAACATGTTAAAAATATTTGTTGTAAAATACAAAAAACAACAACAACAACAGCATGAACAATATTAATAATCATAATAATAATAATGATGATGATAATGTAATAAATTATGTTATATTATAATGTATATTATAATATGAAAAATAATAAAAGTATTGTCATTAAACTAATATAGAAGTAATGTTAAAGTAACGTTAATCAAACAAAGAAAAATCATGGCTCGGCCTAGTTTAAGGTAATGTTTGATCTTTTATTACACCATTTGAAGTACTTCTTAAACATTCTGCTTAAAATACCGCAATAGAATCTCTTGTGAGTTGGAGTTGGAGTCCACCGGCTTCTGGAAGCGACACTCGGTTATGGAGCGACTCGGTGCTGAATCAAACGGTTCCGAACTCGCGTGGCTCGATTCAGTGAAAATGACTCTACTTTAAGGAGTCGACTCAGTGAAGCGACTCGCCGCGTCCGGCGCTTCTGAATGGCTGTGAGTGAATGAGCGTGTAGATGGAGATGTAACGGAGCTTTAGCATTAAACCAGGCGAGCTGTTGCGGCGGGGAACAAGATGACGATGCGGGATTTTGCGCTGCATAAATCTGAACACCGGCTCATCATTCCAGTGAATCCCAGCGAGACTCAGCAGCAGCAGCAGCAGCACAGGAGACTAATACAGGAGATACAGCACTAATACAGGAGACTAATACAGGAGACTAATACTGGAGACTAACACAGGAGATACAGCATTAATACAGGAGACTAACACAGGAGACTGATACAGGAGACTAATACAGGAGACTAACACAGGAGACTGATACAGGAGACTAATGCTGGAGACTAACACAGGAGACTAACACAGGAGACTAACGCTGGAGACTAATACAGGAGACTAACACAGGAGACTAATACAGGAGACTAACACAGGAGACTGATACAGGAGACTAACACAGGAGACTAACACAGGAGACTAACACAGGAGACTAACACAGGAGACTAATACAGGAGACTAACACAGGAGACTAATACAGGAGACTAACACAGGAGACTAATACAGGAGACTAACACAGGAGACTAATACAGGAGACTAACACAGGAGACTAATACAGGAGACTAACACAGGAGACTAATACAGGAGACTAATACAGGAGACTAACACAGGAGACTAATACAGGAGACTAATACAGGAGACTGACACAGGAGACTAATGCTGGAGACTAATACAGGAGACTAACACAGGAGACTAATACAGGAGACTAACACAGGAGACTAATACAGGAGACTAATACAGGAGACTAACACAGGAGACTAACACAGGAGACTAATACAGGAGACTAATACAGGAGACTAACACAGGAGACTAACACAGGAGACTGATACAGGAGACTAATACAGGAGACTAACACAGGAGACTAACACAGGAGACTAATACAGGAGACTAACACAGGAGACTAATACAGGAGACTAACACAGGAGACTAATACAGGAGACTAACACAGGAGACTAATACAGGAGACTAATACAGGAGACTGACACAGGAGACTGATACAGGAGACTAATGCTGGAGACTAATACAGGAGACTAACACAGGAGACTAATACAGGAGACTAACACAGGAGACTAATACAGGAGACTAATACAGGAGACTAACACAGGAGACTAACACAGGAGACTAACACAGGAGACTAACACAGGAGACTAATGCTGGGGTCTGAGCCGGGGCTGGAGCTGCACAGTAAGTAACAGGGACTGGATTTAAGATCTAACAGAAAATCTGGAACAACAACAACAACAATAAAAAATAAACAATATGACATTGTAATAGTGTAAACCTGAGTGCACTGTCTCTGATGATTATTAATGACCAGTTATCTCACTGACTTTCTAATAAAAAGTGTCTGTATGTATGTAATTCATTTTATAAATCAATTATGTCTAGTATAATGTTGTTTTACATCACTTACATTATCTACAGTCTCCATTAGGCACAAGAAAGCATATGCCAACAGCTATACTGTATATAGCGTCTATATGGAGTGCTATAACTACTGTATGTACGTTGGCACATGGTGCATTACATGGGTCATTTATTAATCTTGGTCAACATCCCCCTACAATCTATCAACCTGTCACCCACATTAAAAGATTTCCATCTTTTGCACAATAATTTGTATTACTACAGTATATGCTGCTGTCTCTTTCAGATGACTTAAAGTAAGTGTGTGCCTGGACTTTGCAAGATTTAAACCTGACCTGTTGAATGATTACAAAACTTTAAAGGCTATAATGGTTTTTTATTACTTTTTAGCAGAGAGCTTTTATCATTTCAACAGTCAGATATTACAGTATATGAGAAAAACAACTCAGCAATTTAAATTACAGTTTGGTCTTAAGAATATAAAATTATTATGTTTAAATATACATAACATGTTACTGGTGGTTAAAGACTTAAATATAGCTTATGAGTAGACTAATTATAAATACTCATTAAAAATATGTCACTCACCGGACACTGAGACAAGTGTAGTGCATGTGTGAGCAGTCTAGACTAGTGTTTTGTTTTAATAACTACAGTAGGTATGGACTGTATAATGCGTTTTATTCGCCCTGGTAAATGTTTTCTCTGGTGCCCGTGCATTGCCCCAACAAGTTGTTGGCTTTATCGTCAGTCTACCACCAGCATTTCAGTGATGTGGGAGATATGAGTTTTGATCTTCTCTCAACATGTCTGAACCCTTACCTGCTTTGTCTACACTGTCACAATAATGACATACTGTTTCTAAAATAAATAATTACCTAAGGACAGTCATCAGGGTTAGATTTGAGTTAGATAGTAAAATTTACTTTATGTTCTGTCAAATTTAGCCACCTATGTTAGCCGGTTTAATCATGAGAGCACTTTGATCATATGACTAGGAGATCGGGTCTAAACTGCTCGCCCAGCTGTTTTCCCTTGCCGGATTTAAGATAGTCCAGCCCACATCACTGGTTTGCCAAAACAATGCTTTCATTGCGATTGAAACCATCAGTATGCTTTTCATTCTCTTTCAGGCCCTCCCCAAAAAGAAAGTGTTTCCACGGAGCCTTTCCAATGACATAATTTCCTCTGTGTTTGGTTTCAATAACAGGGGGGCCCCGGGCAAGTTGACATTAGGAGTCCTTACACACGCCTGTCGATATGCAGTCATTCAGCATATTTACTCGTCTTCTTGACTTCAGGAAACAGTTCCAGGCTGCTATTCTGTGTCAGTAATGAGGTGATCTACAGCGTAATTTATACAGTAGTAATAATATTCAAACTAGCATTTTTTTCTCTGCTTATTTGTCATTTCAGATTTTACCAGTCAGTTGTAGTTTTTTTTTAAACAAAATCAACATGATTTGAGGAATCTCTTGCAGACTCATTTAGCTGATCTCTCAATGTCTTTAAGTGGACTTGAAAGGCCACTAGAGTGTAACATTTATAGCTAAGATAAAAATAGGTCACCGATACTATTTTACAGTGCTCTTGATGGCGCATACACTGGAGCGCTAGTATATTTTAGTCCTCATACCAAAGAAATGAAGGTAAAATAAGATAAAAATTGACCTTCTTTAAACAGGAAAGACGGGATGCCAATAGCCTACATGGATTGCATCATGCATAGAAAGAGTTTTTGCAAATACATAAAGTTTGCAAGACTACAAGACTAATAATTTCTATTTACTGAAAGACCATAATACATCATACACTATTCTGGATGTTTAGAAACAGCACTACCCCATAATAAGTGTGATATCTATTACCACCTTTTTCCTCTTGGAAGAAAGCATGGTGTGGTGGCACTCTCACGGCAATAATAGCGACAATAGCGACATTAGTCCATCACTAGCATCTGTGAGCTCATGCAAAGAGAAGGTGGTGCAAAGTGCTTCCCCTGTGTTTTTCACGCTGTGTAAGTTAAAAAAGATACGGACGGCTGGCATCTTGGAGGAAGCACATTAGCTTCTTCATGATAGCCTTCGCTTTGTCCCTGGTTGGTGGCTGTTGCTTTGATAGGCGAGTGCCCTAAAGATGGGTAAAAATGGTTTATGACTACATTAAGGAAAAAAAACAGGGGGAAAATGTTTTGATTAAAACTGAGGTCTAGTGCATGGAACACTCTTGAATGAGCTGGAAGTTTATGAGTGAGAATGCACTTACAGAAGAGCCCAAGAAAGACTGGCATAAGTCAAAAACATATTTCCAAACTGTTCCTCAAATTATTCAAAACAAATAATCTCAGACTGATGGCCTATGTGTATTTTTGTGCTTCTAGCCCAGCAGTAGTCGAGGTTAGTTTGGGAAAACCTGTGTGCCTCCGCTACCCTCCCCAGTGCACCAAGAGACCACACTCCCATCGAGGAAATGGGAGATCATCATCAGGTCAAGACTTCCTTCCTTTTCATCCAACTGCAGTCACCCTCCAGGATTCAGCAGTGCCAACCTTCTGTTGACTCTCTGAGCTTGGTCACTCCAAAGGAAGTATCATCAGCCACAACAGCTTCAGACCATCGAGACCTAGACAGCACCTACACTGGGGAGGAAGAACGTATAACTACCTGTGAGGATGCTGTAGATGACACCACATTTCTGAGTGCGGATAGGAAACCTATACAAGAGGAACCATCTTCACCAGTAATTGGTGCTGGTATTACAGAGAAGAGCTTTTCATCAGATTTAACAAGGATAGATATCAGGCCGGAGAACCAAGAATACACTTGGTTTCTCAGGGGAACAGATTCTCAAGAGTGCTTAAGCTGTGAACTCAAAACGAAGGATAACCCAAGTGAACGTGCAGAGTACTCAGTCTGGCTCTTGAATCAGGACCCTCTTGGAATCATGAGTGAAGTGTTTCAATCTCCGTCACTGGGGAACTTCCCCAAAACGTCTTTAAGTCCAAGAGTGAGTTTCATCTACCCACCAACTGAATCTGACTCCCAGAACAGAGCTACAGCACGTAGTCCAGATCTGAGCCCTATGTCCAGTGGAGTCCCTCCAGCCTGTGCACCAACGTCTACTTTTCCATGCACACATCGGTCTTCACACGGTAGCTGGGTGCACAGTGCCAAGCACAAGGAGGAGGCTACTGCCCTAGAAAGAGCACAGAAGGCGCTGAGCACAAATGCAGAGAGGACCACTTTCGCTTCAGTCGTCATCAAGAGATCGTCAAAGCTCTACGGAGATGTCTGTAAACCAGCATATGGGTCTTCGGAAGTAACATCTGATATTCAAAGAAACCCTTATGGAAACCTGGGTATGGAAGGTACTGGAAAACCAAACCAAACTGCATTGACCACAGAGTCTCTGCAAACGAAAACTATGCCTCAGTCTGCAGCACCTGAAAAGGTAAGACTGGCTTTAATTCTTGTGATGTCGTCTCTGAATTCATTTTATCTTTAAAGCATAAAAAACCCCTAAACCTTATTTACGTTATGTTAGACTCCAAGTCTTTACAGTATCTGTAAACCTGAGGTGATGAAAGATTTTCAGCAGGCTGAAATTTAGATTCAAAGTGCTTAATAATTTAATATGTACTGCGAGCAAAAATTATGCTTTTAGATTCTTAATACGAGCAATTGGAAGAATGAGACTATAAGATTCGACTGTGAGATTTGAAAACGCCAGGGTGGATAATGGTTGAAGGATACCCACCCAGATGGACCGATTACAGCTGAGTCCCCAGGAGTATTTTCTGACATTCTTGCCATTAAATGAACCAGAAAGAATTTTCATCTTCTTCCTTTGCTCTTGCCATTTTTCTTTGGGTGTTCCTTTCAATTTGTTACATTTTTTCATTGATAAAAATAATCAGTCCTGATAACACTGATAAAAGCTCTGCTCTGTTTAAAACTAGATGGTTTTATTGGTGTAGAAACTGACAACATGTTTTTCGAAAGGAACCAGTTATTTGCGCTATTTGAATTGCAAAAATAACATGTTAATAGAATAGCCACTGATATGGCGGTCTGAATAAATCTCTCAGTCTCAATAGATTCTAAACTTACACTTGAACAAGGCAGGTTGTTACAGTGGTTCCAACTGTTACATATTAAAAAACGTGAAAATGTATTTGTTTACATATTTGTTTAGTCATTTATGAACATTTCTACAGAGAAGCATCAATTTTATCACTGATGAAATGTGGCATTATTACTGAACACAGGTGTGTTCTACAGTCATGTTACATACAATCATGTGAGCATGTTTGTTCTGATTTGAAAATTTGATGGGTGGTCATGATAGGTCCGAGACAATTGAATGTTTGTCTCAAATATGGAAGAAATTAAAAATAACAATCAAATCTCATCTAACACAACTACACAACTTTATACTAGCAGGAATACACAACGCGATTACTAGTAGAAATATATTGGCAGACCTGGAGGCTATATTGAATCAGCATTCAAGAGCATTAAGGATCATATTACACCCAACAAACGAATTTCACTACATTCATTTTTGCATTATTCTTGTATATTAGGTTGTAGTGGCTAGCATCTCCAGTGCTGAGGCTTCGATTCTCGCCTTGGGTCTGTCTGTGTGCGATGGAGTTTGCATGTCCCCCTGTGCTTGGTGGGTTTCCTCCCACAGTCCAAAGACATGTAGATTAGACTATTTGGTGCATGTGTGGGTGTGTCTTGCAATGGATTGGCACCCTCTCCAGGCATCTTGTGCCCAAAGACTCTTGGGGTGGGCTTCATGAAGAATAGAAGATGAATAAATATTGTAAATTATTACAGTATGTATAGTCGATCTAACAGTATGTGCATTATAGTGTTGACTGTAACCTATTTTATTTAAACCGTTGTCTTTCACTTTCCACTTCTTCAAGACTAACTGCAATCTACAGTAAATGCAATGCACCCGTGAAATTCAGTTTATTAATGCCTTTGGCCATGGTGGCATGCTTAGAAATTGTTTTTGTAAGCTATTTTTAGTTTTTTTTTTCATGCATTTCCATTGCAATGAGAAAAGAAAATATGAACCTCAGAGTATAGTTATATAAAGGTCGGCTTTTGTAGGAGTTTCCTTACCACCACCAGCCAACTCCTGTAAAATTGAAGATTACAGGTTCCTAAAATATACACACTCATAGATGACTGTATGACTTTTTGCCCTGGCTTTAATATTTACATGCTCTGTCTGTAGTTCTGGTAAGACACATGTGGGTCATTGTACAGAAAAGATGGAGTTGGAAAATCTCTCGAAATATGAAATTCTCCTATCACAGCTAAAAATTCTTTAATAGCAGTAAATGACTTTTAAACTGTATGAATCTACAAAAAGTATAGCTTAATGCATTAAAAAAAATACATTTAATAACTGGTGTTACTTCTCCTCCTGGTAACACCAATGATGATAACACTAATAACAATTTAGAGAAAAATCATAACTATTTAAAATGACTTGCATGTGTAAGATCACATGGTTTTCAATTATGTCAAAATCAATTATTTATTAAATGTAATCAGTTTTAATGACCAATATTTGACAGCTATAAGAAAAATAATGTCTAACACCAATGACAGATGTAAAAGCTTTGTATATTCCTGTATATATATATATATATATATATATATATATATATATATATATATATATATATATATATATATATAGAGAGAGAGAGAGACCCCAAGACAGGAATCGAATCCAGATCTTAGTGGTGCAAAGATCCGGGTTCGATTCCTGCCTTGGGGTCTGTGTGCATGGAGTTTGCATGTTCTCCCTGCGCTTGGTGAATCCTCCCACAGTCCAAAAATTAACATTCTCAAATTGCCCGTAATGTGTCCATCCATCAACTTATATTTGTACCATACACAGTATTATATGACTTATACGAGTGCCCGTGACCTACAAAGAATGAAGGGGTTCCCTGCAAGAAATACATTTCCCCAGAGTACAGTTAAATAAAAAACTGAATATTTAAATAGTGAAATAAGAATATGAAATAAACGAAAAATATACAAAAATAAAGAAAAAATGTGCAATATGTACATGGTTGCTTTACAATACTATAGAATTAAAATAGGAGTGTATGAAGTGTTAAGTGTGATCTATCTATCTATCTATACGCTAGATGTACCTGCATGGACTTTAACTGCACTCTTAAGTGCATTTAAAAAAATGTACAACGCCATCTGTTGAATTGTGGAATTAACTAACATTTTTATGTTACCATGAAGTGTGTGGAACTGCCCTCTCATAAAAATAAAAAAAATGTACAGCGCCATCTGTTGAATTTTCAGGTGAACTAATGATTTTTTACAAGGCCATTTTTTTTCTTTTTTCTATAAACTCCTATTTTAATTTAAGGGTGCTTTTTAAATTAAATAAGGGTGTTTGGTGTGATATCTTAGCTTAAGCTCAAATACATCTGTATAAAACCCCATTAAAATTAGTACTTTTCACATATATATGTGTATAATCCATATATATATATATATATATATGTATATCAGAGAGAGAGAGATTTATCTAATATATATCTAATATAAATACATATATATCTAATATACAGTATATAATATATAGTATACAGTATAATGGCTCCAGCCACCTTTCTCTTTCACTTGTGAGATCTTTTCCCCCGCTTTTAACTTTCATCTATCCCTCTATACCCCCCCCCCTCCCCCCCGCCCCTCCTCTCATGGATCCTACCACATTCGCGTCTGAGCACGAGACGCGCTCGCGGGAACGTACCATGTGTATCTGAGACGGGGGGGGGGAGGGGAAGGGATGGCATATGGACAACAAAACACAAGCCCAGCCGCGCGGCTCGGAGGCTGACAGATGAGGTGTAGGGATGAGGAATTCGCGGGGATTGTAATGCACGAGCTTCACGCGGTATAGGTGAGTCATTTCTGTGAACGCGGGCGCTTTTTTTTTTGCTGCGGCAGGATTTTCACTTCTCTCCTATTTCTTAGGGAGCGCCGTGTGTGTCTGTGCGTGCGTGCGTGTCTGTGTCTCTCTTTCTCTCTGTGTGTGTGTGTGTGTGTGTGTCACGCCTTCAGTCTGAAAGTACTGCTGTAACTCGCCAAATGTGTCCGAGCTCTCAGTGTGTCTTGTAGGAAGAGACTTGGGACATTATTCAGCCTGTGTGTGTGTGTGTGTGTGTGTGCGCGCGCTGCACAGCAGTCCTATGAACACACAGCAGCACTTACACCGATATGGAACAGAGGGATGGGGTGAGATGCTCGAGTAACCTTTTGTGTCTATTTTTATTTTGAAAAACTATTATTGCTGTTTAATTAACCATATTGTATATATATGTGTGTGTGTGTGTGTGTGTGTGTGTGTGTGTACCTGTGAGGTAGTCCCGTGAACCTTTTTAGTTTCATTCTAAAACTGGTTAGTCAGCAACATTGTTACGTGATACTGTGTGTGCTGGTAACATAACAGTGACCGGCTAAAGCTAGCAGCAGGACAGAGCAAGACTATGTGTGTGTGTGTGTGTGTGTGTGTGCGCGCGCGCGAGAGAGACTCTTTTTTCCAGCCCACAAGTACACGTGGCTAGATAAAGTCCTAGTTGAAGTTATTTTTCTTGATTTTTTCTCTCTCTCTCTGTGTGAATGTCGGAAATCCAGCTGCGGTTCCCCAGATGCGCATCCGAAGAACCTAGTCATGTAGAAAAGATGCGCGCGCGCGGACCCCCCTCAAGCCCCCCCCCATCTTTCTATGTTTGTGTGTGATGTGTGCAATGATGGAAACCTTATTGAGACGTTTAGTTTGGCTCCATGATCAAAACTCATGTTCAACATCCGAAACAAAGGAACAAAGAAAAAACAAACAAACAAAGGCTATTTATATGTAAATAACAAGCAGCATTCTTCTCCCTCCTATCTCTCTATGTGTGTGATGTGGACATCTTGATGGGAACATTATTGAGACGTTTAGTTTGTCCCCATGATCAAAAGTCATGTTTCCTTGAAGAAAAGAAACAAAAATGAAATACCTGTGTCTTTTATGTAAATAAAAAGCACATTTTTATAAAACGCTCCAATGTGGCTACACCCTGCAGATTTAGGTAAGGTTTTGAGTAAGATGTTATTAATTACTCTCATTAAAAGTAAAAAGAACATTGTAAGGTCCTTATAATAGTTAGTAAGGGCTGCGTTCACTTCACATGCAAAAATCCGATATTAATTTTTGTTTTTGTTTTCGGCTGCTCCCGTCAAGGGGTCGCCACAGCGTACCATCTGGTCTGCACTCACACTTGGCACAGGTTTTATGTCAGCTGCCCTTCCTGACACAACTCCCATTTTCTAAACGGGTTTGGGACCAACACTGCATGCAGTGGCTGGGTACTATGGGGCAATTTGGGAAAACCAATTAGCTTAATCTTTGGACTATAGGATCAAACCGGAGCACTCGGAGGAAACCCACCAAGAATGGGGAGAACATGCAAACTCCACGATAAAATACAAATATGCAAATTCCATATACACAGACCTGAGGCAGGAATCGAACCCAGACCCTTAAGGCTCATGGCAATGGTGCTAACCACTAAGCCACCATGCCACCTTTTGACTTTGTTTTTTGTGGACATGACAAGTCATGTGGAATCTGATCTTTTCAATTCCATACACTCACGTTTATGGTGTTGTGCAAAAGTCTTAGTACTGTATTGTCTATAGTAGAAGGGTGAGTCTAAAATAATCTGCATACTAGGTGTATAATTTATTTTAATTACCTTTTACAAAATGTAATTTGTTTTGGAGGCAAGTTCTTACGGCGAAAATTCGTATTGCAATATGAGATTTTTTGAGCAGCTCTCGGACATACATGGAACTTGGGCTGAATATTCTTCGTATGCAGATACAAATATCTTGAGTTTCCACTATTAGTTTTTCGACATAATCCTTGCTTTTCAATACACTTTGCCTGTCTGCCAACAAGATTTGTATTCCCTCATTAAAAAATGTTTAACTTTTTTTTGATAATGTTCCAGTACTGGCCCTTGAAAATCACAGAAGTCGTTAAGCAAAAATTTTCCAGCTGATGGTTGACTTTAAATTCTTTCTTGGTAGGCGAATAGGATGTTTCCATTCCATACGCTGCCATTTACTCTCAGGCTTGTAGTGATGAATCCATGTCTCAGCACCAGAAATGATTCTCTTTAAGAAACTTTCACCAGCAATTCTGTTCGCAGATATCCATTTTTGCTCACATTGCAGTTACAAATGCACTGATACAAATGTTAATATGTCTATCATGTCTGTATTATTATGTACAAAACTATTTAATGTAAACCAATATGGGTTTTGCATGAAAATAAAGAGGAGCAAGTGTGACAAAATTACCAGAAGAACTCATTCTCCAGCACACTCAGTAAAACCTTTATGCAATTTTTACTTATAAAACAGCACAAATATGATGCTAGTCAGATTTAACAGCATCTAATGCAACAAAGATTTTCAAACAAAGAGTTTTCTCACCAGATATTGACTATTTTTATTATATTACTGTTTAATGGCCGTTATAGAATTTTCTAAAGAAGCTAAAAAAAGTTGTTTGGTTTTACTGTGTATGCTGGAAAATATAAGTTCTTCTGGTAACTGTCATATTTGGTCATTTCGATTTTCAGGAAGCCTGCATTAGGTTTCTTTTCATCTGAAAGCTGGTTTGTCATATAATACATTGCTTTCTTTACTGGTATGCAGTTTTCTTCTGTAAGTTTTTTTATTTATTAATTTCTAAGGTATGTTTAGAAGTAGTGAATGTTTTATTACATAGTAATACAGACATGATAGACACATATAACAACATTCATATAAAACGTAATATGATGCATTAGACTTTTGCTCAGATTCATCCAGATTTTTTTCAACATGATGTTTGTTGTAATTTTGTGCTAGGAAAGATGGAAAGATTTTGAGGTACTGGCCCTTATAAACATTTTACATGATGTTGTTGTAAGAGCTGAATTAGAAGGCAGGTATTGCAGCTGCTCTGTGTTTAAGGAAATGCTGCTGCAGTGCCGAAGGGAATCGAAGCACTTTCAGGGAAAATGTAAAGAAATTAAGCACGAAAAGAAGTTGCAGAATAGTCTGCTCTTTTTATAGCATGAGTATGAACTTTGTACCTTTGCGCATGAGGGTCAGTTTTGGAGCATGAGCTGTTCAGACTAACATAAAATTGCATTGAAAACATAAAATATGACCAGACTAACACAAATGTCAGATTTAATGAGAACATTGAGTAGGATCCACATTTGCCTGCAGTGTGAATGCGGCCCAAGAGAAAACTGCGCGTATGTGTGCGTGCGTTTGTGCACATCTCCATAGTGATACAAAACTCAGCATTCAGCATTATGCCTATTGTTGTGAAAATGTATTGCACAAATTCTGAGTCATAGATAAAGTGGGAGTCGTACCATAACCACAATTTTATTTCATATAGAAAGAATAAAACTCTAGCTGTTTGTTTATTGTATTGATATTTGAAATCAAAAGCCAAACACACCTTTCCTTTCAGTTCTTAATCTGAAGCTCCGCTCTCCAAAATTCATGGACGTGCATTGTCAAGGCAGTGAAACTAAGAACTAGGCTAAATGACCAATATTAGTATAAAGCAGTATCGAGTGTTGAGTGGCGCGGTCTGCACCACTTTGTTTGTTTCCCATTGACAGAGTCGGGGCTGTGTACAAACACTGGACATTTCTTCATCTCGTACACATGATGGATCATTAAGACATTTTTGCTGAATTCATTGAAAAAGTGCATTGTATTAGAATAGCTGATTTCTTCATTAATAAATGATTAGTAAATGACACACATCATGCTTTTGATCTCTTTGAAGTTAATAAGACAAAATAAAATGTAGCTTGATATATGAATGATTAAACATTGGCCTTTGCCAAAAAAAAATAATTTAAAACTCCATTTATTTTTAGCCTTAGGTTATGTGAAAGAGTTGTTACCATAGAAACAGTACTGTACTAAAAAGGGCGCAACCTGTGATTTGAAATACAGATGACATGACTGTCAGAGCTGCGGTTATAGGAAATGCATCAACACTTTCTGACTAATCAGATTAATCACAGATTTAACAGCACTGTGATATAAATAGACATAAATAAGGAGTGGCGTTTATAGATTTGCATCTCTTTAGTTAGTTTTAGTTCTTCTAAATTAGTTGGCCAGTTTTAATTAGGTTTCCATAAGGGTAAGTCTCTTTCTAAAGGTTTTAGATGTAAACCATTTGTATGTGTGTGTGTGTGTATGCATGCGCATATACTGTAGGTATTCCTCCGACCACAAGCATTTTTATCTGCCCCCCCCCCCCCCCCAGTAACAGCCTATGTTATCATTATGACACATGCGGTCAAAAACAATCATAGCAACACGAGTCCCTCTGTGTTTGAGTGTGAGAAAAAAAGGCGCGCATACAGTATGTGTGTGAACACCACAATCTGGTCTTGGTTTGTGCGTAAATTAAAACTGCATGATGTTCAGTTCTTTTTACTACACACCACGTACTCAATGTAGTTGCTATCAGATGACGAACTGATTTATAGTTTACAGTTTCAGTTCTGAACTCTGGAGCAGGATCAGTAAACAGGACGAATCCATCTGCAAATATTTCCAGCTCAGTTTTTTTTCCTCCTCCTTCTTTCCCGATTTTTTCCCTCTTCAATTACAGTAAACATAGTCTGGCAGATCTGTCTTGTGACTGGATGAAACAGACTCTTTCTCTTTCAGCAGACTCTTTCTTTTTTTTTTTTTAATAATAATAAATCTTTAAGCTTGGGGAACTATGAGGGGGGTTAAACTGAATTAAAACCACTTGAATCCTTTGTGTAAATCTATAGATTGACTTCTTTGTTCCTGTTTAAAGGCTATGCAGCTTATCACTAGTCACTAATGGCTTTGGTCCCGGTAGGACTCCTGGAGGAGGGGAGCTCATTATAATTCAGCATTAATATGTCTGTTCTTCATGCTTTAGTGACTGGATGTGGATTTAACATAGAGAATATTTACATGTAAATACCCTTCCTGTTTAAATAATGCTTATACCTACAGTTGAAAATAAGGGTTAAGGACGAAAGTGAATTTTGAAAGAAAAAAATCTATCTATCTATCTATCTATCCATCCATCCATCCATCCATCCATCCATCCATCCATCTAATTTTGTTATATATGTCTGCATTGTTATGTAACATCATTCACTATTTCCAAACATAACTTAAAAGTTTATAAACAAAACAGAGATAAAAGAGAAATACAATAATAACAGAGAGAGAGACACACAGAGGTCAGGCCAAGGCA
Organism: Channallabes apus; assembly: GCA_030522415.1. Lineage (NCBI taxonomy): Eukaryota > Metazoa > Chordata > Actinopteri > Siluriformes > Clariidae > Channallabes > Channallabes apus. The sequence continues at coordinate 13,134,346 of CM060120.1, forward strand.
GTTAGTTTTGAGTTTTTTTTAATAGATAGAATTAAATAGAATTGGGAGTCTATCCATCTATCCATCCATCTATCCATCCATCTATCCATCCATCCATCCATCCATTTTGTTATATACAGTGTGTCTTCATTGTTATACAGAATAGTGAAAATAATTCACCATTCCAAAACATAATAAAAAAAATAAAAATAAATAAAAAATAGATATAAACAGCTATACTGTAATAGTAATAGGTGAGAGAGATTGTAATTCAGTTTGCATTGTACTATAAGACACATATACACACCTTGCAGTATCTAAGTGTTCGAGAAGAAGCCCGATACGTGATATTATAACGATACCCAGGTCGAGTCGATCAGCTTTGCGATTCTATATCACTATTCGATATTTTATTTTCCAGATTATGTAACAATTCCAAACAAACGTGTATATATCACACATTATCCTGTCTAAAATAGTTTAGAACATGCAACCTGTAGGATTATAGAGGATTAACAACATTTTACCATCTCAAATGCAAACATACTATATAAATAAGAAAAGACAGATTTTAGGAGTCAGTGTGGCGATATATGAATTACCACACAAAAGAATCGCGATCCATCACTGCATCGATTTCTGATATTTATTGCAATTTATTCAATCATGTCAGTAATTACATTTATAGAAGCTGTTTGAGAAACATTCCCCAGCATCATGATGTTCATATCACCCAGTCATCCATGTCATGTTTATTCTCTTTAGGAAGCATTTCAGGATAAGGATATCCGTATTGATAAAATAATGCTTCACAAACTGTACAGTCCGTGTGTGATAGTGGGCCTTACAGTGGCAAAGCAGGTGCTTGACTCTTGAATTCTTCCTGGAATGAGGAACTATGACTTAGGAGGAAGTTTCACATTTTCGCAATATAGTTTTTCGTAAGTTTTCCCCCCGTTTGTGCTACAGTATATTTCAAGCAAGATTTATTTATTAGTCAAGATAGAATAGTTTTTTTTTGCAAACAATCTTTTTTTGACTGGATAATGAACATATTTTTTGTCTGTGCTGGAATAACAACTGGAATTCACTATAATGCTTCGTCGGTCTCAGAAGACGGCTGTGTATTATTTTTTTTTCCTGTTTATTTGTTCTCCTGTAGTTGGAAGAAAATGTTTTATAGCATTTTTTTCCTGCTTTCCTCTTATACCAGCTTTTCTACAATCAGTAAGAGAAGACCAGGCGCTCACTTATTGAGTTATTTCAGATTGGATGAACCATTTTCTCCAATGTCACGTGTAACATTGCTATGTCCTAAACGGATCATCTCTAATTCCCAGTCTGCACTCTTCATGTCTGTTTCCTCTTTGGCATGCCCTACATGCGAGCCCTATATTTCACCTCATTAACTTGTTTTATTATCGCCGCTCAAGTTGTCTTGCGCCGCAGGGCTCACATCCTGTCTCCACTGTTTCACTGCAAGAGCAGGGTAATGCATTCATTAAGGCTAGGAAATGATAAATATTATATAGGCTACTGCACTGAAGACACTGTTGAAGACACTGAATGTTATATATTTGGTTGCATTGTGCTGTTCCTGCACTCAGGGCTGATGAATATAAATTGTTCGACACTCAAAGATTATAAAATAATGGGTTCTGGTACTGATTACTGATGGGTTTACATTCTTCCAACATGTCGAAACATAGAGTAGAACCAGTGTTTAAGATAATTATTGTCTTAAAACAGCCAAGATAACAGACCGACATGTTGCTCTGTCTTAAAATATGACACACTTTCAAAATCTTTAGCATCAACGTGATGAGTGAGTCTCTGTATGCTCTTGCTTCTAAATGACCCTCTTTGCCCTGTTAGACTTTTTTTTTTCAGATATTGTTGCACATTTTTTAAATAGATCAGAGTTTTTTTTTTTCACACATCCGCTCTGGGACACATTCAAATCAGGATTTAAATCAGAATGACAGTGTTATTATTATTGTTATGCAAAGACAGCACTCAAGTGGCGTGTGAATCACGGCAGAGGGTCGTCCAGAAGAAATAAATTGTCTTATCGGTCCGTGAGGGGAAACAGACTTTCATTCAAACTGCACGGTACAGAAACCGAGCTGTTCTCAGGCCATAGTAGAGCATGTGTAGAGTCTGTCCTGGTTTCCAGTTCCATTATAAAATTAAGGGTCTCATATCAAAGACCGTCTCGGGTTACTTTGCAGTAACCCTGTTCCCTGAGAGGCGGGAACGAGATGCTGCGTTAGAACGCTTATGGGAACTATCTTGTCGCATTGCCGGCCATGAAGCATGTGTGGAAAAACGCCATTATCTGGCTACATATAACCTCGGTCAGGTGACGTCATCTGATTAGATCAGGTGGAGGTTATAAATACCGGAAAGCCGGCAACAAAACCTCAGATTATTTGTCTGAATGGACGTCCGGTCACATGGTAGTGCGGCGTTCGGACGCAGCATCTCGTTCCCGCCTCTCAGGGAACAGGGTTACTGCAAAGTAACCCGAAACGTTCCCTTTTCGAGGCTTCACTCAATGCTGCGTTAGAACGCTTATGGGAACGAGAATACCAACGCCGCCGCACTACAGGTGTCTGGACCCCAAGGTTGTGTAGCGTGTGCGCACAAGGCCGAGAAGGTCTCAGATTCATGTCCGGGAAGCTGAACCGAGGACTCGTGAGCCTGGGGTGGCATGGACATCCAGACTATAAAATCTTATAAATGTGTGCGGAGAGGACCAACCCGCTGCGTCACACACTTGTTGCAGGGGAGTACCTCTTGCAAGAGCAATAGATGAGGCGACCCCTCTGGTTGAATGAGCCCTGACTCCTAGGGGCGAAGTGTGTCCACGCGCCTCATAGGAGAGGGCAATAGCATCTCTCACCCAGTGTGACAGAGTATGTGTGGTGGCGGCCGCCCCCCGGTTGCGGCCTCCATAACATATAAAGAGTTGCTCTGACTTACGCCACTGGCTGGTGCGGTGGACATAAGCCTGAAGAGCACGTACTGGGCACAGTAGGTGAAGTTTCTCCTGCTCCGAATCCGCAAAGGGCGGAGGACAGAAGGCTTCCAGGATACAATTTCTCTTGCAGGAATTCTAGCACTGAAACAATTCGGCAGTGGACTGGGTCCACCTGCTTAGCCATGCACCAGCTCTCGAATACCTTCCATTTGAAGGCATAAATCCTTCTAGTGGAGGGAGCCCTAGCACTTAGGATGGTGTCAATTACGCCGGCTGAAAGGCCGGCTTGACTCAATTGGTCCCGTTCAGGGGCCAAGCGTGAAGGTTCCAAAGCTCGGGCCGGGGATGAAATATTGTCCCCTGCGCCTGAGATAGAAGATCCCTCCTCACTGGAATCATCCAAGGTGAGCCGTCGAGGAGTGATATTATTTCTGAGAACCATACTCGGGCCGGCCAACGGGGCGCTATCAATAAGAGGCGCAAACCGTGTTGACGGACCCTCGCCAGGACTCCCGGGAGCAGAGCTATCGGAGGGTACGCATAGAGGCGTAAATTGGGCCACGTATGGGCCATCGCGTCCAGACCCAGGGGAGCTGGATGAGTCAGAGAGTAGTAGAGGGGACATTGTGCAGTCTCCTGTGAGGCAAAGAGGTCCACCTCCGCTGTAGAGAATCTCTCCCAGATTTGAGTGACTACTTCGGGGTGGAGTTTCCATTCCCCGTGATTCACAGCTCGTCTGGACAGAAAGTCTGCTCCCACATTCCTGTACCCTGGAATGTGAATCGCCCTGAGGGACAGGAACTTGTCCTGAGCCCAGAGCAGAACCTGATGTGCTAGCTGGTTCAAGCGTCGTGAGCGCAGGCCGCCCTGGCGATTTATATAGGAGACTACTGATGTGCTGTCCACCCGCACTAGGACATGGTAGCCTCTCAGCTGCTGGAGGAAATGCTGTAGAGCTAAAAATAGAGCCATCATTTCGAGGCAATTGATGTGCCATGCGAAAAGGTGGCCTCTCCAGACCCCTTGGGCTGGACGGCCATCCAAGACCGCGCCCCAGCCGGTAAGGGAAGCGTCTGTCGTTAGCATTTTGCGACGACAAGACGGACCTAGAGTGGGACCCAAGGCGAGAAACCGGGGTCTGAACCACATAGAAAGGGTACGAAGTCCTTTGCGCGTAACCCTTATCCGCCTTCGGGGATTTGTTCTCGTGTGAACTCCCCTGGCTCTTAACCACAGCTGAAACGCTCTCATGTGCAGGAGACCCAAGGGTATCACCATGGACGCAGCTGCCATGAGGCCTAAACATTTTTGTAAGTGATGTACAGTCACTTCTTGGTCTAGTCTGATTTCCTTCAGAGCGTTGTTTATGGATTCGACGCGAGCAGGAGACAGATGTGCCTGCATAGCGATCGAATTCCACCTGACGCCCAAGTAGGTTGTCACTTGTGCTGGAAAGAGAACGCTTTTCGTGGCGTTGAGTCTCAATCCCAGCAAGTGAAGGTGAGCTAGGACGACATCTCGGTGTCGAAGTGCTAGCTGCTGAGACTGGGCCAGTATTAGCCAGTCGTCTATGTAATTCAGAATGCGGATGCCCTGGAGTCTCAAAGGAGCCAGAACTGCATCCATGCATTTTGTATATGTGCGGGGTGATAAGGCTAGACCGAATGGAAGAACCCGAAATTGGTAGGCTTTTCCCCCAAAGGCGAACCTCAGGAACTTCCTGTGCTGTGGCAAAATTTCTATGTGGAAATATGCGTCCTTTAAATCTACTGTCACAAACCAATCCTGTGGTTGGATTTGTGAAACAATAGTCTTTATGGTCAACATTTTGAAGTTGCATTTTTTGAGATAGCGGTTCAAACCGCGAAGATCCAGAATTGGACGCAGACCCCCGTCCTTTTTGGGGACCAGGAAGTACCGACTGTAGTAACCTGACTCCATGTCTGGAGGAGGAACCTGTTCTATGGCTCCCTTCTGCAGTAATTTCTGGAGTTCGGAACTCAGAAAACGCGCCCTTTCCGGTATCACGGAAGTGGAGACCACGCCGTTGAAACGCGGAGGGCGATATGCAAACTGGATCCTGTATCCTTTCTCTACAGTCTTTAAAACCCAGGGGGATATGCCTGGCAGTAGCTTCCACGCTGCCAGCTTCTCCGAAAGGGGTGCAAGTACTTCTACTGGGCTGGGGGGTGTTAGTGGTTCGGTGTCCTGGAATATAGCAGGATGCGACCGAAGGACTAACGTGTCGGAGACCGGTGTTGTCCGAAACACCAAAGGCGGCGGAAACTGAACATCGATCTCCTGGGGGTGCCCAGGGGGGCATGCTCCTATGTGCCCATCCCCAGGGGGGGTCACCCCCACGGTCCTGAGCTCTGCTATCAGGGACGCTTCTTCGCGAAGAAGACAGAGCGGTCTATTTTTTTTGGGGGCGGCCTGAGGGGGGCGCCGAGCCGTACCCCAGTCCTTACGGGGGGGTGCGCGGCTACTGACGCTTTCCTTCTGCGCCTCTCGTCTAGCGAGACTGAGATCGGGTCGAGGTTGGGTGGCCGATGGCCTCGACACCTGGGCACGGCGTGGGATAAATTTCCCAAAAGCTTGTTCATAGAGACTGGCCTCTCTAAATCTGGTAGCGACAGTATTTACAGCTTCGCCAAATAGGCCTGAGGGTGAGATGGGAGCATCGAGAAGGAATGCCCGATCTTTGTCCTTAATGCCAGTTAGATTTAGCCAGAGGTGTCTCTCTGCAGACACCAGTGATGCCATAGAACGGCCAATAGCACGGGCTGTCTGTTTCGTCGCACGCAGGGACAGATCAGTAGCCCGGCGTAATTCTATGAACGCTTCCTGATTCATATTGCCGCTCGTGCTCAGATCATTCAGCAGGTCGGCCTGATACGCCTGCAAAACCGCCATGGTGTGCAAGGAAGCGCCGGCCTGACCAGCTGCTTGGAACGCCTTCCCTAACAGGGTAGAAGAAGTTCTACATGCCTTGGAGGGAAGGGTTGGCTTTTTTAATGAAGATGATGTTCCAGGAGCGAGATAGCCCGCGAGCGTCTCCTCAATCTGGGGCATCATCACATAACCCTGTGCTTTTGCATCAACAATATTAGAATAAAATGAAGTTGAAGGTACAAAAATACGGGAAGAAAAGGGACGTCTCCATGAACGAGATAACTCGTTGTGGAGATCATCAAAAAAGGGGAGAGAACGGCGTTGTGACGCCATCTCCTGGCCACCCGATAGAAATCTGTCATCCAGTTTGGAACGTTTTGTATGAGCTTGCTCTTGTGGCCAGTCAATATGTAAACGTTCAACTGCGCGTGTTATAACCTCAATTAATTCCTCATACTCTCTATCATCCCTAGAGGATCGTTCTGAGGTAGCTACATCCATTTCAACTGAAGCAAGCGAGTGAGTCTCCCTCAAACACTCCCGAGAAGCACCGAAGTGCGCTCGCGAAGTGGGGGGGGAGAGAGAGAGATCGGGGGAGGAAACGAGAGAGAGGAGGGGCTCCGTCTCTCGTGCCTCGGCCAAATCAACCTGTGAGCCCCAGGAGTGCAGAGCGGCTCGTGGCTCCCTAAAGAACGCGAGACGCGCTCGTAGCACTTTCATCTGGAGATTATCACAGTGCTCACACTCTCCTTCAAGTCCAAGGAGAGCGTGGCTTTCACCCAAACACTCAAAACAGAGATTATGGCTATCGTCTTGAGAAAGACGGTTACCGCACGGGCATGATAGACTGAACTCGGCCATTATATCTGGTGAGTTTTTTTTTTTTTTTTTTCTCTGTTAAGAATGGTTTCTTATATATCCTTTTTTTTTTTTTTTTTTTAAATGCTTGCTGCACACACGCGATCACAAGTCGGCATGAAGACAAATGATCTGAGGTTTTGTTGCCGGCTTTCCGGTATTTATAACCTCCACCTGATCTAATCAGATGACGTCACCTGACCGAGGTTATATGTAGCCAGATAATGGCGTTTTTCCACACATGCTTCATGGCCGGCAATGCGACAAGATAGTTCCCATAAGCGTTCTAACGCAGCATTGAGTGAAGCCTCGAAAAGGGAACACAGTAATCACAAGGGGTAACAACTTGTTCCTTTTATAATCACAGTCCCAGCAGGACTTTATGGTTGTCAGAACATCGTGGTGATGTTCATTTGCATCATTACATCATTACATTACATTGGGTTGTTTTTGAAAGTTTGATAAAATGACATCAGAACAAAGTTGACTAGGTGACGATGGGTGAAGACTAAATGAATTCCGCTAAAACAATATTACAAAAACCATTTCAGGACAATATTAAAATTGAACTGACGGCCTGAGCGGAATCCAAACTCCAGTTGCCACAGTGAGAGCACTTCGTGCTGACCACCGGACCACTAGGGATCATGACGTTGAGGTTAGGATAAAAAAAGAAATAAATAAAAAAGCTTAACATCTGAGTGAAACCGGGCATGATGCATTTTGGACGCTGTGCAAACCTCATATCACAGTACAATGATCTAGGAGCTAAGATGCAGCCCACTGGAATATTTTACAAAAGAATATGAAACAGAGTCCATCCCAATCTGTGACCCCTGTTAGAAGCATAAAGGACCATGTTTGTGGTCGGACATGGATGTTAATCAACATAAATGCTAATAAAGGTTCAATTTGCAATATTGTTTTTGGGTCGTTTATTTACCTTTATCTCAACGTCATATCATCAAAGGCATTCTACCTTTCAAAAACAGACTAGTCGTCACACTAATTAGTTATTAGTCGTTGAATGTTGTCACAATGTTGTTACGACTATATTACAGCGGTTATTCAGTGTTAGGAATCATGTTGGGGTGATGCTGCTAGTAACGAGTTGCTGTTTTCAGCCTAGAGCATTTTTGTGAGAGAACGATTTAAACGATTAGATATGGGTCAGGTATATGTTCTCCCTGTGTTTAGTGGGTTTCCTCTGGGTAACCTGGTTTCCTCCCAAACTCCAAAGACGTGCAGGGTAAGCTAATTGGTGTTCACAAATTGCCGGTAGTGTGTGTTTGTTAGTCCTGTGATGGATTGTCACGCTGTCCAAGGTGTACCCAAGTACAGCACAAGTTGTGTAGAGAATGAATGAGTGAAAGTAGGATTTTCTCAAAGAGTAGGTTTATTGGTTACATCAGACTGGCGACGCCATGGTACCAAGAATTTCCAAAACATTATTAGATTAGGTTAACTGACATTTCCAGGTTCCCCACAGTGTGTGCTTGGGTGCCCTACGATGGATTGGTTCTTTGTCTAGGGCAGTGGTTCTCAAACTTTTTCTGTCATTCCCCACTTAAGGGGGTGAGCGAATTTTCAAGCCCCACTTGTCAACAAAATAATAACGAAATCGGCCAAGTTTACTGTTTATTGAAATATCAATTTCTAAACCAATAAGATCAAACAGGCCAGGCTCGATTCCCGTCTCTGTGTGCATGGAGTTTGCATGTTCTCCCCGTGCTTGGTGGGTTTCCTCCGGGTACTCCGGTTTCCTCCCACAGTCCAAAGATATGCAGGTTAGGCTAATTGGCGTTCCTAAAATTGCCCGTAGTGTGTGATTGGGTGTGTGTCTCCTGGGATAGGATCCAGGTCCCCCGCGACCCTGAACACAGGATTAAGCGGTATAGAAAATGAATGAATGAATGAATGAATGAATGAAAGGATAACGATCACAATCACAATTGCTATATCACAATATAGCAATTTGTATCTGAAAATACATAAATAAAAATTCAAACACAAAGAAACTGTTTTACATAATGTAATTTTATTTAAACTGTGAATTGCTGAGGTTTGCCGCATTTTCTTACTTTGGCCATATTCGTTTGGATGTTTGTATTTCAGATGATAGAAAAGGTTTGACGTGTTTCCACCACTTGTTAAAACAGTGAACTTGTGTACCTTCCAAATCACATTCGTCTCATTCGTATCACTTTTCTTATATCCAAACCAATTCCACACCACAGACGAGGCACCTTTTTTCTTTACAATCTCCTCGTTGTTGGTTTTGTCACATGTAAGCAAACTCACTGCTGCTGCAGCGTCTTCTTCCATTGTCGAAGTGTATGTGAAGCCAAACACATCAAAAGTGGGACGAAACCGTGGCACCCGATTGAACCGAATATCTGCGCAAATACAGCGCAGTGCGACTATCTGGATAGCGCAGTGATGATCTGGTTTATTTGCGCAGCCCCGTGGATCGTCGGAACAACTTGAGTAGCGCTGCTCGAATCACAAACCTGCGCGACTCACTGTGTTTTTATTTACAAACAATTTAAAATGTCAGGACTGTTTAATATTGTTTCCGCCTTGTCATGCCTGTTTTGTACGTGCGCATCCCAGCGGGGTAAAATGTACTCGTGGTACTCAGGGTAAAATGAGTCGCGCAGCGCTGCCCAGTGGGTCGCGCAGGTTTGTGATTCGAGCAGCGCTGCTCAAGTTGTTCCGACGTTAAACCATTATTGTTGCACTATGGTTCCACTTTTTCTCCCGGCCCACAACTGATGTTATTTTAAATTTACTTGTATTAATGATCCATTTATTTGTGTGTGATTGTTTAGTTTTGAGCGTACGCTCTTCATTATCAATAAAGAAAAGCATGAATTAGAATAGATACTTTCCTATTATTTCCTCACGTTCATTGCGCCCCACCTGTCATGTCTGTATTCCCCCCACACCCCGCGCGCCCCACACTTTGAGAACCACTGGTCTAGGGTATCCTGTATCCCTATTGGATAATCGGCATAGAGAATGACTGAGAGAGTGTACAACAAAAAACAAACAAAACCAGACAGTAAACAGACGTATCCAGCATGTACCACTGTCGACAGCATGGAATGGCTTAGTTCAAGTGGTTCAGTGCAAACAGGTAAAAATCAAAGAAACTGGCTACCGTAGCTCCATTTATCCAAAAAAAGCATTTCTCGAATTCTATTGAAAACATTGTAATTAGAGATTCCAACGTAACTGTTTACATGGACGCTGATCTGATAAGATGTACATTTACATGCTCAAAGCATTTAATCAGAGCATAACCGTTCTTGATCTGTGTCACTGAGCGTGATTTCCTCACACAGTCAATATCAGGCTTTGATGAAGTTGTTCAGAGTAAAATGGACCTCGGTTTGTTGACAGAACTTTACTTGTTTTTTAGATGCATGTCAAAACAGGACTTATGATTTCACAAAATAACACAACACAGTTATAAGAGTAAAAACAACTTTTATTTCTGTATATAATCCCCTGCTACAACTAATGCACTTGTCTCAGTGTTTTACTAGTGCCTGGTAGAACATATTCTCAGTACGCCGGAGCCATGATTGGACTGCCTGCTTAACGTCTGAAACGCTGGCCTCCCAGGAACTCCTTTAATGGCACAAACATGTGGGAATGGCTTGGTGCGAGGCCGGGACTATACAGGGTATGTGGCAATAACTCCCAGCCGAGTTCCTGTAATGCAGTGGGCAGTATGAGGTCATGCATTGTCCATTATAAACAAAACGGCATTGGTGATCAACCCATTTTGTTTTTTAATTCTTTAAATGCCAGTCGGTTTTAAGCCATCAATCACAATCATAAGTCCCAGTTTTACTTGAACGACCTTGTAGCTTTGCGTGATGAAGTGCACAAATATAATAAACAAACAGAAAGTTGTTAATGACACTCCGTGAAACTAACAAGCACTAACTAGTATGTCATTTTAAAAATGACATCTTTTTTTGTCTTTATTCAAACACACAATTCAGGAGTCATGTCCATACACAGCCTCATTTTTCTTGACATTATAAAAAAGGATCTATTGATTCCCAACAAGTCTGATTTCGTTTTCTTTTAAAGTCAGCAAGTACACGCGCATGTTCAGTTCATTCATTCAGCTCAGACACATTTCAAAGACCTTGAGCTGCTAGACAGCACACGGAGACTTGGCATATGCCGAGCAGTCTTCTATGCTATAGCAGGACCACAACAAACACTGAATTTCCCAAGAATTTTCCTGCTGAATTACATTTCAGCAGCTACTCCCTGATCATCTTATGCAATTATGCAGCTGCCTGGCAGAAAGCATTAAGTTCTTGGAAACGTAAATTTGTGGGTGGGAGAGAGTGTAAGACACACTTTGAACCGTGTCACTCACTAGTCTTTAAAAGTGCAGGAAAAACCAAATACAGGAATAAATTTTTTCCCCTAATTGCCTATTTAAGCACTCACATCAAATCAGACTTGTGTGTTCGGAATTCGGTCACATTTTGGTTAATACAGTGGTATCTCGGCGAGTTCTTAAAATTCCATATCGAGAAATGCAATAATGTAAATGCAGATAATCTGTCCCAACCACCCAAAAATATTACTAATATCACCAATTTCCAACACTATAATCAAGACCAGTAAATGAATGCAGATATGAATTAGACATTAAAACTCACTTAAACTCGATTTATGATTCTTCTTGGCACAGCTGCTTTAAAAACGAACCTGAGAACTGCTCCGTTTTCTTTTTGCCACCTTACCGTTCTTGGGAACCATGGTGCTATGTCTTTATTAAATCGTGCACAGATAAACCCACAAAAATACATTGAGTACGTTTCAGGTTTCTGTTGAATTTTTTAGGTGTTTTTGTGATTTTAAGGTGTGTTCACACGTCATGTTCAGTTCTTTTGGTTTCGACATACATTAGTTTTGGTTTGCTAGTATAAAGTCTTTGCTTAGCCCTTATGCTGGCATTTTCAACATTGGACCAAATGACACACCGTCTCCTTTCGTCCCCATTACGTATACTGTGGTGTCTTTCTCATCAATGCGTCTAATTTTGCATCTATTTTTTTTCCATACAGCCGTGAGTGGCGACCGTCCCCAATGATGAATAAATAAATAAAAATGCAATCAGTGATCTTTAAAACCCTGTGATAGAGTCTCGCCACTCCTCCGTCTTCCTGCCTGGTACCAGAGCACGTAAGCGTGCGATAGTAGAGCAGGGCTAACGAGAGTGCTCAAAAACATGTGACATTTCATTAATCAATTCAACTGTTGTATGCTCGTGAACAATTCGCAAGCACTCTTGTCATTGAACACAGCCCCGGTGGGCTATCACGTGCGTTAGTGTGCTCTTGTGTGCTGTCCATAGGGAATGTCCTTGGATACTCTTTAAATTAAGCATTTAATTTAACAGTTTTTCATTTATTAACGCTGTTCGGTATTTCATTTCACTTTTTTCGAAACTCAGCATTTTCGTTCCCATTTTTTAAATGAACCGAACCAACAGCAAAATTTGACCATCTGCCACCTGCATGCATATACATTTCAAATTAATAATAATAATAATAATAAAAAAATAATAAGGTGCAGCCGGCTGATGTCACATGTCTCAAAGAAAGCCTTTCACATAAGAGAGCGCTGGCTGGTGAGATGAAATTGACGTATGCCAAAAATGGGATTTGAGCAGCCAGTCTGAATAAAGCCGTTGTTGTTTTTGCTCTTTAACCCCATTTAAACCTGGCATTAGGATTATCACTGGATTATTATGTAAGAAATAAAACATTAGTATGTATAATTTATTGGGAAGCCATTTTCAAGAACTTTAAACTTGCGTGACATTTATGAGAAAATATTTCTTGTTATAAACAGACATAAAAAGTAAATCCCTCACAAGATTGTCTTTTTCTGTTTCTTAAAGTTAATAAATGGATGTAAAAATGGTTTTAAGTAGTAAAGTGTAATGCAGAGACAGAGTAAGGCAGGATAGATGTGGCTGTGGTGTGGCTACGATCGCGTCACATCCATGCTGATATCCAGCACAACAGCACTCCCTCTCATGTGATATTGCTTAAATATAGTTAATCAGCAGTTTTATTCTCAATAGATTACATATATTAATAAATTCGACTGGCAGAACTAACTAACCGCGACTGGCGGAGGTGGTGACCAACAGTTTGACCGAGAGACAGTGTAATTAACTGGAGTGAAAGTAAAAGGAAAAGAAACTTTTACCAGTGTGATGTCGCCAAACGGTGAGGAGAAACCATGTAGTGAACAGTCCTGTGTAGTTTTACTTTATATTTCCATTCTGCTCTATTCCAGCACAGTTAACTTCTGGATTCTGCGGTTAAATCCCAAATAGTGTTAAATGGAAAGCTAGTGTGCTAGAGTGTATAATTAGTGGTTAGAGATGGATTTGTCTGGTTCTGGTTGAAAGTGCTTCCGTGTCTGTTTTTGAGTGTAGGTTTTGGTAGGCTGCAGCTCTCTCCTCAGTACTGCAGGCTGTACAGACCTACTTTCACCAATGCAGCAACCGACATTTAGTATAATTAACAGTTGTGATGCGAAGTGATACATACAGGTAAACATCCCAGTGCTGTTACCATCTATTATATCCACTCGAGGAATACCTCTTGTCCATTCGCTCAGAATGAACTGTTGCGTAAGTATCATTAAACAGAACACTGGTACAACCATAAAAATGTACGTAAACAAACTTGAGAAATAAACAGGGATTTAAGTAGTAAGATGAACAGATGCAAGACAAAGTTAAACACTTACAGTACTGTCTTTTAATCAAGGACGAACTCCACACCTGACCACAAACAGGAAGCACAGGAATGGAAACACTTAGCAAAATAAATGTCCCACAACCAAGGTCCAGTGGCAGCATGTGAGAGACAACCATGACATGAAAAAGAAAAAACATCATCGCATCCTGTTAAAGGGAAGGAATCCTAAAGCTCTGAAGACTTTCCCTTTACCCACTCGCACGGCTCACTCCTTCCCTAAATGGTCTATAAATCTCAACACGTGTTTAGTCTCGAGCTATCAGACGTCCACCAGGGAAGCCCTGTGCAAGTTCTCGCAATGAAAAAAATAACATATTCAAATGAACATGACTGCCAGAGTCAGTCGTACTTTATAGAAAATGAATCAGTGTCTTCTAAACACTCAGATTTACGTTTGTAACAGCAGAACAAATCCATCCATCTTTTCATAACCCATTTAATAGTCATTCGAATACATTGCAGTAAAATGTATGTGGTCATGGCCTCCCATGTACAGTAATTAAACAGAACAGCATCGTCAGCAGTCACGAGAAACTAATTAGAGCTTATGACAGATACGACTGTCCAGACCGCTTACGGGAACAAAGGCACATCTGAATGCGCTGATTTGCATATTAGAGGTGATACAGCTATCAGATCTGACTAAACTGAGAGACATTTGAATACAAGTGGAAATGGTGTTAACATATGGATTAGATACCAGAGACAAAGAGAGGAAACATCAAGCGACAGTGTTTGGAGAACAAAGTGTAAAATACTGAATGTCTTGCAATGTTCTTGTGGTCGGGTTTACAAGTAGAAATTGTTCAGACCTACACCTACTGTATCTTTCTACTTGGGTTTACATTTAGGCACTTGGCAGACACCCTTATAAATATTAAATTTTTATCCCATTATACATCTGATTGGTTGAGGGCCTTGCTCAAGGGCCCAACAGTGCCAACTTGGTGGTTCATGAGGTTTGAACCTGGGACCTTCCGAACCGTAGTCCAATGCCTTAACCACTCAGACAATGGTATAGACGATGGTACACTTAGTAACCTGGTGAATTACAAAGGTCGTTCAAGTCAAACCGGGACTTTTGACTGTGCAGAGTAACAGTAAAAACAATGTTAATTTCTCTATATAATCCCCTGCTCCACTAATACACTCAACCCAGTGTTTCACTAATGCTTGGATACATCAAGGTTGAAACCTTTAATAGTATGCCGGACCCATGATCGTACTGCCTCCTACGAGTCTGAAGCGCTGGCCTCCCAGGAACTCCTTTAATGGCTTAATGTGGACATATGGAGTGAGATCAGGCCTTACGGGGGATCCGGCAATAACTCCCAGCCGAGTTCCTGTAATGTGCAAGCGGTGTTTGTAAATGATTGTGTGTACAGTTCCTATATGGATGAATGAGTTTTTTCTGCAACAAGTTATGCGTCGCATTCCAAGGATCAGACGTTCTATCACTAAACTGTGCTTGAAGTCTTCTACAAATGTCAATCGGGTTAATGCTGCTCGTAGTATCAGGATACATTTATTGATCGAGGCTTTAAAGCACTGGATAAAGGTGTCTGGCAAATTTTGTAAATGTAAATCTAGTGGTGTATTATGCAACAAACTTAAGACTGTGAGCATTCCTGTGTCCTGTGGTTTTGCTCATTACAGCTAATGTTAAAATAAAATAATTACAGTTATAACATTTCTAAACATGCAACCATTGCGTACATACTGTACATTTCTTATCACTTTCATTGGAGTCCTGAATGATTCGTGGTTGTTTTTTTTTTTTTTTTTTTTTGTAGAAAACTGTGTTATGTGTTAATGCATTTTTATTATTTTTAACTTTTTGGCATTTGGACTGACCTAAGGCTCAGATATCGTATCAAAATCGCAGTCGTTATTTATTGATCAGTTTATTGAACAGATTGAAGAAAAGTTTAGCATAGGATGAGTCTACATAAGTCTAAGGAACAAATGGTGAGAAAGTCGTGTCCGAAAGCAGCGAGTGAATTTTAAACAGAATGTTTTAATATAATGAACCGTAATGGAATGTTATGAATGATGCGAGTGAGTCAGGACTATGCGAGCTCTGTCTTGCTCAGAACGTGTGATGTATTACACGTTAAAGAGTTATCAACACCGGGTTCCGCCTACGTGAGGCTTAAGAGTCGCTTTCGGCAGAAGATCAGAAGTGAGTAATTACTTAAGCAGCTGTTAATGTTGCTAGTTTCATTTATAACTTAGGGTGGACATGCTGTGCTTCTTGGCACCCTGCGCAGTGGACAGACGAAACGGAAGTGCAGCTTTTTCGCTTTTAATTAAAACCGACGCAGATAAACCAGATGGCTAGGCAACACTCATAAATAAATAAGAGGCAGAAAGCTAGATAAATAGACGATCTGGTTTAAACTAGACACGTCTAATCTAGCAAACAGGAAGCTGAATATTTAAACTTGGCAGATAACAAAGGCCTGGAATCTGTACAGATACAGCGCTGGAACGAGACGTTGCAAAGGACCACCGAGAGTCTGGCTGATTTACAGGGAGGCATGTGTGTGTGTATGTGTGTGTGTGTGTGTGCGAACTGGGATCATTAGCGAGGGACTTGACGGGAGGTCATGTAATGAGCTGAGGATTATGGGTGTTGTACGGGAGACACGGTCATGACAATATCAATTACGTTATGTCCTAACCAGCAGTCATTCGTGTCTGTGGGCTGCAACATGTTCATATCGAATACATGCTGTGAAATGCCGACATTGTTTTGCCAGGTAGTTTCATTTTGCATCTCACCAGCATAAACATGTACAAACGTTTAACTGATATGCACATAAGTCTTGCTCAACCTCA
This sequence comes from Channallabes apus, assembly GCA_030522415.1. Classification (NCBI taxonomy): domain Eukaryota; kingdom Metazoa; phylum Chordata; class Actinopteri; order Siluriformes; family Clariidae; genus Channallabes; species Channallabes apus. The sequence continues at coordinate 13,150,714 of CM060120.1, forward strand.
CTTGCTTAATATGGTTTGAACAACTAAAGGCTTTTGCATTCACGTACAAAATGAACATAAATAACTAAACCTATGAAGCCTATGATTTCTTAACTCATATTATACAGTATGTTAGACAGGGAATATTTTATGAAGATTTGATTGCCATATTTTAGCCCGGTTAAAGTCTTGATTAATGTTCCTGATGAAGGCTGAGCTTTATGCAGTGTAGATCAGTGGTGACTCTAATAGAGTGACTCTTCTTGGACTTTGGGCTTGTTTTAACAGCACACTATCTGATAAACGAGCAAGATCTGCGGCTCTGAAAGGACTTTAAACTCCCCAATGTCTGTTAGCATGAAAACTCATAAAGACTCACAAAGTAGGTATAACAATGGTGTCTAAGCTGCTTCCGTCCTACATGCAGGAAAGGCTGAAAAAAACCCCCGAAAGTTACAGTAGTATCACGATGTCAGAACGACAGTGAATACATGATGATAAAGCATTAAATCTTGAAAGCAGCCAAAAGGGTGAAAAAAAAGCATTTTTTTTAAGTTAAAGTTTATTGATTGAAGTTTATTTGTATATAAATTACAGAATATCAGTAAACATTTTTTAAACTTTTCTCTATATTATTATAATAATAATTAAAAAAATTGTAAATAATGGGCGTTTCAGCAAAATCTGCCATTTCCATTTCTCACAAATTCACCATTTCCCCCTTTGAATTTCTCTTCCTGAAGTTATTTTTTTCAGTATAGAGATTTCATAGATAATATCGCACACATCCTCAGTAGGTGGAGCATCCAGCTTACATCATTTCTTTGTTGTAGACTTTCTATCAGTTACAATCAGCATTCCAAAGAGATGTTTTGTTTTATATTTAAAAATGTTGATTGTGTCATTTTACATCACCCACGACTGAGGCACATGAACAGAATGAACTACACTTCCCAGCATGCACGCTCTGGATGACACAACACACCTGATTCCAGTTCCCAAGGGAATATAATGCCTCTTTTCCACTGCATAGTATGGCACGACACGGTTCAGTACAGCTCACTTTTGGGGGGTTTTCCACTGGGAACAGTACATGGTACCTGGTTCTTTTTTTAGTACCACCTCAGCCGAGGTTCCAAGCACAGATGTGAAGCTCAGTGACTAAAGATCATTGCAGAGCGTACACACACTCGTGAGTTACTCTGGACTATCCCGAGTTGTCTTCTAGTGCGTTGACCTTAGCTTGAACTCCCGACTTCCTTTGTTGTCTTTCCTTTGTTGGTCTGTTTGCCGATCGCCTGACCTTTGCCTGTAACCTGATTTAACCTTGAGATACCAGTGTTTAATTTTGTCTGTTTGTTGTTACAATAAAAAACTAGTTTTTACCAGTACTTGCCCCCGTGGTAACTCCGCCACCGTGCCAGATTAAGGAAACTCAAAGTGCAGATCAAATCAATTACAAGTAGTGTTTATCCCCCCAGTATTGTGACTACGTCTTGTGGATTTTTGACCCAAACTATTCACTTTTGGACAGGACCAGAACAAGTGATAGTGATTAGCCTCACGAGAGCCGCAGTTCCTCTAACAACGAGTGATGAATCTTCTAGACAGGCGTAATAAAGAATCCACTGCGGCTTTTCCAGCCAAATGTTCTCCAAGTCACTGAGCTTGTTATCCTCCACTGAAAATTCATAAAACGTTGTCCAGTCAATCTCTGATATATTACTGTCTTCGTCTTTTAAGAATGTTTGTCTTATATATGTAGTGTATGTGTTTTTTTTTTTTGCCTTTTGAAGTCCTCTATAAAGTCTTGAAATTACCTTAAAGCCCAGAGTCCACTTTATAGACGCTAATAAAAAAAATTCAGTAGATTGATTCTCAAATGCTTTTGGACTTGTTGTCCTAGAATGATGTACATAATGGCATACTTGAAGAAATCACTGTTGTTCAAACCATATGTTTTTTCAGTATCTGGAAACCACTTTCACTGTCTATCATTTGAAGAAGGAACAAATTGAAGTGAGACTATGGTTGTGGTTGGATGTGGTGTAAATGGATGATAATCAGCATAAATGCTTCAGATAAATGTTTTGATGGTGTTTTGATGTTGTAGTTGCAATGTTGTGTTTATTACAAAGTTAATAAAGAGTTTTAATAGTGCTATAGAGAAGTACTCACCTTCTGACCAACGCTGCCGTGTGTGTATATACACTTGGCGACACGGTGGCTTAGGGGTTAACACTGTCGCCGTGCACTTCCAGGTGCAGGGTTCGATTCTTGTGTCGGATCAGGGAGTTTGCATGTTCTCCCCATGCTTGGTGGGTTTCCACCGGGTTCTTCCGGTTTCCATCCACAGTCCAACAACATGCTAACTGGCGTTCTCAAATTGCCTGTAGTGTGTTCAAGATTCAGGATTCAAAGAATTTTATTAATCTAAAACTTAATTACAGTTGCTCAGATTAATTTACCAGGAAGCAAGAAAAGTTAGATTAGGGGGAAGAAAAAAAAAATATATATATATATATTAGAAAATAAACAGGAAAATAAAATTAAAGAAATATAAATGTAAAAATTCAAAGGAAAAATAACAATAAATAGGCGTAAAATAGAATAGAATAGAATTAGCTCTGGCATATAATTTAGCGTGTGTGAATGTTGACTGGAGGCCCTACCATGGTCGTACAAAAATGCATGAGAATAAATATACTGGTCACCATTGGCCTCCACGGTCTCGAGGTTCCTAGATTGTGTGTGTGTGTGTATATATATGCACATATATATATATATATATATATATATATATATATATATATATATATATATATATATATATATATATATATATAGGAGGGCCCAAAAATTTTTAATATATATGAAACATATATGAGAAATATATGCCTCTCTTCTGACAGTCACAGGACATCATCAATAATGGTGTGACTACTGACATCTGTAGATAAACATTATGCTGCTATAATTTAATTCAAGTTTTAAAAAGGGCAACTGTTGAACAACTGTTGAAATGTGTATACAGTTTTTTGGGCCCCTCCGTACAGTGTGTGTGTGTGTGTGTTTCTCTGTGTGTGGGTGTGTGTGTGTTTGTGTATTAAACTAAACATTTTTAAAAGTTGCATCTATTATGTCCCAAATCTAATAGCATTAAGTATTTGACATGAGACACTCTGGTTAGATATTTCTGGCTTCAGCAGTAACCGAGTGTGTGCAGCGCTGAGTCAATTACATGACACTAACAAAAGCCCTTGATTAAACCACAAGTGAGCGGACCGAGTGTATGAGCACGGTGCTGGGAAATAAAAGCCTGCGTTCCTGATGCATCCAGAGGGAGCCGTAGCAACTGTCAGCACTTTAACCTTTCGCCGCGGTGGGAACTCCAAGCACAGCTTGTAGCCTGAAATTTACACTGGCTTTCTCAAAGGAAGCTTCAGCTGTCCAAGCCACACTGTAGGTTTAAAGAAGAATTGTGCGTTACATTTCAATTTAAATCCTCTGAAGTGAAACTTCTTGCATATGAATAAAGCACTTAATATAAAACTGATCAGCACATGAACTGTCAGCCTATTTATTACGTTATTATGTCTTTTTACAAAGTCCGTCTGCTGAATGACGATTATTTGTGTTCTCACAGTGAAAGCGTCGAGTGATACGGTCATGCATGTTAAACAGTCATCTCTTTCTCTAGGCCGAAACGTTTGTTTGGGTCAACGGCTCCTCCTCGCATGCCCAGAGTGTCGCCAAGGCCAAGTACGAGTTTCTTTTTGGAAAGACCCACGAGCCACCAGTTTCACCAGGCACTGGTAGGAAATCTTTTTCAATTCTTTTGAAACATGGTGGTACTTTTTAAGCGCATAACTATTTACAGGATTCATTTTAAAGGTCGTTATTAAATGTAAGAAAGATTAGATGTGGAGGCAGAATTAGTGTGTAGAGTTTATTTATATATATTGTTGATTTTTTTAATCAGGTTCCTCATTTAATTTAAAGCAAATTCCTAAGACGAGGTGCAAAATTCGGGCTTGTTGTCTGTGAGGTCATTTACTCCATGAGGAACAGCGCAAATAGCACTTCTCATTGCGTATACACCACCTGTCCGGAAGAAAAGCCTGTTTCACAAAGGTCAAAGTATTGGTCAGCAAACAAGACATTAGAATGACTGGAACTGGGTTAAGAACTGGAGAGAAACAGCTTGTAGGTCCTTAAGAAATCCACTTGTTAGTCAAGCTGATATAAAAGGCTTCATTGTGCTGGGAGCGTAAAGATTGGACTTTGGAGCAAGAGAAAAAGGTCATGTGATCTGATGATCCCAGATTGACCCTATTCCAGAGCTAAGGGTCCGTCAGGGTGAGAAGGAAAGTGCATGAAGTGATGCACACATCTTGCATAGTGCCTTGTACAAGTTCCTGAAGGCAGTGTTATGATCTGGGGTTGCCAGGCCTGGACTCAGCAATGTTATGTGGCAATAAAATGCAGTCAGCTGACCACCTGAATGTACACTGATGTGAGGTTATCACATCAGTGAAGTTTTTCTTCTCTGACAGAACGAGCATATTCCAGGACGTAGATAGTGAAGGAGCGGTTCTGGGAGCATGAGGAATCATTTTCACACAGGAGCCGGACACCACAGTGTGCGCTCTAATCTAAATCTGTACATTGCAAGCTAAAGGCTGACGAATGAAATATTAGTGTATGCAACTTTTTTTTTTTTTTTGACTAGCAGTGTAATATACTCATTCATTCATCTTCTATACCGCTTTATCCTGTATTTAGGGTCGTGGGGACCTGGAGCCTATCCCAGGAGACTCAGGGCACGAGGCAGGGTACACCCTGGACAGGGTGCCAATCCATCGCAGATCACACACACTCATTCACACACTATGGTCAATTTGGGAACGCCAATTAGCCTAATCTGCATGTCTTTGGACTGTGGGAGGAAACCGGAGTACCCGGAGGAAAGTGTAATATACAGTCCAGTGATAAAACATGAGCAGCACTTTTTACCTCCTTCAGGTTAACAGACAAAAAAGAGAAACAAACCTGGGTAATTGTTTTGTTATTAAGGTGACTGACAACATGACTTCCATCTTTTTTGATTTTCTGCTTTAACCTCCTCACTTAATCCATCTTTCATCTATCATTCTACTGTATTATCTTTCGTTCTACCAATGATAATAATATTTCCAATGTAGGTAGCAGGACAGACTAGTCATGCTCGTATTTAAGAAGATTAGTAATAGTGTTGTTGTGGTTACATGGCGCTGGGCGTGAGCCACCATTTTTTTAGATTAGCACAAAAATATGTCTAGCCAGAACTTTTCTATTTTTTCTATCTTATGTGTGCCGTTTGCATCTTCTCCCGGAGTGGATACTCCGGTTTTCTCCCACTGCCCAAAGCCTAGGCTAATTGGCGTTCCCAAATTGGACGTAGTGTGTGAAAGAGTGTGTGTGTGTCTGTATATGCGCGTTCCCTGCGATGGATTGGCACCTTGTCCAGGGCATACCCCACCTTGTGCCCTAAATATCCTCCAGGCCCCCAGCGACCCTGTATACAAGATTAAACGGTATAGAACTACATGAAGCAATGCCAAACCCAACCTGAAACAAACAGTCAGTTTGAGTTGTAGCTCTCATCCATGCAAAATTTAATTTGTTCTGATTTGTTATAAAGCTGCATCACAGCATCATACTGTAGATTGGCTAATTTGCTAGTAATATATTAGCGTAACCACAGGAAGCTGATGTGGACAGAGTTTCAGGTTGGAGGAAGTGCAATACGTGTCCCGCACGTGAAATCTCGTTTGTTTTCTCTTCACTACTTAGGAAAGAAAACACGTTCTTGTCATTTTGTGTGAGAATTTTTTTTTTCTTCTCTTATAAGACAGTAACTTGCTAACGTTAACCATTCTTTATTCATTAAAGACCAAGCCATAGTCGTTGTTTTTATCTGTTTATTCTACGTTCGTGGTGGGATTTCCTCGGAACCTGTTATTACACACTTACGCTATAGCAACTATAGAACTTCACCACTAGCCTGTGGTTGTTTCAGTTTCATCTTCAGCAATAACACATGCCGTGTCCGTCTCACGCTAACTCATGACAGTCGCGGAGCAGGTTTGCAACATTTTACAACACTTTGGACACTTTATTTTGTGTTTTCCGCTCTGATGGTGATGACGGTCGACGTTTCCTGACTGACCGTTCAGGTTCTCCTTAAAAAGCCGCGCACAGGAACGTCATGCCTCAGAGCTTCTGAAGAGAGTCTGCTGATCTACATACTGTACATGCCATTTCTGCAACCGGATGGAGTCAGAGGCCCATATTCCCATAAAAGGCAGTTGAGTTTGTTACATAAAAAATATCAGATAAGTAGATCGTTAGTGTTTTTTTTTTTCACTTACTTGCTGAGAGTTTGGTAAATTGTACACAAAGGCTCTTCTGTTGTGTTACATGGATGAGCCATAAATTATAACTAAAACATCTGAGTAGAATATCTGTATTTTGTTTCATGTATTCTATATTTTTAATGTTTACTGTTAGGTTTTTAATTCAGTAAATAATAATAATTGTTTAAACAGGTATTAAAGCCTTTCTCTTCATAATACAAATGATGTAATGCACTTAGTTAATGCTGTACTGTGTTATACCTATAAGCCTCTGCTTAATCTTAACTTCAGTGTATGAAAATAATTTTTTTTTGGCTTTTTTAGTTTTTAAAGTACAGTAGTGTGTAAGAAAGGAGGACCAGCCCAATGTCCACACAATTTCAAAACTGTCAGATCTCATCAGGCATATGGGAATCACCAGTCACCTCCTGATCCGATATTCTCGCCATTCTTGGGTTATTCTTCAAATAAAATTGGCATTCGATAAGTACAGCGATTTTATCAATATCCCAATCCGAAATTCCTTTTTTCACCTGGTTGTGTTACAATTTTAAACCTTTAAAGAAGTTTAATGAGTAATTACAGTAAATGTGACTCGTTTCTTATAGCTTTAGTTTTCTCACTTAAAGCCAAGCGCCGCATTTAAACAATACAAACTAACCATAAGTACAAGAGTTTAACATTTAACTTAGCAGCATGTACAGTGTATCTGTCATCCGCTATAATTATTTATAAAATCATTCACTTCTACCACACAGGATGAACTTGTGTACACGGCGATGTTTTACCTCCTCAATTGCCTCCAAATACTGAAAACTCCCCAGTGAGTGCGCGGGTGGAGCGGCGGTGATCATTGGGATGCGTGCGACATCTGTCACGCGCACATGTGGTTTCTCAAGCATGAGATTTTCGACTAATTTGCGCTCGCTGTGTTTTGAGACTAGTGTATGTGAGTGGGTTTGACACTAATTTGCTCACAGAGTTTGGAGAATAAGGCAGATCGGAGGCTGTTAACGTGCAAGATTTTTGATAATGTAAAAGTGATATTTTATATCTGAGGCTCTAGGACCCCCCCCCCCCCCTCTCCTTCCCCCGTTTCTAGACCCTATCCTATCCATGTAGGGGCAGGAATGACAACTTCCTCATACAGTTTTGCAGATCTACCTTCTACCTTGGGAAGCAAGTTTCAAGAAAAAAAAAAGATTAAAAAAAAAAAGATTTTAACAGCATTTTTAGTTTTGCTGCCTGTGGTTAGTGCTTGTTGAAATAAATTGCAATGTCACATTTCCTAATAGCTGTTAGCGTCTCATATGAATGTAGACTGTCAGGCCTATAAGAATAAGCAGTTTTTGTAACTTATTTATTTAACCATATTAATATTAGTTATTTTATTAGCCAAGCCTACTAGGTTTAAAAGAACAACTTTGTTTTTATCGCTGTACCAATGTTACATGATGCTCTATGCACAGAAACCCAGCAGTATTCTGACTTATAACAGGGTGCCTGTGAGGTCAGGTATACTGGAATCTGGTTAATTAGAATCTGGTTAATTAGAATCTGGTTAATTAGAATCTGGTTAATTAGAATCAGGTTTCAAGTCAAGCTGATTGAAAATTTTAGATAAGATCATTTCCATTTCCAAGAGTTAAAGTGTTCCACATCAGTAACTATACAGTGCACATTAATCCCAAAAGTAGTTATTATATTGTGTTTTGGCGTTTTATGGTTACTATAAGGTGTTTTTGGTGTGTCAGTGTTGGGGTAATAAATGATGTGTTTAATGCTTTAAACATTTGTATAAATAAATATATATATATATATATATATATATATATATATATATATATATATATATATATATATAACTTTTTTAGATTTTAGATTTTTATTTTTTTTTGGCTTTATTTATTTTATTTTTTAGATTTTGGAACTGTGCTTGTGTTTCTGCCAGTAAGGGCAGGCAGATGCTGCCACCTGGTGACGGACATTGTTCTTCAGCGCCTCATAAATCCGCTCGGTGTTTTGGCCTGATATTTAAAAATGACTTATTTACAACTGAGCTTTAACACTATTGAATGCTGAGACGTGAGCATGAGCCACAGCCGTCTCTGGCTCTTTCTCCTGTCAATTCCTCTCTCTCTCTCTCTCTCTCTCTCTTTATCTATCTGTGTGTGTGTGTGTGTGTTTAGAGCATCTACACAGTCTGGCTCTGTTCTTTAGCCACACTAGACTTATTCATGATAGGCTCAATCAGTAGATCTAGCACACACACTGATACACTCTCATACTGACAGGAGGAACTGATAATACAATAATGTTTATTAAGTTGTGATTGTTTAACACTACACGTGGGAGAGGATGGTTCAACAGCAGGTCGAAGCAGGAAGATGCTCGAGTGTGAAGCAAAACCTGCTGAAAACCTGAAGCGTCAGCTGAGTGGGATTGAATGTGGTGATGTTGCAGCTGTGCAAGCTGGCTTCTCAACTTTGGCTTAATGGAGTGCTTGGTGTGGGGGTGTGTATATGTGTGTGTTTGTGTGTGTGTGTTTCACTCAGTTAAAGTTAAATAGTTTATCGGTAAAAAAAAAAAACTTTGTGGATGAAGGAATTTCTAGTATAATTTTTTTCCTGTGATTTTTCTGTTATACTAATGTTTATGGAAGAAATAAAAAACAGTTTTAGTCCACATCCATTATATCAATGTATTAAAAAAAAGTGTTTATTTAAATAAAATAGGATGTCTATATCTGCATATCTTAAAATATCTTAATATTTAAAATTCTTTAAATATAAAGTCTCCCCTGCTGGGTCTCACTGATATAATCAACATCTGTGCACGCGTGTACTGTTTACTATAACACTGTGACCACGTGTGTGTGTCTAAAACATTTTATTTTGTGTCTGTATGCGTGTGTGTACAGCACGCGTGTAAAGCAAAAGCAAGTTTCATTAGAGAGGTTAAAGATCCATTTTCCAGAAAATTTGGTTTACGAGTGTTTTGGAATACGAGCCTGCTTCCGGAACGAATTATGCGCGTAATCCAAGGTTCCACTTGCTTGGATTTGGTGAAATTTCTTTATTACATTTTTTTTAATTAATTAATTTTTTTTAAGATCATGGGTAGTCCTTATGGCATAGTGGTTAGCCCTGTTGCCTTGCACCTCCAGGGTCGGGTTCAATTCCCGGCCAGATTCGATTTTCACCTCTGTATATATGGAATTTGCATGTTCCCTGTGTGCTTGGTGGGTTTCTTCCAGGTACTCCAGTTTCCTCCCACATGTAGATTTGATGTGTGTGTGTAGGTGTCTGTGCTCTGCCATGGATTTGTACCAGGTCTTGCCCACCCCCCCCCCCCCAATCCTGTATACAGGATTAAGAATGGTAGAAGGTGAGTGAGTGAGGATAATTGCAATACTGCCACCTACTGGACTGTGGTGTGGAGCATCAAATTTTCAGGAATCTATGATTATTTTATATGCAACGTAATATTTGAACAGTCATCACACATTACACAGCACTTCAATGATTTTAACCTAATGTTAGAATTTTTAAATACTTTTTTGTGGGGGGGGGGGATTTTTCCCCTGATTTTCTCCCTGATTTAGTCGTGTCCAATTCCTCCCCGTCACTAGGGGGCTCCTACATTAAGGCTACCACTACCACTCAGTTGGGAGGGCCAAAGACTATCCCGTGTTTCCTCCGAATCGCGTGACGCCAGCCGAGCGTATCTTTTTTGAACTGCTCGCTCACGCACCGTTAGGGGCGGAGTAACACACTCGGAGGACAGCACTAGCCACTCTTTCCGCGTGCGCGAGCTCACAGACGCCCTTGATTGGCTGTAGAGCCGTGATTAATGTGGGAGCGCAAGTACCGCTCATCCCTCCCCCTCTAAGAGAGCTCGGCCAATCAGCTCTCTCTAGACCTCCGGCACTTTACCACTGCGCCACTCGGAGGCATTTTTAAGTACTTTTAATACTGTAATAAATATAATTGTCAAAAGCTTGAGACAAATCGGACAATTAAAAAAAAAAAAAATTTAATCGACTCAAAACATAAATCAAAATGGCCATGAAATCAAATCTAATGTCATCAGGTTGACAGTCTAAACATGATGCACAGCTCTAATGGGCTCTAAGTATTTAATTAATAACATACTAAAATGTTAAATTTTTCTTATACAATGAGAATTTCATCCATGAAAACAATATTTTATTTTTCTAACAGTGACACATTACACTTTAAATACATTAATTGTTACGATTATTGTTTTGTATCGTCCAACGTTCCTGTAAGAACGTCCTGTTCCTGTTCTTTAACGTTAAAGTAGTGTAGCAGTGTTGTCCTCTCTTTGCCCTGCCTTTTTTGTCACGTTTAAAGTTACTGCATTGAGAAAGAGACACGTTACTAAAGACTTGCAAAAATGATCCATCCTGTCTGATTTCCATGTCTGCAAACCTGCTTCCAGCTTAACCTCAAAGTGCTTCTGCTGCACATTTCTTCACAAAAACTGCAAACTGTCTCTACCCAGAGAACATCAGAATTTTTATACATGTTGGTTTCATTCGGTTTCGTGAAGCATCAGCCAGACAAGTGCCTGTGTCAGCTGTTGGCATAGAAATGATAAATGTAATAGAGAGGTCAAGAGGGAGAAGGTAGAACCTTTCGCCCAGCCAGCTTTGAGTGGAGACAAATCTGCAATGATGATGTTGGTAACCAATAAAAACACAAAAGTTGTAATTAATGTTCATTCATGTAGAAAGAAAACAGGAGGATTTTTTTAATACAGGAACTCAAAAATTGTGTGTTTGATGATTTTATATTTGGGAACAGTTATGTATAAGACTTTATACATAAAACCAGTTCCACTTTGACTACATCCTTAATGTAGGAATCTGCATCTCTATGTTCTCTGTTCTCTCTGTTCAGCTTCTACATGTGACTCGAACCTCGAACCTCGAACCTCCCCCGAGTCCTCTGTCCAGGAGGATGAACTCGATGAGACGTCACTCTTTCAGGAGATCGACAGGGAACTCGCCGAGCTGTTGAGCGGCCTCACGGCCCGAGCCCGGGATGTTGCGGCGGCCGAGCATCACACCGCTTCAGACATGATCCCCTGCAACGGGACGCCTCCTTCTCCTCCGGGCAAAACCGATCAAGCCCCAGAGCTACAGAACGGCACCTCAGATGCGGCGCAGGCAGAAAAGCTGAATGATGTGACTTTCAACTCGTGGTGTGAGGCGCTGATCCAGGACCCGGGCTCAGCGCAGGAGCTGAACTGTGCGAGCCCCGCTCTCGGCCTAGACACCAGGAATGCGGCCACGAGCCAACATAAACCTGCACCGGTGCCCGTTATGGAAAAGCAGGAGGGAGGTGAGAGCAGAGACTCGACACCAAGGCCGCCCGATGCTGCTGTGGACGAATCGAGCAAAATCCTGGCGGAGATCCCCGGCATCTTTAGTGCCTTCCTAGACGGGGGCAAAGCGCGAGAGAAACCTCAGAAGAAGCTGCGCTTTGTGGAGCAACAGGCTGACGGAGAGGTTTTTCTGAATGGAGAGGCTGAAGAGAAGGAACAGACGACTCAGGAGATGGAGAAAGCTTCTCAGGACAACACACTCAAGGCCGCCGTGCCAGCGGTGTGTGTTTCTGAAGTGACTGAAACCAGCTCTGCCAGGTGAGAGCTTTACATTGTAATACATTCACATATACTGGATTAGTTATTAGCTAGCAAGGCTCAGAAATATAGGGTCAGGGTAGCTCAGGACTACGGTTCAGATGATCCCAGGTTCAAACCCCACAACCACCAAGTTGAACAAGGCCCTTAACCCTCAATTGCTCAGACGCTCAATTGCTCTGCCAAATGACTAGACGGAGAAATAAAATCCGCATGGACTGAAAGCTGACGGCTGTGGACGCAGCACTTCTTCTTTTTAGCCAGCAAGTATTTTGACATGTGTTCCCTAGCGCTGTTCTTACAACAGCAGTTCTTTGTACTGATTAGTCCCTATGCAACATTTATACTTCTTCTTTCAACCCAAAAATACGATGTGCCGATCCCATTTTTGTGTCGCGTACGTGCAAACCATCACCAACACATAAGGATCGTATTGCTGCACCGTCGTGGAATCTGACTGAACTGGAACTTTTTTGCAGAGAGTATATATATATATATATATATACTGTATATTTGAAATGGTGTTGGTCACCATTTCAAATATAACAGGAACACCGATACAGTCATGAATGACATCATTAAAGAAAATAATTATTGTGTACAATACTTGTGACTTTTGTAAGTAGCATTTATTCTTTTGAAAATGTTTTTGTAACATCACCTTTTGCTGTACAGTATTAAAAGTGTAGCACATTCGGTGGATAGGGGACACGTTGTCTACCTGAGAGGACTTGCATCAGATTATTGCACAAGCCGAGACACTGATCCAATACCTTCGATTGTTGATAGCAGATGATGCTTAGGTACTTGACTGAAGGGAGAAGGTGTGTTATCAGAGCTGACATGTGGTTGCAGACAGCTAGATGTTAATTCATTGTTTTAATGATGCTTAGTATCGGGAATAAACAAAATCTAGCTCAACACAAGTTGAACAACAAAAATCAGCAAAATATAAATTCCGCAAAAATCAATGTGAATTTTGCTACATTACTTTACTTAACGTATAATCCTGTGCAAAAGCCCCAGGCAGCTTGTGTGTGTGTGTATATGTGTGTGTTTTTTGTACGTTTATTTTATGTCAGAACAAAATAAATTATGATTTCTTAACATTAATATTCCAGCAAAAAAAACACATACAAAAAAAAAACAGAGAAATATCTGTAGGCCAGAAAACAAAGCAGCACATTATGTAAATAGTCATGTCTGTGCATGTGGCTGTTATTGTTGTATTTGACTGCCATCTAGTGGTAGAATAATTTAAGTGCATTTTAAAAAGAAACAGAAGATGGTAAATAACACATCAGCTTGACTTAACCAAACTGCGATGCATTGGCACACTGTCCAGGATGTACCTGTCCTCATGCCCTAAGTCTCCTGGGATAGGCTCGAGGCCCCCTGCGACCCTGCATAAGGATAAATTAAAATTAAAATTTTATTTGTCACATACACAGTCATACACAGTATAATATGCAGTGAAATGCTTACACGACCGCCAGTGACCTTAAAAAGAAAATAAAAGCTTGTACGTAAAATAAATAATCAATAAAAAGGAAATACTAAAGAAATAAATTTAACTAGTAAAATTAACTGTACAATAAGGGCATAATAAAATATTGCAAAATATATATGCTTGGTGGGTTTCCTCCCACAGTCCAAAGATATGCAGGTTAGGCTAATTAGTGTTCCCAAATTGTACTACACCAAATGTAGTGTGTGTGTGCCCTGCGATGGATTGGTACCCTGTCCAGGGTGTACCCCGCCCCTGTACCTAAGCCTCCTATGATAGGCTCCAGGTCCCCTGCGACCCTGAATCCAGGATAAAGCGGTATAGAAGATGAGCGACTGAGTGTATTCACAATATCCGCTGTATGTGTTCCTGCAAACTAGTTATTTCTATAGAATTAATAAAATACTGTATTAGAAAAGGCACATTAATGTGAACCTGTGATTCAGCTGAAATAACTCAACAGCTTTTAGCCAATCAGATTGGAGAGTTCAATGTTTTGGGATTTAAACCAGTATTCATAAACGTAACCTCGCTATTCATAAACGCTCCATTCTTCTGTGTAGGAGTGTAGAGAGCAAAGCCAGCGAGAGTGAGGAGGCCACCGACGTGTTCAGCAGTCAGTTCGAGAGCATCCTGGAGTCGGAGCGCCTGTGCGTTACGCTCTACAGCAGCCTGGACTCGCTGGACGCTCTCTCCTCCTCTGCCGACGAGACAGACACGCAGGCAGAGCCAGCGCACCCACACCGGGTCGTAGAGATGCCCCTCACGCCCATGATCCAGCAGCGGCTAAAAGAAAGCGGCCTGTTTATGGACAGCAGTAGCAGGCAGGAGGAGGTGCTGAGCGTCAGTGCGACCAGGAAGAGCGGGAAAACCGCCCTGGAGGTGACCTCCTGCTTCCTGAACACATCCACAGAGCAAGAGGACCGGACTGATGGACATGCAGATGGAGCTTTGGCCAATGGCATGATGGGGAAGGACACAAGCGACTGGCTGCAGTGCTGGACGAGGTAGGACATGAGGTTTAACTGCAGCGTGCCTTGCTTTTATGTTGGATCATTTTGTTGTAGAGTCAGTTGCACATCTGTATTAGTTTCTACATTCATCTGCATTTTAGAGAATGAGCTTTGGGGAAACAGAGGCTCAGAGCAATTACGTATAAAATTACACACCTGCACACTTTTGCTCACACAAGACATTTAGAGACGGGGTCAACGCTTTGGGGGTGAAAGAGACAGACGTCTATTAAAAATGCATTCAGTTGATATGAATGTTTATGAGATTTGCTATTGGATTGCATTTAGATATAAGATTTTTATAATCGTGTGTCGCCATAAACGTTATCAGTGCAGCTACACTGACACTGTGCATTAATATCACAGAAACCACAGAATGTAAAACTTGAGGATATTTAAAAGATTAAACTGTGCACTTTTTTTTTTAATTAGTTTGTTTTTAAACCTATTTTGATAGAAAGATGATAAAAATAATTAGATAAATACAATAATTGATTAGTCCCACAGGGAAATTGTATGATAGGTCTAAAATCAACACCGCAACAGTATCTTAAACAATATTAAATGTCTTTCACTACTCGATTTTTTTTAACATATAACTGGAATTGATAATCATTAATATACCAACAATATACTGTAGTAAATTATATATTCATTGTAATTTTAAGTCTAAACTACAGTTTAAACATAGATTATAATGTATAATACTTTTACAACATGTATAATATTTTTACATGGCTATAACATTAATTTATTCATATCTAGAAATGATTTATGAAGCAAAATCGAGTGAATATATTTTTTCGCAATGTACAAATATTTTCTTCTATTTTGTTGTTAAAAATGAAATCTGTAATAAAATACACTTGAGAAGATCAGTGCTCAGACATAGGTTAAATAATCAGCACTATGATAAGATAAGAATGATTCATTTTAAGAGTTCGTTCTCTTACGGCTTTTGATGAAATTGCGCCATCTGCTGACGGGAATTACTGTTAAGGAAACACAAATTTAAACAATTCTCGGAGAAGCTAGACATGCTTCTGTAAACATAAAAATACAACTACAGCACAACTACAACACTTCTGCTTCTCCTCGGCCTCCAGTAGCCTCATGTCAGACTGTATTTAGTAGTCAGCTGTGAGTCTAGACGGCACAGACCGTCTGGAGACTCTTGAGGTTTTTAGATTAATACTGTTTACTCTAAAACAATGTCATAGGACAAATAGTTTAAAAGTCCAAAAAAAGAAATTGTGTGCTGTAAGAACAGGGAAGTGGTGGCTCAAACGGTTAAGGCTGTGGGACACTGTGTTTCTGATCAGACAGTTGGGGGTTCGAGCCCCAGCATTGTTAAGTTGCCCCTTGAGCAAGAACCCTAACCCTGCTTCAGGGGTGCTGTATCCTGCCTGACCCTGCACTCTGACTCCAGCTTCTTAGCTGGGATTTGCGAAAAAATCATTAGGTGAGACAAATAATTGAATCCTAATAATGTCTTAGGAAAATAAATAAATTATATATATATATTCATGTTGATGGTTCAGCACTACTTCCAGGTTTATGTGCTTGACAGCTCTCAACTAATTCTATTTTTTAATCTCCTTAGTTTTTCTTTTTGATGCAGGCCAATATATATGCCAAAATTTCCTTTTTATTGGGCCAGGCAGTGTATAACCAAGACTGAAACGATTCAAGCATCATTTATCTCATGCATTCCCAAACTTTGTGAATTTTCTGCCAGGCCTTGACCAAGTTACTTTTTTAAAAAGTGCTTTAGTTATGTACATACCATATGTCTATGTAAAATAAGTGACTAAAAACCACTACCGGTCTACTGAAAAATATACATGTCACATGAGGTGGCGAGGATGGTGCAGAAGCGGCGGCATAGGAAGTGGACTTATTGATACGCTTCCTCCGTATCTTATGTGCATCTGGAGAAACAAAAGCAGCATTAGTACAGTAGATTGCATACTGTATATGAGCCAAAACATACCCGTTTTTCAGTTTTCCAATTCAGAATGTAGATCATGTAACATTTTTATACACTTATACATTAATATAAGGTCTCATAAAAGATGAGCATGTAATGAGCTGCATCAAATCGAAAATACTGACCTAGAACAAGTCTGGTATGCGAAAGGACCCTTCTTTACGTTTGTACTGTTTAATCATTAATAATTAACTACTGACAAGAGAATGCATATATTTACTTAGTTACAGTTTTATTTGTCCAAACCCAACAAAACAGTAAAGCTGTCCAAAATAATTAGATGCTTTTGCCTCATTTAAATACTGAACCCACTAAAAATACAACATTCAATACTGTGCATGACCTGACCTGCAAGTGCACCCCCTTGTGGTGTACAAGTGAATAGATATCTACGCTACTGAGAAATAGATGCAAAACAAATATGATCAGTTAGTAGATTTCTAACCGGTTTAATCGATTTAAAAAAAAAAAATCATTCAAATCTCTAGCTTGAAGGCTACCTAAGAGGTTTTGAAAACTCTAACAGTAGCTGTGATAGATACATTTATTAGCATTAATACTCAATAACAGTTTACAATAGTGAATATGTACGCAATTTAAAACAAAGTGCTAGTTTGTTTTGCAGAATTTGTTATAATTGCAGTACTTGTGGGCTGATACCGCTCTGAGAGTGTGAGACTAAGCTGCAATATTCCAGTCTGATCTCGAACAGAAACAACACAGCTGCTCTACTGTGCTCTTGATACCTGTGGCCTCATGTTTCCTCATGTTTCGGCACAAAGGCCCCTTATAGCCGACCGCTCTGCTCTGTTTGAACTACACATGATTCAGGAGCTGAAGGAAATTCCTCAGAGTTTTGTGGATTAAAGGTCCTTATGTCGGTGAGGTCCTAGATTCCTCCCTCAGCTGAGTTCCCATGTGTTCCTGGGTGAGTGGAGGAGAACGAGCTCGAGCAAAGCCTCAGCTGCCTTGTGTATTTATTGAAGCTGATTACTCGGAGGTAGATCAGGAGCCTCTAATCACATTGCTTTATATTAGCATGCATGAAAACAATGACCACGTAACCATGCAGCCCACATACCTTTTATATAGGAAAATAGTATGATGTGTGTTATATGAATATAATGTTAATATCATCATCATCATATTATTATTATTATTATTATTATTATTAATAAGTTATCATATATGTCTATATATAACGCGTGGCAATAAATGTAGTATTATTTTATACTTATACACCTGACTTGTGTATACATTATTAGATTTTTTTGGTACATTTCCAGCCTCACTGTACTTGCTGTATATTCTGTCAACATGATGAGAACATTGCTTTATATTGTACAGTGTTGTTTCGTTTAACAACAAACAAATAATTCTCTTACAGTTGTTCCGTTTGCACATGAACTCATTTGAAGCGTCGCTTCAGCGCTAATCCAGTCGTAGACGCTATTAACAAGGCGAATATACCGTGTTAGTACTAAAGCATGCGTTCTCACCCGTGCGCTCATGAAATGCTCAGATGTGATGTCCTCATTGTCAAGTCCACTGTGCTGAAAGGCGGTGCTGTGCCGTTATTTATAGCTCCGGCAGAGGAGCAGGAGCAGTCTGCATCTCCTTGCCACGAGGAGGGGCCATGTACCAGTCCACCAACCCCCTCCCCCCCCCCCCCCTCCCCCCTACCTTTCCTTTCCATCCGGCCTGCAGATGGAGCGTAAGGCAGGAAGCGCGGCGCTCATCCAGTCGTGCAGAAGCCACTCTATGGCCTTCCTAATGAATAAGCAAGAAAAAGGTAGCCGTGTCCTAGCAGCCATGTAGGTCAGAGCCGGCACAGAGGGAGTGAGAGATCACATGGCGCGCAGGATCACAAGCTCAGGAGTTTATTGAGAGATCACATGGCGTGCAGGAGCGAGACTTTAGGAGTTTTTTAGTGAGGACTGTCCTTGTCTCCTTGTCCTCCTCCTCTGTTCTGCTGCCAGGGGACTCTATGGGTTCCTTGGTGTCCGGATGCTTTGCCCAGCCAGACCTGGCCGATCCTGAACGCGTCTCCATCCAGTAAGTGGCTTTGCACGACGCTTTCGTTAATCATAGTGATGATGACGGTTAGAGTGCACTCTTGATCAGGCTGGCAGCTGTGTGTGTGTGTGTGTGTGTGTGTGTGTGTGTGTGTGTGTGTGTGTGTGTGTGTGTGCGCGCACCGCAGTGACTCCTCAGAACTGTAGCTTGCAGCATCTCTCTCTCTCTCTCTCTCTCTCTCTCTCTCTCTCTGTTTCTCGCTCTCTTTCTTTCTAACGTCCTCTAAATGTGAAGGTTGAAACGACTGCTTTGCTGCCTCTCTGTACTTCCCATTTTCGCCCAGGACGTCAGATCTTCCTAATCCAATAGGAAGCTCGAAGCTTTCTGTGTGATAAAAATAATAAACAAAAGCACACATCGCCCTTTCATTTTCCATCTATGTATGAAATAGACGTAGAACTTCTACATGGTGTCCTGAAGGTCTTCACACATTAAGCAATTACATGCACAACTACAGATGTGTTGACACAAGTTTATCATCACTGTGTGTGACAACGGGACTTTCGGGACACCCTGTATTAGCCATCGGTCAAAAGTCTTCAGCTTCCCATGCCAACCCATGACAGGTCATCAATGTCTAGTTTATTACCGCGGAGTAAAAGCTTTCAGCTTGACCACTTCACGGAAACCTTTTCTCCGCCACGCAGAGACGAAGTTGCCTTCTCAGCGCATTCCATACAAATGATTCCGAGTAAAAAACAAAGCACTTTAACAATCAAATCTAACCAGTTGCAACTATGAGACGTCCTTCATGGTGACAGCATCAGCAGAAATGGGTTTCTAGGATACTTCCCCGAGTCCGTCAAAATGATAAAGAGAACTGGATGATTCATATTTACTGAAGATTGATGGCTTAGCTGTGTCATATAGCGTTTCTCATCATCTCAGTTTGATGGCAGTGAATTGCCTGCCTCATTCCAGCAGATCTAATTAAATCTCACAGCTCGCTTCTCAGGAGATGCCGAAGCTTTCAGACTAATCGGAACAACTGCCCTGATCTCCAAACAGTCACAATCCTGATCTTATGCCACATTATATTAGAGAAGTTTCTTTAACAGGCTCTGGGGTAAAAAAAAAAAAAAAGTATTTATTATTAGGGGTTAGCATTGTTGCCTTACACGTCCAGGGCTGCGGGTTCGAATTTAGCCAGACTCCTTAATCCTACACAAGAGTAAGTGGTGCTCCTGGGGTCAGAGCGCAGGGTCAGCCAGGATACAGTGCCCCTGGAGTGGACAGTCTTGAGGGCCTTATTCAAGGGTTCAATAGTGGCAGCTTGGCGGTGGTGGGGCTCGAACCCCCAACCTGTTCACAATTCCCTTTGACTTAAAGCAGTTTTGCTTCTTGCAGTTCAGAATCGTACTTGATTTTACAGAATTTTGCAGTGTTACATCCTTTATTTCTTCATATTAAATAAAATCCAATTATGTCGATTAACTTAGAGAAATGGGAGCCAGTGTTTTACGTTAACAGGCCGCAACGATACAATAAAGAATTGGTCAACAACCTCAGCAGCAACCTCATTTCCCCTCTCGTCTGTTCCAACCACTCAGCATTCAGCATCTCCTGTATACTGTATTAATCACCGGCCTGATCATTTGTCATCATCTGCACCTGTTTCTCATTGATTCATGCCTTAAGTTAGATGCTTTTGATGCTTGAACATTACTCTGAAACTGCTCAAGTACACAAACTGGACTGAATACGAGATGCAACAAAGTGCTTCAGGTAGTCTGGAAAGCTATTGCTTAAGACTACATAAAAAATATAAGAAAGTCTGGCTCTGTGGAAGCACAATATGAAGAAATTAGGCGTGTCTAAAGCTACGCAGCTGTTGTTTTTGCCTTCATAGCTCTGATTTTGCCTCTGATTGTTTTTGGGTTCTATTTCTTGCGTGTGCTATTCGGAATGCGCCTTGCATGACCTAATGGGACACATTCTGGGTTTGCCAGTTTTTAAGGTTTGAGATACAACAACTGTAATTGCATTTTCATCTATAGCCTTAACAGTTTGTACATGAGGCAAACATTTAGTTCTCATACAGTATTTCTAGATTCTCCTTATAAGACTAAAGTCGAACAAAGAGACGTAAGTGAAGCCCCGCTATTGTGTATTAACGATGAGTCAGGAGTCTTTTGTCGCCTGCGGTTTTGTTTATTAAATTAGATGTCAGCTTTAGTCCTGAGTGACTAGCGTGGCTTGCCTGCAATAAACAGGTTTGTGTGTCGACACGTGTGCCAGGTGGCCCGCCGATGTGTGCTGATGTCATGTGACGGACACCTGCATGTTGGGGCTCATGGCCTCTCAGCTTGTGCTGAGAAAGCTGTCACTTCCTGGCTCCTGAGACTCTAACCAGAGCCAGAGATGTGAGTCAGCCTGGGAGGTGCGCTGCCAAACGTCTGAGTCTGTGAGTCTGCCTACCTCAGTCTGCCTTATCATCATGCCTGTGGCACTGTGAAGTCACTCTTATAAGCAGTGCTTTTGTAAATAAAACGGGCAACGTGTGATTTTTAGAACGTTTGAGTAGTGAGTTTGTGTCGTCGTGATGGCCGATAAAAAAACTTCTGAAAGCGTCTTCTTGCTTTTAAAATAGCCTGTTAGCGGTCAAGTTTGTTTTCAGTTCCATGACGACCAAGGGAAGTGGTTTTGGGTGTATAGTGTGGTTTTCTCTGTTTAATGCATCAGCATTGCTCTTCAAGTGAACACTTTGTGTGTGTGTGTGTGTGTGTGTGTGTGTGTAAGGTGCTAGAGATATCAGTACTGAGCCAAAAGAAGGTTGATGGAGGATCTGTTTGCATATCGTGAGCAAACGGTGGACAGAATATTGAAAAAAGACAATCACTCCTTTGCATGTGCAACACCAGGTCCAAATTTTTCATACGGTCTAGTTTTCATTTCGGTAATAGAATCTGATCAACTTGGCCAATTTCTACAATCATTCAGGCTTTTATATTTGCCAGACTTGCGAGAGATTTAATGACTAACCTCTCTTACTCACCTCTCCTTCCTGCCTACCCGTCTCTGCCTCGGACAAACTTCGTTATTGATTTTTGGTTTGTGCTCCGATGCAAGCTTTGCTATGTGTTCACATGGACACAGTCGCCATTGGTGTAAAGACCCCTAAGCTTGGCCTCAGTTTTTCTTGTGGATTAGAGAAAGATACATTGTCCTGTTATTTATTCATTCATTCTTTATACAGTATATCACTTATCCTATACAGATGGGGGGTGGGTGGGGGTTTGGTGGGGGTTGTGGTGTAGCCTAGAAGCCTCCCAGACGTCTTTAGGCACAAGGAGGGGTACTCTCTGAGCAGGATGCCAATCTATCACTGAGCACACACACACTATGGGCAATTTGGGAACACCAATTAGCTTATTATGTATGTCTTTGGACTATGGGAAGAAACCGGAGTACTTAGAGGAAACCCACCAAGAACAGGGAGATCATGCAAATTCCACTCACACAGGGAATCAAACTCTTAATCCGAGGTGTGAGGCCACAGTGTGAATCACTATGCCACCCTGATCCTGTTATCATCAATATACTGTATATGGGCTTATTAAATGTCCAACGTGAGATTGGTGCATAGCAGATTACTGAGGCATTGCAGATAAATACTGGGGTCTGTGCCCTAGTATAAGTGGTCGAGCAACGCCCATGCTCTTAACCCATGATGCAAACTATTACTTTTATCATCTTCAATATATTTTTGTTTATTAGTTTATTAGTATGTATATAAAATCGATAAGGCGGCGCGGTGGTGTAGTGGTTAGCACTGTCGCCTTGCACCTCCAGGGTCTGGGTTCGATTCCCCAGCAAGGCTCGATTCCCGTCTCTGTGCGCATGGAGTTTGCATGTTCTCCCCGTACTTGGTGGGTTTCACAGATTCACTCAGAGAAGAGTGTGAGCTGGAGCTCTGAGGCCTTTGTTGAGTAATCAGAGTAATCTGCAGGTCCCATGGTTATCTCCTGACATGAGGCTGATCCCACAGGGAAAAGAAAGAGAGAGCAGTTTCCAAGCGGTACCAGTCTGAGAGAGAGAGTATGTGTGTGTGTGCGTGTTGGGAAAATAACCAAACTCCAGATGCGTCATTATTCATGTCTAATTTCTGCAAAGTACTTTTTTTTTTTTTTTTGGTAAGATTTAAAACATGAAAACAAATAAAGCAATTGGAAATGCATTACACCTTGAGTGAAAATATGTCAGAAATGAAAAGCACGGTCTACTCTGTATGTATTTGTAGAAAGGAAGTAATGTTCAGTAGATATGGAGGAACCTAGGTATCATGATAATATAGTAATATATCCCCATATCCTACTCAAAGCTCTTGAAACAGCCAGAGATTCTCACTTGAAGTGTTTAATGATTCTAATAGAACAGCACTTGTGTTTTCACTACACACACAATATATAGACATCAGTGACAAGCAAGAGTAATTATTAGTTATATTCACATGGACAATATTTCTTCAATCAGATTGAAATCATCCAGATAAGAGATTATAATTTAACGGTTTATATGGAAACATTTGATAAAATGTGTCTACAGCTCAAAGCATTTAATCTGAATCTAACTTTTTGTTGTGCAAAGCGGTTCTGCCCGCTGTGAAACGTTTGATCTGCCAGTAATATAACAAAAGAAGCAGAAGTAGAAGTTTCTTTTTCTTCAGCATTGAGGTTAGTTTTTTGGCTTTGCAACTTTTCTGAGAAATCTCCCCTTTTGCGTTAAATTGGTTACAAGAATTCAGCGTCGTCTATGATTCGTTAGATGCTTTGCTTCTACCTAAATAAAAAAAAACATTTTTTTTGAGGTGGTGTCACTTTTTCGAATGGCAAAAATATTAATTGCCATAAACAACATTTATTAATTCATTAATTGCAGTAAAATTAAAAAACAATGACAGCATTAATAATGTGAGAGTATAGAATAAAGGAAAAGAACACAAGAAGATGGTTATGAGATATGAGCAATGGGGAAGGTATAGAAACAACTTCAAGAAATCTAGAAATGTTGACGTCTATCATTCTTTTTATTATATTTAATCTAATATCTAATTGTATCTAAGAGATTTAAGAAGTGATTTTGTTTCCATTTTGCATCTAAAACTAAATAATTAACTACATATTTAATAGTTTTATTTTCTAAATTTTCATAATAAGAAATTATGAAAGTGAGATATATACATTGAAGTGGTATTACTCACTCACTCACTCACTCACTTATTGTATATATATTGCTTTATCTCATATACAGGGTACTAGACTTTTGACTTTTGACTAGTATTTGATAATCTAGCATTTGATACAAAGCTTAACAATAAAAGTAAAAAAAAAAACTTTTGACACGCGCAACAGCTTAGCTGCCTTCACAAGCATATGAACTTGCGTAACATCCACTTCTTAATCCATAGGGTTTAATCTGATGTCGGTCCTCCCTTTGCAGTTATAACAGCTTCAACTCTTCTGGGAACGTTTTCCACAAAGTTCAGGAGTGTGTTTTATAGGAATTTTGGACCATTCTTACAGAAGCGCATTAGTGAGGTCAGACACTGATGTTGGATGAGAAGGTCTGGCTTGCAGTCTCCGCTCTAATTCATCCCAAAGGTGTTCTATCAGGTTGAAGACAGGATTCTGTGCAGGCCAGCCAAGTTCTTACACACCAAACTTGCTCATCCAGGTCTTTAAGGACCTCACTTGTCATGTTGGAATAGGTGTGGGGGTGTCAGGACTTGGGCTCGGCCCCTTTCTCCCAGTGAAAGGAGCTCTTAATGCTTCAGCATACCAAGACATTTTGGACAATTTCATGCTCCCAACTTAGTGGGATCAGTTTGAGGATGGGATCTTATGGTAAGCCTTAACCAGAAGAGTTGAAGCTTTTATAGGGTGTTATTGGATGCAGAGGGGTGGACCAACATCATATTAAACCCTATGGATTAAGAATTGGATGTTACTCAAGATGTTACATGCAGTATGCATGTGAAGGCAGGCGAGCGAATACTTCTGGCAATATGGTGTATTTGACCAGCGTGGCAAACAACCGGCCACAGTAGTCCATTCACCAAATTTAAATAATCTGATTTACTCACGCCTGATTCTTTCCAACTTAACTTTTTAATCATATTTGTTTCACTGTCCCGGAGTTTCGAGGTTTGTTGTATAATTACAGTCCGCATAAAAGTGTTTACACATGGAGGTGCAGAGAGACGATTGCAGATGATTGCAGTATACAAGATTCTGAATCTCATGGCCAAAATACATCACTGGCTGTGGGCAAATAATCTAAGGCCGGGATTAGGATCGTGGCATGTCATCATCTCATGCTTCGTTCAAAGGGTGTCTCAGATTAGTTCCTTATGTGATGTTATATCATGCTGCTGCCTTCTAAGACACAGCGTTGGCTGACAGCGGAGGCAGCAAGGCATCAAGGCGGTTTAAAGGGAAAGTGGTCATCGAAAAATCTAGCTGTATTACTTTGAATTAGTTCCTCACTATGTGTTGAAATCGAATGCATATGCCATGCAAAGTGCGTGTCTGGAGGTTCTCTTCTCTTTACTCTCCTTCTGCTTCCGCTTAGCCGGGCCTCATAGTTTGCTGCTCCTTTGGCCAGTACGTACTCCGCATCTGAGTCATGGCTCGGCATCCTCCCTCCAGCCATCGAAGCAGACTGATTCACGGCCTGCAGTTCATCTTCTGATGAATTATTGTCGAGAGCAGAATGGCTCTGGTTGTCCTTGAGGAGCAAGAGATCCAGACACAAAGGCGTTCAGCTTCTCTATGGAATTCATTAAAGTGCTGTCAGAGTGTAGATGCTGCACATGCTGGTTCAGGAACAGTTCTCTACCGTCGTTTGTTTCCCACTGACCGCGCAGTGGTGTTTAAGTATTCGTGCAATGCTTGAAACCAAGAGAGGGAAGTGGAGGAGTGTTCAGAATCAGTGGGGAGGATCGGACATGTCCAGTTCAGCCCACGCATTGTGTTCAAACATGGAACTGATACATCGGGAAACTCAGTATTTAGTTCTGGGACGCAAGAAGTTAAACACTCATAGAAATGATCGATATACAAGTAGAAGATATACATAGGTAAGTGTTGTTTGGCGTTACCGTAAGGCACTAATTTGAGGCACTAGCTTCTGCTGCAGTCAATCCGATTTCCACATGTGTTCTGTGTGAAGAGGAACCATCATGTTGTTATGAGGAACTCCCTGACGGGCATACACACGCTAGTTATAATACCTTCATCTCAGTCTGTGCAGCATTTTTTAGCTCTCTTTTATATCACGTTAAGTTTAATTAAGTTTCTGTAATTAATCGTTTGAATTTTTTTTGTTAATTGAATGCTATATTGGATCAATATGTTAAACCATGATTGACCACATGGTTAATTTATGGAAACCCTTACGTGCTTCTGAATCTAGTCTTGCTCTGAACAGCTTAGGTTTTGTTTACACTCAAGTGCTCCTACCCCGTCCAATGACAGCTGTCAAGATTTTGAAGTTTCGGCGAGCTGACTACTGAAGCATCTGCACAATTCTCTTACAATTCCTTGAGCTTGTTTTATTCCTTACTGCATGAAATAGGGTGAGACTCTTCAGGGACTTAGGTGGAAGAAATACATAGAAGAAAAAAACGAAACCTTTTTTGCCGAGTTGTGTGAGAGTGTATCCGGTGAATAATATAAGAAGAGTAAGTGCTAGACAAGTAATCTTTGTTTTTGTTTATTTCCTTGCAAAGTCTATTCAAATATACAGCACTGTGCAAAAGTCTTGAGCAACCATTCATTTCTTTATATTTTGCTTTCGAGGAGTCTTTCAAAGCGACTTTCTTGTATTTTTAATGTAGTCTTGAGAAATAGTTCTCCAGCCTTCCTGAAGCACTTTCTCTGATCTCTGCTTTCTACTTTCGGCTCTCTGCTTCTTGGCAAGTTTCAGAGAAATGTTTTTTGTTTCTTATGCGGGTGTTATGACTGGTTTGAAGAATTCTCATCTGTGATTGGTTAGAAAACTCGACAGCGTTCAGTTGAGAGTTCAGTTGTGTTTTTAACCCAGTTTGGCGCAAAATGTGTTCATTCATTCATTCATTTTCTATACCGCTTAATCCTGTGTTCAGGGTCGCGGGGGACCTGGAGCCTATCCCAGGAGACTTCGGGCACTAGGCGGGGTACACCCTGGACAGGGTGCCAATCCATCGCAGGGCACACACACATACACACACTCACACACTACGGGCAATTTGGGAACGCCAATTAGCCTAAACTGCATATCTTTGGACAGTGGGAGGAAACCGGAGTACCCGGAGGAAACCCACCAAGCACGGGGAGAACATGCAAACTCCATGCACACAGAGACGGGAATCGAGCCTGGCCGGGGAATCGAACCCGGACCCTGGAGGTGCAAGGCGACAGTGCTAACCACTACACCACCGCACCGCTGCAAAATGTGTTACCTTAATAAAACTCAGTGATTTATAAATGTTAATTAATATTAATGAAATAACAAAACAGAACAATTGTACAACTGTTAGATAACCTCTGTTAGCACTTACGTGAGTTTAAGAAATCCTACCTTTTAAATTATGACCTGTTGCAAGAATTTGGTTTCATCTATGATTGGTTACACCCCTATCTCACCTACAGTATGCAGAGTCAATCCGGCTTCGCGCGGTGGTCGTAAGCATGGTTCATCATTATTCACAGTTTCACAAGTTTCAGCATAATGATTACGTTTCCCACTAACTATCTTCCCACGCGAAAAAGAAACGCTGAATTTCTCCTCGCAGAAGCTTACGGACCCTGCAGAACCTTGCAGAATGCCGCGTGGTCGGTCGCGGTGGCTAACATCGCGTCTCACCACGAGTCAAACCGCGTAGGTGAGATAGGGGTGTTGGAAACCTAGACGACAAAGGCGGGACTTGAATCGTATTTTTAAGTACAGTTTTTTTATGAGCCAAACCCAGAAGTATATAAGACATTTTATAATTTTTTTAATGAAATACAGTGCCAAGAAAAAGATCCCAATATTAAACCAGGTTTGCCTTAATTTAAAAGCTGCTGTGTTTAGGTGCTCGTCTGTTTTACCGACTTTATGACCAACATATCTCCATATTTCACTTCAGGCCAACTTTTATTTATTTATTTATTTATTTATTTATTTTTACTGTGGCCATCTCTTTGAAAGCATTGCTTCCTGTACTGTTGCTCATGACACTTAATTTCTTTCTGCGACTCATATTACAGCCTCAGTCAGGGTTTTTTTCCCGCTACATCACGCAACAACGTCACTGCTCTCAGTGTTGTGCTTAAAGAGACAGAGTCCAATTAGCCAGATCATATAGACATGCACATAGAAATAGTATTGATTTCTTCTTTATGCCCGCATATAGTATGTTTTCATCACTTTAGTACCGCGGTACTTTTTTAGTACTGGTATCCTGTGCATCAGTAGTGTGCTTCAACGTAAGGTTGTGTCTTACGTTCATATGAAAGATCTGAGTTGCATCAGTGCAGATGACTTCAAAATACTGTATATAAGTTGACTGGATAGGAAATTGTCAATTCAGATCCAGTCCTGATCCACTGTTTCAGGTCAGCATGTGGTGTCAGATAAGTAGATCCTTATCTGATTGATTCACAAGAAAAGGGATTGAGACAGCTAAGTCAGCATTAATTAGATTGAAAGACATAGACCTCATTAAAGACTTCAGAGTGGAAGATCAAGCTTTCTCAGTTAATAGCAAAAGATAACAATCGGGCAATTTTGACGGAACTTGTTATAATAACGGCCTGTTCCGAAGAAGGTGTACTCCTGATCAATGTTATGACTTATGGCCGATTAAGGGCGTTTTTAACATTAGGGCCACATGATCGGCTTTATAAACACTTGTCACCAAATTCTGGTTCACTTTGGTCAGTGAGAACACAATCGTTCCAGAGGTGGTCTCGAGAATGTTACAGATGTCATCAGTCCCATCTGTCTCTTCCAAAATCTCCTTGTGTGTGTAGCATGTGCCAATCTCATCCCATGACAACCATAGCTGATAAAGTAGGAAGGCACACGAGAGTGCTGCTCTTTACATTTTTTCTGGGAATATAAATAATATTAGTCATAGTGCAAATGTTACGACTGGACAGACTTTCCTTTAAGGCAAATCATTGTTTTGTACTTTAAAAATTATTATTTTTTTATTTCTGCTCAATCTAATTCAACCTGTTTTTGGTGATAAGACACATTGTTTTTTAGCCTTTACCACAAGCGTACACACATTGAGTTCTTTTGCGGGCTTGCACGTGTTATTTAAAATCATTAAAGAAATGTGGTTTGGATGCTGGGCATTTTGATTCATTTCCTGAAGTGAGAAGAATCGTTCAGGGTTTGGGTTAGGGCAGTGGCTTATCATACAGAAAGAATAACTTCCTGGTTTTAGTCACTTCCCCTGAGATCCGTTTCAGAGCCCATAGAGGAAACGCAGGTCGATAAAAAAGGTCGATAGAGCTAGAAGAAGCAAAGAAGTCACAGCAAAGTTATCAAGAGCTCGGCCGAAATGATTTCATTCTCACATTCTTTCAGAATGAGGCAGTTTGGTCTGAAGAGCTCTGTTTGTCCTTCCAGTCCATATGGAAGCCATCATGTGTGATTATCATTTATCATTCCAAAAAACTTTGACAAATTATAACAAAAAACAAAGCACAAGGGCGTACACTTCACCTTTTTGCATTCCAAGATTCCTTGACAGAACACATAAAAACATGACTTTCGGAGGAATTACAGAGAAAAACAAGTCAGCCCACAGATGATGCATATGAGATTTTGTTTCGGCTAAGTGGCAGATATTTAGTGCTGCTTGATCATATTATCCTCTTTACACATGTACTGTATGTGTAATTATGACGGTGACATGCAAATCCAGTCTGACCAAAAACATCTGGATTGAGCAATGTGGCTTGCAATGTGAACGTAGCCATAAACAGAGCAAACTACTGATTCCCAGTAACTGTGAGCATCAAATACTAGAGATGTTAATGCGTGGCCTCGCACCTCCAGAGTCACAGGTTTGATTCCCACCAAAGCTCTGTGTGGAGTTTGCACGTTTCCTCCAACAGTCCAAATACATGCAGATTAGCCTTATTGGTGTTCCCAACTTACCGGTCATGAATTGTCATTCTGTACAGTGTGTACTATGCATTGCGCCCAAATTCTCCTGGCATAGGCTCCAGGTCCTGTGATCCTGTAACAGAGTAAGCGGTGTGGACGATGAATGAATGAATGAATTTATTACCCGATAAGGTTTCTTTTGCATGTAGTGTCAACCTCTACAGGCCAGCTGTGATCTAATGCTAGCTTAGCTAGACTCCTTGCCTGCTCGTTGGTAACCTACATGAAGAGTCAGGTTTCTGCGATTCTTCTCATGAGCACCAGCTCAAGTCCACTTGCTTACAATCCACTTTCCCCTCCACCATCTTTATTTTCTCTATTTTTCAACAGCATGAGCTGCTGCGTGTTTACGAGCATTTCACGAGCGCTTCACGTGCACACGGTCTGATATATACACACATAGGGGTGGGCCTGTTCACAGATGGGTCTGTGTGTTCATGTGTGTGACAGAGAATCAGTGCGCTATAAGATTTTTTTTTTCCTATTTTAAATGATAAAAAAACAAAGTTACTACAGTATGTGGAGGGTCTGTGTTGATACTGAGCCGGGTCACTACAAAGAAATCAGTGGAAACAATGGATTGTGCTGCTTCAACTGTTTAAATACGACTTAAACCGAAGGGGAAATCTGCGTCTGTGATTTGGGAAAGTTTGGAAAAGGATCAAAACAGGCCATAACTCAATTCACGCCATGCTTACTGTGAACTCACATTCCAGATGTGAACAGTATATAAGAAATAAAATGCAGCTGTGGGTGGTGTCATGTGACCAGTGCAAAGTGTTATCACTGTGAAGTTACTTCTTTTTACATATTCCTCTTATATCACACTAATTTCCCAACAAGCAGAGCCGTGGTGTACTGTGGCCTCACATCTTTAGGGCTGAGGGTTCGAGTCCCGCCTCCAGGGTGTAACCCCTGGCCTAGTGCTCCGAGTCTCAGGGGATAGTCTCCATGCCTCCTGTGACCCTGTATAGGATAAGCGGTATAGAGAGTGAATGATTGAATCATCGTGTAATACTTTCTCAAAATATTATATGTAATCATTTTCTTAATATTGTTGAGTGTCCGCCAGAGCGGGTGGGACTCAGGACCAGGACTGAAAAAACAGTACTCAGGAGAGGCCTCTGGCTCGCTGTCTAAAGCCACGCCGAGTTAAACGTGGACACTCCCTTCTTTAGAAAATCACAAATACACACGTTGCTGTGGTGTGTGTGTGGTGAATCATGATTGAAGGGAAAGGAAAGCAACATTTAGAGACATCGCACATACAGTAAGTGATCTGGAGAACCACATCTCTATACTCTCTTTTTTTTGTTATTCTGCTGGATGTCTCCTGGCCACTGATCACTGCAGGCACTACACTTTTCCTCTCTCTCCTTAATCCACCCAGGATTGAAATTCCTGCATATCACATGGTCTAGAGAAATATTCATGGTATTTGGATGAAGGTGAGGGTAAACGCGCTGGACTTGAGTGAGTAGGTGTTGTTTTTGAACACAGTTTTATTTTTATTCGAATCGAACGCTCTGTCATTTCATGTTTCTTGGTTGTTTTAACAGAACTTGCATTTTTACATGTTTAATGTTTACATGGAAAATCTGAGCTGACTTGAAACAAGGTGACCAGAGCTTGAAATGAACAGCATATACTGTAAGAACTAGCTGGCACTAGATTTCTAGATCTTAATGGCATGCACATGTTACTTGCTTACTTTGACGGTTCTATACTTGTCTTTTCTCGTTTTCTCACTTTGCATAAGATTAGCATTGTCAAATGTGGTGAAGAGAGATGGAAAGTGGATGTTGGGTTGTGAAAAGCTTTTTCTTGACCCAGCTATTAAATTATACTGGTGTTCATGAAAACTTAAATAAACAAAAAAAAAGCAATCAATTGTGGGTATGTAAATGGCACAAAGGGGAGCTATAGTACGTACCAAGCTAATCTTATGCCCTGACAATCCTTAAACCAATTCAGTTCAATTAAATTTTATTCCTATAATGATTTTAACAGTGATTGTTGTCTCAAAGCGGATTTACAGAATGAAAAACAATCTGAAAATTTTTTTGAATAGTTAGAGGTAATATGTATAAATTATAATTATTAGATTGTCCCTTGATTGTATGGTGGTATAGTGGTTAGCACTACAGCCTTGCACCTCAAGGTTCCGGGTTTGATTCCCCCCTCTGGGTCTGAGTGCATCTCCCCGTGTTGGTGGGTTTCGTTCGGGTACTCCAGTTTCCTCCCACAGTGCGTTCCCAAATTGCCCCATAGTGTGTGAATGAGTGTGTGGCACCGCCACCGCCTCGTCCCCTAAAGTCTGCTGGGCCAGGCACCTGGCCCCCAGCGAAACATGTATACAGGACAGACCAGAACTCTCAAATTATTTTTCAACTACTATTAATTAAATTTTTATGTTGGACAATATGGTACACTAGTATTAGGGGTGCACTAATACCACTTTGTGCCAGTCCGGGTACATGTACCTACGTTTGAGTACTTGCCAATAACGATTACCGATACAGTACCTGGCGTTGTCCCAGAGTATAGCGTGAACAGAACTTTTCTGTGCTTCATACGAATGTCCTACGTATGAAGCACATCATGAAGTGCACAGCA
The DNA here is from genome assembly GCA_030522415.1 of Channallabes apus. Lineage (NCBI taxonomy): Eukaryota > Metazoa > Chordata > Actinopteri > Siluriformes > Clariidae > Channallabes > Channallabes apus. The sequence continues at coordinate 13,183,108 of CM060120.1, forward strand.
TATTGCTTTGCTAGTGTGTGAACACATTTGCTTTGTATGTAGAACACCTCTGTAGAGTAAACTCCTCATCCATCCATGGCGCAGTTAAACTGATGAGACACACTGCCACACCTGACACTGCTAATCCAAATATCAGTGATGAACCTGAAGGCTGAAATGTCCAGCAACAGGCTGATGCTTTTTCAAATCACAAAGACAAGCAGCTTTGAAAGCATTGCATGTATGTTTTATGATATGCATTTGTGATTACTGGAAAAGCCATACCTGTATGCTGTTCATTTATCTGAACGGCTGCTTTAATGGCACTGTTTCTGTCATGTAGTGACAAGAAGTTAATTTGCACATAAGGGCCCGTTAATACGCGACTCGGTTATATTTTCCGAGCTGAAGATTATAACACCGTTGCTTGCTTGTGCATATCAAATGTACATGTGAAATAGTTGTATTTCACTTTCACTTTAATCACCACTGTCACAAAACACAGTCGCTGTCAAACAAGTAAGATACGATCGACCAAGAGGAGCATCGCCAATCTTGGTTATCAAGACAGACATACTAGCGAGAGATGCACTGCAAAAGGGAACAGCAATCAGGTCAGGTCCAAGTTTAATATCAGCATGTAAAAGTAAGATTCATTTGGTGTGTTAAATTGCAGTGCATCTCTCTAGGCAGTCTGTGTTAATAACCAAGCTTAACAGTGCAAGTCTCTAGTTTCCCAGCGTCTCATTTGCATGCCAGCCACATGCTGAAGACAACGGCGACAAAAGTGAGAATGCGTTACAACAGTTCATTTCGTTTGAAAAGCGTGAAAAGAGAACGGATATAAAAGTCAGCCCGAAAAAGTTAAGTGCAAACGCATATTGAATTTAAACTCGTGTCATGTCATGACTCGTGACGTGGCATGACATGACGGAAACAGTGCTGCCAAAATTGGCACTTTCTAAAATATTTATACTTGCCTTTCAAATGTTGACATTGTTGGCACCAAATGTTAATGATATGCCCTATTATGTGTTAATAGGAAAAATGTTTTGTAAATGAAGGTACAGGTACGTGTTTCCCCTGTGTATAAAGACATTTGGGACGCTCTGTATTCTAAAAACCACAAGAAAAATCGACATTTCTCTATCTTGTACTGTTTGAAATGCAATCGTTGATGACGAATCAATGAATATCTGGCTAGCTGCTGTGGATGGCCCGTGTGGCCCTGCTTGGAATGTGTGCGATGACCGGGGACGGTTCTATTTGACCATGAAGATGGTCTTGGACTCAGCTGATGCAGACAGCTGTTCTCTGATGACTTGTGACTGCAGTTACTCAATAGTTCAGGAATGTAATTCCCACAAACAGTTTGTTCCTGAGCCTTCACAAATGAAAGTGGATTTCATATTAACTTAAACACCTGTAACTTCCAGCCGCCTTCCAACACTCAGTATGATGGCGAATCAATCCGTGCTATATCTACTGTACCTGATATCACCCAAATAAGGATGAGTCTCCTGTTGAGCCTGATTCCTTTGAGGGTTTCTTCCTTTACATATTTCCTTATGTTTTCCCATCTATCTGAGACAACAGTACTGTACTGGTACTCTGTATCAGCAAGTACCCAAATGAAGGTACTTGTACTTGTACCCGGACTGGCAAAAAGTGGTATCAGTATCACATTTACCTGTAGGACTAGTCATATTGTCCAACATAAAGTTAAATTAAGTTAAACACCTTTCCTGTTATAATGAACTTTAAACCTCCCAGTATGATGGCGAATCAACCCCTGCTGTATCTACCTGATATTACTCTAATGAGGATGGGTTTCCTATTGAATCTGATTCTTCAAGGTTTTTCATCTCAGGGAGTTTTTCCTCGGCGCCGTCACCCCGGCTGCTTCTCAGGGACAATCTGTTAAATATAATTCAGACCTGTTTTCTCGGGTGGCATAATGGTTAGCCTTGCACCTCCAGGGTCGAGGGTTCAATTCCCACCTTGGATCTATGTGTGTGGAGTTTACATGTGATTGGTGGGTTTCCTCTGGTTTTATCCTAATAATAATTGGGTTTCCAATTATCCTAATTGACGTTCCCTAATTGCCTGTAGTGTGTGTGTGTGTGTGTGAGATGGATTGGCCACCTACCCAGGGTTTACACTGGCTTGTATCAGAGCTCCAGGCCCCTGTATACAGGATAAGCTGTAGAGATAATGGATGAATGAAGGAACATATTTCCTGACAGTTTTTGGTTTCATAATGTGTAAAGCTGCTTTGGGACAATGATCATTGAATTAGAAATCTAATCTAATTGAATTGAATTTAATAAAATGAGCTAAAAGTTGAGCACGTGGTAGCAACTTTACCCTGGAACAAAAACAGATGGAAACACTGTTGTTTCAGGCAGTCATAAATACAAGTTAATACACAGTCAACATGTGGGTTTGTGAATGCAGTTTTTTTTGTCAGACGTGTGTGTGTGTGTGTGTGCTATCAGGTCGCATTAATGTGTTCATGGCACAGAGCAGAGACGCCTTCAGACGCTGGTGCCATTTCTGTTCGGCTGAAGTGCTCTGTGTGGAAAACGCCACTTTTTTTTGTAAGAGGATGAGCTCCGATTGAACACACACACACAAGTTTTTTTTTCGCCCTGATGTGGTGTGTGTGTAGGATGTTAAGGAGATGTCGGAGTATAACGCGAAGTTTAGCCTTGGATTGCTTATACAGAGGGAAAGTTTTGAGCTCCTGGTAACGTGATATGTGCACCGGAGACTGCAGGTAAACAACATTTAAGTCGCTCTTGAACGCAGCACGGCAACATTTTTACCGACTCGTGTGAATGAACGCGGCGCGGAAAGTGTTTGTTTCTGTAACTGTTTGTGTAACTGTGCAGGATACAGCCTGTGCTGCGTGTTGTGTCGGATATTAATGGTTTCTGAGCGTAAAAACAAATGTGAACGAGCTTGTAGCCGGAGAAACGTTTTCAAGCTTTTCACCGCCAAAAGAAAAAGAGAAAATAAATCTGCTGGAGTTTTCATCCAGCTTCATACGGCAGCCACATGCTTCGTCTTCTCTTCAATCCTGTTTCTCACTCACTTTTACTCCATATCTTCTCGTATATCATGTTTATTATTTTAGTGTTGCTGCGTGTTCATTATTTTAGCGAGAACTGGATGCTTGTTAGCCGAACCGGTCAGCTTTCTGACACGTGACACACGCTGTTTGTGCCTTTGTTTGATGACACATTTAGAAACCAGCATTAAAATGGTTAAAATCTGTTTATTGTCAAGGCTAAGTGTGTTTGAGTGGTTGTTCTTTTGTTTTTTGTTTCTTTTATGTCGGAGTTTTTCCAGATGTGCACCAGAAAACATTTACCTCCGTGTGTTTACTGACAGTTTTCACCACAACACATCCCTAACTCTCTCTCTCTCTCTCTCTTTTCCAAACTATCTGTTTTAGTACACCAATACATTTCTACAAACAATACTAATAAACACGCACGTTATATTTTGACATTCCCTTTAAAAATAAAATAAAAGAATTTCCTTTAAATTTATTTTCCCTCTCTCAATTAGAACTTTTTAAATATCAGTTTTAACTTACTTTTATACTTTAAGAATTCACAAAAAGTACAGCCGTGGACAGGTTTTGAGAATGACACAAATATTACACTTTTAGTTTTTTAAGTCGGCTGCTTCATTGTTTTAGATCTTTTTGTCAGATGTTACTGAAGTATAATTACAAGCATTTCGTAAGAATCAAAGGGTTTTATTGACCATTATATTAAGTTTCATTGACTGGCAATTCGCCTGCGTAATCAAGGCTGAGAGTTCGTCTGAATATGTGGGTTTTTGTTTTTCCATCCACCTCTTGAGGATTGACCACAAGTCCTCAATGGGATTAAGGTCTGAGGAGTTTCCTGGCCAAGGACGCAAAATTTCGATGTTTTGTTCTCCGAGCCACTTATCACTTTTGTCTTATGGCAATGTTCTCCATAATGCTGGAAAAGGCTTTGTTCATCACCAACCTGTTCTTGTATGGTTAGGAGAAATGGCTCTCGGAGGATGTTTTTGTACCATTCTTTAATCATGGCAGTGTTCACACATGAATGGTCTCAGAATGCTTTACTGTTGGCATGACACAGGAAGAGCTAAAGAAGAGCAGCAAAGAAGCCACTTCACTGCAGAAAAAACATCAGCGACAGACTCTATCCCTGCTATATCTACCGGATATCACCAAAATGAGGATGGGTTCCCTGTTGAGTCTGTTTCTCTCAAGGTTTCTTCCTATTGCCATATCAGGGAGTTTTTCCTTGCCACCTTGTCTCTCGGCTTGCTCATCAGAGACATTCTGATAATTATAATCTATACATATTTCCTCATTCTTTTTTGATGTTTTGCAAAAGGTACAGAGATTGGACTGCTGAGGACTGTGGTAAAGTCCTATGATTTAATTTCCATATCTAATTCATTCCATGCACGAGCATGCTGTATCGTTCTCGACATCACTTTTTCCGGTGCATATGGCCACAGTTCCCGAGTGTGGAACGATTGTGTTTTCAAAGAACAAATTGAACCAGACTTTGGGATCAAGTATTCTCGGATCCCGGGGCCCTAAGGTGACAATGCCCTAAAAGTGTGCAGTATCTGGGGGATCGGTTGGACACTACAAAAACAGTTACTTTGCGTTACAAATCTCTATTGTCTCATATGTCTCTCCATAGGAATCTGTAGTGCATTGTAGAACTAATTGTCAGCAGTTGTAGTTGTTCGTGGTCATACTTTACCAAATTGTCAGCTTTTCCGTCGTTTTTATATATTTGTGGCACTTTGTGAGGACTGTAGCTGATGGAGCATGTTGGAGCCATGGCAAACAGGAATGTGGTTAATCCAGACCTGATCAGGGGATAGTAAGTGTGAAGCAGAATTTCACCCTGGATGTGACATTGGTATATCACCATGCACGCATTCACACATAGGGAGAACTTAGTGTTGGCAAAAACTCATCCAGACATTTGGAGAACATGAGAGACTTCCCACAGGCAAGTTATGGTTTTAATGTTGTTTTCACGTTGTGTTAAAGTGCAGTTGGAAGCAGGACGGTAGAAGATATGTAAGGAATAACACATAACAGGAGCAAAGTAGTCTCATGGTCATTCCACAGCAATAAACTGAACTATAAACTGTTAGAATGTGCAACATGGCATTCTTTTATAAATGAATTAATTGTCAAATGATTGTGGGGTAACATGCTCCAGATTGTGTGGTTGTTGAAAATATTCTATGTCTGGATGCTGTGATTCATTAATTTTTATACCGCTTAACATGTACAGGGTCGTGGGAGACCTGGAGTTTATCTCAGGAGACTTTGTGTACAAGGTGGAGTACACCCTGGACAGGGTGTCAATGCAATGCACAACACTCATTCACACACTACAGGCAATTTGGAAATGCCCTTTAACCTAATCTGCATGACTTTGAACTGTGGGTGGAAACAAGAGTACCCAGGGGAAACCCACCAAGGTCGGTGAGGACGTGCAAACTATATATATATATATATATATACACACACACACACACACACACACACACACACACACACACACCTGAGAGCGAGACTCAAACCCTCAACCCTGTGTCACCTATTGGTATGATTCCATGAAGTGTATTTTTATATTTTTGTATAACGGCACAGTCTGGATTGTGTTATTCCATTATATATCACAGCGACTTTCCAAAAAATGTGAATTCATTTTGTGTAGCAGGGCTTTACACATGTGATTTGCAAGTGAACAAAAACATTGGACATTTTAATAGTTTATGGTTGTAATTTAACGTTGTATAATGTCCAAGAGACAATTTAGTTCCTGTTAACATTTGTATTATGTGCATGATGATGATAAGCACATTTTCTCCTCCTCCTCAAAATCATCCCTTTCTCAAAAAGTGAATTTTTTGCTTCGACCAAGTAACCAGAATACATGAACTCCTCTGTCTTGAACACTTTCCTGTTCTGGAAAACACTGCATTGTACTATAATTGATTGTCTCTTAACAAGAACTTCACCACATCAACGAGTAATCTTTGTTAAACAACACTTTTTAAAATCCATTTACTATTCGTAATATATTATGCAGAGCGAATATGCAGTATAAATTTGTGGTTTGTCTGTTACTATAGAAACAATAACAGGTTATAATGTGCACATTAATACAAATGTATCATTCATGATGAATCTGGAAATACTGGCTTAGTCGTGTGGTTAAAGTAATGCATAGCTTCTGGTTAATCTGCACTGTCTTGTAAGATTAAATATTATATTATTATGCCTACGTACAGTAGAATAAGTCACTGCTATAACAATATTCATCACTTAGTTTTGCTGACCAGTGTTTTAAAACAATAGCACAGCAGGCTGTTAGTAATTACTAATTTGTTCTCAAGTATTTTGGTGCAGCAGGGCATGGTTATCATCTCTAGCACACACAACTCTCCATGTCGTATTGATGTAGTTGGATGAAATGAAGCTTCTGCTCTTCATCTCACCCGAAAGTAACGTTTCTTTTTTTTTTTTTTTTTTTTTGCACTCGTCTCACTTGAGCCAAAGTTGAAGTTTATTTAGGCTAAAATGACAGGGTGTGTATGCGTGCTTTATACGTGCATTGTAATATTCTATTTATATTCCCAGCTGACCTACTCTCTTTTTGCTTGTACACACATCCAGACTGAGAGCTGCGTTTTTGCAGAGAAATGAAGTCTTGTTTTAAGTCCAGCCTTGCGGTTTAGTGTGTATACCCTTCCATTCATGTTTACTGTAGCAGTCAGTATGTTTCTACATGGTATTGACTCTCATTAGATCTACAAAAACTGCACTGCAAAAGAATGATGAAATATTTTTGAATCTATCCAAGCCTACCTATACCCACTCATCATCTCGCCCGCTTTATCCTGTATACAGGGTCACATGGGGCCTGAAGCTATCCCGGGAGATTTAGGGTAGAGGCGGAGGACAATTCAATTCAATTCAATTTTATTTATATAGCGCTTTTAACAATGGTCATTATCTCAAAGCAGCTTCACAAAAATGAAAGAAATAAAAAAAAAAAAAAAGATAATAATAATTATAGAAAAGAAAATAATTGGAAGTGTGTATGTGTGAGAAAAATGTGCAGATAATAATAATGAGATGAATGAATGAAATTTCTCTGATGAGCAAGTCAAGGGTGATGGCGTCGGTGGCAAGGAAAAACTCCCTGAGATGGCATTAGGAAGAACCCTTGAGAGGAACCAGACTCAACAGGGAACCCATCCTCATTTGGGCGATAACAGATAGAAATGATATAACATCTTGTGTGTTGTGCAGGTGAAAATTCAATATGACAGAAATTATTTTAATTGACATGAAGATCAGTTCAGCATAGGGACGAGTCAGTAGGTGCAGAGGGCAGATGAGATCTGGATCACTGGAAGCACAGGAGCAGCATGTGTAGCTCCAACCATCATAAAGCTGAATCCAACTGGAGCTGGTCCTTCTCTGGATGCCTCAGGAACCTCGCAGGGTCGGCCTTTGTCTGCTGAAGCTGGCAAAATCTCCCGATGCCTCGGGATGGGTAGAGAAATACAGAACAGATGGGGAGAATTAGCATAGTTGCCATTCGGTATAGGTGTACTGGAGTATGAGATTATGGGATGAGTTATGTGTATGCCAGATTAAAAAGATGCGTCTTGAGTCTACTTTTGAACTGAGAAACCGTGTCTGCTCCCCGAACACTGTCTGGAAGGCTATTCCAAAGCTTTGGAGCTAAATATGAAAAAGCCCTACCCCCTTTTGTAGATTTTGAAATTCTGGGAACTACCAGAAGTCCGGAGCTTTGTGATCTTAAGGCGCGTGGTGGATTGTAGCGCATCAGAAGACTGGTTAGGTATGTGGGAGCTAAACCATTTAAGGCCTTGTATGTAAGTAATACTATTTTGTAATTTATTCTAAACTGAACAGGTGGCCAGTGCAGGGATGATAATATTGGGGTTATATGATCATATTTTCTGGATCTACTGAGAACCCTGGTGGCTGCATTTTGGATTCACTGAAGCTTGTTTATTGAGGATGCAGGACAACCACCTAGTAAAGCATTACAATAGTCCAGTCTGGAGGTCATGAATGCATGAACTAGTTTTTCTGCATCAGATACGGATACGATGTTCCTAAGTTTAGCAATATATCGAAGATGGAAAAAGGCTGTTTTTGTGATATTTGAAATGTGATTTTCAAAAGACAAGTTACTGTCTAATATTACACCCAGGTCTTTTACTGCTGAGCTGGTAGTAACAGTACATCCTTCTAAGCGCAGGCTGAATTGTGAAAGCTGTTGTGTGCTGGTTTTTGGGCCAATAAGTAATATCTCCGTCTTATCTGAATTTAATAAAAGAAAGTTATTGGTCATCCAATCTTTTATGTCCTGGACACACTCAGTTAATCTAGACAACTTGGGTATTTCGTCTGGTTTAGTTGAGATATATAATTGGGTATCATCAGCATAACAATGGAAACTAATCCCATGTCTTCTAATGATGTTACCCAAGGGAAGCATGGATATTGAGAACAACAGAGGTCCTAAAACTGACCCTTGTGGGACCCCATATTTCACTGGCATTACACCAGACGGTTCTCCATTTAGATCTACAAAATGGTAGCGATCAGACGGGTAAGATCTAAACCATTTTAATGCCTGTCCCTGAATACCTATATAATTTTGTAAGCGAGTACACCTTGAATGGGCTTCCAGGCCAACACACACATGCACGCTCCTCCACACACTATGGGCAATTTAAAAATACCAGTTAGCCTAATGTGCATGTCTTTTGGACTCTGGGAGGAAACCGGAGTACCCGGAGGAAACCCACCAAGCACGGGGAGAACATGCAAACTCCATGCACACAGACCTGAGGTGGGAATCGAATGCATACCCTGAAGGTGCAAGGCGACATGCTGACCACCATCATTTCTTAAAATATGTTCGCAACAAAAATATAAGAGTATTAAGGTTATTACTTATTTGCCTTTTTTTGTATATTTGTCACAACTAAATGATTCAAATCATGAAAGATGGCCAAAATAAATACAAAATGCAGATTTAATTTATTATGGGAAAAGAGTTGTCCAAACCTACCTGGCTCTATATGGAAAAAGTATTCCCCAACTTGCTAAGTCATGAATGAACTGTGATTTTTGGAATAAAGTTTGGAATTTGGATTTAAATTTCACTTGCCAGTCATCGCAAATGCTTGATTGCACTTGTTGCTGCTGCCAAGGCTGGCACAACCAGTTATTAGGTTTTGAGGACAATTACTTTTTCACAAAGGGCCAGCTAGGTTTGGACAGCATTATTTAATTTAATTTAATTTTATTTTATTTTATTTTTTTTAAATAATAATTTTAAAACTGCATTATTTTTTCCCGGGATTCTCTTTGGGTAATCTTTTTGTTACATTGGCAGAGAATTTTTCTTCTTTAAAGTATAACATTAATACATTACCAAAATTATCTGCTCAATAAACAAGACCTCTTAAATTGTATTATTCAATTCAATTTTATTTATATAGCGCTTTTAACAATGGTCATTGTCTCAAAGCAGCTTCACAAAAAATGAAAAAGATTTTGTTAGAAAAGAAAATATTTGGAAGTGTGTATGTGTGAGAAAAATGTGTTTAGGTAATAAAGAGATGAATGAATGAAATGTCTCTGATGAGCAAGCCAAGGGGGATTATTTGCTTAATCTTTTTTATTAAATTATATTTTAAGAAAGTATAGATAAATGTAATAATTTTTTAAAGATACTTTTACTTGCTAAGATGTTATAGTGTGTTATACAGTAGATGTTACAGTATTCTCTCAGGTAATGTTGACAAACTTCTGAAGTTTCTGAAGAAAAAAAGTTCTGAAGATGTGAGAAATGTAGCCGTATCATCAACCACACTATCATGTGTCCATCATTACAGTTTAGTCTTTAGTTCAGTGGCAACACTTTCCCACACCAGGCTCTTTTAAGAGACAAAACCTGCTGCATTGTTTGGGTTTTCTCTTGCTGATTACGGTAGGTTTTTATGAGCTTGGTCTTGTTAAATACAATAACTAGTTTAAGTTTGTGTTCTGTGGATAACATATAAAGACCTAAAGGTTTACTAGTCGTTGCTATAACTAAATGTTTAGTTCCTCATGAACAGGAGCATATATAAGTTGCACATCCTCTTTAATGAATGAAGAAGTGACTTATGTCAGTAGTCTTTCTTTTTTTTTTGCCCTCATGTATTAAGCATATAAAGCAGTGGTGTAAGTGAATAACAGTTTGAGTTGTGCATCGAGTTGTTTAGTAAAATCCATCCTGCATATTTCATATTCATCTTTGTTATATTTATCATTGCATTGTTTAACTGTTATCTCGCCTGATTCCAATATCATGAAAATTAAAAGTTGGAATATCTCTCTAACTCCATGTTGCCATATTTTTTTATATTTTTTATTTCTCTTTAATTTGATTTATATGATTCAGATATGCGAGTAAAAACTAACAAGATGAATTTAAATTTTATTGTGGAAATCTGGTTTGCAAATTTTAAATAGTGTTTTACTCATCAATTGTGCAGTTACATACTGTAATAAGTGTTTAATCAGTCGAAACCGGTCTCTGGCTGAGGAAGAGTTCACCATTTCATACATTAAAAAAAGCATCTAACCAACTATACTGTAGATGAGACTGAATTCTTGTCATCAGTCATAATGCAGATGGCAGGATTTATCAGAAAAATATGAAGTCTAACCGAACCTAAATGTTAGAAAACAAAATACCACTTTTTCTGTTATATTTGTTATATAAAATAATGAGCATCTACATGAGCATTTCATCAGATCAGCATCCAGTCAAATCGAACCGTCTAATCAGGATGATTGCAGTCGCATTGAAGAAGTATAGTATATAGTAAACATAGCTACTGATTCTTTATTTAAATTTTTTTAGCATCATAATAATCATGAATTACCTGCTGACAGTAGAGCTTTGCGATTTAATCTTTTAACTCTCTTAAATCGATTGAAAACTTTTGTTAATCGATTTAAAAAAAACAATCATCTGGTTTTCAATTCTGAATTGATTCACGCTTTTTACATTATTTCAGTGGACTAACAAACGGTAAGTGGTCTAAATGAACACATTGCTTAAAAATATAGCACAACTTTTGCCAAAAAAAGGGGAAAAATAGAAACTTTCATCTTTCACCAAATGATCACATTGTGTTGCTTCTTAATTCAATGGAAACGGTGATTATTGCTTTGTATGGGGAACGTCATTTTAGTAGTCAACAACACAAGTTAATCTTTTAGTCCAGAAACATACAGTAGCTAGTTGAGACAAATCAGACAGCAGACTTACATACATACTGTTAAATTGAATTGAGTTAAAAATCTACAGATTGATAGCTCTACCAGCATGACCTACTTTTTATTGAATGTGTTATTACTTAGAGACTTGAAGGTCTGTGTTTTGTATCGTCTTCATTTGTTTTTATCCTAGACCTAAGTTAAATGTTTTGGAACCTTAACATTATAGTTGGCCATCTTTGTTTATTCATTTTTGCAAAATTTCCACCTCTTCTAGAGCAGATATAGTATATCGTTAGCACTGTCATCTATAAAAATGTGGAAGTGTTTTTTCCCCCCCTCACCTCAAGATTTGCATGCGGCATTACAACCTGTCTGTATTTCAGGAACTAAAAGTGATCTTAATCCCCCGTCTCTTTTATTTCCTTTAGTTTTTTTTTTTTTTTGTTATGTGTGATATCCATGAATCAGGGTAAGGATGGAGCAAGGTTTCCTTACTACGCAGTTATACAGGGAAAGGGAAGCGATGACGAAAAATTTAGAAGCGGAGTCAACCTTAGAGTGGAGCTGAGGTTGTATATAATATCCTCATCCTCACGGGGGAGCCCTTGACTGCTGTCTTATTCACCACCAGGCTTCACACTGTCATGCTGTGTCGCTCTGAGAGCCGGAAAGTGTAATTAGACATCCTTTTCTGATTCAGTGTAGCCAAGTTTCCTATTTCACTTCGCCTCTGTGGCATCTATCAGCTGAATATTGCTTTTCCATGCAGTAACTTGTGTGTGTTGTTTAGAACAGCACAGTTAATGATGCTGTGTGTGTCTGTGGAGGGCGTATGGGAAAACAGGTTGATCCACACTGATGCAAATGTAGTTTATGCAAAGTTACTCTTCATTTCAACGCTCTGAAACATTTTATATTCACACTTAAATTGAATTCCAGTTCCATTTTGTTAAAAGGTCATCTTGATGCTTTATTGATGCTTATGCAAACTCCAAGAAGTGCTTTTAATTTTTATTTGTGATTTTTGGATTTAGAATAAAAAGAATCATGTAATGTACAAACACGCACACCAAGTATTCTGGCCTTGTGTCACCAGTTATGTAGATTTTACTCATTTATTCAATTTAATGAGTTTAACCTAAACATGCCACGCTTTAACGTTATTTACCATCCGTCGTTTTTCTCACATAGAGTATACATGGGCGGACCTTGCATATTTTGCTTAAGTAGACATTCTGGTTTAAATTTTTAATGTGTTGACATGTGACGTGTTTTTTTTATTTATTTATTTATTTATTTTTATTTATGCAAATCTAGTCTCCCCTTCCAGCAGACTCGCACTTTTTGAGTTTTTGGTGTTATGTACTCGGACAGTCACAAGGAGGCGCTGTTGTGTAACCTTTTCTTCCAGGAATCCAAGATTTCTTATAAGTTCACTGTCAACAGAATGTTTCATCAAACATCAGAATTTGGCGGAGTGCAATCTCTATGACGCTAACCCTGGCGAGCATGGATGTTGGTTTGAGTATTTCAGAAACTGCTGAACTTCTGGGATTCTCTGGGATTCTCACATGTACCTGTCTCTAGGGTTCACACGGAAAGCCCCCCCCCCCCCCCCCCCAAAAAAAAAAAAAAAACGGTCCAGATAGAGACAAGTTTATAGGCAGAAACACCTTGTTAATATTCGAGGACAATGATTCAGGCTGAGACAATGCGTATGCTAGCTCATTAAGCTACTCTTAACAACCTTGGTGAACATAAAAGCATCTCAGAACAGCATAAGACCACCACGCCGTGGTCTTTGTCCTGTCCGTCATGAACATGAATTTGAGCTGCATTAGGAACAGGCTCACCAAGACTGGGGGAGAAAAAAAAAATCCCTGGTCCATTTCCAAGCTTCATCCTTCCAGTCTGGGCGAGCCGTTTCCCAGTGGAGCTTCAGTTTCCTGTTTTTGGTTGACATTAGCTGAACTCAATGTTGCAGTCTTTCGCTGCTGTGCACCCTGGGATGCTTTTCTGCTCATTATTCGAGATACTGTAAGCGTCCCGTTAGCTTGAACTCGTCTGGCTATTCTCCTCAGACGTCTCTCGACAGGACATTTCAGCTGCCCGTATATTATACCGGATAAATTGCTGAGTCATAGAGGTTTGTCTTTCTCCTTTTGCTGCTTCCCAATCAAGCACACCTTCCTTTAACTTGACAGACATATAAATGGAGCACTCATCTCTCGCTTTTAAACCAGTCACTCTTTCAGTTTGGGGGAAACGATTATGGCAGCGTAATTATCAGTTCTCTCAAGCGCTTGATCTTGAGGAACGGCTCCAGCGCTTTTTCACCTGTTATTATCCGAAGCATGCTGAGCAATTCTGACCCACTGCCACGGAGAGACGAAGTGGCTCTGGTCGCTTTTGTACTCATGTCAGACACAACTTGTCCTAGCCGCGTGTTACGTATCGTTAGGTCACGTCTTAATGTCCGAGTCAAAGACTTTCAGAGCAGCTCAGTTCTTTCTTCCTGTTAGCGGGCCATCTATTAGTAGAAGTACTGTACAGCCAGTGAGGCATCATTTCACTCTCCTGATTTATTTTTTTTCCTCTTTGGGTGGATTACACAGATTATACAGTTGTGTGTGTCTGATCAGTGGGGTTGGGAAAGCGTTACCGGCTGATGGGCTGAGTTTATTGAGACTGGCATAACATAATTAAATCCCTCTCAGTACTGATTTGGTATCAAGTGTGAAGTATTGTCATGCACATTACAACATATCTATTTAGTATAACCGGATGAGCTTCAGCGAGTCTGTTATGATCGCGAAAACGAGAGCAGTTAATAAAAGTGAGACATAAACATCTGACTCATGATCTAGCGGCTAAAGGGTTTCTTAACCCCGTCCCGGAACACTATGATCAGAACTCAGAGTATATAATCATTTCAAGCAATACCAGACGGAAATGTCAAATAAAGAAAAAGATGGCAGAGAATACGGATTAGGACATAGTTGACGAGGAGAACTGATTGAGAACTTTTGTACGTTTAGGAAAGAAAGATGGATGTGTACTCTTTTGCGTTGAGCCTTTTGTAATTTGGCTGCTGGAACGCTGCATGCTTTCTCAAAGCCCTTCTTCACAACCTTCATATTGGAAGACATGTTGTTTTCTTTGACCTTTGCTCCTGTCGTAATGAAATCCACTATATGGCCAAAAGTATGTGGACACTCGACCATCACAGGTATACGTATTTTTTTTTTTTTTTTTTTTTAAACAAAGTTGGAAGCACACACATCAATATGGTGTCTACTGATATGCTTTAACATTACAATTTCTCTTCATCGGAACTAAGGTGCCCAAACCCATTCCAGTAGTACTCCTTTGCAGAAAGCGAGCTCCATGATGGCATGGCTTGCCAAAATTGGAGTGGTAGAACTTGAATGATTTTCACATAGCGCTGACCCCAACTGAACACATTTGGAATGAGCGTGAATGCTGACTGCAGACCTTTTTGCTCAACATCAACGTCTAACCTCGGTAATACCGTTTTGGCTGAAATCCCAATAGCCACACTCCAAAATCTAGCGGAAAACCTTCCCAGTTGGGTGGAGGTAATTAAAATAGGAATGTCGGACTACATCTGGAATATGAGCGTGTGGGTCAGGTCTACACAAACTTGTGGATATAGAGCATATATTCGGTATGCTGTAGCATGCTCAGTGTTACAGCGCTAAGGTTCTGAGCTGCTGCTCAGCAGGTTGAGAGTTAATACCACAGCTTTGCCAAGTTCTTGGGCTTGTGACCATGAAGACCTTTAATCGTCGTCTGCTCAGTACAGTAATGAATCGCTTTGAATAAATGCGTCTCCAAAACATGGAGATTCCAATATTAAATTAGGAAGATGCTTTTATCCTTTATTGGCGCTAAATTCTTTAGAAATTTGGAAAACAGTAGGATAGCAAGATCTATAGGGGTTTATAAATGCAGATTTAAAAATGTATTCTATTTAAATAGATTTTTAGTTAATTAAGTGACCTGTATCTCAGAAGCTCAGGCATTTGCTGTGCATGACATAAAGTTTTTAAATTCTGTGTTTTCATGCAAAGTGTGTAGGATCAATGAATAACGTTTCTTTCCCGCTTTTCTGTCTCTTTGTTTAGCAGCGATGAGGGGTTAAAAGACGTGCTGTCAGACTGGGACTTGGACATGGGCAGCACCGAGCGGCAGAAGGACAGCACGGACACGCTGAACAACGGGCACCGGGGCGACCAGGAGGCGGCACGACGCCTGGCGCGCCGCCTTTACCACCTGGAGGGCTTCCGGCGCTCTGACGTAGCCAAGCACCTGGGCAAGAAGTGAGGAGATGGAAAATTTATAATACAAACACACACACACACTGTCACACTACCCCTCCTTCCCCTCCCCAATCAGGTTCACCGTGACGTTTAGTTTCGCCAGGCAGTGCATTCACCTTCAAGAGCAGGCAAATGCCAACATGTTGTGTCTCATTTGCTAGTGTGACAGATCTTGACTCATTCAAGATGTTCTCACATACAGCCAGCTTTCCTCAGGTGCAACACGCGACATGCAGGCACACTCGCGCACCACATCTATTAGCATTAGCATGGGCAGCAAACCTGTATCGATGGCAGAAATCAGTAGAGTGCGCTTTGTAGGCTCTGTGACGTCGTCCAGTTCTTTACGTTTCTTATGTATCCAGATGTCTTAAAAGGGGGCAAACTGTCACTAATCCACTTCACGTAATGCTGAAAAAGATGAAACACGGTCAAAAGGTTTGGAGTCTAAAGGCATGAGTCTGCGAGAGGCCTCAAAGAATACACTCTTTTTTTTTTTTTTTTTCTTCTGCTCTTGATATGAGTCACTGCTGATCTTTACTTGCGTGAAGAAGAACGTTACAGATTTGTTGAAAGAAATTGAGCTTAGGTTTGACTGATCCTAATGACCAGGGGATTGTAAATACAAAGTCACCTGTAAGTATGTTTTGCAATACAAAGTCACATTTGTAGCTTATTCATAAACATATAGCATGAACCCCTGAAATGCAAACAGTTAGTTTCTTAGAATTTTATAGTCCTAGGCTCCTGGGGCAAACAGATCATGTGTCTGGTGTAGCAGTTCTTGTTTTTTTCCTCTAGTTGCTCAAAACATTACAACTATCCACATACCTTTTCATCTGATATCATTGGCACATTTTCTGTTCCCTTGGGTTCAAATACCGATAATCTCAAACATTATAAATGCTGGAAAAGTTTTTTTCAGTTTATGTAATTCATTACGCTATTTAGCTTTGTTATACTTCCATACGATCAGAAATCTAAAACCTATTTGAAACTTAAGGGACCATTGATGTGATGCAAATGGATATTAATCGCCATAAATTACGGTTCAAATGTTTATTGTATTTGCAGTGTTGTGTTTGAGTCGTTTATTCAACGTTATCTCAAAGTCATTATATCAAAGTCAAAAACTTTAAAAACAACGATGTCATTCAACATCAGGGTTCCTGCTGGTTTAAGTATTTATAGGAAAAGCATATTGATTTACAGTTATATAATTATACGCCAGACATGCATGATTTTGACGTACAGCTGGGTAGTTATGTGTCCTCGTCACAGTATTTTTTTTAATGAAGTAATGTTTAATTATGAAGCTTATTCTGACATGGTGAAGCCGTCAGGGTCCGAGATGGAGAATTTCGACAGGCAGGAGTGATGTAAAACCCTTCAGGTTTCCGTAAGCAGACTGATTAATGATTTCACTGTTCTTTACCCGTTTTTCTAATATTATTCCCAAAGCCATATTTCAGTAGGTTTCATCAAAAGATTTTCTCTGCATGCTGATTTACTGCCTCTGCCAGCATGCAGTTAGAAAACCTGACTGAAAAGCGAGGGGGAAAAAAAGTTGCTTATTTGATGACAAATGCTCAAGGACAAAATTCGAATTAAAGATGGAGTGATCTCTGATATCACAGCGGCAAAATCCGAGGAAGCTCCTTGTTGCACCAGGTCGCTTATCTCGGATCTTCAGCACTCGGCTCTGGAGGAAATGATACAGTGTTCTCATGTGAATTAATACAGCCGTACGGTGTAAACAGGAACCTGGCACAGAGTACTCTTATATCGGTTATCCATCTCCAGTCTGAAAATGTTCTTTCTTTGAGAATATTATTATTAGTTTTAATGTATACGAAAGTTTTTGTATGCTGTAATCACTGTTTTTACTGAATGAACTATTTTATCACCCTCAATACAGTACCAGCAAAAATGACTCCGAATTGGATACCAGGAAAAGACTGGAGTTGGAATCGGAATGTGTTTGCATTAAATTTTAAATATATAAAAAAATGTTTAGTACTTTTTAAAGAAAACTATCGCACAGTATCGCTGTTCCAAGGTTTCAGTATCGGTTTCGGAAAAACAAGTGGGGTTTCTCGTTTTCATTGATATTCCACAGTCTGTGTTTCTTATACAAAGCAAAGGTATAATTTGATGTGTAAGGCATAAGTCATGATAAAGCACGCTGTTATAAAAACATTTAGCACTGTGATTGCAGGCTTTTTTTTTTTTTTACGAGTTTCTTTTTTCCTTTATACCCCAGCAGTTTGACAGTGAGCACCATTTTAAGTGTAAACAAGCAATTCCTTGTATTCTTAAACATTTTTTTGCGCGTTTACATACAGTATATAATGCTGTGGATTGTTCACAAGGCAAGTTATTTCCTGTTCACACTATAGTACAGCCATCCTTGGTCTTGTATCAGAATACAATCCAGATTTTTAATAAAAAGGCAGAAACTAGAGACTCCTTTTTACAATCACGTGGTAAACCATTGGGATGGACATCACCAGATATATCATCAATGTGATATAACATTTGTTTGCAGCATTTAAACAATACAAACTAACTTCAAATAAAAAAGTTTAACATTTATCTTAAATTAAGCAAAAAGCTCCATTTTTACTGAGCAATATGTAACACTGTCATCCGCCATATTTATTATTTCCAAACAAACTTGGCAAATAATTTTCTCTACAACACGGGATTTAAATGTGTTAATAGTTCAGAGTTGGACCATAAAGAAACTGACATTATACTGCCTCTAATGTATGCCTGTAGTATGCTGAACACTGATTCTGCACATGCTAAACCTGTCCAATCAGCATTCATCAGAGCATTGCTTATTTGGAATTAGCGAGGTGTGTATGGATTTGGAAACCTCAAAAGGCTAATCTTCGTCTTTCTGAGTACTAATATAAATACAGCCAAGGAGATGGAAAATAGTCAGTTTGTCAAGTAAAAAAAAATCCTTTTCTGCAATTTGGCAGTATTTTGGTTCGGTATTTTAAAAGCAGTGACCGCTTAGATGGAGGTGTTACACACAATGTGCAAGGTTGAATTGTATACATTGTGGAGAAACACAGCTTATTTATATCAATACATTAGAAAAAAAAACTCTGAAATTTACAGTGTCCTAGAAAAAAAAAAGAAAAATACCAAATAAACAATTACTGATGTGTTTGGAAGCATCACGTCACATGGGAAAACGTTGAAGAGACATAAAGGAATCATTCATTACGTATCGAAAGACACCCGTGTGCGCTGGTGGCAAAGAGGAATTACAAGAACGAGGCTTCCACACAACTACCTCTCACAAACTGATATTCCCTGAACTATATAGTGAATGGAGCTTTTAGACTTCTATTTAATTCGTTTATGTATTTTCATGTGTGTATTTTAAATTATTATTAATATAAGACTTCATTTTATTCCCTGCTTTTAATAGTTAGTTGCTAAATAAAAAGTTTGTAATCATTACTAGAGGTGTGGAAAAATCAATTTGGTGATTTATCGCAATTCTTTTGTGAGGCAATTCATTTTTTGTCACACTGACTCCAAAATATAAGTACAGTGAAACCTCGGATTTTGAGTAACACGGTTTACGAGTGTTCTGCAAGACGAGCAAAGATTTTTAAGAAAATTTTACTTGGAAAACGAACAAGTCTTGGTTTACGAGTACAGAGTATCATGTATCACACGTGTGCTTCTTGTATTGACGCAGAGCGTCACGTGATCACAACTGAGCCAATGATTTTTCTCTCTCTTGTGCTGCGGAATTGTGGGTAATCGTCTCTCCTGCTGGGTCTCTCACTGGTATAATCATCATCCGTGCATGCATGTACTGTTTACTATAACCAGAGGTGTCAAGTAACGAAGTACAAATACTTCGTTACCTTACTTAAGTAGAAATTTTGGGTATCTATACTTTACTGGAGTAATTATTTTTCAGCCGACTTTTTACTCCTACTCCTTACATTTTCATGCCATTATCTGCGTATAAATCCGGATAAATCGCGCCATCAAGATGCAGCGAATTCGATTGTGGTTGGATGAGAAGTATAAACATACCATTCCGGCACCTTATTGGTTGGTACGCGATCCATCGCACCTGCACATGACGTCACGTCACACACTCCAGCAAGGACGTTTGAGTAAATTAGCATTTTCGGTTGATAAGGTTGTCATAAGTAGACGAAGATGTCCGTGATAGAGACTCAAGATTCGAGCGAAATGTTACAACCAAGCACCAGCGAGGAAGGTAACAGCGCGAGGAAGGTAACAGGAATGATTATATATAAAAAATTTTTGGATGAATCATTCATTCTGACAGGTCATTGTTACTAAACCTGCCCTGGGTACACTTGTATGTTGCCCTCACAGATTCCTGCAGCTAAGCTTGGATGTACATTTTCATTCCAATAAAGGTTACTGATGACATGCCTCTGAAGTTTGACTTTTTGCACCATTAAAATACTTATAGGCAACTAGTTATCATTATCTTCTTCTCCATAAAACATGTTAATGCTCAGTAGTACACTTATATGGTTCTTTAATATATTTGCATTGTACTAAAATTCATTCTTTTTCAATTGCCATATACAGTATCCCAAATCACTATGGCCGTTAAAAAATACAACAAAAAAAACAACACATTTTTCTTTTTTTTTTTTTATGAGGTGTTGGTGTACAGTAGTATATAGGCCCGTGGCACAGCCTAAGCTTTTATCCTTAATGCTCTCCCCCCCCCCCCCCCCCCCCCCTTACGTTACTTTTACTTTTATACTTTTTATACACTTTATAATTTTATAATTATATACATTTATAATTTTATACACTTTTACTTGAGTAAAAAGCTTGAGTTGATACTTCAACTTCTAAAGAAGTCTTTTTAAACCCTAGTATCTATACTTCTGCTACACCACTGACTATAACACTGTGACCACGTGTGTGCGTGGTAAAAAATATTTTATTTTTATGTCTGTATGCGTGTGTACGGCCGGCGTGTAAAGCAAAAGCAAGTCTCATTAGAGAGGTTAAAGATCCATTTTCTCTCCCTGCTCAAGGCTCAACACACACACACACACAGACCCCTCCTACTTTCGCCTTTACAGACACAAACACACTTTTTCTCTCTGCTCTACACAGAAACACTGCTCTGTCGCGATTCTTTTCAAAGGTAAATTGCAGGTTAATTTGTTTTATTTTTTGTTTTAATTGTGTTAATTATTTTATGTATTTATTTTGGGCTGTGGAACGAATAATTTGAGTTTCCATTATTTCTTATGGGAAAATTCGAATTCGTTTTTGGGTGTTTTGGAGAACGAGCCCGCTTCCGGAACGAATTATGCTCGTAATCCGAGGTTCCACTGTATACATATTTAAAAAAAATTTACATTTACGTATGTTTGCATTGGGTGTGTAAAAAAAAGTTGTAGTTCCTCTTTAATCTTACAGCAGCATCCTTTGTAGTAGGAGTAAATAATTTAAGTTCTTTCAGAATTGTAACAAAAGTTTCTCAAAAATAAATAAATATTGAATCAGGATATTTATAAAATTGCAATACAAACCAAATCAGCACATTAGTATTGTGAGAATACTGTATCGACTCGTCCCTGGTGATTCCAGTCTCTAATACTTACATATAGTTACATATTGCAGTTTAAATGTGTGAAAATAATCATTATGTGATTTTTGGATTTCATTGTGTTGCCCTCCTGCAGGTGCACATTGAAATAAACCTGATATTCGGCTCGCAGCTGTCCGATCTGCCGGTCTAGGAAATGAATCAACACCATCTGACTAATCAGATTTGAGACCTGAAGAGCACCGTGGTGTAAATGATAGTAGTTTGTTCCTTGTGTTACATTTCCTACAGTTCCTCACAATGAATTATCTGCATGCTCGGTCTCCCACATCCCCGGTGATGAAGGATCTCTGTACACCACAGCCTCGTACTGACTTCTCCTTCATATCCGAGTGGCCTTGCGCGTTAGAAAAAGCATTTCAGTCATGTTTATGAGAGAACACCAAACGGTTCAGTGCTGAGTGTTGCCATGGAGACACATTTGTTTCATTTCTGAGCTTTTGTCAATTTATTTTATTTATTTTTAAAATTCTTAGCATTTCAATATCTATTTTTCTCAGGATCAGATTCACCAGTTTATGATTGGAAGGAATAGATTGACTGATCTGAGCTTTGATTACAAATGTAAACAAAATGCACACGCTAACATGATGAACCCACATTTGGTCTGAAATGCATGTTTTTTTTTTTTCCCCCTTCATCCGCCTGCTGGTGTGAGTCAGCTGCCCCCTCACTCACTCACTCACTCACTCACTCACTCACTCACAGCCTCTGTAGAGGTCTGGAGGACAAAGCCAACCTCCTGTATAGCCATCAGTCCCTTCCCTCCATGCTTGATGTCACTGGTTTGATTTGG
The DNA here is from genome assembly GCA_030522415.1 of Channallabes apus. Taxonomy (NCBI): domain Eukaryota; kingdom Metazoa; phylum Chordata; class Actinopteri; order Siluriformes; family Clariidae; genus Channallabes; species Channallabes apus. The sequence goes on from CM060120.1 coordinate 13,205,247, forward strand.
TGCAGTGGAAGTCTGTGTAGGCGTTTATATAAATCTCTCTCTCTCTCACTCGTTCTCACTCTCGCCTGTTGTCTTGTCTCGTGCAAACTCTTTCCTCCCTCCCATCCTTCTCCTCTTTCTCTCCATATAATCCTGATTTCTCTCTTTTTTTGTCTTTTAATGAGCAGTAAATGTAAGTCATGACCCGATACGCTCTTCATGCAGCCAGCATCGCCCTTGAAATAAACAGCAGCTTGTTTCATATAAATGTAATTTTTCAAGTGGTGCAAATAATAAAAAACAACTGGAGATTGGGTATGGTGTGTTTTATACCTGATCCTGATGGAAATCTGTTTTGTTTGTCTGCCTGCAGCAATGACTTCAACAAGATGGTTGCTGAAGAGTACCTCACTTTCTTTGAATTCACAGGGATGACATTGGACCAATCGCTCAGGTATACATTACACACTAGAACATGATGTAAATAAACCGCTAAAGTGCATGCGGGTAGAGGGAAACAATTCATGACGTAGGTAGTGTGATGTGAATTGCAGCAAGACAAAAGTTGCTGTTTACAGTATATCCAAAGGTAAATTATTTACCTGTTAACATCGCACCACGGCAGTGTGCCAATACTTACAAATTTATCAATGACCTCATTTATTATATACTGCCTGCCCAAGAAAGCTGCGCATTCTAATATACATTCGAGCACCTCTAACTCTGATTACGCCATGCCCATGTGGTGGCCAGTTCATGTCTGAAAATTATTCCCAATAATAATTATTCCCAAGAAATTTCCCCACTGTGGGATGAATAAAGGTACACTACCGTTCAAAAGTTTGGGGTCACTTTCTAACTCCATGATGGTTCCTGATTTTTATTTCTTTCTACATTGTAAAGGAAAGCTGAAGGCGTCCAAAAAATGCATTAATCTCCTTTGAACAGTTGATATTGAGATGTTTCTGCTACTTCTGCTCTGTAAAGACTTCATAACGCCTCTAATCTGAGGTGCTGTTAATTGGTCATTTTTCAGGCTGATAACTCTAAATGAACTTCTGGTCTGCAGCAGAGGTAGGTTTTGGTCTCGTCCTCCTGGGACGGCCTTCATGAGAGCCAGTTTCATTATGGTGCTTGACGGATTTTGCAAAAGCACTAGACAATACTGTTCTTGCAAGAACTATTACAGAAAGGCCGACCTCTGTGTCTTAAAATAACAACTAACTGTTGTTTTTCTTGTTGTTGCGTAATTACCTAATTCCATATGTGTTATTTTATAGTTTTGAAATCCCCAGTATTGTTGCAGAATGTAGAAAATAAATCATTAAACAAAAACAAAGAAATTTGCAAGTGACCCCAAACTATTGAATGGTAGTGTTTATCTTATCTTGGCACTGCCTCCACAGGATTGTACAGGGAAACACCACTTCATGAGCTTCCCTTCTTACCCTGATGTACCCATCGCTGTAGAATAGGGTTAACCTGGACTTTTTAGACCACATGTCCTTTTTCCAATGATTGCTCCGAAGTCCAGTCGTTATGCTTCCCAATAAACTGAAGTTTTTATTATTCTGATTTCTCATATTAATACGTGTTTTTTCTTATGGCTATGCCGTTATTTAGTCCCACTTCCCAATTAAGCATAATTGATAAATTTCTTCTAGAAAGTTGACAGTCTATGAGCAATATATCAGTTTTCTTTGCTTGGTGTGGGCCAGTAATTTGATCTTTCTAAAAAGCTAATGTTGACCGTCTACTTGCATTTAATATTTCAAGAGTGTTTCTGGTATACAAATTAGTAACAATAAGGAATATCCTTGTTGGCCACATGGGCATCCCTGTGTACCCTCTAATGTACCTTGAAAGTTCATTCATTCATTCATTTTCTATACCGCTTTATCCTTATATACAGGGTCGCGGGGGACTGGAGCCTATCCCAGGAAACTTAGGGCACAAGGCGGGGTACACCCTGGACAGGGTGCCAATCCATCGCAGGGCACACACACATACTCATTCACACACTCATTCACACACTACGGGCAATTTGTAATGTCAATTTACCTAACCTACATGTCTTTGGACTGTGGGAGGAAACCGGAGTACCCGGAGGAAACCCACCAAGCACGGGGAGAACATGCAAACTCCATGCACACAGAGACGGGAATCGAGCCTGCCCCGGGAATCGAACCCAGACCCTGGCGGTGCAAGGCGACAGTGCTAACCACTACATCACCGTGCCACATTGAAAGTTAATAAGACAAAAACAATGCATCTTGAAATGTGACCAAATAAAGTCGAAGTCATCAGTAATTCATTAAAAATAAACATTGCAAAGCGCTGACACTGGAGACTCCTTCCAGAAGTTTTATTTTGCTAAGTTTCTTCAGACCAAATCAGAATTCAGCAATGGTTATTGGCATTCCAAAAATAATGGAACAATCACGAAGTTAGAGCCAATGCTTAAGTCTAGATCGCAAGTTGTGATTATTATAACCGTTTTTAATCATCCTCTTGGGTTTTTTTTTTTTGTTTTTCTCCCCTGTTTAGATCCTTTCTCAAAGCTTTTGCACTAATGGGTGAAACCCAGGAACGAGAGCGGGTTTTAATCCACTTTTCTAATAGGTACTACCAATGTAACCCCACCATCATCGCCTCACAAGGTACTGCACTGTTTAAAATCCTATTAAAATGTGATCAGAAATGATTTATGTAAATACAGTTTTGTCTAATGGAGACACAAATCCCAGAGCATTTAAAAATCCATTGCGTTGTCCATTAAAAGGACTTTTTCTTTTTTTTTTTTGGGTAGCTTGGACTAAATTGTGCCGTTATTAGTGATAACACTAATGATTAGTGTCTAGAGGATTCATCTGTGCCCGGGAAGCCAGGCTTAAGGATTAACACATGCTTTTCCTTTATTTATTTATTTATTTATTTATTTATTTATTATTTTATTATTTTTTTACATTCTATATGGTTTCTTTAATTGAAAATTAGTAATCCAGTGTAGACTAAATGAGTGTTTTTCACTTTCTCCATCTTTTCCTTTGCACATAGCGGCTTCCTCTCCTCCCACTCAGCCAATAGATTAGCTGCAGTTCTACTCAACTGTCCCTCAGGGTATTTAGCCATTAACCGGGCATCATCAGGCTCACTCCGCTCAAGCTGATAAACGACAGCTGAAAGACGAGCAGAGGTTCAGGAGAAGGTCACACAGAGATAACCTTTCCAACAATTTGCCCTTTAAACGAGCGAGGGGGGAAAAAAAAAGAACAGGTTTTGGAACAGTGTTTTTTTTTTTTCTTCTTCTCTCTTTAAGATCATTTAACGAAAATCAGGTTTTAACATCAACGTCCCTGCATCGTGTATCATTCGTCTATGTTTGATGCTTGAGTGTCATGTCTCCCCCGTAGCAACCGTCTTGGTAACAACAAGCCTGTGTGACCAGTAGATGGTAAAAGCTAAAACGGTCTCCTTGTTGCTAAGAGTGTTGCCATGGAACTGGTGTTACACTTTGGCCCGGTGGAGAGATGGATGAGATCTGCATGTTTAGAGGCTCTTTGTGTCATCATTTAAAATGCAGAATTTATTGTAAAAAATAATAAAATAAATAAAAATAAAAAAATGGAGAAAATAAAATTTTGACGCACGTGTGCCCCAAGCTGTGTGTGTGTGTGTGGTAATTGTCCAGACCGTTCTTCTGACGTCTAATAAATCCATGACTGAATAATTACTCATGAATCATTCTGGGTTTGCAGATGGAGTGCATTGCCTTACATGTGCTTTAATGCTGCTGAACACTGACCTTCACGGACAGGTATGTTCCTCATCACCACATTCACTTCTACATGTCGTTACAGTAGGAATGAATCAATACCAATACTGGATACCGCAAGTGGTACCCATTTACTCATTTTGCATATTTGTCACACTTAAATGATTCAGATCATTAAACTGATTTTAATATTACACAAACATAACCCGAGTAAATAGAAAATACAGTTTTAAAATGATGATTTCATTTATTAAGAGGGAAAAAGCTGTTCAAGCCTACCTGGCCCTACAGTATATGAAAAAGTAATTGCCCTTAAACCTGTATAACTGCCCCTATAACTAGTTGTGGCACTCTTGGTGGCAACAAACTGCTCTGCGGCCATCAAGCTTTGGCGATAACCGAGTCCTTCACATCGCAGCCGAGACATTTTGTCCCAGTCTTCTTTGGAGAAGATTTAGAATTTTTGAGTCATTCAATCAGATTTATGTCCGGATTTGACTCGGCAACTCCAAAACAGTTCACAGCACAGTAAAATACGAAGGCTATCACGAACGTTATGCAAAAGTTTTTTTTTTTATTAATTGACATGAGTCGTTCAAACTCTTCCCCTTTTGTTGCATTTAATGGTCTCCCACTGAGCTACAGAATGTTTACGGAGATGACGATATCAATATGAGCGATGCCCACAGATAGATAGACGACCTATGTCAGTTATCAAACAGTTGGCACATACTGTATGTATTTCTTTCAGCACAGCCCTCATATCTTCACAAAGCTCGAGAAGTCCATTGCTATGAACAAACCCTGCAGCAAAAGCTAGTTACTGTAGGTGAGAGCTAATGTTTACAGACAGCGCTAGGTGAGTCAAAATAACACAACAGGCACTCGGTTAAAACCCCCAACATTGATTCTGATGCAGTGAAATAAAAAACCTACTTTACTTCCAGAACTGAAGTGGGGGAAAAAAAACTGTCTCACTAATTCAGCTAACTAATGTAGCTTAGCTAATGCACTTCAGCTAGCTAATGGTATGATGCATGAGGCTAATAGGTAAACATAAATGGAGCCACATGCAGTAAAACGTTCCCTGACGCGTCTGATTGATTAGTACTAAGTACTCGCTTTGGGTTTGTTAAGGGGCAGCGGCAGAGATTTTTTTTCTTTTCTTTAGCTTAATTGTTTTAGGCGTTGATTGACTTTTCAGAGAGGGTGATGTCAAATTTTAGGTTCCCCCTGTAATTTCTATTGCAGCACCCAGTTAGAGTTGTACTGCTGTTCCGTGTTCAACACGCGGTGAAATATTCAGCTTATAGGATAGATGTAATGTTTACAAGCCAGCCTACACACACACACGTGTATTTACAATTTTACATGATTATGTCCCAGCCAGGGCTTGCACCCAAGCATCAAACAACACACACACACGCATACACACAGGTTTGTGTACATTTCTGCCAGAGAATCAGATCACACAGGTCATGCTGTAAGTTACCAGCAGCGTCCTGTCCAATAGACCTTATGTTACACCAATGAGCATCGCATAGAGAGAGAACTATAAAGAGTCAGACTCTGTGCAACAGAGAGGAAGAATCATGCACTTAACGTTACACATCTTTAAATCAAGATTTATGAAGTGAAAAACTAAGGGGGAAAAAAGAAATATCAATATTTCAATCCGTGTTGTCTGAATCAGATCACGCGTGTTCAGTTTGGGTTATTAATGTATCTATTTTTCAAATTATGAGTTATCTGATTCATAAACTAATTCCTCCCTGCCACCACCCATGGTATCATTTATTGTTATTGCTGTCGATGGGAACCAAAAACATGTTTAAATGGTATGCAGTTTTTTTTTTTTTTTCAATTGCTAAAGGATCTTGATTCTGTGTATCTACTTGGTTGCTTTAGGTTTTTTTTGTCACTTCTTAAAAAGAGCATTGGCTAGACAGCCTGAGGCAAAACATTTGACGCCACAACTTTAACTTCCTGCCCCGTCTTTATTCATTAAGGGGAGGCTTTGCATGAAAGCATCTACCAAATTAATAAATGTAATTTAAAAGTCGTTTATAATTCCTTTGTGTGAATAAAAGTGGGCCAGAATGACAAGTCCATTTTTTATCGTATATGAAGATGAGGTGGGCAATTCAATTCAGTTTGCATTTATATATTCATATATCCTTATGTTTGTATACAAACGTTTAAATAGCCAGAAAAATAGGATTTCCTAATCAATAACAGCTTTTTTCATTCTAAGAAATAATGATTTTCTTTCGGTTATTTTATCCGTGTAATCAACTCCGAGCGTGGACACGCTTCTCAGAATAGCTTCTCTCTTTATCTCCATAGCGTTTGCTCATGTGTCCTTATACTCACGGGCTGGCGAATCTCGGTTTTGACGGTTTCTGGCCGCGTCTCAATAGCACACATATGCGCCATGGAGACGCCAATATTTCACGCCCACATCTTGTTAGTTTGCTAGACGGTCGCTTTTGAAAGATTCATGGTAGCGGCCATACACAGGTGCTAAATGTGCTGGGGAAAGTTGTGTGAAATTGGCAGAGGCATGACTCCTTTGTCAAGACAATTTCCTTCTTCACACGTAGACAAAATTGAGCCGGTTTGTGGAAAATAAAAGAAGTGTTCTGCTGGAGGCGACCGCTGCTGCTGTCACTCACCAAGATTGAAGCCAGTGTTGATAAAAAGCATGATGATGTTTAATTACTTTTGCCTTTTGCCGTCTGAATGAGAATTCGATTCCTGGTAGGACAGAAAGGACGCTGTTCACTGTGTCCCTTCTGTTAGGATAGTATATGTCCCTGACATTCAGAAAAGCCACAACAGCCTGCAGCTAGCACTTAGTCTGCTCGAATAACAGTGCATTGGCAGTATTTTAATTTTATCACATATTCACCGAGTAAGAAATAAAACACAACAGAGTGTCTTGACTGTTAACCGAAAATATAATGATGCAATGGTGACCAGGTCAGTCTTCTGATAATAGCACTCCCTGTTGTGCGTTTTATTCCTCTTATACTACATCATTCAGCCAGTTCTTACAATTGTGTATTGGTGTCTGTTTTTATTTGAGCTGCAGTACATAGGCAAAAGTATATGGACACCAGATTCATGTGGATCTTCCCCAAACTGGATTGGTTATAGATTGTCTTTGTATGCTGTAACGTAAGAATTTCCCTTCACTGGAACTTCACAGTGGCCCTGTGCACTAAACCAACTTCATGAAGACATGCTTTGCCAAGTTTGACATGGAAGAACCTGAATGACAATGAACCAGACTCTCCTGATCTGACATTAGTGTCTGATCTCACTAATGCTTTTGTAGGTCAATCAGCGCAGATCCCAGCAGCCAAACCCTGAAACTGAGTTGAAAGCCTTTACAGAAGAATAAAGGTTATTAAAAGAACAAATGGGGACTGAAATCTGATGTAAAAAATATATAGATTTAATATATTTGTAGTTGCATTCCATCTATTTTATTTAGTTGTTGCCAAGCTTTGACTCTTCTTCTTTGTCTCTTTTCGCTTTTTTGCCTCCATTTAACCCTATCCTTTGCATCGTCTCAGCTTGGCCTCTCTGACGTTATCTCCAAAACATCTACCATGGGTTGTCCCTCTGCTGAACACTTGATTCTTGATCATATCCATCCAAAGAGAACCTCAACATCTTCATCTCTGCTACCTCCAACTCTACTTCCTGTCTTTTATTCAGCGCCATTGTCTCTAAGCTGTAGAGCATCGCTGGTCTCACCACTGTCTTGTACACCTTTCCTTTCTTTCTCGCTGATACTCTTTTGTCACATAACACACTTGACACTCTTCTCCACCCATTCTAATCTGCCTGTACCTGCGTCTTCACCTCCTTTCCACACTGTCCAGGACACTAAAGAATTATAAAGAAATAATGTAAAGAATTATTATGTAGATAGAGCTTCACCCTATTGTTTACTTTACTGTATTTAGTTCTTTGCTAATTCACATTAAAAAAAAATTGTCCAATAAATATCTTTGTACTAAATAAGTGACTCTAAATCGATTGCATTCGTGTAAATTTGTCTTACTGCAGCCTTCCTGTCAAAAAAAAAAAAAAAAAACTAAACCACATCAGAATCTAGAATTCCTCCATTGTAGGGTATAAAACGAATAATGATTAAAAGAGCAGAAATAAATGATATGCTTGTTTCCCCCCACACATCGTTCTGGTTGTTAATGAAGTCATTTGACCTTTCTAGAATCATTTACATAAGTGCAGAATTGAAGACAATCTTGCATGCAGAGAGCACAGAGACTTACAAGTGGACAAGAATCACAGCATTTACACCAGCCAAGAGATTTTTGTAAATCAGTGATTAATGCGCAGCTTCTGTCAGGACACAGCACACAAGCCTCAGTACGTGACATGCTTTTGAAGATGCGCCTCCAGTCACTTAGCACAGACTTCAGTTCCTCCTTTTTATTCATTCGGGTTACAACAGAATCCGAAGTTCTGGAGGAATTTCTCTCTCTCTCTCACTCGTCCTGCATCAGAAACAGGCCCTGTGTCACTCTGATATCGTGTGCCAGTCTGAACATTTGTCAGTGCTGTCCACCTACAAACTCGGCTGGTGCTGGCAGAAACTGTAAAGTCACTGGAACAAACACCTTCTGCTCATTATTTTAGTATTCACCGCGACCCGCTCTCTCTAGCCTTTGTCTCTGATGTTATGAGAAAAGATGTAAAAGCTCTCAAACTGGGATCCTATATTTGGACGCTGCATTGGGTTTTATTATTAGTAATAAATGTTCAGGCCAACTCTTGTGTCTGCGCATTGGTTGGAGAGGATGAGGCTTTTACTGTCCTTTTTCTTGTCCATAATTAACTCCACTAACTGCTCTCATCAATTTGAAGCCTAATTGTCTTTTTAAAGCTGTGCGTGGCTGAAAGAATAATGAGTACTGTAAGAGTCTCACACTGTGAAGTGTATTTATAATACATTTGCGATCAGGGGTTTCCTGCTGCTATCAGATTGGAAGCTGAATGCGAGTGCGGTTTGGTCCATAAGTATTTGAACAGTCATAGGGTGCTTTCACACCTACAGCATTTGGTGCGCACCAAACGTGTTTGGTCCCTTGGTTCAGTTCGTTTGTGTTGATGTGAATGCAATCTCGGTACTTTGGTGCGCACCAAATCAATCGATCCGAGACCTGCCTGAAGGGGTGGTCTCGGACCGCTTTATCCGCTCTACTTTGGTACAGTTCGTCTGGTGTGAAAGCAATCAAACCAAATCTGATGAAATGGTATAGTTTAATGCACTTTGGGGTTGCGGGTAAAATTATTTTCCCTTCCTGATGACTCGATTAAATTTTTCAAGCTCGACTCGCGATGAAATCAAACCGCGGAGAAACGTGGAGTGCCGAAGAAATTAAGTGCCTCTTCTGTATTCACATTAAAGATGAAAAAATGTGTGGCTGGGCTGTTTCGATCGGCCAACGGATTACCTGATGGATCTGCAGGAAGATCGCAGCTAATAACAAAATGATCATTCAGGAGGAGGGCACGTGTCTTCTCCCTGAAGTGGCGGCGATGCGCCATCGGCGAGATGAATAAACCAGGGAACTGGTTTGGAGTCGCAGCCGCGAATCGTATTCGAAATTAATTATCTGAAAATAATGATTAGCACGTACAATGCAGTGCGCGAGGATCAGCACCATGAGCGCAAAGCAACGCTGTTCCTCCGTGATTATTGAAAGTGGCGCGATTTTCTGAAAATAGTCTGTTTCCGGTGCCGATGGGCTTCACGGTCTATTTTGGTTCGTTTAGAACTCTGCATATGTGAAAGCAAACCGTACCAACGTCTGTTTACTACATTGTAACATTTTTCTGACTGGTGCGGACTAAAGCAATCGAACTATAGGTGTGAAAGCACCCATATACAGTCCCGATCAAAAGTTTAAGACCACTTGAAAAATGGCAAAAAATCATATATTGCCATATATTGGTTGGATCTTAACGAGGTTCCAAGTAGAGCTTCAACATGCAACAAGAAGAAATGGGAGTGAGACAAAAAATTTTTGAGCATTCAATTAATTGAAAATAACGATTAAACTGACTTTACAACTGATCAAAATTTTAGGACCACATGCCTTTAAAAGGCCAAATCTGTGCAAAGATGTGGATTCATTGTCATTTTCTGCCAGGTAGTCACACGTTCTGATGGCAAAGGCAAAACAACTCTCCCTTTTTGAACGTGGTCAGGTTGTAAAACTGCGTAAGCAGGGTCTCTCACAGCGCACCATCGCTGCTGAGGTGGGACGCAGTAAGACAATCATTTAAGAAATTCCAAATGACTAAGTCAAGTGGAAGACCCAAAAAAAATTCACCAGCACTCAGCCGGAGGATCCAATTGGCTGTCCGTCAAGACACGGGACGATCCTCGACCCAAATTAAGGCCGTTACTGGTGCTGACTGCAGCCCCATAACCATCAGACGGCATCTGAGACTGAAGGGCTTCAAAAACAAAAAACGTCTTCAAAGACCTCATCTCTATCTTCCATTCAAACCACACCACCACTGGCAAGACCAAAGTCAGGAACAAGATTTTACCCATGATAAAAATTATAGACCCTTAATTTTCTTTGTAAGTGGACAAACTTAGAAAATCTGTAGGGGATCAAATACTTATTTCCCCCACTTTATATAGATCTCAAGTCAAGAGGAGTTTAGTGTTTATGTATTGTAGCCATTTTTACCTCCATTTTACCAAGCTCAAAGGTAATTAAACAACTAATTGATAGGCAGGTTGATGGTCATTGCACCACATTTCTTCTTATTTCATGACAAATCAAGGAGATAAAAGCTGTAGAAGTGATTCCAAGTGTTTAAACTGCATTTAGGAGCTGTTTGTGGGAACTCTCAATATGCAGTTTAAAGAGATGTTAATTGCAGAATTCTTTTTTTTTTTTCCGCAAACACACTTACCAGTCGTCTCAAAGGAGAGGGTTGTAATTTAAAATCAGCTATGAACTTTTTTACTCTGATAACATAAGGCATATAAGCAGGTAGTAGCAATTAGTTTATGATAATTGAAGGAATGCATAGTGGCAGTCATTAAAACATTCTGCCAGGCTGTGAATTTATTTAAACAGTTAAAAAAAATTGTTGCAGGTTAAACCCAATATCCGCTTAGCGTTTGATAATCTTCCTCGTTATTGGTCAAAAGCATATGATGTTTATAGGATTTTTTTTATTCATATCAAGAGATCCCGCGGCTGGGATCATCATTCACGGATGTACGACCTTCTTTAAAACATTCGCACCATTTAAATGTTTTATTGCGGCTAAGAGTGTCGTCGCCGTACTGTGCCTGGAGTGTTTTATAAAAGTCAATCAGTTTTACGGCCCACATTCACAGGAAGGGTTGCTTTGCTGTCCACTTGATATCCACTGATGCTAGTTGAAGAAAAAAGTCTTTATAGAAATGCAGTAATCCACTAGACTGATTTGATGTAGTAATATCTGTTCTGCACTTTCTTTGTTGGTAGAATATATCATAATGTCAAGTAATTTGGTTCTTCATGTACTGGGGTCACATTTCTTTTCTTTTTTTTTTTTATAATTTCCATCCAGCTTTTTCTGAACAAACAAAACCAATCCAGTGTAGTATGTTTGAAATGTTAAAAATGCAATGCCTCAGCATAAAATTCAGCTCAGCAATGACTAATGTTTTGTATTGCAAAGCGGTATGTGTAGCAGGTTTTTGAAAGATAGGTTGAAAAGGAAGAGACCTGTTCAGAATGAAATGTATTGTCTGCAGTCACAAATTGTTCCCAGATGAAAGCACGCGTCTTGTAGCTTTGCAGTACAGGGACATCATTTATGATGAATGGATCTGGTTGGCAAACATGGTTTCATTGGTGAGCATACAGCACTGTCACATACTGTAATGTGTCACATTATGATAATTGATTACTACCTTGTTATAGCGGATACCTCGGGCAGTTAGGCAAGCTGAGGATCTTATCTCATGTTCCAACAAGTCGCACTTACAGAATCATTGTATACAAACTAAAAATTTATTTGTCAGAAACAAAACCATACACGGTACGGCATGAACGACCTTTTTAGACTTTATCATAAATAACAGTAATCAATGATTTATCATATACAACATTTAGTGCCAACAGAGCAATCTGATGTGACCAGAGCCATAACCGCACTGGGACGTTTATCTAATGTATAAGAGTCACTCAACTACATGCATCATTAGTTTCAGTCGCTACCATGGATGAAAGAAGGCTGGTACTGAGGAGAGAGGCAACGGCCATATTCAAACCTAGGCACAGACGCACTTTAAGCACAAAAACACATCTGATTGTTGTCGACTTAAACAACACTTTGTCCCCTTAGTCTTTCTAAATTGTCCCAGGGGTAGCTCAGTGGTTAAGGCATTGGACTACGGTTCGGAAGATCCCAGGTTCAAACCCCACAACCACCAAGTTGCCGCTGTTGGGCCCTTGAGCAAGGCCCTTAACCCTTAATAGATAAAAATTTAAGTCGCTCTGGATAAGAGCGTCTGCCAAATGCGTAAATGTAAATTGCCTCTGAACCATCCAGGTTTTTTTGTTTTTTTTTTATTAAGGCTGCAATGATAACTAGCTCTTAACACAAGGCTGAATCCCAAATCGCTCTCCAATGCATGATCAAGGGCATTACTTAGTGTGTGACAAGGAATTGTACATCCTACAAGCTTTACATTTAACACTATTCAGGATTCAACCCCGGAACCCGGCAAGTTAACAGAGCTGATTTTCTAAAGTGGAACAAGTGGAAATATAAAGAGAAACTTTAAGAGATTTGCAGTGGTGTCCACCACCTTCATGGTTTATTCTCCTCAACTTTTGAGCACATGGCACAAGTAAGAGCTACCAGCGGCCAGCGGTAGCTCAGTGGTTAAGGCATTGGACTACGGTTCGGAAGATCCCAGGTTCAAACCCCACAACCAGCAAGTTGCCACTGTTGGGCCCTTAAGCAAGGCCCTTAACCCTCAACTGCTCAGATGTGTAATGAGATAAAAATGTAAGTCGCTCTGGATAAGAGCGTCTGCCAAATGCCTAAATGTAAATGTAAGAATTTAAAACTACTTTCATCCCTGTTGCCATTGTTGTTCTGGTTAGTCTTTTGGCCACTCATGTCGAGGGGGCGCAGGTTTTATACCGGATGCCCTTCCTCACGCAACACTCCCCCATTTAATCACACTAACTGTGGTTCACCAGCTCCACCAGTTGCGGTTAATTAGTTCCTCCAGTCATGGAAGAATATGTTTGGTTTAATTCAACCAGTTATTTTAATCCACAATCATAATCTTATGAAAATAAATGATGTTTGTGGAACTGTTGTATAAAAGTAATATCACTCTCGAGGTTGTGCTGAATATCAGCACGGCTGTGATGCAGTCATAGGTCGAAGGCATCACAAGCCGTGCTGATATTCAGCACAACATTGCTTATGTAAACTTTCTTATGTATATTGTACTTTTATAATGTGAATATTATATAAAGATATAAAAAAGGGATACGTCATGAAAGTGTACGTCTCCACATGCGCTTTATTCCTCTTATGCCACAGCTATGTTTACTGTAATTATTTATTTGCTAGTGAAGGACACATCGTACGTTTATATAATGGCTATAAATTGTCTTCCAACAGTTTTCTTTGCACATGGATAAAAAAAAAATCTAATTCTCCCACATAATTGCTAATAACTAATGGAGTAATCATGGCTCCGGTTAGCTTGCACTGATATCGATGCAATGTTAATATACAGCTACTGCAGTGCAATGAGACACAATATTGGCAGACTGACGTTGCACACAGCAACCCATTAATTAAGTTTTCGCAGCTATCGATAGCTATAAGAAGCGTGTAGGTTATATAAGGGCGAGCTGAGTGATAGACTGCAGTCACACTTCGTTATCAAGGTAGTAAAAGTGTCCTATAACTTGCAGAATATTGGGAAGAAGATGACATGTCAGGAATTCATCAACAACCTGGACGGCATGGACGCAGGACAAGATTTCCCCCGAGATCTCCTCAAGGTAAGAGCAGACTACTTCTCCACCTGAGCAAATTCATAAGTGTGTGTAAAACAACCCGGGTCTTGATGGTATGTCTGAATAAGGTCTCCTATCGCTTTAATCTCCTAGCATTGCTGTTTGAAACGAGAGCTCGTGGACCCGGTAATCCAAACCACTATTTTGGTCCACCTGATCTCTATGGCTTTACTGTAGAACTCTCCTTGGCTTTTCATTCAGCAGCCACCTGATATTTGTTCACCTGATATATCTCATGACTTATAACCTAAGCACAAAACCATCCTTGGCCTGGATTAATTAGCGCTGCTTAGAGGTTGTCATTATGGACAAAAGCGAAGGTCCCAGGCCAGTGGCTTGAAATGACTTGTCAGATTATTGATGAGGGCTGAGATCGATTACATGTTTAAGTGTGTGTGTGTGTGTGTGCTTGATGAAAAGAAAGTAATAGTAAAAAGTGGAAATGGCGAGTGCTGTGCCTGAGAATGTGGTGTGAGTAACTAAACATGCTTGATGGGACGATCGTCAATTATCAGCGCTGATCTGTCAATCATCTGTGCATTTTCATAAAAAAATCTATTTTAATCGTTAAAGTTCGAAATGCGGAAACGTGCATAATATCCGAGGAACTTTTGTTCGTATAACACCGATACCTGCATATGGTTGTGTAAAGTGAAGGATGATGTATCTTAATGTGACCTGATATAAAACTTTCCTGGAAAAACAGGCCACTCTTGGATGTGGTATGTGGGCGTATGGCGATTTAGGGAAAATGATTTAAATAAGCCACCAACGAAGGAAAATATTAACATTAAGAGCTTGATATGCAAAACCGGTCACAAGGAGTGTGTGTACGACGGTTAAAACTAGTAGGCCTACACTGATGGTGTACGTCTGCTTTCACAGCTGTGTCGTGTTTGTAATGTAAATGTATTCAGTAATAGATGCTGATGCGAGTGATTATAGTTGATGTACGTATGTGTAATGTACTCTGTGTTTAGAAATAATGAACGGTGGTGGGATTGATTAGCAACAAATACGGCGAGTGCAAGAAGCATTGTATTGTCCGGTTAAACCGGTTATTAATTGCTTTACTAAGTTCAGTGCTGGATTATGGAATAGTTACCGACTCCTACGGTAACTCTCATCACTACTATGCGCTGTATTTTTACCATATAGTGCTTAATAACCTTCAGTTTAGATTATTGTTCCTTTCCTGCATGCCTGTGATTTGCTTCTTTGAAGAAAAAAAAACTTGTATAAAAGAATAAATTCTTCTTCATGCCTACAGGTGAGAAATGCACTTATCCTCCCTGCCAAGATGCAAAAAAAAAAATAATAAAACGACTTGTTCCTTTATTTGTTCGTATCAGTGGACCTCTCTGCATGTGCAGCCCTCCTGCCGGAAAATCCTTTCACATGGTCACTCCGACACGTCCAGTGCTGGCACATTAGCCGCAGCGAAAGCTTAGTCGTGCGCTGGCAGACCGGAACACAGGCGTATTGGGCATAAGCTCTGCAACCTGAGGAAAGCAGGAAATGTATTTGCTCTGCCAAGAAGCACTTCACAGCAGACTTAACCCCCCCCCTCCCCTGCATCCCTCACCTCCTCCTACTTCTCCTCCTCTTTCTCGCCTCCTTCACTTTTAATAAAACGAACACACCTTATCCCTGCAGCAAATGCAGCTCCTGGACTCTTCAGCAGGGTGATAACTTGGCCTTGATCCGGACATGGCCAAGCGGAAGAGATGATGACGCCATCCAACTAAGTGGCATACGATCGCTGTGCTTGTCACGGTGCAGCTACGCTGCCAGCTTGGCTTGGCTTGGCTTGGCTTGACTCGTTGCTTTTATAAGCTTTTCATTAGTTGCTCTCTGGAGGTCTTGCTGGACTCGCTCGCCTCATAGGCATCCTCTTTTAATTAGAGCCGAGTGCTGCTTTTAGTATTTTTATTTATTTTTAATTAAATAAGATGTCAAAATGTCTCTTTAAGTCAAAGTTTCTGCCACTTTGGAATTTATTGACTAGTGTAAATCCATTCAAGTCGATCATGACGGATATTTACGTCAAGCCTGGCAGCGTCATATTTATTACTAGCCAGCAGAACGATAATGACGGAATCAGACTTTGCTTTGTGCCATGACAAAAGCTTTTTGAGTACGAACTGGATTTGTTTTCGCTAACTTGAAATGATATCATTTGGACCTCGAGTAATCATGACAATTTTTTTTTTCTACAGAGAAATTCGCCGGTGTACAGTAGACTCGCAATGTGTTGTGACTGACGACTTTTTCCTTTGAGTCTTTATGGTTTTGACTGCGGAGACTTCAGTGTCTGATTTTCAGCCTGTCTTAACAGCAAAATAATTTAAAAAGACCCAGTACTGGTTGCTGTTTTTGTACTCATTTTACTTTAAATATCATTCCAGAGGATCTACTAGATGGATAATCATGCAGTTTATGTTTATCCATTTAGTTGGCATTGTTTTAAGTAAGCACATTGGTATCCAGGTATTAATTCTTCACTTAGGGCAGTGGTTCTCAAACTTTTTCTGTCATTCCCCACTTAAGGGGGTGAGCGAATTTTCAAGCCCCACTTGTCAACAAAATAATAACGAAATCGGCCAAGTTTACTGTTTATTGAAATATCAACTTCTAAACTAATAAGATCAAACAACACCAAGTTAAAAATAGATAAAATACACGTGCAATTGTTATAAACGGCTTACGTTGTCACTTATCTTTGCATAATTGACCCCATGTTTATTAGCTGCTCAGCAATCGTTTGTAGTTTTTTTTGCATTGGCCAATTCTGTATGCAACTTTGAATGAAGCCATTTGTGCTTTGCTGTCCACTGATTCAGATGTTACCATGTGATGCTCCTGCTGTCTGTATTCTGCCAGCTTTCTTTGAAAGAAGTCGAGTGGCTTATTAACGTGACTGGAGTGTGTTTGTCTCTAAGTGTCTTCCTAATTTGTTGGGTCTCATGCGGCCACCATCCCCACCATGAATCCAAGCTCAAGATAGGCTTCATTAGGGGTGGGGGATATAACCAAAATCTTCTAACACAGGAGAAGCAATTTTCTACCTCGATAACGATCACAATCACAATTGCTATATCACAATATAGCAATTTGTTTCTGAAAATACATAAATAAAATTCAAACGCAAAGAAACTGTTTTACATAATGTAATTTTATATAAACTGTGAATTGCTGAGGTTTGCTGCATTTTTTTACTTTGGCCATATTCGTTTGGATGCTTGGATTTCAGATGATAGAAAAGGTTTGACGTGTTTCCACCACTTGTTAAAACAGTGCAACTTGCGGACCTTCCAAATCACGTACATCTCATTCGTATCAGTTTTCCTCTACCCAAACCAATTCCACACCACAGACGAGGCACCTTTTTTCTTTACAATCTCCTCGTTGTTGGTTTTGTCACATGTAAGCAAACTCACTGCTGCTGCAGCGTCTTCTTCCATTGTTGAAGTTTATGTGAAGCCAAACACATCAAAAGTGGGACGAAACCGTGGCACCCGATTGAACCAGATATCTGCGCAAATACAGCGCAGCGCGACTATCTGGATAGTGCAGTGATGATCTGGTTTATTTGCGCAGCCTGGTGGATCGCGTAGCGCCGCTCGAATTACAAACCTGCGCGACTCACTGTGTTTTTATTTAAAAACAATTTAAAATGTCAGGACTGTTTAATATTGTTTCCGCCTTGCCATGCCTGGTTTGTACGTGCGCATCCCAGCGGGTAAAATGTATTTTGATGGTCGGCGCGGTTTATTTCTGTCAGAGTCGCTGCCCAGTGGCTCGCGCAGGTTTGTGATTCGAGTAGCGCTGCTCAAGTTGGCCCCAC
This sequence comes from Channallabes apus, assembly GCA_030522415.1. NCBI lineage: Eukaryota > Metazoa > Chordata > Actinopteri > Siluriformes > Clariidae > Channallabes > Channallabes apus. The sequence goes on from CM060120.1 coordinate 13,222,951, forward strand.
GTTAAACCGTTATTGTTGCACTATATGGTTTCACTTTTTCTCCCGGCCCCCAACTGATGTTATTTTAAATTTACTTGTATTAATGATCCATTTATTTGTGTGTGATTGTTTATTTTTTTCCTATTATTTTCCACTAATTTCCTCTCGTTCATTGCGCCCCACCTGTCATGTCTTTATTCCCCACTAGTGGGGCGCGCCCCACACTTTGGGAACCACTGACTTAGGGTAAGAAGATTCCAAGCAGTGCGTAATGCAGAGTGTGTATCTGATTTGTCTGTTCACTCCTGCTATTATAATATCTGCAAGCATGGCCATGAGATTTTCATTATGCTAGCACCAGTTAATCTTGCCAGACTTGTTTGATGTGCTCTGAGCCTAATAGATGGGATCCCGAAGCTCTACATGATGCATGTAACTCTAACTCAGGGTCCCAAAGGACTAAAGGATGCAGGGGTAGCTCAGTTGTTAAGGTGTTGGACTATTGATCAGAAGGTCCCAGGTTCAAACCCCAGCACCATTAAAAACATCTAGGTTTTAGATTCACCGTATGCTACCTGGGGTGTCTCTGGTCCTTCAGGGCGTGGCTCTATGGGACTTGATGCTTTGGGTCGCTGTGGCTGCAGTCTGTGGCCTCCATGGATTGGAATTGTTTGAATTGGTATCTGGTGAGTTTGGAGATTGGTTCGGTGGATCGCTGGATGTCATGCACATGGTGTTCAGACTTTTGGGACGCCCTGTATACAGTCATAGGAGGCCAGAAATAAAAAATATCACTAAGGTTTTTCCCCCTCCGTACAGTATCTACATCATTAGTTGATTAGTTAATTAGTCGCTCATGTTAATTTATTACGGGGCCTCTAAAAGGACAGAAAAGTCCTTTTAGAAAAGTTGTAGAAAAGTTACTTCCTTTTGTTTTTTTGCATTTTTTTTTTCTCTCGTCTCTTTTTTTTTTTTTTTTTTTGCTCCCGTGTCTATTATGGGTTCAAAGAGGAAATGTTACCATTTTTCTCCTCCTTATAAAACGCCCTTGAGTTTGTGTTTAGTTCACTCTATGATGAGCAAGGCGTTACCACCGCACGACTACGTCACTGGTTGTTATAGCGCCATCTGTCTCCGAGCTCCTGTTTTTTCCCCCATTATGATTTTTGTTGTGAACATTAACTGATGCCATGTGATTGGCTGATCAGCAATAAGCAGAATCAGTATAAAGACCATGATGTGTTTATGGAGTTTGTAAAATTACCAACATCTATAGTTATATAGATGCTAGGCATATACTGTATAATGCTAGGATTTAATATAGTCTAGAACATACAGTGTGTCTGTGAGACAGATATGCTCTCTAATGTTGCACAGCTGGAATCTTTATATCTTAATGAAATCGGCCAAAGACTTTTATGTTCGCGGTGTGTTTTGACCTTCGGCAGCAAAGGATTTTCTGTTTGATGAGCGTCCTGGCTAAGTGAGTCACTGAAAATGGCAGCTTTTAAGTTCAACTCTTGGTCCATTTTAACCTTCTTTTATCTCTGGATATGCTTCACTTGCTCTCAACTCTGGATCCAAACTCAAGTGTGTGTGTGTGTGTGTGTGTGTGTGTGCGCTTTTAAAATAATTAGCCTGGCTGTGCTCCATTTCCGTCTTTAGACATAGTCAGGCAAGTAGAGGGAGTCTGGCTTTTTCCTGATTCTCCCTAACCAGCTTGTTGCATGACACAGCAGACTTGTGTGGTGTGAAACTGAACCACAGTGTGAGGACGAAGAGTGTAGAAGAGTGTCTTCTGTAACAGCTGTCAGCCTGCGACTCCTTTCTCCTTAACATCCAGAGGGGATTCCAGAGTCTGTCAGGACCCGAGGCATCCACCATTATCTTATAAATAATAAATAAGTTTGTCAGCCCTTTGCGGGCCCCCTACTGGCCTGGGGCCCCGAGGCAGTTGCCTGCCTCACCTTGTTGACAAACAGAAGTAATGTCCCACGGATTTCTTTAGACAGCAAAAGCCAACCGATCCGAGGCAGTTTTAGAGTTTGTTCTGCTGTAGCAGACCTTTAAAGCATACTTGTGAATAATTGTATTGTTTTAATGCTCGCAGATCAACTCTTTCACAATTTAAGTCCTGGACCATCAGGGAAGAAAAGCATCATACATGTGATAACCTGGGCATTCAGAACATTCAGGTCATCAACTGACTTCATTTTGTTGTCACCAGAGGGCACTATACATGATGGGTTCCCTTCTCATCCTGACGTACCCATTACTCTGGAATAGGGTCTCGTACCCCCAGGGTCTAGGGTTCAAGTCCAGACTCTGATCTGTTTGTGTGGAGTTTGCATGTTCTCCCTGTGGTTGGTGGGTTTCCTCCAGGTACTATGAGTTCCTCCCACAGTCTAAAAACAAGCAGATTTAGACTAGTTAATGTTCTCAAATTGTCTATAGTGTGTACAGTAAGTGTGTGTGCTTGTGTGCACTGCGATGAATTGGAACCTCGTCCAGCATGAACACTGCCTAGTGCCTTGAATGCCGTGGGATAGCTTCAGGCATCCTGTAACCCTGTAAGCGGTATAGAGAATGAGTGAGTGAGTGGACTCATCTCTGACCTTTTTTCATTGCTCTAAAGCCTTTTCTCACAGATTAGCCGACTCAATCTGATTCAGATGGATAAACCCCAAAGTCCCACCGGTTATTTCTTTTCAAAATCCTCCTGAGACCTTGTATACATTGCATTTTTTTTCTCCACTGTTTCTCTTTATAAGCACCTGATATCTACCGTATGAATTTGAGCGATGTCCTCATTCAGGAAGAGGTTTTGCAAATGAAAGCATTATACGGATCACTCATCATACAGTATGTTGATCATACAAGGTTTTATAGATGATGTGGTTGTGAAAAATGTATGAAAAACAGCTGCAGACGTTGTTGGATTCTCTGTCTACGGCGGTGAAGCCGATGCCTTTTATTGTCTTTCGATTCAGATATCACAGGCCGTGCGAACGACAGCAAGCCATTAGTCTGCGACCTTCAAGCAAAAATTGTATTACTTCTTGTACCTTTTAGAGAAAGCCTGAACTGAACTCTGACAGAACTGTGTTATTTGTTATTTATTTTTCGTACAGAATGTCTCCCTTAGTCATTTTCAAGCACATAGTGTGACTTGAAGAAGCCAACTTCAAAAGGCTCAGTATGCATTCCCTTTAGCTTTTTTTTTTTCCCCCCTCCAGACAAAGTGTGACTATGACATTAGAAGGGAACAGAAATGTAAGAAAAAAGACCAGGGTCGTGCTTTTCTGTGAGAAATGTTCTGACAGTCTGTCTGTGAGTCCAGATGTGAGAAAATGCACAATGTCATTATATATATGAGGAGTTGGAGAATGTCAAATCTTACCGAGGTTGAACACATTAGGTTTATTTTACGGAATGCAATCAGGGGAGGCGCTTCAATTAGTATGCACATCAGGTCCTCAGAATGGGATCAGGGGAGGGTGAACTCGGTACACCTTTTTCAAGCAGAACTCGTCCTATAAAGGCGGTAAGATCCACTCAATATTGCACTTGACAATTGCACTTACAATCCCTTGCAGCCCGTAATTCACAAAGAACCAGTGAATTCGGCGCTGAGCCGCCTTCAAGCAGTGTCCCCTTTTAGAGCGAGTGTAGCGATTACCACGAGAGCGCCGGCGTCTAGTGTGATGTGCACCTCATGCGCTGGAAATACCACGGTGATGCTGTAACCTCTCGCAGCCGGAGGTCTAGTGAGAGCTGATTGGCCGAGCTCTCTCAGAGGGGAGGGACGAGAGGTACTTTGTGCTCCCACATTAGTCACGGCTCTACAGCCAATCAGGGCCGTCTGTGAGCTCGCACACGCGGAAGGAGCGGATAGCGAGTGTGTTATGCCTCCCCCAACGGTGCGTGAGCGAGCAGTTCGGAAAGATTTCTCTGTCAGATTTTTTTTTTATCTATAGTTTTATTCTAGCCAATTTAATTTCTCATCATTTCTTACTTCGGAGAATGTTACACCTTGCATTTAGATGACTGGAGTATTACTAGAGCGAGGACTTCCTCGTGTCGCGGTTTCGTTATGCAAGCGCAGACACAGATTAAACACATCCTGATCCTCAGGGATCTGCGCGTGACATGATTCATGTGACCTTTGCTGCATTCCGTCTTCGCACCTGTCTGCAGTTTCTGGTGATAATCGACCGTCCCGTGTTGGGATTTAATATCGTACCTGTGCCAGAGCGTAAGTGCTGATTCTGCAGCCGAGCGCACTAGGCTACTAATATCTCAGCACGTAGTCTCGATGGCTGAAGCGCGAACGTTTTTATTTGCGCTAATGCATTAACATACCGTAGCCGCTGAAGAGCGATTCGGTGGAGATGGATTACAGGAGTCAGCAAGCGGAGAGAAATCTTTTGAAATGTGTGGAATAGCACAACGGAGTTTGCAGTCACTTTTAAATCTTGACAGTTAGAAACTGCACTAAAGAATTACTTGCATATATACTGTATATTGCAAAGGTTTGCGTGCCGTTGGGATACTTTATACTTTCTCTAATCACTTGGCATTTGTGTCATCTTTTGGATTTTGTAATACACAAAGTAAAAATACATTATGTAACAATTTTAGTGTCAACAGTCTGACCCGGTGATTTGCACGAAAGAAGAGCAGCATGTAGTGATTAATTTTTTGAAGTCTGAGGGTGTACCTGGTGCTGAAACTTACTGAAGAGCAGAAACAGAAGCGTTCAGACATCTGCAAACAAGATTTGGACCGATACTCTAAGGAAGGTGAAAGTTTCTTAAAGAGAATCATTACTGGCGATAGGATACGACACAGATTTATCACAACGATGTTTCTGTTCCTGAGAGTATGGAACAGAAACATCCATGGAACAAAGTCAACTATTAAGTGGAAAATTGATACTTCCAGTTTTTTTTGGGAGTATTGGAACATTTTATCAGAAAAAAGGTAAAAAAATCAACAGTGCTCGTTACAGTGAGACGCTCATTGAAGATCTGAAGCCTAAACTTTGGATTAAACGCAGAGGACTGCTATCCAAAACCTGCGTGATGTGCACGTCAGCACACTTCTGTCCATACTCTTGACACTCTCCAAAAATGGAATATAGGAAAGCTTGTTTACAAATTGTTGACAAAGTGTATTGAAAAGCAAGGAGATTACGTCGAAAAATGATGCATTTGTCTTTCCTGAAAGTTAATTAAAATAAAGTCTACAGCAAAAGTGCGGATCATTTTTCTCTCACCCTCGTACTACTACTGCTGCTACTTTGATTAATGGCTTCACAGTCGTCAGGATCACTCTGTACATGCAAGATGAATTAATATCCTGATAAAATGCTTTACGCATGTACAATAAACGCACATCTTCTAAGGATCAGCATCGATGTAAAACGTTGAATTGGAATCTCTAGTCAGAATTAGCGTTTGTCATCTTGCACAGGTGGATACAAACTGTTTGATAAGCCTATGTAGGGTCCGTGCTTCTAGGATATTTTTCATAGTCGTCTTTTTTTGATCAAGTCATTTAAGACTCCAGCCTAGTGAAAGCAGGTGTATTGTATTTGAAATGATGGCGGTGGTCTGACAGCTGCTCAGAGGTACATTACAGCCAGAGGAGGGATTTTGCTTTGAAGTCCTCTTTGAAATATTATTGACTGTTCCAGATGCTTACTCAAGGGCGGTAAACAGAACACGCATACAGTGAAGGTGATTTTACCGTATGAATCAAATTTGTGCATGAATTTTGCACTATTATAAAGTTTATTAGGTCAGCAATGTTATTACTATTCCATATTGAACCATGCCAAGAGCCAAATGAGCATATTTATCAGTTTAATCATCCAGATGATGCTATTTTATTTTGTATTTGAAATTAATTCCTGTCTACACCACTGGTTCTGCCATTTGTTCATTTAATCTAATTAAAGTCATACACATACCCAGAGAACGCTCAAATGCACAAAGTTCAAACATTTGCATTCACTGCAAGTTAAGAGTCTATTCAGTGTTAATATACTCTGTGAACTTTTGCTCAAGCAGGTGACTGGAAACATCGTTACCGCGCAGAAGCGTTATAGGCAGCGTTTTAATAATAGCTTAAAGCAACAGCGCTCATCGATCACCCAGCTTTAGCTCCTAATTCTGATCCTGGCCTGTGATCAAGCAATTCTTCGTATCGTGTTTCCATGAACAACAAAGGGCAACGGCTGACCTTTTCAGACATTACGGTCACGACTGGCTGCCGTACTGGCCTGTAATCAGAGCCCCATTACTCCCGTCACCGTAATGAGCTTTTTCTATTTTGATCTGACCCATTTGGCAGCTGTTAAGAGGTGATGATTGCAAACGCAAGCCATGTTTGTTAGTTTAACAGTCTAAATTAATGAAAATCGAGTAGAAAACAGAGTTGGATGGATTGGATGGAGTAACGTAACTGATGATCAACATTAACTTAAGAGAATAGCAACACACATGTCAAAACGAGTAGCTACGTTTACACAGGCGATATTTCTTCAATCCGAGAAAATTGGATATTCCATTTTAACTGTTTACATGGATGCTGATCAGATAAAATGTGTTTACATGCTCAGTGCATGTAATCAGAATGTAACTTTTTTTGACACGTGTAATATGCTGGCAAAATCTGGCAAAATTATAACTAATATAATTTTCTCATCTATGATTTGATTAAATACTTTACTGCATACTGTATGAAATAATGAGCCAATCAGCATCCCTTCGTCCGCCAGGAACACACTGGATAAAAGTAAAGACTAAGGGAAGAAACTTGTTCTTACAAAGTGATCCGATCGGAAACGGAAGCAAAATGTCCCTTCTGGAAACTTGACAATTCACTTATTCATGTCATCTCCACGTAGGGCAAATCGGATCAACTGTTTAAACGTTTTTTTTTCTGTCATAGCCCTTTGTACTGTACACTCATTCAGATTTATTACAGCTGGAAGTATTTAATAATATTGTCATCCCAAATGAAATGCTGTTCCTCTTTTCAGCGCTCTAGTCCACGGTGGTAATTATTCAGAGGATGGGAACCAAGGCAGTATGTTCGAAAACGGAGAACGCACATTAATTCATATTCAAAGGAACATGTTGCCGGCCATGCCAGATTATTAAGATTTTAGTGGAAAAAGAAGAAGAAACTCGGTGCTCAACTTTCACTTCTCAAGTTATGAGTTTTCGGTAGAGCACGTCTTAACTTAATTACGTAATACAAATTAGGTGTGTGCTCATGGTGGGAAAGTATGTTGAATGATGGCATTAGCTGAAATTAAAAACAGCAAGATATGCCTAAAATGGGGGTTATACGGAATGCAGATATGGGCCTACCGCTTCAGATAATGTTTACCATCAGAATCTAATGGTCATGATTTTTGGCCCTAGACATGCTGTTGGCACCCAAATCTGAATCTACCATCTGTGTGCCTCAACAGAAATTCGTCAGACCAGGCCACATTTTTCCAGTCTTAAGCTGTCCAGTTTCAGTGCGTCTGTCTCCACTGGCCCTATAACAATTCTCAGGAAGGCATGGAAATTCAAAGTGTTTTCGATATTGTACTGCATAAGGAATGTTCAGGGCAGTGAGGGAACGAGTAATCTAGGTTCTCTTTAAAGATGGGTGGTCTGAGTCTGAGGTCCTGGGCAATGAGAGCAGGTGGAGATGGAAGGAGCCTCTTCAGGAGCTGTGGGAAAATTAAAGAGGCTCACAGTGATGAGGTGAGGGGGCAGAAGACGGGGCAGATTAATTGACTGAACTGAAACAGAGGAATTCTTTTGTTAGAAGCAAAGCAGGATCCAGTTCACAAAACAATCGGATGTTTAGTAGGCTGATGCAACACTGAAGACGCGGAGTCTAATCTCTCCAATTTTGTAATCAGACACAGGCTGATTAGAATTTTAATCCAATAAACAGTATATATACAGTAAATGTATGTAGAGTGAATGTATGTATCACGTTCAGGAAATACTGTAGGCTGGAAAGCTAAGAGACAAACGAGGTTTAAATAGTGTAAGGAAAGCAGTTGATGTGAGAAAGGTGCAGTTAATTAGCTGAGTCATGCTGGAAGAGAGGGAGGAGCTAACCGGGTGGGGGGAGGTGCTCTGGAATGTACCGGAATGATGGATGAGGGAGGAAAAGCAACCAGGATGTGACACAGCAGCTTTTTAGATTCCTGGTGTGTTTGTGTGAATCCCAGCATATCAGCAGTTATGGAAATAACCATATCAGCTTGCCAGACACCAACAATCATGCCATGAGTGTTGTGTTGTATGTATTACACTGCATTGCGTTCTGTTTATGGTCACTGCAGATAATTTAGATAGGAGAGGACCGACTACTGATATATGCCATGCTATTATTTTGATGCAAATAGGGTGTTCATGTTCAATGATGATCATTTAGATAGTGGAGAACCGACTACTAATATGTCTCACGACTATCATTTTGGCGCGAATAGTACATGATGGTGGTGATGTTTCTTTGGCTTCTCTTGTTAAGGGTTTGCCGCTGTGATCCACACATTTCACTTGGCACAGGTTTAACGACGAATGCCCTTCATGATGCAACCCTCCTATTTTTATCCTGGCGAAGGAACAGCAATAAGGATGTCCTGCATCCAGTGGCTAGGTTTGAGAAATCAGGCCGAAATCGAACCTGTGTGTGCCAAGCCTACCTACTGAGCCACCAATGCGAATAGAAATATCCCCAGGTTCATATTTTAAATTACATTTCCAGTGAAATCGTCCCTCAACATTCTGTTAATCTCCTTATACTGGATTATTAGTGAGATTTTAGTATTTTTTTTCCCCGTTTGTTCTTATTGCTGCCCCTCAAACTGGCGACCTGATTGATCAGGAGATTCAAAACCACTTGACATCACTCTGCGCCTTTCTCTGACCTTTTTTTATCTTTTGGAAGTGCTCGAAAATTACCAAAAATTGCAGGCAACATGTCTTTGAAAATCAGGGACATTACTTGTAATACTTGTACAGTATGTGCACTGGAGATTGAAAGTGGGGAGGGGAGCACCAAGTGTAGAAGCACACTCGAATATCTACAGCCTGTCTTCGTAAGCATATACCTTGATTGCTACAAATCCTATCATTATGATTTATGTCTGCAGCAGAATCAGCAGTTTCTGTCCATATTATGCTTCACACTGCTTTTCACAGTTTGTCTTAAAATATAGATTGCGTTTGATGACCTACAGTATATCATCATCCAATTCTGCGTTACTTTAGACGATACTGTACCATAATTTTTAATGATCAGTTTGAAAGACATTGTATCAGTAGGGAAATGAGAAGAGCCTTTCAAACCAGCACTCGGATAGAGCGAGCTAGAGAAGCGCTCAAATATTGATATTCTTTTTAACCTGATAAATCAGCAGCGTAGTCAGGGGTATGTTAAATCTTTCGTTCGTTCCGCTCGGCTGACAAGTCGAGAAGTCTTCAGGCAAGGCTTCCACTTGTGTGAACTTAATCTGCTGGGGAAAGAAACACACCCTGCTCTGTACTGCTCTTTGGGTCACTTTTCTATATACTGCATTTAAAGATAAAAAGGCTTAAACGTGCAATATTTAAGAGCGTTAAGAGCTTAAAACTTGCCCTGAAACCTTGAGCATTTGAATAATGTTTATTTTGTTAATATATGTGTCTAGACGAATAGTGGACGTGGACGGTGTGTCGGTAATCTTTTTACATTCGGCTGCAGCAGGTTAAACTTGAAGTCTGTGTTTTCAATTATGAAACTGAAATAAATATGTACTGTATATAAGCTTAGTTTCTTTTAAATACATTGCTGTGCAAAAGTCTTAGATGTTTTACTGCAACAGACTGAAAAATCCCTTAATTTAAGAATTGGTTGTTTATGTAAGAAACTTTGCAGCAACCTCATTTAACCCTTCTCGTCTGTTCCCACCACTTAGCATCACCAGGATTTATTGCTTGTTTAGAAAATGCTTCTTATTTCTTTCAAACTTTGCTTTTTGACCTGGATGATGAAATTTAAGAATAAGGTTTGAATAAAGCATCATGCGAATTAAAAATTTCAATGTCAATGTTTTTAATACTAAAGTTATGGAAAAATGTTTCGAATTAAGTCATTTTTTTGAGATTTGTGACGTGTAATGTAAATCCGTTTCAGGTATCGACCCCCAAGTATAGGCTCCCATCAGTGTCCAGAATGCTGAAATATGCCTTATAGCTTCACACGTTGTAAATAGAGTTGTTTTTTTCCCCCCTTTTTTTTTTTTGATCTTGTCTTATAAATAGGCCACATACAGCACATAACAGAATGTGTCTGGAGAATGCTCGCAGCTTCTTTATATCATCACTGATAAATTCACATAGGTCTGTGTGTTCACTAAAGTAAAGTAGTGAGTGGTGATGTTTTTTTTTTCTTCTATTCAGTATAACCACAAGTGCAATGCTGTCAATTTAAGTATTTGCTGTGAAGTATACTTTTAAATAAAAGATTTCCTATGGATTCAGACTTTGAGAGATGAATGCCATGAATACCTCGCGTTTACTTTTACTTTTTTTTATTTTTTTTTTATCGCCTGTGCAGTATGTATAAGAGGAGGACAAAGACATTCGAACAATGTTAGAATTTTCTCGCACACTCATTCCCACATTATGATATATTATGACGTATATTAGCCTAATCTGCATGTCTTTGTGACGGGGGAGGAAACCAGAGCACCCAGAGGTAACCCACCAAGCACGGGGAGAAACTCCATGCACGCAGAGGCGAAGCGGGAATCAAACCCCGATGCTGAAGGTGCAAGGCGACAGTGTTAACCACAAAGCCAATAATGACTCAGATGCCACAACTGCACATAATGATGAAGCATCTGCGATGGTTATTAACAATTAAAAAGAACGTTATGAATGTCGAAGTAAACTGTAAATTATTCCTCATTAGAACTTGCGTTTATTTTTGTAATGTAGTGCAATCCAGAAGCACTTGTCACCAGATTAAGTATTCTTATTCTTAACACACCGACACTGCATCTGTATGAATAACACTTTATTATCGCTGTAATGAAGACATGTTGAGCAGTTTGTTTTAAAACATGCAGCTGTGACAGGGACACACATATGCAGCACTTACTGTACTTAGCCTCGGAAGAACAGGAAGCTCCATATGTGTGTCTTTGTCATTGTTGTTAATTATTCACTGTAATTCGCAGGTCATTATTTGTTATAATGGTTACGTATTGCAATGAATACTGACACTTCTTTAAACTTGTAAGTTATCACTGAATTATTTATAGCTCATTAGAGCTTAATGAAGCAGTAGCAGAGTTTAAAAGGATGCTCACAAGGAATCATGACCGAGTTATTTAAGCACGATTCCGACTTATCGCTCTTCCCATTGTCGGTTCCTCGTGGCGTCGCGATTTTCAAGCCTTATATAAAGCAGCATTTGTTCTTGAACCGCAGAATGTCTGATCTACTTCAAGCATTTCTTTGAGCATGAAATAATAAGAATCCTCTGATGTCTCAAATCCACCCAAGGCTCTGACTAACCATGCTTTAACATCGTGTTGCTCACACCAGATGGTCTGAGCTGCCAGTGTGGGGGTTCTGCGTGTGCTATACGCCTTGTAGAAATGACAGTGGTCACGATATGACCAATTTACTTGTAGATTTGATCAAATTCCTGGCAAAATGTACTTATGCTGGCAAAGCACCTGCTCAGCCCTATATCCCAAGCATTAGCATTTTAGTATTGTTCCTTTATTGTACTGTTAGATTGACTGTTTAGCCCATAAAGAGAGATACTTTCTGGGAAAGGAGGTCATGCCGGAGATGATTACAGATGTAGAGCAATTCTCAGCATTGGTATTTTAAGGAAGCAGGGACAACACCACCAAGAGTGTTTTTTTTTAATTATTATTTATTTTTTTGCAGTGGCATGGTAACCTAGTGACTAGAACTCACACCTCCAGGGTCGGTAGTTCGAATCTAGCTTCCGGTCTGTGTACCTGGAGTTTCCTTGTTCCTTCGGATACTCTAGTTTCCTCTAACGATGCGGAGTTATGCAGTGTTGGTTGACTGGCCGTGTGAGAGAGAGGTTGATCTAGGGTGTATCATGCTTTGTGCCCTAAGCTTCTTGGGATAGTAGCCAGGCCCTCTGAGAACCCTGCACAACATCGGATGGAGGGATGGATGGATGGAATGGATGGATGGATTTTTTTGGTTTTTCTCCATGTGCATTTATGCGAGGTTGTGTAAAGATGAGTCAGGATATTATAACATGCTAATTTGTTTAGCTGTTTTGTAAGTATGTTGTTGGAGCACCTGAGTGTGGAGAGCGATATCAATAAAAAAAAACTTCTCCACAGCTCACGAGCAGTTGTGTGCATGGCCGAGCGCTCGTGTACACTTAATTTTTTTATTTTTGTTTTCTCAACTAGGTGGTTGAGAAACTATACTGTATCTTAGAACCTAGCATGGTGAGTCAAAAAAAAAAGTTATCCGTACACTAGTTATATTAAAATGCCTCGTCAGCGATTCCATTCAAGGCTACTGTCTCCTGAAAGCAGCCCTACGAGGATGAAGATTCACTTGTGATGAAGAAGTGAAGACAGCGGCGCATTCGTGGCTCGTAGCTCAGCCTAAAACATTTTTATAATGAGGGAATACGAAAGCTTGTTGACGGATGGATAACGTATTGAAAAACAAGGACAAAGTATGCATTTGGCTTTTCTAAAAGTTATTTAAAATCTACATTTAGAGTGCGGATAATGTTTGACTCACCCTGGTATTTAAATGTCATAAAATATGTTTTGGCAGGTTGCTTGAATTGGAGGAAGATAATGCCGTTCCTCCTTGTGAGTTCACCCGAGTCATTAAATGACTTGATCAGTGTAATTCCTTGGTTGTGTTTTCGTTATGTTTTATTGACTTCTGTCTTAAAATAACAATGGACAAGCTTGGACAAGAAGAATAAAAAAATGACTGACAGGTTTCGAACTAATTCTGCTCTCTGCAGGATAGTGAAACATTTCCTTTTTTTATGGAAGTCAGAAAAACAGTGAAGGACAAACTCAAACTTCTCTCTAGTTATCCTGCCATTTTTTTTGTCCACATATGAAATTCCCTCGCTGATGAATAGTTTTGAATGACGTCTCTTCTTCTGCTTCTGCCGTCTGTGAACAATAGTGTTATTAATATAAATATTATCTTCTTTTTTTCATTTGTTCTGTGCTCAAAGCAGCTAGTTTCTTGAATTTTTAAGACTTTGTCTTTAAGACTCAGGAGGAAGTGGTATGATTGTTTCCACTCCCATTGTTTAGTGAAAAATAGGTTTAGTGAATTATTTATACTTTCTGTCATCGTTGGAGTTGTGTGATTCCATTGATTATGCAATTTAATCAATCACAAAATTCTGTCTTGATTCAGAATTGATTAACACAAAAAAAAAACAATTTAGGTAAACATAGTCAAAGAAATTACAAAAACGTTTTGCAGAAAAAAGAAACGGTACTCTGCAAATACTCACGTTTTGTAAGAGTATCGCATCTTTTTCTTTAGACTAAAGTTTGACTTTTAATATTCCAAAGCCTGTAATATCTAGCTTCTTAAAAAATTCTGGCTTTATTGATATTGAATCGATTTAATAAAAAAATATCCCAATGCCCATAAATGTAATGGAAATCTACAGTCTAGCTATGATTCACTGGTCTAGTCATGAGTGGTAATTCCTTCCAATTTTCCATCACGGTTCTTGAATGCAGACGACAGCAGTGCCGGAAACGTAAAAAATTTAAACGCGAGTGCTTTTTTGCCGTGTGCTACAATCATCTGCATGTTGAGCAACACTCGAAGTCCTGGAGGAACAGCGCACTCTTGGAGTTTACACATACGCCCACTTGAAAACCTTCCCAACAATAATGCATCACTATAACGCTTGCGCCTGCAGCATCTCCGAGCCTTTTTGTTGATTTATCTACTTGCGATAGCTCTACTATACGTTATTTTCGCAAAGGTTTCGTAGCTGATTCGCAGTCTAGCTGCAATAATAACCCTATAAGGCTCTAAAGCAGTCTTGTGTTTTCCCTCAGCAGCTAATTGCCCTCTTCACTTGAGAACGCAAGCAGCTCGACACAACAATAGCACCTCAGCGGCAGCAAACAGTCCTCCCACATGTTCTGCGCTATGCATCAACGTAGCACTGACACAGGAGATGCCTCTGCCCAAACATTGGCTCACAGCCAGAGAGTGTTATCTTACAGCACACTTAAGGTATTCTGGGATTTGTTTTTACGTGTGTCCAAGGCAATCAAAGAAAACACAGAATGAACCATCCATCATTTGATGGCACTGTTTAGTGTCTTCAACATTCCGTACTGGTGGAGATGCCAGAGATGCCCATGCAGCTTTTATAGTCACTTTGATTCCTGATTATATTCTCGCCATGCCTGTTAAGTTTCAGCAGTAATACAAAGGTATTACTTGAATGCACGCTGATAAGAAGAACTTTTTAAGGCAGTTTTATTCGTACAGTACTCAGCCGTAGAGATTTTCACAAAGCAGGTTTAGAAATCCATAATAAAAGGAATTCTCAAAGTCTTGAGAAGATCCAGAATCAACAGAAAACTCTGTTGTTTTGACTGTTTATTATTATATTTCTAGTGGCTACAGTATTCATAGTAGAAGTGATGATAAAAGTACTAGTAGAATAAGAAGTAATACTGAATATATTGGAGTTAGGGATAATACTGTAGCTGAAGAAATAGTTGTAGTATCAATAGTAGATGATATACTGTAGTGATAGAATAAGTATTAGACATAGTTGTAGAAGAGCCAGCTACTGTATGTGCAAAAAAAACAGTGGTCTCTGAAAATTTCAAGGGCAGTTTAAGTAATTTGATAAAACATCTGGCGCATAAACAGTATCTTAATAGTGAGTGTGCAGCTAACTTCAGCTCAGGAATCAGTATCAGGGAGAGTGGTCACGCAAAGTTCTTCAGTTTAGCGAGCACTGAGCACCGAACGAGTTTCAGCTAGGGCTGGGCGATAAAACGATAACGATATGTATCGCGATAGACACATGATCGATATCAATAAAAAATGTGTTCGATAAAACGTTCAATAATTTTTATTCTTTGTTGGAAGAAAAGAGAGGTTGCGAAGCTAATTTGGTTGCTGTCATGCGCACTCGCTCCGCGACCGGCACTAGGACCCGGAAGTAGTACGGTCGCGATTCAGATCTTGACGCTTCTTCGGATCTTGTGTGAGTACTCACAATTTTGGGTCCAATTCCAGATTGAGTGCGAGTTGCTAGAACGCGGGTATAATTATGTAAACTCTTGCTCTCGGCGTGAGAGAGTTCTTACAATGATTTCGGTTTCCCATGACAGTTGCATTAACAAAGGCACTCGCTCTCTGGTAACCTAGCAACGTAGGTAGTGATACGCTAACAGCCAATCATGTAACAGTATCATGTTTGGTTGCGCCATATCGTTGTCTCGTGCTGGTCTGTTGGATTCCTCTTCATAAGCAGAAAATGCACTTTGCACTATTTTATTACACTTTAAGTGTTTCTTACATTTTCTTTCATTTTGCACCTTAAATGTTAAGTCTAAAGTCACAATGAACACTTAATAATTATCTCTTATGTTTACATTTTAATTATTTGACTTTTCCATGGTTGTTGACATTTCTGTCTTAATAACTGCGGGGACTATGATCAGAGGAAGGTTAAGATTAAAATAAAAGTGTTTAAATATAATATACTTTTCTCCTGGTCAATAATTTTAAATGAGTCATAAAAAATATAAATAATTATCGATATCGACCGATATGAAACACTGATATCGTGATACAGTTTTCAGGTATATCGCCCAGCCCTAGTCTCAGCCCTTTTTTAAAAATAGAAAAGCACTTTGCTTATATATATTATATATATTTGATTATACACTTTGCTTGTGAGTCCAGCTGAAGTTCACAGCACCTTGCACATACTTTTAATGACACAACTCTGTGCACTCATTATTTAAAGGTCCCGTATGTTACTATTTCCTTAACAAGTTAACCTAGGTCTCAGAGGTCTCCCAAAGTGTGTCGGAATATTTCATCCCTCATTTAATGCATTTTTTATAATCTCAAACCCCTTTTATTTCACTCATCCTAAAAATGCTCTGTTTCAGTGTTTAGGAACTCCCCAGCACAGAACAGCAAAGTAACAAGCTGGGGGAGGGGGATCCTCTTTTATGAGGTCACAAAAATGTAATGGCTTGTTGAAGTCCCAACCAAAACAAAATACCCATCTGAATTTAACAATGGCTAAAAGTAGATTAATACTACTAAAAGTAGTTGTATAATAGGTCCGCTTTAAGACGCTATTCAATTCTGAATATAATAAAATCAAAACAAGTTCACTCAACTATAAAACAAATGAACAGTTCATTAACTGTTAAGCTCCATGATGCCTCATTAATTAATACATAGAAGGTTAGTCATTTCCAGATCAGTATAAAAGTCTAACTAAAAATATATATAGTCATACTCTATCTTTAAAAAAAAAGAAATTGAGAGATGGTGAAATATTAATTTATTATAGCAACCAAATCAATTATTGGAAAGACAGATCTTTTGTTGAAAGGTCTTTTGTATGACCAGTGATAAAATCGTTGGCTCCTTGAAAATGCAAGTCTCTCGTAAGAGAGTAATCTACAGTATGAATGAGGAAGAATTTGCTATGAATATATTAATTATGCAGGCATATTTTAATGTATACTGTATATGGTATTACAGTCTTAATGGTCTTGCCTAACGTAGTAGTTTATTGTATAGTCACATTATATATAATTTACAACATTATGTAAGGTGAAATATCATTTTACTTCTGAAAATACAAACAGATAGATAGATAGATAGATAGATAGATGCTTTGTTTATCCCAAAAGAAATCCCACACATCCAGTAGCAAGAATAGTGACAAAATAAGCATGTACTTACAATTGCAAATCGTCAATCATGTAGAGTGTACATTAATTAATTAAATAAATAAATAAATAAGTACACACGTGGGAGGTGACCCATGCTTTCGCAGAAAAGAACGAGATGAATATGTACAAATGCAGGCAAAGAGGATGAATATTCCGAATAGTGCAAATTGAGATCTGCCACTGAGTTACAGGATTTAAAAGTGACAGCCGTGCAAAAAGTGAGTGCTGCAAGGCTGAGGTAATGAAAGTCAATGCAGATTTGGGTACATAATGAGTATTTACGTTAAATATGACTGTGTACAGAGAGTCTGTTATGAAGAGGAGGGCTACATGTAGAAATATACTTATGCTGCTCCTGCATGTGAAATAGTTCATTCTTGTTGCCTGAGAAGACTCTTTTGTCCCTCAGTGTTCGCAGCAGGAGAACAGATGGACAAGTTGAGCCAGTAGCTCATTCTTCATGTAACGCATATCGTCTGGCAAATGACCATGCAGCTTTAAAAAAAAGAAGAAAAAGAACGACAACTCTGCTCGCTCTGACACTCGTAGCCTTTCCATTCCGCTTTATTCCTAGTGATAACGGAGTGACCGTATTTTCCTGTCTAAGCATAATTAATTAGCTCACGAGATGTCTGGACATGGCTAGGATTGCGTCCTATTGAACTGACCGCTAATTATCTTCTACCTAATTCATAATGGTCTGCTCTAGGGGGCCAAATTCTCTCTCTAAATTCTCCCGACTGTTCACAAAGGGCTATAAAGATGGGCGTTGTTTAAACGGCACCGCAAGGAAGGTTTTTTTTTTTTTTTTTTTTTTTTTTTGGTCCTTAACCTCCAGTCTGTGATTTGCATGCTGCTTCGATGAAATTAGTCTTGATTATTCATGGGAAATTGTGCGGCGCTGTCTCTCCCAGCTGTACATTTTCACAGATCAAGGCAAATTTCTGCTCTTAATTCCGCCCCTCAAATGGGCATTGTATGATCCCCTGATGAGCCAAATTGATTTTTTTTTCCCCCTCACTTGTTCTCTTTCTCTCCCTCTCTCTATTCCTGTAACCATTCCCTTTCAACATTCTCACCCCAAACGTTAGCACTGTCTATCTGTTAGAACAACGAGGCTGTCCCATAATTTTTTAGACCCTTCACTGCAAATTACTCGGCATGCGATGGCAGGACTTCGTCTAGGGCGATAAAACCGACGCTTTATTGCCGATTTTATGGATCCGACTCTCTCTTACAGATACTCGTCATTTTGTTCGTGAAGAGACTAGCAGGCTCGAACCCGGGTGTATACAGTATTAACCTAAACGTCAGACCGTCTTCCGTGTAGTTGATCCGTGTAGTGGCTGCCGTTGTAACAGAAGTCAGAACTCTGTCACCCTCTTCATGTGGGATTTGTCACTGGTTCAGTATGGGTGTAATTAGTTCCTGCTGTTTTGAGCATGTTGGTGTCATTTGTACTAGGATCGCCTCCTTTGTATTGCACACATCAACACAATTAACTGGAGTAGTTTCTTGAATTATTGATTTTAAATTGAATGCTGAATTGAAAGCGGTGTTGGATTACACTATTATGTATTATGCTGCCTTATATCGTGTGTGTGTGTGTGTGTTTGTGTGTAGGCTTTTATATTGTTTGATTATATTACCAGTGGTATACTCCAGCTGGCACCATTATGATGCTTATACTAAGATGGCATGATTTGGGCAAACAGATGATGTGAGAGTTGTGGAATGATGTCCGTGTGATATTTATCAACCATGGTTCACTGATAAACAAGTTGAACTGTGTAGGTTCTATTCCCTTCTACACCTTACATGATAAAAATACATCTCAGTCCTTACACACTTACTCGATGTTTTACTTCTAAAAAAGCTCGCAAACGTCTAGACCTGTTTCAATCCGAAGAGCTCTTACGGTCATGTGATCCACAATTAAACCATTTGCCGTTCCGCCTAGCAGTCGTGCCTGCCGCGGATAACGCCGCCAAGCCAAAAAAAATTATGAGTCGCTGCCTAAATTCACCCCCGTGGAATTTTACTGACGAGAGACCAGATAACGGTGTACGTTGAGAAGCTTCAGCACTGGATATTACTGACTTTTCTCAAGCACCAGCTGTTTTTTACAGTAACTTTCAGATATATACAATATAGTCATATCTACAGCGAGCTCGGTTTATTGTTAAACTATCGTGTAATGAACTATTGTGTAAGCATTGTTTAATCAGTGTAGATTACTCGCTGTTATTAAACACATCGGTTTCTTCCTACCTCAGCATCCACCTGTCACGCTGCCATCTGTGCAGTCTGACGAGTGACTGAGGTCACTGCACACGCGCTCACACCGGTGTGTGTCACATGTAAGACCAGTATGATTTTAAAAAAATTTATAAAAAAAAGATGGAAGCTTTCAGGAAACAATTTAGCATTAAACATAAGGCTGCATGATTTAATAATTGAAAGAAAAATCACATTATGATTATTTTGACAATTTAAACTGCGATATATATCTATTAAATGTACCGTTTTGTATTCAAACATGTTTATCTAATCTAGCAGTAAATAACAGCACAATATTCAGTTGTTTATCACCCCAAAAGTATATTAATGTAATAAACGCCTAAATGCCTACATTATTGACAAACCCAATTGCAGCGTATCGCGGTTAAGTAAATGCACAGGTCCGTATTGCGATTTAGATTAATTTTATGCAGCACTAATAAAAAATATAGCAAATACTAACTGAACGCCATGAAAAGCTTGATAGCGCTGGTCCTGATCCTCTTTGACCCCTGCATCTACACTAAATCTACATACTGTACTGTACAGAACACTACACTTATGCCTCTTTTCCACTGCATAGTACGGCACAACACGGTTCAGTTCAACTCACTTCGGTTCGGCGCAGTTTGGCTTGGTTTGCGCTTCCACTGCAGTTTAGTAACGCTTTAGCGTGGGCGGGATTACTCACGCGCGCGGCGCCGCTACTGCCGTGACGTCATCGTAAGCGCGCCACAAACACACACACACAACAATGGAGCATATCGACGGCATGGTGTTCTTCATTCTCGGCATGTGGATGTTTTTAACAGCAAGACGAAGGAGTTTGTTTCAAAAGAGGCCGACGGTTAATACAAAAAGGTGCGTGCGATCCTTCGCTGGCTGTTCTAAATATAGCGGTTCTGTTGTGTCTCGTGTCGCAAGTTCGGTGACGCAGTAATGACGATTTTCTCCGGCTAATCAGTGACCAGCGGAGTTTACACGTCACGTTTTGGTAACGGTTCGGCGCACTTGGAACCTCGGCTGAGGTGGTACTAAAAAAAGGACCAGGTACCAGGTACTGTTCCCAGTGGAAAACCCCCCAAAAGTGAGTAGAACTGAACCGTGTCGTGCCGTACTATGCAGTGGAAAAGCGCCATTACAGTACAGTGCTGTGGAGAAAGTATTTGCCCCCTTCCAGTAGTGTCTGTGTGTGTGTGTGTGTGGTTTAATATTACACAAAAATAACCTGAGTACATACAAAATTACACTTTTTAAATGATCATTTTATTTATAATTTTTGTAAATCTGTCTGAACTGAAGTGAACTTCAGCTTATAAATGGAAACGATAAAGGTTTTTGTTACTTCGGTTCATTATTACACAGAGCTACAGTAATAGTTACTGCAAGTGATTGTGAGACGTCAACCCGGCAGCTTCAGCTTTAAAAAAAAAAAAAAAAAGACGTGCAGTTGCGTTCCATCTGGCTGTTCATTGTGACAGACACGGACACTTCAGGGGTCTCCGTGTAGATGATACTGTAGCTCCTTCGGAGGGATAAGCGTGTTGTGGTGATCATTTATATTGACGCATAGAGTCAGGCGCATCATGATTCTGTTGAGCATTTTCAGCGCTGCTATTAGTAACGAGTTTTAATTCATCCTCTTATCGTTGGACTTTATGGGATGGTTGGTGGTGGAAGTTCACATTGCAGTAGTAATAATAATTAGAATGAGGGAGAGTCAAAAATTATCCGCACTCTGGCTGCAGAATTCGTTTGAATCAACTTTCAGAAAAGAAAAATCTTCAACGTTTCGGAGTAATCTCCTTGCTTTTCAAAACACTTTGTCGACAATCCGTCAACAAGCGTTCGTATTCCCCTCATTAAAACAATGTTTCAGACTAAGCTGCGATGCACCGCTATCTTTGCTTCTTCGTCAGAAGTGAATCTTCGCTCTCGTAGGGCTGCTTTCAGGGAACCGAACAGGTGAAAGTCTGATGAAGCGAGATCAGGACCATAGGGACGATGATCTAATACCTCAGATGGAAGTTTCCAACTGATGGTTTACTTTTTCTTGGTCGCTAACTGAGGATATTTACTATCAGGCTGTCGTAATGATGCATCCATGTCTCGTCACCAGTAATGATTTGAAATTTTCACCCTCCTAAAACTATCCAAACGATATCCAGATATCCAAACACTTCTGTTTATGCTCTTCTATAAGTCGTTTCGGTGCAAGATACACTCTCAGACCACCAAAATAAATAAATAAATCACTGCACAACTCTTTTCTTTGGTGCAAATCATACAGTAAGTTGGGCATTCATTTTTGCTCGCAGTTACAAATGAACTGATGTAACACAGGGACTGAGGAGACAAAACACTGACAAAACTGCATAGCCAACGGAATTTTTAATATAACTGGAGTCCCCCATACAGTTCTGACCTCGCTCCAAGCCATTTCCACATGTTTTGGCCACTAAGGGAGTTCCTGAGAGGCCAGCGTTTCAGTTAGGAAGCAGGTTGTACTGAGAAGACTTTCTACCTGTAAGGTGTTTAAACACTAGTGCAACACTGGGATAAGTGTAGCAGTGGATTATATAGAGCAATAAACTGGGTTCTGTTATTCTGCACAATCAAAAGTCCCGGTTTGACTCGAACGCCCTTCATAGTCTGTTTTACATCGCGCCACCGTTGAGTGCTCTTCTGTAACATCCTAAGGGGTGTGTGCACCACCGTGTCATCCATCTGTGCTCCCTCCTTTGCGCTCGTCCGTTCTGCTGACTTAAATCTGACCGTGTGCACATTAATAAGCCTCACGAGTGCTGCGCTGTCACTATTCAGACTAAAACCGAATCTCTCCTCAGCATTGGCTTAATCAAGAAGGGGAGGAAGCTGCTCCTCCCTTCTCTTTTCTTTTTACTCCCTCCCTCCTTCTTTTCTCTCTCTCTCTCTCTCTCTCTCAAACTCCCAGTCACTGTAGTGTTGCTTCCAGGGGAACGGCAGCTCTGAATCCAAACACTTGTGGACGTGATGCTGGAGAGGGCAGTGCCTTTGCTGTTTTGAAGCGAGGAGTCGCATCAGCGTATTTTGTGTGCGCGTGTGCCGAGTGCAGTCGCTCCCACGTTTTCTCTCCACTGTTTCTCTGCTCTTTTTGTTTTTTTCCTCCCCTTTTGCTCTCACGTCTGCTGGAACGTGTAGCTTCTTTTCTCGTCTGTCTGTCTCTCGTGCGTCTCGTGTCGAAGGAGATGATCGGGGTAAACAGCGTTCAGGGCACGGGGAAGGTGCGCATGCGGGCCAGCGGTTCGGTCAAGTACAGCAGGGAGGAGTCGGTCCGGCGGCAGCCCCAGCACCATCATCAGCACCGCTCCAAATCCCTGAAAATGTCCAACTCTACCGAATTCACCACCGTGCAGCCCAAGAAGGACAAGGTAAAAAGAGTGAAGTGTGCAGTGAGTCCGAGCTTGCTGCGTTTCTTAAGTGCCTGAGATTTACCGTAGGAGCTGCTTTAAAAGTGAATGAGCTTTCTTTCTTGTTTTTTTGGTCACTATTTAATTAGCTACTACTTTTAATTAGCAGTGTTTCGTAACAGACACACGTAACAGTTAGTTGCTGGAATTTCTTTTTTTTTTCCCCCGTCTGAGTGAATTGAACCTCCAAGCAGTGATTGTCTTAAGTTGATGGATGGCTCTGACTGTGACTCTTTTTTCTTTTCTTCACATCTGGCAGTAAAGGAACACATCAGTCTGTTCATGATTGTCTGACATCTTTCTTTTCCAATGCTCTGATAATCCCCCTTGCCTTTGGCACACACTGACGCCCCCCTCTCCCTTTTCACCCGCGTGTCTCATTTAATTAACAGCAACAGCAGACGTGTAGTTTCACTAACACTATATGCTCCTCACCTGTTCTCCACTCAGCCTCTCACTCCTCCTTCAACACCTCCGCGTGCTCTTAGTGCCACTTGGTGTGTGTGCTTTCTTACAACCAGAGTCTTGGTACGATGCCTTCAAATGCACCTTATACAATGGAAATCTGTTGTGCATGAGTGTGTGTGTGTGTGCAGGAATGTACTGAACCTTTTTTGAATAGGTTCCATATCGAGGTGCATGGAACTGCTTGTGATTATACCATTGCACATGAGCATGAGGAGATAATATAGTGATTTTTAACAGTTCTATCCTTTTGTACAAATTGTTCATTTTCTTAAATTTCTATAAAGGATATTAGAATACTTAAGCGAGCACATCAGAGCAGTTTTTTTCAGAATTTTATTTTTAAAGTCTATTTTTTCTCTTCATAGTAGATCTCGTTGGTCTCTTTGTGCGTCACGCAGGGTTTCGTCCTCGGTCTAGGTCTCCTGCTGCCACTTGTCGATGCTAATGGTGACCAGAAGAGGGGGTTAAACATACAGTAATGATTAAGCACAGCCACAGTGAAGTTGCTTTTGCAATAAATCAGATTTTGGTGCTTTTAAAGGAAAAACAAAAATCTTTAGGTGTCAGTTAGGTGTTTATATTTGGGGTTCTTGTTTTCAGCAGGTTTTGAAAGGTTTGCACGTATTTGAATCATTTTAATACATTATATAGGGCTATTATGTTAGCTGTCAGGTCTTGGCAAAGAGAAAAGAAAGAAAAGCCATGAGATGAAACTCAGTGCCTCGTTTGATAAAGTCAGCACCAATACCGTTGTGAAGGACAGACACCAAATCAGAAAATCAGGACAAGCACTGGTTAGAGAACTTTTTGTCCTGATATGGAAAGGAAATGTTTGCAGCGGTTACATCGTGCGTGATGTAAACATAACTGCATTTCTACTAGCTATGGGAAGCACCAGGGATCGCACGATACGATATTATCGCAATACCTTGATTTGCATTGCGATTCTTCAAGTATCAGGATTTTAGAAATATCCCAATAAAAACAAATAATTTGCTCCTGCTACACAGGATGCTGTGCTGCCTGCCAGTGTGTGAATAGTTTCACAATGCAGATACAGTATATAAAATTTAAATCTAATAAAAACATCGATTTGAATACGCAATACATGACTGAATTGCTAACTGAATTGCATCTAGTGTCAGCGTAGTCTTGTATAATATAATAAATCTCGATTTCTCCTAGATTTATTATTTTCAGTAATAAAGATGAAAAAAATATTGGTCAATCATCTATGAGCCACATACAAGCGGATAGCAGATGTTACGCCAATCTCTACGGTGCGTGAGCAGCAGTTGGTTGCAGTGACGTATATAAGAGGGAGAACGTGATTGTTTTTCCTTAATGACGGGTGGGAATGTTCAGGAGAAAAGAAATAAACATCTCATCAGTCATCGATTTCTTAGTAATATAAACTTTCAGGACATTACCTACAATTTTTCCAAGTTCAGCAGTTTTCCATCCAAAACATGGGACTGCAGTTTCCACTTGCTACTGAACCTACAGTAGGAACAAAATGAAATCATTTACAGTATTAGATACACGGTAGGTCTAGAACTAAGCTTAGTAAATCGTAGGAAGTTTTTTTTAGAACATCAGCCATATTAATAATCACCAAAACAAACTATAAGATTCATTCCATCGAGGCTGTGTCTGAAATCGCAACTTTTTCTTATGTAGTGCACTAATTAAGAAGGGTCTGACTATTGGTTATTTTAAGAGGGAAATATGGAGTAGGACATCATTTAGGACACTAGTCGTTATTTTCAAGTTTTCGTATGGTGCAGTTTCAGTGACTGAGGGGCAGTGTCTTCCCATAATGCATCCTTTGTTAATGGCTAGGGATGAGTTTACAAAGCCAGAGGGATTTGTTTTGTTACGATCTGTGTGCGATCAGTCACGCCCGGCTGAGGGATTTATTGCTGAGGGGTTCATTGTTAGTAGAAATAGGCTTTTGATTAGCAGGCTTGCTGGTGGACAATATATTTGATCGAGAAGCACTTCTTCGAATACAAAAAAACAAGTTTGGGGTATTCCATAGGTGTTGCTTTTTCTCCTCAGTGCTCACAAAGCATTAATACATCAGCCACCTCCGAATGGACTGGTCTCTATTTACGGCTCGCAAATGGACTGAAGATGGAAGTGTCGTGTCCTTCAAAATGGAAACTTTTTTTTTTTCCAGAATTATGTCAACCTCTTCATGCACCAGTGTAACAGAGAACGAATCTCCGCGGTCATCATAAGTGCACTGGCAGGGTGGATGCATTCCCACAATTAGATTTAACGTCACTAGATGCTTCTCCGTAGCTCAATATAGCTCACTATTTCGGTACAGTTACACAACACCGTGTTGTGAGGTGCGAGCCTGTGCACGTCTTCACTCTGCGAGCCCACAACAAAGAACCGAAAGAGGTTCACTGGAGAGACACCGGACTCGTGATTCCAAAAGGGAGTGGGTGAGGAAGCCGCGAGACGAGAACACCCTGAGCATCACACTTCACGACTGGAGCGATCTGTTAATGGCAGGGGGCGAGAAACGTATGCAGCCACGTAGCACACGTAATCCCCAGCCTTTGTTCAGTTCCGAAATACCGTTCTCTCTCGGCTGAATCATTAAACACCTCATACGCGTGAGAAAATTTGAAAAGGCTTACAGCCAATCTGTGAACAGTCGAATAGTAAATAATATGAGCAGCTGTGTTAAATGTCGTACTGATTTCCGTCTCTCTCTCTCTTTGTTTCCCTGCAGGCATTGTACAACTCAATCAAAAACGAGAAGCTGGAATGGGCAATGTACGTACCTGTTTATTTATTCATTTATTTCTTTATTTACATTGCATTTATGAAATGACTAGAAATGTAAGGAATAAAACACAACCGGTTTTGCTGGGAAAGTGCTGGAGTATTTTATTCTTATGATGTCACAGCAGTTTGTCAAGGATGAATTTTCTTTAAATAATGAAAGAATAACAAGTACCAGGAAGACTCTAATGGTCATGTGATGCAGAAGAATAGATTAGGATTTAAACTTAATTATAGCTTAATTATTTATTAGGTATGTTCGTACATACTCCTGGTATGGTATAGTACAAGAAGTTCCATATTAGATGCCAACAGTGCTGAATGCCCTTCCTGACGCAACCCTCCCATTTTATCCGGGCTTGGGACCGGTACTGCATCCAGTGGCTGGGGGTTTTGGGCACTGGCTGGGAATCGAACTTTGATAGTATCCTGGTACCTGTTCCATATTGCCACACTACAGCACATGTATGGTATATAGCACCAAAGTATATACCATGGTGTAACTGTCAAATACCATCATACAGGTACTATCGGACTACCATCGTACCATCCCATCCATCCATCTACTGTAGGAGCCTCTGTAAGCCAACTAGGGACCATGGAGGCCAATGCTGACCATTTAATTTATTCTTATATTTTACGGCCGTGGTAAGAAGCTCCGGGTAACAGTCACACAGTACGGGAAATTTGAAAACGGGAATTATCCTAATCTGCATGCCTTTGGCTTGGAGGAAATCGGAGGAAACCCACCAAGCACGGGGAGAACGTGCAAACCCCATGCACACAGCCCCCGATGCCGGAATGTATTTGTCTTGTACCTGGAGGTGCAAGGTGACCGTGCTAACCAAACCAATATGGTACTGGTACTGTACAAAGATAACATTTCATATGAGGATGGAATACTGTATTTTGACTATATATAGGTTAATAAATAGGGAAATAACAGCAATTGTCTTCTGATTAAATTCTCTTTACATGGGTAACGAGTTGGAAACTCATTCAAATTTATCTGTATGCAAAGAATAAATACAGGTTTTTTTTTTTTTTTTTACCTATTCAAATTTTTGTTTGACTCCAGTTGTGCATGAATTCTTGGCGGATCCAGACGTATTATGTGTTAGTCAAAACAAATAGTCATTACATTTAATTTGAAGTCTTAATGTGTATTTGATTTAGTGTACTAGTTACTGTTAGCTACATACAGTAGAAAGATCTAGACGGATGTTTGCGCACATACGTTCCGAGGCAAACGATCGGATTGGTGACGGTCGAGACAAGAGCCGCAATTAACATCAGCAAAAAAACATCACATTAGAATGAAGCTGTCGTCTTGATAACAATGATAATGTGAGTCCGCTCCATTGTAGCATAGGTAATCTAGTAAATTACAGCCTGTAGATGCCATGCACGGCCAGAACGTCGGGGTTTAAAGCGCCTCTCTGCCTGTGGGCCATCTGCACATTATTTATACCTCTCTCTCTCATTTCTCTGTATATGACACTATTATCTAATCGTGTAGCGATGCAGAGCTCAAAGTGCACCTGGGGTACATGGGTGACCATTTTAACAGATCTTGCCTAATAGCCTTACGCACACCCTACTGTACAGTAGTTTTTGCAGAAAGCTTTCAACAGCCAAGACGTACAGGATGCTAGCTCAGTTGGAATTTGGTCAGGAAACTGGCAGCAGCACATCGTTTATCTCGACCCCCCCTTGTCCTTGTTGTCTCTGCCCAGTTTTAATCTTTGAAGGAAAACGTGAGCAGGCAGAATTGTTTCAAGGTCAGCGTTAACTGAAGCCGACTGACATGCACTGTAGGATCAGAGGAATGTGCCTAAAATGTCATTTTCTACATTAATTCTATAATAAAAATTTGCTGTATACAGTAATTTAAGTAAGCACTTTGATTAAAAGAAGATTAAAGTTTTTGTTTGTTTGTTCCCGGTTTTATTCAAATGGACAATAGATACGATGTGTTTTCGATACAGTGGGTATGAGCAGGTGTGTGTTTTTTCTTTTCTTTTCCCCCTTAATCAAAGGGATTTTAACTTTGTGTCAGAGTTGCACACTGACATTGAGCTGACCTTGGTTCAGACTGAAGCATCTGGTGCCACTGTTCTCACAGACAGCAGCATCACTTTAGTGTGTGTGTGTGTGTGTGTGTGTGTGTGTGTGTGTGTGTGTGTGTGTGTGTGTGTGTGTGTGTGTGTGCGCGCGTACATGCTGTCTGTTGGCCTGCTGCAGATGGACTGAGGAGGTTTTTACCTGCTACTGTAAACCTGCTGAGATGCCGAACATTACGTCATGACATTTCTCTCCCATACAGGCTTTTTCATCTGTCTTAAATATACATACTTCACAAAATAAACAATTAATGTTTTTTTTTTTTCCCCCTTCTTTTTTTGTGGCTAATTCCCCACAACACTTTCTTACTACAGAAGTAGAAGTTCTTACTCTCCTTGTGATTCCTCTGCTGTAGTAACAGCTGCCGCATTGAATTGTCACATACTGTAGGCCGTATCCCAGCCCAACCCAGATACAGCAATTTATCACCTGATTCCTGATGCAGTTCGACTGTTGAACCCGTGCCCATAAAAGCTGCCCGATTTGTGTGGCAGTCGAAAGGCACAGATCCGTAGCACAACGAGTTAGGGCTGAATCTCCCCGTGTGGTCACACTGCATTGGCAGAACTCTAGAGAGAGATCCTGTGGTCACTGATTAATTACCTTATTTGAAATAATGTCAGCATGTTTCACACATTTATTACTATACACACACATTTTTTGGCCATAAACTGACGCATAAAAGTGAAGGGAATGTTTTTAGGTTTAAGATTGAAGACAAAGTGTCTTTAAACAGCCATACACATAATGAAGCAAATTTAATAACACAAAAAAGAATTAAAAGGAGAAATCCAACATATTGCATATGAATTTTTCTAATTGCATGAGTGCTTCTATTTAGTTTTGTATCATTTTTTGCAAACTTAATCTCCAAGGAAAGGTTATTTGGAGTTGTATTACAGGGCTTAACTTTTTTCATTTGTATTTTTTATTATAGAACACATGGTTGGGTTTGGAAATATGAGGAGCGTTCAGATTAAACGGGACTTTTGATTGTGCACAATGTCAGAAAACAGTTGTAAGAGTAAACCTAGCTTTATTTCTCTATACAGTATATAAGCCCCTGCTACACTCGTGAACTTATCCCAGCATTTCCCAAGTGTTTGTATACCATCAAGGTAGAAAGTTTTCTCAGTCACCGAAGCCATGATCGGACAGCCCGCTTTACATCTGAAACCCTGGCCTCCCAGGAACTCCTTTAAAGGCTCGAACAGGTGGAAATGGCTTAAAGTGAGGTCATGACTGTACAGGGGAAGGGGCAATAACTCCCAGCCAACTTCCTGTAATGAGCAAGGAGTGTGTGTACAGTTCCCACAGGCAGATGCAGTCTCTTCCACAAGTTGGCCACAAGTTATCCATTGTTTTTCAATCATCATGCATTTCACGCTCTAAATGCTTGCAGGAATGACTGTAGCCACCTTGGCCGGGATCGTCATTCACAGATTTACTGCCTTCTTTAAAACATTTTGCCCCTTAAAATGTTTTACTGCGGCTGAGAGTCTCGTCACCGTACCGTGTCTGGAGGTTTTATGTGTTCATTTACAAATTGATCACAAATCCCGGTTAGACTTGAACACCCCCTTGTGAAAGTATCCTTAAGGAATTAATCCACGTAGTCGGACAATTTTGGACAAGGTGACGTGACGGTATGAGTGACGAGATGCAGGGTACTGTATCACTTGCGATTCAGCTCTCATGCATTTAGTATCGTGCTTCTCTTCTAAAGAGATTATTTGGATTTCATTCTGCGATGAAGGCAGTGTGTCTTAAAAGGCACACCCGGATGAATCGTTATCAGAGATAACTGTGTATTCGATTCGCTCACCGGCAACGAAATGACTAAAGTTTTACTTATGTAAGAATAAAAACGCACACAGAGCTCCTAAAAATGCTGATGCATCGTCTCGTACCTTTATCCATAATACACTCGCGGAGTGGGTTGGAGAGCAGCAGCGACGGGAACTTTGTCCTTCTCAGAGAGGATTTGCCGGTGAAGTAGTAGGTTATTGCGCAATGGAAGGGTCAAGCAGAGTAAAAAACAGAAAACAGAACGCATATGTGGAGATACCTGTGTTGACAGTGCAGCCATTTAGCTCCCACCACCTCTCCAGCATCATCACAGTTATGTAGTCTATTAAAAAAAAAAAAAAAAAAGGCACTAGAATCCTAGAATCCCTCCTACACATCAGCCTACACTGTCTTTCACCAGCTTTTTGATACGTATTAATGGAATTCCACTAGATCCTTTACTGTGTGTGGATTTTTTTTTTCCTTTGTACTTTTGTCCTCGTGTGTATGTACTGTAGCAGCTTATTGCAGACCGTCATGTTAGTTCCTTACTTCCAATATCTAAATGTACAACATTATCCTTCAGTATAACATAATGGAGAGCAGACAGTCTTCTCCTACACTTCTCTGCAACATGATGATTACAAAAATAGTTTATTGCATAAGCAGGTTTTTTTTTTTTTTTTAAATAAAGGGCAGAATAGCACACTGAGTATATACGCTTCCTATGCAGACAGAATCATCACATCACAGCACCGTCATTTAGGAAAATAATTAAATGTGTTTAAGCATAATTATATGAAGCCCACATTATCTGACCCCTGGTGATCTGTAATTAAAAGAGATGCTGAAGCATGAAGTCATGTGTAAAGATGCACCAGAGGGAAAAAATTATTTGTAACCCCTACTTCGCTTTAAACAGGGGGGGGCGGGGGGGTGAAACTAAAACAGGGTTTAAAAATGATTCATGTTCGGCTCAGTGGGTTACCAAATTAGCAAAATCAAATGGACCGTGTCTTAGCTTCAGAAATATCATTAGCACAGTAGGATAAAGTACATTTATTTCTGAAAGTAGAAAAGTAACAGACGTCTCACATTTTTGTTCTCAGCGACGGGGACGAGTTGAAGAAATCGCTGTCTGAGCTTACAGACTCCAAGAACGACAACAGCAAGAGCATCAGCAGGATCAGCAGCGGCAGCAACCCGTTTCTGGACATCGCCCATGACCCCAACGCTGCTGTTTACAAAGCAGGATTTCTGGCTCGGAAAATTCATGCCGACATGGATGGCAAAAAAAGTAAGAACTATGCTGATGACGATACAATACAACATTTATCATTTACTGAAGTGTTTTATTCTCACTCCACTTGTACCACAACAGCTGTTACATTTCAGATTCATTAAAGAGCAACACATACAGTGAAACCTCGGATTACGAGTAACATGGTTTGCGAATGTTCCGCAAGACGAGCAAAGATTTTTAATAAATTTTGACTTGAAAAAAAACGTACAAGTCTTGGTTTACCAGTACCGAGTATCATGTATCTCACACACACACACACACACACACACACACACACACACACACACACACACTCACGCGCGCACGCGTTTAGTGTGTGTGTGTGATGCAGAGAGGGGGTGCTTCATACACACACAAACATACACACACACTCTGCTCCTCACAGAAACTCTGCACTGTCGCGATTCTTTTCAAAGGTACTGTAACGTGCGGTTCATTTGTTTGTTTTTTTTACTTTACAGCAGTGATTCCGTTATTAAGCGCTCACACGAGTGTCATTAGCTATGTTCCTTGCTAATTTTTCAGACAAAACAGTCTTTGCGTTAATGTGTGTTTATGTGAAATTCAAATAAGAAAGGTTTACTGTGTAAGAAAGTCTCATTATAAAGTTCAAAATCCATTTTCTCCTTCAGCCTCTCTTATGGGCCAGGGGTAGCTCAGTCGTTAAGGCATTGGAAAAGCTTCTGCCAAATGCCTAAATGTATGTGCGCGCGCAGGACGGGAGGAGCTGCACGCGCACACACACACACACGCACACACACACACACACACACACACACACACAGAGAGCCTGCATGCATAAAACACTTGTGTTATGGAAACACTTATCTGTTGGGATTTATTTTTT
Organism: Channallabes apus; assembly: GCA_030522415.1. Lineage (NCBI taxonomy): Eukaryota > Metazoa > Chordata > Actinopteri > Siluriformes > Clariidae > Channallabes > Channallabes apus. Next base: position 13,255,005 of record CM060120.1, read on the forward strand.
ACTTTTTTTAAAAGGTAAAGTGCAGGTTAATTTTTTTATTTTTACTTTATATTTTGTATTAATTATTTTTATTTATTTATTTTTTGGGCTGTGGAACGAATAATGTGAGTTTCCATTATTTCTTATGGGAAAATTACATTTGGAAAATTAAGTTAAAAATGTTTTGGAATACGAGCCCACTTCCGGAACGAGTTATGCTCATAATCCGAGGTTTCACTGTACATTGTGAACACATGTGGAGTTATGTACTTAACAAAAAAAGGTGAAATAACTGAAAACATGTTTTATATTCTAGTTTCTTCAAAATAGCCACCCTTTGCTCTGATTACTGCTTTGCACACTCTTGGCATTCTCTCGATGAGCTTCAAGAGGTAGTCACCTGAAATGGTTTCCAACAGTCTTGAAGGAGTTCCTTCAGAGGTGTTTAGCACTTGTTGGCCCATAAGTACATAACTCCACATGTGTTCATTCATAGTTTTGATGCCTTCTGTGAGAATCTACCAATGTAAATGGTCATGAAAATAAAGAAAACACATTGACAGATAGATGAGAAGGTGTGTCCAAACTTTTGGCCTGTACTGTACATCTCCATAACGTCATAAAAGGCTTTCTTTATCTCATTTTAGACTTTATCCCCGCCAAATGTATAAAGCTATATATTAACACTAGAAGCGGTGAGCAGCGGTCATTTGACCGCAATGGGGGAAAAAAAAAATACTTCACACTCGATCAAATTCCAGGACCCTCCTTTCATGACTTTTCCTAGATCTGTGAGCTTAAATTTTCAAAAGCGCACCAGTAAAAGCCAGTATAAAGCTATTTTACTCTTATTTACGTGAAATTCCTGACAGCTGTGCGGCGGCATGACATTTCCTGCCTTTTACAACCTGCGATTCTCATTTCTCTCAGCAGGTGGCGCAAGGGATTGCGCATACTATCTATGCATCATTCAGTGCATATACTGTACATATGTAACTATCTCAGGTTTGAATGACTTAAAACCCTCAGCAGATATTTGGACTTCTGGTTTGCTGTTACTATAAACCTGCCAACACAATATGAATTACTTTCAAACATTACTTTTTATTTACATGTAACCATACACTCATCAATAGTGTCTTAAAACAAGAGCATCTTTTAAACTAAATATTCTCTTTGGCTTGCCTGTTTTAAATAAAAATAAATATTATTAAACAAAAATTTAATAAAAAAAAATACTATTTGTCACACACGCACGCACGCACGTACACACTCGCTCCGCGACCGGCACTAGGACCCGGAAGTAATGCGGGCGCGAACCCGGAAGTATAAGAGGAGTAAACAAACCGCATACAGCTGAGTCACTGAGTTCGCCATGTCGGTTCAGATTCTTTACTTTCTGATTCGAGTGTGTGTTTATAGGACGCGGGTTAAATGTGTGTTTTTCCATTGCTCCCCTTCTGTGAGAGTCCTTAAACTACTTCGCGTGGTTATCCTACCTACTCGCTTGCTTCCGCGTTTGGGTTTACCGTCTATAAAGGGCTAACGGCTAATCGCAGCTAACGGCTAATCGCTAAGTCTTCTGATCATCCGGGGTTAGTTAGCGACAGAATGAAGTATAAAGATATAAACAATATCTATCTATCTATCTATATATATATATATATATATATATATATATATATACAGTATATATATATATATATATATATATATATATATATATATATATATATATATATATATATATATAAGATATAAGCGGGTATAAACATAGTAAGGGCCCATCTGATTGGTCAAATTTGGACACACAAATGCTTGGCAAATAAAGTATTTATCGCAACTCCTTGCGATATGGTTATCGCGCATGCCATTATCTCGATAACGATATTTTTTCGATATATCGTGCAGCCCTTATAAATTATGCTTCCGTGAAATATCGACAATTCGCCATTCATTCCCGCATTGATAATCAGCAATATTTTATAAGGAGGTTTAGGGATTTAGCTCTACTTAATTTTATAACATTTTAAGAAAATTCATTAGTTCGTTCATTCTATTTAAAGCTTCTGAACTTCTCCGGGTTTTTTTTGTGTGACAGTGCTTTAGATTAATTCTTAACTCGCTTCCGTGAAATTATCGCTAAAACAATGTAATGAACCCCTTCTGAGGATATAAAGCTTTATTATTGTGTTTGAATTAATCAGATCTACCACAGCAGATAATAAACTATGCTATGTCAAACCGAAGCAAACACCACGATTATGCCTCATTTCGTTCGATGTTGCTAGGCAACGGACCACGCGCCTATTCGAGAATGTGGAAATGTGGAAGTGATGTGTGGCCACTCAATGAGAACTAAACCAAAGATTTCGGTAACTACACGGGGTGTAACATCTGCATGGTGACACTAAACAGATGAACAACTTCACTTTTCCGTTATGGTAACATAAGCACCTCCGATACCTGTCACTGCTGCTGTGGAAATGTTACGCTACGAATATTAAATAGAGAACATTTATTGAAACAAAAACTAATACTAGGTCCCATATTTTACAATTTTATAAAAAAATCAGCTGAAAACCCAAAAATGACTAAAACTGAATGAATACATCTCCTTTACCTTCCACACATGTGGTGGAGAAAAATGCTTCCTAAAATCGACATAATGGGTGACATAATCCGCTAGATACAGGCTCAAATGCAAGGTAGAAAAGGTTATAAAAATAATTATTGCATAGTAAAAGCTGGCAGGAGGAAGAGCAGGTCAAATACAGCGATGCTAATGACCAGGCACGAATGCAAAGCATTCACCATTAGTGCTATGTATTTCATGACCATGTCTGTCCCCCCGTATAATGAGTTTCAGCAGACACCAAAGGAAAGAAAAGAATTTGGACTTGATGGTGTTGAGCTTATGCCTGCTGAAATAGCTTTGGATTAAAGCCCACCTCTGCAGAATGTCACTGTGGCATTTAGGTACACAAAGAAAGTAATCCCCCCTGCAATCTGATAGCGTGGCTCGATCCTGATACCGTTCTAAAATTAAACAGAATATCGTACCGTCATAATATCATTCTGACAATACGCTAACAGGTGGCCAGCTTGCTTGCACTCGCCAGAGCGGTATTGCGGCGTTGCACAAAAATAAACGTCTTTTCATCCATCGCAGGTCGCAGATGTCGGAGTTATAAAGACAACAAGGTTAGAACCCGAGCTCCGATCAACAGCCAGTAAATTTCCGAATCTGATGGCGGTAAGATTAGTTAGCGATACCAGGACAAGTACAGCATTTTCGCACCATCTCCCAAATACCGCATGAGAGCAAGGTCAATTCCTCCCCTGTGAACGGTGGAACTCCATTATAGTCTGGATAAAAACAGCAGGGCTTATGTGTGCTGTTCTTGCACTCGGATCATCCGGTCATGCGACGCGACTAATCGAAAAGAAAACGTCCTAAATCCCTGTCTTATAAATAACCTTGTTAGGGTAAAATGAAAATACTGTACATTGAACATGTACCGTATTTTAGCAAAAAAAAAGAAAAAGAGAAATGTTTACCTTGAAATGTAACCTTGTGGTGGTAAAAATGAAAATATTATGAACATGTATTTAACCAAAAAAATCTAAACCAATGTTACCAGTTATTCACGTAGTCCAAAGTGTGACTGTTTCTTTCCCCACATACAGTACAAGCTGAAACCTGTTCTTTTCATGTTCACATGGTTTACACATCCTTCTTGTTCACCTTTTTCTAGCCCCTCGAGGAAAGAGAGGCTGGAAGACCTTTTATGCGGTTCTCAAAGGCATGGTCCTGTATTTACAGAAGGTACCTTCCACTATTCACTTCCCTGTTCTTACTGTAAGGCAAACTTGACATTTAAATGATGTGATTATACTACCTGATTGCAGATATATACATATATTTTATTATTCCATTAACCTCTGTATGTGTTCAAAGCAGCCGAGGTTAAAATTCTCGGTTGAGGTTGTGATACGTTGCGGTGATCATCAGTCACATTCAGCTACAGAACGTACTCAAATATACAACACTTACTCGTACTTCATTAATTTGCTTGCGGCGATCTCTCACGCTTCATCATTTGTTTTGAATTACAGGTGCTTTCAGAGTAATTTAAATTCATGTTTCATGCTTTCCATTATAGATAATTTCCCTATTAACAACAGGCAACAAGGCGCTTCATATTTAGTGTGAATGTTTTTCCACAGTCATTTGCATGTTCCCAAATTATTAGCTGTAAGCTGAACATAAGAAAGAAGAACGAAGGTGATCTGGTATGTTTTGGACATTCCTAAGGCAATGTACTGTATGAGGGAATCAAAACTATATTAACCTGCAAGTGTGTTGCTTGGCTTAGTAACTACCTTTTAACATTTCTGCAGCTTTTCAAGCTTCTTAATTTTAATATTTAGCCGCCATCATTTAAATAATCCAGTCTTTATTTTTTTACATATGCATTACTGCACAATGAAGTTCTTTTCCCCGGTATAACTGGGGTCAGCATGTAGGGTCAGCCATGATACTGCACCCCTGGAGCAGATAGGGTGTTAAGTGCCTTGCTCAATGGATGAACAGCGGGAACCTGGTGGAGCTGGGGCTTGAACCGACAACCTTCCGATTCATAATTCAGTGCCTTGAGCTACCCCTACCCATATGCAACCAGATTATGAAATAATTCCAAACAATATTGGCAGGTATGGCGGTTATTGAAGGAACCAAAACACTTAGGAAAATAATTTGAAATGAAACCCTCCTGAGAAGTTAATTATTTATCAATCCCAATACTACAGCAGTTTGCTAAAGATTGCAATGTTTGTTTATTACATTTATTTCAGTTTTGGATCGGGTAAGGCTCGTCCATGTTGCAGCTCTTAATATTACATGGATTATCTATAGACTGAGTTCAGCTTATCACAGTTTCACTAAATAAATGAATCATTTTCATGCTCTTGAGATGAAGAGGGCTTGGCAGACTTTCTCATTTTCCTCCAGCCACAATCCATAGGGGATGAATAATTTTAGTATGTGAAGAACAGTATGTCCTTTGCAGGGATGTGTCAGTCACAGGCTGTATATACAGTACTGTACATTACTGGAGTTGTGCGTAGGCTTTGCACTACGAGATCATCGTATGCTTCTTTACATTCGTCATACTTTAGGGAAGTTGTTCGCAGGAAGTGAAGTCAGTTTTGGGTAACGATTACTTAAAATAATATGTTTAATGTATGTTACTATGTTTACAATGTGTGTTTTTTGCTACCTATTAGAGAGAGATTAATGAAAGGTACTGATGGCTTTTAGTCGACCAGAATAAAACAGCAACAAAAAAAACCTACAGTAAGTGCTCTCTGTTTCCTAGCAATCTGTGCTTTCACTTTTCCGATAGAAGCTGCTGATGGACAGTTGATAAAGCTGGTTGACTTGCCTGCAGATATAATAGATTATTTATATAGAATACGTTTAGAATAAAACTGTAAAAATACTCCAAGACAAGCAAATGCAATACAATATTCAAATCCAAAATCAGCTTGTACAGTATGCATGTCATAAAACCTTTCGACAGTGCTGGGTTTAAAACTACAGTAGCAACCTTCCAGACATTAGCGCAGCAGAAGTTCACGTAGGTTCAGCTACAGAACCACATTGCTAGGAAACAAGAATGATGTATGTCTACGTTCCCTCCCTGATTTCATCCCGAGCCACAGCTTTTCCCAGCATCGAACAGCGTGCCTGATATATTAACTGATGAGTGGCTATCATGTTGAATGAATCTTCATGGCTCATCAGCAGTACACACTGAAGTACACAATTCGAATTTAAAACAGACCTTCGACTTTCATGTGGAGACGATGAGTCTTGACTCGCACTTATCAGAACCTGACACATTCACTTAGTCGCTCAGCCAATGTGGGCCGTGTGTAGAGTTGCAGACCTGCGTCAGTATTACGCGGGGAGTATATTAAGCATATTCAGAAACGGATTAAGTCTCGGTCTGAGTCGATTCAGATTATCCAAAATAACATGCGAGGATGCTCAAATTTTAATTTTATTTTTTTCTTAGTTTTTTGGGCACTGCAGACTTTAAACACTTAACTTTGAGCTCTGAGATATGGACTGAAGAAGGATGCTTTTCTGTTTTTGCCCTCGCTGTCAAATGTACTGTATAATAATGTCAAATAAAATCTAGACCAGACGTTTTTCTTATCTTTTACTGTTTTTTAGGGATGTTAGTTATTCAGGCTTGTCGTTGCAGAAGTTTTGATGAAGCTTTAAGTTTAATTGATGAGCATAATTTGCCCTTTGGATTGGATGTTGACATGTTATGACCCTAGCATTTTGATTTTAAGAACACGTTTCTTGTATTTTTGCCTTCACACTCGTAGTTCTTTTCAAGCAAGAATCATAATAAAATGTCTGTTGTAACAGTAACCTGTCGCATCGGCGTATCTGTAAATGAACATAGCCTTCTGTTATGAAGACCTTATTTTATTTGGCTGAGGAATATGTAAAAATTTATTTATAGAGGTCCCTATGATGGACATTTAATGTACTGCCTGGTTTAATGTTTCTCCCCCTTCTACCAAGCTCACATATGGGCATTGTAGTGCCATGTGAGCTTTATTGGGTAATAATGGAACCTCCATGAGTTCCAGTATTGCGTGTTTGCTGTAAATTTGGTGTGAAGACTGGCTTAAATAAAAGTGTATTTAAAAAAATATTTTCAGTAAGACTTGCTTAGTACGAGTGACTAATAGGGTTATTTTTGTAATCGTTCTCATCTCTAAAATGTTCGAGATGTTCCACCATCCTATTTAGCTACCTAGTTATACATCTCCTTCTAGTGATACATTATTTATGCCTGTCTGTCTTTCTATCTATCAATTTGGTATATAGATTTATTACATATGTGTGTGTATATGTGTATATATATATATATATATATGTCTAGTTGGACTATCAGATCCATTGCTTTGGGTATTAGGCTTTCTATTTAAAAAAAAATCCTGAATATATTACATTCCATCTTAAATATTAAATTTAATTCACTTTCCCACTCCATCCTCTTTCTCTAAATGCAACTTGAAGCCTCTTCCGAGATGCCGGAGGCACAAACCAGTAAAAATGTTGCACATTAAGCCCATCAAAGCTGCAAGCATCTAAGAACAGCTGAACTTTTCATGTGAGGAGTGGCAGCTCTGGAATATGAAAAGTGATAACCTTGACATCACATCTGACAGACTGAATATTCGCGAGTCGATGCTGTTTACCATTCGCCACACATGTGTCACCACAGCCCGAATTTATAATCCAGTTCCTCCTGCACCTTTGCTGACCTAGTTTTACACTTCTTCTCAGTATAGCCACAAGTCTGCCAGCACCTCCTACTCAGTTATTTACCTCAGTCTGGTCTGAAAAATTCTGTCATGCACACAATGAAGTTTTTTCACGCTGACTCTAACTGTATTTTTAGAGACTAAATGTGTTGTTGAGCAGTAACACAAATTATTACTTGGGTTTAGCACAGTTGTTTTACTCTGTGCGTGTGTGTGTAAGAGAGAGAATTTTAAAAGTTTCTATAAATTCTTTTTCTGTGACCTTTCCAAGAACTGCATTTATAGCAACAAACCGTGTGTATGTGTATGTGTATATATATATATATATATATCTCAAAACATGGTATTGGTGCTAAAAAGGGTGTCACCTAGGTGAAAAGGTGAATTTTCAGATAGGATGTTATACAGTAATACCATTTTTCATAATACTCCAATGCTTCTTATCTCCTGATCCATGCTTTATTTTGTGTAACTATGCATACACTTGTATATTTTTATTAGAAAAAAAGAAATAAATATTTGCTAAATACAATTTGATGCTTTTTTATGTAGTGTTCGTAACTTTGTGGAATTCAAATCTTTCAATTATCTTAATTGTCATTTAAATGAAACTTCACATGAAAAGACATAAACCAATAAAAGTGTACAGTATTCTTCTAACATGTAAAATTATTGCAACATGAATTTTACACAGTTGCAGACATAATTTTTGCTTAAAAAATTCTCAATTGTCCATAGAATGTTATAAATTATGTAGCAATTGTTACAGCTTTCTAGAAGCTTCCATCAGTTTTAGTATAAATACTGTACTCGTATTAAGAAATCAGTTGCATTTTAAATTGTTAATGTTGGAAGCGAGACAGTGTACTGTAACGCTGAAAAATTGCAATATTTTTGTATTGCACTTGTAATATTATCTCTCCATAACAGCTAAAGTTAGCAACGTGAACTTTTTAGGGAAGCAAGATTGGTCACTTCCATGTTGCATAAACCTTAGAAATAGCTTCTTATTATTCATATTTTCTGTGTTTATATGTATAACCAAAAAAAAAAAAAAACACGGCCTAATACTGTGGTTTGGCCAATTTTTATTGGAGGATTCGGTAGAGATGGGTCTTGACCTGTTACGAATGTGATTAGATGGTATAAAAATTTCCTCACCATCAAACCTTCTGTGAAAACATTATTTAAGCAATATCACATTAGAGGGAGTGAAAAGAGTGTGTCGTAATGCAGTAGTGTATCATGGGTTAGAGAGGGCTTTGTACTTCAGCCTTGTGTTAGAAGCTACAGTAGTTAGATTTGTAACTCACGTCAACACGGACAGTTTAGAGGCAATTCCCAACAATTTAGAAGCTATTACTAGGGAGACAAAGTGTTGTTTAAGATGATGATGTGTTTCCTTGCTGAAAGTGCTTCTGTGGCTGCTTTTAAATGTGGGTTTTGGCAGGCAGCTAGCAAGCAACAGTTAGTGACTATTACTGTAAGTTGATAATTAACAATTGATAGAACACCTGTGATGAGGAGTATTACATATAGTTAAACGTCTACGCATTGTTCTGCTCTCGTCGATTGCTTCTTGTCCAATCAGGCAGAACTGTTGTGCACGTATAATGGAATATGATATTTTACTCATTTAATTAAAAAACACACACATTACTTAAAAAAAGATACATGCATCTTTATCTTTATACCAGGACATAGCGAAATTCTTTAATATGATTTGTTCAATGGTTGATTTATTATTTTTTTATTTATTAATTTATCATTTTTTAAATATGTTAACATTTCTTATAGTGCCAGCCACTTCACGACTCCAAGACTTGATGTAAATGGTGGTCACATGATCCAGGTCTAATAATAACAGATCTCAAATGTGCTGTTATTTTACAATGAGACTTTTTGTGTTGTTTTGAAAATCAATGTTGATTTGTTGAACCTTTCTGTAAGGGGAACATTTGTCTCTAGAGTCTCAAGTTTCAGTACTGTATGTAGTGAGCCATAGGTTTTCAAGACCGATGATCTTGCTCCATGTGGTTTCTTAGTTGAATATTATTAATAAAGTAAAACTGATGACAAATTGCTTTGTTTGATACGAATGCAAGTCTTGTTTCAGCAGGTTTTAGCTACAGTACAGGAATGGTTTCTCACAACACATCAAATAGCTTTAAAACATGTTTTCAGTGTATCACTGAATTCTAGGAATGAGTAAAATGATCACGTTCCTTCAGTCTGTATTCTGACCACAAACAAAAATGTCTAAAAAAAATATTTAGTTAGTTTCTGTTCTGTTGTTTGTTGTAAAAAAAAAAAGTGTATTTAGAATGCAGGCTTCTTTCCACCAATAATAAGAACTTGCCATAACGTGTTCAGGTGGAATTGATATCTGGAAGACAAATTACCCTCAGCTTGGGGTGTGCCATTTAGACAGATCATCCATTTTTATTTTCATGAATATTTTAAACGTAATATATTTTTCAGCCACATTAAGTGCTCTCCTGTTGTCCTGCAGGATGAGTACAAACCTGAGAAGGCCCTGTCTGAGGAGGACCTGAAGAACGCCATCAGCGTGCATCATGCCCTGGCCATAAAGGCTGTAGACTATGAGAAGAAGCCCAACGTACTCAAACTGAAGACAGCCGACTGGAGAGTCTTCCTCTTTCAAGCCCAGTAAGAGTCGCTGACTGTCCAGGAAATGCACAGCTTATAGAAGATAGAAATGTCATCACTCACAGGAACACAATGGAGACCAGGGGGAGAACATAGACCTCCCCTGGAACTCAAATCTAATTTCATGCTTGGCTTCTTAGTGAAAACACATTTATCTTCCTTCTTAGTCTGTTCCTTCTCTTTTTCCCCCTCTTTCTGCTCCTTCCCTTAGTATTCATGGCAAACTACTGTAAATAAAGGGCCTAATCAATAAAAAGAGGCTGGAGCTTTCCTCAGGAACCATTTTTAAATGCGTTAATTAGAGGACTTCACTCTGTGACAGTAGTAAAGCAATGCAGCACCTTAATAGGGACGTGGTGGTGAGGTGACATTTCTTCACGTTTCCCACTTATTGATATCTCCAATTGCATTGCACTTCTGAAACAGTCAGCATATGTGACGCATTAAAAATGTTCTAGGCTACTTTGCAGCAAAAAATGTACCTTAGACCATTATCACTTTGTGATGCTCAATCAGATGAATTCTAATTCACTTAAGGCAGCCTTTTAAACACTGGTTCACCGTATAGAAAGTGCTCAGTGTCATCTGTTTTTTTTCCACAGGAGCCCTGAGGAAATGGAGTCCTGGATCAGAGTCATTAACTCGGCGGCTGCCATGTTTTCCGCTCCCTCTTTTCCCGCTGCTATCGGATCGCAGAAAAAATTCAGCCGTCCGCTGCTGCCAGCCACCGCTACTAGGATGTCACAGGTGAAATCATAAACATAAATGCAACATGCCTAAAGATCAAGTATTGAAGCCACCCATGACTGTGAGCCAAAAGAAGCTAAATTGGTCATCCTCTTTCTGTGGGAGAGATAGTGTACTCTTACTGCCCTGTCAGTTTTTGGAGTTTGTGAGCTCATGTATGTGGAAAATGAGAAGATATCAGCATTTGGAGGGATTTATGTAGGAAAGCATGGGTTAAACTTTACTCTCCTACTGTATAGCCAATTCCAGCCAAATTTTCCACAGGCTTAATGGACAACTGACTGATGAGCTGTTTCATGATAAAGGTTTTTTTTTTTCCAAGTGTTGGTACAGTAGCTCTTTTTGAAAACTTATTTTGCTGTCTAAAAAGGCACCAATGGAAATCAAGAAGGCCATCATTATGCTAAAAAATAATAAATCGGGCCTATCAGAGAGATATCAGAACCATTCGGAGTGGCCAAATCATCTGTTCTCCTCTGAAAGACCACAGAAGATGACAGATGATGAAGTGAATGACTTCCTGGGTGGAAAAACCCTTCTTAACATCTAGAACACTCTGTAGAAAAAAGTCATATCATTGTCCGTCTACAATAATGAGACACCTTCATGAATGTACACACGGATGGTTTACCTGAAAGCAGTATGGAGAAGAAAAGGAAAGGCTTATTCTCCAAAGCATACTATATTATCTGTCAGACACGCTGGTGGTAGTGTTATGGTATAGGAATGTATGGCTGCCAATGGAATGGCGTCAGTGGTATCTACTGATGAGCTGACTGCAGAGAGAAGTAGCAGGAGTTTTAAAATTCTGAGCTTGTGTAGAGCTCTACTTTCTGCTTAGACTCCGTCAAATGCTGTAAACCCATAGGAGAGAGCATCAAAGTACGGATGAATATGGACCGAAAATATGCACCATGAAAGCAACCCAAGAGCTTCTTCATAAGACAAAGACATGAAATGTTCTTAAAGGGCTGGAACAGATACCGGACCTCAATCTAACTGAACTGGTTTTCATTAAGCCACAACTGAAGGCGGAATGACCCACAATTTGCCTGCAGTAACCGAAGCTAAATGAAGTAGAGTTGGTAGGGCAGTTCAAGGGAGGAAGCTCAACATTTTATGACCCCCCCCATTTTCCCATTTTGTTATATTGCAGGAGGAGCAACTGAAGTCGCATGAGGCCAAGCTGAAGCACATCTCCACAGAATTAGCTGAACACAGGTCCTACCCTCCAGACAAGAAGGTCAAAGCCAAGGAGGTTGATGAGTACCGCCTTAAAGAGCACTACCTGGAATTTGAGGTAAAGCAAACAGCACTGGCATATTGCGACTTGGTCTTGCATTGCACTTTATTTCATCAGTAAAGCCCTTGTTTTTTCATGTTTACTCTGTCACTTCGACATTCTCTCATTGTCTTTAACACTTTTTCTCCGAGAGTGCTAGAGCAGTGCATCGATTTGACAGAAATGAGCTTATTTACACATGCTGACAGATGCTCTGCTGAACACTGTCTCGTTTAACACTGGACTTGAATGAATGACGGGAAAGAAAGAGAATCTCAGCCGCTACACTTCTGGTGTATTTTTTTTTTTCTTTCTTTTTTTTTCATTCAGTTAGTTGTAATTTTTTTTTCGAATTCAGTTATACTTTGTTTAGTGAAACAACTTGTTCAATGGCTTAGCATCCTCAGAATGGTACGGATGGTATTTTTGTAGCAAGTAGCAGTAGGTCAGACTTGATAAATTCAGTAAAGGAGACACATAATTTCTCTCATAACTATTTAACCCCAAGAATCATCACTTGTGTCTTTGCATTGTGCAAAAGCCTAGTAACTGTGACCATGTATTTTAATTTCACGTCTGTTCCCTTTGTGATTATTTGCCGAGTGTTTGTTCTACTCTCTAATTATGTTGCCCCAAGGCTTCTCACAAATGATATGAGACCATGCTTGAGGGAGCTGCTGTTGTTCGAGAGATTTTTCCAAACTCTCCCACACAGTCTTGTATTCTTGGTACCCTGCACCCTGTAAGGTTTAGAGCAACTTTACTGTAGGTTTACTGTATACTTAAATATGTTTGATGTGCTGAACTGTTTGAACTTGGTATTCCCATTAGAAGCTGTTAGTTGCATGCTCTCAATCATAAGTGCAAATGGTCCATTTTATTTTTTTCATTCATCATTTTCCAGCAAAGTTCATGACATATTAATGAAAACTCCACAGAACCAATAGTAGTTGAGATGTCAGACACAGTATGTGTCATCTCTGTTATAATCTATGGAATGATGAGCACGACAGGGGTATTGGCCCCATAGCTGAACCTTTGGAAGGTGATGTACTTAAGAGGACAAGGCTAAAGAATTGGACACACTAAAGGATTAAAGTGCTGCTGCATCAGTCTCTTCAGGTACAAATGAAGCAAGGGCCAAATTCCACAGTTCATAATGTAAGAAATGGTTATCCATAGCAGAAATTAATCAATGCACCCATATAATGCAAATGAATATATACACCAGTCTCCATTTTGCTGCTGTAGCCAAGTACTTACTAATGATTGACGGTAGCGCTCATGGGTCCTCAGTGACTCTGTCCTTCCTAAAAGTGAAAGTTTAAAATCACAAAGCTGGTTTATCTTTGGTTTACCCAAATTGGAAAACTATTTACTTGTGCATCTATGATTTCTTTGAGGAAATAGAATTGATTTGCATTGTGTTAAGCCTTTTAAATAAATGATGGCAAAAGTTAATGATCAAATGTTGACAACTGTCAAAAGAAAAAAAAATACTTAATTAGCATAATATTTTATTATGAATGCTATATGATTTGAAACATTCAGATTTGTTTTCTTTCTTCCTCCTTTTTTGGACAATTAAAAAAAATTTTTTTTTGCTCACCTGATACCTTACCCCGAACACTTTCACACACATACACACTCCCACACACAAACAGAGCCTCCAGTGTCTGAAAGGCCTTTGCTGAAAATAGCCATTCTTTCTTCAGTCTCAACCCCCTGCTTTTCCTGTTACCTTCAATGACTTTGATAAAGTATTCGGTGGCATGTTTAAAAGTGACCCAGCAGCCCCAGACAATTAATTCGCTATTGATGTAGCAAATAAAGGTCTTTAAAGGTTACTGAGCTACCATGAAACAACAATCATCTTATGCTACAACATGAATATCTCCGGCCATCCATAGCCATTTTGTTAAAGATTTTGGTGTAGACAGAAGCATGCTGGAATCCAGGCAATGTTTGGTAAGTCCATGTGAGGATTTCATATGCTAGCAATGCGGGGGCACCTTAGAGGTTCTGGTGAAGACCAGATGCCTGCAAGTGTATGATTTTGCTAAGAATGTGCACATGGGTAGGTCGAGTGCAGCAATGACTCGATATATATTTATTCAATGGTTTTCTTTGGATGCTGTCTCAGGCTTGCTGATCAGGGATCTAACTCTAAATCTACATCCATATTTCTCTAAAGCTGTCTCAAGAGAAAAACCGATTGTTAAAAGCGGTCTACTAAAAATTTAATTGAGGTTAGATGTTCTGTGAGATGCCCAAAAAAGTTCCAGTGCTTTATTTTCCTATCCACAATGGATAATTTGAATGGATCAAATGAATAAATGCAAAGCTGTTATATGAAACATCAATGGCTTGCTGTACTCTGTCACGTTCAGGGCTGGTTGACGGGGAATGAAGAACTTTTTCAAATAGCGGTTGGCAGGTGTGCTTGATGTAGTAACGAGATGATTTGCAGTAGAGCCACGCTGCCTCCAAACAACCAGGAGATTTAGACTAACGCACAAATCAGAATTCACTATTTTAAATGGGCATCGTGGCACAGTGTGCTATTATCATCATTTATAGCCTTTTCTTTTGCAAATGAGATGAAAGATAAATGGCCAAATCTTGACTCAATTTCTGCAGCACCAACAACATAAAATGGTCAATAGCTATCAAGGAAATTAAGTATATTGGATTCTAGAATGGTTCTGAATGTAATGTTTTGCTGACTTTCTGTAAGATGTTTTAAACAGTAGGGTGTCTGGTTATTATTATTATTAGATGATCTACTTGATTTACAGCAGGTTTCCCCTGCCTCGTTCTGCAGTACTGGGACAAGCATGACTCATGAGAGGTCTCCCACAGGCCATAAGACTGCTGAACACATTGTTTTTCACTGCATTTAACACTTTTCTTACCCACCTAACTCTTTACATTACATTACATGTACTACTATGAACATAATTATATACCTTTATAGAATCACTTCTACTTCTTTTTAGCAGAATTCTACCATACAGTACAGATTACATTTTTTCATGCATACAACATTGTCTATTGTACATTCTAGATTTTACCTTTATATTGTATTCCCTCAGTATCTCTACTTATTTATACCATATTGCTGTTAAGTTCTCAAATCTAACAAAATACAATTGCACTCCTTGAAAAGTATGAAAGGAATGAAATTCATTGGGATGTGCTGCTGTAATAAAATCTGTGGGGTGTTACTGTAGCAGGAGCTTGGTAGATTGACTGAACAAAAAATATATATATTATTAGTATTAGTATTATAATGGGCATTGTTGGCTCAGTGGTACAGTAGGTGTCTCACCTGCCATGTTGAAGAACCAGTTTCAGTTTCCACCCAGTGCCCAAACCCCAGCCACTGGATGCGGTGCCTAACAACATTATTATTATTATTATTATTATTATTATTATTGTGATACATTTTAATCATACCCATTATTTTAAGTCACCGTACAAAATACATACATTCAGTAAATAATTGTTTAAAGTTGTTAATAAATTTTAAGATGTATAAGATGCAAAAAATTGAATGCAACCTAAAATCCTAATACTGAGCCGTGGTTTAAATATGGCTAGTGTTTTAGTGTTACAAACGTTTCCTAGGAGAGAATTTTAGAGCCGGGGAACAGTAAAGAGGAGGCTGAATGTGGAGGAGCGAAGAGGGAGAGTTGGGGTGTAGAAGTGTATGAGCTCTGAAAGATAACATGGAGCACGGTAATGGAATAAAATAGAAAATTTGGATAATTTCGAAGGGGTGATGTGTTGCATGCAGGGAAGCCAGGTTATAATGCAGGTAGCAGAATTCTGAATCAGTTTATGCGAGATTTTATGTGGTAGACAAAAGCGAATTACAGTAATCAATGCAGGAGGTGAGCAACACATGGATGATAATGGTGGTGCTTTGCAGGGTGATGTATGGGTAGAGACGGGCAATGCCACGAAGGTGGAAGTAATGTGACATGGTGATGGTGTTGACAAGGAATTAAGGAATAGACCCCTGTCAGTGATGATACCCAAGATCTCTTTCATCTCGCTCATCTCGTTCATCGCTTTGACTTGGGCCCCGAGGCAGGGTACACCCTCGACAGGGTGGCAATCCATCGAAGGGCACACAAATACACAATACGGGCAATTTGTGAACCCCAATTAGCCTAATCTGCAAGTCCTTTGGACTGTGGGAGAAAACCCACAGGAAACCTACCAAGCATAGGGAGAACACTGCGAGACAGGAATCGAACATGGCCGGGAATCGAACCCTTGGAGGTGCAAGGCGACAGTGCTAACCACTACACCACTGTGCCACCAAACCAATCATATAGAAAAATAGAAAGAGTACATTTGGAAAGACGAATCTCTCTGTCTTGTACACGGCGATGTGAAAATAAATTGTAATTCCAAATAGATTTTTAAAAAAAATCTAATATCTCTTGGTACTTTCTGTTCGAAAACACAGCATGTTAGTTCCTTTTCACATAATATTTGAGATAATTTGGTTGATAATGTTTTATTCCATCATTTATATACTGTGCAAATGGCCACAGTAATAGTTGTCTGCTCCTTTCACCCGTCCTGTTTGCAGCACTGCACTTCAGAGCTCTCAACCGGGCACGGATGAAGTGGAGTGATGTCCTGCAGCGTGCTTCAAACGCTAAGCACACCTCCCTCAGATCTTCACAGCAGTGGCGTGAAACTCTGCGGAACAAAGCCCTTGTACTGCATTACCGTCAGATAACGCAAATCTTTCGGTGCTTTGTGCTTCTCTGCTCCCTTCATCTGAGCATGCCGCACATAATACACAGCTATAGCTCGGACATGCTTGAGCTATCTGTCTAATTCATGTGAGAGACACATACTGTACATGTGACACATGTGACACATACATCCTTTGCAGTGCACCGCAATCACAAAGCAGGAAACAGCGCTCCATCATACTGTAGCTCGAGAACCATTTAGTCCTTCAAAATGGAACGAGTCTAAGAAGGCGAAGAAACTATCTTCATATTTGCTGTGTGGTCCAAGGAAGTAATTGATTCTGCACAAAACTCCTTTAGGTGTGTTGCAGATCAATAGCTTCGTCTGTGCGTGCTACACTTGATTGATTAAAGCCCTGCCTTTAATCAAATGCCTAATGCTACAGTACATTATCGTGTGTGAGGTCCTGAAAGAGGTGTGTATTGATCGTAAACGCAGAAATTAAACTGTTGTTGCTGAAGTGTTTTGTCCAGGATGTGAAAGGGTGATCATGTACAGTATGTGTGCATGACTCCAGGATCTGAAATACAGTAACCTTATGTTATGCAAGACAGTGTTGAAGAGCTGCGTGTTCTCTGCAGGTATAGCGGATGCATTCTGCCCGCTGTAGGCACTATTGTACATCGATCAGCCGTATTATTAACTTTTGACTTTTTGGCAATTTGTGCTGCATTGGCTTTTCTGTGGGATTTGAACCAGATGGGCTGGCCTTTGATCCCCGCAGGCATGGGTGAGTCTTAAATGCCCATGTTGATGTTAAGAGCAGTTGGAGTGTTGGAGGGGGTGGGGGATGGGGGTTGATCTCATGCCAAATGGCATTTTTTAACTTGTTTTGGAAAATTATTATCTGCAGGCACACATGGATGTTTACAGCAAAACATTTCTGTTTGAAAATCATTATATATTCTTCTTTTTGAAGCATTGAACTATCACGAGCACTGGTTTGCCTCATTTGGGAATCATAATATTTACAAAAGAAAATGAAGCAAACAGATAAAAGGATCAATAACACCTTTATAACCTTAGGGGACCACAGATGAATCTGGCTGGTTGATGCCCAATATGGCACATCCCTGCACTGCACTATGATAAGTTGCTGTCATCAAAAACCAGAGTGTACCGTAAGTTGGTAGGAGAAATGCCAATGAGGATGTAAACTGAAGTCTTTATATTGTTTTTAATGTTTCAGATGATTTTCAAAAAGATTTTGTGTGTACCAAACCTCAACACCTCTTTTTATCCTCACTACTAGTTGCTGCCATGACTCACTAAAAAGAACCACAATCAAAGACACTGAATTACATATTTCCATGGCCACAAACACAATTTGGGGCAAAACTGTGACAGGCAGGTGGAGTTATAGTGTTTTGTAAAATGATGCAAAATTCATTTTGATGGAATAAAAAACCCATAAGAAACAATGCACAAAATATTTTCAAACAGCTTGTAATATTTGCTTTTGTAAGTCTTGCTTTTCTCAAAACTTCCAGAAGGAGTTATCTCGTTTTGTCATAATGGAATCTTGGTAGTATGTTAGTATCTTACTGTAGTTTCATAAACAGCTTTCATAATGTCAGACACCAGAAGATCTAGCTAGCTGGTCTCGCTCACCTCTGACACCTACAGTATGATGTCTGACCCGTGTTCTGTATGGCTCATCCATGGTAATCAAAGTCATTATGACGCTGCTTTCTTGTATTTTAAACTGAAATTGTGTGATCAGTTGAACCAAGGATAATCATCAGTCTCAAATGCTGCTGCTGACTAAGCATGTATTAAGCATGTATTACAGACGTTGGCAAAAAACGCTTTATTTTAATTTGGTTTTGCAATTGAATTATTTAAAATTTGCACATACAATCTGCTGATTAGCTTGTAGTACTCTGGGTTTAAATGCATTGTTATTAAAATGTATATATTTAGATATTTCTGAACAATATACTGAAGTACTTAAGGTTGCAAAGTCCTAACATTTGAAATAAAGAATTGCATGTGCACCCTCTTACGGTGTAAAAGTTAATGGATATGTGAGGTATGGAGAAATATTACACAAAACAAACATTACGGGTTAAGACATTTTGAAACTGTTAACAACCATTAATTAATGATTAATTGTTTCATTAATAATTTAATGTCCCTAAATATAGATCAGTGGAGCTGATCAATTTTTTTTAATCCGTCTCTCTCTCTTTGCCGTTTGCAGGAAAACCGTTACGAGACGTACGTGAAGCTGTTGAAGGACGGAGTGAAGGAGCTCCTAAGTGCTAAAGAGAACGATGCAGCTCTGAAGAAATCCCAGTCCAGCCCACACCTCAACCAGGAGTCCCAGCCAGCTGCCGCCAAAATCAAGCGCAACACATCCGAGAGGAAGGACTACCGTCCCGAGACGCCCAAGGTCACATAGAGCAGCGTGTCCTCATCCTCCCCCTCTCTTGAAAAACAAGAGCCATTCTTCACAACATGTGAAATTCGATTTTGATGTAATTTATTATCTGCCACTGTTGTAAACGGAAAACTGTTGTGTAAACTGTAATTGAATTGATACTCGTCCTCTTTAGATCGACTGGTGCTCGTGTAGCTGTTTGTAGGAGACATTACTTAACATGCGTGTGGTCCTTTAATTTCCTTTCAGTGTCGTCGACATCGTCACAGCTGTCATTGTCGTTATGAGCGTGTGATTTCCTCGCGAGACGTTCAACTCGATTTCGTTTCCCGCCGCGTCGCGTCTCGAAACTTGATTTGCCTTTCACTCAAGAGGAGTTGTGCTTTCCCGCCTAGAGTCCCGTGCCGATTTCCACAGCAGTTTCTTTGTGCATACAGTAGGCAGTAGCCGTGTCCTTTCTCAGAAGGTCATTTTAGTACGGAAATGAATCGAACGTTGAAACCGCAGCTTATACGCGAGTAAGGCTTCCAGAGAGAACTGACAGGAGACTTGAATGCGTTTCTCCGAATCGCGAGAAAACGTTCTTTAAGGACCGCCGAGATTTTTATTTTTTCATTACAGTGATGCATCAGGATGTAAATACAGAAACGCAGTGCATCAGGTCATGATCAACAATCTCAATTGTACCAGCATGTTACAGCAATGTAGAGAAGTTTTGTTCTTTTGTAACGATAAACTCGAGGTACTTCATTTAAAGCTAAGTTGAGTTGTATTTTACAAAACACGGCTTTTCAGACCTGCGGAATGATGTGCATCATTGGTTGCAGGCGAGCCAATTATTTTTTTAAACTCTTAAAATAAAAAGTATTCTGCTTTTTTTTTTTTTTTTTTTTTTTCCTCTTTTTTGTTCTTTTCTTTTTTTTCTTTTGCGTAGTGTAAATGCCAATGCTCCTTTAGTGTATTTTATAATCTTATATATTTGGATTTATAATTCTCAGTTCAGGAACATTATTGTTGTAAAGACAAAATTAGTATTTATAGTGCACTTTATGACTTAGTTCTTCTGTTTAAGTATTTAGAGCTTTATTAAAAAACAAAATAATAATAATAATAGTGACGCATTTCTTGGCTACATCGCAGGTTTTTTCAGGCCGTGTACATCGTGTTTAGCTTATTGAAGGTACTGAGCTGAATGTACGTTTATTTTATTTTTTTCTTCTTCCTGTCAGCTCAAGTTGTAGTGTGTTCGTCTGTCGGTGGTTTTGTAGTTTAGCCCTTAGACGTAGGTCGTCGCGCGAAGACAAAGTTTCCTAATTCGGAGGCTATTTACGATGCTGTATAACGAGGAACGATCGCCTTCGGTGACGTCGTATTCATTAGGCAAAGGATGGAACACTATGAAGATTTTTACACTTCCATTGCTTATTGCACAGATTTCTTTCCGCCGCAGATCCACACACACCGTTTTCAGTAATTGAAGGTTTGAATTGAATTCGAATTGAAGTATAGTCAGGCTGTTTGAGGATATTTTGGGTTAGTTCATGCAAGTCCCTCCAGTCATAAATGATGTTTACTTGAACTAGACGTATTAAAATATGTAGGACACTTTATTTTTATTATTTGTAGGTTATTATTTTTTGTTTTCATTGTTTATTTAGTACACCTACGGAATGATGAATGTGAGCGGATTGGATCGTAATAGTTGATCGCAAGCTCACTCAGAACAATAATTCAGATCGGTTTCTGTGTTGCTTTTGCTCTACAGCAGCTACACACTAAGCTTCATTATTAGCGCTTCTTTCTTCGCTCAATACCACTATTTTTATTAAATAACAGTAAGGATTTTAATATTTAAGCACTTAATATGTACTTTCAGCTTTCACATTCGCTTGTTAACGTCCAGCATTTAAAAGGTGTTTTTTTTTTCTTTCTCCCAGCGTCTTGGAGTTGACCTGAAGAGATCGACATCCTTAATATTGTTCGTGTATGACTACATCTATACTGACCAAATAGTTTCCCTTGTTAATAGAGAATATTTTTATTTCAGCAGCACAGTTTCATTCCTTCGACGTAAGGAATCGAATCGATCTTAGTCATTAATTTTGATGGAAAGATGATAGGATGATACAAACTAACTAAAAGGTAAGGTTAAAAAAAAAAATAGAACACGGGTATACATTTGTTTAAAAAAAAAAACATTTTTGGCACGTCTGTTGCAGGTTCTCTCTCTCTTTATTTTTCTTCTTTTTTAATAATAGGAGTTGTATTTAAATTCTACCAACATCAACTTCAAGTAATAATCCATAACATCACTTTTTTTTTTTCTTTTTTTTCAAACTGGAATTTTCAAAACTGGATGGTGTACAGTACATTAGGAGAGGTCTGATGTTTTTTGCATAGACTTTGTTGCCTTATAAAAATTCTCATAGCTCCCGAGATTTGTCTGTTTACTCTAGCAAACCTCGTGCTAATGTTAGTCCAGACCTCTTAGTCCATGTCCAGATCAGAAGAGAGCTCCAAGGGGGGGGGGGGGGTTCAAGTCCAAAGCCGGTGATGCCCTACCTTTAAAAAAAAAAGAAAGAAAGAAAAAAAGGATTAATTGGCAGGATTTAAAATGACCTGGACATGATGGAGCTCAGGAAAGGGTTTGAAATTAGTATAAAAGCTGACCATCTAGACTAAGATGTTGATTAATAAACTCTATAATATCTTGTCATCTGTGTTCGGACCAGTGTATCAGAGAGCAGCTGAATCTGTACATACTCATGCCTCAGTAGACAGTGATGCACCTTAGCCTTCTGATGGACTGTTTGGTCTCCAAACACCACTTAGAAATCTCTCTCTCAAAGCTGTGATCTTGTACAATCCTTTAACTCTGTAAATGCTGTTCTATATAACTGTCGCCTTGTGTTCAGAGGATTCCACTTTTCCGCTTGCTCAACTGATCTCTTTGTGTAAGAGCGTGTCTTACGCCCTACAGGAGATCCGAGATCCAAGATCAGGGACACAGTGCTGGTGTCATACAAACTGTAGACGGTTTCAGTGAATAAAATATACAGTATTTAATTCAATGCAACACCTCTTGTCGTTTTTTTTTTCCCCTCTTGTGATGAATTTTCCTTCTTGCTATATACTGTATGCATATATACATTGTTAATGTCAGGAAAGCTGTTGCCTTGAAAATGTTGGTGAGCGAGTTAATCAAAAGATCTGTGCTTCATTGAAATGCTTTCAGCCAAGGTAACAGTACAGCCTCCTACAGAGGATGCATAAGAAAATACCAAGTAACCCATGGCAACACAAGAGCCGAGAGCTGATTTAATGAAACAATATCAATGCTAAGCTCCGTATAAATGTAGCACTTTTAAAGTGTTTTTTTGCTCATCACCCTGTTTCTTTTAAGGAGATGATCCTATTATTTAATTCACAGTTGCTATGGAACCGAATCATTCGAATCTACAGTGTTTCTCACAATTTCCAGAAGTGCAGGACAAAATATTTAAGAGCTGCTTTTCAAGTGGACTTGTGGAGGTAGACTGATTATGCTTCCATAACAGTGGTTTCAACACTATGATGTAGGCAGTCACGCTTTTTGATGGTGAGGGTCATGGTACTTCTGGAGCCTCTTATGGGAACACTAAGGTGGGAACGCACCCTGGATCGGACACCAGTCATAAACAAAACTGTCGCACACTTACCTAAGGGAAATCCGATCCACCTCCAGGCATGTTTTGGGAAGGAAACTGAAGAACACAAATGAAACACGTACAGACAGTAACCCAAGCATTGGCCATAGAGTTGCGTAATCAATTTTTCTCCACTGTTGTGTTTTTTTTTTATTTTTATTTTTTTTAACTCATGGTATTATCCATTCATTTTGTGAACAGGTTATTTGAAGGTGGTGGTGACTCAGTAATTAAGGCTTTGGGCTTGCAATCAGAAAGCTGTTGTTTAAATCCCAGCACCACCAAGCTGTCACTGCGGGGTACTAGTCCAAAACCCTTCCAAAAAACTTCATCTGCTGAGCTTAATTTTACTTTGTACAAAAATGCCTGCAAGTCTTGATTTGTCCAAAGTTAAATATGGCAAAATAACAATGTAAAATGCTACAAGAATTACTGAATCTTTTTAGCCTCACAATTAAATTTCTTTTAAACACTCTGATGGAGAGCGTAAACCGGAGCGATGAACAGGAGACCGAGCAGGACCGAGAGAGAACCTTTCATGTTGCGATGTGTCTGAGGCGGAAGGTGCTGGATATCCCGAGACTGGAGGCACATCATCGATCAGTTAAACTGGCATATTAGACCTGTGTTAGTAATCAAACCCACAGTTTCTAATGAATCTCATTCATAGGATGGAGCAAGAGCAAGACCATCAACAACAAACTGCTTTCCTGCTAGGATATCAGCATTAACACACACACACACACCCCACAGCATTTACACACACAAAACACCAGGAAGGGTTCCAGAGCAGATGGCCGTTCAGCATCCATAATTATATCATTTTTAGAGCAATAATTATGATTAAAAAGAAAAGAAACCTGCCCCCCCTTCGTGAAATGCCTCTTTCACCCCTTGTCACATGCACGATTTTAAACATAAGCCCATATAATGTTTTTATTTATTCTTACTTATGTAAGCACAGTATGTCCATAAACACACTTATCTGTAGATAAAAGTTACATAAGTAGAACGTACTGATTGGAAACAGTTGCTTAGAAACGCATCGTTGCGATGCACTTCACATGATGGAGAGCCGAGGAGGGAGCGAGGAGCTGATGTCAGTAAGTATGGGTTTACTTCAGAGAGCACTCAGACATTGCTATACTGGAAAATCACATATTGTTAAAGTGCATGCACCGTTCTGTACAGCTTTAATGAAAGTGCCTTTGGGGGGGGGGGAACGCTGTATGGGCGGAGATGGACTTTTACTGACAACACGTACTGTACATTTAAAGCATTCAACATCCATGTTTAAAAAAGTATTTATTTAAAACAACCAAAATGACAACCCTAACCGAGAACTATTTAAGGAATAAAACATTGCAAAGTATTATTACTGTACTGCTCTATTTACAATGGTCGTTTTTTTTTTTAATAGTTGTTTTATTTGTTGATGAATGTATTTAATCTTGTGGAACATCTACAAAGTGAATAGATAGATAAATAAATACAGCCATGTGTAAAACTTACTACCCCCTCTTTTAACTTTTAAAAACAGTAAAAATCATCTGATCATAGCAGGTGTTAGTATTCGGCAAATAAAACCTTAGACGAACAACAATATACAGGTAGTCCCTGACTTACGAACATTCGAGCTACAACCAGATACCAATATTTACAATTATCTACAATATTTTCAGTGTGTAAGTGAATGCATAAAATGTTCAATGTCCAGTATGTTGTATATGTGCGCGTGTGGAGGTTCAGAAGAAATGGGTCGCCTAACTTGTTTCAGTGAATCAGTCCGGAAGCACGACGAGAAAATGGCCGTCCTGTAAAGTGTCCTGATGGAAATAATTCTGATTTTGGAAAATCCTCAACAAAACAGAGCTCAAAGTCCAATACACTGGAAAATAGCTGACAAAACAAATTAAAGGCGCAGAGACAACAAAGTGACATCTCTCGGTTTTCATGCACACCCAAAATGAGAGAGCTAGGAGTCATAGAAGCAAAGGTATTCAGTCCCAAAACAATCCTCATAACTTAGAAAGGGACTTGCTTTGTGCCAAGGTTGACTTATTTTACTGTGCTATGGAGACAAAGCCAAAAGTTTTAATATAAGCTTCGTGGAGGTGCATACAAAATTGAGGGAGATACAGTATGTCTGACTAGTCCTGAATCCAATAAAAGGGAATTTTGGGAAAACAGTCAGTATTCATTCATTCATCTTCTATACCGCTTTATCCTTATATACAGGGTCGCGGGGGGCCTGGAGCCTATCCCAGGAGGCTTAGGGCACAAGGCGGGGTACACCCTGGACAGGGTGCCAATCCATCGCAGGGCACACACACAT
The DNA here is from genome assembly GCA_030522415.1 of Channallabes apus. Classification (NCBI taxonomy): domain Eukaryota; kingdom Metazoa; phylum Chordata; class Actinopteri; order Siluriformes; family Clariidae; genus Channallabes; species Channallabes apus. Next base: position 13,280,222 of record CM060120.1, read on the forward strand.
AAACAGTCAGTATAATTCCTTAAAAAAATAATAACAATAATAACAAGCCATTCTTGTGTGGTGCAGATTTTGCCACTTCACCTACATTAAATGTCAAAGTTTTTGCCCTAAAAAGTCCCCTGATGGTGTCCCTAGTAATATACAGTACAGTACATACATCCAGCACAACCAAGTTGCCACTGTTGGGCCTTAAACCCTTAACCCTTAACTGCTCCAATGTATAATAAGATAAAAATGCAGATCATTCTGGATAAGGGCATCTGCCAAATCCTAAATGTACATACAGTACACATATACAAGATTTAAGTGAAGTCGAGTAGGATTTTATTTCAACTGTATATGGTTGAAATGAAACATTGTTCCTCCAGGACCAAGGTGCTACATATCACATAAATTAACAAAACTAGCTAAGAGCTATAAAAAGGCCACAAATGGAAAAAATTAGTGAAAGAAATGGTTTCAAAGTGCAGTGTAAAAACTTGTAAAAACAAAACTTCCAACTTTTGTTGAAGTACAAAAAAACTACACATGGATGCAGCTACTAGGAAGATTGCGAGTTGCCCAGTTGCAATGCTTCTATTACCGCTATAAACTATGTTTCCCCCCTTATTAATCTCAGGCAAAAAAAAAAGCTTGTCATGTTACCACGTAACCTAAAAATGTAAAGACATCTGTCCTGAATTCTTTCCAATGTTGGAAAAGCTGCAGTTTTGCCTCTGATACAACATGTTTAAACTGGAGACTCCTTCCATAAATGTAATTAAACGCCTCTCCACGGAAAACAAGTCCTGTTATTGTGTAAATCTTAAGGGTAGAAGTGGTGCTTTCAAATAAACCTGTGATTTGAATGACAGTTTTCACTATTGACTGATCAGAACACTTTCTTGAGAATTTGACAATATGAGGTATAAGTTACTGTACACTAATCTTTAATAACTGAATTAAGGGGCCTTCTACAGTATAACCAACCAAATCTACTTTAAATACAAAAGAGTCTAGCTCTAAATTGTTAAAATGTAAAAAATAAGATTTTTATATCTTTCTTTGCTAATTATTTCTAATTAAAGTGATCCAATAAAAATATTACACATGTTCATATTTCAATCACAAATAATAAAAATTCTGAAAGCAGCACCTGTAACCTGTTTTAAAAGGGCCCATTTAATCTATGATGGGCTGAATAAATAATGGAGAGAAAGAAGGATAGATTAACAGCTAATCATATTCATGAAGAGCTCTTCACATTCATTAGGGAAGCCAAAATTCTTAGCTTGTACCTCAGCTAATGGCTGTAATTACTGCCAAACTGATTCACTTGTCCTTTGTTGGGCCCTTAGGCTAAACGTCTTTTCGGCAACACAAAGGTCACACTCACAAAAACAAGATGTAGGAGGTTAACAAAAAAAAAACTAGAAATGAATATTGCAACAAGTGACAGCAGCACTTACATCTCTGTTTCAATAAGCAACTAAAGATAATAAGCAGGCTCTGTAACTTTGCTCATCTCTTTATCCGCTTTACAAGGTGTGTATTTCTTTGCCAACCGTACTTGTGCTTTCCACAGTCTTTTTCTTGTATACAAACGTCTGCTCACACACAAAATGGGATAAATTAATTATATTTATGCCATAATGTATGTGCAAGTCTCACACTCAAATGTGGGAAAAAATCCTTCATACTCTCAGAGCAGCTCTTTCCCAATTTGAGTCTTGGAATATATTCACTGTAAGATCACTGATGCGATAACCTGGTGATTCAGTACATTCAGGTCCTCATTTTTTGCCACATATTGAAACATTGCTGAGCCTAGACCTGACCAACTGAAGCAACACTTCATGAGCTTCCATTGCTCTAAAGTCCAATAATAATGCTCCAGTAAAATGAGCATACAAGTCATTTTCGTAAGGACATTCAGCAGTTTATATCCCATCCTGTGAGTTCTCCTTCCATTGAGCATGTTGAAATGATCTTACTGTCACTATTAAACATTGCTGTTATTTCTACTGTCAATTTTTTTAATGCTGCGGCTTCACCAAGTGAATGAATGACCATAGAATTATATCACTGAACTTGTTTCACAGTTTCTCTATATTTTCTAATCCACAAGAGATTTGTTTTGAAATGAGCTACAAGATCATTTCTGCTGACATAAGCTTCAGGCATAATGTACCCACTATGGAAAAGATTGCATGTACAGTAAGATATACTCGTATCAATTTACTGTTTCAGTGAAAAACAGATTTTCTTTCTTTTTCTTAAAAAAAAGAACAGATTATATTTCTATTTATTACATACATTTATTACAGGCATTCGGTCTTATCCAGAGCGACTTACATTTTTATCTCAGTACACATCTGAGCAGTTGAGGGTTAAGGGCCTTGCTCAAGGGCCCAACAGTGGCAACTTGGTGGTTGTGGGGTTTGAACCTGGGATCTTCCGAACCGTAGTCCAATGCCTTAACCACCGAGCTACCCCTGGCCCCATAGGATTTAAATTAATGTATCCTATTCTATATATTATATTAATGCCTATTTTAGTCAGAATTATGAAAAGCTTGATGATTAATGCAAAATCACTGTGAACTTATAATTAAGAAACGAGTAAGAAGGGACATTCTGTTTATATAGATAGTAGTGCTTCCTGGAGAAAGCACTCTCGTCTGTTTACAAGCACCTCCCACTCGGGCTATGGGCTGGATTTGAACAGTAATTGCATTTCAGTGTGGCACGACTGCAATGCTCTGATGAAAATGATTTACTTTTGAATTAAAGTGCGTGTTTAATTATTAAAAAGCAATCCACTATAGTGAATGTTTTTGCTATACCTTTAAATAATCGCTCAGATTTCCTTTAAAGTTAAAGGTGGCAAGGCTTAATTTTAAGGTTTATTTTTACCAATGTGGCAATGACCCTGACCCAAAATTAAGTTCACATTCACATACCGAAAACAACCTCTATGATATACAGTACAAGGTTCTGCTGGGGATATTAGTATGAGCTGCCTGATGCCAGAGATTTTCCATCAGGCTTAAAAGCATGGCATTAGAAATGAACTTCATTCCCATTGTCTTGTCAGATGGCTATAATTCTGTGGCTTTAATGGTTGGCATGATGGACCTGCTGGCAAGTGCACTTGGGTCATACCCATTTGTCCTTTCAACTTTAATAACCCAAAGTTTTAAATCATATTACATGGCAAAAAAGAAATCAATACACATTGATATGAGTCCTCGATTCTTTAAAGGAAGACACACTTCTACAGCAAGGTGATGCTAAAGAAGTTTTTAAATTATTATTTTACATTTAAATGACAGAATTTGTAGTGATGAAAAAAATATAGATGCTTGTGTCAACATTAACAAAATAATCATTACTATATTAAATACACTTTCTGGCCAGAAAAAGTCACACACTTATATGTCATTAGACTGCCTTTAGCTTTGATGATGGTGTGCAACATGGTGGCCATTTCATGTATAAAAATGTTTCCTCATGTTCCCAGAACCATGATGATCTCAATTGATGATGTGGAAACTCGACCATTCAGTACTGTATATACAGTTCATCAGCCGACTTTAATTTATAATGTCGCTGAGCCTAGACACATTGTGTCTATGAAAATGCTTTTACGTTCACTGTTAAACATAGCTGTGGTTTCTACTTTCATTTCTAAAGATGTAACTTTACCAAGTGTTTAACTGATTTTTGATCGCAAACATTCGTTTTTTTCGCACTCCATGAAATCGACAGGTCGGAATTATACTTCCAGATTTTAATACCATTTAATATTGCATCAGGAATCTTCTTACTTTCCTAGCTTGACACTTCCAATAACGCTTCAGTTTGTCTTTCTAATTCCTAAAATGTAACTAATGAACTGTATCTGCTGGTTGAACAACCTCAGCGTGACACATGCTAAAGAAAGGAATTATCACTGGATGGACCATTTCAGTGATCCATGAAGTCAGCTGAGGTTCAGTACAGAAGACCCATCACCAACTGTGGTTAAATCCAGTGAAGCTTAGATCCTTGGTGTTGAAGAGGGAAAAGGCCTTTGACAAGGACCATTTCAACATTGGAGACACCCAGATCCTATCTATAATTGAGAAACCAGGGAAGAACCTGTGACCTCACTTGGTTTATGATAGTGGCTTGGATTACAGAGGAGCGTGAGCAGCATTGCCCTCTACATGCAGAACAACAAGCTGAAGCTCTTTTTCAACAGCTGGAATCAGTTGAATAGGAGCCAGCCAGCAAGATGGTGGGGACGTAGCAGCAGGGAGCCTGGACAAGATGGGCCGAGCTTTGAAAGATGATGCCCATACTATAAAATTCTTAATCCAGGCTGTCTATGATGTTTTGACTTCCCCATCCAACTTATAAAGCAGGGGGAAGATGGGAGTGCCAGCTTCCCTGCTGTGCATGACCAGATACTGGACCACATACTCAGCTGCTGTCCAAAAGTCCTGGGCAAAGGGCACTATCGATAGAACAACAAATAATTTTCTCCCCGTGCTTAGTGGGTTTCCTCCGAGAACTCCAGTTTCCCCCCACAGTCCAAAGACATCCAGATTAGGCTAATTGTTGTTCCCAAATTGCCCATAGTGTGTGAATAAGCATGTGTTTCCTGTGTGTATGTGTGTGCAATGCGATGGATTGGCAACCTGTCCAGGATGTACCCCGCCTCAAGCGGTCAACAAGCTTCCATATTCCATCAAGAAAAAATGTTTTAGGCTGAGCTGCAAGCTACCAATGCACCACTGTCTTCACTTCTTCATCAGAAGTGAATCTTCGTCCTCGTAGGGCTGCTTCTGGGAATCAAACAGGTGAAAGTCCAATGAAGCAGAGATCGGGAAGATGCTTTAACGTTCTATGCATAAGTGACGACAGTGTGGGAAGAAGTGAGCGGACATGAATTGTCATACAAGATCACAACCCCCGAGAATAGCACAGGCGTTTAATCCGAGGATTAGGCTGCAGCTCTTCAATAAGCTTCTCATTGTAAATTTTTGAGGATGTTTCTGTTCCATACTCCCCCTTTTATTCTCAGGCTCGTAGTGACGAATCTATGTCTCGTTGTCAGTAAACTTTCACCTTCCTTAGAGTATCCGACCAAATTTTATTTGCAGATATCTAAACACTTTCACTATACTGTACACAAATTATTTGTTAAATAACGGCACCAGACTACGAAAAATTAATCACATCCTCAGATTACAAAAAATTAATTGCTCTTCTTTGGTGTAAATCATAAGTGGGGCATCTGTTTTTGTTCGTAGCGCAGTTACAAATGAACCGATGTAACACATTCGCACCGGAGTGTACATGTAGATAATTTTTGACTCACTGTGCTGCTGTGTGTTCTTATAAAATACATTTTAAACTCTGTCAGTACAGAGAAACACAGCGATGTGGATCAGATGAACAGAGTCATACAGGGTGGTGAAAGTATGACTAAAGTGATCAAAGTATTCTGACTACAATTTCATACAATAGAGAAGGTGAGTCACCTCTTTTGCCCTATTCAGGTTACCCAATACACAATCCAAGTTTCAACCAAATGGTGAAAAATAATGGCAGGGATGGAAAAGGGAAAGTCAGCACTAGACACAATGCCTGAAGTAAGTGCTAGTTGTAGGAATGTTTTTGAACGTCCAGATTCTGGTATAAAATCTCTTTTCTTTTTTCTCTATAAGTGCAAAGCAACACATGAGGGAAAAAACATTAGAGAGATATTTCATATATATATAATAGGGTTGTTCCGATTCCGATACTGGTATCGGAAATGCTGCCGATACCACAAAAAAAACTGGCATCGGAATCGGCGAGTATTTGAGTCCACGTACCGATCCGATACCATTTTCCTAAACATAACCTATTTATGCCTGCTAGCTTTGCTAGCTTAGCTTACTTACAGAGTGTCACGGCGTGCGCCTGTGACGGGCGTGCGCCCAAATTGATATCGCTCCTCGCTCACTAGTTAGGCGGCCTCCCCCCCCCCTTTAGGTATGTGAAGTAGCAGGGCCGCAGAATCAGGCAACGGCCCATGAGCTATCGGCGCTATAAAACACAGCGGGGAGTGTAGCTCGGGGTCTGACTGTTGGGAAGCTGGACTTTGCGACGCGGTGGATTTTATGAGAGACAGTGGCACAAGAGTGGGGCGATGTGATGCGCCCCAGAGACTTTAAAAAGGGGCGGCGCCTTTGATCTCCGCGAGAGGAGCGCATGAACGAGCTGCGCGAGCTCCCGCGGCACCTTCACTTCCGCGTAGAGCCCGCCTTCGCATCCCTGCTATGGAAGGGGAAAAAGGCCGCAGAGAGCCTTTAACCCTTTCCTTCCCCATTTTTCTAAATAAATTACCCTTTTTCCTGTAAGACCTCGCCTCGTGTCCGTGTTTCATGGTGTCGCCCGTGCACTTAGGGTCGAACCCGTTACACAGGGCTAGTAGTATTTTACTTAAAAAAGAAATTATTTATATATATATATATATATATATATATATATATATATTGTGGCGTGGGCGGGGCGGCGGCTGACGACCGTCATGCCTTGCGGGGGTTTTCTAGCGTTTTTAGACGCTAGCAGGGATCTTGGAGGACGAGTGGGCTTACTGGCTCCCCAATGCAAATGGCTGGGGAGTAGTTTATTACTCTCAGCACAAGCACATATACACAGGTCAAGCACACACACATACACACGCCCAACTTGGCCGAAGCCTCTAACCCAAACACCCTTCTCTCTCATAGTGGACACACAGAAAACCCCCGCAAGGCATGACGGTCATCAGCCGCCGCCCCGCTCACGCCACACTGCCCCCACCTGAGCTGCAACCGCCCCCGGGTCACCATGACAGTCTTGGAGGCGTGAAGGCGGTCGGCGTCATGAACGCCGGGGTCCTGTTGTAGTGCACATTGTCCCGGAGGCGGTCCGGCCTCCTCAGAGTTCGATGTCTCGCGGTCTCGGTGGAGCAAAACTCGCGCCCGCCTCGCCAACCGCACCCGGTAGATGAAATCAGTGAGCTGAGCGAGTACCGTACAGGGGCCCACCCAGTGAGACATGAGCTTGGGTGAACGCCCTCTCTTCCTTCCGGAGGAACACACCCACACCTGCTCACCAGCAGCAAAGCCTCGCCCCTGGCTGTGAGTGGCCACGCCCACACGCTGCACAGGTGCCGTGTAGTGGACAAAGCGCTCACTGTCCCGCTGCGGCGCAGGCGAAACGACTGCGGGCGATGCTCTCTGCGAGGCAGTAACTCGGCACACGCGCTCTTCACCTTGCTCGCAGAACCGGGATAAAGCGTTGGTGTTAGCGGGTAGTTGTCCCGCTCGGCCTGCTACCGGATATTCACCTGGCACGACAACCGGCGCTCGTTCAACGGCTGCTGGGGTACGTTGTCCCGTGCCTCGGCATCGCCGCGAAACCCCGGAGACTAGTACGTGGCCTAGCCATGACGGGTAGCCCTGTCCCCGGGCTAGATTCACCTACCGAGTGCCCCCGAGCTGCGGGCGGTCGCTCGGCTCTTTCGCCGTGAAGCACCGCAATTATGGGTTCAGCACGCTGTGCTGCGCGTAGCGCCTCGGTAAGGGAAGCTGGTGCTGCTAACCTGATGTGCTCACGGAGTCGCGGCGGTCGGACTCATCGAAGAAAAGCGCGAAAAGCTAGCTCTTCCTGCTTATTGGGCTCGCACTCTGGATAGCCCCGGCGCGCCAGGCCTCTTAAGTCCATGGCGAGAGTGCAACCCTTACGGCCGTTTCCGCCGAAGACCAGCCTGCGAAGTCGGCGGCTAGCTCCACTTGGGCGAAGAACGCGTAGGGTTTGACGGCGCCGTTGTAGAAGGGAAGGCGCAGCTGCGGCGCACATCGCAGGCACGAAGCTGTAGCAGCGTCAACGTTGGACTCCGCTCCGAGATCCAGTGCCGGGATCCTCATCTCGCCGCTCCGCTTTCGTCGTGCCGCTTTTCTGGCACTGATTGCGTCCGGGAGATGCTTCTTCTTCCGGAGTTGTGTTGCAACTCGGCGGCCCTCCTGAATCTTCCACAGGTCCTCCGCCGTTCGCTCCAACTCAAAACTCTCCATCCCACTTCTGACACCAATGTAGCGTTTTTCGACGCTAGCAGGGATTTTGGAGGACGAGTGGGCTTACTGGCTCCCCAATGCAAATGGCTGGGGAGTAGTTTATTACTCTCAGCACAAGCACACATACACAGGTCAAGCACACACACATACACACGCCCAACTTGGCCGAAGCCACTAACCCAAACACCCTTCTCTCTCATGGTGGACACACAGAAAACCCCCGCAAGGCATGACGGTCGTCAGCCGCCGCCCCGCCCACGCCACAATATATATATATATATAATATATATATATATACACACACATACACACACACTGTACAAATACACACCCAGGTATCGGATCGGTACTCGGTATCGGCCGATACCCTGAGCCCAAGTATCGGAATCGGTATCGGGAGGGAAAAAATGGTATCGGAACATCTCTAATATATATATGTATATATATATATATATATATATATATATATATATATACAGATCCTTCTCAAACAATTTGCATATTGTGATAAAGTTCATTATTTTCTGTAATGTACTGATAAACATTAGACTTTCATATATTTTAGATTCATTACACACAAACTGAAGTAGTTCAAGCCTTTTATTGTTTTAATATTGATGATTGTTGCATACAGCTCATGAAAACCCAAAATCCCAAAAAATTTGCATATTTCATCCGACCAATAAAAGAAAAGTGTTTTTAATACAAAAAAAGTCAACCTTCAAATAATTATGTTCAGTTATGCACTCAATACTTGGTCTGGAATCCTTTTGCAGATTCGTGTGTCTTGTGTGTCTCAACTTTCTCTTCACAATATCCCACAGATTCTCTATGGGGTTCAGGTCAGGAGAGTTGGCAGGCCAATTGAGCACAGTAATACCATGGTCAGTAAACCATTTACCAGTGGTTTTGGCACTGTGAGCAGGTGCCAGGTCGTGCTGAAAAATGAAATCTTCATCTCCATTTTGGCATTTCCCTCTCCCCAGTCTTCCTCCAGACTCTGGCACCTTGATTTCCGAATGACATGCAAAATTTGCAACCTGTAGCCCATTTCCTGCACACGCCTGTACACGGTGGCTCTGGATGTTTCTACTCCAGACTCAGTCCACTGCTTCCGCAGGTCCCCCAAGGTCTGGAATCGGTCCTTCTCCACAATCTTCCTCAGGGCCCGGTCACCCGGTTTGCCAAGAGTGTGCAAAGCAGTAATCAGAGCAAAGGGTGGCTATTTTGAAGAAACTAGAATATAAAACATAGAATATATGTTTTCAGTTGTTTCACCTTTTTTTGTTAAGTACATACCTCCACATGTGTTCATTCATAGTTTTAATGCCTTCAGTGAGAATCTACCAATGTAAATGGTCATGAAAATAAAGAAAACACATTGACAGATAGATGAAAAGGAATATATATATATATATATATATATATATATATATATATAAAAGGAATATTCCTTCCAAGTACCATTTCTTTTCTCTTTGCTATTTGTACTCACACAGGTTTTCTACAGAAATTGCACAGATGGTTCTTTAGCCCTGGTCCCAAGTTTAGGATAATAAACTTTGATAAACTAGCACTACAATAAACCTGCCCTGAATGGCAAAATAGACAAAGAATGGAGTCCTTTCCGGTTTCATTTAAATACATAAGGCTTAAAGAAATAAATTTTTTGTCAATTTCTCTACCTAATTTTCAGCACCGTAGTCATGGAGCAATATGCTTCCTAATTACAGTTGATTACAATGCAAAACAATCCAACTTCTGTGTTCAAGGTTTATTATCTACATTGTTTTAAAATGAGTTCACTACATTATATGAGTTTATCTAATAGATGCCTGATACAGTTGAGATTAGTATTGTTTTTACTTGTCGGGTCAGAGCAACAATTGTAACAGTGTTAAGCACCAGCATTTGTGTTACTGTTATTATGTACAGACAAGGTACTGTAGAGCTTTTGTGGAAGCTGTCGAGAGAGAGGATCCTGAAGGGAAGACTGTGGGTCAGGTTTACCCCCATAATCCAAAGACTTGAAGATTAGTTCAATTGGCATTCCCAAATTGCCCGTAATGTTGACTGGAGATCCTACCACGGTCCTAAAAATGGGAATAAATACAATGGTCATCACCATTGTCCTCCATGGGCCTTATTTGGACTACAGAGGTTCCTAGCTGGACGGATGGAAGCTGTAGGTTTTTACTTAGCACCTTCAGACCACCTAGGGGCTCCCATATCTATTTTTTTTAGATATATATATATGTAATAAAGAGCACACTTTACTCATATTTGGCAAGAGGTTTCTGTATAATGCAGTCACAGCAGGCCACTTTTATCATATCTACTTATCTTTCATTCATTCATTCATTTTCTATACCGCTGTGTTCAGGGTCGCGGGGGACCTGGAGCCTATCCCAGGAGACTTCGGGCACTAGGGTGGACAGGGTGCCAATCCATCGCAGGGCACACACACACACACCCAATCACACACTACGGGCAATTTAGGAACGCCAATTAGCCTAAACTGCATATCTTTGGACTGTGGGAGGAAACCGGACTACCCGGAGGAAACCCACCAAGCACGGGGAGAACATGCAAACTTTGCACACAGAGCACGGGAATCAAGCCTGGCCGGGGAATCGAACCCAGACCCTGGAGGTGCAAGGCGACAGTGCTAACCACTACACCACCGCGCCGCCACTTATCTTTCAATTCAATTTTATTTATATAGCGCTTTTAACAATGGTCATTGTCTCAAAGCAGCTTCACAAAAATTAAAGAAATTTAACAAAAACAAACAAACAAACAAACAAATAAATAAATAAATAAATAAAATAAATAAATAAATAAATAAATAAAAATAAATAAAAAATTTTTTTTTTTAAATAATAATAATTATAGAAAAGAAAATAATTGGAAGTGTGTATGTGTGAGAAAAATGTGCAGATAATAATAATGAGACGAATGAATGAAATGTCTCTGATGAGCAAGCCAAGGGTGACGGCGACGGTGGCAAGGAAAAACTCCCTGAGATGGCATTAGGAAGAAACCTTGAGAGGAACCAGACTCAACAGGGAACCCATCCTCATTTGTGTGATAACAGATAGAAATTATATAACATCTTGTGTGTTGTGCAGGTGAAAATTCAATATGACAGAAATTATTTAAATTGACATGAAGACCAGTTCAGCATAGGGACGAGTCAGTAGGTGCAGAGGGCAGATGAGGTCTGGATCACTGGAAGCACAGGAGCAGCATGTGTAGCTCCAACCATCATAAAGCTGAATCCAGCTGGAGCTGGTCCTTCTCTGGATGCCTCAGGAACCTCGCAGGGTCGGCCTTTGTCTACTGAAGCTGGCAAAATCTCCTGATGCCTCGGGATGGGTAGAGAAATACAGAACAGATGGGGAGAATTAGCGTAGTTGCCATTCGGGATAGGTGTACTGGAGTATGAGATTATGGGATGAGTTATGTGTATGCCAGATTAAAAAGATGCGTCTTGAGTCTACTTTTGAACTGAGAAACCGTGTCTGCTCCCCGAACACTGTCTGGAAGGCTATTCCAAAGCATTGGAGCTAAATATGAAAAAGCCCTACCCCCTTTTGTAGATTTTGAAATTCTGGGAACTACCAGAAGTCCGGAGCTTTGTGATCTTAAGGCGCGTGGTGGATTGTGGCGTATCAGAAGACTGGTTAGGTATGTGGGAGCTAAACCATTTAAGGCCTTGTATGTAAGTAATACTATTTTGTAATTTATTCTAAACTGAACAGGTGGCCAGTGCAGGGATGATAATATTGGGGTTATATGATCATATTTTCTGGATCTAGTGAGAACCCTGGTGGCTGCATTTTGGATTCACTGAAGCTTGTTTATTGAGGATGCAGGACAACCACCTAGTAATGCATTACAATAGTCCAGTCTGGAGGTCATGAATGCATGAACTAGTTTTTCTGCATCAGATACGGATAAGATGTTCCTAAGTTTAGCAATATTTCGAAGATGGAAAAAGGCTGTTTTTGTGATATTTGAAATGTGATTTTCAAAAGACAAGTTACTGTCTAATATTACGCCCAGGTCTTTTACTGCTGAGCTGGTAGTAACAGTACATCCTTCTAAGCGCAGGCTGAATTGTGAAAGCTGTTGTGTGCTGGTTTTTGGGCCAATAAGTAATATGTCTGTCTTATCTGAATTTAATAAAAGAAAGTTATTGGTCATCCAATCTTTTATGTCCTGGACACACTAAGTGAGATATATAATTGGGTATCATCAGCATAACGATGGAAACTAATCCCATGTCTTCTAATGATGTTACCCAAGAGAAGCATCTACTGTATATTGAGAACAACAGAGGTCCTAAAACTGACCCTTGTGGGACCCCATATTTCACTGGCATTACACCAGACAGTTCTCCATTTAGATCTACAAAATGGTAGCGATCAGACAGGTAAGATCTAAACCATTATCTGCCTATAATCAGCATTATCAAACCCACCTGTGAAAATGCAAATGGACTAAGTAATTTCTAGGAACAGCATTCGTTAGTAGATTGCCAAATTTTCTTTCTATTTTGAACAGAAAACCCAGTGTTATATTTTTCTTCATGCAGTATGTTAATGAATATAGCCTTAATTACTTGCTCACAATCAAACAATTGCATTGTTTTGTAGAAATCCAATATCAGGCTCTCCAGACTGTTTTTAGGAACTGTTTCAGTTACTCAGAACTCAGATTGCTCCATCACAGCGAGAGTTATTACAGAATATTCGGGGCCTCTTTGAGTGAATCACCTTGTATATTTTCCACTTTTCAGAAAAACCTGTACACCTGGGCGTTCTTGCAGTTATGTAATCAGTCAATCATGTGGCAGCAGTATAGTGCAAAAAAATATGGTAGACACAGGTCAAAAGTTCCAGGTAATGTTCACATCAAACATCAGAATGAAGAAAAAGTGTGAGCTCTGTGACGTTCACCATGGTTTCACTTGATTGCAAGATAATGCACCATGTCACAAAGCAAAAGTCATCTCATATAGTTTCAGAAACATGACATTGAGTTCAGTACCCTTCCCAATCACCAGATTTTAACCGTATGGAGCACCTTCAGGATGTGATAGAACAAGGGATTTGCACCATGAAGGTGCATCTTAACAAACACCAGGAATTGCATTAGAATCCATGTCAACATCTTGTGAAATTTTGCAATATGAAGAAATCTGTTATAAAAGAATGGCCCTGAAACTATTTCAAACTGAGAAGTGTATAATGTATTTTTATAGTAATGAGATAATAGAGTAGGAATTGGACAGAAAGTCCAATTTGCCTCCATTCATTATGTCTTAAATGCAATGTTCACAGGTCCATTATTAAAACTCCTACATTGAAATTTCTTCATACTCAGTATTTCTACTGTACATTATTATAATTCATTTCGATGAGGAGATAATGGTATAAGACGCTGTATGGGAAAGTGCTCTGTGTGGGCCAATACTGTATACAGCTGTGAGCTGGAGTCTCACAGCTGGAGCTCCAGTCCTGGAGCTTTTAAGGAGGAATACTGTAGAAAATCTGGATATGAATGTAGTGTTAGTCTTGTCACCTAGCAATCTATATGTTTAAATTGAATGAAATGAAATACACTTTTATTACAAAGAAAAATATGTGAATCTACAAACAATTCAGTATCTACTTATAATGTTCAGTGATAAGCATCACTCACCCATGATATAAGCAACCAGTTTCTGTTCGGCATCCTATTCCTAACACTTTTAGTTATCATCTTGGTGATTATTTGGCTATGTAAATATTTGGAAATATTTTGGTAGCTTACTAGTTAATTGGAAGCGTTAGCTGAACAGATTATCAAGATAGTTATCCCAGAAAATAAGCCTACATCTGCTAGCTAGGAACATTTCTAGAAATGTACAGATTTCTGGTATGACAGCCATTAACAATAGGCTCATTGGATCAAACTCTGACTGTCGTCTTGCTGACATCTGTGACAATGATGACGATGCTGGCCCATCTTGCAGTGGTATCGGTAATCACTCTATCTGTATTTCAGATTATTTGAGCAGACAAAGCCCAAGACAGCTTGTTGTTACAAATTATTCCCTAAGAGTAATCTGACCTGAGCCGTGTATGTCCTGAATAACGGGGTCAAGTGCATAGATATAAACACTTTTGTGTGTAAATTATGTACAAATTTTTAAATACCCCCAGGCTCTGTTCATTTATAATTCATATTCTTCTAGTAATTTTGACTTTATCTCTATATGAATTTGAAGTTCAAGGAGTAGGAATACTTTTGCAAGGTACTGTAGTTCTGAAGTAAATGGATTGTTCATGTGTAAGAATGTCATGCAATTCATGCAAAAAAAAAAAAGGTTAAAGCATTCTTCCAGAAAATAAATAAATAAATAAATATTCCATTCCGATTAAAAAGTTCAGGTCTAAAATGTGTCAATTTTAATAACCAAATCCCAGTGCTGTTACCCTCCATTATCACCACTCCTGGAAAGCCAATCAGATTGCTCGGTCTGAACTACATTGCCTTGCAAAAGTATTCATACCCCTTGAACTTTTTCACAATTTAACACATTACAACCACAAACATTAATGTACCATATTGGGATTTTAGGTGATAGACCAACACAAAAATGGTAGATAATTGGGATGTGGAAGGAAAATGATAAATCATTTAAAATGAATGAATTGATAAGTTAATGAAAAAGTACTGTATTAAATAGCCTATGCTTTATATATTAAATCACAGATTTGGAGTTTTGATTCACACATCCACAACTCAAAAGCAATCTCAGTAATTAATAATTCTACATTTCTCTTTTTTTTTCTTTCTTTTTTTCCCCCTGGATTTCCACATTTCTCAAACATAATTTAGATGTTATCTTTACCAAGGAACGCCACAAGAGTAACAATCTTTTTTTTTTTTTTTTTTTGCTGTTACCCATGATTTTTACTTGTCAATTTACGCGTGCCACTAACTCACAGTGCTCTCACAGTCCCCTTGACTGCTACCGGTGCAGCTTGCACTCTGCCGTAAAGTCCTCTTGACTTTTACTGGTGCACTTTACACTCTACCTTAATTTACCTCAACAGTCCCCTTGACTGTTTTTCCTTTTTCCCATAAAGTCCTCTTGACTTTTACATGTGCACCTTGCAACCCTGCACTCTGACTTGATTTACCTCCGGAGGTCCTCACACCGAGCACGTCTGCTGCGGGGCCAAGTTTTCGTAAACGAGGCGAAACCAGTACCCTATCTCTCTCTCTTTTGTGCGCCTTTGCACTTTTTTGGGTACTTTCACGAATCCCAGACTCGTGTGATAGATCCAAGTTTAAATCTATCTCAGCCACTGTGAGAAAGCGCACTTCTTACTCAATTACAACTTAAAGACTTTGACAATTACAACTTAAAGACTTACAACTTAAAAAATTTCCTTACCACACTATTTTAGTTCTTTTAACTCCGGTGTTGAGGTGACATGATGAATCCCTGGTCCTCTCACGCTCGATTGCCAATTAAGCGTTTGAGATGAAGTGAAAAGCCTTCAAGGCGTCAGCGCTTACGCCTCCCCGGGATTCTCCAATGCCTTCCTCAAACACGGAGAACTGCCGACAACGCCAAGTTGTGGTGGAAATTCTGAAAATATTATTAAGACAAGTAATCCATACACTGGGTAAGAACAAAGTAACAAAGGTTTTATTTTAAACTTCTGCAGAAGGACCAGTCTCATACAGCAAACAGTTGCAGCATAGAGAAAGGTGATCTCTTTCTCTAGCTGACCTATTTTATACACAAACATCTCTGTTAACATAATCAACGCCCCGTACGTGAAGTTCCTGCATTCAAACTCATGACTCTTTATCTGCCCCAGACCAGATGTCCATACCTTATCATTTATTCATGGACAACTACAATCAGGTTGTTTCTATTCTGTTCTCGGCCTTGTGTCTCTAAGCTTCGACAACCAAGTTCAAACTTCTAACGTCTACGTGACACACTTACTTCAAGGATCAGAATTAATACATAATTAAAATATGATTTTTCCATTACAGGAATTATATCTTATTTTCTTCTAAAAAAGAATGTAAATTTATTTTATATATTTTTTTAATTTGGTCATTAATAGTTTTGCTGGTGGATTTGATTCTATTATTTAATTATTTTGCACCAAATCCACAACCAGCATTAACTAATTGTGAACTCATATTAGTTATGAAATAAATACATATTAGTTTTTATAACGTTTGAATTAAATCTAACGATATTTGCTTGTTTTTTGTCTTCGCACTGTTCTCAAGGACGACCAACCGATTTTCATTCATATGTACACACTGCTGTCTAGCGGGAAGAACTGCGTGGATGATTTGGAGATTAGCACCGGAAGTGAGAAGGCGGAGCTCCGGCTGTTTGGGAACAAATGGTTGAAGAACTCCAGCGACTTTCTGTACTGTAAGAGTGTAAGGCCATGCTGTAAGTGCGGGAGACATGCTGTAAGTTCTGGAGACATGCTGTTCGTGGTGTTTAGGGCAGTTCTACGGAGAGGACATGGTGCGACTGTCTGCCAAGAAACTTTTCGCGTTTTGCCTCTGCGCGTCTGCGTTTGTTTTTCTCATCATTACACTTCAGGTAACTCTCTAACACACCTGACTCTCCGACGTTTCTGTCCTCACTTCTTATCATTTATAAAGATAGATAGACATAGGTCAACCACAACATTATGACCACCTGCCTGATATTCAGAAGGTCCCTGGCTCCACCATGTCATGTCCTGACATTTTTCTATCACAACCAGCATTAATCTTTCTCATCAGTTAGATCTGCACTAGTTCTTCTGTATGATCTACTCGGCCCAGCCTCTCCTCTGCATGTAAACCAGTGAGTTCTGGCCAACCATGACCCTGTCACCAGTTCACTCGATTTCCTTCCTTGGATCACTTCTGGTACTGTATGTCCTGACCACCGCAGACCAGGAACATCTCACAAGAGCTGCTGTTTTGGAGTTGCTCTGACTCAGTCCTTTAGCCATTACAATCTGTCCCCTGTCAAAGTCAGCAAAAATCTTTATGCTTGCCCATTTTTTCTGCTTCCAACACATCAGCTTCAGTAAAAAAAAAGAAGATAAGACACATTTGCTGCCTAATATATCCCACCCACTTCGAACCATTGCAACGATATAATTTTATTATGTTTAATGATTGAATGTTTGTTTTTGTATTACTACTGTATGTTAATTATGACCTACATCTATGGGATCGCCGTTAGCTTCTGTATACTAAGATGTTCAGCTTACTTCTATGTAATATTCTCAGCATAATAAAACTATGTGGTTATATTATGTGGTTGGAGAATATAAAAGTTTAGTTTAAACATGTGGATGGTTGAAAACAAACTGATAACAATTCTCACTTTTTTTTAACAAACATGTGAAGGTTATCTGTTATTCAAAAGTGCTCTCATTCACAGGCGTACAGTGCTGAGCCGAGCTTCCAGGATTAATTGACTAACTCTTGGATAAAAGCTTGTCTCTTTGCTTACTGCCGGTATTTCTTATCCTTCCCTCTAACCACCTTTCCATCATTCCATCTTTCTGTAAGCACTCTGCACATGGACTATAATGCAGTAATTTTAACATTTTCTGAAAGGAAGAACAACAACAAATAGTTTACTCAAGATCATGTAATATGGGTTCATACTACAAAATCTCAGTAGTGTTTCTGTAGCATCATAAAATATTTATACAAAACAGATTTTTTGTAAAACTCCTGAATTTAGTTAATGATGTGTAAATTTTTCTTAAATTTGAAAGGAGAGCCTTTCAGAATGTGTCCCTGTCAGAGAGCAGTGAATTTTGTGTTATTACTCAGAAAAAAACATAAATAATTGGAGGTATTGGAATGAATGTCCTTCCTGTACCTTTATGCTGTAACAGCTCTAGTCTTGAATTATGTACTCAAATTGTTTAAAAAGTTTATTAATAGATGTAAACTGCTGCCATTTGCCTTCTGTTATACAGTACACTGATCAGCCATAACATTATGACCAGGTGACCCGAACAACACTGCTCACCAACTACACACCAAGGCTCACCCATGCCCATGGAGATCAAAGGTCAGCTCGTCCAGTTCGATCCCACAGAAATGGCAATTTTCCTTTCAAGTCGCCAAAAAAATTCATACTGGCCATGATATAAAAGCCACTACAGCGTCACAAAGGGCCCAGCAGGAAAAGAGCACAAGGTTGTCGTCCCAATCCTAATCTGATAGTCTCCATGGATTGGACCTATTTGATCAATCAACATCCTGTGCCAGACACAAAAGCACATGCCCAGGACACTTTGAAACCGCTCCCTGAAAGTCAAGAGCTGCCCACATGGCACAATGGAAAACCAAGTCCTATGTGGTTTTAATATTAAGGGTTTTAATGTTATGGCTGATTGGTGTAACTTGGCCGTAGATGGCAATTACCAGGATATGTTGCATTATATCTTCTACATGTCCGGACTGTAGGATTGCTGTCCTAGATTCACCTACTGCCCACTCACTCTAGTGTTGTGTTCTGTTTAATAGGGTGTACAGTATGAAGTAGTGTTGGAGAGACATACTGTAGCGATAGCTTGATTTGCATTTTGTCATTTTCACTTTCCCTCTGTATTCATCCATTTCCGATGCAGGATTCACAAAGATCCTTAAATATTGGCAAATAGGTTTGCATCCCTCATGATTTTTCAGTGGGGAACAAAGAAAGTTCAACCATATTATTGATTTTATGTACATAAAAATTATTTGAATACATTCGTAATAAAATGTGGGTGTGGGAAAGGATGGACTTTTCATTTTTTTGAAGGTTTAAGAAGTTATTGGAGTGAAAGGGTTAGTACGGTGGTGCTTAACCCTGGTACTGTATGATCTAGTGTCCTTAGTGTTTTCCCTGCTCTAGCAGATCCACTTTAATTCATAACAGGCTGTTAATTAGCGGAACAGTTAAATCAGTTGTGCGGGTATCTGTGTAAAATCTGCCGGCGTAGAAAACCACTGGGCCAGTAGATAAAGCATGTATCTGCAGGATATCAATTGCAAGGGGAAATGCAAACTTTTAAAACTGATCTCATTACATTAAAATCTTAATAATGTCATCTTACATTTCTGATTTTGTATTTAAACAAGAATGAGACTCAGTTAAGCATAATGAAGTAATACCGATCATTTACATTTATTTATTTATTTTTGTCTGTTTTGAGGTTATGCAAACTTTTGCACTCAGTTGTATTTCTGTTTAGGTTGCAGAAGAGCTGGGCCAGGTTGAGCAGGCGGTGCACACACTCCCCCTAAAGGACAGAGGAGAATTAACTCAGATCCAGGCTTTCCTTGCAAGTGCTTCGCTCCCTCATAATGGAGTATCCCCAGGCTCTGAGGGTTCTTATCCCATCATTGTGTGGTGGTCTCCACTGACCGGGGAGCTGGGCCGGCTTGCAGAATGTGGACTTAACAAATGTTTTTTCACCATTAACAAGTCTTACCATTCTCATCCATCTGCACAGGCCTTCCTGTTTTATGGTAAGTAATGCTGAGATTGAGCTTGGAGCTGCATCCAGAGAGTTCAAACCCAATGCATACTGGATCTCTAAATCATCTCACTTTATACTGAAAATGAACAGGAATTTCAGACATAGACATTATCATACTCAGCCTTAGTAGGTGATGCAGTTTTTTTTTTCTTTTGAAAATGTAAATATATTTAAGGGTATTAAGCATTCTCCCCTGATTACTCTGACAACTAATTAACTGTGAAATTCACCAGTGCACATTTGGCCAACAGTTTCCATTGTGGTTTGAGTGGAAAGTTTTTCGCCCCCAGTGGCAGAGCTAATCCTGGTTTGGCTGACCCTGCAGCTTTCAATACTGCAGCTCCTGCCTTTATCTGAGCCCTGAGTCCATGAATACACTCTTTATCACACCTCGCAGAGCAGAGACAGGCGTTCAACCAGGTCGGTTAAAACCCACGCTATCCTGACATTGCAGTGTGTCAGGACCGTAGTGATTAAGATTAATTAATCTCGAAACACAAGCTGGTACGAGCAATTAATTACTGAATAGCTAATGTATTTCAACAGGCGTCTTTAGTCCTAAGACATTTGCAGCATTCGACTGAAGCTTGTAGCTTACAATTTCCAAACTCAGAAAAGCCAAAGAAAATGACCCTTAAGCTTACAATTCTACAATTGTTTTGAATGTATGACATTATGTCAGAATAAGTGCTCACGTTAAATAGAATACAGTTACTGTGGCATTATTTATAGCACTGAAGTTACCTCAGAATTCATAATCCCCAATGTTAGCTAGCTAGCTTGTTGCTAACAAAACACTTTTCAAGCTACAAAATGGGAAAGAATGTCTATGTTTATTTACATCAATGTTCTTTTCCATTGTGTAGCTTAAATTCACAGAGGTTGGAAAAGGGCATAATTCTGAGTTCAGTTCGATTAAATTTTATTTTCATAGCGCTTTCAGCAATGGTCATTGTCTCAAAGCTGCTTTAAAGAATTGTAAAAAAAAATAAAAAATTTGCGGAAATACATTTGAAAAATATATGAGGAAAAAAAGTTTAAATTGATGAGCAAGCAAAGTGAAAAAACTTTTAGAAGAACCTCAACAGGGAACCTATTCTCATTTGAGTGATATCAGATAGAGGTAGGAGTAGATAGGAGTGATTTTGCCATCTTTCTGTGTGCTATGAGTAGTTTGTAGTTATTAGAGGATATTATAAACTTAATACTGTATAACAGAAAAGAGTCTGGCATCCAACTTGTAAGTTAAGCTGAATGAAAACCTATTTACTTGAAACACAGTGAAAGCTATTGAACAAAGAACAGAGACAAATGTAGAGACAAAAGCATGTGATTTGTTAATTGCAGCTTTGGTCACATTTTTGTGTGTTGAAAACAAGGTGTTTCAGAGCTGAATATAAACTGTACTATATAGGGGAGACCGGGTATGATTGTAACACTTTTTGCTTTACCACCTATAACTCACAAAATGTTTGAGCTAGAGTTTTTAAACTTTTATACAAAATACCCACATTTGTTTGCTACAAGCGGCACTAAATCAAATCTCAGCAAGAATATCACAGACCTTGTGAGTTCATGACAAATACATGGTGTTCCTTTGTTATAACCTACCCCACCACCGGGGTAGGTTGTAACACATGCTGGGGTGAGTTGTAACAGTTAGACAAAAGAAGCAAAAACATTGACCACACCATGCTGTATGCTTCAAAAAGAGGTTTTATTGAAATAAAAGAACAAGACCACAGAACAATGTCTTTGTCTGTGACTGATCATAACTCAAATCCACTTTAAGTTTGACTCGGGTGCTGTGTGTGAGTCTGCTAGAACTTCTTCTTTGTCTTTCGGCTGTTCCCTTTCAGGGGTCGCCACAGCGAATCATCTGCCTCCATCTAACCCTATCCTCTGCATCCTCTTCTCTCACACCAACTAACTTTATGTCCTTTCTCACTGCATCCATAAATCTCCTCTTTGTTCTTCCTCTAGACCTCCTAAACTGCCTGGCAGTTTCAACCTCAGCATCCTTCTACCGATATATTCACCATCTCTCCTCTGAACATGTCCAAACCACCTCAATCTGGCCTCTGACTTTATCTCTAAAACATCTAACATGGGTTGTCCCTCTGATGAACTCATTCTTGATCCTATCCATCCTTGTCACTCCCAAGGAGAACCTCAACATCTTCAGCTCTGCTACCTCCAACTCTGCCTCCTGTCTTTTCTTCAGTGCCACTGTCTCTAAGCCGTAGAGTATCTCTGGTCTCACCACTGTCCTGTACACCTTTCCTTTCATTCTCGATGAATCGCACTCTTTCATCGCACAACACACCTGACACTTTTCTCCACCCATTCCAACCTGCCTGTACTCATCTCGTCATCTCCTCTGAACACTCTCCGTTGCTCTCAACTGTTGACCCTAAGTACTTAAAATCCTGCACCTTCTTTACCTCTGCTCCCTGTAGCCTCACCGTTCCTTTTGGGTCCCTCTCATTCACACACATGTATTCCGTCAGCTTCCACCACTTTGTCCTCTGCTCTGCCTTTAGAACAAACTTGGAAGATCACTGGACCCCTGGTCTCTCAGCTTCTGAAGTGATTTGCAGTATCTGCTCAATGTTACATGGCAGATCCCATGTGCCTTCGCAACTGACCTGACTGACTTGCCCTTCTTTGTGACTTTAAAACACTGTTTTTAAAACACTGGCAGGCACACCTCTTTCAGTCGTTCTTTTCCATTGTCTAGGCATTCTGTAAAATTATTAAAATCAGGAAACTGTCCTTAGTTGTATGTAAGGGGATGGTTGTAACACTTTTTAAAGACATGTTACAATCCACCCCACTCCTCTTAGCCATTGTTTAACTAGCTGTAGTAGGAGAGTGGTTTGAAATTAGCAAGGCATAAATGAATCACATTTTACCTAAGAAACTACAATTTAATCAAATATAAGTTATGATTTTATCTGCAATAGTATAAATACTAAACAAAATATAGTCTTGGTCAAAAAAAGTACTTTCTTACCTCAAAATCTGTTTTTTAATAATAGAATCTGCATGTATTTGTTCCCAGCCTTGATATCCACCATGTGGGTTTAGGGAGGAAGTGAGTAAACACTGAAATGATCATATGACTCTCATCCTATCCCTGATTGGTGGAATTGGGGGTGTTAAAACTCTCCCCATGTTACAACCATACCCAGTCTCCCCTACATCAAGGATATTCAATACCGAACCATGCATATTATTTTTTTTATTTTTAAACAAACTCGTTAAAGTGACGGTGAGGCAAAAAAAAAAAAAATACAGCATCCTTAAATTAACCCATGCTCTAGTTTAAATACTGACGATAAGGTGAAAGGTGCAAGTAAATCTCTGAGGTGAATGAATCCTTTGCAGATGGGTTCTGTGTGATTTATTTATTTATTTTTTTTCCTTTCTTCATTAGCAGGCTTAAGCAAGCTTGTTAACTAGTGCTGAAAAAAGTCAGTTACAGAACCATGTAAGCCAAGAGAAATAAATTCATGGTGGTAGCAGTATCAGTTTTAAAAATCGATAATCCTTTATGTGCATCGCTCATGGCATGCATTCTTCACACAGTCTACACTTTACTCTATATTTCAAACAGTATATCGTGTCGTCTAGCCAGGCTAAATGTGTGTTGACCTTGAAGCGCGCTCTATATCACTCAAGTGATTCTGATCTCCATGGGGAGTTCAGGCTCAATTAACATGATAAGTAGCACTTGTCAGTCCTCTGTGGATAGCTGCCGCAAGCCAGCTAACTGAAAGCTGTGCCCCCTGTTCAAGACCAAAAATAGATCAGAGGCACTAATGCACCTTTTGCTTATTTAAATGCCTTATCCTCTGAATGACCCCTCAAATGGGCCAACTTGTCTTTGTGGTTTAAACCCACGACAGCTTTATTCCCTTACATGTCTCTTTTCCTAGAACTTACAGTCATGCATGGTGACTAGTTGCCATTTTAGAAACATTGGCAAGCTTTTTAATATAAACCCGTGACGTGCTTTGCAGCTGGTGCTTTGCAGCTTGTCCTAGCTGTATTATTAACGAAAACGAATCAACATATTCTGACCAATCAGAATCAAGAACCCAAAAGTGTTAGTGTACAGATGGATACACTTATAAATTTCCAGTGCATATGATCATATTTATATGATACAGAAATCTTGCTTGACTTGTCTTACGTGTTACGCTACATTTACAGCGTTAGCGCTTTTTCTTTCAAGGTACGGACTTCAGCATAGAAAGTCTTCCGTTACCAAGGAAGCAACATCACCACTGGGCTCTTTTCCACGAGGAGTCGCCGAAGAACAACTACAAGCTCTTCCACAAGCCTGTCATCACCCTGTTCAACCACACAGCCACATTTAGCCAACACTCCCACCTCCCTCTCACTACACAACACCTGGAGAGCCTCCACATGCTCACCTCAGACACATTCCTGCTCCCACTAGCTCAGAAGAACCATTTGAGAGACACTCTGGCTCCTGTGGTATACGTCCAGTCAGACTGTGACCCACCATCAGATCGTGATATGTACGTGCAGGAGCTCATGAAGCACATCTCGGTGGACTCTTATGGCCAGTGCCTTCACAACAAGGATCTTCCCTTGCATTTACGCGACTCCACTGCGATGGACGAGGAGAGCTTTTATCAGATCCTAGCCCAGTATAAGTTCATCCTAGCATTTGAAAATGCCATTTGTGATGACTACATCACAGAGAAACTGTGGCGTCCGCTCAAGCTTGGCGTGGTCCCTGTGTACTACGGTGCTCCTAATGTTCGCATGTGGCTTCCGAGTAACAAAAGTGCAATTGTGGTGGACCCAAAGCAGCCTCCAGAAATGTTGGCCCAGTATATAAAGAGACTGGACAAAAACGACAAGGAATATTCAATGTACCTGGACTGGAAGCTGAAACGGGAGGTCTCAAATCCGAGACTCATTAAAGAGCTGAAGGAGCGTCAATGGGGTGTGCAGGACATGACTCAGGATAACTTTATAGATGCCTTTGAGTGCATGGTGTGTAACAGGGTATGGGAGAACAACAACAGACAAAATGAGGTAAGCATTTCTGCAGGTGTTAAAGTAGCCCTGAACTCAAAAACCATGTGAAATGTCAAGTATTGCTTATTGTCCTTTTGCACCTGACATCATGACTTCTGGACGGCAAAGGGATATTACTTACTAGATGTCGGTGCCAAAGTCTACATGTAAAGGCAAAGACAGTGGCGGTGTTACCCTGTTTAAGTTCATGATATACAAAATGTTCTGGTTTATTGGGGTTTGGGAGAGTCCTAGTGTGTTTAAACCAGCTGCATATACACTGGACATACAGTATATTGCTAAAAGTATTCGCTCGCCTGTCATCTTCTATACCGCTTTATCCTGTATTCAGGGTCATGGGGACCTTTAGCCTATCCCAGGAGACTTGGGGCACGAGGCAGGGTACACTCTGTGCCAATCCATCGCAGACTCGAGTAACATCCAGTTATTATCCCATAGGGTTTAATATGATGTTGGTCCACCCTTTGCAGCTATAACAGCTTCAACTCTTCTGGAAAGGCTTTCCACACGGTTTAGGAATGTGTTCATGACCATTCTCCTAGAAGCGCATTTGTGAGGTCAGACACTGATGTTGGATGAGAAGGCCTGACTTTCAGTCTCCACTCTAATTCATCCCAAAGGTATTCTGTGGGGTTGAGGTCAGGACTCTACGCAAGCCAGTCAAGTTTTTCCACACCTTGTTTTGTGCACTGGTGTGCAGTGATGTTGGACCTGGTGTGGGGGTGTTTCTCAGGAGTTGTGCTCGGCTCCTTAGGTCCAGTGAAAGGAATTCTTAATGCTTCAGCATACCAAGACATTTTGGACATGGATGAGCCAGTTTGGTGTGGAAAAACCTCAAGTCCTGACCTCAACACGATAAAACACCTTTGGGATGAATTAGAGCGGGGACTGTGAGCCAGGTCTTCTCGTCCAACATCAGTGTCTGACCTCACAAATGCGCTTCAAAAAGAATAATAAATATCCTTGTGGAAAGCCTTCTTAGAGTTGAAGCTGTTATGCTGTAGATCCAAAGGGTGGGCCAATATTATATTCCTTGATCTTGTGGAAACTCTTCCCAGTAGAGTTCCCAGAACATCATATTAAACCCTATGGATTAAGAATTGGATGTTACTGAAGTTCATATGCATGTGAAGGCAGGCGAGTGAATACTTTTGTCAATAGAGTGTGTCATTCTGTTCGTTCAACAACTCACCATGTGACTGAAATATATAGTAGAGCAATATTATATTAATTGATACCTCACCTCAGGTTAAATAAAAGTAAAGTGGTGAACTTGTAGAACTCTAAATGAAAGTGAAGATTTGTATGCACTCATTCATCAAAATATTTATCAATAGTCATTTCTAAATAAGAGGAAAATCCTATACCCTTTTTTTTTTTTTTTTTTTTTTAATAATATTTTGGATCCTCCTACTGTTGCCATGTCAACACCTCCATCCTTTCTCATTCTGTCTTGACAGGGTTTGGTCCCCAGAGTGTGGCAGGCTGAAGGTGGTCACCTCAGATGTCCGCCTCCGAAGGTGTTCGATTTTGCTGTAGATCTTTCTAACAGCTCTTCTTTGCGCCACATCTGGAGAACTAGTTATGAGCAGTCAGTGAGAGAAGCTCGAGCTCTTGGAACGCTAGTCCTGAAGAACAGGAACTTCACAGCTACACAGTTTTGGAGAGAGGTGTTTAGTGACTGAGTTTTAAACAGGCAGTATTTGTTTTGGTTGTATTGATTGATATTAATAGTGAGAGAGTCAATGAGTGAGCGAGTCAGTCAGTCAGTGCAATCGTCAGTTTGTCTGTCTGTTAGATTAGTTATTTTAGTTACTACAGATAAATCTCGTTTTTGTTCTGATTTGATGAGCAGCTATACATCAGAAGAGTTACCGCTTGGTATCGCCTAATGCCTGTTCATACAAGAGATGGACTTATTAAAATTGTATTTTATGCACATCTCTAATGTTTCCTAACAAGATGGTCAATATGCAAAAATTTGCAAAACCATCAATATCTCTGTAACCATCCTTACATTGGAACTCGCATCATTCTAGTTACTTCTTAAACCTACTTTTCCACAGATGCCTGACTGACTTTTATATATGCATGTAGTTTTCTTAATTTGCATTTATTGAACCTTTTGTTTCTAACAGAAACCGAGATGTATTCCCCAGTCAAGGGATCGGGTACCTGTGGATTTAATGTTGTTATTATTAGCAACAATTAACTCCCTCAAGAAAGATGAACAGTGCCCCCTTGACGAATTAGCACAAAATACATACAAGTTTAGCGTGGGCCAAAAGGCCTTCTGAGGTGAAACCGATACAAATCAATACCATCAGTGTGCTGTAGAAAGCTCATATCTCCACAAATAGAGCTTTTTCCCCGGGTCTATAGATAGTGTTCTATATTTGTGTCTTAAAAAGTTTTTATCAGCACTAGAAATTTTAGCCTTTAAGGGTCATTGATCCCTGCGGTACTCAATAAACTCTTGTACCTATGCATTTTATATATACACTCTGTGCCAAAGGGGGAACGATTAAATTTACAGAGTGAGCATAAAGTCTTTCCCTGGTTTAAGACATATAGGTTATTTACTGTTACATTCCTTTTTCTTGCATTCAAAGTAAAAAAGAAAAAAGAAAAAAAAAATATATAAATAAAAACATTATATATCTCTCAATTTATAATCTCTCAATTTGTCTATATAATGACATGTTCCTGTTTCCAGCATAGTTTTCTAATGTAACTATTGTAAGCGCTTAATGCATATTTGACCTTTGAAACTGTTTGTATATAGAATATGATCTAGACTTCAACCTCCACCATGTTAGTATTAAATACTTACCAAATACATTCATATACTTGATATCAAGCAGTATTACACTTGGCAGTTAGTTTCTGGTAAGCTTGAACAGTGCTGAGTCTGAGACTCAGGAATTAAAGTGCCTTTCTGTATCACTACTGCTGAATAGCTAAAAGGCGAATGAAATGTTCGTATCTTACAGTATGTATATCTTGTACATTGAATGGTATTTTTTAAACAAAACTAACCCAATTAAATAAAGCGCACCTGCTTAGGTATAGTGCTGTGGAAAATGTATGATGCTGCAATTTATTTATTTGTTAACTATTGTACTGTACATATATTACAAAATAATTACTCTTACTTGGTTGCTGTTGGTCTTAGTAATGTCTTAAGAATAATACACCAACATTTTGCTATGTGTATTTAACAGCTTACTCGTGTATGATTTGTTCTACTACAGCTTCTGTTTTGTGTATTAGTGATGTGGCCACTAGATGGAGACTCTGATCATTTTATGAAGATCATGCCTCCATAGTCTCATTTCAGTTGTGCCATTAATCAAGGCGCATCCACTAGTTCAAATTTGGCTAATCATTTACTTTTGATAAGACAAAGCTATTTGTCTCATTTGCTAACAGTTTATAATACATATAAATACAGCTATTATTAACTGTAAATGTGACAAAAAATACAAAAGAACATATGTCTGAATATTGTTTTTTTTTTTTTTTAAAGCAACTTTTAATATCTGAAGAGCAAGCGAGACTATGGGTAGTCCTTGCAGAATGACAGGACGTGGTTTTAAACTTGGATTGGTAGAATAAGACTTACTTGAATTCTTGTTTCCTCCTACTTCCCAAAAATATGCTTCTACAGTACATTTCCCTTTATTAAGAGTACTGTACTGTTGAGCTTACTTGTCCAATTATTTGGTGTTAGCCTTGAGAAATACATTTGAATATGGAATGGGCCATTTAGTAGTTACACACAGTATCTGTTTAAATCACAATCTCAATACTGTATTTGTCAAAATAATTGCAGTGTATTTTTTTTTTTTTTTAAATCAAGTCATTCACACCTATTTTTCCCCCCTTTTTTAACTTGATATTTCATTCTTTAAAATTAATCACTTTAAGAAAAAAATTATTTTTTACCAGGTTTCTTGGGGTTGTTCAAAAGACACTGCATGTTCTTTGCTGTGTTATTTAGTTTGCACAACCTAGCAGTTTTTCATGGATTCAGCTGAGGTAGGCAGGTTTTACCCAGCAGTATCCCACTGCAGCAGTCCTTGTGCTCTAAGACCACACACACCTACTCGCACACCACAGTGCTTCAGAGCCTTCATGATCTTGAGAAGTGATTGATTTTAAATATCTCCCTGTACATGTTTTTCTTTAACTACAAAGGCAAATTTTTCTTTTTTTTTACAGAATTCTAACATTGGTGTAAAAGTAGCATAAAGTAGTAACTTAATTACCCATCTGCTTTATTTCATTCTACTGAAATCTGTGCCATTACTGTATATCATTTGTGTGTGCTTACATAAAAATACTGTATTGTGCAAAAGTCTTGCAAAAACTCATGCAAATGCCACCCCTCATTTCTTCATATTTTACTTCCAAATAGCCAGACTAGTTTTCCAGGCTTACTGAAGTACATTTTTGTCTTATTTTAAGTCCTGACCAGTTACACAGGAATGCTTTTTGTTTAAACCACGGAGTGACCTATGATTCAATCAAGCATTGAAATATTCAATTTAAAGCATGAACCAGTGAGAAACGGGTGCAGATGATGACAGATGATCAGGCTGGTGATTAGTACACTGTTGATGCTGAGTGATTGGAACAGACGAGAGGGGAAATGAGGTTGCTGCTGAAGTTCTTACATATAGTAAACACCCAAATTCATTTAATATGAATAAATGAGTGGCTCAAGACATTTGCACAGTACTGTACATGGTGACCATATGAGGTAATGTCAGTGCAAGCTTTGATCCATCATAAATTATCTTAACAACATAATTGTATCACTTTGACACCAAGCTATCAGCTATAATGTGAGCCAGTAAGTGAACAGTCGGTTCACTCAGCTGATGTGTTTAAATCAGGGAAAATGGGTAAGCAGAAGGATCTGAGCAACTTTTACAGCTGCCAAGTTGTGATGTCTAGACAACTGGGTCATAGCGTATTTAAACTGGCAGTGTGGGGTGTTCTCAGTATGCATTGGCTGAATGTTACCAAAAGTGGTTGAAGGCTGGATGAACTGGCAACAGGGTAAGGGGTGACCAGTAGTCATTGTGTGTAGGGAGTGATGGTCATCATGCCAGATACAACAGGCAAAGTTTGGAAGGTCTTGTGAAATCCATGTGTC
Source organism: Channallabes apus (assembly GCA_030522415.1). NCBI lineage: Eukaryota > Metazoa > Chordata > Actinopteri > Siluriformes > Clariidae > Channallabes > Channallabes apus. Next base: position 13,310,118 of record CM060120.1, read on the forward strand.
CGTTAATCAGAGGTGTTTTGTTGGCACAAGGGCGTCCTACACTGTATTTGGTGTGAAGTTTCACTTTCCCTTATTGGTTTCATCACAGTATCACTGGAACACCACTGATGGGGGTTTCTTGTATTTATTGCATTCCTTTCGTGATACGTAGCCTACAATATCTAGTAACGGAAATAAATCGTTGGCACGGGGGTGCTTGTAGTTGCATGCAGGTGTTCATTGTTACGCTGACGATATACAACTGTACATCAGCACCAAACCCTCTGCCCAACTCCCCCCAATGCCTCTTGTCCACTGTTTACAAGATATTAAAACCTGGATGACCACCAATCTTCTCAAACTAAACAGCAGCAAAACGGAGCTCATGGTGGTGGCACAGGCACCACTGCTTAGGAAGGTTGGGGACCTCCACCTGGATGTGGATGGCTGTTCCATCACTCCATCCCCTGAAGTCTGCAATCTGGGCATCATCCTGGATCCTACTCTATTATTTCAGTCTCATATCAAAAGAATTACCAAAACTGCGTTCTATCACCTAAGGAACATCTCTAGACTCAGGCCCTCACTTTCTGTTTCAGTAACAGAGACCCTCATCCACTCTTTCATCTCCTCCCGTCTGGACTATTGCAATGCCATCTTGTCAGGTCTGCCAAACAAAGCCCTGGATAGACTGCAATATGTCCAGAATGCTGCTGCAAGGGTTCTAACAGGCACTAGGCCCTGGCACCATATCACTCCCATTCTCAAACAGCTTCACTGGCTCCCCATCAAATCCCGCATCAGTTACAAAGTCCTCCTCCTCACCTACAAATCTCTCCATGGACTGGCTCCCCACTACCTTACTGATCTCCTTCACCCCTACACCCCTCTGAGGTCCCTGCGATCCTCTTCTAAGGGCCAGCTGATCGTCCCCCGCAGCAGACTCAAGACCTTTGGCGACAGAGCCTTTAATGTAGCTGCCCCCAATCTCTGGAACAAGCTACCCCCTCATGTCCAGTGTGCCCCCTCACTACCCCTGTTCAAAAAGTACCTGAAAACACATCTCTTCACAGAGGCCTTTGGCCTCTAGTCCCCCCCTCCCCCACGTACATGATTACATTACACACGCCTCATACTGTAAAGCGACCTTGGGTATTTTGAAAGGCGCTATATAAAACTGAATTATTATTATTATTATTATTATTATTAAACACCAGTTAGGCAGAAAGCAAGTAAGAAAACTTTAACTTTGTAAATGAATGAATGCATGTTTACACCATTGGCACACTACTCATCACAACATACATCACAACATAGCCTCCATCCTTGTCACTTTTACCAGTTTAGTAGATATATCAGAGATATGTTCGCTATTAGAGCAGAACGAGAACTATGGTTAATCTTTCCCTTCCCAGGAATTGAACTTAATTGCATTCTTACAAAATCTTTCCATCGAAACTGCTGAAAGTCTGATATGCCGACAGCCCATCCCGAAATACGCAAAATCAACACAATTACAGTAGTTCCCCCTTTCAGAAAATGGCATGACACAAAACAACGTTACTATCAACAAAGTGCAGCACATGAGTCATGGGAGTTTCAGGTTGATGTCAGAAACAATTATGTTGGGTGAGTATTTGGTAAACAGCTTGTAACGAATGTAATGTAGCCTACAGCATAAGTGCCTAGGCAATGCACCTCAGTAGATGATAAATCAACCTGTTTCATCACTCAGTGATTATAATGACAGGCGGTGGAAGTCCCTGGCAGAGGAGATGTCAGTAATAGCCCAGGATGGCAAAGTGCCCGGGGTAACACCTATATAATGTCTTCTGAAATAATCTAATTACAGAATAAAAAACCATTTAAACTGGTATCAGATTATAAATGTATTGCACCTTGATGCCGTGCTATTACTGGAAGATGTTAACAGTACTGGCTGATCGTTCTGTGTCGAAGCAACTTACAATATATCCTAAAGCAAAAAAAGAACTTTTTTCCTTCATATTTGTGCTAAGTAAAATCCGGAAACGTGCAACAAGTTTAAATCGGAGTCAGTTATATTTCTCGATTGTGATGAATACAGTATATTAATTTTAGCATGTTTCTGTCTAATTTGATAACGTATTGATTCTTTATTGGAATGATAGAATTGCTTTTATAAAAGCAGCTTATTTGACATTTAATCTGATTGATGTTGTTTTCACAGATATATTTTTCTGGCAATATTCAAATAGACAATACAATGACAAAGAGCTGCAAACAATATACAGTGGCTTGCAAAAGTATTCGGCCCCCTTGAACTTTTCCACATTTTGTCACATTACAGCCACAAACATGAATCAATTTTATTGGAATTCCACGTGAAAGACCAATACAAAGTGGTGTACACGTGAGAAGTGGAACGAAAATCATACATGATTCCAAACATTTTTTTACAAATAAATAACTGCAAAGTGGAGTGTGCGTAATTATTCAGCCCCCTTTGGTCTGAGTGCAGTCAGTTGCCCATAGACATTGCCTGATGAGTGCTAATGACTAAATAGAGTGCACCTGTGTGTAATCTAATGTCAGTACAAATACAGCTGCTCTGTGACGGCCTCAGAGGTTGTCTAAGAGAATATTGGGAGCAACAACACCATGAAGTCCAACGAACACACCAGACAGGTCAGGGATAAAGTTATTGAGAAATTTAAAGCAGGCTTAGGCTACAAAAAGATTTCCAAAGCCTTGAACATCCCACGGAGCACTGTTCAAGCGATCATTCAGAAATGGAAGGATTATGTCACAACTGTAAACCTACCAAGACAAGGCCGTCCACCTAAACTCACAGGCCGAACAAGGAGAGCGCTGATCAGAAATGCAGCCAAGAGGCCCATGGGGACTCTGGACGAGCTGCAGAGATCTACAGCTCAGGTGGGGAATCTGTCCATAGGACAACTATTAGTCGTGCACTGCACAAAGTTGGCCTTTATGGAAGAGTGGCAAGAAGAAAGCCATTGTTAACAGAAAACCATAAGAAGTACCGTTTGCACAGCAAACATGTGGAAGAAGGTGCTCTGGTCAGATGAGACCAAAATGGAACTTTTTGGCCAAAATGCAAAACGCTATGTGTGGCGGAAAACTAACACTGCACATCACTCTGAACACACCATCCCCACTGTCAAATATGGTGGTGGCAGCATCATGCTCTGGGGGTGCTTCTCTTCAGCAGGGACAGAGAAGCTGGTCAGAGTTGATGGGAAGATGGATGGAGCCAAATACAGGGCAATCTTGGAAGAAAACCTCTTGGAGTCTGCAAAAGACTTGAGACTGGGGCGGAGGTTCACCTTCCAGCAGGACAACGACCCTAAACATAAAGCCAGGGCAACAATAGAATGGTTTAAAACAAAACATATCCATGTGTTAGAATGGCCCAGTCAAAGTCCAGATCTAAATCCAATGGAGAATCTGTGGCAAGATCTGAAAACTGCTGTTCACAAATGCTGTCCATCTAATCTGCCTGAGCTGGAGCTGTTTTGCAAAGGAGAATGAGTAAGGATTTCAGTCTCTAGATGTGCAAAGCTGGTAGAGACATACCCTAAAAGACTGGCAGCTGTAATTGCAGCAAAAGGTGGTTCTACAAAGTATTGACTCAGGGGGCTGAATAATTACGCACACCCCACTTTTCAGTTATTTATTTGTAAAAAATGTTTGGAATCATGTATGATTTTCGTTCCACTTCTGACGTGTACACCACTTTGTATTGGTCTATCACGTGGAATTCCAATAAAATTGATTCATGTTTGTGGCTGTAATGTGACAAAATGTGGAAAAGTTCAAGGGGGCTGAATACTTTTGCAAGCCACTCTATAGGTGATTTTTGCAGTTTAAGGCACTGCTCGGCTTAAAAAAGGGACTACCTTTTAATATTTTATTGTACCGCCTTTTGCTTTGATTGCTTGCATTCGCCGTGGCATCATTTCATAAGCTTATGCAAAATCACATTTGTTTCCATCCAGAGTCGCTTTAATGATATTGAGAGTCTTCTCCAGCACATTTTAAAGATTCCATTGAATCCATTGATGGAATTAATCCATTGATGATAATCCATTCATATTCATTCAGTATAGTCAGGTCTTTAGCTGACCTCATTTTTTGGGCACATTGCTGAACCTAGAACTCACCAACTAAAGCTGAACCAGATCACAACACTCCCACACAGGCTTGTACAGTAGACACTAGGCATGATGGGTGCACCACTTCACCTGATGGACCATCACTCTGTACAGTAACAGAGAAAATCTGGACTCATCAGACCACATGACCATTTTCCAAATGCACCACAGTCCTTTTTTTATGCATTTTACCCACATTAGCCTCATTAAGTGGTTTTCTTCAGGCTACACAGCTGTTTAATCCCAATCCCTTGATTTCTCTCCAAACTGTTACTTTCACTATTAAAAATAGGCATGAGCTCTAATATTGTTTTTGTTAAGATTTGCTCTTAATAAGTGGTTTTCACCTACATTAATTTTCCAACCACACTCTTCCGTGAAGATGATGGTTCTCCACTATCTCCCTGGGTTTTAGTAATTAACCCAATTTAAGTAGTTTCAGAAATCTCCTTAGTTGTTTTCTTTGCTTATTGCAGAACAAATTTTTAACCCTTCTTCAACAGAGTAACATCTTTGCCCTGACCACAGGATATGTCTTCTGACATTCACATTTCAGCATAAGGCAGACACCGACTTACATTTTTATCACTTATATATACTGTATTTAGTAATCATTCATTCATTCATTTTCTATACCGCTTTATCCTGTATTTAGGGTCACGGCGACCTGGAGCCTATCCCAGGAGACTCTGGGCACGAGGCAGGGTACACCCTGGACAGCGTGCCAATCCATCGCAGTATATATAAAACAGAGGCAACTTGTTGGTGGTGGCGTTTGAACCGAGAAATGAGAAGCTACAGTACTCGCTGTTTCAAAATGAAATCTGAGTGACTAATTGTGGTTTTTGAAAGGGTTCTTGGTGCCAGACAGTTTGAACTGAGTATTTGAGAAACTGCTGATGACCTGGCATTTTCATACACAACAATGTCAAGAGTTTACACATATCAAAAACATCCAGTGGCTGGCAGGTCTGCGGATGCTGAGATGCATACTGTAAAGCACAGAGGTTGCCAACTTTCTGCTCATTCAATCGCTACAGACCTCCAAACTTCATTTGGCCTTCAGATTAGCTCAAGAACAATGCGTAGAGAGCTTCGTGGAATGGGTTTCCATGGCCGGACAGCTGCATCCAAGCCTTAAATCACCAAGCGCAATGCAAAGCGTCAGATGCAGTGGTATAAAGAACGCCGCCAGTGGTCTCTGGAGTAGTGGAGACGTGTTCTCTTTGGAAGTCGCCAGGAGAATGGTACTTGTCTGACTGCATTGTGCCAAGTAGAACCATTGGCGGAGGGGGATTATGATGTGAGTTTTTTAGGAGTTGGGCTCGGCCCATTAGTTCCAGTAGAAGGAACTCTTAATGCTTTAGGATCCCAAGACATTTTGGATCCTACTTATAATGTATTTTGAAACACTTGTAATGGGAATGAGATGTGGTATTTTTGAGGGGCTTTGGAGCGTACACAAAATTACCAGATGTATCGGGACAAAAGACAAAAAAGCTGAATACAATAATTTAACAAGTTAAAAATGCACTTGTACAATAGCACTTCTATTGTTGCATAAGGTTTTGGCATATTAGTTAGAAATTGTGGTGAAGTATTCATTCATTTTAAAATTTGGTGGTTACACATTTTTCTGGTAAAGATATAACCTGCTTCACTTACTAGCCAATTGTAATGAGAGAACATGAACATCACTTTTGGCCAGTTGTCACGTTTCCCTCTCTGTCTGCGTCTGGAGTGGGTGCGAGGCATGATCGCGGAGGCAAGCTGACGGTTAACAAAGTTCTTTATTTGAAATCAAAACATAAACAAAATACACTCCAACACAAACTACTTTCGGTAACGGTTGCTAGACGCCTGACTGGAGTTCAGCCAGGCTATTTAAAGAACTAAACAAAACTAATTATCAAATTAACTTCCCTCGGTTCAGGTGAGCTTCTACGTCACCTGACCGAGGTGCAAACTGGGAAATGAAGTGAAACTTAACTCAAAACAAAACTACAACTCAAGAATCCAACAAAAATACAAATGGCGTTCTGGCGCCATCTAGGGGTTAACCGTTACATTACCCCCCCTCTAAAAAATGCTCCTCCCGGAGCATCACCGGAGGACCCGGACACCCAACCCAATGTTCTACCTTTAGCCTCCTATCCAGGAGGCTGGGTGACGGGGCTGGAGGCATGCTCTGCAGCTGCTGGGCTGGAAGCGTGCTCGGCGGCTGCAGAGCTGGAGAAGTGCTCGGCTGCTGCAGAGCTGGAAGCGTGCTCGGCTGCTGCAGAGCTGGAGAAGCGCTCGGCTGCTGCAGAGCTGGAGAAGCGTGCTCGGATGCTGCAGAGCTGGAAGCGTGCTCGGATGCTGCTGAGCTGGAAGCGTGCTCGGATGCTGCTGAGCTGGAAGCGTGCTCGGATGCTGCTGAGCTGGAAGCGTGCTCGGATGCTGCTGAGCTGGAAGCGTGCTCGGATGCTGCTGAGCTGGAAGCGTGCTCGGATGCTGCTGAGCTGGAAGCGTGCTCGGCGGCTGCAGGGCTGGAGAAGTGCTTGGCTGCTGTAGAGCTGGAAGCGTGCTCGGCTGCTGCTGAGCTGGAAGCGTGCTCGGCTGCTGCTGAGCTGGAGAAGCGCTCTGCTGCTGCAGATCTGGAGAAGCGCTCGGATGCTGCAGAGCTGGAGAAGCGCTCGGATGCTGCAGAGCTGGAGAAGCGCTCGGATGCTGCAGAGCTGGAGAAGCGCTCGGATGCTGCTGAGCTGGAGAAGCGCACGGCTGCTGCTGAGCTGGAGAAGCGCTCGACGCAGGCGTTGGAGCGGTCACTGCGCTCGACGCAGGCGTGGGAGCGGTCACTGCGCTCGTAGACGGCGTGGGAGCGGTCACTGCGCTCGTAGACGGCGTGGGAGCGGTCACTGCGCTCGTAGACGGCGTGGGAGCGGTCACTGCGCTCGTAGACGGCGTGGGAGCGGTCACTGCGCTCGTAGACGGCGTGGGAGCGGTCACTGCGCTCGTAGACGGCGTGGGAGCGGTCACTGCGCTCGTAGACGGCGTGGGAGCGGTCACTGCGCTCGTAGACGGCGTGGGAGCGGTCACTGCGCTCGTAGACGGCGTGGGAGCGGTCACTGCGCTCGTAGACGGCGTGGGAGCGTGCAGTGCGCTCAATGATGGGTCCACGACGTTCTCAAAGCCGGGGGGCGGCGGCAGAACAGGTGTGTCGGTCAGCTGCTGCTGACACGCTGGTTCGCTGTCCTCGAAACCGGGAGGCGGCGGCAGAACGGGAGCGTCGGTCAGCTGCTGCTGACACGCTGGTTCGCTGTCCTCGAAACCGGAAGGTGGCGGCAGAACGGGAGCGTCGGTCAGCTGCTGCTGACACGCTGGTTCGCTGTCCTCGAAACCGGGAGGCGGCGGCAGAACGGGAGCGTCGGTCAGCTGCTGCTGACACGCTGGTTCGCTGTCCTCGAAACCGGGAGGCGGCGGCAGAACGGGAGCGTCGGTCAGCTGCTGCTGACACGCTGGTTCGCTGTCCTCGAAACCGGGAGGCGGCGGCAGAACGGGAGCGTCGGTCAGCTGCTGCTGACACGCTGGTTCGCTGTCCTCGAAGCTGGAAGGTGGCGGTAATACGGGTGTGTCGGACATCAGCTGTAGATACGCTGGCTCGCTGTCCTCAAAGCCGAAAGGCGGCAGTAAGACGGGTGCGTCGGACAGCAGCTGTAGACACGCTGGCTCGCTGTCCTCGAAGCTGGAAGGTGGCGGTAATACGGGTGTGTCGGACATCAGCTGTAGATACGCTGGCTCGCTGTCCTCAAAGCCGAAAGGCGGCAGTAAGACGGGTGCGTCGGACAGCAGCTGTAGATACGCTGGCTCGCTGTCCTCAAAGCCGAAAGGCGGCAGTAAGACGGGTGCGTCGGACAGCAGCTGTAGACACGCTGGCTCGCTGTCCTCGAAGCTGGAAGGTGGCGGTGCGTCGGGCAGCGGCTGCTGACACGCTAGCTCGCTGCTGAGTGTTGGCGAGAGAGGAGAAAGCTCCGAGCCCGCTTCGCGGTCATCCCGGAAGTGGAGGATCATCTGCTGGAGCTCCTTAATATGCTCCAGCATTTCACTCACCCGTTCCGGCTCCGGAATCCACCACATGAGCTCCTCCTCTCTCTGCTGCTGCTCCGCCTGGGGTTTTCTTTCCCCCTCGTCACCGCCGTACTTGGGCTTCCTCGCCCTTCTCTTCCGGCCAGTGCGGGGAACCACGTGACCCCGTGCCGCGTCGCCCCTGAATGGCGTCCGCCGAATGGCGAGCCTGCAGCCCTCCCAGCTTTGTGGTGTCTCTCTTTCTCTCTCCTCGCTGCTCTCTCGTAGGTGCTCCTGCTCCTCCAGCAATCTGTACTCGCAGCTGCGGTACATCTCCTCCTCGTCCTCTACCAGCCCGATGTTATAGTCCCAGCCGTAGTCCTCCTCCTCGCTGTCCCGCCAGTTCGTCAGCTCGGGCAAGATGGCCACTGCGCCCCCCCCAAAAAACTTCAGGAGGGGATCCTCCGCCATGCCTCTTGGTTGGTCTAGCAATCTGTCACGCTTCCCTCTCTGTCTGCGTCTGGAGTGGGTGCGAGGCATGATCGCGGAGGCAAGCTGACGGTTAACAAAGTTCTTTATTTGAAATCAAAACATAAACAAAATACACTCCAACACAAACTACTTTCGGTAACGGTTGCTAGACGCCTGACTGGAGTTCAGCCAGGCTATTTAAAGAACTAAACAAAACTAATTATCAAATTAACTTCCCTCTGTTCAGGTGAGCTTCTACGTCACCTGACCGAGGTGCAAACTGGGAAATGAAGTGAAACTTAACTCAAAACAAAACTACAACTCAAGAATCCAACAAAAATACAAATGGCGTTCTGGCGCCATCTAGGGGTTAACCGTTACACCAGTGAGATAAGTATTGTTTCAAAAAAGATAAAAGATATCAAAGAAAAAGGCAATTTCAATAATTTTCTAATACAAGATTATATATTTTTACTGTAGTTTAGTTTAAGTTTAGACCTAAAGAGTCTAGAGTGCACTATAAATTACACTGAAATAAAAATCGATAAAAAGTAATTCAGAATATGTTGTATTACTGTATATTATGCAATGCAGTTTAGATTATGTAACTCATTATATAAGCATGTAATCAGAATTTCATGTGTAGAATCACAGAGACTTTTTGTTAATAAAATCTAATTAGATCTTCAACAATCCTTTTCCAATTAGTACATTATCTATAGCCGAACATTAATTACAGCTTACCGTTTTAATTAATAATTAACATCTTAAGGCTTCTTTTGAGACGTGCCAGAAAAGGTGGAGTTCACTGTAAGAGTAAGAAAAGAGTAATGAGCCATGTGAAATAGCGCAATTAACACAAATTGCAGCTATAACTGGGAAATGTCTCACTGTTTGTTAGACGGTTTGTGCTAAGGATATCAGTAGGTGTGCTGCACAAAAGAGTTATCTATCACAGAAGAGGTAAGACATGCAAGTGATGCACTGACAAGATTTTATTCAGTCACATTTAGCTTTAATTGCAGCACAAAATATGTTGACCAATGTACTGTATGTGTAAAAATTATTCCCCATGCTCCCTAAACCACTCTTTCACAATCTGATTCCTGGAATATACTGTACCTGTGCCATCAGGGAAGAAAAACTCCATTGATGTGATAACCTGGTCATTCAGTACATTCAGGTCATCCGCTGACGTCCAGAGTCTAGACCTGACCGACAGAAGCAGCCCCAGATCATAACCATGACTTCAAAGGCTTATAAAGTGAGCAGTTTGCATCACAATCGCTCTGGAATAGGGTCAGTCTGAACTTATCACATCACATCACCTCGTCCCATTGCTCCAAAGTCCTATCTCCCTAGCAGTTTGAAGCCTTTTTACCTGATTGCCCTCACTAACAAGTTGTTTTCTTATGGCCACACAGCTGTTCAATCCCAATCCTGTGAGTTCTCATCACATTATGCATATAAATATGCTATTAATTTTACTATTAAACATAGCTTTTTGTACATTTTTCACATTTTTGTACATGTTTTTTGTACATTTTTCTACCAAGTGTATGACCTCTAGGTGTGGGCGATATAACCAAAATCTTCTATCACGGTAGAAGCAATTTTCTACCTCGATAACGATATATATATATCACAATATAGCAATTTGTATCTGAAAATGCATAAATAAAAATTCAAACACAAAGAAACTGTTTTACATAATGTAATTTTATTTAAACTGGGAATTTCTGATGTTTGCATTTTTTTTACTTTGCCCATACTCGATTGGATGTGTAACAGACCTCATTTGATTTTGTTATATTGTGCTAATGTTAGATGCACAGGCGCTCATGAGGTGCATATGTGTGTGAGGTTTTTATCCCCTCTGGGCTTATGGATGCGGTCATATTATTCCACTAGTTTTGACGCGTAGCTTTGTTTGAATTTTCACTCACACACAAACTGAAGTCCGATGATCTCTTTGTCTCTCGTATTTTATTTTCCAGCATCAAAGATTTAACACTTTCAAGATTTGCAAGAACGGTTCAAGATTTGCTTACGCATATAACAACACATTTGTTATATCTGTCTGATTACGGTTAGCTTACGGTCAAAAGCTTGTGTTCTCCGTCACTTCCGTGTCCAAACTGAATTATTTTACCATGCAATAGTCATACAGTACAAATTCGTACAACAGTGGAGTGACATCACAGACCAACCTATGATTGTCAAAATGGATGCTTAACTAACACATTCAAAGCTTATGGCTTATGTAATAAACTTAATGCTTAATGCTTAACTAATGAATAGAATAAGATAGAACAAATTAAAATAAAACAAACACAACAACAATTTCATAACAAATACGATATGGCTCTTACAGGGCTTGCCATAGAAGGGCAAAAGGCGCAAGCGCACTTCCTGCTCTAGAGTATCAGTTTGTTTTTGTGAATAAAGGAGAATAAACAGTTGATAAGGATTTTGTGTGCTATTGTTTTTACACCCGATTGAACCAAATATCTGCGCGGCCCAGTGGACAGCACAGCGCTACTATCTGGATAGCGCAGAGATGATCTGGTTTATTCGCACAGCCCGGTGGATCGCGCAGCGCGGACCAACTTGAGCAGCACCGCTCGAATCACAAACCTGTGCGACCCACTGTTTTAAAAACAATTCTTTTTAAATGTTAGGACTGTTTAATATTGTTTCCGCCTTGCCATGCCTGGTTTGTACGTGCGCATCCCAGCGGGGTAAAATGTATTTTGATGGTCAACGTGGTCTATTTCTATCAGCGTCGCGCATGTTTGTGATTCGAGCGCTGCACAAGTTGGTCGGCGCTGCATGATCCACCGGGCTGCGCGAATAAACCAGATTATCTCTGCACTATCCAGATAGTAGCGCTGTGCTGTCCACTGGGCCGCGCAGATATTTGGTTCAACGATAGACCAAAATCTCTACCAGTTGACAAATTTCTACCGGTTATCCGTGTATATTCAAATTCAAATTTTATTTGTCACATACACAGTCATACACAGTACGAAATGCAGTGAAATGCTTATACGACCGTCAGTGACCTTAAAAATGTAAAATAAAAAATATAAACTTATGCGTAAGGAATAGATATGAATAAAAAGAAACACTAAAGAAAATAAATGTAACTATTAAAATAAACTGTACAAATAAGGGCATGATAAAAAATATTACAAAATATAGAAATATGGAGATATTGAAATATAGAAATATTTGAAAGTGGCAGTGGTTGTGCAAATATGCATAAAAAGTGACTTATTAAAGTGTCTTGTGCAATGGTCCAGATATATAAATATGTAGTGCAAGTGTGTATGAATGTGTCCATGATTGTCTCGTCAATGATGGAAGTTTAAAAAGATGTTATTAGTCCTGTGTGGTGGTGTGATTGAGAGACCTTATCGCCTGCGGGAAGAAGCTTCTCCTCAGTCTCTCTGTATTGGCCTTCAGGGAGCGGAATCGCTTCCCAGACCGCAATAGAGAAAACAGTCCATTGTTGGGATGGCTGAGGTCCTTCACTATCTTCCTGGCTTTGGTCCAGCACCGCTTGCTGTAGATCGAGTGTAGGTCAGGGAGCTCGGTGCGGATGATGCGCTCAGCTGATCGCACCAGCCACTGTAGAGCTCGTCTGTCCTGCATGGTGCTGTTTCCAAACCAGGTCGTGATGTTTCCCATCAGGATGCTCTCTATGGTACAGGAGTAGAAATTTCTGAGCACCTTAGAGGGCAGTCTGAAGTCTCTCAAGCGTCTGAGGTGGTAGAGACCCTGTCGGGCCTTTTTCACCATGGTGTTGATGTGACAGGACCATAACAGGTCCTGCGTGAAGTGAACACCGAGGTATCGGAAGATGTCCACTCTCTCCACTGGGCTCTTGTTGATGATGGGGGTCTGGTAGTTCCTCTCCTGCTTTGTACTAAAGTCCACAATCAGCTCCTTTGTCTTGCTGACGTTCCGGAGGGGATTGTTCCTCTGGCACCAGTTCTCCATATTTCCAATCTCCTCTAGGTAGGCCGACTCATCATTGTTGGTGATCAGTCCGACCACGACAGTGTCGTCAGCAAACTTGATGATGGTGGTGGAGTTGGTAGTGGCCACGCAGTCGTGGGTGTACAGAGAGTACAGCAGGGGGCTCAGAACACAACCCTGGGGGGCTCCAGAGCTGAGAGTGAGTGAGGCTGAGACATGTCCGCCATCCTTACTGCCTGTGGTCTGCCAGTCAGAAAATTGGAGATCCACTGACACATATGTAGATGAGCTGAGTCCCAGGTGCTCCAGCTTGGTGGTGAGTGTGGAGGGGATGGAATGGTATTAAATGCAGAGCTGTAGTCGATGAAGAGCATTTTAACATAATTCCCCTTCCTAGTGTCCAGGTGAGTGAGTGATGTGTGGAGAAGATGTGAGATTGCATCGTCCGTGGAGCGGTCCTGACGGTATGCAAACTGCAGAGGATCCAGTGTGTCGGGTAGTGAAGAAATGATGAAGTCTCTGACTAGGCGCTCAAAGCACTTCATCACTACTGAGGAGAGGGCTACAGGGCGATAGTCATTGAGGGAAGCAGGATGAGGTTTCTTCGGGACAGGAACAATGATGGACTCTTTGAAGCATGTGGGGATCACCGACTGAACTGAGATAAAGAGATGTTGAATATCTCAGTGAACACAGGTGCTAGCTGGTCTGCGCAGGATCTGAGAATACGGCCTGAGATGCCGTCTGGTCCTGCTGCTTTCCTGGTGTTCACTCTCTTGAAGGCTCTCCTCACGTCGTGCTCGGTGATGATGAGTGCGTTTCTGGTGCTGGCAGTGTCTTCCTGTCTGCAGCCGTTAGCGCCGCTAGCATTAGCGCCGCTAGCATTAGCGCCGTTAGCGTCTTTAGCTGCAGCCTCGAAGCGAGCGTAGAAAGTGTTCAGCTCGTTTGCCAGAGTCGCGTCCGCGTTCATCATACCGGATGTTGGTGCTTTATAATCCGTTATTGTTCTCAGTCCCTGCCACAGGCTCCTAGAGTCACTCTGTTGAAGCTGTGACTCTAGTTTCCTCCCGTAGCGCTGCTTCGCCTCTTTCACCGCCTTCCGGACGTTGTATGACGCAGCCTTGTACGGATCCATGTCCCCCGACGCAAGTCCCGTGTTGTAGGCGGCGGTGCGAGATCTCAGAGCGTCGCGGATGGTTTTATCCACCCACGGCTTCTGGTTGGGAAACATTCTGATAGTCTTTTTCTCCACGGTATCATCCGCTAGCTTCCCAATGAATCCCACAACCGCTTCAGTAAACATGCTGACGTTATCGGAGCTGTTTCTGAACATGTCCCAGTCTGCGTCATCGAGTGCGTCCTGTAACACGGCTACCGATTGGTCCGTCCAGCGCGCGACCTCCCTCTGAACCGGAACTTCCTGTTTCAGCCATTGTTTGTATTTTGGCATGAGGAAGATGGCGGCGTGGTCGGATTTACCAAACGGTGGATGAGACTGCGCCTTGTAGCCGTCCTTGACTGTCGTGTAGCAGTGATCCAGTGTCCTTTCGCCCCTGGTGGGGCAGGTGATGTGCTGATAAAAGTTTGGCACTGCGCATTTGAGTTTGGCACTGTTAAAGTCCCCCGCTACAATGAGCGCAGCGTCACGGTGCTGTGTCTAATGCTATGTGAGCGCCTCATGCAGCTCACATAAGGCAGTGTCCGTGTCCGCTTGTGGTGGAATATAAACGGCGCTATGACCGAAGTGAACTCCCGGGGTAGATAAAACGGACGACATATGATGGACAGTAGTTCCAGGTTTGGTGTGCAGGAGCGTGTAAGAGGAACAACGCTCGCGCTGTTGCACCAGCTGTTCTTCACCATTAAACACACGCCGCCTCCCCTTGACTTTCCCGAGTCCCGCGTCCTGTCCATGCGGTGAACTGAGAAGAACTCGGCTGGCTGGATTGCATGGTCCGGTACCGCTGGGTTCAGCCATGTCTCGGTGAAGCAGAGAAGGTTGCAGTCCCGAATGTCTCTCTGGAACTTTATCCTGGCCCTGAGGGCATCAAGTTTGTTCTCCAGTGACTGGACGTTGGCAAGCAGGATGCTAGGCAGAGGTGTGCGGTGTGCACGAGCTCTCAGCCTGTTCCTGACGCCGGCTCGTTTCCCTCTGGGCCGCCGCTTCGTGTCGCGTCCATTGTTCTCTTGGATCCGGAGTTAAAAACGTCGAATTGTGAGTACATTGTATACCAATAGAAACAAGGGTGTCTCTATCATACTTAATGTACTCAATGGTGCTGATTTTGCCGGTTTAAAGTTACTGGAAATTACTTTAAAATACAAAAACAAAGAAAAGTTGGTTGGAGCAGTCGTGACGGCAGCCAACCTCACCGGCGCCATCTTGGAATATCGCCCACACCAATGATCTCCATTAATTTTTTTCCCCTGACCACATTTCTACAGTATCTTAAAGGTTTCTTAACCCAGTTCCAATAATTTAAAATCCCCTTAATTGCTTTGTTTGCTTGTTACAACCCAATAATTTGACCCTTTTGAAATGGTGACTTTTTTTCGGCCAGGCAGTGTGTGTGCAGCACAAGTCACCATGAACTTTCAGCAATTGTGCTCTATGCTAAGAAAATTCTTTTGGATGTACTTCTACAACTGTACAAATCTACAGTAAATAAGAGGGATAAGATTTTTGCTGGTATTGAGTACCGTTCAGCTGACAGAACAAAATAAGTAACAAACACATTTAATAACACTGGGATTGAAGCTGTAATTGAGCAACAATAAAAGTAAATGTCATGTGGCACCTTAAACAGCATAAGAGAAAAACAATAAATAAAAATAAGTGTTTTTGTTCAGAAACACACACTGGGACATACTGTGCATTTGTATTGCACATAATTAATTTACTACTATATACCTGTACCAAAAGAACTTGGCTATATTTAGGGGGCTAAAAACTTGGCAGTAAAATTTGACATGCTGTAATAAAGTAATGCTTTTCGATTGATTTTTTTTTTATTTACTGTATAATGCTCCAATACTATTTAAAATGAGATTAAGTATACTTTTGCCAAGTCTATATTATGTATGTATAAATAAACAATATATAAATAAATAAAATAGGCAAGTGTCCATTATTCATCCTTGAATGATTCTCCATCATCTCTGATTATTTTATTCAACGCTTTTGTTTTCCGGCAACATTGTCTGTCGCAGACAATAGAATAATCAACTGAATCAAAACTGCATTAAGGTCAAACAACATAAGCAATGAGACACAACCCTGATCAGAGGCCAGGAGTACGTCATATGATGAAGACTTAATCTGGACAGATTCCTGTTTAAGTATGAGACTTAGTGCTTTTACCTTCTCTAGAATCATGGCGATAAAGGGGAGGTATGATGTTGATTTATGATGAAAATCCACTGCAAAAACCTATGGTTTTAATGTTTTGGAGCATTGGGGCTACAGACAACACTGAACTACACAAGACTACACTTAACTAAATTTAATGACAACACGGGATTACATAAAGTGCACCTTTGCAAATGTGTGCAAGCAGAGTGAGACAGTACAATTAGTACCAAATAGTACCAAAGACAGTGCATTGCAAACCGTACACATTTCCTTTGTGAATAAAGTTAAAAAACATATAGGATATAGTATGTTGGTCACAGTCTTGTAGCAATAGTTTAAGAAGAAATTGAAGAAAATGTGTAAAAATGCAAAGCAGGTGTTAGTTGATTGTGTGAGTGGGGGGTTGTCATTTTAGTCTCTGAATATTAAGAAATATGATGTCATGTTGGAAGAAACTGTTACATAGTCTGACTGTGAGGGCCTCATGCTTTGGTAACTTTTTCAGGTGGCTGAAGTGTGATTAGTGTGTGTGAGGAGTATGTGTGAGGAGTATTTACGATGCTGTTAACTTTGCCAATGCAGTTTTTTTGTTACATAAATAGAAGAATATACATTTGAATAAGTAGCACCCATACAATATTTTAGTCTAATTTTATATTATGGTGGCACAATGGCTTAGTGGGTTCGATTCCCGCCTTCTTGTCTGCGTGCATAGAGTTTGCATGTTATCCCCGTACTTGGTGGGTTTCCTCCAGGTACTTCAGTTTCCTTCCACAGTTCAAAGACATGCAAATTAGGCTAATTGGCATCCCCAAGTGTGTGAGTGTCAACCGGAGGTCCTACCATAGTCATAAAAATGGGAATAAATACGATGGTCACCATTGGCTTCAACGGTCCCTAGTTGGACTCCAGAGGTTTCTAGCGGGATAAAGAGTTTTATATTATAATAATCATATACGAATTGTACAGTATTTATGTATTCCATATACAGTAGATCTGATTTCTACCTCATCAATAAATGGTAGATAAGTTCAGTTCAGCTGCCAGTTCAGTTCAGCTCATCATATCCTAAAATCATTAAAGATTTAGTAATCATTCATTCATTCATTTTCTATACCGCTTAATCCTGTGTTCAGGGTCGCGGGGGACCTGGAGCCTATCCCAGGAGACTTCGGGCACTAGGCGGGGTACACCCTGGACAGGGTGCCAATCCATCGCAGGGCATACACACATACACACACACACTACGGGCAATTTGGGAACCAATTAGCCTAACCTGCATATCTTTGGACTGTGGGAGGAAACCGGAGTACCCGGAGGAAACCCACCAAGCACGGGGAGAACATGCAAACTCCATGCACACAGAGACGGGAATCGAGCCTGGCCGGGGAATCGAACCCAGACCCTGGAGGTGCAAGGCGACAGTGCTAACCACTACACCACCGCGCCGCCACTTTTAGTAAGGCGTCAGGGGTAGCTCAGTGGTTAAGGCATTGGACTACGGTTTGGAAGATCCCAGGTTCAAACCCCACAACCACCAAGTTGCTACTGTTGGGCCCTTGAGCAAGGCCCTTAACCCTCAACTGCTCAGATGTATAATGAGATAAAAATGTAAGTCGCTCTGGATAAGAGCATCTGCCAAATGCCTAAATGTAAATGTAGTAATCAATCAGCCCTAATATTTTTCAATGAAGCCACCATCAATAACAACAAAAATGTTGTGGACCATTCAGGATAATGTGCTACAATTCAGAACACTTTAAAGAGGGTCAAAATATGACCAAATAGAAAATTCAGCAGAGCACTGTAGTTGCGACAGTAACAGTTCTTAGCACAAACGGCGTAAAGCACATTGCATGCTAGGAGTGTCTGTAAAACCTCTCACTTTCCAGTTGTGACTCCTTTACGCACCACCTTTTCCAAACAGATGAATCAATCTATGACAACATATGGTAAATGTGAAATGTGCCTCACCCGACGCATGTTTAAAGGCTTTAATAGGCCATGCTTGATGTCAGATCATATATCTTTTGCTGCTACCCAGGCTTCCGGTGGAGTTTGCCCTGTAACACTACAACAGCTGGAGCAATAAGGTTGATGAGCAGTTTCATTGGGCTCCTGAGGTCTCCTGGCTCACTCCAATTAAGAGGTCAGGACACCGGCAAAGCCTCGGCCACCATCCGAGCATCCAAGCAGGGTGTATTTTAATAAAGGAGTTTTCAGAGGGGGATTGTTTCCACGGAGATGGTGAGGACATTTCACTCCTGCAAGATGCACTGAAAGTCTTCCCAATTGCCACAGAGTTTAGCTGGAAATAGTGTGTCAGAGCAGGACATGTACAAACAAGCTGTTTCTTGTTAACTGTATTAATGTAAAACGAATAATGTCAGAAACTTTGTCCCATTACGAAGTACTCTGGATTCCATCAATGACGTCTAAACGCTTTGTTTCAGATGGAACGGCACACATACAATACCTGCAGTAAGAGCATGTGTTTACTGTGTTATTTAAAAGCATATCAGCAAACCATGTTGATTGATAGCTTTATCTATACTCTTTTCCTTATTTTCATATTCACTTTATCAATGTGCATTCACACCATTTAGTACACACCCTTTCCTGCAGTGCTGCACTGAAGCCTACAAAAGTGCTTTATAACTTCCACTGAAAAACACTTCCTTAGGCAAATACAAGCAGCACAGGGTGTAAAATCTCCTTTAACCTGCAACCGTTAAGAGAGGAGATACTTTGAGAATTAGTACAGTTTTTGTGTGTGCATGTGTGTGTTTGCGTAAGTGGTGGCGTATTTCTTTTGGTTTAACGGATGGCAGGTCAAGCCAAGTCATACTTGCTCAGATTCTACAAGTAAAAACATTAGAAAACTCTTTGTTTGCACCTTCTTAGAAGGCACATGCGTTTATATTAAAATATATTTTGTGATCTCCAACAGCACACTTGTACTGTATTTGTTTTCTTTTTCATTTCCTTCAGCACTGTAATTAATTGGTATATTTGGTGCATTGTTTTGCTGGGATTTGTTACAGTCCTGGAGTTCAAATGAATTGATCTGGACTGACGAGGAAATAGCTATAAGACTGGATGAATTAGCTTTAATTGCCATTTCAAGGGTACTAGAAGAAAAAAAGCCTTATGCCACAGTGAAATTATTTTTCTTTTGCATATCGCTACTTGTTAGGTAGATGATGTCAGCATACACGGTCAAGTCCCAACAGTGGGAACTACTTTAGAAATATTGCCAAGCTTAGGAACATTCTATCCATATCTGTTGGAGAAAAGCTGGTTCATGCATTCATGAAAGAACTTGAATCTTGAATTTAGGACAACCACCTAATAATGCATTATAATGGTCAAGTCTGGAGGTCATGAATGCATGAACCAGCTTTTCTCCAACAGATATGGATAGCATGTTCCTAAGCTTGGCAATATTTCTAAAGTAGTTCCCACTGTTAATCCTCAATAAACAAGCTACAATTAGTACAAAATGCAGCTGCCAGGGTTCTCACTACTGTAGATCAAGAAAATATGATCATATAACCCCAATACTATCATCCCTGCACTGGCTACCTGTTCAGTTTAGAATTAATTACGAATTAGCATTAGCTAGGCTATAAATGCTTTAGCTCCCACATATCTAGCCAGTCTTCTGGCTAGATAACCCATTACAATCCACCATGTTCCTTAAGATCGCAAAACTCCGGACTTCTCGTAGTTCCCAAAATCTACAAAAAGGGGGTAGATATTTAGCTCCTAAGCTTTGGAATAGTCTTCCAGGCAGTGTTCGGGGGTCAGACCACCAGTTTTAAAGTAGACTCAAGACACATCTCTTTAATCTGGCATCTGCATAATTCATTCCATAACCTTATGTCTAAATGCACACTTCTATCTAGTGCTGCTAATATCCTAAACGGCATCTACGCTAATTCTTTTCTACCTGTTCTTCCTTGCTCTACCCATCCCGAGGCATCTGGAGATTTTGCCAACTCCAATAGCCAAAGGCCAATTGGCTTCAAAGGCCAAACCTGCAAAGATCTTGAGGCATCCAGAGAAGGACCACGTCCAGCTGCATTCTGCTTCATGATGGTTTAGATCTACAAATGCTGCTCCTGAGCTTCTAGTGATCCAGACCCCCCTCTGCTCTCTGCACCTGCTGACTCGCCCCTGTGCTGAACTGGACTCCATGATAACTTGGACAACTTCTGTTCTATTGAACTTCCAGCAGTTTAACACACATGACGTCATTATATAATTTCTGTCCGTTATCACCCATATGAGGACGGGTTCCCTGTTGAGTCTGGTTCCTCTTAAGGTTTCTTCCTATTGTCATCTCAGGGAGTTTTTCCTTGGCACCGTCACCCTCGGCTTGCTCACCAGGGACAATCTCACAATCTCATTATTATCTAAACACATTTTTTTTTCACTCATACACACTTCCATACATTTTCTTTTCATTTTGTGAAGCTGCTTTGACACAATGACTATTGTTAAAAGCGCTATATAAATAAAATTGAATTGAACTGAAGTGAATGGTAGCTTGGCAGTTCAGGATCCTGGATCTTCTGATCAGTAACCACTGAGCCACCACCGCTTGACGAATGCGGCGTTCTATAAAAATATCTAACAAGTAGTCGGCTTAAGCAATAGCACACAAGAGAGGGTGCTGTTGTGCTGAATATCAGCATGGATGTGATGCAGCATAGGTACGAGGTATATTCTGCACCACCTCGAGTGTGATAACAAAACCTCGAAAGCCAACGACTTTGGGTTCTACAAACACCATTTATTATCAACAAGTTATAATTTAACTGTTTATTTACCCAGTCACTGAAAGTTAGTGTGCTGGATAGGGTGAACAATCCTGGTGTTCCATACACCAATAGCACCCTTGATCAGGGGGTTACAGAGGAATTTGGGATTCAGCTTTTGTGTTAGAAGCTACTTAACTTTGTAGCTCAAGTTCGCCGGTCAATCTGCCGGTGTGTGTAGTTCTAAAACAACACACACCGGCAGATTGGAACAACTTAGAAGCCGTTACCAAAGACATGACATAACCAGAGGTGGAAAGTAATGAATTACATTTACTCACATTACTGTAATTGAGTAGATTTTTTGTGTACTTCTACTTTTTAAAGTAGTTTTTAAAATCTGTAATTTTACTTTTACTTAAGTATGTTTTGTTTAAAGTATTGTACTTCACTACATTTTGAATCATATTTGCTACTGAGAAAAAAATAAATGAATGAAAATGAAAAATAAAACAAATAATACAATGGGGAAGGAAAGAAATTGCACTTTGGCAACCATTGCACTGATTGATTGATGGAGAACAAACGCTCTAAATTCACAAGAACGATGGAGACGGACAAAACAGATGCCAGTGATGCAGACACAGCTGAAAGTGAAATGCCAACAAATTCTTATGGATCAAACCCCTGGTCATATTTAAGCGACCACTTTGATTTAAAGCACAACAAAGTGAACAGATTTATTATGCAGTGGTGTTCCATCCCCCATTACACTGTAAAAAAATTCTTGCTACTCCAACTAAAAAAATTCTAGTGACCTGTTGCACCTAAAATTTTTAGTTGGCTCAATTAAAGTTGTATAAACTATTTTGTTTTTGCTGTGCTGATTACCTCTAAATGTACACACAAATTGAAATAAAACATTCTGTCAACTAAATGTTCTATGCTGAATAAACATGCCTAGTTAGGCCAACAAGCAGTCTCAAATTGAAATATAATGTTGTGTCAATTAAATGTTCCAAGTTGACTGAAAGGTACATTTTGAATTGGAAATTATGCTTGCATAATTATAAAATTAACATCTTAAAGTTTACTTGAGTAGGTTATTCACTGTAGCCACATTTCAAATAACATGACACATTCTTCTAAATTTAAATATTTTTTTAATGTAAACTTTAAACACCTATTAAAGACTATCAACATTGATTAAGTGCAATCCAGCTACTCTATTTCAACAAATAAACAACTGCTGCATTGTTATGACAAAATATGCAAATAACATTCCAAAATGCAAGAATGAAACTGTGCCCTTAACATTCATGTTACAAAGCTTACTAATATCACACTCAGTCAAAACAGTATACTGGATAAATAGACTTCTGCCTTGTAGAACAAAACATACTGATATTTCTCAGTAAAAACGTGCAGTGGCTTATTTGAAAATAAAATATTTGCTTTAACTCAGAAATGGTTTAAGATAAAAAAAAAAATAAATGTTGTGAAATAATTTTGCCAAGCTCCAAGATTGTTTGCAGATGCAGTAAGCAGTGTTTCCCAGATATTCTCCCTAATACCTGAAATACAAAAAGAAAAATATATGAATAACTAATTAAGTAACCGTTTGTAGTTCAAAACCATTAAAAATCCTAGACAAAAAAATGTCCGTTTAGCCATTATAACCGTTTTCAGACACTATAAGGTTAATGAATGATGAAGGAGTGAGAACATTAAGCTCCCTCAGTGCCGCACTAACGTGCCATCTTTTTCAAATAGCTTTGAAATTATCAGTCATTAAAATGATTAAAATGTATGTAACGTAAGTAAACTTTAGCGGTTTCATAGATTAACATTAATGTCAATGTACATACCATCTGAAAAAAAAAATGCGTTAGGAGCTGAAACGAGTGCATTGACAGATAACTACTGTAACACTCCAAATTATATACTGTAAATAAACACTCGAAAATATAATGTTCTAAAGCTTGCTGCTGGATAATATATATGTTATAAAGCTAAAATTGCTGATTACTTTGCAGGACAGTTAGTTTCCATGAAGTACTCACCATTTCGGGAGGAAATAGCGGGAAGTTCGAAAATTCTGGAAGAACGCTTTGCGCATGCGCAGAGGTCCCTCTTGTTCGTCCAACATAAAATTGTTTGTGTGAAGTTAAATGTTTCATGAACACAGTTATACTCGTTGCCTTGATGAAACTTTCGTAGTTGAGTAATGAAATTTATACAATCATTGAGAAAACATATATTTCTTTTTTGACACCAGCATTATATTAGCCAATATATTAACATATATTTCTTTTTTCCAACAACTATTTTCAGTATTCATTTTTTACAGTGCACCCATCCCTTAACTTAGTTAAATCCTAAGTTAAATCCCCATAACTTTTACTCTGAGTAAATTTTTATATGGGTAACTTTACTTGTACTTCAGTAAAAGTTCACTAAAGTAACAGTACTTTTACTTGAGTACAAAATTGTATTACTCTTTCCAACTCTGGACATAACATTTAAGATGACATCGATGTGTTTTCTTGCTGAAAGTGTTTCCATGACTGGTTTTGAATCTGAGTTTTTGCTTGCAGCTGCTCTCCCCTCTTTTCCAGTTCTGTGATCACCATCAACCTACTGTCGCGCATGGTGATGACCATCTTAGCACAATTAATGAGTGTCATGACAACTGGGATGCAGAGTGATACATTTTGTATGGTCAATTATTAGCACTTGTGGAGTGCCCCTTGTAGATTACTCGGTTGGAAATAAATGTTGTATATCTTTTATTTTAGTGTAAGTATATTTTAAAAAGTAATCTGTGCCAGTTCTACCTACAACATTTTTCCATACCAAGGTTAAACTTATAATGGTCTTTCAGGTCTTGCAAAATATGAAATTATTTTTATGTTTTTCACTGTTCCATCTCTACTCTGAACACAACCCAATATGTGTATTTGATACCTATAATGTGTCAGTTTCAGCATCTTATCCCTTTTGTGTGGTTTATAGAATTCAGTCATTTGGGCTTGAACTAGCTGCGTGCACACTTCACTTATAAATATCTATATCTATATAATATTTGTATGAACACTAAAAGAGTCAACACCATAAGACATAAACTAAAAATGTTTCGCAATGTGTCCCTGAATGAAGGGAGGCTCAAAATCAGTCAGTACCAGTCAGTATCTGGTGGCCACCAGCTGCTTGAAGTACTGCAGTGCATCTCCTCCTCATGGACTGGACCAGATTTGTCAGTTCTTGCTGTGAGATGGAGGGATTGTGTGTTCCTGGTGTGACTCGGGCAGTTGTTGTGGCCATCCTGTACCTGTCACGCAGGTGTGATATTCGGATGTACCCATCCTGTGCAGATGTTGTTACACTTGGCCTTCCACTGCGAGGATGATCAGCTGTCCTTCCTGTCTCCCTGTAGCGCTGTCGTAGGCATCTCACAGTGCGGACATGGCGATTTATTGCCCTAGCCACATCAGCAGTCCTCATGCCTCCCTGCAGCATGCCTAATGCACGTTCACGCAGATGAGCAGGGACCCTGGGCTTCTTTCTTTGGGTGTTTTTCATAGTCGGAGGACAAGTCTCTTTAGTGTCCTGCGTTTTTAGAACTGTGACCTTAAATGCCTACTTTCTGTAAGCTGTTAAGGTCTTAACGACCATTCCACAGGTGCATGTTAATTAATTGATTATGGTTAATTGAACATGCATGGAAAACATTGTTTAAACCCTTTACAATGAAGATCTGAAAAGTTATTTGGATTTTTACAACATTATTGTTGAAATACACAGTCCTGAAAAAGGGACGTTTCTTTTTTTACGCTGAGTGTATATATATATATATTTTTTTTTTACATATTTGTCACACTTAAATGATTGAGATAATCAAACAATCAACACAAAATACAGTTTTTAAATGATGATTTCATTTATTAATGGAAAAGGCTGCCCATATGAAAAAATAATTGCCCCTCAATTTAATAATTGCCCCCCTCCACTACCACTACAGTATAATCAAGTGTTTGCGATAACGGGCATTGAGTCTTTCAAATTGTTGTGGAGGAGTTTTGGTCCACTCTTTGCAAATTGCTTTAATCCAGCCACACTGAAGGATTTTCCGAGCATGATTTAGAGATTTAAGGTCATGCCACAGCCTCTCAATCAGATTTTTGTATTTTTGAGCCATTCAGACTTGCACTTGCTGGTGTTGCAGATCATTGTCCTGTTGCATAATGTTAGTGCGCTTGAGCTTGAAGTCACAAACTGATGGCCAGACGTTCTCCTTTAGGATTTTCGGGTAGAGTGCAGAATTCATGGTTTCATCAATTACAGCAAGTAGTCCAGATCCCGAAGCTTCAAAGCAGCCCCATCACACCACCACCACCATGTTTGACTGTTTTATTAAAAATTGGTGTTAGTTTTACGGCAGATGTAACAGGACACATGCCTTCCCAGACACTCATCTTTTGTCTCAGCAGTACACAGAACATTTACCCAAAAGTCTTCAAGATAATCAAGATGTTTTTGGCAAATGTCAGACAAGCCTTTGTGTTATTTTTGGCCAACATCGGCTTTCACCCTGGAACTCTCTCGTGGATGCCATTTTTTTGCCCAGTCTCTTTCTCATCGTTGGATCATGAACACTGACCCTAACTGAGACAAGTTAGAGGCCTGCAGTTCTTTAAATGTTGTTCTGGGTTCTTTTATGAGCTCCTGGATGAGTCGTTGTTGTGCTCTTGGACTAATTTTAGTACCGTAGGCCGGCCTCTCCTGGGAAGGTTCATCCCTTTTTTTTTTCTCTCCAAGAAATCTTCATTTGTGGATAATGGCTCTCGATCATTTGCTGGAGTCCTAAAGCCTTAGAAGCTGTTTCCAGACTGATAGATATCAATTACTTTGTTTCTTGTCTGTTCTTGAATTTATTTAGATCGTCTTGTGATCTTTTATGGTCTCGTCATTGCAACAAGTACAATGATGTACTTCGTCTCTCAGCAGCATCGTGGATTGGCTGCTGTTACTGCTTTGAAATGACAGACGTTTTACATTTACCTGTCTTCAGAAGTGATTTAAATTTGTGTACCAGTTTCTCCTTTTAAATGCTGATGTTTTTTTACCTTCCAAACGAAGTTGCAAGTACAAGTACATTTTAATTGGAGAAAATGCATAAATAATTTAATCTTATTGCACATTATTTGACCTTTTTTTTTTTTTTAATAGCAGCATTTAGTACAATTATTGCAATAGGATAAAAACTGTTTTTATATCTACTGGTTCTAATTTTTAATGTTCTATACCGTCTACCCGATGGCAGGAGATCAAACAGTTGATTTCCCGGATGTGAATTGTCCTTTACAATTTTATTGGCTAATTTAAGGCAGCGGGAACTGTGTAAGTTTTCCTAGTTGCTGAAAGGGCAGCCGTTGATCTTTAGGGCAGTAATAATAAAAATGCAGGAATTTTCACATCACTATTTTTGCTCTGTGGAACCACTGGCTTGGTTGGCTTGGTTTTCTCTTTTCCTATTTTCTCTTTTTTTTTTTTTCTTTATTGTTGACGTAACCTTCAGTACATGATCTCTCTCATATGACAGGCAAACAGCTGCTGGTCTTCTGCTCTTGGTTTAGTTCTTCAATCTAACTTCACTGTTGGTCCATGTCTAACACAGTGTATCACAGGATCAGAAAAGATCAATTATATAGCAAAGGAAAGGAAAATGTGTGTACCAGAGAAGACTGTGCCAACTTATGTTTTAAATTAGGGCATAGTGAACAAAACAATCATTTATGCTTCTTTTCCCTGGCATTGTACAATTTCATGTTCTGGTTCTTTCACTGTTGAGTATGAAAAATTATTCTACCCCAGAGGAAGGATCCACTAGTTTCACAGTTTTCCAAGCCAACACAATCCGGCACCAAGTCATTTCGGTATTCAGGTTCTGTATTTACTTTTAGTTTGCTTACGTGAAAATTCTCAACTGCATTTCTTGGCTTCATTTAAACATATCTCAAATCTGAGGATGATTTTCCTTTTCCTTTATTAAGCAAATGCACCAATACTGATGTAACTGGACCATCATGAAAGAGAAGACGTCTTTAGGAATAAATCTTTCCAACAAGCTTGCAGTGAAAACTTTTCAACACCACAACATACAGTATAAATTTCCACAATTAGAATCGATTGTGAACAAATTTTGCTCCACATAACCCTATGTATAATTTATATTACAGCATCATAGTATGCAGTATTGTATACACTGCTTCTGCTAGTCTGTCTTCTTCCCATAATGCATTCTGTTGTTATCTCTTCCCTACAGTAGGTAATCAACGCACATGCACCTGACCATTCATGCTCCAGGGGCAGTGGTAGCTCAGAGGGTTACTGATCTGAAGATCAGCGATTCAAGCCGCAGCTCCACCAGGTTGCCTTTGTTGGGCCCTTGAGCAAGTCCCTTAAAAAACAATGTGTGAATGATTAGACCAGGCTCCCTTCTTTCATTGCTCCATGGTCCAGTTCTGATGCTCATGTGGGTACCCATACTGTACACAACAAACTGGGATGCACTGTGTGATCTGACCTTTCCATCATAGCCAGCATTATCCTTGTCACAAATTTATGTCCATGGGCCAGGTGGGTTAGCCTTCGGACCCCACATCCAACAGTAAACCTGGTTCACCTGGTTCCTTCCTCGGTGTGTACTGACCACAAACCTTGCCGTTTAGAAGATGCCCTAGCCATCACAATATGGCCCTTGTCAATTTGGGCTTCAACACAACAGCTTTAAGATCTTACTGTAATGTGCTGTCTAACATACTCAACCACTTGACAGGTGTGACAGTAACAAGATAATAATGTTATACACTTCTCCTGTGAGTGATTTTAAAGTTATGGCTGATTATCGTATATGTGGCTTATCTCTGCTCTTGTGAGCGATGCAGGTGGAGTAAACATTCGCCAACTTTTGATCTCATGTTCAAATTCACGAGGCTGATAGACTGAATGGATAGGTGTGAACTGAGTGGGTTAGAAAGTGTCATGTGGAAAGAAACAAACGAGTTACTCATTATTTTTGGCAAGTCAATGGCCATTTCCAATGACTTCAGGTAAACTATTTACTCTGTCCCACATATGCCCCAATTTTTGTTTGGATAGAATTTTAATACCAGGACAATTCAAAAATAATCAACAATTTACTAACGTACATGTACATGCCATAAAGATCAATGATGCCAACAACAGCACAGCTAGAGGCATGTTTAGTATCCATGCACGACTCTGCTTGAATTCACTTGACAGTCCGATGATCTGGTGTATTAAACTGCACAGTTAAATGTTCTCCAAAAACACGGTAAATAACAAGAGTGAAACCAGTGCATGTGAAAAGTGGACTATATCTGTCAAATAAATTACAGGCTTGTCTCATAATATTGTCAAGCTTTAGGTGTTTACTCCAACAGTGTGAAGGCCCATGGTGGACTGTAGGGGTCCTTGCATGGCCAGACTCCGTACTTGATAGGATATAAATGGATATATCAAAAATAAAGTACTATACTGTGTAAATATGCTAGGGCATTGGTGGCTCGGTGGTAGATTTCTCATATACCATGCAAAAAGCCCGGGTTCAATTGCCAGCCAATGCCCAAAAACCCACTGACAATGTCGTTCCCAAGCCCAGATAAAAAAAGAGCCTGCAGCAGGAAGTCTGTGTAACTGCTGGGTGGCAAATGATGGGAGTTAATTTTATCAAGGTTAGCTAAATATAACTTGTCTTTAATTGGACACCAATTACGTCATAGTTCGATCTATAAATAGCAATCATTACATAGCAATGTAGCATTGTAAGTTATATTTATTCCACTACAGCAACTTACAGTATGACTAATAGATAAATTGTTCAACAAAGCTTTTTATAAAATCTTTTCTATACTTAATTTTTTCTCTCGTGCTTCTGTGAATTCATGACAAACCGACAATTCAGCCAAGTATGGGTTTTTTTCGACCAACAATAGGGAATCTGACGATGCAAGATCCTTCACATTGTTACTACTGTATAAACACCTAAAGCATGACATATTCATGAGACAAGTCTTTAATTTATTTGACAGGTAGTCCACTTTTGTTCAATATTGGTTTGGTTACCAAAAATTCTGCTCAATATGTGATTTTGTTCAACCAACATTTAAACCCAGTAGGTGCCCCATGTGACAATTTACCCACTACTGTATGGGACTTCACCCCACATGATCATGCCTGACATGGGAATTTGCCCAATCAAAGATTTAACCAAGCGCAGACTTTGCCCAACGAACGATTAAGTCAAATATGGGGATCGGTTCATCCCATTAATCAACCCAGTATAGGGTTTGCCCAACTGACATTTCAGCCCAACATGGGCATTCACCGGTGATTATGCCCAATATACAGTAGGGTGTTACCCAACCAATGGTTATTTATACATAGGGCTTTGCCTCCACTAAGACTTTTGTTCTACATAGAATTTAAAAAATGCATACTGTACTATTTATACTACATTTATACTTTTAACTGACATTTAGTTTTGGAACCATTACGACATGAAGCTTGAAATAGCAGCACGGTGTGATAGGGTTTATTTGCAAATGGATGTAATTACCTTTGTCACAATCGAGAGTGTAGCTGTTTGCCCTTTGTAGCTACTTGATGCATCCGACAGATGATAACCAAGTGGGCCAAGGTACTCAGTGATTAACTAAGGTGGAGAGAACACCAGGAATGTTGAAATACCACCAGCACAGGAACTGCATCAATGCACATGCCTGGACAGGTTTATGACACCAGCGAAACTGTTTCAGTGATGTGCAGACGTCAGCATACTAATGATCTCTCTGAACAGAGAACCCAGAACACTGTGGCATCTGGTGGGTCTAAATTCCTCAAAGCAAAAGTGAAACTGGTGGGAAGTTCTTAATTAGACTTTCTGGCATCATATGAGTTATTCACAGTATTGGTTATATGCCATTATGTTAATCATTATATTCAAACTTTTTGAATAGTCAATATTCATTTCCATGAATTTTAAATTAAACATGTATTAAACATGTGAGCTGCTGCAAACACTTCAAACAGTAGATGAACATGGAGAGTTCTTTAATGAAACAGAAAAGAGTAGAGAGAGCTTTCCAAGTCTGTGACTTCTGCCATGGGTTTGATTGACATCTGTGATCATGCATGTTTAGTGCAAAACATGCCTGCAATTGTCCTTTTTGTGTGTTCATGCAGTTATCTTGACTATGGTTTATTTTGTATTTCTCTTGCATTTGTAATGTAGTTGAACAGTATAGTCAGAATCGACCACACTGGCACAGAGACCGAGTAAGAATTAACATACAATTTTACATGTCAGTTGATATGAAAAAGAAAAAAAATAGATAGTAATAATACAAATGTTGTATTTAATTAGCTGTTGTTATGTTGCACATTTATCAGTGGTGAAATGTAAAAAAAAAAAATTGTTTATGAAGTAAAAAAAAACTTGCTGTTTTTTTGTCATATGCAAATTAAGGAACTCATAGTGGAGGCATATTTACACAGACAGGTGTATCTGACAGACACTCCTTGGTTTGAAAGCAATGCATCATGGGGTATTTTTAAGAGGCTCTTTGTAGTTTAATGTTATAGACGATATAACCAAACACTGGTAATATAATCAGCTGTATATTTATTCATATTGCATGTTACATTAGGCCTCCAACATAAGAAAGGAATATAATGGAATGGTGAAAAAGTGAAAGCAGTTTTACATATACTGATTTATATATATCTATATATATATATCTATATATATATATTCAAATGCATATTTTCAACACTTTTAAAATATAGACTATATTGAACTGACTATAGAAGGCCAAAGCAATAAATAAATAAATAAATAAATAATAGACAAAATAAATACTATAAAATGCAGAATGTAAATGGGCCAAATTTTATGATGGCTTTTATATATATAAATCAGGAATAAAAACAACAAAAATGGTGTTGGTATGGTATTTTGTACAAAATATTAAGATTTTTTTTCTTCAGTTCTCAAAAAAAAAAAAATCTAGATTAAGCAAACAAAAAGGAAAAAAAAGAAAACGAACCAAAAACAAACAAAAAAAATTGTTGTTTGAACTGGACGAATATTTTTAAGACTTTCAGGCTCCTGACATCTTAAACAGATACAATACAGAGATTTATAAAGTGAGGCATGTTATCCACTATTCAGCTTCATTACAAGTTAGTGTCTGCGTTTGGAACTTGTGTGTTTTTTTCTTTTCTTGTCCGACATATTTTTTTAGGCTGCAAAATACAGTTAAGCGAGTGCACCTTTCGCACAAGTGATCACATCTGTGAAACAAACTAACACAACAGACACTTTGGAAATGATATAATGTTGTACAAGAATATTGATGTGAGAATGTTTACATTTTTTTGGCGTTTACTTTACACTGTGTAGACCAGTTCTTACATCGGTGCTAAACCTTCCCCACAATGCATTACTGTAAAGCCAACGGATGTGTTGAATAATTGACGTAGTGAGCCATATATTCATTCAGTAACAGGCAAACTAGACAAAATTCCGCTGGCTTAAACCATAAACCATAACCCTTGCCTATCTACTAAATCTGATCTCAAGTGCTGAGCTTTAATAACCTTAGAACCAGTAACTAATATTATTGAGTTTTATACGTTGAGATTAATTTTTCAGCGTTTTTTTTTAAACTTCATAAGCTGATCGTGGCTTGTAGCAGTGCTGGATGCTGGCTCAAGGTCATGAATATATAGCTCAGGGTCATAATGCAGTTTCCTTTCGTTCCCCATGCTGAAATTAAAGGCACCATTGATTTTGTTTCTGCCTTTGAAATACTGAGACCATATGTACATACATATATATAACAAATGGCACTTCAAGAAGCAAACACCTTATATACACAATTAATTTATAAAAGAGTTTTTTTGCACTACATAACTAAAATAAAAGTTATTTTTTTAATTTCCCTCAAATACTTAATTTATAGAAAATAAATGTTTAGTGTTTACTCTTAGTATCTTACAGGTATCCTTTGACTTATTTTTTTTTCTATGGGATATTCACTATTACACAGCAATTGGATCTTGGTTAGCCATTACGCTGGCTAGTCTGCTCTGTAGATCGTCTTGTGGGGAGAGGTGCAGTGCGGCATTAGTCCTGCTGCTATCTACCAGCTCCAGCCCCAGCACAGTCATGCCCGCCATCCCAGGGTTCCGTATGAGAAACGGTGTGTCCTCAGCCAAGCGCTCTTCCTCCGCCTCACTCTCTGAGCTGCTGCTTTCAGTACTGCTTCCACTCTGCTCTTCCAGACTATTCTTAGATCCGGCTTTTGTTCTTTTAGAGTTTTGCAGGGCCTTGGGGCTGTGAGGGGCAGACGTGGGCAGGGCACAGGTCACAGACTTGTCCTCCTGCATGTTCTCACGCTGCTTGTCCTCCTGGATGTGCAGCGGGCTGAGTGGAGGGCTCATCTCGTCCAGGCCGTGGTTGTAGTGGGCTGAGTTGCGGAGCTGCTGGGCTCGGCTGGTCTCCGATTTCTCTCTGAGCGGCGGGGGCGTGAGGAACAGCAAAGGGCGTTCCTCCTCACCCGATGGACTCATCGCCATGGAAGGAATAGAGCTTGCCAGGCTGGGAAGAGGTGCTGACATTTCAGAGGGAGGAGAGGAGGGCGTTGCTGGGGAAAGCAACTTCACAGGCGATAGGCGTGTCGGTGTTGTTACAGTCGAAACATACCTTGCAAAGGGGATGAATAATAATTAACCTTTAAATAAATAACCTGGTAGAAGCAATATACTGTAGCATGTTAAATTTTTTTTAAATATCATAAACGGCAATAGTGGCAGTGCTGGCTTGACTTTACCTCTCACTGTGTGGAGAGTCTTTGTAGGAATCCGTGGTTTCTCTGGGGTTTGTTATGCGGACGTTGACATCTCGGGATCCTCCAGTGGCATTTAGACGACCGCGCTGACTCGGAGTGCCATTCCGGTTGTTTTGTACCCCTGAGACCGTACGACTCTCGGACACTACACTCTCTGGATTTTTATAACTCCAACTATAACGTCAAGTAGAGAAAAACAATAAGAAGAACTGGCATTTACAATCAGGCTTAACTAACTAAGCTTGTAACACATTTGAGTAAGTTATTATCATTATACTATTTATTCGGTTATACTAACAGAACAATTACATGGCAGAATAAAACTAGGAAAAGCTACACTGATGTAATTTATTCTACAAATTAAAAACCTGATGCTAATAATTACGTTAACCTTTATGATTCACTATTACACAACCTGCCGTGATAAATTATACATACAATCTAACATCCAACATTCCAATGATTTACTTGAACTACATTTTAGAATAAAGCCCTGTCTCTAGCCTGTTTACTCCCTCAGTAAGAAAAAGGACACTGTACCCCTGGCTGATGCTAGCGGTGATGGCGGTGGAAGGCTGAGTCGGCGAAGTGTACTGGCTCATGGTAAATGAAGTTTCTGTTTCTTTCTCGATCACATGCTCAGCAGGGAGAGTGTTTTTCAATGCATACTGTTGAAATCAGAAGAAATCAATGGAATGTGAACAAACATGCATTAATGTTGGCACTGAGTTCTTTAGGCCTGTTTAGTCAAGAGACTTTCCAGCTTTTTACATTTTTCTTAAAATGACCCACAAGCATATTTAAAAAAATTGAGTAGTTTTGCTCTCTTTCTTGACGTATTACAGACATTCAAATCTTCTGATGGTCATGCTGACTAGATTTAATCGATGCCTTTGCTTTTTTTTTTTTTATTATGACAAAGTGGTCAAGCACTTACATCAACAAGCTGCAGGCTTTGTGGTGGCTCATGGAGGCATTGGGGGTAGTGGGAGCCATTGCCCATGTCGGCCATGGCATTACGCTTTCGGAAACTCTGCCTCACGCGATCATGCAGCTTTTGCCTCTGTTTCCTGCTCGATGACAAACACAGATCTGTTTAAATCTAAACCTCAGTGCTTTCCTCCTCACATACTGCACATAAAATGCACACATTTGCCATACATGAAATATCAATGTTAAATTGAATTACTTTGTTTTGCAGTAGGCCACCACACACATGATGCCAACAACTAGGAGAGCAATGCAGATGCCTGTTATTGTTAATAAGCGTTTCTGATACAGCTCCTCAGCTTCTGGAAGAGAGGACAAAGCTTTTTTAAAAAAAAAAGAAAAAGAAAAAAAAAAACCCACAATAATTTAAACCTGTAGAATTTGTGCAAATTAATTAATGTTACCTAATTTTATTTGCACAAATCTCACAAAAAATATATTATATGGACTTGTTTTTCCATATTCCAATGTGAATAAAAGTAAAGTGTTAATGCATCTAGAGCTAAGCTAATTTAAGGATGCAGTCATGTTAAGAACACACCAATAACTGAAAGGAGGGTTGAAAATGATTGTCATCACTTTAAATCCTTTGAAATGCATTCATTTTAATTACCAGTACAGTGGGCATAGTAGACATACTACTTCAATATACAGTACATTTGGGAGAATTATGCTGTTTATGGATTAAGATCTTGAGGTTGTATTCAATAAAACCTCAAGTCTGTTAAATACTTTGTAGCATCTGCAAAGTCAAAGCAACAGTGATAAAATATCTGACTGTTATTTGGTCATGTCCTGCTTTGGCTTGCAGATTGCTAGAGTTTTTCACACACGCAAGGATTTACAGTAGGAAACGGGACTTAAAAAAGCAACAGCACTTGATCACAGGGTCTTTGATAGGTTGGTAAAAAAAAAAACTTTTACAGTATACTGTATGTTGCATGACTCAAATCCTAAAGTGTGCTATGAAGCCACAAACATAAAAAAAAATATTGGTTTATATCAATAATGTCAACAGAGAGTTAGAAATACTCTCTGTCTAGAGAATGCCGCTGTGAGCAAACGCTGTTGCCAGACCTCGAAATATCCTGTTAACAATTTATTAGTTCAGCATATTGGTAGTAAACATCCTCAGGAACAGGCACATGACACAACTGCCATCACTACGTCTTAGAAAAAAAAATGCAGGTACTTGGTTTAAAGGATAGAACACTAATTGGAGAAACAAAAAAGAGGAAAAGAAGGAGTTACAGGATGAGATGGGATGATGAGAAAATGAGAAGGAGGAGGAGGAGGAGGAGGAAAAAGTAAGATGGGCTGAAGATGTTCGGCATAGCTTGTGCAACATGCAAAGGTTGGAGGGATGCTGAGGAACAGAGCAAAGCAAAGACTGAAGGGATCTGCACATACAGCATAACCGCAGAGCAATTTATCTAATACTACAGGGCTCTGTGTATGAGTGTGTCTTGACGGAACATGTCAAAGGTCTGCATGAATAATTGAGGATTTCCTTTACTGCCATTCAGGCTGCTTGTGCTGATGCGTCCTGCGTATCAAACACATTCGAGCGCTGATGCAGCATATTAGCTTTAGCTATGATTGGGATTTAAAACTCCTTGTTCTTTGAGCAGTTGTACTGTTGTGCAAGTAATTAATGCAATAATGCAATGTGGAGTGAAATCACATCTGTTATGGCTGTATGATCCCTTCAAAAGCAAAATGAAACTGGCTAGAGTTGAAGGAGAAAAAAAAGGCTCAAGCTACTAATCCTACAAGTCTGCAAACTAGAAGGAAGGAACAATTCATACCCATAAATTCAATCCCATGATGTTCTGCCGAGGCAGAAAAAGATGACAAAAAGAAAGAAAAGTACAGTTGGTTGGAGATTTGAGTGATAATGTTGTAATGATCACCTGGCTAAGCAAATATTTAGACAACTGCAAAAGCACTAAGCAACTCGAATCCATACGCCTGAGCATCTTTCATCTTAACAATACAATGTCCCGCAAATACAATGTCCATATTTAATTACTGCTTCGAAAACATTTCATGACTGCTGCCTGTCATAAGTTAGTTATGAATTCAGTAAAATAGCATGCACATGCAAACATCACTGTGCTTGCATGGTGACACAGATCGGCCCTATTCTTTACAAAAACAGGAGCGAAACCTGTGTTATTTTACTGGTTACACCACCACATGTCTTTCATGCTGTTAGGGACATGCATCTTTCACTCAAGTAGAGAATTTAAGCCCTTGAGTGAGATGAAACCACAAATCACACCAAAATCAAAACCAAACGCTTTCACTCTGTTCACGGCCATGCTTTTCATACATGTTAGGATGTGTATCCAAACCCAGCGACATGTATGTGCTACACTTGTCATGTATGAAACCGTACACTCACCGATCACTTTATTAGGAACACCTGTACACTTGTTTATTCATACAATTATCTGACAATTCTGTAGAACCACAGGCTTAGTGAAACTGTTCCATACGATATTCTTCCGAATTTCAGCTGTCCAGTTTCAGTGAGCCTGCACCCATTGTAACCTCAGATTCCTGTTTTGGTGGCGGACAGGAAAGGAACCCTGATGTTGTCGCTCATCTACAAACAGGTTCGATGTGAGATGATGCTCTTCTGCTTTTAAAGTGTGGGTTATTTTAGTTAATCTTGTGACCAGTCTGACCATTCTCCTCATTCTCTGAGCTGCACTGAATTTATTTACTCGATAGAGTTTATGTACAAAGTACTGTTAAAGTCATTAAGAGCATTTTTTATAATTTTTTTGCATTTTCATGTTTTACTAACTTAAGCTCTTGATTTCTATCCTCATGATCTTATGCACTTTGCTGCTGCCACATGATTGGCTGCTTTAATAAAAGTGAAAGTGCTTTATATAAAGTGGTTAATGATTGTATTTGCACTTACATAACCTAATAGTACAGTATCTATTATGTCAAGATGGAAAAAAAATTGGTAGATTTTTTTTTAAAAGTCGCATTTCTGTTTATTGCATGGACCACTTTTTACTTCTCTCCGACAGTACATCTGAAACCACTAGATTAACCTGAAGGTAAATTATAACTACATCCGTTTTTCCAATGAGAGCGATTGTTCAGTGATTTGCTCTTGTGAAAGAACTGCTTCGGAGCCTCAGATTGTGGGTCAAGTTGCTAAGCTAATCTAGCTACAGCTCAGAGTAAATGTGCTGTGCAGACGGCTGTGAAGTGCGGCTTTACTGCCATGCTGATGCAGCAGATGCTCTTCCTCCATGGCCTCCATCACACTCCCAGAATGCTTTAAGGTAGAAAAAGTGGTGCTTTCGAAATATAACGGGGAAGCCATGAAATAATTATATTTATAGGACGCTATAGGTGCTGTGCTCCGCAAAAGAATGTTTAATATTGATTTTTAGCTTCTTAACAACCACTATTCACACTGGACTGCTGGTTATGGTCCAACACCAAGATAGTTAGTGTTGTTTCGAGCCAGAAAAGTGCTGTTTTAGCTTAAGTACTAAAGATGGCAGAACAAGTGAGTTGCTCCAGTAGTCTGTTGCTTCATTTGTTATTAAAGGATTTGTTGAGGTTCATGTTGGGTCTTGGATCTGCAAAGTGTGCCTTTATGGTTAAGAAAAGTTAGTACTTAATCTAAAGTGACACAGTAGGTATCTTCGGGCGCTCAGCAATAGGCCTTCTGGAAATCCCAAATCTACTACTGCTTTGATGATAAATCATATTCATCAGCTGTAATCAGGTTTCGTGTAAGGCCTTAACTGCTGTACAGCTGGATACAAGTTGGATCTTCAGCATTGTTGATTAGTAATTTACCTTTTGGGGATTCAGTAATAAACCTATATTGCATAATTTGGCACAAACTGCTTCTGCTCTAATTCCTTTATGATATTTCCAATCGATTTCTCTTGTATAGTTGACATGGCCGTACTCATCTTACTTCTCTGTAAAGGCTTAGGACTTCTCTTAAGACCCATAAAAAAAAAATCTTTATTTAATTTGGGTTTAAATTAGATACATGTTTCCATACATTCCCTCTCTATTTCGGTTAATAGACCAGCATAACAAAACTAGGTTAAAAAATTAACTAGGTTAAACATGCGAGGAGAAGGTATGGTAAAGGACATATAACAGAACCCCAAAACAGCAGAGAAAGCTCCCTGATCTGTCTACCAGGAAAAATAAAATGAAACAATAGGAAATAGCGTTGATTGAGCATGCTTCAATCCAAGCGCAGACAGGAAAAGGAAATAGACGTACTGTAGAAGCTGGCCATTACGTAGGTTTGGCAGCGATCACCAGTAAACTCATTTGGGCACCTGAGAGGGAAACAAAAAAGTCATAGAGAGAAGAGAGAGAGAGGGAGAGAGAGAGAGAAAAAGAGAGAGAGAGGGAGAGAGAGAAAGGGAAGTGAGTGGATACCCAAAAGTTCTCCCCGTGCCCATGTGCATTTCTGGTGTTCTCTGCGAAATGTGTCACAAACATCGTCAATGTTTGTTGAAACACACTCTTCCCAACTATTGGCCAAATCACAGTCCCAAAATAACGTGTTGATTGGGTGAGATTAATTTCCAAGCAATTAATACGTCCAAAAAAAACAAAACAAAAAAAACAACCCCAAATAAATAAATCACAAAACTGAATAAGGATTCAACAAATCAGAATGCAGTACCATCACCATGCGAATAAAACTGCATCAGCAACTGGTCCAAATGTCCTCCGATGGAGATGGCAGTAGCCAGTTTTAATGCTCGCTTCAAATTAGCAAGAGCAAGTGATTAGTGGCTTAAAACAGCCTGTGCCACACACAATTCCCCACCTGTCCACATCTAATGGAGGGGACAGATGGACAGTTATGAGTTATGGAGACTGTGATTAGGGAAATGGTAGGAGGAGAGACAAAAGCATAAAACACCAGCTATGCAGCATGCGCTTGGGGAGGTTCAGTGGCTGCACATACGTTGTTCTGGGTTTACGACTCTGACAGGTTCTTTGATTTGACAGCGCTTCCCTGATATTCCTGGAGGGCACCTAAGAAAGAGGTGGGGGTGGTGGGTGAGAGGGGATGAGCACATCGGAAAAGAAAAAATTGACAGTAAACACAGAACATAACTAATAACATTATGATAGCAATGCATAATAATAAAAAAAAAAAAATAAAAAAATAAAAAAATAATAATAATAATATATATATATATATATATATATATATATATATATATATATATATATATATATATATATATATATATATAAAATAATAGTTAAACTATAACATTTATAAAATCTCATTTGAAATATTGTCTGATGGTCCAAAAATGGACATGGCTGCTTTAATGGAATAACTTCATTTCCTGCCTGTGGTCATGTTTAAAGTTTAGGTGGGCATTAAAACTGTAGTTGGATGCCAAGACCGGAGCTTTTTGGTGAGCCATCTGCTCTCTGATGACAGAGCCGGGCTTTCTAAAGCTCTGATAAAGGGAATCTAGTGGCGTGACTGGCACAGCCTCTGAGTCCTTCCAGCTGTGCCTATTACAGGGTCTTAACAGCTGGGACAGCTGAGTCTCTCCGCAGAGACAGGAAAAGAAAGCCTGGGAGAGC
This sequence comes from Channallabes apus, assembly GCA_030522415.1. NCBI lineage: Eukaryota > Metazoa > Chordata > Actinopteri > Siluriformes > Clariidae > Channallabes > Channallabes apus. The sequence continues at coordinate 13,349,416 of CM060120.1, forward strand.
TAGATAAGAAAAGAAATAAGAAAGGGATTACAATGTTTGACTTCTAAGAGAGAACAAATAAAGTCATGTAATGGAATTGCGACACGATCTGAGAGTGAGAGAGGCATGGACACACGAAGCTTATGCTGAAAATATGTCAAGATAGCTAGCTTCAGGGACACAACCACAGACTGCCTTTCACTCCGCATCCTCTGTGCCAGGGATCATCTCCTGACCTGTGTATCAGACTATAAAGATCTCAGCACTCTCTGATCCCTGGAGACTCAGACAGCCATCCTGTTTCCGCACAGTATAGACATACGGAGAGACAGAGAGCGAGATGAAAATGAATGACGGAGACAGGCATGCTTTTCTTCTTGTCCGCTTCGTCCTGCGGTGTTTGTAGAACGAAAAGCCACACGGCAGCAGTGATTTTCTGCTTAGTCACTGAAGTATTTAATATTACACCCAGTAGACTCACAATCTTGGGTATTAGAAGGCTACAAGCCAAAGTGTCTCCTTGGCAATCCTAAGCCTCCCGGTCCAGCACGAGGCTGCAAGTCATCAGGGCTTTTTCTTAATGGTGCTAATGGATCCTCACTTGTGCAGATCACTGGAATAGCAGAATGTTTGAGAAGCTGAGGCAGCATTTGCTGTTCAACGTGTCTCTACTGTATTCTGTGTTATTGTAATATAATTGACCAAACAAAGTGGTTTGTTGAGACGGATCTGTCTGAAATGTTCACGCCGAGTCATGCTGAGATGACACATAACCTTCAAATGATAAACAGGAAAATGATATACAGTACAGTAAATGGGAAACTGCTGAAAAACTATTACTTTTCCCCTTCATTCTACAGCAAGACTTTCCCGTTTTTCCAGTCTAATGTCTTTACTTTCAGGCACAGTGTGCCAAGGTTCAACTCCTGGACTCTTCCTTCCTGCCTGATGGGTTTTTGGAGGGGAAAAATGAAGTAATTCCAGCACTACCGAGAGATTTGCATATATATATACAGTATATATTTGTAATACGGCTAACAGGTGATGCATTGTGCTGGATGTAGAATATACGTAAAGCATCAAAAGGCCTCTATGATAGCACGCTACGTTCAAATCAGAACTGACATCCCTATGAAAAGAGCATGAAACAAAGCATATTCCAGATGACGTGGGCAAAATGTAATGTGGAGACTGACGTTACACTGTTTCGGTGACGTCGGATGATTCCTTACATGCTCAACATTTTTAAATCTTTAGTCTTACCTGCAGAGGTATTTGGTGCTGTTGGCTACGACATTCACAGTAAAGCACTCGCCCCCATTTACGCAGTACTTCTTATCCGGCCCTGTGCAACGTGTCATATGACTAGACGTCTTGGCCGACGTCGTGGTGCTGGTGGGAGCTGAAGAAAGAAAAACAACAAAATAACGCTAAGAGAATATGAACACAGATTATATCATATATAATATATTTGTTTTGCTTAATTCGGTTTTAGAGTAAAAGAAGGCTTGTCCAGATAGTGCGGCTGTGGGAGGGACATGGAGGCCGTGCTGTGATACTGAGCACAGCACTCACTGTGATACCAGATCCGCTAGCTCCATCCGCTAGGATGTTGCAGAAAATGACACCCACATTTTGTTTGATCCCAGTGTCCTTCATTGTTGTCAAATAGACTGCTGAATATTAGAGAAATATGAGAAGACACGGACTGCACTGACTAGGCTTTTTGGTTTATTGATTCGGGCCGAATCAATGTATACTGCTTACCTTGAATCCCAAAAATCCCTGCCTTCAATATTACATTAGCGATACTGTATGTTCCAGGATAAGAACCAAGAAGCTCTTAAACAAGCCAGCACTTTCTTCTTTTCTTTAAACAGCCCATGCAGTACAATAATAATTACACAGTGATATAAAACCGAGGTAAAATAGAAAAATACACCTTGATTTTCAAAAGATCAACTAGTGACTTATTTTTTTTTTAAAGCACTAGTAAAAAATCTAAAGTCAAAAACTTTGTACACAGTGTGTACCTAAAATATGCTTTATCTAAAGCTGCCCAACTGACAAGACATGCCAAAACACGAAAACTTAGCAAACCAAGAGACGAGGAAAAACTCTAAGGTAAAACAACTAGGTTGGACAACAGCAAGTATTACCTGTGAAGCTTCGTTTAGTTCTGGTCAAATGGAGACGCATGTCTGCTTCCCTGGCAACTACTACTCAGTAGAGATCAACAGTCCTGATCGACGTCTTCTTTATACTGGCCCGGACCAGTGTGGAAGCTCAACACTCAACATTTTAGACAAGCCCTTCCTGCTCTCTGCCTCCCTCCCACATCTTACCTGGCACAGGCACGCTCACGTGGTGAGAATGCAGCTGTGCGCAAGCAGAGACGTCATTCCCCTATGTCCAACTAAACGAGCTTGTATCTTGTTCAGAAAAAGGACAAATATTTATGCATAGAGCAACGGGGAGCAGGACGTCTGGCCTACTTCCGGTCACCATATTCACAAAAGTAGATGCTCCCTCCCTCTTAAATAATCAAGAATCGTGACAAGACATTAATACGCCACGGCCTTAATCAGATGCTGAATCTGCCCACTGCCAGCCCTTTGTTCGTCATCTACGTGACTTCAATAAAGCAAAAGTTTTTTATTTATTAAATTATTTCAGAATTTTAATGTGCCATGATGTGAAAAGTCGATGGACGAAATGTTCAGGACAGATATAGCAACATCACGTGTCCTTCCTGAGAGACAATCAAGTTAGCTTCAAGATCACAATTGAGATGCGAGAGTGAAATCATAGGTCAGGGACCCTGTCAGGTAACCACTGAGGTGGAGGACATCGCCATTGAGTTAAATGCAATTCAGCCTCTATGATCCATACCCCTGTTGTCCTAGACAACCTATGCTGGTTAAATAATTGACAGTGCAACAGATCGCTTTTGTCTCGCTAATCTGATTATTGTGTTTCTCCCCCATTAAACCTACAAGATCAGAAATCTGAGGCTGCTACAGATCATCAGTCAAACTCCACCAGCTTTCTTTGGCTCCGGGGAGGGAAAAAAGACTCGAAACAGATTAGCATACGTCTAAATCTCGAAAACAACACATAAAAAGAAAGGGAACAATGAGCTGGGTTACCAGCACCAGAGAGGTAAAGGGTGGAGTGACAAGCAATGGAGTTAAAGTAAAAAAGTCTGAAACAAAGACTATTCAGTTAATGCGATGCTTTTGGCAACTTGTCTCTCGACTGATAGACACGTTAACAAAGTAAAACTGCCACCAAGCCAGCAGGGGACACAGGGTCTTTTCAAGGTGAGGGACACAGAGTATCCAAAGCATTCAGCTCACGTCTGAATGTGCTTCAGTGTGGTCATAGCATGCCTGCCTACTTTTAAGACGCCACAGTTAAATATGAATGGTGGTCCAAAAAAAAAAAATTTAAAACCTGAATTCCACAGTTAAAAAATAAATTGACATTTTTACAAGTTTTTCTAAACACACAGGACTCATTGCTGCCAACAAAGTATGAAATTTCACCTGCCTTTAGTTTTTGCTTGCACGTACACGGCAGAACAAGGGTGCAAGCTGAAGTCACACCTAAAAGCAGGCAGTCAGGTTTTGGGTTTCAGTGCAGCAGGGTTAACCACTATTTTTTTTTTTTTCTAAAGATAAAGGCTACTGGTTCAATCGATTTTTTTTTTCTTACTAGTGTAAAGAGACTCAAGCTGCTGAGGCTATGCAGACTGTGTGCGATGGTGCAACACTAGCCTCCTCCTGCTCCTCCTCCACTGCTGCATTCACTGTGACAGCAGTTTTACCGCAGCGTTGGGTTAATGTGAACATCCCTGTCTGAGAGCACTAAAGGGCAGAGGCAGTACTGCGGTGCTCTGGTGAAACCCAAAACCCAATCAGAAGTAACAATATGTGGTTCACATATAGGGCTGATTCATTCTTTGCCTCGCAAAAAATTAAATCTTTCAATATAAACTCATGTACATAGAATACTGCGTTCAGAGTGATGAATTATAAATCAGTTTTCTACTTTAGGAGGAGCTGCCTGGGATATAATACAGTGTAATGGTAAATTAATAGCTGTTACACCCCCCGCCGCCCCGTATCTTACCGTATCTTACTCTAAAATTCAAGATAAGAAAAGAAAAGTTAAACTAAAATTAAAAATCAACCAAAAAACAAACAAATAAACATCCATTCTACATCTTTGTACTTTAGAGTGCTGAGCTGATCAGAAAGACATTCCTTATGTGATATACTACAAGTGGTGGGTTACAGCTGGACAGAACCATCAGATAATTAACTTCACACACACACGCACACACACACACTCAGTCAGAGCCTCACTGGAGGAGGCCACAGAATTTGTTTGTATGTGAAGTCATGGTGATTTGGTATGCACTCAATATGTAATCCTATACAAGCGCCAGGTGGGAAAGGTGTGCTTCCCACAGCTCTTGAGCAACAGAGAAACCGGCTTCGAGACGTAGCATGTGTGGGCAGTGTTCAGAGGAAAAGGGGATTTATTTACAAAGCCTAATAAGGAAATCACTTCCTGTGGAAACTTCCTTTTAATGATATTTGATCTACAACTTTCGCCATTTCAAGTGTAACGTACTGTAGAACCGTCTAGATGGAAGATAATCATGATATTTTTTTTAAACTAGTATTCTCCAGTAAAAAAAAAAAAAAAACCCTCACTGATATAAAACACGCTTTTGCTGGATTACCAACATCATAATCTAGTCTTTGCGATCCTTCTGAGTATTTCTGTCATGAAGTGTTAAAACTACATTTTATTACTTTAATATAATTTTTATAGCAGAAGTTGGATCCCAGTTACACGCTCGTGTGCTCAGTATCCTAACCAGGCATATTGCAGGCTATAGGTTAAACCAGACGGGGGGAAAGCGCAGGAAGCGTCAACTTAAATCATTCCAGTCATATATCTGCTAATTTCTTTCTCTATTGCCATGGACACAGTGGACACACGGCACAGAATTCAAGCAGCAGCTGAGCCCCATCACAATTGACGATATGAAAAATACAATATCAATATTGTTTTAATATTGTAATAATAATTATATATATATATATATATATATATATATATATATATATATATATACTGTATATATATATATATATATATATATATATATATATATATATATATATATATATATAATTTTTTTTTTTTTTTCATTTAGAACATTTAGAAAAGCTGAAGAGAGCTGTGACATACTTTTTGTCATATCACTTAGAGTTCATATTGGCTTAGAGTTCATTTAAATTAGTTTTAAGTACAATAACACTTTAACAAAGTCTTTTGGATCAATTTTTTGATCTCAACTACTCAAATCTCAAATCAAATCGTTAATACAATGGATACAAATACAATTTAGTATAAAGACAGATGAACTGCCCCCACATCACTCAGCCTATACAGACGAATCAGCATCAACTACACCTCACGTGTATTGACTTACACTGTGATTAATGTGCGAGCAACATTGCTGACTGTTGCGTCCTTCAGGGCCAGCTCTCTCCTGACAATCTGCTGTCATTACAGACTCACACTTCTGCCCTGAGTCACCCACTGTCTCCCTTTACTGAACATCTACATACTACTGTATATGCGGGTAAAACTGGCAATTTCCACCTATGGTGTGGAGAAGATTGTGTCCAGTATTACAAAAGTCCCTGTGTGTGATGTCCGAGTGAGACAGCGACAGGGTCGACCTTGGATATGTTAATTCCACACTGAGCATTTTGCTGTGTAGCAAGAGTAGGACATCCCTGCAATGCAGTCAACTGTATAACTACACTATAGCCCGGTGGTAAAACTACAAAAATAGCAATGTACCAGTAAGTGATTTGTCATTTCACAAAGAAGCTAAAAATGACCCTTTGAAGGTTTAAAATTAAAATGGGCAAAAGCAAAGAGTCTTACATGTCATGTGTATTGATTAGCTTCCTGGCAACTGCTGCAGGCAGACAACTATGCACTAAATCGAGAATCAAAGTAGTCTACATAGACAGAAAAAAAAAGAAGATCCATTAATGGAAAAAAAAAAATCATTAATGATCCACGCTACCACCGTACCAGAATCTCAGTCTCGATTTCTCTTCTCTTCTACATGTCACTTAACCTTCCACTGCAGCATTAATCCCCTGCATCACAGGTTAGGTACCAGGGAGAAATTGATTTGAATAAGCTACTGTACTTTATGGTACAGGGGAAATAATGTGCGGTACATGTGAGGCTAAATGCATAAGGTGAAGGAGAAACCCAAATACAGCACACTGGGTAGCTGCTTCTGCTGATTCACGTTCTCATGAGTCAGCTTGTGCCAGGGCTCTTGGTTACTTACAGGATTAAAAATGGAGATCGCTCAGTGCAGGAGCTGTGCTGCATGCTGTAGGTTTCAGCTTGCTTCCGTTTTTCCCTCCTAATCAACCCATAAACATCTGAAGATGGGATTAATACAATTGAGAGTTAAACTGAAAGACCTACAGTCTTTCTGTTGGCAGAGTGAGAAATGGGTTTTTAATCAAGTCAACCGTTTGTTACTTAATATTTCATTTAACGTTTAATTCTATAACATTAAAGTGTGAAATTGAGAAAAGATTAGTTTTGAACATACAAGAGTACATGAATTTAAGTTTGGGCTGAGAGGTGCAGCAGTGCCACATAAGTGCAGGCCTTCACCAGGGAGAAGAGGGCTTCAGAAACTTCCTTTAAAGCACACAGTACTCACAGACTATAACAGACAGACTGGTGCGTATACTGGGCATATCATGTATGCAGTCTAGGAAGGTGTTAAAGCTAAATTAGTTTAGGGCTGGAATAAATACAGAAGGTCAATATCACCTCATGATAAAACAGCAGGGTAATATTGGATAATACTGTACATCCTTTACCTGGGATGATGCGGCAGACAGAGCTTTTATATTTCCATCAGTGTACTCTATTACACATGCAGTGAAGCATACAGTATGTGAGTCATATTGTATGTGAACGTTAACCAAACAGACTTACTCTAAATATTTGTCTAAAGCATGAAATCAATTACTGGGCATTACATGACATAACTTGACTCGCAAAAGAAGGCCATGACCTATATTTATATTTAAACACATAAATACTATGAGAGATGATGGGCGATAACACAAATACGTTTACTGTAGACAAGTAGTGAATTTCAGCCAATTATAATAAATGATTCTTAACCATGAGAAAACTGTCTCTAAATGAATGAATGAATGAATGTATGAATGAGAAATGACTGAAGTGTTTGTTTAAAGAGAACCGAATATTTCGAGGGACTCTACAGTATGATGAGCTGTTGGGTATGAAATCAGCTCGTAACATGCTGCAGATGAGCTGTTCTGTGAGTCTCATTATGTGTGTATGTGTGTGCGAGACAGAGACACATATTAGAAACCTGAGGCGAATCCCTGCACCGACATTCCCATAATAACCACTTGAACACGGATAACAGGAACGTCACATCCTAATCACAGGAGCCGCTAATAATTGCAATAGTTCGCCTCAGTCCTGTGAGTGCTACAGTTTAAGCACTTTTGCCACCGAAATGCTCATAGAAACAAATTGAACGATTATTGCATATAAAGTGTCATTTCATCACATTACTACTGTATAAATAAAATGTCAAATAATGCAATGTGGCTCTGTGTACAGTATGACTGATCACTCGCACACATTTAAAAGCGAGCAATGTACTGTAATTGCTCATTAGATTTTCATTAATTAACAATTGTGAGGCTGAATCAGTCGGATAATGTGTTTTAAATGAGGCAGAGGGTTTAAAACAAGAATAGAGCTCTGAATATGAAGATGATGCTGCAATATGAACACACACTTCATGGACATTTATCATTCTCTTCTAAACCAAACTCATTTGCCGAAGGGAAAGATGCTTCTGGATCACTTTACATTGTACAATTATTAAAAAGTTCATCAAATTAAGTGCAACATTACAGCAGTTTATATACCACAGTGCTGCTGAATGCTCGATTCTGATTGGTCGTTTTCATTAACACCATTCAAGCAGATGCTCCATATACTGTACACACAGCTAAATCTTTTTGCTAAGTAAATTAAAAAATCTTTTTGGAAAATGTCAGAAAGGTTGGAAGGAGTCTCCAGTGTCCGAAGAACAATCAGAGGTAAAGCTGTAACTTTCTAACATGGTAAGGTCTTCAGGATGGACAACTGATAGGAAGTGATATGAAGAATTTCATTAATGGTCCATAACATTAAACATAAATATAAACGGATACATTTGTTATGAACATTATATTTTATTCCCTAATTAACAAAAACATTGCCAAACAGTTGCTATAGGAGAGGAATAAAATATTGTGTGCCATGCTTTTATTAGAAAAGAACCTGCTTTGAGGTGGTAACAGTAGTGGCCCTTTACGTCAGGTGGCACCACACCCTCTTGCAGTTAATTAATTATTAAGTGCAATGAAGAAGAGCACGATACAACAAACATATGATGCTGGTTCATGTTCTCAGGACTCAGGCCATTAAACCCTTGATTTATGATCTCTTTAACCTCCTCAATTAAATCGAATAGGAAAAAAATTACAAAACAAGGGCATGAAAAAAGCACTTTTGTGTCTTCATACTGTAGATGCAGGAAGATTAAACAAGCAGTCACGTCTGGGCTGCTTATAGAAAGCTGCATGAGCATGAATCATTGAAGGAGAGTGGATGGACTTCGCTGCATATCCTGAATTAACCTTTACTTTATTCCTTCTTTTACACAGTGATAGCATACACACTGCTCCTGTGCTGATCTGCTGCAATGACCTGCAATGAAATGTGTTGCAGCAGTTATCATGCTATCGCTAGCACTGCAGGAGAAAGGGAGGTGTGGTGCACAAAAGAGTGACAGACCCCGCAAGGTGTGGCAGACAGAGAGGCGTGGTGAGAGAAAGATGAACGGTGGGGGTGATTAAACAAGGAGGAATGAGAGAGAACGACAGACCTAAAACGATAGTAGTGAGGAAATAAGAAAATGCAAATGTGCAGAGAGAAAGGATGAAAAGAAAGACAGAAAGAAGAAGGGTAAAAGAAGAGTAAAAGTGAAAAGCAGTGAGCGAGGAAGTGAGAAAGACTGCATTGAAGCAGTTTCTGTAATCTTCCACTGCAGCACAGCAAACCCTGCTAATGTTCCTCTGCAGCCTGACTGGGCCAGTGCATCCTTATCGCCGTTTAAACGTCGTCCTTAATGGTGAATGATGCAGCAGGATCCATTCTCATTGATACATGATCACCTCTTCTCTCAGGATGTACTTTTTCTAGTCTTGACAGATTTGCCACACTGCAGAAGCTGGATGCTCTGTGATTTGCCAGAAGGCATGACAATAACATGCCTGAACTACAGTGATATCATCCCACATGTGCAAGCAAAAGTCCTCTGACACCACCGGCCTAAAAGATGCTGCAGGTGCTGCTTTTAGACACCACAAGGAGTAAATAAATAAATAAATAAATAAATAAATAAAAGGCTCCCAAAGCACAATGGCGATTTAAACTGAGAGGGAGAACAAAAGGAAACGTTAAAAGGTGTGGGCCTGTTTCAAGGTGGGTCTTAACCGTTGTGGCACATGCTGCAATATTCGATCCAACCTGTTACAAGTCATTTAACGATCTAGTCTGGAGATGGCAGACAGCCACATGCTCTACACAGCGTCACGCCCAATTACACGTATTACGCGTCATCCCATTCATTTCATTTACTAACTCAGACATCGGGTTAGCTTCCTGTGATTGTATTACATGATGAATGAATGGTACTGTAGACGTACTGCATACGACACTATAAGACATTACTACTAATTAAATGCCAGAGGTGTGAGAATGGTTACTGCAGTTGGATGTTGCTTTACAATGTTAAGAGATCAGTAAAGAGAGGAAACATGCTGATGCCGTGCATTTCGTCTCTGTTGACCTTGCAATGTAACATAAGCCTGATATGCATTCAGACAATATTCTTGTGGTGCATAGGCTCCAGGGGGAACCGGTTTTCTGGAATAGTATCATATAATCAATTATATATCAGTGTTCTTTTAAAGTACTTGGAGTCCCCTTTAAGCAAGGTTAAAAAGGAGACTATGAGGACTTGAACAGAACACTGAACTGATATATGTACTGTATATATACTGTATATATATATATATATATATATATATATATATATATATATATATATATATATGTGTGTGTGACAACTATCAATCCTTCCCATTCAGAGACTGAACTGAGCTACAGATTGTTCCAGACGTCCATGTGTTTTCTCGCAATATTGCTGATTGTATCTCTGAACCTCTGTGCGTGGTTTTCATGCTGCAGACGCTGCTGAACGAAAAAGCGTTTCTAAATCACGCAGCTAAAAAGGCAACAAGACCCCCCGTGTCTAACATGAGACAGATGGGAGCACAGCACATCATTAGGTAATGGGTTTTTATGTGATAAATAGTCTGGATGCTCGTTCTTCATCAATTTAAACGTATCCTGCTCACCTCAGCTTCACGGTCAAAGTGGTGGGGTTTTCATTAGAGAAGGATTCAGAGAGACGTGACCGTCTGCGTGCTGAGTCACCGGGATAGAACGGAAGATCAAACACGAGGAGCCATTAGCGTAATCCATTCTGAACAGCACAGATCTAACGGCATCTACTTTTAGCCTTTCCCTATAAGTGTGCTGAAGTCTCCTGCCCCTGAAGTCTAGGCCTTATTTCACAGTCATACCTGCCTCAGAGACATCCGCACACATTTTTTATTTTATTTAATTTTTTTAACAGATCCTAATCAAAACGACTGAAAGAGTGGCACTGTGTTTGATCAAAGATATAGAAACTATGCCAGACACTTTTCCTATCTGTTTAATTACATGTGGGGAGTGTTTCGGTTGTGACTAAATGTGGTGAGAGATGGTGTGGGCAGATGAGATGAACAGCCATGTCAATGGAAAAGGTGGGTCTTTAAGGGCAATAAACCCAGATTAACCACATACCACAAATCAGAGAGAGCGAGAGAGAGAGAGATTCCAAGATAGACTCATATTTTGTTATTTTTTGCACTTTTTTAGCACTTTGTTACTCTACATTTGGATGCTACTGCACTTACTTTCCTACTCCTAATAATTCACTCCAGTCGTCACCAATTGCACGACTGTTGCTAGAAACCTAGCATAATTCGACCATGTTTGGCAAATTAGGGAATGAAATGAAAATTAGAACGTAGCATATCATATTACTCCACAAAGCAGGCACTATTTCATTCCTGAACTACCAAAACAATTCAAACCATAAATATCTGTCAAATTAGCTTATTCTACTAAAAGTAAACACAATGGCTGTTAACAACCAACACTCATTTGCTAAGTGTGTGGCATGACCCCTGTGCGAACCTTATTATCCCTGAACATCAGCGGACAAAAGGGAAAATGAGGACGAGAGCCCTGATAATAAATACAGTATATCTTTTATAGGTGATGAACACTCATGAACCAGCAGACTGAAAAAGCTAAACAATAAAAAAAAAGAAGCAACATGCATGTTAAGACACAACACAATCATTGATGAGAGTAAATGGTGAGACAGACTTTGGCAATCAATAACGCCGTTCGCACAGCAGTCAAGTATGCATTATTAAATAAGAGCATAGACCTTTACAGTTAAATAACAATCTATGCTACCAGATAGGAACCTACAGGATTGCCATTATGGGCTGTGAAAGTACTTTAAGGTCTGCAATGAATATTTTAAATGTGGTTTTCCATTCTCCATTTCCAGAAAGGAGAGGATAAATTAAAATTATATTATACTGATAAATAATAAAAATGATTTTTGATGACAATAAATATTATATGGTTCTTGCTACAACAATTTATATTCAAACTCATCTTGTTTCTTCTTCTTTTATTCTTGAAATTTATAAGCAAAATCCTTACATCCTTACATCAAGTTTAGCTCTACCAAAATTGCACATCCTGACTCTGTAGCACCATTGATGGAAAATTACTAACCAAGATGGCCACTTGAACTACCAAGAACCGAAGCCACACTTATGACATAACAGTAATCTTACACTCCTTCAACTGCAAATTACGGCGTCGCACTATAATTACTCTTCCCTGTGACGCACAGGACAAGACAACTGTTGTTTTCATGCTTTGTTTACTGGGGAAGCCAGATGTAATTGCCTTGCAACAAAGGCCATGGAGTAGAAAGGAAAAAATAAACCTAGTACAAAATTGTGGTTGGATCAGGAGTACAATCAGCTTTGTATGAGGCGTATATATATATATATTTTGAGATATGGGTTTTGACAGCTGGTGGATGAAGACAGGTAAAGCACAGATGCAGGAATACTTAAAACTTGACTTAAGTTGAACTTCAATCTACAAATTAAAATTATTCAACATTTTTGATTCAGACCAAATACAAAAAGTAACTTGTTGTGTTTAAATTAATATTGAATGTTAGGTATAGTATAGAGACAGATTAGTATGGATAATCATTTTGGATGTGTGAAAAAAGAGAGTACATTAATATTAGACTAGTTTACATTCCTCATCTATTTCGGTGTCAGACTTACACAGATGTACGGGAAAGGACAGTTATTGATTCATATTGACATATTTGCTTTCGCATGACGTTTCCGCTCATGTCTTTCATCTCGGCCGATTAGACGGTGGGTGTCCGGCGGGGTCACAATCACTATCACTTTCATTGGGCTTCCTGCTGGAGCAGCTGACCTGCTCTCTGCATTTATTGATTTAGACTGAGATTACTGACAAAAACGCATTTCTATTTCAGTCTTGGACAAAAAAAAGGGGGGGAGAAGCTTTGATAGTTCCACCAGCCTTGCTCAAGGTAACACAGGCCATATAGAGTTGAAAACAAATAAATAGGTCAAACTGAATGTGGTTTCTTACAGTTCTATAATAACGAAATACACATGTTACTAGGGGAACTGCTAAAGGCATTATAATGATGAGATATGCAAAGTGAGTCTTTATAAAGTCTTTATATCTCTAATCAGTAACTTTTCACTGTGTGGTCTGGTTTGAATAATACTTCCGGTTTATTTCATAAGCCTGCCCTAAGGTCATTTAATCATGCAGGCTGTCATCGCCAACCTTTGCATCACCGCCCTCTGGTTCTATCTGTGCCAGTACAGTGGGTCAGCCCAACCTCCATACCACCTTACACTGCTAAAAGCAGCACATATACAGATGAGGGGGGAAAAAAAGGACTGGATGTGGGTTGGGAGGTGAGAATCTGGCTGCCGGCCAGCAGTTATAATTCTTACAGCTTTCAAAGTCATGGTGGAGAGTAGTTAGGCAGGAAGATAGCATTACTGGGGATAGTCTTTCTGTGTGGCTGAACGATGGATGGGAATCGATTAGATCCTCTGCAGACTGACCTTGAAATGGACCGGAGCGCCCAAAGGAGGAAGTCTCCTCACACCACAGCATCTGAATCAGAGGAAACGGCGTTGCCTATGCCTGTTAAAGAGCTGCAAATGAATCCGCCAGGCTGGAAGCTTTTCACTCGCGCTAAAAGGATGTTAGTAGCATGTTTTATAGCTGCTGCTGTGGACTAAAGTAATTGATGTGGTAGAACAGTAGGTAATCTTGTTTTGGAGGAAGATGAGTAACTGTCAGTTGTGGATACAAAGCGGAGTGATTATTACACTCAATCCTAGGTAAAGTTGCTCATTCTTTAGAGGCTTTGTCACAGCTGTTAGTGAAATACCTGACAAGACAGAGCATGCCTATTCTCAGGTAAAGTATGCGAGCAACAGGAATTTCCTCTCAGCGTGGTCTCCCAAGTTTGGTAAAAGCAAATTAAACTATACTGAATAATAAAACATTATTCAAATCACGTAAGAGCTGGTTTAGGTGTACTTGAGGAAATGAATCAGGAAGTTAGCTGTATCAATATCATCTATGCTAATAATGACATTCATGAAAAATATACAATGGTGTTATTTAAAGGAGAAGGAGGTGGTAGTGATTTTTCAGGAAATGCCAATTAAAGCTCATTATTTATATATTAAACATACCTAACACACTAGAAATCCCTAAAAACACAAATCTTACACAGGACTCATTTCCATCCTCTACATAAGAACAGGCGGAGATTAAAAAGTTTTTCACTCTCTGAATCATCAATGACACACTAAACAAACGCCATGTGTACTTACATGTTTTAGTAACTATGTTGTTAGATTCATGTTGGCTTGGTGTGTTGTTCCTGCCAGGTTCTGCTGTAGTTCTGGCGGTGGGCTTAGAGGCTGGGTTTAACCGAGTAGTCGATCTTGAGGTGGGCAAAAAATTGGTCACCTTGGGTTCAGCTGATGCAAAAGGGCCTGCTGTGGAATCGCCCTCTACAAACACCGCAGGACGTGCAGGGAGTTTAGTGATGGTGCCTGGGAGATGGGCTTGAGTTGAGGTGAAGTGTGAAAAAGACACAGGTAGTCCCATTGTGGGATCCGCGTCGATAATGATAGGGTCCTGGCCAATAGGTTTGGGATCCAGATGTGTTGGGGGCTCATACTCAAAAATTTTGTCCACAAAGACCCACTTTAGGCCAGCAGTGCAAAGTGCTAAGCTCAGCAAACATGCCAGGATGGGCAGAATGCAGATCTTCTCTGAGCGCACACAGTTGCGCACTTGCTCCATCTCCATACACACACAGCAGGAAGCAGCTGTCAACCCTAGGCAACCCAACACTCCACGTTGTTCTCTATTCTCCTCAACCACTTCCTCCTCCTCTTCCTCCTCTTCAAGCTTCTCCTCCTCCAGCTTTACTTCTTCAAGAGCCTCTTCAGGACCAGCTTCAGAAAGCTCTTCAGGGGAGGGATCCCCAGGAGACGCAGTGCTCTCAGGTCCACCGAGACGGTCAGAGGCATCCTCCTCTCCAGCAGCCGCCATCACTTTCAGTTATTCTCGTCTTTTGTTCCTCCTCGTTGTTGTCCCGTTCGAAGGTCACTCTCTAAAGCCTGATTCCTAGCTTAGAGTCTTACACATGAGAATTAGTGCTGGAGCTCTCAGCATCACACATTGTGGCTCATAAAGTGTGTTGTCCATTATTGGATCATGCAGGAGGGGGAAGGGAGTGAAAGAGCAGAGACTGTCTTCAATAGCAACAGAATAACCTTGTTAGCATCCGGGAAGTGGCTCCGACTTCCGTTGTAGAAAGGACTCCTTTCTCTCCTGGCTTCACTCTCACGGCATCCTCTCACTTGGTAACTTGTGGCAAAATACAAACAACACAAAGTCTATAAATAAAGGCAGTCTCAGGAGGCAGATGCACGGGGCAGCCTGGGGTGGATCTCTCTCCTGGGTCTCCGATGCAGCGTGGCTTAGCAAGCTTGAATGGCAGGACACCTGAGGCAGAAAAAAAGTGCAGTGGTTGTGCTGGAGCTCAGCCAACAGGACAGCTTTCTTGTCATGCTCTGCCTGTAAATACAGAGATGCGTCGAATCATCCAGGAACTGCAGGTGCCCATCCTCTCCATGTGCTGGCACCGGGGATAGGAGCAAACACTGATTGTTCGCCCAGCGCACACCTCACTACGCAACATAGAAGGATGGACGAGTGAGCACTGCGCACGCCTCTCCTCTTGCGCTTGCCCCTCCTCTTCTCTCTCTTTCTCTCCTCTCACTCATGCAGTCTTTCTCCCCTTACCCCCTTTCTGTGTCTCTAATGCTCTCCCACTCTCTCTGTGGTATATCCCCTCTCTAGCCGCTCCCACTCTGCACTCTGAACATCACGCGTGCAGCAGAGCTGAGCAAGTCTGCACTTGATCCAATTACAGAGAATGCAACGAATCAGAAAGCTAGCAAGTCAGATTGTCCCAGCCCAGCTTCTTCTACTGCTGCTTTGCTCTCTCTCACTCTCTCTCTCTCTCTCATATTTCCTCACACACTTCTCCTCCTCCTTTTTTTAGACCATTGATTATGCTAATATGAACGGGTTTTTTTATGAGCGGAAAGAGCCACACCAGTGACAGAGACATGTGATATTACTCATGGGACTGCAGCTATTGTTTTACCTAATACTACCTTTTGCTGGACACTATTGAAGAGGCCAAGCAAAGATGAATGAAAGCCATTTTATTGACTAGTATAGACGGTATAATCAGATACTGGGTATGTAAATATGGATGAATATGTTTGCTAGTATTTCCTTCTCCTTCTCCATGCACTTCCTTTTATACTCCCTAATCACATGGATCGTAAGTACATTGTACTGCTGACTCAGGGACTGGGGGAAGGTAAAGTACTCAGACACTGTACATACAATAGCGAGTCGTATAGTCTAGTCTTAGTTATCCAAGTTAGTGTGTAATAAATCGCTTGTTCCGGGCCACAGCTGCCAGTTCAAGCAGCAGATTTTAATTAAAGTCGAAATCATCTTATACCTTTTAATATAATTAATTTGAGCTAACAGGCAATAAAGGACCAAGCATATTTCTCGTTAGTGCTGTCTGAAGGGCCTCCAGTCTTATCGTGTTACATGTCAGCGTAGTATAGTATTTAATTAATATACAGCCTTAAATCACTGATGTGAACATCACGCCATAGTCACGCCGGTTTACTACAGTATGTAATTTACAATGTGCTTTATACACAGTTTCATATCATTCCCACCAAAAACAGATTCCCGTTGCTTTATCACAGCCTGTCATGGAATCACAATATGTTACCACATATTGTCTGGGATTATCAGCCTCATAATCCCTCGCTTTCATAGGAGGAGCGGAACAGATAACAGGTGTTACGCGCTTCCCAATACTGGCTCTTGCAGGTTAGGGCACAATACAAAAAGCCTAAGCAGAGTTTGCAGGTGGTTTAACACATAAGATAGAGGTGTTAAGATTGGATCACTGGCAGTTTTCCCAATGTCCTCCTCTCCCACCCATTCTACCAAACATATTTCACGAAAGTCAGCAATTAAGTAATTAAGTCAAGTAAATCTAGCCATTTAATAAGTATAAAAGAAATGGCACCATACTGAAGGAGTAAGGGTACATTACTGTAAATGCCTGTGTTAGTTAATGTGACTGTGCTTAGGAGACACTTTTACACCAAGGAGTCATCATTTTCTTATTTTCAATTCTCTGCGAGCCTTTCATGAAGTTTTGTGGGCATCATTAAATGTAAAACTATTGTGCTGTAAATGTATTTGGTAATTTACGGGTATTATGAGAATTTTTATACCAACATGCGTTAAAAAGAAATGATCACGCCAGGAAATAAAATATATAAATATCTGGTATCAGCGCACCTGAAACTATGAGGTACACTTTTTTTTCCTTGTCCTTTTAAGAGTTGCACAGAATCTTAGACTCAGTTTCTATTTGTAATATTTGTATGGTATTAAATATGTTTTATTTTTCTTTACTGATTTCATAATTAGAGTGCAAGTCAGAAAAAGCAGATCCATATTACTACCGGTGTTGCAAATTGAACTTTCAACAACATTTTCATGAATCTAACATAATTGTATCTGTTACAAAAAAGGCCTATTAATATCTTACAGCTTTCTAATATTTGTTTAAACAAAAAGCCTTAAGATGGTATAAATATCACCAAGGATTCAATGAATCATCAAACAACTGCCAGAAAAGGTGCCCAAGCTATTCTCTTTTCGTCACTATGCAAAAAGCCAAGGAAGTCTGTCAATGAAGGGGAATGTCAAAGAGTTTTTTTAAGGTCATTGAGTTTCTGTCACTTTTCAAAACAGCATAGGCAGATGAATAAATAGATAAATAAAGTCAGTGATAATTATTTGACTAACAAAATAAGAAATTTGTTTCCTTGTTGTGGCATTTACAGGAAGTTCATGTGAATTATTTATAGTGGGGAGAGAGAGTGAGAGCTACAGTAGAGAGGGAAAAGGGAAACTGAGTGATCTGACCTAGAAAAATCCCCATGCACAACGAGAAGATCAAGACCAAAAAGAAGTCTATGTACTGGCAGACAGATTTATTGGTGCATTAAAAAATGAAGGGTCTTTTCGTGCCAAAAGTCAGAATGGTAAGTTTTACCAAAGAAGGGACAAGGCTGACTTGAATTGAATTCATTAAACCTGCCATTCTCTGCTGATGTGCATTCTCCACTGAGAGGCTTTTAGACAAATAGAAGAGTGCCTGTCATCCATCTTAAGAGCTGGGCCACTGCCAGGACGAGACAGCATTTGTGAAAGTCCTCTTTCCCACTGCTTGCACCAGGGAGATGTGTTTGGTGTCTTTTTCCCCTATTAGCTATGACTTTACAATATCTGCTGATTTTTTTTCCTCGTTCAGAGTGAACGTAATTAAAAGGCCAGACTTGTGTGTGTATGCGTGTATAAGGACCCTCACCTCTGCCTGCCCGCCTGGCTGGTGCCTGCACCACAGGCTCATCCGTCTCCCACAGCGACCCTCTCTGCTCTGTCTGACACACACACACACACACACACCGAGCGACCAATGCCCAGATGTGTATGTAATGGAGCCCAGGCAGGAAGTAAGTCTTTCGACTGAGGATCGAATGTGACTTAGAAAGACAACCCCATTATCATTAAGGCTGGGTGCACACTAGCTCATTCTTTACATGCTCCCTTAAGGGTTGGCTTTAAGCACAAGAGACGGAGGTTCCTGTTTGTGTGCCTGTGTGTGTGTGTGTGCGCCTCTCTGTCTGTTCAGCACTGCTCTCCTGGACAGCTCCTGTTTTTCCTAATACTCCCAAATGAATTAATGTCACAAAATGTAACAATTTGGGCAAATATACATTCCGTCAAATAAGAGATATTGCCTGTTTACGATCTATTGTGTTTAAATCCTGCTGTACATTATTCACTAAAGCAACACCTATCTAATTAAAATATTTAGTTTAGAGCCTCTGAGTGGCGCAGTGGTAAAGCACTGGCCCTATCATCCGGAGATCGCTGGTTCGAACCCCGGGTGATGGTGTTTTCCTCTCACAGCCGGAGACATAGAGAGAGCTGATTGGCCGAGCTCTCTCTGGGGGGAGGGATGAGAGGTACTTGCGCTCCCACATTAATCACGGCTCTACAGCCAATCAGGGTCGTCTGTGAGCTCGCGCACGCGGAAGGAGCGGCTAGCGCTTTCCTCCGAGTGTGTTACTCCGCCCCTAATAGTGCGTGACCAAGCAGTTCGAAAAGATGCAGTCGGCTGACATCACGTGGTTCGGAGGAAACACGTGATAGTCTTCGCCCTCCCGACTAAGTGGTAGTGGTAGTCTTAATGTGGGAGCTAGTGATGCGCGGGTCGGGTTTTTTTCCAACCCGCAGGTCCCGGTTTTATGAAATTATTTGGCCCGCCCCGCACCACTGTATCTATTTTTACAACCCGCACCGCCCCGCCCCCACGACCTTTAAATAGACATACTTTGGACTCCCAAACATTAGATGTAGCAGCCTGACCTTTTTTCTTTTAATGATGTAAATTCCCGACCTTAATTTCTCCCGCACCTCGTCTTCCATCTTCACTTTTATTTCTTTGTTTTTGTTGTGACTGGCAGCGGTAGCTGCTTGGCGCTTTCGTGACTTGTCACGTGACGTAACCTTATCAAAGAACTTAATAAAATATGAAAATAGATATTCCCAAATATTTAATATGTGCTATAGGGAATTGCAGTATAGCAGTATCATGTTTATTAAATGTATCAAAGAGATTAAAAGTAATACATCCTACAATTCAAAATTTTCCTGTATATTTAACATTATAATTTAAATGGAGGTAATAAATCTGTATTAGAACTAGCATGTATATGAATTAGCCAGTTGAAATGCTTGATCATGTGACTTCTGGTTATTGCAGCCATCTGGTGCAGTCCTTTGCAATACTGTTAGAGACCCTTCCTCACTTCCTCAGCAGGCCGTGATTGCCACCTCAGAGCACTCAATACGTAAGAAGGACACATTGGTTACTTATTAATGTACGTGATGGCTATATCAGCCTTATTACCTTTGTCATAGCTTAACATTTAAAACCTGAAAGTCAAGAACCTGAGCTATTCGTTCTTGCATTGTTGTGTTAAACTTCCAACTTATTTCCATCTTATGCGGAACAAACTATATGATCTCACAACTGTAATTTGATTCATAACTCCATTTGTAAGAAAACATCAAGTGTAGGATTAGCTGTGACATAACTTTACATACCTTTTTAAATTTTAAGTACATTAATTAAGCAAAAAGCCACCACATCAAACTTATCACCCGACATTCCTTGTTCATAATTGTACAAATGTTTCCATGGTTTTGGTTTCCTGTATATTTACGAGTTGAAATGTTACATGTGTGAAACACTTCAGGAACTGTTCGTGGTATGCATGCCAGATTAACAATAATACAATAAATATCCCAAAATCTCTGTTTCAACAGTAATTACATCTAATAACAAGTGAAATTTAACATCCTGTTCTTTTCATTCATTAACATCTTAGAGTCTAAGTTTAGAGTCCCAGACTCACATTCGTCTCATACACAACATTCCTATCAGTTTCACAGTAATTACTTACTAATTCTTATTAGTTATTGATGATGTGCTATAAATGAACAACCGAATAGAAAGAAAGGAAACAAAGAGGAAAAAAAATGAAGATGACAACAATGACCTACACAGTTTGGGGTTTAAAACCAAAAAGATTTGTTATCAGAAACAAAATACGTATCTTGAAAAAAGGCTCATTCATTGTTCACTGTGCCTAATGATAATCCATTCATTCAGTTTCCCTAACTAAAGGATCTTGAAAGCAGGCTGAAGATGCTATTTCTTTATTTAAAAAAAAACACCAAAGAAATATAGGATGTCAGAAAAGTAGAGGGATAAAAAGCAGTGATTATTGATGCTCTGGTAAGAGTACAGTATGTTCTCCAGTCCTAGTCTCTCTCTCTCTCTCTCTCTCCAAATGGCTCAGATATAGAAAAGAGTAGCGTGACTAAGAATACGCAGAGCTCACGCACAACTGGCCCACTAAACATTTAATCATAGTGTGCAGCTGTGAAAGTCCAGTGGGGAAAAATGCGTATAATGAACGTTTCTGAAAAGAGAACATTTTCAACTCAGCCTCAATCATTCCCATTTAATTTAATTTAAAGAGAAATACCTGAGCATTTTTCTTTAATCTATTTTGGCAGATGGATAAAAATATCCATTGGGACTATTTCTACAGTAAATACAGCTTAAGTGCTCTAGTGAACTGGTGACTTATCCGGGGTGTATTCCTACTCTTGTTGCTCACGGGATGGGCTCCAGACTCACAGAGACCCAGATCTGGATAAGGCGTTTACTGAAAATGGGTCTAAATACAGTATGCCTCTACTGCAAGCATGAACTGCAAGGCTGAGGTTATCTCCGGTTAGTTTTTCCCCTGACCTACTACATAAACCTATTAAAATGTCAGTCTAAAACCAAGACAGGTATTTGAGGCGGTATATCCCATCAAATGATTAACATTAAATATAAAAAAATAAGTAAGTTTCCACTCAGTCCCCGTCTCAGTCTTTAGTCTGTTTGTGATATTAGCGGAACTTTAGATTAACGTTAGATTCACAAAAGAAATCAAAAGCAATATTTTTCCCCAAATATTCAGTTATTCATACTGTAAGTATTCATAAAATATTCTGCTTAAAGATTGTTTCAGACTATACTAGTACACAATAAATAAGCAAAATATTTATAAAAATTACAAGTGATACCTTCATTGTCTTGGCCTAGCACAGCTATGTATTATTTTTTAAAATACATTTTTAATTGTTTAGTGCATCCTGTACTTTTAGTATGCTAATTAGTATGCAACTTCCCTTCCATGGCACTGAAATCACATGACCTGAGACCTCATTACAGTTTTCTTCAAAACAACCTTCACAGCGGACACAAAGAGCCAACAAGCAAAAATCTTCTGTGAACAATCTTTACTTTACCGACATCTTGTTTGTTTTTGACACCTTGTCACGTGACCGTTGCTTTTGCATACTCATTAATATGTATTTGTATCTGCCAAAGATGGACGTGTACACATGTTTAACCTTGTTCAATTATTTCAATGTTTCTACCACACATTGTATTTTACTTCATTTTGTTTTTTCTCCTCATTTTTATCTTTTTTTAGGTTTATTCTGTTTATAGTATTTATTTTTCCTCCCCATTTTAACACTCATTTTTACACATTTTTACACATGTAATATAAACTTTGAGTTTATATAAAAGAAAGGAGAAAAGACGAATGATGTTGCTATAGCCATAACATGCAGAAATTATTAAATCAAAGTAGAAATTCTTTTTAAAATGTAACAATCCAGTCTTCTGTCCTCTTTTCTTAACTTTTCTCAACTATTGAAACAATTCCAAACCTGATTCATCCTACCTTATGAACTTGCTATAAATAAGCTTTTTTTTAACCAACTTCCCCATCATATTCCCTCAGAGACACTAGTCTAGACATTTATTCATGCTCTCTATTTGAAATATGACCTATTCTGGTATCAGCCTACAAAAACATTGTGACATTTGCACATGATTTAATTAATGATATTTATTAGGTTTAATACCACACATATTACATCTTGCCTCTGCCTTGCAGACAGCACTGAACAAGCTGACATATTATCCCTGTGTACAGCTGAACATTTTACCGACTCTGGGTACAAGAGCAAGCTATACTCAAGAGTCCAGAGCCATTACCTTCTGTCTGGAGTGCTGTCCAGTGGCCCCTGTACTAATCACCTCATGAGACATAACTGCTCAGTGAGATCATGAGTTCAACTGGTATTCTGTAAGAGACGTTACAAACTAACACAGCTATCAGATATAGTTATGCTCTACATAAATCATACAAAAAAAAGTTTGGTCAGGGGTAACAGCCAAGTTGGAAAAAAGAAGATTTAAAAAAAATTAAAAACAGTATCTGTCTTCCTCTGATACTAATTTCAAAACCGGATGGATATCCTCCAAGAACGGGACACACGAGTATTCTAATATTAGGAAATCAATCTGCGGTAATCAAAACTGTCATAAATAAAATGATAACTAAATGCGTCTAAAAACATCGTCAGAAAGCACAACATCCTGTAGAAGTAGAAGCAAATCATTTACCAAGTTTGTTTAGAAGTTTAACAAAATTGAAACAAAATGAATATTGAATCAGGATATTTATAAAATTATGATACTAATCGAATTAGCACCTACTGTGGGTATCATGATAATATTGCATTGGACGGTCCATGTTGATTTCCATTACTAATGTTTAGCTTTAATTTACTACCATAAAGCTCTTAATTTATTGATATCCTTCTAAGCCATGTACAGTATAATGATTCTAGTGATCCAAGACTTAACCACAAGCTAAGTATGCAGTTCATTTAACCTGAACAATTTCAAATGTTATACACCTCAATCCCAATCAAAAAAGTCCATAACAATACATGACAACACAATAAAATACACTATATGAATATTAAACATTACTAGATGTTTACATTGAGTTTGCTTTCTCTGTTGAGCAAAAAATTAAAATGAACACCTGCCCATCTGACAAAACTAAACTGTGCCCGTCCTTACAACACTGTAATAGAGAGAAATGACTTCCCTTAAATGAGTCTAGGGCTGCAACAACTAATCGATAAAATCGATAATTATCGATAATGAAATTCGTTGTCAACGAATGCCGTTATCGATTAGTTGGGCTGCGCACGTTACTGAGGAGCGCGACCACAAGATACACAAATACACACAGATACACAGTCGCTCGCGCAATGGAGGTTACAGAAGCGTTTGCAGGAAAAAGCGCGCGCCACAAGTCCTCCAAGGTATGGGAGCAATTTACATTAAACACCTCTTATCGGGCGCTAAAAGCGAGCGGTTTTTTGCCGTTCGTAGTGTCCGGTGAGCGCGGATGAAGCGCGGAGGGTTTTCTACACATGTGGGAGCCCCTAGCGACGGGGAGGAATTGGCCATGACTAAAAAAAAGGAGTCAGTGAGAGAGTTCACATGGGGTTTGGTGACGTGTGTTTGTCCGGCTGCGCGGTTATACGGGGTAAAAAAAAAAAAAAAGAACGTTGCATGCAGCTTTTTCTTGGTGTTCAAATCCCAACGAACGGAAGGAAAACACTTCTAGTGCGTTTTCTTCACGTTCAGTTTACACCTCGGACGACCGGATATATCCCATCATCCTACATGCTATACAGAGGGAAATGCGGGAAAAGGGCAAAATAAACAGAGTGAACTCAGTAGTGGCGATTTGTTTCTCTCCCCACGTCGCCGTATTACGAGAATGTCTAGTATAGCAAAATGGTCTATATATATTAAAAAAAAAAAATTTTATTTGTTGAGACAACAACAAAAAAAGGATAAAATACCCGAGAGGATCGAAATAATGTATAAACCGTGACAAGGATGTAGCAAGAGACACTTTCATTAAAAATAATATCATAATAATCTAGAAGTCTATTATTCTTCTTATTAAGTTTAATTAATTTAAGAGAATTTAAAATTGAGGTCATTCTTACCAACTGAATATGTCAGTGTATTTTTTAAACTACTGTGTGTGTGTATGTATGTGTGTGTGTGTGTGTGTATATATATATATATATATATGTAAACACACACACATACACCATATCAACACTGTTAACTTGCCATCTGCAATTATTGTTAAAAAATAATTTTGATTTACATAAACTACATAAGGTTTAAATGTCAAAATTAAAGATCATTATACTCTATGTGGCTATTGCATTTTTTAAAGTTTACTTTTATACATAAATAATACCCTGATTTATGGTTTTATATTGTTAAGCAAAACAGCAAATTAAAGCGGTCACTTTTTATCCGATTAATCGATTAATCGAAAAAGAAATCGTCCAACTAATCGATTATCAAAATAATCGTTAGTTGCAGCCCTAAATGAGTCAAATAAGACACTCTGATGAATATGGTTGAAGTCTTTATGGGGGGTGGGGGGATAATGATGGCTTGTGGTCTCAAGTTGCATGAAAATGCTACTTATATGCTGAACCTTGAGAGGAAACTACTCAGACCAATACCACAAATCAATGGGGTGTTGAATTCTAACTTATGTGTTCATTAGAAACCTTTGGAATGGAGATGCCTCCGGTCACATGGCTGGTATTGTAGAACTGTACGCTGCATACTTAAGGAAAATAAAATGCTTCAGGCTCTCAGATAAAACTCTATCTTAATGAATACATATCAAGGTTATCCACAGTCATGAGTGCAATCTGTGGAAATCTGGCTGCTGACCACCATAGCAGCGGGCATTTCCATTACACCGCTGTGCAGCATGAAGCTCATTACCAACTGTGCCAAAATTGTTTTTCTCCCAACAGCAGTCTCTGAAACCAGCACTACTAGAGTGGCCAGTGAAACAGACGTGTGATTGATACAACACTTTTTCATTAAAATGGAAAGGAATTGAGGGAAAAAATGGGAAACAAAACCAACAGGCCTTGGATTTCTCCAATTTTCTCCAAATTGAGCATATTTAAAGCTCACAAACCACTGCTAGATTTGGAGCATGAGGGTTTACACTTGCAAAATGCACAGTGAAGCTGAACACGCTTGGGTGACAGTGAAAACACCACATGAACGCACTTGCATTTATGGGTAAAAGAGGAGGGCCAACCACAGAGGAGAGTAAATTATAGTCTCATGGACTCATCAGTATAGATAACCTTGTCACTGTTGATAGATTTTGTAGAATAATGGTTTTATTTTATTTTCAAATCCAATTTCAGATCCAATTTTATGTTGCAGTGGGCTAAAAGATATGAATATATTTTTAAATACATTCCTCGCCCCACCAAAAAGTTGTTGTTAATGAGAGCAATCAAAGATTAACCATTTGTTAATAAAGTTTGGTTAAAAAAAAAAAAGGCTTTAGTTTGCTAGAGAGCATAAAGATTTGTCATTGGGTGAATCAGGGTAAGAAAAAAAGCAATGCACCCAGGTGGCGACTATAAAAGTCTCTGGAAGCAGTATTATGATATTGGGGTGCTTCAGTTGGTCAGGTCTAGACTCAACAATGTTATTTGGCAACAAAATCAAGTCAGCTGACTACCTGCATATATTGAATTACCAGAACAACAATGCCAAGATTCACCAGGTTCAAATTGTGGAAGTGTGGTCTTGGAAGCACGAGGAATCATTCTCATACATGAATTAGTCACCAAAGAGTTCTCACCATAAACCCATTAAAAGTCTTTGGGATGTACTGGAGAGGACTTTACACAGAGAGTTGACACTCCCATTATCAATACAAGATCCCGGTAAAAAATGTATGCGATTTGGTTATGAATAAGGTTGTTGAAACAATGCCTCTGTCAATTCTCGCTGTAATCATAGCTACCAGAAAAAAAAACATGTTTTTTAAATTTACATTGTAGCATCCAATGGTTGCGTGATTCTCTTATGATTCTCTATGGTTGGATAATCCTCCTTAAGCCAATTAACACTGTAATATAGAAATTATATTACCATCACAGCAAACTATAAATTAGGTACACAGAACAACAACTATTTATAACAACATTTTGCTAAGACACCATGTTCTCTGCAATAAAAATCTTAAGTATTCACAGGTTCTTATGATACCGTATTTTGTTAAAATAGGTGCCAGATAAAGTAGATGCCAGAATCCAAATTATTATTATATTTCTGAATCTGATCAAAACCTTCTGTTTAACATAAGAAGTGGCCTGGGACAGGAACAGCAGACAGAAATATACACAGAAGGTTATTTACAGGTTGAGATCTTTATGTGCTGTCGATTCAGTGAGGTGTCAGTGTTAAGAAGGTTACAGGCTTGTCCTTGCTGTTCTAATAATATCCTGGCAGACATGCAGATGAACCAGTTTTTTGTTTGTTTAGTTTTTTTTTTTTTAATCTGGGCAGGAATTCAAGGAGGTACTATAGGGTAATTGAAGAAAGTGATTAAGTGTCAGATTAAAGAATACCAAGCTGCATACTGATCGTTCAATCAATGCTGAGAGGATAAAGACTGGACAACAGGAAACCGAATTACTTTATTGGCTACAGAAAGCATTTATACTCCAATATTTATAGATATTTATTAATGCCACACATTTTTTTTTTTATTCTGGATTTAAAGAGGTGTGCTAACTTAATTTAACTAACACGGTTGGGTGGTGGAGGACAAGTTGAAGTCTCGCTAAAACGAGAAAAACTGGCTTTGTTAAATATTTTAAATGTTTAGGAAAGCTTAACGTGTCAGCATTAAGGACTGCAAATTAAAAAATAAAATAAAATTTTAGGGGGGAAAAAAAAACTCAAAATTATACATTTAAAATTATACAGAGAGAATCTCCGCTGACTATATGTTCAAAACATTGACATATCTCAGTTTCTCTGTTAATGAAACATTGACACATCTCAGTTTCCTTTCAAGTTTCATCATGCAAATGCTATGTATTTTAAAAATGTCTGCATGTTCAGCTATTACACTCTAAAATCTACCCGACAATTATACATATATAATAATAATAATAATAATAATAATAATAATAATAATGCAATCAAGTGGTTATTACAAACAGTTCTTACCTTCGATGACCTGCACAAAGGCAGTCTGGACATCTTCACCACGATCATTCACAGCCTTGCATGTGTATGTTCCTACATCAGAGTCTGTTACTTTCATTAACTGCAGCTCTGATAGCATCCCTCTGTCAGAAAAACATAAAACTAAATTACAACATATTATAATCTGTATTGGGGTTTGCAATTATAATACTACATGTTGTCTTTCATGGGGAAAAAAAAACTCCTGTCCTGTTAAGATTTCTGTAAATTGCTAAAATGAATTTGCCAACAGTAAAACATATATGTATCTCTCTGTTATTGTGCACCACTGAAGCCAAGGCCACATTACTGTGGATAAATCTGAAATGTTTTCTTACCATATACACATTCTGCTCATGCAGCCACACTGAAACTGCATTTTCAACCAATAAAAATGCATGCATCTTTTTAATATTCTTAAACTGCTGTATTTGTGCTGTAACTTGATTAAAGGAAATGTAGCCTTTTTTGAAAGTACTGCCTGTGGCGGTCATGTGATGTGCATAATTTCACCATGGTGGAACTTATTATAGTGCTGTTTTTTGCATTAGGTATTTTAATTGCATGTTTGACTGCTTTATAACGAATACAAGTGACACTGGGGTGTGCAAGAATGTGTAGAACATGTGCTTTTCATTTAGAAGTTTGTGTATTGGTATAATCTGTGACAGTTCTACAAGTAGTATGGTGAAATTTCTCTTCTTAGAGCTACAGTATAGTACTCGCTAAACATTATTGCATGGGATAAAGTATCTGGTCAAAACTTGTCTATCATAGTGACACTAGCCAATTGGGGTGTCTATACGTTTGTGAATGTGAAAGAGGGCAGACTGCACTTTCCCATGTCCTGTGTGCTACATGCTGCATTGTCTGGCTTTACGTGTGTCAAAAGAAGCATGCATTAGCCTTCACCCACTCTGGTTGGTCAGTGTGGTATGACGAGGAACCAAGACCAAATTAGGGGGGAAATTGGTACCATTTAATACACAATCTCCCAGTAATAGATTATTAAATTTATAGTCTGATAACATTCATGTGGAACCATTCTAATACTGCCAAAAGCCACAAAAATGGAAGGTTTATTAGTCAGATCGTAAAATTTCTGGTTGATGGTCTTCCTGGAATTCTAAGGAGGAGAACAAATATACCAATTACAGAAAACTACAGTACAGTTAGTGCTTGTGCAGTAAAATTCCTAGTTGATTCTGTTGTTTTTTTTTTGTACTGACTCTTATAGACATTATTAAGCAGTTTAAAACAACAGTGACTGCTAAAGAAAATTGGCTCATAATACTGTACATACACATAAATTATTTGTTTCCAGTTAATTACTAAAATCTTAGTTCTAAAAATAATTCTGGATTGCAAATTTGACAAACAATATGCCCACATGTAGATGTAATAATGACAAATGTTTAGAGTAGCGTCCTGTGCCCAGGGATACGCAACAGTCAGTGATCAATATCAGAACAATCATTTTTCCACTACTTCAGCATGCTGTGTAATCTATTAACTCATGACCTAATGTAGCTTGTAGCAGGTCTCACCTGCTTTATAAAAAATAACAGAAAGGAAAGAACAGCCTCTTTTCAGAGAAGAAATATGTAACAGGGTTATGAGCGCTCACTTTTTCTTCAGCTTGATTTTTCTGGTCTCGTTTTTGCCGATCTTGACATTGTTGTGATACCACTGGAGCCTGGTCTGTTTGCCGCCAGCTAGGAGCTCGCACTTCAGTGTCACCTTCTGACCTTCCTCCACTTTCACGTTAGTCAGCTTCTTTAACTTGGGTGTGGCTGAAACACAGACAAAAATCAGCTGGTTAATGATTAGCATAACCTAGACAAAAGTAGGGGCTGCACAATGTGTCTTTTCATGACAGCTTTTCTACGTCCAGAACTCTTGAGCACATTTAACAGTGTCCATAGTAAACATCTCAAAAAAAAAAAAAAAAAAGCTGCCAAGTGCCAAGCCCCTTCCTGAAAAAAATTCAGCCATGACTGATTCTTCATTATTTTAGTTAGAGGGAGAAGTGGATGTGTGTTCAGTGTGTGCCAGTAGACCTGCAGCGTTTTTGCATTACTTCAGTCTGTTAATATTCATTACGCCTGATGATCTTTTCAGCAAATCCTAGCCATTCCACAATCCCATGAGAACCAACAGAGGCTATTGCCCCATTTATAAAACGGTTTTGCACCATGGTGGGTCCTCACATTTTCGAGACACTCGCTCCTCCAGCTACAGACAAACACAAAAGAATAATCAGTCTCCTTTCACATCTAAAACGACCCACGGGGTTGCCATGAAACTGTAGTTAAACGCAAAGTCCTGGCTTTAAAAGGTGTGTTTGGGGAAAAGTTCATTATGCAAACGATGAGCAAACAGTTAACTAATAGTAGGCCATCAAACCTACTACTTCAACCTTTGGAAGCAGAAGTTTATAAAGTCCCCTTGTGAAGATCGTTAGAGAATATTGGAGGTATTATCCGCTAATAAATTCAGCTTCAAAGGCTTCGGATTCCCCCAAAGGATCTTCGCGGGCTGAGGATCAACAAAAGCTACTGACGTGCCATGAATAATATGCAAAGTATTTCATGCTCCTTAGACTTTTCGCTGATAAAAAAATCTGTTTGTCAGCCAAAAGAATTTTAGACAACTGAAAAACATTCTGAAATGCAACAATCCAATCAATGATAATCTGTGGTTAAATCTTTCAAACATGTTCCAGGATGCAGATCAGTGCAGCAGAAAATATGCACATAAAGACACGTTTCAGGAGTGTTCTCTGGGTGAGGTTTACTCCTCTGAGATTGTCTTGGAAGATTATTTGTAAATAACGGAAAAGGTGCGGCATACAGTACTTCTAAATCCATTCTTTGCTAAGGTCTCTTAACTCTTTGTTGTTGAAGGTGATTTTGTGTTGTTAATTTAACACCAAGATTGTGTTGTTATAAGAAAACCAGTCCTGATTTCCCTGAAAATTAACAGCAGGAAAAAAAACCCAGAGAATAAATAATGTGGCAAATACAAAGAGCAGTGTTAATCCATCAAACTGTAATTAGTAATAGTTAACATGAATGCGAATGGACCTCATTAAAGATAAATAATTGTGTTTGGATATCATCAAGTTAGAAAGGGATTTTCAGTACGCCACTGCCATGATCTCTGTGCCTGTCTGAAAGGAACTCCTTTAATGGCTCGAACATGTGGAAACGGCTAGGAGCGAGTTCAGGACTGTATGGGCGATGTGGCAATAACTCACACCAGAGTTCCTGTAATATGCAAGTGGTGTTTATGAATTATAGTGTACACAGATGCACTGCATCCGTGAGCCGGCAAGTTATCTGTCGATTTTCAAGGATCATGTGTTCATTCATTCATTGGGCAGAATCTTTATGCACTGCCAGGATCGCCCTTCTTAAAAATGTTGGCACGGATCAAATATTTTACTGCAGCTAAGAGTGATTTAAGTCTTATGTAAATGTCAATCTGTTTTTTCACCTTTATTCACAAGAAATTCCAACACAAGTCCTGGGTTGAATTAAACACCTCTACAGACAGGTGGTGTAGGCTGACTGACATTTCAATATCAAATGTGGTTTATGATGGAGTCTGAAAATGTGTGTTTTTGCCATGGCTGGATTTACACCTCACCAAGGGTGATCCCTGCCCTAACTTCCCTGGGAAAGACTCCAGGTCCCCTGTGATACTACACAGGATGAGCAATATAGATAATGGAAGGATGGATATTAAAAATGAATGAAAGTATTGGGGATGTACAATTAATATGAACTAAATTATGCACTAAAATATCGATCCGCCAATGACTGGAATTTGCCATCTTCTGCATGATCGCCATGGCTGATCTTCTTCAGGTTATTTATTTAATTATTTTCTATTTGTTACCATCAATACTGCTTTGTTTTTGTGTCGCAGGATTGTATATTAATGATAGTGCTTTTGAATTCAAGAAGCGATAAGGAGTTTGCAATAGAAAAAGTTTACTGTGGATTGGTGGTATGAACCTTATTTTTAACTAATGTAAAAAAAAAAAACACTATTATATCACCAACAAGCTTTTAATGAAACACACGTTATACAAGAAAAAAAAATTTCCTTATTTTATAACTAGAAATGTGAACAAATTTATTTTGAAAAGCTAAGGCCTCACTAAAAGCCGCTAATAATACTATCAGTTAGTTGAAAAATATTGTGATATGTTCTACTGGTCACACCACTCAGCCATCCTGACAGACATGCCGTTTCTTTTTGATTAGTCTATCATCTCTGGGCAGGTCCATAATTACACAAAGCCTTGTGCAAGCCAGAACTCACAGTACCTGAACAGACACAGTTCTACTGCAGGTTCCTACCTGGATATCATCATACCGGTTTTACTTTTGCTTAAAAAAAAAAGGTCTGTGACAGTTGTTGGTCCCAACCCAACCCAAACTCTCTCATTCAGAAAAAAAAGTCTAACTGATAAGAGAGTGAATTCCATAGCTACGTAAGGCGTAAGGTTAAAGCTATATGAAAACAATGAACTTGTAACCACACTGAAATTCTCTAGAAAATGACTTTCATTCACTTACCATGACATCACTGAGAATTTGACAGATTCAGATTTAAGCGATATGATCTACATATTTCCATGTATGAGTGTATACAAGCAATCTAGTCAAACTTTCTTTCTCCTGTAGCATCAAAAAACTAAACATACTGTATAGTATGTAATACCCCAAAAAAGATATCAGGTACAAGGTGTGAGTAATACATACATCATAAAACCAATCAATACCAAAGTACACTCAGCTCAATCAATCTGACATTTAGGGCTGAATAATTGAGCAATATTGCTTCAAGGCTGGTCAGTGGACCTGACAGTATGCAGACGTCTGTCTTAAGATTTAACAATGCTGCTGAATTTACTGATCTCTTCTTGCCCTAGATGTGTCCTGCAGAGTGGGTGGTCCAATCGTTTTCATCTACATCACAGTACAGTAGATAAGTCATGTGTCACAGCCATAAAAGCAGTGCAGCACAAGACAGATAGCTTCATTTACAACCTTCTATATTTATTATTTTTTTGTTTGTTTGTTTTTGATGGACGCAAGCTATTTCTCCAGCTGTTTCTTTGTGTCATAGAGGAGTCCCCTTCAGGGAAACTCCTACACTGTTTTTCAGGCCACAGAATTTTCACGGACCAGGGTCTGCATTCCAGCCAACATTGCTGTGCCGAGCGAGGAATTCCATGATCTAATACTTAGTCCAGATATGCGCATACTGGGTCCGGCCATCTTCTGCCTTTAGTCCATGGACTTAAGGGACTTGTGAGGAAAATTGGACATAGTTCCAACTCTTTTTACATCTGCTAAAATACTCACTCTTATGCTGTAATTGCTTGGAGGCCGTGGGCGTTTAAAGTCACTCCTCTTCCAAAGCAGAAAGCCATCAATCCTCCACTATAGTCAACTAACAGTTTATTTACATTTCTGTAAACTGTTTAGCAATAGGAAATGACTAATATCCTTAAATCGACTAATTATTTATGTAAGTGTTTATGTCAATAACTTGCTTATGAAATTAACAACCCAACTGGGTTTTGGACCAGGCACCAATCTGCACTTTTTGTTGTCACTTGGTATATGAGCATGATGTCCATGAGCACGTTTCTAGGTAAAAGATATACACTAATGATAAAAAGTTCATCATAAACCAAGCGTGCACTAAATGACAAGATCTTACACAGTGCTCAGGTTTGATCTATTTAATCCCTGTCTTAAAGAAATTAAAGTCCATTAAACCCTCGGCCAGTCATCTGATTAAGAATAAGAGCCTGGAATTAATAGACACCAATCAGAGCTTCAGAGAAACCACTAGGAAACAAGTGTCACCTGATAAACAAAGGTGTTAAACAAGTACATCTTGATTACACTAGTGCATGCTGCCTCATGAATTACTATGATCACATTATACCTTGTGAAATTTCAACATTTAGCACTTTCTGAGCACACGTGCCTGTTTCAACACGAACATGCACAAGTACAGGACTGAGAAAGTCATTGGCTGTGTGACAGCAAGATAAATAAGACTATCGGATTTTAGAAAGGTATGTGAGTGTGACAGCAGGAAGTGCCAATCCTCAGTGAACTTTTCATCATAGCAAGAATAAATGTGCTTTTGGTTTATAGCTGAACTTGAGACTGAGACTGAGAGCAAATACCTAATACTGAACTCTTGAGACTATATATCTAAGACTGGAATATTTGGGATTGAAAATAGACTATACTTCTGAGACTAAACATCTGAGACTGAAACTCTGTGACTCCACTTGTGAGACTGAACTGGGAATATGAATCTTAAGCTGTACTTCTAAGGCTGAAATTCTGATATTCAATTTCTCCAGCTGAACTTCTGTAACTGATCTTAGACTCACTTCTGAGACTGAATTTCTTAGACTGAACTTCTGTGATTGAACTTACACTATACGTCAGCTACTGAATTTCTGCCTCTGATACTGAACTTCTGGGACTATAACTTCTACTACTGAACTTCTGGGACTATACTTCTGGTACTGAACTTCTAAGACTAAATTTCTCCTACTGAATTTATCAGACTATACTTCTGATAATGAATGTCTGAGACTATATATTTAAGATTGAACTTCTGAGACTATACTTCTGATAGTGAAATTCTGAGACTAAATTTCCACGACTGGACTTCTAATACTGAACTTTTGTTGCTAAGCGTAGACTATACTTCTCTCTTAAAAAAAAAAAAGTTTTCGAAAATATTACTAAATTCATTTACAGAGGGTCAAACTGTCAAAATGTTAATTTCAATATATTTAGTTTACCAACATAAAATAAAAACACACCTGTCCCTTTATAAGCTCATCTCATTCCACCCTGACTGCACCTGTGCTGAGTCCAGAAAGTTCTGAGATGAGAACAAAACTTTCAAAAGAAGAAAAAGAAAGACTGCAGATAAGACACTCAGACAGCAAGAACAACATAGATAAGATTAGTGATTAAAGAGTCGCACGTGTTGTTGTTTTTTTCGCGGCTCCGTTACCGCTTACACACACTCACACTCACACACACACACACACCTTGCCCGGGGTTGAGTCATTTACGCACCTGGAACATCGCTCTTTTCCTCTTTCTGCCTTTGCCGTCCTCCCTTCTCCTTTTTTCCGCCCTTTTCACCTTTTCCCGACATGCTGCACCGTGCTCGTGCTGCTTTAGTGCTGTCACGCGACTGGGGCTCAGGTTTAACGCACTTCGACGGTTTGTTCCTCGCGGTCTGAGCGCGCGCTTCTCTCCAGCCAACTGTTGACTGGCCGCCGCTTCCGCGCGCACGTGTTTTACAGCCCGCGCGAGAGGCGGGATTTCCACCTCCACTAAGTACCCACAGCTCAAATTTCTCCTCAATGAATTTCTACATCTACAGTAAAGGTGCTCATTCTTCCTGTTTTACACACAAACTGCGATTCTATTTGTACCATATTAACCAAACAGACATGTGTATCATCATAATTACTCATAGGAGTCCAGTTCCTTGTTTCTGGTGTACAGTAGTACAAGCTACTGTAATGTACACCAAAACTGATTAATAAGATACATTAATTTGTACTAATTTTAATTTTAGCACTGTCTGCCTGCACGCCCAGGGTCGAGGGTTCGATTTCCGCATTGGGTCTGTGTGCATGGAGTTTTGCATGTTCTCCCCATGCTTAGTGGGTTTTCTCTAGATATTCTGGTTTCTTCCCCCAGGCAGTGAGTGTATGTGTGTCTGCCCTGTGATGGATTGGCACCCTGTTCCAAGGTAAGCCCCACCTCATGCCCAAAGTCTCCTGGGATAAGCTCCAGGCATCTGGCGACCCTGTACAGAATGAGGGGTATAGAAGTTTTATGAATGAATGAATGAATTAGGACTACTTTAGAACTGGGTACTGACCTAGTCTTTTGGGATAGGCTACAGGCACCCCGCAACTCTATGGATGATTATGACCACTGTAGTGCTGGGGGGGTCAAGGGGTCGATTCCCGGTTAGTCTGCATGAAGTTTGCATGTTCTCCCCATGCATGGTTGGTTTTCTCCTGGTACTCTGGTTTCCTCCAACAATCCAAAAACATGCATATTACTGTAGGCTAACTGGGATTCCCAAATGGCCTGTAGTGTGTGTGTGTGTGTGTGTCCTGCAATGGATTGGCACCCTGTTCAGGGTGTACCTCACATTGTAGCTATGTTCCCAGGACCCTACGTTCCTTTTGAAGCAAATGTGACCCATTACAAGATAAAGTATTTTCTGAATATTATCCAATAAATTTATATCCACATTGACAGTGTTTACACTTGTTTTAAAGTTACCTAGCTTTATGTTAGAAAATAAACACACTACTGTAGACAACTGTGCCACTGGAATACTTCTCCACTTTAGCAAATCAATGAAAATTTTTAGAGTGCATACAGTTTACATCGCAGCTCGGCCTTGATCCAGCCTTTTTTCAGGATTGCTGTCTATTCTATTATCGAACCTTGCCACTAGCTTTCTGTTAGTAAAAATAAATGCTGGAAAGGTGATGTGCATACTAATATTCTTCAACAGAGAATGTTGAAGAATATAGAGAATGTCGAAAAAAAAAAAGCATTTACAGAATCCTGACTGAATTTGACTGCAGCCATAAAACTGTGCTATCATGACCATCATGGCCATCATGACCATCAAGCTTATGATCTGCAAGAGCCTAAGTAAAGGCAAAGTAAAAATTTTATACTGTATGCATCATATAATTTTATTTTATGATTTAATATAACAACTAAATAATTTGATGAGCTACCATAAATCCATAATCATGCACAAAATAATTTACCAGGTTTCAGAGTTGTGGCACACCATAGAGGTCTGATAAGAGAGAGTTTGCATTCATATTTCTGTTTCTGACCAGAATTTAGGTGGCTTGTAATTTTAAATAAGTAGAAAGATGTTACATGTACTGTATCAAGAATGTGGAATGGCTTCATTGTGGTGTCTTTTGGATTTATGTTTAAAAACTCACTTCCCATGAGGAGGGAATCAGATCAAATGGAAAAGATGTCTGGACTATTCATCTAAGATTTAGTAATTTATAAGGGGTTTATACATACCAGTTGCATGGGAATTTAATACATTCATATAAATCTTGACTATAGATTAATAGAAACAATTTTTTTGGGAAACTCAAAAGGTATAAAAACTTTCTAAAAAAAAAAACTTTTGTCTAAGATACAGATCTAAAGTTGTGTGGGAGCATCAGTAAAGTTCACAGCTAAATTAAGTAAAGAAGTTCACTCAACTTCTACCAATGACTTCTACCACTGTTTAAACCAATAACATACAGAAATTACTAATGACAGATGATTAGATTTTCCATGAGGTGCATTTGACAGGAACTGATATACCAACCTTAATAAAACACTATACAACCAAAACAAATACGGGTAGAAGATTCGGCAAACAAACTGGAACATGGCATATAAATAACCACATAAAGGATGGGAGGACAGTGCATAAACTGAAATAACTGTCAGCATTTATTTCACAATAGGTGATTGAAATGAATCTTTATATACTGAGTGTATGTGCATGTGTGTGTGATTGAGTCCAGTTCCATCACACACAGAAGGTGGGTGAATAGGCATGTATGTGTTGGGAGTTGTAGTTCTTTATGACTGTGTTTGTAGGCTGTGCTGTGCCTTGTGCATAAATAATTTAAAACCCAAGCGGCACAATGTAACACAGTGTAGGTCAATTAATATTAAAAAGAAATATTGAAGCCTTGCTAGTGTTTGTTAACGAGGACTTCAAACTGTGTATTTGGGTTTACAGATAAGTGAGGTGTATATATATATATATATATATATATATATATATATATATATATATATATATATATATATATATATATATATACAGATGTCTGGACTATTCATCTAAGATTTAGTAATTTATAAGGGGTTTATACATACCAGTTGCATGGGAATTTAATACATTCATATAAATCCAATAACATACAATATATATATATATATATATATATATATATATATATATATATATATATATATATATATATATATATATTCTTGGTTATATAAACAACCGAAAATAATTATGTGATTATTAATTATTATTTACCTACTGTATATGACCCATTTTTTTCTCAGTCATCTTTGTATAGTTGGTTAGAATAAAAGAAAATTGAATTCATCATATTGCCTACATATATATTTTCTGTACATTGTGCTGAAAAAAAGTATATAATGCACAATCCTGAGCTCTATATATGATTATTTAAAAACAGCAAAACAAAAAATGGCTAAAGGGTATTGAGTTTTAAGTGCGACTTCCAGGTGTGTTCATGACAGCGATAATTTACTATACTGTACGGTACACTAGTTCTACTAAATAAGTGCCCCTTATAAACATAACTACAACATCCAAGCCATCCTTTTTCAAGCACATGTGCTCAACTATTTATCAATGGATCTAAACAGGGATACGTAATTTCCTTTTTTCCATGTATTCAACAAAGCAAGACTGCTGAATTAGATAGCATTATTTTTGTAATGACAACATTTTGATGAGCCATATCCTTTTTTCACTTGACTTGCTGTCTAATGAAAAGACCTCAACAGGGTCAGGTGTGAAATTGTTAACCCAAACTTTTTTACTGTGTTAGCTACTTTTTATCTGATTAAAGATGTGTAATTACTAAAAAATGTCCTATTATTTGCTTTAAAAAAAGAAACACCTCTCGTTTAGGTATAAAACAATTATGAACATGAATTAAAAGCAAAACTCAATTTGTTAGTTTTCAGTATCGGCTGTGATCAGGCGACATAATCTATGTTGTCGGTAATTAGAGTATGTGCACAGTTAAGATTGTGCAAGCTGTGGCATGTTAGTCGAATTCCTGAAAAAACTGCATCAATTCATGTGATTCCTAACCCTGATTTAATCTTGCAGTTCTGTCTCACTCTGTGGGTGTATAGTGAAACTTAGCGTGCATGTGAATCATGATGTCACCAGAGAAAGGTAGACTGGAGTAAGGACAAGTGGGGGAAGGGGGTTAGCGAAGGGTGGGACAGGGGAGATCACTAAGGTTTTTGTCAAACCGTATAACTTCCTTGACTGATGCGTCACAACGCTACACGCATACACGCACACGTCGTTTCCATGGTGAGCAAAGCCTTTGGAATTTGACTTTTTCGAAAGGGTGCACATGCTGCAGCAGAGATGGGCTCAGCCGTGAAGGGCAAGAGAGCATGTGTTAACAGAACCAGAGGTTGGTTTCCTCCCGTAGCTTACAAAGAGACTGCAGGTTATGTGGGAGGAAAGTTTTTTGAAGGACATTAAAGAGATTAATGAAGCAAATCATTACACTAAAATCAAAAGGAGTAAATAATGGAAAAATTACTTTGGACTCGTCTGTACCTGGGGCATAGATATATTAAAATGAAAAATATTTATGCTCTTGTGTTTTTCTTATTGTTAAAATTATATACAGAGTCAACGACAATTGTGTACACACTTCAGGAAAGTAAGAAAACTTGTATAAATATTTTTATACTAAATTTATTGGTATGTTTTATATATATTGATATATATAAATTATGATACTATAATTGATATTAAAGTAATATAATATTCATCATACCATTTTTCTTTTTTTGAAGTATGTGTACATTTTTGTATTATTATTATTATTATTATTTTTTTTTTTTTAATTATTATTTTCCCCAAAAAAGTTAATAATCTCACGAGCTAAAGCTAGCCTGGGTAAGGCACTGGTTAAAACACATTATTAGCTATCCAAATTACTATTATTACTTGTTAAGAGCTATCCAAATAAATAATAGTGATAGTAAATGAAATGAATACCAAGCAATCAGGCATTACTAACATTAAGCAATTATGTTACTGTACTACTACATGATAAAATAATAAATACTAAATTATTGTAGATGTCAACTTGATTTTTTTTAGCTTTTTTTTTTACGGCGGTAACTGTTAAACAGTATTAAAATTATTTATTTATTTATTTATTTATTTTTATACTGCAGCATGGTAGACACAGTTCAAACTGTCAGTTTTATCTTTCCATCAAGTTTTCCCTAAATAATTTTGACAAAACTATTTGGCTAATATGACTGTTGTGTAAAATAATATTTAGTTATTTAGTATGAAAATGTCTTTCTAAGCTATACAATTATTACTAGTTAATTGCGATTAGGTTTACAAAATTGTGCAGCCTTGCGAGCTGTGCATAGGATTAGTAGAGGTGAATTGAATTAAATGATTAAATGATTCACAAATGAATTAGCTATGGCATAAAATTTCTGAAATCATTTTAACTTCAGTACTAGTTACCAGCAAACATTGTAGTGTAGTGTGTTATATTAACAGCAGAAATCAACAAATCAGCAAATTCATAGAATTAGGTAAGTGAATCTAATTGAACAGTTATACTTTTTATATATGCTCCATTCCCAAATTAATTTCTTAACAGGACAAAAATGCTCTGAAAAAAACAATAATAATAAAAAAATTATTTAAGGAATGCTATGCAACTAAAGCTATAACATTTCATGGCTTTAGTCGATGGATGAAGAACAACATTAAATTAAACTTACTGTAAATAGTTTCTCAACATAAATCAAATTATATCACAGTATCTTGCATTAGAAGAATATAATATACAGTAAATAACCAGGTCACACAATACATTTTTATATATTCTTATCAATAAACTTCTGCCAGATTTAGTTCCTTCCTAAGCCTACAATTGTATTATTTCAGATATAAACACATCCTCAACTAAAGAAATGAAGTATGAAATGAGCAGTTGCATGCATACACATACACACTGAAGGTTAAAATGTAGGTTAAAATTTTTTTTGTCATGCTTGTCTGTCATTTATAAAACGCATACAGGGAAGTAACAATGATCCAGAAAAGGACAAGGATAAATATAGGACTCAAACTTTCATGATATTGGAAATAACGCAATTTAGAAAAAACGTGTGTACGTGACTCACAATACTGACAGAAACAAATCAGATCAGATCTCTTCTGCCTGTATCACAGACGAGTCATTTAAAAGTGAATCATAGCAACTAAACAGGGGGGAAAAAACTCAAATCTAAAACACTACTATAATTCTTAAAAGTTGTCAATTAAAAAAAACAGTCATTTATTATTGGTTAATAAAATGTTGTTGTAGATAAACAGAGGACAAGTGTGAGCTGTTGACCGCCATCATTTCCTACAATAACTGATCATGCGTAAATGGTGACTCTCATTCACCTACGCTGAAACGTCTCATACAAACAATTTACAGCAATGAGTTCAGGGCACTTAACAAAGCTGAAGTTTCCAGAGGACTTCGGAGAAATTGCAGGCTTTTAAGCAAGGCAGATGATCTAAAACAGTTGCCTACATGTGAGGATGACATCACATCCTGATCATTAAACCACGGGAAAAAAGATCTAATTTATTACTAATTAAGTTTTGTTTTGTGTGTGTGTGTGTGTGTGTGTGTGTGCTGTCAAAATTTACACAACAAAGTTTCAAAAACATAGAATCACTTTGTCAAAAGATAATAAATAAATACTATTGTGTAAATTAGCCACTGATTGATTCATGTTCATATTCTACCTTTTGTGAAATAGTGTAAGTGTATTTTGTATTTTCATCGTGCGCCCCCCCACCACCACCCACCAAGTACCTAGGAGGGGCCGCTCTCCATTCATACTAATCCGTCTTCATGCAAAGCCTGTTTGAACATGAATAGATCAAATGAGCCGTAACTTTTCCTGACTACCTGCATTTTATTCGGTTCCACCTGAACCTCTTAAAGTCCACTGACTAGGCAGAAACCAGTTTCCCAAAAGCATTAAAGAAAGCTGCAAGATTACACATTATTGAAAACAGTAAGCTTGAGTGTCATGCTCCTTTCCATTGCACTTGAATCATGACCGCCAAAACTCTTTTCTTAGAATCTGTATCGAGATTAGTTGATCTTATTTTAAGATAACAAAACACACTTATAGACCAGGCGGGAATTGACAAGCAGTTCTAGTCTAGCGCGAGTTTTAATGTAGAAATAGGGGTTTGCGAGATTGAACTACATTACTACTAATAATAAGAAGAAAAATGTTATTTGGTTTTTAAGAATTGAATTATAATTAAATAATCATTTGATATTTTTGCGTAAAAGCATTCTATGTAAAAAATAGCAAACAAAAAAACTATAATAAATACAAACCAGCTACTGAATCACTGTGACAATTACCGGTAATTTACAGTTGTTATTATTAGTATTAAATCAGGTTTACTATTGACATTTTTTGTAATTTACTTTTACTGATTTGTTTGACACTTTCATCCAAACCACCTCAAATTGAAATCAAACTGAGAAACTGAGAAGTTAAGGGACTTGCTAAGAGATTCAACCATAGCTGCTACTCCGAACTGAAATTTA
This sequence comes from Channallabes apus, assembly GCA_030522415.1. Lineage (NCBI taxonomy): Eukaryota > Metazoa > Chordata > Actinopteri > Siluriformes > Clariidae > Channallabes > Channallabes apus. Next base: position 13,391,604 of record CM060120.1, read on the forward strand.
AATAAAACCTTCAGCTTTCTGATTACTCCGGTTTCCTCCCACAATCAAAAGATATGCAAGTTAGGCTAACTTGCGTTCCCAAATTGCCCATAGTGAGTGAATGACTGTGTGAGTATGTGTGTGTGTCCTGCGATGGATTGAAACCCCATCCAGGGTGTACCCTGCCTCGTGCCCTAAGTCTCCTGGGATAGATTCCCCGTGACCCTGTATACAGGACAAAGCGGTATCGAAATTTTAAATCTTTGGCTACATTTATTTATCTATATTTATCATATCTGATTTATTGATCTTCTTGTATTTTTCAATACACAACATTTACCTAAAAGGGTTGGAAAATGTCATGGCAGTTTCACCAGGGTGCGTCATGCACGTGGCATAGTGGCCTCACATACTGTACTGTATTCTCCCTTGGATTGAGTAGGTTTCTTTTAGACTAATTGGCATTTCCAAACTGCACATACTGTATTGTGTGACTTAGTGTTTGAGGGATTGTATGCCCTGCGATGGATTGGCACGCCGTCCAGGATGCACCCCACCTACAGTAGTGCACTGAGTCACCATGCATAGGCTTCAGGAATCCAGCCACCCTGTACAGGATAAGCGGTGTAGAGAATGAGAGGGTTTAAGAATGAGACTCAATTCAGTACCTTCCATTAAACCTCATATTAAGTCCTGACGTGTGTGAGAAAGATGGGACTCTTCATACTTTTGTTTTTTAAACTATAAAAGAAATATATAGTAAAATTGTCTTAAAAACACTGTAAGTGACCTTACCATACCTCAAAGTTACTAAAAGAAATACTATCCCTTTTTTTAAAGGAAGAGTGGGGTCTGGAATTAAAAACAATATATTTGCTAGCAGCAATCTAAAGGTGATATGCCACAATATTATAAAGAACTGCAATATGTACTTCTTCATCTACAGTCTATATGCATTAGATGACGGGACATTTTATGGGTTATTACAGGATGAGCCAAGTTCTGATTAGTCACCAATGTTGTTTTGTCGGGAAAAATACACCAGCTTTAATAGAGTAAATATTTTCCCCAACTTTTCAGACCGCAAGTGGGAGTCGAACCCGATGAACATCTTTTTCGCAGGTGTATGTTTTTATTCCCATAAAAGGTCATTTCAGCTAAAAACGAATGACAAAACCACAATTAAAGTCAGGTTTTGTAAATATTATGAGTAATGGATGATAGCATTAAACATGCTCTTTTGCTCTGCTGTGTTGAAGCATTTATTCGGATGAACAGAGTGGACGGCCGGATCATCAAAGCCATTTTTTTCACACAAAAAGCCAGATGTTGTCTGTGTCGTGTGTACTTGCTGTAACGCAGTGTTTTCACGAAACATTGCTGAAAGTGAAGTTGTTCTAAACTGTTTATTAAACACGGTATATTCTGAGGAAAGGTCCACTCAGCAAAGCATCGAACATATGGATCTGCAGTGAGATGTACAATGTGCACATATACTGTACACTCCAAATATAAATCACGGAATATTTCACGACTGGATCTGTAATTTGGACGATCTTTAGTATAAACAATTCAGGACAGAACAGATATGGAAAGCTATGGATAATTAAATTTCATAGCGCACGGATTGGATATAATCATACACTTTCGAGGTTCAAGGTAATAGTAATAGATTTCTTTTAAATGGAAATTCACATGGTGCATTTCTGAAGTCAGCAGGTATAGCCTTATCTGCATGGCTTCCAAAGCACTGGATTTAATGAAGCAGAAACCAGAAGCATGTAGGTCCTGTGTTTAATCTCCAAGTACAAGGTTTCACGTGCTTTCTATCGCTCCACTAAATTCTAATGGCAGAATTATGATAATTGGCGGAATACACTTTCTAGTGTACACTTGTATGCCAGTATGGATGTATTCTCTTATGTCTTCTCTTATTTTATGCAAAGTCATTAACTGAATAGTCACACATCATTAGTGTTCCTTCCGATGGAATAAATGTACAAAATAAACAAAGTCACCGGTGAATCACTGAGCAATCAGCGTAAGCACAGATAAATCCGTGGTTTAATGATGCTCATATCCTCTGGCTGAAGAACAAACATACAAATTTGATGTGTCAATGTCTAACGAATTGGAAGTACATTATGAGTAATTTGTATACCCATGGAAGAGCTTTGCAACTAAACAGACCTTAGTATAGTACATTATTGCATAATACAGTACCTGTATGATCATTCAACAGTAAACCTGTATTTCAATCAGGAACGTACCATAAGAAAAAATATCAAGTGTTTAATCCATATGAGTTAGCAAAATGACTTTTTCGATAAAGCTCCATTTGAGGCTTATTACTTATTTATATCGTATTGTCCCATTTCTGACCACTTTTTAATGTCAAATAGGCAAATACTGCATGTCTCCATTAGTAGCCTTCAAATTTATTGCCTACTGTCTGGCACTTTCAAAAGTTTTGGGTTTCTAATATGTTTAATCGCACAAACTGTCCCTTACGTGCCAGGAAATGTATCATTGCATCCTGCATTGTTAACAAGACAGTATTTGTTAACAATTAGACACACACACACAGTGGACCTCAGGAGCACTGAGATAAACCACTTAAACACAACACTTATTTACTAAATTATTTTAGATACATTTTCTGACTCAAATTATCTTCACTGGAACAGACGAATTACCCCGAAACAACTGCAATAATTACAATAGTACTAAATAAATATTAACATTTTAGTTTTTAACTTACAGTAAGTGGAACTGATTAAAGTACTAACAGACTGTGAGTAGTACTCCCAGAGGGCACGGAGACTACAGTAGCTCTCAGGTCTTTACAATTCAAGACTCCTTAAAAAGTCTTTAAGTCATCATCATGATAAATTTAATCTGAGGACTTTAGGAAATTTGTCCTGGAAACATCTGAAATCATAGCATTTTTATGGCTTTTGTGGGTTCTGAATACATCACCAGTAGGTCTCTAGTGCTGAATATGTCCTGCACTCCTACCTGTGCCCACTGGCTGTCCATATGCGTTGTGTGTATTAGAAACTAAACATACGTACCTAGAATGTTGCAAGGAGACAAGATCTCCAACCAAGGTCTAAGCAGAAGTTCTGAAATTGTACTGAGCAGCTACTTTAGATCAGTTCGTCGTGATGAAAATGATGCAGGGATATGCAGTAATCTAAGGTTCTGCCATTGACCCTCAATGTTCTTGAGACTTGTGGCCTTATCATTAGTCAATAAGACTCAAGAAGTTTGACCCAAGAGGTTCATTCTATCTTAGATAGCAGCACAGGTGAAAAGAGAGTCCCAAAAGTTCTACTGTAAGGGATTCTGCTCAAGATTCAGAAGAAGCACACAAATGCTTTTAGTGATTTTCTATTCCAATTTAAAGTTCTCCTCTTTCCCCTTTTTTAAGATGTATGCTCTGATTGAGCATCGGGCTTCTCTGGGTTCCCTACCATGACCAGGCGATTTGAGATAACCATCGTTGTCACTCACCCCTCCTTCATGCACTGACCAACAACTGACCCCATCATCTACTATACACCTTTTCACTTCTGCACAGAACCTACAGTAGCAACTCATTCACCTTCTTGTGGCTCTAAAGGTGGCTGTTCGAGACTTGGTTCCCACTGCTACTTGCCCTTTTGATCAGAGCACCATGGAAGCAGATTCCTCCCTGCACAGGACAAAAAGAAATGGCACCCCCAGCCTGGGCTTGTATTGTATGATAATGGAAGTATATTACACGAACAATATTAAATGCTTAATTAGATTCCAAAATACTAACTTTTTTTTAGGACCAGCAGGAACTTTTGACAACCTTACGGAAAGGAGATCAGTAAGAAGGGGCTCTTCACCACAAGAGCCTAGCATGAAATGTACTGCTTGTGATGGCTTCTCTAAGCCAAAGCCTTGTTTATGACTTATGCAAGATTCCGAAATGAAATGTTTGAAAAAAGCTTTATGCTTAAAGTCATTTTAGCCACTTTTCCCACAAGAGTGGGAGCGTTGAGTGAGAGAGCTAAATGCTTTATCAATAAGCTCACATTGCATGTGTTAGCGGTTAGATGAACTTAGAGTGACTTTGTGGTTAAACCTGGGGATTCTGGCCTTTGATTGAACCTGCAGAGCAGACAATGTACACCCTGTGGTGTTACTTAGAAATGTATGGACATGGTAATGGTAATTAATGGTATGGTAATTTTGCCTACTTTCATATATTCTTGAAATAAAATGTATTTTACTTTTGTAGCAACAAGGTTAAGTGTTCAAATATTAATATATTAATGAGTTTACTATGGTGATTAAACTTTACGATTGTATTCTATTTAAACTACATAATGAATTTAGGAGTAAATATGGCCAAGCATTGAAAAAATTACCTTAAGCCCTGCAGATCAGCATTTTTACCTCAATAAATGTGTAATTTAAAAAAAGATTATTACCCAAAAATAGCCCTGCAATGGATTGGCACCCTGTCCAGGGTGTACCCCGCCTAGTGCCCGAAGTTTCCTGGTATAGGCTCCAGGTCCCCCGCGACCCTGAACACAGGATTAAGCGATATAGAAAATGAATGAATTATTACCCAAAAATAGTTGTCATGACACTTGATAAAACACATGTTTTTTTCTGTTACCTCATAGAAACTGCTGAACATGTTAAGTGTTCCTACTTGTCCCTATTAGATTAAAAAAAATTAGATTATACAGGAAATTCAACCCTAGCACCTACTGTATAGCAAAACTGACATTTCTTCCGGGGGCCAAAATTACACTGACCATACCTCCTAATGAAAATCGCCACAGTTCATATAAAAAAATAAATAAAAGCATGAGCCTTAAACAGAAGTCTTACTAACTTCATAAATTCAAAAGCATAAATGAGTGTACTGTATACTGTAAACTCATGTAGAAAAAGGATTATTATCTCTCTAGCAGAATAAACCAACATTTCTGCATTGGATGAGAAAAATGTTGATTTATGTTTTTTATAGTTTATAACTAATGGAATGATATAATCATTATATAATCACCAAAATCTAAACGTATGCATAATTCAAATTCATTTACAAATAGGCAACTAATAAAATTCATATAAATAGACTGGTAACGTTCTGGGCCCATATTTACAGAGCTTCTTAGAATTCTCTCAGAGAGCTCCTATCTTAGCTTAAAAAGTTCTAGCTGGGAGTCCTAGACTAAAAGTGGTTTAGGAAACATATCAGAGCAACTCTGATTAAGAAAAGCACAAAAACCTTTACAGTATCTTAGTGAGGAGGTGTGGTTGACTCCGTTGTTAGGGATGATACAACAATTCAAGGACTGTGATTGGTTGATAAAAAAATAACCTCTGACCTCTGCAAAGGTCTTCAAATGCACTCTTTGTGAAAATAGAATACATGATAATAGAATAGACAGTGGCATCATAATGTTGTATATGATGAAATTGTATAATCATGACTACAGGCTACTTCATGCAAAGTTTCTGTTATAGGCTAAATAAAGGTAATTAAACAACTAAATGTTGATAATGTGTCTACTTTTGAAGCAACTGATTTCCACGCAGTAGTTACTATATTTAATACTTTTATTCTATAAATATACTATAATCTTACATTTATTACACTGATTTTATTACTTATAATGTATTTCAGATTGATGGGAGCAAAATGGCTCAGCTTTTACCAGTTTACATGATTGCAGAACAGTCTATTTAAATTGCACTTTTGGATGGTATGTAGTCAACAATCCAAGAGAGATGTAAATAAAACAACAAGAAAACCAGATTAGACTGAAGATCAGTGTTTACTTTTAGCTTTACGTTCAGTGTTTGGAGAATATTTCTTCTTTCCGCCGTTTTGTCCTTTGTTCGTTTGTTCCGCATTCGTGGCCAAAAGTTTTGAGAATGACACAAATATTAGTTTTCACAAAGTTTGCTGCTAAACTGGTTTTAGATCTTTGTTTCAGTTGTTTCTGCGATGTACTGAAATATAATTACAAGCACTTCATACGTTTCAAAAGCTTTTATCGACAATTACATGACATTTATCCAATGAGTCAGTATTTGCAGTGTTGGCCCTTCGTTTTCAGGACCTCAGCAATTCGATTGGGCTCTCAATCAACTTCTGGGCCAAATCCTGACTGATGGCAATCCATTCTTTCATCATCACTTCTTGGAGTTTGTCAGAATTAGTGGGTTTTTGTTTGTCCACCCGCCTCTTGAGGATTGACCATACTGTAAGTTCTCAATGGGATTAAGATCTGGGGAGTTTCCAGGCCATGGACCCAAAATTTCAACGTTTTGGTTCCCGAGCCACTTAGTTATCACTTTTGCCTTATGACACGGTGCTCCATCGTGCTGGAAAATGCATTGTTCTTCACCAAACTGTTGTGGGATTGTTGGAAGAAGTTGCTATTGGAGGGTGTTTTGGTACCATTCTTTATTCATAGCTGTGGTTTTGGTCAAAATTGTGAGTGAGCCCACTCCCTTGGATGAGAAGCAACCCCACACATGAATGGTCTCAGGATGCTTTGCTGTTGGCATGACACTATACTATGCTGTTGGCATGACACTATACTACACTATGATGGTAGCGCTCACCTTTTGTTCTCCGGACAAGCCTTTTTCCAGATCCCCCAAACAAGCGGAAAGCGGCTTCATCAGAGAATATGACTTTGCCCCAGTCCTCAGCAGTCCATTCACCATACTTTCTGCAGAAGATCAAACTGTCCCTGATGTTTTTTTTGGAGAAAAGTGGCTTCTTTGCTGCCCTTCTTGACACCAGGCCATCTTCCAAAAGTCTTCGCCTCACTGTGCAGCAGATGCGCTCACACCTGCCTGCTGCCATTCCTGAGCAGCTCTGCACTGGTGTCACTCTGATCCCGCAGCTGAATCCTCTTTAGGAGACGATCCTGGCGCTTGCTGGACTTTCTTGGACGTCCTGAAGCCTTCTTAACAAGAATTGAACCTCTTTACTTGACGTTCTTGATGATCCTATAAATTGTTGATTTAGGTGCAATCTTAGTAGCCACAATATCCTTGCCTGTGAAGCCATTTTTATGCAACGCAATGATGGCTGCACGCGTTTCTTTGCAGGTCACCATGATTAACAATGGAAGAACAATGATTTCAAGCATCACCCTCCTTTTAACATGTCAAGTCTGCCATTCTAACCCAATCAGCCTGACATACAGTAATGATCTCCAGCCTTGTGCTCGTCAACATTCTCACCTGAATTAACCAGACGATTACTGAAATGATCTCAGCAGGTCCTTTAATGACAGCAATGAAATGCAGTGGAAAGGTTTTTTTTGGGATTAAGTTAATTTTCATGGCAAAGGAGGACTATGCAATTCATCTGATCACTCTTCATAACATTCTGGAGTAAATGCAAATTGCTATCATAAAAACTTAAGCAGCAACTTTTCCAATTTCCAATATTTATGTAATTCTCAAAACGTTTGGCCACGACTGTACCATAGAAACTCTTAAGCCTTAAGTCCTCCTCTTTACTCTTAAGTAAGTTTTCACTTTAGGAGCTGTTTTTAGGGCTAAGATGTTTCGTGAATCATTTTTATCTTTACTAAGATTTAGTTCTAAATTTAGGGAGAAATTCTAAGAAAATGTCATAATTCGAAAAGATTTTTTTAAAATTTCATCACTAGGACCAACTTTTAGGCTTAAGAAGCTTTGCAGATTCTGCTGGCTGAAAGTACCGATCCTTAGATCTTAGACCTGTATATCTGTCACGGTGGAAAGACATGAATGACTGTCTGCTCTAAACAAAGCATGGCACACTAAGTAGTGAACATCAGTACTGTACCGTGGTCTGAAGGTGAGTTCGACACCAAACTCCTATCAGAAAGTGTCTTCTTTTTGTTGCCATTACTCTAGGTGTGCCAGTCCAGCAGGTTTGTGGTGCTGCTAGAGAACCTGGGCATCACTGTGCATGTTTCTCCTGATTCTACACAATTCATATCACTGCCCGACTAGTGTGAGTCAGGATTTCTGGCAGCTGTTCTATAATAATTCACTTACAGCAATGTACTGTACGGTGTAGCATGCCCAATATGCAGTATTTCAATTAAAGGTCTGCATACAATTAAAATCAGCCTGTGCCATTTAATTACTAAAAGTAATTTTTGTATCCGTTTTCCCATGATAACATTTAATAAATCAAAGTGTGTGTGTGGTTGTTGTTATAGCAAATAATGGGAATATTCAAGAAAATGACAATATGTGAGATGTGTGCGCATTTTCCATATAATAAATGATTTTTTTCCAGTAATTCTTGTGCATGTGAGTTTGTAATTTCAAAGTCAAAAGTAAATTATAACATGCCTCAAATTTTAAGTAAAAAATTAAATATGGGTATATCCAGCAAGAAAACAGCAATCCCAAACATAAAATAAATTTTGCTATATGAAAAGGTTGTATTTATTGAGTCAAAAGGTAGACAACTAAATATACATACTGTACTTTTATAGATGAGATACAGAAACATCCATGAACTCTAATAAACTAAATGTCCTGTAGGAATATAATGACTTACACTGATATAATGCAGTCTCTGTCGACTGCTATTGAAAATCCTTTAGATTTCCTTAAATTCCTAAAAAGTAGGTCACAAACATCGATGTACAACTATGCAGTGAATCCTACAAGCAGAATGATTTAAAACGAACCTGACATAATTTTGGATGAGACTGTACATGTCCTTACAAAACATACGCAAGAAGAACATAAACACTATAGAAGCCAAACAGATTAGAGCCCACCACCTGCATAATCTCACCAGGAGATGGCAAAGTGTATGTCACAGCATGAGGAGGAGGAGGAGCCGGAATGGTTACTTACAACAGGATGTGTTCGCCAAACAAACCCACTCACCCCAAGAAAATACTAAAGCATTGACTTGTCAACTTGTCCTAACACTTATATCCTGAATCAGTGGATAAACAGTTAGTAAAAGTCAATACAGAAGGAGAAAAAAGTTTGTCACTAAAGAACAGCTTGTTCAGAAAAGCAGCAGCAGCATAGGATATGGAAAAACATTCCGAATGAAACGAGGTGTTTTATTACCTCTTCCCAACTAAAAAGGTTACTTGTTTTTATGATATTTCCACTATTTCTTTTTTAATTCATTCCTGTTTGTTCTGTTTTGGGTCACAATAGGGCTGAAGTCTACCCCAGGGCACAAAACAGGGGACACCTTGGATGGGGTGGTATCATATTGCAAGGCTCAAGCACACACACACACACACACACACACACACACACACACACACAATTACATCCATTCATACAATATAGTACATGCAATTTGAAACACCAATCAGCCTAAACTGTATGTCTTCGGACTGTGGGAGGGAACTGGAGCACCCGGAGGAAACCCACCAATCACAGGGAGAGCATGCACATGACACACACGGCACAGAGGCAACCATGCTGCCATAATAGAAAACTATAATGAGGTCTATTTTTTGATTCATTAAAAGCATTTCTACTACTACTACTATTACTGATACTACTGTACTCCCACTATTACTAGTAATAATAATAATAATAATAATAATTCATTCATTCATTCATTTTCTATACCGCTTAATCCTGTGTTCAGGGTCGCGGGGGACCTGGAGCCTATCCCAGGGGACTTCGGGCACTAGGTGGGGTACACCCTGGACAGGGTGCCAATCCATCGCAGGGCACACACACATACACACACTCACACACCCAATCACACACTATGGGTAATTTAGGAACGCCAATTAGCCTAACCTGCATATCTTTGGACTGTGGGAGGAAACCGGAGTACGCGGAGGAAACCCACCAAGCACGGGGAGAACATGCAAACTCCATGCACCCAGAGACGGGAATCGAGCCTGGCCGGGAAATCGAACCCAGACCCTGGAGGTGCAAGGCGACAGTGCTAACCACTACACCACCGCGCCGCCTAATAATAATAATAATAATAATAATAATAATAATAATAATTTTCAATCATTTTTATCATTAGATACTGTTTGAAAGTACTACGTAAAATTATGTGTCCTGTTACCTAACATGATTTTAGTAATCATTTGGTAGACTTTGCTACAAGGGATTTATACAGAACAGGTCAAACGTTTGGACACAAGTTTGGATTTATTTTCTACAAGAACAATACTGGATTTTTTCAAAACTATAAAATAACACATACTGTATGGCATTATGTAATTAAACAACAATAACAAATGGGTAATCGATTGTATTTGGATCAGGGGTCTTGGGCTCTGTGCATGCTGAGGCTTGTGCACTGTGATGAACTGGGTGTACTGGTGCCTTCCTATTCTTCTTCTTCTTCTTTGTCTTTCGGCTGTCATGAACAATCATCTGCCTCCATCTAACCCTATCCTCTGCATCCTCTTCTCTCACACCAACTAACTTCATGTCCTCTCTCACTACATCCATAAATCTCCTCTTTGGTCTTCTTCTAGACCTCCTGCCTGGCAGTTCCAACCTCAGCATCCTTCTACCGATATATTCACCATCTCTCCTCTGAACTTGTCCAAACCACCTCAGTCTGGCCTCTCTGACTTTATCTCCAAAACATCTAACATGGGTTGTCCCTCTGATGAAGTCATTCTTGATCCTATCCAAGGCGCAAACCTGATGGGCTGGCCTTTGGTCCCTGTGGGCATGAGTGAACGCTGGGTGCCCATGATCCTGTTACCAGTTGGTACAGTATATCATTGGCAATCAATGTCATTCATTTCACATGTCAGTGGTAATAATTACGTGTTAATTAGCACCTATAATGCGTAACCTATAAGCTGTGGTTACAGCTGATCGGTGTATATACTGTACATGCCTAATTATGTCATTATTGTTATACAAATGTAGCAGGGTACCTATAATTCTAACAAAATTCACATTTCATTAGTTATTTCTATTAATGTCACAGGCATGACATTTAGTGCTATTTTTAGTTCAGTACAATAAATAGGACCATAGTGACAGGAGAGAAAAAGTCCATTGCTGATAAAGGGCATTATCCTGCTACAAAAAGACAAAGCAAGCAAAACAAGAGATTAAAGGCGTTCAATGAGGGCCACCCTGCTCCATTTTCCTTTTTTAAATAGCACAATGCTTATCTACAGAAACAATTACATTTTCCATGCTCTGATGTGTAGCAGTGTCAAAGTCTACCATATGTGATGTACAAATTTAGCATGGTAGAGGTTTAGGTGTATACTGTATATAGTTATACATAGCTTATACATAGCTTATACATAGCTTATACTGTACATAGCATAGCTTGGGATAATTTGCAAGAATAAAAAGTGAGAAGGCAAAACTAATTTATTTTATTTCTTATAGGACTCACATGTAAGGCATAACAGAATGGCACAATCATCAAACAAAGCATGTCAATAAAGAAAAGGAGGAAATAGTCCTTTCGTTCTTGATATTGTGTATCGCCCCTTTCACATCAATGATGGCATGCAGTCAAGTGGCTCAATGATACTGAGGTCAGGAGACTGAGATGGCCACTCCAGAACCTTCAGCTATTTCTGCTCCATTGGAGGGTCAATTTGGCCTTGTGTTTTGGATCATTGTCATGCTGGAACATCCAAGAGCTTCCCATGCACAGCTTCCATGCTGTAAAATGCAAATTGTCTGTCCATCTTTCTTGGTCTATCTGACCGTGGTTTAGTATCAAACAGAACTTCATAGTTTCCACCTCTTTATGAGAGCTTAAACAGTACTGACTGGCATTTTTTAAGTGTTGAAATATCTTTTCCTTATTATGCAGGTCCATTGGCAGTTCTTTTGTCTTCCCCATAGTGCAGTCATGTCACGGTCCAGCCAAGTCAGGGCATCACCTCATGAGCTGAGAAACTCACTGACTATTTATGCACAGACAATATTACAATTACAATGAGTCACAGGTGTGAAACTTCCATTTTAACCTGTGTGTGTCAACCTGTGTTCTTATAATGTGGTCAAGCATTCAAGAATATGTAAACTTTTGATCAGGGTTGTTTGGGTGATTATCATCAGTTATCATTAGGGTTTAAAAAGGAGTCAAACCACTATGCGATAAATAATGGGACAACCGTCCTTAAATAAGAAACATTATCAAACATATTTTCCAAATAGCAATTTGTTTAACAATTTCTTTTGTAACTTTTGTAACTGTATATATATATATATATATATATATATATATATATATATATATATATGATAAAAAACAGTCCATTCACATAGCCCCATAGAAAATAATCACAAGGAGTCAAGTCAGGTGAACGTGGTGGCCATTTCAACAGCACATCATCACTGGCACCCCCGATCCAAAAGTAAAATATTAAACTTAGTCAGTTTTTACACATCTCATTAAAACTTGAGATCATTTGAGCGAGAATTAGCTATGTTGTTAGACGATCTTATATCAAATTTTTGGGACACCATGTGTATACAGTACACATCACATATTTCTATTTCATTAATGACATACCCTGTCTTCCTCAACAATTGATGCAATTGAACATTTCTTTTCTTCCTGAATTTTAGTTGTAGCCAGACCTAATCCATCTCTCTGGTACGCCATTCTGACATTAAGGTAACAACTACAGTATGTACTGTACTGTAGATTTCTTCCTTCTGCCATCTCAGGGAGTTTTTCCTTGCCACCAATCGCCCTAAGCTTGCTCATCAGGGACAATTTTGGTCATTTTGATGATCATTGTTAAAAGTGCTATACAAATAAAATTTAATGGAAATGAACTACCAGCCAGAGATTTCATAGACTAGAGTACTGTATGTCCTTCCTCAGAGGCATGTGGTGCAAGCCAACCGCAAGACCTGAGCCATGCCACGTGCTAACCGCTGCTTATGCAATGTTGAGGACGCCGTAACACACTCAAAAAAAGTCACACAGTAATATTTAATTTGACCACTTTAACTTTGATTAAATGTGGAGGCCAGTTCATGTGTGAAAATGATTCCTCATGCCTCCAGAACCTCTCTTTCCCTTTTTTGAGTCCTAGAATATGCCTGTGCGATCAGGGAGGGAAAAACATTGATGGAATAACCGGGTCATTCAGTACATTCAGGTGAAGCGACCCCAGATCATAACACCTCCTCTAGAGTCTTGTACAGTGGACACCATGTATGATGGCTGCATCACTTAATGCACTTCCCTTCATACCCTGATTAAAGCAATTAATTTGCCTTGGTATAGGGACAATCTGAACTCATCAGACGTTTTTCCATTGCTCCAAAGTCCAATCTTTAAGCTCACCAGCAAAATAAGGCCTTTTTTTCCTGATAAGTCTCACAAACAGGTGTTTTTTTTTTTTTTTTTTTGTTATGGCCATGCATCTGTTTAGTCTCAATGCGAGAGTTCTTATCACACTATGCATAGGGAAATGCTTTTACTCTTAACCATACCTGTGAGTTCTACAGCCGGTTTACGATGCAACTTCCAAGTGATGTCCAATCAAGGCCATTTATTATTTATTTTCCAACCACATTTCTTCTATGAAGTTGATGATTCAGAACTGTCCTCCTACATTTTGAAAATATGCGAACACATATGGGACAGTGCTTAACCCAATTCCAGAAATCTAACCGTTTTTTTAGTTTGACGTGGACCAATGATTTACCCCCGCGGAAACATTTTTTTGGCCAGGCAATCAAGCTTAATTGAAAAATTGTCAAGTCTAGTTATATATCCAAATAATGTGGAGGCCAAATGAACACTTTGGACTCTTTTTCATGCCGTTAGGAAATATGCTGGAATGAAAGGATGCACTTGGTTTGCAAAAATGTTTAGTTAGGTGGTTTGTGTCAAAGTGATATCCTTTTGAATGGCAGAACCCAGGTTTTTTTCAGCGGAACATTGCGCAGAGCAGCGTACCACCTGTGCTGATTTGACCTCTTGTCATAGTGCATCCTTGTGGCATTTCTTCCCTCACTCTCACATACCAGACCATTCACATGATGTAATAGAAAAATGTGATTCACCAAACTACGCCATCTTCTTCCATTGTCTGGTCTGCAGGTAGGCAGCTTTATGTTGTCTGTCATACAACAGTTAGTTCCGAGCAAGCAATCTGATTGGGTATAACCGCACTGGGACATTTAACTACAGTATATGTATCATTCCTATGTACTGTATTACATAACTATATGTATCACAGGTGTTCTACCAATGGTTAATTAAAGATAGGTGGGTGAAAATAGGTTGGTACTGTGCACAGTACTGGAAAGACGAGAGAGCAGCTATCTACCAAAACCCACATTCCAAACCAGTCATGGATGCACTTTCAAAAAAACAAATTACATCTGATAGCATTATGTCATCTTTAACATCACTTTGTCTCCTTAGTTACTGTTTCTAAGTCGTTCCGAATTTAATCTGAACTATCCTTGTTTTAACACAAGGCTGAATCCTAAATCCCTCTCTAGCCCTGATCAAGGGCACTACTTTATGTGTGGAACAAGGGATTTTACATCCTAAGTACAGTAGTGTGCTTTCCATATTATGTTGTCTGGGAACCCTGCAAGTTAGATGATATTTTAAAGTGGAATAAGTAGATAAGTTTCTCAGGAATGTTTTATTCTCCTCAAATTTTGGCTACAGAGTACTAGTAAAAGTTTCAAACTTCTTTCAGCTCTTTAAATTTCACCAACAGTCGATCGCTAACTCTCAGATGCCGGCCCCACCAGTCGCAGTTGGTTGGTTCGCCCAGTCATGTCTCGGCAGAGCAAAATGACTGGGGAAATAAACAATGAAATCATAATCTGTTGATAATAAACAGTGTTTGTAGCCTTTGTGGCTATAATTGCATCACAGCTGTGCTGGTATTCGGTACAACAGCACTCCCCTTCATTGTGACACTACTCACTTAACCTATGAATGGTTACAATGTTGTGGCTCATTGACAAAGACAACAACCTACTGCTTTAACATTAAACCACACTTTATTACCGAAAGCTGGGCCCGAGTCACAATCAGTCTACTGTATGATACATTTAATACATTTAAGTCCTATTAGAACACTATCAGGTATATAAGGAATGAGTGACACCTTATCAGTTGAACCAGTCCAATCCTTTACAAATGTGACATCAGCACTAATTATGATTAAAACTTTTTTCCATGTAGGTGGAGAACGAGCTGACAACATAATCAAACGTTTAAAAAAATAATAATTTATACGTGGCTATGCACATCATTGTACGTTGTTTCCAGTGGGGAAAAATTGGGGTCACGTTCGATAGTAGGAAAAAAAAATATGCAAACTCATACTAGTAGGATTCATTTGCCAAAAGATCTGAGAGGCATTATTGATTAATGAGTCCATTAAATGAGGTCCACTTAACCACTGGCTCCAAAAGTACATAGTAGAAGATTTCAGGCAGATCAGACTGCTGGGGTAAGCAGGGAGATAAACAATAGCACACAGCGCCCTCTATTGAGCCTAGTACTGAGTACTACAGTATAATAAATATTATATATGGATTACAGATTCAAGAGCAACCCATAATGGTTACCGATCAGATATATCGTTATCTTGGATATTATGCTTGGATCACTGCTGGTTTATGCTGATAAGCAATAACAGTAAGAATAAATAAAAGAAAAACAGCTGTGGTACAATAAAAATGACTTAGGAATGAATACAATGAATGCAAGTTTTATGTTAGTGTTATTCGTTACAACAAAACGACTCATCACTATGATATAGTCGTCTGCTTTCATAGTGCTCACAGTGGCTCAGCGATGAAGCATTCATTCCCGTAAGCATATGCAGCATGTACAAACAGCTGCACACCGTTCGCTTAACAGCCCCTGTGTGTGAGGAGATCGCGAGTGAGGCCCTTTGGGGCTCTCAGTTCCTACTCAGAATGACCTTTCCACAGCTGGTGCACACTAAAGGAGAAAACATTTGTTGATAAAAAAAAGTTCCTGTTTTTTGCCTCAAGAGCCAGCGCGAGAGGTTAAGCCGAGTCGACCTTGCCGAACAGGAACTCATCCATTAGATGCTGAAACCGGACTTATCGCAGTCCTTCTGGTGCTGCACCCTCCACCCCCGGGCCTGACTCACATGTGCCATACAAGCTCACAGGAATACAGGGTATTTCCACGAAGCCTTCTCCTAAATAAGGGCACAACATGAAACATCATTTGGTGGAAGCGTTTGGTGATTCCAAAAGAAACTGATGACAGAGATAAGAATCCTTTTATCCATCTGCTGCTTGACTGAAATACTGCACACGAGGTGACTATTGGACCCCAAGACGTTTGAAAAACAGGGCCATAATCCTTATATGGAGCATTTGATTTACTTACTGTATATATACACACTAACAGTAAGTCTACTCGTCAATCATTTGTATACATGTTTGAGAAGAAAGGTTAGTTGTTTATTTTATCAGGACATAACCCAGTGAGTGGAAGCAAAACTACTAAGCTAGCCTTCAGGTTCTGGGTTCGATTCCCTTCTTGGATCTTTGCATGGAGTCTGTTCTCCCCCGTGCTTGGTGGGTTTCCTCCACGTGCTTCAGTTTCCTCCAGCAGTCCAAAGACATGCAGATTAGGCTAAATGACGTTCCCAAATTGCCTGTAGTGTGTGAATGAGTGTGTGAGAATCTGTACAGAGGTTTCAAAGCTCCCGCGACGGGTATACAGGATAAATGGGTGAGTAATCTAAGCTGTGTTTACAAGTGGCAAGGAATTGGACAAAACAAACCACATCAGAAAACCACATAATTGGACAAAGATTGGACTTTGGACCAATAGAAACCCTATTCCAGCGTGATGGGCACATCAGGATAAAAAGGGAAGTGCACGTAGCGATGCACCCGTCTTGCGCAATGCCCACTTTACCAGCTTCTGGAGTCAGGGTTATGATCTGGGGTTGCTTCAGTTGTTCAGGTCTAGACTCGGACCTGAATGTACTGAATGATCAAAGTTATGGAGTTTTTTTTGCTGATGACCTGGTCATATTCATGGACTCAAATTGTAAAAGAGTGGCTCTGGGAGCGTGAGGAATCATTGTCACATGTGAATTGGACACCACATTAATAATCCACGCATAATCAAAGCTAAAACCAGTTGAAAGTTTGAAAGCAGTGGAAATATTTACAGTAAGCCAGGCAAAGTTTAAGTGGTGTATTAGTCTATTAGCGGTGGGTTTATTTGGTTTACTCTCCAAGTATATCTCCTAATTTGGGGTAATATTAGTATGTGAAAGCAGCAAGTTGAATTGAAATACAGCTATCCTGGTATTTAGTAGAATATGTTTAAAATGTGTCTCAATTTAGGGCCTAATATGCATCATAGAGCCTAGGAACCTAATAAAACAAGAGTGTCCAAAACCATCATCTCATCAAGATCCAAACAAAGGCAATAAGGAGAACCATTCATTCAGAAAGACAGTAGACATAACTCACTCGAGACACGAGTGACGGAGTTAGACACTAAGCATACAATGCAATGCACATCATAAATTCTTTTACATTGTGGGACTGTTCCATCAGGAAAAAGCTTATCTAGGTGAGCAGGCCCGATGGAAAGTCTAATCATGTGGTGGTGAGGTCAGTGTTTACTCGGAGACGGGCTGTTCAACATTTCCTGTTGATATCCACCGCTCCATGTGTTGTGTGTCCTTTTTAAGAAAAGTAGGGACTGTCCTGAACAAACCTCAAACGAAGAATTTGTGTATACGTTCAGAAGAACACGTTTTTTTAAAGTAGATTTATTTCAATTTTTAGCGTTATGTTTGTAAGAACATTTGGCTTAGGGCTACAGTAGGCGAGTGGAAGTTAAAGGTGAACTTTGAGGTTTAATGTTTAGAGGTTATAAATGGAGAGCATGAGCTATTACATGAGCAGGTTCAACACCGAGGGGGAAAAATGGCACAACGATATTATTACCTCTTATACCCATGTTTATCCTGTAAAGGATGCTAAATGAACAAATGTAAGCAATAATAATTAGCATTAATTCCCAATTCTATCCTTGGTTCAACCACCATGAGCTCCATTTCACTTAACACAAGATTATCTTTTAATCCAATACAATACAGGCATTTTTACTCCAACGGTTATAAATGAGTTACATTCTTAAAGAAGATTATGTAAAGCGAGGCAGGTGATGGTTTATAAGATTTATAAGCATACAACACTGCCATCTAGAGATCAGAATGATTAGTAATTACAGAAAGGTCTGCTTAAATTATGACAATTCGTAATTCGCAGAATCGTCATAATTAATGGAATTATGACAATTAAATGACTTTAACTTATAGTAGTTTAATAAAAAAAAGTAGTTTAATAAAAAATACTGGAGTTGTGTGCACTTAATACTGTATGTATGTCTATTGAACGAACCCCTAATATGTAATGTGCATTCCTTTTCCATGTCATCTTTTCTTTCTACATGTAAAATATAATATTAAATGTAATCTAAACCCATATGAAAAGGATGAAACTCCCGGAATATTACAGAATTTTGTTTAGCTTATTTACTAAACATATAAGGATATAATATCATATAGGATTATATAATATATAGGATTATAATATGAGCTTATAAGGACTTGAAACATAGATTTACACACAAGTTAAATAATAACCAGTTTTTTTTTCATCCCCTATTTTTGCCATTATGGAAAAAAGCAGTAAAATGGACTATTATTATTATTATTATTAATAATAATAATAATAATTATAATAAAACTTGCTGAAAGTGTTTATTTCCATAAAATTGAACCAAAATGAGAAACGTTCATGACTTTAGAGCTAAACAACTAGTATCGGCCGACACATTATGGCGACATTTCATAATCTGTCCCTGGGTGTATAATACCGACTGTAACTGGATAAAGCCTGAAGAAAGTCACGTCCCGAGGATCCGTAGGGTTTAAATTTGGCTGGAGAGTGCAAACAGAGGAGCTGGGCTCCAAACAAAAATACAATGACTGCTTGTTTCTGAAGCATGGGTAGCTCTCGAGCAGCTGTTACTATCTGTTTAACGTTACAGAGAAACATCACACTCAACAAATCCAAAGCTAACAACCAGAGCTTTGGGCACATAGCCAGACTACTACATGCCCCATAACATAGAGGTCTTTCTGTTTCCAGCCCAGGGAATATAAAGCAATTCACGCCTCTACTGGGCTCAACTGCAAGACATTTAATCATATCCATTAACTGGGCATCTATCCATTGCTTTCTATACCACCAATGGCTAAATGCACTATATGGACAAACCTGCATTGACAGAGTGCATCCACTCGGTGGAGTTGGGCGGGGGGGTGGGGGGATGGGATGGTCGGGGGTGACCTACCGGCTTGGCCCCTGAACTCTAATGGGACTGACATTCCTGCATGCACACACACTCGTACACACAGTAGGGTCCTGTCACTGACACGTGCATTACTGTAGATAGATAAAGCCGTTCCAAATGTCCTGGCTTTAACCTCAGCATCCAAAAGGTAATCATTTAGCACATACACAAACACACACCATAATTGATCTCTCATCCGCATTCATTTATCTTCAGGCCAGTTCCAACTTCCTGTCACATACACACATGTGCCCACACACATGCACACAATATATGGATCCATTAAGGTCCCTAAAGAGACATTTACATACATACATACACACAAAACAGCTAACTCGACATCTATGCCTTCCATGATTGACCATCAGACACAGATGCCACACACTGTTTAACGGGGCTCGCTGGTATCCCCTGCAGTTGTGCGCATGCATATGGCAGCAAAGGGTCCAGCTCGGGATCATGCACTCAACACACATAACTTCTCCAAAGGGATTCCAATAATGATCCACATGCTAATCCAACTGCAGAATACCATACACACACACACACACACACACACCCAGAGAGAGAGAGAGAGCTCGTCTCCTCTTAGGCATAATTCCAAATCACAAATCGCAGACCTCCCACATATGCATACACAATTATCACTAGGCAAAATCCACTTTGCAAGAATGCACAGCTGTCATTTTTAAATGGATACCACTTTGGCTAATATCAAATAATGTTTTTCTTTTTTTTTTCTTCCCCTTTCTTTGTTTTTGCATTGGATTCAGGCCAAAGTCTTATAAAAAGATGTTACCTTCATGCAACCATTCTCAGGCTGAAACGACTAAACATTACAACAGTGTCCTTAAATCCCCAAATTAATCCAAAAAACACGAATGCACAAATTAATTAAAAAAAAAATTTTGCTGGTCACATTTTTCCTAAATCACGCCGTTTTTCTAGTTAACCCCAAAACCTTTCTGAAGGAGTACTTTTCTATATTTTACCATTATAGAATTACCATTATGGAATTCAGAACATCACCCTTAAGTATTTGTGAGTTTTGAGAAGAATCTGACAACGTGACATTAAATTTGCATTATATTTACTCAACGTTTTTATATACTGGTACTGTACTTTATTTAACACACTCATTCTTTATACCACATATCATCTACTGGGTCACAGGAGGCCTAGAGCGTATACCAGGGAACTTGGGGCACAAGGCTGGGTACGTCTTATGCCTCTTTTCCACTGCATAGAACGGCACGACACGGTTCAGTTCAACTCACTTCGGTTCGGCGCAGTTCGGCTCGGTTTGCGCTTCCACTGCAGTTTAGTAACGCTTTAGCGTGGGCGGGATTACTCACGTGCGGCGCCGCTACTGCCGTGACGTCATCGTAAACGCGCCACAAACAAACACACAACAATGGAGCATATCGACGGCATGGTGTTCTTCATTCTCGGCATGTGGATGTTTTTAACAGCAAGACGAAGGAGTTTGTTTCAAAAGAGGCTGATGGCAGCCAAAGAAAATTTTTGGTTAATACAAAAAGGTGCGTCCGATCCTTCTCTGGCTGTTCTAAATATAGCGGTTCTGTTGTGTCTCGTGTCGCAAGTTCGGTGACGCAGTAATGACAATTTTCTCCGGCCAATCAGTGACCAGCAGAGTTTACACGTCACGTTTTGGTAACGGTTCGGCGCGCTTGGAATCTCGGCTGAGGTGGTACTAAAAAAAGGACCAGGTACCAGGTACTGTTCCCAGTGGAAAACCCCCCAAAAGTGAGTTGAACTGAACCGTGTCGTGCCGTACTATGCAGTGGAAAAGCGCCATTAGACGGGACAAGCACAGGCAGGGAACAAGAACACACACTCACACACTCAGTAACACACTGTAGGCAATTTGATCTAATCTGCATGTGTGAAGAGATCATAGTACCTGAAAGGAACCCACCAAGCATGGGAAGAACATGCAAACTCCACACACACAGACATGAAGGCCAGATTCGAGTCCCAAGCTATCCACTGCCACGCTACTGTCTGCGATAACTTGTTTTGGTCAGTTTATGTAATGCCTTAATGCATGTGATTAATCTATAAATTTTAACGCATTACTAGTTTTTTTTAAACGCAAATTAATCATATGACCATGTTTGACCCTAATGGCTTCCCATAATCACAGCGCGGTTACCTGTCTCTGTGTGATAACGGAGGAAACATCATCAGCTGTGCAGAACGGCAGTTTCATTTAAAAAATCGTTTAGATGGAACCTAAGTTGTACGCTCGAGCTACCTTCAAGGGGAACTATTTTGACAAGTATCTTTACTGTAAGATGTGGGAGTGGTGGCACAGGAAGCTAAGGCTCTAGGTTATTGATTTTTCCGGATCCGGGTTTGAGCCCCGCTGTCGTGGGTTGCCACACCGCTTGCTAACCAGCCACGTTGCATGCTGTGCATGTCCCATTCAAGAGATTTTACTTTAACATGTGTTAAATGTTGATGTTTGAGATGTTATAAACCTGCATAATCTGTTAGCTCTAACCAGTTTGTCATGCATTTCATTATTCCAACATGTATTTTAAAATTGTGATTAACCGTGATTAATCACAGGCAAAGATTGTGATTAACTGGATTAAAAATGTTAATCGACTGATAGCACTAGTTTATATCTTTGTGTTAAAGTGTGCTAGTTGGTACACTGCCATGAATAAATGGCTTTGCCATGATGTAATGTACAGTAGTTCCATTCATATCCATGTGTCATGCTAACTGAAACAACAGCAATCGTACTGTACATGCAGACAGGGTCACAAACTGTCCACCATCATGTCCTGTGATGTTAGAATTAGAAGGCAAAGTCTACTGTAAATCAGCTTTAAGGACCAGTGAATACTCTCCGCTCTGATATTAGTAGCATATTGAAACTGTTATAATGAGGCGTATTCCTAAGTGCTGTATAAATAGAATGTCCTTGGTTCAATTTAGAGCTCAGATATATGTGGAGCAGGGGTGTTGTAAAGGGTAAGGGTAAGAAAGAAACATTCCAAGGTCCCCTGAGTGACAGGGGCCCCTTCTAACATGCTATAGCAGTTGAAAAGGATTGGTTTAGTCAAAGTTGGGGGCCTAGTGAATTACGTTTTCAGGGATCTGACATCTCTAGGCTCTCTGGTTTCTTTCACCTTTGAGAAAAAACATGTGAGTAGGTGGATTAGCAACTCAAAATTGCCTCTTGGTGTGAATGAGTCTGCAAAGGTTTGTGTATTGGCATCTTATCCAGGTTGTGCTTTAGTGTTCCTATAATATGGTCTGGATCCACTGCGACAATTGGCAGGATAAAAGAAGTAATAATAAATGTATTACTAAAGCATGCACATTTGGCAGTTCTGATAGGACCTTGGTTCTCAACCCCGGTCCTGGAGGACCAAGCTGCCCTGCACATTTTAGTGTTTTCTTAGCTTCCAAGACACCTGATGTAACTAATCAGCCAATTAGTTACAGAGCAGGGAAAACATGAAAATGTGCAGGACAATGGGTCCTCTAGGACCAGTGTTGAGAAATAATAGACTAAAAAATGAGAGCTACAACTGTATTCCTTTTTCCACAGCACTTATCCTGTGTGCGGTCATGGTCACCTGGAAGCTATCCTAAGGAGCTCAGGAAGCAAGGCACAGGTCACCCAGGATGGCGTGCCAACCCATCACAGAACACAGGCTTACACTGTAACCAACTCAATAAAACACTATGGGTAAATTGGAAACGCCAATCAACCCACAGCACTGTGGGAGAAACCAAGGCACAACATGCTAACTCATGTACAACATGTGCATTGTGGGCAAAACAACAAGATTTAGATGTCCAACCCTGGAGATCCTGTACAATCCAAGGTCCAGGTTTGATTGAACATCACTTGTAGCGGTAAACAACCCAACTGTATCCTCTTCATTGGTCTACAATGTTAAATTATTTGATTGAAAGGTTTATGATGTCCTCAGATGTATGTATCACTTATCAACTGACTATCATCCATCATATAGGTCAGGTCCATATAATTTGGGGAAAAAACATCACCAAGGTGAATTTGAAATGAAATTCTCAAGATGTGAGTGAAGTCTAGACTTTAAGTTTTAAATCAAGGGGTTTAACAATAGTTTAGAAATTAACAATTCAGGAATTTGGGGTAGCTCATAAATAATGGAACAATTAGCCTGTTCCCTCTTTACTCTTTAGGCCCGGAGGTTTTCACTTGGTAGCTGTTCACTTAAACTCTCCAGTCCAACGTTCCAAAGTTAATACCACATATCATAACCTCAACAACTTCCCAACGTCACAGACGTGGTAATTCACTTGATTTTTACCAAACAAATACTTTAACTTTTTTTGCAAAAAAAAAAAAAAAAAAGACTAACTGCCTGTTATGAGCTGGCATATACGTTATGCTAATTGATTTGCTAACAATTTAGACCTGACAGCCCTGACTGAAGCTCAGGAAGATCTGCTTACTGTATAAGGTATTTTTACATTGAATAAATAATCCCCTTATTTCATTTTTAAATTTAACAAAAAAAAAAAAACTTGAATCACTTGTAGATAAACAGTACGTTAATCAGGATAATAGCATATAATAAAGGCACGGTTTATGATCAGCCATAACAGTAAAACCACTTACAGGTAATGTAATTAACATTGATTACACCATCTTGTTACAAAGGGCTTGAGATACAGTATATTACGTAGGCAGTCAGTTGTATTAATGTTGCATCTTATGATTTTATCACTGATGTTTTATGACATAAACATGATGTATGTTCTCAGGAATCCATTAATAGCCAAAAAAGATGGACATCGCTTGGAGTGAGGTCAGGGGTCTACGTGGGCATTGGGCAATAACTAAAAGCAGAGCAATGTGCAAGTGGTGCAGTGGAGCATAAGGTTTCTGGAGCCTATCCAAGGAACACTAGGCATAAAGAGGCATAAATACACCCTTAATGAGATACCATGCACACACACGTTTATATTTAAGATTAATTAGCCTGAAGGAAACAAGAAGAACCAAGAGGAATCCTACACATGACCTGTTTCTGTTTACATTTTAAGTGATTAATTTTGTACTCTATATTTATTCATTTACTTTTAAACTAGAATTACTTCCAAGTGATATAGAATCCAACCAAAGCGTAGAGTTGTGTAGGTGCAGGTTAACTTGCTAGCTCGTGAGGCAAAAAGTTGAACGTCACAATTTTTTGGTTTCTAGCACAGAAACGTAACAGCAGAGCTAGTATTGATAAATACTGTACAGTATGTTGAGAGACATTATTATTAGACATTATTATTGTCTATGCAATAATAGAAGACTATCAAGATGTCAGATACGGGGCTAGTTAATTAACAGAGAAATCTTTAATGACTGTTCTGGTTAACGAGAACATTGTAGTTTCAGTGCATTAGTATAATTCTGCATTGCAAGAGATCCATCAAAACTTGAATACCAAGTTGTACAAGTGTACACAAATCTATGATGTATGAGTATTTTTTATGTTTAGTCTTTCATGATATTTTATTGCACATGGAACTAAGATGGAATATGGACTATAGACTGCTTCCATGTTTCACGATCAGCTAGAATCACACAGACACTCGAAGCTTGGCTGCGTGATGGTCAGAGAAACAAGACAGTGTAATAAGAGTGAACATCTGCAGCATGTTTACATATGACACCATGTCCTCAGACAGCTGCTGAGCGTGTGTCTGCCAACTTGTTTCATGTTTTATGTTCTCTGACTCTCAAAAGCACAGAACAAGCCGATCCTTCCTACTATACGAAACAGCTGTTTGGGGATTAGGGACAGATTAAGAGCACTTCTGTTTCTTGTTTTTGGGGGCGCTAAAGTCAATATGCTGCACCGATTGAGCTATGAAGTTAGGCAGAACATGGAACTGGAAAAACATTGGGAAATAGTTCCTTAAGTACAGGAAGCCTAGTGTAGGGTTTATTAATGCTGTGCCTATATTACAAATTTGAAACCTTAGGGATCCTAGCAGGAAAATGTATTTTAGATAGATTTTAGATCAAACTTTGGCAACTTGTATTTTATATCAATTTGGAGATTGTATGTATATGAATAGCGTCATAAGCATGAAATTAGAATTACAGTATGCTATGAGAATCTGTTTTAGGGCTCTTAGTGGTCAATTGTTGGTTAGCATTATTTAATTCATTTATTCATTTCTAACAACAAAAGTTAGAGAATTGCTATTTATTGCATCATGGTAGTCTTGTGCCAGAGATAGAGAGAAAGATATAGTCAATTAACCAGACCTAACCAGCTCTCTTTACTTTGAGTTCAATCTGTTGCTGTTGCTTTATTCTTTCATAGTATGCTTACAATGTTTTATGATTAATAATAAACTGTTCTACTGTGTGTACAAAGTAAATTATTATTAATAAGCAAATGCACACACACACACACACACACCGACTGAAACATATCAAAATGTTCAGCCGAGTCTCCTGAGCGCTATGGACTTCAGCCAATCTCAGCACAAAATGAACCTTTTCCCAAGTTATAAGTATTCATTTGGGAACCCCTCTGCACCCGTAACTCTAATCTTGTTCAGTTTTAGATGGAAAACAAGACATGTCATTAAAAAGCCCATAAAAGCATTTAAATTATCTACAAATTCACAAAAAGAACTGAACCGTTGAAAGTTGGCCCCTCACCTGCTTCAAACTCACTCCGTAGAAGATGAACTGCATTTTATAGTGGAAAAGTGTTCAAACCTTAAATGGAGAAGATTGGACAAACTGTTTAGGACTTAAGGTTTGTTTAAAACCTGAGAAAACTAGAGGAATCTGTTCCATTTACATAAGAATCCATTCATTTTGCACTGGCTTATTTTCACACACTTCCTTAACCTTATTTTTTGTAATTCACACAAGAATCTTGACATCCCACATGTTGAAAGCCACCTCTCACTAAGAACCAAACCTCTAGCAGCTATGGTTCACAAGATGGATGAAAAATCAGGGGACTGTCACTGCTACAGTGTATTTAGGTTAACGCAAGATATCAGGATACATTCACTGTGTCTGTGATAAAGCCAAGCCACACCCCTCTACACACACACACACACACACACACACACAACCCACTGCACAATTTCCCCAGGAATTACATCTAATTTATTTTAGGGTACATATAGTCCTCGACATAGTCCTCAAGCACGTTCGTAAGTCAGATTTGTTCTTAAGTCCGACAAATTGAGTCTTAGTATTACGCTTTGGACACGAATCTACAATGTAAAGCACACCAATCCACTTGACTAAATCTCTGTCTCCTTTGCCCACACTGCCATGTGGCCAAAAAACATAACCGCGCAGAAAGAAATTAATTTTACACATTTGTGTCAAATGTAACAGTGTTGTCTCTGCGCCTTTAAATCACGAGGGGAATCCCGGAAGCCATTTTATCTTAGAGCTGTTTTCCACTGTATTGGACAGTGTTTGTTAAGTGTTTTTTAAGGATTTTCCAAAATGAGGATTATTCACCATCAGGAAAGCTTTACAGGACAGCCATTTTTTATCATCGTGCTCCCGGACTCATACAATATATATTTCTGATGTACAAATTTAAAGTCTGATAATATGACTGTCAGCTTAGTGGTATTTTAAGTGTTTTGCTCTGACAGCATGCTTTAACTAGGGTGGGGAGTCCATTCTGTCATTTCCCCATAGACATATCAGACCGCTAGTAAATATTACTTGCTTTCAGATTGTCAATGATGATGTGAAGTACATATAAAGTACACATCACAAGTTCTTTATACTGTAAGCCATGAACCTTTCAAACCCTGTCAGACTGCATGATAAACCAAATAGCTTGAGAAGCAGCAAATTAAACTACTCAACATTTTTCTGCCTTTTCTAGCTGTGTCTCTAAGAACCATAAAGCAGGGTGTATTTCACCGCCATCATTACCATTCCATGTAAGACTCTCTAGGGGTAAGTTAACAGTTATTTACAGCAGGAAATATCATGGTCATCCAATTCCTGAAATATGAACTTGGCACAACAATGGAGTTCTTATAGTGGAGCACAGTGGACAATGAGAAAGGAAGCCTGATCCAGCAGTTGTCTTTAGCAGCTGAGAAAGTGGACACAAGAGGCATGGGGAAGGGGGGGGGGGGGGGAGGGAGGAAGGGGGGGGGGGGGTGTTGGAAGTGGGCACGTGCCAGAAGTGGACAGGTGGGTTTACTGTAAATGCTACCAAGCCATCCTTCTCCCTTTGAACCAATGTTATATACAGTCAGTAATCTTTTAGTTAATATTATATAATATTAGTCAATATTAAAGTTCTAGTTCAACAATGTTAGCAATAATTGTAATATTATAAGAACGATCAATTATATGATCATTCACACAAAAGTATTTTTCTTGTATTGTGATTACTGTATGACTGGTCAGAAGATATTGATTAATTGTCTACAACAGCAGCTCAAACAGTAGTTATGGATCACAGATTTATATTAAGTTACTCACTTATACTGTACAGTATATGTGTTGTATATATGTTATACACAGATTTAACACATGTAATTGTTGATATGGTGAAGTTGTCACTTACTCACTTATCGTCTAACCACTTTATCCTCTATGCAGGGTTGTGGAGGGCCTGGAGATACCCCAAGAGACTTAGGACATGGGGCGGGGGTACACTCTGGACAGTGTGGCAATCCAACACAGGGCACACACATACACTCATTCACACACTACGAGCAATTAGGGACCGGCAATTAGCCTAATCTGCATGACTTTGGGCTATGGAAACCCACTGAGCATGGGGAGA
The DNA here is from genome assembly GCA_030522415.1 of Channallabes apus. NCBI lineage: Eukaryota > Metazoa > Chordata > Actinopteri > Siluriformes > Clariidae > Channallabes > Channallabes apus. Next base: position 13,419,774 of record CM060120.1, read on the forward strand.
ACATGCAAAGTCCATGCACACAGACCCATCAAACCTGGACTCTGGAGGTGCAAGGTGACAAGGCTAACCACTAAGCCACTGTGCTGCCAAGGCAAAGTTCTTCCCTATTCTCAGAATAAAAATATTATATATATATATATATATATATATATTTATTATAAAAGATCTCCAGTGTCAGACTTGCTCCTTCACATTTTCTGACACAAGAAATCTGTGTAAATAGAGTGACAGACGCAATGATGACCAGTACCTAAGGACCTATGCACTCAGACATTCTTATGCAACTGCCACACAGCTGCAGGCCCGTTTGCAAAATGCGAGGGGTACTAGGGTTTCCAAACAAACCATTCGCAACCGATTCCTCCGCTTTGGCTTGAATGCCAGACGACCGTTGCAGGTGACTCAACTGACACCAAGACACCGCCGTGAACGCTTGCAGGGGGCACAAGACCATGTGACCTGGACAATGCAGCAGTGCTTGCATCAACTTGCACAGAAATGATTGTCGTCCGCTTTGCTGGAGAAGGCGAGGTGAGCGATACGCAGAGGTCAACATGGTCCCCAGGGTTTGCTTTGGTGGAGGAGGTGCAACAGTCTGTGCAGGCATCACCAGTCAGCGCAAAACAGATTTGGTTATTGTACATGGCTCAGTAAATGCACGTTCTTACCCCAGAGAGATTATAGAACCCATCATCATCCCCCAAATCTGCCAGCACACCCCCAACTTTCTGTTCATGGATGATAATGCTCCACCACATCGTGGCAGAATTGTCACAGCTCGACTTCAGGTAGTTGGAGTGCCTCATATGATATGGCCATCAATGTCCCCTGACCTGAACCCCATAGAGCACGTATGGGACCAGTTGAAGCAGGGACTGGATCATCGTACTCCACCCCCATGTGACCTGGCAGAACTGCGTGTAGCACTTGTGGAAGAGTGAAACGTATTGCCTCAGAACAACATCATGAGGCTAGTGAGGAGCACGAGACGTCGCTGTCAAGCTGTCATTGCAGCAAATGGTGGAAACACCGACTACTGACATTGTCAATTTGTATTATTTGGGGCTATCCCTGTTGTTGTCTAAATTTTTGCGGTAATAAATATTAAACTGTTGAAAATGGCGTGTGCGTGGAGTTTGCATGTTCTCCCTGTGCTTGGTGGGTTTCCTCCGGGTACTCCGGTTTCCTCCCACAGTCCAAAGATATGCAGATTAGGCAGATTGGCATTCCCAAATTGACCATAGTGTGTGAATGAGTGTGTGTGTGTGCTCTGCAATGGATTGGCACACTGTCCAGGGTGTACTCTGCCTCGTGCCCTGAGTCTCCTGGGATAGGCTCCAGGTCCCCACGACCCTAAATACAGGATAAAGCGGAATAGAAGATGAATGAATGAATGAATGAATGAATGAATGAAAATGGCGTTTCTTCTCATACATGATTAGTAATATCAAAGGGAACCTTTTACTTCTTTCATTCAAATTTAGACCAAATGTAAATAACAATATCCCTAACTTGTGTATATATATATATATATATATATATATATATATACACACCAGGGGTAGCTCAGTGGTTAAGGCATTGGACTACGGTTCGGAAGATCCCAGGTTCAAACCCCACAACCACCAAGTTGCCACTGTTGGGCCCTTGAGCAAGGCCCTTAACCCTCAACTGCTCAGATGTGTAATGAGATAAAAATGTACTGTAAGTTGCTCTGGATAAGTGCGTCTGCCAAATGCCTAAATGTGTAATGTATATATACTGTTATATATATTACTGTTATAGGAATATAATTCAGTGTTCTAATGGCAGAACAGTCAAAACGCAATGTCTTATTAATGCATTATAATGTCACATTAATAACATATGAATTGCTGAAATGCTTTTCGACTGTTGTGGATGCTGGTGCACTAATTTAATGAACTAACATGCTCTCAGTAGCAGGACTGAGTATACAAAAACTACAACAGAGTTTATGTATTGAGCACATCCTGTGATCCTTATGGTACTCCAATCTCTCATTCATATGTGTCTTTCCTCAGTCCCCTTCACCATCCTCCTTCACCTTCTGACATATTCCTTCTTTGCATCTGCTTATTCCATCAAACAAGCCTCATCTTCTTACCTCCAAAACATCCAAAGCATTCCCCAGAGGAGCTCATCACATTTTCCACACTGGCTCAAAGACCTGTGATGTATAGTAAGACGATGAGGTAAGGATAAAAAGAGCAGGAAAGGGCAGATGAGGGATTTCCTTTTTGGAATTTTACAGATATCAGTGCATAACAAATGTATTATTTTTTGATGACACTGATACCCAGATCACAGGCCGTGATCTTGAACCTGCAGAAGGCAAAATGATACAAGATTAAAGGACACAATCCACCAAATCGGATTATGGCACCAAACAGTCAAGGCTACAACAGAAGCTCCTCAATGATATAACAATATGGTGGAGCAGATATACGAGGTTGAACAGATGTGAGGAGCATCCAAGTCAAAGCGGGACTTGTGAACACAGTTATGAGAATTAAAAGTAAACTTTGAGTTTCTCTAGTACTTACAGTAGATACCATCAAGGAAGAAAGTTTTATCAGGACGCCAGATCCATGATCAGACTGCCCGTTTCACCTCTGAAACCCTGGCCTCCCAGGAACTCCTTTTACGTGTACAGTACTTTTGTTATGTACATTTTTTGCTTCAATACTTGATGATTATGAAAGCTTCATTCAGATCTGTGTCCTTATTAGGGTGGATGCTAAATAGCAACTTAGCAGTAAATGAAATGAAAGCAAGGTTTGTGTCTTCTGAACAGTACGCCTCAGTAATACTACATTTGAATGCATGGTTATAATATATAAGTTATAATACCAGTTATAATAACTGTTAGAGTTGCCTTTTTAAAGCAGTGCATTAGGGAAAATTAAACTTCTAATGAGCTTCCACTGAATTGCATCAAGCGTAATAGGGGAGCATGCCATCCAAGTGCGGGGCTGTTCAATAACAGATCAGCTGGAAAATAATGAACTACCACATTTACATTTGTGTGGGTCTACTTGGCAGAAGAGTAGGGATACCGAATAGAAATACATTATTCAGAATGAAAAGATGAAGCGTTCTAAATGGATACTAATACGTTAGAGCACTACTCCTTTATTTTAATCAAAGCCTTTGGATAAAACTAGAAGTATGTATCAGGACTAGGAATCATTTGCATGCTACAGCAGTCATGCGAATTGAAGGTTTATACTTTCCTGCGCCTGGGTGGTACCGAAAATTATCAATATGAACATGCATGATGCGTTTCCAGCTTTCATTCATTTTTATTTACCACCTGATCCATTTGGTTTTGTAACGGGGTGCTCGTGTGGGGTTTGGAGAAGACATGGAGGCGGAGGTGATAGAGTGAAAAAGGGGTTTTTAATAAATGAACCAAAATGTGAACATGTACAAACCGGACTCAAACTGAACTAACACACAGAGCTGAACTGAAACCACGGAGCTGGATTGAACACACAGGGCTGGACTGACAACACAGACTAAACATTGAGCTAAACTACACAGAGAGCTAACCTAACAGACAGCGCTAACCTAACAGACAGCGCTAACCTAACAGACAGAGCTAACCTAAACACAGAGTTGACTAAACATAGAGCTAAACAAGACACAGGGCTAAAGCAAACACAGAGCTAAACGAAACACAGAGTGAACTAAACAAAGAGTTAACAAACAAGGAGTTAACTAAACAGAGCTAGACTAGACACAGAACTAAGACACAGAATAACACAAACTAAGAGCAAGGGGAAATGGCATGACACGTAGAACAGGAAACAAACACCCACTTAACATCACCATAGTAGAACAGATGCCCGACCCAGAACAACGGAAACAAAAGTCTATTTATCTTGGTACAGATTTGTCTGCTAACCTCGATCAGGTGTGCTCCCATTACCTGACCGAGGTGCACTCTGGGAAACGGAGTTCAAAAACAAACTGAAACAGAACAGAAAACAAAATGGAGTCTCGGAGTATGGCGCCATCTGGTGTTCGACCGTGACATTACCCCCCCTCCAAAGGGCGCTACTCCGGAGCGCCCAAAATGGTGGTCCAGGGCACCCCCCCCAAGGTCCAATGTCGGTCCTCCCAACCGAGAGGCTGCAGCACAGGTTCCCTAGGCAGGGTGGCAGGGTGGGCACAGGAGCTGGGTCGTCGCCGAGTCCTGTCGGCGGAGCGAGGAGCACTGGCGCGGGGTCGTCGGCGAAGCCGGGCGGCGGAGCGAGGAGCACTGGCGCCGGGTCGTCGGCGAAGCCGGGCGGCGGAGCGAGGAGCACTGGCGCTGGTCCTTCGGCGAAGCCGGGCGGCGGAACGAGGAGCACTGGCGCCGGGTCGTCGGCGAAGCCGGGCGGCGGAACGAGGAGCACTGGCGCCGGGTCGTCGGCGAAGCCGGGCGGCGGAGCGAGGAGCATTGGCGCTGGATCGCAGGGCAGAGACGGCGCTGGATCGCAGGGCAGAGACGGCGCTGGATCGCAGGGCAGAGACGGCGCTGGATCGCAGGGCAGAGACGGAGCTGGATCGCAGGGCAGAGACGGAGCTGGCTCGCAGGGCAGAGACGGAGCTGGCTCGCAGGGCAGAGACGGAGCTGGCTCGCAGGGCAGAGACGGAGCTGGCTCGCAGGGCAGAGACGGAGCTGGCTCGCAGGGCTGAGACGGAGTTGGCTCGCAGGGCAGAGACGGAGCTGGCTCGCAGGGCAGAGACGGAGCTGGATCACTGCCGAATCTGGCCGACGGCTCGACTTCGTTGCCGAGACATGGCCATGGTGGAGGAGGCAGCTCGAAGTCCTCGAAGGCGGACATAGGCAGCTCGTCGTCGAGGCATGGCGGAGGCGGCGGCGGTAGTTCGGTGTCGTCGACGACGACGCCAAACAGCGGTTGAGGCACAAAGTCATTGACGAGGCAGGGCTGTCGCTGAGCTGGCTCATGCCCTTTGGGGCTGTCGGAGCCCTCCACTGGGTTGTCTGGGAGATCGGAGCCTTCAACTGGGCTCTCTGGGAGATCGGAGCCCTCCACTGGGCTCTCTGGGAGATCGGAGCCTTCCACTGGGCTCTCTGGGAGATCGGAGCCCTCCATTGGGCTCTCTGGGAGATCGGAGCCCTCCACTGGGCTCTCTGGGAGATCGGAGCCCTCCACTGGGCTCTCTGGGAGATCGGAGCCCTCCACTGGGCTCTCTGGGAGATCGGAGCCCTCCACTGGGCTCTCTGGGAGATCGGAGCCCTCCACTGGGCTCTCTGGGAGATCGGAGCCCTCCACTGGGCTCTCTGGGAGATCGGAGCCCTCCACTGGGCTGACTGGGAGATCGGAGCCCTCCACTGGGCTCTCTGGGAGATCGGAGCCTTCAACTGGGCTCTCTGGAAAGGCTGGGCCCATCACGGGGCTCTCTGGAACGGCTGGGCCCATCACGGGGCTCTCTGGAACGGCTGGGCACTTTCGATTCAGCTGAACAATCTGATCCTGGTGTCGTGCCCCCAACTCCAGCAGGGTTTGCATGCGTTCTAGATCATTGTCCGCCCTGCACGCATTGACCTGCTGCATGAGTTCCCCAGCCAGCTGTTGGAGTACTCGCCTCTGCTGCTGGTGCTCCACGTCGTGCCCCGTCTGTCGACACTCCGACTGGGGTTTTTCCCTACCCCTGGTTCCGTCGTCCTGTGTCCTTGGAGGCACGCGTCGTATCGCCAGCCGCGTCCCTCTCCAATCTGGCTGCGTTACTCGTTCGCCCTCTTGCTCCAGCTTGTTCCGCCGAATGGCAAGCCTGCTGCCCTGAAAGCCTCCTTGCCTTGGCGTCACGAACATAGCCCCCCCACAAAAAATATCCAGGGGAGGCCCCTCCGCTATACTACTTTTTAGGTCGGGCATTCTGTAACGGGGTGCTCGTGTGGGGTTTGGAGAAGACATGGTGGCGGAGGTGATAGAGTGAAAAAGGGGTTTTTAATAAAGGAACCAAAATGTGAACATGTACAAACCGGACTCAAACTGAACTAACACACAGAGCTGAACTGAAACCACGGAGCTGGACTAAACACACAGGGCTGGACTGACAACACAGACTAAACTAAACATTGAGCTAAACTACACAGAGAGCTAACCTAACAGACAGCGCTAACCTAACAGACAGCGCTAACCTAACAGACAGCGCTAACCTAACAGACAGCGCTAACCTAACAGACAGAGCTAACCTAACAGACAGAGCTAACCTAACAGACCCTCAACTGCTCAGATGTATAATGAGATAAAAATTTAAGTTGCTCTGGAAAAGTGCATGTGCCAAATGCTTAAATGTCAAAGGGAAAGAGTGGTTTTATCATATGCTGTTCATGTGACCAATGACTATCCCTGATGAGAGACTACATAGATGTGTAAAGTCTTATTCATTACTACGGAGGGTTAGTATTAAGAAATTACCGTTAAACCTTGGATTGCGAGCATAATTCGTTCTGGAAGTGTGTGTGTATATCAAAGCAAATTTCCTCATAAGAAATAATGGAAACTCCAATGATTCATTCCACAAGCCAAAAATATTCATATAAAAATAATTAATACAAAATGTAAAGTAAAAAGAAAAAAATGAAACCGGCACTTTACCTTTGAAAAGAATCTGGACAAGGCGAAAGTGGAGAGGAGGAGAAAGGGGGCTACTGTGTAGGACGACTTTCACACATGTGCGCGCACACCAACGGAATCACTGTTCTCTGACAGAGTCAGACTCTGGAAACTAGAACCTCTCTAATGAAACTTGCTTTTGCTTTACGCGGACTCACACAAGTGGTCACAATGTTATAATAAACAGTACATGCGCGCACAGATTTTGACTGTATGAGAGCGCACTGAGACCGAGCATTGGAGATGAACACCCAGAGATGATCCCGCAGCGTGTGAGAGAGAACAGTTGGCTCAGTTGTGACCACGTGACGCTCGGCAGACAAGGCGCATGCGTACTACTTGTATATGAAGACGTCTCTCGTTTATCAAGTCTAGGGCTGCAACTAACGATTATTTTGATAATCGATTAGTTGGTCGATTTCTTTTTCGATTAATCGATTAATCGGATAAAAAGTGACCGCTTTAATTTGCTGTTTTGCTTAACTATATAAAATCATAAATCAGGGTATTAGTTATGTATAAAAGTAAACTTTAAAAAATGCAATAGCCACATAGAGTATAATGATCTTTAATTTTGACATTTAAACCTTAGTTTATGTAAATCAACATTCTTTTTTAACAATAATTGCAGATGGCAAGTTAACAGTGTTGATACGGTGTGTGTGTGTTTATATATATATATACACACATATATTCACTCACACACACACACACACACATACATACATACACACACACACAGTAGTTTAAAAAATACACTGACATATTCAGTTGTTAAGAATGACCTCAATTTTAAATTCTCTTAAATTAATTCAACTTAATAAGAAGAAGAATAGACTTCTATATTATTATGATATTTTTTATGAAAGTGTCTCTTGCTACATCCTTGTCACGGTTTATACATTATTTCGATCCTCTCGGGTATTTTATCCTTTTTTGTTGTTGTCTCAATAAAAAAATAAATAAATTTATATATATAGACCATTTTGCTATACTAGACATTCTCGTAATACGGCGACGTAGGGAGAGAAAAAAAAATCGCCGCTACTGGGTTAACTCTGTTTATTTTGCCCTTTTTACGTAATTCCCTGTGTACAGCCTGTAGGATGATGGGATATATCCGGTCCTCCGAGGTGTAAACTGAACGTGAAGAAAACGAACTAGAAGTGTCTGGGAGATCGGAGCCCTCCACTGGGCTCTCTGGGAGATCGGAGCCCTCCACTGGGCTCTCTGGGAGATCGGAGCCCTCCACTGGGCTCTCTGGGAGATCGGAGCCCTCCACTGGGCTCTCTGGGAGATCGGAGCCCTCCACTGGGCTCTCTGGGAGATCGGAGCCCTCCACTGGGCTCTCTGGGAGATCGGAGCCCTCCACTGGGCTGACTGGGAGATCGGAGCCCTCCACTGGGCTCTCTGGGAGATCGGAGCCTTCAACTGGGCTCTCTGGAAAGGCTGGGCCCATCACGGGGCTCTCTGGAACGGCTGGGCCCATCACGGGGCTCTCTGGAACGGCTGGGCACTTTCGATTCAGCTGAACAATCTGATCCTGGTGTCGTGCCCCCAACTCCAGCAGGGTTTGCATGCGTTCTAGATCATTGTCCGCCCTGCACGCATTGACCTGCTGCATGAGTTCCCCAGCCAGCTGTTGGAGTACTCGCCTCTGCTGCTGGTGCTCCACGTCGTGCCCCGTCTGTCGACACTCCGACTGGGGTTTTTCCCTACCCCTGGTTCCGTCGTCCTGTGTCCTTGGAGGCACGCGTCGTATCGCCAGCCGCGTCCCTCTCCAATCTGGCTGCGTTACTCGTTCGCCCTCTTGCTCCAGCTTGTTCCGCCGAATGGCAAGCCTGCTGCCCTGAAAGCCTCCTTGCCTTGGCGTCACGAACTTAGCCCCCCCACAAAAAATATCCAGGGGAGGCCCCTCCGCTATACTACTTTTTAGGTCGGGCATTCTGTAACGGGGTGCTCGTGTGGGGTTTGGAGAAGACATGGTGGCGGAGGTGATAGAGTGAAAAAGGGGTTTTTAATAAAGGAACCAAAATGTGAACATGTACAAACCGGACTCAAACTGAACTAACACACAGAGCTGAACTGAAACCACGGAGCTGGACTAAACACACAGGGCTGGACTGACAACACAGACTAAACTAAACATTGAGCTAAACTACACAGAGAGCTAACCTAACAGACAGCGCTAACCTAACAGACAGCGCTAACCTAACAGACAGCGCTAACCTAACAGACAGCGCTAACCTAACAGACAGCGCTAACCTAACAGACAGCGCTAACCTAACAGACAGCGCTAACCTAACAGACAGAGCTAACCTAAACACAGAGTTGACTAAACATAGAGCTAAGCAAGACACAGGGCTAAAGCAAACACAGAGCTAAACGAAACACAGAGTGAACTAAACAAAGAGTTAACAAACAAGGAGTTAACTAAACAAAGAGCTAGACTAGACACAGAACTAAGACACAGAATAACACAAACTAAGAGCAAGGGGAAATGGCATGACACGTAGAACAGGAAACAAACACCCACTTAACATCACCATAGTAGAACAGATGCCCGACCCAGAACAACGGAAACAAAAGTCTATTTATCTTGGTACAGATTTGTCTGCTAACCTCGATCAGGTGTGCTCCCATTACCTGACCGAGGTGCACTCTGGGAAACGAAGTTCAAAACCAAACTGAAACAGAACAGAAAACAAAATGGAGTCTCGGAGTATGGCGCCATCTGGTGTTCGACCGTGACAGGTTTTAGGAACCTTTTTGTGCTGATTCTAAAACGGCTTCTAGATAAAGATGGAGATCACAGCATCACATTCTATCCCTAATAGGAAACATGTTTCTCATAAGTAGATGAATAGGTTGAAAAAGCTTGATTCTCTTAAAGGTATTCTACAGTTCAATCAGATTAACAGAGTTGGAAAGAGTAATCCAATTTTGTACTCAAGTAAAAGTACTGTTACTTTAGTGAACGTTTACTGAAGTACAAGTAAAGTTACCCTTATAAAAATCTACTCAAGTAAAAGTAAAAGGTAGCTCATTTAAAAAATTTACTCAGAGTAAAAGTTACTGAGTTACTTTTTTTTTAACAGCGGGGGTGGGATGGGGGATGGAACACCACTGCATAATAAATCTGTTCACTTTGTTGTGCTTTAAATCAAAGTGGTCGCTTAAATATGACCAGGGGTTTGCTTCATAAGAATTTGTTGGCATTTCACTTTCAGCTGTGTCTGCATCACTGGCATCTGTTTTGTCCGTCTCCATCGTTCTTGTGAATTTAGCGCGTTTGTTCTCCATCAATCAATCAGTGCAGTGGTTTCCAAAGTGCAATTTCTTTCCTTCCCTATTGTATTATTTGTTTTATTTTTCATTTTCATTCATTAATTTTTTTTCTCAGTAGCAAATATGATTCAAAATGTAGTGAAGTACAATACTTTAAACAAAACATACTTAAGTAAAAGTAAAATTACAGATTTTAAAAACTACTTTAAAAAGTAGAAGTACACAAAAAATCTACTCAATTACAGTAATGTGAGTAAATGTAATTCATTACTTTCCACCTCTGCAGATTACAGTACCTTATCATTTGATAGCTCACTGGGTAGCTCAGTGGTGAAGGCATTGGACTACGGTCCCCAACCCTCAACTGCTCAGATGTATAATGAGATAAAAATTTAAGTTGCTCTGGAAAAGTGCATGTGCCAAATGCTTAAATGTCAAAGGGAAAGAGTGGTTTTATCATATGCTGTTCATGTGACCAATGACTATCCCTGATGAGAGACTACATAGATGTGTAAAGTCTTATTCATTACTACGGAGGGTTAGTATTAAGAAATTACCGTTAAACCTTGGATTGCGAGCATAATTCGTTCTGGAAGTGTGTGTGTATATCAAAGCAAATTTCCTCATAAGAAATAATGGAAACTCCAATGATTCATTCCACAAGCCAAAAATATTCATATAAAAATAATTAATACAAAATGTAAAGTAAAAAGAAAAAAATGAAACCGGCACTTTACCTTTGAAAAGAATCTGGACAAGGCGAAAGTGGAGAGGAGGAGAAAGGGGGCTACTGTGTAGGACGACTTTCACACATGTGCGCGCACACCAACGGAATCACTGTTCTCTGACAGAGTCAGACTCTGGAAACTAGAACCTCTCTAATGAAACTTGCTTTTGCTTTACGCGGACTCACACAAGTGGTCACAATGTTATAATAAACAGTACATGCGCGCACAGATTTTGACTGTATGAGAGCGCACTGAGACCGAGCATTGGAGATGAACACCCAGAGATGATCCCGCAGCGTGTGAGAGAGAACAGTTGGCTCAGTTGTGACCACGTGACGCTCGGCAGACAAGGCGCATGCGTACTACTTGTATATGAAGACGTCTCTCGTTTATCAAGTCTAGGGCTGCAACTAACGATTATTTTGATAATCGATTAGTTGGTCGATTTCTTTTTCGATTAATCGATTAATCGGATAAAAAGTGACCGCTTTAATTTGCTGTTTTGCTTAACTATATAAAATCATAAATCAGGGTATTAGTTATGTATAAAAGTAAACTTTAAAAAATGCAATAGCCACATAGAGTATAATGATCTTTAATTTTGACATTTAAACCTTAGTTTATGTAAATCAACATTCTTTTTTAACAATAATGGCAGATGGCAAGTTAACAGTGTTGATACGGTGTGTGTGTGTTTATATATATATATACACATATATTCACACACACACACACACACACACATACATACATACACACACACACAGTAGTTTAAAAAATACACTGACATATTCAGTTGTTAAGAATGACCTCAATTTTAAATTCTCTTAAATTAATTCAACTTAATAAGAAGAAGAATAGACTTCTATATTATTATGATATTTTTTATGAAAGTGTCTCTTGCTACATCCTTGTCACGGTTTATACATTATTTCGATCCTCTCGGGTATTTTATCCTTTTTTATTGTTGTCTCAATAAAAAAATAAATAAATTTATATATATAGACCATTTTGCTATACTAGACATTCTCGTAATACGGCGACGTAGGGAGAGAAAAAAAATCGCCGCTACTGGGTTAACTCTGTTTATTTTGCCCTTTTTACGTAATTCCCTGTGTACAGCCTGTAGGATGATGGGATATATCCGGTCCTCCGAGGTGTAAACTGAACGTGAAGAAAACGAACTAGAAGTGTTTTCCTTGCGTTCGTTGGGATTTGAACACCAAGAAAAAGCTGCATGCAAGGTTTTTTTTTTATTTTTTTTACCCCGTATAACCGCGCAGCCGGACAAACGCACGTCACCAAAGCCCATGTGAACTCTCTCACTGACTCCTTTTTTTTAGTCGTGGCCAATTCCTCCCCGTCGCTAGGGGCTCCCACATGTGTAGAAAACCCTCGGCGCTTCATTCGTGCTCACCGGACACTACGAACGGCAGAAAACCGCTCGCTTTTAATGCCCGATAAGAGGTGTTTAATGTAATCTGCTCCCATACCTTGGAGGACTTGGGGCGCGCGCTTTTTCCTGAAAACGCTTCTGTAACCTCCATTGCGCGAGCGACTGTGTATCTGTGTGTGTATTTGTGCATCTTGTGGTCGCGCGCCTCAGTAACGTGAGCAGCCCAACTAATCGATAACGGCATTCGTTGACAACGAATTTCATTATCGATAATTATCGATTTTATCGATTAGTTGTTGCAGCCCTAATCAAGTCATTACAAAAGTTTGCTCATCTTGCAAAACACATCTTGCAAGTTACTCGCAATCCAAGGTTCCACTGTATACCAAAGAAGAGCTCCATAACCAAGGCATATCTGATTTAATTGATTTGGTACTCAATGGAAATTGCTTCACTAATGAAAGCTTGCCTGTGATGTTGTGCTAAATCAAATGACTTGCAATGAAGACAGTATGGTACAGTAACTTGAATAATACAGTATGGGTGCAAAGCTACTCGTAGTTATATAAAAGGGTTGTATCTAAACTCGTTCCTTTGACTGAACCATCTGGAGGAACCTATTAAATAATTTGTTTAACCAAAGCATACAATTCAAATGTCCAAACCCTAATGACCCTACTGCAAAACCACATAAGGACGTCTTTTATAAGTGAACAAAGTAATGTCTAGACAATATAATATAGCCTAATAAAACTATTTATGACAATTTACACAAAAATCAACAAACAGCTTCCCTTTTGAAAACCATGAGTAACACGGACACCCGCTATATCAATGAACATGAGCCATTTGCAAGTTATACTGTATAGAAATCTGAGGAGACAAAGATGGGGGACGTTTTATGGATATCCAGAGAAAGTATTCAAGCAAACAAAGAGAGAGAGAGAGATAAGCAAGTTAACACAACCAAGAAAACAATTACAGTGATACAAATGTGCACGGCTAGCAAAAGCAACTAGCTCCATCGTCCTTGTAGTTTTAAAATCAATGGATATGCTGTATTCCTGACATACGTTATACGTCACACAAGTGTTGTGTTAAATGTCCTTCTCTGTAGCAGAACACCAGCACACTGCTTAAAAGCAACAATTACGTTATTTTATTTTTTTTTTTGCCTCAATTTTTAATAGTCTTAATTTCCGTCTTATAAGAATCTTTATACTGTAGCATGATTCCTGTGTATAAGTGGCTTAGGTTAACAGGGTGTAATGTATGTTTGTGCCAGACACACAGGCTGGGTTAATCCTATACATGTCCATTAGCAAATGCTTTAAAGCTTATTACAGTCCCTTGTGTTTATGTCTGTAAAGCTTCTCCGATCCTCCACTTGAAATTCCCGAAAGGCCTAGAGCCTGGGACCTTTACAAGCAAGTTCCTTACTCGTCCAGTTTGTACAGTATGTCCGCATGTCCTATCCATATTTCATTAGCTTATAAGGAAAGACATTTCCAAGATGAGAAAAAGGGTTAATATAAAGACCATCACTCAAATCCAAGACACATTTTGCATATATAAATTATTTTTTGAATATATTACATTTTTCAAAAACTTATAAAAATTATTTTAATCCATTGCTTCTTAACATATTTATTTCCTTATTTAGAGTCTTTTGCAATTAGTAGTGCCCATTGAAGGGAAAGTGAGAGAAAGACAGATAGCTGCAGTAGCAGACACGCTTACACTTGAGCTGAAAATGATTAAAAAAGAAAAGCAAAAAGTGATTATGACTTTAAATATAACTGTCCTCATACACTTACAGTACAGTATTGGACACACAACCAATCACATCCATACAGTACATTCTTGTTTAGGATCCCATTATTGATTTAGTCCCCTTCCGCGGTTAATAAGCTCCTTTCTTCTTGGAAGGCTTTCCACTAGATTTTGCAGAGTGACTATGGGGATTTGTGCTTATTCAGCAACAGGAGCATTAGTGAGGTCAGGCACTGATGTCAGACAGGAAGGCCTGGCATGCATCATCCCAAAGGTGTTCAATGGGGTTGAGGTCAGGTCTCTGTGAAGGACACTCACTCAGTGATCTTTGATTTGTGGCATGGGGCATTGTCATGCTAGGAAATGTTTGGGGCCCTTATTTTAAACGAATCCTAAATCTTATTATACTTATTATTATATAAGTGAGAATGAGTGTGTAAATTCTGTATACCGTATGTGTCTGCATGGTTCCTCTGCAATGGACCTGCACCAAGTGAGGTATCTACTATACAGTACAGTGTTTTATGCATACATAGTTCCTGGTATAAAAAAAAAAAAAAAAAGGGATGGAGTTACAAAGATATTCGAAATTACTGGAACTAGGTTAAAAACACGTCAACATACAGTATTATCAAAACCTGGAAGGATAGTGCTGAACTGTCAGAAAAAAAATCATGATTGGAGATCACTTAAACACTTGGTGAAGTTGCATGGTAAATAATTCAGCAATAAAAACCATAGCTATGTTGAATAGTGAAAGTACGAGCATTTCCATACACACACAATGTGATGAGATCTCACAGGATTGGGACTAAACAGCTGTGTGGCCAGAAGAAAACACATTGTGAGACTAATCAGAAAAACAGCTTCAATTTGCTAAGGAGCAAAAAGATTGGACAGTGGAGCAATGGAAGAAGGTCATGTGGTCTGACGAGTCCAGACCGACCTCATTCCAGAGTGAGCGTAAGAAGGGAAGCGCATGAATCATGCATAGTGCCCACTGTACAAGCCTCGGGAGGCAGTGTTATGATCTGCGGTTGCTTCAGTTGGGCAGGTCTAGGCTCAGTAACGTTGTGTGGCGATAAAATGAAGTCAGCTGACGACGTGAATGTACTGAATAAGCTGGGTGTCCCATCAATGGAGTTTTTCTTCCTTGATGGCACGGGTATATTCCAGGATGGAGCTTGGATCTGTATGGAGCTTATTTCACATTATGTCACACAGTCCCATGGGCAAGCAGTATCCCCCTTGGGCAAATGGTAAATCAATACTTTTCAATCAGTCAAATGAGCTAACAGTGTTAGATGATCCAAATTTGTAGTTCCCACAAGGCTCCTGTGTCTTTAAAATCAATCACTTCCCCGACCATTAGTTAAGACAAAGGATGTTTGGGAAACACTTGAGAGCTCTACTAAACTACTATACAACATCACTTTAGCCAAATCTGTTCGCTATCCTGTGGTATAACTTGACACATCCGGGTGAGTTAACCTCACATTTCTAGCCTGTTTCTGTGATAATGTCAGTGAGAGTACAGAATAGATATGGAATAGAAACCATACTGTATGTTTTACCACAATCTTCACTCACTTAATAAAAAAAAAGATTATGTGATTAAACAAAACCAGTTTTAATACCATGGGCTATATTTCTATAGTGAATAATAAGAGACGGATATTAGGAAAACGCAGAAAAGCATTTAAGACATATGACAATATGATCTAGATTTTATACTGATGCTGCCCCAAGACTAAGCCCCATTTCCATTGGAACATGATTGGCCATTATATGTTATGACCCATAAATAATTTTTTAACAGTAAATAAGATTAATTTGAATGACGTTATCTGCTATCTTTCTTTCTAAAAGTACTTTGGAAAATTGTCAGCTATAAAAAGTAGTAAAAAAAACAAAAATCCTAATGAAAACAGATTGGTGCAATTTTGCATAAACAGTTTTTTTAGGGGTCATAGTGCACAGGTTCAACAAACATACATGAAAGCATTTCGATTACTAATGCGAATACACTTTCTCTAATCAAAATAAAAAACATCTTATATTGCATATCCAAAATTTCAAAAGCATCAAACATTTCTCACATTAATGCAATTATACTGTATTTATGTCAAATCATGTCATGTAATCACCACCTAATAATCCATGTGCCAGGGTTTGATGATGCATGTGATCTCAGAATGCTTTCAGCCGACAGGGCAACAGCACAACATGTAGACGTGCAGACGGGAAATACCACTTTACCAGTTGACCGAAAAACAAAGCTACATTCAGCAACAAAAAGCTCCTTACCACATTGTTCGCATGCCCTTTCTCTCTCAAGTAATGCTAAGAAATCACACTGATCTCACAGCGGTGACAGACGCCAAGTCCAAACAACATGAACTCCATTACAAAAGCAAAAATACAGGTCTGTTTTGCAACTGTTACAATATATGTGTAATGCACCCAAAAAGGAAACCACAAAATGACAATTATCATTACATGATACTGGTATACAGTAGCAATGAGGAAGTGTGTCATAAAGTAATGAGGGCATGTATAAACAATGGCAGAATATAACAAAAAAAATTCAGTGGAGGTGATGTGTTTAAACAACAGAAATGCTGGGAGTTTTCAGTCACTCAGTTTTAGTAACCGCTTTATCCTGATCAGGATCATGGTGGATCCAAGATGTGTCATATCGGGAGCATAGGAATACACCCTTGATGCTCACAAATGTTCACTCATTTACACCTAGGGCCAATTTATCTCAGGCAGATCACCTCCTGGCTTGATCTTGGGAGGTAGGAAGAAATCAGAGAATCTGGAAGACATCCAAGATGTCACAAGAGGAACAGAAACTCCAAACCGAGAGTAACCCAAGACTTACATTAAGTATCAGGATTAAACCTGGGACCCTGGAGCTCTATACTGTCAGTGCTACCCACTGTGCTTCCCCTATTAATGTGGAATTGTATAATAAAATATATAAGATATCCCAAACAATATAAACTCAAATTAACCATTTAATTACACTGAAAACATCTGCCTAGTAAATTCTGATAATCATATCCATTTTGAGTTAATGTCAATGTGCATTTTACTGTATTTCTACATCAATTAAGCCACTATTAAAGCCATTCCCATAGGTCATTTGGTCATCGTATGGATTTTTCTACTGTACAAATGTGTACAAACTGTTCAAATGCCTTAAATATTGGCATTGGCTGTTTCTCACCTACCATGTGGAAGACCTAGATTCGATTCACAGTCAATGGGCAAACCCCAGCCTCTGTGCGCAGTGCCAACCCAAACCCGGATAAAATGGGAGGGTTGCGTCAAGAGGGGCATCCAGCGTGAAACCTGTGCCAAGTTGTTGTGTAGAATGGGATGGTCCGCTGTGGCGACCCTTCAGCAGGAGCAGCCGAAAGACTAACTACTACCACCTAACTACAGTATATAGCTGGTAGTATTAGTATACAACTATAAAGTGAACCAAAGTAGTAGCTGGCTAGTAGCTGCAGCTGTACTACCATAGTTAGCATATTTTAGCATACAGTATCTATGAATAAACTTGCAACAGAAACATACAGTAACGTTTCCAAAAACAACCTCATGGAGATCAGTGGACAGGTGACAAAAATGACAGGAAAAACTATAGTTTAATAATTGTTAAAGCTTTTTGACAATATATGAAAAGAACAGTTTTGGTCAGTATTAGGGAATAAACATAAACATCTATTTATAGATAAAATGAGTGTTGTGGCAATGCTTAATGTTGTTGGTCTTTTGGGCTGTTTCCGGCAAGGGGTCGCCACAGCAGAATATCCAGTCCTCACAACAACTTGGCACAGGTTTTACGCCGGATGCCCTTCCTGGCGTAACCCTCCCATTTATCCGGACTTGGGACCGGCACTGCGTCCAGTGGCTGGGGGGTTTGGGTACTGGCTGGGAATCGAACCCGCGCCTTCCGCATGTCAGGCGAAACACCTACCACTGAGCCACCAGTGCCCCTTAATACCAGAACACAAAACAAAGATGCATCCCAGTTTTTAGAGTTAGATTTTCTTTATGAAATTACAATCAGAAGTCCCAGGAATCTTCATTAAAAGTGTGTCAAGTTCAGCACCACAAAGAGTAGAAAGCTCCAGTAAGTATGTTGGCTGTGTCCCAAACACAAGTGCACTGCGTAGGGTCTTTCAAATTCAAATGTCAAATTCGAACTGATTTTGTCACATAAACAGAATGATATTACAGTCTGATCTTCTAATCCCTATACAGCTCACTCACTATCTGTTCACTTTGATATTCAGCATCCTGCATCTCACGCGCAGGGAAATGATGCGGCTGAGATGAGTCAAGCACAGGGTTGCCAGATCAGATCACATCACATCACAATATAACTCTTAAAAATCTAAACAGATCATGACTTAGTTCCATGAAAGAATTCATTTAAAGTAAAAAAAAACATGTTCTTAGATTGGTAAAAGCATGTATAACATCACAATTCCACCAAAGTTCTTTACACTTTACGCCAGTTTAGGATAAACCAAATTTAGGATCTAACCTGAGGACAGACTGGGTGGAGAGTGTACTTTCTCAATCTGGCAACACTTCAAATGTTAACAAGAAATCAAGTTTAAGAGGAAAATTGAATGAATGAATGTATGATTCGATGAGGTGCTTACCACATGTTTGACAGAGCACGTGACTGAGATCCTTCCTCGCCGCGCGCTTGCTCGGTACAGGCGGAGAGAGCGCGCGCAGCACCGACGCGTCTCCGGTGGGTTCCGTGAAGAACACATAGCGCGTGCCTGCTTCCACCCGAAAGCACGTGTCCTCCCGGGACCAGATGAGAAACACCACGGCGTCCTTCACGAGCCCTCCCGCTTTGATCTCCCACACCCGCTGCACTTTGATCCTGCTTTGATGTGTCTCTGGGCCACTTTTCTCCCGCGTTCCCACATCCACACGGAACGGTTCCGTTTGGTAATCCGTTTGGGGCTCCAGCATCACCCCCTCGAACACGATCCCAGCCCGCAGCGCGACGTCCCGCACCGGGATGGAGGAGCAGCCGGGTCTCCCGCACTCACACACGCGCAGAGACGTCAGGATTCCGCACAGCACGCACAGCACGCACAGCACGCGCATCGTTACGGGGTCTTTTCTTTTTTCTTTTAGCGCAGCAATCGGACGCAGGTGGCACCTAGGAAGGGCACTTTAAGCCGACTGAGTTCACTCGGCGTGCACACTTAGTGCTACTCGAGAGGGCGGAGTTGCCCAAGGAGAAAATCTGAGCCTTAAGTGAGAGGATTTTCTTCTCACAGTCTCTCCAATCAACTTCATCACCAAATCTGTATTACAGTAACATGCTTCATTAAAGCAATATGATTTACAAAATACAAAACTTGATTATACTATCAGTTTAAGGCAAAACACTATAGACAACAACAAAATAAATTTAGATATCACAATAAATTAGATGTGCACGCATTAATAAAACAAGCAAAGAAATATAATTAATTGTTGTTTTTAACAGAATATTCATTTTGCATCCTCATCTTCTATACCGCTTTATCCTGTATTCAGGGTCGCGGGGAGCTGGAAGCCTATCCCAGGAGACTCAGGGCACGAGGCAGGGTACACCCCGCCCTGGACAGGGTGCAAATCCATCACAGGGCGCACACACATACTCACTCTCACACACCCATTCACACACTACAGGCAATTTGGGAAAGCCAATTAGCCTAACCTGCATATCTTTGGACTGTGGGAGGAAACCGGAGTACCCGGAGGAAACCCACCAAGCACGGGGAGAACACGCAAACTACACACACACAGACAGGAATCGAGTCTGGCCAGGAATCGAACCCAGACCCTGGATGGAAATCTAAAAATGTGAATCAAAGTGACCGTTTTTTGTAAACTCATAGTGACTTTAATATATACAGTTATTAAAAAAAAGATATTTACCAGGAAATTCTGGAAAAGTCTTAAAATGGATAACATGCCCACAAAAACTTCATATTAAAACCCAATTACCCCTATAGTTTCATGCTGTTTTGATGTTTATCTACAATAGAAAGGAGCTTTAGGGTAAACAAAATAATAACAATACAAAAGTAAAAAGTCACGGATTCCACAAAGACAGCAACACAGACATGTGAGACTGGAAAAGTTGACTGTGTCTCTTGTGGTAACAAAAACAGGGACATACATGTACTGTTTAGGAAACAGTGGTACGTACTGTACTGACTACCTCATATGGATTCATGGACTTAAAACCTTACAAGTGGCCAGAGTCTACTGTCTCTGTACAGGATAATTTGGATATCTAAGGAGTGCCCTCGATTGAATTAGCATGAATATCACATTGTGTGGTGAGGGTGAGGCATGGAGGGTTCCTTTACGTTCTTAAGTCTTTTCACAAAAATGTTTGCCAATTTAAAACTTTTTGGATCTTCTATTTACTTACAGTATATTCATGACATGGACCCTGGTCAAGTCTACTGAAACACATTCTTCCAATAATGTCTTATGTTTTTACTAAAAATTTGGATTAAAACAAAGGAGATATAGTAAAAAAACAACACAAAAAAACATTAAGCATCAGATCAGATCCAGTGTGATCAACTTCAAGCCTATTGTCCTCATCCTGCATGAAAGGATGTCTCAGTAATATGAGAAATGTATTGGTCATACCAGGTAATCTGATTATAAGTGAGAACTCCAGTTGGCACTTTTATCCAGTTCAGGAACATCAGGGAAAAAGTTGACTCTTGATTCTCAGTAATAGTTCACAGTGGTTGAGACATTGGACTCCAGAACAGTCACAGGTTGAAACCCCAGTATCACCAGGTTACCATTGTTGGACCCCTGAACAACGCATGTAACTCACAATTGCTCCGATGTATATTGAGATAAATGTACAGTAAGTCACTCTGGATAAAGGCGTCAGCCAAATGTCAAGAAGGTAATAATTCATTTAATACACTACCACATGGCTCCTCAAACTTTTTGAAGCTAAAGAACTACTTAACTGTAAAACAAACTGCACCACCCACTTTAGAAGCTGCCTTTATTTAACTTGATTTTCTGTAAATATGTATTACATTACAATATTTTGTATATTTATTCTATAAATCATTTTTTTTTTTACATTTTTACAATATTAGAGTATGTTAGGTTCAAGCCCACAATATTTATAGGCTGTCTGTTTTCAAAGTCTGTCAAGTGACTAATCAAACAGGCAAATAATTTCAAAAACTCATATTAAAAAAGAAAGAAATAAAAACAACACCCTTGCATAATAAGGTGGATGTGGTTTATACAAATGTAATACATACAAACTACTGACCTCACTGGTTAGACACTTCACAAACACCTGAGAACCACCGCTCATTTTTATGGACAGCTCATGTGTTTTTTTAGAGAGCTGCTATTTTAAATCGAATAAGTAATGAATCATACACCATATCAAATACAGTGGCTTGCAAAAGTATTCGGCCCCCTTGAACTTTTCCACATTTTGTCACATTACAGCCACAAACATGAATCAATTTTATTGAAATTCCACATGAAAAACCAATACAAAGTGGTGTACACGTGAGAAGTGGAACGAAAATCATACATGATTCCAAACATTTTTTACAAATAAATAACTGCAAAGTGGTGTGTGCGTAATTATTCAGCCCCCTTTGGTCTGAGTGCAGTCAGTTGCACATAGACATTGCCTGATGAGTGCTAATGACTAAATAGAGTGCACCTGTGTGTAATCTAATGTCAGTACAAATACAGCTGCTCTGTGACGGCCTCAGAGGTTGTCTAAGAGAATATTGGGAGCAACAACACCATGAAGTCCAAAGAACACACCAGACAGGTCAGGGATAAAGTTATTGAGAAATTTAAAGCAGGCTTAGGCTACAAAAAGATTTCCAAAGCCTTGAACATCCCACAGAGCCACTGTTCAAGCGATCATTCAGAAATGGAAGGAGTATGGCACAACTGTAAACCTACCAAGACAAGGCCGTCCACCTGAACTCACAGGCCGAACAAGGAGAGCGCTGATCAGAAATGCAGCCAAGAGGCCCATGGTAACTCTAGATGAGCTGCAGAGATCTACAGCTCAGGTGGGGGAATCTGTCCATAGGACAACTATTAGTCGTGCACGGCACAAAGTTGGCCTTTATGGAAGAGTGGCAGGAAGAAAGCCATTGTTAACAGAAAACCATAAGAAGTCCCGTTTGCACAGCAAACATGTGGAAGAAGGTGCTCTGGTCAGATGAGACCAAAATGGAACTTTTTGGCCAAAATGCAAAACGCTATGTGTGGCGGAAAACTAACACTGCACATCACTCTGAACACACCATCCCCACTGTCAAATATGGTGGTGGCAGCATCATGCTCTGGGGGTGCTTCTCTTCAGCAGGGACAGGGAAGCTGGTCAGAGTTGATGGAAAGATGGATGGAGCCAAATACAGGGCAATCTTGGAAGAAAACCTCTTGAAGTCTGCAAAAGACTTGAGACTGGGGCGGAGGTTCACCTTCCAGCAGGACAACGACCCTAAACATAAAGCCAGGGCAACAATGGAATAGTTTAAAACAAAACATATCCATGTGTTAGAATGGCCCAGTCAAAGTCCAGATCTAAATCCAATGGAGAATCTGTGGCAAGATCTGAAAACTGCGGTCCATCTAATCTGACTGAGCTGGAGCTGTTTTGCAAAGAAGAATGGGCAAGGATTTCAGTCTCTAGATGTGCAAAGCTGGTAGAGACATACCCTAAAAGACTGGCAGCTGTAATTGCAGCAAAAGGTGGTTCTACAAAGTATTGACTCAGGGGGCTGAATAATTATGCACAACGCACTTTTTAGTTATTTATTTGTAAAAAATGTTTGGAATCATGTATGATTTTCGTTCCACTTCTCACGTGTACACCACTTTGTATTGGTCTTTCACGTGGAATTCCAATAAAATTGATTCATGTTTGTGGCTGTAATGTGACAAAATGTGGAAAAGTTCAATACTTTTGCAAGCCACTGTATCTTCATGTCTGTTGTAATAAACATCATGTTTAAGGATTTAATACACTGCTTGTTTTATGCTTTTTTTCCTATTTTTTTCTGTGCATGATAGAGCAGTATTAGAGACACACCTTGGAAGAAAGCTATTGTGGCATATGACAGTAAAGAAGCCTTAAAAATAAATCATAATGCTAATAATTTTTAGCTAGGGTTATTTTGTGGCTATGCAACACCAGTTCCTATTTAAGTAAAAAAGTTATGACTCCAATGACTGTATTCATTACACAAGAATCAAATTACAATAACAAGTCTATGGTCTCTGTTGTTTGTCCCAGCTGACATTCTTGTTTTTTTTTTTTGCTTGCACAGTACAGACAGACAAGGCACTGATTCCAAACACAATATCTCACACCCATAGCTCCAACATGTGTTAATCGAAACTCATGACAGCCCTTAACCTCACCCAGTGACTTAGCACGGCAGGGTCAATGACCCTGCATGTCCTGGCCCAGAGCATGACCACAAGCGCCTGTGCCCTGGGCAGCTGGGAGTGGCAGCGGCGCCTGCAGTCCACCTGCTCCCGAAACAGTCTTTCAGCTTCACCGAATACTTTCACATCTGACCCAAGGGCGTGTGACATGACAGAAACAGCTGGGTGGGATTCCCCAGACGCGACGACAACACCATTTCCTCAAGGCCTCCGCTGTGAAACACTGCTAATGATGGATTTCCACTTTCCCTAGTCCACTGGGTTCTCAAATTTTAACTGCTGGTGATGATATCAACGGTGCGTCAGTACAGAGTGCCATTTTATGCACATGATTGAACGTTCCAAATTTTCAGTTCGTTATATAAATGTACAATACAAGTGAGGGTAAGGTGGAGGTATTCCCTGGTTGGGACGATATTTAGTTGTTTCGAGTTTGATTCAATCCATTTATCCACTTAAGTGAGCTGTTAAATAAGCTAATAACTATAAAAACACACAATAATAACTATAATTTTTTTTTTTTTTAGATCTTAATGGATTATCATTTTATTTCTGAGATGTGACGACACACAAAATGCCTGAATTACAGATGCTGGCCATGGAAATTATGATATATTCATTAGATTTAAAAAAAAAAGGCTGAAAAAGAAAATCATGTGATTGCATTAGAGAGGCGGTCAGGCTTTAGTTCAGTGTGGAGAATCATTCATTTCAATCATCAGCAGCTGTCTAATGAGAAGAATCAATGCACAGCATAGAAGCCTTGTAAAGCATAAAACACCAAAGTGTGCAATAAACCTTATTAAAAGTTAGTTCGCTTAATCTATATCTGCTGCCAAGAGCAATTATATTGTATATATATATATATCTTCTACTTTCTCATTCTTGTTCCAAACAATTAACTATAAACAATCGTTTACAAATGCAGGCTTCATGTAGAGAGGCCACACACCTTAGACACTGTGTCATCAGTTTTTTCATCAGTAAAAACCTTCAAAGTTCAATAGACTCATTGTTAGAGACTTCTCTGAACCCCGGAACATTGCAATGTATAATGTTGACGTATAATCCAAGGACAACTTAATCTGAAAAGACAGAAGGGAAGAGAGAGAAGAGCTTTACCTCAAACGGGATTAACCCTGTATACCTGAACTATTTCCACTCACAGTACAGCTCTGATATTTCACAGTACCTAATGAAATATCATCTCCCAAAAATCATCGGGTTTTTACTCTGAACACTGGAATCAAATTCCTTTAAATTCCCTATGCTTACTACTAATAAATTAGGCATGTAAAGAAAAATGGATTTAAATAGTAAGATCTACAACAGCTGCACTGATTTTGACTTTTCGAAATCGCAGATTGACATGATTTAAAGGGAGGAAAGTGGAATAGATCTTGAAAACTGCATCCCGCAGTGGAAAAACGAGGCTTGAACAGAATCACATCGGCACCACACATTACTATTTGTTTACCTGTATTGTTAAAGGGTTAAACTGAAAGTATTGCTAAAACAGGCATAACTTTTTATTAAAAAGTTCATATTGGTCGATAAACTTTTTGGTCGTTCATACTGCATATGCTGGTAAAGCAACACTTCTACAGTATACAAAGGTACTACTCAACATGGCCTCAATTACAATCGATGCATTTGTGCCATCTTTGAACCCAATTCTTAAATCTACTTTGAAATTACCCTTTGCTCTGGCGGTGACACCATTCATAGGTTTCAGTGCAGCCCACATATTAATAAAATATATAACCAGAAATATATCTTTTTGAATCACACTCCTGCAATAAAATTAGACATAAAAAACAACAACAATTTATTAAGCAAAAAAACAAGATTATTTTCAAATGTGTATTTTCTCATAAAAAAAGGAAAAAAATTGATGTAGTGCATCTTAGTTATGTGTGGAAAAACTATATACACTAAATTAATTATATGCACTAGTAGCACTGTACAGAAAGTCACATGAAGAGGCCTTTCTTTTTTTTGTTTTTTTTGGATGCAGCGGCATTAAGAGAGTCCGTCGGTGCTTCTGCCCAGTCAGGCATCTTCCTCTTCGGTGCCTGGCTTTCAGCCTGTGGGAAGAGGAGATCATATTAAAGCAATCCTTTTTACTAAAGCAGTACTCTTAATTTTATTTCTACAATGAAATGACCTGAATTAATTCAAGACGATGGTGTATTTAATTAATTATATTTCTATGCTCAATAACTAGACTAAAAACTTGCACTGACATTTAATATGTTTACTGATTTTACAGTGATTTACTAGCCACAAAGTATATTGTATTTAGTATTTTTAGACTACTGCTAATCACGTCGCAAAAGTTTGGTTATAAACAATTAACATGGTTTCTATTTGAAATTCGAAAAACTTTATTTTTGTTTTGCATATTAATAAAAAAAAAAGTGCAAAATTTAACATGTTCATGTCCTACACTGTAAATAACTGTAATAAAAAAAAAATAAAACCACTGTCCTAATATAAAACTAAGGGGAAAAAATCTACTGTATATCACCACTGTAAAATGTCTGAAAAAATTGTGTCTAACACATCCATAGGTAGACATCACTTTTGAGACACTAAATCTAGTTTCAGACTTTATTATTACGGTGGCAGTTTTCTATAATCGTCGCTTTGTATTATATAATGCAAGGGAAATTTTGTTGTGTGCTTCATTTCAAGTTATACTAATCATATATCCATAATGTAAATAAATAAATAAATAAATAAACCTATTTTCTGTGCATGTAGTTGTTCAGCATGTGTTAATGCACAAAACAAGAGTTCAAAATGAGCCCGAGGTAACAAGAATTGTGTGTAATCCTGTGCTGTCCCCCCCTATTGTTGTCTTTCACAATGGTATCATATCAGCAGTCACACTCACATTTTAATTAAAACCAGTGACACTGCCAACTGGTGTAGGTCATCTTTGGCAAGAGTGTAAACTGATGACATAAGGTTTCTTTTAGCAACGTCTAGGCAGAAAAATCGTGCCAAAAACTGGACAACATAAACCTGGCTTTAGTGTTACTTCAGAACATCATTGTTCAATGAAAATGATGATGTACCAAGACTTGTTGATTGAAGACAAAGGCTTAGGAAGACTTAAAAAGGCTTGATGATTGAACCTGAAACCTTTCGATTACTTTTACGTTAGAAAGTCTTTTGACATCAACGAAACGTTTCAATCAACAAGGTTTCTTTAGTCTTTGTAATTCTTTCTCTTGAAGAAGTAGGTCTTTGTATGTCTTCATTACTCTTTGTATTGAATTCTCCATTAGTATCTATAGGCCTTGTTGATTGAACACAACAACTTGTTGAATGAATAAGACGACATACAAAGACTTCTTGATTGACATAGAAGACTTGGGAAGACTCACACAGCTCACTTTTAACTCAGCTATTCTCATAATGACAACGCCCAATAATAAAGCTTATTTTACAAAGATTTTCTACTAAAAACTAACAAAATGGTAAAACAATTCCTATCACATTACTGTATGTTGTTCTTCAGAAAGAAAAAACATGCACTTCTAATCGGCCGATCCCAGCGTTTCAAAGTCAGTGTAAATTGTGACTCATGGTTTTGGTGGTAATACATGAAAATATGGCGAAGATTTTCTCCCCCAAACGTCAACAGTAACTGGTGCAAGAAGTTTTGAAAGCCACAAAAGATTAAATTAAAGATGTGCCATAAAACACACACAAGAAAAACATGCAAATTACATCATACATATTATTTTGTTCTAATCATATTACTACAGAGGCTCCTTTTGTGGTTTCTAAATAGACAATGCAGCCCAGTCCCTCCTACGTCTGGGAATGACTCGTTATTACTTTTTTTAAGGAACGGGACAGGGAGTTTTCCAAAAATTTGTCTTTTTCTGATATTGATTATGCGGCATCTCAAACCCACAAAACATATATTAAACATATATTCAGTCAGATCTTCTAATCTCATTGAATAAAAGTACTTCTGGGGAAAATGCATTATTTTGGAGATATGAGGATAAAAATTTACCCCTTCAAAAACTGCTCCGAAAAACCCATTTATATACTGTATACACACACACACACACACACACACACACACACACACTGATTTTCTCATAGGAACGCATTGACTTCTCCATGTAAAATTTACCAGAAACAAGAGTGTGTTAACATCGCTCCTGTGACCACATCTTTTGAGTAAACACACCAACCTTTGCATGAAGCACAATTAAAGCCTGTTTCTCTTAAACAATCAAAAACACAGGTGCTAAGCTGTCGCACTAACATGTGAGATATCAGTACAGAACTTCCCGTTCAGGTAAACACCACGTTACAACCTGTGTGTGAGACAGCCACTCAGCTTGGGCCGTTGCTATGACGAGTGGACTAAGCCACGCCCTACATACTCACACACTCTATGGACTCACAGACTTTATCAAAGTGCTTAAATCTTGGGAACCGTGTGGTTTAAGACAACGACGTTTTCATTGTTTTGCACATGAGAAGAGAGAACCATTGTGCTTCTACTACACAATTTCTGCCTGATCTGTCTAGTATTATTATTCTACAAGTAGAAGTAGCATGTATTAAATATGCACCTCAGCCAGGAAAACTTGGTTAGTGTTTTGCCCCAAGTTTTCCAAAGTAAATATATACTGTAAATTATTACTAATAGTAACTACCACTGGTTTATCATCAAACGCAGTTTCAAGTAAACAACATATCTGTCTCTCTACACATTACATTGTCTTGGTCAATGAAATACAGTGGTGTGAAAAACTATTTGCCCCCCTCCTGATTTCTTATTCTTTTGCATGTTTGTCACACAAAATGTTTCTGATCATCAAACACATTTAACTATTAGTCAAAGATAACACAAGTAAACACAAAATGCAGTTTTTAAATGAGGGGTTTTATTATTTAGGGAGAAAAAAAATCCAAACATACATGGCCCTGTGTGAAAAAGTAATTGCCCCCTGAACCTTATAACTGGTTGGGCCACCCTTAGCAGCAATAACTGCAATCAAGCGTTTGCTATAACTTGCAACGAGTCTTTTACAGCACTCTGGAGGAATTTTGGCCCACTCATCTTTGCAGAATTGTTGTAATTCAGCTTTATTTGAGAGTTTTCTAGCATGAACCGCCTTTTTAAGGTCATGCCACAACATCTCAATAGGATTCAGGTCAGGACTTTGACTAGGCCACTCCAAAGTCTTCATTTTGTTGTTCTTCAGCCATTCAGAGGTGGATTTGCTGGTGTGTTTTGGGTCATTGTCCTGCTGCAGCACCCAAGATCGCTTCAGCTTGAGTTGACGAACAGATGGCCGGACATTCTCCTTCAGGATTTTTTGGTAGACAGTAGAATTCATGGTTCCATCTATCACAGCAAGCCTTCCAGGTCCTGAAGCAGCAAAACAACCCCAGACCATCACACTACCACCACCATATTTTACTGTTGGTATGATGTTCTTTTTCTGAAATGCTGTGTTACTTTTACGCCAGATGTAACGGGACACGCACCTTCCAAAAAGTTCAACTTTTGTCTCGTCGGTCCACAAGGTATTTTCCCAAAAGTCTTGGCAATCATTGAGATGTTTTTTAGCAAAATTGAGACGAGCCTTAATGTTCTTTTTGCTTAAAAGTGGTTTGCGCCATGGAAATCTGCCATGCAGGCCGTTTTTGCCCAGTCTCTTTCTTATGGTGGAGTCGTGAACACTGACCTTAATTGAGGCAAGTGAGGCCTGCAGTTCTTTAGATGTTGTCCTGGGGTCTTTTGTGGCCTCTCGGATGAGTTGTCTCTGCGCTCTTGGGGTGATTTTGGTCGGCCGGCCACTCCTGGGAAGGTTCACCACTGTTCCATGTTTCTGCCATTTGTGGATAATGGCTCTCACTGTGGTTCACTGGAGTCCCAAAGCTTTAGAAATGGCTTTATAACCTTTACCAGACTGATAGATCTCAATTACTTTTGTTCTCATTTGTTCCTGCATTTCTTTGGATCTTGGCATGATGTCTAGCTTTTGAGGTGCTTTTGGTCTACTTCTCTGTGTCAGGTACCTCCTATTTAAGTGATTTCTTGATTGAAACAGGTGTGGCAGTAATCAGGCCTGGGGGTGACTACAGAAATTGAACTCAGGTGTGATAAACCACAGGTAAGTTATTTTTTAACAAGGGGGGGCAATCACTTTTTCACACAGGGCCATGTAGATTTGGAGTTTTTTTTCTCCCTTAATAACGTAAACCTTCATTTAAAAACTGCATTTTGTGTTCAATTATGTTATCTTTGACTAATAGTTAACGGTTTTTGATGAGCAGAAACATTTAAGTGTGACAAACATGCAAAAGAATAAGAAATCAGGAAGGGGGCAAATAGTTTTTCACACCACTGTATGTAGAGATTTGATGTTTTTTTCTCTCTCTCCTTAATGACGGGAGCCTTTAGAGAATCTTAATGACATCACCAGACAGGATGCAGCAGATTGAGGAGTTTATCAATTTAGAAACGAACCCTAATGCTCACATATTGATCCATAGATTTGTGTCAATGTGGCACAAAAGAACGTTGATGAATGGCCTCAAAAATCTGCTTACATCACCATAACTGTCTCGCTCAGGATTTATTGTGGCAAGTTAGCAACGTTTTATTAAATATTATTAATTATAATAATATGCAATTTTTGTGCGGGCATAAGAAAGGCGAAGTGACATGACCTCTTATGTGGAAAATATCGATCAACAGCTAATGTTCAAATATTCTTTTAAAGCTTCCTCTGCCTTTCAGTAAGAGAACAGGAACGAAGCAACACAAAGAAAGCACATGACAATACCTCTAACTTTTAATGTCCAGCAATGAGCAGAGGACTAGACAGAAAATTTACAGCAGGAGGGGATGAATCCCCAGATGTGGCTGACTGTGTGTGTGTGTGTGTGTGTGTGTGTGTGTGTGTGTGTGTGTGAGAGAGGGCAGGCGAGGGTCAGACACAAGCTAAACCCCATCCCCTGAGCTAAACTACACCACTCCAGTCATCTTGTTAGAGGTGGCCTTGACGGCTGGATCGATCCTGTCGCGTGTCATTAGCCTCGGGTCAGAGGTCAGGTCCCAGAGGCCACAGTCGCAAATAAACAAAGCACTTCACGCTGCACGACCATTAGCCCTACATTAGCTCGACTGCTGTTCCGTATTCACATACCTGTCTTTTAGAGGAGAGGACACAGAAAAGGTCACTGAAACCGTGAAACCAACACCAAAACCAAAGTAGTAGAGGTTATAATTAGATCTTAGCGTTGCAGCTGATATTCAGGGTTGGGTTCCAGTTAATACAAGTCTTTGCAAGTCTGCATTTGCAGCACAATAAGTGGTTCCATTTTCCAGAGTACATTCAGTAACTTGGCAATGCTGTAGGCTGAAAGAAGGCTTTGTACACTATGGAATAGGAACAAGTGGAGCTAAAAGTGTCTTCGTAAAACTCCCTCATTCAGTGGGTAAAATGATAGTGATGGAAAAATACAAACAAAACAAAAATACAAAAGCCAAGAGTGGCCTGAAACCACAGAAATTATCTGAGCATGAAAAAGATTGAGGCAACGTGAAATAAACTCTACAAGGACGTCCCTTCGTTTAAAGCAAAACTAAAGACCCACTTATTTAGAATGCCTTTTAATATTTTATAGTTTTATGTTTTTTTCTTTTTTATTATTATTATTATTATTATTATCATTTCTATTATTATATTTTCATTTATATTTTCATTTATTTATTTATAATTACGTATTGTATATTTATAATTGTTTTTGTAGTTTTATTTCTATTTTTATTGCCATTATATTGTCTAATGGCGCTTTTCCACTGCATAGTACGGCACGACACGGTTCAGTTCAGCTCACTTTTGGGGGGTTTTCCACTGGGAACAGTACCTGGTACCTGGTCCTTTTCTTAGTACCACCTCAGCCGAGGTTCCAAGCGCGCCGAACCGTTACCAAAACGTGACGTGTAAAGTCTGCTGGTCACTGATTGGCCGGACAAAATCGTTATATTAAATGTATAATTTAATAAACTAAACACAGCACATTTGAAAAATTGCAAGTATCCAATAAATCCAAAACTCTAATGTATATCTAATCAGTTTAATATGCTTTTCATATGTATGAACAAAGTATACATAATTATTGCATGTATATTATTCTTCTGCAGCTATTTTCTTCCAGTTATAAAAGCTAATGTTAATTAAGGTGATTGGAATATTAGGCCACACCCACTTAAACCTCAGACAGGTTTACTGAGCAAATTCGGTCAACTTTAACCTTTCGAATAAGTGCACGTCTATATACAAGGATCTATTTACAAAGCTGTTGCTGCTTGTGACCTTTATGTTTGCAAAAGTACAATAATGTTAAGTAGAGGTGAAATATAACTAAAGTTTTGTGCATTTTGAGGAATACCTTAACCGGTGAGTCACTAAACAGGTCTTGAGTGTCCCGGTCCAGGTTCTCTTGGTTCCAGGAAGCCAGTTCAATTCCACTGCTTTTAGAAGCCCGGGCATCTTGTATCTCACACTGAGCAACACTTCTGGTTGTTCCTGCATCCTGGACACAGTGTGTGACAGAAACCGCTTTACTATAGACCCCTTTGGTGATTGTTTGGTGATGCTTATGCAACCTCTAGTCGGAACTAGAGGTTATATAAAGAATCTAGTAAAAATTTATTTTGAAATCAAACTGACACTAATTTTAGATATAAATTCTGCTTATAATCACTCCAGACGATTCCTATAGATAGGAGCCCCGTCAGGTGCTACGCAGTGATCGATCCTGCATGGCCTGAAAATACTGTACATACATTCTTCAGAACATGAATTCTACCCAAAGTCTCTTGATGCTTACAATTTGTTTTTGGGCATGATGCAATGCTTTACTACATCATAAACAAGTTTAGCCAGCTAAACATAAATCTCAAACTATTAAATGCATACCTAATTCACTTATAAACTTGCTGGCTACTTAGCAGACGATGCTGTAAAAATGAATCAAGTCAGACCATTCAGCCCTGCTCATCATCTACTTTTGGCTTAGAAACGAGTCTTGTTTAAAGAGCATGCGGCGAAGCAAACGCATTTCCAGTAACACTTTTCTGACTCAGCAACAAGGAGGTGGAATGGTTTCAGACATTCAATTAATATGATATAAAAATCAGGTGAAAATTTGTGACGCACAATGAGGAACTTTCTCTCACTCACCGTCTATAACACTTTATCCTGTATTCAGGGTTGCGGTGGTCTGGAGCCTATACCAGGAGGCACGAGGCGGGGTACACCCTGGACGGGATGCCAATCCATCTCAGGGCACACGCATACACACGCTCATTCACACACTACGGGCAATTTGGCAACACGCATTAGCCTAATCTGCATGTCTTTGGACTGTGGGAGGAAACCGGAGTACCTGGAGGAAACCCAAGAGGCACGAGGGAGAATATGCAAACTCCACGCACACAGACCCGAATCGAACCCAGAACCTAGACGTGCAAGGCGATAGTGCTTCCCACTAAGCCACTGTTCCACCAGGAACTTATACTGCACATGTAGCCCTAATTTATCACACAATGTAATGATAAGGTTGATTTATGTATTCATTTAATTTTTGAACAAAACACAGTTAACGTTATAAATATGCATGTAAATATGTATAAGCAAAAAAATTACCTTTTTTTTTTACTAAAAGTATACAAATATTAATGGAAAAAGAGTGACTAATATTTTTATTACAGATCACAACTCTCAAGTGCTAAAATGTCAGCATAAAAAGAACCAGTGGCGGCGGTCAATAAGGGGCGCTCAATAAGGCAGACAAGAATGCTACTTTAACAGGTAATTATTTAATATAATAATTATATATTTAAATAATGAAAAAGTCATTTAGTCACAATATTCTGCTGTATTTATTTATATAATTTATTTATTTTTAAAAATCTAAACTGTATTACGTTCATTTGTGTTCGTGTACGCGGGGCGCCAAACAAACGAGTGTCTACAGTACGTACAGTAGGCACATACATTTTTGAAAAGCATGTGACTTGAGGCTGAGCTCTAATTGGATTTTCTCAAATCATCCTTGGAGCGCAGCACTGCGCACCCTGAACCCTCCCACTTTTGTTCTTAGCGAATCAATATTGTTTTTAAATATTTGTGCTCATGTGATTGGACCATTCTCAATGAGTCTTATTAACAGTGAGCAGATTGTTAGTTAATGTATTGAATAGTAATTGATGTGGAAAAAAGCTAAATATGAGAGAAAATTCTGTAATTTCTTTGCTAAAATACCCCTTCTCAAGCCGATCAGGTGAAGACAGAAAAAAAGTTAAAGACCGTGAACCAGATCGACCCGATCTTCTAATTAAGCAGCGGTCATGTGATCTCGGCTGAGCTTACACTCTGTTCCAGCACTTCTTATGCCTATTTACAGACTTATGGCTATTAAAAGTTTCATTTTATTTTGTTTGCGGCCCGCCCAAAATAATTCTGCACCAGCTGCCACTGAAAAGAACTTGCTCTTAGTTAACAGCTTTTAAAATGCCAATAGATGGATGATCACAAATTAGTAACTGACTGACAGAATAACTGGCAAAAAAAATGAACAGGAACAGATGATACCTCAGGCATTGGAAGTTCACTAAAGAGCTCATCGTCGCTCATGTCCATATTGTCCAGCTCTGGCTCCAGCTGGTGAGTCCTGAACCCTGAAGTGACGGCTTTACCAGCACCATCTGCCTGGTCGAGCTTTTCCTGAATGAGATAAGAATAAGAAAGAATTATTTTTTCGTTTTTATAATCCATCAGAATCCACTTTATTATTTACATTATTTAATTTATACAACCACTGTTTACATAGACTGTATATAAAGGTACATTGGTCTCCTGAAAAACAAATTTTTGGTGCGATGAACGCTTCCGGCACCTTTGGGGGGGAAAAACAGGTCTGCTGTAATCAGAGTGAAAAGAGGGAGCAGATGTCTGACCCCGCCTTTTTCTACCCATCCCCTCTCTTAATGAAGGTTTTAAGAGGTAATAATGTTTACATGTAACAAGAGCTCAAAGGCATTGCATTCTTAAAGCACTGTGCATGTTAGAGTTCCACTCATTTCCTGCAAGAATGCATCGGGATCAGTGGAGCGAACGTTATTGCCTTTTTTGTTCTAAGTTTTGCATTTAAACAGAATAGCAGGAGAAATCCGGGTAAGTTCAGTCAACGTGTAATGGTCCCATTCCTCCAGAGGCGTAACAATAAGAAAATTAACAACAAAGCAAGACAAATGTCTGGAGGGAGCGCTTCTCAGTAATTATCAGCTCATCCATATATTACTGACTGTCGACACCATGGTCCTGCCTTCCTGATTTTTTATTATCTCTCAAGAAAGAGGTTCGCAAATTCACAGGTCAAAGTTCACTCACATGTAGTAAAAGTAGCTCACTTTCACTTCCCACATCTTTCTTTAGTTAACTGACTTTTCCATCAGACAAGTTTTTTTCTTCTTTTTTTCTAAACAAGCAGAAAACCATACTTTATAGTTCTCTTGCATCACCGTATTAAGAGGACTACGGCTAATCTACAGACTACCGTTGGGACCGCTGGACTGTGGAATGCTCTAGAGCTACCTACAAAGCTAAAAAGTAATACACTACACGATTTTAGATTTTAGGTCACCAACCTCAGTGTACCGTCAATAGCCACTGAACACAGATGAGGCAGAATGAAAGCAGGCTGTGAATCTTGCAACATTGTCTGTATGCTAAGAGTTTAGCATGTTCGGTTGACCTCAGTGACGAGTCATGTAGTCTTCGATCCCTCATCTGGCACAATCGCCAAGTGCATGATCCACTGTTTTTGAGTTGTCATAAAACAATCTGTGGAAGCCAGTCGAGTACAGCCAGACTCCCAGCCTTTTCAGAACATCTTAGGAGTTTAAAAGTCGTGTAGTGTATCCACAGTTTAAGGGAAGATTATAGCCTGGAGACTAAGGAATGGGAATCACTGGTCACCACCGGATACAATATCATGATACCTCGGTGCCAATTCGATCATGATATCATGATTTTAGAAATATCACATTCCGAAGTTGAATTTTTTCCAGATTTTGTTACAATTTTAAACCTTTAAAAAAAGTTTAATGAGTAATTCAATGTAGCCAATTAGTTATAACATTAGTTTTCTCACTTAAAAATCAAGCATAAGATTTAAACAATACAAAAAAAACTTAACACATGATTGGTGTAAGCATGTGTAATTGGAGTTTTTTTTAAACGTCTAAATTTTTGATAATAATAACGGCATAAAAATGTTTCTGTTGTGCCACTTGGAAGCTTCTGCACTTGGTACAGAATCGTTTATATCTGAGGCTGATTGGCTGATCACCGTGACGATCAATCAAACTGAAAACCAGCCGATCCCGGTCATTTTCTGATCGACTTGTTCATCTAATATAAATATAAAAATTGTTTAAAAAGGAACAGTCTGGAGTCAGTGAGGAAATACGTGAATCGTGATTCATAACTGAATTGATCACCCCAGCCCCCCCCCCACCCCCCATCTCTACTGCACACCTAATAGCCTTAGCACTGCACTTCACAACCGTATGTCTAAATCATCACCTACTCGCCTCAAAACACAAATCCTAAAGTTGTATGGAATTATTGTATTATAGCTGATGAAGAAGGGAGACAAATGTTAAATGGACGCTACTATTGATTCCGGCTAAACCCTCGTCATTTTGTCCAAGCGATGTCCTTTTGTAAACGGAAAGCTTTAACTCATTGATGTGAAAGAAGTGCAGGACGACACTTTGCTGCCCTCTGCTGGCAACTCTTCAGAATTGAAAATTTTTTATTCTGAGAAAAAAAATAATAAATGCAATGCAGTGCTAACATGGTTAATAAGGAAATGTTTTCTGTACCAGCTGAACTCACAACACGATTAGCATTGGCATCAACACCAACCTGAGGCTCTATCCAGGTGATGTGGTGCTGTCTGGATGGCAGGTTGACAGGCTGTGGCTTTGGAAAGCCTTCATCCTGTAGCTTAGCAACACACAGCTTGAGGAGAAAAGTGCTGATGTCCTCTGGCACCACAGCTCGAATGTTTTTGAAGTCACTGAGATCTGCAAGATAGCCAGAAATGAAAGAGACAGGATTTGACTTTTTTTTTTTAAACACAGAAATCAGCAACATATACAGTATTTATATCGTATGGCTATATGATGGAAAAAAAATAGACATTTTCTACATGTAAGCATTAGATCTCTGCGTTACCTGAGCTGAGAGGAGGAGAGGACAGGATGTGTGTGACGGTGTTGAACAGAGACAAAGACAGACCGGCTCGCTCTGTGTCCAGAGGCTGGCCGGCTTTCTGAGCCTGTAGCAGATGAGATTCCACCACTGCCATGGGCAAGCTTCGAGCATCTGCTACTTGTCTCTGGACATTCACACAAACAGAACAGACGAGAAAAGGAAAAGAAAAACACACCCCGGTCAGCACAAATGCAAATAAAAAATGTCAGATGCATCGTCAGCCACACTACTGTTTCATCAACAGAAATAATAATATAAAACTATCAGCAAATAGTTCTAATGGTTAAAAAATTTTTTTTATTAAACGTAAATAAATTCATTTAAAAACTATTATTGCAAAGACTTTACAGGAGCACAATGGTTCAGCCATTTTTTGATTTGGTTGTGATAGTAAAAAAGAAAAATGGCTTTTCCATTCCACTATAATTTCGACAAAATCCATACCCTTGGAGAACAGTTGATAAAAAGGCATAACATTTTTAACTTTAAAAAATTCACTTGACCATAAATATTATTAAACTAAATAAATCCTATTCATAGAAACTCTAAAAGCTTCAAGAAGTGTCCTATATTATAAATTATCAACCATCTTTCAAAATTTTACTATTGTTTGTGACAATTTATTTCCTAATAAATTTTTCCATTAACACCTGAATCATACCATGCTTTTGCAATCACTGTGGAAAAGCCTATAAGTTATGGCCACGCTGTCAGAGAGAGACTGTGCTGGTGGTTTTCCTGTGTGTGACCTGTGGGCCTGTTCATCACAGGAAGTAGAAGAGCTGCAAGTTACAGCCTCCTACGTAGGAAAGAGTGAGAAGGTTCATATGAGCAAATGCATAATACCACAAATTCATTTCACACCAAACCACACTGACACGCACATTGGAATATTATAAATATACACTGCCTGCTCAAAGAAAAAAGTCGCTGCATGATAACGGTCAAATTATGGGCCTACATTAAGCAATTCAAAAATACGTTAAAATTACTGGATATGGATTACAAACTGTCCAACACATTATTAAAACCTGGGAGGATGGTGCAGAACAGTCGCAGAAGAAATGTGGCCAGAAAAAAAAGACAAACAATCGTGAAAAATCACAAATTAAACGCTTAAACACTTGGTGAAGGTGCATTGTAAAACATTGACGGTAGTTAAATACAGTAGGTATGTTTGATAGTCAAAGTAATGACACATAAGATAACCACTTATTAGTGAGACTCATCAGAAAAAAAGGCATATGACGCATAGAAAAGCAAAGCAGAAAGCTGATAAATTTATAGCTGTCATTTAAATCGGCCACGCCCCTAATTATGCAATAATTTTATGGCTTAATGAAATTTTAACGACTGAGTTATATTAAAACCTTCACCCTTGTACAGTATGAGAATAAATGAGAAAACTAGCTAAGAAGACAAAAAACATTGTTCCTGTCTAAACTTGGGCCTTTTTTTTTTTTTTTTTTTAACATGTAGGTTCATGGAGACTGATCAGATTTTGGTTTTGTTCTTCCAAAGGAAATTTACTTTTTTTTAGAACATGGTGGTAATAAATTCAAGTCAGCTGACTACATGAATGTACTGAATGACCAGATTATCCCATCAATGGCGTTTTTCTTCCCTAATGACATGGACATATTCCAAGACTCAATTAGTGAACAGGCGGTTCTGCGAGCATGTGGAATCACACAAGAATTAACCACCATATGCCATTTTTCTGCCCAAGCAGTGTATATATTACTTTAGGATTACTAAAAAGGCTATCGGTGATGTTTACCTGCAGGCCGTGTGTCTCGCAGAAGTCTGTGATGGTCTGGAGTAGAGGAGCCAGCATGGCTGCTTTAGCCTCTGACACACCGTCTACCTGCTTCAACTTGGCTACTGAGCAGGGTCTGGTATATATGCACAAACACACACATCCACACACACACACACACCATGCAATTAACAAACAAATCATGTGTCAGCAGAACAGTAAATAAAATGATGTGAATACAGATCAATAAGTCAGGGTCAGAATTTGGCTGCAAAAACATGAATCAATGTAACTAACCTGCCTTTTTGCTGTTATGTCCGCCATTTAAGTGCTCAGTTATTTAGTTACTTTTTCAAAAATGTAAGCCATTATTCAGACATTTTATGTAATCCGTGAGCCAGACAGCAGTCATTACCAATCTGCTAGTGTGTGTGTGTGTATGTGTGAAAATCGCTCTACAAGCCCCATCCCCGATAACCTGCCTTCCCCTGTTATTCCTGCTGTTATACCCCTATCTCATACAGTATATGGTTTGACTATGTGAGGACCGATACACGGAAAGATGGAAATTTAATCACAGCGCCAAAACTTGCGGTGAATCTAAATGAACCGTACTTACGGCCGCCGAACGAAACCGCGTATGTGAGATAGGGGTATTAGTAGTTAACAGATTATGGGCCAAACTTCGCTGAGTGATGATGGTAGAATAATTATAAACGTCTTGACTAAAACAACATGCATGAGGAATCACAAAAGAGTTTTAATTTTCTACGATAGAAAAGTACTCGAACTAGATACTTTTAACAGAAAGTAATGCTGTAATGTAACTGATTACTTTTTAAAGACAGTAATTTTGTAATGTACAGTAATTAGTTACTTTTTAAAAGTAACGTCCCCCAACAATGTTTACCGGAAATCCAATCTCAATTCGGCGGAGCTCCTTTGTTGGTTCATGTGCAGCTAACAGCAATTATGCGAACATGAACCAAAATTTTCATCTTCACATATCATGTGTGTTTCTGTTCAACGTAATTTCCCTGTACCTTAGCTTGGCCAGGTCCAGGAGGATTTTGTTGGTGGCTAGGATGGCAGGAGGGATGTCCTTCATACTGGCTAGCTTCTGCCGCTCAGCTACCAGCTTGCTGTACAGCTCAGCCTTCAACAGATCACAACATACAGAGAGATAAGATAAACAGAGATGTTGCATTACCTTGATATTAAGAAGGAAATATCTAGGAAAAACAGGAATAGTATTAGGAAACAGGAAAAGTCTAGGATCTATCCAACCGATGTTTTGGGGTATAAACCACAAACAGTACCTGTAACTCCATTTCTCTTGGAGACACTGCAGGAGGCTGAGGCATGGCTTTGAGAGCAGATGGCAAACCAGGAACTGACCTGCGTGGCAAAAAAAACTTGGACATAAAAAAACTTGGACATAATCTTTTATTTTTCATAAATAAAAAAAAGAAAAAAAAAAAGTATTATACATAAAAGTATTATACCTATAATGTGATGCTCTGTCATTCTTGACCACGGCACTAGAGTCCATCTGGGACCTGAAATTTGTTCTCTGCAATAGACAGAGAAAGTATAAAAGACAATTACAGTATAATACAATACAAAAGCCATGAGTGATTACCTGCCTACATTTATTTACACTAACCTGACTTGTGCTTGGTAGGGCCTGGTCTCGAACACCAACCACAACAGGATTCAGATCTTGTTTTTTCCTTAAAGCAAAGATAAAGGACACAAACACAGATCTGGGTACTTTTTGTTGAAATAAGAAAAAACTTTGCAGTTCAATGCGAAAAAGTATTTGCCCCTTCCTGGTTTTTATTTTTTTTGCATATTTGTCACACTTCAAATTTTCATAATATACAAAGATAACCTGAATAAATACAAAAAATGCAGTTAAATGATGATTTCACTTACTACAGGGAAAAAAGCTCTCCAATTCCAAATTATTTATGGAAAATGAATTGCCCCTAAACATAATAACTGGTTGTGCCTCACTTGGCAGCAACAACTGCAATCAGTGTGTCTTCCACATCATTGTGGGGGTATTTTGGCCACATCTTTGAAGAATTGTCTTAATTAAGCCTCATTGGAAGGGTTTCAAGCATGAACAGCCTGTTTAAGGTCATGCCACAGCATCTCAATCAGATTTAAGTCCTGACTTTGACTAGGCCAATCCAAAACCTGAATTTTTAGGGTTTTTTCAGCCATTCAGAGGTGTGTTTTTTGGATGATCGTCCTGCAGCATAACCCACTATTATATACACTCTCACCATTATATATGGCTTTATAACCCAAATTCCAAATTGATACAATTACTTTCTTATATGTTCTTAAATTTCATTAGATTTTTAACGTTTTAGCATGCTTCACTTTATCAGTCAGGTTTCATTCAAGTGATTTCTTGATTCAACAGGTTTGACAGTATACATGTGGCAAGTGTAATTTAACTTAACTTTCCAAAAATGTGATTAATCACAGCTCATTCATGATTTAGCCAGGGGGAGCAAAAAAATCGGGCAAGGTAGGTTTAAACCGTGTTTTTCCTTAATGAATTAAATCATCATTTAAAAACTGCATTTTTTATTTACTTGTGTTATTTTTGTGTAATATAAAAATAGTTTCATGATTTCAATCATTAAGCGTGACAAATATACAAAAAAAATCAGAAAGGAGCAAATACCTTTTCACAGCACTGTAACTTAAAAAAAAATAAATAAATAAAGACATCACTAATGCACTAGAAAGAAAGAAGAACAACTAGTTGGAGTCTTTGTAAAAGCACTTTGATGAAAGCTCAAAGCAAAAGCCTATTTCCACCAGGTCAAGAAGTACTACAAGGTTTCCATAAACTTCAAACAGTGTGTGTCTGAATCATCTCGCATGCCTCAACTGAATTTCACGTCTACGTGCACGCTTTCATGTTTCATTTAGCGACATATGGTTTTTCTCACGTTCACCACTTCCTTCAGATGCTATCAGAGACAAATAAAATAAAGGCTTAATACAGAAACCCTGAGGCACCTTGCCAGAACAGGAATGAGTAGCTGAATGAATCAGGGCATAAATGAGAAATAAATAAGTGAGCAAATAAGAGCATGAGTGAATCAGTGAATGCATGAGAGCTAAAGAAGGAGGAAAGACATTTTCAGAATGAGGTAAAGAGAAAGCAAAGAAGAGTGAGAGTGTAATAAGAAATAAATCAGAGTTTGAGGGAAGGAGTGAGTAAATCAGAGTGTGAGAGGAAGAAGAGGGAGAGCGCATGGCTGAATACGCAAGGTTTAAAATATGACAGTGATATATAGCGAGCAGGTGATGTCGTAAAACTCTGTCAGGCAGATATTTATACTTACTTTGGCACACAAACTCTTGGACACAGATCTCGGTTAGGTTGAAGAAGGAGGGCTCTGTGTTTCTCATCCTGGGCTTTGCTTAGCCACATCCTGCCCTGTCAACACACCACATCATCACCATTTTTATGACCTTAATCACCCCCTCAAAAAAATATACACCGATCAGACAGAACACTACGACTCCCTGACTAATATTGATTAGATGCCCCTTTTGCCACCAAAACAATAATGCACTTTGTGTTCTGACACCTTTCTACTAAAACCAGTGTTAACCATGCTCAGTAATGTGAGCTACATGGTCCAGCCATTGCTCTGTACATGCACCAGTGAGCCTTGGCCGTCCATGACCCAGTTGCTGTTTCACTGGTTTTCCTTCCTTGGAACACTTTTGGTATGTCCTGACCAATGCCAACCGGAAAAACCCCACATGAGCTGCAGTTTTGGAGTTGCTCAGAACTAGTTGTCTCTCACAGTAAGTCATTACCCTTACATTACAAAGGTTCAATTGCTGCCTAATATATCTCACCTACTTCCAGGTGCCACTGTAATGAGATCATAGTAGTGGTAGCTACTGACGAACTGTGATGGTTAGAGGATTTTTTTTCCTACTACAAAATGAAGGAAAAACCTCGATATGAGGCGGCAGGTCATAATGTTATGGCTGTACATTATCTGTGCAAAAGACGTGAGCCACCCCTTTTTAATGTGGTCTTGAGGAGCAGTGCTCATGTCTCCTTGAAGGACTTTTTTACCTCTCATTTTCAGCTCAGTCCCTGTACCTGAGCAGTTTCAGAGGAATGATTTTTGTTTGTTAAGTCACACAGTAGGCGGCACGGTGGTGTAGTGGTTAGCACTGTCGCCTTGCACCGCCAGGGTCCGGGTTCGATTCCCCGGCCAGGCTCGATTCCCGTCTCTGTGTGCATGGAGTTTGCATGTTCTCCCCGTGCTTGGTGGGTTTCCTCCGGGTACTCCGGTTTCCTCCCACAATCCAAAGATATGCAGGTTAGGCTAATTGACATTCCAAGTTGCCCGTAGTGTGTGTATGTGAGTATGTGTGTGTGCCCTGCGATGGATTGGCACCCTGTCCAGTGTGTACCCCGCCTTGTGCCCTATGTTTCCTGGGATAGGCTCCAGGCCCCCCGCAACCCTGTATATAAGGATAAAGCGGTACAGAAAATGAATGAATGAATGAGTCACACAGTAACTTCTGACTAATTCAAGAACAAAGCCTTAAGGCACGAACCAGTGAGAAACAGGTGTAGATGATGGCAGGTGACAAGGCTGGTGATTAGTGTACTGGTGATGCTGAATGCTGAGTGGTTGGAACAGTCGAGAAGGGAAATGAGGTTGCTGCTGAGGTTGTTACATGAACAATCAATTTTTTTTTATCTTTAGGCACTTTGAAGCCTGTTGCCATTTCGGTCATTTAATCTAGATAATTTTACTTTATAATTTAATACAGAGAATTAAGGGGTGGTTCAAGTCTGTTGAACACACTATTATATGTACACTGTGCACATTCTAATCCTTAATGAAAAGTGTGTGGCCATACTGTATCGTGTATAACTTGAACTAGACTGGGTGCTTCAGACAACTGTACCTTGGAAGTGAGTTTACAGAGTGTGCTGAACTTATTATAACCAGAGGCTTCCATTAGGTACTTCTCACTGATGAGTTCCCGCCCAAGCGCCCTCCACCAGGCTTCAGACATACCCTTGCCTATGCCGAACAAAGCGTGTTGCCGAAAGCGCTCGGGAACCCTCTGAGCAGTCTGCAAGAACCGAAGGGAGAGGCGTAATTAAGAAACGAGCTTTTAAAAATTTTAACCAAAAGAGGCATGTAGTGTACCCTTCAGCAATGACTGTGTTGTAGCAGTGTTGAATCTTACCGAGCCACGCAGGAGTAGTACGGGAGCTGTGATGCCAAATTTCTCTCCCATCGCACTCACTGCCCCCATCAGTTGGAATGCGTACACGCCAAACTCCTGAAAGTCCTGCTCTGAACAGTCCTGGCTCTGGATTTTAACGCTCCTGGGGAAGTCACATCAATATGTTATAGCAGTGACAGGAGAATACTCAGTAAACATGTCAGTGATGTTTATAAGATCAGAATACAGAACAGTTCAGGACAAAGTAGCCACGATTATAATAATGATACGTAAATCTAGTCTTCAATCATAAGCTTTGCTAAGATGCAAAATTCTTCCCTAGATATGATAACCAGATCTCACTTATGTGTAGTGTTGTTAGCATACACAATGTTAGATCCTGTAAACACCAGATCCTGTAAACATTGTCCTGTGATCATTTCAACTTATTCATTCAATTCATAGCTAGGATTATTACACACTATCCTATAACCCTGTGCATAGGGATGCACCAATATCACTTTTTACTACTGTGAGTACAAGTAACTAGTGTTGTCCCAGAGGACAATGTGAACCAGACGTGGGGGTTTCCGAAAAAAAGTTCAAAAAACCTTTTCAAATACTCGCTTTGCTAGTGCATGAACCCTGAAACTGCTTTGCATGTAGAGCGCATCCGCAGAGTAAACATCAATCCACTCATCCATCCACTGCGCAGTTAAACTGATGAGATATACAGGGCTGACGCTGTCAGTCCAAATATCAGTGATGAACTTGAAGGCCTTTCTTTTTTTTAGAGTAAGGAAAAATTAATAGATTATTACATGCAGTTGTGCCTAATGGAAACGCCATCGGCTACGTTCAAACTACCAGCGTGAAGTGACTCAATTACCCTCAAGCGACACATTTTTTTTTTTTTTTTTAGGGTTGTCAGAACACACAAATCTGATTTGTCACTTGATACGCAGTCATGTGACTTGAATGAGAACAGGTAGATAATATTTTGTGCGACTCTTTATCTCTCTGACGCAAGTCAACACGGGCAGCGCGATGCTAACAATAGCTGCTAAAACAGCTACAGCAAGGCACCTGGCTTTCTTCCCTCTTTTAAATCTCAACAAAAACTATCGACTAAATGCTT
Source organism: Channallabes apus (assembly GCA_030522415.1). Taxonomy (NCBI): domain Eukaryota; kingdom Metazoa; phylum Chordata; class Actinopteri; order Siluriformes; family Clariidae; genus Channallabes; species Channallabes apus. The sequence continues at coordinate 13,464,603 of CM060120.1, forward strand.
GCCGTCATCCACAGCAAAACCGCAAGCATATTTTTGCTCAAAGTATGTTTGAAATGAATGAGTGGTTGCACAAATACAACTAGTTTTAAACCAGATGGTGTGAGCAAAGTCATATTGACGTTTCAGAGGACATACACATTTACATTAGAGTCAGATAAAAGTCATTTGTAATTTTGAAGGTGACCCTTCAAGGTGTGCATATGCAAACTGATCAATGTGCCCTCTAATGCATCTATTTTACAGTAAATACGTTTTATTTGGCATGGAATTGCCTTGTTCTCATTTGTAGGCTCTTTGAGACACTTCGTTACCATGGCAACAGCTCGTAAACAACAAATGATAATGGTATTAGTAAACTTGCAATGTGAGTTTCGCAAAAATATTTTAAAGTTAAAGACAGATGAACAATAATTATTATACTTTTAAAAAGTCTATCTGTCTACAATGAAGGACATCAACTTCCTACATCAAGGCAAGAATAAATATTTTAGAAAACGGCGGCTTTGGTAGCATTCAGAAGATTGCAAGCGTGTTTGCATATAAATGCAACTTCATGCACAAACTTCATAGCCGACTACGTTAATGTAGCAGATTTCACAGGATACCTGAACATGTTCGTTAACACTGCCTGGTTATTATTAAATTACTTTAATACAGTATTACTCTTGGGCTATAGAGGTTAGACTGCCAGGTTAGCAAACACCAGACTTCTTCAACTTATCAGGCATTTAACTCTTCAAAGAAGCTGTCTGCAACAATTCCAGATGATGAGGGAACACACAAATACACTGACATATACAGCAAGTGACTGGATGATTATAGAGTAGATGATTGTAGAGAGGGGAAAATGAGAGAAGGAAAATGACATGATGATTATACAAGAGTGGGCGAATATTGAGAGAGAAAGAATGAAAATAGCTTTGAGGGATTACAGGCAATTGGATGATTATCAAAAGAGAAAGCTGATCAGAGACTGGAAAACCATGCCGATAATAGTTTATAGTGAGGATAACTGAAGTATTTGAAATACTTATAAATAAATAATACATGATCAAATTGATTTTTCTTGTATTTGTACACATACCCAGACTTGCAGTTGTCGCAACACTTGCTGGTTCCCAGTATACCTGAAGTGACTTTTCTGAGCTGTTTATCCTCGAAATGTGACAAGATTAACCTGCAAGAGTTGATTTAGCTATGAATAATTAGAATAAAAATATCAAAAAGATTATAAAACCATACATATAAAGAACCATATGTATATCATTTATCTCAGGACAGGTTTTTGCTGCAAATTACCACCATTTCTTCTCACATAGTTTCATATTCTGACTTAGTTATAGAATACTATTGTTTATAGATACAGGACAAAAAAAAAAAAGGACAAAAAAAAAAACAATACAAAGATAGGGTTGTCAAACCAGCATTTACATATGTAAATAAATCAGAGAATTTCCAGGCATGTAGTCAACCTACTTCCTTCTGCACTTTGTGGAATTCAAATATTTCTCCATCTTGGCCATCATTTCCATTTTGTAGCCCCTGAATCGCTCACTCCTCGTCTGGTTGAGAAGAAACCTGGATACGTGGAAATCTAAGTCTTAGTCTCGATATGCATTTAGATTAAATAAAACAAATTTTAGTAAAGCATTACTCTTGAAATAGTAGTTATGGCGGTGCTAACCAGTGCAGTACAGGAAAAAGTACTAAAAAAAAAACAACAACAATAAGCATTAGAAAAGAGTCACCTGTTGAGTGCCATGTCACTTTGTGTCCAGAGGACATGGCAAGAACTGGGCAGTCCGTCTCTCCCGGCTCGTCCGAACTCTTGGTAATAAGACTCCATCTCTTTTGGTGCTCCGTAATGAATCACTTTTCTAATATCAGGCTTGTTGATTCCCATTCCAAAAGCTACGGTAGCCACCACACACTAGAAGCAGCACAGAGTTACACTATATATAAATGGATGAATGACTTCATCAGTCCAGGTCTATAGGTGGGATGGCTTAGTGGATGGGATGGCTTAATATTTATTATACAGTGCTGTGCAAATGTCTTGAGCCCCCTCTCTTTCTTGTATTTTTTTTTCTATTCATTTTTTGTCTTTCATTTTTTATCCACCGTTTTCACCGTTCACCTGTATTCACCGTTTATCTACATTTCCGTTGGGATTAATAAACCACTCATCCACCTAAAGTATCTATACATCCGTCCATCTATCCATCCACTCAGCCATATACCAGCTATACAACTAAGTGTTTTAAATCAGTGCTGTACATGTCTGTAATAAGTATGTCGTACTCCTCATCAGAAGGACCAATGATTTCTACGGATAATTCCAGCTGATCATTTATATTTGGTGCTTAACCCAGTCTTACCAATTTGAATAGCCCTGAGAAAGTAAACTCATTTGTAGCTTTTGTCACTTGCTACTCTTGCTTCAATTGCGGCTCTGCATCGCTCAGAACATGAGTGGTGAGTGTGGTGTGAATGTAGCTTGCAACAGCAGTTTTCTATCCGAGAGGACAAAAATAAACCAACACAAACCTGTATCTCATCTCTCATGAATTGATACTGCGTCTCTCTTCTCCGTTTGATGCTGAGACCTGCGTGGTACACTCCACAGCGGATGCCCAGCTTGTACAGAGCAGATGTCACCCTTTCTGCTTCCTTCTTAGATGGGCAGTAAACAATAGCCGAGCCCTCAAACTCATAATCACCCCTAAAAACAAATATTATTACCAGGAGGACTAACTTAAAAAAATGATAAAAAAGTCAATATTGCCTAGACGGTTGACACACCCTTTCTTCTTCACAAGGAACGACTTGAGGTCTTGAATGACATCACCAGATTTGCGGTTCACGTCCAGATACAGGTTGGGCCGGTCAAAAGAAGTACAAGTGACGAGTGGGTTCACCAAATGGAGGCTCTTCACTATGTCGTCCCGAATAGAGGGGCTCGCCGTGGCTGTGAGTGCCACAATGGGAACCTATTGGGACCGTTGGATTCAACAAATTAGGAAAATCTTTAAAAAGATTAACAAAGTAGAATGTTTTGTGAAATTACTACAGAAATGTAACTTACATGTGGAAGGCATCTTTTTAATTTGCCAAGGTCTCGATAAGCACTTCTAAAGTCGTGCCCCCACTGTGAAATACAATGTGCTTCATCCACTGCGATCAGACAAACACCTAAAGACACCAGACCTTCATTAGAAACCACATGGGGATTCACAAATGGTGCAGAAATTTGGTCAAAGAATTACATGCAGGTTTGGTTAGGATTATATTTCCCTAGTCTCAGCAGTCTAAGAAAGCAATTGCAAATGAAGTAGTCTGTCAATCCGACATCATCGTGTCTGGTTGGGAGAAAGCATCTGGTTCATGTCTGAGTCAGATTTCTTAAATGTCACGGCCTCGTTCAGACTCACATCACCTGGAAAGCGAGCTAAGTCTTTAAAAAAAATAAATAAATAAATAAATAGAAGATTGTTTGCTTACCGACTGATTTATTCAGCTGTTGAAGTAGAGGCATGTTTCCTGAGCAGAATTCCGGTGTCATGTACACGACTCTGAAATGCCCCCTAGAGGTAACACACAAAATAAAAAAAGCAGTGAAGAGAACTGCGAATACTTGATGCTTTTAATATGTAGATTAGATCATTACAGAAGTCACCCTACTTCAGTAAATCGTCATTTAAGTTATGGGTCTGGGCCGATCCAAGGAAACAAGCAGGGATGTTGGACATCCTGGAATGAACAAAGATAGAAGGACTTAGATCCTACAAACAAGACACATTCGAATTGTTTAAGCACTTCTCATTTCACATCACAGTTTTTAGCTGTTATACACATTATTAACTGTTACTGTAGAACTGTCACGTTAGCCATCTAATCATGCCCTCCAAGTCTGATAATAATGGCTCAAACATATTCTATCTGTTTATATAGATTTACTATTACTAAGTGTTTGGTCACTACTCCTATGACAAGCTATCGGTTATTGGTTGTGATGACGCCACAATGAATCAAGATGAAGAGCTTTTTTTATACCTGGGTACTAATCTACGAGATGATGAGCATGATGGCGATATAGGCGGCAATACTATTTAGCATGTCTCTTAATGTAGAGATGAGTCTACATTAAAATGCCTCTGCAACCCTATGAGCAGGCAGTCAAATGGGTTTGAGAGCAATGAAACCATTGACCAAAGTAAAAAAATCAAGCAACGTGTTGATGTACAGTATGATTCTTAAACTAAGAAAATGCAGACTCCCAGAATCCTGACTATTTCTGCTGTCCTTCCTGGTGCCCTATGTCTTTTTCATCATGTGGAAACAACTCACTGTTGCTGAGGATGGTCCAACAAAGTCTTTTTAAAGAGTGTGATGTTTTTACTTAGAAACCATAAAGATAAGAGCCATGAGTGGCGCAGTTGTAAACGGAGTGCTCGTCCTATCATCTGGAGTTCACTAGTTCGATTCCCAGCGGCCCGGAGAGAGCTGATTGGCCGAGCTCTCTCAGCGGGTTGGGATGGGAGGCATTTACTGTAGCACTCTCACATCAGTCATGACTCTACAGCCAATCATGGGCGTCTGTGAGCTCACGCAAACAGAAAGAGTCGATAACATTGTCCTCCAAGGCTGCCTCTAAGGGTGCGCAAGTGAGCAGTTCGAAAAGATGAGTCACGTGGTTTGGAGGAAATAGTTTAAAGTATTCCTTTAACCTGACTGGTAGTAGTAGTAGTAATAGCGTTGAAGTGTGAGCCCCATAGTGACAGGTGGGCATTGGATACGACAAAATTAGGGAAAACATTGAGAGGTGGAGCATGAAACCATGAAGATGACGTTGGACTGCCTTTGATGCCAACCATTTTGCTGATGGCTTATGACTAAAATTGCTCCAATAGGTTTAGAAGTGCCTCTCAGGGAGTTTTATACACTCACACGCTGCATTAGGTACAACTTGCTAGTACTGGTTTGGACCCCCTTTTAAGGCCTTTAGAAGTGCTTTAATTCTGCATGTCATAGATTTATCAAGGTGCTGGAAGAATTCCTTAGGCATTCTGGTTATTCATATTGGCATGATATCATAATGCAGTTGCTACAGATTTGTCAGCTACACATCCATGATGCCCCCACACCATTACAGCACCACCAGCCTGAACCTTTGATACAAGGCATGATGGTTGCATGCACTCATGTTGTTTATGCCAAATTCTGACCCTACCATCTGAATGTCACAGCAGACATTAAGACTCATCAGAGCATGCAACACTTTTCCAATCTTATTGGACAATTCTGGTGAGCTCAAGTGAATCAGAGCCTCAGTTTTCTGTTCTCAGCTGACAGGAGTGGCACCTAGTGTGATCTTCTGCTGCAGTAGCCCATCTGCTTCACAGTCAGAGGTATTATGTGTTCAGAAAGGCTCTACGGCATACCTTAGTTGTAACAAAGTGTTATTTGAGTTAAAGTTGCGTTTATATCAACTCAAAACATTCTTTTAATCATCCTCTGACCTTGTGCAGCAACAATGGTCCATACTGACATGATATCATAATGCAGATTTGTCAGCTACACATCCATGATGCCCCACACCATTACATCACCACCTCTAGCCTGAACCTTTGATACAAGGCAGGATGGTTCCACATGCTTTCATGTTGTTTATGACAATTTCTGACTCTACCATCAGCAGAAGGTCACAGCAGAAATTGAGACTCATCAGAGCAGGCAACACTTTTCTCATGTAATCATAGCCTCATGTAAATCGTAGCCTCAGTTTTCTGTTCCTAGCTCTTCAGCATACCTCAGTTGTAACAAAATATTATTTGAGGTAAAAAAAAAGTTGCCTTTATATCAACTCAAAACATTCTTTTAATCGTCTTCTGACCTTGTGCAGCAACAAGGCATTTCTGTCCAGAGAAATGCCCCTTACTGATTTTTTTCCCCAGACCATTTTAAACCCTAGACCCAGGCAGGTTCTGTGTGAAAATCCCCATAGATCAGCAGTTTTGCATATACTCCAATAGCATCCATGAAGAATATTCAACAGAAATATCATACACAAGATGAACAGAAAATTCACATCAAAACAATTTTGTTTCACGAGATATTATGTCTTGTGTTTATCATAGGCTAATTCTAAAGATTTATATGTTTATGTCAAGCAAGCGTTACAGCCGCTAACAACGAGCTGCCTCAGAGTTACCCACTGGAGCTGCAGCACTTGGTCCTCCATTAGTGCGATCAGTGGGGAAATGACCACGCTGATGTTCACACAGTACACAGGAGGAAACTGGAAGCACAAGCTCTTTCCATAACCTGCATACAGACGCATACATATACACTGTAAGTATGATGTAGGCAGAATGTCACATTGTGGACTCATCTGAAAAGGATCAGCTATACAGTAGCATCACCACAGCAATTAAAGGGGCAGACTACAATCTTAAAGCCTTTTCAATCCTATTAGACAAACTGCAATTACAGTGAAATGAATCCACTGTACCACTGGGTCAGAAAAATTTATTTAAACGTACAGAAACTACCTTGAGCTACTGTTATAAAATATTAAGAATCTCAGCTTTGTTCTTCAAAGGTCTAAGGAAAATAAAATAATTTTTATTCTTCCAGAATACAGCTACAATCTGCCCTGTATTACAGCATCCCACCTGACATTTTTATCTTCAGGCATTACATAATTTAAAATGACTGCGCTGGGAGGCTTGCAGGCGATGCACGTTATTTCAAAAACATAAGCTCTATGAGCTAGAAAAAGAATCCAACCCATAAGTCGTGTGAAAATTTTATTAATCAAGGCCATTCCTATGAATCGGCTAATTATACGTGCACTGGCACACAGTAAGAGGTTTAAATATACATCTCAAAAATTCCTCACCCTTTCCAGAAAAAGAAAAAAAACCCTTACCAGTTGCCATGACAACAAGGTTATCCCTCTTCTGCTCAAGCACGGACTGAATCACTTTCCATTGTACCCTGCAGACGAGTGTCATATGCTAAATTAGACTTAGCTTTTGCATAAGTTCTGTGAAAATTGCAGTGGTAAAGTGCATGCACAGCCTTTCTCATCACAAAAAACATATATTTCTCTATCAAATTGTACGAGTGACACACCAGGGATATTTGCTAAAACTACACAATCAGAAAAGCTTTAAAATCTTTTTTTTTTTTTTATAAAAATACATGCAATAAAAAATGAATAGGTGCAGACATACGGTTTAAAACTGTGATGTCCGAAATACATTTTCAGGCATTTTATCTGTTCAGGAGCCGGCTGGGGAAGATTTACATCTAAATGTAGAAGAAAAATAAGAACAGTTGACATAAATACAAACAATGGAGGTGATAAATGTCATGACAAAACTCGTAGACAAAACTTGCATTAAAAGAGCATGTATTTGTAATTCAGCTTTGTTGAATGTTGCATTGTATTGTGTTATTGCTTGCTCCTTATAATAAAATATAATGATATTCACACAAATGCTTAGCTTGTGAATGCCATTTCTACAACATAAGAGGTTATTCTGCGTATTTTTAACCTATTACTACAACATTAAATACATTTTAGTAATTAATTGAGCTCAATTCTTACGTCTAATTTAATGAAATAAAAATGAACATGAATTAACATTTACATGAAATAAAAATTAACATAAATTAACATTTACATGAAATAAAAATTAACATAAATTAACATTTTACGTTTAATAGAAATTAACAAATCATGCATTTACTGTTGTTCTGAACTTTGAGTTCCTAAAGACTACTAGGACACGTGTACAGCTGTGGCCCTCGCTTAATTTGTGGCTCAGAAGTTGATTGACAGCATGCCAGGTGAAAAAGAAGGTTCAACACTGCAAATATGGACTCTTTGCATAAACCAGATGTAATTGTCAATAAAAGCCTATGACACTTATGCAATGTTTGTAATTATCCTTGGGTATACCATAGTAATACTTCAGTATACCATACCTCGAGCATAGTGGAGCATTACTTTGTTGTAGATAACCTAACTTGTTGGTTGTATCTTGTGCTATGCATGTGAATGAAATTATGCCCCAGTATGCTCGAGATATGCCCGCTGGCACGTCTTAGTATCAAAGGTAAGGAAAATATTCTGATTGTGCATTCAGTCTTTACCCCTTCATGCCCTGTTAAGACAATGCTAGCAGAGAGTTTGCCATCAAAATGCTTCGACAAGAATATGTCGCCAGATGGTTTGGAGTTGCCAGGAATACCATTTCCAGGCTATGAAATAGATTCAGAACAACTAGTTCCACTGCTGACCTCCCAAGATCTGATAGGCCAAGAAAACCCAGACTAATTCCATGGCATCATTTGAGGAATTGTAGAGAAAATGTTGCTGGTATTCCAGGGTTACACACAATAATACACTCATCGGATTATTCAACGACATTTGGCTGCAGCTGGACTTGCTGGACATGCAAGGAGGCCGTATAGTGAGCCAACGTCAACTCAGCTGCATTGACGACACTTTCTGCGGACGATGTGGTTATGATGCACCCTGAGAATCTGGTTTAAAATCTTTAAACTCTTATTTGTTGACAGAAATACATTTTGTGTATGTGCAGCATTTATTTTGTCTATCTTTATCTACTGTAGGACTAGATTAAATCATTGCCAGGTTATCTCCAAAATTAAGTTCAGAGTCATAATCTATGTGGAGTTTCATTTCTATTTAACTTTTTCATGCACTTTTCAGACGCTTCCAATCAGCCTCCATTACTATAAAGTACCGATGATCGGCATTTGTGATTAGATTCCCCTGCAGAGCGAGAATTTTGTCCACTTGTGTCTTTATTTCTTAAAAATGAGAAAAGACAATCTTGAAAGTACAGTAAATGTCCCAATATAAAAACCAATGCTACTACACTTTAAAACAGTGCATGAACAGTGATGCTGCTGTGTTTTGGTGTTCGACTTTTTTTCGCCCAATTTATAACTATAATATGTCCATATTTCACTTCTGCCTTTTATACTGTGGCCATCTCTTCAAATCGTGCCTCTATAAAAAAAAAAAAAAAAAAGTGCTCAGCCTAATGCTCAGGGCTTCCCGCAGCTCATATTACAAACTTTCAGTCCCCCCTCCCCCCAGTACATCAGTGCTGTCAGCGCTGTGCTTAAAGACAGATAGTAAAAGTATTATGTCAAAATATTAAGTACCACATCAAAGAATCATGATGAGTAACTAAAACACCCTCCCTTTCCACTACACATACTGTACAGGCCATGAGCATGTCGTATCCTGCACACAGTGCCTACAAACGCAAAAGTAAATAGTCGATAATTAACTGCGGATTCTGTGGAAATTTGAGCAGTCAAGCAGGTTTTTTTTTTGTCTAAGCTGATATCACAACCACATTAAAATGTCTGTTGTACCGCTTTATATTTACATTTGCAAACTGTCACTATAACATTCATGATTCTGATTGGTCAAAAAGAAATGATAAACTTTTTACTTTTTTTATACCAGCAGCTTTGACAGTAGAGCCAACTGCAAATTAAAGCATGTATTTATACTCATATTCATGTTTCAGTACGTTATTATTTTTAATAGTTACACCTGGCACAGGCACAGATCCTTCATATTTGTTTTTTAAAATAATTTTTAAAGCAGTCTACAGTAGGTGCACTTACATGGAGCCTAATATTTCACTAATAATAGGAATAATAGCCTAATCTGAATAACAATGCATCCTATAAACACCTCAATCAGATCACATCTAGGGGAATGAGAGGGGTGGTGTAAACCTTTGATGATATGTTAAATAGGCATGTGAATACTTGACCTGATGGTTTCTCTTCTTGGAATAAATATAATCTTCCTGGACATGTCAGCCAGACATGGAGGTAACATTAGGGTACTTCATGAACAGTAAACTCTGTAAACTCCACCTACAGTACTATTCTTTCCTTTAATCCACGGTTTGTCATTTCATAGGTAGTAAAGCATCTAACCAATCATACGAGAGACTGACTTCATGTAACCAATTATAAAATAGGAAGTGAGATTTATTCAAATAGATGGTAAGCCTAACCAACCCTCAAAATTGGGAAAAAGTTATATTGAGCAAATTGCTATAGAAAAAGAAAAAAATATATATTCCGAATCGCCCCCATCTGAGCACTGATTATTCCCCTCCATCATCAAATCATTATGCTTTATTGGTGTTATTCCCAGAATACCTTCAACTAGGGATGCATGATTTGATGATAATAATGATGACAATTAATAAAATATTTTTTATTTAAATCACATTTCAATTATTTTGACATAGTGATATGTAACTATTAAATGTACTAATTTGTATTGAAAAGTTTATCTAGTCGAACACCAAATAATTATAGAAATTATTTCATTTAGAGAATGTTTTCCAATAATTATCAACTTAAAAATATCCGACTATGTGTACATTACCTGTAATAAATTAGTCCTTCGCAATTAAATAATTGCACAAAATAAAAATATTAACGTTTATAAGTGATTAATTCTGTGGCACTATCTTTAACTAAAAAACAGTCATAAAAAAATTAAAAAATAAAACTAGACGTTACCAAATCCTTCTGCTTCGTCCTCTTCAACAACCTCATCTTCATCATCAGCAATGGTCTCAGCTTCAGTCGGCTGCTTTTCAAAGCTATCATTTAGTTTCTCCATTTCTTCAGCACACTGGAAAATTGCACGAAAAAAAGAATGAAGAAAGATATTCAGCTGTAGACATAAAAAAAAACTGCTTATTTTGTAAATTGTAAGCAGAACACACAGAGGCTTATTTGACATGTCAGCTTTTGAAATCGAATAATTCTTTATGGCAGATGATTTAATTTTTCATTTACACCGCTTGTAATTTGTCTCTTCAGGTGTCGAGTATGCTGCTTCACAGCGTGTTGCACAAAAGCAGATCTGTGAGAGGAGTATTGAATGCATTTATAGATAAAGCTCCAACAATATGAGTAATGCATGATTGTACCAGGATTGCCACAAGCTGAACTATGCAGCACATCGGAAGCAGCAGACGAATAAAAGCCCATGAAGAGCACTGCACCACTAGGCTTGTTCCTGTATGTAGTAGTCTAGTACTAAAGCAACTGGGCTGGTGAGACATGGAAACAGAATAACCTTGAAGTGCCTGGTTATACAAAAATGACTATTTTATCAAGAACACATGTACCACCTTACATTCATGCTGTTTATAAAAGAATAAAATAAAATAAAAATCTAAATCAGATGCAGCTTCAGGTAATGTTCAAAGAAGAAATGTGAACTTTGCAACTTTGATTGTCCCCCAGCATTGTTGGGACCAAATGGGCTGTTTTGAGAATTTCATAAACAATTGATCATCTGGGAATTTCACACACAACATTAACAGAGAATGGTGCAGAAATAAAAAAAATAAAAACAAAAAACACTGAGTGAGCAACAGTTTTGTGGGTGGAAATGCTTTTTTTACATTTAGGCATTTGGCAGACGCTCTTATCCAGAGCGACTTACATTTTTATCTAATTACACATCTGAGCAGTTGAGGGTTAAGGGCCTTGCTCAAGGGCCCAACAGTAGCAACTTGGTGGTTGTGGGGTTTGAACCTGGGATCTTCCGATCTTTTAAACATGAGAGGTCAGAGGAAACGGCCAAATTGGTTTGAGCTGCCAGGAAGGATATGGCAACTCTAAATAAATAAATACTCTTTCCAACTGCGGTGAGAATAAAAGCATGGGCACAGACCCCTAAACGGGACAGTTATCAATTCCTGTTATCCGTTATCACCTGAATAAGGATGGGTTCCCTGTTGAGTCCGGTTCCTCTCAAGGTTGCTTCCTTTTGCCATCTCAGGGAGTTTTTCCTTGCCACCGTCACCCTCGGCTTGCTCACCAAAGACAATCTGAGCATTATGACGTATACATATTTTCTCACATTTCATACAGATTTCCATAATTTTCCTTAGATTTTGTGAAGCTGATTTGAGACGATGAGTATTGTTGTAAGTACTATACAAATAAAATTTTATAGAATTAAATGAATAAGAAAAAATATTCAACTGGTCTTTTTCCAGTCTAGTTTGAGCCTCCAGTTGTGATAGATCAATGCATCAGATTCCTGTTCTTGACCAAAAAGACTGGAACCTGAATGATCTTCAGCTGTTGTAGCCTACTAACTTCAAGCTTTTAAAGTGTCATGCATTCAGATACGCTTTCCTGCTCACTATGTTTCTAAAGAGTTCTTATTTAAGCTACTATAGACTTCCTGTCAGCTCAAACCTGTCTGGTCTTTCTTCTCTGATCTCTGATCTTGCTCTCAGCCTACAACCCCCCATGATTTTTCTTTTCTTTTCACACCATTCTGTGTAGGCTCTGCAGTGAGATTACCCAGAATTCCCAGGAGATTAGTAGTTTATGAAATGCTCAAAGCAGCACTTCTGGTACGTACAATCACAACTTCCCACAGAGTTCCAGAATACTTTTTTCCAATTCTGATGTTTGATGTGAATATTAGCAGAAGTGTTTGACCTGTATGTATAGCAGTGCTTCCACGTGATTGGATAATTAGATAACATGCGCAAACGTGTGGGTGTTCCTAACATGGCTTTACCTGAATCATTTCACTGTCGAGCTCCTCATCATTTTCACATTCGTATGACAACTCGGCGGAGTCGTCCATTGCCGATCTCGCCTTTATTGAACAGAAGAAGAAAGCCGAAGTATTAAATCGCACAAAACAAATGACTCTAGATTTTTAAAAATGCTGAATAATCAAACCTCGAAAGCTAAAATGGATTTCTCCTCATTCTCCTCCTGTCTGGCCTGCATCTCCAACATCTGAAGCTCATACTCAGAGATATCCAAGGACATGATGCACTCCCTCTTCTCTGTCTGAACTGGAACAACATTTTCTAATGACGATGGATGCTTTACAGGGTCTCTGGATGAGAAATGACCGTTTCCGTCTTTAGAACACGTCTGATTAGATTCGGGATTCATGGTGCTGATCTCAGCACTCGGGATTTCAGGATTGTGATTCGTGCTGGCGTTAGAGGAATGTTCTTCTGTTATGTTATGGTTGGTTGTCAGAAAGTCTTTAAGAGATGCAACTTGCTGAGATAAGTCCTCCACTAGCTTTTCAGCTCTGCAAGATCACAATGAGTTGATTATTAATAAATGCCCTTTAACCAGTTTAATAATTTAAAAAGTATTTATGAAATGAAAATGAAAAGAAAGCTGTGAAACAATGCTGACTATCGATATTGTTACACATTTGCCAGCATATTTGTTTATGTTCATAGAGTACAGTGGAATAGAAAATTGGGTTATTTGGGTCTAGATGCCACACTGCTTTGAACTTAAGACGAAAAAAATTATCTCAGTGTTAAACTACTATTACACAGCTTGTTCTTAATCAAACATAATAATTAAAAAGTTTATTAAAGCTTTTCATCGTACCTCAGTTATAACAACATTTTATTTGAGGCACTTTTGCCTTTCTATGAGCATGAACTCTGGCCATTCTCCTCTGACATCTGGCATTTTCACCCAGAGAAACATCACTCGCTGGATATTTTCTCCAGCTCTAGAGATTGTTGTGCATTAAAATCATCTTCCATGTTAAAGTATTATAGGAAAAGTTACACAAGCAACAGGGATGCCTGCAGTTTTGAAAAGAGTGTCAAGCAAAACCAATTCAAGAACTTGGGAGAGCTTCGCAATGAGTGTAGAGAGGCTGGAGTCAGTTCTTCATGAGCCACTACATACAAATGTTTTCAGGAAACGGGCTACATCTGTTACATTCTGGTAAAAAGACCCTGTAACTGTGGATGTTTTCTTTTCCTGGCTTTCGCGTCTACTTAAACAGCTCCAATGCAATGCTCCAGGATACAGATAAAGAGGAAGAAGACGACCAAATAATAAATAGTTAAAAATTGTGGTTGCAAATCCATAATTAAAATAAACGTAATGTCAAACACAATACAGACAAAAAAATGGTAAGATTATAACCTGCTTGTACAGCTGAGTCCCTCAGGAACACATCTAATAATGTCCTCAAGTTCTCTGCTAATCTGACCCAGCTTCAGTTTCAAGCAATCTTGAGGTTTCAGTGAACCTGTATCATTAAAACACGAAATTATTAGAAGACTGGGTGTTAAAAAAGGAGCATGTTAAAATTATTTTGATAAAATAAAGTTCAATTTGCAAAATAAGAAAAATTACAGAGCCAAAGGTTTGAGAACGCCATCACACCCAGACGCCCTCAAAGGAAATCCTAGATAACAGATCCATTCTGCTTCCGTTCTGCCAACCTCTTGTCAGAAGACCTTCCACACATTCATCTAAAACATCATCACTGAAGTCAGACTCTGCTGTTGATCAAGGAGGCCTGGGGTGCAGGTCAGCCTTCTTATACTTAGTTCAAATTTGTTCATTTGGGGTCAGGTCAGGTCAGGGCTCTGTGCAAGCCATTCAAGATCCTCATTGAGCTAGCTTTGTGCACAGGAGCACTATCATGCTGGAACAGATTTGAGTTTCTTAGTTTTTAATTGTGTGCTTTCAACTATGGGGCAACACTTTGGGGAAGAGCCACGTATGGGTGTGATGGTCAGGAGTCCACAAACTTTTGGCAGTACAATGCATCAATTTGACTTTATTTCTTGTATTAAAGAAGCAAATATATAAAAGTATATGCAGTAAAATTCACCTGAATTCACCTCCATTCTTTCTAGCTTCTGATATGATATGAATCCAGCCTGGAAAAAATGAGAAAAAAAAAAGATTTGGACAGTTTAATTATTTTAGACGTATCCAAAAGAAGTCAATGAAAATAATCAATTTCACTCTGGAATCTGAATGATTTTAATCCACATGTACTACAGCAATTTCTGCATAGAATTCCTGGGAAAATTGTGTGGATGCACAGCGTTTTCCTATGTGCTACAGAGCTTTTTACAGTATATAAGCATCAGCTCTGTAAGCGAACCCTCAGTGTGTGAGTGAATGGGCGTGGCTTGGTGGTGATGCAGCACTCCTCCCCCTACACGCCAAACTCACAGACAGACAGAATGTATCCCGATATGAATAAACATGAAATAAACAGGATACTGTTTACTACTAAATACATATATCTTGGAAATCGGAGGTGCTAGAGGTTTGGCTCTTGGATTGTTAGAGAGAAAGCTTCAAACTTTTGGCTGTCTACTTCCGTGTGTCTATTTCAAAAACCCCATCCAATGTGGTGAAAAAGTGTTTTCACTTATATTAGAGCAAGCTTTCCGCTCAACTGCGCCAGGAAACTTTGCAATGTGCTATGATGAAGCAAAATGTTGACACCCGAGTTTCTTCTACAAATGTTAAATAAATGTCTCTTAAAATAAACTTCATCACACCAATGTTCTGTTACATTTCACACTCATCTTAAAACAGATTCACGCACTTTGCCCTTGTTATTCTAGACACAGTCCTCCAAAACGACAAAGAAAGAAATTGTGCTTGGAGTGATTTGTTAATTTATTGAAAATAAAAGACAGAAACTTCCCATTTGGGTAAGTATCCAGTCCCATCTTTGTATTCAATGCCACCTTCAACAGCAATGACTGCCTCAAGTCTGCTTGTGAATGATGCTATAAGCTGTATTTGTACTTACTGTGTTTAAGTACTCCCAGTAAATACAGTACTCCCATTGTCATGTTCAATAAAGCAGTTTGAGAAGAAACGGGATGTACATGGTCAGCAACAAGACTTAATTAGGCTGTGGTATTTAAATGATGCTTAATTGAGATGAAGGGGCCCAGAGTGTCCCAAGAAAAGGTATCCTACACTATTACACCATGACCAGCCTGAACTGTCGTGACAAGGCAGGATCAAGGCAAATTCTGGGTACAAGGCGAAGCCCACCTGCTTTAAGGTTCAAGGTTTTGTCTGTTTGGAGATGCTCTTCAGCATACCTCAGATGTTACACTTTGAGGCACCTTTGCCTTTCTACGTCCATGAACATGTCTGGTCATTCTCCTCTGACAAGAGAGAACCATCACACGCTTGATATTTTCTCTATTTCAGACCATTCTCTGTAAACTCTAGAGACGTTTGTGGTTGTGCATGAAAATCATCTTTCATCTTAAAAAAAACAATGAGTGTAAAGAGGCTGGAGTCAGTTCTTCAAGAGCCACCACATACAGACGTTTTCAGGAAACGGGCTACATCTGTTATATGCCTAGTATTAAGCATTTCTAAACTAAAGACAACCTCAGAAGATGAAAGTGCATTTTGCATTCAAACTTGAATAGGTCCCAAAGTCTGGAGGAAGACTGGAGAGGCAAAGAATCAACGTTGCTTTAACATAAATGAACATATTATCTTACGACTGTCTGTATTATAAATTCCATTTTGGGTCCATGTTTGCTTCCATGTTCCTTTTGGACAGAAGAGGCTTTCTCCTGGCAAACCTTCCAAAAAACTGTACATGCACAGTTGTCTTCTAATTGTGCAGTCATGGACTTTAACATTTAACATGCTCAGTGAGGCCTGTAGGGTCTAGAATGTAGCTCATGGAGTTTTCTGTATTTCTCCCCAAATTGTTTGAAAATGGTTTTATAACCCTTTCCAGATCGAGGTGAAGCAACAATTGCTTCCCTAAGACGGATGCTTATATCATTCCCTCATTCTCCAGGCCATCAAACTGCCAAAACTTCTGCACTTATAGAGCTCTGCAGATGATCAGCAGAACCTGACTTAAAGGATCTGCTACTTGGTGACTTGGTGCCAGATACCACAGTATAGTTCTACTGGAGTCCATATCTCAACAGGTCAGGGCTGTTTTGTCGGCAAAACAGGGACCTATCTGCCATATTGTTACGGCTAATTGGTGTATATACATCAGCCATAACATTATGACCTGAAAGGGAAAAGTGTATCTGGTTATTAGGAATGAATCAATTCCAGCACTATAACGCCCCTGTGCACATACCATGCTCAATGAACACATGGTTTGCCAAAGATCTCAGGCCTTTTCAGACATGAGTGCTAATACTCACTAATGCTCTTATAGCTGATTAGACACAAATCCCCACAGCCACATTCTAAAACCTAGTGGAAAGTGCTCCCTGAAAATCTGATTTTATAATATCAGTACTGGAGAACCACATCTGGAATTTGATGTTCAACAAGAAGATATGGGTGTGATGGTTATGTGGTCACTAACGAATGGACGCTATGAGGGAATATTTGTAAGAAATGTAAACACGTGCAGTGCGTAACACTCACATAGGCATCTGTTGCAGCATATCGTTTCTGCTCCTCGGTCAGCACAAAGTCATCCCACTGGCCACAGCGTACATCCTTTTCTTTAAAGAGCCGTTTACTGAACAAGTGCTTGACCAACCCATCTAAGCTCCATTTCTCAACACATTTGAGCTGATTTTGGAAAAAAGGAGGTCACAATAAAAAAAGAAAAGAAATAAAAAACATTAAGCATTTTTTGTTGCATCAACAATTTGGGCTCTGACTTGTTTCTTCTTTGCAATTTCAAGAAATTAAAAAAAGGATTCAGTTTTACGTTTTCGAGTACCAAAAAGTAAAAACACAAAAAACGCTGGCTTACTTTCTCATTTGCCAAATCAGACAGCTCTACAAAATTCTTCAGCCTAATTTCGTAATCAGACAGCAGCTTCCACTTATCACCTTCGACGCCCACCCCAACCTTTTTGATGCTCTCATCCTCCAGAAACATCTTTAGGCCAGGAGGGAATCCTGCAACAGCATGTAGAAATGAGTAGGAGGCTTCAAGAGCAAGCCGTGACTCATTTAGGACTGCAAGCAAGCAATCTACCTGACATGGACGAGATGTGAAAAAGGTAGCATTTCTCCTCCGAGGCGCAAAGCTGAACCAAAGCAACCTTCTTAGTTTTCCCTTTGGTGAAAGACGGAGGCCATTCTAAATCAAAGCCCACGGCTGAGCCAGGCATGAGAGAGGATCTGTGGGCAGATGCAAAAAAAAAAAAACAGTAATATTCAGTATTTTGCATTAGATATTGTATTAATGCACATGTATATCTTATACAGTGGCACTGTGTGACATTATCTGGGATTAAAATCAACCAAGCTTTCCCGAATGACAAATATTACCTTAAATCCTCTGTTAAAAATGAACAATCATTTTTCTCTTGACTGTATACAACTCTACCACCAAACTCCAGATAGGGAAGATCGTCCTCAATGACATTCTTCTTGTAGATACCCTGTGACTGATAGAGAATACAAAATAAAACATAAATAATGAGAAAAAAAAAAAAAAAAAAATATATATATATATATATATATATATATATATATATATATATATATATATATATATATATATATATATAAATATCTGCTTGTTCAGATATAAAAATCATAGGAAAAAGGATCAAAACAAGTCCTTGGTTGTGTACAGTGTCCACTCTCACATGCAAATTAGGAGAATTTACATGTTTGAGCTTTGTTGTCAAAAACATATTTTCCTAAGTATGTAAAGCGCTTGAATGTAATACCATGCAAATTTGCTTGAACCTATTTGGTTAAGCCAAGATGCCTTTTCATTGATCACGAATGACTTTGACAGTAAAAACGAAAGCAAAAGATTTGCAGAAAAACATGCTGCAACATGTGGACAAATGCATGCACAGATCCATATGTGAGCGTCCGAATAGTGTAATACCTCTGATAGAACTTTGTATAGTTTGTCTACAACACATACTTTTTCTACACCTTCTTAAATTACTGTGCAGTTAGTATTGTGTGCATACAATCCAGCAACATTAAAAAAACTTGTAGGAAAAGTTAACATGCATCTGTTTATGCATTTATAAATACATATATTCGGTGACTACATTATCGAGTTGCAGTGAATCCAGAGCCTCTACTGAGAACCCCGGGTATAAAGAGAGAGCATATCCTGTATGGGACACCAAGGCGAAAGGCGCACACACACACACACACTGACATACCTAATTGTAATGCGGTGCGGCCAATCGAAATAGCCTATAGTTCTATCTTACGCTGCTTTCACACTGTGCATGATTGTTTTGTACCATGCCCAGGAACGATTCTCCCCCCCCCCACCACCGCCGTCAAGCGTTCACATCATCATTATTGATGTTCGTACTCTGGTGTTTTACTAGAGACGGAGTGGAAAGATTTCAGATCCAGTTACGCATCATGATTCCTTTGTTGGGCAATTCATCTATTGCCACACTTCCTCCAAAATCTATGCTTTAAAATACATTTTCACATTTATATATGTTTAAATTTGAGGTAGCAAAATGCTGCTATTTCTTTACAGTCCTGCAGGTGCTGCACTCTAAACTATTGATAGAACAGCATCCTGTGTGGTAGGAGTAAATTATTAGCCAAGATTGTTTAGAATTTTATAAAATTGTGAAACTTTTTTACAATTAAAATCGCAATACAAATACTCACAATACTCTACGATACAGCAGGTGGCAGTATGCACCTAGTAGCTTTTGTGAGGAAACAATAAACGCAAAGAGAAGCATGCAAGAAAATCAACGTTTAACACTATGCAAATGATTATTAATATTATGAATGATATTTAAAAATGACCCCCCTCGCATGCCTTTGTACTTTATCAGCCATGGCCATGTGGTTCAGACGATTAAACTGGAGGGGCTGCGCTCACTCACTGACACATTGGAAGAGACAGATTTGGTTGATGACATCACATTCTAAACAGTAGTCCTCTTCTGTGTCTGGGTACGACTGGCTTTTAAATTTGATTTCAGACGTGCATGAATACACCATATCGTGATTGAGACGAGGTGGACTCTAGCACAGTATGCTAATCAATGATTGTGCACAATACGGAGTGTTTTTATTACACTACAGTCTGGGACTAAGACCACAGTGTGAAAGCATGTATACAAAAACATTTCACAGATATTCTAAAATAATATAATAAGCAACAGATTGGCTCAAAACCAACAGATATACATGTATTTACTGTGATGCATCCCAATAAATTCGGCAGGAACGCCTGTGATGATGTAATGCACAACCTAGTAGCTCATTGTGCAACAGTAGACAGTGCCGTCGAAGATGGCGTCATCGTCACAGGTTATGCCATACTGTGAGGTAATAATGCATCTGACAAAACATTTGATCAGCGTCAGGAATGGCACATATTGAGCACATACTTAATCCGCAGGTAATACTAGCAAAGGAGAGACAGAATCTGCGTGCGGATGGAATCACAGGTAAAGTCTGGAAAAAAAAGGGCATAATGGACATTAAGACACTTCTTCACTAATTTCACTCAGTCCTGATACTCAAACTTATTTGTGCTGTCCATTGTACAACTTTTCCCATTCTAATTTGCTGCTATTGCATCAGCATCATGTGACTTTAACAAAACTGCAGCTCACTGCTAGCAGAACACCATTATTCATTTACTCATTCATTCTAACTCCTATAGAGGGATCTTGATGTCTTTGAAAGAGCAGTGTCCTTGTACCCTTAACCTTGAACTGTCCCTGCACCTGTTTCAGCAGGAGGAAGAAATCGGAAAAAAGTCACGCGATTGTCGACAGATCACGTTTATTTGTTCATCTGGAATTTTGTTTGTTTTTAAACAAACCAAAATCTACTACGTTATTTTATAATTCAAGTTTTATCTGTTTACGACCTTTTTTAACAGATAAACCTAAAAACTCTGTTTTATTCCCGAGGCCAGTAAATCCGAATGTACATCCATGTATAGCTTAAGGTTAGCGTGCATCTAAATCCTTTGTATGTTTGACATTTTTAAAAACTTCCTTTTCCCAAAGCTTCACTCTGGATGTCATCTGACAGCTTATCATTTATACACCAAAGTGGATCACAGTCTATCAAGGTAAGCATACTTTGTAATCTACAGAAAATAAAGGTAACATATCAGTAGAAAATTGATTCAGTACATACAACCTTTCCAACATAGAAGCCACAGGGGCAGTTTTCTATACCACAACAGGCAAATTTGTCAGCAATAGTCAAATAAGAGAGATAGATGCTAAATTTTAAAGGTGGAAGCTTGCCAACAGTTTTCCCTACCGGCAGACGTTGGGGTCATATTGGCTTTCCAGACCAAAACCTTATGCAAATAAACTACACAAATTCCACAGAGTCTCTCTTTGGTCATGAATGCTAAAAATGATGTAGCGCTTGGATAAAAACAAGACAAGACTCGATAATTAGACTGAAACTATAGAAAAAAAGTGAAGATATGATTCTCAAACAAGCATTAGGTAGTTATAATAAATAATCATAAAACAAGATCATGTTTTTTGATGATGATGATTGAAGTGCATGATCGGTTGTAATATCACAACATTGGAAGTTGATAGTATGGCAATATGCATTGTTGGGGGGGGGGGGACAAAAAAAATACATGGGCATTTATTACAGGAAAGTGCACCAAAACAAATGAGGATGGCACACAAACAAATCACTTGTTTGTTCACACGCTGCACGAAGATGGTGGATAAAAAAAGAATAAAAAAACATGAACATCCTGTATATCTCTTAAGTGTGGTGATGACTAAAGGTACAGAAAGGTAAAATGATTCAAAACAAGACTTGGCTTGAACCAGTAATTGAAGCAGAGTCAAAATTATAAACAGTGCTTCGGATTTATTTGAATATGACTATAGAGATGCACCTGAGGAACAAAATGTATGCAAATTAGGGGAAAGCTCTCGTCCAATAGAAACGCACCACCTTACTGAAAACTAACAGCACAAAGACAACTACACATGCCAAGTCGTTTCAACCTGGACTGCAGTCAACGCTGAAGGTCTAGCTAATCATGGACTTATTTTTGCTTAAAAAAAGGCTGTAAACACTACACGACGAAGAAGCCTTTTAGGCAATTTTCAAGGATTCCAACGGGCAGGTCAGTAAAGTTTTAACCGACTCTTACCCGAGACTGTACATGATCATCATGTTTTTTGGTCATCCATCCCGGAAGCGACCTGTCACCAGGTGTAGTGTGATCCATAGCAGGGGCTGTGTGTAGTGTAGTGTAGTGTTGTGTAGCCTCCTAGCACTGATAATAATAATAATTTTTATTTATATAGCGCCTTTCCAGACAATCTTGTCACGGTGTTAGAGCAGCGAGAATCTCCGGGCGAGATTCTGGATTATACACTGATATTTAACCCTGAAACAAGAGCGCATCGCTAAATCCGGCTCCTGTCACTTTCTCGCAGCTTCCAGTGCACGCGCGCCCACTGTATCAAACGAACTTGCAGGTAAACAACATAAGCGCGGTGACGTTAACAACCGCGCTCTACAATAACGTCACAACACTTAACATTTACTTAACAGATAACTCGACGAGTATTCTAAACGTTCTTTAAACCGTCTTAACGTGTTTGTTTATTTTATTCCAGATTCATATCAGCCCTAAACTCTCGCGCCATACTCAGCGTTAGTTTTCTTGCTCGTGTTTGTTTAATGTTGATAAAATACAGCGACATCTACAGTCCTGGAGCGGCGGCGATGATAAGCTCCCAGGGTCCTGCAGCCCCGCAGATTAGTGTCGCCTTCTCAAAAAAAAAAAAGGGGGTGGGGGGGGAACAGATGTACATGTATTTCCGGATCGTTCTAGAATTGCAAATCTTCATCATTAGTTAAAAAATGTATTTAAAAATAACTTGCATTAAAAACAACATGGCGCAATGTTTAGCGCTGCGGCCTCGCTCCTCTAAGGTTGAAGGATTGATTCCCGCCTGAGATCTGTGTGTGCGTGGAGTTTGCCTGGTTCCCCTGTGTTTGGTGGGTTTCCTTCCAAACATATGGCAGATAGCGGTTAGCGGTTAGCACTGTAGCTCCGCAACTCGAGGGTTCAATTCCTGCCTCAGATCTGCGTGTGCATTGAGTTTGCATGTTCTTGCTAGGTTTTCTCCGAGTACACTGATTTCTTCCGACAGTCCAAAGTCATGGCTAATTGGTATTCCCAGATTGCCTGTAGTGTGTGTTTGTGCCCTGTAATGCCACTTTAGGCCACCTCATGCCCAAAGTCTCCCAGGATGGGCTCCAGGCCCCCCGTAACACGATTAGATGTGTAGAAGATGAAGACTTGTATATACATGTTTCAAACTGACACTGAGATTTTATAAGTTAACTATATTCTTGACACAGCACTAGATAAACTATGCTAAAAGATTGCTAAAGTTTAGGGCCCGCCTTCATGCTGTAGGATAGGCTCGCATTTCCTACTCAGTGAGGATGCAACCAATCATAAATGAGACTCAATTCTCGTAACCAATCATAATGCAGAAGGCAGGATTTGTCAGAAAACAACAGGGTATATATATCAAACCTAACGTAATATGAGCTTGACCATGCTTCTTTTTCATACTTAGTCACATGACCATGTATTATTATAATATTTGAGGAAGAAACATGTCTGGCACAGAGTTAAAAATAAAGAGATGCAAGCAACAAAAACTGAGTCTAGAAAGAAGAGATGTAAAGTGGAACCAAACACTTTTTAATCCAAATACAATGCACAATGGACTGTAGAATGATGGTGATCATGTGACTTACTAACTTTGCATACATTTCCATGAATTAATATTCTGTAATACTTTTGGTCACATGCAATACCCTGAGTCATTCACATTTTTTAAACAAATGTATAACTTTTAAATGCCTGCGACATATTTCTTTCGTATTATTACATTCAAATCGTATCATTACCCCCCAAAAAACAATGTATGTCTCCTAGTTCACGAACACGTGAAAATCTAAGTGAGTCAAAAAATGTGATATAATGCAGAATATATCTTTAAATGCTTTCTCTGACTTTTCAATCATTTTTGTAAAACCATTTACTATTAGATTTATATCAAATGGCATATAAGCTCACACAAACCTGTTAGACAAATTAGACTGAGTGCATTAATATAAACCTGTGATTTGCCTTATAGTGTCATGTTGAACTGTCACAGCTGCTGCTGTAGAAAATTAATTAACACCTGCTAACTAATTAGTTTTATATTCAGATAAAGGTTTGTTAAATTAATACAGTCAAAGAGCTAAATGGTTATTATTTAACCTGATAATGCTAATAAACTATTAAATTTGGTCTATCGTTAATGTGCTAACATTAGCTAGCTTTATCTGAAATCTATAGCTAGCACAACTGTTGCCAGCATTAGCTCAATTAGCTTTAAAAAAGAAGAGCTATGCTAGTTTTGAGCTGTTATTTACTGTAGTTAGTTAGTTAGGGGATAATGCATAGTTTGTATCAAGTAAAAACATGCATCATCATGAGTCATTTTAGAACATGCTGTGCTCTGTTTAAATCACTCACAAGATCGCAATTTTGTTTAATCCAAAGTGGGACACCATTCGGCTCCGTGAGGTTTGAGGTGTCATGACCTGCCTGAAACATTTATCCAATCCGTTCCGAGCCCATCACGTTAAAGGGGGTATATTACAGTTTTACAGCGCTGTTAGATCTGCCTTACATTACATTATATTTACCAGATGCTCTTACCCAGAAAATGACGCATGCACAGGCTTAATTAGCATCAAATTAAATTCAGTAGAAGTCAGGGGCATCCGAGGACAACGCTCTGTCTCAGTGTGATAAAAGACAGCATGTTACAGCCTCATCAGCATTTAGCTTCTAACCACAAGTCATAAATTTTGTTGTGACAAATAGCACGGCTATTAAAACACTAGTATTTCAAGAAACGATTTCAATGATTGTAGAAATCCTTATATGGACAGAGTTTAGTAGGATATCTTACACCTGACAGAATGAGGCATTTGTGCCAAATGAAGAACATCACTCTCTGGTGATGTTCGGAGAAAAAAAATTCTGTTGCCACAACTTACTAAAATATAAGACCAAGGTAGTAATGTTGGGGCCACGACTTACCAAGAGGTGGGAAAGAGAGAGTATGCTTTGGTTACAACTTACTGAGATGTGGGAAGTAGATAGTATGTTGTGGCTATGACTTACTAAGGCCATGTGGTAGGGAGATAGTATGTTGTTGCCATACTAATACATACTACTACATTACTAACCACATACTACCTTGTAATGTTGCTAAGGTATGGGAACGAGGTAACGAGATAGTATGCTGTGGCTACGGCTTACTAAGACATGGAAACGAGATGGTACGTGGGAATGAGACCATTCCTGTCCCAAATGTGACGGGGTGACTGTTGTGTACAGTTATGCTGTGTGTCTGTGAATAAATAAAGTTAATTGTCGATTTATTTTGACAATTATAAACAAAGTCTATTTAAATTATAAGTGGCTCAATGGTATGAGGTTAGTAAGTTGTGGATACAACATAGTTTAATGCATGGCCACGGGATACTATCTCGTCTCCAAACGTTATCTCCACAACTTAGCATCTTGTTTCCATGCTTAATAAGTTGTAGCCACAACATACTATCTCGTTCCCAAACCTTATGGTCACAGAATCTTTTTTAGCAACTCAAAGCCAGCAATACATTTTTTGACCTTGTCCATTGAGACTCGACTCATGAGTCGATTCATGATTCACCATACGTTGAATCAGGGAATCGACTCATCCATTTGCGATGAGTCGACTCTTATCCGTTACTCGTCAGCAGTTTAAACAAAAATAGAATATAAACAGAAATAGCACCAAAGATGAGACCGGTGGTAGGAAATAGTTAAACTGCTTGGTTATTATATTCAAAAATATATATTGGGCTTTGTTTTTAATCTTGTAGTGTAACAACATGCTAGTTAAAGGTCGTTAAATACAGTAAAATTGACTAATTTGGATGGAGCGGATAAATTAGCTAACAACTAGCAAAAGCAAAAGGGTTGTTTTCTTTCTTTCTTTTACATACAGTATTTTATGAGTCTTATAACTTGTAATTTAATTCATAATAATGTCAGCTAAGTTAACTACTATCTTGTGTACAATAGAAAGCTGTAATGCCGTGATTAGGATAACTGCCAAAGCAACGTCACTTTCCAGGATGGAAAAAGTCCAGCACTGGTGAGCATAAAACTGTACCTTCCCTTTTCTTTTTCGCATTTTTTGTCTTTCTTTTATGCACAATACAGTATTAGTACACCCACCACACACACACACACACACACACATTTTTCCGTTCACATTTTACACAAGCTAGCATGACTGAGAGATAGTAAGCACGTGTTCACTGAATGGAAGGGATATGTGATAGGATTGCTTTTCACTTTGAGGAGTGATCATGCACGATTGGCATCAGCTATCATTTACTGTAAACGGACACCATTTCAACCTGACAACTGTGATGAGCTTATTTAGTATTTACTGCATTTGTCGGTTTAAGTTATTAGTGTAATAAAATTGCAGTGGTCTTGTGCCTTCAGCAGTGTCTTGTCTCTTCAGTGGAAATGAGAATTACGCCACAGCTCTCTCTACTCCACACACTGCGTGCCTTGAAACGCTGGAGTGTGTTGTAGTAGAGGGGAGGAGGGAGGGTCATTGAGTTCATTCCCATCCCGTACTGATGCAGCGCCCTCTAAAGAAATCCAGGATTGGATGATTTCTCTCCCTCTGCCGTTTCATCAAGCTGGCTGGGCTTTTTTTTTACCAGGGAGAGATAAGTGTCAGATGTGCGCTAAGGAGAAAAAAACCCACATACACACAGCAGTAGCTGATAATTCGACTGTGCCCACCGCGATTTGATTTGACCTTTAATTCAGGACACGGAGCCGCTGATCAGCTGATGACCAGCCAGCCCGGCAGCTGCCATTTTGCAGGTCAATCGAGGTTTCGCTTCAAACTTATCCAGCGCACAAAGCCGACTAAGCTAAAATAACCGAGCTCGAGCTCCAGGATCTCGGAGATGGAGAGGAAACCGGAGCGCTGTCGGGAAATCTGAGCGAGCATGGCCGACGGTAACACGAGAGAGATGGATAGAGGGAAAGGCAGGATTACGGGCGACTCGTTTCCGAGAGGGGGCTACGCGCAGCAGTACGGCACGGCGACTCTGCCCGCGCCGCAAGCTCCCGACATACAGGAGCTCGCGTCCAAACGCGTCGACATCCAGAAGAAGCGCTTCTACCTGGACGTGAAGCAGAGCGCGCGCGGCCGCTTCCTGAAAATCGCAGAGGTGTGGATCGGCAGGGGGAGGCATGACAGCGTGCGGAAGAGCAAGCTCACGCTGTCCATGGCCATGGCTCCGGACCTGAGGTACTGCCTGGGGGATTTCATCGATTACTACGCGCACGTAGGCCTGCGAGGAGGCCACGCGTCGCGGCCTGAGGAGCCGAGCGACGCGCAACGGAGGCGGCAGCCGGACCAACATGCAGCGCCCGCATCACCCAGCGGCTCCGCGGCGTCCGAGGAGCCCGCGCACCGGGTGCTGAAGAGCGAGTCGATCGAAGGCGACAACCGGAAGTATTATCTGGATCTGAAAGAGAACCAGCGCGGCCGCTTTTTGCGCATCCGACAGACCGTTAGCAGGGGGCAGGGCGCAGTCGGGTACTACGGCCAGGCCGTGGAGCAGACCATCGTGCTGCCCGCGCAGGGCTTGATCGAATTCCGCGACGCGCTCTCGCAGCTCATCGAGGACTACGGCGACGAGCGCGAGGCCAACGGACGCGGCGGGAGGGGGGAGCGCGAACGGGAAGCGGCGTGTGCCGAGCTGCCTGAGGCGGCGTCGTTCCGCGTCGACAACAAGCGCTTCTACTTCGACGTGGGCTCCAACAGGTACGGCGTGTTCCTCAAAATCAGCGAGGTTCGCCAGCCGTACCGCAACACCATCACGGTGCCGCTGAAAGCCTGGGCCCGCTTCGGCGAGAACTTCATCAGGTACGAGGAGGAAATGAGACGCCTGTTCACCTGCCGCAAGGAGAAGAGGACAGAGGCGCAGGCGGACAGCGAAGAGCGCGAGGATTGACGGCGGTCCGCCACCTGTGTTCTGTTGCAGTATGTCACAGTGATCTGGTTTCTACAATATCCTCATACATGTCTCAAACAGTGTACCTCTATAGCCTGTTCAAGTACCGTACTGTACTGTTTAACTCCGATCACTCACAATAGCACTTTTACATCCAGCAGTACTGTTCTGTTTTTCATTTGAGTTTATTTTATGGACGGTTGGAGGTCGCGTGACATCAGGTTGTCTCTGAGCGGTAGCCCAATATATATATATATATATATATATATATATATATATATATCTATATATATATATATATATATATATCGGTTGTGCTCACGTTAATTGATCATGAGATTAAAGTGTGTATTCAGCAATCTGTAGTCAGGCTGAAGCGCGCGCGCTCGTCTGTGTGTGCGCGCGCGCTCGTCTGTGTGTGCGCGCGCGCCCCCAGGCGTACTCCCTCGCGCAATTCGTTGAACCCAGTAGCATTTAAAAATGCCCGTGTTATACATGCAGCATTAGTGCACTAAACAGACTGATCAGGTTGTGCAAATTGGCTGACGCGTAAAAACCATGCACTCATACAGAAATTAAGGCTTATTTCTGAATAAAAAAAAAAAAAAAAAAAAAAAAATATATATATATATATATATATATATATATATAATTTTTTTTCTTTTTTAATGAAGGGGCATCTTCTACTAGCAGAATGCATCAATTTGGTCCAAATATGGCTAAGACATGTATAACACATCGTTAGAAATAGTATGCTACTCCATATTGTTCTTTAAAAAAAAAAAATCAGATTTTCAGATATTAAACCATGTCCGCAATTTATACCTTCTGAATAGTCTAATACACATCACCGTTTCCCAAACTAGTCAGGAGAACGGTTCAAAATAATACATAGTGTCAGTCAAACAGGATCATCATAAACATGTAATGATCCTGACTGTTTGCCTTTGTTCGATTTTTTTTTTTCAGTGGCTTGTATAGCAAACATACAAATCTCACCCCATTACTCTAAATATTAACACGTTTAATGAAAAGTTACATGTATAATTTACCAAATTGAGACTTATTCACACGATGGGTCTATTGTAGTTAAAAGAGGGTTATACCTTGGAATATAATACACTTTTTCTCATACGGCTATAAAGATAAAAAAATATTTAGGATTATGATATTGAGATCTTAAATGAATATAAAACTAGTTAAATATAGATAAGATGTAATTGATCTTATAACAAAAATAATGAGCACAATATGTTTAAACTGTGTAAATAGGTTTCCGATAAGGACTATTATAAAAAAAGAGAATACCATAGTTCACAATGAATGTGAGTGCATTTCCTCCTCCTCTCTGTTTCATCTGAGAGTGATGAGAGCAATAGTCACTAGCTGAAATTAAGAGAATCAACAGATTTGGTAGATTTGTGGTATGTGGTATCAGCCGTAATGCACCTAATGCCAGGCTTCCAGTTGGCTATTAGGGTAATTGCTTGGCAGAATTTGTGTTCTCCAAACACAGACCCAGTTTTTACAAATTACACAAACATGGGTGTTTTAGCCCAGTTAGAAGCTGGATTCAGACGTACCTGCACATTAGGTTCAGTGAAATTGCCTTGAATTAAGGCAGAGAGAGAAATGTCATCAAGCCTGTATTATTGTTGTTGTTATTATTATTATTATTGTTTATAGAGAAGTAAAGGACGCAAGTGTTGTGAAAAAGTGAAGAGGAATTTAGCAGCACTGAAGACCTGTTTATTATTTACAATAATCATACTGGTCTTAATAGTAGATGACCAGTGAATAATTACATCAAAGCTAAAATAATAATTACTTTATTAAATATAAAACATACAGGATAATATTAAGGGCTTTACAACATGCATTTTTAAAAGGGGACTTCATATTGTAACTGTTTTCACAGTTTAACACCTCTTAGGTCCTTTTTAAAGGTGTTAACCAACGGAAGACATTTAGTAGCGCTGTCTTGGCCGTTGCCAGTTCCCTTTTGAGGACAGCACAAATGTTTAAAGCACCCAATAACACTAAATGTTCGTCTTACAATTTATTTTCTTTCTAATTGTATGCATTGCCGGTGTTGTGCAATTGCTGTGGAAACATAGAAGGACACAGTAAATCTGAAACAGTAAGAAAAAATAATAAAAAAACGTTAGAGATTTAATAGAATAGTGATGTTTTTAGGACCATAGTGCAATGAAAGCAGTGTTTCTCATCAAGTCACTCATTACCTTCTAAACTGACTGTCTTTCAAATGCCTTTTCTATGAGGACATCTCATTTGTCCTCATAGCACAACTAAACGTAGACGTTAACTTCCTGAAACTGATAAATTCCCTCTTACTTATTAATCGTGTGTGTGGTGAGAAACACACTCGAACATGTTCACGTATGCAAATATTGTCCAGCTGACAAAAAAAGCAATCCTTTCATCAACCCCTATTGGTTCGTCGTGCTTTAAACGAATTTGATAATATTTTTTTGTTTTTTCTTTCTTTTTTTTCTTTCATTCTTGTTGGACCCTTAGTGTTATTAGATGAATTATATCTATTTCTCACGATGAACACAAGCAAAGTCTATAATGTGGGCACAGCTCACACGGCTGACACGAGACACAGGCAGCACGTCCCACAAGCACTTTATTCAATCAGCACTTTTAGCTGCTGCTATTGTTGCTGCTTTTACTATTCAGTCTTATAAGGAGGATCTGTTTCTCATCTATAAGACAACAAGGAGGGGTCGATCATTTCAAAATAGCGACAATCATACACGTAAAAAAAAAAAAAAAAACGAACGAAGCTTCATTTCACTATAAATACTTAAAGAAAATACAGCACATATAAAAAAGCAGAAGTTTATCGAGACCTTTATAATAAAGTTATGACAGCTAAGCGTACAAACAAATGAACAAACAAAATATATACTGCGTGTATAATTGGCAGTTCACTGGAATACCTCCTTTCAGTCCACCCATACATATTGTATGATGAGAGTTGCCTCAAGTGCAGCATTTCCGCTGGCAGTGCACTTGTGGGTTTGTATTTTCTGGGCATGGATTACACCTAGCCTCCGTCTAAATTGTCCGTAGGAATTTAATCTATTAGTAGGCCAGAAATCCTGCCCTGTCTAACGATTCACCTTGCTTTTTTCCATTAACATTAAAAAAACCTGTAGTTTGTTACCTCTCTTATGAATTCATTCTTGTTTCCTGTTCATTTAAAAAAATATATATTGCAGGGCTCACTCATTCTGGGCATTGACACAGCATAAGTTCTTTATTAGGGTTTGTTAATCGTTTCAGAATATAAGTCTTATTTCTAATTTTAAAGGCTGTACCCTTGAAAAAGTGATAAAGGAGTAAAGGCCATAAAGGATGTTACCTCTAAACAATAGATAGTACAGATAAAACAAACGTGGGACAGATTTAAACAATATCTACATGCACTTTAAAACTGTGTCCACGTTTGTTCCCTTGACCTCAAAGAAATATCTGAAAAGATGTTGTATGAAAAATGATCACAGATCTTATAGTGTGTCGTATGGTACCATTTTATTCAGGGTGGTATTGGTATACAGACCTTGTTTTTATTAGTTCACACGTTTTGTTTAGTTTTTTGCTAGAAATTTCAGCAATCTGGTAATCCGTGAGGCTGTTTGTCCATCACAGCTATTTTAGTTACTCATGAAACTTGAATTCACTGAATTGGACTGTTACGCATCCAAGTAACACTTTTAACCCATAAGCCTTAAAATCATTACAATTTAATTGTAACGATTTAGTTTAGGTTTATGATTTGTTGGTACAAAATCGTGATTTTCTTTCATCACCAACATGTTGTTCTTACGGTTCTTTTCAGGAACATTTCAGGCCTAGCAAGCAAAACGTTCAAATTTTGTAAGAAGTAACTGAGCATTCCTGTAGTGTGAATAAAGAATTCCATTTCAAACTAGCAGTCCAGCCAAAGGTCACAGGCCTCTTTTTTGTGTTAATAAAAGATAGTTAGATGTAGGTAATGTGCTGTAAAGGTGTGGAAGCTTTATGGATTTGTTTCCTTTTTCCTTTGTCTTGATAACGACATCTCTGCAGTTGGAACTTAGAACTAGTGTTCGATAAAGGTTAAAAAAAAAAAAAGAAAAGGTGAAATAAAAATGTTTCGGTGTATCTTTTTTGACAACGTAATGTACATCATTAGTGTGTCCTCCTGTAGTACTCTAGAGTATTATAAGACTCGAAACAAGAAAGCAATTGTTCTGTATTGTAGCACTTTCTTTATCGTGTGTACTGTATTAGTTCCGGTTTAATATGTATGGTACTGTATGAATATTCATTAATTGCCTTGTAATGTTTGTAAAAGGTTGCAACATGTAGGATATGTATCTGAAGGTTACATAAAGGGTTTCTTTTTTTGATTAATTTTTTTGTTTAGTTTTTTCTTTTTCTGGAATTAAAGTTCATGCATGCCGACAGTTGGGTCCTGTCAAACTCTTAAAAAAATGGTGCTATATAATAATATATAAAGGTGCTCATATGGACCACAGCTGCATGCATGTTGAGTGAAACATTGATAAAGTAGAGCAAACGTGAAGCTAGCCATTGGTCAATAACAAAACATGATATCCTCCATGAGTTGAAGTGGGTTTGTGTAACTGTAAATTGCACAAACGGTCAGTCGAAACCTCAACATCGTGACTGACCGAGAAAACGGCAAGACCGCATGGCAGTTGAGTTAGATTTGCACCAGCAGCAGAGTGCAGTAATCATCAGCCCAGAATCGTTCTTGTGTCTAAAAGCTTTGTCAAGGATACCTGCACCAAAGTAAATGCTGAGAAAGTAATGCCTCTTTACAGTTACGCAACCTTTGTGTGGATAAAATCCAAAAGATCCATAGACAATCTAATCTAATTAAAAAATGAAATCTTTATATGCTCATGTTTAAAATGTTTTTGTCTTTTTTATTAACTTGTGTCACAGAGTATAAGAAAAGAGGTCGCTATATATTGCAGATTGTTAAGTGGAAAGATATGTAAGCCTATGCTTTTAAAACTAAGGAGAATGTGGTTATGTTGGTTGTATCTATCTTTGTTTCTTTTAATAAAAAGCAAAGAATTGAACATAAATATGAACAATATGTGGTATAAGGTGTTTTCATCCACACACATCGAGTCAGAACATTTAACTTACCTGCCTAACAAAGTGTAGCTTCCTCTTGTGCCACCAAAACAGCTCCGATCCATCAAGGCATGGACTGCACAAAACCTCTGAGGGTGTGCTGAGGTAACTGAACCCGAGACCCTAGGAGCAGGTCTTTTGAGTACCAGGTGGGAAATTGTTGGAGTGGACTTGTTTAGCACGACCCACTGATTTGCAGTGTGGCAAGGTGAAGTGTCCTGCAGTACCATCGTCATGAAGTGGCTTTCTTGCTCTCCAACAATGTTTCGGTAGGTGGTCTGTGTCAAAGTGGCATTCACATAAATGCCAAGACTCACTGTTTCTTAGTCAGATCCATGGCCACTGGCTTGCCTTCTTCCCATAATGCACCTGTCCATGCAGTCTCTCTTGACGGTCCACAGGATATTAAAGAATGTGATTCATCTAAGTCATCACAATGCATGATCAAATTCTGATGCTCACATGCTCACGCTCATTGTAGGCACTGTCAGCAGTGGGCATGGATCTGCATGGGCACTCTGATCTCCGTTGCACCATGTTCTGGCACCTTTCTCCCATATCCAGAATGAACTTTTTCAGCAATTTGTGCTAGCTTTTATGTCAGGCTAGACTTCTCCCTCAAAGACCATCTGTAACCCTTGGGCACCTGTGACCCTGAAGGCAGTTCCTCCGGTTGTCCTTCTGTAAATCCTTTGGTAGATACTAACCACTGAATGGCAGAAACACCAAACTAGACCTGCTTTGGAGATTCTTGGACCCCGTCATCTAGCATCAAGGTTTGGCCTTAGTTAAATCACTTCCCTTACGCATGCAGTCTTGCGTCCAACAAATCGACATCAAGAATTGACTATTCACATGTTGTGTAATTTATCTCTCCTATTGACAGGTACTATTGTAAAGATCAGTTATGTTCTCTTTATCAGTGAGTGGTATTATGTTATTGCTGATCAGATAAGTAAAAGAATTTAACGAGTAATAAATAAGAAACATGTTGCTGTAGTGGTTAGCACTTCAGTGTTGATTCCCACATTTGGGTCTGTTTGTGGAGTTTGCATGTTATCCCCGTAACTGGTGGGTTTCTTCCACAGTCCAAAGGCATTAGCTAATGGACATTTCCAAATTCTCCAGTGTGTGTGTGTGTGTGAGTGCTTGCTTGTGCCCTGAGATTGATTGCCAACCCATCCAGGGTGTATCCCAGCTGGTGCCCAGAGTCCCCTGGGATATGAATGAGTGAGTGAGAATAAGTTATTCACAAAAATCACTCAAATCACTGTTGTGGGTTCTCTAGGCTTTGTGCTCATGTTCAAACCCATTTATAGCACATGATTAAATATGAGTGGCACCCTGGGGAAAACATTCGCTAGTGACTTTTTGAGAATAATTTCTATATATAGTTCTGAGGGCTCAGGTTTTCATGAACTGAAATTCGAAATTCTTCCCTTTATCACTCATCTCAGGAGGTTAAAATTGAAGCACTAGAAAATCCGGTTACTCTTAAAACGTGAAACAGAAAAGATTCAGACTGAAGCGCGGGAACATTGTGACAACTAGTATCTGATTACAATGTGCAGTTTCAGAAAGGTTTATGTCAGCACATACCAATCCAGCAACTTGATCAAATCATGGTCCATGATTGTGTGAGGAAATGATACACAAATTGAGTTTTTTATTTTATTTACACGACTGTCTCCTTCGTTTGATGCCATTTCCCCGGCTAACGGCCAACATATTTAGAACCATGTTCGTGTCTAAAAATGGTTGAACACGTCATGACAAATAAGACATGCCAATTTCTATTTAAGTCTTTATGTAGACTGATACAACAGAGTGCACCCATATGACATAACTCTTTCCTGAAGCATGAACCCTTGTATGAAAAATATTCTTTTATGTACAAAGCCATGGATAAATTACAATGAGACATGCTGTTATAGGTAATTAATTTACAATTGAGTTGTCTTCTATGAATAATAAAGAGACTTATTCTAAAAGAAGACCTAACTCTTCCAATAAGGATTTTTTACCATTGCGTAGGTATCTTGGAATGTACTGTACAAACATTATATTATATTATATTATATTATATTATATTATATTATATTATATTATATTATATTATATTATATACTTGCTGAACTTTTGTAGCCACTTCGATAACCAATAAGTACCATGGAATTTACCAAAGTATTATGGTACATGGTAGAAACTACATAGTAGGAACATAGTAGGTTCTACCATGTACCATATTATGGTTCTATGTAATATGTACCTGCATACTGTCAAAAATATGTTATACATGCTTATGTACAGTACCATAATCTTTATATGCAGCAGTATGGTACCATTTTAGCTGTTATTGTATTTTCCAAAGAGTAACACACAATACTTTGGTGAATCCCATGGTACTTGTTGAGTACCACAGTGGCTACAAAAGTTCAGCAAGTATCTAATATAATAGGTTTGTACATACTGTACCATTAACATTATTTACGTTATTACATACAGGATTACTAGTATGTAATACCACAGGCAGTACCATATTACTGTAGATACCACCTGAACCTGGATATCCACTGTGGTACCTAGAAACCGAGAAACCTTACCTTAGGTACTATAACAGGTAAAACGGCACTGCAGCGGTTATTATATTAATAGCACCATTCTGGTACATTAATAATTATAAGATTTTTGACAGTCTACTGGTTTGATACATGGTAGAAACATAAATACCATACATTAATATATGAACTGTACCATGGTAGAACCATGTACCATAGTGAACAAAATACTATGGTGCAGGGTACCTTCAGACCCAAACTGTGGTATAATGAAATATAAAGTTTATTTTTACTCACTATACTCTACATGTCGTGACCTTGCTCCTAGCCCATGTCAGTTTTCTTTTTCTGTGAAAGTCATTAATAACCACCACGAAAGCAAATGGAAATTCAAAATGACTTTGGAACAATATTTAGACCAAAAAAAGCAGAGATGGAAAGTAAAAGGAGGAATCCTTTCTAATACATCCAAAATCATTACCACTGATATAGCTAGAAAACCTAATCCTTCTTTGTTAATTTCAAGCATTTATTTTGTAAAGACTTTAAGTGTTAAAACTAAAGGCAGAGGCTCTATTTAAATAGAAAGAGGAAGTGGTAATGACAAAACCACTGTCTTAGATTGTGCAAGGATAGCCTCTCTCCTCCCTGAGGTCAATTAAAGCAACTGTTTCACCAGACCCCACTTCCTGTTCTACTGCTACTGTTCACATATACACATGACACACAGCCTCGACACATTATAGATCCTACAGCTAACAAATCATGCTTTTTGACATGTAATAATACTGTGTTTTCATTGTATTCGTTTATACACAGACCTGTATGACCTGCTTTACGACCGATACGAATAACACGGCTGTTTGATTAAAAGAATACATTTGCTTTTCATTTGCATGTTAACAAATAATTTTTGAAGGTCGAGGAGGAAAAAAGGTGAAATGACAAATGAAGGACGTCCACTTCGGTCCGCTAATACACGAGTCCCCGATCATTATAAAATGTTTTTAACCTAATGATCATTTATCAGTTAGTGATGTTAATGAAAGGTCTATAGGAAAAGAGCAAGTGGTGTTTTGATTAAAGGGCCCATCATGTTGCTAATTCTGTTTAAGTACATTCTGCTATTGCACTAAAGAAGCCCAACCTATGTTTTAATGCTAGCAGTGCTGGGTAATTTCCTGTGCCTTAGCTCTTCACAGTTTGAGGTCAAGCGATTTCCTTTTTGGTGTGTCTCACTTGATGTTCCTCAAACTAAAGTGACAAACTGCACAGTTCCCTACAAAGGCACATCACGCCGCTTACTTACATGCTTAAGCAAGCTTTCCAAAATGGTGAGTACACAAAAAATAAGAAATGTTTACAAATATTACTTATTTTTTAAATGATGCGTTCAGTTGAGGTAGATTTCGATAATAATAAACAGATTTGACCTGAAAAGCTATTTCAAAGTTTTATATATACCTCACCAAATCTAAAACGAAATGGTGTCTACGTTCAGCACTTTGCTCAACATTTACCTCGCTAAACCTTTCATCTGTCACTGTAACATCTCTGAATTTGTGTTATAATATGTAATTCTAATGTTTAAAAAAAACTGAGAAAAACTGTCAATCGTTTGCATTCATGCTCAGGTTCAACAGTGTTTCCACAGAATATCTTGCACAGAGATCCATATCTGTTATTTCCATGTCTTATCTCATCTCATCGCAGCGTAGTAACAACACGTTGCCTTAACCCATGCCCTTACCAACCATTTCCTCTGT
The DNA here is from genome assembly GCA_030522415.1 of Channallabes apus. Taxonomy (NCBI): domain Eukaryota; kingdom Metazoa; phylum Chordata; class Actinopteri; order Siluriformes; family Clariidae; genus Channallabes; species Channallabes apus. The sequence goes on from CM060120.1 coordinate 13,502,056, forward strand.
TTATACTGTGTGCCTGTGTTTTCAGAGATTCATAAATATTTCAGCAGCAAGTCATTTAAGATTATTTATTGGTGTAGTTTGTTTGAAAGAAATATTATTAAAAAAAAAAAAAAAAAGTTATTATATGTTTATAGTCATAAAGTCACATGATTTAACCCGAACAAACGGTTGATCAAGTGCTTATCTACAGAGTAGTCAAAGGTCAGTTTTGAAGAGGAGTGCAACATTAGAAACATGCTAGAACTAGAACATCTGTGTAGCAAAGACCTTCGCTGGCATGAAGCTTGGTGAGGTTTGTTTTTTGAAGTAATTGCACGTATATAATGATGTAATCATAAACCGCAGAACAATATGGGAGCATAGGCAGGAAGCTGTTGTCTTTGGAAATTAGAGGAAACAAACGATTTGACTGGAAATAATTCTTAATGGTGAAATAGATTCAAAACCGAGAAAAGACGGAAGAAATGGAATGTTTTTATCTGGATGGGTTGAAGTGTGCTGCGATTATATCCCTATTTACATTTGTACTGAAAATGTAGAGGTGGGCAATGTGTGCGTATGTGTGCATGTGTAAATGATGTACTCCATTTTCATTGCAGACTACTGTTCAAACTGTGATGCTGTAACAAAGCTAGCAAGTAACACTTCTACAACACAAACAGGTAGTTCTGTTCACACATCTGTTCTGTTCAGGTAGCACACATCAGCAGGAGGCTTTTTTTCTGACTAAGAACACCACATACAGTGTTCAGCAGTACAATAGCACTTTCACATGTTGCAACAGGGGGCAGAAAAAAATATATATGTGTGTGATATATTTTATCCTATATTTCACTGCCCCACTGTTCTTCGTAGTCAGAAAAAAAGCCTTCTGCTAGCATTGCATATTTTCAATGAGAATTTTTTTTTCAATTTTGCAGAGTCGTATTCAGCAGTAGGCAATCATGGAAGTACAAGAAAGGAAAGGAGCCATCGAGATTTCAACACATAACCTGTCTAGGCCAGTAGGAACCGTGGCATTGAGGAACTTCACCATACCCAGAAAGAAGCGGGTTTCTGGACAAGGTTTTAGCACCTGAACAAAAATACATAACATATACATTAATAGTAGTCTTTCAGAGGAAAAAGGATGTGTAGCTTTATGATAATAATATGATAATATTATTAATATAATATACCTTATACTATTTTTCTTTTACTCAAGTATGTATAAATTTTTTGGCTGATAAAAGAAAAGGCAAGATTTTAAAAAAAAAGGCAAAAAGCTGACTCTGCTGTCATACAGTATCTATATACACTGCATTCCAAATTATTATGCAAATGATAATTTTCTCTGATTTTCATAATTAGTAAATGCAAATGACAGTCAGTATAATTTTCTAGTCATCAACTATTAGGGTATAATTTGAATTTTATTGAACAAACCTCCTAATGATAACAATATTTATTTTAAAAATAAAAAACTGAAAACACACTGTTCCAAATTATTATGCACAACAGAGTTAAAACATTTTATAGGTTGTAAAGAACTGAAAATAGGCTTTTGTTCAATTTGCAGCATTAGGAGGTCATATTTACTGAAATCAAAAGCTATTTCAATCAAACACATCCTAACAGGGCATGTTACATCTTAACATAGGACCCCTTCTTTGATATCACCTTCACAATTCTTGCATCCATTGAACTTGTGAGTTTTTGGACAGTTTCTGCTTGAATTTCTTTGCAGAATGTCAGAATAGCCTCCCAGAGCTGCTGTTTTGACTCAAACCGCCTCCCACCCTCATAGATCTTTTGAGGATTCTCCAAAGGTTCTCAATGGGGTTCAGGTCAGGGGAGGATGGTGGCCACACCATGAGTTTATCATCTTTTATTCCCATAGCAGCCAATGACACAGAGGTATTCTTTGCAGCATGAGATGGTGCATTGTAGTGCATGAAGATGATTTTGCTACGGAAGGCACGGTTCTTCTTTTTGTACCATGGAAGAAAGTGGTCAGTCAATATACTTTGCAGAGGTAATTTTCCTATACATGTCAATCTCCGCATGATTCTGGCCGAAAACATGACTTCGGCACCTCCTTGTTGACATCGCAGCCTTGATGGGACATGGTGGCCACCCATCAACCTTCCAGGGTTGCATGACACTCATCAGAAAAACAAGACTGTTTGAAAATTAGTCTTCGTTTATGCCTGGGTCCACTGCAACCGTTTCTGCTTGTGAGCATTGATTAGGGGTGGCAAGCCTCTAAAGGATCCTACACCTTGAGATTCGCGGGACTCCAGAGGCACCAGCAGCTTCAAATACCTGTTTGCTGCTTTGTAATGGCATTTGATGAATTTGTCTTGCTTTTTTCATTCTGCCTTCATCTGCACGAACCTGTCTGTGCGCTGAATCAGCCACAAATGTTTTCACAGTACGATGATCACGCTTAGGTTTTCATGAAATATCTAATGTTTTTATACCCTGTTCAAGGCTTTGCAATATTTGACACTTTTTTTCGGCAGCAGAGAGATCCTTTTTCTTTCCCATATTGCTTGAAACCTGTGGCCTCCTTAATAATGTGGAACAACCTTCTTCAGTACTTTTCCTTTAATTGGGCTCATCTGGCAAACTAATTATCACACGTGTCTGAGATTCATTTCAGTGATCCAAAGAGCCCTGAGATACCAATACCATCCATGAGTTTAATTTAAAAACTAAACATTTCATGTTTGTGACACTTACATCCAATTTGCATAATAATTTGGAACGCAGTGTATAGACTGTTTATAATGTGTGTGTGTGTCGCAGTCATCCTGTGAGTTTTAAGTGTTTTTTTTTTTGTTGTTGTTTTTTTTTGTCTTTGTACCCCATTGAGCAGTCCTCCTGGAGATTTGTCCAGAAGACAGTCGTGATTTCACTCTCATTCAGTCTAAACTGAGAGAATCCAGATTAGACATCAGGAAGGAGCAAGCTAATGCCTGGCTGTGGAAAGATGTCAAATTAGTGCACAACGATGACTTTCTTGGGGAATTCTCTGAAAAAAGGTAAACAAACAAACAAAAAAGTTAATACAATCAGAATACATTCATTAACATGTTAATGATCGTGGTCATGTTTTTTTCTATGTGATTTTATTCACGATTTAGTTTTTTGCTTGCAGATCAGAGATGCGTACAAAAGGCAGACATGGAAGAGAAATGGAAGAACGTTATTGCTTCTTGGTAGCATCTTATGAAGCAACAAGCCAAATTTACCAGTTTGGATTAAGGACTGAGAGCCAGGACCAGTGTTCTTTGGGAAAGCCTTTACATGGGGTTTATTTGTTCAAGCATGTTGATGTGGCTCTGAAGCATGCAGCTGCTGCAAGCACATGTAATGGGAAATATCTGATTGTTTTCAAGGTTGGTTCAAGTCCCAGCAAATCCAGAAGCTGGGGATCAGTCTTGTCTTTTTTTTCTGAATCATTATAACATTTAATACTTTTGTTATGGTAACTGATATGATGCTTTGATGTTTTTTCTTCTTCTTTTATATATAAGGTGCTTTTTGGAAAGGTGAAAAAAGTCACGGCAAGTTTGGAGTGGAATAAAACAGTAGACCCTATGGTTGGCTTTGACTGTCACATGGCAAAAGATGCTGTTTCTTATCGGGACAGTCTTTCCCAGCAGGTTTTGGGCTCATCGGTATGTTTACTTATGGAACAAAAAAAATAAGTAAGGAATAAAACACGACAGGTATGATGTTCTAGACAAATAATATAATGTGGTGATATGATGCCATGTTTATTGGACATACCACACCCATTGGACATGCCAACGCTTTTGTTAATTAAACAATGAGACATTATTTTTTTCATCAGGTTTTAGTTACACTTAATAGCGTGGAACATCCGAGAAACAGGTTAGCGCCTGTTATTTCTTACACAGCTATAAACAGTAGTTTCTAATAGAAGATATAAACAGTAGATCCTAATATAAGCTATAAACAGTAGTTGCTTATAGAAGCTATAAACAGTAGTTTCCATAATTTCCACAAGTTCCCCTGAATTAGCTATCGTTTCCTATAAAATGATTATAAGTCATTATATGGAACGCATTGATATAGTTATACCTGACACTATTTTTGCCACTACTGATACAGAAAAGTACTAAACACTAAGAAGTATACAACAGTTAGATTTGGGAATTTGGTCGCAATGTGGTGTAAAACTTTTGTATTGTAAAGAGTTATTGCTATTTGATTCTTTCAGGTGTTTCTATTCGACTACAACGAAAACCAGGAACTCAACACACGGCCAAGGCAATGTTTGCCATATGCCGTGGTTTCATTTGTGCCATCCATTAATGCTACAGCAGCAACCACCACAAGTCCACCTCTATCACCTACTAAACCTTCTGCTGACCTTATTAATGGTATGATAATGCACTCCATAACAAATAATATGTCTGATAAAACTACACGATAAGAATTTACTAATTTATTAAACAACAATTCTTTTATTTGTTTATTCAGAACCATCTGTGATGACACACATCTGGATTTTAATAAAGCTCTGATTTTTTCCAATCTACCCTGGCAGGCCCTCTAGAGCATTTGAAAGGCTGCACTGTGGCTAAGAGAACAGGAAAAGGAGAGAATGCCACAGTGACATTCAAACGTTTTGCAACAACACAAGGCTCCCCAGGTGTGGAGTACCAGTCACAAACTCCAAGAGCGGAGGTTAATGGAGTAGATGCTACTCTGTTTCAGTACAGTGATCTGCAAACACCTGCTCCTTTTATCCCTCATCAGCATTATGTGCCTTATTATAATACAGCAGAATATTTCAATCCTTCACTACCATATTATGACAGTGGCATTGCATGGCAACACTATTTGGACAAATCTGCATTGTTTTCAAATATACACAGACTGAACAGCACAGGTTTGGATGTCTATGGATGTAATCCAGACACTGTGGAAGTAATACCTCAAATGTCATCAGAAAAAATCTCCACCATAGTTTATTCATCTCGTCTGGTTAAGGACCCAAGGTTATCCAGGCAAGAAACAAATGTACAAAAGAAAAGCTCAGAGGAAGAAAGATCAAGTGTTCCAGAGTGTGAGGAACAGGGACACGGCCAAAAAGAGGAAAATGACTCCACTTTATCTTGTGAGTCACTGGAACTGGATAAACACAAAGGAGGCAGGATCCCTAAACCTGCACTAAATGATCCAGGCAAATCCAATCTCACTGTACAACCAAAGGCTGAAAATATGCCTTCAATTAAGCTATTTAAAATGAAATTTCAAAAATATGGTGCATACTTCAAGATGACCGAGGAGGAGAGGCATGCAAAAATATGGTCCAAAGAAAATTTGACCACAGAGCAAAAACAATTATTGATTAACCGTATACATTTCTATGAGATGCATCACCAAAGGTATAAACAGGGACTGCTTTTTCAAAAAGACACTGAGACAGAAAGTGCATTTACTTCGTCTCAAACAGAGCCCCAACACAATGCTGTCTGCTCCTCTACACTGCAGCATTCCCCTTTAATGACAAAAGAGAACCAATGTGAAGTGAATCAATCCCATATGAGACATTCAGTAAGTGCCCCTGTTTCTAATTTGACATCCACCACAGGTTTGGTGGACAATCAGAAAAATGAAGTAGAAGTTCTGAGTTCAGACAGTGATCAGTTGAGCCAGGATATTTGTAGACCAAAAGAAAATAGTGTGCAGGAAAACAAGCAAGATCCTTCTTCAGATTCTCAGATTGGGTCTCAAGATGGAGGTGTAGTTAAATCTGTAGAAGTAAAAGAAATGATTTCAGAAACTGTACAGGGTACCATGCAATCAGATCCTTCAGAGAAGATCAAAACTTTGGAAAGTACCCGTGATTTTGAGCAATCTTCAAGTCCTTCAGTAGAAGTTGAGATAAATAACCAAGATGTTCATGAAAGTAAGATTCCCACAAGTTCAAAAGAGTCATTTGCATGTAAATCTACACTAAGTAACACCGTAGAAGACTGTCCTGAATTTGAGCAACACATCATAGACATAGAAGTGGCAAACTGTGTTGATGTCTCAGCTACTGAGGTACCAGAATGCAGTGACTGCTCCTATGCTACTGCAACGGAGCAAGGTCATAACAGTCAAAATAGTAATGAAAAACAAGACAGGGAAGTATTGACTCATTCTAAATCAGATGCAATTTCTGAGATGTCCATAGAGGTTGAAAGGGGAGAAGCACAACAACACAACACTATTTACAATGCATTATATAAACGATTACAGTTAGATCAACTATTGTCCAATTCAAATGAAGCAAACCTTTTCTCCAACAAATCATATCTCAGACCAAAAGGTCTAAACAAAACCCCCATTATCAATTTACCAGATAGTCATATGAATGAAACAATGTCGGAGGAAGAAAACCTCCAGCTTATACTTAAGTTAAAATCCAACCAAAAACCCCCAGAAAAACTTACTCTTTCTGAACGATTCTCAAAATTGAGATTCCTTGGTCACAACCTAGCAGCTTTTGTTCATGAAAATAGGTTAAACCATAGCTATCCAGCTCATCCCGATGGAGATTTGAAAAATAAACCAGAAGCACTAATCTCATGCAGTAATGGAGAGAAAGTTACAGGAAACAATAATGCTGAATTGATTAAACTCATGGCACAGAGATACAATGAAAATAGGCTAACTGCAAACTGTAAACGAGTTAGACAGAAACGTTCAAAGGTTCTGCACAGAAAAATCTCTAGGTTACTGAGAAACAGACCTTCAGGTCAATTGCCATTTCATGTTCTGAGTAAGACACGGCATGTTAGGAAGATTCACTTATTGAAAGCGAAGAGTAACCAGCAAAAGACAAAACTACCCTTAAAAATGAGTTCTTGTAGTCAAGCTTCATTTAACAAGTTGACTTCTGAATCAGCAAGTGGTTTTTCATGTACAGAGACGGCTAATAATGCTGACAAAAATTCTGATTCACGCTTTAATTCAGCTCCTGCGTTGCAGTCTCAGGCTGGTTCTCAAAGTCATGGTCAACCTCTGAATAAGGAGTCCAATCAGAATGACAATGCCAGTAATATTTCAAGTGAAGAGGGTGCCTGTGTAGACAGTGAATATAAGACTGGACATGGTGATGAGACCCGTCAAACTAACGGACAGTGCATTAATCCTGCTGAACAATCAGCAGAAATTGTCTACCATGATGCTTCAGAGCTTTCAAGCCATAACAGTCTCAACACATCACAAGAAAACATCGCTGTAGATTCTGAAGAGCCAGTAATAATTGAGGAAATAGAAACAAATTGCGGAACAAACAATAACAAGACCAGTCATCAAGAAAAATCCTCACTGGTCACATGTTGTGGCATTAATGAGTCAAGTAATGGTGAGTGTGCAGAAGCAGAGCACAAGGAAGAGGCATTGTTACAGAAAAAGCTATCTCAGGAGGACAGTTGTGACACTAAAGAGATTTCACCTGATTACAACACTGGAGCTTATGAGGACACGAGTAGCCCTGTTCCCACTGTCTCAAGTATCCCTGGTGATATAACATCAGGTAATGTGATCAGCAGCTGTACTGCCAAAGCCCAGAGAGCCATGACTCCAGATTCACCTAGAGTAATGAATAATGAGATCGACACTCAAACCAAGGCTGGGATTCTTCGTGACAGTGCTGTGGACAATTCTGGTAGTGGTTTAACCAAAGGGGTTTTAAGCACTAACAAATCAGAGGAGATTGATAAAAATGCCAATCTTCAAGACAACAACAATCCAAAGAGTACGGATGCAAATGAAAAGGGGTTATTTTCAAGAAAAGAGATGTCAAAAGCGGAATGCTTAAACACGCCGAACGGTGCCAAGGACAACGACGCGGGGATCTTCACCGAAACCACAAATCATCTTCCGAGATTAGCGTCAGGTTCTCAGCACCATCCTTCCTTACAGGATACTAAAAGCAGTGGGATAGTGAACTCCGTTGTAGAGACGACATCAGATTTCCACAGCAGAATAATTAAAGATGCACAAGAAGACGTTATTCTGATAAAGGACAATCTGCATTCAGTCTGGCAAGGACAAGACAAAAATAGCCTTCCACCTACTTCAGATACACAAATAATTTCTAAACTGAGAGATTACTTAACCAAATTCGAATTCACGGTTAAAAAACAGGACACTGTCAATAACGTGGTAACGGAGCATCATGCTCCGATGGCATGGATAACTTTGGATAGTACAGCTCACAAACAGCAATTACATGACACAAGACACTACAACAGACAGGGTTTGGCTGATATCACACATAGACAGAGTGACGTTATACATTTTCAAGGAGCCCCTACCAAACACAAGCAGAATAATGAGGACGGCCAACCTAACAGCTCAATATCAAAGAAGAGGAGAATGAGTAATATGGAAAGGGTCAGTCCGGACAGTACTTTCACTGAAACAGTCAGAAATGAGCCAAATTCACATCTGCTAAACAAGGACACTCAACCATACCATACTGCATCTGGTGTACCCAGTATGAATCACTGGTTACAAAATCATGGAAATAAATTGCAGGAAAATCAAATAATTTGTCCCCAAGTTTTAGGAAATCTAAGCCAGTCAAGCAGACAGCAAGGAAATGGATCAAGAGAACAGCCATGTCAAATAAAACAACCAAATGAACAATCCGCATATGAAAAAGTCCATACGACATACATACAGAATAAGTACAGTGTCACTGACATCTCCAACACTCTAAAACTGGCTGATCATGCAGTTTCCTTGACCGAACTTGGCCCCTTGCAATCAAAATGCAAAAGAATGCTTCAACATTTTATCTCCAACTTTGAAAAAGATCAGAACGTTTCTTTCCACCAGTCCTGCATTACAAGAAATCTAATCTTGGAAAAATATCTAGAGCATCCTCCTGCCCCACTGGAGCTGAAATTCGAGGCGATCAATTCTTTCTTGGAACTACAGATGATAGTCGAGGCCTGCCAATTTGTTGACAACAAAATGAACTTTCTGAGAAGAAAACCAACATTTAGGAGTCTGCTCTGGTATGATCCTTCTCTGTACGGTGAACTCTACAAGGGCACTGTTGGCTTTCAGCAACAATCATCGCTGTTTTCAGCATTCCAACAGTGCCTTACCAGCGAAGATTACAGAAGATTGCGGGAATACTATTGCGCAGTGTCCACTTTGCATCAGCAGCTGCAAGACGCTCCAGACACGTCGTACTACATGTACCTGAAAACCAAGCGGGAGAGACTTGAAATAGAAGCTGCATTTAGAAATCCTTCTGATGTTAAGAGCTTTTTTTTATCTGTACCAACAGCCATCATGATCAATTTAGGGGACAGCTTGGAAATTTTGAAGAAGACACACAATATAGTGTCGACTTTTATTGAGACGCCGGCGGATCGTTTGCCAGGCACGTTTGATGTAGGAAAAGCTGAGCATCTGTCCATTATATGCAGATATCTTCAGGAAAAAATCCTCTTCTTGAAATCCCATAAAGAAATTACAAAAATTTCATGGTTTGGGATGGAACATCTTCTTTATGATGCATCAAAGGTCCTTGTATGGAGTGAGTCGGAGCATGGGATGCCAAACGAAGTGCTGACAAAATACAACAGGCTAAATTCGCAGATTGTTTATGGAGTGACCGAAGCTTGTGTAGCCCTTGTTAACAAAGCTGATCCATCCTCACAACCAGCGGACATTGTACAATTCACACCACCGCACCAAGCGAATGCTGTCAGAATCCCATCCGCAGAGTTCTCCACTGAGAGGACTCAAACCGCACTGGTAAGTTTTGAGAAATGGGTTTGGGTCTGGGTTTTATTTCTATAATAGTTTATATGCCGTTTGCAGTAATAACACAAAGCTTTGACCTTTTCCATCGTCTAGAACATTCACATGGAGGATAGAACAAAAGAAACACATCAACCACCCAGGAGAAGGTACAAACAAAAATCGATTAAAATATGTTGCAGGAATGAGGTGATGTGAAATTATATCCACTTTGTTTTGAAGCATCTGGTTGGCTTTGAACTAATGTTTCTGTAAAGCTCACTCTTAATTCACTCTGCAGCTGCTGTGTGTAATCACATCATTATTCGTAGCCACAAATGCTCACATCACCGCGTTTCACAGATGAGGTTGTAAAGTTTAGATTCCAAGCTGTTTTTTTTCCCACTCCAAAAGTTATGCATTTCTTTACTCTAGTACAAATTGACCTTCAGCCTCACACTTTCAGTGCTTAATGCTATTAAAAATAATTAAAATAAGAACAAGTATCTGTTTTTCTCCCTCCATTGAAATTTAGCAGTGTCTTACATTTTACCCTCTCACAAATCATTCTGGTATATCCTTTCTTCTAACAACATGGAATTTTGACATACCTACTATGTCAGCCTACTACTTTCATTTAGTTAGTGCCTCGGGGTAGCCTATTTTACCAGCAAAAAAGAGACTGAAAACAAAGTTGAAATCCCTAACAGTCCTACTGAACAGGTACAGTATTCTTCCCTTGTTATAATGAATCTCTGCTTTTTTTTTTTTTTTAGAGCGACGCATCCATGCATAAGAAGTAACTTTAATGATGGTGTTGCCCCACTTATTCCGCCCAATCTGGCAGCCCAACATGGAAGCTCACCTCTTTACCCTGATTTCACCCAAAGAAGTAATGCGGTGAATTGGAGAATTCCCAGTAATCACTCTTGGGACTGGAGGCCAGCAGACCCGATCCAGTCGACACCGCACTCCGAAGTAAGGGCTCTGCTTTTGTCTAAGAGGAAACCTGCTTCACAAACAAAACCGAGGACAACGTCTTTGACAGATCTTCCAAATAGCCATGCAGTCAGACAACAACAACCGTCGCAACCACTGATTGTGAAACCTAGACCAATTGAGAGAAGTAACGTTCAGCCAACGATCAGTGCACCTCAGCATCCGGAGCTCTTAAAAGAGCAAACGAACGAGTTCTGCGTTCCGATGATAACCCCATTTCACTTTCCCGGTTTCCCCCCAGATGCACCATCAGTACTCCCACCACCTCTTCCACCACTGTCTTTCTCCAGCACCTCAAATCAAGTAGCACTGCATAACAATCCAACACCAATAAGCTACCCTTTCTTTGTCTTCAATGGGCAAACATACTCCACTATAGGCTCTACTGTGCCTGTGCCATCCCTTCATACTGAAACTCAATATCTTCCTCGCCCTGTTTAGAGAGCATACAGTATTTGCTACTTTTAGAATCTGTTCTTTCCTTTATGGACTGTCTTTGTTACAAAATTCTGTTATGTTTATTACTCGAGGACAATCTCACTCTACTCTAATATTCTGTTAACTGGTTCTCACCTTATATGTTAAACACATTAACTATAAGTAGGCAAAACAACAGTATATGTTTGTACTGTGATAGGTTTGTGAATAGTTGTTACATTTTAAGTTTTTTACGAATAATATATTTTAATGTTAAATTGTTTATATGTTTATAATGACTAAAAATGCACTTTGTTTTATAGTGTCAAAATTGTTAAATATATGTTTCAAAACAGAACTCAAGGCATGCTTTTATTTATACTTCTATGGTTAGCATGAATACATCTTATGTCATGATTTGATATGATGCTTTGAAATGGTTTCTGTATTCTGAGTTATGATAAACTGGCCGACAGACAGACAGTTAGATAGATAGATTTTATATAGTTGGATAAATTTTACAATTTTGCCACATTCCCTGTACAGACCTGTCAACCAGCTCCAAGCAATTTCCACATGTTTGGGATATTAAAGGTGCTCCTGACAGTCCAGCATTTCAAAAGTGAAACTGGGGTCCCAGTGTACTGACAAAATTTTCTACCATAATAGTATTCCAAGCACTAGTGAAACGGTGGGTAAGTGCATTAGTATAGCAGGAGATTATTTGGAGAAATAACGGTAGTTTTACTCTCTTAACTGTGGCCTGTTATTCTGCCCAACCAAAAGTCCCGGTTTGACTGTAGAACTCTTCTTGATATACATATACTGTTACCTACATATAAGTTAACCTCTCTGAATCTAAGAGTATCTTGTTTACGCATCACACATTCTGCAGCAACAATCATTCACTGTATTGAATCTCTTAAATACAGTGAATGATTGTTGCTGCAGAATGATTGTTGCTGCAGAATGTGTCCTTATATTACTAACATCCTGTAGTTAAACGTGGGGTCTGATATTTTAGGTCATGAACCAATTGCTTGGCATGAATTTAAAAAGTGAAAGTGGTGGATTTTAGTAGGATTTTAGGAGGATTTTAGTTCAGTCCCCCATTGCTGTTTCTCCACCTTCCTGATTTTGTCCAGTCATTTTTCTCCAATTTTGCCATGGCTAGCAGCCCAAGTGAGCATCATTGGTGATTCAAACTTGTTCATACTTGTCACTTCTGCTCATATAATAATAACCTAACTACTGGGAAAGAATTCTACTATATATTAGATCATGGTTGTAAGCATCTGTTCATTCAGCAGCAACAGTTTTGGTAAGGTCAGGCAATTTCTTTGAAATCAACTTCATATTGACATGGTCCTGGCTGTATTAGGTTTCTAGTTCCTGAAACCTGTGCTCTGCTCATTGTGAGCCAGCCCTGTTCTTTGATAGCAGGACAGGATTTGTAGAGTTGATTTACACATGACTGTCAAAGCTTCATGCTTTGGTGGCCCTGTTTTGATGCTAAGCTCTGGATCTGTGTATGGTTTCTGTCTCCCATGCCAAAATCATGCTTATAAGTCGACTGGAATTTTTTTAATTGCCACTAGCTACAGGTACAGGTATGAGTGAGTGGAGGAGGGATAGCTCAGTGGTTAAGGTGTTGGACTGCTGATCTGGAGGTCCCCAATTTGAGCCCTAATGCCACCAGGCTGTCACTTGGATCATTGAGCAAGGTCCTTCAGTCGAGTGTTGAGCTGGCAACCCAGCCAAGTAGGTAACTGCCACCGAAACACTGAATATATCTTCAGGCTGTCTATCTGCTGACCAGTGTGCCAGGTGCCACATAGACTGGGGCTTTCACATTTCAACAGCTATGAATGAGAATGTGTGTGCATGATGTGGGGACAATCGTGGCTCAAGGGTTCAAGCCCCAGCAAAGCTGGTCACTGTTGAGTCCTTGAGCAAGACTGTTAACTTCAGGGGAGCTGTATCCTGGCTGACCTGGCGCTCTGACCCCAGCTTCTTAATATACTGTAAGGTACTTGTGACAAATAATTTAATCTTAATCATAATTGCCTAGGTTGTAGTCCAACCTCATGCACACAGTATTTGTAGGATAAGCTGCAAATATATTGTTATAAAGCTATTGAGTGTTATCAAGTGAATGAATACTCTGCTTAACTTTGCTTCCGTAATTTTGCCGTAAAAAAAAGGGTGTTAGCATAAATTAGCACACCTTCCCTGACAAAACAGAAGCGTCACAGTTGGTCCTCTCAGCCGCGCGAGGGCAGTAGAGCGGTTTTAAAAATAAATAAATAAATAAATAAACTGTTCCCCGCGCGCGACGCCCATCCTCCGCCGAATGCCTTTCTGATGACGTCGATATGAGGCGGACACGGAGCGGCCATTACGCAGCGGCTTTCTCTTGGAAAGGTCGGCCGAATTGAGGCGAATCCGCCAAAGAGTATTAACGACGATCTGTTGATTTTGCCGAACAGCTTTATTAACAGACCGACCTCAAAACGTGTAAATACCGAAACGTTTGAAGCGACCGGTTTCCTAGCCGTCTCGAGAGGCTAAAAAGCTGTGAGGAAAAACAGCCTGTGGTGTGGCTAAGCTATCTTGCATTGCTAAGCGAAAATTTAGCTAATCGAGCTAACTAGCGAAACCCGAACAGGGCCGCGGGGTCTCGAGGGGGTGTTAGCTAACTGAAATATCTATAACGTAAATCCGTGCCATCCTTCAAGACGAATTCAGAATGGACGATAAAGCGTTTACTAAAGAGTTAGACCAATGGGTGGAACAGCTCAACGAGTGCAAGCAGCTCACCGAAAACCAAGTGAGGACGCTGTGCGAAAAGGTAAGCTCGAGCTGCTAGCGCTAGCATGCTAGCAATGCTAACGCTGCTAACCCAAACTGCGTATAAAGGATGTTATAAACCGTGTTCGATGGGTAATGACACGGTGAAAGTGACGATTAATAAATAACTAGAACTGAATTTTGCAGTTTATTTGTGATAACAAAAACTGATTGGTACAATACATTGTCGGTTTTTCTTTCTTTCAGCAAATTCGGCTAACGGCGCAGTTTCCTCGTTTGTTAGCCAGCTAGCTAACGTTAGCGCAGCTCAAAATAGAATATGGCTGAGTACTGAGCCACAGCCCCATTAGCTGTCTCGGATGTGCAGCTAGATTACATGTAGTTTGGTGTTGGTTGTTGTAGTTTTAAATTAGCTAAGACTAACCAAAATGGGTGTTCTGGTATTTATGTATTTCATTTTATTTGTGTAGATTTTAATTATATATCCTAGTAATGATAGTACCTATTAATTAGGATTGTATATTAAATAACTACCAACTTTACTGTCTAACCTTTAGTTGCAGTGTTATTGAGCTAAGTTAGTTATCCAGCTAAGTCGCCGCGCAAAATAGTCGTCATCGCAGTCACACGTTTACGATACATTTTTTATTAGATTTGACGTAACCTTATACGTGTGTATTCAGTTTTCTTGTGTTTTTCCCTCCAGATTCAAGTGACTGTTTTTAGGTTGCAATTGATACTCTGGTTACTCCATGATTATAAAAACCACTTAAATAGCTAATGTCTGCTTTCAGCTGTGTAGACTGACGTCATCACAGTTGCACACAAACTTTTAGCTGATTAAGTTGCAAGTAATTGATGACGTCGTGTTAAGGATGATGTGATTTATGATACTTTCCTTTATTGTACCATCTTGTGATAAAGGTAGATGTTTATCAGTGTCTCTTCAGCTGGCTCGTCTCATCATAACACCGCCACAGGATGTTTAACATTATTTAGCCTTTTATCTTGCTCTTGCCTGTTTGATTTCTTTTGCAAGTTAATAAAATCAAAGGAGTGCATTTTAAATGAACATCTGTAGCCATTAATGTATTTAATATATAGTTTTTTTTTTATGTTGGCCAGCGTAACCCCAATGCACAGTGAAAAATATAAGTAAGCGTTCACTGGTTTAAATTTATACTACAGTCTTTGTAATTGTGTAAAGTACTCTTAGAAAGCCAGTGAACTGCACTGATAAATTACATTTGTTGCTCATGGTTAACTATTAAGCGTTAGTAAATTGTCAACTCAGATTAACACCATACAAACATTTGATCGCTTTTTTTTTGAAACTCAGAACACAGATCCACTTCATGAGAGAATTGCTGGTGGCGAAGCATTAGCAATGGTATTTGAGGCATGACTGGATTTCAACAAATTAAATATAACTAATAGGATGCAAATTCACTTAAATTAAAATCAGATTTAATTTCACCAGAAATTAAAATTAGATGAAAAGCACTAGTTTTTACTGGAGAAACAATAGTGTTATTGTATTAGGTAAAGAAATGAAAGAATCTGTTTTGCACTGATTCCTGACACTATACACCTGAGACATCGGACCTTGTTTCCTGATTTATTTAAACTATCGGTCCTGTCCAAAAAGAATTTCATTTTCATTCAATAGACTTTACAGAGACCAATCATTACAGCCTGTTTGAGAGTCCCCCATCCCCCACACTGAAAGACAAACGTGCAGCAATACTGTAGGCCTGTTATCCAAGTAATTACAAAGTGAATACCCAGCATTTGTTGTTCATAACCCCTAAGTGTTAAGGAGACACAGACAGCTGATTATATTTTTTTCCACTCCTCAAACAAGGCCACATGCAAATGTGCAAGGCAGTTTACAGCAGGGTCGTCACAGTAACTTCTTTTTCATTATTCACGGCGGTCGTGCCTGAATACACAACACTATTCATAAGCTTCTTTGATCTCAACCTGGTTTTAAAAGTAGAAAATATTGAAGACAAGGCAGATCTCATCTGTATTATCATTCAACAGCAGAGAGGAAGCTGACTACGTACAACATGACAAGTTTAAGTGAAAACATACACATTTAGAAAATATGTTGGTTAGGTTTTTAATTTTATGAAGAGCAAGTACTTAAATAACTTGGCTTACTTTCTCTCCTTTGTGGTTTATTTATAGGGTAAGTAAATATAAGTACAGTGTAAATATTTAGGTGGTGATGCACTATATGGCAAATATATTGAACGTCACAGATATGTTGGATTAGCTGATCGCTCCTGTCTGTTGTATAAACTGCCTTTGTTTTACACGTAAACATATAGAGAAGCGCTCTGTTATCGTTGTCTTAAAGCATAAAGGCCCGGTTCTCCCTCATAGCGGAGTCCTGAGTTCGTCTGACGAGGCATTTATTACTGATTTATTCTTTACTTGCATAATCTCTAAATTGATCCCTTCATGTTTAAACATTCCAGGGCCTCAGAATTGGTTTGCTCTCGAACTATTTAAATCCTTCATCATAAAAGAACATGTCTCTAATATGCTAAACTTAAGGTTAAGACTGTCCATGGCACCTGCTGTAATGTCCTATTTACGGTGTTAAGTGAGAGAGAGGAACAGGACTGCAGAGGAGAGGTCTCCATGGAAACCCTTGCATTGTCTCCATGGTGACACAGGGGGTCGTCCTTGCAGCCAATATTGATTTGATTTCAGAGTTTTGCAAAGGTCATTTTGGCATAGTAACACTTAAGAGTTTGCTACACATGGTTTTTGTGTACGTGTATAAAATGGTTTTTATTTACAGATTATGGGAAATTAACAGGCCTGTTTTTCGTCAGTACATTGGGTTTCATTAGGTCGATGCCCGGTGCCTGCATCTCATTCACTACAGAATGACTGATCCTATTTGTTCTGTATCCAAACAGGCTAAAGAGATCCTGACTAAGGAGTCCAATGTGCAGGAAGTACGCTGCCCAGTCACAGTTTGTGGTGATGTGCACGGCCAATTCCACGACCTCATGGAGCTGTTCAGAATTGGTGGAAAGTCTCCTGACACAAACTACCTGTTTATGGGTGACTATGTCGACAGAGGCTACTACTCGGTGGAAACAGTCACTCTGCTTGTTGCGCTAAAGGTATGTTTGACACACACATTGCATTTGCAGCATGCAGTAAAAATTGGTCCTAAACACTCACATTTTATTTCTGGTTCCCAATATTTATTTATTATTATTTTTTTTAATAGGTCCGTTTCCCAGAGCGCATCACGATATTGCGTGGGAACCACGAGAGCAGACAGATTACACAGGTGTATGGTTTCTACGATGAGTGCTTGAGGAAATACGGCAACGCAAACGTGTGGAAATACTTCACAGACCTCTTTGACTATCTACCCCTTACAGCCCTGGTTGATGGACAGGTTAATAACTTATTTCCTTTCATGCACCTTTTTATTAACTGGCCAAGAAAAATACATGACTGTTTTCTTTTGTAGATCTTCTGTCTGCATGGTGGTTTGTCTCCATCTATCGACACACTGGATCACATTCGAGCTCTAGATCGTCTTCAGGAGGTGCCACACGAGGTTGGTACACAAATGTGACTAGTTTTAAAGTTAATTCCCCTGCTCCAGAAATTGTAGATGGATCACTCCCTTTTCACATTCCTGATGACTATGATGCAAAGAATCCTTTTGTGTAGCAACACAAAGCATTGCTACCTCAATAAGTTTCAGTTTACCTGTGCTCACAAATCAGTGTCTAGATAAATGACTGTACGGATAATAGAGAGACATTAATTAAACAGCGACTATACATGCAAATAGTGATCAATATTTGGGAGTGCAATTCCAGTATAATAATCTAATAGTAAAAACAGTTTAGTTGGAAAAATACATTTATCTTAAAGAAAAAGCTTGTAAGCTTACATAATTGTACTGAATGCTTTTTTTTTTATCTCTGATGTCTGATTCAGCAGGTTTTTTTTCCCCTTTGTATTGGTACCTAGGTATCATTTCTGCTTTTTTCCAGCTGTTTGTCCACTATATGATTCAACCAAAATAGGAATTGTGTCTACATAATCTTTTTTTGTTTGGTTATTACACCTAGTCTTAATGCTGATCCCTGTTTCAGGGGCCGATGTGCGACTTGCTCTGGTCAGATCCTGATGATCGTGGTGGCTGGGGAATCTCTCCCAGAGGTGCTGGTTACACTTTTGGACAGGACATCTCTGAAACCTTTAACCACGCCAACGGTTTGACCCTGGTCTCTCGTGCCCATCAGCTTGTTATGGAGGTGATTATTTACTAAAAAAAATGTATGCCCCCCCACCTCCCCCAAAAATCTTAATTTCATTGTAGGAAAAAAAAAATAAAAGAAGACTGGCAAAATGACTCTTGTTGTTACAATTGAACTGTGTGTTTTTGTTCAGGGATACAACTGGTGTCACGATAGGAACGTTGTCACCATCTTTAGTGCACCAAACTACTGCTATCGCTGTGGCAACCAGGCTGCCATCATGGAACTGGATGATACTCTTAAATATTCCTTGTAAGTATTATCAAATGATATGTTAATCTTTAAGAAAGATTTCTATCCACATTTATTGTTTTCTGTTTTAAGCTTGTGCTAAAGATTTAAGGCTCTTCTAACTTCTTGAATCCTCTTATTACAGCCTTCAGTTTGATCCCGCACCTCGGCGTGGAGAGCCTCACGTCACCCGTCGTACCCCCGATTATTTCTTATAAATACACACACTGGCCTGACGTAGGAAAAATGACCTCTAAAGTAAACATATACGGCAGATCCCTACATATATACATATATTCATCCCACCGCGTGTGTATATATTTGGGGATGTTACGACATGACATGAAAGCACTAACATGGACCAAAATGTGCCATACAAGCATTTAATGCAGAAATACAAATTGCCCTGTGTCTCATTACTGCTACACAGTGTCCCGTTTTAGCCTTTAGTGCAATTGCCTGCTGTATACTCTGGATAGTAATGTTCTTTGTTCTTGAAATGTACCTGACTGAGCAAAAAAAAGAAAATCTGATATCTAGCTTCCCCCCCTTCAGTATCACTGGACAAATGATGTTCTTTAAGTTGGCAATGCCTGGCATGTGAAATAAGGTATCATTTTATACAAGTGCACAAGCTTACATCCTTTCCTGTCTTCACCACTCAACACTATACTATTGGGAACGAGTGCTTAACATGAGGGAGGAGCCTTTTCCTTTTTGGGAGTGTATGCTTTCATGTATATGAACCCCTATCTTAACTCAACTGTCCATCCCTTTTTGTCTACCATCATTTGTGTTCTGTCTTTTCTGTGTATTTGTCATGAAGTGATTGCCTCTTCTTTGATGTATTTGAACTAAATAAAGTCCTTTTATCGCAAGCTACTCCAAATAAATGTTTGTGATGGGGTTTATTTCCATCTCGCAAATAAATATCTATTTTTTCAAAGTTTCTTTAATGCATCAGTTCAGATATGGCCCTCTATTGGTTTGGCTCTGGAATTGTTCTGTTTGTCTTATAAAATTACTATTATAAAATCCTTTGGTTCTAATGTTCTATGCTGTTCTGCTGCGGTGCATTTATTTTACATTTTCAGAGCTCAACAAACAGGGCTTTTAAACTTTGCTGTGGGTGTGCACATTCTTGATTCAACTTGTCTAGGGCTGAGGTAACAACAAGCTGCAATCCACAGTTTGGAAAAAGCAAGGTTTTTTTTTTTTCCAAACATACTTGCTGGTTTCTTAACGATGTAAACATGCTCTTTTTTTATTGCATGCAAATTTTTTTTATTACATTCAAATCTCTACCTTTGCTCCAACATGCTTGTGAAACTGTTCCACAGCAAACACAGGATTAACCTTTGATTGGTTATTGAACCAACTCTGAAGCACTAATGTTGCAGGATGTCAGAGACAGTATGTATGATCATCACAGGGGCATTATGCTTGTTTTTTTGCCACATGCAACACTTCTTATAACCTCATTATACAACATCAAGGGTGGGAGGAAATGTCATTCACTGCCCTGAAAGATCTTATTAGGTAAAACAAACAATGAAAGCAGGGGTCAGGGAGGGAGGATAGGATTAGATTAGCCGGGTTATCCACTGGACTGTCACCCAATAGTGCAAACATTTTATGAGCAGAAGAGGAGACCGCTAACAGAAGCTTGTAGTAATACAAGTCTGAAAAGTAACAAAAGAAGAAAGCAAAAGTTGATATGAATAGGTCACCAGCTAGATGATGTTGCATCCAATGGTGGCTTGTTCTAAATTTGAGTAGAAACATTCAATCTTAATATCAGAAAATAAAAAATAATCTTTTGATCTCTAACACAAATATCTTTTTTTTTTTTTTTTTTTAAATCAGCATTGTAGCTACAATACTTTTGGAGCAGATTGGAGGTTTGCCAATAAAATACAAGAGTGCAATATAAAAATGTACAGAAATGCAAATTGGTCAATATTTTATTGTAATATTGCCCATCATTAAACATTTTGAAAACTTTGTATCAGTCAATACTCAGTCTTTCTCTTTTGTTACAGATTTTTCACAGTAAAAAAATGTATTAAAATGCTCAAAAACCAGAAGTGACAAAGAAAATCTATGAAATTTTCTATTTAATTGTGCCCCATCATAGATGGATGTGCTCTTATAAGAAACCAAAAGACCATTTAATATTTCAACATAAATAAAGGCCAAGGGATCTTGACTCAACTACTGAATTACTTAAAACCTTCATGAAGACCTGAGGGATGGTATTAACATGTTGAAGGGTCTTTCTCCTCCACATTCAGAGTGGTGTGTGTGATGATCCCGACGTCTTCAATGCTGAGGTCTGTTTGCGTGAGCAGCGGGCTTCTGGGGTACGATGTGTACAAGGCATAAAGAGCAGGAGAGTATCCAGACTTGCGCAACCAGTCTAAAAGGACCTGGTGATGACGAGTTACAGATTTAAAATGTTTGCTTCTTAGGTAGTTTCATGTTAGCGTTTAAATTTTAGCTAAGAAGTCAAACTTTTCTGTAAATGTATTAGATAGAAAACCAATGTGAATATCTGCTTCAAAGTGCAAAACAGGTTTTTTTAGGAGTGTACTTGCTGTGCTTGTTTAGGGCACTGGGTGACTTAATCTGATGTATAAAAACAAACAGAGTAACACCTGAACACAAACATGGTAAATGACAGTTTTACCCATTATTAAATTTTTCACAAATGTATGGCACTCAATGCAAGTCCTGGCTTAAATATTAAAAAGCAATTAGTGTGAAATCCAATCTTACCCCCTTTGACCTACAGTACTTACAAGTTTAACTATTAACTCTTACATACTATTCTTTGTTGTTGTTCCCTTTATATACTATACCACATTTTGAAGAACCTATTTGCGTTTATATAACTTGTATATCTACCTTATCTGTATTAATAAATGGAGGATTGACATTAATTGTTGTTTAACTGATGTGATTTAATTTATGATCGATGGCCAGATTGAGATTGTTGCATTGCCCTAACCAGGTATGATGTGGCTGTGTACAGGAAGATGGCATTGCCTTTGCAATTAGAACAAATGCCTATTCAGGCTTGTTCCTCCTCACAGACCCAACTTTTCTCTTCAGCAGTTGCTAACCAAGTTCATAAGATGTGAAGCTATCACAGTTATCGTACTGTGTCTTCAATAAATCAGCCAAATTATTTGAGCTCTGATATTATTTACAGCCTCAACAAACATGAACAGCTCTGATCCAAGCTGGTTGTGTGAGAAGGTCCTGGGAATTGATGGATATACAGTAGGTGTAGGTAGAAATCCTAGCAAATGGAGCCTTATAGTGCGAACTCAGTCAGTTCTTGAGATGGTGTCAAGGTCCCCCTTGAATTCTGTCCCAATGACAGAAACACACAGACATAACAATCTATACTTTTACTCAAGATTCCCCACCAAAACCACCTTCTGGTCATAAGAAAGAGCTTTTGACTATATCCAGGTCGAATTAGACCTAGAACACAATAAATTAGGGCTGCACGATATTAGGAAAATATGCGATATGCGATATGTTGTTGAATATTGCGATAACGATATTTCTTGCGATATAACATTTCCCTAGAGAAATGCATTTTTTATTATTATTATTGCCTATTTTTGAAAAATCATTTATATGTAATGATCATACTAAAATAATCAGGTAATAGATATTCGTTTGATGTGATTAAATCTAATTCAGGCTAAAAAGAAACTATATGTCAAGGAAGTTGCAAATATTTAGTCTTCAAAACACTATGAGTGACTTAAAACCCTCAGCAGATATTCTGATTTCTGGTTTGCTGTTACTGTAGACCTGCCAACACAATATGAATTACATTCAAACATTACTTTTTATTTACGTGGAACTATACATTCATCAATAGTGTCTTAAAACAAAAGCATCTTTTAAACAAAATATTTCCTTTGGCTTGCCTGTTTTTTTGTTTTGTTTGTTTTTTAAATAAAAATAAATATTATTAAACAAAAAAATGTAATAAAAAAAATACAATTTGTCACACACACTCGCTCCGCGACCAGCACTAGGAACCAGAAGTAGTACGGTCACAACACAGGAAGCATAAAAGGAAACAAGATGGCACATCACATTGCTCAGTCATTGAGTTCGCCCATGTCGGTCCAGATTGTTCGGTGAGTACTCACTTTATGTTTACTTTCTGATTCGAGTGTGTGTTTATAGGACGCGGGTTAAATTTGTGTTTTTCCCATGCTCCCCTTCTGTGAGAGTCCTTAGAGTAATTCGCGTGATTATCCTGCCTACTCGCTTGCTTCCGCATTTGGGTTTACCTACAAAGGGCTAACCGGTTGGTTCGCGACAGAATTAAGTATAAAGATATAAGCGGGTATAAAGATAGTAAGGGCCCATCTGAATGGTCAAATTTGGACACACACAAATGCTTGGCACATAATTTAAATTTCATTTATTGCAACTCTTTGCGATACAGATATCGCGTATACCATTATCGCGATAACGATATTTTTTTGATATATCGTGCAGCCCTACAATAAATGTACCAGAATTTGTACCAGCATCCTGGAACAAAAATTCATTTATGTAAGCTGGACCACTTTGGGCAAAGTCATAAAAGTTCAGTTTAAAAAGATGTATTTTAGTTTTTCTGAAATGTCAAAATCAAATTTGACCAGAACAGTATGTAAGGATTAAGTAGGGGTTAAGACTTAACATTTTGCAGGGGTGAACAATGAAGTGCTGGAATGCGTTATTGGGGTCACGCATGAAACACAGCCGTGCTGTACCGCCATTCTCCATTTGATTAGAATTTCATGTTTGTTTTTAGTTGTAACAAATTTGACATGAAGTAAACCACAGACACCGAACATGTCTTGGCTGATCAGTTAGATTTGAGATGAGAATTTCCTTAACATGCTATGAATAAACCAGGATATACTCACTGTAGATCTGGATGTTTTGAGAAACCTTCTTCGAACTAATCTTCCACTGGGACATCTCAGAGCAATTTTTACAACCTGAAGACATTCCAGAACTAAATGTCATTTTCCATGCATTTTCATTAGTGCACTGCAGTCATGGCACACCGAAATGCAATCACAGCCTTAATCCATATTCAGCAGTGTGGTTGTACTCAGAGGAAGAGTCACTGCCTGTATAAAGGAATCTTTATATCTTTTATAGTTTCTACTGCATTGTGTGTGAAACCTGTAGTCAACAAGCTTTTCCAGAACTTTTACTTGATAATGGACACACTCACCCCAGTAGCGTCTTCTGAAGGTTCATCAGGTAAGGTTATGATCTTTGATAGAAGAACATGATGTACTTTATAAATACAGCCTCATTCCCTATTCCACTAACAAGTGCAGCCATAAACTCTGGCACAGTAATGCAGTATAATCTTACCTTCTTATCTTTTGGGAGTTGTGTCTGGACAGGAGCCGGGTTCGGCTCCTCAAGTTCCTTTCGCTTCTTTGCAGCCCTCTGGTTAGGAGTCTCGTCATCGTCATCTGTGTTTGCCATCATCTCTTCTTCCTGTATCATTAGCTGCAGTTAGCAACTGAAATAGTCATAATAATGTAATTTGTCAGATCTAGAAAAGATTACAGGGTTAAAAAGGTATATGCTTAGACGTCTCACCCCTCCTAGTGTAAAACCCGGGCTAAGTTTCCAACTTTGTCCTGTCACGCGATAGAAGTCTTTCTTCCTCAACACAGCTTCCTGTCGGGGCTTCACCACGGCCTCAAGGTATTTCTCTGACTATTTATAAAAGAATAGAGAAATCATTTTTTGCTAATGAATAGATTTTAAAATACATTAGATGATGCAGTAAATGATAAAAGGTGTAGAATACAACTGAAAAGCTCTGCTCTGAAACTACAGTGGCTTGCATAATTATTCAGCCCCCTGAGTCAATACTTTGTAGAACCACCTTTTGCTGCAATTACAGCTGCCAGTCTTTTAGGGTATGTCTCTACCAGCTTTGCACATGTAGAGACTGAAATTCTTGCCCATTCTTCTTTGGAAAACAGCTCCAGCTCAATCAGAATAGATCGACAGCGTTTGTGAACAGCAGTTTTCAGATCTTGCCACAGATTCTCGACTGGATTTAGATCTGGACTTTGACTGGGCCATTCTAACACATGGATATGTTTTGTTTTAAACCATTGCATTGTTGCCCTGGCTTTATGTTTAGGGTCGTTGTCCTGCTGGAAGGTGAACCTCCGTCCCAGTCTCAAGTCTTTTGCAGACTCCAAGAGGTTTTCTTCCAAGATTGCCCTGTATTTGGCTCCATCCATCTTCCCATCAACTCTGACCAGCTTCCCTGTCCCTGCTGAAGAGAAGCACCCCAGAGCATGATGCTGCCACCACCATATTTGACAGTGGGGATGGTGTGTTCAGAGTGATGTGTAGTGTTAGTTTTCCGCCACACATAGCGTTTTGCATTTTGCCCAAAATGTTCCATTTTGGTCTCATCTGACCAGAGCACCTTCTTCCACATGTTTGCTGTGTCCTGAGGCCGTCACAGAGCAGCTGTATTTGTACAGACATTAGATTACACACAGGTGCACTCTATTCAGTCATTAGCACTCATCAGGCAATGTCTATGGGCAGCTGACTGCACTCAGACCAAAGGGGGCTGAATAATTACACACACCCCACTTTGCAGTTATTTGTTTGTAAAAAATGTTTGGAATCATGTATGATTTTCGTTCCACTTCTCACGTGTACACCACTTTGTATTGGTCTTTCACGTGGAATTCCATTAAAATTGATTCATGTTTGTGGCTGTAATGTGACAAAATGTGGAAAAGTTCAAGGGGGCCAAATACTTTTGCAAGCCACTGTAAATATTGAATATTTAAGCCACAATAAATATTTTTTTTATTTCCAGCTTAAATTACTACAATAGTTCATTCAAACCAGTAGCAAGTTTTGCTAGCACTTCACCTCATATATGCCTTATAACTTACAGTGTACACCCATAAGGTGAACTAAACAAGAAACAACTACACACCAGCAAACTGGTGACAGGATCATGTGCACCCAAGGCTCACCTACTGTATAGCTATGGGGACCAAAGGCCAACCTGATCCGATCCCAAAATAATAAATGCAGCACAAATTGCTGAAAGAAGCCAATGCTGGCTACGAGAAAGGAACTATAACACTCGGTGAACCACAGCCTGTCACCCACAGGCCTGACAGCCAAAGAGGCCTAGCCCGCTGACCCAGCCTCCAAACTCCCCAGAGTGCAATATGATCGAAGATACTTGATGCACTGGACAAACAAATCCGTCCCACCCTGCAACCCATTGCAAAATGTTCTGTGCTTGCCAAGATATTAAATCTTTGACCTGGACACATAAGATTTATTATCTTGTTTTCAAAGTTTTTTAGTGGCTTCTTATCTTATTTATAGACAGACCAAAATGTATCCACTTAAAACTAGTGAAATTATCTGTCCATGCTGCAAAAAAATTTTACTTGTTAATTTGGAGTAAATTAATTTTGTTCTGTCTAAAAAAATAACTAGTAAGTAACTTTTAAAACAGGATAATTAATCTCTGGGTCTAAAATTTGGTATCTTGGAAAATACAGAAAAAGTTGCATTGCACAACACCCAATGGACCACCGCCAATATCTGAGTGCCAGACACCACAACACACTTCCTCAGAGGCCCTGCTGGGTCATGCCCTGAGGCACCAGAGTCACCCCGCTAGCACAAGAGGAAAACCAACATCTAGGTGGTTTTAATGGTAATGGATTTAATGTTATGCCTGATTGGTGTATTATTGGCCAATACTAAACTGCGTGTATAAATTATACATTTAAATTTCCATCAAAAATTTCCAGCCTTGAAATTACATGGCACAATTGCAATTCACCTCGCAAGTAAACAAAGGGATAAAATCAATATATAAAGTACATGCACATATACAATCTGCTTCCTTAAATGGAGCTATTAAACAGGAGCATTAACAATCACACTTTGTGGGAGCTCTGACAGCTAAGTTAACTCGAAAAGAGAATTTGTAAAATATGGGAACTTTAAAGTATCTTTAAAGTATCTCGGGGTCTTGTTCACGGTAAAATGGAACGGGAGATCAACAGGCGGATCGGGGCAGCATCTGCAGTGATGCGGGCTCTGTATCAGTCCGTCGTGGTGAAGAAGGAGCTGAGCCAAAAGGCAAAGCTCTCAATTTACTGGTCGATCTATGTTCCTACCCTCACCTATGGTCATGAGCTGTGGGTAGTGACCGAAAGATCAAGATCGCGAATACAAGCGCCGAAATGAGTTTCCTCCGCAGGGTGTCTGGGCTCTCCCTTAGAGATAGGGTGAGAAGCTCAGCCATCCGGGAGGGGCTCAGAGTAGAGCCGCTGCTCCTCCGCATCGAGAGGAGCCAGATGAGGTGGCTTGGGCATCTATTTAGGATGCCCCCTGGACGCCTCCCTTGTGAGGTGTTCCAGACACGCCCCACCGGAAAGAGACCCCGGGAAGACCCAGGACACGCTGGAGGCACTATGTCTCTCGGCTGGCCTGGGAACGCCTTGGGATCCCCCCCGGAAGAGCTGGAAGAAGTGGCCGGGGAGAGGGAAGTCTGGGCATCCCCGCTGAAGCTGCTGCCCCCGCGACCCGACCTCGGATAAGCGGAAGAAAATGGATGGATGGATGGATGGATGGGAACTTAACAATATAAGAGAAATCTCATAGGATAATTTTCTGCAGCACAGTCTGTATAAATGTCCAAACCTTAATGCTGTGTTGATGCTGTTGATCTCTTCTTGCTCTCTCCTGTTTAAATCTACTGTGTGCATCTTCAGCAGGACCTGCGATGAAATATATAGCACTCTATAAACAGCCTGAGATTTATTCAAGAAAATTATCTACCTATGACCCCTTAAAAATAATATTAGATAAAACCTAGGAGCAAAGTGTGCTATAAAATTTCTCTAAGCATGTCTTAAAAGAAGTAGGAGTTAATCCTGGGAATATGTTTTAATCAGGAAGTATGGAGAAATGCAAGGCTAGACAGAAAAGCAATCCCACCCAAGGGAAAAAAAAAACTCGAAAACATAACACACATGGCATTCAAATTACTTTACATTCGTGTCATGAGAACAAAATACAAAGTCGTGCTCTTCTACCTTGAATCTCTTCTTGAATTTAAACACTCTTCTTGAGTATATTCACAAATAACAAAAGTGTATAATTTAATCCAGAACTGCTCTCCTTATAGTCTGTTTTCCATCCTCTTTCTACCAGTGTTTGTTTTTGTCTACATTCCTGATAGAATGCTAGTATTTTTAAACACTTAAGTAATTTCTGATGCCATGACTTCATCTTTCAATAAGAAATCATTTATAATCTACTATACCACACTAGAGAAGGTGTGCGATATTTTTGCATAACAGACATGCAGGTCAGCAGTTCTGGCTGTAACATGAGTAATAGGTTTATATTAATGGGCTCATTCAAATACGTCATCAAAGTAACCACCCATACACCGAGACTCCCAAACAAAAAATAATGCAAAACAAATAAACAAGTTTTGTTGTTCTTATTTAGCATTTACGGAAGGAGTTTCAGGTGTCAGCTCCTTGCAACTGTCCCAGTGTTTTGTAAAAGTTTAGTCAAAAACTAAACTGGTCACAAACCTTGGTAATACTTACTAATATTCATAATGTATGCTTGGCTGACAATTCTGTGCACTTAACCTATTGTAAATAGTTTTATTCATTCATTCAACTTCGATACCGCTTATTCTATACAACATTGCAGGAAGCCTGGAGTCTATCTCAGGATACTATGGGCACAAGGCGGGGTGCCAATCCATCGTAGAGCACACACACACACACACTACAGGAAACTTGGGAGTGCCAATTGGCTTACCAGAGAAAACCCAATGAGCACGAGAACATGCTAACTTTATGCACACAAACCCCGAGGCGGTAACCAAACCCAGATCCTGAAGGTGTGAGGACACAGTAGTAACCACGGCACCACTGTGGAACACGTAAATTGCTTTATTTAATATTTAATTCCCAACAAAGGAGGAAATCATCTCTGAATGTAACATCAGTTCTGTTGTTCTGAAATGTTCATTGTTTTTGTATGCACAAGCGATAAATAGCTTTTGTAGATTTGCTGTGGTTTATACAATTAAATATACTTTTGGACCACTCTGTATAACATTTATTCATTCATCTTCTGGATGATATCCCAGGATACTTTGGGCAAAAAGCAGGGTGCCACAGGGCACACAGACACACAACAGTGAATTAGGGAATGCTGATAAACCTAATCTGGATGTCTGGGAGGAAACCTGCGTACCCGGAGGAAGCCCACCAAGAACACAGAGGACAAACTCAAGAGGGACTCAAACCCTCAACCCTTGAGGTGTGAGATGACAGTGCTAACCACTACACCACTGTGTTGTCATTTGTCTAACATGCCAAGATTTAAATTAGTGATCAGATCTGGAAAGAAATTTTGTAGCACCTTCCACTGATGGTGGAGTCCCTGGAGACAGATAAGACTTCAGCTTGGGATACAAGCAGGAGCTGATCCAAGTCAACCCCCCGAGCACCAACAGCCCACGTCCTGCTAACTTCACCCCATCCTTCACACCTGAACACATAGCAATCCCTGATCATTATGGGATATACAACAGCAGCTGAGGGATTCATGTACTGTATTTACATTTTTTTAAACTTTAATTATTATTAATATTATTATTATGCTGAACGAAATGTTCTAAAACTTCTCCGACACGTCACCTATGAGTGAAAACTTCCATGAAACAATACAAAACACCGAAAAAAAGAAAACGCCAACAAGTACACGGTCCCTCGCTGCAGCCATGTCTTCACCAATGGCTTAATCCTAAACAGAGTCTGATTGACCGTGTAGTGCACTACATAGTGTTCTAAAAGTAATCCCTTTATGCTGCACGTAGTGCACGAATGCCTAGACTAATTTTAGATTTGGGATTCAGCTTTTACGTTGACGGTTTATATGCGGAAGTGCTGTTTTCACAATAAAAGCCTCGTGAGGTTGTTAAACGTCAGTACAGAATAAAAGGCAAACTTACCCTGAAGAAATGTGCTTTCAGTCAATGAAGCGTTGAAGTATTTGATTCATGAATCAAACAATGAAATAATCCACTTCTGAGTTATCACGAGACAGTTTAAAGCCTATATTAGGTTAAATACAGTGTCATGTTTATATACAATCACTGAGCAACTCATTCATGTAGATATCTAATCAGACCATCGTTCTGGCAGCAGTGCAAAGTGCGTGTTGTTCATGTCAACCACCGACATGATTGTTTGGGCTGCGTTAAGTATTTAAAGTATTTCTGCATCTACCGATCTTCTACTGATCACACAATAGACTCAAGAGGGCAGCACAGTGGTTTAGTGGTTAGCACTGTGGCCTCACACCTCCAGGGTCCAGGTTCAATTCCCCCCTCGTGTCTTTGTGCACAAAGTCTGCATGCTCTCACTGTGCTTGGTGTGTTCCCTCAGGGTCCTCTGGTTTTCTCCCACATTTCAAAGACACACAAATTAGGATAATTGGTGTTTCCAAATTGCACGAGTGTCTGAGTGTATGTATGTGTGTGCCCTGCTATGGATTGTCACCCTTTACAGCATGTAGCCCGCCTCATGCTTTAAGTCTCCTGGGATATTCTCTTTTCGACTCAAGCAAGAACAGACGTTTACAACAACGCTCCTTCCGGACCAAGGTGCTACATACAGTACATACAACATAAATTTACAAAACTAACTAGATAACTAAGACACCTAACTAGCAGAGATTAAACTAATTAACTAATGTGTGTGTGTGTGTGTGTGTGTGTGCGTGCGTGCGTGCGTGCGTGCGCGCACAAACAAGAGCAACAACTTGACAAGTAAATTACACAATGCAATACTCTTCCTGGAAAAGGTTAATTCCAATCAATCATCATATGAATGCCACAGCCTATTTAGGTGTTGTTGCTGACTCATGGCCACTATTTACCTATCTACTAATGGTTCCTCCTATTATGATAATCCACTATGTCACAAAGGGAAAAAAATGCCTCAAACTGGTTAAACAAACATGCCAATGAGTTCAGTGTTCTGATCGCATTCCGAGTCCAGCAGAACAGCAGAATCGTAGATTTGCAGAATGAAGGCACACCTGAAAAATCTGCAGGACCTGTGTGATGGACCAGAATCTCAAAATAATGTCACCAAAATCATGTGGGAATCAAGTCACAATAGATGGAGACTCTCAATAGATGGTTTGAGAGCAAAGGGAGACTCTACTCAGTATTAGTATGGTGTTCCTAATAAATTGCTCCTTGAGGGTATATAATAAAGATTATAAAACATTTATAAAGATTAGTGATGATGCATTTAGGTATTGTTGCTGCCTCATAGCTCCAGTTTCTCCAGGCTCAGTTCTGAGCTTGGCTTAATGCCTCTGTGTTGTTTTTTTTTCCTATATCTGTGTAGGTTTCCTCCAGGTCTTCCAGTTTCCTTCGGGCGCTAGGCAGGGTACACCCTGGACAGGGTGCCCAATCCATCGCAGGGCACACACACATACACACACTCACACACCCAATCACACACTACGGGCAATTTAGGAACGCCGATTAGCCTAACCTGCATATCTTTGGACTGTGGGAGGAAACCGGAGTACCCGGAGGAAACCCACCAAGCACGGGGAGAACATGCAAACCCCATGCACACAGAGACGGGAATCGAGCCTGGCCGGGGAATTGAACCCAGACCCTGGAAGTGCAAGGTGACAATGCTAACCACTACACCACCGTGCCTGTTAAATTACCAAAATATAATATTTAAAATCATTCTGTCAGGAAGAAACTATAAGCCATGGGTTTAATGTCCTAGGTAATATGTAGAACTTGAAGGACGTGCACTTGAATGACACTGAATGACTGCACCATTATTTTTATCCCACTTTAAATAGTAAATAAAAAATATGCCATTTAAAATATTTGATTTTCTGTGTTGACAGTTTCCATATTAGTAACAAGATATGGATGATATAATAATCTTAGATTATAAACAATTAACATGGATCTGTTTTTACAACAAAATCGCAAGTGTCAGACATTTTAAAATGTTCAGTCATGGCATCTCCAGTTATTTTTAAGAAAGAGATTTTATTTGTTATTGCATCTTGTGCTCTGGACTTTGGTGTCTCAGTGGTAGGTTTCTCGGCTGTTATTCATGAGGGCCGGGTTACATTTCTCAGCCAGTGCCTAAACCCAGCCACTGGATACAGGGCATCCTTAGTGCGAGTCTGGCAAGAATGGGAGGGTTGCATCAGGACAGGCATCTGGTGTAAAACATGTGCCAAGAGGTATGCAGACTGGATGGTGTGCATGGGGCGACCCCTTGACAGGAGCAGCTGAAAGACCAAGAGCATTGCAGATTGTGCTCTCTCTGACAGATGCCCAAACACATGAATACCAGCCAAGAGAAGGAACTTCCTCAGCTTATGATCCATACTCAATTAGGTTAGCAACACAGTAACATGGCTGAGAAAAACAAAGAGAGGAGTTGGTGCGTAGAGTTGGCTTGGAAAAATTCAACATGGATTTCATATAATGGGCATGTTGCAAACAGCAGTGAGGAAATATATTTGTTGAACTACCAAGTGCAGTTTATTAAAATCAATGTGTAAATTTTGGCCTATGTGGACTCTCAGTCCAGTTGACAACCATGTGATTTTTGTGGTGTCTTTAAACTGGAAATCCTACCCTAATCATTTATTTTCAGTTGGCTTTGTCTTTGGCTTATATACAGTATATGTGTACATAGAAAACACACACACTGTATATAGCTGCCCTTGTCAAGGGGTCATCCCAAGCAGACCATCTGACCTGCATACAATGTTTACAGGTACCCATCCTGATGCAACCAGCCCCCCGACCCCCCCTCTTTCCAGACAGGTACCCATCCTGATGCAACCAGCCCCCCGACCCCCCCTCTTTCCAGACGAGAACTAAGGACATAAATATTGGCGCTTACATCAGGGCTGTTACCTCTTCTACATAATCCGTCCATCACCTTCTTCTTCTTCCTTGCCCTTTCTTCTTCTTTCAGTTTTCTTCCATGATTGTGCACAGCTCTGTATTTTTTCCTTGCTTAAGCTTATGATGATGATGATGATGATGATGATGATGATGATTATTGTCATTATTATTATTATATTTCCTGTAGAGCTGTATTCTTTTCAATTATAAAATTACTTGCAAAATCATCATAAAAACCAACATGACAAAAGTGATTAAATCATAATCCATAATCCAGCCCGAACAAATGACACATTGACATGACACAGTTAAATTGCCCATCTCTAACTATGCACCGAAACTGGAATTCCCAACCTAGAAACTTTGTTAATTTTCATTTCATAACACATTATCTATCTGATTAGACATCCCAAGCTGATCATTTCCAAAGCATTCATATTATACAAGAGAAACCTTCCAAAAAAGAGGTCAAAATATGCATTTAAATGTTTCATTAACAAGAAACCTTTGCTAAAAGATCAGCACACTGCCAGTGACATACGATTAGAGAACAAGTGAACATAAATAGATTTCTCAAGAAGGACTACTTAATGTGTACACAAACATCCCGTGGAATAAAATTAGCTGTCATGCAGTAAGTGTTCATACACTGATGTCTTGCTGGAAATTGAATTAGGACTGTTAAAGGGGAATGCTGTGGCTCAGCATTTTAGGTATTGAAAAAAAATATATTGAGCTAGCGGTTGGAAACCATCGTTTAACCCTCAATTGCTCGAGTTTTGTGCTTGGAGTGCATTTGCCTTGCTTGCAGATGTTTTGGATAAAAGTGTTAGCCAAATAAATACATCTATTTTATCTGCAGTAACAGCTTTCTTTTTAGAATACACACACACACACACACACACACACACACACACACACACACACACACACACACACACACACACAGAAAACACACACCTCAATATGTGTGGGACAATTTACTGTAGTCAATCCACCTACCAACCATTGTAGTCACAATGAGAGAGGAATTTTTTTTAACAACCTGGCTAAGGACGCAGAGCCATGAATACCACAAATAACATTCAGACAAATTTTAAAAGGAGCACTTACACCCAAACAGTTCTTTTATTAAAAATCGGAAAATTTGATAATAAGCTTAACTGCATTTGTTTTGCATGTTTCTATCAGTCATTCCACTATGACTGGAATCTGTAATTATGCTTAAACAACAGTTTTTACATATTTATATTATGTCTATTTTACTCTAATTAAATTTGTAAATGTACTAATTCTGTTTTATAAGTTTAACATAAACATATCATTTTGAAACTATTATTAAAAATTTATAATATTTATAATTTTCTTATTAATAACAATTATTTGAAAATGGCATTCAAACACTCTTGGCTTTGTTGACTTTGCCTAGGATGAGTGGATTGTTCTCAGCAAATCTTAACCAGCACGAAGACATTATTCAGAAATCTGAAATTTCTTTGGAATACATTTCTATGCATATGCATACTGCTTAAGACATGAATGTCCTATTATGAAGACATGACCTTTTCTCCCAACTTCCTCGTTTATACTGTATATCCTTGTACAATCCTCATATAAGGGCCACTGGGTATTATTCTTTAGCCAAATGTCCTTCTCTTTAAAGATGTAGATTAAGTTTATAGGTGCTAATAAAGAGAAAAAATTAGTCGAAGTTACAATGATAAAGATGCATATATTCCAATTTGAAAATAGTTATAATAATAGCAAACAAAGGCTGGTGCATGCATTTAATCATAAAATTACATGGCACTATTTACATGTCACTTGCATGTCTAAGTATATGAAGATAGATACTACGGAAAAAGAACCAATAATTGCCTTATGCACAAAACGAATCCATCTTATCTGTCTTTGCACTTTGCAGGGCAATCAGTCGTTTAATAAGGCTCACCACGATGAGTACAGCTTCTGGAATTTATTATGAACATTTAAGCTGAACAGTCAACAGAATCCAGTGATTTCAAAGCTGCGTTTAAAGCAGATCTGTACATGTTTTTGGAAGTAAATCAAAGAACTTGAAAGAAACACACAGGTGATTGAACATCAGGTCACATTTATGAGAGTTCATGTAGTAGGAGACACAGTAAGGAGAAACAATGGCTTATTGATTCATTCTTTCTTTTATTTTTCTTATTAAAATAATTTTCTGGATTTATTATACATGTTGAATTTATTTACATTAAAGAATTAAAGCTCATAATTGGGTAGCTAAAACTAATTGCTTTCTATGATAAAGCTCTGGACGTTAATTACATTTACAGTGTAGTCTACTGTACAAGTGAATGAAGAGGAAGAAGTGTTTTACAACTTTTCAAAGACTGCCCTTAGGCTTCCAAGTGGATTTTGAGTAAATGGTGTTCTATGGGATTTTAGGTTTAACAGAAATATTTTTTAGAATGATTTCTAGATGTTAGGTTCAAACTACTTGAAAAGATTTGTAGCTCTAAATGCTTTTTTATAATTTTTTTACTGTATGTTGACAGAGGTGGAAAGAGTAATAAAATTTTGTACTTAAGTAAAAGTACTGTTAAAGTACAAGTAAAGTTACCCATATAAACATCTACTCAAGTAAAAGTAAAAAGTAGCTCATAAAAAATTTACTCAGAGTAAAAGTCAATGAGATGCTTTTTTTTTTTTTGCAATTTTTTTCCTTCCCCGTTGTATTATTTGTATTATTTTTCATTTTCATTCATTAATTTTATTTTACTCAGTAGCGAATATGGTTTAAAATGTACTGAAGTACAATACTTTAAACAAAACATACTTAAGTAAAAGTAAAATTACAGATTTTAAAAACTACTTTAAAAAGTAGAAATACACAAAAAAATCTACTCAATTACAGTAATGCGAGTAAATGTAATTCATTACTTTCCACCTCTGTATGTTGGTATCTCTGGTGCTTTGGATCTGACTTTGCTGGACAATAAATTATGGCATTTGCTGATTACATGGTGTCCTGATGGCTTAACGATTAGCACTGTCACATTTCACCTCCAGGTTCTGGGTTCGATTCTCGCCACGGGGTCTGTGGTCTCCCCATGCTTGATGGGTTTTCTCCAGGTACTCTGGTTTCCTCCCACAATCCAAAGACATGCAGATTAGGTTAATTAGCATTGCCCATAGTGTATGAATGGGCATGTGAGCGTGTATACGAGTGCCCTGCGACCTTGTCCACCCTGCCTTGTGCCCTAAGTCTCCTGGGATAGGATCTAGGCACCCTGCGACCCGATTTCGAGGATAAAGCCCTACTGTAGACTAAAGGAATTAGAATGGTGCAATAAAGAAAGCATCAAGTATGCAACCGTTCTATGGATAGGAATGAGAGAAGTTAATAAAGAATACTCTGACTGGTTAAACCTGACTGTAAGGCTACAGTTACCTAGATAACCTGTATAACAGGCTCCAGGCCCCCTGTGACCCTGTATCGGTATAGATGCTGAGTGAATAAGTGAGTGAATATGTGGTCATGTCAGTGTGATGTTTGAATCCATTGGAGTGTGTTTGCCAGAATGGACCACTAAGGGGCAGCACTGCTGTGCAAAGCTAACACAGAAAAGAATCTCCAGATTCTTTTGATGGAGAAAGAGCCTTCACCCAGAGTGTAGATAGTTATAGAAATATAATACAGATTTCTGCTGAAGTTAAATCATCCATTATTTTCATTCAGTATGTTGCAACTGTTCTTCTATAGATATTGTATTCGACTGGTCACACAAAGTTCTCACTACTGCACTGGTTTGTTAATAGAATTATACACCTATCGACTATAATATAAACACTATTGCCAATTGAACAACACCGATCACTAATTATACACCAGAAAACTGGTGACAGGAACACGGGCACCCAAGACACATTTTAATACTGTTAAAAAGTTTCTCAAACTTTTTCGTTAGTTTGCAGTGATCAGTTTAAAAAAAAAAAAAAAAAAAAAAGCTGCCTCATTGTCACAAACAGCACAACACAGGCTCTGTTATTGTGTTTATCTCATCAGCTTTACTCCTGTTCCCCAGAGTCCCGTTACTTCACCATTTACTTGGTACTTAAAAAAGCTGACATGCAAAAATCTGGCAGTATATGAAAAAATGGCCAGGATAAGCAAATGTTCTTTTGTTGTTGTTGTGTAAAATCCAAAATCATCTGTTACAAGAAGAAATATATATATATATATATATATATATATATATATATATATATATATATATATATACACACACACACACAAACACATATATATATATATATATATATATATATATATATATATATATATATATATAAGCTAGATTTTCAACTATTTGTTCCAATGGTCCAGGGAGATGTATTAGGCAGCAAATTAAGCTTTTTTTTGCCTTTTTATTTGTTGGAAGCAGAAGAAATGGCCCAGCTTAAGGATTTGAGTGTCTTATCAGGAACATCCGATCCAATAGAAATGCTAGTGTAGATCAAATTGATAAAAGGGTTAATGCTGGGTGTGATAGAAAGGTGTCAGAACACACAGTGCATCACTGTTATGGTGGCAAAAGGTTATATTAGGCAGGTATAATATGCAATATTTTTTGACCAAATGAGATGTGTCTGAAGGTGGTGTAGTGGTTAGCACTGTCGCCTTGCCCCTCCTGTGTCCGGGTTCGATTCCCGGCCAGGCTCGATTCCCGTCTCTGTGTGGATGGAGTTTGCATGTTCTTCCCATGCTTGGTGGGTTTCCTCCCCCGAAGATATGCAAGTTAGGCTAATTGGCGTTCCCAAATTGCTCAGAGTGTGTGAATGGGTAGGTCAGTATGTGTGTATGCCCTGTGATGGATTGGCATCCTGTCCAGTGTGTACCCTGCCTCATGCCCTAAGCCTCCTGGGATAGGCTCCAGGTCCCTGCGACCCTGAATACAGGATAAAGCGGTATAGAAGATGAGTGAGTGAGAGATGTGTCTGCTACTTATGCTCTGTAAAGCCGTCATAACGACATGCTGTTAATTGGTGATTTTTGAGGCTGGTACCTCTAAATAAACTTCTTCTCTGAAGTTTTTAAGTTTTGTTCTGGCTTTCCTGGGATGGTCTTCATGAGAGCCAGTTTCATCATTAAATGGTTTTGCAAATGAACTTGACAATACTGTTCTTGCAAGAACTGCATAACCTTCATGTCTTCATATAACAACCGACTGTTGTTATTGTTACTTAATTACCTAATGTGTTATTTCATAGTTTCAAAACAAAGTACAGTGGTTCCGCAAGACGAGCAAAGATTTTTAATAAATTTTGACTTGAAAAACGAGCATTGTCTTGGTTTATGAGCACAGAGTATCATGTATCACACATGCGCTTCTTGTTTTGATGCCGAGCATCACGTCATCACAACTGAGCCAACGGTTTTTCTCTCTCTTGCACTGCAGAATTGTGGGTAATCATCTCTCCTGGGTCTTAGTGCTTGTCTCTTACTGGTATAATCAACATCCGTGCACGCGTGTACTGTTTACTATAACACTGTGACCACGTGTGTGCAGTGCCGCCGCTCCCTATACGCAGAGTACGCAGTCTGCGTAGGGCACCATCCCAGCTGCTCAAATAAAAAAAATATATATTATAATAATAAATTAATATTAATAATATACATATACAAATAAACAAAAATATAAACGTATATATATTACATTTAACAGTGAACGCAGAGTAGGCTAAGCACACATGATGATGCGCGCACCCTCACATCTGTTACGGCTGCCTATTTGGCCAAAAATGATAATAATTGAACAATATGCCTGGTCCTGGAAAACAAACCGGCGCCAAGAAACGAAAGCCCAAGATGAAGACTGTGCATCACTTTCAGGTACGTTCATAATCCTGTGAAACTTTATTTTATTCTGTCAACGTTAATAATGTGTTTTATTGTCGGTAATAATTAATGTCCCTGTAACTGTTCCCTCTGCTGAGCCAAGTTTTTATAAAATGAAGCTCATCAAAACATACTTGCGCTCATCTACGGCACAAGAGCGCATGAGTGGTCTGGCAGTTGTCAGCATCAACTCTGAATTATCAAAGGCTTTTCATATGAAGAGCTTCATATGAAGAGCTCATTTATGACTTTGCCTCAAGAAAAATGTTGTGCGTTTTGTACAAATTTTGTACAAATGTGCCTTTGTAAATTTTTTACTTTGGAAAGCTCCAGCAGATGACAGTGTTGATTTTATTTATTATAAATGTTTTATTTAAAGTGATATTTTAGTTTGTATTTTTTGCTGTAGAGCTACAATTGTAATTTACAAATCATACAATTTATTTATGTATTTATTTTTATTTGGATAAAGTTCTATTTTGGCCCCTATAGTAGGTGTTTTTTATTTATTGGGAGGGGGGGGGGTTAAAATTTTCTCCCCAATTTAGCCATGGCCAATTCCTCCCTGTCACTAGGGGGGCTCCCACATTAAGGCTACCACTACCACTCAGTCGGGAGGGCGAAGACTATCCCTTGTTTCCTCCGAACCGCGTGACGTCAGCCGACCGCATCTTTTCAAACTGCTCGCTCACGCACCATTAGGGGCGGAGTAACACACTTGGAGGAAAGCGCTAGTCACTCCTTCCGCGTGTGCGAGCTCACAGACGCCCCTGATTGGCTGTAGAGCCGTGATTAATGTGGGAGCGCAAGTACCTCTCATCCCTCCCCCCTGAGAGAGCTCGGCCAATCAGCTCTCTCTGTGCCTCCGGCTGTGAGAGGAAAACAGCATCACCCGGGGTTCGAGCCAACGATCTCCAGATGATAGGGCGAGCGCTTTACCACTGCGCCACTCGGAGGCCCACTTTATTTTTTACTTCTGTAATATTTGGCGGAGGGGCCACAAAAGTACATTTCTGCTTAGGGCACAGATTTGGCCAGCAGTGGTCCTGCGTGTATGTGTAAAACATATTTTTTTTTGTGTTCGGAAGCACGCGTGTACAGCGTGTGTACTGTTTCTTATAACACACGTGTGTGCGTGCGAGTAAAGCAAAAGAAATTCTCAATACAGTGATTAAAAATCCATTTTCTTCATCAGCTCATAGCGGTGCATGTGTGTGTCTGTGCGCCAGTGTAATTTGACACTGTGCCAGCTCGCGCGAGACACACACTCTGCTCTCCGAAGAAACTCAGCTCAGAGATAAGGTGCTGGTTCATTTGTTTGTTTGTTTTACTTTACAGCAGTTATTCTGTTAGTTTGAGCAACATTAAAATAAAGCGGAGAAGCTTT
Source organism: Channallabes apus (assembly GCA_030522415.1). Taxonomy (NCBI): domain Eukaryota; kingdom Metazoa; phylum Chordata; class Actinopteri; order Siluriformes; family Clariidae; genus Channallabes; species Channallabes apus. The sequence goes on from CM060120.1 coordinate 13,541,928, forward strand.
AATAATTTAGAAAAGAACAACAGTCTTTCCGTTAATGTGTGTGTGTTTAATTCAGATGAAAGGAGAAAGTTTTACTGGGTAAGATGAGAAGGGGGAGACAGGAGGGGCTGAAAGTATGAGTCTCCACCTAATCTAGCCTCACACACACACACACACACACACACACACACACACACACACACACACACACACACACACACACACACACAGCGCCTGCTCGCACAAATGGAAACACTTATCCGTTGGGATTTATTTTTTATTTTTTTGAAAGGTAAAGAGCAGGTTAATTTGTTTTATTTTTACTCTATATTTTGTGTTAATTATTTTTATGTATTTATTTTTTTTGGCTGAAGAACGAATAATTTAAGTTTCCTTTATTTCTTATGGGAAACTTAAATTTGGTTTACGAGTGTTTTGGAATACGAGCCCGCTTCCGGAACGAATTATGCTCGTAATGCGAGGTTCCACTGTATTGCAGTATTCTTCTAGAATGTAGTAAAACTTGTGCCCAAACTTTTGACTAGTACTGCACACACGATAAAAAAGTAAAGCAATATATGTAAAGCGAAGACACAAATCTTCCGGATCGCTTGGAAAAAGAAATGCAACATTATAACACAGACTGTCTGTCATAGATCTTTGTACAGACATTTACATGTACCCATACTCGAGAGGCAAAGTGCTGAAGGTGTTTCTGCATTAATATTCAAGTGCTCTCTAAAGAGCTGTGTGTTCAGGCATTTCTTGAAGTAACAAGCAAAAGAAAACAATCTGATTACAGCAGACACGGCACGCCACATGAGGAACAGGGCGAGAAAACTGCTGTAGGTGATGATAATAGCTAGATAGATAGCGCTTCAGAATAATAATCACTGTGTTTGTAGGCCTGGAGGAAGAAGAAGGAGCAAGCTGCAGATCTGTTGTCTTTGGGCCTACGGCCATTTGTGTTTTCAGCGCATTTGCTCGCTAAGCCGGGATCTTTGGGTTCTCTAATTTGCCGTCTTCAGCTGGAAGGCTGGCACAGCCGAAGCAGGGCCAACAGGATTAAGAGCCCAGCGCCACGTCTTCCTCTTGCCCTGTCAGCCCACTGGAGATATGGGATGGAGGCCATTACCATGGAAATGCAATGTTTACACGGATGGGAGAAGTCTATTAGCTGCTTTTTTGGGCATGTAAAGAGGACGGCAGTCTGTGTGAGGGGGCTTATCACTCATCTGATTCCTCTCGTGCTTTGCTCTTGCTCCTTCTAACCATGCACGGGAAAAATAAATTGTTTAAATGTCCTTGCTGCTGATTACACTCAGTGGATGTGGGGAGAAAAAAAAACTTGCTTGTACGGTAGCATCTCTCCCATGGTTCTTCATTTAAAGCATCTGGGACAGCATGGTAGCCTTGAAAGGGATTGGTAAACAATGGCATGAAACTCATGCATGGTCCAAATGAGAGAATTTAGAGAAATAAATACAGTATTCCTCTTTCAAGATATGACAAATACTGTATATATGACTTAATCAACCTTTTACCAAAATTTACATTTAGGCATTTGGCAGACGCTCTTATCCAGAGCAACTTACATTTTTTTATTTTTAAATCTCATTATACATCTGAGCAGTTGAGGGTTGTATAGCAAGGCAGTTGAGCCTTGCTCAAGGGCCCAACAGTGGCAACTTGGTGGTTGTGGGGTTTGAACCTGGGATCTTCCGAACCGTAGTCCAATGCCTTAACCACTGAGCTACCCCTGGCCCCTGCTAAATCTGCTAATTAAACTGGTACCAACATGAGGAATGTAAATAAAAATATGTGAATATGTTAACCTCTTTGTACTGTACATACCGACTACATGATCGACTAAATATGAGGGATTGTGAAAGTGTAAAAATCAGGAGAACATCAAAGAACCTGGGTTGAAGGCTTTTGATTTGCACCAGATAGCCATGTGTAACATGAAAGTAGGAGTAACTGAATAGTTTGAACACATCATCACTATTGAGAGAGAGAGAGAGAGAGAGATGGCAATTTACAGAAAATTGAAAAAAATTGGTCAGGCATAGATCCCCCCCATCCCAACCTTCAGCTATTATATATAACTCTATGTAAGGTCTGTGCACCCACAGAGCATCATCTCTGGCTTTGAAAAATGACAACCCCTTCGGAGGAAGGGCTTTCAGAGGAATATATAACTTCTGATCAGTTCAAAATAGACCACAGCTTTTACTGTCACTACACATTTTTAGAAAGAAACATTCTTCAACAGTTCTTTGCCCCCAGAGAGACGAACCAAAGAACCCATAAGCGCCCTGGATTTAATGTCTATCTGTGTTTACTTACCGACTGTGCACATGGTACAGTATGGAAGTATGCGGTTGAATGTTGGAAATTTTTCTTTTTGTTTGGAGTGATTAGATAGTCCATTATAGAGGGAAAAAAAACATGTAACTGTAACCATGTTCAAAAACAACAAAAAAGCATCAATAATTTTAATTTAATCAAACCCTTTGAGCCATAGTACGAATACTATATATAATTTTCGTGTGGTGTTCAGGCTTTGCATCATCATCATCATCATCATCATCATAATCATCTTCAATGTGTGGGTAGGGGTGTAATACAGTGCATGTACTCTTTCATTAGAATTGCATCAGAAAATAATTCGAAGTGTGCACATATTACATGACGGCACGATTCATAATTATGGACTTAACACATAAAACACATAATTATTTATTAATAATAATTATGGACTCGGATGAAAAGAGACGCTCTATTGTGTAACTCGGAATGACTGTTTTTTTGGATTATGATGTGGGGGTGCAATTCTGTGGGAGCACGTCTGATTCAGCTCATGATGAGCTTGTTAATGAGGTATTGAGTTGAGCAACATGTGCGTAGGTAATAAAAATAAAAAATAAAAAAAAACATTAGTGCCTGCATTGAAGATCCAGATCCTGTTTTTTTTGGTATTTGTTATTTTGTGAAAGCTTTTTGCTAAAAAAAAAAAAAGTATACTTTTTTTGTTTTTTTCAGAAAATGAAGCTTATGGGTGGTAGGGACATCATATTATTTAGTCTTTATCCCAGTTTTGTGGTATTATTTTTCATCGTGAATGAATGAATGGAAAATGGCCCAGTTTGAGACACTATGTTACTTGACCTCGGTATGGAGAAAAATGCCACATATCTGGGATGAATTGCAACGTAAAACCATTTCACATCCCCCCCCCCCTCACTATTATGTTCATTGTCTGTTTGACAATGTCAGCACAATAATGAAGAACCTTGTTGATGCTTTCAGGTCAATAACAATTAGATGAACATTTAGTTACAGCGCTGCTCACTGCCCACTAGGATCATTTCTTGGACTGGATTGTAAAATGCAGAAGATGACATTTTGTTTCGTTTAATAGTTCAGGTGAACTAATTAATGTTATCTCGTATTGAATCAGTTTTCTATTTCCCACACAGTGACATAATTTGACCTTCGCTTTATAGAGCTATGAAAGGGTAGCACTGTTACATAAATGCACTTGCACTCATATAAATGGCATGTAGTTATCGTTTTCAAAAGGTTTTCGGTTATAAATCGTCAGGTGCATGAGCTCAAAATATTTGGATCTCAAAATGATTTTTTGTTGCTGCACTATGGATATAGGCGAAGATTTTTCAAGCCTTCTATTTTGTTTTTTTTATTTTTTCCCAAGGATCATTTCAGCTTTAATGCAAATATCAGAATAGCTGTAATGAGATTATGATTGCAGTGATTATATTTGCCATTTAGTTATTTTATTATTATTATTATTATGGATAATCAGTGGTAGCATTGTGAAATTATAACTATGCATGGATTTGTTGCAGACATGTTTATTATACTGTATATGAACAGAATAATTTCCCTAAAATACATCAATAGGAAAAAAGTATTCAGACATTTCATTTTGGTTATTTAATATACTTTAGTGCATGTATATCAACTTCAAAATTAAACACTCAATATCTTAAAGTTGATGAATATGAGCAATAAAGTATGTATTTGTTAGCATTACAAAGATTTATTTAAAAAATCTATATCCAGACACTACAAACTGAAAAGCTGGCCCATTCTCCTTTTAAATCATCTTCAGTTTCCCAGGGTAACAAGGGTCCCTCTGACGAACTCGCAGATTGAAAATTTCCTATAAATGTTGAATGGGATTCAAGCCAGGAGATTGACTTGGCAATGTAAGGGCTTCTTCAACTGTTTTGGCTGTATGTTTAGGGCTTGTTGTCTTGTTAACACATCCATCTTTTCCCCAGATTCAGTTTTTGGCCAGAAAAATTAAATCTTCCTGTAATCACTCCATCCATGATTCCTTCGATGACATTCACACCCCGGTACTATTTGCAGAGAAGCAGCACTTGATCATGACCTTCCAACCTCCATATCGGTTCATGTGTGTGGGTGTCGGGATCATATAGTACATGCAACCCTTCTTTCTCGTCATGTGATGAGATGAATTATTGCCAAAATGTAATTTTTCGTTTTTTTAGAGAAGAGTTCATGGTTCCAAAACAGTTCAGATTTGTCCAAATGCTTTTAAGTGCGCATCTCTTGTGTTCTCTTTTTTTAGCAGAGGAGTTTTGCATGAGGCGTAGGAAGAAAGCTGATTGTGATGCTTATTGTTCTCTGTGTAGCGGTTGTTCAAGCTTCTTTCGGGTCATCCTACAAATCTTTTTACTTGGCTGCTGGCTACTTTTTCACCTTCGTTATCATTAGTCAGAAAGCACATTGTGAAATCTCCCAGGGCAAACCTGTGCAGGGACAATTAGTTGTGATTACATCAACATTCCTCCTGTGCATGATGGAACCAATTGTACTGACATGGATCTTCATGGCCATTGCTAGGATTCTGTAAATATTTCCATTCAAACGTTTGGAATCACCTTCACCTTTATTATTGCATTTGCACAGTTTTGGAAATGTAGCCATGGAGATTTGTGTTAATTCAGCCATAAGAGTATTAGTAAGTCGAGGGACTAATGCTGGGTGAGAAGGCCTGTTCCACTGTGGGTGTTCCATTTCATCCCAGGGGTGTTTGGGTGTGTATGCTCAAGTTCGTGTACTCCAACCATAGCAAAACATGTCTTCATCGGCTTTCCTTATGCACAGGAGCATTGTCATGCTGGAAGATTGATGAACCACCTAGTTAGCCTCTTGGTTCCAATGAAGGACAATTGTAATGCTACAGCATACAAAGACATTCTTGTGTCCAAGTGTTTGTGTAAAGGATTTTAGTGTGATGGCGTACACGAACTTTTGGTCACATAGTGTATTTCAACTTAGTATTAATCAGCTTAAAGTTTTGCCAGTAGACATGTTATGTCTGAGCTTTGTCCATATTATTTCTTGCTTCATTTTTGAACAGAAATATACATCTGTTCTAAATCTTTTCCCAGCCATTTAGCCTCAACTATATACCATCAATCCCAACAAACTTTGATGAATGAAACAGACATTTTACAATATAATGAAAATTTCGAATGATTCATCCTTAGTGATGATATTACCTTTTGTAATACAAATAATACATGTATAGAAAAAAACATTCCTATATTTAAAGATTTCTTTAATGTAAGCCATTATTGCTACATTGTATTAACTTTTACAAAATCACTGGTCTTACCTCTCTTTTTAAAAAATACCTATTTCCCTTTTTCTGTTAAGAGAACTTTATTCTGACTCACTCACTCACTCAATATTTTTCCCCACCTCTTCCTCTCAGCCAGGGTTGTGTTGGACTCAGAGTCTATCCTGGAACATTGTGCATAATGCAGAAAATTGCCTTAGATGGGTCAGAGTTTTCTCCTTAAAGGCTAAATATAGGATTACAAATGGATTTGTTCAAAGTAGGCCTGAGGGAATTTCATGTATTAGCCGTGTGGCATCTGGATATTCTGACAATCCACATGAAATGCTTTCAGTTATTCAAATTAGCCATTTAACTGAGCAATATGGTAAATACTATTAGAATATACCATATAGAAAGCAAAACAATATACCATTAGAAAGCATAAAATCCTCTGATTTGTTTCACAATACCATTGGATGAATTGGTTATTCGCAGCAGTTACAATAGCTTAATTTGTGACTGAATGATCTAGTGCTGGCATATAACCAGTGTAATAACATATAATAACATTTTTAAAAATACATATGTGCAATTTTTTTTTCATAGCTTTAAGATTAAGATTGACTAGCGTTGAATAAGGCCTGTGGCCTGGTAGACTTTGAGGCCATCTTGCTGAACTGAAACTGATCAGAGGTGTATAATAGAAGCGGAAATAAAATTCCTTATTCTAGCCTCTACTCTGTAACTCTCAAGCATGAGGACCAATGTATGCAGGAAAATTAACCATTTGGAACTGGGTATGCTGTTCCATGGAAAATGGACAGAAGCTTATTGCGTGATCTTTATTCATATTGCCTGATCAGCATGAAAGCTATTTCACAAAAAGGTGAAGTGGATTTTTCCAACATTCTTTTTTACAAATCATTTTTAACAAGGGGTGCCAATAATTGAGAGCACTTGAGCGATTGAGTTTGTAGCTTGGGTAGATACAGTATATAGGAATTCAATACAATTCAATTGTATTTGTATAGCGCTTTGAACAATTGACATTGTCCCAAAGTAGCTTTACACAATCAAAAGAATTATTGAAGTTTGTATGAAATTTTAATGTGTATGAATCAGAATTATAGGACTGTCCCTGATGAGCAAGCCGAGGACGATGGCGGCAGTGGCAAGGAAAAACTCCCTGAGATGGCAGTAGGAAGACCAACTATCATGTCTCAATAAGAATAAAACATGCGTACAATCATTTGAACCTCTTAGATCTATTTACAAATGAAGCAAAAATAAAAATAACATACAGTATAGTATACAGTATTTGTCCTCTCCCTTTATCACACAGCTCAGTCTGGATGTATCCCATGCTTTTAGCAGCTGTTTGTACCCGACAGTTCTGTGAATGTGCACTGCTGTTGAGATGACCAGGGACACTTGTCCACTCTCACTAGGCGCGTTTGACTGTGCCTCGGCCCGACAGCCCAATCGCCAACACCATCTGTTCCCGCTACTGCTCCGTAGACAAACACAGTCACGGAGCTCTAATGGGGCGCACAACGAAGCCTGTGACCTTGACACTGCTCAAGTGTGTGTTCCAGAGAGAGGCAGAGAGAGATGGATGATAGGTATAACGGAGTGTGATTTTGCTTTGTCAGTGCAAAACACTAGCGCAGGTTGCCTGGCAACACTTTTTACCTTAGCGATTGAGTGAGGATGGTAGATGGAGTTCTTCGGAGAGCTTTGACAGACTTGGATAAATGAGGACTGCTGGAGAGAAAAAAAAAAACAAGGGGATGTTTAAACCCGATGTTTACTGTAAAGGCGTGTTTTTGTGAACATGAGAATGTTTTGTCATGCGTTTCCGGTTTATGGATGTTTGCATTCTCCTCAAGTATTTGTAGATGCAGAAATGCAGGTTTGCTATGGACCGTGCACAAAAAATTAAGCAATGTGGCGTATGATTATTTTTAATTATTGTAATTGTAGCCACAAAAGACAATAGAATAAGAGTGAGAATAATGTTTCCACTCTTTTCAGTGAACATGCAGATCCCATTCAATGCCCTTGTAAAACGTATTTATTTATTTATTTACACAGGGAACATTCTCCTTTTGCTAAATCAAATACCACCAAACATCCCTGTAATATAACAGCCGCCCCACCTTCGCCATGGCCTTTGGATTTATTTTGTTATGTGATATGATTTAGAAGCTGTAATATCATTAACCTTTAGCAATGCGGAAAATCTTTAAGCTACATTACACTGGTTAGCTAGCTACCTAACCTACTGGTTCATTTTTCTTCTGTGTAGTGAGATTTTTTTTTTTACAATTTCTTATGTCTACCGGTGTAAGGCTAAATTTAACATTGTTCTCCTATATTCACTTTTAACCTCGCCAAACCCATAGTGATGTGTGAGGATCTCTAATATTCTATATATACTGTATAAGCTCTTAGGAATGTTATTTACGACCATATGAAATAGCAAGACTAACATGTATTTTTGTATTCTATGGTTTCATTTCATTTAGGGAGTGTTTTTATGCAAAAAAAAAAAAAAAAGGGGATTTTGCATGCACGTGTATCATTTCTGCCCAGAGGCTGAGTATCGTCATGAATTTCAAATATTAGGGTTTCTTTTCATTTCAGACGGAAGACAGAGTGCCACAGTAGGTAGTACTTGTGCCTAGCAGCTCCTGGGTTTGGGGTTTGATCTTAAAATCTGTTTGTATGGGTTTACTGTTAGCTCTCCCTGTGTTGTCTTCCAAATATTCGGTTTCCTTCCACCTTCATCAAAAAGTGTGAATAAGTGTGTGAGTGTGCGCGTTGCTTTGCAGTGGACCGGTGTTTTCCTCATGGTGTAAAACAGGATTCAGGGATTCACCACAACCCTGACCGGGATAAAGCAGTTACTAAAGCTAAACATGAAAGAATAATTCAGTTTAAGAGATGTATTAATGTATGCATGAGATCCAGGGACTTTTCAGAGTGTGTGTTAGAGTTGCTCATCTGTGTTGTTTCATGAAATCAATGATCTTGCGGTGTTTAATTCCATCCCACATAATCGATCGAACACATCACTCTGTCTTTTTTAGATTCTCATGCTCGCCAGTTCAAATGAGTTCGAATCCCTAGAACTGCCAAAGGATTATTTTTGGTTTCCTCTGAAATACCTCATCTGCTAAACGCTTGCACTGTACTTTGCCTCACATTTCATTGAAAAAAAGAAAAAAAAGAAAAGCAAATTCAGTAACTAGGAGTGTGCTGTGCTGCTCAATATATTATACAGTATATATATATATATATATATATATGCTCAAATATTATACAGTATATATTCTTTCCATGGATATTAAAGTATGACCCCCCCATGTTTCACAGTCTTCAAACTACAAGAAAGAAAACAAAAGGCAAGCAAGAAATGTAAGCCAGAGATCGCTGTCCCTAGCAGCATTTTGGTCTTGTCTCATGGACTGAACACTGCTGAAGCCTGTGTAACGGCTTTGCTCCGCTACACCCATCTCCATTTTTGACATCCCTTTCTCTGCAGCAGCCTCTGGGACTGACATAACCATCAGCAGATGTTGATCCGGGTCACAAGAGCTATGTCATAAGTTCAATTCCTACCAGTGTCACTCACTGGAACGTAACCAAACTCACATCCAGCTGCTGACTGGTGTGGAGTAGCCATCTTATGTCACTTTGCAGAATGATGCACTTTGACAGCAAGCACAGTGGGCAAACTGAAATTTCCTAGAGATTTTTTCGTGTCCTTAGAGAGATTCTCTTTGGCAGCTTTGCAATCGTATCATGGAGTAGGGTCAGAATGACATAATGACATATTGTAATACTTTATTTAATGATACTGTACTTTTACAGTTAGCTTTTAATGTCACTGTACTTAGTTTATTATAATACTGCCCCTGTTGTGATTGGTTTTAATCTCAGTTTTTTTGGGACAGGTACTGTAATCCTGCGGTTCTAACGTTTGACCAATTGTCATGTTTAACCTTTTGTTGAACTTCTATTATTCTTAAGAAGAAAAAATTATAATAAAAAAAATCACCACATCTGTAAATCTGTACCTCCATATTTGCTAGTTTCCAGTATAAGGGGAAAAAACAGCTCTAATCCTGGCCTGGCACATTGCATGATGACCCTGCTCTCTGATAAATAATTAAAAACCAATCTACAGAATTATATTAGGTCTCATTTTTTTCCATTAGAGCTACGAATAATGAAATCACATAAATTAATTATAAGTGAATTTACATAATGAACATATTACGAATAGTTATGACTTGGGGCCTAAATCTCATATTTTTCTTGGGCTGATGAAAAAAAACAAAGAGCAAAAAAAAAAAAACATCACAGCAAGATGACTTAACGATTAAAGGTGCTGTGCTGATTTAAAGTTCTTAATATAGCTACTCTATAACTGTACAGATACAAGTTAAATGATACTGTATATAACAATATGAATACTGTTATTATCATTACTACTATCAACTATTCAGATTTAATTTTCCAGTTACTATGGTCAAGTAAATTTATCTTGTGGTGTGTGTAGTGTAAAAACAGTAAAGTAGTTTGTATAGTCTGTATGATGGTGGTGGTGCAGTGCAACACAGCTCCAGAGTCAACCGTTTCAATCCTGAGCTCAGGTTACTGTCTGCCTGGAGTTATTTATATTCTCCAGTCCTACCCAGGATATGGTTACTAAAGATGAATGAATAAATGAATGAATGTGTATAGTTGCTTATATAATTTATAACGTGGTACAGTATATATGAAATGGTATCACCTTTAGAAAAATCTTAAAGGAAAGAAATTGGGTTTTATAGGTATGTAGTAGCTAAAGCTTCTGTAATAAATAAGTATGGAATATATACAGTACATCTCATCCACTCTGTGTTAACTGTATTATAATATAATATTTTCACATTCTGCCTCGCTGTATTTATTATTTAGGCACATTTAGACTAATGACAGTCACTTTATTGTCATCACCCAAATAGAATGTACAAAGAAAGTGAGAGTGAGTAAAGAAAGGAAAAGAAGATACAGAAATGAGTGTGAGTGTGTGTATGTGTGTGTGGGCTGCGATGGATTGGCACCCCATCCAGGGTGTACCCCTCCTTGTGGCTTAAGTCTCCTGTGATAGGCTCCAGGTTTCCCGCGACCCTGCGTATAGCCGATGCATTCTCTGTGTATTGTATCTTTCTTTGTTTAAATATTTTTTGTCAGATGTCTTTGCTCATTTTTAGCATAAAAAATTGCAAAATTATCTGAGAACTGAATATGAAAATGCAAAACTTAAATGAGTTAAAATGTATCACAATATATACTGTAACAGTCTTATATTTGGTTTATTGTAATTTTATCATAACATAATCCTAGATAGTTGGACTTATATTCAAGATATTTGCAAATTTACATTTTATTTATTTATTAACTCATTAATGACAGTGCACACTTGAGCTGGCATGGACTCCACAAGTTTGTGCCAAGCCTTATGATTCATGTTAGATCAACTTTATTGTCCTCTGAACACAAGGATAAATAGAAAATTTCTCAACAGAAAATGAACACATTTACATAAGGTGCATAGGACAGGATGACTGGTATAACTACTAACTAATTACTCCAGGAAATTACTTTACTACTTAAAATTTAATTAAAATTGTGAAAGTTGTGACCAACCTTTTTGAATATAGGTTTAGTGTTTTGCTTTCATTCTTTCCTCACCTACTTTTTCTTCTCTCTCTTTCCCTTCTTGCTCGATTCATCTATATGATCTTTCTTTTCCCCTTCTGTCTTTTCTTCTTTTTTCTCCATTCCCTTTCTTTCTTCGTTTTCTTTTCCTTTCTGTTCTCCATTTCTCTTTAATTTTTTACTTTTGCCCTTATCTTCTTGTTCCTTTCTCATCTTTCTTTACCTCATTTTTCTTTTTTCATTCTCCTAACCCCCCCTCTCTCTGGTCCTTCTTTTATGTTTCCTTTCTTTACTCACTTTCTTTATTTTTCCTTTCTTTTCCTTTCACTTCTCGGTTTCGTCTTTTTCTTTCTTACTTACTTTCTTCTCTCTCCTCATTTTCATTTTGTTTCTTCCTTAACCTAATTATTTTCTGTCCTTATTATATTCCTCCTTCTCTCTGCTGCTTTTTCCCCTTTTCATTTCTCTTTCCTTTTTTATTTTCTTTTCCTTTCACATCTCATTTTCGTATTTTTCCTTCTCCTCATTTAATCATTTCTCTTTCTCTGTATCATCTTTTCCTTTTTTTTACTCCCACTTGCTTTCTTTGTACTTTCTTTTCCTCTCACTTCTCATTTTTGTTTCTTCTTCTCTGCTTCTATCCTTCTTTAATTTCTCTTCATTCTCTGGTTCTCAGTTTCGACTTCTTTGTTCATCTACTCCTCTCTTAACCTGAAGACTACACATACTGTATTAGTCCATGATGTTGTGAGGAAAAGGCAGCACATGTCGACAGGTGCCGCCAAAACACTGCGCGCGCGCTCCTCCTCCTCCACCGCGCGCGCACAAACACACCATATGGCTTCACCGCGATTTTCTTATTTCAGCAAATTTTATGAGCTCGGTTCAGACTGTACACACATCATGCTGAACCAGAATGTACAAGTTATCCAGCTCCTGCTCGTGTCAGAGATACAGCACACAACACACCCTGGACTTCTCTCTCTTCTTCTTGTAATAAACTTCGTCTTTTCTTTCGTGTAGTAATTCAGACTTTTAAAAAATAATAATAATATTATGATTTTTTTTTTTTTTTTTATAAGACACGACAGCGCGCCTCTGTAGCCGCTTGTCCTCTGTAGTTTTATCGTTCGGTTGGTAAACTGCTGTCCAGGTTCTTGCGGTTGTGTCCGACTTGAGCTTCCTCGCCGCATCCTGCAGATGTGCAGGTCTGCGCGCGCGCGCTCCCACACACACACAGGCACATGCACATGCGCGCGCTCTCTCGCACATACACGCGCGCACGCACTTGCACATGCGCTCGCGCGGGCGGCAAGGTGCGTTCCTAGTAATGTAAATCCGGAGCATTTAATTGCGCAGGTTAAGGAGTGTGTGTGTGAGATCTGTTTGAAGCGCGTCCGCTCTGAACCCGCGTGGATCCTCAGCAGGAATCCGGGGCTGTGAGTGGATTTGTGGACTTGACGCGATGCTGTCAGACTCAGAGGCGGAGAGTGGATGACCCGGGCTGCAGAAGATGCGAGGATCAGTGACATTCTCCTCCATCCGCTGCTGGCAAGAAGGAGTGAAGAAACTTTTCTAAATCTAAATGAGAAATTCCAAGTTGTGATTTTCATTAATCGCCTGGTCGCGATGAGAGATACTGTGTCACCATGAAGCTTCTGCAGTTGATTGTTTTGTGCGGGTTTCTGAACACTCAGATCAATGGTGAGTTTTTATTATTTATTTATTTTGTATTTATTTAGTAAGTAAGAATCATCCACAGAATATTGTTTCAAGTTCCATCAGTGCAATTTTCTATTGTATGGGCTCATGCAATACAGTTCAATTACAGTTTATTATATAAAATTTAAAAAAAATTAAAATCTCATATGAACTAATGAAGCTGCATCTTATGTCTAAACTGTAGTCAACATTTCAGCCATGTACCATGCATCCCGGTGACATGGTGGTGTAGTGGTCAGCTCTATCCCCTTGCACCTCCAGGGTCCGGGTTCGATCCCCACCTCGGCGTCTGTGTGCATGTTCTCCCTGGTGCTTGGTGGGTTTTCTCTGGGTCCTTTGATTTCCTCCCACAGTGCAAAGACATGCGGATTAGGCTAACTGGTGTTCCCAAATTGACCGTAGTGTGTGAAGGTTGACCGGAGGTCCTACCACGGTCGTAAAATGGGAATAAATACAATGGTAATCACTATTATTTTCTACGGTCCCTGGTCTCTGTTCTATGGTCCCTGGTTGGACTACAGAGGTTCCTAGTTACAGTATATGAATGGATGGATGGAGCATACATCTTATTTTTGTTAATATTAAACTCTACTGTACAACCTGACAAGTTTTTTTTCCAGCTTTTTATACTGTTTCAGGTAAATTCCCTATTATCTATCCTTCTTTTCTATAATAAATCCAAACACAGGAGATCTGTACAAGTGCATATATACTGTACAGGGAAACTATATCTTCCTACTCTTTATATAGATATCACAGCTCACATTGAATTGAGCCACTGCTATCGATTTTAGCACTTTCTTCCAAAGGTTACTGTGAGAGTATTATAGCTTGTATCGACTACAGACTAGACCTGGAGACACGGATGAAACAGGATAAAATTCACTGTATATTAACTGTACGAGCCCGATATTACTGTACATCAGGGTACAGTATCAGAAAACTGTACTATTCCCAGTCACTGGGCTGGGTGGTACCGTCTTTAGTCTATCTTTAGAATGTACTGTACCTTTATAGTCACCATACACTATGGGTGCTTTTGGTCTACTTTTATTTAGATTCAAGGTCAAATTCTATTTCTTAAATTGAATTATAACAATAAATAATAAAAGCGCATAAGATAGACCCTTGCTGTTACTACGTCACTGACAGGGAAAAGTATAGTTCAGTACTTATAAATAATAATAATTATTATTATGAATATTATTATGATTATTATTATTATTATGATGATGATTATTATTATGATTATTATTATTATTATGATTATTATTTATGAGTTCATGCTTAGAATCACTAAAAAGTAATCAAGGATAAATGCTAGGATTCAATGAAATGATTTAGGAAATTATTTTGTATATATGTCTTAAAAAGCTTATTTATGGCTTTTGGTTTATTTAAACAATGAAGAATTTCCTTGCAGTGGTACAGTAGTGTTCTCACCTTACAATTCCAGGGTTTGCGGTTTCTGTCTATTTGGAGTTCTGCATGTTCTCCCTGTGTCCATGTGGGTTTGCTAGTGGTCCAGTTTCCTTCCACCTCTCAAATACATGCCAGTAGGTAAATTGGCTACTCTAGATTGCCCTTGCCCCTAGGTGTGTGTGTGTGTGTGTGTGCATGGTACTCTGTGATAGGATGGCATCCTGCTCATGGTGTATGCCTGCCTCATGCCCAGTGCCACTCGCACTGCAGTGCCGCCCGTTACTAAAGATAAACAAATCATTAAATGAAATAAAGACTATTATTTCATGACTGAATTATAGCTTGTATTACTAACTACTTTCACATACTGTACTGTAGTATACTGCCACACCCCTGTCTGCAAATGCTCAATTCATAAATAATTAATGAATAGCTTTAAATCGATATTAGTGAAATTTTAATACAATACCAGTATTATAGCACTGAGTACTGTACATGATAGTGAACCAATACGGACTTCCTCTTAATATTGCCTGAATGCGTCTGATGCTAAGTTATCCAAAGAAGTCTGGCGTCTGACAGGCTTTAAGATGAGCTCTGACCTAAGTTCAGCGAAAGTAATGTACAGTATGTTCACAGCATTTCATTTGTCAGTGCCTTGATTGGTAAAATGCAGTTTTATAATACAGAATCTGAGCACTTCTAAAAAGTCTCAGAAACAAAATAGGCTACTAAATCCTTCCTTGTCACTTTCAGAGATACACCTTTTCTATCATTCTATCTCTTTCCTCTAAAAAGTAAAGGTATAAGGTAAAAAATGATGGTCCGGTATCCAAGGTTACATCTGAAAGATTTAAATGACATATTAAATGGGAAAAAGCTAAAATATTCCTTTTATGCGTGAAATACGTATCAATGACTTTTGCTCATGTTGAGAACATTTTTGATTTTTCTCTATATCACTGTGCATGTGCAGGTACCGTAAATATTAATGAAATTAATGTTTTGTCATATATAACCTCTCTATCCTTTTACCTTTTATTGGAACTGGTGAGCTTGTTTCACTTACACACAGAAGTAGCCATAGCACAGAATAAAATGCTTAATGATTAAAAATTTTTGTTGCCTTTAACACGACAAATACTCAAACACTATATATTATTGTATATATTCAGATACAGTACAGACAAACACCCTTCCCAACAGTGTTTGACTGATGGTACTTAGTAACCTAGTAACCACTGTAAGCATCTATCCTAAGACGGAAACGTCAAAGCATTTTTAAAGAGATAAAAACGTCTGCCAAATGCTTAAAATGTTTCATTTTAATAAACTTTGTCCTGTCTTATTATAAATGTGCACAGTGACTGTCAGTGAATATTTGTCCAACAGCTACATGCATTTGTGAAGCTACAGTGAACCAGTAGTATATTTCTTCCATAGTAGGTCTATGTGTAGCAAAGTTCAGAACGACCATTTCTCTTCATTGTCTTCTTAACACCTCATGTGTAGTCTTGGTGTGAGTGTTTGCTCACTGTATCCAAACATGATAATACAGTACATGACGGTGCTACAACCTCAACCTTGGCTATGAAATATCCTGGTTGATTTAGAAGCTCGTTAAATGATGCCCACGGTGCTTTCCTGATTGAGTTCTTAATATAATACTGACTGCCCATTTTTTTAAAAATACCACCCATCATGCTTTCTGCAATGCCTCATATCATATCAGGATCTCTATACAGGCAGCATGTACAGAATCAGGGTTGACTGGGATTCGAATTACAGGCAGCAGTCAGTAGTATATATTGTCAGTTGTTTGGAATGCACTGGGTCTGGCTCCATGGAGTTAAAAAAAAAAATCCTGAGCCTTCACTATCATCAGTCATGTCCTTAATGGGAAATGAGATGTAGGCTGCAGAGGGAATGAAGCAGTGGAAACTGCTACTGCAGTCCACCAAATCCCATTCTCCATGGCTTAATGGCTGACGGTAGAGTAACACTGAGTAAATAATCGGTATTGCTTTCATCTTTCTGTGCTGTAAGCTGCAGCCCCGGTGTCCAAATTGCATTCCGGCCTCACAGCGGATTTATTGAATTGACATCAGGAACATGGCACAACTGTGCCCTAAACCACTCAGCAAGTGAACTTGTTATAACCAGCACCTGCTGTTTCTGAATTTTCAGAAGAACCTTAGCGCCAGGATACCGGCTGAGCTTCTGCTTGTGCATGGACTTCAGGAGGAAGCTATACTTACAGCAAAAACATGGCATGTATAGGAAGCCTGTCAAATCCGACAAGGTGCTGAAGGGTCATGCATTCCATCATCGCGCCCATCTGCCTTGCCATTTGCTTACGCAGTTCACACGGTAACGTCGATTTGAAAAGATGTACTCATACATCTAGCATGCGTATAATGGCACATACAGTGGGTGTGGGTTACTACATGTGCTCTAAAGCCTCAATCCCTGGCTGTCAATCGTGCATCTGCCTACATGACAGACCCACACACATGGTGCACATCTCTTCAATTCGCACTTTTCCTTTCCTCTTTCCTGAGGGAACAATCTAAATCTAGGGTATGCGTATAATGATGCGAAAGACTGCCAGCTTGTCGGAAGAGTTGGTGTTTTTTCTGTTTTGTGGATGAAAGCTTATGAAATCTGGGCATTCATATGTACAGAAGCGCTGAAGGGATTAATGAACCAACAGCAGTCTGAGCGAGCAGTTGATCATGTTTATGCAAGAAGCTCCGCGATCGAGTGAGCCGAGTCGTCAGACTCAGTCTTTATGTTGGGAATTGCTTCGGTCAGACAGGCCTGCAGACAGTCAGTTAAGCAGACAGTCTAGAGAATGAGGTCTTGAAATTGCGCTAGTGATGGAATTTCATATATCGAGGCTCTGGCGTTAAATCTTTAATGCGGTCTACTGGCACGGCATGTCAGGAATGAGACGGTGGCTTTAACTGTTATGTTGCGGCGACGGAATCTGTTCTCATTAGTGTGCTCATTTGCATGTTGTAGGCGAGAGCTTTGACCCAGCGTCTCTCATTTCACTCATTTCATGGCTCCAAATTGAACAAACTATCATTTCCACATATAGCAATATTTAATAGAAATATTGTTCAGGTCTGATAGTGGAGCTGTGAAACAGAGACACTATTAATGAAAATCACACGTACTAATCCAACGAGCACACATCCATTTATATGGAAATACAGTATGCGTTTAAGAAAGCACATACACACGTGTGCGATTGTATGCACGCGCAGGCTCCCACGGTTTTTTCAGCCAGGAGGAGACGGTAGAGCGTTTGAGTGAGCCTCTTAATAAAATAGCTGATTGAACTCCTTCGCTCCTGTGGGAATATCATAAATATTACATGTACCTTGCACTGTCTGTCTTTCTAACTGAGACGATCTGGTCACGATAGACGCCTGGCCTGACTCTAGAGAGCATATCATATACTGTATAGAAGCATGTAGTTAATAGGCATCATCATGAATTTATTCATTATATATAGTAGCTTTTATTAATTAATATAATTTTTTTTTAACAACGCTCAATATCTGCTAATAGTTGCACCCTTGCTTCATCTCTCTTCAGTTCTTTCACCTCTTCATCTGTAAGCTCTGCTCAAACAGACCAGATCAGTTCCTAAGGATTCAACTTTCATACAAATTCCACCACCATAATAATTCCAGGCTAGTATTACCTCATCAGCATGGTACAACCAATAACGAAGATAATGCATCGACCAAGACGCTTTCAAAAGACTTCCTAGACAGATCAAAAATATGTTTATATAAAATATCAAAATATAAACAAATTCCATGTGATTCAGGGTGAAGTATTCCTTTAATCATTTTTTAATTAACCCTGACATTTTTTTCTGTAGCTGTATTGACACATTTTCCATTATTTTTTAGAGCAGTGTTCTTGTATCTTATATATTTTGTATAATTTTTAATAAATACACAATAACCATAACCATTATATTATGCTTTTATCTAAATTATTAGCATATAAATATTATTTGATTGCTTGAACATCCTGATGTCTGGCACAAAACCCCCCAATTTCTTTTATATCTACAAAGACATCATTTAATTGAAAAAAAAAAGTTTTTTTTTTACCTTGCTACTCTTATGTCATCCTGATATAAATCAGTAGCGTCCCAGGCATTTAAGTATGATTTTTCTAAGTAATTTTCAAGATCATTCCAATATGAATTTTAGCATTGTTCCACTTTTTTTTTTATTGTTTTTTACACAGCAAACACATAATGTGACAACATTGCTATGGCACCCCTCAGGGAACAGGGAAGAAAAAAAAATAAAGAGAAAATGGGATGTCAAATATGATCTTTCACAGATTGTGTAGCATCTGTAACAGTTCAGAAATATATTCAACTACCTGCTTCCAAATTGTTGCTAACACTGAGATGAAACAGGAGGAGTGAGGTTAAAAAGCTCCTGAATCAAGATGATGTGTTGTTGAAAAGATGAAGAGTATAAATATGCTTTTTTTTTTTTTAAATAATCCTAACATTCCCTTGTTTTGTTATTCCCAGGATCTCGTATCCGTCAGGAGGACTATCCACCCCGGATCGTGGAGCACCCATCAGACCTGATCGTGTCGAAGGGTGAGCCGGCCACTCTGAACTGTAAGGCCGAGGGCCGTCCGGCACCAACCATCGAGTGGTACAAAGATGGCGAGCGTGTGGAGACAGACAGGGACAACCCACGCTCACACCGTATGCTCCTGCCCAGCGGCTCACTCTTCTTCCTGCGCATCGTGCACGGCCGCCGGAGCAAACCCGATGACGGCAGCTACGTGTGTGTGGCCAGGAACTATCTTGGGGAGGCGGTCAGTCACAATGCATCACTGGAAGTGGCATGTGAGTACTTCCTTAGTTTGACAGCTCTCTATTTTCAGTTATTAAAAGACCCTCTGCGGAAAGGGTTTCGTTTTTGTTGGGATTAACTGATACCAGTACTGGTTCCTGGTTTTGGTATCATACCATGCTCATTTACAATACTTGTACTGAAAAAAAAGGCTTCAACATAAATGTCTAATTCTACATAATACTATGTGTCCTAAGTTGTATGATAAAACAAGAAATTAACAGACCTAACAAATTAACAGTAATCTACTGTAGACATGTTTCATCAAGAGGACAAAATCTACTGGATCTTACTATGGTACAAATACCGTTTAAACTCCATATCTTGTACAGGGTGCCTGGAGACTATCCCAGGGGACTCTGGCACTAGGCAGGGTAGACCCTGGACAGGGTGCCATCCCATTTACAGGCCACAAAAACACAACAAATACACACACACACAGTAGGGGCATTGTGGAAATGCCAAATAGCGTAATCTGTATGTCTTTGGACTGTGTGGCGAAACCGGTGTAAACCCACCAAGCACAGAGAACATGCAAACTCCACCCACACATACCCAAAGTCCCGGAGTTGCGCGGCCACAGCACTAACCACTATGCCTAGTACAAGTAAACTGATATGTAAAACTTGCGACGAAATCTTCACCGCCAGAGCACAGAGCAGGAACTAATCCTTAAGCAAATGATGGCTAGGAGAAGAAAATGCTGAGTGAGTGAAAAATAATAAAACTTAACTGGGAAATTATTTTGGGAAATCCTAACTATTGGTTGTTGACGGTCAGGGTTTTCAATGCAATAAAAACCATAAAACTTCCTTTTTTTTCTCTTTACATTTATACAAAAGCTTTATGAAACAAAACTTACTCTTTTTTCTCTAAGCTAATGTAGCTAATATTCTCCTTTTGAAATCAACTAGTTCCAACAAGTACCAAAAGTTCAGTTTACAATGCATCATCAGCCTCCTTGTGTATCTTGTGTCAGTTTCATTTCGGTAGTTGGTGAGACCACCTTAAGTCCATGAATGCAGGGGAAACTTCAGCGGCATTAACAGACTGTAAATAACATTCACCTTGGATTCAACATTCTCCAAAAGTCCGTCAAGCACATTTTCTTCATTCATGGCAGCTGAGCATTCACCAGGATCGCTTTTTGCTTCACATTTCAGGTGGCAGAAAGAGGAGATTTTATAGAATGTGGTCATTCATTGTCATGCTTTGTCAAAAAGTTCAAAGCTCCTGGAAAAGGATACAGCTGTTAAAATGGAATGTTTTGTTATAACCTTGTCCGTCTGAGGAGAATAATGTGCCTGAAGAAAATGTCACACACACACACACACACACACACACACACACACACACAAAAAGAGTCAATGCTGGAAAGGCACAGGAACATTGAGTGCACCACAGCGCACCATACACGGGGCCAAGCAGGGACCTACTGTAGGTGGTTTTGGTGCTATAGTTTTTAATCTTATTGTTGCTCAGTGTATATAGTGTTTGTGAGAGGGATTAGTCTGTGTCAACCATTTTTACAGCTAGTTTGTAGTTTTGTGCACATTTATTTTTATACACCGCAGCCAATGGTAGCGCAATATGAGTATGCTTGTTAACATTCTGTGCCAGGAGGCAGAAGGCTGTGAGTTCGAGACAGCCTCTTGAGTAAAACCCTCAAGTGCTCGACTATACACTTGGATTGGATTAGACCTCCCTCTATAACATGCTTTGGATAAAAGCATGCGCACAATGAATGAATATCAAAATGTAAGTTGGCTTTGTGCCACCCTTCCCAAACGTTGAATGCAGTTTGCGATGGAATTTTCAACAGCTTTAACATTTTTCCAATTACTTCTATAACAGCTGGGTAATACATTTTTAATTTCATGGAGAGAGCTTATTACTGAAAGCCAAATTAAGATCAGCGGAATAGATTTTTTTGAACACAATTTCTTTTGTGTTTGTGGGTGTGTGCTAGTTGTGTGTGTGTGTGTGTGTGTGTGTGTGTGTGCATGTGTGTGTGTGTGCATGCATGCATGTAATAGCTTTAGGCTGTGTGAAATCCGTTGGTCCTAACGGCCTGACACAAGCCTGATCTATAGAGTGTCATTACTCCCTGGGTTCCAGGAACCTACTTGACGGAAAAGCCATGAAACATTGATGAGGTCTCTTTATTATTCTCTTATTTATTTTGCCGTTTCCAGACGCTCTTCTAGGTGGCTCTTGTTTTGCCCAAAGAAAGGAGTCTTGGTTAAATGAGCCGTTTAATTTTTCAGAGCATCTGACTGTGGGCTCGAGTAGGTTATGATGTCAGCAGGTTAGCAGCTCCGGCAGAGAGTTTATGAGAACAGGAGCTCTGACCATGAAAGGAGATGGAGCTGAAATTATATGGAGGACTTAATAGTGTGACCGCCATCCATTAAAGAATAAAACAAATTAGATCAACACTGTCTTAACAATGAACGACTTAATGTATTCGTGAATTATTTTATGAAATTTGCAGCCTGAATTATTATTATTATTATTTTTTTTTTCCCCCCAAAGCCCTAATGCTTAAAACAGCACGTTACCATAAAACAGCGAGGCTTACAGCTTGATTATACCGTAACGTCGATGCGTTCTTGATTTTCTATAACAAGAGCTCTGACAGTATTTCCAGCTGCAAGACAAGTCACGTGTTTATATTAATGCACGCGTTCGTACATTGCCGTTGCTATAGTAACAGCTCGTTCTCTGGGACTTGTCTGGTTGGTGTTCCACATGAACAGTTTTAAATTGCATATAGCTGTTGATATAGCGAAGAGACATTTATTAGGCATTTTTAGAAGAAGCGTCCAGTATCTGTGCTTCATAGCAGATAAAGATTCGACTTTGTGTTCCGTATAAAGAAATTGAGTTAACACAATTTAGTTTTTTTTTCAACATCAAACATCATGATCTGATCATGTGCTTGTTTTGTTTAAGCCTTTTATAAAATCAAACCCTGCGCTCTCACCCGAGCACCGGATCAAACCTGAACTCTGGGTCAGAGACTTGTGAAGGAGCGTCACCTGCTGTGTTGTCATGTCACACTTAATTTAATCAGGTTAATTTAGTACCATAGTTATTTCACCTGAACATGCTTGTATGGTCTTATAATGTGATTGGATCACGTTGGATCAGACTCACGGTACATAATTTAAACTAGTACTTTTGAAATTTGATTGAAGACATTTCAAGGACGGTACGGTAGTCGCAGTAAAATATTTGAATGACCTCCTTTATGCCATTTCCACATGTTGGGTCCATTAAAGGAGTTCCTGGGAGGCCAGCTTTTCAGATGTGAAGCAGGCAGTCTGATCATGCCTCCGGCATTCTGACAAAATTTCCACCTTAATGGTATCCAAGCACTCGTAAAACTCTGAGCTAAATGCATTAGTGTAGCAAGGGATTATATACAGTATAGAAATAAAGGGAGTTTTTACTCTCATAACTGTGTTCTGTTATTGTGTGGAATCAAATGTCTTGGTTGGACTGTGGACTTGCTTGAACAAAACGCTTATAAATGGATTTATGAATAATGAATAAAAATATCAGCGTTAACAAATCGCCATGAAATATGACGTTATTATGAATTTGGATTGAAATTAGTATCACTTTACTTAAAGGTGATGTACACAAAACTACATAACACCTGCTTAAGCCCTTTATGACACCTGGGATAAACTAAAATAATAATTTAAATTTAATGAGGCATCAGTTACAGTCAAGACTGCTTTCTTCCATTTTGTTGCCAAGGTGCCATAAGATCTGCGCCGTGTGACAAAGAAATTTACGAACCTACAAAGTCAGCTGTCATAATGTGTGTACATGCAGTAAGTCAGCCTGTAAAGCGACATGAAGTCGACATAAAGTGTCAACAAAAATGCATGTCACTTTGGCGTTATGTCTGATGCATGCTGGACTATTTTTTAAAATTAATACTTATGTAGATTTTTATGATTTGTACCAAGTAGCATGGGCCGGTCCTGTGAACCAGACACTTTCCAGGAATTTTCTTCGCCTTGTCTAGTGTAGAATTAGCTGCGTTATAGGTCAGATTATAACCTTTTTACATAACCATATGCATAACAAGCCATATGGCAAATCATGATCGTGAAGGTATAACCAGATGCAAATGCAGTATCGTGCATAATGTTGGCATGTTAAACTGCACACTGTAACCTTTATCTAAAATACATTTATTCCAGAAAACATTTCAAAAGGTTCAGTGATCCAAAATGTTGCATTTTTTCCGTAATAATGTTTCCATTTGAATAATAAAATTTCAGATTTGACGTTGCTTAAGAATACACTGTACATAAATTAACATGTATGATAGTTATTGTTTTACTCAAAATTAGAAATTCTTATAAATTGCTGTAGGAATTGTCCTGTACGTTCCTACTGTATAGCGTGTCTATTGATTATACTGTAGTGTAGAGCTTTATATAGCTATGATTTATGTAACGATCTCTGCCATCCAGTGTGTGTCCGTAGTGTGTGTGTGTGTGTGTGTGTGTGTGTGTGTGTGGCTGTAAAGAACGACTCCGAATGCTGTATGTTGGCTAAGAGAAATGGACCAAAGAGTGACCTTTCTGTGCAGTGTGTGGGCGAGTGAGAGAGAGAGAGAGAGAGAGAGAGAGTGCCTAAGGCCACTGAAACTGAATTTCCCATCAGCTCCTCACTGCTTTCTGCAGGGTGTCAGTATTTTATGCACTTTGAGCTCAGGCTCAATAAACAGCACATATAGTGAATCTGTCACAAAGTTGCTGTACCCATTTCAGGTTGTTTGGCCTTGTACACTGTTAATGCTTTGAATGTATGGAGGAGGAAAAAAAGGGTCTTTATATCCTGATTCTGGTTAGATACTGTATATACAGTATTTATAACTCCGAAAACCAGATGAACTTCTTTATAGTTGCGTGCTCCTTTTTATCGATGTATTATACTCAGTACTGCAATCTGTGTTTTGGATGACCAGCAGAGAAGAATACAATCAATCTGGGGGTATTTTACTATTTATGCGCAAAGCAAAGCCTCTGCTCTGGTAAAATATGAAGAATGTGAACTATTCTATATATTCTATAATGTGAACTATTTTATATGTCTATGCTTGCTGATCAATCAAGTCAACCACCTTCAAGATCTCTATTAAAGATCCTCCTGTTTAACCCATGTACGCCTACATACGCCAACATGCCTGACTTATTAATACAAAGAAATGAAATGTTGTGAGAGATTGAGAATGATACACTTATGTATCATACTCAATGTTTGTGCTAAGTCGTACTTCTTTCATCATCAGCCAAATACACGTCCTGTTCCGTAATCGGAGAGCGAATCACAGATGAGAAAGTGATCGAGTAGATCAGATAAGGAATAAGTTTTGTCTTAAAACTACTCCAGTGGGTTAAAATTCACTTATACCATTCGAGCGCTGTTATCACTGGTGCTGTTAAAATATCTATAAGTAATTCTAGTAAAAATATTTAGTTTAGCTTTTCTAATTGAAATTAATTGGTGCCGGTGTTTGTTTACATTAGCACGTAACTTATTAGTAGCTTATTTTGAAGTTAATTATTGAATCTGGCACATAACTGTTCATAACATTGCAACATTTTGATTTGACAGTTGGGATATATAAACTGGATTGAAACTTCCCACAGGAAGAATAAACATACATTGATCTGTCCATTCATTTGTATCCTTTACAAATGAATGGACAGATCAATGTATGTTAGATCAATGTATGTTTATTCTTCCTGTGGGAAGTTTCAATCCAGTTTTCATAGTCTACGGTCTTCTTTTGGGGTAAGCCATGCTGTGGAGCACTTTGAGACTGGTTTCGGGTCCTCCAATATGTAAATCATAAATATATTGAAGGAGCAATGTACAGACAAAATACCTATGATAAGATATAAGATATAATATGATAGCGTAAGTACACGGGTAAACATCCGGAGATCGCTGGTTCGGTTCCCGGATGATGCTGTAACCTCTCACAGCTGGAGGTCTAGAGAGAGCTGATTGGCCGAGCTCTACCACCAATCAGAGGCATCTGTGAGCTCACGCAAGTGGAAGGAGCGGATAGCGCTGTCCTCCGAGTGTGTTACTCCGCCCCTAACGGCGTGTGCGCGAGCAGTTCGAAAAGATGCGGTCAGCTGGCGTCACGTGGTTCGGAGGAATCACATGATAGTCTTCGGCCCTCCCGACTGAATGGTAGTAGTAGCCTTAATGTGGGAGCCCCCTAGTGACAGGGAGGAATTGGCCACGACTAAATTAGGGAGGAAAAGAAAAGTACCCGGGTAAAGAGTTTGCAGGAATAGTTCAAAGGTTAAAGCTATCAGCATCTGGCTTCTAACTGCTTATAAACCTTCAACATTTTGTTTTCATTTGTGGTTTAAGGTTCCCTTTTCATGGTGTACATACCATTTTTTGGCACGAGCCAGATGCAGTGCAATGCTTTTGTTTGTGTTTAGTGAGAATTGTGGCAGTTTGTTCTGTGTCTTCCACATACTCTGTGTATACTCTCTAAACTATGGTGTTGATCTGCCATATGCACTGTTGAGTGACCGTCAAAGGTCGGACAATCAGCAAAAAGCATAATTAAGCATGAGCAAGACAAAATCAGAAACAAGATCAGGAACCATTTATACAATAACAATAAGCAAGGCTTGGTAACAATTAGCATTCCCATCTCTAAGGACACCTTGTTGAACAATAGAGGACCTATAATATGAAATGTAGACTAATCAATCAGCATCAGTAACTCAATCGGTAAAAGTAATCATGACACAATTGCGAGACGACCAATGACAAGGCGTGGGAAGCGACATGAACCATAACAAATGCACATGCCGATGTAAGCAAACATAAGGCAATTCGGATGTGAGTGTCATAACACTATAAACAACACGCTTAGAGACACGCCATGCCCCGCTCGGCAGAAGGGAAATACATGACATTTAAAAGATCTTAAACGGCATAAGGAGGTTATTGCTAGACGCATGCAGCATTTGATTAATACTAAGTAGATTACTCCTTTTCGTATCTGTATTGGTATCAATGAGTGTCAAATCACCTGTTCGTGTACTCGTACTCAGCCTAACAATAACTGCATCCATACAGTAGCTGAATCAATATGTTTGCTAAAACAAATTCTGATGTGTTTCTTTATCTGTTTGGCTCTGAAAATAAATGGTACGATGTATGATTTATTTAGACTATACATAATACGGTAGGTGCATCTAATACAGTGGATACACATTGCAGATATACATTAATCTCCAGAATGATTGGCACCCCGCATGGAGCTTAGATTAAGGTTAGAACCCAGATTTCAAAGTGTGTTATTGCATTGTGTGTGTTATTGCAGTGACCCATTTGCCTCTGGTTATAAGTTTAGGACTCTGGGCTTATTATTCTTTAATGACCTATTCAGCTGTGGATAATGGGATTTACTGTCTTACTGTTTGTTATTCATGGTTTGAGAAAGGTGATGAAAACATTATTAATAATAATAAAATAATAATAGTGAGAATAAAATAATAATTATTATTATTTATATTTCCAAATAAAATTAGCTTTCATATATAAATGCAACTCCTACTGAAGCCCATACCAAACCCACTGTATCTTTTTTTTTTTTTTTTTTTTGTCTTTTTCACAGCCGTCCTAATGAAATGCCATATGAGTCTGGAATTGTAATAGGTCAGGGAAGATTTGAGAATCAGGGCTACAGTTTCAGCCAATTATCCCCAGCTCTGCTTCTGATACTGTGCTGATTATCTGACCATATGTTAATTAGCAGATCAGTAACAATGTGTCAAGTGAAGTCAAGAGTGACCAGCTATCATCACATGTAGATGACAAACCCAATACCCCAGAGAACCAGTCTTCCAACAAGCCTTCACACATTTGCATATCTATACATAATTACTTCATGCGGAATAGTTATAAAATAATAACTACGAGAAGCACAATGAATGAATGATATTTGGCCCTTTGTATTGGTGGGTAACACTTTGAGTCATGCTGTTTGTGCAGAATAATGAACTTATAATGGGGTGGCATCATCATGCCGAATGTTGTCAGTTTATTCCGTACTTAGTTTACTAATGTAAACAGTTATGCTGACTAGAACATGTGCGTGTCTTTTTTAAAATAAATTGATAGAATTTTACATTAAATATTAATAGACCTGATAGACCTACAGTAAGTATCAGGTCTATTACAACGTATTTGATACTTAAGAGTAAGATAGAAATCTTACCTTTTCTGTTTTGTATTTTTATCATAACAAAAAAAAAAAAAAGCTTCCGCTGCATTTATGATTAAAAATGTCGACCTTTAAATGTCTGTCTATACCAAACTTGGGTTACATTGGAACAAGAGAGGTTTTTCTACATTTATAGACATTTTTTTTTTACATTTACAAAAATAGCTAGGATAGGGGTAGATTTGAAGGTTTGTCAGTAGTTTATTTTGAACAGGTTCATAATTGAGTGTTTAGTTGACTTCTTTATAATTGGTTAGTTTTGCTTAATTGCTGTCATTGTCTGGATAGGAAAGGAGGAATGTATTGTCTTATGTACTGTAGCTATCCAATGGTTTCAATGTTGTTTCTATTAAAAGTACAGTAAGTCCTAATCTGGCAGAAAAGGAGTGGAGATTGTTTAGTCAGTAGTTTAATTACAGTATGTATTATGTTTAAACCTGGAGTGTGATTGGATGGTTTACTTTCTTTGGTGGTTTACTTTGCTTTTGTGTCTGACTGTCACAATCTTCTCACCGAGGACTCCTTCCAAATCATGCTACAGCAACGTCTATTCATTCATAAAAAGAAATCATGGACTCCACTCAAAACCCTTTGGCTTTGTGAGCTGCTACTGTAACAATACATACCCTTGCTTACTCTATTGGCACTACTTTTTTGTATTTTTATCAAATGCACTGAAGACTTGACACTACTGATAATGAAGACATGGCACTGCTGACTAAACTACAGACCATAAAGACTTCTGATTATGAACATATGACATTACTGACCATAAATACATGACACAACTGAACAAACTACTGACTATGTGTATAGTCCTTGGTACTGTAGCTTGAGTCCACAATCATTAAAGTAAAAATTTAGGATTCATTCTAGATCAAATCCGTTGGTGTTTCATCTAAAGAGATCAGGCATAATGGGAATACGTTTCTTCTGTACAAAACAGTTAACAATCAGACAATCAAATAGTTTAAAATCAGATTTAGAAATAGTGCAGAATCCTAAATATTTAAAATTCAAGATATTGAACATGAACTAACTTTCTTTTAAACACTTAAAATATTCTAAAACTTATTTTCAATTTTACCAAAATTTTTTATAAGGTCTTAGACTTTTGGACCTGACTGTATACAACTTAGCATGTAAAAAGACACAATTATGGAAATAATAAGTAATATTTTATTAAGGATTTTCTCCACCAGCTTGCTTTTTTTTTTCAAATGGTTAATTTATTAATGAAAAACTGGGATACTTTTAGCCTATCGTACAGTGAATATGTTTCAAATTGTAAGACCTCTACTATTAGGGTACCGGATGAGTGAGTAGTCTACTGGAGCTACAGTGAGACTAAATCTAGAGAAAAAGAGGGAGATAAATGAAATAATGGGGACTAGCGATTAGATTGTTATAATCAGAGAAGCGAGAAGCTTTGAAGCTTTGATGACAAATTGATTGCATACAGAGATCGAGATCAGGCATCTTCAGACATGTATAGGAAGGTGGAAGTTAAGTGACCTTTGTTAATGGAATGTAGCATGGCTGTATTATCTGGGTGAATGAGTATTGATTGATGTCCGTACTTTCCCCTAAAGAGATGCGACACCACCAATGGGATGTGACCGATGAGATGGAGTTTGGGAAGGTGCAGGGGAGACTTCACCTAGGGGCATGGTGTCAAGGCCAGGGTGCAAAGGGTCACAGTGATTGCTCCCATAACGACCCCACACACACTCCCACAGCAGGCTGGGGAAATTGTAAAAAAAAAAAAAAAAACACAGAAAAAATTTTTTTTTTTGATGACCCAGCTGTTATGCATTATAGTCTCTCATTGTCCATTGTCCTAAACCTCTTTCCATTATACTAAATAGAAGAGGTGTAATGATTGAATTGATCGACAAATGATTAATTATTAAACAAGGACAAACATCTGGTGTGTAAATTCAGATTTAGATGTGGACATCATTTAATAGGCTAGGAAGGTAATTTGCTGTTACTTATCATTTATGATGTAACATTAGGGCCTAAGATACCGATCTGTGATTACTACAGTAACTATAACTGTATTGTAACATATTGTGCTACAGCGGTATCACCAAATATTGAATCGTTTATGATTTGAAAATGCACCATATCATGAGGTGGGTTTATACTGCTTCTCAAGTCTGGTAAATTATATGTATCTCTACATATCTGTATACAGATGTACTTATACATATATAGGCATGTACTGTAACCTATAGTAACTTATATAAGTATAAATGTTTCTATAGTAATATGCAGTTTCAGATTATTGAACTGGCATTCTATTGGCTTAATCACTGTTTTTTATTTTTTTTTTAAAACACTAATCACATTACAATATTAAAGGCAAACCTTTAAAAAAATTGCCCCGTTCTTTCTATGACATTTTGGAAATCCGCTTAAAATTTCTGAAACTTCTAGATGAAAACGCACCAACTGCTGTAAGATAAGACGCGCAGCTGCAGGTCAGTGGAGGAAAGAGATTGATCAGTGAAGCAGTGGACAAGGTTGTGTGGAGTAAATGAGAAATAAAGTACTGACCCTGAGGCATGACACCGGGGGAGACTGAGGTGTGGTGAAAGGATAACACATACACTTGTAATGCATTGTGGGAACTGGAGGACAGTGGAGAGTGGAGTTTGTCCTTAGGCAAGGATGTTTGAAAAAGAAAAGAATAGACGAAGAAGGGACAGTCGGATGGCAACAACAACAAGCTTTTGAATGAGGCAGGAACGAAAGAACACTGTGAACCTGCATGTGAGTGGTAAACATGTTGGACCTTGGGACAGGCATTTCATGCAAAATGAATGATTTTTTCTAATCTAAAATGTTTTTGCATAATTATCCCAAAATAAATGTTACTGTAACAGGTTTAAGATCAGAAAAATATTAATTTGCATTGAATCCTATGCTGAAAAATATCCCCCAGTACACCACCAACCACTCCCCATGTAAAGATATCAGTATAAACTGTTATGCCTGTATACTGGTGGACTGGAAAAGCCTTGTGACATTTTCTATTATATACTGTATTTTTCTAAAGATTGAGGACACAGGGACTCGGAGGTTACCTCGTACCACGGGGGTTCGAATCTCACCTCCTGTCTGTGGGCGTGTGTGCAGTTCACATGTTTTCTTCTTGTTTTGTAGGTTTTCTCTCATTACTCCAGTTTCCTGCCACAGTCCAAGGACCTGAAGTGTAGGCTGATTGCCATTTTGTGTGCAGGAGTTATTATTGTACTAAAGCTACAAGTTCTTCCTCAACTGAAATATTAACCTTAAATATGAAAAAGTACGTTAAAAAATACCTTTACTTCAATTCCACAGTAAGACATTCCTTTTATCTTTTTATTTAATTTAATTTGATTGTTTGACCAATAGCTAAATTACTGTAGAGTAAAAAATATTTCATCTTTTTTAAAGTAGAGAGGTAAATATACCAATAACAAAATACCAAAATACTGTATATTGTAGTAAATTTTGGAAAAAAAATTGTTTTAGCTGAATTCAGTTGTTTAGCTAATATTTCTGGCCCTTTTCCATACTGGTCACTTTATTTGAGATTCAGTATTTAAAGATCACATTTTTTCGCTATATCGTTCTTGCTATATTGGAATGTTCCAATATAATCCCTATATGAAGACACATAGACATATATACAGTAAAGACATACCGAAGGTGTGATAGCTGTATAGCATAACCAAATACTATACCACATCCATCACATTCTACTTTATACTTTATTATTCATATATAAATCATAATAATAATGCATTTTATTTATGAAGCACTCAAGGAAACCTTGCAAATTATTTATAATAATGCCCTAAAGGTAAGAAAACCGAGGCCTGAAGCAAATGGAGAAAATCCATGAGGGAAGAATGTATGTTCTCTCCCCTGTCAGTCAAAGTGACACGAACCAATTGTGGGCATCTGTGAGCTTATGTATGCTGAAGATAATGTTAAGCTACCTTGTGATGTAGCATGAATAGCAGTTTGAAAAGATGCTATTAGTTGCCTTTATGTGTCTCAGAGGAAGCCCTTGCTGGCCTTCATCCTTTCCACACCATCTACCGTATGATGGGGAAAGCAGGCTGGTGGAAGGCCAAATTGGGGAAATTGTTGGGGAAAAAATATTATCCATAATTAAATCAACCTGGAACTCATCATATTATTAAATTATGTTGTACTGAATCTGGATTTGATGGAATTATCTAATTTCAGATTTTAATAAAGTATGAATGAAATTAATTTGTGAATAACATGCAGTGTAGGGTTGAAGAAGACTTTAGTCAAGCTTGAGTCAAAACCAAGTCCATGGCAAATAGAGTCAGAGAGTCAAGATTTCTCTTAAACTAACTTAAATAATCCATAAACACTGATTATATATTTTTGCATAAATAAGTCCACATGATAGAAGATAGATGACAAGATTGAGACAACAGATTGACCATTGTTTCATAACACCTAGAAGAATTTACTTTAAATTAGCCTGGATATTCAAGATATTTAAGAAAAGAAAGTGGGATTTCTGTCATTTTGCTTGTTTCAGGGCGGCGCGGTGGTGTAGTGGTTAGCACTGTCGCCTTGCACCTCCAGGGTCCGGGTTCGATTCCCGGCCAGGCTCAATTCCCATCTCTGGGTGCATGGAGTTTGCATGTTCTCCCCGTGCTTGGTGGGTTTCCTCCGGGTACTCCGGTTTCCTCCCACAGTCCAAAGACATGCAGATTAGGCTAATTGGCGTTCCCAAATTGACCATAGTGTGTGAATGAGTGTGTGTGTGTGTGTGCTCTGCGATGGATTGTCATGCTGTCCAGGGTGTACCCCGCCTCGTGCCCTGAGTCTCCTGGGATAGGCTCCAGGTCCCCCGCGACCCTAATACAGGATAAAGCGGTATAGAAGATGAATGAATGAATGCTTGTTTCAGCTACAGTTTTGATATACTGCATGTTCTCCATTTAAAAAAAAAACAACAACAGTGTTTTCTTTCTTTTAATCAGCTGCTGAAGCATGTGATGTTCGTCTACATGCACACATTAACTGTTTTGTTTAAGCATTCCCTGTAAATGCATAATTGAATTATTGTGATATTAGTTAATAATATAGTTGCCGTGTGACATTTTGAGAGTGATACACCATAAAAGACATTCATATGCAAGTAAGTATGGTGCGGTGTGACATTTTGATGGTACTCTTAAAAGTGTGGGATCAGACTGTGGGCTGAAAGGAGACTGATGTTTTCTTGGGTGCCATGCAGGTCTCCTCTATAAGCAGGCGAATTCCTGCACTCTGACGCTTTGATTATGATTGCTTTGATGTTGTGATTACGGCGTGGGAGTCTGACACGTAACTGCACCCAAGAAAAAAGCTCATACACATTCATCCAGCAGCAGGCATTGCAGTACCGTGTCTCTTGTGCTAAAGATTTGACATTTGAAGTGTCCCTTGGGGAAGAGAGTCCTCAGAACAAAAGAGACTTAATAAGCAATGATTTTAGCCTGGTCAACATTTTCTCCCCTGGGTCACGAGGGGACTTTTTCCTCGCTTTATATCCATCATAAAATGATGGTGTGGCGTCAGCTCTGGGCTGAAGTTCAACCGCTGTTTTTTAACTCGCGACGCAGCGCGGGCAAATTTGTCCGTGTGTAATGACTCTTCGAAAGCTCACGCTTTGTACCCTTCTGGTTGCTGCTTTCACAGTGTGTCCTCGCTCACAGCAATGCCGTCTCATGAAGAATTCATAAGAGTTATATCAAACGTTGGTGCTTTTATTGGATTTCATATGAACAAAGTCATAAAACTGTTATGATCGCTAAGCGGACGCAGCTGGAACCATAACTTCGTACTGTAGCTTTCCGTATGAGCCTGGTGCAGATTCCGTCAAATTTGTAAGTGAGGCTCAAGCTTGATGGAACCGTTTCTTTCTCACCCCATTCTTATTATCTTGATAATATACGTTCTGTTGATGTCCACAATCTGTGCTTTTTTTCACGGTTTCTTGTCGAAATCCGTTACAGTTCTTCATCATTCCTGGATCAGTGATACCATGGGAAAATATTCATGTGGAGGAAACATGAAACCAGAAACACAGTCATCATGAAAGACCACAGCTGTGTGTCTGCCTGCTTATTCATGCCTCTGGTGATGTTCATTATAGATGGATTATGTGTTTAAAAAAGTGTTGTTTTTATAAAATGATTGACTTGTAAAGGGATAAGTCCATAATTATATTCATGTTATAAATACACAAATATGTAAGTTAAAAGTCATTTAAAAGATCCCATATTTTGCTATTCCCTTGAAAGGTCTTACAGTAGATCGCCCCCAATAACACGCCTCCATAATGTGTTCGTTATTTCTTCGGTTGAATTTTCTTTCTTAGGCTTTGTCCCTTTTATCCTAGGGGTCACCACATCAGATCATTTAATCCACAGGGTCTGGTTTAGGCCGGATCTTGTCACAACCCTTCCATTTTCTAACCAGGTTTGGAACTGGCACTACATGCAGTGGCTGTGGGCATCATGCACAGGGTAAAGGGTCTTGCTCAAGGACCCAATAGTGGCTACTTGGCAGTGCCGGGCTCGGATCTTCGACCTTCTGATCAGCATCCCAGATCCTCAACCACCTCAGCTACAGTACCACTGCCCCCAAAGCTTCTGCTGAAATACTCCTCAGATAATGCATCTTTCCTGTTTCACCTCTGTGACCAACAGTTAGTGTAATTAATGCCTAAGGCCATGGCTATTACCTGCTACAAGGTGTGGTACATATAGTTAAAGGTCCTGGTGGCGTTACATTCTATTATCATCACTCCTGTCCAGTCAGATTGCTCCATCTAAAGTAACTGCTGTATAATTAAACAACCATCTATCTGGATGTATATCTGGATATACATAAATATCTTTATACATCACCCGGAAAATAATATATGCCCTTCTCTTGCCTACTATAACTACACTTATACACTACAATATAACCATTTGTATTAATTTATGAACCCATGTAACATTTCATGCCTGAAACGTACTTTCCCATAAGTAGGTGATAATGCACAATTTAGCCTCAATCCTCTAACCTGAACACGATGAAATATTAGACATTTTCAACAAGCCATATGTTTAACAGGAAGAACAAAATTCTTTCATTTCTTTTTCTTTATTTCACAATAATATTATTATATTGACAGATGATTCTGCTTTGAAATGACAACCCTGTCATGGAAATTATAGCTTGAAGGTGAGTTTTTAATTATAAACATTTATAAAGTAAAACATCTCTAGGACATCCTGATGACGTCCTGATGTCAGGATGGATTTGCTACAGTAATTCTACAATAACGACCTTAAACTTTTCACTCCTTTAAGAGTAATATTCGGTCATTTTCAGAAAAACTGAGGCACATTTTCGAGCACATGATTTCACAGGAGTTACAAAGATTAAAAGACACCCCAATCACTCAGTCCCAGTTTCTCTTGCTCAGATTGTGATGTTGCTCTGTTTAACAACCTCTGATTGGGTTTTATTTCATCTTTACTTTATATTTCACAATCAAATTTGCATTTCAAATTGCATTTGAGCATTTGCATTTCTGACCCAGTCCCCCAGACTCACATCATCATCCGAACTAATTTACTGATTTTGTCTATTGTTTATCAGACAACATTGTGATTACATTGCAGCTACTGTATGAGCTTGAAACAGCAACAATATAAGTAAAATGCATTTTTTTCATGTTTTACTTGATCTGTTGACTTCCATCCGCAATCATCTTCACGGTACCATGACTTACAGATCATACACAACTGCTCAACAGCGGGACGAACCTTAGTCAACAATACTAGGGGTGATTTTTTGTTGTAAAATATACTAATTTCATGATGTGACTGCATGTTTCTGGTTTAGATTTATTTGAAGTTGAATAAAATTCAATGACATTGTTCTTGATTATTGAAACAACTTACATTCATACAAGCAGCAAACCATCGAGAGACTGGCAACATGTCACATGACCTGCATCATTGCCTGAATTTCCATTTTTCTCTAATTTGGTGGTGGTTCAGTGGTAGGTGTTTCACCTGCCAAGCGGAAGGCCCGGGTTCGATTCCCGGCCAGTGCCCACACCCCAGCCACTGGATGCAGTACCGGTCCCAAGCCCGGATAAAAAATGGGAGGGTTGCATCAGGAAGGGCATCCGGCGTAAAACCTGTGCCAAGTTGTAGTGCGGACTGGATATTCCGCTGTGGCGACCCGCTGATGAGAAGATATACAAGACGATCTATAGACTTAATTTATCATTCGATTCAATTTACTCACTCATTCATCGTCTATACCACTTTATCCTGTATACAGGGTTGCAGCGGGCCTGGAGCCCATACCAGGAGACTTAGGGCCCAAGGTGAGGTACATCCTGGACTGGGTGCCAATCCATCACAGTTAGCTTAGGAGTCCCCGGGGGAAACGCACCAATGTCGGGGAGCACATGCAACTCCATACATACAGATCCGATGCAGGAATCGAACCCGGACCCTGGAGGTGCAAGGCGACAATGCTAATCGCTAAGCCACTGTGCCGCCTTGATTCAATTTTACTTATTTAAAATTTTATTTGTCACATATACAACCATACACAGTATGGTTGAAAAGCAACTGATCTTACGTCGGAACAGTCACAATGTCAGCTGAGCTCACCAGCGCCATCTTGGCATCCATCAGCAAATATTTAATCAATTTATAGACTGTTTTTTTTTTTTTTTGGTTTGCAGTTTTTCTGAACAGTCTCAGACGCTCAATCTTAAGGAGATCGCGCAAAACACAATTTTGAATTTGGACTTGACTGATGTGTTTGTTGCCATGTTGTTGAAAGGCTTTTAAACATAATCTGACAACTTGTTGTGAATCCTTTGATAAGCTGCTTAATAAGATTCTATAGATGGTTTGTTGAGTGCCAAATTTTAACTTTCCAAATAAAGTAAAACCAGATTTCTTAAATCACTACATCAGTGGTGGTGAACCACTTAGTCAACATGACAAGCACTCACATGGTGCAACAGACTGGAAAACATAAGAGAGACGGCAAATCCTGTCTGCTCCCATCCGGGTCAGAACCTGACATGTCAGTTTTTTTTTTTTTTTTTTTTTTTTTCCTCTGGTCATGCAACACATGCTCATCATAATGTACTTTTCTACTATTTATCCAAAACGTTCTTTTTTTTTTTACACATTGCCTCTGCTTCTTAAACGATTTCATCAGATTGAATGTAACAGACAAACCAGCTCGACACGAGTCCTTCACACTGTCTTCTTGTGGCCTGATTTTAAGCGTCAGCTTCACACGCTCACAGTTGGTGGCCTGTCTTAGTAACCATGTGTGTTTTTGTGTTTTCGCTGTTGTCAGAGCTGATTATTTTAATTTCGTTATTTTAATAACACCCTTATCACCTGCTCACACTGTCAGCAACTCCCCCCGGTAATCTCAGAGTCTTCTGCAGCTGAAGCCTGGTACAGAATTCTGACCAACAGAAACATGCCAGTCGCTGCCAAGGGACTGACCGGTGACTGGCATGCACGGGTTTAATAACAAATAATGGTTTTAATGAACAGCTCCTGAGGGAGTTAGATGGAGTGATATACCGTAGAGGAATATAAGAGTGTACATTATGGAAAACAATTACCGACATCTTTAACGACCCCTGGTTATAGATTCATATCTAATGTGTGTTTGAGGACAGAGTCTGTTACAGACAGACACACACGCAGGCCTGATGACACAGACACACTGTTCAAAGATAAGGACTGATGGTAGATGTTATTTGAGCCTACAGTATGATATTGCTGAAAGATTTGTACAGGAGATGTAGTGAGGAAGGAAGAAATGGAAAAAAGAAAGGAAGGAAAGAATGACGGAAGAAAGTGATATGTTGGTTTTGCTGATTAGAATGAATATAAAAGAATGAATTAAATAAAGAAAAAAGAATGAAGGATGGAAAGAAAGAAGTTTTAGTTTGGCATTGCTGAGAGTAAATAGGAGAGGAGGAAGGAAAGAAAGTAAGAAAGAAAGATTAGAGAGGATAGGAATAAATAAATAAATGAAGGACAGAAAAAAAGAAAAAGAAAGAATGAATGGATGGAAGAAAAATAAAAGAAAGAATGGATGGGTGGGAAGAAAGAAAGAATGAAAGAAAGAGAGAGAGAAATGAAAGAAAATTGAATGAAAGAAAAAAAGAACGAAAGAAAGAGAAATCTGAAAAAATGGATGAAAGTAAGGAAAAAGAAAAAAGAAAGAAAGAAAGAAAGAAAGAAAGAAAAAAGAATCAAGAAAGAAAGAAAAAAGAAAGAAAGAAAAAAAGAGAAAAAAAAATGGACGTAAGGAAGGAGAAAGAAAAAAGAAAGAAATAACAGAAATAACAGTGAAAGATGTAGAGAAACAGAACTCAATGGGAAAAAGAAAAATAGAGGCAAAAACAGGTGAAGGTAAAAAATTAAATGTAATATAAGCAAGAAGAAAAACAAGAGGGCATAAGGAAGAAGCAGTAAAGAAAAGGCCGCCTTAGTGTGGATGTGCACAGTAAGTAACAGTGCTGCTGATTGGTCGGCTGTGGCGACATTGTGACATCACAAGTGACAGCTGGAATTCAAATCTTGTTCACGATTCAGGAGGAACTTTTTATCTACTTTAATCTTAAAAAAAATAAAACAAGCTGCGCTCGCACTTAACTAACTAGATTTGCAAAGCCACTGGTATGAGAGCTCTGAGCTCGTGACATCACTGCTGCTGCACTAATCCCCAGTCTGTTTGTCCAGCTGTCTGTCTGTCAGTCAGTCAGTTGATGTCATTTCTATCACTTGACACCCTGTTGAAGACGTCTCAGAGCTGTATGCTTTTGCACCGACAACAGTCTCAAATGTCAGACGGGCTTTTCTGTCGATCCATCCTGTGTTTAGAGCTCGGAAGTCATGTCGCTGTGAAGGGAGGGCAGTCCTCTGTAGACCATCTCTCAGAAGTCTGTGGCATTCTTAATTTTTCATGAATGGACTGACACACAGGGTGTGTCTCCTGCACCACTCTCGCTTAAGATTTCCTTTTGTGTTTGTGTATTTGTGTGTTTTTAAAGTAGGTGTGCCAGCGTGTGGAAAAGTGTGTGGAAGACACCAATTGGAAATGGAAGCCTTTTAGGCATGCAGCTGGAACTAAGTCCTGCATATTTATCCTGGCCACTGGGAGCAGGCCGAGACTAAGCGTCTGGTGCTAACTGGACCATGTTAAGTCCTCAGAGAGCTGTACTGCATGTTAGTCAGGCAGATAGAGTGCCAGAATCACTTGCTAACTGGACCATACCATCTTCTGTGAAAGGTGTGCGCAGTCGTTCATGGATGAGGGAGTCCAGATTTTGCATCTGGAAATAAAACGATGACAGGAAGAGTTGCGTTTGAAAACACACACACACAAACACAGCTGACAGTTTACAATCTGGAGAGCTATATAAAAAAATTCTTAACTTCTCATGACCAACCTGTATGAATTATTACAAGTTTTCTTCCTGGGTGCTAGCCATTCCTTTATCTTTTACTTTCCAGTTTACGTACCTTACGCCGCTACATGGTTTATTACTGCTATCAAACGCCTCCAAATCTTTGAGGGTCCTTACAGACATTTTATACACTTGTAACTACATACATTTTCTGTTAGTTACCTGGTAATTACTTAACAATTCATAGTAGTTACTAAATAATAAAGCAAGAATTTTAAGAGGTTGGGTTACATCCAACTATTCGAAGAAACCCTGTAGTGGTCATGTAGATGTCACTCCGGGGCCTGGAGCCTATCCCAGGAGACTTATGGCATGAGGTGGAGTACAATCCATCAGAAGGGACACTTACACACACGCTCATTCACACACTATTTCTTAAGGTGAAAATCCGTATTGCGAAATGCATTTTCCTATAGGACATAATGTAAATGCAGATAATCCTTTTCAGCCACACAAAAATATTACCAATATTACCAATTTCATTCACTATAATCATATTTTTGCATAGAAAAACAATCAAAACTTTCAGAAAAGACTTTGCAAAATATGAAATGAATATACATTAAACCTCATTTAACCTGTATTTATGATTCTGCTTTAAAAATCAAACTGAAAGTGGCTCCATTTTCTTCTTGCTGCAAAACTTCATAACATTCTTGGCACCCATATGCTCATGTGCTCACATACCACTGTGTATATACAGTATATACACACACACACATTATTAAACTAATCATACTAAAAGATATTCAAATAAGTTTGATACATTTTCTGTCACTGTTTCTATCAACACAGTTAAACTAATATTTTAATATTTAGATCTGTCAATTTCTTTGACTGTGCAGTATATACAAAATGTAGTTTCTTTTGAGTTAAAGCTACTCAGCGCTGCTTGGAAATTAATAAACGCCAGATCGATTCTGTTTCTCTTTTATATTTAATTAGAGAATTTTCTTTTAATATGAGAAAACTAAATTGGACACATCATCTAGGACAGGAAGGCAGGCGCAAGTCTAAGTGTCGTTTTTATTAAGGGTCCAGAGCAAACATGCCAGGCGAGCCAGTCGATTCTTGAAATGGTAAACAGGCAGAAGGTCAGGCGTTCAGCGAACAGACATTAGCTAAGACAGGAAAGGGGATCCTGTGCAGTGCAAGAGAAAAGCGTTCGCTCTGTTGCCAGGAGATTGCAAACTCGAATCCTGACAATTCCACAGTCGTCCATATCCATGAGCAAAACCGGATGTGTTCTGGATAAGGCTACTTTCTGTCAATCAAAATGATACTAGACGTTTGTGTATATTCATGAGGTCAATGTGTACGGAAGACGGCAGATAGCTCTTACCTTTCATACTGTGTGATGCAGCATTATTTGAGTTTCAGACGCTAGCTTTCACCCCCATTTATTAGCTGTCACATCAATAGGCAGATGACCAGATTAAGAGAAAACTGAAATTAAGAACAAATACAGGTAGCAAATCATGTAATCCAAAAAAGAAAAGAAAAAATAACTGCGAGCAAACTATGAAACCCAGGGAAAAAAAGCTCAGTAATGTCACTAATTAGACATATTCTGTTTAAATGCTGTATGTTACATTAGGTGCAGAAATGTTTCATTAGAAGTTATGAAAACATGATTAGGTGATCATGAGTCAGAGGATCTGGCTACGGATTATGGGAGCTATAGTTCACAGGTTACGGTGTATGTAATATATATGTAAATGTATGACATGTATGTATAGACTATGTAAATTCATGACACACCATGTGGATTTCTCATTTTCTCTTCCGCCCTTTGAGAACATCGAAATGCGTGTGCAAAATTGTGATGGATAGATTTATGTGCAACCTTGATATACGTATTCTGTCTATTCATTTTCCTCGCCCGGGTCTTTTGTCATTCTCCCACCAAGCCTCAGTTTCACCCAGCACTCATTTATCCTTCCTTAAACTGCAGGAACTGAGAGACGTCACTGTCTCGTGATTTAGTTCCACAAGCCCCGGTGCATTACTTCAGCATTTCTTATTCTGTTCAATGCTGTGTGTGTGCGTGTGTGCATCTGTGTGTATTAAGTATTTATAAGAAATGCCTGAAGTCAGCCAAAAGTTGTGCTGCTTGCTTTTGCTTTTTGTAAGTCAGTGCACAATGAGAACAGCGAGCAATTCAAAGTTGGGAGACTTGAGGAAAGTGGAAAAGTAGAGAAGAAAACCAAGTGAGATATTTTTATGAATAGAGGGAGGAATTGGAGCATGGAAGCAGATGATTGAGGGCAAAAAAAAAAAAAAAAGAAATGAATGAGGCACACGGAAGAGGACTGTACGAGTTGGCGTGGCTTCTGTACGGTGTCTTCCCATTTCTCGTCCTTACGCACGCTTGCTGTGGGGCATGGCTGAGAAGGACAAACATGTGTCGGACTGCAGAGTTTATCAGCGCTTCATTAAGGGGCTAAATGAGTTTTTATGGATTATATAGGTAACCTGTACACCTGTGGTGCTGTGCAAATGCAGTGGGGTTCCTGGTCTTTGCCCACAGTCCACTGGGAAATTAAATGGCTTTGCAAAAAGGCCATAAGTTAATGCTTTGTGTTTAGTCAGGATGAAATTTGTTAATTAGCTAATCAAAGGCTGTAGCTCTGCTGTAACGAGACAAACACGATTTTAAGGGAACAATCAACTATTAGTTTTGCTCATTATCTCCAGCTGCTGGATATTATGGACGATGAACATGTTTCCATTTTGCATTATTTAGGATGATTTGCTAAAATATATGCCAGGGTAGCTTGCCAACACAATGTGATTGCATTAAGTGTACTGTACACAAGAAGACCGACCCTATCAATATTGATTTCACTGAACTTTATCCCAAAAGGCAGCTGGTTATTTTTGGATGACCACAAGATGAAATTCATGGTGACAAACGTCTACTGGATTCTAATGGAAGGATGAGTTCAGTACTAGAGGTACTACAGTGTCACACTTTCTAGAAAGTTGTAGAGGTTCCTAAAGTAAGTTCTAGAACTTTCCTCACCAGTGGATACCCCAGTAGCCAGTGTAATGTGGATGCTGCTTCTGTGTATTTTGTGTGTTCAGCTGCCAAACCTACAGAACCAAAGGAGCTACAGTAGTACTGGACATGGGAGGGAAGTTAACAAACATGTGGCTATATACAATTTTAGGCTAAAAACCAAACAAACAGCCATATACAAGCTAACAAGCTAACAAGAGCAATGAGCTAACAAAGGGACAAGCTAATAAGCGCAGCAAGCTAACAGGCAAACAAACAAACAAAATAAAAGCCTTTTATAGAGGGCTTCAATGGGCTGCTTTTAAACTGACAGCTCCACATTTTTTTGGTCATGTCAGTGGAAAAGAAGTGAGAGAGAGAAAGACAGACAAGACAGGCAAATCATTGACATGTAAAAAAGACCTTTATTTTTTTTTTGTCGCATTTTATCCTAGGGGTTGCCATATGGGATCAATTGATCCGCAAAATCTGGCAGTTTATTTATTTATTTATTTATTTATTTTTATGAAGTATGCCCTTCCTCTCGCAACCCTTCCATTTTCTAACCAGGCTCAGGACTGGCAATGCTTGCAGTGGCTGTGTTGCATGGGGTGAAGGATTATCGGTCTTATCCAATAACCCAACAGCAAGGGCGACGCCCACCTGAGCCACCATTGCTACTTAATACAATTAAAACAAAATATGTATTTGTTTAACCTCATTACTAAAGTAATTTAAATACAAAAACATACACTTGTACAGTATGTACAGTATATCCTATCTTGTGTAGCAACCTAGAGTTCTGCCTGTGCAGTTGATAACTAATTTAACCCAGAAAAAAGTCACATTAATGCCTTTCAAAAATATTACATGCTTACTAAACACACTGATTAGCAGTAAAGGGAAACTTAAAGGAAACGAACATTATTACTGTGAATCACTGAAAACCCGAGAATGTTATCCAGGAAATATTCAAACTAAAGATATTTAGATCCAGAGAATGTTAGCTGAAGTACTGTACTAATTCATGTGTGCGTGTACAGTCGAGATACAGAATCACATGGAAGGGCGTTTACTCCCAGTTCATTCTATCCATTTGTACAGCCTGTATGCCTGAAAACTCCTTAGGAAAAGCGCAGTAAGTGGCACTTTAGTGCCATGATGTATTTTCCATAATCTTCCATTCAGGTCCCGCTTGTCTTCAGCACTTCCTTTATGTGAACATCTGCCCTGTCAGCCCTGTGGCCTCTGTACTAGCTCCATTATTCATGTCATAGAAGACGTAGAAGAGCCCTTATCTAGGGCAGTGGCAATGATTCTGTAGTCTCCTCATGCCCCTTGCGCTCTTCCTGACCTAGTCATCCACTTGATCAGTCCATTCAGACAGAGAGCTGAGAGTGACATCATTCAGGTAGAAAAACCAATACTGTGTCTTTGCTCTTAAGCATAGTGATAAAACATTTAGACAAAGTACACCTATGTTTTATTAATTCATGAAAGTTGCAGTCGTTTGACTATATATAAATGTATTAATGCATAACCTGTTAGGTACATCCATCTAAAGCTCAAGAGAATACCTACCTTCGTTTTCTTCCTCCTCTCATCTTCATCTTCTGGTTCTCTTGATTGCGCCTTTGGTTCTCATCATTATGTCTAGACGCATCACGGACAGATGTGCCACCCAGCTGCATGGCAACTGCCTAAACCTTT
The DNA here is from genome assembly GCA_030522415.1 of Channallabes apus. Taxonomy (NCBI): domain Eukaryota; kingdom Metazoa; phylum Chordata; class Actinopteri; order Siluriformes; family Clariidae; genus Channallabes; species Channallabes apus. The sequence continues at coordinate 13,585,842 of CM060120.1, forward strand.
TGAACCAGTCAATCAATTTGTTTGTCTTAATTCAGTCTCCGACACGGTGTGGGTTGTAATTGATTCGGCCCAATCACAGTCAATTTGCATGCGTTTTTTCTCAATTAAGCTCTACGTGGATACATGTCTCGTGTGTAAGCAGGCGATTGCGCACAAATATGTGTATATTTGAGAATGCGGAGTGTGTGTTGGAGGTTGTTAGCCACAACGGGTGGCAGGATTAGGTGTGTTTGCCTGGTGGCTTGCTGCTGAATTTGGCAGACTGAAAGCTCAGCATAGCCCCAGTGAACCAAAAAACTTCCTAACCTTGAAAGCAACACCTGCCATCTTGCTTTTAATGCTAAGTACTGGAACTGTACGATTAAACATTTGTGAAACTTAAAGTTTTGCTTAAAATCATTTAGGTGAATTTAGAAAAGTTAAATGGTCTAAAATAGTCAGAGTCTTACTAGACCAGGGCACGAATTTACTAACCATCTCAGAGTAGGCAATCGCTCCTAAATGGAAAAAAATTCTCAGAGTGACACCATTTTTTAGTCCTACTTTCAGGAGTAGGAATAAGAGCTATTTATCAAGATTCTTAAAATAGGAAATCACGCTCCCCACCAAAATGTATGAGAGCTCTGGAGTTGTCCTAACTGCTTACGTTTGAACAAAAATGGAATATATTTTTTTACAACATTGTATGTGGTATGTAACTGGTTTAATAACGAATGCTGACTTTGCAGGTGATTGATACTGTATGTTTTTTATAGCACCACAGATCATGCGCAGATTCATATTCATGGTCTGGGTTTGATTCCTGTCGAGGTTCGATTCCTGCTCCTGTGTGCATGGAGTTTGCATCTTTTGATCAGACTTTGACAGTTCAACACAGCTGTATTATTACAATAACGTCAGGCAGCGAGTCACACATCTATAAGTTTTGTCTGTGTGCATAAAGCTTTGACACAACTGTTGCTGATTTTTTGCTGTTTGCTTTTCCGCCGGTTGAAACTACAAAAACCTGGCAACACCCACTATAACATGCAGCATGTCACAATACACAGTACACACTCCAATCCTCACAGAAAAAAGGAGGAGGAAGCTAGGTAAAGAAAAATTCTGTCCTACTCTGAGGTAGGAAGATTTTCCACCTACTAGAGTGGAGTGTAGAGCAGAAGAAAAAAGAAAAAAATTGGCTACTTAAAATAAATCAGATAACTTACTGAATTGAATTGAATTGAATAAAAAAATCCCAATGCCCAAAAATCACTCTCGTGTCTAAAAACGTAATAAAGTGCATAATAAATTAAACATACCATAATAAAGAATCAATGTAAGCCCTGAGCTTGTTTCTCTGCGATGAGACGGTCCCATTTAGGAGTGATGGGGACAATCACACCCGAAGTGTATAACTTATGTCCAGTCTTCTCCGTAATTTAATTTATGTTGCAAATGTTAGCAGGGCTTTCAGTGCATTTGTGGTGATTTTCAGATACTCTGATTTGATTCTAATTTCATTTATGTGGTGCCAAAATCATCCACAGTCCGATACCGTGGTCAGGGACCACTGACATATGCCATATACCTATAACATTACACCATGTTACTTGAAATCCCATAATGCCTTAAAAAAAAGCACCTTCTGGTCTTTTTCTCCTATCAGTGGCTCTCAGGTGCTACATAACACTAGTCAAGGAAATAACAGGTATCAAAGTTTCCACCTTCCCAATTCATTCTCACTAGCCACATCGAAGTGTAAAGAACGTTATCACACAGAGCACACACGGTTTCTCCATGTGTGTATATGGCATGATAAATGTAGCACTTTATACAGTACATGTCTTTGTGCTGTAGTGCACTTTATAGCCTAAGGATGCTTTAACATTTTATACATTTGCTTGAGACCAAACCTAAGTTTAATCGTCCTTTTGCCTGGCGATTGAACTGGGTCTGGCTTGGGTCTATTTTGTTGGCATAATCATCAGTGTAACGACTGAGGACAGCTGTTTAGAATGGTTACCTGGCAACAATGCTTGTAGATAATAATGGAAAACAGTGTGCACTCACATGGACAAAAAAAAAAAAAACATTGAAAACACTGAAAAGAAAATGGAACGAGCACAAGCTATTCCCACAAGGAGGTTTTAAGGAGACAGACAGAAATAACAGGTTCATTATTCTAGTATAAAGCAGTGAAGGGTCAGGATCAGCTGTAGTGTGTGTTTGAAGTGTGTGAAGGTGAAAGCTCAAAGTTGTTCTGTATTGTCACCAAATCCAATCAAACAAAGCTTGGCAGTTAAACAGACCTAGGTATGGGGCAATATATCAAGGTTGAAAGCAGCCTTGGCTCTGGATTGTATGGCATGTCATAAAGTAAATATAATAAAAACATTTTGTTTAGGCTTTACTGATAGCAATGGCAGGGCTGTTACTGAAATTTTTGGGGTAACATACTGTAATACCAGCCCATACTGTACTATACATCTCAAGTTGCAGATCACCTGAGGAAGCCTGAACATTGTTTCCATGAACATTCAGCGCTCAGTGAAACGCCTGATCCTTGAAAATCGACATATAATTTGCTGCCAATTTATGGAAGAGCCGTTGGAACTGTACACACAATCAATCATTCACGAACGCCACTTGCACGTTACAGGTACTCGGCTGCGAGCTACAGACACATCCCTCTTAGTGTCCTGACCTCGCTCCAAACTATTTCCACATACTTGGCCCATTAAAGGAGTTCCTGGGAGGCCAGCGTTTCAGACACAAAGCAGGTAGTCTGATCATGGCTCCTGCATACTGAGAAATCTTTCTACCTTGATGGTATTCAATAAACACTGGGATAAGTGCATTATTGTATCAGGGGGTTATATAGAGAAATCATAAAGAAAGTTTCTCCTCTCATAACAGTGTTCTGTTCTGCACAATCAAGAGTCCTGTTTTAACTTACACTCCACTCGTACTAACCACTGCATAATAAAACTCCCCACAAGACTTGCCATTTTGGAGATGCTCTGACCCAGTTGTCTAGCCATCATTATTTGTCCCTTGGTGAAGTCGTTCAGACCCGTATGCTTGCCCATTTCTCCTGTTGTTAAATGAAATCATTGCAGGAAACGTTTCTTTTTCAAAACTGGCTCAGGAGCACATATACAAAATGTAAAAGTGTTAATAAATTTATGTATTTTCCGCAAATTTACTCTTCCCTAAATCAACCAAAATATTAAACATAATATTGCAAAATGCTGAACCTTGCATCATTTCCAAAAACATGAAGTTCCGCTAGTTACATTTTTTGTAGTTTCCTCTGATGTCTGACAGTAGACCGGATGAGGATAAATATTTACGTAGCGTCTTGTCAGACAGACTGAGACAGAATAAAAATGCTTGGTTAAGGAAGCGAGCTCTGAACTAGCATCTGGAAATAAATGTGTGATGTTCTGTGTTATTTATACGAACGCTCAAGGTCAAGGTTGAGCGATCACAGACAGTAGACTGTTTTAGATTCAGCTCTGAGCCCTGACTGTGAAAGGTCCAATATTAAAAATAATAATAATGATAATAACCCCTAGTTCCCCCTGAAGAAAAAAACAAGTCGAGCTGATTTGGGCTAGAGCCCAAATCAATGGCTGGACAACTCGCTGTGTTTTACGAGTACGTCTGATTCACAGGAGTCGGCTTCTGCTCTGTTGGCTGGGAATCATGCCTCAGTGCTTATTGTGCATTTGTCAGTCGGTGCAGATGTTGAAATTGTGGATTGGAGGATCAGCGCTCCAACTCCAGTGGTGGGAGAACGGTGCAATACAGTGAACAGCTGTTCATGGGCCGTGTGTGTATGTGAGTGTGTATGTGTGTGTGCGCTTGTCATCTGGCCAGTAATCTGGTCAGTGAAGGGCATTTATATTACTAGGGAAGAGAAGAGGATAGACCCCAGCTGTCTATACCCTGGTGAACACACACACACACACACACACACGCATTATGACATTGTGCAGAATCAGGAGTTGGCCCTTTGCTAACCTTAACACTTCTTCTTTCTTTCTCTTTCTCTCTTACACATCTCTTCACATCCCTTAATCCTTCCCCCGTCTCCTCCAGGGCTCTGGCCCTTTTCCCACTAGTCATGTTTTCCTGGCTGGATGATGTGCGCCTGTCTCTTGCGTTTCTTTGATGCTAACTCGCGCGGACGTGTTGTGCAGCATTGTGGGATGCAGCTTTCGGTCATATTTCACCACAGGACCGAATTCTGTTGATGGTAATGAACCTGAGGGGCCCATCCGCTATTTTTGCCCAAGTCTTTCTTCAATATTAATCAGTGCTCAGGCATGTGAGTGGAAACGCAGGGGTATTCTCACTCAGCTCTAATTAGGCCCTCTACTCGCTTTTGAGAGAAAAAAAAAATAAAAAATTCTAATCTGTCCGCACTCCACATGAAGTCTGATTCATGGTGCGGCTTTGCCTCAAACTCTCTTTATCTGCAGCTTCTTCCCAGTCCTGCTGTTTGCAAAATAAGGCTCCGATCTGAAGCCGATTTGATATATGCTCTTTCATGGCTCGAGTGGAGCATCCGAGAGTGTGTGAGATCCCGGTTCAAAGAGCTACCGGTCATAAAATGAGAGATTGTGCAGTAATAGGCTCATAATTCCAAGACAGCCATTTACACCATGTACAACTGAGTTTTCTTTTGCCACAAATGGAGCCTATCTGTCCAAGCATACGTTTAGATTGTGTTCTGAGAGAGAAATAATTTATAAAAGATTACAGGACAGCGAGTTTAGGCCATTTGAGAGGGGCAGAGGGAGAATTTTAACAGCACCATAGAGAGGAATGGGTCATGGAGTTTGGTGAAGAGAGAGCGTGTGTGTGTCTGGAGTCTGTCCATGTGTGGAAAGCTCCAGGGCAGAAGCAGTAATGAAAGTTTCTGTGGGCCTCACTGTGGTGTAATTACACTGAGAGACGCCTGCGGCATGGTCTCGTGCTCCAAATTTCATATTAGCGAAATGAACTGGACAGCACTATATTTTCACATCTTTCTCCTCTTCCACGTCATTGACTTCGATATATATATATATATAAAGAAAAAGAATTGAGAGCAGGCAAAATTTCAACTTGTTTCCTGAATGGTTTTCGGTGAAGTCGCTTGAGTGTGTGTCAGTGTTACTGTGTGTCAGTACTGGATCAGAAACAGTTCACTAACATGCAGGTCAGTCACTTTGGTTCGCGCGGTGCCCTCTTCACTCGGCAGCACGTCCAAGATATAGAGGATTTTTTACCAAAAGGATGAGTGTTTAGACTTTCAATTTTTTTTTTGTCCGTGCCATTCAAACGTGTTTGTAACATGTTGCTTTCAACAAATCGTCATCATTCAAAACAGAGTCAAGTCATATACGTACCTATACGGTATAGACAATATAAATGAAGGGATGCAAGATCTACAGTATAAAGAGAATGATGATGTAGGCACAATTTGGAATAGTAGAAATCAAAAGACAGCGAAACAATGCACTGAGATGTACAATCACAATCAACAAGATGCTGCAAGGAATTGAAGCGTAGACATAGACAATCTAATGAAAGTGAAGCCACAGAAGAGGTGAACAAATTAGGGCAATAAACCAGAGATAACAAACACGGCAGATTTAGTGCTGAAACCAAGAGAAAAAAAAGCACAGGCAATTACAAACAGAACATGACAAACAATCAAGCAAGTGTTGTTCACACTGAGATGGGGAAGTTTTTGCCAGTGTTTGATTGTAAATTTATAAAACTCAAATGAGATTATTGATACAGTATAAAAAGTCTCACACATTTGCCTATACAGCATTATTCTGTATACAGGGTCATGGGGGCCTGGAGCCGATCCCAGGAGACTTAGGGCATGAGGCAGGGTACACCCTGGACAGGATTGTAAGAGGAAACCCACCAAGCACAGGGAGAACATCCTAACCCCATGCGCACAGACCCCAGGTGGGAATCGAATCCGGACCCTGGAGGACCCCCAGTATCACTTCCATAGTAGCAGTCTTCATTGTGTTGACTATCACCGAATAAAATTAGTCATATTGTAGATAGATATATAGATTGATTGATTGATTTATTGATTGATACCAAAGGTAATTCCAGATATCCAGCAGCAATAGAGACAGTAACATAAAGAGAGGTTTGTGGATGTGATTGCACACTGTTTTTCTCACATATGGTCTGTATTCACAGGGTAATGTGAGAGCCGTCCAGAAGTTATTAGTGCAATGCTAAGATACTTTATTAATCCTGAAGAAAACAATAAAATGTTGTAGTGAACTGTCATGATTTTACACACATGTTTTTCTTCACATTAAAAGTCCACCATAGTGACGGCACCCTGTTGCTTGAATAAATCACACCATCAGTCATCCCAAAGCCTTCCTAATGCTAAGCCGCTGAAATTAACATGACTTTTCTGACAAGGTCAATTGAAAAAAAAAAAAAAACGCCTTAGGCAGTTTTTCCTGACAACCCTGGGAGTAATGCCAGTTTGGAAAGGTGTCAGGTGAAGGTGATGTCATACAAACAAAAGGAGATCCTTATTGTGATCCTTGAATGACAATACAGATCGAAGCAGCACTTAGGGAGCGTGATAAAATCATATCGAGTGGGTTGAAAAGATCCAAAGTGCCAATAAATTACCAAAATATAAATACTGAGTCTAGACAAATACACAAGTCTTTACTGGACCATAAGGAGTCTAATTCATGATAATTTCACAGTTATTTATGGCCAAATTGGCCATTCTGTCTTAATCTTACTCCTATCAATCACACAAGTTATGCAGAATGTCTTTAAAAAATCTCCCGGTTGGTAGCGGTTGTAAGACAGAATAGTATTGGTTGGTGGAATTGGCAGGTGATCAAATTGGAGCGAAAATATGACAAAAAAATACAGAAGCTAATATTTAAATAGCTGGATGGTGTTTATGAATATAAGTCTGAATTGAGGGGGTGGATAAAATTCTTTAAAGAAAAAAATTTGTAGTTAAAGAAGTCAAAATATTTGAAACCCACTGTGCTAAAGTTCCCATTTACTGTAGCTCATTAACTAGCGCATCATACAGTATACCGAACTCAGTGTTGTTTTTCCTTTAAGCAAAGATTTTATATTATTACTATCTCTCAGCAGATAATCATTATTACAGGAGCAAATTAACTCTCTGTGCCGTTTTAAGTTTGTAAATGTTGCGTTAATCAAAAAAACATGATGAAGTGGAAAACAATTGCTTTTTTTTCCCAAAAATTATATCTTTCATGTTATTTTTTTAATTGTCTCTTAAAAAACAAAAAAAGTATTTCTTTGACCTGCGTCCCACAAGTCTCGTAACGCTAACAGCATTATGCCCGTTTAAACCCTGTTAGAAGCAAATTGGCTTTGCAGTGAAGATATGAACCTGGCCTGTGGACGCGCACGAGGAGTGCTCCAGCTCACGCAGAAGCAATTTCTCCCTCATCTTCCAGCCATGTGGGGAAATTGAATATTTGATGTTTCTCCTAATTGCATTCATTCAGCCTTTATTTCTCTCCTGTTCCGCTCTTATTCCATCTAATGCGCAGGTCTCATTTTGGCGTGCCGCAACGTGACGCTGCGCTAGGAGACGGCAGAGCCGGTGCCATTTCCTCATAGGGCTGCACACAGATGATTTTAACGCTATGAGGATTTCGAAAACAATGTTCACGGGTGGGATGCTGTAGCAGAAATTGAAATACAACCTAGCATTTCTGCGCAGAATGAACCATATTCCATTTCTAATCTTCCTCCAGACGGTAAAAAAAAGAGCAAAATGTCGGATTTGTTCACTCTTGGCTTGGCAATCGCTGTCAGAATGATTGCACAGCACGTAAACATCATGCCTTTCTCAGCTTACTTTAATCTTGCTTTGAGGTTATTTTCAGACACCTCATCATCTTGCTTTTTTTTCTTTCTTTCTTTCTCCTGCTCAGGAAGAGCTTCTTTTAAGCGAAAGGATCGTCAGCAGAGGGGGGGGGGGGGGGCGGGGAAGCAAGGGATCACACCCTCATGCCACTGGGGACTAATTAGAGGCGAGGAAAGCTGTAGAGTGGTCTTAATAAGAGCTCCTCAATCCCAATGCACAGTTTAAAACATGATGGGCTTTAGAGCAATAAAAGCAGCCAGGATCCATGTGGAGGGAGGAGAAGGGCATGGAGAAAAAGAGTGACGGATGGTCACACGCTTCTCCATCGACCGCCATGCGGCGGCCATTTGCGGCATGCACCAGGCACGTCTGAACATTTTAATTAGTCTGAGTGAGAGCGGTAATGCCGGGCCGTTTGAGTAGGATCCTTCTGTGTTTGCTCAATTAAACGTTGATTGTAGCTAATTGCCTTGCAAAGAAAGCTCGCGCCAGAACCCGAGCAACGAGGAGGGCTGGGATGTGTTGCACTCACGAAGTCTCCCTCATCCAGCCTCGTGGGGGAAATCAAATATTTGATATGGCTCATAATTGCATTCGCTCGCTCTTTATTTCCCTCATATTTCATTCTTTCCCCAACTAATACGCCGCTATAGCTCTCCAGTGCAAAACTGTTTAATGTAGTTGTGTTTTTAATTTGCTTGAAGGCTTCGTGAATGCCAGCGTTAGATGGATGTTGAAAACGTTAAACTGGTATTTGATTGTTTTGGAGCTTATATTGTAAGTGCAATTTATTAATAAAATGCTATACTGTCACTTTCGGCAACTCTTAATTCATCATATTGACCTTTCTTTAATAAGCTGCGTGCGGAAAATGGCTTTGTTTTTCTGAATTGTTTTTCTCTGCGCCGCATGCAGACTGACACCCCGCTGCTGTTTTCCCTCATTCTCTCTGTCATCTTAATTCTCGCTCTCCTTCTTCGTCACTCGCTCGATATTTTAACTTTACTGGCCTGCCTAGGTCTGTCTAATCCTTCTTTCTTTCTCTCTAGAATCATTTATTTGTCTCAGTCCCTCACTATGTTTTTTATACAGTCCTTCTTACCGGTTCTTTCTTCTGTCCATCTCTTATTTCTATTCTCTTATATTTTTGGCCTTTTTCCGCCTCAATCTCTTGTTGTCGCTTTTTTAACGCCCTTCCTACTCTGCTTTCCTTCTCAACCTCTCTCAGTCACTCAGTCTCTCACTTTTCCCTTTCTCGCCTACTCCTCTTTCCCTCTCTGTCATTTTCCATCTCAGCCACTCAATCTCACTCATTTTTGCCTTTTTTTCTGTTCTTCCTGCTCTACCTCCTTTCAGTCCTTCATCCTTCTCTCTTATTTCATTTCTATGCATCACTTCATCAATTTCTTTTTCCAATGGTCTGCCTCCTCGCTCTCCAGTACTTATTATTCTCGTCTTTCTTTCCTTTTCTTTCTCTTAATGTTAATAACTCTTTTTAGCTGAGTCACTCAATTGCTCTCTTTTTTTCTTTCTTTTACAGTTTATTCCTTTTTTATTTCAGCTCCTCTTTCATTTTCTCTCTCTCTCTATTCCTCTCTGTCCCTCAGTTTCTTCCTTTTTCTGATGTGAAGTTATTCCAGTTTTAAGGATGATCTTTTTCAGGTTTGCTCTGCGACTGATGTCTGCGTCTCTTATCGCTCGCTCACACACCTGCTCTTTACTGCGTTGAGTCTCTTAATGCCCTCTCATCAAAGCCACAGATCCGCTTATGTGCTTCTTCTCTAAAGCTGAGCCGTGGCATTTCTCTCTGTGTCAGCTTCTCGTCTCTCACAGTGCCCGAGCCAGTGGCATCAACTGTAATAACCAGAGTTGGTCTGTGAGAATGCCATACGCTTTACTATTTACTAGCCATTTAAGCAAAGGTCCCTAAAACAGGCAGGCGTAAATGTACGTATAAATTCCTCTTAACATCCCTGACCTCTTATAGTATTCAACAGTGGGTGTAACATAGAGGAGAGTGTTTTATTGATTTAGTTTTATTGGTGTTTTTCATGAAGCATAATCAAAATTCCTGACCTGGGTAAGAAAGGAGGCAGAAATATCAACAAAGGCTTTAAGATTTATGAAAACCTCAGGTCAGAATGGCTGGAAATTCCAGGAAGCCACAAAGTCTGGCTGAAACAAGGAGCTTAAAAAGGAATCTGGAAACGAGAAACAGGTGACACTAATTACAGGGCATCACTCCTTAATGAGATCAGGAAGACAACACCATATAAGGAAATTGGAAGGCTTGGAAGGGCTAAAATAGTTGTACAAAATGTGGTAAGCCAAGTAGGCTTATATAGTACTGTAATACAAATAAATGAACATGTTTATCAAGCAGTACAAGTCTTTTTAAATGTATTTGTATATTGTTTTTAAGCATAGGGTCTAACTGCTGTGTATTTGTGCATAGTAAAAAAAAAATGTGTTAGCATTATATGACATGATATGGGTTCAGCAAAATACACAGTGAAGTTAAACTTTAGTGTAGTACACAACATAGAAAAAGCTAAGTGTAAAATGTATAAAAATTTCAGAGTAGTACACAATATACTGTAATGAAAGTTCAGTGTAGAACACAATGTAAAAAGGTTTAGTGTAGTAAGGGTAATATCCAATTCGGTAGACGTTTATATGCAATGTACATATACTATAGGTTAGCAGAGTAGACAAGATAGCTGTAGTTCACAATATAGCTAAAGCTCTGTACACAATATAGTACTGTAAATGTTAAGTGTAATGCAAAGTGTGGCTAAAGTTCAGCATTGTACAGTATGCAACATAATTTAGTTTCAATAAAGAACACAACAGCAAATGCTTATTATGAAAAAAAGTAGTAAAAGCAAAATATAAAAAAGGTTGGAAAAGTTTAATATAGTACCCAATGTAGTAAACGTTATGTGTAGTAAATGATCTGCCAATTATTCTAGTCCAGTACACAACGTGGTAAAAGTTCAGCATAGTACACAACATTTACATGTACAGTACATAACAGAAAAAGGGCATCATAGTACACAATATAGTAAACAATTAGCAAGGTAAAAGGTAAAAGTAATGCACAATGTACTAAAGGTTAAGCCTAGTAAACCACAGTAAATTCTAAGTGTAATACACAATGTATCCAAAGTTCTGTGCAACACACAACATAGTAAAAATTCAGAGAAATACACAACTTACTAAAATGTAAACATAGTACACAGGATATTAAACTTTAAGAAAAGTATACATTGTAGATTCTTCATCATAGGACAAAATATAATTTATAGCATTAAAAACAATGCAGTGAAAATAAAATTATACACAATGTAGTAAAGGTTCAACATACAGTAGTTCACAACATAAAAGTAAACGTTTAGTGTAGTATACAACATTGTGAAAGTTACTGTAAGTGTAGTTCAAATGGAGTAGTTAAGTGTTCAGTACGCAGTGTACTGAATGGTCAGTCAGGTGCATACAACTTTGGTATGTTTCAGAAAAATTAAACAGGAAATTCAGGCATTTGTAGTGTAATTTCAAGTAATTTGACCAAGAATGAACACAACATTACCATAGACATGACAGTCCAATGGTACAACATTCTAGTTGTGTATATTAATTTTAGAACATTGGATAACACATGCAAACATGAAAATACCTTTGCTACCTGGCACATACAATAATGCATCATGTATATGAGAAGGATTTTAAATGATGAGCGCTGCAACTTTTCTAACAATTCAGTGATGTTGCATGCATTTAGAAACTAAACAGTGTGCAGAAAAAGGAAACAGTTTAGTACATCAGAAAGCACTCAAGACACATTCATCTCAGGGGAAAGGGCCGGAGATGTGAAAGGGTAGAGTGACACAAGGAGAAAGATGTGAGAATATAGAGAAATTAAGACTCATGGAAAGATACTGTATATACAGTAGACTGAGCAGCAGAGGATTGTCATGCAAGCCTTATGCTTGATGAAATTCAACATTTAAATGATATTGTCACTATTACCTCAGTCTTATTACCATGTTTTATGGGATCTTTTCCCATAAAAAAAATCCCCACAGAAGTATCTTATGTTGGTTGGGATGATTGGTTTGTTATAGTACCGTGCAAAAGTCTTGAGCCACCACTCAATGCTTCATATTTTGCTTCTAAAGAGCCAGACTTTCTTGCATTTTTAATGTAGTCTTGAGAAATAGTTCTGCAGGTTTCCTGAAGAACTTATTTGACTCACAGTCTTCGACAAGTTTTCACCTCTCACATTTAAATAGCATCTAGCTTTTAAGGCATGTACCAGTGAGAAACATGTTCAGATGATGACAGATGATTCGTATACTGGTGATAGTGAATGCTGAGTGACTGAAACAGATGAGAGAGGAAATGAGGTTGCTGCTGAGATTGTTACATAAACATCCAATTTTAAAATGATATCTTTAGGCACTTAATTTTACTTTATTTTAATATAAAGATATGAGGAGTAGCTTAAGGGCTTTGCACAGTACTGTACTGTAGATTAGTAAACACGATTTAGCAGTTTTTTCAAACCATTGCAGCCTGTCATAATTTCGTTTTTACTCTCCATAAAATAAAACAGACTTCAATGTCACTAAAGACAAGTCAGCACAAAATGTTTAAAACCTTATTATACTTACTTTATATTTCACTACACATGCTACTGCACCTACTTTATTTGTAATTTTATGTTTAAGTGCTACTCTTAACTGCTCTTCATGTCTTATACTTGCCTATATATTTCAAACTGTTCAGACACTACTATCTGCGCAAATCCAGTAAATTCTATGAATTTACATATTCCAAATTTTACAACTCTTATCTGTAGTTCATTTACTTACCTTTAGGCACACATGTCATCACTCTTGTACCCATTAATTCACACGATTAATATAGTGTTTGTAAATAATCTGCTTTTGTTCATAATTTCTTTCCCATTTCTCCTTCCCTCATATTGTTTAATATATAAACTTTTATATTGCTTACAGTAGCTGCAGAGTACCTGAGGCTCACTACAAGCATTTCATTACTATTATTACTACTTTTATTAACTTTTTTGCACATGATAAATAAACTTGAAACTTGAACTTAAACTTGTCAGAAATCTAATGATGGGAAATGCAGATAAACAGAATGTTTTGTGAAGTCTTACCAGCTTATATTTTTAGTTACTTCAGCTAAGACATACAGAAAACAGCGCGCTGGTTTTCAACTTCAGTTTCAGATGTAGATAAAAAGCTGCAGGTAGTCAGTCTACAGTGTTCCAAAATGCTATAATAATTAAGATTTATATAACAATTTTTTTTTATGTTTCTCAATATGAAATGAAATGCTTATTAGAAAGTTTTCACAATAATAAAAAAGATTACAGTTAAACTAAATATAAATTACACAAAGTGTACAGAATATAAATATGAAATTGTAAACTGTGAGGTATAAAAATATAAATGTGTAAAAATATGGTGTGTGTGGGTATGACAGCAGCAGTATGATTAAATGTGAAGTATGAAATGAAAGTGTCCATGTTCCAAATTGCAAGTTCTCATTTTATGTGTGCAAACAAGAATAGAATATGGGCAACATATAAGCGGGAAGCAACTGAGCAAAGTATCAAGTAATGTCCTACATTATGCCTGGTGTGTAAGCAGGAATGTAGGGTTTGTGTGTGTAGTGTATGGAGGAAACAAAAGCAAATCCAATCAATTTAGACCATCATGGTGTTCTGGTTGAGGGCCCGAATAGCCTGTGGGAAGAAGCTTCTCCTCAGTCTCTTTGTGTTGGCCTTCAGGGAGCGGAAGTGCTTTCTTGACCGCAGCTGAGAGAACAGTCGATTGTCGGGGTGGCTGGCTTTGGTCCAACACCTCTTGCTGTATGCAGGTCAGGCTGCTCAGTGTGGAGGATCGCGGTGGTAGGGTGGTAAAGAAGCTGCCGGACCTGGTAGTTCCTCTTCTGCTTTGTGCCGAAGTCCACCTTCAACTCCTTTGTATTGCTGTCGTTCATGAGGACGTTCAGCACTTCAGATTTTATCTCCTACTAGTAGGCTTTCTCATTGTTGTCAGTGATCAGGCCCATCACAACGGTGTCGTCGGGAAAATTGTGGATGGTTGTGGAGTTGGTAATGGCATGAAAATATGTGTACAGTGAGTAGAGCAGGAGGCTCAGGGCACAACCCTGAGGGGCTCCAGTGCTGAGGTATGACAGTCAGGAAGTTGGAGATCCACTGACACAGCGGTTGTATGACTCCCAGGTCCTTCAGGTTTGTGGTTAGCATGGAGGGAATTATAGCATTAAAAGCTGAACAACTGCATTTTAATATAATTCTCCTTCCTAGTGTCCAGATGTTGTGTGTAGGAAGTGCGAGACAAACAGCTATGGTGACATTTGTTCAGATAATCCACTGTTGTTGACTGTATAGTACTACAGATATTAAACCATCTATAGACTTTACAACCTGACAACTAACTTTCCTCAACCACACAGTAATTACTCATGTTTAGTAAATGTACATGCCTACTCTGTGGATTTCTATCAACTTGGTACTTATTATATAAAAACTTGTTATTGTAAACATTACGATATTAAGCTGCATTAATGAAGTGTACACTACTGCTCACAAGTTTGGCATCACTTGCACATTTCTTTGCTTTTGTTTAGTGAATAATTTTCTACATTTTACAACAATACTGGGGATTTCAAAACTATTAATTATGAATTCAATTAAAGAAGTAGGTAATTATGTAACAACAACAACAACAACAACAACAGTCAGTTGTTATTTTAGACACGGAGGTCAGCCTTTCTGGCACTGTTCTTGCAAGAACAGTATTGTCAAGTGCATTTGCAAAACTCATCAAGCGCCATGATCAAACTGGATCTCATGAAGACCAACCCAGGAAAGCAAGACCAAAACTTACCTGTGCTGCAGAAGAGAAGTTAATTTAGAATTAGCAGCTTTCAGGGCCTCAGAGAAGCGCAGTGGTAAAGTGCTCGCCCTATCATCCGGAGATCGCTGGTTCGGTTCCCGGGTGATGCTGTAACCTCTCACAGTCGGAGGTCTCGAGAGAGCTGATTGGCCGAGCTCTCTCAGTGGGGAGGGATGAGAGGTACTTAGTGCTCCCACATTAATGATGGCTCTACAGCCAATCAGGGGCGTCTGTGAGCAGATAGCGCTGTCCTCCAAGTGTGTTACGTTGCCCCCAACAGTGCGTGCGTGAGCGAGCAGTTCGAAAAGATTGCGTGGGTGACGTCATATGGGTGGAATACGGAGGAAACACGTGATAGTCTGCAGCCCACCTGACTGAGTGGTAATAGAAGCTTAATGTGGGAGCCCTCTAGTGACGGGGAGGAATTGGACACGACTAAATTAGGGAGAAAAATTGGGGAAAAAATCCAAAAAAGATAGAAAAATGTAAAAAAAGAATTAGCAGCCTTAGAAATCACCAATTAACAAACAGCACCTCTGATTAGAGCTGTTATGAAGGCTTACCAGATCATGAGTAGAAGATATATCTCACATTAAATGTTCAAAGGAGATCATCGCATATTGTTTTACAATGTAGAAAGAAATAAAAATCAGGAACGACCATGTGATCCCGAACTTTTGAGCAGTAGTAGATATGTACAGTACAGTGACTAAAGCGACAATACAAATAAAATGTAAGACATGATAGAGTACAGGTAATCAGATATTATTTTAAAATGTCTGCTTAAATAAAATATTCTCCTTATACAGGCAGAGATATGACTGCCATCACTGAGTCATCATTGAATCAACTGGCACCATCCAGTATATACAGCAAGTGAATGTGAATTGCTTCTTACTTTCCATGAATCATGGATCATCATGGATGTTAAAGACAAAACGTTGTTACACCATTTTATAATCAAGGGAAAAAAAGATAAAAAATAAAAAACGAAAAAAATGTGATGGCTGGATGAAGCACACGTTTAAGAAAATGACTCATTGAACTACGGCTAGCTTTTGCTATTTTGAGTGCACGGTTTGACCTGTTCAAACACTTTGCTGGCTGGTCTGGACCCTGGAGCCTTGCTATACAGTTTCTCTCACTCAGAGTCCAGAGTAATTCTTAAGAATTCATTCAAATATTAAATAGATTAAGCTTTTACTTTCATTTTATTTATTTATTTTTGTGAACGGCCTGAAGAACATTATTAAAAGCTGCAAAACAACATCCAGTTAAACAGTTAAACATCACTGTATCTATGGAGACTCATTTTTGTTTGCAGCCAGATTGATTTAAAATCTGCTTCCTGATTAATGCCAAGTTTCTTTCCTTTACAGTGGGACAGGTTGATGTTTGAAACTTGGCATGTTTTTCATGCTGTTCATTTGCATTTCTTCTCAGGAACAGTTTGCCTTCATCTTCGAAGTCTTCCAGTCCTGGGGCTATTCTGATTGGTTCCACAGGGCCGTTACAGTCAATATGCACCGTCTGAAAGCCTGCCTTGGAGCCCCGATTAGTTAGAAACGATCTAATCCCTGATTCATTTATTTCCCCTCTCATTTTGGACATCAGTGAAGCTCTATTGAGACCTGCAGGAGCAGTTTGAGACAGAAAGCACGCAGCAATCGATAGAGCTCCGTAATAACGTTCAAGATCACTTGCCAGGCTGTGCAGGTCTTTTTCTCTGTGTAATCGTGAGATTTGCTATGTCGGTCATATTCGAAAGGGTGTTTAAGCGCTGTTGGTGAATCAAAGCTTTGACACTGTGCTCCGTCTCCACGGTGAGGGTCTTCACACGAGCTAAGCCAAAAATCACATTGGTGGACAGCTTCATTTTTTTTTTTCTTTTTCTTTTCTTTTCTTGGCTGTCGTATCACACTGCGCCCTTTCCCACCCACTATCTTTATCTGAGTCTGTGTGTCTGTCTCTCCTTCCTTACGCTGGCTAGGAGACAGCTGTGTGCGGTTTTAATTGACGGGGTCACTCAAGCTCTTCAGCAGAACATCTTTGAATTGCTAATTAAACGAAGGCAGGCTGGAAATGCGGGGGAATGAGAGGATTGACTGCTCCTCCACACACCATCTCATCTGCGCTGCGCTTCTTTGTGTCTGTCTGCGTGTGCATATTTGTGCACGCGCGTGCAGGTGTACCGTATGCCGCACTGATGAGGAAACCGTTGGGGTTGCCAGTTAAACGTAATTTTAATGATTAGGATTTGTAGAAATGTTTTGCATAAAAATCCTACACTCACAAACTCACACAATGCTCCTGTGGCATGTTTTTTTTTCTTTCTGCACAGGTTTTCACACACACACATAAGCACAGCTGTTGTTATGGGTGTGGGGAGGGGTATCAGGAGGCTCTCAGGAGAACAGCGACATTAATAACAGTAAGTGGATAATGTCCTGACTCAGTTGAGCATTCGGATGGAGGCTTAGCTTCGGCTTAAATTCAGCAGAGGGGGTGTCGGGAGCACATATCAGCCTGATACGATCGACTCATTTTTGCTACAGCTATTTTCACCTCGAAACAACGGGCCATTCCTTCATGGCTCAGGAAGAAAAAACACAAAAACATTAAGCTAAACTCACTGACCTCTGGGTTATCATAAGGTCACATCAGCGGCATAAGGATTCATTATGAGTGACCTCTCCGTCAGCAGACCAGACTCTGTGTTTGGATTTATTGCTAAATGATTGAGTGCTCGTCTTGGGTTCATAATAATAATAATGCATTCTCATTCTGTTACTGATGTATTGACGATTCTTACACACATGCTCGGACATGGATAAACTGTATTGAGTCTATTGAATATTGATTATTTAATTGTTCATATATTTGATTGATTATTGATTTTACAGAAATGAAGGACTTGGTGTGTAACAGCATGGAAATAATCACACGGTAACACGGAGTCTGGTCGAAATTTAGCTCAGTGTCCACTATTTCAAAATATCACTAATAATGCATTTTTGTCTATTATTATTCTATTTTTAGTCTAGTGGTTCTCATCATAACCAATCCCTTAGAACTTCCTTATATCATACTACTTCAACATCCTAAGATGCGTATATTAAAACCAACTATTTTTGGGGTTCCCCTTGTGCCACCAGGGTGGCTCTGGGTCATCATGGTGTGGCTCCACTGGACTTTTGGGACGTTAACGGAGGATCCTTTGGGTGCTATGGTTTGCAGGGTGGGGCCTCCATGGGAGGTTCGGGAGTGTGCTGTGGTATCTGGCACTGACACGTCACTGGCGGATCCTTTGGGTTCTGTGGATTGTTTTCTACTTTAGTACTTCAATGTCTGTTTGTATTATCTTCTTTTGTTTTCACTCATTGTAAAGTGTCCTTGAGCTCTGGAAAGGCACTATATAAATAAAAATTATTATTATTATTATGGTGGTGGGCATCAGCATTTTGTGTTGCATTGGCTTTTCTGTTGAATGGGGCCGGGCAGGCTGGCATTGGTCCCCATGGGTGTAGACAGGGTCCAGACCTGGACAGGGTGCCAATCCTTCGCAGGGCACACACACACACACAACAGGCAATTTGGGAAAGCCAATTAGCCTAACCTGAATAGGAACCCAGAGTACCCACCAAGCACGGGGATAACATGTTAACTCCATGCACACAGAGATGGAAATCGAGCCTGGCCTGGAATCGAACCCGGACCCTGGAGGTGCAAGGCGACAGTGCTAACCACTACACCACCGTGCCGCTAATCGACAATCAGTGTAACTAATCAGTGGTGTTAATTTTATGGGGGATTCAAGTATTCTTTTGGCTAAACAGCACTCCACACTACCATGCTAGATTTTTTTTTGTAGTTGTTCTGCCACCATTCCTATACCATTCATCTTACAGTATATCAACACCATGATAAATACAGACAATGTAAGAGATCTGATGAAAACGTATTCTCACAAATACTGTACCTTGCTTGGAAGTTCATGGAGGAGATTTATTTTAGTTTATTTCATTGCTTTTGTTTTAATTATACAGTATGTTTATACTTTTACAGCAATTCCATGCTACTTTTAATCAACATTTTTCTTGTCATGAAAATTTCCAACCATGTCACACTAGGGTCTATACAAGTATCGGAGATGTGCCCAAATTTTTTCGGAATGCATTTCTACCTACGCCACATGTACCGTACGAATGATCACGCCAGACTTTTGGCGTGTTTTCCTGTACTGTAAGACTAACAGAAAACCTGTTCACTTTAATCTCACAGATAATTGAAGTTTAAGTTCACTTGGTGGAGTGTAAATAAATGTTTATGCAAATGACATTTTTGTGAAATTCCTTAATAAATGTTTTAGGCAAAGCTGGTTGCAAATCAAGATCTGCTTAATTAGCCCTTCTTTGAAATGGTACATACAGTACATACAGTAAGTGTACTGTACTGTAGATGTGCGAGGTTAATGGTGCGTGAATGCAAGAAAACTTGGGATGAGGTTGCATAAAACTTCATAACAGCTTTGGTAAGACTTTTCCTCATGCCTGTCTCAGCCTTTAGCTTTTATTGTTAGAGCGTAATGTCCTTGTATTTGTTTTGTCTACAGTCAATAAATATGCGATTATATTGTATAAATGCGGATTCAACACTACACTACACTGTAGAGCTAAGCTCTTAGAATTCCATTATAGGTACGTTTTCTAAACAAGTAAATACGTTTCTTTGTTCTTTTTGTCGGCATCAGTACACATGTGCTGTGTGTAGTTAATAGAGAATAGAATGGAAATGCTGAAGTATTCCCTGTATGTATTCCAGTATATGGTTTGTGACACTTAGACAGTAAATATCATTTTAAAGGAAGACTTAATTAACATTGTTTTGGAGTATTTAATATTCTCATTTTTTGTTTGTGTGAATAGGCGCACTTATCATGGTATGCCGTTATATTGCTAAAGTGTCACGACCCTATGTAATTATTAACAAAATACTAAAGCAACGAAATCAATATATTGACAGAAAACCAACAAAAGGTCAATCACACACCAGACTCATTTAAAATTCCATAATATCATCTCAGCATGGCGAGTCCTACAGCATAATGTAAGATATTTGTGAGAAGGTTTCTGTAAAAAGGCACATTTTTGGCAAAAATTGAAAAAAAATTTTTGTGTAAAACTGTTAATGTTAGATTACGGATGGACGAGTCAAAAATGATCCGCATCCTTTACTGTAAGTAACTTTTAGAAAAGAAAAATACAGAATTTTTCGACATAATCTGCTTGCTTTTCAACACTCTTTGTCCATCTGTCAACAAGCTTTGGTTTTGCCCTGGCTGCGAGCAAGCCACGAATGCACCGCTGTCTTCACTTCTTCATCTGAAGTGAATCTTCATCCTTCTAGAACTGCTTTCAAGGCACAATATCAGGACTATAGGGGGGGAGGTTTAACTTCAAAAAAATTTTTTTTTCAGTGTCCAGAATGTTGGCCGAAGTGCCCAGACGTGCATTGTCACAATTGTTCCTGATAATGTTACAATACTGGTCCATGATTTATTATTATTTATTATTATTATTAATTAATTAATTAATTCATACATTAATTTAACAATGCCCTTGGTCCATACCACTTTCAAGTACAATCTCTGACTTACCCATATAACTTGTGCAATACCTTTTCCTTTTCTCTCACATGTGCAATATCTGTATATAGAATTATGTTTAATGCGCAACTAAGGATTTACTAAGGTTTTTTTTTTTGTCTAATTTATTACTCTTTCCTTTCCTCCTGGAAAATGACTTTAAGCAACTGTAACCAAGTATAAGCAATTTTTTGTGATTACTCTCAGGCCTGTAGTTATGAATCCATGTTTCGTCACCAATCATGAATCTCTTTAAGAAACTTTCACCTTCCTTAAAGTATGGTTCCAAATTTTGTTTTCAGATATCCAAAAGCTTCTGTTCATTATTTTTCTGTGAGTTATTTCGGCACCTCATATAATGGTTAACATTATAGCCTCATTTCACATTTCCTGGATGGCCCTAGATATTTTTTATGTTGTACTAAAATATATATAAGGTTTAATGAGGTTGGTTACGGTTATCCTGTTCGTGATGAGGCAGTGTCTGGGTGATTTTTTCCGGGTTTAAATAAACAGAGAGAGAAAAAAGTCTAATTAAAACTGGAAATGTTTATTTTTTTTTAATATGTGTTTAAAACTTATTAGTTATTGGCTAGTGATGGGAATAAAAGATGTTAAATGTTTGCTTGCTCCTCAGACTTTTACTTTTATGTTACATTATTACAAACACCACATTTAAATACATTAATCTTTTATTCACATGACCTCTTGTGAATATTTGTAGACCTTTCGAATGCAAAGAGCTTGTGATGATATATTGCACGTGCAGCATTCCTGCATATTTAATGATAATGATTAAACTTGGGTTATTCTGCAGTATAAACAGTGTTTCTCCTGCTAGATCAATAGGTCAGCCCACCTCTTGGCCAAGGCGTAGTAGTGATCTTATCTCATCCTCTCTATATCGAACACAGTGTGGGGACCGCCTACACGCACCGGCTCTGTTTCAGCACAGCGCTACACAGGTTAAATTATTGAAGCTGATTTCTGGAAGGGGGGGCATCAATTGCTCGATGGCAGGCTGGTGGCGTATACATCACTGTGACAGAGAGAGTTAAGAGTCTGTCAGAGACGCTGCTTATTCTCTTCTGAGTTAATGAGGACGTGATAAAACATGGCGTTGCCTCCACTTCGATCAGATCTAGGTTAATTGAGAGATTTGGGGTTCACTGAGACTGCTCACCGATTATAGTCTGCACTCACGTTTGCCAAATTTGACTTGGGGGGAAAAAAAAATCTTGTTGGTGCAACAACAATTAGCATACAATTTTACCCTAACATGGTCTGACTGGACATTCACACATGCCGCCAGGAAACCAACTGTATTGATTCCTCATTAATCACTGTTGCTTCCAGTGTAGTCTTGTAGTGGGGGGTTGGATACCTATTAAGTTAAACACATCACCCAAAAAAGGGTCACAGATGTGCTTAGCAGCAGGCATTTCACTTTTACAGGTTCTAAGAGACAAGCTTTTGTATGAAAAAACTGTTCTGCTAACCAAAGTGCTTTCCATCTAACAGTACATAGGAAAGTCTGCCCCAATACCTAACACGTTCGGAAAACAGTAAGTAAAAAGTACTGGCAAGTTGAACATTAATTAACATTTATCACTGGTATGTAAAGCCCAGAATATAGCCCTAGCTATAATGAAGCCAACATTGGTATTTTGCTGGCAGGGTAATGGTGCATTCATAACTAAGCAGGAACTGGAAAGTCTTTAACTTCAGTGAAAATGCCCTTTGAATAGATATCCAGTTCATAATGGATACATTTTGTCATATTATACAATCATATGCTACAAGATCTTCAAATACAGAAAGATGGTTGTATAATAAAATGGGTTCAATTGTTTTGTGGAATATCATCGATCAAGATGTAGTGAATTATTACATCTTTCACAGAAGCCAAACTAACTGACTGGTATACAACAGGACACTAATACTTACCCATTTTTTTTTTTTTTTTTTTTTTTTTTTTTTTTTTTTTTTTTTTCCCACCTTCCTTAGTTAACAACTGTGAGCACCTGTAACCGAGCATAAGCAATTTCCCTTTGGGATTAATAAAGTTCTTTGAATCTTGAATCTTGAATCTTGAATGTACTTGCTGTGAGCTTCACTTAATCCTATCTCAAACAGTCAAGGTCGTGGTTAATACTCTGATGTGGGAAGTATGGGGGTGTTCGAGTTAAACCATGACTTGTGATGAAATTTCACATGAATGAGTACTGTAAAGTGTGGTGATGATACAGTAAAACAACTGAATTGTACAAAAGACTGATTGTCTTAGAGCCCACTGCATTCGTTACCATCGACATTCGCAAGTGGAATATTTTGATTGTTGAAAATCGAGGGATACATGTATCTTGTCGCCAAGTTGCACAGAGACGCATCTGTCTTTGGGAACTGTACACACGATCATTCCCGGCACACCACTTGCACATTACAGGAACTCATCTGGGAGTTTTCGCCACATCCACTGTACAGAACAGGACTGACCCTGCTCCACATGTTTAGAGCATTAAAGGAGTTCCTGCAAGGCCAGGCAGTCTGATTACGACTCTGGCGGAATGGGAAATCTTTCTACCTTGATGGTATCCAAGCACTAGCGTAACGATAAGTGCATTAATTATAGCAGGGGATTATATAGAGAAATAAAGGTAGTTTTCACCCTTATAAATGTGTTCTGTTCAATCCAAAACCCCAGTTTTACTCGAACACCCCTTGTAGACATTCTGATTTAGGTCCTTGATGAACTTAACTAGTTGCAGTCGCTGCATAAATAATAAAGTCCTGATGTTATCATTAGACATGCATGATCCATTCTACAGTATAAGCCTTGACTGTACTATTTATTTATTGCAGACTCTGCTTTGTGTGTATACTGTATGTGTCTAAGTGTGTGAGGGTGTGTTTTCTCAGGTGCAGGCATAGTTTAGTGTTCATATCACAGGCATATGTGATTAATTTGATTCATTTCCAAAGTCACCCAACCACGACCGTTGCTCATTCTTTATCACAGCACAGTGTATCACACATGGAGGAAAGAGAAAAGATCTTCTTCTTCCTTATACTGTACATGTACTCATCTGTAGATGCCTGTTATTGGTGAGGATCGCTGTGATGGACGTGGTAGAGAGAGTATGCCATCTTTCCCACCCGGAAAGACCATCCAATTTCACTCCCTATGGCATTATTGGGATTTCAAATACCCAACCTCCTGACAATATAGTGAATATGTTACTGTTGCACCATGATGGAGTGCAACCCAAAAGCATTTTTGGTGTATTTTCACCCAGTTGCCAGAAATTAACACGCCCACCTTTTAAAATCTCTGTGTGAAATGACATTTTCAGACTCAGTATGGCTCATAATTGCCCCATCTTTTGGGACTCCCTTTTTAGCATAGACAAAAAGGTAATATGGAAACCCAGGTTCGTAGATGTACAGCACAATTCAGTAACAGTAAATACAGTAGGTCATTCCATCTAACTGCTTCATAAAATACAACTGACTAACAAATAACTAAGAACAAACTGCTCGATTTTAGTTATTCAGTCTGAATTAATGATTAATAATGCCATTACCAAACTGATTAAAAGGTGTTGATTAATTTTTTTGAAACAGCAGCGATGATTTAAATTCCATGTCCAAATTACTGTGCTGAATTTAATAGATTATGGCTTCTATAGTAACAGCTAATTGACAGGAACAAACATGGAGGGCACTACACATGATTTAATGCTATATAAAGAAAATCACACAAGTTAGTTCCAACCCAAGTAATCTGATTGGACGAGGGACATTCCATGCACTGGGACGTTTAACTATATGCATCACTTCACGTCACAGGTGTTCTAACAATCGTTAATTGCACTACCAGTACGTTGGTTCAGTCTACCATAGCTGTCTACCAAAACACACATTCGATAAGTTATGAAAACACATCTGTTACAGTTATGACAACACTTGTTTTTTTTTGTCTCCTTAGTAACTGCTTTTAAGTTGTTTAAATTGTATCTGCACTGTCCTCGCTGTTCTGTTCATGGATAATGCAAGCTACAAGGCTGAACCCCAAATCCCTCTCTAACTCCTGATCAAGGGCACTACTTAATGCCAGGAACAAGGGTTCGGACACCCTACATTACATACTAGCTTTCCATTGAACACGATTTGGGATTCAACCCCAGAACCCTGGAAGTTAGAATAAGCAGAATAAGTAGAAATAAGTATAAATGTGGTTTTTGAACATGGTTTGTCCTCATCACCTTTTGGCCACATATTACCATTAAGAATCTACTTTCACCCCTGTTAATTCCACTAAATGTTGGTCACTAATAGTCAGTCACCAGCTCAACTCTACGCAAGTCCCTCCAGTCAAGGAAGGATCAAAACGACTGTTTAAATGTACATATGTATCTTCGACCCACGCTTGCATCACAGCTGTGATATTCAGCACAACGGCACTCCCTATCATGTGATATCGCTTAAATATCTGATCATCAATATGGTGAAGTTGGGAATAAGGAAATGGTTATTAGTCAGTTCTATGCCACAGGAACGTCTTCAGGGTTTGGTGGTAACATACAGTAAGACGATGTGTTTCCATTATTGTGTTGAAACAGCAAACTCTCTTTCACCATTATAGAGAAGCAGAATTGACTTATATATTCACTACAAGAAAGAAGACAGAAAATGTCATTCTAATTCACCTAGCTGGTTATCGCTACTAAAATAATGGTGTAATATCTATAAGTGAAATCTTATCATGTGGCATTCTGGAAATGTCACTTCACTAAGTCGTCGATGCAGACTCTCCCTATAAAGGAAATGAGAAAATTGTGCTTTAGGTGATTGCATATAACTTAAACACATCTTTATAATGGATTTTTTTAAGGGCTTTTTTTTATACGGTAGCAAGCCTGCAGTGTACAGTATATACTGTAATGCAACCTTATTACAGCGTTTTTGATTTATGATCATGAAAAATAAACCGTTATTTGCTTGCATAGACTACGCTGCTTTGTAGCATTTTATTATTTACACAAGAACGGCAACACTCCTTACCATGTGTTCGACCGCGCTCGGTTCTGCCTCTCCTCTCTCCAGATGGCACTGTCTCTCTGATCTCTCTCCCGGTGCCACTCTCTTATGCTGCATCTACCCACCTCTCTCTGTCTCTGTCTGTCTCTCTCTGGAACGGCGGACCAGCACCAGATGTTGTGGAGTGTGCTATGGCAGTGGGGTCTGTAGAGGACCAGCTGGGCTCCTAGTGCAGTGGTTGAGCTAATGAATATGGTTGTGCTAGAAGTTTGCTCTAAGCCAGTGGCATATGACAGCTGCAGGACCACTCTCTAGGGAAGGTGTGTGTGTGTGTGTGTGTGTGTGTGTGTGTGTGTGTGTGTGTGTGTGTGTGTGTGTGTGTGTGTGTGTAGGGAGTCACCAGCACCAATAAAGCGCCTGCGTGCAGCCTACCGATCTCCTTCGTCCTCCTTCGTCCTTTCATTACAAAGACGGTGTACAGGTACCAGGGGTCCTCTCTGGAGAACAGCAACATTAATAACATCATCACCTTTTAACTTTCACCCTTGATCTCTCTCCTTGTCTCTCTCTTCCATCTTTCACACTGTCTGTCTCACTCTCTCACTCCCACTCATTTTTTCTCCTACTTTCTTGCCCATCCTCCTCCTCCTCTTCCTCCACTTCCATCCCAAATTACGTTCCATGTGCGGTGCTGACTTATTTAACAGTGTTGGGTTAGCAGGGCTACGTATTAATTTATTACCGCTCCCTCAAGAGACAAACGTTACAGAGATGATTGTGGTGAAGTGCTGGAGGAAGGGAGGGAATGGGGGAAGTGGAGGGGGAGAGGACGTTTCAACAGAATCACAGTTTCCTCTCATTACGAGGTGTTAACGCCTTGGAATACAAAGTCGCGAGTGAAAATCCAGGCTTCTAAAAGCGGATTAAAGGCTGCATCATGGGAAAAGAAATTGTGTGTGATTACCACAATGCCGGGAAACAATTATTCACCTGCTGTTACATGTTCATCCAAAGTAAATGCCAATTTACTAGAGATATTATGGGAAATCTGAACTTGCCATTTATGTTGACACTATCATGCAGCACAGCACTGATCCTGCTTGTAACTACAGTATGCTTTAGTAGCAATTAAAAAGTAGCCATTATAAAGCAAGTGGCCATGCTTTTTAAAAGTCAGTAAGTCAAGGTGTCAAAATGAATTCCGTGCTTGTGTACACTTGGTTTATCCACCTTATTTTCAAGTGTAGGGACAACATTTTAATATAGAGCCAAGCATACGGTACGAGCCACCCCTCATTTCCTCATATTTTGCTTTCAAAGAGCCAGACTTTCTTGTATTTTTTAAGTCAGTTCTAAGGGATAGTTCTCCAGGCTTCTCTTTCATTTTCAGTCGCTATACCTGACCAGTTCAGAGGAACATTTTGATAAGTCACACAGTAAAAAAACATCTAACTTAAAGCATGAAACAGTGAGAAACTGGTACAGATGATGACAGATGATCAGGCCGGTGATTAGTACAGTATACTGGTGATGCTGAATGCTGCGCGGTTGGAACAGACGAGAGGGGAAATGAGGTTGCTGCTGATGTCACAGTAGGACATTTTTTCCTAATTTCTTTAAATAATTCTAAATAATTTTATATCAGTTAATATGAATAAATGAGGGATGGCTCAAGATGTTCTGCATTCCATGTGGCTCGATATTCTAGAGGTTAACACTTCATGTCTCTGGGTTGTGCATTGAGTCTGCATGTTCTCCCTATGAAGGGAGTGACTGTAATAAAAAAAAATCTGCATATCAAATCAAATTAAAATTTTATTTGTCACCTACACAGTCATACACAGTACGATATGCAGTGAAATTCGTATACGACCGCCAGTGACCTTAAAACGTTAAAAACAATTAACAAGAAATAAGAAAGAGAAATAAATAGCTGAAACTGTAAGAAAGTAGAACAAAATATTAAAAAATTTAAATAAATATATAAGAAATATAAAACCAATCTGTACAAAAGACAAAGATATAGTCGTTTAAGGTTTCACTTCCTATTTTAGCATCTTAATGTAATTACTACGTCGTAACATTTACTTTCCCTTTGAAGAAGAATCTATATAAATGTAAACGTGCTTGGGATACTGTTTTTTGTTAAATATATAAGTAATTAACAGGCTCTCTGTTTCCAAGCAATATTTTAAGTAAGCGATGTTCCTTCCTGTTCCATGTCGTCTATACAGAAGAGTCTATAGTAAATAATGAGGAAGTGAGGGTATGACTTCAGACGGAAATAATAATAAGGCTATGCGTAAGCGGGTGAAGGCAGAAGCAGAAGCAGAGGTGAGGTTCACCAGGCAGACGCTTGGTTTCAGATATTTTTTTTTCCATCTTCTTTTTTTTCTTTCACCCTTCCTTCTTTTCCAGTTTCATCTTTTGATCTTATACACTTCAGTGGGCTGAGGCAAGCGTGTGTATGGCCTCCTAGAGAGCAGTTTCGAGTAAGTCAGACACACACTACAGACAGATGAGAAAGAGAAATACAGTAGAGTGGCTGGGAGAAATTAACAAAGGAGAGATTTAACAGAAATCTGTGGATTGTATGTTAGTAAAGTAGGATCGGGGTTTTAGATATAGCTGTTGAGGCTGTTAGGGGCTGTATGTGCGGATGTACTGTAGTACAAATGCTTTTCTTCTCACCGTGGGTGTACTTACTATATATACTGTACAGACTGCTGCCTGACAATATATATTTCTGGTTTAAGTGCCATTTGCTTTGATCATGGTGTGCAAAATGGTGGCCAGTTCATGTATAAAACTGATTCCCCATGCTTCCCGTCCCATCAGAGAAGAAGGAAATCCCCTGATGTGATAACCTGGTCATCAGTACGGTCAGGTAGTCAGGGTGATGGGAGCATTGCTTCATGCGCGTCCATTCTTACCCTCTGGACGTTTCAGTCGTTTAAGCGATCTCTTATCACGGACGAACATCATCGTGCTTCAAGACGTCTTCACAGTATTTGATACATGTTCCAGTGCATACTTTTTTCCTGAGTCTTCCATCAAAGTATGAGCAGAACAGTAGCTCCAGTCAAAGAGGTGTACGCAAACCTCCGGCCTTGATTCACTAAAGGTTTGTGTTTGTTGGAGACGCACGGATATTGCATGTTTGCTTTAAATTTACTTGCAATCCGATGTTTTTCTTTCTGAAATTGTAAAATGTAGTCATACACAGCAAACCAATTTTGCATTCACAGTATGATTTGCCAAACCTGAAAGCCAATTTTGGAGCAGGAATTGCTTGCACAAATTATTACACAACTGAAATGCAGGTAATATGTTTGAGAAAATCTCCGTCTGCCAGATGAGGATGAAATGATACTGTTCTCAATGTTTTAATGAACACCGTTATCGAGATGTATCCCAGGATCTCGAAATGAGCAAAGGATTCCCTAAAATGGCCATGGGTTCACCGTCGACATTTGCACATCCGAAAGCTATCAGCATTTACAAAGAGTGATGAGTTTTCATTCACACTTAGCACATGAAGAAAATTATATACTATTATATTCCGCGGTCATATTGTATATGGACGGTGTGTAATTTTCATTATATTTAATGTGCAGTTGTGCCCATGCGGAAAGGTTCATTGGCTTCCTGGGACTCGGTATTCGTCTTGGCTATGAACAATAGATGGCACAAACCTACCTTTCGCTTTTTATCACTTTTAATATTACATTTAATATTCTTTGTTAAAAAACAAACTCACTATTCGCCTGCTTAATTTGCCCCAAGCTGCACTGCAACGCCAGGATGAAAACAATATGTCTGAAATAGTACCCTAATTTATATTATTAAGGTGCTTTATTTGAACACTAACCTTCTTGTGTGCATGGTGGGATTTCATGCACAGGCTCAGTGCTTTAGGGCATGACTACATGATTGTGCAGTGTGCAAAAAAAAAAATTCTTGGTAAAAAAAAACAACAACAACAACAACAAACAAAAAACAACTAATTATCTAGAGGAAGAAGGAAAAAATTAAGAATTTGTTTTAAAAAAAAAAAAAAAGCCCCAGGATCCACAATAGCCACTTGTTACTACATAGTGTTGATTGGAAACCAAGAACCAGAGTCTGTATAATTACACTAAATCTCTTCAAACGAAATAGGCAGTTGGACAGCGTCCTAGAAATTTTGATGATACCAGAAAAGCGTATTGTGGTGTAATTTCCCGTGAGAATGACAGCATATCATATTGCTCATCCCTGCTGTGTTGTCTGCATCAGTTGCATCAGATGTTATGTAAGATACAAGATGGGCTTAACACTGCGCTGCCTTTCAGAACTGAGTTTTTGTTTTAGTGCAGCTACAATATATCTACAGTTTGTCTACATCTATATCTACATCAGGACTCTTTGGGAATCATGAATCATGAATCAATCAGCCATGACATGAAACACGAGAGAACATAAACACACACAATAGGTCTTTGTAGATTTAAGATTTTTTTTTTTACATCTAGACAAGATGATCTCAAAGCTTTATCCAGATTATCTTCTATGGAAGGGACAAATCATGATAACGTAGGATGCCGGTGTTGTAGTTGTTCTTCACTCGTCCTCCAATGTCTGTCTGTGTGTGTGGGTGTATTTATCCACTCTACTGTTTGGTCTTTTATCTTTCTGCACTCTTGGATTATTATTTTTTTCTTCTTCTCCTGTACGTCGGATTTATCCGTGAAATTACTGTTTATCCGTGCCATATTGAGTCAGTTGACTGGCACAGAAGCTTAACTGAATATTCCTGAAACGCTTTCTTATCACACAGTACTGCTTCGGTGAATGTCCGTTGTCAACAGCCTTTGATAAAATATTGCACCCTCTCTCGCAC
Organism: Channallabes apus; assembly: GCA_030522415.1. Lineage (NCBI taxonomy): Eukaryota > Metazoa > Chordata > Actinopteri > Siluriformes > Clariidae > Channallabes > Channallabes apus. Next base: position 13,616,255 of record CM060120.1, read on the forward strand.
TTCTGAATGCTGCTGTCTGTCTTGTATCACAGAATTCTTGCCCAGAAAAAAGGCCAAGCTTCATTTCCCTTCCCAAATAATGCCTGATTTATTGAATGGTATACTGTGCAAAATTCTTAAAAAGCAAAGATACCTTTCAAGTTAATGCTGAAAGACATTTCAAAGTATTTAAAAACAATGACTCTATTGAGAAATTAATTACAAATTGAAATCCAATGATAATTTGCGTTCGCATTGAAAACTGTAAATTTTCTCAAGTATTCCGTTGTGCAGTTTCCTAAGAAAAAGCAGCTGGTAGAGTCTTACAAACTTTTTTTTTTTCAGAACTTTCCCTGGGGGTAAAATCTCAGCCAGCCTACTCACCTACGGTAGCAGAAGCGCATTGCATAAAATCATGTAAACAGGGGTCAAAATCTTTAGTTCACATCAAAAGAAATGAAAAAAAAAAACCCAAAAAACATCTGATCGCAGTGACTTCGGCCGTGGCATGGTTATGCCAGATGGGCTTATTTGATTTTCGTAGAACTGCTGCTTTTTCGGTGGGAGTGTTGGCACAAGTGATTTCTTTTGGATCTGAGGATCCGGGTTCGAGCCCAGCTGTTGGTGGTTGGTAAAGCCCATACCTGTACTACCCAGCCATTGTATGCAGTGCTGGTCCCAAGCCGGGTTAGAAAAATGGGAGGGTTTTATCTGGAAGGGCGTCCGGCATAAAACCTGTGCCAAGTCCGTTGACGGGAGCGGCTGAAAGAAAGTTTGCTGATCTTTTGGAGATTTCCACACAGTATGTAGTAGGATGGCGCAAAAACATCCGATGTGTGGCAGGTCTGTGGGTGGACTCCCTAAAGATTAGAAGAAAATTAACGAACTAGGTTGGGCTACGGTAGCTACATAGGCTACGCTAGCAACACAGGCTATAATAACCACAATAACTACTCTTTGGATCCATGGTTAGCAGAAAATCGTACTAAAACTATACTGAATTTTGAGTTTGAGTTTTGAGTTAAAATCCCATCACACTCGTCTTGATTTGTAAGTAGCGTCAGTGCTCTGTAGGGTACAGAATGCTATAGTAACTCAAGGAGCTTCATACTGTATGCGCGCCCATGTTTACTGTATGTCACTTCCTGTCATGTTGTTAGATCTTAACTTCTACTTTTTGAGATCTGTTGTCCTGCAGACTGTTTGTGCAATGTCACAACTCTCACTTCTTTTCTTCTTGGCTACGCATATACTGTAGCTTTCGTACCGGTTACTGACGGCGGCTACCACACTGTTGCAAATTGTCCGTCTCTGTGGCGGCTTGCGGATTATTCGAAGGCAGCTTAGTGCATCCGTCCCCCTGGAGAACAACCGGTAATTATTAGAGAGATCTGCTCTGCAACCTCCTATCTCCCCAATAAGCTTTACAAAAGGAAGACAGAAAGACGTGGATTCCCAGAGTCACTTAAGCAGCGGTGGTACACGTACGTCAATACGGTGGTTTTACATCAAGGGCGAAGCACATCACAGCTACTGTGCCCTATGATAGAGGAAGGATAATGGAGAGAAAATGTGTATGGGCAGGAGGAGGAGGAAAGGACAATAGCTCTGTGAATGTGCTACGCGTTGTCGGTAATAGTCCCTCTGAGAGCAACAGCTAATCTGGGTGTGTTTATTCCAAACTTGGCTCGACTCTTTGTTGCCATACTGTATTTGTGACACTCTTATTATAGAGACTGTCTTATCTTCCCAAGGGGAAGCTTAGAGTAATTAAAGAAACAGTGTCGAAGGAAGTGAAGCTGTCGTTCTTTCTCATCCTTTCCTCCTCTCCATATGCACTTGGGGCAACTCATCGCAATTACGGAAGCTTCTGTTCGCTCTCTGTCTCTCAGATCCATATAACAGGTGTCTGAATCATGCAGATTCTTTGTCCAGTTGTAGTGTTAACCTTGTTCTCCCTTTTTTTTATTTTGCTAAATGATAACAGCTGCAATTAGCCACTCCACTGTAATGCTTTGTTCAGTGTGTGCGTGGTCAATTCCGGGCTTCCACAGGAGGCAGCTATTAGCATGTTCACACAAATCACGCTATTCCCGAAAAGAGCTTGCTTTTTCGCTGGTGATTAATTGACAGTGGTGTGTTGCGTGTCCGTGCGGGTGTTCGCGTGTTTTGGTCTGTCAGCGCACTGATGGAGCCGCACCGATGCGATCAGAGACTCAGAATCCCAGCAGGTGAGACTTTCCAGATGAAGAGATGCTGCTTTTCTTTCTCAGGAGGGAATCTTCCCTTCATGCCAAGATGGGAGAGAAGTGCTCTAATTATCTCTGATGCTGGCCCGCCGCTGGCACACATCTCCTGCAGAGTATGACAGGGCTCAGAAGGAGCTCGAATGTGTGTCCGTCCTCCCACAGAGAGGGATGTGAAGAGAATTATAATCTCAGGGATTAAGGCGACTGCTCTGTCGAAATAAACGTCCATCTACGTTTGAAATCCCTCTGTGCGCTTTGTGAGTGAGAGCCACTCTTGGTGGGCTGTGTGGACTGACACGGGATGTGCTAGAAACGATTCAGTTTTCTCTCCTTTTTTCCTCTCCCTTGCTGCTATGCTCAGGTAATTAAGGCTTCGTTAAGCAAGGAGGGTTGAACAGTGTGTTAATTAGCAGCTCTGTTGAGCCGCCACCTCATGTGACACCCCGGGCCGGCGCTTCACCTGAGGCGGAGGGGTTGCCACAGCGACTGCAGGTTCAACAGGGTTGTGAAAATTCCCAAATGAGGCGAGAAGGAGTCAAAAATCTGCTCACACGTGTGGCTTTGTTTTATTACAGTTAGATCAAACCAGTGTAATTATCGCAGAAAAAAAGGTTTCAGGACTTATAAACTTTCTGCAGCACTATTTTCTAATTAGTGGAGATACTTAGGAATATGTTATACAAAGAAAGTAAAATACAACAAAAAATGTGTGTTTGGATGCTGATGTCGGGTTTGTACACATATCTAACTTAAGTAATAGAGGTCATGCAAAAATTGATTGCAATTAATATGGATTGGATTAGATTTGTTTTAAATAGAGGTACTCTCTCTCTCTCTCTCTCTCTCGCACCCTCTCTATTACTACTACCAATACTGTATTTATAGTAGAGAAAGAGAGAGAGAAAGGAGTGAAATTCTGATCCATTTTTTTCAAATTCAACTTTTGATCTCAAACATCTTTGATCTCAAAACAACTTTTGTTTTGATCAGAAACAAAAGAATTGACCTTACTGTTCCAATACTTGTGGAGCGTACTGTATAAATAAAGGTACAGTAAATATAATTGAAGTTTTTCTTTTCCCACAAATGCATTTGTTTCAAAAGATCAACTTATATTATTTAACTACTGTATACTTGGATAGCACAAAGGTACAGGTTCTTAGGGTCTTTTACTATTTTTTATCGTCAATCATTTATTTACTGTTGCTATTAACGGCTGTATACACGGATATTACCTCATGCACATGCAAGTTGGAGAAGGACACGTTTCAGGAAATGGTTGCCTTTTCAAATCTCTCTTCAGCTGTCACCTGTACTGTGCTGCCTCTTTGCAGATTAGAATGTGAATGCTTCAGAACGTTGAACGTTGTTCAATTAAAATATATTTGCAAGCAACGATGAGCGGGCCCAAGCACCCTGCACCATCGCCACCCCGTTACCATTATGATATAATTTTAGAAAAGGGGGGAATTTTATGTTTACATTTCCAAAAAGCCCCAATTGCTGGAAAAAAATTTATCATGCATTTCACAATATAATGTCACTCAATATGATGCCCCCACAGAAAGTTATTAAAATACCACTTTTCAAAATCATGAGATTTTGAGCAGTAAGGACCCCCCAAAAGCCCAAATTACTGGGGTAAAAAATCCCTAGGAAAACAATAGGACTCTTCACACACTATGATGATATACTGTATAGGGCTGATGTCCTAGTGCTTGGGCCCTATAAACGTGTATCAGCTCACCATTGGCAGACGTGGGCAAAAAATACAACTACTGTATTTGAGTAAAAGTAGAAATATTCCAGGTAAAATATTACTCAAGTAAAAGTAAAAGTCCTGAAGTCATAAAGTCACAGTGAAAGTATCTTCTCTCCCTCTCTCTGTCTCTCTCTATACAGTATATATATATATATATATATATATATATATATATATATATATAGAGAGAGAGAGAGAGAGAGAGAGAGAGAGAGAGAGAGAAGGAGAGAGAGAGAGAGATAGATTCATATTCTGATCTCCAACCCAAATGAGTCCAGTGTGTAGAATTGAGCTTAGATTCTAATACTTTTGTATAAATAAAGGTAAAAATGACTGTAGGACTTTTTTCCTCTGCAAATATGTGTGTGTAAAAAAAACTAGCTATAGCTATAATTGGGAAAAAGGCCAAAGTAACAAATCAAGCAAGGTTCTTTTACTCCTTCCGTTATCATCAATCATCCAGGGCTGACCAGTGAGATGGCAGGATCGCATGACTTCGTTACTGATTGCTTGACATCTCGCATGCACATGTATAGAAAAACACTTGGTGTTTTACTGAACCGTAATGTGTCCGGACATTATGTCTGGATTGATAGACAGTAATGAAGTCGCCGCTCATTGGGTCGTTTGCTTAAATTCGAACCTTGTGTAAATCTATCTATCGGCTACCTGTGTAGCACGTGTGTATTGATTTGCAGAGTAATATGAACTCTGTTTTCATACTATGAATTCCTCTCACAACCAGGTCAGAAAACAGGCTCTTTATAGATTTTAATGTTAGCACAAGGGCTTCTGGTTCCTGGGCCATAAACATGCATCAGTATGGAAACAATGCCATGGCGAAGCCATCCGTCATGGCAGCCAGCTTCAACGTGATTTAAAGATTATTAGATTCCCTGCCGGGAAAGGGCCATTATTATTATTATTCTCTACTCTTTTTTTTTTACATCTGTCTGTTGATGTTTATGAGATTGATGATAAATTGCTTTCCCATTTTTAACAAGGGGAAGCAGGCTTTTATCCAAGGCTTGTAAGATTGAGACGTATAACCCTGGGGCCGATGTTTAATCTGGTTGAGAAGTGAGGAGAGTTCCATGATTTCCATGTCCAGGAAAAAAAAAGAAGAAGAATGCATCAAGTTGCAAAATCCTTTGATATAGTTGACTAGGACTATTTTTTTTGCTCTGTAGTCTGCATAAATTTTGCTGATAGCAAGTATTGGATGAAAATGACACAAATGCTTAGAAAAAAGATCAATCCTCTAAAGAGAATCAGATCAGTGGTGGACAGTGATCAGTCAGCCAGGGCTAAAGGCAACACAGATAGAAACCGCAAATTGTTAGAGTATAACAATCCATCTGCCTAATATCGTGTAGGCTCTTCTTGTGGTGCTAAAACACAAAACTGACTCCACAAGACCTCTGAAAGTGTGCTGTAGTGTCTGACACCTTTCTATCTTTTAACTTTAACAGCAGTTTGTGCTACAGTGGCGTTTTTGTGGGATTGAACCAAACGGACTACACACTGAACTCATTTGGGTTGAGGATCAACCTTTTTTTGGACCACTTTTGGTAGACGATGCTCTGATGTAGTCATCTAGCCATTACAGCTTGTCCTTTGTTAAAGCTGTTTAGATCTTGACCCCGCTCATTTTGTCTGCTTCCAACATATCAACTTTGAGAAATGTTCACTTGCTGTCTTACAGTATACAGTACAGTATATCCCATCCCTTCATACAGTAGGTGCTGGTGTATAGAGATTATAAATATTATTCCCTTGACCTGTTAGTGGTTTGAATGTAATGACTGATTGAATATATATATATAAAATATATAAATAAAATATATCGAGCCAAACACTATTATTTTTTTGTGCTTACAGATAAAATTTGAAATACTGTACAGTACTGTAGGTCAACTTGTGCTTGCAGATACTGTATGTTTATTATAGGGCAATCTTTTCAGACTTCATATTAGACTTCAAGCTGTGATAGTCTGACTCTTGAGTATTAATACTGATTCTTTCCATTGATTTGAGGCAAAGCAAATAATATTTATAGTTCATTATGTGGATGGCCATTTATACCATGCTGTCAGGTGAGACATTTCGGTCTTGCATGTTTCCAAGAACATATGTAGATACATGTTATCTGGTGTACGGGTTATGTACAAATCTAAGATATGGATAAATGCGGACATTCATTCATTCATTTTCTATACCGCTTAATCCTGTGTTCAGGGTCGCAGGGGACCTGGAGCCTATCCCAGGAGACTTCGGGCACTAGGCGGGGTACACCCTGGACAGGGTGCCAATCCATCGCAGGGCACACACACATACACACACTCACACATCCAATCACACACTACGGGCAATTTAGGAACGCCAATTAGCCTAACCTGCATATCTTTGGACAGTGGGAGGAAACCGGAGTCCCCGGAGGAAACCCACCAAGCACGGGGAGAACATGCAAACTCCATGCACACAGAGACGGGAATCGAGCCTGGCCGGGGAATCGAACCCAGACCCTGGAGGTGCAAGGCGACATAAGGTTATATATAAGTCAGCAAGCTCACTCATACCATAATGATTTTTAAAAATCATTATGTGTAAAATATTCATGTTAGCTCTAATTGGCAATATTGCAACATATTTCTCCTTTTGGCACTGCTTTCAAACCATTAACTTATAGACATCTTTGTAGCTGTTGAAGCGCTGCTTCAGAAGCTCATGTACAGTACTGTAGGCAGCAAGACAGCAAGTCATCTCTGTGTCCTGAGACGCTTTCAGTTCCAATGTGCTTTTATCAGTCGACTTGTTTAGCATGTTTACTTTACTTTTAAGTCTCTGTGAATAAAACATAAAAAGTCCACCAACTCAATAAATGCAAATGTGAGCTGAACACATTGTATTTCTACAAAATAGCTGAAACTTGTACTTCTGCCTTTGTTCCCCATGCAGCGCTATACTGTATGACTCATGACTGACCATCAAGCAAGCAATGTGACATTATTTTTAGTTCACTTTATTTTAAGAATAACAGCTGGATTGGTACTCTTTAGTTTAACAGCATGATATATGACAGGAAGTAAAAAGAAACTGAGCGGACATTAATATTCAAGATTTGTATGCATATGCAAATGTGTGATATCGACCATGTTAATCCTTTAGGGAAAAAAATTAATTGGGGCAATAATTACAACAATAATAAAGGTTATTATTATTTTATTAATTGATCCCTGTATAGGCCTCCAATCGGTTGAGATGTCACTTTATGGTATAAGTATCAATATATTTTCAAATACCCCCTAAAATTAATAAATATATCTGAAAAAGGAAAATCAGTGCTAACGTTTTGTGTGGTTTGACAACGTTACAAATGTTTTTGGCATTAGAGTATCTTTATTTCTTATGGTATGCTATAAAGCAATCAAAAAGCCATACTATTTAAAGATCCCATAATTTCCCTTTGGGATTAATAAAGTTCTTTGAATCTTTGAATCTTTGAATCTAGTGGATTTGTTAGGAATCAACCGAGTGATAGAAATGGCTTAATCAGATAAAGTTTTTAAGTAAAACTTTTCTAAATTATGTAGTGACTTAAAATGTGCTGTATCAAAAAGTTGAGAAGAATGTTAAAGGAGGGTTAACTGCTTTGTAAAAAGATCAGATTTTCTTCATGACTAATCTCTCCTGTTGCTGCACAAATTCAGAAGACACTCCAATGGATTTGATCAAAAATGAATCACAAGATTTTACACAAATGTAAATGTGGAGTCCATGCCAGCTTGAGTGCACACATTCATTGAAGCAGAAACCTGACATTGCAAATACTGAGAAAATCCGAAATTCATATAAATCTTTTAAATATTCAATGTTTTACTCTGAAAGGTTGTCAATAATATAATGTAAATTATTAAAAATATAATGTTAAATTTAAGCATTTTTGCTTTTTTTGTTCTCTGATTTTTGGACCCTGCTTTCTGTATGCATGATTATTGTTTTTTTTTCTTTATCAGGATTTGTCCAGTTACATAAAATCTAGGGCCAGGATTTTAACGCGTTAATTTAGATAAATTAATTAAAAAAAAATAACGCATTAAATTTTTGAGACCGATGAGACCGCTTTGGTTGGCCCTGTGGATGGGAAATTTTGTTATAAAAAACGAATGGATGGAAGCGTCGATAAGAGCATGGTTGTGTGCAAGCTATGCAACAAGGAATTCGCATATCACCGCAGCAAATCGAGCCTCAATTACCACCTCAATGCTAAACATATACAGTAGCAGCTAGCATGGACGTTAGCCCGAAATTTCTGAAATGTAGGCTACTATATTTCTAAATATTCTATTGCTACACTTAATGACAATATTGCACTGGGCCCGGTTTCTCGAAAGCTTCTTATCTCTAAGTAGTTCTTAAGTCGTACCTTAACCTCTCTCTTAACTTTATGGCGCATTTCTCGAAACGTTCTTACGCTAAGTATCTCTTAGCTAAGTCAGACGTTCGTAAGGTTGGTCTGGAGCAACCTTAACTCATACTCAGCGTAGTTTCAGCTCAAGACGCTAGTCGCCGCCACTGAGCAGCAGTCTTTATAAACCAGCGGTGTATGCAAACACATTATGGCACGTTATCAAAGTCGTATTAATGATTGAATATACTGTAGACCTGTCTAAGAATATTATTTTATTTGATATCAGAACTAATAGAGTGACTTTTAATTAGCCTATTTCATAATGTGACTAATGCATTAAAATTGCCAATCACAATTAATATTAAACAGGTGGCGAACAATTAGGCAGCGATATAGCGTGGTGTTGCGTTAAACTGAAGACGGCGCCGTCCGTGGAGCCGTGTGAGTCATGTACATTTTTCCTTTAGACAAAACTTCAGCCCTTTTCATATTTTCCCCGTGGCCGTTATTAAAAAATATATAAAATAAACGTTTTGCCTTTCAAGGCAACAGATTATGGAGCTTCTTGAGCTGCTCAGACCTGCGCGTGCCAGACCAACGCGTCGTACTTACTGTACTCTACACTCCCCGTCCCGATGTCCAGCTGCTCGCTGCTTTTTGTTTAAAATATGTTTCATTGCTCGTTAGCCATTATCCATGACTTTATGGGTTTTTCTTTTGACACGTTTTATTTTTATGAAATTTGATTTAGTTAAATGAGAAAATAACCTTGGGAGTTTCAAACCCCGCATCCATTCATTTTTCTGGGTGATTGTAATGTTTAATACCCCTACAGTATTCACTTATGCGGTTTGACTCGCTGTGAGATGCGGTGTGTTATACCCCTATCTCACCTGCACGGGCTCGCGCTGTGGCCGTAGGCTTGATCATGATTCACCCCAAGTTTTTGCGCTGTGATTACGTTTCCATCTTTCCGCGTGAAAAATTCAACGTTTAATTTTTTGCTGGTCCTCGCGGTAGCTTGCAGACTTTGCAGAACGTCGCGGAACGTTAAAGGAACGTCGTGGGCAATCGCGGCAGCTCACGGAGATGAGTCCGGCCACACAGGTGAGAGAGGGGTATTAGGCACCGTGATTTGCCTCGAGTGACCGGCGCCCGACGGTCCGCGAAGATCTGCCAGGTCCGCGAACTTCCGCATGTTTATTTTTTTTGCGTGGTAAAATGGAAACGTAATAACAGCACCAAAACTCGCGCTGAATCATAATGAACCGCACTTACGGCCCCGCGTAGGTGAGATAGGGGTATTAAACCACCACCCTGTCATCTCATCGTATTCATTCCATAAGTGCGCTATACAACCCCAACAACTGACACTTCACATTGTTTCTGAAGCTGGTGAAGTGTGTTATCCGCTGTTTGTCCATCAACTATGATTGTAAAACCCCGTTCGTTTCACGGCCACATGTTACATGAAAATATTATATATTATATTATTATATTAATTAATATTAATTTATATATTTGTCTATTATGACATGTTATTGTTAAGTTAACACATGTCGAAATAAACGCTATTAAAAGAATTTAGTGCAATGTTTAATTTGCATAGAAAGTGCCGTCTTTCTTAACACTGTCATGCAAAAGGAGTCAAAAATCGATTCCAGAGCAACCGATGTCCGCTAATTCAGGACCTTCACTGTAGACAGCGCCGCGTAACGTCGGACGTAAGAGGCAGCGACTTAAGAAGACTCCTAAGAGACAGTTCGAGAAATACACTTAGAAAAGTTATCACTTAACGTAAGATATATCTTAAGAGTCTTCTTAGCGCGCGAATAGTGTGCGTTATCGAGAAACCGGGCCCTGGTCTGTTGGACTTTGTTGAACAAAAATAAACAATATTTTGTTGCTTAAGCTTATGTATTCAGTCATTATTCAATGGTATACTAAAAATCCATATGATAAAAACTTACTGTTCTCAGGTCAAATATTTATATGCGATTAAAATGCGATTAATTTCGATTAATTAATTACAACGCCTCTAATTAATTAGATTATTTTTTTTAATCGAGTCCCGGCCCTAATAAAATCCTGAGCTTACAAATAATTAGATCCCAATCTCACATAATTTCGTGATGAAAGCAGTTGATTAACTTACAGTAACTTACAGTAACTTGTAATTAAGTTATGGTTATATAGATATGACATATATTGAATTTGCCTTGAAAGGTTTAATACATAATAAAATGTTTGTGTAAAGTCTTTTAAAAGCCTTCCCTTTCTGTACAAATTTCTCCAGTTCTATAGTACCTACTGTAGCATGACTGAATTGCACTGAAATCCATCTGTTGACTCTCCTACAGTATGTTTTTAAAAATTGCTTGTCATTTGAAATACTTTGCTGCATCTACAGTTATAAAACAATGCAAACTGCAGTGGTAGTGAATGGGCAAAACAAAATGATACATGTAGACATTTACACAATACATAAGAATAACAAAAGAAATAATGATATATTAAAAAAGGAATCATGCAGTTCTTTTTAAATTTAGCATCTTTGAAAATAAATAAGAAAAGAATAAGGTTGTTAAAGTTCATTTAGGCTTAGGTAGTATTGCAATGTACAGTACTTACAGTACAATACCAACAATATTCCAAAAACTGTGAGTAGTTTTGTAAAATTCCTATATATCACCATAATGAACACCCGAGTTTGCATATAATTATGTAAAGACCCACTCGGGTCTTCCTGCATGAAGGAAATCATCAGCTCTTCTGGATTAGCAGAGCTGAGAGCTGCAGCTGCGCTAGTATTTACTGCTGTTTACCCTAGAATCAACCCCAAAGCCCCAAAGCTGCTCTAATGCACCATACATAACCAGCAAAGACAATACCACACCCGCGGGTACTTTTTCACATAAATCATATTCGTGATACAAGTATGAGATATGTGGGAATTACCGTTCAAGATAGTCTTTTACTTCCCCATTGTTTGTGTTATTAGTTGCTGACACTGAGGAAAATTAATAGTGCGAGCGTTTGGTGGAAAGCGGCGCAGGATGGAGTCAGGAGAGAGATGCGGATGCAGGGAGAAGGGGGATGTGTTGATGAAAAGAATGGAAAGCAGCTGAAAGGAGACGGGAGAGATGCTGGAACACGGTGCAGACAGAGAAAGGATGTGTGGGCAGTGAAAAGATAAATAAACTGGCAAGGCAGTGACACCGGGGCACCAAGCTTCAGGCTGGACTCACAGCTTAACTGGTGCTTAGAAACACAGAGAGCGTGACCCAGGCAAAGAAGTGTGTGTGTGTGTGTGTGTGTGTGTGTGTGTGTGTGTGTGTGTGTGTGTGTGTGTGTGCACGCGTGTGTGTGTGTGTGCACGCGTGTGTGTGTGCGTGCATGTGTGTGTGCACTGAGGTAATGTCAGTAGAGGCTGGAAAAAATAGGGAGGATGCCAAGATAGATAGAAGGCTTATGTGTGGGTTGTATTTGCTAGATGGAGAGAGAGAGAGAGAGAGAGAGAGAGAGAGCGCATACATACTTGGGAATGTTTCCAAGATTTTGGGAATATCTTGGCAGAGATGAAATGTCCCCACAAGGATAGGAATATTTGACAGTTTTTTTAAAACCATAGATAGATAGATAGATAGATAGATAGATAGATAAATAGATAGACAGACAGACAGACAGACAGACAGACAGACAGATAGACAGACAGACAGACAGTGCGTTGGAGTGTATTTATATCTTGGTGGGGACAAAGATGGTTGAATGGATAAACAGTATAGCTAGATGGTGTGGGTGGATGAATATAAGGTGGATGGGTGCATAGATAGATACATAGATAGATAGATTGATTGATTGATTGATTGATTGATTGATTGATTGATGGTTGAGTATTATTATGGATAAATGGATGTGTGTGTGCTTGGTCTTGTTTTATATTCCCCACATGTAGAGGAATATCTGAGAGTTTTGACACTGTGAGGTCATACGGTCCTGGTGGACTGGTCCACATAACACTAACTGCTTTTTAGTATAGAAACGCAGCTTTTAGTAAAACCAAACAAACAAACAAAAAAACTTAAAAAGATAAATTTTATTGAATGGATAAATTCTGTCAACATGTAGTACACACAAGAGCAGTAAGACAAACGTGAATGTGTGTTTTGTGAAAGAAAGAATCATCCACCTGTCTAATTAGGCCCTTTCCCTGGCTATCTGCCATTAAGGAAACTCTGAAGTCTGACCAGTTCTTTTCTTTGCGCCTCTTTTGTCACTCATGCTTTCTGTCAGTGCCAGTTGTGCCATGTGGTCCCTCATTCCTGTCTCTCCTTTTTTCTCTTGCTGCTTTTCAGTCTCATTTGGGCCTCTGTGTCCCCCGCCCCCCTGCATCTCTGTCTCACTTTCAGAGTAAGACGTTCTGCTTTGTGTGCTCAACCTCCGACTTTGGCTTTCACATTCGCCCTCTATCAAGAGAGAGTCATTAGAATCGCTTATCAGGTTGACTCTCATCTAAGCCTTTGACTGATTCGCTTTTTCCACCTCTTTATGGAACTGTCACGAATAAAAGATGAGTGTCATTTGCTGAGGTGGCACAGCACGCACGGTGATGATAGATCGTTCATATTTATCTGTGGCAGGGGGCGGCTACTAGTGGGGGAGGCCTCCAGTTCTGTTTGACATGCCGTATGGTATGAATATTCTCAGCCCCGGGTGGCTGAGGACGATCCGGGCGTGAACCCATCCTAAAATCTGCGCTGTTCTCCAAACTGCACGTTATTACTGAGTAATTGAGCACGGATATGGTCCAGGACCGAGAGGAAGAAGGATGGATCTGGTCAAATGTGATTAGAAGAGATTTGGGTGAAATAATCCTCCTGAATAAGCTGCTTGAAGAGGGAAAGTCGCCTCCATCGGGAAGCTTTGCTTCCAGCTCCACTTTTGGTTAGTCTCCTATCTACCCGGTGCCCTCATGGCTTCTCTGCCACCTGCCTGCATGGCTTCTCTACACTATGAAGGGGGCAGATTTCCAACCAGCTGCTCTTCCTGACTGGAGAGACTGATGGAGGCACTGTGCATGCCTTGTCTTCTGAGAGCCACTAAGGATTAGCCATGTGCCGACGACCACACTAAGCCTTTATCACACTTTGAGGCTCCGGCCACACGTATACAGATCATTTACAAGATATATTTTTAGCTTGCAGTTGCATCTATCCTAGGGACAGCATTTATATATTATATATATATATATATATATATATATATATATATATATATATATATATATATGTTACACATCTCCAAGATCATATGGATTAAGTTCTAGAGCAGTGCTTCCTAACCTTGGTCCTAGAATCCCCCTGTCCTGCACATTTTTGTGTTTTCCCTGTTTTATCACACACACTTAGACAAAAAAAGACTGCTAATGGCCTAATTAGTTAAATCAGGTGTGCTGGGAGCTGAGAAAACTCTAAACTGTGCAAGGCAGGGGGTCCTCAAGGATCAGGGTTGAAAACCACTGCTGTAGAGGGAATTTTTTTTTTAATTCTCCATTCCTACATTACTACAGTATACGATCCATAAACCTTGTCACTTCCCAGCTACTTGAAAATATAAAAAAGATACCATTATTTATTATATATTGATCTACAGTATAGTAAATAGCAAATTCAAATTGTCCTTTGAGAATGGGTGCCTGTTGAATATTTTATACAATACTGTTAAATTCTCTAATCTGATTGGTCAGAAAGTGCTGGTTAACTTTCTATGAAACAACAGGTCTGAGATCAGACCTATTTTAATGCTCTCAATATACTGATACTACTGTTGTATAGTAAGAGCTCATTTCATTCAATTCAAGTCAATTTTACTTGTATAGCGCTTTTAACAATTGTCATTGGCGCAAAGCAGCGTTACACAATCAAAATAATTATTTAAGTCTGTATGGAATGTGAGTGTGCATGAATCAAAATAATCAGATAGTCCCTGGTGAGCAAGCTGTGGGTGACAGTGGCAAGGAAAAACTCCCTGAGATGGTAATAGGAAGAAACCTTGAGAGGAACCAGACTCAACAGGGAACCCATCCTCATCTGGGTGAAACAGATAGCAGGAAATGATCTGCATTTATACAGTGTGTTAGGTGGCAGCCAGTTCAGCTACAGTGCAGTATAACAGTTGATGTTAATTGATGTTAATATGGAGTCCAGGTAGTTATTGGAGAATCAGGTAGACTTGTAGGAAATTCCAGTCTTGAACTATCGAGCAACTGCAGCCAAGTCAAGTCGTCAGAGAAACAGCTGTCAACACCAGTCGAGGCCAGAACCGTCTTCATGGTAGAGTGAAACCGTCCCCAGACACCAGACGCATACCAAAGAGACATACGGGGCATCTACTGTATGCAACAAGATCTCCAACCAGAAGCGGGCACCAGGATGGGTCAGACAGGTCTGGAGGGCAATTTAGGGACTTGTATAGTAAATGTTTTCCATGAAGTGATTTGTTTAGCATTGTAGGAAGTGTTAGTGTTACCATGACAGGTAAAACTTTCTGACACAGTAAAGTTGGAAATTTCTCAGAAATAAAGCAAGCTGCATTTTTCAAGATGGACGAAAAAGAAACTGGAGAAGAAATGACGGTGTTTGCACATATTCCACAACAGTAATAAATGGACAAAATGTGTCACTGATTTAAGATAAGTAAAATAGTTCTAGACATGTTTTTCTAGAAAATCAGGAACTTTCATTATCACATAACACCACCCACACACCTTGATTATATTTAGCTAGGCCAGAGCATGCCACTGTTTTTTTGTTGTTGTTTTTATTACAAATTAGCAGCATGTCTGGATTGGGCTTCCTCACTGTAGTGCTGAGGAAGATCACTTGCATATTCTGAGCTTGTGTAGCATGTCATGTACAACTACTGTGACTGGAAAATGTTACAGTATCTAATATGATCATACAATTATTTTTATTTAGTTTCTCAGCACGGAATAAAGTGATTAATTGATGCCCCCTACACACACACACACACACACACACACACACACACACACACACACACACACACGATTCTGCTAGGATCCTAAGTTTAACAAACTCATCATTACATACTGTACTGGTCCAACAGGCAAAAGATTACTCATTGAGCAGGATTTCAACAGTGCATCTCAAAGAATTAGATTATGAAAATTTAGACGAGCTGGAGGCTGCTATTAAAGCAACTTGAATAACGCAGTGCTTCAGACTGATTACCTCCATGCCATTCCACACTGAAGCAGCAGTTTGTGCTAAAGGGAGATATAGTTGCCCTAGCCAAGTACAAAGGGACATTTTGTTCAGAAATTGGACATTTATGTATTGACATTCTAATACATTGAGATATTTCATTTTCATGAGGTATAAACAAACAAGGCTTGAAATATGATTAAAATTACAAATAATAACAATAATAATAATAATAATAATAATAATAATAAAACTTTTACAATATTCTAATTTTTTAAGATGCACTTTATCCACATGCAGGCCTCTAGGTATAGAAAGCAGTTCTCAGCCCCCTGGCAATTTAGATACATGCTGATGATGTATTGTGAAATCCCTGTTAACCTCTGACCACTTATACATTAGAGTCAAAGATTTCATTATTGTCCATTCATGACTGCATGGTTGTGTGAATAATCCTTTATTTTTTTCCGGTTGACACATGGATCACATAACAATTTGAACAAGTAATTGGATTCTGGATACGCAGTTAAAAGTGGACACACACGTTCGTACTCCAGCACACATACATAGTCGATATGGGAAAGTATCTTTGAGTTTGCAGGGATGTGCGTCACAGGGCCGTAAAACAGACCAGTTTTAAAATCACTTCATGCTGTATATAGTTAACATGACATTCTCTCAGGATTTATGTCTCTGTGTTTTAAGCAAGCTAACAATTAAAACATTGCATCACCAGAGAAGGTTTTTGCGAGTTTAATGTCCTTTTATGTAAGCAAGTAGGAGAAATGCTATTGTATAAAACAAGTAGATTGTAATTAGTTAAACATTTTAATCAAATAATTATCAGGGTAAGTCACTAGTTTAAAACCTTTTTTTTTTTTAAATACACAAAATATATTTAAGTAATTAGACAACCTAAACATAAACATAGTGCAGCAATAGCATTGCTAGCTCATTTCTTAGCTTGTGTAACAAGCTAGCATCTCTATCACAAGGAACTAGTGTAGCATTGCAACTTTTTAAAGAAAGTAATTACAATTGAATAATTATATAATTAAAGTAGTTTTGTTTAATCACCTAATGATATTTTATTTTCCTAATTTGTGTAATAAATACTTTTTGTCTATAAATTGCAAATCTCTCAGGGAGGTTACTGTTTGCTAACAACAACAGTGTGTTAGACAGCATATACTAATTAGCCGTTAGCTGTTAGCAGGAGAGTCCAAGACAAAGAAAACCCTTATAAATAAAAATAGCAGGAATATGATAGGAAATAAAAATTTAGAAATTTATCCAGTAGAATAGAAATAAAAGAAATCTATTAATTTCTCAGTAATGTTAAAGATGATCATGTAAAACAGATATCAATAAAGAGGTGACAGCAAGGCTCATGCAATTCATCTCATGTAATTCATCTCAGGTAATAAGATTTCACTAATGTTGTTGTTGGTCTTTCGGCTGCTTCCGGCAAGGGGTCGCCACAGCGGAATATCCGGTCCGCACAACAACTTTGGCACAGGTTTTACGCCGGATGCCCTTCCTGACGCAACCCTCCCATTTTATCCGGGCACTGCATCCAGCGGCTGGGGTTTGGGCACTGGCTGGGAATCTAACCTGGGCCTTCCGCATGGCAGGCGAAACACCTACCACTGAGCCACCAATGCCCCTGGGATAATCAAAATGATAACTTATTTCTCATTGTAATCTTGTAGTACTTCAATAAAGAATGCATTATAAGACTAATGCGAAAAGTCATCAGCTCAAAGCAACCTGTCAGCTCAAATAAGCTCTACATAAAGAATGTTGTAATCATTTGTATTGCGATAATATGAACATGGCAGGTTTTTTCACCCTACATTTAAGTAAGAGCAATAGTATTATTATATTAAATATCAACATGGCTGTGAGTCCCACAAGTAATTATAGCGATGCTAATCATCTGTATAACACCCGTAATTTTGAAACTGTGAAATTACTTTTTATATTAACTGTCACATCAATGAGAAACTAATATCAAGTTGCCAGAGACTTCAGACACAAGGCAGCCATGTTTTGTTTATTTCTGCTCCTGCAACAGTGACTTCTCAACTTCCAGCTAAGCTGGTATATATAGTAAACCCCAAGTAAATTGGGACTTTCTCGTGAATGACTGAAATGAAATTTCTCGTGAATGACTGAAATTTACATTTATAATTATGACACACTGATACTTCCATGGAAGACAATCCTGTCCGAGGCGGCTTGGAACCCACTGCAGTCACAATTCAACAAGTAGCTCGCTTGATCCATGAAAATCGACAGAAAACATGTTGTTGTTGTCGTCGTCGTCATCATTAATTCATAGTCAGTATTACGGATTTGTACCAGATTTAAAAATGCAACAGATTAATACATACACGACAGAAAACATTTCAGCTCAGGACGAAGTGCAGTTTTTAGAAGCCAATGTTGTAAAAAATGTCAATTTATTACGTGTGGATTTTCTCAATCTGCCACATGATTACTGGATAATATACTTTGACTGAATATTACGTTAGGGCTTTATTCTGTTAGTCTTTTTTTTTTTTAGACAGTGTTAACTGTTTCCAGTACAAAGATCTCTGGATCATAGTGTTAACAATTTTTTTACAGTAGCAAAGCAGGGTGTAACTACACAGATGGTCTCACACCACTTTTCTCAATTAGTTCCCAGCAGAGGCCAGCCAAGAGGTGACCACTCACTTATCATCCTCCGTCAAATCCCGGTGTTAAGTTGACTCGAATGATTTATGGCCAGGAAATTGGAAAGTCTTCTAAAGCAATTGCATATCTAGGGCAAATATACATCTCAGGATAAATGATAATTGCCTAATATTATATGTATGTATGTTTAGCTGTACAATTCTGTGTGGCTTTTGGTGTGCTTTGCAAAGAAGTTTTGCTATGGGGTTACAGAATTGAGAAAGTTTACACAGAAAGTAGTGAAGTTGCATCATGCTTCTGTCTTGTCCCCGTATCAGTCTAACTGGGTGAGATCTTACTGTAAGGTTGCAGCTGGAGCTACACTGCGGGAAGGCAGCTGTCATACCCGAGTTGGACTTTCCAGAACATCCAGGCCATGTCTACAGTAGCTGATAAAAAGATGATAATACAGAGGTAACACAGTTGAGGACATTGTGGAACTTATTTTCTGAGGTTATGCTCTGTGTAAGTGTGCTATAAGTAGTGTGATCACACCTGGAAGTCATGAGCAACAACAAAATGCACTGGAGAAAAAGCTGACTAACCCCCCTGGGTATCTATTTGAAGGAAACAAGGCAGATAAATGCCTTCATCCTTCTCAGTCATGACTCACTATGTCTCAAAGCACCATAGCACACTTTAAGTTTGGACATTGCACATTGATTTTGCATGAAAACGGCTATATTACAAAGTTTTCTGGGCCTGACTGCATAGACATGATTTGCCTTGTGGCTCTGTTCCAGTGTTGTACTGTGTCTCATCCCACAGTCCCAGACTTTTGGCATTCGGTTCGAGTCTTACTTCATTCATTCATTTGAACAGGCTTTACTGCATTATTCAGAAGACAAACAATAGCTCCTGTTGCTACTTAAAGACTTTGAGCGTTTTAATTTCCATGCAAATTGAAGGTCAGCCTGTAACTGAGTATGCATACAGTGGTTATATACTGTATAAAGAGCGTGCAGAGCGAGGCTGGGTGCCTCAGAGGGATTGCCGGGGGCCGAATGATGATGGCCTAAATGAGTGTGTCAGCTCATGAATGACTGCTTTATAGATGAATGTGATGTTAATCAATTACAAATACAAAGGCAGACATGGTGTTACTGTAATCAGGAAATGAAGCATGCATGCCTGTGTACGTCCAGAGTCAGGGATGTTTAACCTACAAAGCTCACATAACTACTGTACACACTCGCTGTTAAACCCAAAACCACACACCAATACTGGTGTGTATTAGTAGTTTGGATGGCATCAACCATTCAGTTTGGCATTTAAGGGTAGCCATCATTTAAAATATTTTTTGTGGTAATAAAAAAGTTACTATATACATAACAAATCCATGAAAATGACAGTTTCCCCAAAGTTTCCCAAATATTGCCATGTGTTTGCTTGATCAGTGATGATGAAAATGCTAGAAGACCACATGAAATAATAAAAAAGATAATAGTAATAATTAAAAAATCGAATGAGAACCAATCCATAATTAAATATAAAGCCAGTATTTCCTGTAAGGATCCTGTAAAAACCTTTAATATTTTAATTTTAATAACATTCTTACAGACTCTAAGAAACTAAAAGTTTGCTGTCCATTCTGAGATACTTTTCTGCTCTATAAGTGTATAGAAAGTGGTTATTTGAGGTATTGTAGACATCAGCTCCAACAAGCCTGGCATTTCTCCTCTGCTATTTCTCATTAACTAAAGGTTTCAGGTGCAGAAGTGCCACTCACTGAATGTTTTTTGCACCATTTTATGTGAAGAATATATATATATACTGTACTGCTGCATTTGAAATGTCCAGGAAATCGAATCAACCCGTCTAGCACTAATAACTATGCCACAGTAAAAGTCACTTAGATCACTTTTTTTCTGATGTTTGATGTCAACAATAACTGTAGCTTTTGACCTTTTTTCTGCATGATTCAGTGCACTGGGCTGCTGCCACATGATTATATGGTTGGATAATTACTTGACCATGCAGGCATAGAGGTGTTCCTATTAAAGCTGCCGGTGAAATAGAAGGTGTTGATTCAACACTGCATGAACAAATTTGATACTGATGGTGAACTTCCAGTGTATTAAACTATGTAGAACCTATATGATAGGTATAAGGAGTTGGATTCGAGTTCAGTTTGATTAAACTTGAATAATCTTGCCAATGACACTCTCAATAGATGACAGCGTCTGGGTGGTCAAGTCTTTAGCAGCCATCTTTGTAGGCTACACAGCGTTTTTCGGGGGATGTTCTGTCTGATGTACAAGATCAGTGATTGTAAAAGTCAGACAAATCACATAACCTGGAAGGAGAAAAAAAATTATATCCCAACAATCAAAACAATAGTTTTTGTGCTCATGCTTTCTAGCCTAGGCAGCATAACATTGTGCGACTTGACTTTGAAGAAAACCCTTAGAGCGTTTCCTTAAAACAAACCCCAACAGGACAAATCGTTCCTTTTAATTTTTAACATTGCGTTATACTGTACCTTTAGCAAACTTCCGAATTCACCTTTAATGAACCTTCCAATTATAGCTAACTTTTAATGCTTTCCTCCTCTGTCTTACTAAGTTTTGCAGAAATAAGTATGTACTAATGCTAAAAATGTCCAGGATGTGCACAATGTCCCTATCACGCTATACTGCATTTGCAAGGCTGATGACTTTTAAAAAGCAAAAAAAATGCAAGAGCTTTTAATAGGTTATGCGGACTAAGGCTTACTGTACTGTAGCTTATCGCCTCTGGGGAAGCTACGGTAACATTGCTGTTTTTTTCAGTAAAGTTTCTTCTGACTGATTATTAATGACTGTTTCAGGCCACAGACATACAAAGTTATTTATTTATTCCAAAAAAAAAGAAAAATAAATGCCAAGTCCATGCTAAGTCCTTCATTCGCCTGTCTCTGTCTTCCATGTTCTCTCTCTCTCTCTCTCTCTCTCATCCCCACTTCTTCCTTTTCTCTCTCTCTCTCTGGAGACGAGATAATACCCTCATCAGCAAATGTATGTGATTATCTCAGAGGGCTGATGATTCTTTATCTATTTTTTGTCATCAGCATGACAGAAGTAGGACAGCCCCCTGAGTGCTGTGCACAGTGTGGCCCGCCCATGTCGCCTGGTGTCTGGCCTTTTCAAATTTAATATTTAAAACCCCACCAACGTACAGCTTCACTGTAACATTCTTTAAATGACCTAGATGAGAAAGGTTCAATCCAAGTTATGGTCACACTCACTGATCTTTTGCCAGGAAGGCTGTAATGATTGCATGATGTTTTAAAGAGTGTTCGTTTTTTTTTTTAACCAGATGATATAAGATGTCATCACCTATATATTGTACCTGGTACCTTATCATTCCATGTATCGAGTCTAGAGTTAAAGAAGAGCTGCATCACCTGCTTGTTTTTAGTTTTTTTTTTTTGTTTGTTTCTCCTCTCATACTCATCCAAATCACAATCCTGGCAGCGTGAACAAGACATTAAGGCAACACCAAAGTCATTTATTTTTCCGCAGAATCATCTGTTTCCTGCAGTGCCTGATTCATTCTGCCCATGTGCTGTTTATCTGAGATGCTGCGCTGGCTGAGCCGACCTCAGTGGCTGTAAGTCTGCCACTTCTGTTCAAGGAACAAAACTAAAAGTGTGGTCATGCTTTAAAAAAAACGAACCTCAGCCTGACTGCCTCATATATTTGCTCCATGATATGGCACAGCAAATGCTCAGGTACATGAATGTGGTGATGAAAGCAAATTGGCCTTAAGCAAAGCTAGGGATTTGAGGGTTTGTCAAGGATTTAGAAAATCCTTGGCATTTTATTGTTGGTTGTTTTTACGGCTGGTGATATTTTTACATGCAGTGCTGTTGGATTTACAGTTCTAACTAGTCAGAAAGTGTTGATTAATTTAAATTTTTTATTTTATTTGAATGCACTCACTTTCATTGAACGGTAACGAAAACATTTGTAAATGTGAATATAAATCTTTTAAAGAGAAAAAGTTTATTAAGCAACATAAGTAACATAAGTAAGATAAGTTAAGTAACATAAAAAGCTGCTTCAGGAGCAAGAGCCTCATTATAGACCATTTGTTTTGCAGATCATCAGCTTTAAAAGTAAATATAAATAAATAAAAATGTCATTCTTGTATCAATAAAAATATACAGTACATATTGATAAATTTTTGTTTTATCAAAGTAATAAAACATTTGAACATTACTCAAGATATGCTGTTATTATGTCACCACATCATCCTTACATTGATTATTGTCCTATAAAAGCACTTACTGCCATGTTTTCTCCTTCTTCTTCTACTCCTCCCCCACATTATAATATACATCCCTAGTTTTAAAATGAAATAAACGTATATCAAGCAAAATAATGTCTTAATCTCTTAAGAAATTATTCTTCATCTTAAATCTTGCTTCTCTTAAATCCTTTAGGCATAATAGGGGATGGTTGATTTTAATAAAAATAAAGGAGAATGTAAACGCCATTCACGTGGGGGTGAATAACAGAACACTTGCATGTGCTGTTATTTCGACCGACTTTTTTAGCCCCTACTTATTATCTGTGTGCTGCTTCTTTCTTATAATTACGTAATGACCCTCTACACAGCACTAGAGAAATACCTTCACACTGGTTTCGTGTTTAGACCTCATCCCCCTCCTCACACAGTGCTATGGAATGAAATTTGTTTGAGAATCAGCCTTCATTTTTCTCAGAGCGTAAATAAAGATGCCGATTGGGACGCTGCGAGGAGCTCATTTGAATAATTGAACGTGCAGCGATCAGATGGCAGCAAAGGGGCGGTGCGGCCGCTGGATGTGGAGCAATTAAGCTGGGCAAACAATGGAAAAGAGTGGGCTCTTCTGCGCACCTCTCAATGCTTGACTAATTGCCTTTGCTCTTCATTCGATGCTTCCGCAGCAGCACCATCTGCCCCCAGTGTCAGGGAGGAGCATTCGGGGGCTTTCTCCGAGCCAAGGAAACAACACACTGGGCCCTATTCACATTCATATCAGTGCTTAGCACTGTTACACCCTCCCCCTCTTCTAGTCTTCACCTTCATCCTTCTTCAGAAGCTTGTGCAGCAGTCTTGTCTGAAACCCACCATAATACCCAGGCTTTATTTTTACACATTTTTCTATTTGTACCAGGGCATGTTTAGTGTCCTGCAAATGCCTAATGGGCCACTTAAATTATCCATATCTGTTTCACAACTGTAGCCATTTATTCAGGAATATCATCCAGACCTTCCAAAGTGGTTTGGGGCAAACACTTAAAAATAACTTACCAAACTGTACTTTTGCTTGTTGATGGGTTGGTACCATCAAGGGTAAATTTTTGTGTATTTTGTTGCTGGGGTAGTGTCCTTAATGCTACACCTTTTGTACATTTAATGTACCGTTTATTATCGCTTGGAAGGGGCTTCACCAGGGAAGAACTTGTATACCTACAAATTCTGTTATGCGACATGTGTTGCTGTTAGTGGCTGTATATATTAATATTACTTAAATGCACATGCAAACTGGAAAAGAACACATTTCAGGAAATATTTGCCTTTTAACATTTATCTTTAGCTGCCACCTTTACCTTGCTGCCCCCTTGAGGATTAGGTGTTTACTACTCCAGCAGGGCTTCAGAATGTTCTTAAGTTGTTCAAGTAAAAGGGAAAAAAAAAACTTTGTGGCAGCTCACACATGCAGAGGTGATCCAATATACAAATACTGTACTTGAGTAAAAGTAGAGATATTCCAGGTAAATATTACTCAAGTAAAAGTAGAAGTCTTCCATTTACATTTTTACTTGATTACTTGAGTAGTTTTATAGTAAAATACAAAATAAATAAATCTAACAAAAGGATTCACATTAAAATGAACATGTACGTAAACTCAAATATTGCGAGCTGGTAACTTACTCTAGCCTTAAATCATAGTAAGAGTCTGCCTCTCTCTCTCTGCTTTCCACTGTGAATGTGCTGTTTTCATCTCCGTCTGTCTGTCAGGAACCATCTTCTGATTTCAAACACCTGCTACACGATTGAGCATTTCACCAAGGCAAATCATCCAATCACATACAATAGTTAGCAAGGGGTGATTATCAAATATTGAACGGCATGCACAAATGTAGTATAGTAGAAAGTACAGATATTTTTTAGGATGTAGTGGAAAAAGTAAAAAGTATCCACTAACAAAACTACTCGAGAATTGTACTTAATTACATAGCGTTTTGCATTTTGGTCAAAAAGTTCCATTTTGGTCTCATCTGACCAGAGCACCTTCTTCCACATGTTTGCTGTGTCCCCCACATGGCTTGTGGCAAACTGCAAACGGGACTTCTTATGGTTTTCTGTTAACAATGGCTTTCTTCTTGCCACTCTTCCATAAAGGCCAACTTTGTGCAGTGTACGACTAATAGTTGTCCTATGGACAGATTCCCCCACCTGAGCTGTAGATCTCTGCAGCTCGTCCAGAGTCACCATGGGCCTCTTGGCTGCATTTCTGATCAGCGTTCTCCTTGTTCGGCCTGTGAGTTTAGGTGGACGGCCTTGTCTTGGTAGGTTTACAGTTGTGCCATACTCCTTCCATTTCTGAATGATCGCTTGAATCGTGCTCCGTGGGATGTTCAAGGCTTTGGAAATCTTTTTGTAGCCTAAGCCTGCTTTAAATTTCTCAATAACTTTATCCCTGACCTGTCTGGTGTGTTCTTTGGACTTCATGGTGTTGTTGCTCCCAATATTCAGTTTGTAGCTGTAATGTGACAAAATGTGGAAAAGTTCAAGGGGGCCGAATACTTTTGGAAGCCACTGTATATTAGTGAGCTAGTTAGCTAGCATGTGCTAGAATCATTATAACATAGTACGTTCAGAAAAGTTCAAGTCATAAGTCATAAGTCCAAGAAATAAAATAATTATTTAAAAATCAAGATGAGCAATCTTACAATGAGACATTTAGTCTTCTACTTGCAAAATGCACACAGCTAGCACTGTAATATTAGCTTACTAGCTTACTATTATGGCTAATCTAAACTTCTTGAGCCCGTAAGAAACAAACAAGCTGGGGGAATTTGGTTGCAGCTGTGTTTTGCGTTTTATATTTCTAAACAGGTTAACTTTAGGGATTCCATTGCAAATTAACTCTCAAATTCAAACTCAATAAATCAGAGTAGTACCCTAGTACCCAGAGTATCCACCCTAATATTTTGATGGACTTGGCTTAAAGTGTTTGCAGTGTCTGACTATTTCTCACAACTACTAGCTTGAAGATTTATTCTGCTTAAACATGCAATACAAGCTACCGCTGTGGCTGAGGTCATGTTCATGGGGTAAATTTAACATTCAAACTTGACAAATAAGTAGTAAAACTAATTAAAACTAGCAACATTTGGAGCTCAAGGATCTAAAATTAAGTCTTAGTTAAAATACATTTAGTGTCTTTACTTATTATAGGATGGAAGTAAAAAGAAACTTTTGTGTCCTTGTGTACGTCCAACAGCAGAGCATTAACTGTTTGCTCTTAGCTGCGACATAAAAATGCATCATAAATTAAAACAGCGATGCGGTTTCTAAGGGTGTCCCAGGGCAGAGGAAGGTCTGTGCAAATTACTCCTTATGACAACATAGAAACAGTACACCTGAAGCACTGTTTTTTTCCCCCTTCTCATATTTTGCAGACTCAAACCTACTGTATCTGAATGTTAAAAAATTATCAGAAAAGTGATTTTTTGCATAAAGAAAGGTATCGTCAAGAACGAAAGGGAAAGTTTACAGGACGATAGTGAGACCAGCAATGTTGAACGGTTTGGAGATGTCGCTGAAAAAACGGACAGGAAGCAGAGCTGAAGATGGTGCGATTTGCTTTGGGAGTCACAAGTCACAAGAATGGAAATGGATTAGGAATGAGTATATTAGAGGGACAGTGCAGGTAGGGTGGTTTGGGGATAAAGTCAGAGAGGGCAGATTAAGATGGTTGTACAGAGATGTACAGAGAAGGGATGAGGGGTATATCAGGAGGAGGATGCTAGAGATGGAGCTGCCAGGCAGGAGAAGAAGAGGAAGACCCATGAGGAGGTTTATGGATTTGGTGAAGGAGGACATGCAGGAGGTTGGAGTAATGAAAGGAAGATGGGGTCGACAGAGTTAGATTGAGACAAATGATCCTTTTTGGTGACCCTTAACGGGAGCAGTTGAAAGATAACTTTTAGTGAATTTTTTTTTTTTTAGGTTTAAAATCTTTCTATTACTTCCAGTAAGCTGTGTATCACCAACGTGATTCAAAACAAGCAAACTCTGCCATAGAAAAATGTTTTTTTTATCCGACCATTGTGAAGAGGAGCAACATCATGATTCACGTTATTACTGATTGCTGACGCTTATTCATCAGGGAGTGAGAGAGAAAGGACTCTTGGGAAATGTCTGGAATAATGCCAAGCACCTGTCTTGTTGCTTATCTAATAGTATCGGCATGAGGAAGTGCATGTGTTGCCATTTGACGGTCCAGAGCTTGATTAGAGGTGGCAGGACACGTGTCACCTGAGGTGTGTGTGTGGCAGTGTGTGTATGGCCGATGAACACACTTGCCATCTGGCTAGCATTTTTTTTTTTGCTGTGTGAAAGCTGCATTTCTCGACTGAAACGTTCCACATTCTCAGGCTGGTGTGATTGACAGCTCGGCCTCGGGGCTCCATGTCTGTCACTGATGTTTGTCAGAGATGCTCCACTGGGACTCGAATATCGTCCAATAATTACCATCCTCCTCCATCCCTCCATCCCGCCCACGCGTTCTCTCAGGCTGCTGGAGCGTCGTGTGATGTTATGCAGACTTTACGGAAGAGGAGAGCTTCATTTTGACACTAATTGGGTAGTTTTTCTAACACAATGTGCCATTAGTGCAGCTTTGGGATGAGTATGAACCTTTTACAGTGATGCATTAAGCAGCGGTGTAAACACAGGAAATGTGCCACTTAATGTTCCTTATTCTCACCCTGCCTCTGTCTCTTCCTGTCTTGCTTCCTGTCTCTCTCTCTCTCTCTCTCTCTCTCTCTCTCTCTCTCTCGTGCTGTCTCACCCCCCTTCCTCCTTAATCAATTTCTGTTTCTTACTTTTTACCTCCTTTTAGTCAGTGTCCCTGTCTAATCCCTTCACCTTTATTCGCTCAGTTGTCTCTTTTTCTCCAACTCTCTCTGGCTTTTTCCCCCCTTTATCTGTCCCATCTCTCTCACTCTCTCTCTCACAGCTCTCCAATTTTCTGTCCTTCATTATCTCCAACTACTGTTCTATTTCCTCATTTCATTTTCTTTAATTTCTTTTTTTTTTCACTTTCTTTCTTTCAATTTTTTTCTTTCTTTTTTGCCGTGTCTCTGCTTCCTCTCCAGTATAAATAGTTTTCCCTATTCCTATTTGTTGATCTTCTGTTCTACCTGTCTCACCCCATTCATATATTTCTCTCTCTCTCTCTCTCTTTCTCTATCTATCTATCTCCGCCAACACTCATCCTTTTAATATCCCCCTTTCTCTTTTAATTTCTCTTGGTTTTGTTTTTGTCTCACCTCACTCTTGTTTATTTTCCTTCCCTCGTTTTTCTCTGTCCACATTTACCTCTCACTCTTTGATATTTTTTTCTTTCTCTCTTGCTCATCACTGTCAGTTTCTACCTCTCAAATTCTCTCCATTTCTCTGTCTCTGTCTCACCTCTCTCTCCTCCTGTCTCGTTTTTGCTGTCTCACACTTCCTCGTTCTGTTTTCTCCAAAACTCTTGCTTTGCCATCTATCTCTGTCCCTTTCCGTCTCCAGCTTCCCTTGTCCCTCTCTCTCCATTTCACATTTCCATGCCTCGCACACTTTCTCAATCTGTCATTCCTGTCACTTTTTTTTTTATTTCTCCACCTCTACATGTTTCTTGCACTTATTGTCAGGTTATTTGCCTCACCTCTCTCCTCTCCTTTTCCCTAATTTTCGCTCTGTGTCATTGTCTTACCCCTCCTAATTTATCTTCCGCCTTCTGTCTCACCTCTCTTTTAATTTCTTTTCTGAATCTGTCTTACCCAATCTACAGCACGGTCCTTCCCCCACCTTTCCTTTCAGTTTCATTGTCTCACATTTTCCTGACCTCTCTGTTTTTCTTTTAACTATTCCATTCCTTCATGTCTCTATTTTGCCTTTTTAGTCTTTGCCGTATTCCTCTTTCTATTTTTGACAGTTTTACCATTTCTTTTTTTCTTATACTCTTTTCAATCAATGTGTTCCACAGTTTTTCTATATTCTTTCTCATGGTGACGGTTAAAAAGACATTAAAAATAAGTTAATAAAAAATTAGACGAAGATTAATATTAGGATTAACAATTAATCACTGGATTATTTAACAGAATATAGCATACGATAACCCAGACCTCTCTCTCTCTCTCTCTCATTCTCTGTCTCTATGTTAGTCCTGCGTGATGACTTCCGGCAGAATCCTCAGGATGTGGTGATAGCAGTAGGAGAATCGGCTACGCTGGAGTGTCAGGCTCCCCGAGGGCATCCAGAGCCCACCACCTTCTGGAGGAAGGATAAAGCTCGGCTTGACCTCAAAGACGACAGGATAACTGTGTGTTCTGAATTTCATCACACATTCCAGCTCATTGCATGATCAGAGCATGAATCATATTCAGTTATACTCAGTCTGCATAAGGGCTTATGAACAAATATTCACTGCATCACTTTTTTTAAAAAAAACCTGTATTCCTTCATAGAATTAACAATTAAGAGATCAGTCCTTAGCCACACTAATTGAGTATCAGTGTTTTTAGTGTGCTATATGACAGATAAACAATGTTATGATCTAAACAAGTATGTAGTTAATGAAGATAATAAGTAATACGTAAGAAAGAAATTAGAAGAAAGATGTAAACAGGGGCGCATGTAAATAAATAAGTAACCTCGAAAGTACGAAAGGAATTAAGTAAGAAGTAAGTAAACAATAAGTACAGTAGATCAGTAAACACTTAAGTACGTAACTAAATAAGTAAGAATTTAAGCTGTGGCACTGTGATGTACTGTGGCAGCCAAAAGTATTGAGACGAAAATTAATTTCAATGTTTTAATGGCTCAAAATTTTTTAATAACACCAATCAAGATAATACGAATACTGTGTTATTTTATGAAATGAAATTGCTATACAACAATAAATATTTAGGTCTTTATTCTTCAAAACCTGCTGGACCGGACTGGCACAGAGTCAAAAAGACATCTGCAGTACTCTGATGATTCACAACTGTTCAACGGTTTTCTATAGGATTTAGGTCTGGAGAAGACCCAAGCCATTGTTCCAGAAGCTTTCAAGCTGGCAGTTTTTAAGTAGTTTTTCAGTTAATTAGCACAAGTCTTCAGATAGATATGCTAGAAATAATTAGTAAAATCACCTACTGTATTTGGTGCACAGGAAAAACTATAATAATACATGGCATATATTGTCTTAATACTTTTGCCCATTACTGTAGGTCAGGAATAAATTAGTACACAGGTATCCCTACTGCTTAACACCATTTGAGCCCAACTGGACCTCTATAAACATTGTATGGGGTGAAAACGTGTGTAAGCACTTAAAATAAAGAGGTAAATACATTAGTTAGTAAGCAAAAAATAAATCAGTGGCTAAATTAATTAGTATGTAAACACTTTAGGTAGGATAAGTAAGTAAGTGCTGTACCTAGGTACCTACAGTAAACCTATATAGTCAGCTGTCATTAGTTAATAGCCTCATGGGGCATACATTAAACATACAGTACAGTAGGTACTCAATCGGAATGCCTATTACCGCCGCGCTCACCGCCGTGGCAAAACATAAATCAGTTGCATTTCAAAGTCATTCATGAAATGACCGCCAGGTGGCGCAAAGTGACATTTTCACTTGACGCAGTTTAAAAATATAATTAAGTCATTAAAAAATGTTATACAATAGTGATGGTAATTTCCACATGAACCTGTATACAACAAACATGAAAAATCTGAACCAGAGCTATTGATATTTACTGTACAATAATGAGCCAAAAAGATTTCGTTTCTCCAAATGGCAGCCTGCAAAATGTTCGAAATACTACTGTTATTGTGTCACAAGTGTAGTTTTAAAAGTTGTTTAGGCAAGAATGTGTGTATATACAGCTCGAAACCTCCATCAATTATTAAAAATAGCGTATATTTGGAAAAATGCCCCAACGATTTCGGAGATTTGAGCTTCAGGAAATCTCCCGGCGCTCTGCGCGTAACCCCGGACTAACGCAGCCTCATCTCCGAAACAATTTCTAAACATGGGCTATTGTTTTTTACTTATAATATTTGTTAATTTAATTTAAATGAGGTTTGGGCTCAGGATTTTGATTCGGCATCGTGATCCTCCTCTTTCCTGTAAAGTAGCTTAGAATTGTGCTGCTAACGAGGTAGTGCTGTAGGTATTTGTTTAAAAAACAAATTGTGTCCCAGCATCTCAGTAGTTTAATTTAAGCATAGTAAGCCAAAAATCTCAAGAGTGATTCAAATATGATTAATTATGCAGCTGTACTTGTTATATATGCCTTAGGTTTGAGAAAATTCCAGACAAAATTTTTAAATTATTTATGTAATATTGATGTAAAACCTGATCTGTCGGTCTCTGTTCAGATCCGAGGCGGGAAGTTGACCATCTCCAACACCCGAAAGAGCGACGGAGGGATGTACGTGTGTGTGGCGACCAACATGGTGGGGGAGAGGGAGAGCGAGATGGCTCAACTGTCTGTGTTTGGTAAGCAACCCACTTGGAATTATAGATTTTATAGATTTATTAAATTTATTACATTTGTAAAAAAAAAAAAAAAAAAAATTCTTTTGGGTTCAGTAAGTTAATAAAAACCTGTTATAATTTTACATACAGTTCAATTTGTAAAAATAATAAATATTAAAAAAAAAATTTCCACTGTGTGGGTGTAAATATTTGTGTGTGTGTGTGTGTGTGTGTGTGTGTTGCAGAGAAGCCCACATTCGTGCGTAGGCCTGTGAACCAGGTGGCGCTATTGGACGAGAACGTAGAGTTCAGGTGCCAGGTGCAAGGAGATCCCCCTCCGTCACTGCGCTGGAGGAAGGACGAGGCCGAGATTCCCCGCACCAGGTCAGGGAATACCCAACACAGCGTCCTGCCTTTCACACTCATCTGCGCTGTGGTGCTTTTAATGCCCCTGGTGTACGACTGTTGTGCTTCCCTGCGACACATACAGATTAAGATGCTAAGCTTGAGATCAGAATGCAAATCAGTGCTCGGTGCTGTGGCGGTGCTACACTGTGAATCCTAAGCGGCTGATGTTTTTTACTGTACTGTTTTGGCAGGAGCACAAAGCGAGTGAGGAATACATTTCAGGATTACCGAATGAAATGTCAGCATTGTAACCTCTGAGTCTGCTAGAGTTGTGTTTTAGAGATTAGAGCTGTCATGTTCCTTCGAATTGCATTTGAATCCTAATCGCTTAAAAAGACTTAGTATTCAAATGTATTCAAGTATTAATGAACTTATAATTTTATACGACCACATACAGAGCAGACATTAGGAGTAGTGTTAGTGTTGTTTTAAACTTTTAAACATACACACACACATTATATACTGTACAGTATATACAGTATATATACATACATACAATATATTTTTTAATCCCTCATTTACAACATGATGATATAACAAGAACTACTATTCAGACAGGATACAATTTTCAAGTCCTTTTTATAAGCAACACTTTAACACATGCTTAGTTATCATCACACTTATCTAGTTAATCAGTCATATGTTAGCAATGTGGTGCATAAAAATGCATAAATAACGAGAATGGACAAATAAGTGACTTACCAAGAATTGATTGATCTAAAAACAAAACATATTTCCAATTTCCAACACTATAATTATATTTTTCCTTATCAAAACAATCAAAACATGTAAATGAAGTAAAATATTAAATAAATAGATATAAGCCTTACTTTAAAATTCTTCTGGCACTGGCTGCTTTAAAAACTAAACTGAAAGTGACTCCCTCTTCTTCTTGCTACTGTGCTTGCTAACGTTCCTGAGACCCGTGGTGCTATGTCTTGTGAAAAAAAAAATATATATATATATTATTTTGTTTTTTCACAAGACATAGCACCACGGGTGTATATGAACACCCTTTTACATGTTTTGATTGGCTACTGGAGGTAAGCGCAACCGGAAGTACACGCTTCGTATACCAGAGGCGAATTTCTTGCAAAATTCTAGTTCTCAAGGCGAAAAATCCGCGTAACAGGGCATACGTATGCTGAGGTAGCACTGTAATTTATTTCCATATATATTCTCCTGCTTCATTAATGCACTTATCCCAGCATTTCACTAATGTTTGGATACCATCAAAGTATCTTCACTTCTAAAACGCTGGCCTCCCAGGAATACCTTTAATGACCCAAACATGTGTAAATCAGATGGAGTGAGGTCAGGACTATACAATGTTGTGGCAAGAACTCCTGTAATGTGCAAGTGGTGTTCATAAATGGTTGTGGATAAACTTCCTACGGATGGATGTGTCTCTTCTGCAAGTCACGGCGAAAAATGATCCATTGATTTTAGGCATCCTACTCACTCAATGTTCACGGCAACAATCCTCAGCTAGGATCGCCATTCACAGATACAGTATAAGGCCTTCTTTAAAACGTTTGCACCATTCTAATTGAGAGTGTGGGTGTATGTGTGGCGAAAAAAAAATCTACGAAATATAGCGATACCTTTAGTATGTGCAGTGAAGAAGGAGAAGCTGTAATTGTGTATAATTACCCTATTAAAAGTATGTGAATGTAAAAAGAATAACACAAAAGAAATATAAGTAGCCAGAATTGTTGCAGTATTTGGCAGAGTGCTTTGCCTCTCCTGTGTTTTCCTTTCTACCAGCTTTGTTCCAGCATTTCAACCCCCACACACTGTTCAATACTTTCCGCGGAACAAAGGCTGCAGCTAGATGAACGATGGAGGACATCTTCTGAATATGCGTCCACCGCTCGCAGCAGCTCCCCTCCGAACATGCACAGCAGTCGACCAGAACTGTTCTTTGTACGAATTCATAATTGCCTACTGCTCACGGTGCCTCTGCAGCAAATTGGCACAGCACTACAGTGTTTGCTGCACATTCAGCTCATCAATCTGGACTCCGACCATCCGATTTCCATCTCATTACATTACATTAACGAAGAAAGACGGCCGTCCTGCGTGGCAGAATGAAATCAACTCGTATTCCATTAACCCGCCATCAGTATGTTTTACAGCCAGCCAAATCATGGAGAAAAATCTTCTTTGTAAGCCTTAATAGTGTGGTAGTTAATGATATATTTGATTAGAACACAATGTGTTTACTGCTGAGGAGCTGGAATATGGATCTGCAATGAATTAGACTTTTATTGTTGAATTATAACATAACATTATATACATGATATATACTGGTGTTGAGCATTGGGCAAAATGTGCATCTTCACTGAATTTACTCGACTTGTTTATACGCATACGATTTACACTAGTTCATTTAAGACCCGAGATGAGAATTGAACCCCAACCCTGCAGGTGCAAGGTGACAGTCCTAACCACTAAGCCACCGTACTGTCTCAACCAATTATTAAGTGCATAAATGAACATACTTTTTAAAAGTTGGACATTTCCGTGAATCCTTTGTTGATTGATCATAGGAAATGTTATAATATTTTGAGATTCTAGATTTTTAAAATTTGAATTAATAAAAAGGTTTAAGGGCCTCCGAGTGGCGCAGTGGTAAAGTGCTCGCTCTATCATCTGGAAATCACTGGTTCAAACCCCGGGTGATGCTGTTACATTTACATTTAGGCATTTGGCAGACGCCCTTATCCAGAGCGACTTACATTTTTACCTCTTTATACATCTGAGCAATTGAAGGTTAAGGGCCTTGCTCAAGGGCCCAACAGGGACAGCTTGGTGGTTGTGGGATTAGAACCTGGGATCTTCCGAACCGTAGTCCAATGCCTTAAACACTGAGCTACCCTCGACCCCCTGTTACCTCTCACAGCCGGAGGCCTAGAGAGAGCTGATTGGCCGAGCTCTCTCAGAGGGGAGGGATGAGAGGTATTTCGTGCTCCCACATTAATCATGGCTCTACAGCCAATCAGGGGCGTCTGTGAGCTCGCGCACGGGGAAGGAGCGGCTAGCGCTTTCCTCCGAGTGTGTTACTCCGTCCCTAATGGTGTGTGAGCGAGCAGTTCGAAAAGATGCAGTCGGCTGACATCACGCGGTTCGGAGGAAACACGGGATAGTCTTCGGCCCTCCCAGCTGAATGGTGGTAGTAGCCTTAATGTGGGAGCCCCCTAGTGACGGGGAGGAATTGGCCACAACTAAATTCAGGAGAAAATCTGGGGGAAAAAAAAAAGGTTTACATGTAATGACTCTATAATGAGTTTCACTTTTTGAATTATGAGAAAAAAATATATTCCAATTATACTTACACACACTTACATTAATAATTACATTATTCTTAATTTATATTTAAAATGTAGTTTTAAAAACTTTTTTCTTTTTCCTAATTACTTACTGTTATACAAATTATACCTTTTTATTAACCATTATCAACTCTTGTAACTACTTTATAATAACTTACTATTACAAAATACAGTTTTTACTTCTGGAAAACAACTAGGTGTGTGTGTGTGTGTGTGTGTGTTCACACTGCAGTGATGTGGCAGCTGCTTGAGGTGTGAGAGTGCTGTGAAGTGCTGAGTCGTGTATGAGGTGGTCTCCTGTGTGGCTGATGGCCTCTGCTTACCTCTCTATCCACTAAATGACAGCATATTTGGAGAACCCTCATGCCTGTCAGCTTCTCCTCCACTCCTTTACAAACAATTCTTCTGCAGGGACACACCATACAATGATCAGCCACAACATTAAAACCACCAGCATGATATAGTATAGTGGCCTGAATTCTACAAATCCTCTGAAAGCGTGCTGAGGTACAGTATCTTTACCTTTAGGCCTTGTACTGTAAGTTGCAAGGTGGGGCCTCCATGGATCCGATGTTTGCTCTTGTTTGGAGACCAAGTCGTAACTTTTTTTAATATTCCTCAAACATTTCTTTGACATTTTTGCAGTGTAGCTATACCGTTGGCATGAAGGCTCAGGTGGCTTAGTGGTTAAGACATTGGACTACTCATCAAAAGATCCCAGGTTCAAACCCACCACTGCCAGGTTGCCATTGTTGGGTCCTTGAGCAGGACCCTTAACCCTCAACTGCTCAGATAAAAGTCGCATTGGATAAGTGTGCCAAATGCCATGCATGTAAAACACAGGGTTTTATTTTAGTAACAAGTCACATTCCAGTTCCTGGACCTGGAAGGTTTCCAAGCATCACATTACCTCTACTTCTTCGTGTCATACATTCTGAGGGCCATTTCTTCCCCAGCCAAGTCATGCATGTCAATTAGGGGCGGTGGTAGCTTAATGTGTTATGGCTCTGAGTTACTGATGGGAAGGTTGGCAGTTCGAGGCCCAGCTCCATTAGATTGTTGCTGTTGGGCCCTTGAGCAAGGCTTTTAACACGTCCTGCTCTAATGTAAAAACGGCCTACTAACAAAGCTGGGGTATGCGAAGAATAAGGAATTTTACTATTACTAGGGGTCTATTACTAGTCTGCAGTGATGCAGCCCCACACACAGCCAACTGCAATGCATTGCTGTATCTGACATATTTCTATCACAGCCAGCAATTTTTCAGCAGCTTTTTTTTGTGGGATTGGACCAAACGGACTAACCTTTGCTCTTCATGCACAAAGAGCCTTGAGCACCCATGTCCCTGTCGCCCTTTTACCAGTTGTCCTTAGACCAACTTGAACTAACCATTGCTTAACAGGAACACTCCACATGACCTGCTCTCTTGGAGATGCTCTGACCCAGTCGTCTGTCATGCTTTGGTCTTTGTCAAAGTCGCTTGGCCAGTTTTTCTGATTCTAACAGATCAACTTTGGGAATCGAGTGTTATTCTAAGCAGTGTTATTCACTTCCCTTTGTGAGTGGTTTTAATGTGTAGGTCGAGTTTGTAACATTACTGTACTTGAATCTTGGTTCGGCTCAAGCCAATTTGAAACCATTATCATGATACTCCTACGCTGAGCATCAAACATCTTGGCTTTTCTAAATACACCTCATCTTCCACCCACAGCATTGGCTTTTATTATTTTTCTCACCTCTGATTCATGTACTCACAGATATATATAAAAAAAAAGACTTACTGTGTTATCCCGCTGGTCACATTTGTGCCGTTTCCCCCACATCGTTTTGATTTACCTGCTTCGTCCTTGTCAGGTGGAGCCCAAGTCTATCCCGGGAACCTTGGGTACGAGCTGGGATATACAGCTGGAATGGGATGGCTGTGCTTTACGTCAATTAGGGATGGAAACGATGAGCACATTCACACACTGATTCACTTGTGTTATTAGTCAAACATGCTCCCACACTCTGTACTGCAAGAAAAACAGGCTGACACTCAGGCTGTGGTTTCTTGTGCTGTAATTTAGCTTGATGGGTTACAGGAAAAGGTAATTGAGTTTGTAAATGCTATCCTCTTGCTAATTGGACTCACTGAGTACAGTAGTGGTTCTGCTTCGATATGCACGTTATAGTTATTCATCAATGAAACCTGCAGGATTTTATTTAATGGATTAGGATTGCCCGAGATACACCAGACCCTTAGGATCTTCTTTTCTCCGGATGAGTGCACACACACACGCGCATACAGTACATACACACACACATGCCAAACACAGTGGGTTACTCTTCATAAATATTGAAATAGCAGAACAGTGAGGGGTTTCGACTGAAAGCACCTTTCATTTTACCATGGCTTTGATGCTTGCATAATTGACACCCTTTTTCTCCACTTTACCAAATCATCTTCAGTATGGACTCTCTCAAGGGCTGCAAAAAAAGAGTACCTTTTGTTCCCCCAAAAGTGCTTCACCAGCCCATTATTCTTTGTTTACTTTTTTTCTAAAACTGTCTCTTGCTAATCACTGTTTTTCCTCTTCGCACTGAGCTCCTGCTGTGCTTTAACATGAGAGCGGTTAACTTCGAGCATGCAAATGTGTTTGAATCCTGCTTGCATTGTTCCGCACAGGTACGAGATGAAATATGAAAAGGACGACTATGTATTGAGGATTAAGAAAGTGTCTTCTGGGGAGCAGGGAAGCTTCACATGCATTGCCGAGAACCGGGTGGGCAAAGTGGAATCATCGGCTACGCTCACAGTCAGGGGTGAGTTACCTTCGTGTTTGTCTTCATAACCACTGCTGCATGGTGGTATTAACAATGTCTGTTACATGAAGGGCTCTAGTTTTGTGCTGATGCAAGCATGACTTGTGGTGTAATTAGATTTGTTTAGTCATCTTATCCTGTTCATGGTTGTGATACTGTAGATCCAACATCCATCACAGAAACGCTGAGCAAGGGAACACACCCTAGATCATAGGCCACCATATTCATACACTCATGTACTAGCACATCTAGTGGCCATCGAGAATAGCTGATCCAATTTCGTGCATGCCTTTTGGATAATGGTTGCAAAAAAATGGACGATCTGACTTTGATAGAATCACTGCATTTTTTTTTTACATTTCAAAAATTCTAGACTTTTTAAATGATTTCCTAATTTTTAAGTGATATTTTTAAATCGAATACATTTTTATGCAAAATTGCATTACACTTTTGCAAATTTGCAAATACAAAAAGGGCAAAATTTTTCTCAAATTAACACAAGTGCAGTTTTAGGTTTTTTTTTGGTCGAACATACTCTATATACATTCTAGATCATTCTATCTGCAACCCTCCCCAAAAAAACAAGCAACTCAGTGGAGGCTAATAAATTCGCATCAGACAGTTGATGCGTCATTACGCACTGAACATCCTATAATTAACAGAATCAATATAATGTCTTACAAAACTAATTAAATATCAGACTTGCTGAATTTATTGCCATTATAGAGACGAGGAGTCGGCAATAAGTGCAGCCCTGGAGTGTTCGCACATTACTGAAGACGAAAGTGTACAAGGAGACAAGAAAAAAAACATTTGTTGTAATTTGATTTGATTGGATTTTGTAGGGTCTTTTTAGTTCCAGACATATGGGGGAATTCAAATCAAACCGGGACTTTTGATTATGCAGAACAACAGAATTTTCATAGTTTATGAGGAAATAAACTATATGTATTTCTCTTTACAGTATAATCCATTGTTACACTAATGCACTTACCCCAGCATTTTACTGGTGCTTCGATACCACCAAGGCACTAAGGTAAAAACTTTTCTCAGTACACTGGAGTCATGATCGGACTGCCTGGCCTTCCCTGTCAAAATGTTCCTTTAGCTTACTGCAGATTATCGATCTTCTGTGCCAATCAAAGGTAGAGAGCTCTCTCGGTACCCAACATGCACCAACCTTCCGGAAATGAATGATCGTATGTACAGTTCTTACAGATAAGACTGCAAATTCCCGCAAGTTGGCAACAAGTTATCCATCGATTTTCAAGGATCAGGCAACTGAATGTGCTCACTGAGACTAAGACCCACTGAATGTGCAAGGGAGCGACTGCAGTGTGCTCTGAGCCACCTCGGCCATGCAAAAGTGTTTACTTGGGTTATCTTTGTGTAATATTAGTAAAATTAGTTTGGTGATGATTTGAATCATTTAAGTGGCACAAATATGCAAAAAAAAATAAAATTCAGGAAGGGGGCAAATATTTTTCATACAGAACTTGGCACCTTTCATATGTTTACCTTTGGCTTAGAACCTAATCTCTGTACTGTGCTTGAAGTCTTCTGTGAATGTCAATCGGTTTTACAGCATCTTTCGAGAAATTTCATCAAAGTCCCGGTTTCACTTGGACGCACTTTGTAAACATAGTATGTTTCCCATTAGCTTTACTGTCCTAAATATTGAATAATAAGCTTTAAATGATTAACTGGATAATATTTCTGCATGAACTGGTTTTAAATTCACATAAGATGTATGATTTTATTTATAGAGCCATCGCTTCATGCACACTAGCCCACTCAGACCATATGCTGTGCACAGGGCAGCACAACACTGCTTTTTGGTGCGCTTCGCTGTTATGAAATGGAAATCTCCTGAGATGATTATAAAAAAATAATGAGAACATTAGCATTAGCAGCAGTGATAAACTTTGTAGACTGTAAAAAAAAATGCCAAAACTAAAGATAAATCTGCTAAAATATAACAATAGCTTATTATAGATTTGAGAGAGAGAGAGAGAGAGAGAGAGAGAGAGAGAGGAAAAAGAAGTATAGTTTTGAAAATTAATTATTTAGCTTGCTTACTCACCCAGCCATATCAGATCAAAAGATCACCAGAAAGTTCGTGAGGACATCTACAGTAGTTGATAACATTTATGAACTTGAACGATGTAGTTGAGGGTGAAGAACTGTACCTTCTCAGCAGTTTAATAAAGTTATCTTCTGCTTATTCCCCAATTTACCAGTTTGCCACATTTCTCCACCAAGTCAATGTGAGAGATCACAGTTTTTTTTCGTGGTAGAAGTGCAGTACCCTGTTGATTTAAGAGGTTAGTTAAGAACAGCTAGAAAGATTCTAGTTGATAGGAAGTCACTTGTGATAGAAACTCAACCAAACACTCTTTACACCTGTGTTGAGCAGAAAAGCATCGCAGCATACAAATTGTGGCGTACTACCTGCTTGTTTGGAATGGTAAATGTATAGAAGTTCATAAATGCGACCATTTTAACATTAGGAAAGAGGATAAGGGAAATAAGTGGTTTTGCCCCAAAGCTGTCATTCTTCCAACAGCAGGCTTTTAACCCACTTTTTTCAGCGCATTATTACCAAAGTCTCACCAAGGAGTGGAACAGTTTATTTCTCTCTGTTGGATCCAAGACTGTCAGGACCATCTCCCTCTGTGTGTGTCATTGCATGACCAGTGGGAGTCTTGTGATACACAAACACACACACACACACACACACACACACACACACACACACACACACACACACACACACACACACACACACACACACACACTTATCTTAGGGGAAGACCAGGGTATGACCGGGTCGAACTGCCCTCCCACTAAGTTCAAGAAATGAGGAACTTAATGACAGTTTTAAGTCTGGTCTCACGCAAAGCAATATACAGTGTAATATTCTAGCACACCGTTGGACCCAGGTTGAGGTGTGGTACGAGGGGGGGAAATGGTAAGATGTGACGCACTGATACAGCATTTGAGATTTGGGCTTCGGTAATATTTGTAGCCGTCTAGCCAGAGTTTCCATTTTGGAAATCTCCAGGTTGTTGCATTAGTGGCAGTCTGCTGCATTATTAAGCTCCCTTCTGAATCCATGAGATTTAAGATCCATTTCATCAGTCACCCAGTGGACTTTGTGTTTTTGTCCTAAATTTATTTGTGTACCCGACATCTGAGCGTGTTTTTTTTTTTCTTCTTTGGATGATGAACCTGTATCTGTTGTTGTGAATATCACCCCTTCATCCACTCACCTTTCGTGCCGTCATTGCTCATTCACTACTGTAGATCATCCTGGTAAGTACCCACCCCTACTTTGCCACAAACAGCATGCATTTCCCCACTAATCAACCCTTTACTGTACGTCACAAGACTGACAAGTTATTCTAAGCTGATTATCATGTGATCTAAACTAAACCATGGCTCTAATGAATGACCGTTTGGAATATAGTCCTGTGGAAACGAACCTTAAACGTACTGTAGCACCGTTGCAGATCGTATGAAATTCAGCCATTTTTTAAAACCTGAACTTTCCACCTCACCCCAGGAGGCATTAGTAAACACACTGTGTTTTGCACCTTTTCAAGCCGATGTATGCTGCATGTTAATTAGGAGCGCACGCTTCCTAACACCTCAGCTTTTGCATTAAACATGACCACACCTATGCTCCTGCGTACCTTTCAGTAAGAACGTAACCAGCTGTGTCTCCGTGTTTGCAATGATACACATCTGACCTTTCACCTCAGAGGCACCCCAGTTTGTTGTGCGGCCCCGGGACCAGATTGTGATGCAGGGACGTACCGCTACCTTCCCGTGTGAGGCCAAGGGAAACCCGCAGCCTGCTGTGTTCTGGCAGAGAGAGGGGAGCAAGGTCAGTGTTCTCCACAACGTTTGCATATTCATGGAAGATTTATGTGTTTGTGTGGGTGTTTATGCAATGATCTGTAACTCTGTGCTCACAGAAAAGACTGAGATACAGTCTACATATTTGAATCTAATTATCTGGCAGCGGTGCTACTCTGATTATTTTGGGGATTGAAACAAATCATTTTGCTCAATTAAGCAATTAATTGGTTAGATGAATGGTCAGATTTACCTTCAGAGTAATGAAGTGGTCATCAGCCCTCCATCACATAACTCAGAGGGGGTCGTTTGTCATCTCAAAACTTATTAATTTACTGAATTTGAGTCATTAGGGCTAATTGAATCTGGTTAATGTCCTTCCTCTCTCGTCACTTGGGTAGATTTGAGGACTGTGAATGAAGGAAAATCTCATTAGAGGCAAGGGGAGATAAGAGATCTTGAGGCTCTGAGTGGGTGGTGAAGTCTGGCTCAGCGCACTGGCTTGTGCCCAAGGGCATGGCGGGCAGCTGAACACCACTCGGTTCGTACGTTAATTACCGAGCAGCCTACGTGTGAAGCCATGAACCCACCGTAGGCCTCTGTGTTTTGTATTTGCGACAGCTACATCAACTTTAAACATCAGCATGTAGAAATATTGAATTTTGAATCTTGTTTAACAGTCTTGTTTTAACACTTCTTTAAATTTTAATAAATCACAAAATAACAACCAGCATATAGAAATGCTAAACCAATTAAGCCATGAAAATTCAACAATATTTTTGTTGCAAATGGTCTGTAAACCTGCCAGAAAATTTTATCGCCAAGGCTCTTAGAAATGGGTAAAGAGGTGTGCCCCGTAAGCCTGTTGGTCCAAGTAAAGAGACATGGTTTACATGCCTACTAGTTCTAGTAAAGATGCCTTGAATGCTAAACCACAGACGATATATACACTAGACAAACCCTCTGTTGGTTGGAACATGCCTACTTACCTCAGTTACCACAAGCTAGCTAGCTTAGCTTAGCTAGAATACTATGGTGGCTAACAGTTTATTTGCTAACATTACTTTGCAATTGATTGAACTCGGTCATCCATATACCATACTCATCGACCTATGTAGCGGTCACTCAAATTGACCACACCCTTAATTATGCATAATTTTATGGCTTAATGTCATTTTAACTGATGGGTTACTTAAAAATTCACCCCTGTACAGCTATTTTATCTACCAATAAAGATAAAATAACGTTTTAACACGAGGGTCTATGGGGATTGACTCACTTTTTTCAGCCCCCGGTGGACATTTGAGGAACTGCATGTTTTAGCAATTTACTAAATTGTAGAGAGTTCTAGGGATCGGAGAGGCAAATCTCAGAAATAAAAAAGAATTCACACTGTGATCAGTTTAGCAGTCAAATACCAAATGTATTGCTTTGTTCAATAGAGACTCTTTTAGCAATCCATATTTGATTACTCTGATGATAATTTAAAACAAATCACCATAGTAAACAGAGTAAACCGACTGACTGCAAATGTTTATTTATGCTGTAACGTTGGGCATTTTAACATTTGGGGCAGTGATGGCTCAGAGGGCTAAGGCACTGAGTTACTGATTGGAAGATCGGTAGTTCGATCCCCAGCTCCACCAGGTTGCCACTGTTGGACCCTCGAGTGAGGCCCTTAACCCTGTCTGCTCCAGGGGTACTGTATCATGGCCGATCTTGCACTCTGGCCCCAGTTATGCTGGGATATGCGAAGGAAAAATTTCACTGTGCTGTAAGGTATATGTGGCAAATAAAGACTTAACTTAACATGAGGGAAACTGACTAACTTTTGGAGCCATCTGAATTATTCTAACATCTTTCATGTTAGAATAATTTTTCAGAACTGGAGGTCAAACCTTGTCCCACTCTATAAAGGGATGACCTGTAAGCCTGTCAGTTCAAAGGAAAAGAGGTATGCTCTCTAATCTGGTCAGCTCTAGGGAAGAAGGTGTGGCCTCGAAGTCAGTTGTAGGAAAGGAAGCGTGGCCTTAAAACGGGTTAAGAAAGGTGATCAGTCTGAGGGAAGAAGAGGAGAGGCAAATCTCAGAGTTAAAGACTCTCTCAAATCTCTGCTCACAGTCGTCTAGCAGGCAAATACCAATCATGTTGCTTCGTTCAATAAGGCTCTTTTAGCAATCCATATTTGTTTCTTCTGCTGAGATTTCTGATTGAATCAGCTTTTTCCCACTTTCCCTTAGGACCTGCTTTTTCCAAATCAACCTGCCCAGGCAGGAAGTCGCTTCTCAGTGGCTCAGAATGGAGATCTGAGCATTGCTTCGGTCCAGCGCTCAGACGCAGGCTATTACATCTGCCAGGCTCTCACAGTAGCAGGCAGTATACTGGCCAAGGCCCAGCTGGAGGTGTCTGATGGTGAGTGTGTTGAATTTTCTACTCTGAACACATTTGCACCATGACTATACAAATTTATCAAAAGTTCCTCTAATCCTAACCATAGTGCTCGCCTGTAATGTATTCACTCTCATCAATCAACCCTGAAGCTGAAACCATGTTTTAAAACAGGACACACTGGAGCAGGTAGCAGGTGGCATTTGGATATGTATTACAGCAGTATTTCTACCTCTTAATCTGTCAACCTCAAACAGTATTCGATCACTCTCGATAGATTTCAGCACACACACACCAAAGTACGTGCATACACACAGTCAGAAGTGCACCTGTTTTTTTTTGTCTCAGAATAAAAATAAATGCGTATTCCGCATTTTCCTTTCATTCTCGCGCTATACTTTGAGTACAATATTGTGGGCATGTAGCAAATTGAAGTTTATTCTAGACGCGGCAGTTTTAAGCGGTGCGGCTCCTGAATGACTTCAGAAGAAATCCTTAACAAATCCTCATCAACCTTTTCTTTTGGTTTGAAGGAGAAAAAGACTGTGGATGGCCTGAAAAAGCAGGCGAAGCCCATAAAGTCTAACACCGGGGCTGCTGATGGAGAGACACACATTTACACCCACTTCTTCTCTCAAAGAGTATCA
Source organism: Channallabes apus (assembly GCA_030522415.1). Taxonomy (NCBI): domain Eukaryota; kingdom Metazoa; phylum Chordata; class Actinopteri; order Siluriformes; family Clariidae; genus Channallabes; species Channallabes apus. Next base: position 13,660,759 of record CM060120.1, read on the forward strand.
TTATCTTAAGTGCTGTGGCGCCGCCAGTTGGGAGCCGTATTCTGCTTCCTTTCCATTTTGTCTTGGCCCTGCTCATGCAGACATTATTGAATTAACATCTGCTCAAGGCCCTCTCTGCAGAAGGAGCGCGTTACCCTCGAAGCAGCGAATGCCGGGTTGCCGTGCATATCAATTGAGGCGAAGAGGACGAGCAAGTGAGAGAGGTCAGGAAAGAAAGAAGGGAGAGAGGGGAAGCGGAGCAGGAAGGAGTAAGAGAGGCAAAGGAAGAAGAGATCAGATTGCCATGATGGAGATACAAATCTTTGTTCTCCACTGTAGACACAATTTAAGTAAATGAATGTTGCTGTGCTATGTATATGCAGAAACTGATACGGTTAAAGGACTACTCTGGATTTTTAACCTTGTGTATCCATTTCATGTGCAAGTCCGTAGACAAAAATTAAAATCTTTCTTTTCTGAGATGAATAGAAATGTATTTATGATTAGTCTGAGGACATTTGTTAGGAATGTAATCTACAAAGCTTGTGTCAGATTTGCTATGGCACATAAACAACAGTTTGCCAATTACTATGTGAGGAAAGCGCCAATCAAGTGAATAAAGTACATAAAGCATTTTTAAGTGTACTGACCAAGTTAAGGAAGAAGGTATGTCTGTTTAAATACATATTGATTGAAATATTTTTTGATTTGTGAGCTATAAATCTGTGTACTGTATTCTTTCAGATATGAGAACTTGTTTTTTTCTGTCATATTTTTTTTACTTTGTTTAGAATTTGTCGTTGTAGTTGTGCAGTCATGTCGAAAAGCCTTAGACCAAGCCTTAGACTAAATGGTGAACCGCGGTCCAGACCCGGACTAAGTAACAGTTCTATTCGCACCCTGGTGCTTTTCTAGAAAATTCTAATAATTAATATACCAGTAATCTAGGACTTTTTCCCCTTGAGGTAGGCGTGGCTATACGAATCACCCAACGGAGCCAATCAGCACGATAGTTTACAGTGTTTCGACAGAGTATGTGGAAGAAATAGAAGCAAAAGCGCAACACAGCATGGCTTACTCCAGGGAAAGGAAAGTAAACTATGAAAACTGAACCTTCTAAGATGAATGGATGGATCAATATATGTTTATTCTTCCTGCGGGAAGTTTAAAACCAGTTTGTCTCATACGTTCCTAAACAGTGGTGCTAATAAAAAGGAGTAATGTGAAACGCCACTATGGGATAAAACACGAGTCGATAGAGCAAACATATCCGCAGCAGTCCGAGGTGAGGGCGTGTTAAATAAACCCGAGCTGAGAACAAAGTATGACAGAGGCATCAGAGTCCATTTCTCAGCCCAGCAGGGTGCAAATGACAATTCACTAAAGATTGATTAAAGACTGTTGTTTGTATTCCATACAAAAACAAGGAAATCTATAAATGGAATTCAACAACTTGAACTCAACAACTCCTCTTTTCTGAGTAAAGCGAAACAACGAAATTTCTCTTTGTGACAAAACACATAAAAACTACAGAAACACTAGCTAGAGAATAAATTGGAAATCCCTGGAGCCGTGGCGTTTTGGTCTCTGTGATATAAAGCTTTCGTGGGGCTCACTGAACCTGTATATCATTGTAATGCATATGATTAATGTCAGGTTACAGAAATATATGGAGATTGGTTGCGCATAGGCTTTTGAAAGATTTACAAAGATATAAAAATGATGTGTGTTAAAACCCGCCTTCTTAATAAATATACAGTAAGCAGCTAATTTAGACGAAGGATGTGAGAAAGAAGAGAAGGGGGTGTGAAAGTGTTGAAAGGTACAACGAAAAAGGACTTTAATTAGCCTCTCAGGCAAGCCATTTTTAATCCACGCTGGCGATGGCATGCCAAAAACTCACACAATCAAAGGTGTCTTTTTTGCATGACTGACCGCAAGAACAGGTGCTAAATTTCAGAACACATCCATCATCAAGAAGCATCGAAATGCTTGGCGGTAAGTGCTCACTCTCCTGCAAGGTCAGGAGAAGCTTCAAAGGAAATTACTATGCATTTAGTCCCTGTGTGTACTTTCTATTCAACAGCACTTAAAGACCGCCCACCACCCATTATTCAGCACGGGCCAACCAATCAGACAGTGGCAGTCGGCACCCTGGTGGTCTTGGGGTGTAGGGCGTCTGGAGAGCCTGAACCCACGGTCACTTGGCTGAAGGACGGACTGAGTCTGTTGGCTAAAGAGCCTCGAATGTCCCTGCTGGAGGCAGGCAGTCTGCAGATCCAGAATGTTAAGGTGTGTTCTTTGTGATGCATATTTGCTATACTGTACTGTATGTAGACACATTGTACTGTATACATGCATACTGTATATAGTGCTTGTGTAGTGAATCATTTGTTTATATAGCATTACACCATGTCATTATTTTAAGGATGATGGGTATGACTCAGTTATTGTATCTGTGCTTCATTAACAAGATTAATTTGCATTTTTACAGATGATTTAGTGCTCTAATAAACTTAATTACATACAGTACAGTACAATTTCAATATGCAGCAGTGCAGAACCTTACATTTTAGTTTAAAAATAATGGGAAGTTCACCAAGGCAAGAATTATTGCTAGCATAAGAAGAAGATAACAGTTATGTAACTGAAATCATCTTACACATTGCAAAACATACAGTAAGTTTACAGTAAACCAAATATAAGAATATTAAGCTTTATTTCTAATTAAATGTTACTTACTGTATATTCCAAGAGAAAAAGTCTTGTTCTTGGCAGATCATTTTGCTTCTTTCCATTAAAAAAATTATTCCTGAAACTATCATATTTGGTATGTTGTAAACTTCTTTTAAGAAATTATACTGTATATAATCTTGGCTACATTTCAGATAATTTTCTTGCTAAGTTGCGAAGAGTTTTTGCACTACACTGCAAACTGTTCTGAGCTCGCCAAGATTGAAAATCCTATAATGTAAATTTTATTTTCGCTTGCCAAGGCTTAAAAACTTGGACATACAATATAATGGACATAGTTGTAAAAGTGATTTAAAAGCTTCTAATCCTATTTTTATACTAAACAAAAATGAATTTAAGATTTATTGTCAAATAAACTTTTTTTGCTACATGGACAGATAATAATAATTAATTACACTAGTTTTGAGAAATTAATATGAAATTATCTGTCCATGCAGCGAGAAAATGCTAGCAGATTGGTCGGGTTCTTTTATTCAGGAGGAAGGGCACTTTCATTTCCATCATAGCAACACTGGCCAAACATGGGCAGATAGACAGCGATTTTCCTCTGAATGTGTTATATCGTTCCCAATCGTTCTGTGAGCAGCAGTCTGATACATTGGGGTTTGCTTGGGGTCATGTGCCTCGGAAGGAAGCATATCATTAATTCCTCCCTGGTTGGTAGTTGTCACCTTCAGGGGAAAGAGCCCTAACACAAAGATGGGTGGAAATTGGCTACTGTACAACAAAATGCGGGAGAAAATAGACCCCACCTCCACCCCCTTACCCCCAATAAAAAAGATGATCAATAATTAAAAGCAATGTGCATTTTGTCCAAATAAAAGTAAATAATTTTAATGTACTACAGGTTCAAATTTGACTGATAATGAGATAAAATTGATCAATTGAAAAACAATGAGCTCAGAAATTCAGTCCCCAAAACAGCACCTGCAACAGAAAAGTTTATTATCTAGTAAATTCCTTATTTCGTAGTTGTGTCATTGCTATAAAATCACACAGTTTCAAATAACCCCTGAATCACTTCTATAAAGTCATACTGCGTGTTATTACATCATTCCTATAAAAAGGTCATATTGTCTTTATATGCATTATAAGTTATCCAAATAAACACACTGAATATCTAATCATTACATCTTTGCTTCATCATCCAGTTTCATATGCTTATGTAGCGTTTCGCTTTGCCCGACCCCTTGATGATTGAAAGTGAGGAAATGGGAGGACAAAGAGTCAGTGTGCCATGTCATAGGGAAGAATATGGAAGGAATGACAGAGTACGGGACGAGAAGGGAATGAGGGATGTATCTCTCGCAGTGATGTCAGGCAGGCATGATTTAGATGGACAAGTGCATTCAGTTTAAAGATGAATAAAGTGTATTGATTTTCTAATAAATTGCCTAATGCTGGAGACATCTTAAGCTCAGCTTTGACAGAATCTGGGCTCTTCCTCAAGGACAGCTCCTTATGGCAGATTAAAGGCACACACACTCACGCATGCACGCGCGCGCGCACACACACACACACACGCAGCGCTGAAGGGAATATGAAATGCCCACACAGCTCTTACCTGAATGCTTATCTCCCTTTGAATGTCAATTTTACTTAAATCAGTTGTCTCTGAATCAGCTTAATGGAGACGAGGCAAACATGGAGAAGAAAGACTGTCGCTTGTGGCACTCTGAGGAGAGTGGATAAGGGAAAGCGAGACATATAAAAAAAAGCGAGAGAGATGAAAGAGTAAAAAAAGGCGGACGGACAGAAAGAAAGCTCTTACTACGTGTTATTGTTACGGAAATCAGCACTAAGTGAAACATCGCGTCGCTGCATCAGTGTAGCTGTATTGGCAGCGTACTGGTGCGGAGTTCTAAATGAAATTTATTAACATAATTAATGTCAGCACTTTAGTGAGTCACATGGTGTCACTCTCTCTTCCCGATGCTTCTTCAGGAAAGTCATGAGAGGTTAATGTATTTTTTCACAGCGGAATATATGGCGGCTGATGACAATAATTAAAATGTCGGAATGAAATAAGGCTATTAAGAAAGCTTTTTTTTTTTTCAACACTTCGAACTCTATGGATCCATCATCAGGTCCAGAGACTCACTTTCATAACTGCACGCTTTTATTACTGAATCATTTATAAGTGTTACTCAGCAAAGAATCCTGGAATGAAAGCGATTTTTATTATGAATAACTGAATGACAAACTGAATAACAGACAAATGAGGTTTACAGCTTTGATTAAATTTCTGTTTGTACCCATGAAAAATTGACTCCTGGATGGGCGGCGGATCCTGTGATCTGACAGTTTGCTTGTTTAAATAAGACGTGTGTGTTCGGAAGAGAAAGTACTCAGCAGTCATAACCTTTGGGAAACCAAAATCAAGCTAAAGTGGAAAACAGCTATCTACATATCTAGCCAGCTTATTAATGCAATAATGCAAAAGTGTATATGCATATATCAAAATGTTTAGAATGCGCATAGCATTTATGGTAATTACTATTCTTACTGTATAATTTGTTGGATGTACAGTATATCTGTTACTCCCATGAGATCTGTATATTTCTCTGGCACTTTTACTCTTACACGCTTACTACAGAGGACATTGCTAAATCTATTGAATTTGCATTTATTAGAAGAAATAGTTGATTAAATAATGGCCAATTTAGTGGCAGAGCCTGGTAGTATGAAAATATATGGTGTTATATTTGTTCCTCATTCCACAGCAAACTCGTACAAAACTCTCTCTCGCTCAAATTGGATTTCTGCTTGCTCAAACTTTCTCTTGAGATCGAACTGTATGTCTGCTTGCTTACACTCTCTCTTGGGCTAAAATTGTATTTCCGCTTGCTTAAACTCTCATTCGCTCGCTCTCTCAACATCTCAGGCCTGTGCTCGCTCAACTTAACACAGCGTGACAAATGTGCCACAAAACCAGCCAATCAAAAACAGGGAGAACGGAAATTCTCATCGACTGCTTCCTTTCAAATCTGAAACAGCCAATCTGAGTTCAACTTATTCCTGTCTTTGATTGGCTGGTTTTATGGCCTATTTGTCACACTGTGCCTAGTTGAATGGAACTGAGATAGTGAGAGAGTGAACGAAAGAGAGTGTTTCAGCAAACTGGAAATACACTCTAAGGTTTTGTGCTTGGAAATAAGGCACAAATATAACACTATCATTTCTAGATGCACACCTATGCTCTTCTAATACTACTCTGTTGATGTTCTTCGCCAGATCACAGACTCAGGTCTGTACACCTGCTTGGCAACCAGTTCAAGTGGAGAGACCTCGTGGAGCGCCTACTTAGACGTCAGAGGTTCTTATCTTAATTCAGCAGAAATTCTCTTTCCAGGAAATCCTCTCCATCATCCTCTTTTCTCACACTCTGATCGTGCTCATCTTCTTTTTCTTGTCAGAGTCGGCCGAGCTCACGGACTCCGTCTCCCACAACGCCACTGCTCTGCCGGGGCCACCATCCAAGCCGGAGGTCACTGATGTCACCAAGAGCAGCGTGTCACTTTCTTGGCGTCCTGGATCTGAGGATGCTTCTCTTGCATCGGCCTATGTCATAGAGGCCTTTGGGTATGTGTGCGCCGGCTGAATCGGGTCCTGGTACCAACTCTGTACCCAGTGCCCTTCACGCTCATGGCACAGATGTGGTCGGTTAACCGGGCACCAGGGTTGCCCTCAGCAAGCCAGCGGTGATGGATTTAGTGGCTTATTTAGTAGGAAAGCGCTGGGGCTGTGCCATGCTTGAGCATCAGTACCCAGTGTGTGATTTGGCTCGTTGTGTTTAGTCAATATTCAGCTGCCTGAGGCTTGTGTGGTGAAGTGAAGTTTAATTGTAAGTGTTTCTAGGTCATGAAAGGGCTCAGTTTGGGGATGATATTACCTTCTAGTCAGAAACTCTCTGGTTTCTCCAGCAGGCGATAGAATCACATTTTCACAATGTTTCGCATCAAATTCAGGAGCTCAAGCTAATTTAGTAATGAAAAGTCTTTTCCACTAAACTCATTTGCACCAGTCGTTCCCAGTTCTATCCTAACCTCAGGTTGCTGTGTGTGGAATTTTGCATGTTCTCCCAAATGGTTCAAATTCAGGTTTGTCCAAAAACATGCCAATAGGTGGAACGGCAACTCCAATTTGACGCTAGGTGTGAATGAGTGTGTGCATTTGTGCAACCCTGCAAATGACTGGTCCCTCATCCAGAGAGTGTTCCTGCCTCATGACCAGTGTTCCTGAATAGATTCTATATGCACCCTCACCTTGACCTGTATAGAGTGGATACCAAAGATGAATGAATAAACATTCACAAATCTTTATATACTTGTTGCAAGTTCCATGAAAACCTGAGACAGTATGTGCTCATAAATGTAAGTTTAACTTAAAGCTAGATTATATCCCGTGTATGTTTCAGGCTGTATTAGTTTCTTGTACAGTACCAGTCAAAAGTCTGGACACAAGTTTGGGTTTATTTTTCTACATTCTAGAACAATAATGGACATTTCAAAACTATAAAATAATACATAATGTATTAGGTACAGTACTTAATTAACAACAACAATAGTCAGTTGTTATTTTAAGACACAAAGGTCCAGGTACAGTATTGTCAAGTACATTTGCGAAAACCATCAAGCACCATGATGAAACTGGCCCTCATGAAGACCGTTCCAGGAAAGCGAGACGAAAAAAACTTACGTCTGCAACAGAGGAAAAGTTCATTTAGAGTTACAAGCCTCAGAGATCACCAATTATAACACATCTCAATATCGACTGTTCAAAGGAGATTGTTGCATATTTTGGATTGATTCAGGATTGTTTTACAATTTAGAAAGGAATAAAAATCAGGAAAGATCATAAAATTAAAAAGTTTTTCCAAACTTTTGACTGATAAAGTATATAAGTTGTGGAATTTTGAAGGACCATAATGAAAAAAATGTAGTCTGCTTGCTGAAGCTGGCAGCCTTTTCAATATAATACCAAGTCATCAGGAGGTCAGCTAAACTGGATGCTCTTAAGTAAAGTGTACAGACCCGTACAGGAATAATTAGGTAGACGTCCATTACTTGAACTCAATGCAAAGAGTAACCCAAGCTTATGATCAGAATGGACACTGGTGATGTGAGTTAACAATCTTTTGTTACTCTCTTTTTGTTTTTTGGGGGATTTTTTTATACGAATAACTTTTTTTATACTCCCACAGTGGATAGTCCTTTATAGGCTGTTTCATAGTTTAAGTATAACCTGTCTAAAACTTTTCCTCTTTTACACATCACCCTATGTTTTAATGGATACCAAAATGTCCTTGTGAATGCAGCCTATTGCTGGCTGAAGCAACCTTGACTGATTGCACGAGTTAATATTAGGTCAGAAAATCTTATTTGCACTACAACAAAGCTTTCGAAAAACGAATTTTCCACAGTTGACTTGCTGCATCAATAGCTTAAACCCATCTATAGCAAGCTGGTAGGAACAGGCATACTGCCCACAATAATATCAGCATAAAAACCCCAGTGCATCTGCCTCAGGCAGCCATGTGAGACATGTGTGTGTGTGTGCTGTTTTTTTTTTTTTTTATTGTGTCTTGTCTCTGTTTGCAGCCAGCTGGTGAGTAACAGCTGGCAGACTGTAGCGGATCACGTGAAGGACACGCAGTACACCGTCAGAGAGCTCCGTCCAAACACCGTCTACGTCTTCATCATCAGAGCGGTAAACGCACAGGGGGTTGGAGACCCGAGCGCCATGTCCGAGCCTGTTCGCACACAGGGTAACACACACTCTACGCATCTGTCATGGTGGTGTACATATGCTTTAATTCCATGATTTTTAGCTAATTATAGTACTGTATATGGATTTAATTTTCTATTACATTTAATGTGTCACATAAACGTCTTACATTAAATACCTACTCTTAAATGACAGTGCTCATACTTCTACTACTTCACTGGTGCTCATATATTTGGTTTGTGTATGTCAGATATCAGTCCACCAGTGCAGGGTGTGGATCACCGTCAGGTGCAGAAGGAGCTTGGTGATGTCATCGTCACTATGCATGATCCCATAGAGCTCAGCTCCACCTCGGTGCGGGTGACATGGGCGGTAAGTTTACCTTCTTTCTTATACAGCACCAAAAAGGATAAAGCAGCAATGGAATATGTGTAAAATGATTGCATGCAACAATGATTAATTTGTACTAGGCTGCTAATGGGGACCATTATCCTGAAGGCCATTTTCTAAAACAGTGTAATCAAAATGTGAACAGCTGCATATCTCATCTTTGACTTCAGGTTTAACAGATTTGTTATTTCTGCACTTTCTTCTATGTTTTTGATTGTACCATGATCACAAAAATATGTGTATAGGCTACAGCTAGGAATAGTATACCTACAAACTTGACATGTACAGTCGACTTATCTAATAAATTGATAATTATATGTAAATACAAGGTAGGTTTGATGCCAACATGCAGTATATTCACCTACACTTCATTAATTCGATGTATACCAGGCAGGCCTGCTTACTGTACCTGTCTCTATAAACACTATACAGACAAACTTTTCTGACCATTAAACCCAAATGGGATTCTTCCCCAAACGGTTACCACAAAGTTGGAAGCATGTAATTGTACAGAACTTCTTTGTACGCAGTTTAAAAACGATTTTCCTTCATTTGAACTAAGAGGTCCAAACCTGTTCCAGCATGAGAATGCCCCTGTACATGTTTCTATAAAGACATGGATTGACAAGGTTGGAGTGGAACATCTCAAGTGATCTACAGTACAAGAACTTTGAACTTAACCCTATTGACCAACATTGGGATGAACTGGAATGCTGAGTACTGTACTGTACATCCCAGGTCTCCTCACCCAACATCAGTACCTGGTCTTACTAATGTTCTTGTGGCTGAATAAACACAAATCCTCACTGCCATGTTCTATAATACAGTTGAGGTCATTACACCAGCAAAGGTTGAATAAATCTCAAATGGGATATTCTCCAAGCACATATGGGTGTGGTGGTCAGGTATCCAAATAGATATACCACTGGCACTATGGTATATCTATATAATATGGTAACACTATGCCTTCTGGTTAGATATTATTATTTACTGCATTAGCTAACATTGATAAACCATATGCGTCACCTTTGTCAAACCATAAATAACATGGTAATGCATGCGGGCTGTACTGAAAGTAATGCAATAGTAGGTATGACTTTTATTACCTGAAATAGACGCACATGTTGGTAGAGCAACTCTTCCTCTATACACAGCTACTAGTCAGCATATGTGATGCATTTGAACCCATCGCTTTAGATCCTCTATCAAAATCCTCTTGGTCGCAGTTGATGGTCTCCCACTGCGTGGTTTGTCTTCAGTGCTGGTTTCCCCTTCTTTAAACCCCTTCATCCATCTGTGCACGCTGCTCTTGTCAACATTCTGTAGCGCAGTGGGAGACCAAGGGTATTTTCAAAGAGGAGGTGAGAACTGGGTTCAATGATGGCACAAAATAATGTTGAGTCATACCTTTGCATAGAGGAAGAGTTACTCTACCAACATTTTCACGACCCATGCCACGTAATTAAAATGTTATGCCCAATTATGCAATTAAAATGCAAGTGATCCCGGGTTTGTAGACCCCACAGGGTGAAAGAAATACACTTATTTATTCATTACAAAGAAGCCATCCATGACTGGGAGCCAAGGGAGCAAAATTGGCCACGCTCTCTGGATGGGAGGGTTGATATTCGTTTTCCTCACCTGTCAATCACAGCAACGTTGGTCAATCATGGTGTTTGAGAGCTTGTGTATGTAGAAGAGGGCAGATAGCACTTTCCTCTGAGTGTGTTTTGCTTTCCCTGACTACAGCATGAGCAGAAGTTCAAAATGATGTAGTTGCCTGGCTTCTGGTCTCTCATTTATTCTGGTGAGAATTTATATTATTAATTAGGAAATTAAATGATGTAATTGTTAGCAATTCATCACTGAGTGTTTTCCACAAAGCCAAATGATATGACTTACATAGTAGCTGAAAAAAAAAATAGTTTTTTTCAAATCCCAGCTGTTCAGTGTGAATTTTTTGACGCACAATTTTTTTTCCCTACGTTTTTGCTCACTCGGCGGTTTGAGAAAATAAAGTAAGACCAGGTGGACAGAGTGCGCAGGGACAGCTGGTGTTTCACTAATCCCATACCATTTAGGGTGATGTTTGAATTTGGACAAATGGCTTTCTGCATAACAAATAGATCACTGTTAGCTCTGCAAGCTGAACTCCTGCCTCCTGGAAGCTGGATGCGGTCAGCTTTTTTTATCTGCTGCTCACTTTGCTTTCGCTTGGCAAAGAGTCGAGCTGCCTCGTCACACATGCAAGAACACACACCGACACCCACACACATACAATCACACACACACAAATGGCGATCTAACTATCCTTGTGAGGACCTTCTATTGCCATCATTTTCCAAGCATTTAATTAATCCTATACTGTACCTAAACCTACAGTATTACTATTCTTAACCTCAAGAATTTATTTATTATTGTTATATATATATATATATATATTTATTTATTTATTTATTTATTTATTTTTTGCATATGTTTTCCAAAAGCTGAAAAAGCTATCAGATTTTTCTGTCATTGTCCTCTATGATATATTAAATCCTGCGCGCACACACACACACACACACACACACACCATATGCCACTGTGCTGTATTGGCTAAATGGCGATACAGTTACTTGTGCTTGTACAGAGTTTGGTTTATTTGTCTGCCCGGGTGACTGATGACTGCCATTATTGGAACTTGCTTTTTAAATTACACAATTAAAACCATAAACATGAGCACAAAAAATGTGGCAGTTATATCTCTATCCATATAAGCAAGGCGTTATTGATTTATCTCACCATTCGATTCCATTTCCGTGACACGAGTGTTAAACAGCTCCTTATGCATCCTGAATCATACGTTATGATTTTTGTTCCCCCTCAGTATGACTCCTTGGTTGTTTGAAAGAAAAAAAAAATGTAAAAAGTTATCTGTTTCTGAAGATGATGCATCTAAGACCTGATTGTTTTTCCGTTCCCCTGATACTCGTTTAAAATAATGTCATGGAGCATTTTTACGCCAGCACTTGATTTGCTGATGACAAAAACTGCAGCGCGAACTTTCACGAGCTGCTGTTATTGTGCCATGAATCACTAAAACATTATTTAGAAGCATTTGTCACTTAGAATGTTTGCAAACCATCAAATCCATCACCAGTACATTAAGCAGCTAATGATCGAGGCAGCTGAAAGTCGACGCGTGAAAAGTTTCAGCCTTGCTAATGGCGTATTACTCATTTAGTCTTACATAACGTACCCCAAAAATGACACTGTTTACTTTGTTCTCCTGATCATTCTCTTATATACCTCCCTTGGTGCTTGGGGCAAACCCTGCTTTACTGCCCTGCACAAGAACAGCTGATCAATGCCTGCTGTTCTTTATTAGGATGGATATCTGCACTAAGTGAGGCTTTTAGATCTAGTAGGCATTTGAGTAATGAAATGCTCACACACCTTATGTGTACACCGACAATCGCACACACACACACACACACAGTTTCATGTGGTGGATGAACATACCATGCTGATTTATTTGGCTTAGGCTGACGGTAAACAGCTACTTTATTTCAGCTGTAAAAGCTTGCGCTTGCTTCTACCCCTGTTAACAAGCCATTATGGTGAGTTATGTCTCGTCCCTTCAGCGAATGGATTCCACTGCACCTATCCATAGTCACGTGTGGTTTTTTGCGATGGGACCATCTCATTGTGTTTAATGCACTTGCTTTGTGGAGGTTTGAAAGAGCTACTGCAGTTCATTTGTCATGATTGCCTTTTACGGCGTTCCCCCCATCTCGTTATCTGAAAACAATCAGTGTGAGTGTGAGCGTGGAGGTTGTTTATCCTGTTCCTCCCCCCCCCCCCCCCCACGCCCCACCCCGACAGCTTTGCTTTAGTAAAAATTGTACTCATATTTAATCTTTTTCTCATTTCTTGGCTTTTTCTGTAGGTTGAGAAACCTTCGCAGTTCATCCAAGGATACCGCGTCCTGTACAGGCAAACTTCAGGCCTACCCTCGCCGGGAGCATGGCAGATCCAGGACCTCAAGGCTCCATCGGAGCGAGACGTCACTTTACATGAACTTAAAAAGGGCGTGGTTTACGAGATAAAGGTCCGCCCTTTCTTCAACGAGTTCCAGGGAGCAGATAGCGAATCTATTACCGCACGCACATTAGAAGAAGGTAAACATGCTGGAGAAATTAGGAAATGTCATTACACTGTGTACATAATTGAAGCTGTGTGAATATTTCAGTGTTTTATGATCATATTTGTATGAGTGAATGTGTGATAACCACAGACAACTCCAGCAAAAACATTATCTATCCTAAAACTTGTTGGTGGTCATTAAGTGTTTATGTAAAGCTTATAAAGAATACCTCCATGAAGCTTCAGTCAAGCTTTATGTAAGAAATTAATCACAGTGGGGTGTAAATTTATAGGAAAATACATGAAGCGTTCAAGTCAAACTGATACTTTGGATTGTGCAGACCTAACAGAACACAGCTATGAGAGTAAAACTACCTTTATTTTTCTATATAATCCCCTTCTACACTAATCCCAGCGTTTCACTAGTGCTTGAATGTTAGTTAAGCCTTTGTTTGTCACATATACATTACGCACAGTGAAATTCCTTTTTTCCAACTGGGGTCAGAGCACAGAGTCAGCCATGATACATGAGCAGATAGGATTAATGGCAACAGTGGCAATCTGGTAGAGCTGGGGCTCGAACCACCAACCTTCCGATCAGTAACTCACTGCCGTAACCCTCAGAGCCACCACTGCCTCGAGAAAAGCTATGAAAAGTTCTCTCAGTACGCCAGAGCCATGATCAGACTGCCTGTTTCATGTCTGAAACGCTGGCCTCCCAGGAACTCCTCTAATTGTCCAAACATGTGGAAATGGCTTGGAGTGAGGTTAGGACTGTGCAGTTGATGTGCAGTATCATACAAGTGGTGTTCCTGAATAATTGATTGATCTCTTCCCGCAAGCTGGTAACAAGACATCTGTAGATTTCATACTCAAATATTCAACTGCGGCTAAGAATCCTATCATCGTGCTGTGATCAAAGTCTTCTGTAAAGTCTTCAAAGTCTTATCAGTTTTATGCCTTCATTAACAAGAAATGTCATCACAAGTCCTGGTTTGACTTGAACGCCCTTCGTAATCCAGAATTTATTATTGTCCAGTAGCCAGTAGGGGCACATTTCAAACTGTTCTGTTCACCTTTAGGTTGTCCCATAGCCTGATAGCTCAAGAAAGAGTGATTGTATGATTTATATTGAATTATTATTGCAACCAGCAGATGTATAATTATCATTGCTTGCAAATTGATTCAGAATTGATCTGAACACGATCATAATCAGAGAAATTGACAACACTGTGCTACAGATGCAGGAGATTAGACTGCAAAAATGCTTGACTGTTCCTTTAATAGTTACCAATTCTGTATATATGCAGGATTCCGTACTTGGGAATATTTTGTTTCCCGTCTGCTTGTGTTCATTCTTTTATCTTCCACTGGTTCTGATTGCATCTGTGAGTCCCCAAACATACGGCGGCACAGAATTTAAGCAGTTTGCCTGTGTTGTAGTCTAATCTAGTGAGAGGTGTGTGTCATCCAAGTGCCATAGTAGGAGGCCCTGTCTGTGCTGATACACACTCTGGGATCCACGGCGTTTCTCTTTGCTTTGACACACTCTGTCTGCGATCCAAACCCCTGCCGTCACCCTGCCTGCCATATCATTGTCAAGCACCATCAGCCGGTTCAGTCTGCATCCTAATGTCCTCCTCTCTTTCATTCCTCTCTCCTCCGTCTGTCTCTTCCTTTCCCCTTTTTTTCCCCCTCCCTGTTTTGCACTTGCTCACCACCACTCTCTCGCTCCTTCACTTCACTCTTGTTGCCTTTTTTGTCACTTATACCCACACACACACACACACACACACACACGCACACACACATACACATACACACGCACATATATACAGAGTGATGGAGATATTTATTGGAGATCACACAGTTCATGTTGAGCTCCCATCCATTAGCACAATTAGTGCCACGGTGGCTTTGCTTTAATGAGTTCTGCAAGTGTGCCTCTCTCTAGTGCCCTCAAAAAAAAATTAAGCTGCTAGGATTGCTACGAGCCAACGATGACATACTCTGAACACTTCTTTTACATCAAAATCCTTGAGAAAGAAATTGGATGAAATTTCTATTCAAATTCAGTTAGATGGTCATCAGAAAAGGCCATGTGACTGTGTGTGTGTGTGTGTGTGCGCGTGTGTGTTGCAGTTCATTAATGTCCGCAGTGTTGTTGTAAGGTTAAACACAAGCTAATACCCAGAATGCACCTGAGGGCTTGCAGTGTAATTGCTCTCTCTCTCTCTCTCTCTCTCTCTCTCTCTCCTTCACCTCCCCTCATATATACAATGAGGACGATATTGTGTGTGTGTGTGTGTGTGTGTGTGTACTGTATACCGTATATACATGCAAACACATACACACACAAAAACACACTATATCTTCCTCTTCTTCCCTTTTCTTCCTCGTTCCCTCTCTTTGTCCTACAGTACCTTCTCTCTTACAGTCTCACTCTCTCCTTTACTCTCTTCATCTATTTTCAATCCCCTCCCACGTTTTTTCCGCTTGCCGTCTTTCACACACATTCTTCTCTCTTTTGCTCTTTTATCTACTCTCCCACCCTATCTCGAGATCTTTCTCGATAGACATATCTACTGTATATCAACAGATAGCGATCTCTTTTACTCTCTTTCATACAGTACACACCCTCTCTCTATCACTTTTTTTTCTAGCTCTGTGTCATTCCCTCACACACACACACACACACACACACACACACACCACCTTACTGTATATTCTTTCTCTCCTTGTTTGTTGTGAAGTTGTCACTGTGTCACTTGGCAGAAACACTTCTCACACACCATAGCAAGTCACATTACCTCCAGTGATACATCACAGAGTCAGTGGGCTTATTAGCATCTCCGACATTACTGCACAATGGAATTGAGTGCTTTCATCAAGCTCAAAGACGCATAATATGGTGATTTACTATTCAGTGTGGCTTCCTGCCTATTAATATGAGTACAGCAACGCAGGGAGAAGTTAAGCTTCCCATTGATCAGGAGCCATGCTTTACTGAGTGTCAGCCAGGACAGCTCCCCCGGCCGCCTTGCCATGCCTCATAACACGATTAGAACTGTTAAACACACTGCCGATAAACAAATGCCAGGGTTTTTATTGGATGTAAACAAGCTTTCTTTTGTAGGTTATAGAGAAATGCTAAAATCAGAAACCTTAGAGACTGCGGCAAAAGAAAATAAATTATAAACACGAAAATAAGGCCGGGTGTAGACTGCCTGGTCAAAAGAAAAGTTACAAGGTACACAGTTACAAGAAATGTACATTTCAAGGTACAAGAAATGCATCAAACATCCATGTTTGACACATGAGGTTTAATTGATTAATTGAGTCCGTGGATCAGTTTTTGTTTCAGAACCAATTTATTTGTTTACTTTATCTAGTTATTTATCCATGGTTACAAATGGTCTAAAGTGGTTTAAATGTTCGCAAGGTTGTGCAGAAAATACAATACAGTGGAACATCGGATTACGAGCATAATTCGTTCCGGAAGCGGGCTTGTATTCCAAAACACTCGTAAACCAAATTACATTTTCCCATAAGAAATAATGGAAAATCTAATTATTTGTTCTACAGCCCAAAAAAAAAAAATACATAAAAATAATTAATGTAAAATATAAAGTAAAAATAAAACAAATTAACCAGCATTTTACCTTTAAAAAACTTAAAAATAAATCCCAACAGATAAGTGTTTCCGTTTGTGCATGCAGGCGTTGTGTGTGTGTGTGTGTAATGTGCGGGCACGCGCACACACACACACACACACACACACACACACACTGTGAGGGTTGCCCACTAGAGGGCAGTGTTTTTAGGTTGTAGTTCTGTTCCTAGGCTCAGTTTCCCAGAAGCCTCCTCAGTCAGGTGACGTGGATGCTCACCTGAACTGAGGAGGCTCATTAGCACTGTTATAAACACCTGTTTGTTCTGGGAAACTGGGTCGAGCATTAAAGTGATATAATTTCTGTTCTGTTATGTGGGTTTTGTTTGGTTCTGTTTTGGTTTGATGATAGCTGGCCTTTTGGTTTCAGGAGCACTTTAAGTTAAGTTGGTTTATATTGAGATGTCTTTGTCTTTGTGTCTCCTAGCAGGATTAGCCTCTAGGAGAATTAGCCCTTTGTGTTTACCCTTTTGTGTAAGTAACCCCCATTGCCTGTTTAGTTATTAGTCTGTTTAAATACTAATGAGGGTGATACTAACATGTTTAGATCTTAGCCTGTCTAGTCTCCGTTTATGTCTAGTCTCATCGTCTGATTAGCTCTTAGTCTGTTTAGGTACTAACATCTTTAGCCACTAACCTTTAGAGTTCTTAGTCTGTCCGATGACGTCGTGAGCTCTGTCACGTTCTGCATCTATGCCTCAACACCAAGCCCACAGTCCAACATCATAGCAGAACGTGACACACACACACATTATTGGAGAGACCGTTTTTAAAACCGTTTAAAAATTAGCAAGGAACATCGCTAGTCACACTCATGAATACTAATGGAATCACTGCTGTAAAGTAAAACAACAATCAGAAACAATCAGAAAGACTGCTGCAAAAGAAAATAAATTATAAACACGAAAAAATAAGGCCGGGTGTAGACTGCCTGGTCAAAAAAAAAGTTTTGGAAGGGTCAAATTATTGGTCTGCATTAAGCAAAGAAAACAACTAAAGAGATTTGAAATGACCAAGTTATTACATCTATGGAGTTTTTCCATCACTGATGGCACAAATCGTTGCACAAAGAGTTGTTCTGGGAGAATGAGGAATCATTTCCAAAAATGAACCGGACTAGCTAAACCGGACTAGCTAAATGCAATATTAATGAAATATTAGAGTGTGCAATTTTTAGTGTTGTTTTGCATTTTCAAAGAGTACTGTGATTATAAAAAGCAGCGCCATTAAAGTGAATATACTTTAGTACTTTAATACAATGCTATTTAGATATAGTCATCTGATTTATAACCATAAGTCAAGTGATGTTTACCTAGCTTTCCACCTAATATGTACTGTATTAAACATCATGAACAAGAAGCTGGACCTTCCAGATAAGATGAAAAACACAAGTTGTTGCTAGGCTACAGAGCATGTACTGTATAGATGCTGTACTAAACATAAACTGCTCACATACAGTATTGTTTAAAATGAGTTAATTGGTTATGGACATTCATGTGACAGATTGTTAACAGTTTATAAATACATTTTCTTTGCTCATTTTGATGATGCATAAAAAGCGTTAATGAATATACTGTATTTGTTCAGTTTAGTGATATTTGAAGAATTCACTCAGCAGCTATTTTTGCACTCAGAAATTAACATTTTTATGCTTGCACAGGTAGTGTGGCACAAAGACGGTTTCAGATTTCAAGTCTGTTCATACAACCAAATCAAACACAAGTTACTCGCACATCTGCTGCATGGAAATTCATGCAAACTTTGAGGACAAAACGGAATTTGCCTGACTCTAAATGAAGGCCTTGTTCCATTTCCTATATGATAAATGTCACCTGCAATATAAAACAGCTTATTTTACACAATTACGTATTTAATATCATGGCTTGAATGATGTTATCCGTAACAAATAGTAAACAACTCGGTTGTGAAATGTGAATCATGTCACGCATCATTATGCATAGAACATCATTTAATTAATAGAATCAATAAAAGGGATTAAAAAGCTAATTAAGTGTTAGACTAAGACTATTTAAACAGTGCTTGATTAGAGGTGGTTATGCATGAAGATGGCATTATTCTTGTAGAAAAAAAAAAGAAAAAAGATACTTATATCTGTTAATTATTTGTTATTATTGTCCTTTGGTGATACTGTCACCTGTGATACTTAATACTGTCACAGACCAGCCACCTGAGACCACGTCATGTTTTTCAAATTTTTTGGACCCTCAGATTCCTGTTCTTGGCTGAAATTAGGGGAACCTGATGTGGTCTTCTGTTTGTACACTTCCCTTAAACTTCCATAGTGTTGTGTGTTCACATACTATATAGTATGGATATGCTTTTCTGCTCACCACAGTTGTAGCTCAAACTGCCCATTCTTCTCAAACCACTGCTCATTCCATGTCTTTTGTCTTTCCTACCGTATGATGCAATCACTAGAGACTCTTCTTCATGAAATTCCCAGGACATCAGCAGATTCTGAAATATGAAAAACCACCCTTCCATCTTAAAGTCAGCAAGATCACACATTCCCCCCACTCTGATGCACGTTGTGAACATTAACTGGAGCTCAACAGTATTATAGTGATCAGCCATAACACAAGTGAATAACATTGAACATCAACTATACACCAGCAAACCAGTCATGGGATCATATGTACCCAAGTCTCATTTTTGCCTGTAGGGAGCAAAGCCCACCCCGTCTAGTCCGATCCCGCAGAAAAGCCAATGCAGCACAAATCAGCAAAAAAGAGCAGCAGAACACCACAGCATGCCACGCATGGGGTCCAACAGGCAAAGAGTGCCAAGGTGTTGACTTGGCTTAAAAATTCCCCAGATCTCAATCTAATAAAGCACACATCGAATGCTCCCGACCAAAGTCAGATAGATGGAGGCCCCACCCTGCAACCCTCAGCACCCACAGGATCCACTACTAAGGCCACAGTGCCAGGCAGCACCAAAGAGGTCTGAGGAGGGATGAAAAGCTGGGTTTTTTTTTTTTTTTTTTTTTGCCAAGGACCATCCCATAACCTTGGGACAACGTGCCATCAGTTACATCTTTACATAAAATAGTTTCTAAGGTCAATCGCAAAAATGATTCATAATACGGAAAGCACTTAGTGCATACATGAACATAATACTTTTAAAATGTTGGACATTTCTGTATTGTAAATACTCTTTGTAATTGAACTTATGAAATATTTTTATATATTTATATTTTATTTTGTTTAATTTATCAGCTATAAAATCATCGAAATTAGCAAGCAACAGTACTTAATATTTAACTTTACATGTAATGACTGTACAACATGAGTTTCACTTTGAAAACTAAATTATCCAAAAAAAAAAACTTTTCCACAATATTAGTATTATTAGTAGTTTTAAATGCACTTCATTTGGATAGTATCAAACTTGACCGATTCGGGATTGTAGTTGTAGCCTGGACCAGAAAATGCTAGGGCTGATCATTTTTGTTTTTATTTTGTCCCAGTCTTGCCGTGTTGATTAGTGTACATTGCCATATGGTTGGTTGGTCAATTTCAAGAATGACCAGATGTACAGGTATTCCTATTAAAGTGGCCAGTGAGTGTATATTCGACATATTAGATTTCCTCGGCTGTGAGGTTTTTCAGAGCAATTTAATGATCCAGCATCAGTGGTGAAAAAAAATTCAGCCTTATCACAAAGATAGAGTCCAGAGAGAGTATTAACTGTGAGAGATATTTAACAGGAAGTGAGTGTAATATCAGGACGCTCTCCGGGAGAAAGTGGAGAGGAAAACACTGTCAGTTGAAAAAGAAAAGCAGAGAAGCCTGGGGGAAAGAGGGCGAAGAGTGATATGTAGAGGAGGATGGGGAGGAGATGCTGTAGGGGAGGTAATTGCCGTGAGCACGTTGACTCAGAGCTGTATCCGGTTTGGCTGATGCAGTGAGTGTGTGCTCTCTGAAGTGTGGGCTGTGATAGCAATGGCAGCGGTGCAGGACTAACAAAGTCAGGATTAGGGCTCAGAGACGGTCACACCTCATTTCCTTCTGCTTTTTATACACCACATTTCCATGCATGGCATCGAAAAAAAACAAAAAAACCTTTAGGTTAGAGATTATTTAAAAGAACCTAAGAACAGTATGTCAGGTAGCTGAGTAGCCTTGTTCATATTTCTCTAAGTAAGTATGCGAAATTATATACAGTACTGTACATCCATGTAGGAATTGTGTGACATTTGAAAGAATTGTGCATGCTGCATGAATATTTGTAGCTCACGGTAAGCACTAAATGTCTCGGCGTTGCACAGTAGTTGTTTTCTTCAACAATGTTTATTATAGTCAAAGGGCAATAGTTTGTTCAGACGTCTGGGTCATTTAAGAAAGCCATTAAAACTCCATTTGGATTCCTGAAGGACTTGTGTGTGGGTGAGAGTTGGCGTGTGTGTGTGTGTGCGTGCTGTAATGAGGACAATGATCAGTGATACGTGTTGTACTGGGCAGCCCCCAGTGCTCCTCCGCAGCAGGTAACGGTGCAGATGGTGGGCAGTGAGAACAGCACGTCTATCAGCATTTCCTGGGACCCACCACCGACCGAACACCAGAACGGCATTATCCAGGAATACAAGGTACACAGTTACAAGAAATGTACATTTCAAGGTACAAGAAATGCATCAAACATCCATGTTTGACACATGAGGTTTAATTGATTAATTGAGTCCGTGGATCAGTTTTTGTTTCAGAACCAATATATTTGTCTTCTTTATCTAGTTATTTATCCATGGTTACAAATGGTCTAAAGTGGTTTAAATGTTCGCAAGGTTGTGCAGAAAATAGAATACAGTGGAACATCGGATTACGAGCACAATTCGTTCCGGAAGCGGGCTCGTATTCCAAAACACTCATAAACCAAATTAAATTTTTCCATAAGAAATAATGGAAACTCAAATTATTCGTTCTACAGCCCAAAAAAATAAATACATAAAAAAATTAATGCAAAAAATAAAGTAAAAATAAAACAAATTAACCTGCATTTTACCTTTAAAAAACTTAAAAATAAATCCCAACAGATAAGTGTTTACGTTTGTGCATGCAGGCGTTGTGTGTGTGTGTGTAATGTGCGGGCACGCACACACACACACACACACAGATTATTGGAGAGACCGTTTTTAAAACCGTTTAAAAATTAGCAAGGAACATCGCTAGTCACACTCATGAATACTAATGGAATCACTGCTGTAAAGTAAAACAACAACAACTAAAAAAAAAAAATAACCAGCTCCTTACCTTTGAAAACAATCGCGACAGAGAAGAGTTTCTGTGTGTTTGTTTGGGAACCTGAGAGGAGTGGGGGCTGTAAAGCCGAGAGAGAGAGAGTGTGTGTGTGTGTGTGTGTGTGTGTGCATGCACATTACACACAAACACACACACAGCAGGGGAGACGATTACCTACAATTCCGCACCGCAAGAGAGAGAAAAACCGTTGGCTCAGTTATGATGACGTGATGCTCGGTGTCAAATACAGTTGTTGCAATACCACCCCCTGCTGGATTGGAGTGTGGAGCAGAAGATGGTTAGGGAAAATATTGTTTTGTACTGGATATGAAATTGAAACAATAAACATTGTAGGTTACACAAAGTAAAATAGCTACTTGAAACAAATCTATAGGTAAATTATATTGAATCGACTCGACACTCGATCCGTGATTCAAAGCTCCAGTAATCACACACCGGGTTGTATTCAGTATTGAGTCAGGGACTTATGTTGTTTAAATATTTACACAGGAAATATTACTTGTATTTAAATTTGGGTTAAACAGATGATTCAGTCAGTTTTCTAGGCTTCCCATTCAAATTATGCAAATCATCTGCACATTATTCAGGCCTCTCAAGATGTCTTGCATAAAAGCGTCTGAGACTGGCTTTTCAATAGCTTCTAGACCACTTCTTTAAACATAAGCACTTGCTTTATAAGCGAGAAATCATATAGGGATAGCAAATTCAGACAAAAACGTTTTTTTTGTTGCACTAATATAAAATGAGTGTACAAGACAATTTAAACAATATATATAAAACAATATATATACCTGTACAGTATATAAGAAAAAGGCAATTATTGAAATATACAGTACTGTGCAAAAAGCCTTGATCCGCCATATTCATAATAAATTAAAATTATGTAGTTTTAAAAAAAAAAACAATGATACAATTAAAAATTTTGTTTTTTATGTAACATTCTCAGCCGCAGCCTCATTTCCCCTCTCATCTGTTCCAATCACTCAGCATTTAGAATCACCAATATACTAATCACCAGTCTGATCATCTGTCATCATCCGTACCTGTTTCTTACTGATTTTTGACTTAAGTTAAAAAAATTTTTATTTATGCTTGAATGATTCATAGGTCACTGTGTGCCTTAACAAACAAAAAATATTTCTCTAACCCTGGTCAGGTACTGGACTGAAAATGAGAGGCAAAAATGTCCTCCAGAAAGCCTGGGGAAATATTCTTCAAATATTCTTCTTTATATTAAAAATGCAAGAAAGTCCAGCTCTTGGGAAGCAAAATATGAAGAAATAAAGGATGGCTCAAGACTTTTGTGCAGTACAGTAAACACATTTAAGTTTCAGGCTAAAGTATATTGCTAACCCAATATACTGTCAGCAAAATAGTCCTATAATAGTTTTCACTATTTCATTTCATTGCTGCAAATTCATTTTATGGCTTCCTTGCTCATTATTTAGAAGCTTATAAAATAGCACCTGATCCAGCACATTATATTCAACTGTGTGTTTTTTTTTAATAATTTCGCAACAAGCCATAAGCCATCAATTAAGGTCATATAATCTTAATGTGTGTACATTATATAGCCTGTTTTTATAGAACTTATAATAAACTATTTTGAGTGTGAAATTGAAAATATACTGCTCTTTCTTTTTATTAATTTAAACATTTATTTCTCACCAAAAGTATCATCATGTCCAAATGATTAGTGGGTTTATAACATAGCATTTATACTATTTAAATCATTTAATCATCAAAATGTGAAAGAGTACATCCATTCCCAACACTGTCCAAACCTAAGGGTTAATGCTTAATAGAGACTTCGATGTCTCTTTGTTACTTCATCTTGACCACTTTCTGGGTGTAAGCACTCAGTTTCTCGGTCCTATCACTTTTCTTTCCATTCTTTTCCCTACCCTCTCTGACGTTAGATCTGGTGTCTGGGAAATGAAACCCGCTTCCACGTGAACAAGACGGTGGACGCTGCGATCCGCTCGGTGGTGGTTGGTGGACTGCAGGTGGGCGTGCAGTACAGAGTGGAGGTGGCAGCAGGCACCAGCGCGGGCGTCGGGGTGAAAAGCGAGCCACAGACTATTGTGATCGGTGAGAATGTGTGACTATGGTGTCATCTCTGTCACACTGGGGGTGATTTGTTAAAGACAATGTGGAAAGGAGACCCTAACACATATTCCTTCTATAACAGGACTGAAGCATCTTGGGTGGGGGAGATGAAATATGACATGATATTATTCAGGCTGATAGAATTTTTTTCATTTTTCTCCACAGAGTCAGCAAAATTTAACAAAATAGCAGCAGGAAAATGCCATTGTTTTGTGATGGAAAAAAAAGCAAGAATTTAGTATTATAAATGATTTATACTGATGGTCAGTTTTGGACCAGGGACATGGAATAACAATTTGAAGAGTAGTATGATTGTATTGCTTTTCCAAAATATAGTTGGTAGTCTGTAGAAGGCTCCTTAAATATTTATGAAGGGGGGGGGAGCCAGAATAAAGTGGTTACTGCAGATCTACAGTACAACAACAATATAAAGAAGAGTAAGGAGGAGGAGGAGGAGAAAGAGAGAGAAGGAAATACAGAAAGAAAGAAAGAAATGGACATTTTGTTCTCGTTGTTTCTAAGTCATGATAGAATGAAAAGCCATCTCGCCGCATCGAGGGTTTACTGCTGGACTGAACAAACACAATCATTACTAGACGGAGGCTCAGATAATGATTTCTAAATTTGTCATGCTGTACTGAAGGAAAGAAAAAGGGGGAAAAAACAATACCATTAGAGATACCACCCTGTGAGTTTACTTTTCAAAGCTAAGCTTTTTTTTTTTTTTTTTGTGAAAAAACAAGCAGTGATATAAAAATCGATAAGTTTTTCATTTAATACACTGTCCGGTGTCATTCGGCAGAACACTGTCGGCTGTATCAATAACGCTCTCCAATAAACGCAGCCTTTGCTAACATAGCGGACTGTCTTATTGCTGCGGCTTATCGCCTTATCACATTTTATCAAGCTCGCTGATGTATGAGGCCAGATAAATACAGCCAGAATCGATAGTATTGACGCGCCGCGCTCTCCCCTTTTTCCACGGCTTTTGACTGCCAGGGCCGAAAACACTCGCTCGCAGCCAACCGAGAAGGCTGTGCTGTGAGGTCCTAATGATCGTGTTTTTGGGTGTTACTCACGTTGCGAGCCTTTGAATCTCATTTCACAGAGCTGTAGCCGCACCAAGAAATCAAACCCTGATGGAGTCCCCACGTCAATCTCCAGTCCTTCGGCTCAAACCGAAAAAGAGGTTCTCTGTCCAGCACTCGGTTTCTCTTTCACGTTATGTTTTGAGCTCCTGTATCTTCTTGCTCCGTTTGCTTGTTACGCTGTTAATCAGTCGTACAAGAATCCTATTAGCAAAAAATTAGATTTTCCCTTGAGCTTTTAATCGGTGCGCCTTATCTGCCAATGGGATGTGACTTGATTTGATTTGATTTGATTTGATTTGATAGGGATGTGAAGGGAGAATTTTTCAAACAGTTTTTGTAAAATGACTGAACTTGTTTCCACCTGTTTATGATCACAGGCGCCGAGTTACAGGATGTGATGACTGGAGACGAAGGCAGCGGGAGCATCACGGATGTCTTGAAGCAACCGGCCTTCATCGCAGGTCTGGGAGGCGCGTGCTGGATCGTTCTCATGGGCTTCAGCGCTTGGCTCTACTGGAGGAGGAAGAAGAGAAAAGGCCTGAGCAACTATGCTGGTGAGAAGCCATGCATCATGCCTAACGTACACACAGATCTCTAGGGACGAGTCACGGGTACAGTATTACAGCGCTAAAAAAAACGCAAAAGTACTGTATGGTTATTTTTAGCGAAGTGAAAACCTCATCTCTCATTGTTTAGCTGAAAGGAAAGAAATGCATAGTAAGCTGAACTGCATTGTGATGATCACACAGAATAAAAACTACCAAATTACTGTAGTTAAACCACACCTAATAATTTATTTAAAGCTGCACAATTGCATAAGCCGGCGCTAAACAAAAGCAGGCATGTCTGACGCACGTGCATTACACTATTACCTGTGTGCATCAACCTTGAACACAATCCCATCAATTCCCGCACTCTCATTTGGAAAAGAAACGCTGTTGCGCCGCGCATATTAGAAGACCGTGACCCATATTGTTCCTACATTAGCTCTAGGTACGGTCTCCAGCCTCTGAAATGTAATTTGATATTCCCCCAGGGGGGTAATTATGGCATGTAGCTGTGGATTACACTCATTATAATACGTATTGCCATCATCACGGTCTGATGACTTAGGTGCGTGCGGTGGTGATTGCCTAATTCAATAGCCATTTGCTTTATCCATCACCTGGGCTTTGATCCTGAGCTCACGTAGGGACAAATTTCATTCAGATCAACCTCTCGCTGCGAGCAGCCTAGTCGCTGTGCGTCTTGCTTGCCCACTCATGTGCTCACATATTCATGCTCCACCCTCTGAGTTCACTCAAATCAAGTGTGTGAAAGACATGAATATCATTGTCAGTTCAAGCGTCCAACCACCATCCATCTCACACGCCATCCTTTCTCTTCTGCATTTTATTGCCTTATACCTGTACAGAATTCTAATTCTCTCTTTATTCTCTGTTTGTGTGTGTGTGTGTATATGTATGTGTGTGTGTCTGTGTATGTGTGTGTGTTTTTGTTTCACAGTCCAGTCGTTCACCTTCACCCGTGCAGGTACTGGTCATTTGTCCCATCCCTTTCTAACTTCCGACGGGTTTGATGGCACCTTAGGCAGTAAGCCATCTAGTTAGTAAGAGATTCGTTTAAATGTTGATGGAATGAAACCAAACAGTAATTTGAGCTGGATCTTCTTTTGCTTCTTTCCCCCACCCCATCCGCCTTCCTTGTCGATTCTGGGTGTCTTTCTGGCTGCTGGCCCTGTAGTGACGTTCCAGCATGGAGACAGAGGCCTGTTGGGAAGTGGAAGGTAAGTGGTGCTTGTATTGATATTTATATCCGACCAAGTAAACAGTCCTGAGACTATATATATTAAGCTATGATATGACCAGGGCCTTTTTTCCGCCTGACTGCTCTGTGATGTGTTTTAACCTTGGGCAAGAACATCATGGTGTATGACTCAGTTTCATGATTCAGCATTCATTTCCAGATCCGCTGCACTTTCAGAGCAGTACACTAAAGCAGTGGAGAGTCTCTCTGCCCAAACTGCCGATGTTAACGGCCTAGCAGACAGGAACCTGATGGATGTTCCGATACTCAGTGTCTCGCGCCAGAGCAACGCCTAAGCTGATGTATCGATTGATTGGCTAATAAATCTCCTCTGGCTGGAATTAACCGAAACAATTAATGTGTCAGAGCCGCTTTTTTATTCCTCCATTCATCGTCACGGCCTGGCTATGGACGGCTCTCCCCAGAGCCGGTGATGGATTCTCCTGTCGAAAGAAGCTCAAGAGGATGTGAAAAGATAATTATCCGAGAGAAAGTGTCCCTCATAAGCACTCTCACTTTTCTCTGCACACACTCACGTCGAGACAGCCCTAGGCACTCATCTACCTTCTTGCCGTGTAAGTTCACAGAGCACTTATTAAATATCGCTGGTTAGACCCAGAGTGAAAGAGACGCCTATAGAGGTGAGACTCTTCATCAGCTGAATTAGCCTAGCTTACTGTAGCAAGCCGAAAAAACACAGCAAAACATGTTGCTTTTAGGTGCAAATGATACATCTATGCTTTTATCTGTATGCTCCGGAGTATACAGTAGGAGTGCATGTCTGTGTGTTGGAATGTGCATGCTAATAGGAATGAGATGCATGAGTATGTATGTTAGTCTGGGTGAAAACAGCTCACATAATCCGCACCTTGAGCCACTGAGCTCAGATGTGTTCAAGTCCCCATGTGCTGCTGGATCTCTTGGCTCTTAGGGGAACACTTTTTCTGGGCTACTGCATTCATTAGAGGAAAGGTAAACCAAATTATGTGTACAAGCCGCCTGGCTGACTCCGACTTCCTCCTCTCGGTACACAAATGAACAAAACTCAAAATGTCCCCCCATCCTCTAATAAACGAGTGAAAAATGTACACGCTCGGCTCCCCGTCGTGTTTTATTGTATGCATCAAAATTCTACATCAGCTTTTTTTGCTCAATTGGTTGTTGCCAGCCAATGAGCATCAGTCGCTCTAGTTACCATGGAGACTGGTAACCTCTCCATCCCCAAATGAAGGTGGAAACACTTGCTGTAGGGGGTTTTAATATTCCGCCATGCGCTTGCTATCGGCTCCTCTCTCTTTGGGGCGGAAGGGGGGGCAGAGGCTCAGTACCAGATTTATAGACTTGTCACTGTTTTATGTCTTTTTGTTTGTGTCTTTATTATTTTCACTGCTCGGGGCGGTGTACTTGGGGAACGAGCTCTCGCAGCAATCTGGTGCTGATGCAGACCGTGAAAAAAATGGAAAACAGTGTGTGAATGTTATTCTTTGTGTCTCTCATTCACCCTTTGGGTATCATCCAGAGCATATTATTTATTTATATATATATATATATATATATATATATATATATATATAGAGAGAGAGAGAGAGAGAGAGAGAGAGAGAGAGAGATGGATGAATAGATAGATTTATACATACACATATATAATATATAATTTTTGTCTTTTGCTCTAGTCGTACTGGTGTGCTGAAAGACCCTGGCCTCCCTTGGCTAGCTGACTCCTGGCCGTCCACCAGCCTGCCTGCCAACAGTGGTCTGGGTGCTCCCAAAGACCTCACTAACTTTGGTCGTGGAGGTAAGAACTCAAGAGGTTACAATACAGCAAAGGAAAGAGTCTGAAAGACGAGATCACTACTACAAAGCCCATAAGAGGGAGAGAAGGTCACGGGTTCAGGGCCCTAAGCACACCATCACTATATTTTTCTGAATTCATGTATGAGGGTTATGAATATTTCAGCAAGCACAGAGTCTCTCAGTAGTGGAAATGACAAGTGATCTCACACACACACACACACACTAAAAATTCTCTTTCAGTTCAGTTGTCCTTTATGCCTCTTATTCAATTCATCCATGTGTGTCTTAAAAACACAACGTCTGATAAATAAGTATCCTGTAGAATACAAGAAGAACGTATGCGATTACACGCCTACAGTATTAATGCTGTATATTTCACCACCTTTGTGGTTTTTTTATCAGGATACAGCAATAAACCAAGTGTTTAACTTGAAATGTGCTGCACATGAACATAAAGTAGTCTGGAATATAAAAGTAAAGATATACAAGTAATTGAATATATTAATTAATAATAGTAACCTACTGAACCTCTCTTCTTCCGCTTCTTACTTAGTTGCGGTCTACTTTTGCCGAGTTTTTTTTTTCCGGAGGACTTCAGAGTTCAGCAGGAATCTTTCCCGCTGGAGAAAAAAAAATAATGGAAGCTGCCCTAATGGTTTCCATATACCATTAAAGTCATTAGATACTGATGGAAAATGGTTAAAACAAATCATTATGCCAGTTCTAATTTTCAGCATGGCTGTGTTTTTGGGGTTTCCCCAGTTCCAAGGCAACACTATACCACATAGACAAAGACACAGTATTGTTTAAACATCCCACATGTAAGTTTCTCAAGAACATGATCATACCTTAGAGCATAATGAATCAGAGTGGTAAGAAAGGCCACCAGAAGGAGTACAGCAAATCAGTCGTTTCGAACATCCATGGAAGAAAAGTTCACGAAACATAAATAGGAATCAAACTTCATGAATCAGTCTTGTGGCATGCAGAGAATCCTTTGGAAACATCTTGCTCAAAGGCATGTCTGACACTTTACTCTGATCAATTTGCTATGGTCTGTTAACTTTGCAGCTTCAGTGCTTAGTAGAAACTGAACACAGCACATTAGAGCGAGAGCACCATCCCTACTGTGAAGCATGATGGTGATAGCATTGTGCTTTTGAGATATTATCCCATGTCAAAGACTCATATGAGGAAACCTAATAAGATTTTACGTGTAACAAATGGAACTGGGTATAGAGAAAAAACCCAAGAGAAAAATATACTACAGGTTCCAAAGAGAACAGGGGCACAAAGGTTAACGTCCTGTAGGGGGTCAGGACCATAAATACTGTGTTCCTCGTGAGTATTAATGTGTGTAAATATTATTGAAAGGACGATCATTGATTATAGTCAGTGATCAATTGATTTCCTGTGCAGTTCAAGGGATCGATTATGTAAAATCCCAATATATTTTAATGGGTAAAAATACATCCTGTCCCGCTCCTGGTGTGGGCGTACTCTGGTGTTTAGAAAGAATGATGAAATTGAATCACCAACGAAGGAAAATCGTAACATGAATGTCATATGCAAGGAGTGTGTGTAAAAGTGTAAATACTAGTTGGCACATACTTGTAGGGCGGCGCGGTGGTGTAGTGGTTAGCACTGTGGCCTTGCTCCTCCAGGGTCTGGGTTCGATTCCCGACCAGGCTGGATTCCCGTCTCTGTGTGCATGGGGTTTGCATGTTCTCCATGTGCTTGGTGGGTTTCCGCCAGGTACTCCGGTTTCCTCCCACATTCCAAAGACATGCAGATTAGGCTAATTGTCGTTCACAAATTGCCCGTAGTGTGTAAATGAATGAGTGTGTGTGTGTGCCCTGGGATGGAATGGCACCCTGTCCAGGGTGTACCTTGCCTTGTGCCCTCCCGGGATAGGCTCCAGGCCCCCCGCGACCCTGAATACAGGATAAAGTGGTTTAGAAGATGAGTGAGTGAGAGTGCGTTGGCCAATAATGACAGGGTACTTCTGCTGTGACAGCCATGTCATGTTTTTATCATTAATATATTTAGTAAGGAATCCTTAGGCATGTCTGTTGGTGTGTGTACAGTATGTATAAAGTACTAATAGTAAATTATGGTGGATTGATTTTCAGAAACCACAGTGGGTGCAAGAAGCATTGAATTGTATAGTTTAACGGATTATTTACGCAAACCAATGATGGAATGGATATCAGAGCGCATCATTAGTAAATATTAGTAAATATGATTATATCTAGGTCTCTGCTGACTGACACTCACAAGAGTCTCAAAAAATATGGGACTGGGTGGAGGTGGGCTGACAAACTGTGTACTGTCACACAGACTACCTGTCAGTAGTTGTATATTTGTACAAATTGTATAATATGCTTATCTCATAAAATGACTTGATAATCCATAAAATGATTATGGATTCATACTTTGACACAAGAAAATGCAAAATGATCTGAAACACTGAGTTTGCTGGTGTATCTTTACAGTATGTAGACATATGCGAAAGTGTGTGCTGGTCCTAGCTGAAGGTCAGCTCAGCATGTGTTCATCGTTCACATCCGTCAAACAACCACCGCAACCCGCCCCACCCCCCACCGAGCATCCCATGTCATCTGATAATTAATCTGCTAGCTAATCACTTTTATTCATCTCACCTTATTTAAGCCAGGAACACCAGCAGCAGGGTGCACTAATAAGCTTCACACTGACCTTAAGCGCTGCTCCTGTCCCTCTCCTTGTCGCCTTTTCTCTCGTCTCTCACGCTCTCAGACGTATTGCCTGCCGGCGCCGGCGAAAAGACGGGCACCATGCTGTCAGACGGTGCTATCTACAGCAGCATCGACTTCGCCGGCAAAACCGGCTACAGTAGCCCAGGCAGAGGAAACCATGCCAGCCCCTATGCCACCACACAGATCCTGCAGTCCAACAGCTTCCACGAGCTGGCAGTGGATCGTCCCGAGCCACGCTGGAAGGCCTCGCTGCGAGCACAGCATGAAATGCCCAGCCTGGGCTACTCACTCACGGAAAACCGTTCGTGTGCCAACGGTACAACACAATGCATCCTTTTCACTTTCATTCTCAGTCTTGCTGTGCTGGAGGAAACTAAACGAGAACACTTTTGCTCATTAAAGTTAATCTTCTAATCTTCTTACAGTTCTGAGCTGTGGGGACTCCAGGATGAGTTTATATATATATATACGCTTAACTGTTCAATCACAGAGTATTTAACCTGAAGTAAAGTAGCAGTTTCTCTTACTTCCTAATTTTTTGCATTCTTACATTCTAGTCTCTTTTATCCATATTAGAGTTGCAATGTATGCACATTATTTTGACAAGTGGTCAGTGATTATGGCCCTTGGCACTGTTTCAGGGTCATCGCTGAATAGGGCCTCTAATTTATTTGACCTTCCAGCTAATTATGAGTGTAGAACATATTGTATCGTGGGACATCTAATCTAATTTTATAGGTCCATGAAAGAGAAAGTACCAAAGGGAAATAAAACGAACAAGACAATAAAGGCAAAAAGAAAGAAAAAGAAAAAAAAATCTTTAGGAAAAGAAATGGGAAAAGAAATGGAAAGAAAATAATGTGCCCAGATCAAAAGGGATTCAATGCAATATTTACATCTTTGCAGAAAACAGACCCAGAGGACATCATCCTTAATCGTTTTTCTTTTTTAATGTGTGTTTTGCTTCTCAGCCCTGGGAGTTTTGTAGCCCAGAAATGTCAAAGAGTTACAGCCCCGATGCCATGGATTAATTTGATTAGTGCAGGCAGGGATTCCTCTGTGTTTTGACCCATGGACATGAAATTAGTGCACTGTCGCCATGCAGATGAGTAGAGCTGGATTATAAGGCAGCGCCCATGACCGCCCTCATCCCATCTACTGTGTGTTTAAAACACCAAACTGAGCTTGTGTCATGAGCAGCTTACAGCAGGCAGAGTATAAGCTTAAGGATGTGTGTGCTGCAAATGACAGCACGAACAGAAGAGAAACACATCGCAGGAAAGCTCTTTGTCCTCCATCAGAAGACGAGAGAAAGCTAGATAATGAGAGGAGAACAGGCAGAGCAGGTGATGAAAAAAAAAAAAGCTCCCCCAGCAGTCTCCTAGTCCACTGGGGAATGAGATTTGCTCATTAGGAACCACAGAGACTACGGCTTTTCTTCCTGTGTGCTGGAAGACACGTGTGATACGGAGCAGCTCAACTCTGACCTTCAACCTCTGCAATTAGCCGAGCACTTTTCCCCCTTGCCTGAATTTCCTCCTCTGTTCTGCCCCCGTAGCATAATTCTGATAAAAAGCTGTGAATGTCGCATCACGCTGGTGGACAGCATCGGGTTTTACTTTCTGAGTCATATTGAATGTCAAAATTTGTGTTGGCTGCTTTAGTGAATCTTTAGATGATGTCCTCTGTGCTGCCTTTTATAGGGGGGAAGAATGGGAAGAAGAAGAAATCAAAAGGAGGGGGTAAAACAGCAAAGCCTAATGGCTCCTGCTGGGCCAACTTGCCCCTTCCTCCACCACCCATGAATCCGTTACCAGGGACAGAGATGGACCACTATGCCCCTGAGCATCGATCTGAAGGAGGGTAAGGTTAACGTGCATGTGTGTGCGCACACACCCACGCACACACATTTACTGATTTTTACATAAAAGGCATTTTTACAAGACCTGTACTACAGATACCTTAATTAGCAATATACATCTTTGCTATGGAACACTACACACAATGTAACTGTTTCTCAATGAAACCTCATGAGACAAAGAAAGAGCAGGGTAGCTTTAACTCTACACCAGGGTGCCCCTAGATAGCCTCTCTCGTTCATTCGAAATGTGCTGAGATCCAGCTACACAACACAGCTGCCTTCTCAGTCAAAGTGCTTAGAGCAGCAAAGCAGAGCGAGGAGAGGGAGCAGAGAGCTTAATGAGCGTTATGTTTCTTCTCCAGCACTGCTGAGTGAGCTGATATCTTTTGTTTCACCTTTGTTAAGGCTAAGGTTACTTAAATTAGTCCTGGCTCGTTCGCACATACGCCCAGTAATCTTTAAGGATGTGTCAAAATGTGTGTCGCCATTACTGGTCTCTGGGTTCTAGCCTCTAAATCCACTGATATATCAATGGCACAGGTACGAGAGCGACACCTGGGCTCCGTCTCTCCCTGTTCAGTCGTACCTACACCAGGGCATGGAGGACGAGCTCGAGGAGGAAGAACGAGTGCCCACTCCACCCTTGAGGGGCGTGGCTTCATCTCCAGCAGCTTTACCCTATGGCCAGAGTTCTTCTGGCTCATTGGGGTCCTCGCATCATGAGGAAATGCAGTCTATGCTCCAGGCCCACCTGGACGAGCTTACCCGCGCCTACCAGTACGAGGTGGCCAAGCAAAGCTGGTGAGCAAGATATGAAATCTATTGACAGTAAATGTGCATATCCACAAAAAAAGAATTATAATAATAACATCTTAAAGATCATTAAAGGTTGCCAGAGATTTTAAACTGTCTGCAGTGTGAACAGTACAATTTTTACTCTTCCATTATACATGAATTCGGAGATGATTGCTCATTTCAAAATGAGCATTTTAGGCAAACCGGCATTTACAGTATGTTGCTGTAATTTATCCTCACACCATAAATGGTATCCATAAATCACCTTGAAATATTGCACACATCATTCAAACATTCCATTTCAATTTTCCTCACTTTTTAAAAAAAAAAAGAAAAAAAAGATTTGCACATGTGCAATTGAAAAGAACAATCATCGTCTTTGACGGCAAAAATATTGCAGCATCACAGGACTGAAATTATACTGCCAGAAATCTATTTCTCAACATAATGAGACATTTATGTACCATTCAGAAATACACCTGGTTATTGCCGTAAGTGTCGTGACAGACAGCAGATCCAATCAGCTGAACAGAACGGATATTTTTGCATATCAATACAACATTTGCAGCATTTCGTTACCCGTTATTTAGCTTCTGTAGTAAGGGAAACGTGAGGCTTCACCTTACCTTTAGGAGCTCCAAAAACAGCTTCATTGATTACAGGCGTAATGTATGGTGGGAGAATCTTGTCGTGACAGTGAGAGTGGGGTGGACTGGAGCTCCGGGGTAATGACTGGGTTGCTGTTCCCGGTGTCTTTGACAACAGGAAAAAGAGCTGGTAATTACGCACCGAGACGCTACATGTCTGAGACACAGCGAGGTTGACATGCGGGCAGCTGTGCTGAAGATTACAGACATGTAGCTGACAGGCACTGCCCACCGTCTCACTCTAACCCCCACAAACACACACCAACCCAATTACCAGCCTATTGTGTGAGCCTTCCAATGGAATTAGTGCTATCAGCTCCAAACATTCCCTACATAGAAGCCAGTTACACTAGAAATAGTATGTGGACATGGATAAGCTCACCATAAACCCAAGCTTCTACTGCTCTTGAGGGTTTAAACCGCTTTCGTCATATAGTGTGTGAGGTATATGAATGAATCTCCTGGGAAAAAAACACTACTTGCAGAGTTCTGGGAAAGTACATTGTTATTAGATCGGACTTGGATCTAAATCTTAGATCCATGATTGGTCATGCTGTCAATGGCTGATTAAGATGAGAAGATACAGTACCACCCCTCTATGAGTATATGAGTAAGAAGGCTGTCATTGGATAAAAAGAGGCCAATTGTGGTTGGGAACGATGGAGAGGTCCCAATCTTGCCTAGTTAGTCATGTAGTCATTGGGCTTGGGAGATGGGAACATCCTAAATTGCATAATTAGCATAATCTCAATGGGTTAAATAAATGCCAGGGTACCACGTATCCATGAATGGTCATGCTATACTTGGATTGGCAGTAGTAGCTCAGATGGATGCTGATCAGAAGATCAGGGGCTAGAGCTTATCCACCGCTGGATCACTATTGTAGGGTCCTTGGGTAAGACCTGTAACCTGTCTCACCATACTATGCAGGGACTACATGCAGTGCCATTCACAAGCACCATTAGTGAACAGGAGGGCTGTGTAAAACCTATGCCAGATCTTGCAGGTTAAATGATCCAATGTGGTGACCACTAGTATAAAAGGGACAAAGAACAAGGAAACAAAAATAATGCTATAATTGGATAACAAGTTGGCCAGGTACCACCCTTCCATGATTGACTTATGCTCTTATTGCATGGGAAGGATGGCAGAGCCTCACGTGTCCCTAATTCCCTTATACTGCAAGTTGAAAAGATGGCAATCCACTTCCGTGGTTAACCATGCCATAAGAACTGGCGAGGTCCCACAATTTCTTGCTGAGCTTTGTATCATATGGTGGGAAAATGGAAAGATATTAACCTTCCTTGATTTGCTGAATTTTCATTAGAGGTGAATGACAGCAAAAGACTTTTGGGAATATCGCAAGACACGAACTTTCAATGACTGGTCATAACCTCTCTTTGATAAAAAAATATAGAAAGGTACCACCTTTCCATTACTGACCATGGTGTTATTGAATTGCAGAGGTGGCAAGGTAACATATGAATTGTTACAGTACCTTTCATTGATTTAGGTGGAAAAGATGCTCCGATATGATTGGATCGAAAAATCATGTCATACTGTACAGTTGTTGATGCTGTCTTCATATAAGAAAAATATCATGGTCCTTCTTTTCTCCCCCATGTGATTTAACTGCATGGTTGGTAGTTTGATAAATCCGAACATTAGAGCAAACTTGTGGGAGAAAAAGACAGAATCATGCAGGTTGGGTGTAGTAAAATGATTCACATTTAGGAAGTATTACATTTGTATTATTTCCAGGCATCTGAAAAGCAGTTCCCATCCACCCAAGACCACGGGACCTCCCATGGGCTACGTGTCCAGTACGTTGGGCTCAGACATCCTGACCGAAGGAGAGGATGAAGAAGGAGACAGTGGAGGCTATGAGTTGTCACGACAGCTGTGTGGAATAGACTATTCCCCTGGACGCAGCCTGGAAACTGTAGAAGGAGCGATCACAGGTGAACAGAACTATTGAATCACACACTCGAACAGTCACATTGGCAAACCGCAGTCGTCCAAGAAATTGCATTAATTCTTTTGGGAAACAAGGCTGTGTACACTTGCCGTAACAAATATATAGCAGTTATAGTCACATTTTATTATATCCAATCAGCGCTTTTACTCCTTGGCTGGGTATAAAAAATATATTTTTTTCACCAAAACTGTGAAAATGCACATGGTTCGAAGTAAAATGCTATTGATTTCCATTTTTATCCAAACATTATCCTTGTCTCCCATAGACTATTAAAGGATTTTTTTTATGGTG
Organism: Channallabes apus; assembly: GCA_030522415.1. Lineage (NCBI taxonomy): Eukaryota > Metazoa > Chordata > Actinopteri > Siluriformes > Clariidae > Channallabes > Channallabes apus. The sequence goes on from CM060120.1 coordinate 13,697,793, forward strand.
ACACATTTCTGTGAATTGTTAACAAGGGTCTAAAACAAAAAGTAGGTGCTTTCACGTGGCAGTGAAATTCATATTAGAGGAAAAAAAGGAATGCTGTAGCAGTCACTAAAGGCATTCAGGTTAGATGGAAGCAATCATTCCTACTTGACATCTCATTTGAGCTCTTTAATTTCCAAGTCAAAACTGGATGGATGATTGAAGGGTTTCTCACCATGAAGCCCCCACCACCTCCTCTTGTCATAACCCACTGTAGGCACTCACACAAAACAGACTTCCAGATAAATAGATGTCAATGTATTCAAATTCTAAGGTCAGTTCAGAAGTACACTGTGGTTAGTTGCATCAACTGCCGTATTTACAACTACAGCATTCCTCTTGTCAGGATAATTTATTATTTTTTTTATGTGATTTCAGAATCATAACCTGATCTCAAATCAAACTTACATATCATTTTGGAAATTGTGTGTCTGTGTAATCACCAAAATTCTTGCATTTAAATGAAATGGATGATTCAGAGAAGAGATAGTTAGAGGAGGGGGGAGACCACCTTTAGCTCCCGTACCATTTCCCAGTCATGATAGAACTGTACGCCTCCTTGCTTTGACACTAGGCATCGTTGATCTATGGTGTATATGAATCTGATTTAGCACTTTTCTCTACCCGAATTTTGCTGCATTGCTCAGATTGCATACACTGCACCTTCCTCTCACTCCAAAGGTCTTTTTATATTTACTCCCCCCTCCCTTAGAGAATGACCTTGCAGGACAAGCATGGAGTTTTGGCAAAGTATAACCCGGTTTGACTTTGTCAGTTTTAACGGTATCAACCAACAGTGAGTTCAGTTTTCTGTCCTACAGGGAACAACCACTGCAGTCTTGGGACCTGGACAATATGGCAAAGCACCAAGCACTCTTGACTTGGCATGCTCATCAACACGCTGCATGCTTATTATGTGCTTGTTCGAGTTTCGTGAAGAGACGTCCCAGTAGATGTTCTTTATTCCAATGTTTGGTCTGTGATCCACAGGACACCCTTACTCTCACCGAACCCAGTCAAGCGGCGCTGGATCCATAGACGGAGCACTTCTAGCGACTCAGAGCCTGGGTCATCAACGGGTATCACAACCTTCACAAAAGCTACGAGTAGAGACATCAGGGACTGAACCTCATAGGAGAGATGACATTGCAGATGGTGAGGAATAGCTTTAGGATCTTGTGCTGTTTCGGTCAATGCGAGTGACAACAGTATAATGAATACATAGCGAATCATTTAAATATTTTACCTGCAGAGATCGGGTTCAGGGCTGAGGATCATACACTGTAACATATAGCTAGATGAGTTACATAATGAATAATAAAGAAATCAAAGGCCCAGGACATATTCAGAAATGTTAAACAGGCTGTAGTCAAGCCAATATATTTTTAAAGAAAAAGTCTGATTGTTAACGTTAAGGTCATGTGATCAGTGAAGTATAGATACTATTGCATTCAGTAAAATATAAACATAACACTTAATTTCTAAAGTAAAGCCAGTAAACATAGTAAAATTCTAATATACAGTGGTGTGAAAAACTATTTGCCCCCCTCCTGATTTCTTATTCTTTTGCATGTTTGTCACACAAAATGTTTCTGATCATCAAACACATTTAACTATTAGTCAAAGATAACACAAGTAAAAACAAAATGCAGTTTTTAAATGAGGGGTTGTATTATTTAGGGAGAAAAATAATCCAAACCTACATGGCCCTGTGTGAAAAAGTAATTGCCCCCTGAACCTAATAACTGGTTGGGCCACCCTTAGCAGCAATAACTGCAATCAAGCGTTTGCGATAACTTGCAACGAGTCTTTTACAGCGCTCTGGAGGAATTTTGGCCCACTCATCTTTGCAGAATTGTTGTAATTCAGCTTTATTTGAGGGTTTTCTAGCATGAACCGCCTTTTTAAGGTCATGCCACAACATCTCAATAGGATTCAGTTCAGGACTTTGACTAGGCCACTCCAAAGTCTTCATTTTGTTTTTCTTCAGCCATTCAGAGGTGGATTTGCTGGTGTGTTTTGGGTCATTGTCCTGCTGCAGCACCTAAGATCGCTTCAGCTTGAGTTGACGAACAGATGGCCGGACATTCTCCTTCAGGATTTTTTGTATTTTTTGTATTTTTTGAATTCCTTCAGAATTCATGGTTCCATCTATCACAGCAAGCCTTCCAGCAGCAAAACAACCCCAGACCATCACATTACCACCACCATATTTTACTGTTCGTATGATGTTCTTTTTCTGAAATGCTGTGTTACTTTTACGCCAGATGTAACGGGACACGCACCTTCCAAAAAGTTTAACTTTTGTCTCGTCGGTCCACAAGGTATTTTCCCAAACGTCATTGCAATCATTGAGATGTTTTCTAGCAAAATTGAGACAAGCCTTAATGTTCTTTTTGCTTAAAAGTGGTTTGCGCCTTGGAAATCTGCCATGCAGGCCGTTTTTGCCCAGTCGCTTTCTTATGGTGGAGTCGTGAACACTGACCTTAATTGAGGCAAGTGAGGCCTGCAGTTCTTTAGATGTTGTCCTGGGGTCTTTTGTGGCCTCTCGGATGAGTTGTCTCTGCGCTCTTGGGGTAATTTTGGTCGGCCGGCCACTCCTGGGAAGGTTCACCACTGTTCCATGTTTTTGCCATTTGTGGATAATGGCTCTCACTGTTGTTCGCTGGAGTCCCAAAGCTTTAGAAATGGCTTTATAACCTTTACCAGACTGATAGATCTCTCATTTGTTCCTGAATTTCTTTGGATCTTGGCATGATGTCTAGCTTTTGAGGTGCTTTTGGTCTACTTCTCTGTGTCAGGTAGCTCCTATTTAAGTGATTTCTTGATTGAAACAGGTGTGGCAGTAATCAGGCCTGGGGGTGACTACAGAAATTGAACTCAGGTGTGATAAACCACAGTTAAGTTATTTTTTAACAAGGGGGGCAATCACTTTTTCACACAGGGCCATGTAGATTTGGAGTTTTTTTTTCTCCCTTAATAACGTAAACCTTCATTTAAAAACTCCATTTTGTGTTCAATTATGTTATCTTTGACTAATAGTTAACGATTTTTAATGAGCAGAAACATTTAAGTGTGACAAACATGCAAAAGAATAAGAAATCAGGAAGGGGGCAAATAGTTTTTCACACCAATGTATCCTTCAGTAAGTAACTTGATCAGGAAATTGGTGTCAGTATCATAGTTGACTACAGTATATACAGTACGGGGTGGCCTCAATACCTGGATCCAGAGGTATTTGGTATTTTTCTTTTGCTTGTTATATATTTGTTGTGTTTTATATTTCTTACCCTATATAGCTTTGAAGCTTACAATAGAGGATAGAATAGTAATCATTCTCATTAAGGATTCTTCACATCATGCTTATTATTTTCCAGTTTTCCTATGAAAAGCTATAATGTCTTTCCGCCATTGTAGCAAGAAAACACATCTGTTAACATTATGGCATTTTAAGCAAATCCCTCTCTAACCCCTGAACATGGTCACTACTTTCTGTGGAACAAGAGACTGTACACCCTATACATATCGCACTAACTTTTTATCTATTATTTTTATCTACTATTTTTATTCACTAACCATTTTACGCTGCTTGTGATTCAACAGTTACAGTAAGTTAGTATGCTCTTAATGAGAAAGCTTGAAATGTCAGTATAAGTGAACATTACCTGCACATCATTCAATGAAGCGTAAAGCACAGCATATTTTGTAGCATCATCTCATTTGCAGCCAACGCACTGAATGAGCTAACGCTATCGCTAGCAAACAGCACCACATCCAGGAGGTATCACATATTTGTACTTCGTCTGAAATAATCACGTCATGATAACACATCAAACTTCTGCAAATTAATACAGTATCTTTATTACTGTACCTTCTTCATCCATTTTAATGAACTTGCTTTTCTTTTGAATAAGTTCAGCACAGCATACTTCGTACAAAAAGAATTAGCTGAACAAAAGTTATCAGTTGCTAGGTTACTCCTATCTGTGTGACAAAGCAGTAGGTAATCAATGCGGTAGTTTATCAGGTAATCAATAAGTAGTTTTTCTCTGGGTTTTTTTTTTTTTTTGGCACCTCAAACGAAATTATCAACAAAAATACATTGTAGCCTAATGTCTGTTAATGGTGCTTCTGCCAGTGTAATGGTGGCCTTCTGCAAAAGGTCTATAGAACCAGACTCTTGAGGTCTTTATAATAAGCAGTTACCCAAAAGGACCACGGTAAAAGCATTGAGATGATGCCCAAAATTATAAAATGGTTTTCTATATGTCATTGCGTAAACATTTTAATTGCCAATACGATGTTTGCCAGTTACATTTCCATAGCTATAAAAGCATCAGGACATCTGTTGCTAAGTAATCAAGAGAACCTAAGGGTCAATATTTCCGTCGAGCATAATAACAATTCAGAGCATAATTTGTCTCCCCTGCAGTGCGAACTCCTTCCTCGGAGCCCTTGCACAGCATTGGTACACGGCTACACACTCCCTGGGGTTCCTTGGGCTGTGATCCTCCTGAAGAGTGTGTGGTATCTACGCTGGAGCGGCAACACGCAGCCAACTGGAGCTCCAGAGGCACACTGGGATGCGTCTCACAGAGGCGGTCCAGCACAGATCAGTGGGACTCTGCAGGACGAGCATCAGGCAGCACAGACGCCAACTACGGACATCTATGTGAGTGAACTTAATTTTTACCCAAACAAGATTCAGTGTCTAAATGTGAACTGAGTTGGGGGACGAAAAAAAAAAATCGCATTATCGTGCGGTTCATTTAACAGCATTCTTGCCTCTCTAAGGTCCTGGGGTTATCCTCTGTTCTGTGCTTTCATCTCATCAGTATTTATTATGGCTAAGCAAGCAGATCAGATTCTTGCTTAGTTAAGTGGATGAATAGCACTTTAAATATAGAGAACATTTCTCAACCTATCTGTATAGTTAAAAAAAAAAAAGTATAATAAATTAATAAAAAGGATAAAATAATAGTAATAATAATACAATTAATGAAATCTGAATCTAATTTAACTAATGAAAATACATCAGCAATTGTATTTGCAATATTGAGTGAATTAACATCCTAACCCGGGAAGCATCCTTTTCCATGAGTCATTAATTGTAGGTTATAATTCTTAAATTATACATTTTAGTGTCCAAGAACATTTGCCCATCCTTGTTTTTAAACTTGAACTCATTCACCCCTATGCACTGTTTGGAAAATTCCATGAGCACCATGTATATAGTACTGTGCAAAAGTCTCACATGCCGTGAAAAACTACAAAGCATCAAAAAATAATGGAATTAAATGTTTTAACAAAAATAAAAAATAATAAATTTACAATAATAAACTAAACAAAGTCAGCATTAATGTGGCACAGTGGCTTGTTGTCACCTCTGATGTGTGCATGCATTTTTTCGGGATTGAATTCACCAATGACCACCCAGTACGATCGCGATACCCTACTGTATGTGCCAATTCAATCTGTGTTGCGATTCTGTTAATATCAGAAAAGATCAGTAGGAATAAAGAGGAACGGCAAAATTTTACCACCTCAAATGCAAATATAAATTTATATATTTTTTAAATAGTCAATTTTGGAGTCAGTGTGGCAATACATGGATTGCCACATAAAATAATTATGATACACCACTAAAATAATTTTCTCCTACCCATTTCTAGTGGTTTGTACAGTATGTTCTCCCTGTGCTTGGTGGGTTTCCCATTGGAATTTCCTCCCTCAGTCCAAAGACATGCATTAAAGGCTGTGTGTAATTGAGTGTGTGCTTGTGCCCTACGTAGGATAGGCACTTAATCCAGAGTGTTCCTTGGAATAGTCTCCAGGCCCTTGTGACCTCACATACTGTATAATATGCAGTATTGAAAAACGAATAGGTCATTGTAAATCAACATTTAGACTGTCTAACTTTTAATAAACAGTAGTTTTTACTACAACCTATGAAACTCCATAAATATTACCTGGTAAACTCTTTTACTCCCGAGGATGTGCTATGATGCTTTAGATGAGGAGCTGCCTGTCAAAACCATATACAAAACCATCTTTAACAACACTTTTTCTGCTTAAGAACAATAGGTTACTTGCGTAACCCCGGTTCTCTGATAGCATTAAGTGAGGTGTCTCACTATGGGATACGCCCCTTCCGCGTATTCTTCAGAAGCCCTATTACATTACGCCAGCCCCAATTGGCTGGCAGATGTGACGTCGTGTCCTGGCGTGGCCTTCCCCCCCCCCGTATAAAGGGGGCAGCACGACGTCACTTCGCTATTCAAAACAAGCAACCTCTTCCTCGCTTCACACAGCAAGGAGGGTGATCTGGTGAGACACCTCACTTAATGCTATCAGAGAACCGGGGTTACGCAAGTAACCTATTGTTCTCTTTCAAGCATACGTTTCGGTATCTCACTATGGGATATCCTAACTCCCGTATTGTCAGATAGCCTGTCTTGAAGTCTGCCAACCATAACCAACACATTCAGGGCTGAACGAATTTAGTTTGTAGATTCTGTGCTTACACTCAGTACTGCGTGAGCTAGAGTCTGAGCTGTAACATCTAATTTATAAAATCTGGCGAATGTGTGCGGCGATGACCAGTTCGCCGCTTCACAGATATCCTGTAATGTGACTCCTTTAAATAGAGCCCATGAACTTGACATTCCCCTTGTTGAGTGCGCGCGCAAACCAGTTGGGGGTTCGAGACCCTTACTGGAGTATGCCAGCGAAATAGCCTCCACTATCCAATGCGATAAACGTTGCTTAGTGATCGGCTTCCCCGTGCGAGGTTTCACCCAAGAAACGAACAGCTGATCGCTCTCCCTTAAACCTCTGGTTCGCTCTGTATAGATGCGTAAAGCGCGCACTGGGCACAGTGTATTCAACTTTTGCTGCTCTGATGATGCAAAAGGGGGAGGATGGAAGGCCCTCAGCTCAAGAGGGCTTATCGCATTAATGACCTTAGGCATGAATGCGGGATTAGGTTTCATAACTACTCCTGCATCCCCAGACATGAACTGTAAACATGCTGGATGCACAGAAAACGCATGAATCTCACTCACGCGCTTCGCTGAGACCAAGGCAATCAATAGCGCAGTCTTGAAGGACAGTGCCTTGAAATCAATCTTGTCTATCGGTTCAAATGGGGGCGTGGATAATGCATCAAGCACCAATCCCAGGTCCCATGATGGGGTAAGTGGTTTTGACACCGGCAGGGCGCGGCGCGCGCCCTTCATGAATCTGCATATCAAAGGATGTTGGCCCACCGTTTTATTATCCCAACCGATGTGGCACGCAGATATAGCAGCCAGAAACACTTTTATGGTTGAGAACGCTCTGCCTTTCTCTATCATTTCCTGCAGAAATGAGAGAATCACTGCCACTGAACACTGAAAGGGAATCTCGTGTCTAGCTGTGCACCAGCGCTCAAACACATTCCATTTGCAGTCATAGAGAGACCTAGTCGATACTGCTCTGGCGTTCTGTATAGTCTTGATGACACTGTCAGGCAGGCCAGTCTTACTTAAATTGGACCACTCACAGGCCAGGCCCATAGTGCCAGTCGTTCCGGGTGAGGGTGGAAGATCTCCCCCCCCTCCTGTGACAGGAGGTCTCTGCGCTGCGGGAGAGACCACGGTTCGCCGTCTAGCATATGCATGATCTCCGCAAGCCAGTGTTTCCCTGGCCATCTCGGAGCTATTAGTATTATTTTCAGACCTTCCTCTCTTACTCTGCAGAGAGTTGGTGCTATCAGCGCTATTGGCGGGAACGCGTATAGGAGAGTGCGAGGCCACTCGTGTGCTAGCGCATCTGTCCCCAGAGGCGCGCTCCGGTCCTTCAGGGAAAAAAACAGGTGACATTGGGCGTTGTCTTTGGACGCGAACAGATCCACTGTCGCTCTGCCATATATGCTCCAGATCTGTTCGATCACTTCGCTGTTCAGTTTCCACTCCCCATAGGAGGGATTTCCCCTGGACAGCAGATCTGCGCCCCGATTCATCACACCCTGTACGTGTGTCGCTCTCAGGGATAAAAGGTTGACACTGCCCCATAAAATCAGTCTGCGTGCTAGCGTGTGCAGCAGAAGTGATCTGAGACCCCCCTGACGATTTATGTACGCTACAACTGTAGTGTTGTCCGTTCTCACAAGAACATGATTTCCTCTCAGAAAAGGAAGAAAATGTTTTAGTGTCAGAAAGACAGCTAGCATTTCCAGATAGTTTATGTGAAGATTGGTCATGTGCTGACCCCATCTCCCATTCACTATTCTGCCCTCGTGAATGCCCCCCCAACCGGATAACGACGCATCCGTTGTTATCATCTTTCTGTGTCGGACCACGCCCATGGCAACCCCTTCGATCAGGAAATTCGGGTGTCTCCACTGGCGTAGTGCTAGAACCGCCTCTGACGTCACTCTTACCCTTCTCCGTGAGTGACGTGCTGGGTCCAGCCCCTGAGACGCCACCCAGCGTTGAAATTCCCTCATATGCAGTCTGCCTAGGGGAATAACCATCAGGGCTGATGCCATCAGTCCTAGTAGTCTGAGGCATGTGCGAAAGCAAACTTTGTGTCCTCTCTGAAATTGTGTCATGCGGGAGGTGAATCTTTTCACCCTGTCTGTGGAGAGTCGCGCTCTGAACTTCACTGAGTCCAGCGCCAGGCCCAGATACGTTATGGATTGTGTGGGAATTAAAACACTCTTTTCTGTGTTTAATCTTAGCCCCAGCTCCTGTATGTGTTCCATAAGCATAGCTGTGTGTTCTCTCGCTTCTTGTTCCGAGCTGGCTGTCACGAGCCAGTCGTCTATGTAAGTAGCGAGACGAATGCCTTTTTCTCTGAGCGGAGTCAGTGCCGCTTCTGTGCATTTCACAAATACTCTGGGACTGAGGGACAAGCCGAATGGTAGCACCAGATATTCGTATACCACACCAAGGAAGGCAAATCTCAGAAACTTCCTGTGGGGTGGGTATATGTTTATGTGAAAATATGCGTCCTTCAGGTCGATCGATGTAAACCAATCTCCCTGGCGCACTATTTTCAGGAGTGTAGAGTGAGTGAGCATTCTGAACTTGTATTTCTTTAGGTATACATTCAGCGCGCGCAGATCTAGTATCGGGCGGAGGGTTTGAGTCCCTTTCTTTGGAACGAGAAAGTATCTCGAGTAGAACCCGCTGTGGCTCTCTTCTGGTGGAACCACTCTTATTGCCCTTTTGTTCAACAGAGAGGAAATTTCCTCTTGAAGGACCTGCTTCAGTTCCCCTCGCACCTGGGAATGAATTATCCCTCTGAAGGCTGGGGGGGAAAACGCGAATTGCAGTCTGTACCCGAATTGTATTGTTTTCAATACCCAGCGGGACTGTGTGCATTTGCGCCAACTGCTTATCTGCAGTGTTTTGGCGCCATCGTGCGGCTGAATCTTGAACTGTTCCGTGGCCTGTACTGCGCATGCGCGAGCACTTAGCGCTGTGACAGTGTCTGTGCACCCCATCGCCTCTGTGAGAGCGAGAGCTCCCCGAGGCGATGTTATATTGTGCTTTATTGATATGTTTTTCAACATTTTTTGGGGAGATATTTTTTGGAACATATTGTTTGGGGGGTACAGTGAAAACTTTATTAGGTTTTGAGTGTAGCCTGTGCTTGTGACACATTGCTGCGTGCACACCGCTGCACTGTCCCATTTCCTCTTCACTGCCACTCTTCCCTTTTCCCTGCCGGGCTCTCCCCGCCACACAGAACAATTGCGGACTCTGGAACTCGTCCTTAGAACTTTGTGAGGGTCGGGAACTAGCGAACTGTGGTGCTGTTGGTTCCCTCCCTGACGAAAGACCCCGTCAAACGGCCTTCTTCTTCCTCCTCACTCCCTGAAGTTGGGGTTGAGGGTGAGGCTGAGGCGCAGGCTGGGTCGTTTGAGCTGCCGCTGGCTGATAGCTCTTTCTCTGCCAGGGAGCTCTCTGCTCCGCGACCCCGGTTTGGCCAGCTGCACTCGTCGTCGGTCTCTGCCGTTTTGGAATGCGATAGCTGGGGGGAGGGCGGGCTGTGACCTGCGCAAAGGACTGACGAAACGGCGGGGGGGGTGCTGCTTGCGTCTTCCTGGGCATGCAGAGCTGTAGCGCTTCGTCATCCCGCTTCTTCTCCTCGCATCTCTTCTGCATGCGGCTTAAAGCCGAGCCGAAGATGCCTTCTGCCACCACCGGTGCATCCAGGATTGACTCTTTCTCTCTGTCAGAGAGATTTGTCAGGTTGAGCCACCTTCCTCGTTCCTGGATGACCATAGTGGCCATAGCCTTCCCCGCGGCTTGCACCGCACACCTCTGAAGCCTCAGGGAGAGATCCGTAACGACACAGATCTCCTCCCAATGTGTCTGACCTGGTGTGGTCGAGGCTTCGTCCTGCAGCTCCGCCTGGTAAGCGGTCAGCAGCGAGGTCGCATTTAGGGCTCTGGCACAGAGCGCGACTGCCTTGTATGCGCGTTCAGTCATGCTTGACTGAAAGCGCTCTGCCTTCGATGGCAGCGACGGATTTGCAGCCGCCGCGTGTCTCGGGAGCAGGTGCGCAGCCACTAGCTGTTCCATGGGGGGCATCCTGAAAAGTCCTGCCTTTTCCATCCCGTCCACGTCCAATGCAGACCCTCCCTGCACTGGCACCTTGCTAGTGAAGGGTTTATCCTTCCACGTCACCGCGAGCTCCTCCAAGAGCTCTGGGAAGACTGGAAGGAGCTGCCGTGCCGCCCGTTTCGCTCTCGGCAGCCTCTTGCCCTCGTAGCGAGACTTTGCAGTCTCCGCTACCACGTTTGGCCACTGGATGTCGAGCTTCTCCGCGGCGCGTTTGCACACGTCTTGTAGGTCAACGCTAAGGACCGGGGATGGTGCCCCGTCCATAGCTCCAGCGGCTCCCGTCGTGGCAAGAAGTTGCTCCGAGTGCGCGGGTGGGAGGAAAGGGGAGTCCTCGAACTCCTCCTCCTCCTCCGATAGGAGAAAGTCGGACTGGCCGTCTTCCTCAAACTCGAGCTCGCCTTCCTCCTCGTCAGTGCTGAGCACACCGGGCAGAGGAGCGCAGGCGTCGAGCTGTTCGCCCCACGATAAAGCTGCCGTGGTGGGCAGCTCTACAGGGATGGATACCTGTGGGGTGGTAGCTGGAGTAGGGCTAGGCGAAAGAAGCGGGTCGAGGCCTGACAGGCTAGCTTGGCGTGCCAGCCTGCGACGAAGACTCTTCTTGGTGAAGCGCGCGCAGTGCTCGCAGGCACCGGGGTTGTCGACCGCCAGTTGGGCGTGTTTCAGCCCGAGACAAGCTGAGCAGACCTGGTGTGAGTCCTTGCCCGAGATTTTGTTCCCGCAAACGCAGAGTCGCGCGTCTCCTCCTTCCCTAGCCGTAGCCGTCTGCATTGCTGCAGCCATAGTATAGATAGGCTTCTGGTGTGAAGCGAGAAGAGGTTTTTGAATAGCGAAGTGACGTCGTGCTGCCCCCTTTATACGGGGGGGGGGGAAGGCCACGCCAGGACACGACGTCACATCTGCCAGCCAATTGGGGCTGGCGTAATGTAATAGGGCTTCTGAAGAATACGCGGAAGGGGCGTATCCCATAGTGAGACACCGAAACGTATGCTTGAAAGAGAACTGCTTTTACTGTAAGTCATGCCGTATTGCCTCTAAATCATCCAGGTTGTGTTTTTATCTTTCCTACCACTAGTTAACATGAGCTCAAGCTTCTGATAAAGCACTGACAGGTTCATGACTCACCTCACCATTGTGTTCATGGCTAATTGGTTTCTAACACAAGGCTGAATTCCAAATCGCTCTCTAACGCCTGGACTAGGGCACTACTTAGTGTGTGGAACAAGGGATTCTACATCCTGCATACCGCACTAGCGTTCCATTTTCCACTTTGGGATTAAACCCCAGAACAGTTCTGTCTACATTTGATTACGTGAAGACATAACAAAAAAAACTTTATGAAAAGATTTACAGGACTTTCCACCACCTCCATGGAGGTTTATTCTTCTTACCTTCTGGCTGCATAATACAAGCAAATGTAAAGCTAATATCTCCCTTGTTTACATTTAATGTTTGTAAATTTAAAATGTTTTTCGTACCATGACATAATTGCTACAAAAACAGAAGGGATGCCTAGACTTTTGCACAGAACTGTACTAGCTATCGACATCTAAACTTTTCATTTAACTTTCACTTTCATCTAACTTTCACTAACTTTCATCTTAACTTTTTATTAGAAGGAGAAAAACTTTTTCTTTCTTGATTATAATTATCATATTATATAATTATATGTATTATTCAATTATATATATATATATATATATATATATATATATATATATATAAATTTTTTTTTTTTTTTTTTTTTAACGATATCCTACGACATTGACTGATGAGTTCACGTTGAACCTGCAGCCTTGTTACCCAAATGATAAATTATTCATATTAAGCTAATCATTAGAATGTTCTCAATGTCCTCATGTCCTTAGCATGTATGCTAGCTGGCATATTTGATAATTACTGGCAAAAAAAATACCTCAACCCTAACGAAGTCTGTTTAACTATTAAGCCATTAAAACATCAAAGAAATGTTTTTTTTTTTCCTCTTTAACACTTTTACAATGCTGTCTTTTTAGCTTCGGTGCTGAATAATAATTTAAAAAGATTAAGTTTAATTTCCGATTTTGAAAATTACCCCAGTTCTGAAATCACGCAAATAATATTTAAAGCTTCGAAATACCAGTAATGGGGTAGCCATTTTATATTTTTCTGTACTGTCGTACCAGTGTGTCATCACAGCCCTGCTCTGAATTGTCCAGAATGCATTAACCTCCATTTATCTGTGCTTCAGAGTGCCGTGCCTGAGAGATAAGCCAGACTACTCACTGCCCACGCGACTGAAAGCGAGGACGAGAGAGAGAGAGAGAGAGAGAGAGAGAAAACGCAAGAGAGATTCATTGTTCACCCCTGCAATGTCCGATGAGCTTCTCCCCCCGGTGTTACACGAGGCGATCTTTTTTTTTACCTCAGAGACCAACACTGAACTGTGAAGCTAATGTACAGACACACGACTCCCGATGGTCTTCAGCTTGCGGTTTTTGCTTCTTTGTCTAAACTTACGACGGAAACGTCACACGTCCCGCCCATTTTGTGCCACAAAATGCGCATCACTTGGAAACAACAAACAAACAAACAAAAAAAAAAAAACAAGAAAAAAAATTTTTGTTCGCTTTTTGAAATCCGAAATGTAAATCACAAAAAAGGATGTGTATTACTTGTAAATAGCGTTTTCTATTTGATGTTGCTTTGCTATGCAAACCAAAATGTTTTTTTTATTTATTTAATTATTATTATTTGTCTCTTAATGTTCTTTATAGCATTGTGAATGGACAAAATGTGGTGTCACTTTGTTTTGTTTCATAAACGAACCAACTGATTTCTGATTTGAAGTTATTATAGATAATTGTTTGATTTGCACATTTTTGGTGATAAGCACAAAAATCTTCAGCGCCTGCTGACGTGGAGAGAGAAACATAATGCTAAAGGGATGCTTAGCGAGTATCGTTGTACGAGTCTGCGCGGCAGGCTAAAACAGAGATTTACTGTAGGACGGAAGCGTCCGCAGATAGAGATGTATTATTACTGAATTGTTGGCGAGGGGATTTATGCTCGAATGATGGAAGAGAATCATAGTCAAGCATACAGGACTAATAAATGCCAGCTGAGCAGGCCTAATGCAATTGCCTGCCCTTAGTTATTTGTGTCAGATGTTGAGTGGAAAGAATGCTCTATTGCAGTCTATTGTGAATGTTTTTTTTTTTCATCTGCATATCACAACTATTTACAGACACTCATGCATCCAGCTCACGCAAGATGTTTTTATATATACAGTATATATATCCATATATATATAATATATATATTACCAAGCGACAATATGTGACTTTTCTCTGCTTGAAACATTAAATATCTGGATCTTAAAAAAAAAAAAAAAAAAGATCCGGAAAATGTCACACTGGATCATTCTGCACGCGAGTGAAACCATAATGAAGGTAGCAGTTGACAGCTGCTTGTGCCTGACCCTTAGCAGGTGTGTTTAACCTGCGCAAATGGAAGTGGGTTAAAACAGGTGAGCTGAAATTTTCATAAGGGGGAAAAATCCTAACAGAAAGAGAACCTTGACCTTGAAATCGCTTCCCATTTTTTGGCAGCATTCCCAGGTCGGTCCTCGATTAGCATGGTTATTTAATATTATGCTGTTCAGAAAGCCATTGTAAAAAAAAAATAATACTGAAAAATCAATCGCTTGTCACACACGTACGTTTAAGCCAGAGTGCTAGTCTGTAAATGAAACCGTTTTCAGTGGTTCAAAAATGGACACATGCTCAGCTTATGAGCCTCCAGTGCTGAGAACAGCTGAGCCCAAGAGACAGTTCTCTCCTGTGTATGGCATTCCTCTGACAATGTTTTTTTCTTTTGTTTGTTTTTTTAAAGCTTTTTATTTATTAAGTAATTTATTTTGTGATGTGCATTTACTCCACATGTACATAATATCTAACCTGCCAGATTCGTTCTACCCTCAGGAAGCCACATGCACTTGCGAAGTGTGACGATTTCTGAATCCAACAATGAAATGAAAATAAAATCTGTATGTGAATGCTACTTTTTTTTGTCACTCGAATAGCCTTGTGTTGTGGTTCATTTTCCAGGAAGACTTTAACTCCTTATTGCTAGAAAAAAGAAAAAGCTTAATATTTGAAAAGGCTTTCAATTTACATTCACACCTAGACTGGATAATCTAGATTCAAAATAAATACAAAAGTGACTAAAACATACAGTAAATGTATATACAGTATATTCGAATGTGTTTACTGGACAGATCTCATTGTGTTCGGTCCCTTTTGAATACTGAAATTCCCCCGTTGTGGAAACGTATAGTAACCAAATTGCTTGCCACTGTAATTTAGGCTCCTTGTATTTCTTAATAATCTGAGCAAATGTGATTTTGGCAGCGTAGGCCCAAGTGCTCATTAACAAACATGACACTGGTCCAGAATGAAGAAGAGCTAAAATATGATCCACCTCCAGATTAAGTTAAGATGCACTCTCATTCCAAAGATAATACAATATATACTCTTTGATAAAGTAGTCTTCACACTCTTCTTGGCTATATAATAGAGCGCTCTGGCTCTGGTGTTTCCTTTTTGGTGGCTAGTAAATCGAACTTTTTCTCCTTGATTTCCCTCATTTGAGCGGCAGAGTGAAACACAGCGCACCTGCCTGGTGTTGACTTTGTTAATGGAAGCCTCTCTGTTCTCTAGCTGCAGGCTAAATGGAGAAGTTAATTACCACCGAGCTGTGATTATACTGCATGGAAATGTGGAAGTCCAGCCAGCACAGCTCTCCTCGGGAACACACGTCCATGATGAAATGACACATCCGTGTAAAGCAACAGTGACAGTGGTGTTCTTTTGCGATTAGATCCTCATTGCCTTTCTTACATCATTCAAGGTTTTTAGTGAGTTCTTGAGTACTTGGTACAGACTGCTTTGTAAGAATGATATGTTCAAGGTCAATTTGTTGTCCATTAAGACCAATTGTAGTAGAACCCACAGGTAAACTCTCTCTCTCTCCTTCTCCCTCTCCTTCCCTTTCACTGCACACACCAACCTCAAAACCTCTAACTCCACTGGGTAAAAGCGTGGCATGTTCAATAAAAGCAGTAATGAAATTATTCGTCCTTGAATTTGAAGCACGATAAGGTCAAGAGGACCTCAGCTCCTTTCATCTTGATTCCTTTCTTCTTTTTAAAATACTTTGAATGATATATTGTGGTCACTTTGAATAAATATCTGCCACTTAGTGAGAACTGCACGTTATGTAACAGCTAAATTCTCTAGCCTTCAGTAGTGCATTGTTATGATTTTTTTTAATGGTCTCGTACACTGCCTGACCAAAAAATAGTCACATACTAATATTAACTAGCTTTGATTAAAGAGTGTAATTTGTAACATGTGAAAATGATTTCCCAGAACCACTCTTTCACAATTGGAGTCCTGGAATATGCCTTTACCATCAGCGAAGAAAAGCTACGTTAATGTGATACTCTGGTCATTAAGTAGTACATTCAGGTTATCAGCTGACTTCATTTTATTGCCACATAATGTGGCTAAGTCTAGACCTGACCAACTGAAGCAATCACAGATCATAACACTGCTTCCAGACACTTGTACAGTGGCCACTGTGCATGATGGATGCATCACATCATGTGCTTCCCTTCTTCCACTGATGCACCAACAATCTTTTTCCATCGCTCCAAATTGTCCATGCACCCGAGACTGAAAAACTGAAGCCTGTTTCCTGAATAGTCGCACTAACAATTGGTTTACTTATGGCCACAGGGCTGTTTAGTCACAATCCTGTGAGTTTCGTCACATCATTCGTGTGAAAATGCTATTACTTTAACTACTAAACATAGCTATGATTTATATTATCGATTTTTTGAGGCAACTTTACTGAGAGTTTAAGTCATCTCCAATTACAGTAATTTCTTATTTTTTCCAACCCTTATTTTTTTTCAGCCCTGTACCCTTCACTTGTCAATAATGTGTTAAAAAAAGTTCTTTTGTTGCTGTCATTTCAGCAGTATCATTAGTTGTTGTCTTTGCTTGATGCAGGCCAATAATTTGACTTATATGAGAAAAAAACCCACAGGGTTTTTTTTCTTTCTTTCTTTCTCTTTCTTTTTGCCATGTTGTGTTCAGTAGGTAACATGTACATACTGTAGCTTCTCAATGGGTAGAAACCCTTGCACAGATGAAACCCATAGTTGAGTAGAGGTCCTATGTAATAGAATATATGGGAAAGGGTATAAAAGGTATACAGTGTAAGGAAAAAAGATGGAAATATTAAATATTAAACTCACAAGGATTATTGATTAGATCAAATTCATAAATCGTGTTCTGTATTCATATTGAATGAATATTTACAGTACATGAGATATAAAGTGGCAACGAATGATTATTTTCATGCCACAAAATGTTTTACTACACTTTTATCTGTTAATAGTTACATTATATTTCTATATGTCAGTTCCTACGATCCCCTGCGATGGATTGGCCCCCTGTGCAGAGTGTACCCTACCTCGTGCCCCAAGTCTCCTGGATTAGGCACCAGGCCCCCCGTGACCCTAAATGCAGGCTAAAGCGGTATAGACGATGAGTGAGTGAGTGAGTGAGTGAGTGTGTTCCGACGATCACTTCTGATATAGCTGCTGTTACCAGCTCTTCAGTTTTGAAGTATATGACACACTGTACAGTATATAGCTGTGTGTCACGTCACACAGCTATATACAGAGAATCCGAGAGACAATCGGTTCTAAAGACCTTCTTGTCAGAAAACATTTTGAAAGTCCTGACACTAGAGACTCCTTCCAAACATGCTAAAGAAACCTTACACTTTTTTTTTTTTTTTACCATATTAATAATTACAGTAAGTTTTTTTATATCTGTTGAAGTTAAGTGTCTTGAATGCCTTGTTACAGTACAATAGAACAAGGGCATTAATATCTTCAGAGCAATAAGAATAGATAATTCAACAGTAAGATTATAAATACAGTTAATGAGCTGTAAGTCGTGTTAACTCATTGTTTAATTACAGCTAGCTTCCGTTCAAGCAGAGGCTACAGCTGTCCAGCCTTGGCCCTCACATCATTGGTCTGTGGAGCTACAAGTAGCTATTAAGTACTACTAAGTACTGTACTAAGTTGCTAACTACTAATTAGTTTTACTGCAGCTTATCTGCTCATCTTATGCTGGTGCTGTTCAAAATGCAGATTCCTCCTGACCTCAACTCAAACTGATTTTTTTATTAAAAAATTTTTTTTTTTACTTACAAGGCCCACCAGATGGCCTGGCTAAGTGCTTTCATTGGAGAACAGCTGCTACACCTCTTTCTTAATCCAATGAGAAGTGACATGAAAGCAACCAACATCGGCCTTTTCTGAGCTGTAACACATGCAAGTATCTTCATAAATATGTGCATAAACGGAGGCGTATCCAAGCAAACGCTCAACATCTCAACAAAAATTCAGTTTCGTTTCCATGCATGTTCAACAAACTGATTCAAAATGTGTTGCAGGTGAAATAGATTGTGCCATTGTGTAGCTGGATGTTCTGGCCCAAATGATTACCTGACCTGTATACAGACAGAAGAGAAATCAGCAAGACAAAAGGTAGTTTTTTTACACAATCATGCCATGTCCTCTCATAAGGATTATTGCTAGCATTCATTTCCCCTGGGTTCCTGAATTGTGCAGTTCAATCACATAGACTGCTATAAGCTTCAGAAATTCGCCGGAGCGGCCGTTAAAAGGCACAATACTACAATTTTAAATTTCATTGCATTTTAATCAGTGTGCAGCCAAGAGTTCATTAGGACCAGGACTGAATCCTAAGCATATAAGAATGGAATAATGGAGCTGGTAATTAATGCAGGTTTAATCCCAGTGCTTCCCTTAATGGCAGTTTGTGTGTCAGAGGGAGATTAACAACCGCACAAATATTTGCTTTAGTGTATTATAGAATAATTAATATGCATGTTTGTATCCAGTGGAAAAAAAAAACACACACACCTAAAATGTGTAGCATATGTAATTGCAATCTGAAAACACATCTCTCTGATTTCCCTAATCACCATTATCAGCAGTGATCTGTTTTCAATTAAAAGCAGCTCCAACAATGTATAGGTTATTCACTAACTTCTTACTTTGCATACTTACAGTATTATGCATAATACAGTAGTATTGTTATTTTATAATGTGTTCTCTACTGGCATAAGGTCTACATATTCCTACTTACAGTATATAAGGAGCATAATGAAATTATACCGTCTGTCTGTTTAGCGCTGCAGTATTTGCAGCCGTATTTGTATTTCAATTTAAACCCAAAGTAGGTATGGCCTAAACCAGAGAGTTTGAAGTTTTGTTTATAGGACATTGCCATTACTATTTTGTTTGTGCATGGTTATGACATTTTCTAATCCCTTTATGTGGTGCTATTTGAATACAAAAAATATATTTTTTCATCCCCTGAACGTAAAATAAGAAAAAAAAAATTCTTTCATGTTTTTATTGTGTCCTGAAATATCCCAGTCCTGCTGTACAGGACCGTTCTAGTCTAAAACAGATTCATTGATTTATTTATTTATTGATTTATAAAATCCAGACTTTACACACACAAATACCGGAGGCAAGATTTGAAGCACAAGCCCTGGAGGTACTGTACAAGGCAGTAGTGAACACCACCGAGACACCAAGCTTCACCAAAGAGCATCTTTAATTTGTAGCTGCATTTGTGTATTTAGGTTTAGTACATATTGTTGGTTCACTTCAATTAGATTACATCCCTACCCTACAAAGTGTTAGAAATGAGAAATTTGCTTAAATGAAATATCACATGCTCTTTTTCTTGAAAGGGAAGGTCAGTGCTGTCAGTCCATTTCCACTAAAACAACAAGACAAAATTTTAATTATAATGACTTTACACTGTTGGGTGTTATAACACAAACAATTCCACACACTTGGTTTGAAGTCATTGGGAGAGTAGTGTGTTCTACTGTTGAACTGAATGCATCAATGCCATTCATCTCCCAGTAAAACAACACTAGCAGAATATTTGTCTGAGACAAAATAGTCAAACAGCAGGGGTTTTGGCAAGTTTAATGCACCATAGCAATACAAACTGAGGTTTCATTTTCCAAAACCGTAGGCAGAAACATTATTCCGTGATTAGCACCATTTCCAGTGTCTGAGATTTGATTAGCATCAGGTTGAAGGGACACTATCGGCCTCTGTAAGTCTTAATTGACTGGGCATCGAGGAGGAATTGGCAGGGGAGAGTTTAATCCTCGGCTGTGTTTCATCGCGTAGGAAGGAAAGCGGCTGCGGCAGAAAGAGGGATTTACCGTCTCTCTCACCGAGGACTCTATCTCTGGCCTTCAGATTCACTGTCTTTCTGAAGCCTTGCAGGATAAAACCATGACATTTTTTAAAGCCCATCTGCACTGCTTCCACCACCACCACCCATACAGTATTTTCCATTGTTACATCCTTAACAGTTGGGAAATTTTCCATCCCCAGGAGAGTTTGGTTTCTGCATTCTGAAGACTTTTATGTGGGCATGTAAAAATCAATATGTAGCCTAAATTTAGTTTGTCTGAAAAGGGTTCCATTGGGATTGTCAGGGGGTGTTGGGGTGAACGCTGTTAGTTGGTGTGCTCATGTCTGGGGAGCTCGACTGAATAAATAAAACAGCACTAATCTAGTAAAGAGTCTGTGATGTCGAGGATAAAATAGTATGTTTTATTTGATAAAATACTATTGTCTGGCTATGGAGCATATTTAACATAACAAGCAGAACACCAGTTTTCCTACAGTGGCATAAATATACTGTAGGAGATTTTTGAGCAATAGATTAGATTTTATACCTAGAAATGACTAGCTTAAAGGTGTTTGTTTGCCTTTTTTTTTAATTATACAAGATTACAAGGGCTTTAAGGAAAGATTTATTATAATAATTTTTTTTTCTGATAATCTAGTAAGAATGAGAATCAAATCAACATTTTTAAATACTTGACTACATATACCAGTTGGCTATTCATTCACACACACACACACACACACACACACACACACACACACACACACACACAAATAGCAAATGAATAACAAACTAATAGCAAATTCCACATAGAAAAAAGTTAAAGGAAGCAGCAAAGAAAAGATCAATGGTTCCAAAGTCTGTTAAAATTAAAGCAAATAGTTTTTAAAAATGTGTTGATTTTATTATAATTATTTGTACTGCCTATTGCATGTTTTCTGTAATTTAGTGTTTTAATAATTTTGGCAGAAGGTAAACTCTACAGAGAGACTCTAAACACTGTGTGTAAGGCACCTTCCTGTTCTGTCCCTCCAGGCTTTAATGAAGATGGATGCTCTCGCCTTTATTGCTGATGCAGTCTAGAAAGGCTTGTCTCAGTTTTCTAGTGATCCAGCATCAAAATCTGCACATTCCCCCCTCCCATATGTGCACCCACCCACACACACATACAGACACACACAAGCGAAAAGTGCCCATATGTTAACGCTTCCTCTCCCATTTATTTCACAAACACCACCAAATTAACTGCAAAATGAACTAGCAGACACTCAGTAAATATCAATTACAGTGATATTGTCATGTCTGCTCCAGAGGGAGAGATGGACATTTAGAATAGCCGCACCACCCCCATGTTTCCCCCAGAATAAAAAGGGCTTCAGTGGGTGGATGGTGTATGGATCAGACTGGAAATAGCAGTGGGTCACTGTGTGGAGTCAAGTGGACGACTCAGAGAGTCATACTGGTCAACGTGGAGAGGATACTACAGTATAACAATCCCACTACACTGGTCTTTCAGACCAAGCAGCATGGGCAGCAATATAGATTTTGCTACTGATGATCAATTTTTCAGATTTTAAAGTACTTTCATGGAATGTAAAATGATTTAAAGATAGATAACCTAATGAGTCATGCTGGAATAATAACTGTCCTGGGACTCTGTAGATAATGACCTGATGTTGATTAGCTGTTTTTCCCCCCTTTAGCTGTCAAGTTATTTCTCTGAGGGCTCATTGACAGCACAGACTGAGTAATGTGAAGTATTTTTAACTTTGAGTGACATTTTCTTAGTGAAACATAAACTTGCCGTGTATGGGAATAGCATTTTAAAAGCAATTCTATTAAATAACATAAGTGATAAACTGATTTGTTAAAGAGTTTAAAACTTGTAAATCAGTTAGTATGCAAATTTGTTTCTTTTAAATAATCTACTAAGAATTATAATACCAAAATATCTATATGAACTAGAGTGAACACAAATGCAAACTGTATCAATCTACACCAACAGACAAAAGCAAAATCAGAAGTTTGCAGTGTTGCCAACTATTTCCAATGAAAAGTAGCTAAAGCCTGCCCGAAAAGTAGCTAAATTTTGCAAGATGATGTCACACACTAATTTGCATGTCAGTGACATCATCACGTAGTATCTGACAAGCGTAAGACCGTCATGGCTCTACTCTCTGAGGCACCGTGTATTATATTATATTAAAAATTATATTATATATAATATATATTATATTATGTTATATATTAGGGCCAGGGGTAGCTCAGTGGTTAAGGCATTGGACTACGGTTCGGAAGATCCCAGGTTCAAACCCCACAACCACCAAGTTGCCACTGTTGGGCCCTTGAGCAAGGCCCTTAACCCTTAACCGCTCAGATGAGTAATGAGATAAAAATGTAAGTCACTCTGGATAAGAGCATCTGCTAAATGCCTAAATGTAAAACATTACATCCAGATGCACAATAAATGGGTTCTTATTAACCTATTACTTTGTGTGATGACGTCATTGCGTAATCGCAACTCAAAACTACATCTTTATGTAGTGTACAAAATTATTAGTTATATTATTACTTATAATTAATGTTTTCTCAAATTGACTGGCCATCTCAGCAAAAACATAATTTGAAATATGTGACGTTCCTGGCTATTTAGACCTTACTGTATGTAGCCCCACCCCCGTACTCTACTGAGTGAAGCCTGCAGCCACTGCTCTTTTGAGTCACTTTTTGAAAATTGCTAAAAGTAGCCAAATGAATGTTAAAAATTGCTAAATTTGTTGCTAGGTGCTTTTTGGAGAAAAAAAAAGTTGCTAGGGTAGTATGAAAAGTTGCTAAATCTAGCAACAAAATTGCTTAGTTGGCAACACTGGTCAGGTAGGGGCTAGGACAGAGAACACACTACTGTACTGTGTATAGCCAAATAAATATTGGTGGACCATCACATTTTCAAAGTGCAGTGGTTGTTCAAAACTGTTGGAAACAATTTTCTATTGAAAAAAATTATATATATTTGTATGCTGTAGAGTTTAATCTATATGTAGTCTTACAAAGAATGTTGAGTGTTTTTTGCTACTTTGCTAAGAACTGGCTAGCATCTAATAGAATCTAAACTAGCCCTTTTCTTTGCTAATGCCGGATTAGCAAACAAACCTAGAAACACTGACTAGCATCAATTTAAAAAAAAATCTGGCTAGTAAGTCATTTCTAGTTAATTGTAAATGATTTTTTTTTTTACATGTTTTACTTTTGATTAATTTAGGACCTGACTTAAATTAACCACTTAAACACATTTACTGACATAATGTCTAAATATCTTATGTAAAATTTTACTTTTACTTAGAATCTCAGCACTTTTTTGTGGACACAAGAAACAGCAAAACCGTGTAATGAGTACATGAGCTTCTACTTATGTCCTGAACTGAATGAGGGTTTAACAGGAAACAGGTGAAGTCAGTAATCAGGTGAGTGGGAATATAATAATATCTGAACTGGATTCTGGTGTGGTTGTGGTTAGGTTCCTGGATTACTAATGATTTCAAGTGTGAGGATTATCAGACGTAACATTACGACCACCTGCCAAATGTTGAGTAGGTTTCCCTGCACTGTGCTACATCTACAGTGGAACCTCGGCTGCATGTTGGACCTTCAGACCTGTCTTAAGAAAAATGCCGACATCTTGTTTACAGTGAGATAACACAAAATAATAAATGATGACCTATATAGGCTTCAGTTCTTAACAAAGCCTAAGGTCCTCTGAATTACTACAAACTCTCCAAGTACAGTGGTGTGAAAAACTATTTGCCCCCCTCCTGATTTCTTATTCTTTTGCATGTTTGTCACACAAAATGTTTCTGATCATCAAACACATTTAACTATTAGTCAAAGATAACACAAGTAAACACAAAATGCAGTTTTTAAATGAGGGGTTTTATTATTTAGGGAGAAAAAAAATCCAAACCTACATGGCCCTGTGTGAAAAAGTAATTGCCCCCTGAACCTAATAACTGGTTGGGCCACCCTTAGCAGCAATAACTGCAATCAAGCGCTTGCGATAACTTGCAACGAGTCTTTTACAGCGCTCTGGAGGAATTTTGGCCCACTCATCTTTGCAGAATTGCTGTAATTCAGCTTTATTTGAGGGTTTTCTAGCATGAACCGCCTTTTTAAGGTCATGCCACAACATCTCAATAGGATTCAGGTCAGGACTTTGACTAGGCCACTCCAAAGTCTTCATTTTGTTTTTCTTCAGCCATTCAGAGGTGGATTTGCTGGTGTGTTTTGGGTCATTGTCCTGCTGCAGCACCCAAGATCGCTTCAGCTTGAGTTGACGAACAGATGGCCGGACATTCTCCTTCAGGATTTTTTGGTAGACAGTAGAATTCATGCTTCCATCTATCACAGCAAGCCTTCCAGGTCCTGAAGCAGCAAAACAACCCCAGACCATCACACTACCACCACCATATTTTACTGTTGGTATGATGTTCTTTTTCTGAAATGCTGTTACTTTTACACCAGATGTAACGGGACACGCACCTTCCAAAAAGTTAAACTTTTGTCTCGTCGGTCCACAAGGTATTTTCCCAAAAGTCTTGGCAATCATTGAGATGTTTTTTAGCAAAATTGAGACGAGCCTTAATGTTCTTTTTGCTTAAAAGTGGTTTGCGCCTTGGAAATCTGCCATGCAGGCCGTTTTTGCCCAGTCTCTTTCTTATGGTGGAGTCGTGAACACTGACCTTAATTGAGGCAAGTGAGGCCTGCAGTTCTTTAGATGTTGTCCTGGGGTCTTTTGTGGCCTCTCGGATGAGTTGTCTCTGCGCTCTTGGGGTAATTTTGGTCGGCCGGCCACTCCTGGGAAGGTTCACCACTGTTCCATGTTTTTGCCATTTGTGGATAATGGCTCTCACTGTGGTTCGCTGGAGTCCCAAAGCTTTAGAAATGGCTTTATAACCTTTACCAGACTGATAGATCTCAATTACTTTTGTTCTCATTTGTTCCTGAATTTCTTTGAATCTTGGCATGATGTCTAGCTTTTGAGGTGCTTTTGGTCTACTTCTCTGTGTCAGGTAGCTCCTGTTTAAGTGATTTCTTGATTGAAACAGGTGTGGCAGTAATCAGGCCTGGGGGTGACTACAGAAATTGAACTCAGGTGTGATAAACCACAGTTAAGTTATGTTTCAACAAGGGGGGCAATCACTTTTTCACACAGGGCCATGTAGATTTGGATTTTTTTCTCTCCCTTAATAACGTAAACCTTCATTTAAAAACTGCAGTTTGTGTTCAATTATGTTATCTTTGACTAATAGTTAACGGTTTTTGATGAGCAGAAACATTTAAGTGTGACAAACATGCAAAAGAATAAGAAATCAGGAAGGGGGCAAATAGTTTTGTCACACCACTGTATATATATATGTATATATATATATATATATATATATATATATATATATATATATATACTGTAATATCTAAATTACTATAATGATTATATATACTGTATTCTGTATATATAATGTGCATGTATACCGTAGCTGTAATACTTCAATTTCTTTCACTTTTTCCATCAATTTTGTGTTATACATCTCTCTTATATATCTATTATCCTAGAACACACGGAGAAGTAGCATAAAAATGTACATTTAAAAATTGCAAACATGAACATTAATGGAACAATGAATGAATAGGTCATGTACTGTATTATCATTATATTTAGCTTAGAGCTGGAATTACTGCTGATCTATGCTGATATTAACTCCTTCTGACCAATCAGATTCAAATACGCTGTGGTTTAAGTAATATTATATGACTGTTAGTTTGGACCGAGCAATCTGATTGGACAAGAGGCATTCAAGTGTTGGTAATAGATGGTAACAGCACTGGGACATTTAACTACTGTATACAGTATGTATCACTCCATGTTCACAAGATTGTAAACCACGTCCATTGTTAATTCTCCACACCTTTTGGCTACATACTGTACTGTAGTACCGGTAAGGGTTTAAAATGACATTTACTCAAGTTAATTACACTAACTCTCATTCACTAGCTTTAAGCTAGTTCATGGATGGATGTTGGTCGAGCAAATAACTAAACACAAACAAGGTAATATAAATACCCCCCCCCCCCCAAGGTCATGCTGTTGTGCTGAATATCCTACGACTGTATCACTGATGATATCCAGCACAACATGCTGGATGCTCTCATGTGATATTGCTTAAATTGCAGACAATAGCATTTTCTTTTCATTCTCTCTCTCTCACTCACCATCTATACGGAATTGTCCTGTATTCAGGGTCACAGGGGACCTGTCCCAGGAGACTTAGGGCACAAGGTGGGGTACACCCTGGACAGGGTGCCAATCCATCGCAGGGCACACTCACACACTATGGGCAATTTGGGAAAATCAATCAACCTAACCTACATGTCTTTGGAATGTGGGAGGAAACCAGAGTACACAGAGGAAACCCACCAAGCACGGGGAGAACATGCAAACTCCATGCACACAGAGACGGGAATCGACCCTGGCCGGGAATCGAACCCGGACCCTGGAAGTGCAAGGCGGCAGTGCTAACCACTACACCACCGTGCAGCCTTCATGCTCTCCCTCTCACACACACACACACACACACACACACACACACACACACACACACACACACACACACACACACACACACACACACACACACACACACACACACACACACACACACACACACACACACACACACACACACACACACACACACACACACACACACACACACACACACACACACACACACACACACACACACACACACACACACACACAATACTATGCACATGCTTTAACAATGCACACATACCTATCTCTCACTCTTTCTCACTCTAAGAGTGAACAGCTACTGTTTTCTGATTAACCATGAAGGTTCATGAGTGAGGTTAATTAAACTACGAGTCTCATTCCATTTCCCAATTGTGAAACATTTGTTTCCTGTCGAGCAAGGAAAAGAAGTTACAGTAAGTACAAATCAACATAATTAAAAATAATTATTCTGCAATGTTTCATAAAAATCATGGTGTCCTATGAAAAAATCAATATCTAGTGTTTCTTTCCCCTTTATCTTTTTTATCAGGACTGCACACTAAAATAGTAAAAATGTGATAAACTAATTATATTTAACCCCCATCACCAAAATGAAATGAAAGAAAATATTTGCAAAACGTTAAATGTCTGAGTTAATCAGAGCATGCTAATTAAAATTGAACTGGATGATGATGAGCAAATAAGCATACCAGGGCTAGCTTGTCCCTATTTAAAAGAAAAATATTTAGAGTCTTTGTGGAAGCATGCACAACCGCACCACCAAGGGTCTGAGAAAAATGCACACAGCGCTATATGAGGCTGATTTCTTTCTAGCCAAGGCTGTAGAATCATGCAGGATATCAGTGAATACACAGTATATAATATAGAGTATATAAAGGAATACATACTGTAGTATATTTGATCTCTGTTTGGGCTGAAGTCCTTCTTCGTTGCTCCCACGTCCATATAATGTCTGGTAACTGTATGGTATCTTAAAGAAACATGGTATGAATCCATCCATATATTTAGGAACCTCTGTAGACCAACTAGGAATCGTTGAGACCAATGGATTCCTAATGGATGACCATTGTATTTATTCCCTCTGATCAGCATTGACACACATTCACACACTACAGGCAATTAACCTAATCTGCATGTCTTTGGAATGTGGGAGGAAACCAGAGAACCTGGAGGAAACCCACCAAGCACAGGTAGAACTTGCAAACTCCATGAACAAAGACCCAATGCGGGAATTGCACCCAGACTAACAGGTACGAGGGTGAGGGCACTGGTGGCTCAGTGGTAGGTGTTTCGCCTGCCATGCAGAAGGTCTGGGTTCGATTCCAGCCAGTGCCCACACCCCAGCCACTGGATACAGTGCCGGTCCCAAGCCTGGATAAAAAATGGGAGGGTTGCGTCAGGAAGGGCATCCGGTGTAAAACCTGTGCCAAGTTGTAGTGCGGACTGGATAGTCCAGTGCTAACCACTTATCCAGTACAGTATGCCACTGATATAAATCTAGTAGAGCTTTATACGTAGCTATTATAAACACGATAGAATTTGTCTTGTACCATTACTACTGCACCTGACCTCATGCTATCATACAGTACATTACTCAAACTGAATAGATTAATCGAGTTGATTAGAGTTTGTTCCTTACATCTCATATCCTCACATCTAATATCATCATTAACCATCACTAGTGATGAGTATTATTTCTGTTTTAATCTTCATTTTATGGTTGTCCAGAAGAGCAGCTTCACATCAAACTACAAGGGCGTGTCTGCCATCAATAGCTGCATTTGCATATGGCCTAGATGCCTGGCAGATTTATCTCCATCATACAGTAACAGCTTTAGGCAGAGAATGAAAGAGAGAAAGCAAGAAAGAGAGAAATAAATAGTGTAGATTTTCTGGCAGAATTTGAATGAACTCTATGGCAGCTACGATATAATATATTATGTGGCTGTAAATCCGTCTATTTTGTATAAATTATGCTACCATTTAAGAATTGCTGCAGGTTATAGCCTACAGAACAAACACCATATGACTATGCCTATTAATGATGCAGCATGGTCCCACTCGATTAGAGATACACACAGCTAACTCCACATAGTGGAGCTTCAGCAATTTTACTACTGTGAAAATGTAAGATATACGGATGTGTTCAAGTCAAACCGGGACTTTTTGATTGTGCAGAATAACAACACAGTTATGAGAGCATTTCTCTATATAATCCCCTGCTACACTGATGCACTTATCCCAGCATTTCACTAGCACTTAAATACCATCAAGGTAGAAAGTTTTCTCAGTATGCCTGAGCCTTGATTGTACTGCCAGCTGAAATTGCCTCCCAGGAACTCCTTTTATGGCTCAAATATGTGGAAATCACTTGGAGCACTCCCAGAAGAGTTTAGGTAATGTTCAAGCTGTGTTCCTCAATGACTGTGTGTACAGTTCCACTCGCTGAATGTTCATAGGAACGACTGCACTGGGCTCTGAGCCACCTTAGCGTCATTCCTAGATGTATCGCCTGC
Source organism: Channallabes apus (assembly GCA_030522415.1). Classification (NCBI taxonomy): domain Eukaryota; kingdom Metazoa; phylum Chordata; class Actinopteri; order Siluriformes; family Clariidae; genus Channallabes; species Channallabes apus. Next base: position 13,726,861 of record CM060120.1, read on the forward strand.
TTTAAAACATTTGCACCATTTAAATGTTTTATTCCATCTAAGAGTCTCATCACCGCACTGCGCTTGAAGTCTTCAGTAAATATCAATTGGTTTTATGCCTTCATCCACGGGTCCCGGTTTGACTCGAACACCTCAATTACAATGATTACTGCATTTGAAGCAAAGTTTGGAGGTTGTTTTTCCATCAGCTTGTATTCAAGGACAGTTAATGAAGAATTCACAAAAGCAGAGAGCACATGCATATAAGGAGGTGATAATTAGTTTTAGAAAACAACATTTACAGTATCCATTGTGACTTTTGTCAGAAGTGGTAATTTGTCTGTAAAAAGAAAAAAAAAGGAAGGAAAGAAAAAAGTAAATGATGATTAAATTTAATGTCTTGATTTTTTTTACAAGTGACAATTCATGATGCATGCAATGTTCCTATTGTGTTTGATTTTGCAGGCATTACATTAAATTGATATGTGACAAATTGTTGGGCGGGTGTCTACACACTCTCATGTAATAATCTATCATGCAGATAAAGGATAGCAAGGCTGCATTTGGTGGCTATGTTGTCTTATTTGCTTTTAATCAAATAATTTAAAGTGGTTTATTTTTTGTGAAAACAACAACCAAGCGCCAACAACTGATGCTACAGTATGAAGGATGCTAGGGTTTTCTTTTTAGGCATAGACAATAAATTCTCACAACCTACAGTATCCCATAGCAAAATTTGGTTGCTCATAGTGAGCTTTTTCTTGTCTCATGAGACTGAACTGAGCTGTCTCATTACAAGCTCGGCCTTGTCATAACTGAGACACAAAGCGAGACATACTTTTGAGAAACATTTGAGAAATTTGAGATGTACATAAGAAACAGAATTGCATTTGAAAGACCAGCAAATGAGCCATACTGTATACGATCACAATGAGATTAAAATCAGATGAAACAAATTAAAAATATTATGCTTTAATTGAACATATCAAAAGTCCTCAGTTAACAGCATACAGTGTAATAAATGTACAATTCACACAAACAGACACCAGCAAATTCTGACAAATCAAGGCACTAAATGATACAAAAGTTCTTTCTCACCAGCATCATCAGTCTTCTCTTGTGGTGGATGTCCAACAAGTTTGTCCAAAGTCTCCTGGAGTTGCTTAGTATCTAATGGAACAAAAACAATATATATTAAAACATTTGAGATTTTACCTAAACACCATTCAGCTACTCCATTCCCAACTGTCTGAAGGTTGCTAGATGGGCTTGAGCTTGCTTATGGGCTGGTGCTTACCTGACTGATGATGTGGTGCTGGTGGAGACTCCGGAACATTCTCCTTCATTCTTGGTCTCCTGAGGTGGAATGTTAAAGTAAAATGTATATAATTACAGTACTAAGATCACCTTTCCACAAACAAACATATTGATATTAATTTATAGAATATAATGTCTCTAAAGTTACATGTTCTAGTAACTACTGTAAACACTGAACAGTCTATAATAAAACTACTGGTTTTCAAAAACTGGTCATGCAGTAACATTAACTTAGTATTAATAAAAAAGCCTAATAATAATAATAATAATAATAATAATAATAATAATAATAATGTAGCCAGTTGACTGATTTCTACATTAAAATGTAAACTCTAAAACTTTAAACCTCACAAATGTTTGTTACCTAGATATGCTAATCCACATGCTAATCCACCCACAGGTAGCATTTGAATTCCTTTTGCAATTTAAGAACAAACATAAGCTGTGTAAATTTCAGCTAAGTATACCACAGTTTTCTTTTTTGTTTTGTTTTTTTACCAAAGACTTTAAATAAAATTTTAAATTCATTGTGAAAAAGTAAAACCCACCTTCACTGTCAGCTTTTGCCTTCTTGGTCTTTTCTTCATTTTTATCTGTTTTTTTTTTTTTACTTGACACCGAGGCCTGGCGATGAGCTGCACATTCCTCTAACACACTTAAACATTTGCAGGCTTGGAGCATGTGTGGGAGAAATTGTAGAAAATTATGTCTTTATTAGAATCTATATGTACTGTAGGCTTAATTGGGATGGCCATGAAATAAATGTATAATCAAAAATAGGTTTGATCTTAAATGACAAGTGTATACAGAAATCACTGAACACAAACATTATCTCATTGCTTCACTTCTAGATAAAATATATTCTGTAGATTATGTTTTAGTTCTTTATTGGTAATGACATTTCTACAGAATGTAAAGTAAGATTGCCATTTGCCAGTTTAATATTAATAAATTCATTAAGGTGGACACATTTGTAAAAGATTAGCCATGTTGATGAACTAGGGACAGCCTGCGTGTACTGTACGATAATATACAGTGGTGTTAAAAACTATTTGCCCCCCTCCTGATTTCTTATTCTTTTGCATGTTTGTCACACAAAATGTTTCTGATCATCAAACACATTTAACTATTAGTCAAAGATAACACAAGTAAACACAAAATGCAGTTTTAAAATGAGGGGTTTTATTATTTAGGGAGAAAAAAAATCCAAACCTACATGGCCCTGTGTAGAAAAAGGAATTGCCCCCTGAACCTAATAACTGGTTGGTCCACCCTTAGCAGCAATAACTGCAATCAAGCGTTTGCGATAACTTGCAACGAGTCTTTTACAGCGCTCTGGAGGAATTTTGGCCCACTCATCTTTGCAGAATTGTTGAAATTCAGCTTTATTTGAGGGTTTTCTAGCATGAACCGCCTTTTTAAGGTCGTGCCACAACATCTCAATAGGATTCAGGTCAGGACTTTGACTAGGCCACTCCAAAGTCTTCATTTTGTTTTTCTTCAGCCATTCAGAGGTGGATTTGCTGGTGTGTTTTGGGTCATTGTCCTGCTGCAGCACCCAAGATCGCTCAGCTTGAGTTGACGAACAGATGGCCGGACATTCTCCTTCAGGATTTTTTGGTAGACACTAGAATTCATGGTTCCATCTATCACAGCAAGCCTTCCAGGTCCTGAAGCAGCAAAACAACCCCAGACCATCACACTACCACCACCATATTTTACTGTTGGTATGATGTTCTTTTTCTGAAATGCTGTGTTACTTTTACGCCAGATGTAACGGGACACGCACCTTCCAAAAAGTTCAACTTTTGTCTCGTCGGTCCACAAGGTATTTTCCCAAAAGTCTTGGCAATCATTGAGATGTTTTTTAGCAAAATTGAGACGAGCCTTAATGTTCTTTTTGCTTAAAAGTAGTTTGTGCCTTGGAAATCTGCCATGCAGGCCGTTTTTGCCCAGTCTCTTTCTTATGGTGGAGTCGTGAACACTGACCTTAATTGAGGCAAGTGAGGCCTGCAGTTCTTTAGATGTTGTCCTGGGGTCTTTTGTGGTAATTTTGGTCGGCCAGCCACTCCTGGGAAGGTTCACCACTGTTCCATGTTTTTGCCATTTGTGGATAATGGCTCTCACTGTGGTTCGCTGGAGTACCAAAGCTTTAGAAATGGCTTTATAACCTTTACCAGACTGATAGATCTCAATTACTTTTGTTCTCATTTGTTCCTGAATTTCTTTGAATCTTGGCATGATGTCTAGCTTTTGAGGTGCTTTTGGTCTACTTCTCTGTGTCAGGTAGCTCCTATTTAAGTGATTTCTTGATTGAAAAAGGTGTGGCAGTAATCAGGCCTGGGGGTGACTACAGAAATTTAACTCAGGTGTGATAAACTACAGTTAAGTTATGTTTCAACAAGGGGGGCAATCACTTTTTCACACAGGGCCATGTAGATTTGGATTTTTTTTTCTCCCTTAATAACGTAAACCTTCATTTAAAAACTCCATTTTGTGTTCAATTATGTTATCTTTGACTAATAGTTAACGATTTTTGATGAGCAGAAACATTTAAGTGTGACAAGCATGCAAAAGAATAAGAAATCAGGAAGGGGGCAAATAGTTTTTCACACCACTGTAACTGGTGGTTGGATTTTTTTTTTTAAATAAACAAGCTAGATTTCGATTTCGATTTTTTTTCTATTACAAAGCAATTTTTTTTATTGTAGATGGCACTGTTTGTCAGAGAACCCTAGCCCTTAAACCAAAAGCATTTTTAGCCATTCTTTGCAATATGTTTGAATAAATATACTGTATATGAGTCAGAATTGTGCAATATAGAGTGACATTTTTTCAGCAGAATATATTCTTCAATATAAAGAACTAAATTTTATTTCATTATAACTAACTATACACACATGACTAAGCAAAATTTTTTAAATGAATGGATCTTATCAGAACATATCAGAAAACCCAAATGCACAGTTTACAATTACAGTACTGTGTACTTTATTTGTGAGAAACTGCTTTGGTGGAACAAAAAATATGTGAGTCGCACACAAGACAAATATGAACTATCTCTGAGATTTAAAGGCAATGAGCCATATTTGAGACACATTTGAGAAGATTGAGAAAGCGGCTAAAATCTCATTCGAGTCTCAAAGACGGCTCATTTCTGTCTAGGAGACAAAGAAGAGATTAACATGAGATCTCATCTTGGAGTTTCTTTGCTATGGGATTGCTGACAGTTGAGAGTTCCTTGATGGTGGTAAAATGCTACTACAGTATAACAGCATTGTGACGTCTTGAACACAATCAGTTGTGACTGACGAGAAACTTGTGAGCTACTGCAACAGAAATCATACAAGTATTAATAAGTGGATTAATTTCTAATGAATTCATTGCCTTTGGAGAAGTAACTAGACCCAGCCAACACAGTCCAATCAAAGTAGAAATCACACAAAGGTAGACTGATTGAAAGAGCAAGCTAATAACAAGGGCAGCTTTTCTGTTTATCATGAATGATATTAAGAAGAGACACACCATGACTTGAATATAGATTCAAAAGACTTCATGTTTCACTTCTTGAATACAAATTTGAAAAAAACAAAAAAAAAAACAAAAACACAATAATCAATTATGTTACTTCTTAATCTTTCCATGAGTGTGTTCCTACAGTTCCTAAGCAATTAGCTGTAATTTCTCTTTATTTTGCTTCCAAAAAGCCTTATTTAATTTAAGTAATTTTGAGGAATAGTTTTGAGGCTTCCTGGAGGACTTTTCTGCTCTCATTTTCAGTCCAGTTTCTGTACCTGACCAGTTTCAGATGAATGTTTTTTGTTCGTTAAGCCACATATTGAAATAAACTGAATGAATGCTGAGTAGTTGGAACGGATGAGACACTTTAGACACTTTTGCATTAAATGTTTGTACCCATTTCTTGAATTTAATATCTCACTCATTCTGTAGCCAATCCATCACAGGGCAAACAAGCACTCATACACTATGGACAATTTAGAAAAGCTAATTAGCCTAATATCTCTTTTGAAGATACCAGAGGCAGAAGGCAACCAGAGTACCTGGAGTAAACCCAACATGCACAGCGAGAACATACCAACTTTATACACATACACACCTGAGGCAGGAATCGAACATTTGACCATGGGGATGTGAGGCCACAGCGCAAAACATTATGCCATTGTGCCGCTAGTAATTTAATCTAATTAATGTAATTTATGTATGTATTATGTACTGGTATATGAAGAATGACGGGTGGCACTGTGTGAATATCTATATAGCTAGATATATAGCTACATATTTTTTATTCTTTTTTAGTTTGCCTTGTTTGCCTACACTAAAAAGACTAAAAATATATATATTTTTGCCTTAAAATGTAAAAATAAAAGTTTGTAAATGTACTATAGTTCTATTTAATTGTGTCTATTTAACATAACCACATAGTTTTTTACTATTATTTACCATGAGTTATTTTTTTTCTCAGCATACATATTTTGCTTGAGTGAAAATGTTTGCCCTTCATTTAAATTGATTTAGGAATATTTTAGTGTATATAAATCACAGGCACTATAAGAAAGAGCTGAAATGTTTTTATAATACTGTAGTAATGCTGAATAATGATTTTTTTGTAGCCCTTGTTTTCATTCTGGTGCCAAGCCCTCACTGCTATCAAGTGATTCTGAACAATGTCAAATTATGTTTAAAATCATTAGGTTTCATGAACTGGAGAAGAAAATACGATAGGACTAGAGACAATGCAATAGTTTAGAGATGTATTAAATTTACCAAAGCTCAAGAGTAGAAACTGGACCATGCAAATAACTCGACTGAACTCCACATTGAACTCAGTCGGGACGGGTTAACAGACTATTGATTACCCACTGAACTTTAAATGAAAACTATTAGCAATGTTTAGGATTAGTCGATGGTCTGATTGGCTGAGTCACCTGACATGTTGTGGATAATCTATAGATAGTCCGTGACTGTTGGTAGAATATCTACATTGGAGAACCCAAATCATTTCGCCTCATTATAGAAATTACTGTAAAGGTATTTGTAAAGACTATTTGTCCTAATAAGCAAGGGTAAATGCATGCAAACCAAACCCTCCATGATGCAAAGTTTCAACATGATTGAATAACGCTGTTATTGCAAAGTTGCACCGTGTGCACTAAAGGTCCTTCCTGCAGTGTTTTTGCCCCAACAGGAGGTAAAGCAATATTCTGACTGCACTGTTCTCACAGGAGTATAAGGTCAGAAAGGGGTCGAGTGCAGTTCGGTCAATTCTTTAATAGAGAAATGACGTATGTGGCACTGAGGATTCGGCTTGCCTTTCCAATGCCTTTGACGACGTGACATAGGCGCAGTAAGAAATCAAGCAAAACATGGCATTTGAAAAATGTTTTAATAATAAATAAGGTGGGAAATGACATGGTTTATTTTATTCTAATTAGATAAGATTATCAGTCATGAAAAGTTATGGCTGACAATTTAAAGCAGTTGTACTTTTTTTTCCTTTAACATAGTAAACACCAAACAATGATGGACAGCACAATTATTGTTTTTTTTTTCTTTTTTTTCCAGAGAACATATTCTCACACACATTGTTCATCAATTGAAAACAAACAAAAAAAAGTACTGCAATAGCATGGATTCAAACCAAACCGAAGCAGCTGTGTGCTAGGTGGCCCCAGCGGTGCTTTGCACTACCACAAGAACCCCTAGACCAGGTTTTCCACCCTCCCCATCCCACAACGATGTCCACGTCACTTCTATACAGTATAGACAGAGTTGAGCCTGCAGCGGGACAGATGAAGCGCCAGAAGGCTTGCTGTTTGGTTGTGGCCGACAGTCTTCTTATAATTACAGTGCACACCTCGTTCTGGGATGATCACTTCTCAACACAAAATGGAGAGGACACTCCTAATCCAAGCCTTCTAGATCGAAAAAAGAAATCGCCCATTGCACATTTTCTTGTTTCACCCTCATTTAAGTGCATTTGTCTCATCAAACGTAACGTCATCGCTGGTAATGAGATGACAGGTTGCCACTCCTGGGTCTATCTCTGTTCAGGTATATCACCATTCCACTGCTTGAGCGAGACCCAAGGCGGACACCCCGATTTCCGTCCGGTTCATTCACGCAAATGAAATGAAGCAAATTAGCTAATCTTCTTATCCGATCTCGAACACCATGCTCAATGAGACACCACTTATTGCGCTCCTCATATAATGCGGCGCGCTTCATAGCTAAGAATGATTTTAAAAATAAATGTTTAATGATTGTGCTTTTGAAACCAAAGACAAAAAAAACAGAACATACATTAACAATAACAACATCAACTAACAAAATGACAACAGTGCATTGTTAAAAAAAAAAAAAAAAACAATAAAAAAAAAAATCAAAAAGAATCAAACGGCAGCACTTCTTTCAATGATTTGGTAAATTTACAATCGCAACCCTCATGCCCGAGTTTTCATTATCAGAAAATACGTTTGGAGAGCAGTGAGAGGGAAGACCATATTGAAGTACTGTATCACAGTATGAGTGAAGAGACCTCTCTTTGTACTGACGATGGTCCACTGCTCCCACTTGCAGTTTCTATTACACTCACACCGGCGGATTATAAAGATGATGCTCCTGTGTGGGAACATCACACCTTTCCACAAACTTACACCAGTCAATGGGGTTTTAAAGCAGAATAAATCGCCTACTTAAAAAGAAACTCGAGAGCATCCAGTTTTCCCTCTTGCTCACACGGAAAAGATTAAATATTGAAGCAGATTGAAAAAAAAAAAGGAAAAAAAACAAAGAAAAACATTAACCATTGGTCATTTTTTTTCACCTATAAGCACAGAACAGATCATTTACATAATTGTGAATGACTGTAGATGGTCTGAATCGTGTACGGTGCACAGTTCGATGATGATTCTCCACTGAGATCCTTTTATTCTTCCTCATCCTGACTGGATCCTCAACTCTCCAGCAGCTGTTGAAAAATAGCGAGATGTCAATTCCTTTATGTAAAGATATCACAAGTAAGATAAGTTAATTTAAGGGGTCTGGAAACACCAAATAAACAACAAATCAACAGTAAATAAACCCTTTAGCGGTGCGTGCTGGACTCCAGTTCCAAATCAGCAGCATAATGAACCACGGCAATTTACGCTAATTTGAGTTTGATATAAATCCTTTTCTAATTATCTTGGTTATGGTGGAAATGTTGCCAAAACCAGGCAGAAAATTTCAGATGGTGATCTGGGAATTTCATTTGTTGATTAGAGACGGTGTTAAGACTAATTATTGCTGTACTACTACATGCTTGGGAAATCAAGTTTGGGTTTATTAAACTCAGAAACACATTCTGCCTACAAAGGTACCCCTGAGGGTTTTCTCGAAATCAACATCAGATAATCAAGGTGGGGAACTACATGCAATTTTATTTGCAAATTCAAATAATAGTACTTAGAATTATGGGTGAAGTAGATGGTACAGTTAGGAAAAAAAAATCAAGTTTTAATTAACACACTAGCCACACAGCCACACATACAGATTTCAGGGTAATAATGATGTTAAATTACAATTGCTGAAAAATAAAACAATGAAAACAACAATAAATTTCCCGCTTGTAAGACAGCTCTCCCCTGTTATATGTCAGTTACCATCCAAGGAGGATGAAGGTCATCACTTGCTTCCTTTGAGACAACTGAAGCCAGTCAAATGCATCTTTTTTAAATGATGCTCATGATGTAACAGGGCAGAGTAACACACTCGGAGGATAGCGTTATTCGACCCCTTTCACATACACAAGCTGACAGATAATTGCCAAGTTCTGCTGTGATTGACAAGCTGACAGAATGCCTGTCTCTTCAACCCAAAGAGCCAGTCTTCCTCTCTTGGCACTTTAAAAACTAGTGAAAATGATTAATGCATCCTTATAGATAATATATATTATATAATTTCTACCCATGTTATTAAACGTTATAAATTGTAAACCCTATAAAGTTAGTTCCATAATATTCTACTGTATAGTGGAACATTATATTCCAGTTATATAATGTTCCACTATAGAATATTATTGTTAATGTTATAACCATTAAAGATATCTATATTACTTAATGTACTGTACTGTATCAGAATTGTTTGTTTCCAAATAATATTTTTTCCAGATAAAGTATTTGTGAGTGAAGTAATCGTCAGCATCCCACCTCTAATTCTTCCTCCTGGTGGGAAAAGGCTCCCAAACTTGTGAGCCCTGTATCATTGGGGTTCTTGCGGCCTCCTGAGCCTGCCTCCCCTCGCCGGCGGCCCCCAGAGCCCCGGGACGAGATTGAACTAGAGGAACTGGGAGTCTCCCTCTGACCCTGTGCTGTAGGGAAAGATGGCCTGTTGTAAGGCGGAATGTCCTCTGCAACTGCACACACAGCAAGGACAGAGAACCATGAAGGCATGAAGGCCACGCAAACCCCCGGAAGCCATAGGATAACAGTGGAATACAAGTAATAGCATGCCGTATTCACCTGCGGGTTGGCGTGTTTTGCCAGCACCTTTTCCTCCATGTGTGTTCCGGAGCTCCCCCCGTCGCTCGGCTGAGGCCTCTCTTGTCCGGTAGCCGCCGGCACTTCCCCGCCTGTCTCTGGACTCTCCGCAGCCCATCCTGGGCAACGTTGCACCCCTCTCTTCATATCCACACCTGGAACCTTGATTGGTTGTCTTCATTCCAACAGAGGAGGGGCTCAGGGGCATCACTGGCTCTGGATTAGAGAAACAGATAGAATTTTTTTTTTATATATATACTGATGTTGTGGTAGATAATTTGCCAATCATGATACGTGAGCATCATACCATCTGTATATTCGTCTAGTTGTTGTTGTTGTTGTTGTTGTTGCTGCTGCTGCTGTTGGCTCTGGTGACCAGCTGCATGCTGCTTGTGCCTTTTGTGTGGTTTCCTCTGCATCACTGCAGTGCTCATGTTGCTATCTGTAGACACTGGGCTACTGGGACGGTGGCCAATGTGGTATCTTTGGCCTTCAAGGGAGACAAAAGCATGTCAGTCTATTCCTGCACCAAAAGACCAAGCCGACCAAGCCGAACTAGGCCAATTTTACCTTCTTTGACCTTGTTCACACCTGGTCTGGTGTTTTTGAGTATCCAGATTGTGCATTATACAGTACACATGCATTTGGAACAGGTTTAAACCTGGTCGCTTAACCTCTTCAGAAGCTCTGAGTCAATGTTAAATACATCAGTCACTACATGCCAGACTTGACCAAGAAAACTCCTCCCAGTACATTACATCATAACGCAATGCCAAGAAAACAGAGGAATGGATTTCTGTAGTGGTACTGCCTTTCTCAAGTGGGTTCCTCTAGTTCATATAGCAGCTCGTAAACTTTTGGGTGTATAATTAAATGGGGCATGAGGCATTCGAAAACTGGCGAGCGGTGGAATGTAGTGGCATGTATTTATTGCTGTATTAAACAATTTAAACAGACATTGTCTTTGAAATACTGAACAGCACAGTTGTTCCGGGGAATTAAAAAGACAAGAAAATTTGATGCAGCAGTTGGTTGTCTAATGCTTTTGGATATAATGCAGGATGGCCAATCAAACCTTATTTTTCCGATGCAACTTTGTCCTATACATAGATAGACAGATCCAACTCAACTGTCACCGCACCGTACTTATGATAACTATGCAATGTCACTCAATATTAGAATACTAAGATGCTAGAAATAGTCTTATGTCAAGTGCTACACTCATTCCTGTGACTCACCGCCTCTTCCAATGTCTTCAAGCCCTGCCCCTGGATAGTGGGCCACTCGCAGCCCAGCATACTCAGCCGCTGTGGCGACAGCCTGGGCAAAATCAGCATCAGTGAAAAAAGAGCCATCGGAGGAGCTGATGGCGCTTGAGCGGCCCGACGAGCCGTTGTCTTCCTCGGATGCCGATCCCCAACCGTTGATCATTGACCCGGCGACAGAGCTCTCCAGGTCACCCGTGCTCGAGGCTGGAGTCTGCTCCAGACCCCTGTGCAGATGCAGCCGGCGTGATAGATGACCCTGCTGCTGCTGGATCTGTTGCTGAGGCTGGAAGTGGGATCCTTGGTGATACTGGTACTGCCTCTGACCTGACTCGCCATCTGTGAGATCGCATTCTTCGTCATCGCCATCGGTATAGGCGTAGGTGCGCGAGGGCGAAAGGGTCTGGGGTGGAGGAGGGGGGCTCGTCGCTTGCCGCCTGAGAAGAGGAACACGTTTCATCAGCACTTATTGTATAGTTTAATATGAGACAATATATAGACTCATAATCATTAAAGCACGCAATAGAGTACTGGAAATGCAATCGTAATAAAGGTATGTATGAGCCCTGGCATCATGTGGAACCAAACAAAAGAATTGCATATTGGGTGGTTTTTACCTTCATAAGGGAGGGAATTAGGTGGTCGGATATGAATCGCGCCAGGCAAAAAAAAAAAAAAAAAAAGCCACATCATTAACAGAGTTTATTGAATGCGCTGAGTTTTATGTTCATTTCTTCATATTCTGTAAATGATTTATTCTGGTGAGGGTTGCTGTAGTTTAATTGACTAATTTGTTTATAGTTTGGAAACAGAACCTAGTTCATTAAAAACTATCACATGCAGGTACAAACAAAAATAATTACCCGAGGAGCGGGTGGGAGTGGGATTTAAAAAAAAAAAACAAAAAGGAAAAGAAAAGGCAGTCATGTGAACGCCTCCACATGACACCATGCCGGAATACCTTCCTTCCAACATGACTGTTGATCAAATTTATGCACCGCTACAGCTGCTCTGCTCAATTATAAATAACATTGTGAAGTGTTTTTGTAATTCTGGAGTGATGAATCATGCTTCACTGTCTGGCAGTCTGGCAGATCAGTCCGGAATTGGCAGAAATCAGGACAATGTGACTCGCCTCAAAACATAACTCCAATTGTAAAGTGTGATGTATGACAAATAATGGTGGATTTTTTTTTTTTTTTTTACATATACTGTAATACTACAGCAGGGCGCAAAAAAAAAAAAAAAAAGTCGTCCCAAAAACACTCCAACCATTAAATGAACTTTTGGAAGGAATTCGATTAGAGTTTGCAGGACACATCTAATCGTCGGCGGACGGCGTCTTTATGCGATGACTTTCCGGAAGTTTGATCGTGTTTAAAGTAATCCAGTGTTGTTCAGTCTTGACCCAGTGGATCAGTAACACACAAGTCATTTCCTTTGAAAAGAACAAATAAATCTTTCTATTCTGAGAAGTGTCTCCACTTCCATGTAAACATGGAAGTGTCTTATCTTGTATGGAACCAGACTTACTTTTTGCGTTCTCTCATGCCTGTCTCATCCTAAGAATTTGCATATTTTATATATTTATACATTCCTAGGCTTCATTATAAGTGAATACGAAAAAAAAACATCTCGAAATCCCCATTTAAAGTAATAACCCTTTCCTTGTGTTGTGTCGTATTTATTGTGTTATCCTCGATGCACTGCGTATACTGCTTCACACGTTCTATTTATTGTCTTAATCTTATTGTCTATTTGCAATTCATGTTGTTTTGCTCTTCACTCTTGTCACACTGTGTAACGTACCACACCATGAAACGCTATTTCATTCCACTGTATACTGTATGTGTATATCGCTTAAATGACACCACAGCTCTTTACTATCTACACTCAATTCTGCGGATGATGTGGATAGACACTTAGGTTGAAAAACTGCCTCTTGTGTTCCTTTACTGCAGATGATCCGGTGTTATGAGTGCAGTACCTGCGATCGTCCTGGGTGATGTGCAGCTCTCCCTGTGGAGAGGGAGTGAGTGTGACTGTGGACTGGTGGCTGTAAGACATTCCCGCAGGTGAGGACGGTGTCCCTCGAACAGGTGGAGTGGGGCACCTGACCAGATTCTCCTGCTCTTCCTCTTCCTCTTCTTCCTCCGTCTCCCCTTGGTGCAGGTACATGCGGCTCGGAAGCTTTTGTGGGTCTGGATCAAAACTGCAGGGATACCGAAACCAGTGTTTGAGCTCTTGCCTTACTGTAAGTATTGGAACTGACTTACTGCATGTGTGTGTGTGTGTGTGTGTGTGTACCTCTTATCCATGGGCTGTAGGTAGTCCTCAGAGCTGCGGCTGGTAGGGGGGTTGATAGGAGGTGGAGGAAGAGGCTCGGCCCAGTTCACCGCACTCTGTTTGGACAGTTTAGGGGTGCGAGTTCCTTTTTTATGATTTTGACTCCCTGAAGCAAAAACAAACGAAAAAACAAACAAACAAACAAACAAACAAACCAGTAAATAAATAAATAAAGACACTTCCAAGTATCCATGGTTAGATAGTTTTTTTAATTATTATTTTTAATGTAAGAAGCGTGAAAGAAATTAAATCCTCAGTAAGTAAGCCTTAGCGTTTCTTATTAGTCTCAGTTGATGTCGACTTCCTTAAACTTTACTTATCCTCGAGCAATATAACCATCAGAGTTACCATCATTTATAGGACCCTTATGCTCTGAAAACTAAATCCTCAAACATGACTAAACCGTTTTTTACTTACTGTAACTACAGTACAGTAACTGAATTACCGTTGAAGGACATAAATATAACCATCCATACAAACAAGAAAGCTGTTCACTTTGTTTTCTCTTTCAGTGGCTGAGCAGTTATTAATTATTAATATAAGAATCATTACTGGAATTAAAGCTTTCGACTTTACACCCACTAAAAACATTATTCCAATTTCTTTTCCTTATAAACAGCATTTAAACTACTATGGCAATTGAGTTATCAACTAATATACCTAAGAACCCAGGCAAAATCCCACTCTTCACACTAGGTCTTTAATTTGAATCCCAGCCGTGACCGCCCACATGGTTGCTGTGATCGCGTGTGTGCTTGCATCATACCCGATGTGCTGTTGCTGGCTCTGTCAGAGCTGTGGTAGGACCCTGCAGAACTGTGCTCATTTGCCTGGTTATAGGGAATGGTGGCAGGCAGACCAACCTCACCGCCTCTGTAATGATCTGAGGATGCAGGATAGAGTAATAATACTGACACTCCAAAAATATAGAATTAAAACTGCAAGATTATGATGTACGCTTGAACACACTCACCCTTGTTCAGCCTGTTCTGTTCCATAACGTTGAACTGTAACTGGGACGGAAGCTCTGGCGGTTTGGGTTGCTGCGGCTTCCAGCGCTTGTCACAGAAGTCACCAGGCCCTGCGCCGCTGTTCTTGCTCATGATGTTTGATTGGATGAGCTGGGTGGTTGCATAAGGAGTGGGCTCATATGGCGTAGGTGGGCTGCCTCCGGGCCCCATGTAGCACATGCTGGGGTTGTTGAAGGTCTTCATCTCGTTGAGTTTGTTCGAGAGGTCTACATCGCTGTACACAGCTGAGTCGGAGCCTATCAGGACTCCTTGCTTATTGTCCAGTTGGCTGTTGTAGTTAGCAATGCAATCAGCTGAGAAAAAGAAAAGAAAAAGGAAAAGAATTGAAAATGTATGGAAAATGTGTGTAAACTTTTGGCCTGATGTAGATTTTACATTTTGTTAATATTGTTTTAGTGTACAATTGATATGTTTAATACTTTAGCTGATTATTTTTCCAGTAACAGCATGCCACGAAACGCTTTACCGCAATAAGTGGCAAAGGTCAGCCTTTTCTTTTATTGCTAAAACATCATGCTTGAAACAACAAATCTCCAGTTACCATTTATAGTATATAGTGGAATGTCTGCAAAACAAGCTGGTTCCTATTATTACTACCATTATAGTAGCTATAAACAATTGTTCCTTCAATTACCTAATGGTAATAAGAAAAAAATACAGCTTGTCCGGTAACTGTGAAACCGCAAAGACCTCTTCAAAGCCCTGGAAGTTGTGGCTTTTCCTCTGACCCTGGAAACTCTTTTAAAAATGTCCTTAACAGGCTTGTTTTTAACCACTCGGCCACTATCATCCGGAGATCGCGAGTTCGATTCTCTCAGAGGGGCGGGATGAGAGGTACTTAGTGCCAATCAGGGGCGTCTGTGAGCTCACGCAAGCGGAAGGAGCGGATAGCACTGTCCTC
Source organism: Channallabes apus (assembly GCA_030522415.1). Lineage (NCBI taxonomy): Eukaryota > Metazoa > Chordata > Actinopteri > Siluriformes > Clariidae > Channallabes > Channallabes apus. Next base: position 13,742,237 of record CM060120.1, read on the forward strand.
CGAGTGTGTTACGTCGCACCCAACGGTGTGTGAGCGAGCAGTTCGAAAAGATGCGGTGGGCTGCCGTCACGTGGTTCGGAGAACCCTCCCGAGTGAGTGGTAGTAGTAGCTTAATGTGGGGGCCCCCTAGTGACGGGGAGGAATTGGATACGACTAAAATTAGGGAGAAAATATGTGGAAAACCCCCCCCCCCCCCCAAAAAAAAAGGATATACAGTAGTATAAACACCTTCTGACCAATCAGAATGGAGAATTTAGCTGTAATGAGAAAATGTGTGAGAAAATTCTCTCATATTTAGAGCATCACTGTTTTTCACTTCCTTGAATGGGAGAGACGGATGGACTAACAAGCTTTCATTTGTCAATGTGGAACAATTGTGGAAATGCACAGCAATATGTTCTGCTGCTTGGTTCATTGCTCTCTTTATTGTTTTTGTTTATAGACACATTTTATACTGAGTGAAAATTTAGATGGCACCACAGTGCCTTATTCAGAAATTGATAAATGTACAGTATATCTTATCTATCTTCAGCTGCAAGATTCTGTGATTATTTAGTCTGACGGCAGTCTATAGTCTTCCCTGTTCCAACTGTAGGTAGGGCACATTTACATTACATATATTCCCATACCTCCATATTATGCATCACCTCTAGACCTTCATTATTATATATTTTTATATTAGCCTTTTTTTTGTATTTGCTCATTAATAGCCCTAACTCTTGAGTGATTTTGTCATCTTAAAGTTAATAACGTTCCACAGCGTGTCTTGTACTCTGGTCTGTCTCCAGTCTATCTATATTTAGCATCACAACCTTCAAGTCCCACTGTTGCGCAGGGCAGCATGCATCAATGAAACACTATCATGATACAATTACTTGATGTTATCTCCAGCAGCAGAGGAGGAAGGCTGTCATAGTAAAACTTTTATGAATCCACGTGAGCACAGATGGGCAGGATAAAGCACGGCACAGTCAAGGACATGTTTTTTTTTTTTTTTTTCTGTTTCCCCACAAAGTACACAAGCAGGGATCGATCTTGGTCTTTCTACCTGAGCGGACTGATAGATCTGAGTAGCTAAAACAAACAACCGGAGCTTCCATAAAATGAAGCCTGCTTTATTGCAGGAAGCCAATTAGACTGATGTTGGCTTTGTGTCCTCCTCAGCGTCTTTCCACGGCGGACTAATTGCTTCAGAAGAGTTTCGAAAGGCACTAAAGAGGGTTCTTTTCCAATAATCCAGATGTACATAATTATGTAATGTATGCAATATATTATATTGTTGTCTTTATCTAATCATAGTGAATGTTCTTCTGGCTACCTGATCAATTACGTACTGTAGTCCTGCAGGCTCACGACTTAAACCAGAAAATAGCTGATTTCTAATATGGAGCTACTGTAGTATAGTCTGCATAGAATAAATCTGGTGTAATGTGACTGAAGAATCCACAGAAAGGAGTTTCCTTAAAGAACACCTCAAGCTGACAGCTCCCAATAGACCCGATAAACTGGGCCATGGTCAGTAAGTAAAGGAAATTGGGTGTGTAATACATTACATGATAAATGTTTAACATTTGAGTTGAACAGTGCATTGGTTTAAAACATCACCTCAACAGGATTTCAAGGCTTCTGGCTCAAGTGTAAGCAGTATGGCAGGGACGGCAACTGCAGCATATGATGTACTGTACGAGTCCTTCTCGTACAGTACAAATAGCCCTCATGCTGCTCAGTTTAACCGGAACCGAAATCGTTTCTGTCATGTCCGTCCCGTCTCACACCTCTACACCTTTCCATACTCTCAGTAGACTGCCTGCTTGGCGTATTTGCAAGCATCATACAGTAGCTTCCTGTTCTTGTTAAGCTCTGTGCATTTTCACCTGTCTTTTGTTTCTCACCTCTTCAATAGAGAACCATCATTGCTGCAAAACCAAATGTCCAGGATCTGATCCAAGTCCTCCTACACACCTAGTCCCTAACCTGCAGAATGCTTTAAAACACAAAACAACCAACCTAACACACTTATCTTGCCTGAAACTCAACGTGTTGGGTTCAATCCAATGGACTTTCTGACTACAATCAGGATGGAGGATGCGGATTAGGTCCAACTTCATAGGTCTTTTGACCTGTAATGAGGACTTCTAACCGTATTTGAGTTATGTCTTCAATGTGTCTTCAGTTGAAATTCATACGGTCCTCCCTTCACTGTTCCGACTAGCACATACTTGTCTTCCAAAACATCTAAACCAAGCATTCAAATACATATTTCATTCTTTCACAGCTTAAAACATATGTGCACCAGGAGATCAGGTTTCGACATTGATTGATTTAGAAGTATTGGGTTTTAGGAGAGAATTAAAAAAACCTGTTCGAGCAGTAGCTTGAGAAAACATTTTCCAATACGCACTTACTCATTCTCTATATTGCTTATCCTGTACAGGGTCATGGGAGGTCTGGAACCTATCCCAGGGGACTTGGGACATGGGTTGCAAACTGAATGGGGAGCCAATCCATCAGAGCACAAGCCTGCTCACAACCACACACTCTTTTACACACTACAGGCAATCTGGAACCACCAATTAGTTTAATCCACATGTCTTTGGACTGTTGGAGGAAACCGGAGCACCTGGAGGAAACCCACCAAGCACGGGGAGAACATGCAAACTCCATGCACACAGACCGGACTCAAACTCTCAGCCCTGATGGTTCAAGGCCACAGTGCCAGTCACTATGCCACCCATGTGCCGCCCATTTTTCTATAGTCCTATTGAGAAACTCTAAATGCTTGTCCCTCTGGTGGGAGGTTAACCCAATTCGAAAGCTAAGAACCATTAACTCTGCAAACAACCCTTGGGGAAGACTCTTCTAAGGGAGCATTATAATGTAGTGCCATGTGTTTTCTTCTAACTAGTACTTTTAATTTAACTTCAATTTAATTTAACCTTAAGGGAGACCTGGTCAATAAGGCATCAGATTAAAAACAAATGGGGAAAAAAACAGCACTGCAAAGCAATTAAAACCAGCAGCAATCATAATGAAACAGTTCATCTGATAATGAGATGATTTTCTTTTGTTTAGCGTGTTTTTTTTTTTTCCTTCCTACTTTTAACCCTTGCATTTTAGTCCCACAAATCACAGATTAGCATTCAACAAATAATGTCCTAGAACCAAAGAGAGCCATCCTACAGCGTCTTCATTAAGGAAAACAATCCGGTACATTTCCTTCCTAATTAACGACCCCCTGCTCTTGATATGTAGTCATGTGTTTCCTATTAATCCTGAAGTCTTGCCTCTTCCAACAGTCGCGATTGTGTTTGTTTCACACCTGCATTCTCTCAGATTTTTCCCCCTCCTCTCAGTTAGGCACGCTTATTTTTTATGCACACCTTAAATCTAAGGAAAAGAAAATGTTCAAGGCAGCACAAAAGCTTTTGATGCACTGAAAAAGCTACAACCATCAAATGGGTGGATCTGCTTTTCCTCAGCCATAAGAGAGAGAGAAAGAGAGAGAGAGAGAGAGAGACAAGAGGCCTTGATGAAAAGCATATGAGAATGTTGATGTGTGCTTGTACCTGGACGGCTGTAGGTGGTCAGGTTGCTGTCGCTGGTTCCGTTGCCGCCGTTACAGCAGTTGATGCTGCAGTCTTTGTGGTTAGCGCAGGCGTTGGGCCATGAGTCAGCTAGCCATGGCTGGTTGGCTGCATCTCCTATGTTCAGTAAACCAGGCCTGCAAAATATTTAATATATTTAATTGCAATGACTAAACTGTAATGTTATGTAATACTAAAAAAAAAGGATATTAAATGTACAGATTAGCATGCAGTTAAAAGTGTACAAAAAAGTAATATCCCTTAAAATATGCCACACACAAAAAAAAGTGATATAAATATCTTGAATATATGTTATATAATATTACATCAAACTAAATATAAGAGTATTACACCTATTTTTATGTACATTTAGGCATTTGGCAGACGCCCTCATCCAGAGCGACTTTTTTTTTTTAAATCTAATTATATATTTGAGCAGTTGAGGGTTAAGGGCCTAAAAATTACTCAGTTACATTTAAATTAAAACTTGTCTTTGTTTTTTGGTTTGTAATCTTGTATTTATAATTATATTTTATTGAATTTTAAACACAGTTGACTAGATTCAATCAGTGCAGGGATTAATTTTACTTATCTTTTGACTCATGTGGACCATTATGTATACAATAATATAATATTATTACATATAATAATGGGCTCTAGAACCGTATTTCTCCCTTTAAATATTTACATCTCTACATTGTCAAGAGATATTGAACATTTTGTGTAAATGAATACTTTCTTCAATAACAATCACACTTCATCTTTGAACCATCCATAGTAGACAAAGCAAAAACAAAACCAGTGTAATACCCATAAAGACATCCTGATCATATATGACGTATAAATTGCATCTGTCATTTATACTGTGTAAAATGCCTTATGACATCTCCCATTACCCCTGTAGAAATAAAGCGAGACTGAACACATCGCACTAAATACAGTATTTATAGGCGCCGATTCATAATGCAGAGCTGCGAAATCAATAAATAATTTTTCCCTGCATGACTGTATGACTTCTTTGAGGTGACTTCATAACCACGGCTCCAGGCGCAGCACGAACATCAAACCCAATGTCATTCCTAAACATATTTTTTTGAACAGCATAAATCTTTTAACTGGCAGGAGAACAGTAAAAGTGCGAGTGAATGTTTGTGTGTGTGTGTGTGTGTGTATGGTGTGTCTGATGAACCTTGTGCGTCTGCTCTCATCCACTGTACTGTAGCTTCTACTCTTGGCTTCACTAAACCTCTGTGTTTTCTGTCTCGATAGGTACGCGCGCAGAGCGTTTTTAGCTCGGATTAGCTTTGGGGGTGCTAATATTTTTTTGCTTTAAAGGATAATGTGATTTGTGTTTGTTCCGATGCACAGTCAAGCCCGAGATTTAATTACAGGTTTGCAGGCAGGCATGCAAATTCAGACGCTCATGCAGGAAGGTATTAGAGAAGCTAAAACGGCAAAAAATTACAAATCTGGGGCATGTTTCTGCTTATGCGGAGATATAAAATGTCATTACTCTAATAGCTAGTGCTATTATTTAGATCATATCGTGATTGTATGGGTGGAGAGACATAGATATTGTGTCTTGGCTCAACATCTCCCCCTGTTGGATTTTCTCAGCATTTGTCTCATTTTTGTCTTCCCTCATGAAGCACAATGTGCATTCTCGATGTCTTCCACAGAAATAAACACACCTTATAACCCTACTTACCGTCCGGCACTGCAAACAGCCTCTCCTCCTCTCTGATATGCCACTAAATCAAGACAGAAAAGAGAACATTCATGAATCACCCAGCATAAAAAGGCACAAGCCACGAACCACTTTAGTCGTGAGGACGTGTTGTCTCATGCTCAATCCCCTCTTCCTTTTACTAATCCTAACAGAATACGCCATTTTGCATCTATTTTATGACTCATGTCATCCGTCTACAGATACAAATATCCATAATCTCTACCTGCGAGCAAAAACAAACATGCGCCGGGAAGGTAGCGGATTCGGATCAGATCCCCAGGCTGATACACTTGATGACAGGAATTAAAGTTCAAACACGTCCTAATCGAGATGGGATTACTCACAGGAACCACACACTAAGAGATTGTCCCCTGAGGGCAGTGAAGATGAGGTTAAGGCCAGGGCCAGCGTGGGTTTGTGGTTAAGGGCTTGCTATGGGCATGCAAGGATATATCCTAGAGGTTTGTGGGGGGAAAACAAAATCTAGCTTCTCTGCATTATTTGAAAGACCACAAACATTTCTGGCATGTCTAGGGACTAGATAGGGCATGAGTGTTTTAAAGCATCAGCAACAGCGCAACAAGAAATTAAAGTGTTGCTCAATATTACTCCTGTTTCTGTGAGAATGTAGTTGAATGCGAAGAGGTCTGCATACCTGTTGGAGTGAAGGTGAACGAGGGAACTGTAAAAACAGAGGAAGAGAGGTTTGCATTGTAAATATTGTGGTAACACAACTGCATCAGATATCGCATAAAGCTGTGATTTATTTTTGCATAAACTCAAAAAAAAAAAAAAAAACCTACAACAAAACCCTGATAAACGTAGTTTGTTCTTTAAAGCCGCCCGACACACAGGCTGCTCTGGTTAAACTGATTTGTCAAAATTTTTTGCCTTCAATTTTTTTTTTCCAGCTTACTTGACTACATTAATCAATAAATGTTTAATTTTTTTCTAATAGCCTTAATTTTGTCTTATTTTCTTGTCTATAATAGAGGATTAGTAGCAGTAATTCCATTATTTGTTTTATTTTCACCAGCATTTACTAGATGGGTTCGCCAGTTTGACCCGCTCAACCTGTGTCTTGGCACCTCATAGCTGATCAGACGAATAATTTTTCTACTCGGGGTTCTGGCATAAATGAAGCAAAAACAGAATTCTACCACAACAAGCCTAGCATATTTGTTGGCTTGGTGGATTTATTTTTTTGTATACTGTAATTTGCTTAACAGTAAGAACAAAACAAAAGTATGGTTCACCAATGGCTTGGCCAAACGACTTACGGACATTGTGAATTTTCTTGGCATTTTTGTTTCGCCTCATTTTTCAGTCACGAGGGGTGTTGAAATCAAACCAGAACTTTTGATTGTGCAGAATAACAGAATACAGTAAGACTACAATCTCCTTATTTCTTTCTATAATCTGCTGCTATACAGTATACAGTAAATGCACATATCCCATCGTTTCATTAATGAGTGGATACTATTAATGTAGAACGTTTTCCCAGTATGCTGGAGCCATGATTGGACTGCCTGCTTCAAGTGTGAAACGCTGGCCTCCCAGGAACTCCTTTAATAGCACAAACATGTGGAAATGGCTTAGAACGAGGTAAGGACTGTACGGGGATGTGGCAGAGTGGTGGCAAACCCTGTGTGCAAATCTCTGCTACAGTTAAAGGAAACCACACTGCCCTGGCTCCTTCCAACTGAGGTTACAATCAGCCTTCATTCTGGTTCCTAATATAAAATCGGAGCAATGACATCCACAAATCTCTCTCTCTCTCTCTCTCTCTCTCTCTCTCTTTCACACCCCTCCCAAATGTCAGCTTGAGAATGTCAGCACCATCTCTGACGTGCTACTCCTCTGATCGTCAGGCTTTTTTGAGCTCTGTTGGAGAGATTACCCTAACGCTTTTTTTCCCCACCGTGTTATCAGTCTAGCTGCTTTTCGCGATTCCAGGATGAAAGCAGATGACAGCAGTCACACGAGATAGTACCAGAAAAGCAGGAAGACGCGAAACGTGATCGAATGAAAGAAATTAAATTACTATGGTTACACCAAATGTAGCGTGATCTTCCTTTCAGACAGGAACATACACATTTTTCTAAGTGTGCAGACATTTCATGTTTCTAGATTTTCTGCAGTTTGAAAAAAAAAAAACCCTTGTTTGCTCTGTAGTCACATTTTTCTAAGTCTGTTTTGCACAGTGGGATGAGCAATGACTGCTGACATATCATGCCATTCCACAGACTTGTGTGAGCAATTACAATTACAATTCATTTCTCCATCTGGTGTGTTGCTAAATCAGGCTTTAGCAGAAGTGACACAGTGATGATGTACAGTGTATGCGATAAACAATAAGAATAACACTGTTCTGATCTTATCTTAACTAATTATAGTTAAGAGCTGATTTTCATTCCACTGATTGTATGTTGGCTTTAAATCACTGTGTATGTTCTATATTGTGTATATTTTGAAAAGTAACGTAGAGTATATAGTATAGTATACTCTATATTGTATACTGTGTGATTTATGCTGCCTTTGGTTGACTCCACCAAATTTGTTGACATCGTGCAGATTTGCAATTGGTGAAAAGAAGAATATAATTCAGATACAGATTCTAACTCTAAGGCTACGTTTACACTGCAGGTCTCGATGCTTAATTCCGATTTGTTGCCTATATCTGATTTTTGAGACCGCCTGTTTACACGTTCTTTCCACTATGACTCATATCCGATTCACGTGTTTACACTTGCCATACCATCTGAAACACCACGCATACTTAAAGGGAGATTCTTACGCTACACACTAGCCAAGAAAGATGAAGGTGAAATATGCTTAACACTATCTCTGCGATATATGCAAAGTTCGCGCACCATTTCAAATTTTTTCAAATTTGTTTTGCTACTGGCTCTGTTTGTGTTTTAGATACTGATTCTGTTTCTAATATTGATTCTGGTACTAATACTGATTTGATCTTGACTGTTTCTGATACTAATTCTAATCCTAAATCTCTTTCAGATACTGATTAGATTTTTTTGTATACTAATTCTCTTTCTGATTCCAATACTGATGCTGATACTAATTCCATTTCAGATACAGCTTCTGGTACTAATTCTGGTTCTGATTCCGATAGTGACTAATTCTAATTGTGTGTCTAATACTAATTCTGTTATTTATAAACATTCGGATTTTGATACTGATTCTGTTAATAATAATTCAGATTCTATTTCGGATACTGTTTCTATCTCTGTTTCTGCAATTCATAATGATTTTTTAACCTACTAATTCTGAGTTTGATATATAAGTGATAGATAATGTGACTAGATAATGCATTAGATAATGAATTAACTTTATTGATTAACAACATGTTCGGCACGATAACGTGTTTTATGTACCATAATTTTTGGTGAGCTATGACATTATGTCAGTCAAATCAGGTTGTCGTGCACTATACAGTTCTGTAACCATGCACAGAAATTATTATTGGTGTGGTTTGTTGCATGCTAAACTGTGTCTATTGTGTAAATGGATTTCTTCTGCGTGCAGACTCTTCAGTGAAAAAAACTAAAATGAAATTTAATCAGCTTTAAACATATCTCAGAGAATATATTTGTGCTGGATGCAATCCAGTACTATTTGTAGTTTGAGTGTGTAATAACACACACCTACCCTATCACAACACTGCACCTACTGTATTTCAAGATTCAGGAAATAGACTGAAAAAAGCTGTTTCTGCTGCCATGCTTAAAAAGATGTTGTAGCTAAACATCTTCATTTTAACTAAGATAAAGCTCGGTCGAAAAATTAGAGACACTACGTGCTTCTGCGTGGTTGAAGGTAAAACCTACAGTAAATTAAAACACTGCATCAAATCAAATGACTGTCATCAATTATCTCTGCACAACCATCAACTAGTTTAAATAATTACATTAATAAGATCACGCACCTTTACGAATGCCAGCATAGCTGCTGCTCAGGCCACTCCTCTTCTTCCTGTGCCTGTAAAGCCACACGCTGAAGACCATGAGCACCACCCAGCAGGTGGCGCCGATGCCTGCGATGAAAGCAGGCTGCTTCACCACATCAGAAATGTTGGAAAAAGTGTCCAGGTCATTTATACCAGCCCAAACCTGGCCAGATTGGTCTGCAAAACAGTATGTTGATAAAAACAAAACACCAATGAGAAGCTTTAATACGAATCTTATGGTCAGATGGAAATGTAGTGTTTCCACTTACGGCCTCTAAATCACAAGTGGGCTTGATTAAACACATCCAGATAAAAGAGTTGATAAATACATAATGGCACCTCGATGATAAGTACAGTACTTTGAGGTAACAACACTCAATTGTGTATTACAGCACTAAAGTGTTCTTGTTTAATTGCTCTTTCTCTCCGTGTGCATGTGCATGTGTGTGCGTATTGGTTGTACAACCTACAAAAGAACTGACTGATAAGCAAGGCTGGAATTATTTGAAACTTGATTAAAATTGCAGGAAGTGTTGTAAATGCCAGGATATTTTTTTTTTTTTTTACTATCAAGACCTACGAAAAGCAACAGGACAAACCTATGTAAGAAAAACTCCATAGCCAGTATACTGTATCTAGACTCAATACACAATATATACAATTTGTCTACCTGCCTCTACTTGTTACATAGCCCTGCATAAATATTTACCCCCCTGTGAACTTCTCCCATTGTGTCATCATTCTTTACAAGCTGAAACTGAAATGGAATTTTTCCTTTTTAAAAAAGCATTATAAAAAGTGTTATGCACACACAACCACACACAAAAAAACATACAGTTACTTATCTGCAACTCATCTGATCGTGGCTGGTTTTGTTGGTGATTTATGAATTACGGGATTGCCATAAATTCTATTCTCAGCAAAGGTAGGGTGTGAGGCACCAGCAGCTGTGCTCGCATAGTTATGCTACATTTAAAAACTGGACTAAAAGTTATAACTAATAAGCCAGTGAATCTATATATAATTTCCCAAAATATAAAAAAAATTGCTGGAGCAGAACTTCAGCAGAACAGGTAAGAATCAAAGACATATGTATAACATGTAATCTAACCCAGCTGAAAGGTGACAACACTCTTGACCCCTGGTCCAGCTCCATTGCTGGCCGCAACCTCCACACTGTACCGAATGCCGCGCGACAGACTTGGGATGACGACGGAAAAAGTGGAGCCATCCACGGTACGGTTGACATGGTATCGGCTCTCGTTGCCCAGGCACCAAATCTAAAGAGGAAAATATTCAGCCATAATTATCATCCAAGAGTCCTCTGATTAGAGGTAATAAAACACTGCACTCATAATAAACCTTATATCACTAAGCAAGCCATTCATTTAGTTTCAAAGCGCCACTTGATCAGTTCTGCCACTAGGGGTCTGTATATCTCTTCGGTTGCATTCCATACTTATGCTTGCACTACCTACACTATATAGCACCCTCTGCGGTCTGTCTGAGAGTGGTGACGGCCTCGTGTTACCTTGTACTCCTGGACCACGCCGTTCTGCTCCTCCTCTGGAGGTGGTTGCCAGGCGACCAGGATGGCTGTCCCATTGGTGTCACTCTTGGTGACTGTAACTCCACGTGGGGCACCACTGGGAGCTGTGATGATACGGGGGAAAAAAGAATCTAGTTAAAGCTTATGTTAGCTAAATTATTCTTCTTATTATATTCCATTTCCAGGATGTTGCATCATACCCAAGATAAAATACAAGCCTGTCTTTTTGTCCCTAGCTTGGCATGACCTAAAATTGACTGAGGAACGTTCAGGGCATACTTTTTCTTTCATGCTTTGATTTTTTTTTTAAGTAATGAGACTCTCCTCCACCCGCAGTGAAACTGCTTCAAGTCTCCTTGCAGAGTTTTTGATTACTGGAGTTTGCTCAGTCGAATAGTGTGCTCTGTGTGTGTGTGTGCGTGTGTGAATCGTGTGAAAATAACAGCCTGGAAAATTGCGCTCACGAAGTCTCTACACTTAACTGCAGACATTCTAGGCCTTGAGGGTCATATAAATCCATAAATGGTTAGGTGAAGTTCAAATATGTATCTTTGACATCAGGAAATGTCTAGTGGAGCTCAATTTGCTGCTTATTCTTCTGGAGAATTAGAGAACTAAAGAATTAATTAGAAAGTTGCAGGGCATGAGGCTGATGAGTGTAATTAGAATGAGTCAGTTTGCCTTCGGGCTGAGCAGCTTCATCACTTTGTTCTTAAATATAACTCAGACTGCAGGGATGCCAGCGGGCCAAGGCGAGGACTAACTGGAAGAACTCGCGTAGCAATTATCTACACAATTTGCTCTACGGACAGCCGAACTCTACGATCGCAGCATGATCTATAATATACTCGCCACAAGAATTTCAAAACAACTGTGGTTTATTAGAACATGAACACACTTATACCGCGTCAAACCGACTCGTTTGACCTCTGCGCTAGCCTCATTAGTGATATCATCAGAAAACGCATCATCTGCATTTCTAGTTTATTACACAAGGCATCTCGGCTGCTGCCGATAACACATGAGCTGGAATAATGATGAGCAGTCTAATCTAGCCAGTTAGTGGCGTGTAAATAACAAACGCAATGCCTGATGAGTGAGAATGATTGGGAGAAAATTGACTTTGCGGCGTTCCTTCACAGAAGACATTTCGCTCATCGGTGCACTCACCCTCCTCCAACGTTCGGACCACTTTCACCTCGCTGTCGGCTCCCTGGAACTCGTCAAAGAAAGGACGCACTTTGAACTCATAAGAGACGCCCTTCTTGAGTTGAGGTACAACAGTACCGTCCTCGCCAGGAGTGCGCACTTCGAACACACCCCACTGACCGCGGGGCTCGCCGGACTCCGACGATGGCCGATACATCACCTTGTAGCCCTGAATGTACTGAGACTGCTGCTCCACCTACGCAACAGAAAGAGAACAACACATGATTAAACGTTAGTATACCCTCTTTTAATCTTATGTGTTTTTGTGTAAAAACATCATAAAAAACATCTAATTGTAGTAGGTTCTGGTATTACAACCTCACACATAACACCATTTAACTTTTCTCACCATGCCGTTATTTATTTCACAAAAATAAAAAATAAAACATCTGGGCAATATTAAGTGCCCCCTTACTGCCTCCACAAGACTTATGAGGGTATGTTGAAGCCAGGTGTTGCTAAGCATCAGCCCTTGATTAACTGACTGTCAGCAGGTTTGCAGAACTCTCTAAAAGCAGAAGTTTTCGCAGTTTGCTGGTCTGCAGTGACCAGGTGTATAATACAATGCCAAGAGAAGACATAAGCAATGGTCAAAGAGAAGCAACTGCATCAATCTGGAAAAGGTTATAAAATCATGTCCAAACAAATTCTACAGTGAGAAAGATTATTCACAAGTGGAAAGCAATCAAGACAGGTATCTTCTCTGGAGTGGACATCCGAGCATTTTCACCCCAAGTTCAGACCATGCAATGGTTATAGAAATACTAAAAAATTCAAGAGCTACATATGAAGCTCTACATATGGGCACAATTAGAAAAAGACTGAACAAGTACAGTTTGTTTGGAAGCGTTGCCCAGAGAAAACCTCTTCTCATGACGGAGGTTTGCAAAACTGCATCTGAACAAAGCACAAGGTTCTGGACGGATTTTTTTATTGAAATGCTGTGGTGGGGCCCGAAGAGAGCTGAGCATATGAGAATTCCTAAAAACCACAATGAACTGAAGCGATATTGTAAAGAAGAGTGCAGCAAAAGTCCTCCACAATGATGATGTTAGACTCATCAAGTCATACAGGAAAAAAAATCACCTCAAGTTATTGCTGCTAAAGCTGGATCTAGAAGCTATTAAAGCTAAAAAATACTTAGTATTGCCCTTGTTTTTTTTTTGTTAAATAAATAAAAAATGAGCGTTGCTCATCTGAGGTTGTATTTACCTAATACTTAAAAGATTCCTTTGATTGCATTTTACACAAAAACAGATGGAGCACTTTTGAATATGACTGTAAAATTAAAGGTTAATTAGAAAATTTGTAAGACTACAAAAGAATGCTGCTCTCTCTCTTCACATCAGTTTTACAACAATGGTTAAGGGCATATTCAAGGTTACGTCAGGATTTAATACTGAAATTGTGCACATTGCTGTTTAGACCACATTGTAAGTAACTACAGATTTAAGCACTTACACAGTAACACATGATTCAGATCCTGCATTGAATCACTTTTTTTCACACTGAAATGCATGTGTTGGGCTGTCCTTACAAAGAGTAAATATTTAACACATTAAATACACTTGCAACAAATCTCTGAATACGTGTCACTTTCTCCGCTTAAATACGTTTAGAATTAAGTCATCTGTTCGGAATAATGACTAAATAACAGAAAAACGTCAGAAAAACCCTTATTAAAACCTTCCACATACGATTCGTTTGTTGAACTCGCTGTTCTCACAGACCGATGCTAAAATCCTGTCCAGAAGGGCATAATTATAAACCACATGCACATGCAAACAGCAATCTCAGCCCTGATAAATAACAAGGCCTTGAGCCGCTGTGGGCTGGCGGCTTCCAAAGACAGGATTATCTTGTAGTCTACTAGGGTACGTGCATGTGGAAGAGGGCTCAGACAGAGACCCGTCGCCCCTCCTCAACATAAAACCACAGCATGAGATCACATTCACCAACGGCTCCTGATTCCTTTCACACTGTGACCGGTTAGCGCACCGCCACGGCGCTCGCTCAACACACTCGAGGAGGAGAGGGCAAGCAGCATGACACACTTCCATTCAGGGAGTTGCAAGGTGGGATGTGGTTATTGGTTCTCATCTGTACCCAGCTGTTTCAGCTCAACAGGAGTATAAAGAACGCTAGAGCAGTCGATCCTGCTTTGTGCAATATGAAACCGTTTGAAGAAGACCGCACTCCCATTCTGTGGGGCTTTGGAACAAAACCACAGCCATATATTATCAACAGAATACACTACTAGTTAATGAGAAGGGAAGCTTCCTTTCCTTTCCTTTCCTTTCAAACATCCAAAAAAAGGATCAGGCAGATTTCTCAAGGGGGTTGGCCACTCTCCCCCGCCTCCCATTCTGGCACTGCTAAAGTATTTACATTCTGCGTCTGAGCTCGGGACGGCTGCTCTGACGTATGTTTATGTCAGCTCGTTCATCATGATGAACTCGTGTCCGTGGGCCATGGAAAGGCTGACAGGCTGCGAAACGGAGAGCGCTTGAGAATGTTTAAACAAACTTTCCTCGTTGCGCTGATAAAAACTCATTTTGTCAGCACAGGTGGTCCTGACTAGGACACTAGCAGGTCCGCTTTATTAGGACCTGCAGTGGGCTGGCTTTAAAGCATGGGTTGTTACACAGTGGATATGACTAACATGGTCTACAATAACAAAGTGCAGGGTGTTGCTGACAGGCTTTTGGGGCTAATGGGGATGTTTACATGTACTGTATAAGAAGGGAACTGACAGAGAGGAGAAACAGAGCCAGGCAGGGCCTTGTGACTGGTTTACTATTTTAAGTATTCGTCCTCAAGAGTAAGGTGGTGTAGTGGTTAGCACTATCGCCTTGCACCTCCAGGGTCCGGGTTCGGTTCCCGTCCTGACTCGATTCCTGTCTCTATGTGCATGGAGTTTGCATGTTCTCCCCGTGCTTGGTGGCTTTCCTCCGGGTACTCTGATATCCTTCCACATTCCAAAGACACGTAGGTTAGGTTAATTGGTGTTCTCAAATTGCCCGTGTTGTGTGTATGTGTGTGTGTGCCCTGCAAAGGATTGACGCCCTGTCCAAGGTGTACCCTGCCCTAAGTCTCCTGGGATAGGCTCCACGCCCCCGCGACCCTGAATACAGGATTAAGTGGTACAGAAGATGAGTGAGTGAGTCCTCAAGAGTTTGAATCCCGACGATGCCACAGCCATCAGTGGCGATAATGGAACGATCGTGTCCCCTATTATTTTTAAACAGACATGACCCGATGGTAGCAAAACAGGAAGTTCAGCTGCAGTATTAAGTTAAACCTTTAATGATCACAGTGAAACAACACTGAAATGATTTTCTTTGCATAACCCATGTGTTAGGAGTGCTGGGGTCTGAGCAAGGACAGGGTTAAGGGCCTTGTTCAAGGGTTCAACATTTTTGGAGTTGGCTTGACCACCAACTTTCTGATCAGTAATTCAGAGCAATAATTGAACCACCAGTGCCCAAAAGACGATCACTGCAAGAAGCACTACTGGGATTTGAACCCATGTTCTCTGTTATTTACTGCAATTGGCATACGCCCTTATCCAGAGGAACTTATCTGAGGGTTAAGGGTGTTGCCCAATAGTGGCAACTTTGATGGTGCTGGGGTTGGAAGCTGGGATGTTTCGTAGTCAGTTCAGTAGCCCAGCATCTTAACCACTGAGTTACTCCTGCCCTTTCATACTTCCTCTAGTAGAGAATGTGTGCTTCCCAGACTGGTAGCTTTTGTGCTTTAAGGCAGGGATTTGATATGTACATAGACACATAGACATATAAACAAAAGCATTGATGTGAAATCTAACTGCGAGTGCTGAATAGAATCAAAAGCAAAGTTGGTAGTGTCTCTCACCGTCCACTGCACTCTGACTGAGGAGGATGAGAGGATGGTTGGCTTGTGAAGGTGGACCACAACATCCCCCAGTTCCTTCTGGATCTGACGGTGGTCCACTCCCTGTATGGTTGGAGGCGTGTCTACAAAAATAGCGAAATAATTCAAATTAAGATTGCACTGACCAAAAATAAGACTAACTGCACAAATTATTAATACTATACTTGTTCACCTTGTGTTCGTATGGCATCTGTTATAGGACTGGGGTCGCTCAAACCATAAGCGTTGGCTGCCCTCACCAGGAAAAGATACACCGCGCTAGGCTTCAGACCCTTCAGCATGAACGACTCGGCCTTCACATGGTCAGCAAGAGTCACCCAACTGCTCCCAGACGCGTGGCTATAATCACAGTGTAGGAGAGACAATATCAATTTTCACTGTCATCCCCTCTGAACACAGTACATACCATACGATACACATGCAGTGGGCAGAATGAAAGATATTATCACAAATCTTCTGTATGCGCACATAATTTTCCATTCCAGCAACAGCAGCGAGCAACCACTGACATTTGAATTGAGATGCGATCAATTTCAAATTGCAAAGCGGTTATCACCAGATAAAGCAGCAAATGCAAATCGTTTACTACAGTAAACTACCATTTAACAGGGTTTGGTACACGAAAATGAATGATAAACCCTTCGCAGCAGTCTTACATTTCTATTGGTTTTTATAAACACATAAAATTATAAATACACCAAGAAACGATATTTTTAGCTACTACACTTTTACATTATGATTTAACAAAAATCGGACGCAGTAAACCTGCAACACAGTAACATGCACAAAGAATGACAAGCTTTTCACAATACAATAAACACAATGTAATAACATACAGTACCGTATGTATGGAAGGTGTTCAAGTCAAACTGGGACTTTTAATTGTGAACAATAACAGAGAACAGTAATGACAGTAAATTCTACTTTTATTGCTTTATATAATCCCCTGCTACACTAACACACATTTTCTCAGAGCCATGATCAGAGTGCCTGCCCGCTGCAACAGGTCAGCACAATATGGAGATTGTAGCAATGACTACCAGCTACAGTAAGTTCGTGTAACATTCAAGTGGTGTTCGTGAATGACTGTGAGTTGGCGACTAGTTATCGTTCCACTCGCTGAACATTCATGAGAACGGATGAAGTCATCAGATGAAGTCAAGCAATTTTCAGTGAAATTTCATCACAATTCCCAGATTGCCTTGAACGCCACCTTATACATGTCTAAACAGTACAGCTTAGAAATAATTCAAATAGTCCATCAATCAAGTGCAAATAAAAGCCCCCAAACTTGGCAGAAACACATATTCTGTTCACCTAAAAGCTTCGATGACATAAGACGTGGGTGTAGCTCCATTTGCGTTGGCCTTCCATGTCAGTGTGACGGAGGTGCGAGTAACATCAGTTACGTCCGGCTTGGATGGCGCCCCGGGGATCAGGTTTGGGTCTGTGGGTCTGCCAGGTTGAACCGCCACTCCAAACTCTGAAACAGTCAAACCACAAATCAGGCCATTTCAGATTTCTGCTGTTTACTAAAAGGCTACTTTTTACGGGACGTTTTCAAACTCGAACAGTATAAAATACCAAACAGATGCTTCTCAGTAAGTACACTATTAAAAGCTAAAGATTACCTTCCACAGTCAGGTATGCTTTCCATGATGCCTCTCCACTGGGACTGGTAGAGACACAAGTGTACACTCCTGTATCACTGAGCTGTTAGACACAAACACACAAAAAAAACACCGTGAGATGAAGTGCTTCTGTACCGAATTTCACACACAAATCCACTTCGGCAGAGAGAAAAGACAATAGTAATTGCAGAGAAAAAGAGGTTGTGTCAGCTTGGCTATTAGAGGCAATTTTAGAGATTGCAGTGAAGAAGAAGTAGTTGTTAAATTGGGTTCATGAAGGTCTTTGTAAATGGAATGCCATCTGTAAGTACATCAAGTGTTATTGTATTAGTGTTTTGCTTCGCTGTGGAGAAGTGCAACAAAACGTCATTAAAGTCTATCTTTATACCTTGGCATAACGGATCTGCAGAGCTCCGGTGTCCAACTGCGAGATGCGCGAGTCGTGAGTGGACACCAACACGCCGTCTTTCTTCCAGAGCACCGTCGGAACAGGAGTTCCGGTTGTTATGCAGTTCAGCAACACCGTCCCGTCCACAGCTACGGTCTGGTTCTCGGGACCTTGCCGGATCACGGGAGGAGGCCGATCCGAAACCACTGTTATGCAAAGGAAATATAATGATGAGGAAAAGCATAAAGATAATGAGGGGAGGAAAAAACTAAAGGTGAAATGGGGTGAGATAAATAAGACGAGTTGAGGAAATGGGAACGTAAAACTAGATTTCTATAGAGCCTCCAGCATCTGGCTAATCATTCGGCTGCAGCATCTGGACTTCACCTAATAATGTCACAACAACTAATAGTAATTAAAAAATCTAATTTAAACACCAGGCTTTTACTTTCAGGGAGGAAATAGGGAAAAAAAAAAGATGACTTAAAGCCGGTGGTATACTGGGGAACGGGGGATTCGGGGGGGATACGCACACACACCTGAAAAACAGCCCGAGGCAGAGATTGGTGATTATTAACATAGACTCAGAGAAGGAAAAAGCATGGGGGAAGGGTGGAAGAAACACACAGGGCTGAGTGCTTGGCTAGATTCAATCAAACACGCTCCATCCTTGTTTCATTTCCATTAAGTGTAATTGAGTGTACACCGAGTATGGGAGTTCCATTTCGTGCCTGCCTACGTCTGTGCGGCAAACGACACAGCATTAAAATTACCATATCATTACCCACAGCCCAAAAAGCATGCGGAATCTTCTGCCACCTAGACAAGCTCTGCCTGGTACCACCCTGGGCAATTATGTTCATTAAACTAATGTATGTACATCGCCCCGGCACATACACACGTCCAGTCTGTTTTGATGCTGGTTATGCGGGTGTAATTACTTTTACAGACCTTGAAGGGTTTTCAATTTCGTTTTTTTTAAATAGGCGTTGTGATAATTGTTGCCGAACAGGAAAGGAGAGGAGAAGGGGTCAGCTAGATATCTTCCTTCATACCTACATTTTTTTTTTTTGGTGTGTCAGTCTTTATGAGAACAAGTAAATTTGTAAGAGGAAATCAAAGGAGAGTGGCAGTCTTTGTGTATCCAGTTGCCATGGAAACAGAGTTGTGTAGTTTTTTTTTTTTTAATAACCAGTATGCTTGAGCCCCAGGGATGTCTCTTTTGCTCCAAAAACATTAGAAGGCAAGGGAAACGCAGGACAACCAGCACACAGCCTAAAAAGCCAGCGTTCTGTACTGTACCAGTGGTAAACACCCAACCATTCTTATAATGCAGAACAAATAATCAAATCATTCTCTATGGTTCAGCGATGCGGCCTTTATTTCTGCCACCTGGATTCCAAATTGCAATCCATAAACAAGCAGACACACTGCACACTTCCCACTGCTGGGGAAAAAAACACCATTTGAGTCCCCATTGTCTTAATTACATTTCTTATCGGAAGTTATGGCAATGTGTGTGTGTGTGTGTGTGTGTGTGTGTGTGTTCTCCCTCACCGTCTGTAACCTCCAGCAGGGCCTTAGTGATGACGCTGCCGGCGATGTTGAGTGCCTGACAGATGTACCATCCTCCATCGGCACGCTGCACGTCCGTGATGGTGAGATCGCCCGTCTGAGAGACGGAGAATCGGCTGGAGGGCTGTGGGGGCTGGTAGGAGAACAGAAGGTTCTGCCAGTCCAAAAGCAGGGGGAGGAGGGAAGACAAGATAGAAACATGTGCGAAGCTTAAAATCACTTTTACACTTTTTCACATTAAAAAATGTTTCATGATTAAACACTGTGATTAAAATTTTATGACAATTTATTATGTGACATTTAAGGCGTGTTTTGTCATAAAATATAAGAACCTGTCAAATTCCAGTACACAAGTGGAAGAGGGTGTTTTTTTTCTTTTTTTCCCCCCTTCTTCATCAATTTGCATATTTAGAGAATCAAGATTTCATCAGGAATGTAAAAGTTCAGCTTGCCTTGTTCTGATTGATTAAATGTTCTCCATGTCACGCAGAATCACTATATTAATTCATATAACAGTGACTTAATATTAGGTCTGATCTCATTAAAAGAACTCAGTGTTCATATGAAAAAAAAACATTGTTGTGAAACATTGTTTGTGGTTTAAATGAAGTGTTCCTGAATTATAAGCCTTGTCATAAAATTTTATTAGATTTTAGAGTTCTATAATAAATCAAACTAAAAGCATTTTAAGAATTAAAAAAGCTACAAGTGTACTATCAAATAACTAAACCTATATATTCGGATTCATTCGCTCTCAGATGCTTTAAAAAAAAGTCTTTATTCATTTTACAGTTGATAATACAAAGAGATATTATATAAACTGTATTTACCCATATTGAGTAATTTATGATAAATAACTGGTCACTTTGCACACTTTAAGATTTCAATAGATTGCCTTTAGCTTTGATCACGATGCCTCAATATGTGTGTGAATACTGTATGATTCCTTATACTCCCAAAATAATGGAATTAAATAATACAATAATATATAACATGATTAAGGTACTGTAGTAATAATCATAGATTACAATATAATAATCATATTATGCCACAATATGCTGCATTCTATGGCCACATAAAGTTGCTGAGCCTAGACCTGACCACCTGACGCAACGCCAACATAATCATAGCACTGCTTCCGGAGGCTTGTACAATGGCCACTATGCATGATGGGTCAATCACCACAGTACATGTCCTTCTCTTTCCATCCAACTGGAATAGGGTCCATCTGAAATGGTTAGTCACATGACCTTTTTCTGTTGCTCCAAATTCAAGTCTTTATGCTCCTTAGCCAACTGAAGTGTTCTTCTGAATAGTCTCTATAACAAGTGGCTTTCTAATGGCCACGCAGCTGTTTAGTCTCAATCATGTGAGTTCTCATCATTGTGCATGTGGAAATGCTCTTACTTTCTTACTTTCAGTATTAAACATAGCTGTGATTTCTCCTGTTGATGTTTTTTGATGGTAATTCATTAAACGTTTAAGTGATCTTGAATTTCTTCCATTAAGTTGACAGATCAGAAATATCCTTCTAGTTTTTATTAATGTTTTGGATGGTTCTTAATCCAAGTGAAGTAATTGGATATCTTCTTATTTTGTTGTTGTCTTGATCTCCTTCTTTGTCTTTCGGCTGTTCCCTTTCAGGGGTCGCCACAGCGAATCATCTACCTCCATCTAACCCTATCCTCTGCATCCTCTTCTCTCACACCAACTAACTTCATGTCCTCTCTCACTGCATCCATAAATCTCCTCATCGGTCTTCCTCTAGACCTCCTGCCTGGCAGTTCCAACCTCAGCATCCTTCTACCGATGTTGTTGTTGTCTTGATGCAGGTCAATAAACCCTGTATTTATTTTATTACTATTCCAGAGTACTTAATTTGAATGTTCTATTGAAAGAACTGTAAATCTTTCAATATTGTAAAGAATCGATCAATGCATGCAAGGCAAATCTATTAAGAGTAAAACTAGTTCTTGGTCTTGGGGTATAAAACCTCTTACCTGGCTGCCCTCTCTCTGCCAAAATATGGCCGGCTGTGGGTTTCCCATCGCCTCACACTGAAACGTGACTGTTCGGCCCACTCCCACCACCTGGTTGTGGGGCCGAATGACAAACGTGGGGGGAACTAGAAAATTCAAGGAAATGTGACGTTAGTAACCTACTTAATAAGAGGTTTAAAAGACTCTAGGTTAATGAGAATTAATGTATATAATAAGTTCATAAATAAGAGGAAAAATCACTTTTACCTTTTGTATTCAGATACATTTTTAAATTTACCCATTAGTGTAATCAGAGCTGTTTCTGCTCAGAGCAGCTCAGTATCAGACAGATTATGGAGGATGGAGGATGATGATGGGATTATGATGGCAACTGACCAGTTCCTGTCTCTAGCTCTAAAGTAGATGGGTGGAGGGTGATAACTTACCAGACATAACTAAAAGAGAAGAGAGAAAAACAAACAAAAACACCAAATATATCACACATGATGAATAAGGAGACAAGGAAATGAATAGTGAATAGCAAAGTTTGTATACAGTTTGGTGTAAAATAGACGTATACTTTACATTTATGCATATGATCAGGTTATGTCCTGAAGTGCAACTAAAACTGGTAGAAGAGGAGGCTGATGATGCTGTACATCGAAGTTTTTGCATTTCTTTTAATGCTTATCGTGATCTTAAGCAACTTTGGAAATCCAGAAAATCACATTTTTTAAAGAATTTATTTGCAAATTATGGTGAAAATAAGTATTTGGTCAATAACAAAATTTCATCTCAATACTTTGTTATATACCTTTTGTTGGCAATGACAGGGATCAAACGTTTTCTGTAAGTCTTCACAAGTCTTTGGCCCGTTCCTCCATGCAGATCTCCTCTAGAGCAGTGATATTTTGGGGCTGTCGCTGAGCAACATGCACTTTCAACTCCCTCCAAAGATTTTCTATGGGATTGAGATCTGGAGACTGCTAGGCCAGCATGGGCATTGATGAAACATGGCTGGGTCTTTGAGCATGACAATGATCCCAAACACACCGCCCGGGCAACGAAGGAGTGGCTTCGTAAGAAGCATTTCAAGGTCCTGGAGTGGCCTAGCCAGTCTCCAGATCTCAACCCCAGAGAAAATCCAAAATACCAACAACAGTGAGTGAAACCCTTGTGAAGACTTAAAGAAAACGACCTCTCACATTGCCAACAAATGGTATATAACAAAGTATTGAGATAAAATTTTGTTATTGACCAAATACTTATTTTCCACCATAATTTGCAAATAAATTCTTTAAAAATCCTACAATGGATGGAAGGAGGTTTCAAGAAGGAAACTTCAGACGGGCCTGGACATGTACTGGTTTAAGCAGGAGGACACGTCTGCACTGCAGGATTTGAGTCCCTGGCACCGCAGTGTGTTACTGATGGTAGCCTTTGTTACTTTGGTCCCAGCTCTCTGCAGGTCATTAACTAGGTCCCTCCATGTGGTTCTTGCTCACAGTTCACAGTGATCTATGTATGTGACACAAGAACTGTAAAAAAAATTTTTTTCTTATTTTGTCTCTCATAGTTGAGGTATACCCATGATGAAAAGTACAGGCCTCTCTCATCTTTTTAAGTGGGAGAACTTGCACAATTGATGGCTGACTAAATACTTTTTTGCCCCACTGTAAATTACATACTGTATTATAAATATCATGCACCATCCAGCATCTCTCTCCATAAATTACACCAAGGATGCCATTCAGCTGTGAGAACAGAAGATGATTTGTGCTACTGCAACTGCCCTGCATGCGTATTGTTGTTTCTACTATCTGGAATGTTGGTGCAAGTACTACTGTACGTGTCAAATCCCGATATCGTAACTGCACAAACAGCACCGCTGATGTCGTGAGCCTGTAGGGGTGACAGATCAAGACCGAGATCTATGTTGTTGTTGGCCTGACATGACGCTCTTGACCCAGTCCTCCCTATGCGGAAATGTTTTTAAAGCGGACCATTTGATTAATATGTGAACAGCTGACATCAAACAAGTCAATGTCATGCTCCCAGAGTGCATTGCGGCAGGAAAGCGAACATTCCATTACTTGCTCTAACCCTTATTAGTTCTGCAATTAGTCAAGAGGGTGTCGTAGGCCAGACTACTGTCATATCTACAGTAGAACCTTGTGCCTGTACAGATGTGCTCATTCGGTTATTCCACGGTTAGACAGGAAACTCAGACAAGACAAAGAAATCATTAGAAGTCATTTAAACGTGTTAAATGGCACAATATGCAAGCAGCGCCTCAGTCGCCCTCCCCCGGTTTATATTGTTCACGCTGGAACTGCGCCATGTGATCTGTGATGTGTAAAGTGTGTTTATTGAAATTAGTGAGGCTTGAGGCATGGATTTCTTTGGCAGTTTTATAGAATGATCCGGAGGGGGTGCCGAGAGGACAGACGAGCGCTTGTGTCCGCCGGCACACGCGAGGTGAAGGTGGCATGGAGGATAAAGGCCTCGTGTCAGAAGGTGGTGTTCGAGGGAAACCGCAAGACAAGGCACAGGTTGTTCGACCCCCATACGAGACCCACTGGACCTGTGCTGCAATGGAAGGTGTGAAAAGCTTTGGCAGAGAGCCGGCTCGAGTCACCCCGGGGGCGTGTTTGGGAAGAGTTATGACACCCGAGTGTGGACGTAAAGGCACAATCAGTAGGGCTGCATGTGAGTATATTGTACGTGTGTAAATTCCCTTCCTGTTGGCTGGTTAATTTCCTTTAATGCTACTTTTCCAGTTGGACTCAAAACATTCCCGCTCTCTCAAACACTATATATTTATCCACACATACACTGACTTGAAAAAACGTCTTGCCTTAGAACATGAAACTGTCACTAATGTTGTTTTAATGGTGCATGATTGACAATGTTGCACTCTCACCCGGGTCACAAAAATCTCAGCCCAGCAGACTGGAGCACTTTAATCAGACTGGTGCCTGAAGAATAATTATGGCAGTCATAAAAGACCTGAGAGGGTTTTTTTTTTTCACACCACAGTGAGTGAGGTGATGGAAAACCAGAAAGCAGTGAGGAACGCGGGGATATTTGGAAGAAAAACATCTGCACTGGTTCTGTGCTGCTCGACGGTGGATGACATGGCTGGTTCGGATTTCCAGCGCTGATTGGCGGCAAGCGTGACCGAGGGCGGTGGAGGAAAGCCCTCTTTCTACTTCTTCCTGCTCCAATCAGGCTGAATGAAAGCTTATGGGAGTTTTATTTTTATTTTTTTTAAAGGAAGAGAACGTAGCAATGTACAAATGGTGGTGTCGCTTCAGTATGACGAGCTAAAGAATCTAATCAAAGTGCATGGAAAAACAATTATTTTAACTGCATTATGCTGCACCAGCCTTTATATATATATTTCATACGGAGAGCAAACTTAATATAAAGTGTGCTAAACAAATGGTAGTCTTTCATTATCAACTTTGCAATGAATTACAGACGATCTGATGCAGCCTATATTTAATTATACAAGGACTATAAAATTAGATTTGCAGTCATAGGAGCTTTGCGTGTGCGCAGACACTCGCACGCGCACAGACACACTCTCTCTCTCTCTCTCTCTCTCTCTCTCAAACACACACACACACACATACATAGAGGCACTGTAATCTTCATCATCTGTAGCTGCATGTATCACTCCAAATGAGATAATCATTGCTGTTTGTCAGACAGCAGCGTTGTTATGTCTGTTCCCTCCAGGCTAGGCTTTCTTCTTTTCACCCTCACCCTCATCTTGTTGTCTGTTTCCTCTGTTACCATGTATCTTTGTGAAGTAGGGGAAAAATGCACTGGGAAAAAAAAAAAAAGCTACAGGCTGGTGGATGCCTTTCCAGCTCATACAATCAGACTCATTATCCATCTTTCCTTCTCTTCTTTCTCTCCACTGCCTTCGCTCTCACCACTTTGCTGCTTCCCCACGTCTGGAATTAGACTGTGTAATTGGAAACATGCTATTTCCCCAGCATGGGACTGGGACTTGTCTTTAATTAGGCCATCCTCCCTCCATGTGTCTTTGGCTGGGTGTCATTGGGGCAGAGGGTTGGAGGAGGTGGTGCAGGGGGAAAAAAAAAGAAAAAGAGAAGGAGGGTGGAGGGGTGATAGAAAAGCAGCTCCGCTCTCCAGATCATTTCCTCTCTTCAAAGAGGAGCCGAGGGCTCCGCTAACGCGTCCCTCTCCTGCCCACGTTCCCCTGGAGGATCACAGGCACGCCGCGATGGTTCTTGCCACTAAAACCCACTTCCTGTGACCTCTAGTGACACTGCGTACTGCAGCTATGGCTTCAAAAGCTATTGTGGGCTTTCTGAGGATACACAAGTCACCAGTTACCAAGCTGCTGGGAGACTGCTTTTTAACAAATAAATCAGCGAAGTTAACCAGAAAGCTTCCTGGAACAGCACACATAAGGGAACGTATCAAGCCTTCCGGATATGCCGCTTGATTCTCAGGTTAGACTTCTAACAAGGCAGATTTTATCAATGTTCAGTCACATTACTGTCTACAAATGTTCTGCATGGAGAATAACCTTGGTCATCATTATAGGAAGAGCTTCAGTGCCGTCATTCTTTTTCTTTTTAGGTAGTATAGTATAAAAATGTTTTTCAAATAAATCCATTTTCATTCATTCTTATGTTGGATGCCAATGATTGTGAATATGTCTATGATTTTTTTCTTAATTTTTTTTAGCTGCAAAGATTTCCTTAATGCTTGTTGAACACCTAATAGGGTTCTATTCAGCACCCCTTCATGATAGAGGTAGAGAGAGTGACAGCATCTCATACTCTCTCTCAAACACACATTCATTCATTCGCCTTTCTCCACCAAATGTTGGTTAAAAGATTCACCAATACATCATGAAACCCATTGTTGAATAGACCTCCATGATGCAGATCCTGGCTCGTCTTTCCTTCCTTTCCATCTGCTGCCTACACACTGTTCTGTCAAAAATGTTGTGGTCTGTTCTGAGTGGTTAGGAACCCCTGCACTAAAGGGAGGCTTGATCAGCACAGTGAGCATAAACACAAAACCAATGGACCCAAACCTGGTCATGGGTTTTAATGCAACTTTTACTAATACAAATTGTGTTGATGGAAACTATTGGTTGCCATTAAATGGTGCTGTGAGGATCAGAAATCTTGCAGTGGCTAGCGTATGTCAGACAGTGAGTGATGAAGGAGACTGGCCCAGGAACAGCTGAGCTTTGGTTTATTTTTCCAGCCCGTTCAGGTTCGGCTCTGCAGCCACCTCCATGTGCTGCGGCAGGTGTGTTTGGGATTGAATGGCATGCATGTGTGTGTAGATTCTCACCATGCACAGTCAGCGTAGCAGAAGCCTCAGCCTTGCCCACCATATTTTCGGCTAGGCAGCTGTAGGAGCCCACGTCAGCCGGAGTCACGCGTTGCAAGCTCAGCGTGTGGTCTTCAAGGATCTCGTACCTATGTAAAGGATGCAAAGTGTGGTGAATCACATCTCGACAACATAAACAAAAACACATTTCAAATTCCTGATGTTTAACTTGGTCAAAATCCAGTAACAGGTAACATCCCACTAGCACCACTGCTCTGCTTGTTTTTTTGCCTTTAGTTACTGATTCAGTGCACAAAGGACTTAGGCTAATTAGCCGTTAAAATGGAATCAGGCATGCTCAAGTATTCAAAATCATGTTAAACCGTGGCAGAGCATGAATATTAGCACTCATTCACATTCTGAACTGTGTGATAGGATCTGAGAGATCCTGGCTGCCTAAGGGAATGAAGCCTTACCTCGACTTGGGTAATTCTCCGTCCTCCTTCCTCCAGCGGACGGTGGGAAAAGGATCTCCGCGGGCCTCACAGCGAAACTCCACACTCTCATCAGCCAGCACCACCACACTGGTGGGCCTCCTGGTGAAGCTGGGTCTCTCTGGAAAACACAAGAATACATGTTTTGTAGTTTTAACATGATGAATGGGTAGAAATACTGCTTTAAAAACGGTGGCACATTCCTAAATATATGGTTATTAAATAAATATCAAGGTTAAAAACACAGTTAAGTTTCAGCTTAATACAGTACCTATGTACCAAACCTGTAGTGTATGTGTGATTACCAATTTTTATTATAATGCAAGACTAATGAGTGTTGAAATTCTTCATGAATTCCTCTGTCACACTGACAAATTCTAAGAAAAAAATGATTGGCTCTGTTATGCTTTAAGCAAACATGTTCTCTTTTCCATATAGTACGTGGTAAATGTCCTAGACGGTGATTAAGCTACGAAAACACTAAAGTATTTGTGCAAGTATTGAGCAATTTTAATCAAAGGGAAGTAATGCAGGAGGCACATAATTAGCAACAAATAAAACAATTCGCACATAAATCCTTCCCAAGCACCCCCTTCCCAGGCACTCCTACAAACCTCCAATCTGTTGCTTCAATCAGCAGCATTATTCTATTAGCACTAAATGTTTTTTTTTTCATTGCTGTCCTTATTGTGTGCATGCTGGCTCCAGGCCCAGCTGATCATATGATAAGGTGGCCAGACAGGAAGTGCTTTCGGTTAGGAGAGGAGGATAAAAATGAGAAATGATTGGGGGGTTAGGGGACAGTGAGGGTCAACAGTTTGGGTCGGATCAAAAGAGCACAGCTGGTCAAGACCCGGACAGGCAAATAGGCCAAAGCACAGAGATCAAACGACAGAGCGAAGAGAGAGAGGGAACTGAGGAACAGCTGGAAAAGCAGGTCCGTTATTACGCAGCTAAACCCTTTCAATTTGCAAAACAAATGAGAGGAAGCACATCCACTTGTCCAATTAGAAAGATGGTGGGACGGCCCCCACGCTACAGCCAGAGCTTGCGAAGATTAACACACAAGATAAAGAATGTCTGAAACCGTGTACAGGTGTGCTTACCTAAAACTGTCAGTTCAGCAATCTCACTCTCACGTTCTCCCACCATGTTGGTTCCCACACAGATGTATTTCCCAGCATCACTCTTCCTTGCGTTAGTGATCATCAACTTTCCTCCTCGGATCTGGAAAATAAGATTAAAGGAGGCATTAACTACCAGTGCAAAAGGAAAGTGTTTGCTGATTTCTTTGCCACTACTACTACTTTTACTACTATTGCAGTTACTACTTCTACTACTGTTACAACTGTGCTTGGCTCCTAGTAATCAAATAAGATCAAATACAAATGGTATTTATCACACAACACAAACATACATAGTGAAAGGCTTAACTCCTTAACCTAAAATCATTTAAATATAGTATGTGGGTACGACAGCAGCAGTATGATTGAAACAGGCAGAATGAAATGGTATGTGTTTGATAACATTATATTAGTAGACAATTTCAAAAACCACTAATTATTTGGAAAAAGGTTAACAGACAACATTATTAACATCGAAGTAATTGACGAGAAGGAAACACAAGAGCAAGAAAGAACCAAATTATAGGTTAGGTAATTGAAATGCCAGAGTCCTAAAATTAATTTTAAAGATAAAAAGTATGTGGGACTGACTGACTGACTGACTGATAGAGGATTTTGTTTAATTTGAATTCTAATCTAAAGTTAATTAAAAGCCTTTCATTTTTAGTAAGAAAGGGGTAAAGTAGAGTAGACACAGAGAGATGGCTTGGTTCTGAGGTTGCATTTCACTCTTTTTTCTAGAACACTTCATTTGGTGATATATGATTAATAAAGATAAGTAGAGTTATGTGATATTTTTCTACTTTTGTAATTAAAAATGCATTTAACGTATACATTAAATGCTTGTACATGTTATATGTATAGCGGAGCTGGCTTATGTTATATACAACCCACATAGAACAACCACTACTCTGGATTAGTTTTAAGTACATCCCTGTTTTAATTGTTGTAATAATATTTCTGCATTATTATTGCTTCTTAATAAATTCAAATTCAAATTCAAATTCAAATTTTATTAGTCACATACACAGTCATACACAGTATAATATGCAGTGAAATGCTTATACGACCACCTTTCACTGCATATTATACCGTGTATACAATTTATCAAAGAGCTGATTTTAGCATAATTATGCATCTGTGGGTCTCACATTAAAAGATAGCAGCTGGATGTGATGTTCAAAAGGTCCAAAATCATTTTTAAAGCGTCATTACAGTACATCACTTTTAAACAAACTGAAACGGCAAAGCTTGCCAAGCAAAATCCGAGTAGCCAAGTGTCCAATTACTTATGCTTCACTGTAACCCCACAACTATTATTTAACTTCCATCCAAAGTACTGGAAAATTAAGCCAAAATAGCAAACACTGTATCACAGACCAAATTCTAATGAACTGCACTACAGAGATAAATTGAGAAAAGTATCAGACATCTGATGCCATATAACCAGACTGTTTACAAAAGCTCTCTACATTAACAGTAAACCAGGGTTTTCCCAAATTGAGCCCAAGTTAGTCCATTTTTCTTTTTTCCCTTCATCTTCCAAGCTCTCAAAACACTGGTACCTGGTGTTCAGTTTCCTTAAATGCTTTGTTTAGATGTGTTGGAAGCTTGGACAGTGCAGAATTGTGGACCATCTGGACTCCCCAGGGATCAGTTTGGGGAAAAACTGCAGTATACTAAGGAGTCTGGCAAATTTCAAGCACTACTTTAAATGTTTAAGGCAATTGAAGCTTTAGCAGCTGTTGTAACTGACACAGTTAGCTATTTGTACTCAGTAAAATCCTTAACAAAAACCATGTATCTGCGGCAATTATAAAAAAATGTTTACCACCGTTTCAAAAAGTTTTTTTGTTTGAACCCTAAAGCGCAACATTCTAGGAGAATGTCGATACACATCAGTGAACGTAAAGTATTGTGCATTTGTTTAGCCATAATTAACAGCAGTAAGAAAAGCAGTGTTAGAAAGCTGGGGAGGTTTTGAAGAGCGCTCGAGCATATCCGAAAACAAGTGGAGACCTCATCCCACAGGTCTGAGCTCTTATGAGTGTGAATGTCTGGGAGAGGGCTCGGTTAGAACTAATCGCCTGGTGGGCAGATTTATAGCAGCTCGCCTGACTGCCCCTCAGGCCAGAGTCGGAGGACGCCTGAGGCCTGACCTCCACTCTCCACGAACTGACACATTCCTCAAGCTCGTAAAAGGCACTTGTGTGCTTTAGTGGGGGCCACAAAGGCGCCCTAGAGGAGTAGAGAGTTTCAAAGACGCTCAGTTCTTTAGTGAGAGCTAGGCTCAGCCCTGCTGGGAGAAAAGGGTTTGAAGTGTCATCGCGTTACCGCTCATTTGACAAGGGCTGGGGCCTCAGTGGTGCTGAATCGAGAAGGACAGCTCTCAGGTTTATGCGGGGGTGTGTTGGTGTTTCAAGAAACCAGATTGTGGGAATTATAGGGAGACATCAACAGTTACCTGGTGATATTATGCATAACATACACAGACGACACCAGACGCTAGTATAACAGATGACGACACCAGACTACCATAACAGATTAAATATACATCAGTAAATGTACTATCATTGTACATTCCTTCAAAAATGCTTCATTAAAAGATGATTAAAATTACACCCAGAAAGCAATGACTATAACAGAACATCAGTGCAGATGAGACATTCCGGACAACATCTGGAAGCAGGGAACAAAAAACACAAACACTTTGAAGAATAAACGTCTGATGTTGTCACATTCCGGACACATCAGACCACGAGAAAATGTGCAGGACAGAGTCTATCACTCTTTCACCTCCTCAACCTCCTTCCTGTCTCTTTCCTTTTGTTCCTCTTTATTATTCAATTTTTTTAAACTTAAACTTCAACATCTTGAAATTGGGATCATTTTGGTTCTGTGGCTCATATTAAGGTCATCTCAAGATCTTTCATAATACAGAAAGTGACTTTTTTTCACATTCATACTTGACCTTTAGGTATCTCCTTTGAACATTTGTTTAATTACATGAATATAAAATAAAACGAGAGATTATCATTTAATAACTCAAAATCTTTTTAAAGACCTACACTGTTAGCAGGTTATAATCTTTATAATACAGAACATGCTGGCTTGTCAGAATATGAAGGCAGTAGAAAACCTTTAGTATTGTTGTTGACCAGGTATTTCTTTATATCTAATTCATATTTTCTGAATTGTCCTCAGTCTATGTATATATTTAGGTCAGTCAAGGTGCAGTGAATATTGTGTACCAGATTTCAGGTGAAAAATAAGGATTTGGGGTTTATTGATTTCATGGTTTACACTTCATCAATATTGTAAGAACGTTCTGGAAGCTCTTAAACCTCTTTTAAGTGAAAGGTCTGATTGTTTCTTAGCACGCTAGCTAAGTGATTATCTCTCAGAGAAGATTAGCTTGCTAGGTTTTTCTGTCTTTTCCTTTTTCCACCTCTTTCCCAGTTCATGTCTACTGTTTTTGTAATTTTGCTATGATTTATAGCAAGAGAATTTATTTTTTGCTAGTTTTTACAGAAATTTGTGTTTAGCTTGAATTGAATGGCTAATTTTCTCTAAAAGAGAAATAGCTTAATCAAATTGTTTTTTTTCCTCATCCTTTTTCCTTGACCATTTTTTCCTCATTCCCCACAAACATTGAACAAAAATTACACACCAAGAAACAAAAAGTGCAGAAAGGTACACTACCGTTCAAAAGTTTTAGATCACTTTCTAACTCCATGATGGTTCCTGATTTTTATTTCTTTCTACATTGTAAAGGAATGCTGAAGGCGTCCAAAAAATGCATTAATCTCCTTTGAACAGTTGATATTGAGATGTTTCTGCTACTTCTGCTCTGTAAAGACTTCATAACGCCTCTAATCTGAGGTGCTGTTAATTGGTCATTTTTCAGGCTCTAAATGAACTTCTGGTCTGCAGCAGAGGTAGGTTTTGGTCTCGTCCTCCTGGGACGGCCTTCATGAGAGACAGTTTCATTATGGTGCTTGACGGATTTTGCAAATGCACTTGACAATACTGTTCTTGCGAGAACTATTACAGAAGGTTGTTATTTTAAGACACAGAGGTCAGCCTAACTGTTATATATTATTTTATAGTTTTGAAATCCACAGTATTGTTGTAGAATGTAGAAAATAAATCACTAAACAAAAACAAAGAAATTTGCAAGTGACCCCAAACTTTTGAACGGTAGCGTATATCCAATCGTCTTAGCTTGTGCATGCTGTTCATTACTTAGCATGGCTGCGTCCTGTTATTTACAGTCACCTCTTCAGACTTTTCTACACAACAAAATCTATATTATCTTCATCTCTATGATGGCCAATAAAATTGATGCTCCTCAAACTGACGCCGTTAAAAGCCATTCACACACTTGAAGATCCTCCTGATAGCAGGTGTGTGTCTGTGTGTGTGTGTAAGAATTGGGGAAAAAAATTATACAGATACAGTCACCAACATCACAGTTTTGTTTCTATCGGTCTATGGTGTACTTCTTAGTGGATGTATCAGGCACGGATAAGACTGGCAATTTCCTGCACACGCGTGCACACACACGCGCACACACACACACACACACACACACACACACACACACACACACACACACACACACACACACACACTGGGGCACTCAGTGGTCAGTGTGGAGTGACTACAGGGAAATCTTCAAAATGGAATGGAAACCCCAGTCCTCATCATAAGAACGAATCCCAAGAGCATGGGGGCACCAAAAAAATCAGCCGTCTACTGGGATAAAAGCAAGAAGAGATAAAAGAGTCCAGGCCTTCTTATGGTGACAAAGAAGAGAGAGCGAGAGAGAATAAGAGAGGTTTACGTATCTACTGATATCCATGAATGAATATGAATAAGTAGAGAGCAAACAATATGGAAATATTCTTTGTTTCGGTGCAAAAACTCGATCCTACTCCAAAGACCCCATTTTTCATGTCACACACAGAGAGTTTCCATCAGTATTTCCCTGAGGATGAGAGGACATGAGAAATGTCCTTAAGACATATTCCTTGTACGATGAGTGTCTTTATATAGTAGCATTACTCTATAGGTTCCTGTGCACAATGGAAACTGCATTATGCACTAGTTTCTGTTAATTATGGTAAGAGTTTACCAAATCACTGTCTTTGATCTGGCAGGAAAAGGCTAGTTAGGAGCATGGTCCACACACACACACACACACACACACACGCTTGGTTTTAGCTGCCTGGTGTAAATTTGTATCCTCCAACATAGAGCTGTGAATTCCTTGGCATTCACGGGTAATTCACCATTTTCCACTTAGAGACTTTGCAATCTTATGATAACTGCACTAGATCTCAATTCATAAGGAAGCGAAGATTTACAGTACGACATTAGGAAATTATATGTGAGTAATTTTACTTTTCAGCAATACAAAACCACCAAAGCTTTTTTTCCTAAACCAGCAAATACATGCAAAGAGAATAAAAAAAAACACGCTTATTAAACCTGGGTGTAACACTGTGGGGAGCAAATTCAGCGACTTGTTTGTCAGCGGTTATTAATTTACAGATTAATGTTAAGTGATCTTGGTAATTAACAATGAACGATTGCATCTGACATTAGCTACATCATTCTAAATATCAGGAAATAATATGTCTCTATAACAGGAAACTCAGTTGTCTCTGCTGTTATTCACTTTTCTTTCCTCTAAACTGTCTTATGCTTAAAGGGCACCTATTTTGCGAAGTTACCTATTATTATTTTTTTTTCGACATTCAAATAGGTCTCCATTTTACATGTACAAAAAAAAAAAACATTCCCTACGTTTTGTAGTTTTTTTGTATGGGCCGGTCTTTAAGCAAGTCAGTTGGATTTTCTCCTAATATGACCTCATTTAAGAAGATGATGGAGTAGAATGTATTTACATTACAGACTAACATGAAGCAAATTGCATAATCTTCTAATAAAATAAAATAAAATAAAATATTAATCAACATGTGATTGAACAAGCATTTATTTACATGCACTGTTAGCACCAAATACACAAAACACTGTAAAAAGGCCTGGTGTTGACATACTGATTGTGATTTCTTCCCATCTATTATCTAATTGTGATGAAAGCACATTTCCTCAGTTCTTACTCCTCCTTTTCCTGACGTTCCGTACAATCTTACAAAGGATATATATATAAAGAACTGCTTTTTACAAGCTACTGTTAAAAACATTAACTGGCAAATACATGAGACACCCAGACACACTCCCACACACATACACATGCGCTTTCAGAGAGCTTTCACTATCCCCTGTGGAGCTGGCCGCGAGTGTGAAGCGTCTTCAGAATAAAGACATGAAAGAAGCGCTGGTGCTCGTTAAGAGCTCCTCCGTTGTCTTCTGAGGCTAGAACTCCCTAACAAGCGTCCAGGTGTGATCGAATCCTCTCCCACTCCGCCACACACACTTAATTAAAAGTGACTAATTGGCAGGAGAGGTTTGGCTGTGTTCGATAAACTACTGGCTGAGTAGCAATCTCAATCCGTTTGCATCCTAAATCAACATGTGCCAGGTCTGTCTGTGTACGCAGCTTTATCTTGACCCACTGCTGGAGCATTATGGAGAAGACATGTCAGATTTAATGGCCCCTTGTATCAGCATGTAATACGCAAACACATAAACAGCATGTCAGTGTAGGCAGCACACTATGTGAAGAATAACTAGCTATGTGCCTTCACTGGAGGATCATTTCACATAGACTGGGCTGAAACCGTACAAAAATCTTAACTCACTAAACCTGCCCCTGGACTCTTCCGAATGACTCTGAACTCAATTCGATTTTAACTACAGTCATTAAAACAAGCACTGTATGCATTATCTGAAATATATGCCACCGTCTGAAAATGCTCTAAGCCCTTACTGTACGTTTCACATCTTTAACATTTGAAAACAATTAATCAAGACAAAGCAGTGAAAAAGTTGGAATAAAATTTTAAAATCACGTTGTTTTTTTTATATTAGAGTCCCTGTGTATATTCTGTACAATACTTTGCAAAACGTCTAGAGCCACCTTTTATTTTCTCATAACTTATTAAATTAAATCATGCACTGTAGATTAACAACAGGCTGCAAAGATGCTCAAGACACTATAAAAAATACTAATTGTTTACGTAAGAACCTCAGCGGCAACCTCATTTCCCCTCTCGTCTGTTCCAATCACCCAGCATTCAGCATCACCAGTACACTAATCACCAGCCTGTCATCATCTGCACCTGTTTCTCACTGGTTCATGCCTTAAATTAGATGTTTTTTAAAGCTTAAGTGATTCATTGGTCACTGTGTGGCTTAACAACGAAGAACATTCATGTGAAAGTGGTCAGGTACAGGGACTGGACTGGAAATGAGAGCCAAAACTGTCTATTAGGAAAAACGAAGAACTATTCCTCAAGACTACATTAGAAAACACGAGTCTGACTCTTTGGAAATAAAATATGAAGAAATAAGGAGCTTCTCAAGACTTTTGCACAGTAGTGTAGCTCTGGTTCTCAAAACCGTGAAAGCTGCCAGCTGGTACATCATTTTATTTATTTATAAGAAATTGTTTTACATATATTATTACACATAGTTCTTAAAGCTATTTGACTAATCACTTGAGTTGAATGGGTTTAATCCAAACCACAGCAACTTAAAGCAAAAACAAAATAAAAAGTTATATGGCTTTAATGTAGAATACAAATAATAAAACTAAGGTCAAACCAAAAAAAGATAAACAAAACGGAGAGACCCCACCTTCCCCTTCAGCTCCC
Organism: Channallabes apus; assembly: GCA_030522415.1. Taxonomy (NCBI): domain Eukaryota; kingdom Metazoa; phylum Chordata; class Actinopteri; order Siluriformes; family Clariidae; genus Channallabes; species Channallabes apus. The sequence goes on from CM060120.1 coordinate 13,778,490, forward strand.
CCATGCACTTTTTCAGTATTTGGTCTAAAAGACAACTTTTTCGTTTAAATATAACATTAGGGGGGAAAAAAAACTTTGTGGATCAAAAAGTACAATACAATTATTGTTATAGTGCAGTGACGTCCAATCATATCATCAAAGAGTTGGCACGGCTGCAGGATTTAATTCCAACTAAGCAGGAAAACATCAGAAACTGTACAACTCATCAGTCGCTTGAAAATCAAGACCAATCGATTAGACGAGTGGAGTCAGATGTGGATAAAAAAAAAAAAAAAAAAACATACTACATTGCATACACTGTTGCTCTTTACAGATAAGATTTGATGTCCATGTTGTAGCCAAAACATCAATTTAATGTTCAGATATGAGCTCAGTTGTGCTCTAAGAACAGCTGGAGTAAATGAAATTTTGTAAGAAAGAAAAAAAAAAGCACAAAATAAGCAAAATGCACATGAGCACTCTGAAACGGAAGTACAGTAATGGTACGGGCTGGTTCCAGCTCACCGTTATGCGCTCGTCTCGGTCGTTTATGTTGGCTCCATCCTTTCTCCAGGAGATGGTGGGCTCTGGGTGGCCACGAGGGGGCTGGCATTCCAACACAGCCGGTTCGCCCTCAGCCACCATCACATCGGCAGGGTTCTGTCTGAAATCATCACGCAGGACTGCAGACAGAGAAGAAGAGGAAAAAATTTGTCATTTTGTATCACGAGAAAGAAATTACATTATGCAGTTAAAAGTTAAGGGCCTTGCTCAAGGGCCCAACAGTGGAAACTTGGTGTCGGTGTGGTTTGAACCTCAGTAGCAAAAAGTCTTAACCACCATACTATTCCTGTAAGGACCTTTCATTGACATAATTATTAATTCAGCTATTTAATTTCTTACAAAAAATTTTAAAAAGCCGCAGATTTTTGGACATTTGGACCCCGCTAAAATACAAAAACATGTCCTCTAACCCCCAGACACACTTTTTAAGGATTCTAGCTTGCCTCCGAGTCCAACGGTGATGTATAAACAAAAAAGCAGGGATCACAGACAATTACTTTGAGGGAAGTGACGTTTTTCTGTCGCACTTGACTACACTTTCATCACGGAGAGAGCACGAGCGATGCCACTGGACTCATCACCCGCGACCAAACTAAGTGGCTGTGAGAGGTCAATCACATCAGTTGAGGAGTGAGGAGATGGGATTGAATCAGAGGAGGCCCTAGGGAACACAGGGAGGTGTTGAGTGGAATGGAGTGGTGTAGAGTGGAGTGGAGTGGGGCTAGGAGCTAAAACCGACGTAGCCTCTTCTTCGCTTCCTTCTCTCCTCATCTCGTCTTGCAGCTAGTCTTCGTCGCTTCGTCTTTGTTTTTCTCTATCCAACCGCTCCTTGATAATCCTGTCCAGGTAAATATTTACATAACAATCAGATCTGATTCCTGCTAGCAGATCGGTTTGAAGCATGCGAGACAAAACACCGCGCTCATTAGTTAGAGCTTGTTGATTGCGCGTCAAACAGTCGAGTCTAGAGACGGGCTGATACCTCGCAACAGCAATTACGCTGCTCTGACACATCTCCAAAAGCTTTGCTGCCCATTAGCTGAAACGAGTCAATACATCACAGTGCAATAATGACGCCAAGAGCTGCTAATCAGTCAGAGACAGCGTGAACGCCACGCCACGACTGAGCAATTTCCAACGTTTTATTTCTGCCTTTCTGTTTGGGCAACAGATACTCGGAGAGGGAGATAAGTGACAGCCAGATGCTGCAGCAAGCTTTTGAAACAGATTTGAAATAATTCAAAAAACACTGCCAATTAGATAGCAAGCATGTCATTTTGTCATTTTGATACGGCCATACGGCATCAAAACACATTCCACTCAGCGTGCATCTCTGAAAAAGGGGCTATTCATACACGAATACTACATAATGCTGACATCTACAGGTATCTGCAGTATATCATTTGTTGAATTATGCATTACTTTCGCAGACAGAGGCCACGTCTGAAGTGGGACTCGAAGAACCCGGTGCAACAGTGATGAAAAAGGTAATTTCATTTCAGCCGTTTTCATTAAATCACTAAGCCGAGGAGTCAATAATCATACTCCCAATAGCGGGAACGTGTAGTCTGATCTCGGGAGATGGTGCTGTCATAACCCGTGCTCCTCGTCTGTGCTGTGCCCCCCCCCCCCCCACACCACCACCACCAGCACCCCCACCCCTTTCCTCTCCTCGTCTGAGTCAGAACCCTCGCCTGCTGCTCTCCTCCAGGAATCGTGAAACAGATCCCATTACACAGCATAGGATAACACCAAAGGAGCCTGCACTACATCACACTACATTATACATGCATTACACACCAAGGCATTCCTCAACAACGCGTGTGGTGTGTGTGTGTATGTGTGTGTTTGCCTTGGAAAGTCTGCTTCCTCTGCACTAAAATATCTCACATGTGAATGCATTAGTTCCAAGAATAAGGAAATGCAAGATGAGAAAAACCTCTACTATGACACGTCAGGAAATTTTCTCTTTAAGGCCGATGACAGTTTCCTAAAAACAGCACAGCATCACGGCCTTTGTTTGAAGAAGCCTGTGTCAGTTTGAAACTCTACTCTGCTCCATATGTAGTGGAGTATTTTGGGAGGTTTGCGATTTTGTATGCAGTATCGAATGATGTACCCCAAGTACTCATAAACTCACTTTAATGGTGTTGGAGGTAGAACACCATCGGTTTTGATAAATAGAACATTTAACATGAAATATAGGAAAAGGAGGTGATGAAATGTAATGTCCAATAATAGAAAAAAAGGTCAGAAATTGATATTGAATATACTGTATTGTGGTGATGATAAACTTTTAGTATTTGCTCTCCAGACCATATCCTCCTGCTTGTCCATGTGTCCGCTATGAGTCTTGAGTCATTTTAGGCTGCTCATTTTCATTCTCACATTGCACTGGAATTCTAAGGACAAAGGCCAGACAAATCCCTAGGCAGCGATAAATATAATAAAATGTAACTCAATAAATGAATGAGTACGAGCATATTATTGTGCAGCCAACCGTCGTCAATAGATTAAATAGCCAAGCTTTTGTCTTTGCTTAAGAAATAGAAATGCTTTAGTTTCGCCATTTCCGTAATTGCAGTTACTTCTGGCCAGGAAAGTCAAAACAGAAGGAAAGAAAGAAAAGTGCTGGAAGAAATAACAAGCACCCCATATGAAGACCATTATACCACCGATTCCTTCCTATCTTTAGCAAAGACGTCTTATGTGACGATAACGGCGTATACATTTCAGCTCTCTAGACACTTCATTTGCACAGCTGGACAAACACTCCGATGTGCCATGCTAGCTGCTCTCACACAGGCAGTAATGTAACACAAGCTGGGCAGCTTTAAACACGGCGTACCTCTCTCAGCTACACTGCAGAGGCGGAGCTGAGTTTCTACTGCAATACAACAACCGAGTATTCGGTGGAGGCGAAATGGGAACCTATGCATGTTACAGGAAGGGCTGGAAGGACAACCGATAGACCTGTGCTGGCTGGGTTAGTCGTTTAGCTTATTATGTATGACAAATCAGAATCATGTTAAATGTGTGTGATGGTAAGAACATGTGGTAATTACAAAGAAAAAAACCTTCCTACTAGGGATTCTGTGAGATTTCTGATTTCTTCAAGCAAACCTAAAAGTGAGGGAATTTATCGAACTACACACCATGTATGTTCGATAAAATAAACTTTGAACAACGTTTATTTTAGTTCATAATGAATTCCAATGAATAACCTTCACCACCCACTTCACCGACATCAACATGGCTCAATGTTTTATTTATTATTCCAGCATAATTTCACATACGGTGGGACGGTGACACAGTGGTTATCACTCTCGCTTGCACATCCGGGGTCCAGGTTCGATTAAAACTTTGGAGTCTGCGTGCACGGAGTTTGCATGTCCTCTCCATGTGCTTGATGGGTTTTCTCCGCGTACTCCGACTTCCTCCCACAGTCCAAAATCATGGAGATTAGGCTAACTGGCGTTGCTGAATTGCTTGTAGTGTGTGTTTGAGTGTGTCATTGTGAGTGTGTGTGCCCTATGATGGATTGACACACTATCCAGGAATAGGCTCCGAGCCCCCTGCAACCCTGTATAGAGGATAAGTAGTGTAGACGATGAGTGAGTGAATTTTCTTTATATGGAATTCATGTATCGCCAGAATGATTCCAAAAATATACTTATATACTGTATGTTTAGATATGACGTGATCCAGCAAGTTCTGAATCCAGATATCCAAATATTGAATTTGTATATTTATGATCTTGTGATACGAACAGAATCGCAATACGGATCAAATCGGACCATCGAAGTATCGTGCTAATCTTGTATCGGTTCGTCCCTGGTGGTTCCCATTCCTAAATTCACAAAGGGTGGAAATGTGGACCAGGATGAAGTAAACAATTTTATTCTGCTAATATTCCTGTCTCATAAACAAGAATACTGCACTCTAGAGAAGAAATGTGTTGTTTATAAGTGCATGCATTCAAGTCCAAGTGCTTCATTCTGTATTGTCTGTGTGTTTTTGCCCAAGCCCCTGACTGTCAGAGATTTGTTCTAGGAGATTGGCATTAAATGAGAGGTGTCGTAGGCCGCCTGTGCAACTTCTCCATAGAGTCGAGCCCTCCTTTGTTTTACCTCTCCGAGGATTTCTGCTCGGCGAAGGGATATTGGAGACAGATGCCGAAAATGTCAAATTAGACCCATATCCCTGTCTAGCCCTAATGCCTCTGACATTAATGAGGAGCAGAGACTCTACCACCCTGCAGCCTGAGAGGTGAAAAGGAGAAGGAAAGAATGAGACGTGAGAAAGCGAGAGAGAGAGAGAGAGAGACAGAGAGAGAGAGAGAGAGAGAGAGAGAGAGAGATTTTCTCTGAGAAAGTAACCCCACAGCATAAGAAAACACAACGCCAGACATTTGTGAAGGATCAACTCCAGAAACCAGCTAACTAGCTACAAAGAAAGCACTCATATGAATTGTCCTCTACAGGGACAAGTGACAGACAGCTGTGGTGTTTCTGGTCAAAGGTGACAGACCACAGAGGAGATTCTGTGTCATACAGTCTTTTCCTGTTGCTTTAGGCAGCCGAGGCAGGCGTCACGAAGAGAAGAGCAGATATGTGATTAGCGGCTCCACACTGGAAACACATTCCTGCCCAGTGTCATTCGGATGGAGTCAACTGTCCTGCGCCGGCGAACGAAAAAGACAGTCCGTCAGAAAGGACGTGATGTGTGTGCGTGAGAGTGAAACAGAGCGAGGCAGGAAAAGCAGGAGACACAAAGAAAGAGACTTAGTGCAGTGCTGTGCTACGTCCTGGTCCTGAATAAGCGCACAAATTGCACTAATTTGGGAATGTGTGTGCCAAAAATGGCTGCCAAACATTACTATTCATAAATACTGCAGGGATTAGAGGCCAGGCGAGAGACAGAACGCGGCCACTCAAGCGCACAGCGGAGCGAAACAGAACACACTCAAACAATGAGAAAATCCAGCAGCTGTAATCACTCCCACATGTTTTAGCGTCAGGACGTTTACACACTCGAACGAGAGATTGAAAAAGAGGACGAGGGAAAGAGGCCTAGGGGTGGGGCGTGTCCTGATGATATGAGCAGACAAATTGGGATGACCCTGTAATTGGATGCATTTCTTTTTCCTCTTTTTTGGTTCTGTCAATGTAGCACGCAGCATTGGGGGGGGGGGTGTTAATGCAAGTAGGAGCAGGACAGTCTTCATGTCCTTTCCATGGAGGCATGTGACTAGTTTCTAATAGGAAACAGCTGTCTAGCTTTTTTCCTCAAAAACCCCCATAACCTCCAGTCTCGTTTCCTGAACGATCATTAAAAAAAAAGGCCGCCCAGTTCTAATTACCGATTTAATGATCAGAAGCGATGTCAACTTGTAGAATGAAACTCGACTAAGTAGCGTAATATTGTAAGCTAAATACTGTAAGATTATCGTCAAACACAAAGCAGTGACATGCTTCATTATACACCAACATAAGCTGACATCATATCTGACATAAAGCTGTGTGCATTTATACTAACAGACATCAACTATTATTCATCCTACAGTACAGCATCACTTTCTCTAAGGGTAGAGTTCATGTCGCTACTGTACATTACACTAACATTAATAAACGGTCGATTTCTAAATTGTGTCTATAGTATGTAGGTTTATATTGTTTTTATAAAGGGTTTAACAGCCTCAGCAGCAACCTCGTTTCCCCTCTCGTCTGTTCGAAAACATTAATAAAGGATCTATGGATGTGTTATGAAGCCCTATGGAAAATGGTTTCTCCAAAAAAAACAAAGAAAGAAAGAAAAAGCAACAACCTGTGTCGGACATTAGCGAGGAACAATTAGAGTCTCTATCGTGATTGTTCCTGTTTAAATCATTTGTATGTTGGTTTGGAACACGATCAAACAACCTTCAGCTAGTCAGCTTGTTTTTGAGCATTAACAAATTCACTATAAATTCTAATCTTTTCTCCCTCCCAGTGGACTGCTCTTAACGCGTCTTATCAAATCCGATCCGAAGTGTGTTCCTCATCACACTGTATCTGCTCCCAAATCCTCCTAACCTGCCTGGTCAATATGCAGTATCAGTCTCTTAATGCACTGGAGAGGATGGAGGATGGGGCGGAGAAAAAGAGATCACTTTCTCCCGCTCCAGGCCGATCTGTTCTCCCCTGTCGTCCATACTCCCCCTGCATTAACATTGATATATTGACCACTAGAAGGCGAAAGGGAGAAAAAGTTGCGTAAATGATTCGACAAAGTTCCTAACTTGCTCCTAGATCTCCTCGCATACCGAACACCCTATAGGCGGCCTACAGAGATACAGAGATACTGCATCCTAAGCTCTCCGCCTTCTCTCTTCAATTCTCCTCACATCTGATCCTTCCCTTCGGCAAGCCATCCCACATCCTGCTTCAAAGCATGAGCGTCCCAGCGAAGATACCTTAACCTCAGACCCTCTTCTTCTCTGCACAGAATCAGGACTAATCCCGTAACACAGAGAGACAGAGAAGGCTCCCAGCCCGGGGAGTCAGCCTTCGGCCCACTGAGTGCGGAGGCATAGCTCGGTCTAATCCATGCAGTCAGTTCCCAGGATACACACTTAAACTACACACACACATCACCTATGACCATCCACACTGTGCCTTATTTTTTATACGCCTGTGGTTTGGATTAGCAAGCATGATGCTCAATAAAAGCTATTTTTATTAACAACTCAAATGTCTTAAGTAAAATTCATATATCCTCATGATTTTTTTTGTATGTTGTTTTTCACCTAAAGGGCAACTTATGAGTTCTCGGACTGCTTAAAGCTGTCGTCAATATTTTCATTGCACTTGTAATTTGTTCACAGGCTCTAAACATTACCACCTAGTCCTTACAGCAAATGCACAAAAAGAGAATCATATTCCTAGAAAGCATGCAGTCAGAATGACATTAAATAGTCGCGGGATTTATTTCCCTATCCCCAGCTAACTAATGCTCGCTCTCTAAATAAAGCAGCGCTTTATGACCTGTATAGAGAGTTATCATCTCCAGCACAATTTGTAACGCAGTGTATATTAGCCTTTCTATTTTCTTCCGGTCATAAACGAAACTGCTCACAATAGACAGGATTCCCTCTCGAATGGCATGAAATGCTGGATTCATATGAACCTCTTAATGGCAAAGATTATACAGTGAACCAAAAGGGAGCTAATGGCTTTTTGTAAAAAAGCAGCTTTCCAGGAATAAGCCAAGTCGCTCGTTGGCGACGCACATCAGGCGCCGCTCCTGCTGCATGGTAAACACGCTCGTGTCTGCACGGTGTACCCTCAGTCCCCTGAGCAGATGGCGGCTCCAGTCAGAACCATGCTACCCCAGTTGGCACTGGCACTGTGCCACCGGTCACGCTGCCAGTTTGTGTGTAAAAGCTGGTGCGGCGCACATGAGGGGGCAAAACTTCTTAAAAGGCGACTCGACACAGGCGCAAACGACTCACAACATCCTCCTCCGGGTCACATCCTGATTCTATCTTCATTCCTGTACTTCTGGCCTAACAAGGCTGCTATCTGTCTCCTGTGCACTCTGGGACCTTTTATTTCTCACAGAGGGGGCATTGTCAAGCTGTGTTTATTTTATCCAACGACGTTCTACAAGGGCAGCAGGGCCACGGCCCGGGCTCTCTGCAGTCACTCATTTCGCGCACTTGGCACCTCCCAGTTTAAATAAACACAGCATGTTTGATTGAGAGGAAGAATGGGGCGAGCTTAAAGAGAACCAGCAAGCTGTAAAGTACGGGGGGGTGGGGGGTTGGAGCAATGTAGAATCGAGATGAAAAACTGAGTTTTGAAAAAAAAAAAAAGAAAAAAAAAGTTGAGTGTGCACACATGTACACCGACATACTTCTTATTGAGGCTTATGGTCCTGCCAGTCAGACATGAATTGGACAGACAGGCCGCATTAAATGCAGGAAAACTCCAAGCTGAGGTCAAATAAATAACCACTTCTTTGCCACTTCATTAGGTCTGGAACTGTGCAAAATACACCTACATAAAACACACAGACCATATCCAGAGGTGAATACACAGAAATAAATACACCTCTGGATAAGTTTTTATTCCCATCTGACATAAAAAAAATACTGCACACCAACCAAGAAAGGAATAAATCCAGGTAAAGGAATTTTAAGAAGAACGAAAAATCACAGCACGTTTCAACTGCTACTGTACATTACTCCTACATGGACCTGGCAAGAAAATGTGTGACTTTTCATCGTGTGCTGACTGACAATTTATAAATGATGCCTACGGTGTAGTTACAGAACACATTAATATGCAGTATTTGGCAAGACTATTATCCAGGCATTAACATACATGCACTGGTTTGTTATGAAGTTCTTTTTTTTTTCTTATGGTTTATTTATTAGGCATGAATAAAAATGGCCTGGATCAGCAAACGACTCTAGAAGCACAAGATTGCATTAGCGAGGAGTGTGTGGCCTCCCCTAGGCAGACGCCCGGGGTTGCTTTGGGTGGACTGCGATGTCTCTGATGAGGTTTTAGTTGCTTGGCAGATGTGGCGCGTTGATAAATGGAGAGACAGCGTACACAGCAGCGGCGCCCCGGTCTGAATGCTGCCTCTGCCACAAAGTCTTTTCCGTGGAGAACGGAAAAGAGCTGGAGAGAAAGATAGAGAGAGAGATGTGCCAGTCGGCCTTGATAATTCCCCTGCCAGCTGCGGGCCTCTGTGGCTCCAGGGCTTTTCACACCACAAGTGTGTTGTTGCCTCGGCTCATGCTGACCTTGTGGGCTAAGCCTGAACAGGAAACAGGCTTCCTGGGACCACTTTTTTTCTTCCTCTCCCTACTCATATTTACATTAAAAACCTTAAAATGCCCATAAACCATATCCAATTTCTGCTCCCGTCCCTGCCTCCCTCAACCCCTCCCTCTGCCCTCCTCCCCCTCTCTCTGAGTCCGACTCCTTCAATATGGAGCTGGGGGGATGCTTCAGGAAATGCAGCTGCTCCACACTCTAATATGCACACCCCTAAAACACACGTGCACACACACACACTCACGAGTCAGGAGGCATTCAACAGCTTCACATGTAACAATCCGAGCACAAAACACCACAATTGAATCCTGTTATCCGGGCGCTGTCGAAAGAACAGACATATAAACACAACATCTTAGATAGATCTTCTTTTCCTTTTTTTTAGACCTATAAAGAGCCTCTATCCCTCCTGAATTTTCTCTTTCTATTTTCATCTACACTGAAAAGCACTCAGAGCGCACATACGCAGCTCTGATCCTGATAAACCGGCACGACGTTGTTAATGCACCGCTCTCCTCCAAGACACACACTCGTAATGAAAGTGAGTGTCTTTGGAAAGTTTGCCAGAGCTACACAGATTTAGTTTTGACAGTGTGTCGTGTCTTATCTTTTAAGGACTTGACTGGTTGCTGGAGACGTACGAGCCGAACCGAGCCGGGAGACACGGTGGGAACCTGCGTACAAATGCATGTGTGAAAATCTTAAAAAGTTGGATTCAGCTTGAATTGACTGAAATCCTATGTATTGTGAAAAACTTTAAGCGTTATATACTGTATCGATATGATAAATTATGATAAATCACAGCGCACTAGTGCCAGGCATCATCAAGGTTCCCATAAGGAAGCGTGTGAATGTTTAGATAAACTGTATCTTCAAATCAAATCTTTTATTTTCCTCTTATTTTCAGGGTTAAACCATTTTTCTGATTTAAAAATTAGATTTTTAATATGATCAGAACACGACCTCATTCATATCATAATATGTCATATATATCATGCTATATATATATATATATATATATATATATATATATATATATATATATATATATATATATATATATATATATATATCATATATATCATATATTGATCTTACGTTTCTTTTACTTCCCCACATTGTGTACTTGGAGTTATAAATCACTAAACCTGACAAATCTTGTTTTATTTACACAAAGAATTCATCTAGAGGAATCTTTATGTACTGCATCTAATATTTCTTAAGTGACGGGGGTTTCACATGACCATCATACATCTTTAACTCATCTTCAAGCCATCATTAACAATACATCAAGAAAAAAAAATCACTCTTTGGTCACTAACGTGATGGACACAACATATGCCATGTATTATACAACGGGTAGTTCCAAACAAGGAATCTGACTGGACGAGGGGCATACCATGAGTGATGATATAGCGTATAACAGCACAGAGCAGCTGCCTACCAAAACCCACATTTAAACCCAGTCACAGAAGCGCTTTCAGTGAGATCACACATCGGATAAGATGTGCCGTCTTAAACAACTTTGCCTCCATAAAAAGTAATTGCTTTTAAGTCATGCTGGATTGCTTCTCATCTGTCCGTGTTTTTCGGTGCACATGCTAACGTGAGCTACGAAGCTAACCCAAGGCTGAATCTCAAATCCCTCACTAACCCCTAATCAAGTGTGCTACTTGGTGTGTGGACCAAGGGATTATACATCCTACATAGTGCACCAGCTTTCCATTTAACACTCTTTGGGATTCAACCAGGGAACCCGGAAGTTAGCTGATAGTTTAAAGTTGAATGAGTGGAAAAGTAAAGTTTCTCAGGATTGTCCAGGTTTATTCTCTTCACCTTTTGGCTACATACTGAAGTAGCAGTAAGAATTTCAAACTACTTTCACCCCTGTTAATTACCCTAACTGTTGCTAGTCGTCCTCCGCTAGTCGTGGTTGGTCAGTCCCGCCAGTTGTGCAAGAATGTGTTAAATAAACAGACAAATAATAATCTATTGATAATAAATGGTGTTTGTAGAACCGTTACATAAAAGCAATATCATTATAATAAATAGTATATCATTATATTTACTATTACACATTTAAGGGTTTATCTTTCTTAACCGTGCTGATATTCAGTACAACAGAACAACCTCGAACGCGACAATGCTTAAGTATAGTTTCGCTAGCCTCCAAGTAGCGAAGTGGTAAAGTGCTCATCCTATCATCCGGAGATCGTGAGTTTGATTCCCGGGTGATGCTGTAACCCCTCGCAGCCGGAGGTCTAGAGAGAGCTGATTGGCCGAGCCAATCTCAGACTGGAGGGATGAGAGGTACTTGTGCTCCCACATTAATCACGGCTCTACAGCCAATCAGGAGCGTATGTGAGCTCACACAAGCGGAAGTAGCGGATAGCGCTGTCCTCCGAGTGTGTTACGCCGCCACCAACGGTGCGTTAACGAGCAGTTCGAAAAGATGCGGTCAGCTGGCGTCACATGGTTCGGAAGAAACCACGTGATAGTCTTTGGCCCTCCCGACTGAGTGGTAGCAGTAGCCTTAATGTGGGAGCCCCCTAGTGACGGGGAGGAAAAGAAAATCCAGGTGAAAAAACAGGTGATGTCACTAATCAGTTCTCACCTATCTGGCGGGAACGATGTGCTAATTAGAATCAGCTGGTTTAGTTAATGGATGGAACAAATAGATGGAAAACGAAGTGACTTTTATTTTCACCTAAAAAGAAAAGTGATTAAAATTTCTCAAGTGAATCACGATTTAATTTTTATGACCAATTTGTGAACATGATCTTCAGGCCTGGATCTTTGTTCTTATTCACTTGATCTTCACTTTTGTCACAATATTTCTGGCCACCACTGTAGATTCTGTTCACCTATATGCTCGGATTTCAGTGTGTGTACATGTGTGTGGGTGTGATAGAGTGTGTCACCGGAGAGACCGCTCACTTTAATCCCAGTGAAAGCCGGAGAGGATCTGGCTACAACAGGTCCTTCTCCCTGCTATCACACGTTCTCAGCACGCAGCAGGGGGTGGGGGGTTTAAAGAGGTGTGTGTGTGTATATATATGTGAGAGAGAGAGGAAATAATGGGAAAAAAAATCATGAAAAAGGCTAGAAAAGCTGCACATTGATTTTATTTCACTTTGCTCTGGATGGAGATGTAACGATCTGGACAGTGCTGTGAATTTCAGAACTATATTTTTGCATAAGATGGATCCTATAAAACGTCCTATGATTGACAGGCAGAAAATCCGCCACACGGTAGTACACGCGTCATAAAAATTCTACTAGCGTACAGGGGAAAGTGAGAGAGACCTTGACTGAGGCTACACACACATATAGAAGACACTTTTGCAGTTTTTCTCTTCGGTGCTTTATGAGCTTCATCGTTCCTCCGCTACTGTTTACTGTAAAAACATTCTCACCCATGATTCATAATGATTTCCTTCGGGAATGTGGAGGGGGCCGGTGTTGAGAGCCTAAAATACCTCGCCCATCCATCACCCCGCCAGGGTTTTCCAACACTCCCTACACACACTCTGTACATTAGATATGCTTTGGTGCTGGGAAAAAAAAAAATCACATTTCAACTTTATCGATAGGGAACGACCTCCGTGTCGAGTATCATGAGTTTAAGTAAGCAAATAAACCAGTTTTTTAATTGTCTAAATATTTATGGACCATTAAAAGAAATCCACGAACATGGAGCAGGAAAAAAAAAAAAAAAAAAAACATCAAGATCGTTCTAAATGCCTAAACCCACTATTTATTATAATTAGTTGTGTAAATTATATAGAATTTCCTAGAAATTCACAGAAAGAGGCGATCTGAATACCGACAAAACAACCTTGTCTTGTAACATGTCAACAAACACGAGACGATCATTCTTACTCACTAATGCATGAGCGGTGCCAAGGAGGCACTTTGGGGGGGGGGGGGTGTACAATACCCATAGCCCCCCACCCCATCCATCCTAAGAAACTTCGATTTAAGTGTTATTTAGAATTTTTTTATTTCATTTGAGGTTGCGTCAGGAAGGGCATCCGGCGTGAAACCTGTGCCAAGTTGTTGCATGGACTGAATATTCCGCTGTGGCGACCCCTTGCTGGGAGCAGCCGAATGACCAACAACAACATAATTTATCGTTATTATTTTTAAACAAAGCCAACACAGGTGATCAAATTCAATCAAAGTGCTATTAATGTTATTAATGATGTTAATCATAAGTGCACAAAAAAAAAACTTGATGTTGGCGAAGCGTGAATGATATCATTATGGACTGTTATTTTTTCACTTCATATTGCAGTATTAGGCGGCGTAGTGGTGCAGTGGTTAGCACTGTTGTCTCGCACCTCTAGGGTGGAGGGTTCGCTTCCTGTCTGGGATCTGTGTGTGCATGAAGTTTGCACGTTCTTCTTGTGGGTACTCTGGTATCCTCCTATAGTCCAAAGACATGCAGATTAGGTTAATTGGTGTTTCCATAATGCCTGTAAAGTGTGTGTGCACTGCGATGGATTGGCACCCTGTCCACAAGCAGTATTGGTAACGAACGAACGAATGAATGCAAATGCAGTATTTTGATTCGAAGATTTCTTATAACAAAAAAAAAGTGCATGATTCCTCCTTTCTGTTGCCTGTTATGAATTTAATACGTTTATATGTTTTCTGTGTCGAACTCTGAATAGCTCTCTCTCTCTCTCTCTCTCTCTCTCTCTCTCTAGGAAACAGAGCGCTGCTGGTAACATGACAGCATGAGTCTGTGATCTCTGATTCTGAGCTAAAATGGACACAAACATGTGTGTGTGTGTGTGTGTGCGTGTGTTGTTGTGTGGCTTGTTGCTTGGGTGCAAGCCCTGGTCGAGGGCCTAATCATGTGTGATTTCATATTTAGATGTGTGTTCATATAGGCTGGATTGTAAACATTACATCTATATGCTATATATGAGGTAAATATTGTGCATTGTGTTTTAACTGTAACGATCATGAAGCTGAACCGTAGCGACCGGAACCCTACATTACAGAACACTGTCATCGAAAAAAAAGCAAATCTCTAGTGCTTCAACTTCAGTAATGACTGATTCCTAAACAAACAAACTTACAAATGGGTTTCATTAATTTTTTTAATTCACTAACTCACTTTCCTTCTTAAAACCACTGGTTGCATGTAGCAAGTTTGCAGCCTCGAAGCAGAAAAAAAGCACAAGAGGCATCGGGCACTCGTATAATGTGTAAAAGAAGTTTAGGGGGGGAAAAATCCCATCACACAAGTACAGTTCATGACTCAAATGTTCTTTGTTGTATTTTTTCATCCCTGTCAGCATCAGTGAGTAACACAATGTAAGTGTAATGAAAAGAGATGCATGCTATCACCACTATCCTTCATGTTGTTGTTTAGAAAAAAAAAAAAAAAAGGCCAAAAGATCTCATGAATAGAGTCGTATTGTACTCTAGACGAGGGTAATCAAGCCTGGAATGCAAAGCAGTGGATACACAAAGAGAGGGAGAAACAGGCAGAGAGAAAAAATCAAAGCCAAACATGGCGCTGAGAGTCGGTGGGGCCGAGCCCGAGGCCGCCAAGTTCTCCTGTTTTGATTAGTGTGGTGTAAACAGTGAAGCCTGGAGAGAGACTTGAGCCCTGAATGCGACATCATTGCCCTGACTCGGTCCCACTTCTCCAGAGCAGACGTTCACGTGTGTGTGTGTGTGTGTGTGTGTGTCAAGCGCAGATGTCACACAGACACCCATACATAGCGACAGAAGAGTAAACAGCAGTGCTTTTCTTTGCCTCTTGGTTAGTGTTTCTGTATTCTCAGGCTAGATGAAACAGAATCTCCATTCTTCTCCCTTTTTAAAAAATTAATCCTTTCCTTTTTTCCTTTTCTCTGGCAACCAAGCCACCTGCAAGGCTTTCACTTTAAAAAGGCCCTTTTAAGTCAAGAGCTCTGGTTAGGCCTTTAGGGCCTATGCACCTGCATGTGTACACACACACACACACACACACACACACGCACAATAATGCTTGTCTGTCTCAGAGCTCAGCCAGGTGACTAAGCAAGCCGGACCATGGACTTCCATCTCAGCCATCTCCCCCTGCAGCGAGGCTGTGGTCTCAGACAGCGGTTTGCGGTAAAGACACTGCGGTCACGCCTGACTGCCTCTCATCATCGTCATTCACATCACCCACCACACGAGACGAGACCTACGCCTCAGGTTTCAGCTCAGGATCCTTTAAACGGAACGCTGAAGACCACATGGGCTGTAACAGCCATGAAATAAAGGTCCACTGTAGGCCCCTTTGAGGTGACGGTCAATCTCAAAGATATCAATTTTGCTCATAACAAAGCTGGCCACAATAAAAAAGACTGTCACCATCACTCAACCAAACGAGCCGGGAGTGAAAACCAGAGACAATCCGGCTCCCCGGCGAAGTCGGCTGTTCTAGAGCAGGCGGCAAAAATAGCTAATCTGAATGTCAATATGGGACGAAGTTACACAAGATGGAGATGGAGAGAGAGCGCGGCATGTGTCTGCATTAAAAAGGAATTTAAAGGGGTTTATAAATTATAGCAATTATTCAATTATGATGAGTGATATCCATCCATCCATCCAATGTCTAAATGGCTTATCCTGTGTAGGGTCACAGGGAGCCTGGAGACTGGACCAGGGGACTCACAGTACTGTACGTACGGCAGGTGTTGTGTGTATGTTTAATTTAACTACATAATTGTAAAACTATTGTTCAAAAAAATAAATTAATAAGGGAGGTTTCATAATTATTGATAAAAAAAACTCCAATAACTTCTAAGAGAAATGCACACAAACAAATAAACAAATATGAAAAATATCTGAATAAATACGTAAGTAGGTAACTAAGCAAATTATTGAGTAAGTAAGTAAACAAGACATTGAATATGTAAGTTAATTATGAAGTAAGTAATTAAAAATGTACATAAGTAAGTGAATATTTACGTAATTAGTAAGTAAGTAAGTAAGTAGGTAAATGATTATGTAATTATATAAATAAGTAAGTACATATTTAATTTATTAAATGAGTGAGTAAATAAGTTTGAATAAATGAGTAAGTAAGTAAGGATCCTTAAGGAAGGAAGGAAGGAAGGCAGGAAGTAATTAAGTGAGTAAGAGAGTAATTAATCAATGAATTAATGACTTAATTAGGTAAGTAAGTAAACAAATGATTAAGTAGGCAAGTAATAAAGTAAGTGAGTAAGTAAATATTTACTTAATTTGTAAGTAAGTAAGTAGGTACTGTAAGTGATCAAGTAATTAGATAAATAAGTAAGTAAGTAAATATATAATTAAGTGAACAAGTACATAATTATGTAAATTAGTAAGTAATGAATTAATTAAGTAAGTACATAAGTAATTGATTAAGTACACAAATGCACGATAAAGTAAGTGAGTAAGTAAATATTTCATTAAATTATACGTGAGTAAGTACAGTACAGTAGGTAAGTAACTTCGATATAAATTAAATAAGTATGTAAAAAGTAAGGAAGTAAGGAAGGAAGTAAGAAGGAAAGTAAATAAGTAATAGTTACTGTAAGTTATTAAGTAAGGATTAAAATAAGTAAGTAAATAGTTAGGGCATTTATGTAATTGGAGATGTTGTACGTTTTCCAGCTTGACTCTTAGCTGCACGAAATACTACAGTATGTCATAAATCTTATCATTACAACACATTAAAACACACTGCCACCCTTCCTTTCCAACAGTTGGTTTCTAAACATCAAATCGCTATCATTGAGAATGTAAACATAGAAACCACTATGGGGAAAGTGTCTCAGAGGAAAGCTGTGTGTGTGTGTGTGTTTGTGTAAAAGAAATACACAGACATAGAGTGACCTTGACAGGTAATGAGAAAGCCAGAGATACAGAGAGCTGTGTTTATGAAAGGGGCTTCCGTGTCTACGTCTGCTCTATAGTCCAGCTCTACAGCACACAGCGGTCTGCTAAGTGGTGGTGGTCTACTTTAGTCTCTAACCACTGACCCCGTCTGGCTCGAATTCACCACCCAGTCCCCGGCTCGCATGTCTCACTGCATCTCTCTCAGCCTTGTCTGTGGAGAAACGCTCTTTTTCCTGACTAAAGGAAGAAATAAAAGTTAAAACAGGCAACGAGGGGTTTCTTGGACGGCCACGCAGCAGACACCGAGCTTGTTATCTGGGCCCAGGTCCACTTTAAACCCAGGCATAGCAGCAGAAAAAGTCACAGTAACAGTTCTGGCAGAGACGAGTCTGCATGGCAAATGCACAACGTCAGGTTTGTTTTGTGTCTCGACTCTGTCCTCTAGCAAGCCTCAGAAATGGTAAACAAAAGTGCTTTCTGTTCCAGGAAGGTTTTATTACCTGTTTGCTTCTCCTCTAGATTCAACACACACACACACACACGCACACACACACGCACACACACACACACAAGCATACATGCACATAAATATTAAAACCAGAGCTCTTTCAGCTAAACTTCCTGTCTGTTCGTTATACAGAGCAAGCCAAATACATATTGAGCTGGTTTTCCTGTATTCAAAAGCAAAACTGGTCTAAAGAACAAGCAGTTCTACTGGAGCTGTTTTCAAGTTCTAGTTTATTTTCCCCATGAATGTTCTTCTCACATCACTGTGGGTTCTCCAGGATCCACTCACCTCCTAAAAACATACTGGCATGTGGACTGGCTCTGGTAAAATGCCCATACTCGTAAAAACTTGCGTGCGTGGTATCATGCGATGGAGTTCCGTCTCATTTAGAGCGTCTCATCCTGGATGTCTGACATTCCTGCCTCAAACGCAATGGTCCTAGGATAGCCTCTGGTTCCACAACAACCCTGACCAGAGGAAAGCAGTTACTAAAGATGGATGAATGTACGTATGAAAGAAATACGACTAAAATGTGAACGTCTCAGTTAAAGTTAACTCCCTCACCATTCTGGTGCACAGCATCGACATTATTACCATTAATTCCCTTTAGTGCCTCAAAACCACACGACTAAAACTTTTACTGCTGGACCAATTGGCCATGGAAAAAGCATAGTTCCTGTTTCTGAGCGCCAAAAGTTCCACTACACGCACAGTCTAAGCATATTCACACACACAAGAAAAGGAAGCCATGTTTTACTTCCTTTTCTCTTATTTCAATGTTTTCAGTAAAAATAAGTTCACTGTGTAATTTGGACATTTTTAGCCAAAACATGGGGTATTGGTGCTAAAAAGTGTCTCACCTAGGAGAAAAAGTGAATTTTCAGCTAGGATCATATAACTCAGTTTTTCATAATACTTAATGCTTCTTATCTTACAATCCATGCTTCCTTTTTCATATTTTTATGAGAGAAAAAGAAACTTTTAAAGAAACTTTTTATGTAGTGTCTGTAACGTTTTTAAATTCAAATCTTCCAATGAATCTGCCTTAATTGTGATTCAGATGAAACCAGATGAAAGCTGAAAAAATCCATTACTATAAAATGCAAAATTGTTAAGATATTGCAACATGAATTTGACATGGACACAGATTTTTAGCTTTTTATCAAAAACCAGAATGCTTTAATTTAAGCAACAAGTTTTACAGGTTATATGCGTCTGGAAGCTTACACCAGCTTTAGTATCAATACTCATAAAGAAATATGAATAATTAGCATTTTCAATTATTATTGTTTAAAGCGGGACAATGTAACTCACTATAATATATAAAACCATCTCTCCAAAACGGCAAATAAAAATTTTTAGACAAGCAAAAATGTTCACTTCCATGTTGCATAAAATGCAAAAGTAGCTTCTTTGGCTGACACACTTTATATACCATATGTATAACCTAAAAACAATACAATCAGCACCAATACTGTGTTTTGGCCAATCTGATTTGCTTTGAAAAAAAATCACTGTCTAGAAAAGTAATGCCAAAATCCCAGTAATATACTGTACTGTATCTAACAACAAAGATGGGTCTGGACTTGATAGATACATTATCTGCACTTTCGCTTTGTTGCTTTGTTTGCTTGCAGAAACAGATTTGATTCTATTTTCATTATATATTTTTTTATTAACCTCCCCTTTTTTGACCCGTTTTCCTGTGAACACTTTTGATTTAAAAATGATTTTAAACCTATTTTTCATTAAAAAAAATAAAATAAAAAAGGACACAACTCTGGCAACCTTGCACATGGCATCAGACCAAAGTCCGTCCACCTGTGTACCTGTACAGCACCTGGCCAACTACCTGCATCACCATACAGTACTGTTTCAGCAGTTGAGCAGACAAGCCTGGACATGTCCATAATCACCCGCCCTGGTCAAACACAGCAGCGACTCACGGCTGCGTCTGCGCGGTGCTGAGCTGGAGAGATAACAGCGGAATGGCGGCCTGTGATTACATGTGTGACTCAGTATGAGCGTGAACACGGAGAGCGCAGTTTCGAGTGCAAAGTGCAGCACGATCTCTTGTTAGTCGACAATCAAAGACGCCGACGCGTACAAGAGCGAGAGAGAGAGAGAGAGAGAGAGGTAAAGAGAGCATGGGCTGAGATGAATTACTTGACAGTTACAGCCAGGTCACAGTACTGATAAGACTCAGAGAGAGAGAGATTTGACCTACATACAGAGTTAAAGATACTGTTGTAGATGAGAATCTGGATGTGTCTCTCTGCACCCCTCGTAGCCGTGGGCACACTGCCAGCCGGTGTTCCCAAGCGACTGCCAAAACTGTATCTAACAAACTAATGTGCTAACACCGTGTTTCTTAATTTAATACAAGTGCTGTAGAGCAACAGGCGTTGCCAAATTTGATCTACAAGAGACTGGAGTAAGAATTTCCTACTGAAGTTAAGATGCAATCTGTCTCTCTCTCTCTCTTTCTCTCTGTGTCTCTTAACCCCCTTCTTCCACATGGCTTAATGGTTGGCACTGTCACCTTCCACCTCTAGGTCCTGGGTTCGAGTCCTGCATCAAGTCTTTGTGCAAGAAGTCAGAATGTTCTCCCTGTACTTGGTGGGCTTCCTCTGGGTTTCCTCCCACAGTCCAAAAACATGCAGGTTAGGCTCATTTCCAAATTTTCTGCAGTGCGTGAATGTTGACCGAAGGTCCTACCATGGTTGTACAAATGGGAATAAATACAACGGTCACCACAGCCTCTAGTTGGACTACAGAGGATCATAGATGGATGCTTGGATGGAAAATGCAAGAAGTATAATAATGCAATACCATTAGTCTAATGTTCCAGCTACAATATCTTTAATGGCATTTTAACCTGAAGTGTGTCTTGTGTTTTTTTTTTTTATTCACTTTTTACAACATACATATTGTACGACATCACCCCGATTTATAATTGATCTCAATATGTGTGAGGTCGACTGTTTCCTGTGTGTGCAGTTACACTGTCTTGAAAAAGTATTGAATTTTTAAACTTGACAATGTGAAATTAGATGCAAATCTGGTAGAGATATACTCCAATAGACTTGCAGCTGAAATTTCGGCGAAAGGTGGTTCTACAAAGTATTGACTCGGGGGGCTGAATATAAATGCACGGCACACTTAAACAAATATTATTTTATTTGTACAATTTTTAAAAATATATATTATTTCCTTTCCACTTTGTGTTGGTCTGTCAAATAAAATACATTTACGTTTGTGGTTATAACATGACAAAATTTGAAAAGTTCAAGGGGTATGAATACTTTTGCAAGGCACTGTACTTATACAGTATATACTTTCTTTTTGTTTGTACTGCTTACTGCATGATATTTTCTAATGAAATCAGTTAGTCTAATTTTACAAAATGCTATGACAATGCAGCATGGTGCAGCACACCCTGTTTATGTAATTGAATGTGGCCTTTTTTTACTCTTAGAGTGTCATGAAAGCAAATAACGCCCACTCGCACAGCTTTTTTTGATCGATCCCATGGAATCTCAGACCTTGTTCACTACGCCAGATGCTGAGAAGCTTTCTAAAAAATAATGCAGCAAAAAATGTTGCAACTCCAGGTGTTATCCCTATTGGGTAGGTTTTTTTTTTTTTAAGTCCTTTTAATGTTTCCCCTGAATGTTGAATATTTTAGTCAGTGTCTAATCTCCTGGGTTTTGAAAAATGGTTTAGGATAAAAAGACGAGGATTTAAAAAAGCCCTGTAAAAACAGAAAAACAAAAAAACCCGCCTGTGGTAAGGACTCATGGTCAGTTTTATAGTACCCACTTCAAAGTGAGTACTGTGAAGCCAAGGAAACCTGATGCTGATCTTAGCACATTGTTCTCAGATAGACTCTCTCTCTCTTTTTCTTTTCATCTCCGTCTCAAAAACGTTCCAGCACACTGCAAAACGCCCTTTCAACTTCGAACCTTCCTAACCATTTGTCACCCTTAGATCTCCCATTTTGAATGCAACCAAACCATCCAAGTCTGTAAAAGGCCATTTCTACTGATCCAGCCAGGACTCCGGCAAGGACAGACCACCATGCACTTACAATGCATCCCTCATTAGAATAATCCACTCTAAGGGCAGTAAATAGTGATGAATAAATCCACTTCTAGCTTTATGAATAAGTGAGGGCCTCTCGGAGACAGCTACATTACCATTTCAATGGGCCGCCTGTACTCCATTACACTGGCCCTGTTTGAGGCAGTAATTGGATATATTAAAAAAAAAAAAAAAAACTGGGAATTATTAGGTGAAGGTGCAAAAAAATCCTTTATAAAAACTGGAAAATCAACTTAATTAAAAATTTCCCTTAATTTGCAAATTGGACAACAATTTACAATTTCAAATATCTGTTTTCCCTATGGACAGAATATTCAGCACGCGAGACCCTCAATGTAAAACTAATCCTGCAGCACAGGATCCCTTCTACTGCCTCCACCCTGCCCCTCCAACACCCCTTATATGAGTTCACCTCCTCCTCCGAATGGTGTTATTTGCACTATTCCAAGCAACCTTTAGCGAATATTTGTTTTATTAGTGTGAATATTTCAATGTGTGTGTGTGTGTTGTGTGAATATTTTCGGTTCTTTCATGATTCAAGGTATGCAAAATCATCGAATGATTTTGGAAAAGAAAAATGGACAGACTTAAAGATTTAAAGATTCCTACAGTAATTACATTCTCATGAAATGGCTTGAGGGTCTTGACTTCTGTATGTTGGAATAGTTGCATTTTAAAATGGACTTAAGGTAGTTAGTGTATGCAAAGAAGTAAAGAGGCTGTAAAGTGGCTGGGGCTTGTAAGCATAGACAAGATGGCTGCCATATACGTGGTGCAATACCAAGTACCAGCAACGTGGGCGTTACAACAGGCTATGTAATGATGCCTTGTGCTGTCAAATTCTCTTACAAGCAGGAGAAGAGAAATGTTATCACTGCTGTCACGATGGAATTAGTTCGATGGCCTGATGTAACACCTACTGTATGTTGACTTTGCTGATGCTATTTCTCAGATTTCTCAATTTACACATTTACGTACAAAAAAAGTGTCTGAGGAATCAGAGGAAGTGGTCAAGGCAAGCATCCTGGAAAAGGTGATGGATGATTTGGCTTCAATCTACCCAATGTGGATCAGGTTTTTAATATAAAGTATGCTGGTGAATAGATTAGTGCTGGATACATAGCTTCTACATCATGATGTAGGCATGGTCATTTAGGTGCAGATGTACAGTACGGTGCAAAAGTCTTATGCTGTACCAATTTTGTTATATGTTTATCATGTCTGCATAATTATGTACAAAATCATTCAGTATTTCCATATATAAGTTAAAAATTTATAAATAAATAACATTACAGGAGAATATATGCATAGCTGTAAATAAAGAAATATAGTACAAGACAAACCAGTTTTCAGGTGGAAACAAAAAAGCTAATGTATGCTCCTGGGATTTGCATTGTAAAAAAAAAAAATTAGGCCAGAGTGTGACAAAGTTACCAGAAGAACTCATATTCTCCAGCAAGCTCAGTAAAACCTAACAGCTGTTTTCTTATAAAATTGCACAAATTTGTGGTTAAAACTCCTGATTTTAAGCAATGAGTTTTCACTCCAAATATAAACTGATTATTTTATTACTCTTTATTGATCTTTATAGAAATTTCTTTTAGGCAGAAATGTTTTCAAAAGCATTTATTACTCATGCCATATTTTTGTAAGTGCCCAGTACTATAAGAAAACAGCTGTTAGGTTTTACTGAGCTTGCTGGAGAATACATTTACATTTAGGCATTTGGCAGACACTCTCATCCAGAGCGACTTACATTTTTATCTCATTATACATCTGAGCAGTTGAGGGTTAAGGGCCTTGCTCAAGGGCCCAACAGTGGCAACTTGGGGGTTGTGGGGTTTGAACCTGGGATCTTTCGAACTGTAGTCCAATGCCTTAACCACTGAGCTACCCCTGGCCCCAGAGAATGAGTTCTTCTGGTAACTTTGTCATACTCGCTCCTTTCTATTTTTATGCAAATCCCAGTAGCGCATTAGGTTTTTTGTTTCCATCTTGTACTATATATTTTTTCTTTATAGCCATGCATGTATGCTCCTGTAATGCTATTTCTTTATTATTTTTTAAACTTATATATGGAAATACTGCATATACTGTATACTATATACTATATATAAATACTGTATACTAACCAGCATACTTTATATTAAAAACTTGATAGATTGAAGCCAAATCATCCATCACCTTTTCCAGGATGCTTGCCTTGACCAGTTATTTAACAGCTATTGATTTCATTATTTATATCCAGGAGACAGTCATTGGTACCTTTAACATATGTCATGCTTCTGTGCTGAGACAAAATCCCACCATAAATGAACATAATTGCTCACAAGAGAATCCATAAAGCTGGGAGAATCAGGGCCAGTGAAGGGCATTACATGATAAGGTCAAGCAGGCGTTAGTTAATTCCCAGTGTGTTTTGATCAGACCATCAGTGACAGGAGCCAAACACAGGAACCCGGGATCTACCACAGCTTCACAAATCAGCTGCATCTCACCCTGTCACATGCTTCTGCTCAGTGATCCATGTGCTCAGGCCTTTAGCATTTAAATCAGAAAAGAGAGCAAGGCTATTATCTTAGCTGCTCTACACACCAGGAGGACTTGCTGCATCCTCGGTGGAAACGTGGAAAGGTCACGCAAGCAAATGTCAAACGTTAATGCCGCATGTGTTCCATTTATGTAAAATGTATGGATATGTGCATATGTGAATATGTGGATATGTGAATATGTGGATATGTGTGTGTGTGTGTGTGTGTGTGGCTAGTATATGAGCATGGGTGCACGCAATGGTGTGTGAAGCTGTTTATTTCTGGAATGTGCCTGTCTACGCATATTTTTGTCTGCCAAATGCATTATCCTCTCTGGATGACTGCACTACTGGGTTTCTTTCCTGAGACAATGCAATCGTATCAGCTGCATGAAGCTGCATGAAATGTGTTATTCCCTCAGCTTTTAACCCAGCCGTCTTCCAGCGCTGGAAAGCTGGCCGTAAATGGGGAATATGAAATGGCTTTTCACGCTCCAGAGCTAAAACGCTCATCCATAACCGCGGCGCGTATCACATTGTGTATTAACACGGAGAAAACACACAGCAACAGAATAAGAGTCGGTATAAGGGATGCTCGGACTACGTAATGCATTTTAGAACTGTCAAGACCTTATCTTGTTAAAGTCGAAGAAAGAAAGTTCGCATCCCGTGTTCATTTGTCCTCCCCTCCTCCCTGCCTGGTCCGCTTCAATCCGAATCACCAGACACTGAAGACATCCTCGTGATCATCTGCGAACGCAGGTTGTGCCAAGATCTTTCCACATATAACTGCCCTTTAAGTACATAACTCATATGTCTGTTACGACTAAACGTCTCAGGGACGGCAAAATAACAGGCAGCACGAAGAGCTGGCAGCACCAGGGATATCAGAACATGCACAGCAGTGGCACTGAGGCGTCCCACTCAAATTCACTGACAGGGTTGAGCGAGGACACCAGCGGTACATGGCTGAGTGCCTAAAACCATCTGCTTTTCAGACTCACAGTGAAAAGACTGAACAGGCTGGAGTGCTGTCACTTCTTACAAAGAAGCTCTTAAATAAAAAAAAGAACATTTATCAAGCTGAATGAAATTTTTTTTTATACAAGATGAAAAAAAGAACAGGTAGAAAAAAAAATCAGTCCATTATGTTTCACTTTCCAAGTCCTTTCAGTTTGAGAACTCTATGCTGTACTGATCTGACACAAAAAAAGGCAAAGTTGTGCACCTTGTCCTGTATAATTTTTCACAACATTCCACAATTTTCTCTTTCTCTCTCTTTCTACACTTTGCCCGGAATAAGAGTCGAACGTTTACTAGCTCTGCCAGCGAACACATGGTTCATATTAGTTGGTGTGTCCTGCCGCTCTAATTTTGGAGATGTTCGCCCATCGTTGCTGGGTGCGGCTCCCGTCGTTCGGCTTTTGGTTAAGAGTTCTCCTCCATCTATCATCCAGCCCAAAGTGAATTTCAGTCGCTTGAGAACCGTTCGAGCTTGATTGAGGCAGTCACTGATATCTGGGCCACCAGACTGTGAGAAGACTCAGAAATAAACCTGGAAAGTGGAGTGGGATTGATGTGTATTCACACGCCCTGTTTGCCCCTCATCAATTACACGTAACACACACACACACACACACACACACTCACACACACCCACCCAGGTCAAGGCAAGGTCAAACATGACATTTGGTCATCCCTGGGGTCAGGACCAAGGGCTCTGAGTATGACAATGTGTTTGGATGGATGCTTTCGTGTTGCTCAAAACTCTCACGTTTTCTCGAGTCTTTTCTCTTTTCAAGAGCTCCTCCTTCTTCTACTCTTCACTCTGATGAATAATTTCTCACAGCTCTCTTTCGAATTGATTAGTGTACAGTTTCTATTACATGCTGGGCTCGACGGGGAGTCGGGCGGCAAAAGAGGAGGTGCAGGGATGTATATTCTTGGCATGAAGCGCAAGGAAAAGGGGGAAAGAAACCAAAATCATGAAAAATTGATAATAGACGTTGGTCCTGAGTGTTCTCTGATACAGTATGCTCTTTGAAGTTGTGGTCAAAAAGCCTGTAGGATTGCACCGAACGCAGCATGCATTCTGAGATCTGCGATCACTGCGAAGCAGACAGAGAACAAAAGCCGAGTCGAGCTATGGAATCTACTGCGCTCACAACATGGGAACGACAGTGTTTGTCTTTCGATTCAAATGTGCTGTCAAAGTGGCTATTTGCTCGGAAATGATATTGGGAGAGGCGTTCGAGACAAAACGGGACTTAGTCGTCTAATGAGCGATAGAATGAAAGCGTAAAAATGATCAGAGCAGAGTACGGTGATGAGACTTTCAGCTGTAGTAAAAAGTATGAATGGTGCAAATAGTTTAAAGAATGCTGACGATCCCGGTCGGAGTGTCTCGGAGCCTTCTGCAGACAGGCCACAGCCTGATCGCTGAAGTATCGACTTATCGCCAGATTATCGAAGAGACACATCTGTCTGTGGGAAGTGTACACACGATCATTCACAAACACCTGCATTTCCAGAAGGAAGTGTACATTACCGAAAGAGCTCCATGCCACCAACTGGCTCAGAAGATTACTAACCTGCAGGAACGTTTTGACACTGATGGTCAGGATGCCCGATCACTGAGAAACTTTCTACTTTGAAGGTATCCAATCACTAGTGAATAAGTGCTGAGATAAGTGCAACAGTGTAGTAGCGGATTATATAGAGAAATAAAGTAGTTTTTTAGTCTCATAACTGTGTTCTGTTTTTCTGCACAATCAAAAGTCCTGGTTTGATTTGAACACCCTTTGTATAATAACCAAAAGCAAAAAATAAATAAATAAAAAAATACTACGGATCTCAAGAACGTGGATGTATTCACAACTTCACATGACGCGGCTTATAATGTTCGCGTCTTTGTTCTCATTTCTAAGAAAGTGAATAAAGTGAACAGGTCATGCCGCTGTTTTAAATCCGCTGGCAAATAAACCGGCAAACTTTATGGCAGGAGCTTGTATTCGGTGTCCTTAGTGAGAACCTCTGTTTAGAAACGAAAGTGCCATGTTGCATTTCATCTCGTTTAAATTAATATTAAATAAACCGTCCTCGGATATTTGCATTCATAATGTTGCAACATGCACTTTGTGTCCAGGAATCAAGATTATAATGAACAGCATGTTTATTCAGCAGGATCTATCTGGATGGGAGTCTTTTGTCAACATGGGAATAAACAAGAAAAAGACAAGGAGAAGGACAGAAACCACAACACCCCTTTAACAATAGCGCATTATGTTTACTGAATAACCTTATTAACACACTGATCACAGAATCAAAGACAAAAGAACCCTAACATCCTCACCTTATCACAACACTTCTCATCTCTCACATTATTATTATTATTTTTTTTTTTACAATGGTTTAACTGTTTTTAATTGCTAATACCATTAGTAAAGTACAAGCTCAAACTCATTCACTTGACTCTAAGTTACCAGACCCACACATAACAATCATTAGTATGTATTTACAGTATGTCCAGTAAACTCATCACCTCATGTTATTCATTTTATGCCTTCTTGTTTAAAGGTCTAATATTTCACTATTTCTCTGTGGTCTTCCAAAGTGTGTGTTAACGTTCCAGCTGAAATTATTCGACATATTACACTCCATCTATTTCATTTCGGCTACAAAGCCAGAGAACATCAGAGCTGAGCAACAAGCCGAGGACGTCGGGATCTACTTACGTGAGGTCACAATAGGAATAAAATCAAATGGCTTGTTTAAAGACCAAAATCATGATTTTCTTTTTTCTCTGATTAATAATGAATAATTAACATTATCACATACAGAGTATATACTAAGCACTAGACACATGAGATTGAAGAGATTAATCTGAACCTAATTCTCCTTACATTGCTCACAAGAATCCTGATGAGCTACTGAATCTTTGCTTAAGTGGTGCAATGCCTTCTATACCACGAGTCAAGCTCTCGACCTACTCCAACATACAGTAAGACGTTGTGGCTCCGTCCAGAGAACACAACGTAACTGCTCAAGTGTCATTTCACTCTGCAATTACACACCTTCAATGTATATATACGCTCTCAGTTCCTTTTTGAAAAACGAAACATAGAGTACATTAGCTTTCCTTTCTGGCTGGACCTGAAGTTCATTATGTGCACATCAGAATAGTGTTCGTGCTGCAGGCTTGTGTGCAGTTCATGTGTAAAATCACGTGTAAATTCTGTGAAAGGAGGCTGTTTACTCTCACACACACACAAAAAAAGTCACTTAAGAAAGCACAATAGTCTCATGGGCTGTAACTGAGTCAGTGGGAAAACACATGATTTCAGGGTGTCATGCAGCTGCTGCAGGTGAGGGTTATGCTCTCTCTCTCTCTCTCTCTCTCTCTCTCTCTCTCTCTCTCTATCTGTGTGTCTAGACAGATGCTGACAATCTGCGCTGTTTTAATTCTTCACCAACATTTAATGATTTTCACTTGATTTATTGCACCTCTCATTCGCTCACACACAAAAGACATCACTGTGGTTTTCTGTGTCTAAAGTTTTGGCGTCTCTAAGCTCTCCTTAACTTCGGTAAGTCCCACAACTTTCCTCAGCTTGAATCTGTCTTCATTCTCCCTCATTTCTTTTGCTTATTTTTCTCCTGATGCTTCGCACCATCTCCCCCTCCCCATTCGCTGATTCTGTAATCTCTCTCCCTCTCTCTCTCTCTCTCTCTCTCTCTCTGTCCATGCTCCCCCACTTTCCACCATCCTGTAGATTCCTGTGCAAACCACACAGCTGCTTCATGTGAGCTTGACGACGTCTCCTCTGTCTTTCCCGAACTCCTGCCCCACGGCACGGCACTTTTAGGTCGTTTTCAGTTAACGACAAATTAATGCAGCCAGACAGATGGCTCTCGCTATATATAAATCAGGCCAACAGCTCTAATGTTTATATAAATGCGGTTCCGAGGAAGAGCAACAACGCACAAAATCCCCTGGTTTATTGAGAGGACATTTCGAAAGTAGCAATTATAAATAGACAGAAAAGCCAACAGTATGGACCGCAATAGAAATTCAGTCCGGCTAAATCCAAGGACAGAGACAATCGGGTGGCTTGGCGTATCATTCGCACATTTTATTGATCGAATGAAACACATATGAAAGCGAGATAAAAATCTGAAACAGCGTGTGTTTTCTTTTTTTTTACAAATTCAGGCTGTTTTCAATACTCTCTGTGTGATTTTCTGTTAACCCTTAATCGGATGAAGAACTACACTACAAGTGTTTTTAGGAAAAACATAGATTTGTAACAAACATTTTTGTATTGTTGCATATTTTATGTTTAAATAAATGTGTGTATATTTTTATATATACACTTTTTGGAAAAAAATTATATCACTAGATGGGCGAAAAAGCATGTATGGTTTATACCGACTTAACTGGCAAGAAAAAATTACAACAATGAAAAATAAAAAATTTTAAGTCTTCGAAAAGTCTTTTCTTACTGCTAATAAACAAATAAACAAACAAAAAAATAACCCCGAAAATGCAGTCCATAGTAAAAATAACTTACGAATCTGAGATTATTTGCACATTTCAAAATCTCCTATCTTACCTGAAATCGTTATTATGAAATAAACTTTATTAACATATGTTTTACTTAGCTACCATTAGACAGTTTGAAACTGTGAGGGTTGCCCACTAGAGGGCAGTGTTTTAGTTTGTAGTTTTTGTTCCTAGACTCAGTTTCCCAGAAGGCTTCTCAGTCAGGTGACGTGGATGCTCACCTGAACTTAGGAGGCTCATTAGCATTGTTATAAATACCTGTTTGTTCTGGGAAACTGGGTCGAGCATTAATTTCTGTTATGTGGGTTTTGTTTCCTTGTTTTAGTTTGGGTTCATTATAGTTGGCATTTAGTTTCTGGAGCTCTTTAAGTTTGTATTTGCTTTGATTTAGTTTATGTCTCTTTGTCTCTGTGTCTCCTAGTTGTGTTTGTTTATCCCTTGCATGCATAGTCCCTTGTGTTTAGTCCTCTAGGCTGTTTAGTATGTCTTGTCTCATCCAGTTTGTATCCCCATGTCTGTACTGTATTAGATCGTGTAATCCCGAGTCTGTGTTTGTGTTTTGAGTTCCCGTTTGATAGCATGCTCCATGTTTTTAGCCAACTTCCTTAGTTCATGTTTTGTTCATGTTTGGATTTTATTATTAAAGACTCTCTCTGTTTCACTGCATCTATGCCTCAACACCAAGCCCACAGTCCAACATCATAGCAGAACGTGACAGAAACCGACAATAAAAATGTAATATCCACCAGTTTTTAAAACTGAAATTGCCAGCAAACAGTCCCAGACTACATACAGTATTAATAAACACCATGTACGCAGTTTCCTTAAATATGAAATAGTAGAAATTAGAGATGGGGGGGGATGTATTTAGCGATGTACAGTATTGGTATGGAATTAGCACCTACATATCGTGATCATTTTGTATCATGTGATCCCTGGAGATTCCCATCCCCAGTAAAAATGCTAATGCTTCGATATTTTTCTATTCTAGATTTAATCATAGTTTCCTTAAGTAGTTAATTTGCACATTTTCATATTACCGCTTTATGAGGTGTTAATATCACAAAACTCATTAAGAAAAAAACTGCATATTGTTCATGCTGGTTATTATCATACCTATTGTAAGAAATAACAGGAAAAGTAGCAGTTATGTGATTATTTCAAGCAGATCTGCAGAATCATGTTCACTTTTCACAAGGCAGAAAATTGCGAATGTTTCAGCTATGCTTTTAAACTCCTGCACATCTTCTCGTCTCTCTGCTTTCAGCTCAGAGCTTTTAAAGTCTTTCTTGTATACCTACGTAGGCGTTAAAGTTTTCAATGGAAGCCTTAAGTACAGGGCGCAGTTTTCCTTAGACGCTCTAAAACACTAACACTGCTGCATCTTAAGTTCGACGCAAAGCCGTTATCAAATGCCCTCCTCTGTCTGTGGTTAGGGGAAAATTCCTACTTCTTCCAAATAAAACATCTATTAGATATCACGCTCGCTTTGAAGCGCTGTGATGCTTTATGGATAGTTAAAGGACGTGAAGCAAGCCTTTTATCACTGCTGCCAGTAATTTAGGATTGAATTGATAGGTGCATGGAATCTCCTGAGGGATCTGAGAAAGCATTCGGATCACACACGCACACACACATTCTAGAGGCAATTAAAATGTGGGAAAAAAAAAAAAACAGGTCTTTAACCTTGAGAGCATGGCCCGCGAGTGTATTAACATGCATCCCTCGCGCTTGAGTAAGAACGGCACCATTAAGCTTAAGTATGCAGAAAGATGAACATCTTTGTGTGTAAAAATCAACCATGCATATACTAAACCAATGTTTGCATACACACACACCCATCTGTAGGTGATGCACAGGCGGCATGCTGATCTAAGGGTCTCTGTGTTCTCCTCCTGCACCTACAGACAGCAACTTGGCCCCGGTGGTGACAAATGCTCCCAATTTCCATTTATTTATCTGTCTGCCGAGAAATCCTGAGCTACACGGGAATAAATCTTCATCCAGTTAACCCACACTGCCCATAACCAAGTGTATACGCTCCAGCTCACCTCTAGCTCTCACGATCTTGGAAACATGAGCAAACGGACATTCATCTTCATCAGCTTCGCCTGCTGTCCTATAGAAATACACCCAAATGAACACACATGGGAACCCGTCTTATACACTGTTACACACACTCACACACACACTCCCAAATCCACCCTAGGCACTTTTCTTTACATGAATAAACATATTGAGCAGGAAAAGTGAGAAGTCCAGGGTATGGCCTAACCAATAAGATATTCATGATAGAAGTTTATGTCGGAAAAAGTCCAAGTTGGCCGAGCATAGCAGATAGCGTCAGGGTCAGGAGGTGGAATAGCCGCACACACTTATTTTCCAGACAAGTTGATGAGGAGGACTTGAAGAGGGACCTTGGAAGAAGGAAAACGAATCCCCCCCCCTCTCTCTCTGGCTCCTTTTAATTCTCTTTATCTCCTTGTCATGTGAAATCTTCCTTTGCTGACTAAGCTGAACTCCTCTTCTCCATGGAACAACTAATTATTCATTCGATTGGGGAGAATTGAGATGAATTCCAGGCCAGACAAATAAACACTTGGACTTATATAGGCGGACCACCACAACACCAGGGGGCGTCGAATATAGATTGTGATGACAAAGTGTTTTTTAAATTATTATTATTTTCCTCCAAAATTACCTCCCTTTTTGTAAATGTACCATTTTTGCCTTATTTTTTTACATAAATACAATACTCAATTTGTAACTCAATACTACAGATTGGATTATCCTGTCAGTCGCAAATAAAAACAAATAACTCAGCCGTAGCTGCTAAATGTGAAATCAGACCGCCGGTACAAGATATAAGCAGAAGAGAAAAAATAAAACACAGAACATCATACAGTATGGTTAACAGAATCAATAAAATGTCTAGCCGATGTAATTAAATACCAGACTCATCAAATTTACTGCTGTGTCCTTGAGTCCGCACACAAGCCAGTGAACTGCCATAAAAGTGCATGCACAGAGACGCACATATTCAAAGTTATTACTTTAAATAAAGAAGTGTAAAGTCACTGTATATTACTATGAAAATGCACAGCGCTTAACTGTTGACCGGCACTTCAGCTGATCTGATTGCATATACGTAACCTAATCACACCCTCATTCAAGCACAGGAATAATCGAATCATTAGGTTTGCAAGTTATTGTTCAAGATTCAAGATTCAAAGAACTGTATTAATCCCAGAGGGAAATTGCTTAATTGTTTATTCTCTACATCACTTATCCTGTGTAGAGTCGCAGGGGGCCTGGAGCCTATACAACTCACACACCCAATCCTACTCTATGGATAGTTTGGAAACGCCAATCAGCCTACAGTGCATGTCTTTGGATAAAATAAAGACAACAGACTAGAATTATAGAAAAGATGTTTTATATTAGACACTCATGTAAAAAATGAAAAAAAAAAAAAAAAAAAACCACCATACATGTTCTATGCATGTTAATGCGCTTAACTAGGCAGTGCACCATATCTTGTTACATATGGTGACCTAGCTAGCACTTTTCTGGTTAGCTAATACATGAAAATATCTAAAGTATTTCTTTATAAACTGTAATATTCTCTTTAAACTTTCGAATACGCATAAGCAAACCAATGTCAATTCATCATGTGCTTACAGTTTTTTGGGTAAAGTGTTACTAAACAGATTACACACACACACACAGAGCACACATACAGAGCAGGTCTCTGACACACTGCCAGTAAATCAGTGGGATAAAACTGAATGCCTTGTTAATTGGCCCAGATCTGATGAACATGCAAATGTGCTCCTTCAGCATCTCAGAACAGATCGATGTCCAATGTACCTGTGATCACACGCCAGGTGCAGGACCACTCGGGGAGCGAACAGTAAACTCTTGCTGCGCCCAGCAGACGCTCTTCTGCTTTCTGATCTTGACTAGTCACGTGATTTTCTATAGTGCTCCATAATTGGCTTTTGGAAGCAGGTGGAATGAAAAGGCATGCTTGGCTGGGTGCTGTTAGAGGTACACACCAGCTGTGGTGATCTTTCTCTTGCTCTCTCTCTCTCTCTCTCTCTCTCTCTCACACACACACACACGCACACACACACGCAGGCATTCAGGTTGGCACACTCTGTGATCAATAGCCCTACAGATTGAAAGTGAGCAGTGATCTGGTGCTCTCCTCTCTTGGCCCATCGACCCTCCTTTCTCAAAAATGAGGACTTGTCAGAAAGCCATTTCCGCCAAATGGGCCTATCGTTCATCATCATTAGACAAGACCGGAGCATAAGAGCCGCCGGGAGAGAGGAAGTTAGATTGCACTCAGCAATCTAGAGCAAAGACCTCTGAAACATCTACCTTCACGGTCCTGACTACATAGTGTACCTCTTACCTCTCTTCCATCCAGATGACTTTCCCAAAGGGAGCCCAACTGCCTAGCATGACCCATTGCTAGCAAAGCTAATGCTGCATTTACACTATGATGATGGATGAAGAGAGCAAACAAAAAGTGGTAACCTTGACTCTTTGCAACTACAACAATGTACTGGAAACTTCTTTGAAAAGTGCTGGAGTAAACTGGAACGTTTGGAAACAACCTGGCTGGTTGAATTTACAAACAAAGATGCTTTGACACTGATAGCAAAAATTGAGTGTTATCCAACACCAATCCAGCTCTAAGCTAACAGCTAGCTTAGCACTGGTTTAACTTTAAACTAGTCAAACACTTTACACCCATACAATAAATAAAAACATATAGGCTTTAGCATTAGTGCTTTAACACTAATACATTGTAATTTTTTTTCTTTTCTCTTCCTTTAGTGTGAAAAATTTCCTCACACAGTGCTGCTATGCAATCATGCTAACATTGGATGACTTTATTAGTTAGGCATCATTTTAAGCTCTTACTGTAAATGTATCATGATTCACTAAAAAAGTCTTTGCTTATAAACACATTGTACAGTTTAATAAAAAATGAGGTATTTATATGAAAAAAATTGAAAAGGTAAAGAAACATTGGGTGCAAAAACATTTTAGTGGGAAATCGCATGACGCTACAGCGAGTAAATCACCGGCCCTTTAAAAGCACTGACAGAGAGTGTACCATAATGTGAATCATACATCATGATATAAATATCATAGCATCATATGTTCGAGCACAATGTCACACACAGACTGAATACTGTTGTTGTTTATGTCAATCCCACAAAAAAGCAGGGAGTTCTTTTTTCAATTTTTTTTCCACGCTAGGCTGTAAATAGAGGTGCCTAAACCTCAATAATTCCATCTCATTCCCAGCTGTATAAATGTTAAATAATGTATAACCATATAAGCCTTGTAAGTGCTGCAAGGGAGTTAGGCTAAGCCCATAAAATAACACAGCAAGCCTATGTAAATGATGTATAGGTAGAATATATTAGTTCAGCTCTCTGGACTGGATCTCCACAGATGTTAAAAAAAAAAAAAAGGAGAAGACAAGTGTGGGTGTCAGTTTATATTAATGAGTGTTTTTTTTTTTTTTTTTTTTTTTACCCAGACTGTTCTGAGTAGCACATTTAGCACATTGCACACAATTTCTGCTGATTAGGTGAAAAAACTCCTGCTGTTAGAACAGTGAAAACCTCAATGACTATTGATTGAAGTTTCTCATTCCTTGCAAGAAAAGTAAAAAAACAATACATGATTATTGTTATTTAAATTGCGGTTTATACGCAGTAAAAGAGATGGGTGATTGCTCTGGCGACTATTATAGGGACAAACCAGCAGGTAGTCTGATAAAGAGTTGATTTCTATGGGTAAAGAGAACCTTCAAACGCCCTTCAAGCAGAGATTAATCCCACACCCCTCAACCTGAAAAAAAGGCATTTAGAGAAATGTCATCTAGAGGAAGCACAACCAGTTTTCTGCTTTTCAACAGTTAAGTGCCTGTGTCCTGTTAAACTGGTTTTAAACGCTTACAATAACTAAGCTATTTTCTACCTATCACTTCAGTTTATTACGTTTAGAATATATAGCCCAAACATTTTTTAACTGTTTGCTATATTTATCTAAATAACATTGATTAGCATCACAAATAAGTCATTGAATTGAACATTACGATATACTTAGCATCGCAAAAACAGCACAATAAATATATCTAGTCAGCTAGCATTTTTGCTAATTAGATGTAAATAGCTAGGTACCTTACAAGTCAACTATTTTTAATCTAAGTCAAATGATTCCTGTATAATGGCATATAGTACCATTATATGATGACAGTACCATGGTATTTATTTGCTGATATAGTACATGTAGTACATAGTACTGGCAGCTTAGTGATTAACACTGTCGTCTGCATTCTCCGGTTTCCTCCTACGGTCATAAAAATGGGAATAAATGCATATCACCATTAGTAATCACCGGTAAGTGCTTTGGTACAACAATACATTTACTATAATATTCTCAGATGAACCATAGTATGGTATGATGGAACACATACCAGGATACATTATTTATGTCCAATAATGGTAATATTTATATAGTAAGCTGCAGTGGTATTTTACCTGTTATAATAACCTCCAAAGGTTAATACACAATACTTGTTGAATACCATGGCACATATTGGGTACAGTGGCTACCAAAGTTCAACAGGTATCAAATGTGGTACTATCTGGATACCATACATACCATATTGGTGGTATGTCCTAACATATTTACCATGGTAAAGTATTTAAACCTGCCCATTACACATCTGTTGAATGTTCTGCAGCAAGGACTGTGGTACATATCAAGTACTACCACATGACACACTGAAGTGCCACAGTACTCCTGGTATTCTATCAAGTAGTACAGTATCGTACCCACTATGTTAATGTCTAAAGTAACAAGTAATTCTATGCTATATTATAGTACGTAATAAAGTTTACGCAAGTTAACTGTAGTGTATACCATAGTAAATGGTATACACTGTAAAAGCAGTAATTAAAATAAAGTATGTATTACACAAACTAGTGTTGCAGCAAAAACACTATAACTGCAATAGCAGATTCCCTACAGTCCCTTCAGTCATTGTGCTAGCTTACAAACGCGTAACCCTCTCGGAAATCACTGTATCAGGTGTACTGTATCAGTGACTAAAACACATTGTGTAAGTGGGTTAAGCACACTAAAACAAATCAGCTGAGGCATGACTGATAACGTCTGCATTATGAGCAGCAACTAGGCAGGTCACTGACACCACAGCAAGTGCGCATTGAAACAGTCTCAGAAGCAGCGAAGTGAGTCTGACATGCAGTCACGGATCCATAGCTCCGATAAGCAGCGGCTCAGGATCATGTGGCAGAGTGGCAGGACAAGTGGCACTGACAAAAGATCTCTGTGTGATCCAAGACTCGTGCACGTGTCTGCTTGGTCAGCTGGAAAAAAAAAGGGTATTTTGCTACAAGTAGAACAGGTACTTGTGTAAGAACAGGGATATAATGCACTCTATCAGGGCAGAGACAAATACTGGATCTGTATTTTGTCATGTAGTAGTTTTCAGTCTTACCCAACTCTTAAATAAGTACTCAAGGGTTTTTTAATGTTAAAGTTTGATCTATAGAATATGAAGAGATTTTAAGCAACATTTGCCTAAAATCAATGATGATGAAAGTGTATTGATAGCAGTCGGGCTACTAAAATAAAAAAAATCACCACACAGCATCAGACATTTTGACAACATCAGACGGCACAGCAGGGCGGGGACATTTTATAGGCGTCTGTCTTTCTTCCTTCCTCTGGACCTCAACAAATACACCTGACTAACTGCGTGCTGTTCTCCAGAGCAAAAGACCAAGCATATTTTTGCTAAAATCACATCGATTGTTTGACATGAATGAGTGACGCTAGCAGAGACATATTGATGTGCCCATCCGTGCCATTACAGACACGAGGACAGACACGCCCACTTGTAAGTATGAATGTAAACCGTCATGACATGCAAATTTGATTTGACCAAAGCATCTGAATTGAGTAGTGTGGCTTGTAACATTAAGTTAAGTTATGCCTTTATTTTGTCACATATGCATTACAGCACAGTGAAATTCCTTCTTCGCATATCCCAGCATAACTGGGGTCCGAGCGCAGGGACAGCCATGATACAGCGCCCCTGGAGCAGATAGGGCTATGGGCCTTGCTCAAGGGCCCAACAGTGGCAACCTGGTGGAGCTGGGGATCGAACCGCTGATCTTCTGGGCGGTAACTCAGTGCCTAAGCCCTCTGAGCCACCACTGCCCCCATGAATGTAACCTTAGGCCACATGCAAAAAAAGCTCTGTATTTTATTTAGTACCTAACATGGAAGTGGCTTAAAGCCGAATTGAACAAATCAGACTCCAAAGTTATTTGTGCTGTTCACACTGGTTTAATTTAGATTTGTGAAACAATGTGAAATAGAACAATACTTTTAATTTCTCCAGCTTTGGTATTTGTTTCAGTTCATTCTTAACTTTTTAAATGTACATATGCTACAGATGTAGTGGGCAGAGATTAGGTTTATACGCTTTAAACACTGCTTCTGGACAGTCTGAGGTTCTGCAACATGGTGTCTTCATTTCTTCAGCACAGCATGCTTAAGGCCAAAAGAGGAAAAATTGAAAGTCTGGATAGCTTGTGGTTCAAAGAGAGAGAGAGAAAAAAAGATTCCCGAGTGAACACATATCCACTTCACATTTACATATTGACATTCCTCATTATTATTTTCAGTGTATCAGCTGCCTAGTGTAATTAAAGAAGAATATGACGGTGCCAGTGGTAGCGCTCAGATCATGGCCCATGATTGAGGCTCTGGCTGAAAGCAAGTGTGTCTAGTGAAGCTAATTATTTATCCTCAGCTTTGATGTGACCACTCTGCACAGTCAGCTTTTCATTCCTCCTTTTCTTTTATTCATCAAGCATGTCACCCTTAGCTATGGAATATGCTAAAACACACACACGCACATGCACACGCACACTCCTTAAGCATCGTGGAATATTCATTGAAAGCGCTGATGGTGGTTTTAGTCTCAAGTCCCAGGATACCGAGCTTGGAAAAGAGCATTTTGCGGATTAAACGCAAATTCCGCAGAAGCAAATTGTGCGATAAAGCTTATTTGTGTTGGTTGGGCAGACTGCAGAGCTTGAGGGCTAATCAAACAGATAGTGTTTCGCTGGTGTCTGGTATCTTGCAAAGGAAAGGCTCCTGGTGGGGGAAGACGCAAGTGCAGAGGTCTACACTCTCAGGAGGAAACCAGCAAGGAGTTCTTCCTCGAACGATCAATACGAAAAAAAAAAAAAAAGTGCAAGATGCAAGGAAAGAAACACAGCTCCAGAGGGGGGAGAGAGTGGGAGAGACAGAGGCAGAGTTAGAGACAAAGGAATAAGCAGGGGAGGTGTGGAGCTCCTGACAAAAGCATTTTGATTTTCACGTGCACAGCTCCGAGCGCACACGCCAAGCAAAAGGATTAAGGCGTTTGAGTTGGACTCATAGGACAGGAGCTCATCCTCATGTAACAAGGGCTTGCGAAAAACCTCACGCGGTAAGACGCTGACAAAGAGGATTCGGGGCTGCGTGTGTAATCTCTGACCTCACACTGTAGCGCTCACACCCACACAGACGCAGACACAAAAGGTGCAAACCGAGGAGCTGAGAGCAGGAAGCTGAGGCAGCGCTTTAAATCCCATGCACGGCGTCTCAGTGTGCTGCTGTCAACGGGAAGGGAGGCGAAGAGCACCCCACGGGGACAGACACACTATCCCTGACGCCAGGTTCGTGTTACCGGCCTAAAGGATGCCTCTCTGTCCTGCTACGCAAATGTGTGACAGGCTACTGACACACACTCACACACGAACATGCATTCTCTACATACTGAAGCAGATGTAATGAACTCAAGTAGTTCTTTGTGAGTATCAAACTGATATGGAATCTGATTACAGAACGATAAAAAAATCTTCTTCTATCCTGGTAATTGCGTAAATCAGATTTTGCTAATCATCTGACTCTAAATTCATGAGTCTCTGGAGTATACTGCCTTTCCTTTCTATGATATCGAATTTCATAGTTTTTCTTTAGATCTTACATTTGGGATTTATGATTGAATCTTCCACGACTGAATTAAAACTGTACCGGTACTCCTGATGTCAACAGAAGATAACTTGGGAATGTATCGAGTCACGTATGTTCACTGATCCCGTCCTGCATGTTTGCAGTAAACAGAGCTCAATTCACTTGCCATATGTTTACAGCAGTGTGCCGAGTCCACATGAGGCCAGTGTTCACCCCTGGACCCAGAGACAAGGGGATTGTTATGAACAAAAGACATATGAAGATATATAAAAAAAAAACAGGCACACAAACAGCCAAATACGTACTGTACAGGCATGCACACACACACACACACACACACACACGCTCATACAAAGCGGGTTGTATTTATAATTCAGGCTGAGTGCAGGGTTCAGGCTTATGTGAGTTAATGAGGGGATTATAGTACAGCCGCGGAGCTCTGGGACGACCCCTGCACTGCTGTTTCTCCCTCTCTCTCTCTCTCGGACCCCCTCTGACAGCCAGGCACACAAACCTCTCTCCGCCGTACCCCCGCACACCCCACCCCGTTCAGTCTCTTTTATATGTAAAACTCCAGGCTGGTTTTTGAGGTGCAGGAACATGCAGGAGTGGCACACTGTCTTACCTGTTGGGCTTAAGAAAGAACACAAAAGGAGCGGAATCTGATTAAGCCTCGTTCGCTGCAACCGGCTGGCTGGGTGTCTGTAATCGAGCTTTAACTCTAAATGGTTTCCAGCAGCAAACGGGTTGTTTGTCAGTAAATTAATGTTCTAATCAGAGCCTCTGGTGTATAAACGAACGCCGCGTGTGTTGACTTGGATACGCGG
This sequence comes from Channallabes apus, assembly GCA_030522415.1. Lineage (NCBI taxonomy): Eukaryota > Metazoa > Chordata > Actinopteri > Siluriformes > Clariidae > Channallabes > Channallabes apus. The sequence continues at coordinate 13,819,336 of CM060120.1, forward strand.
CGGTGGCTTCGTTGAGAAACCACATGAATTTGTGTTCAAAGCTAAAATAAATTATGATTTTATTATTTGTTTGAGAGCAAAATGCAACTTACTGCAAGAAAATGGTAATGTTAAATAAATATGGTCAATTTCAGGTATTATTATTATTATTAATTTTTTTTTTATACAAGCCAAAGCTTTGGATGTGCGAGGGCTTGTTTCTTTCACCTCATCAATCAACTACCAGAATCTTTAAGAATCTCATAGCACGACTAAATTAAAGGCCCCAATGTGTATGCCGCTCATTTTATTCAGTTTTACTCCTTCGTAAAACGATTTAAACGAACTTAAATCATGACCTGTGCTATACAATACATAAACATGATTTCTACAGCGATAGGAAAAAATATCACGCCAGCATAGTTGACCTTTTTAGCAATATTGTGTGTTACTGTATGTTTGCACACACAGCACATACAGTTCGGCACAATGCCACTTCATGTGGCACCGTGGCAGTTCTTCCCTGGTTCTGCGGGGCATGACTCCACAGGACCTCTAGGGGTGTGCTGTGGTGTCATTGGCACTGATCCTTTGGGGACTCTGGGTTGTGGGGGGTGGGGTCTCCATGGATCGGACTTGTTTGAGATCTACGGTAGTTTGGAGACCAATCTTGGTCTTTGGAGACCAGTGTGGTGCACTGGGTGTACTGGCGCCTTTCTGTTATGGCCAGAATGACCTGTTTTTCCAGTGATTTGTGCTGCATTGCCTTTCCTGTGGGATTGGATTGGATTGGACAGGCTGTTCTTTGGTCCCCTTGCACGTGGGTGAGCCTTGGGTGTTCATGATCCTGTCACCAGTTTTTTGGTGTACAGTTGGTAATCAATGATGTGAAGATCCCCTATCAGTGGTCATAAAGTTATGGCTGATTAGTGCATGATGGCATTGAGATTTGAAATCTAGGAAAAACAGTAGAGCGTTATAAAAACGTGGCTTTTTTTTTGTTATTTAGGGGAAATTATTCAGCAAAACGTGGAAAAATTAAAAAAAAATGTAAGAACTCATAATAATGAGCTATTTGTGTAGCTATTTACTCTGGACTGTGATTCATCATGACACCCATATCACACTGGTCTCTTCATGTCTCCATATACAGTGAGCTGCTTACAGATAATAAATCAACTACAAAGTGAAAACAAAGCCTCAGTCCATGAGGCTGAGATCAGTTCATGCCGAAAATAAATAAATAAATAAAACACAATCACACTTTCTTTGTCTTCTACTCTGCAGAGGCCCAGAGACGAGCCGGGTTCAACAATAGCCAAACCTAGCAGAGGAAGGCTGGGAGAGTGCTTGATCAATTTATCTGCAACTATGTCTGAGCTAGGTACACATATATACATAGACAGAAAGGAGGACAAAAACGAGAGAGAGAGAGAAGTTCACAGAAATCATTTTTCTCCTCTTCTAGTTACTTTAAGCCGGCTGCATTACGGCCTGTCAGACAAAGGCGCTGTTGATTGTGCTGGTGACAGAAAAATAGGCCAGTGGAGCACTGGGTGATGATAGCGCTCGGGAAGTGGTGACAGGCATGCCAGGCATTACACACACACACACACACACACACACACACACACGCACGCACGCACGCACGCACGCACACACACACACACACACACACACACAGTGCTCAGTAAATTCCTTCAGTGTGTGCTCACAAAGTGAGAAGTGGATTCATTTAGTGCGTGTATCCAGCGTGTGTGAGTCAGGCTCCGGACCGCTCTCTCTCTCCACTCACCCGAAATTAACACAATTAACCCACGATTATGGGGACGCCCTGACAAGGGCACTTCACTGGCCCTGAAACAGCAGGCACACACACACACACACACACACACTGCACACACAGAAACACTTAGTGCATTCAAATAGATCTCAAGTCATGTTTGAGAACTCAAAAGGCCAACACAGGATATGTTCTACGTAAGAGTTTGGCTCCTGGGAAAGATGAACGCTGAGCATGAGCTAGCTATTGACTCGGTAAAGCTACACAAAACTGTTCGGAATATAGATGTTTCTTGCGGATGTGTTGATAAATGAATTCTCCAGTGTTGGGGGTTTGAAGCTCGCCTTGTGCATGGTGCGTTTCCTCCGGGTAATCCGGTTTCCTCCTACAGTCCTTGTAGCATAGACTGATTGACATTTCCAAATTGCCTGGAATGTATGATTGTGTGTGAGTGTGTGTGTTTTGCCATCCAATACATTGGCACCCCATCCAGGGTGCACCCTATCTTGTGCCCTAAGTGCCAACCATGACCCTAGACAGGATAATAAATGGATGGATGGATAGATGGATGGACGGATGGATGGAAGTCAACCCATTTTAAACATGAAAATATGCAGTCGTTCCACATACAAAGTAGTTAACAGAAATATTTCAATTTAACCACTTCACCAAGTTTTGCTCCCCAAATTTTACGCCAGGTCACACGTCCACGCCTAGAGCCAGTGGGTACGGTCCCACCACCATTTCAATCACGAAACAAATTTTGTGTGCTGACATGTAAAAGAAATGGAAATGGAAAGAGTAAATGATGGAGACCAACCACCAGGGGATCGTGTCCACATTCCTGCCAATAGAAGGAATCCTGCGGTGCCAACGAGGAAGATTAATGTGCAAACACTGGCAGCATAAACAGAACCGCACCCGCACCCGAGCACAATTAAAATCCATGAAAATTGATTAATACGCAGCCGCACAGGGGCCGAGGGGTATTTAAGCGATCTGACCAGAGCAGCCTCGTTGTTTAATTACACCTCCTCTAATTAGCCGACGGTCAGCGGGGGGTCTAATTGAGGCAGTAGGGAATGCTGCACTGCCTCCACTCATACTCGGGGCTTTGGGGATGAGTGTGCTGGATAGGAGAATAGAACAGATGTTGAATTCCGATCATAATTATGCATGTCAAATTTCAAATTTATATATTTAAAACGCAATGAATTACAAAGTCTGTTTATTTTGCCAAATGATTTATATAGCAGTCATCATTTATTTATGGGAAAATTAAGGTGTGCAGATGATTTACAAACGATCAATATGCTGCACTATACAGGGTTTAAGACACCACTGGTTGAGCCCTACTTGGGCTTAAACTGTAGAATTACCTCTGCGTGAAGGTTAAGATTTCCTTGCTCCTTGATTTTCATATTAAAAAAAAAAAACACCACAATCATTCGCCTGTGTTGAATAGTTAAGTAATTAAGATTTGAATGCTTTTTAAAGAACCTTGACAGCACTAATGTGTGTGTGTGTGTGTGTGTGTGTGTGTGTGTGTGTGTGTGTGTGTGTGTGTGTGTGTGTGTGTGTGTGTGTGTGTGTGTGTGCAAAGCTCCTGTAATGAAAGGTCAAAAATATTTACCTGGGAAACATCAGGCACACAAAGAAGAAGCAGAAAAAAAAAAAAGAAATCCACAATAGAAGGACGGGGAGGTGGGGAGTAAACGGCGGTGAGCAGCGACACAAAAATATAAATTGGATTTAAATTGGTGTGTAATGATGTAGTTTCTAGCACCTCGCTTTCTCTTTTCTCTTGCTATAGTGAATACACTCCTGCTGTTCACCAAAGCATTTTTCTTCTCTCCGGGAAATAAGAAAACTTGGCTTTTCTAGACTGTTGTGCCATCTTTTTTCTGATTTCACTTCTCTCTCTCTCTCTCCCTCTCTCTCTCTCTCTCTCGTGCACGCGAACAGTTCATTTTTGTCAGAGCTGTGTCAAGCAGAGTGTCGGTGCGATGTCACAGAGTCACAGCAGCATGAAGGCTACACATTATCTCTGATTTAACATTGCTGTGCTGCCCGGCGTAGAGGTGTGTGACAGCAACACGCTGTGTCTTGGGACGGGAGTGAGGGGTGGGGTCTACCTCTTAAGGTTAAAGGTGACAGGATTAGTGTCAGAACCAACCCTGAGCTTTTCCAATCCGTCACTGAAAAAAATGGGCTTCAATAGATAAGAAACATACACAATCCTGATCAAAAACGTGCAGGAAAAATGTACATCAAAATTCTATATACTGTGCATGCACCGGTCTGTTTATTAGGAACATCTGTATACCATGCAACTATCCAATCAGCCAATCATGTCGCAGCAATGCTACGCATTTAGGGCTAAATTTGTCAGCGTATGATTCCCTGCTGTATTTTAATGTGATAACACGAATATCACAAAGCATTAACACATTAACACTGATTATCAATTATATACCCGAGGCTCACCCAAGCCCACGGGGACCCAATCCCAGCCTTTCCCATGCAGAAACTCGGTTGACTCGGGTTACAGTAGATCGTTTATGTAAAGCTACACAAAACTGTTTGGAATATAAATGTTTCTTGCAGATGTGTTGATAAATTTATTCTTAAAAAATGCTCCAGCGTTGGGGGTTTGAAGCTCACCTTGATGGGTTTCCTCCATGTACTTCGGGTTTCATCCTACAGTCTAAAGACATGTACTATAGACTGATGGGCATTTCATAATTACAGAAAAGCCACTGAACTCCAAATCACCAAAAAGTATCAAAAGATCAATAAGAATGAATTTTGGCTATGATAAAAAGGCACCAGAACACCCAGTGCACCAAAGCCACCATACATGGGGACCAGCAGTCGAAGAGCCCAAGACTGCCGACTGGCATCCGAAGTTCCCAGAATCCAGAAGAGTTACCAGCCTCAAAAATCACCAATTAACAAACAGCACCTCATATTAAAGCCATTATGAAGGTTTTACAGAGCATAAGTAGCAGACACATCTCAATTTCTGGTTATTGCATATTTCGGATGCCTTCAGATTACTGATTATCGCTCATTTTAAATCCCTTTAGCATTGTTTTACAATATAGAAAGAAAGAAAAAACAGAAAAAAAACATGAAATTAGAAGGTGCTTCCAAACTTGTTTTCCAATTGGTAGTGTGTTTAAGGCTTGGGGAAGCATAATAATCGTGGAGTCTGATTGTTTTGAGAAAACAACACGGTTCCCTGCAGTAGCACCGACGCACAGGTACACTCCCCTCCCTCCTCCAGAAAAATTCTCTTTATCTTCCTGAATTCCTCCAGCGCTCTCAAGGCTACCGCAGGCACAAATTGCTTAATAAAAAGCCTGAATTAAAACATCAGGGAAAGCGGAGGCGCTTGGTGCAAAGCATGCGAGGGAGCAGGGACTGATAATTACTAGCGTTTCTCAAAAAAGGCCATCAACCCAGTCCTCATATCTTAACAATCCCTAAGCAAACAGGCCACGCTGCCATTTCCATGCTAATGGAGCTCCGCATGCACTGTAAAGGAACACGTACGGCACAAACACGGCCCCGTTCCACACATTCTTGCGCCAGAAATGGGGAAGTCCAACCAGCGGCGTGGATCCAAAGAGATCAATGTTTATCATCCAGGCGAGCTGGATTTCATTCATCACATCTAGGTAAACATCCTGAGATGTTCTCAGATGAGCGCGTTATCTCGCATTCTCGTCGCAGCGGAGTTAACCCCGGCTGTTCTCTAACCACAGCTATTTCGCTCCCTTTGTTCGCTCCTTTTAACTCGGTTGTGCGGTGTTCAAACCTGATCGGCAGACCGCGAAGGAGACACAGCCTCCAGGAAGTCTGTTAAAGAGATGTAGAATTCTCTGGAATGCCAGAGGCGCTGAATCAGTGAATCAGACGCTTGACCAGCAGCAACATACAGTACAATGACCATGGGAGCAACAAGCATGGAGGGGAAAGATGGAAAAAGAAATGGGTGGGGAAAAAAAAAAGAGCTGTAGGACATCAAATAAAGGAGTTCTTTATAAGCTTTTGGTGCTAATACTCTTCTCCATGCATCAAATTATCAGGTTATTGATCCTGTGTTCATAATGCAATGAAGCATTTGGCAGGCGTTAATACGAGAAGCGCTCTGATGGAAATCTGAAATCAATAGCAATGTAAAGAAAGTCATTACGGACTGCGGGAATCAGTGAACACAAGGAACGTAGTCTGAGAGAATTATTTGGCCAAGGGATTTTCTTTTCTTTTTTTTTTTTTTTTTTTACGTGAGGTGCATAAATCTTTTTTTTTTCCAAGGTGAAAAGCATTTACTGCAAAGGGTTCCATTCAGAGATCTGAATTTCGAGTAATTGTTGACAAACCTGCGATGAAAGTCAAATAATATTTCAAAGACCACATGGGAAAGTATTTTCTGTTCACTTCACTCCATATAAAGCTCTACAAATTGCGCTCTTGGCATGAATTCAGACCAAAGTGTTTTTTTTATAAAGCAACACGGACTTTGATGGTGTTCTGCAAAACATCATGAGTCAATAAAAGTAATGTTTTATTACACTAAAACAACACTGATGGATTTAAACGGATTAATTCATGGTCTGATTATACAGGGTGCCAATCTCATGTAGTTGTTTCGCGCAACATTTTATGTTTTTGTGATGTTTAACACTTAAAACTCAATCGGCGAGTAAAAAGACAACATTAACCGCATACACAGAAGTATTTGACTGTCAATCAATCTGTACAATTGGCTTTTCGGATATGATTATTCATTCATTCATTCATTCATTTTCTATACCGCTTAATCCTGTGTTCAGGGTCGCGGGGGGCCTGGAGCCTATCCCAGGAGACTTCGGGCACTAGGCGGGGTACACCCTGGACAGGGTGCCAATCCATCGCAGGGATATGATTATATAGAACCAAAGTTATTATTCATTTTAAAACGTGTACATTTTAACGCTACTAGAATGCGGGAATGAAGTCGCAAAAATGTCTTAGAATTAGTATTAATTTTGGAAAAATTTAACCATAAAAAACATCCATAAAAACATGTGATCATTTGTATAAGTGCTATTTATTTGCCTTTTTTGATCAGTCAAGCTTGTATAGTTGGTTAAAATGAAATACAATTGCATTCATCATATTGTTTATGTTAAAAAGTTATGCTGATAATAAAAAGAATATTTCAATCCTGACCCCATATATATATACTGTATATATATATACAGTGGTGTGAAAAACTATTTGCCCCCTTCCTGATTTCTTATTCTTTTGCATGTTTGTCACACTTAAATGTTTCTGCTCATCAAAAACCGTTAACTATTAGTCAAAGATAACATAATTGAACACAAAATGCAGTTTTTAAATGAAGGTTTACGCTATTACGGGAGAAAAAATCTCCAAATCTACATGACCCTGTGTGAAAAGGTGATTGCCCCCCTTGTTAAAAAATAACTTAACTGTGGTTTATCACATCTGAGTTCAATTTCTGTAGTCACCCCCAGGCCTGATTACTGCCACACCTGTTTCAATCAAGAAATCACTTAAATAGGAGCTACCTGACATAGAGAAGTAGACCAAAAGCACCTCAAAAGCTAGACATCATGCCAAGATCCAAAGAAATTCAGGAACAAATGAGAACAAAAGTAATTGAGATCTATCAGTCTGGTAAAGGTTATAAAGCCATTTCTAAAGCTTTGGGACTCCGGCGAACCACAGTGAGAGCCATTATCCACAAATGGCAAAAACATGGAACAGTGGTGAACCTTCCCAGGAGTGGCCGGCCGACCAAAATTACCCCAAGTGCGCAGAGACAACTCATAGAGGCCACAAAAGACCCCAGGACAACATCTAAAGAACTGCAGGCCTCACTTGCCTCAATTAAGGTCAGTGTTCACGACTCCACCATAAGAAAGAGACTGGGCAAAAACGGCCTGCATGGCAGATTTCCGAGGCGCAAACCACTTTTAAGCAAAAAGAACATTAAGGCTCGTCTCAATTTTGCTAAAAAACATCTCAATGATTGGCAAGACTTTTGGGAAAATACCTTGTGGACCGATGAGACAAAAGTTTAACTTTTTGGAAGGTGCGTGTCCCATTACATCTGGCATAAAAGTAACACAGCATTTCAGAAAAAGAACATCATACCAACAGTAAAATATGGTGGTGGTAGTGTGATGGTCTGGGGTTGTTTTGCTGCTTCAGGACCTGGAAGGCTTGCTGTGATAGATGGAACCATGAATTCTACTGTCTACCAAAAAATCCTGAAGGAGAATGTCCAGCCATCTGTTCGTCAACTCAAGCTGAAGCGATCTTGGGTGCTACAGCAGGACAATGACCCAAAACACACCAGCAAATCCACCTCTGAATGGCTGAAGAAAAACAAAATGAAGACTTTGGAGTGGCCTAGTCAAAGTCCTGACCTGAATCCTATTGAGATGTTGTGGCATGACCTTAAAAAGGCGGTTCATGCTAGAAAACCCTCAAATAAAGCTGAATTACAACAATTCTGCAAAGATGAGTGGGCCAAAATTCCTCCACAGCGCTGTAAAAGACTTGTTGCAAGTTATCGCAAACGCTTGATTGCAGTTATTGCTGCTAAGGGTGGCCCAACCAGTTATTAGGTTCAGGGGGCAATTACTTTTTCACACAGGGCCATGTAGGTTTGGATTTTTTTTCTTCCTAAATAATAAAACCCCTCATTTAAAAACTGCATTTTGTGTTTACTTGTGTTATCTTTGACTAATAGTTAAATGTGTTTGATGATCAGAAACATTTTGTGTGACAAACATGCAAAAGAATAAGAAATCAGGAGGGGGGCAAATAGTTTTTCACACCACTGTATATGTTGTTGGTTTTTCGGCTGCTCCTGACAAGGGGTCGCCACAGCGGAATATCCAGTCAACTTGGCACAGGTTTTACGCCGGATGCCCTTCCTGACGCAACCCTCCCATTTTATCCGGGCTTGGGACCGGCACTGCATCCAGCGGCTGGGGTTTGGGCAATCGAACCCGAACTGGCTGGGAATCGAACCCGGGCCTCATATATATACACAGTATGGTTTAAAATGCTCTGAGTTTTAAGGGCTACTATTTACTATATTTAAAATGCAATATATATATATATATATATATATATATATATATATATATATATATATATATATATATTTTTTAAAAACATAATTTTGCCTAAAAAAATAAACCTGGTTAGTTTGTTAATAATTCGAGACGTGACTAAAATGCTTCATTCTTCAAAGATTAAAGCTGTTAAAAATATTAACACCTCTCTACAAGACACCAGTGTCATGCTGAAAACGCCCGTTTCCTGTGTGACACGTTCTAATCTCAGTACAAAGAACGGCCGAGATTACACCGAATTACTCTAATGGCACTCTCCGATTCAACCCCGAACCCTTCACCGCACATCTCCCGTGTTCACTCTACCGCATTCAGCCACTTTCCTGGGTGACTAGCACACACATTCATCTAATCAAACACACTCATACACGACGGAGCACACAGACGCCCCCCTCTTGTACCCCTACGTGCACATATTCGCATATTCACACACCCACACACTCCGAAAAATCAGGACCTTAAGGTTATGCTAGTTAGAGGATATTCCATTCAATGCTATTATCCATGCAGGAGTAGATTCTGGAATAGGAGGAGGAGGAGGAGGAGGAAGAGGGTGTGTGCGTGTATGTGTGTGTGTGTTGGGGAGGGGGCTTGTCAACCCCTGAGCAAAAGGAGAGCAGAAAAAGCTGCTGGGCAAACAAAAAAAAAGTGAATATGAATTATCAATGCGTACACAGCCAATAAGCACACACACACAAACCCCACAGTTTGGCCATCTCTCTTAGCATTACCCACCAGGGGGTTTCAGAGTCTATATCCGCAGGCTTCTGTATCTCCACACACCTCAGGGACACAATCGCTGGCCAGAGGAGGCCAAACGAGCAGTGTGCATAAATATGTATATGTCTCTTTGTGTCTCCATTGGAAGTGGGAAAAGGATTTTTTTTATTCATTACTGGATTTTCCTTTTTTTTCTTCTTCTCCGTACATGCCTCCTAAGGCTCACCGTTACTGTACCTGCCTGCCAAATCTTTCAATTAACAGACTCTGTGAATCATCAGCATCAGGTCCAGCAAAGCCGAACTCGGCACAAAAAAGCACTCCTCTGAGAAAAACACGGGGAGACGGCAGCAAAAAAAAAAAAAAAAAAGCAGAAAAGAAAGAGGAGCTTGAGCTTTGCTGGAAACCAACACTATTCATCTTCCTTCAGCACACACACACACATACACGTACACAAGCACACATGCACCGCCTGGCATAAAAGAGACGCCAGGAACAAAAGACCGGGGAAGGCAGTAGCACTAATTACCAAGCTGGTCCTTGACAAGTCCCTCCATCCGCACTACCTACCCCCCCACCCCCCGCCCCCCTTTCGAACAGGTCCCGACCCCCTCCCTGTGCCCGACAACATTGGCGTCAGTGCGTTTAAAAAAAAAGATACTGGCCCACTGGACTGCTTTTGGTGGAAAAATCTGTGATCTGAAAGTGATTCAGCCTCGAGCGTTCCTCTCCAGGCCTCGTCAGCGTCCCTCTATCAGACATCACCATTCTGATATCAGCGCTGCACATCAGAACTGTTTGAAACAACAAGCGCTAATCAGCAGCAAACAACAAGCACAGACAATGACAGCTCAATGTTCACGTTCCCCTGTGTTGCTTCAGATCCCTGGGTTTGCTTACAGGACTGGAACCTGATGTGGTCTTCTTCCATCGTACCCCATCCACCATCAAAAAGGATGGATGCCATTTACAGTCAGAGATGCTTTACTGCTTACCACGGTTGTGAAGAGTGCTTATTTGAGTTACTGTTGCCTTCCTGTCAGTTCGGACCAATCTCGCCGCAGTCTTCTGTTCTTTCTTTTCTTTTTTGCATCTGATCACCAGGCATGTCACTGTCGAATCACTAAGATTGCATCTTTGAGATCTTTGCTGAGATCATCGCTCTGTTACACTCAAGGGGTGTTCGAGTCAAACCGGGACTTGCACTTTGTGAAATTTCTAGTGAATGAAAGCATAAAAACCGGCGGACATTTCAGGAAGGTTTCAACTTGTTAAAAACAATGCATCTGTCTGTTGCACAACCATTCTCGAGTACCACTTGCACGGTACAGGAACTCGGCTGGGAGTTAGTGCCACATATCCATCACACAATCCCGACCTTGCTCCAGGAGATTCCCACATGTTTGTCCCACATTAAAGGAGTTCCTGGGAGGCCAGTGTTTCAGACGTTAAGCTCATAGTTCTGGTGTCCTGAGAAAACAACCTTGATGGTATCCAAGCACTAGTGAACCTCTTGAATAAGTTCATTAGTGTATCGCGGGATTATGTCCATGTAATAAAGATAGTTTTTACTCTTATAATTGTGTTCTTTAATACTGTTATTCCCAGTTTGACTTGAACGAGAGAAAGGAGCTGCGTTCCATTCCGAAGTGTACTTCACAGGGTGCTCCCTACTCCCTGCTCCGTTTGCAGTGAATGTCGGTGAAGGGAACTTCCCTAGTCAAAACTTCACCAATCGGAACACCCCGCGAAGTCAACAGCACAGACGTCACTTCCTCCGTGCGTTACCATGGTAACATAAGCACCTCGGATACCTGTCGCTGCTGCTGTGGATAATTCACACTATGGACATTAAATATTGAATATTTATTGAAACCAAAACAGATACCATTATAAAACATACTATTGAACGTGTATATTTTGTAAATTAATTGTTGATCACTTTTAATAATAATTGATTAAAGATGTAAGGAGATTTTTTCCCTCCCTTTTCCGGTGAAGTGAAGACCTGATGGTCACTCGTTCTCTACAACGTTCGGAACTCCCTTTGAACTGAACATTTTCGCTCCCCGCGGTTTGGAATCACCCTTGCACATGGCTGAACACCCTATGTAGTATACTTGGCAGGGTACTTGAGGCCGCTTGGAACGCAGCTAGTGGGTTCAAATGTGATTCAGAATGAACAGCACCTGTGGTCATGTGGTTATGTTGCCTTTCACATGGTTCAGATTTAATTTCAGTAGTGTGCGGTCATAAATGGTGATTCCCCAGGCAGATGCCTCTTGACTGTCAGGGGCATCATAGTGATGGGAACCGACTGCCCAAACACCTTAAAGTAATGGCACCCCTGAGGAACCTGATGCAAAAAGGTTTTGCTTTCAGACCTGAAATCCTCCCTCGAGGGTGTTAATAATATTTTAATTCATCTTTAATGAGACTAGTGTGAATTATGGACATCTGTTTATATATGTATTATATATATATATATACACATTGTTATTCAGCTCAGAACTGATATGTCAATCTAATACACGCTCTCCCTCAAGCCAGTGAAATTCTGCACTAAGCTGCTACACTATAGCTGAGATCTGTCAAACCCCCATTCAGCCACCCTGGTGTGTGTCAGTGTGTGACTACCGAGGTGCAAGATGACCTCTTTTCACATTTCAGCAATCCCTTCAACTTCTCCTGACACTCGATATGTATCGGTCTTGGCTTAGATACGTGCCGAGCTTAAATAACAGATTGAGAACTTTTTCGAATCCCTTAAGCCGCAAAATACAGTCTGCAGACACGCATTCACACCTGCTATTACTCGGCCCCCATCTTTTTCTTTTGCGAAACGACACGTTGGACATGGCGGCATCTCGGGAACAGGACTGCATCTTGGATAAAAGTTTTCGAAAAAAAGATTTAAGCAGCTCGGGATGGAAGTCTGCCATGAGGGGCAAAGTGCAAGGCAAATGCAATAACTGAAACTTCTCAGCGAAAGAAAGAGCAAACGATTCCAATAAAGCCTGGGAAGACTAATTCTTTTAGATTTTTTTTTTCACATCGTTGCACACTTTGTTTTTTATTGTTCAGCTCCTTGGAAGGGCTGAAAGTTTTTTAATCATCTCTCAATCCCAATTTCAGCTCGGAGACTAGAGTGAACCCGAGGGCTAATCACAAAAACAAGCGAGAAAAAAACAGATGGACATGTCTACGCTACACACCTTACAGGTGAGCTGTACTTCCTGGTATCACTGCATTCCTCAATAATCCCTCACCTCCGCTAATGTGTTGATTCTACATTGACAGCTCCTTTCATCCCAGGCCTTGATGTTTGCCAACACAGCACTGCACGGTCATTGGTTCCTTGATCCCTTGGAACTTGGTCTAAAGGTTAATATGCACAGGCCTGTGACAGCTTTTAATCAAACTAAAAGTGTGAGGTGTATTGTCTACAAAAGCCCTTATGAAGTCATTATCCTAGCTAAAACCAAGCCAAACCGGCTCCGAGCCCTGCCCATCCGCTGTCGAGTGTCATAAAGCGCCTGCTTTGGAGTCTGTCGAGAGCTTGCGATCCAATTTCCAATGTTAACAATGCACACATAAATGAATGTCACGTTGTGAAGAGGAGCACTCATACCAAGTGAGATTTTTTTTTTTTACCTCCAGCCACAAATGCTAAAACACTTGGTTTGCATTCCTCTGTAATTTAAGCGTCTGGGTTGTATCCATTGAGAGGGCTGAAAAGCACTTTCTACGGCATGGTAAGTATTTAATTGGCCGTCTGCTTGATCATAGAAGCACGTTTGATAACGTTAATGACAGGCTGTACGACCTGAACGCCCAATCCTGTCAGTAAATGCAGTTTTCCTAAAACAATATCTCAACAGGGGGGTTTTACACGTGTGTCTGTGTGGGCGTGTGTATATGTGTGTGCATTTCGGCATGTCTGTATGCACTCTTCCTTTGTCAGAGAACAAAAGCACCACCATACCGAGGCGTTCCGTATCAATCCCATGAGTAAATTTGGATGCCATCACCCTCAAAGTCTGCTCTGTTGGCTCGGAGATGAAAGCTAAGTCAACAAGAAGAGCCCGTCTGACAACAGACCACCTGCGCTTTATGGTTCACAGGGGACACCCGTGACAGAGGCGAGCGCTGATGACCTTTAACCTCACGCGGCTGATAAGGCGAGACCCTAGCGGGCCAGGGAGCTGGCTATTACTGCGGGATGGACAGACTAGCAGAGCGGGGAGGGAAAAAAAGAGAAAAAAAATGAGACAGAAAGCAGTGACAGATACCGCATGGATAAACCTAACACTTCGGCAAACACGCAGCCGTCACTGCAGGCTTGTTGAAGGAATTAGTGACGCGTAGGTCATCCTCTCATCCCCTAACATATTCATCAGTTATAAACATAAAGACAAGTCCTGATGGAGAGAATTTTCAGTCCTCTACTCCAAACATTTCTTTTCTAAGAGGTAGAATTTATTTCTTTTATTTCTGCTCAATCCTTCCCCTCCTTTATTCTTCACGTTGTACTTATGTTAGGACTATAAAATGCAGACATTAAGACACAGGGTGGCACCTCAAGTCATGCCTCAGGCTCTGGAGTCAATGGAGTTTGCATGTTCTCCCCATACTTGGTGGGTTCTCTGGTTCTCCCCAAATTGCACATAGTGTCTGTTTTGCAATGCATTATCAGGGTCAAGTGTGTACCCTGTCTCGCGCCCAAAGTCTCCTGGGACAGGCTTCAGTCCCCCATCACCCGATAACAGGATAAATAGTATAGAAGTGACAGAAGGAATGAATTAAGAAATTTTTGGTTGTCAAAATATTATGTTGGTGTTAATCTGGCAACCTTACATACGTTAAGACAATGTTGGTATTAGATGAATTACGTTGAAGGATTTCTTCTAACACTTTGTTGCATCTAAACAACACGTACACCAAAATGATGGACTGAGCGGGACTCTAGAGTGAGAACCCTGCGTGCTTATCACTGGTAGAGAGCATGCTGTTGATGTCAGTAACTACACATGCATAATAATCAAGGCCACCAACAAATACCAGCCAACAGCAATTTACCAAAATATTAAATTGGAAGGCAGCCAAAATGGCACAAAAAAAACCCTCTGCTTAATGTCTGAGATCTGTTCTGACAATCTGGACGTAAGCACCAGATTTACACCTTATTAGATTTGGGATTTGGGTAATCATGGTTTTGGAATTTTTGGATTCCTAAACATAATTAAACACAGAGTTAACTTTACAAAACTAAGAGATGCGCAAGATACACACGCTTCGGGACGGAATCTTCTAAACGCTGTTAGAAACCTAAGGGACCATGGATGTGGTTGAACATGGATGCAAATGGATATTAATTGACATAAAGGTATAAAAAATAGTATCTGTAATAGAACCTTATATTATCCACTGGTACAATTGTTTTTTTGTTTTTTTTTCCTATTTAGACCATTAATCTGGAGTTACCATGGTATATCAGAAGAAATGCTTACAGTGAATAATCACTAGCCTTGCTAGGTTTAGGTGTTAGGGTTAGGGATTAGAGTAAGGTTAAGGGATTATGGTTAGGGATTAGGGTTAGGGATTAGAGGTAGAGATTAGGGTTAGGGTTATCCAGCATGATAACAGATTATGAATACTCATTGGGTGGAATGGTGGTGTGGTACTGTAGTTAGCACTGTCGCCTTGCACCTCCAGGGTCCGGGTTTGTTTCCCGGCCAGGCTCGTGTGCATGGGGTTTGCATGTTCTCTCCGTGCTTGATGGGTTTCCTCCAGGTAGTTCGGTTTCCTCCCACAGTCCAAAGAGTTTAGATTAGGCTAATTGCCGCTCCCAAATTGTCTGTAGTGTGTGAATGAGTGTGTGTGTTTATGTATGTGTGAGCCCTGTGATGGATTGGCACCCCATCCAGGGTGAACACCGCCTCGTGCCCTAAAGTCTCCTGGGATAGACTCCAGGCCCCTCCATGACCCTGAAGAAGAGTGAGTGAGTGAATCCTAATCAGTCTTGTACTGCACTGATTTTCAACTTTAGTGTTAAGCTAAGAGAAGTGTTAGAGAGCAACTGTGTGCACTTAAAACCAAACCACACAACTATTTGTAGCTTATCTTTTTTTTTTTTTTTTTTTGGATTAAAAGCATCTGCCAAAAATCAATATCTGTATTTCCAGTCTTGCAGCTTGCCCTGGTCACGTCTGTTCGTTTAAGCGCTCCGCTTTCACTCTCACCCTACTTAGCCAACCTTAAAACCAATTTAACCACTGAAAAACATACGAAAAAACTCTCAAACTGTAAGCAAACAGCACCCAGACAAAACATGCCAGATGAGCATGGCGAAATGCACACGAAATGCTTCATCCTCTGCTTAGTCTACAGCAGGGCTGTCAAACATCTTTCCAGACAGGAGTGTACGAACAGACTGCTGCTGTTTGATGGCAGGACTGGGAGAGTTTGATAACAGAATACGAAAATCCTTCCAAAAAGAATTTTCTTTTTTTTTCCCCCAAGGCTTTACAGAAAAAGCTGTCCTTTCAGTATCGGAGAGAGAAAGAAAGACAGAGAGAGTGAGAGAGGACTCAATCAGAGCTGATTACAAACACAAGAGTCCACTCTGTCCCCTCCACTCTAATCTAGACAGCGATGTAGTACAGTGGAGGGAGGAGAGAAACATGCTAGTGTGGATATCAGACTGTATTACAGGACCTCTTTGTGTACTGAATGCTTCCCACAATGGAATTACCGGCATGATCAGGAGGAGGCTCCAGCTTTCTGTCTGACCTGATAAAACTGACCGTGGACTCGGTCGAAAACATACTCTCCAATGTCATAATAGTTGCCTCTTTTTTTTTTTTTTACATCTGTCTCTCTTCCAGTCTGTCATCATATCTCTAAACGGACAACCTCTGGCTAGAGGAAAAGAGAGAGAGAGAGATGAAAAACGGAAGAGAGCCAGTGAAGAAAAGAGGCAGGTATGAGCGTATAAATAAAGTCTGGTGACAGCGGAGGCAGCGCAGGATTAAGAGAGGCTCACACACAACAATTAGACCTGCATACGTGGCTGCTGGTGATGGATCACAGGCCAGGAGCCTTGGCCCACATTGGAGATTTTTCACCCTCACTCTCATTACATTTGCTCAGGGAACTCTACTGGGGGTTTGGGAGCACACAGGGAGTAAATAGGCCATCTCTGGAAATTCAATAATGCATGCCGGACGGTGTCTTTCTTGGCTTCATTGGGTTATGAGATAGAAGGAGATTGAGCCATCCTGCGCTCTCGAGAAGCTCGCCGGACAAATATTGGCATTGCTCGACTCTGCTCCGCTGAACAGGAACGTCGGAGCGGTGCAAACTTCTTACCGGCTCGTCTTAATCTTTTGGGTTTCTCTTTCTCTATTCCACCGACCGCTACCCCATCAAATTTTAATTGGCAAGGCATGAGCCTTTCTTCGCAGACAACCGCTAGGCATTCCCCAGTGTCTCACAATTCTCTGCCTGTCAGCAATTTACTCTCCAAAGATAGGGACGGCTTCCTGAAAAAAAAAAAGAAAAGAAAAGAAAAACGGAGAAAACAGACATAGAGAGGGCATTTTGCCACATACGTTAAATTACATTTTATAATACGGGTAATACGGAAGGAACTCCTGCCTTGCTGATAACTCACTATTCACAATGGCACCGCATTCATCTTCAGAAGCTATTCGGGGAGGAGGGGAGAGGAGGTGCGTGAATAGCGAAAGCTCCGGCGCTCATTACGCCGTCCCACCTTTCTTTTGTGCTCGGGGGCTGATAACACATCCCCTGCTCTTCTAAGCCCGGCTAACGGCTGATCGCCACAAACACGCTCTTCTGTTCCAGCCAGTTTTTTTCACCGCTAATGACTTTATCTGCTCCTTATATTAAACCTCATTCGATGCAACTTAATGAACAACAGTAGGCAAGTGGGAGCAAATAAATTGAGAGGACAAGACAAACACGCCACCACACACACACATACTCAGTCAAAGGCGGCATCCTGAGCGAAGCCCAACTGTGTGATACACTGCTTTCATTAGGAAGATTTCCAGTTGAGGCCGTTGCCGATTTATATAAGCTAGTGAGACAGTAAAATAATAAATGTCTCACTCATTCTGTCTGTCTAGTGAGCGATTCCTGGACAAACACAGACCTGGAGAGCGATAGCAGGATCCTCGGCTCTCCTGGATCGTTAATGAGTTGCCTCTTCACAGGTAGTTGTGTGTCCTTGTGTTTATTTGTTGCTAAATATTGAGGCAGAATCCGAAAGCGTGGATGGTTACTGTCTTGATAGTGAAAAAGACACAATGGGGCAAAACAAAGGAGAAGGGAAGGAGGTGAAGGCAGAGAGATTCCCCCACCCCAGACAGATAGACAGACACACATATGCGCCCACACACACACACACACACACACACACACACACACACACACACACACACACACACACACACACAGCACTCCTGCTTTTTCTCAAGCAACTCTATAAAAGCCTCCCCTCTGTCTAGCATTGTGGTTTTTCCTTTGCGAGCGAAAGAGCACTGGCTTTTTCTCAGCAGGCAGAGAAATGCAAATTTTATCCCAACAAAAAGAAGAAGAAAAAAATCGCTTGAATTGCCATAATTAAGTAAGCGACATCAGAACCATCGGGCCACTTTTTCACTTTACACTACACTATTTAAGAATCAGCCTATAGGTTTACCCCTTAGATAACAACATGTGGAAATTAGCAAATAAACAACATAAAATCAATTAACAATATTCCTTTTATAAATATCTAACGATCTGCATAAGTATTTACGCAAGCATGTCGTCTACCTCTGCTATTACCTGCGGGTCGATCCTTCTTTGTATTATGCATATGAATCTTTTTAAAGTCCGATTCGGAGCCCTTTGTATCATTGTACCGTCAATGTTAGTGTATATACCTCTAAATAATCTGCAAAATATGGTGTAATGTCCTTACAAAGCATAAAGACATCATTACAGACAATGATTCCGGAACTACAGACGCATGTTGTACGAGTTATTAGATACTGTATATATTTTTCCTAATGCATCAGCCATAACATAATGACCACTGACAGATCAAGTCTATAACACTGATCACCAATTATGTACCTAGGATCACAGGCTCCCAAGGCTCACCCACGCCTGGGGAAATTCCCCAGATCTCTATCTGAGCAAGCGTCCATGGACCGCCCTGGACAAACATGTCCTATCTCCTGAGACCCCACCGCACCCAAAGGATCCGCTGCTAACATCCTGGTGCCACACACAACAGCACACCCCCAGAGGTCTTGTGAATTCGTGCCTCAAGGGACCCGAGCCGCCCCGGTGACAAGAGAGGAACCTACACTATACTGGGTTTAATCATTTTCATCGCAATCGTATGGCTGATCAGAGTGCACACGCTCAAACAAGGTTCATTGATTGAAAGGAAATGAGTTTAAAGTAAGCAATGTTATTTGCGTTGTCATGGTAACAGCATGATGTCATCTCCAAGCCATCAGTTTTTGGTAGATGCTGTAAACAAATCCATTAATTGCTGCTGTTGTTATTTTTGCAGAGCAAACACTGGAAAATTAAGAAACACTCCAAGATCAGGATCCAGAACCTCTCTCTCTCTCTCTCGCTCTCTCTCTAAGCAAACACTGATTAAAAAAATCAACCATGGAAACTTTGAAAAGTGGGGAAATGTATTTATCTTGCAATACCAAAATGATTAAATCCCCAATCCCACCCTTACAATCTAATTGCTCAATCTAATACCACACACACACACACACACACACACACACACACACACATGCACACATTTGCAGACACACCACTTAAAATCAGCATGCTTTTGTTAATTAAAAATATACACACACTTTGGATGTAAGATAACTTAGATAAGGTCGTTGTTGCAGAAGCTTTATTCTCCTGTAGGGGAACGTACAGTACAGCGACAGTATAAACATTAAAAACACTCTTAGAACGCGAGTGTCGTTCCGAACGGAAATCTGCTGTCAGAGATCAGGAAACGCATATATATATATATATACTGTATACACAAGCACAGTATTCAAGGAGTGAATACAGCTGTCCAGGACAGATTCATTGCCTAAATAAAAAAGAAAAAAAAATGCATTCTTTCTGTGTGTATGCTGGTGGTATTCAGACATGACTGAAAAAAACATTAAAGCATTAAGTTGGAACTATAATCCTTAAGTGTTCTTTAGTTGGTCCTCAGGGCCCTTAAGGATTCGATGTTGAACTCGACAACAAAGAATTTCTCTATAAAACGAGTTTCCCTGTAGGGAAGGTAAGAACACTTCAGTATCCAAAGAGCTTTTGAAGATCCTTTTTTGTCCTAAGTGGTGTATTTATTTATCGGTAAAAAAGTGATTGAACCACAGAAGAAACACTTTATCACTGACTATATATGCACACTATATAGGGTACAATATACAGTAACATTATTGAGCATCATGTATATTTAAGCAATATCACACGAGAGGGAGTGCTGTTGTACTGAATATCACTGATCAGCATTATGACTGTATTATGATTAACTTTGTTTTTTTTAGTTTATTTACAGTAGCTCTGCTAATACATCTGGCGGAACTAGTGTTACTAGTACTAGTGACTAACAGGTAATGTAATGAACAGTGGCTTTTTGTCTACCATGTAGCCATAAAAGGTGAAGTGGTGGACAGTGGTGTAAATCTCGTTAATTCCTCTTTATATGTCCACTTTTTCCACTTTAGAACATCAGCGAACTTCCAGGTTTTCATGTTTAACTGTTTTCTTGCTGAAAGTGCTTCAGTGACTGGTTTTGAATGTGGGTTTAAGCAGGCAGCTGCTCTCTCCTCTTTCCAGTACCCATGACCAACAGTTACTGTATAATCATGTAACAACTGTTATAACAATTGTTAGCAGAGTGATACATATAGTTAAACGCCCCAGTGCTGTTATGCTCTATATCGTCATTCATGCAATAGCTCCCGCCCAATTAAATTACTCGGTCGGATGTATATTATAGGCTATGATATAATGTAGTGCACTACAATGCCCATTTTAACACCAGTTTTATATTCAACCACAGAAATAAAGTGTATATATGCAATCCGTCACGAGACAGACCTTCCTAAGCTGGTCAACAAGTGTTGAGAGCGGGTGCAAGCGAAAGGAAGGAGGACGTATTCATTCATCTAACTTTGGGATCTTTTGATTTTAAGGAAAGGTGGTTTAAGGTTAGACATGAGGAGGATACATCTTTATTCTCAGAGCAGCAAGGTTTCTCTGTAGTGTACACGTTATTACTTACGTACTCCTTGACTACAAACTGTAAATAGATAAAATATTTGAAAAGGTTATAAATTTAAATCAATAACCTGGTTTTATTTATTTCCTGCATCAAACGCCATGGACCACTTGGCCAAAATATTAAAAGTGTCTTCTAATAACCATCAGGCAACACAACGCAGAGCATGTGATGCGAAAGATTCAAACGTGTCTAAAACATTAATATAACAATAAAAAAAAGAAAAAGAAAAGTACACAAACCGTGACACCCCTAATAGAAAGAAATGATCACAAATCGAAGATTTTTTTAAAAATCAAGACGCACCAAGATGCTTAAGAATAATTTCCTAATCTCATTTTTAAAATCATAAATCATAAATCAAAAAAAGTTTCTTCTCATCCTTGGCATTTGTTCTACATTCTCCCTTTTTATTTGATCAAACTTACCTGATAAAAAATTTCCCAGGAGCTATCAATGGCTAGCTAGTTCCCTACTAAGCCCTGCTTTCAATACCACACCCACACTGAAGAAACAGAGCTACCGTAATGGGACAAAGAGCAGATTGGTCCAGTGCACACACGCCTCTCTCCAAAAACAAGCTTTCCCCAGTTTCCCAGTGTAAACCTGGTATTACGTAAGAAAATCAGGTTTAGTCATGTCTCATACTGTCTATACAGTGTAAACAAGAAGTATTTTTCCCCAAAGTCAAAGACAAGCACACAAAGCAGCGGCATTGTGCATTCGGCTGTACTCGTATTCGGCTGTACCCGTGTGCCGTTGTTCTAATCGTTAGTCAGCCTGAGTGCTTGATGACTCATTACTTGCTTAGCACGGGGTGACACAATGACTTTGAGTTGAACTTTTTATTCCGAATCACCAGCCTCGCTAGCTTTAGATTTTTGTACCCCGTTTAATAAACATGCTCGGTCTGGTAGCGGAAAGACTCCGCTGGCCAATAACCTTTAGCGCGGGCTGCTGGTGACTTTTCCTTCACCTCAATAAAAAGCCGCTTGATTGAATCAACTCGAGGAGGTCAATAGACACGTGTTCATTTCCCAGAGTTCGTCCGGGCCTCGCGGCCATTCAAAGCGCCGACATTTATTGAAAGAGAAGTTATAATTCTCTCTTTCTGTAGCTGCTTTAGGGACCAATCATCCTGAGAGACTCTTTTTTCCCCCCCTTACATTTCCGTCTTTCTCTTCCCTCGCCACCTCTTAGTCTCTTTTCTTTGCGTCTTGCTTCATCAACATCAATCTCCCTAGCTTTTCAGTTCTGTCCTTCAACTCCACAATCGATCTCACTCCTATATCTATTCTCTGACACATTCCTGTGTCTTTCTTGCATAAATACATATCAATGTAACTTCGCCCATTTCAACTGCATCCCCGCTGTAGAAGTATTTCATTCCTACGATGCAGTGCTGTTTCCAAGGACAGCGCAGAAGGTATGGAATCCCCCTGAGAGCTTAAAGCACACAGATGGATGCACGCACACACACACACACACACACACACACACACACAAACGTACACCATCCCCCACCAAATGCTTGTTTAAGATGCCATCAGGAAGTTTGATTAGGAGATGGTTTTAAGTCCGTCTCTCCAACGAAAACGTTTCGCTTTAAACTCCCTCTTAGGAATCACTACAAAGATCAGGTGATGGGGGCTTTTTTATCTGGCAGAAGACTGGAGAGGAATATTAATGAATCTAGATGGTGTCGGCCTATGCTTGATTTCATTTTCAAGTACTCGTGGGACTGATAAAACAAAGCAACGGCTATTATCGAGAAGAGGTGAAGACAGCGACAGCTTATCGACTCGAACTTTTCCGCCCGTGGCTCTTCAAGGCACTCTTCCTCTATCCTGTGTGTCCAAGCAGTCTTAATGTTTGAGCCTCCTGGCCAGTCCCTGAGCCTGTGTCCAGGTGGAGCCTGAATCAGTCGCTGAGCTTGGCTTATCCCTAGATTTATTACACAGCTGCGGCCCTCAGAAAACACAGGAAACCGATGCAGACAGGCAGCACGGGCCTGTGCAATCAGAGAGGGATTATCTACACAGAGCCACTACTTTAGGAACGAGTGCTCTTAAGGAACACTCCTGATGCCCGATGCTCTCAAACTCCGCGTAATATTGGGAGGGGGCTAACATACAGGCTAGTCAATTCACAATGGATAAAGCAGCTACTTTTTTAAGTCACCTGCACGTGAATGGACTTTATGAGGGTAGTTCAAGGACAGATGAATGCACATCACTTAGCTTCTTTTCCCCCCATCGACAAGGAAGTGGTGCTGGTTCCAGAGCCTCTAACTATCATGTGCTTCCAACAATAAAAGAGCCACAAATTCATTTCTGTTAAAGCAGCAAAAGAGCACTGAGCTGTAACGAAGAATCGAGGATTGGAACCAAGCATCATTTCATCACCATGACAACAAGAAGTTATTTTCATGAGCGCCATTAAAATGAGACATGAACAGCGCCGTAGGATGTAAAGATAATTGTAGCTGTGAACCAGTGATCCACAGAAGGAGCATCAGTTCAACTGCCAGTACGTTTAAACGAAACATTCTAATGCTAACAGAACTTCACTCAGCAAGTCGTAATAAAATATATATTTTTTGTTTTGTCTTAAACATTTGCATGTTTCTACATATGAGCATTTCGTGCTGTGTGGAGACACTGAATTTGACTAAGTATTGCTAATTCCTGATACTGTAAACTGTATTGCTAAGATTGATCCTAGCAAAATATCCTTTGACCGCATGAACATTCCATTGTTAATGATAGCTTCAACAAACTAGCTAGTAGTTTCCACCTCAAATTGAGCATTTGGCATCTTTTGTACACATTTCTGGCCACAAGCTTTGCAATTTGGAACAATGTGATCGAATTAGCTCTTCGCACTTCCGCGTATACACCCTTAGAGCGAAACCTAGCAGCATGTAAGGCGAACCTAATTGCTAATTCAGACATTCTTGCTAATTTTAATGCTTTGACCAGTTACACACTCAAAATGTTCTTTGAAATAAATAATTAATTAACTATTGTATGGCGGCTTGCTAGCTTAGTGGTTAGCACTTCCAGGGTCCGGGTTCGAGTCCCGCTTCGGGTCTGTGCATGGAGTTTGCTTGTTCTTCCTGTGCTTAGTGGGTTTCCTCCGACAGTTCAAAGACATGCTGACTGGTGTTCCCAAATTAAGAGTGAGTAAATATTGTAGTTGTGCAATCAAATTCCATGATACCTCTGTGCTGTATATAGATACGGAATGGAAACACTTTAAATGCTAAACAATAGAGCTGGTACCTTTTTTTACAGTTATTATTTTGGTGATAAGTATTAGAAAGTTCTGTTTTAATGCAATCCCGTGCATATAGATTTTGGCCAGTTCTTAAGGGATTGTTCTGACTGGCTCTCTGAAACATCCGCATCACCATCACCCTGTGAGGCTAAACGAACAATGTGTACATTCTGGGAGCAACACAGGGCAATGCAGGATTTCCTGTGTAGGTGTAAAAACGACCAGCAGCCGTAACTGTTGAGGTCAAAGGGCAGTGCTGAGTAGCAAGTTCTGCTCCTAAACACACTAAGCTTCTGTATGCTGACCCAGACAAGAGTAGCCTAAAAGGTAACCAAGCCTGGGCAACAGATGATGACCATTAAATCACACCGCCCAATCAGGTCAAAAACACAACAGAATGTGCGAGCAGTCGCAATCCGAGACAGAGAGGGGTTTGTTTCAGGAATGACTGCATGACCTCGCGAACACAGGACAACACCGCCTGCCTTTACTACATGACCGAACAATCCATCAATCAGTCTGTCAGCTGACCTGGCATTCAACCCGAAAGTCGCTGGGCACGTTTGTGATGTCTGAAACATTTCCCTCTTCTCTCATGCAGCTCCCACTAGTGTGGAGTCACTGATGAGCAGACTACAAAACAGAAATGTGGTGTGTGTCCACTTCTACCCAAGCCCTGACCCATGGCTTGCTGATATTACCTGCTCACACCAGCCTGCACAGCCGGCATGAGGTTTATTCTTAGATCACTGGCTACGTTCTTGTTTCTGGTCATTCAGGGGAAAGTGTGTTGACCAGGCTGCCCTAACCTTTCACTGAGCATAATGTCAGCAGAAAAAAACGCACCTGTTAGTGACATAGCGACACCTTTTCAAACCTTCAAATGGACAACAGCATACATAAACACACACATGCACACATAATATTCCAATATACTCAGCTGTCACTTAGAGAGCAATATGTTTTATGACAGGTGCGATATACAGTACCTAGCAAGCTCAAAATAGGCTACAACTATCTTAAAGTACTGTAATTGTGAACTATGCACCCAATCATTTACAGACACCACTTGCATGTTACAGAAACTTGGTAGGGAGTTATTGCCACATCCTCCATAAAATTCTGACTTCTCTCCAAGCAATCCAAGAGTTCCTGGGAGGTTGTGCATGAGACGTGAAGTAGGCAGCCCGATCATGGCTCTATCTTTCACCTTGAACAGTGGGATGAGTGCATTTGTGTAGTAGGGAATTATTAAGAGAAATAAAGACAGTTTTACACACTTAACTGTGTTCTGCACAATCAAAAGTCCCGGTTTGACTTGAATGCCCCATGTAGTATACATATATCTTTCCATATGTTTTGGAACTATTCGTAGACCCAAATATAATACATGGGAAATGTCAGAGGAATAGCTTCAGGTATGATTTTTCTTTTTTCTCTCATAATCACTCATTCTTTTTCTGGGGGGGATTTTCCCACGATTTTCTCCCTAATTTAGTCGTGTCCAATTCCTCTCCGTCAATACCTCCCTCATTAAGGTTACTACGACCACACAGTCGGGAGGGCCGAAGACTATCACGTGTTTCCTCCGAACCACAGCTGCTTCTTTTCGAACTGCTCGCTCACACCGTTGGGGGCGGCGTAACACACTCGGAGGACAGCGCTATCCGTTCCTTCCGCTTGCATGAGCTCACAGACGCCCCTGATTGGCTGTAAAGCCGTGATTAATGTGGGAGCACTAAGTACCTCTCACCCCTCCCTTCTGAGAGTGTTAGCCCTCCGGCTGCGAGAGGTTACAGCATCACCCAGGAATCAAACTCACGATCTCCAGATGATAGGGCGAGCACTCATTCCTAAGATTTAACAAACCATTTAGGTCCAGATTTTTTCCCCAATGCTCTGAGCTGACTATCTATCACAGAACCTGCTATGCTATCCTCATGCTAAATGTCAATCTAATTAATCAAGCATCCAATTAATAATGTATAGAAAGTGGGAGAAGGGGAAAGGCTGAATAAGGGAAGCCTAGAAAGCTACACAGACAGAAAACTAAGCTCTGCAATGAGAGATCACTTTTCCATGGAGTCTAAGAAGGAGACCACACATGGAGTGAATATATTAGAGACAGGGTGGCTCATGTAATAAAATTAATGAAAGCCAAATAGCGTAGCCAGCAAAACTTGCGCGTTGGCCAAGTGACTAAGAAAACTCTGAGTTCTAGGAATTAATGTTCTAATTAAATGTAACCAGTTACACAAAAGAGTGAAGATGGTTATTATAACAAATTTGCCTCAAGCTTAAATTCTGAGTGGTCAAGATGTTGCATATTTCCTTTCTTTCAAAAATTCTTAAACTTTCTGTTTATTTCTATCCAGCTGGATGCAGTGACCTATGACGTCACATAAGAAGTCATCGATGTAGGGGAAGTTACATTGCTGAGGACCGCTACCAATGACAACCACCGAGTAAACACAGACTCACACACCCAACATGCACTGGGGAGAATTTGGGAATGCAAATCAACTTAAAATGTATGTATTTAAATTTGGGGAAGAAACCCCGACTACCTGGAAGAAACCTTGCTTAGCCACTGGTACCACCTATTAATTTCCATTTTTTTCATAATTTTTTTTTATTTATTTAGATTTTTAATGTGGTGTTTCTATAGCAGATTATTAAAGTATCAACCGCACTCAACCATGGGCATGAACGACACCACATTTCTTTAGCGAGCGCCTATGTGGCAGCACAGAGAGAGCATGAAGTCAGAATTTTTCCATTTAATAGACTGTGTAAGAGAAAAAAAAGGCAACATTATCAGTGATCCCCAAGGCAGAGAAGCTTCATGGCACTTGTTTGTCATTGCACGGCTGGGGAGAAGTTATAGTCTATTGTTTTTTTTTTTCAGCTCCATATTAAAAAGAATAGTTGAAAGGTTCAAAGACATCCTAGAAATCCACTTTCAGCACAGGAGAAAACAACATGCTTACAAATATTACATTTCTATACAGTCTTGTAACAGATGGACCTACAGGTTGTTCAAATTAAAAAAGCCAAAACAATTCACAGCAGAAAACAAATATTCTTTTTCTATTTTAAGTTTCCTATTCCTGTATCCTCCTGTTTGCCCTTCATATGCGCAGCTGCAGGGAAAGGAATGAAACAGCAGAAAGTCATAAATCAGCCTCTGAGGATTAAGTGAAACATTAGCGTATAAAAAAGGAACGTTACGGGATCATCTGTAGCAGAGGGTCACATAGCAAGTGGAAAAGTTTAGAGCAGATCGCCTTTGTAGCAATGGATAAGCTCTTTAATATGTTCCGCTTCCCTCTGCTAGCTCAGTAATGTAACTGCTGCTTGTTGAACCAAGGCTTAATCTCAGGCCTTTAAAGTATAAGCTAACAGACTCAGGAATCATGTAGACTCCAAACAGCTAGATACTGTACATAAACAATTATTTTATTAATTGTTTTTGGGTGAGATGTCAGTAAAAGAGTTTAAACCATCTGAGTGTAACAAATAGATTTTCCATGATTAATATGACTGAAAATTTGGCAACCTAGAGAGATTTATGAGATTTGTTATGGAATAAAATTATATGGATATGGATATGGATATTTTCTATGCCTGTCTTATCCTAGGACTTTTTCAATTTGTGTTATATACCTACGTTATTATTTTCGGTTTCCTAGAAAAATGTTTTTAAGCTTTTTGTCTTACATCTTTGTATGTTGTCATAGACCTGCCTAGACTGGGAAAGGGTACAACTATTCTAATTTATGTCTCCATTCAGTAGGCAAAGATCAAGCTATTTTCATGGCCACTGCACACTTGCTGTTGCCATTTTTTACAAAACCAGTGTCATATTCACAAATGCTAAGTACAGTATGCAGCCTCCCCTAATTAGATGTGAGAAATCCTGGAAGGTTGCTACATGAGAGAAAAGCAAAGCATGAAACAAAAGATACACTTACTAGCTACTTCCAGTGATGCATTGTGACTGACCGCCTCCCCAAGATAGTTCCTGGCCACACACACGTAGCTGCCGTCATCGGGTTTGCTCCGGCGGCCGTGCACGATGCGCAGGAAGAAGAGTGAGCCACTGTGCAGGAGCATACGGTGTGAGCGTGGGTTGTCCCTGTCTGTCTCCACACGCTCGCCATCTTTGTACCACTCGACGGTGGGTGCTGGACGGCCCTCGGCCTTACAGTTCAGAGTGGCCGGCTCACCCTTCGACACGATCAGGTCTGATGGGTGCTCCACGATCCGGGGCGGATAGTCCTCCTGACGGAGACGAGAACCTGCGTAAGAAGTGCAAAGAAAAAAGGAATTAATAAAGCTCATAAATAACTGATCATCTGATAGACTCCTCTAAACATAAAGTATTTAAATGTGTTATAACACCGGAAAGGAACTTTGTGGCATTTAAAAGAACTGTCAAGATTTTTAAAATGGTAAAAAAGTTGAAAATAGTGCTCTCTGCACATTATACTGTACTTAAGAGAACTGCGCTAGTCATATTTAGAAACCTTAGCTAAGCATAGCTAGCTACCTAAACACACCTCTGCTCTAATGTAAGTTAAGTGCAAAAGTAGCTACTAGATTTTGGTAACGACTAAAGTGTGGTAACACTTTGTAAATTTGTTATATTTCAGGTATTAGCTGGTGACTAAGCATTTAAGAATTAGCTCCAAGGTAAGAATTTGCAGTGACTAGCTGTAAGCAAACAATCACTGCTGTTTTTATTTCATAAAAGACTCATTCATAGCCACCTAAGCTATATTAGCTTACGCACTGGTTAAGAATTAAGACGCATTCAATAAAACACCATTTGAATTAGCTAGCCTTGATTTCCCTACACAGTAGCACAAGCTAAGTCAACATTTCTTTTAGCTAACTACATTAGCATGTTTCTGTTAAAAGCTTAACAAAATCATGCAATGGCAGAGCTAGTCTAGTCAGATTTGTTTGCTCTCAGTCAGGAATAAAAGGTGAACAAACAAGAATTTAATTAAACAAGGAACAACAAATTTATTCAACAGGTCCTTCTTAGACATCATAACTTTTAGTTGTGCTTTAGATTTAACAGGTGTCTAATATGGTACTGCATGTACTATGCCATACCGGCAGTAAGTAATAACATACCTAATATGAAATAATATGTACATTTACGCATTTAGCAGACGTCTCTTATCCAGAGCGACTTACATTTTTATCTCATTATACATCTGAGCAGTTGAGGGTTAAGGGACTTGCTCAAGGGCCCAACAGTGGCAACTTGGTGGTTGTGGGGTTTGAACCTGGGATCTTCCGAACCGTAGTCCAATGCCTTAACCACTGAGCTTCCCCTGTCCCGTACAAACATATGTAATTAGATACTTGCTGAACTTCATTAGGCACTGTGGTACCTAATAAGTACCATATTATTCACACACCATACTGTAGTATATACTATTGTATCCACTGAGGTGTCATAATGCCTACCCTGTTACTCTATAATGTGCCATACGTAGTATTACCAGGGTACTTCAGAAATTATCATTATACTGTAGGCACCATATTACTTCATAGAGTACTATTCAGTGGGTACCATGGTAGTACTGTGGTAAAGCCTAACTGGATAACTGATTCAAAAAGTGTTTTTTTTCCCTAAGCAATAATCTATGTCTACTCATTTACATTTACATTTAGGCATTTGGCAGACGCTCTTATCCAGAGCAACTTACAAAAAGTGCTTTAAAGTTTACACCACTGGATACATACTTACACTGGGTTAACTAGGTTAATAACTAAGTGCCATTAGTCCAACACAACTGGGAAGAGGGATTTTATTTTTATTTTTTTAAAGCATTTGACTTATGTCATGTTTTCCTTTTTGCTGTTGCATTCTTTTTTCGTTAAACACGCTCTTTAATGCACCACTGTATATGATGCATCAATAAGCATTCATATTCTATATAATTACAACCCTATACGAGGGCAGGGAGGTAATTATATAGTATATAAATGCGATACACACATGCCATTTCAGACAACACTTAAATCAAAGAAAATAAAGAGCCCTGC
This sequence comes from Channallabes apus, assembly GCA_030522415.1. Lineage (NCBI taxonomy): Eukaryota > Metazoa > Chordata > Actinopteri > Siluriformes > Clariidae > Channallabes > Channallabes apus. The sequence goes on from CM060120.1 coordinate 13,849,664, forward strand.
ATTTCTGTGCTGTCACTCACTGCACAGCCAGTACAAGCAGCATTATCACAAAGGCGGGCCTAATTGGAAGCACATCGCGAAAACTCATTTACTCAGCCCCCCACCGTCCTCCCTCCCCTGAATGCTGAGAGAACGTGTTTCTGACACACACTCATGCCCAGAGGTGATCGGAGGAGCTACCAAATTAATCATGTCAACTCAAACCCATCGCCTCCTCGCATTTTACGATTAGATTAATTAAGTTATGTCTGTCTTTTACACACATATATACACACACTCACACTTACAGTCACATGCACATACCAATAGTCATTCTTTAATACCACCCACATACCACTGAAAGGCGTGATACGTTGGTAGGACGGACTGCAAAAATGTGCATAGCTCATCCCTTTTACATTTAATTAGATTTATTAGTCGTGGTTACATGGATATTTTTTTCTTTTATCGCCCACAATCACGTTAAACATCTTAATTAAGTTTGGTTATGAATATGAAATTCGAACACGCACATGCCAAAAAGGCCCTCGAGAGCTCTTTGAAATCCAATAACAATGTAAAAGGATTACCTAAAATGACAGTGTGAGGATTTATAAGAGGATCTTTTTTTGTCTTATGCCAATCATACAAGACAAAAACTTTTTGTTAGCTTGAACATAAGATTATATTCATGGTATCGAATTCCCTTTACTGTTAATGTTCGTGTCTGGATAAAAAGCCTGCACTCAGTGCCAAAGAAAATCTTTTCTTGCAATCACCGGGTAGAAAGGCCAGCACAGAAGAGATGTGAGACTAGTTTTTCTTCCATGCGCTTCGGCATGCTTTGTTTTTTTTCTTCCTCAGTCAGGAGTTCGCAAAGGTACTTTATCCAGACGAGGCATGATGGCACCTCAGCCCTGTTAATCAAGCGCCGCATGAGAAGAGCCTCCATTAATCCTTTGATCCTGAAAAAGGGGGCGATGGCCTCTTCTGTCTTACTTTGAGAAAATAGTACGGAATTCCAGAAATGATAAAATACGATTTTAAAAAAGCCTGGCATACTTATGTTTTATTAAAATGCTACCTGATGTTCTATTGTGCCGGCAGATTATTTTCTTTTAAAAACAATCTCTATTAAGCAGAAGAACACAGTGTTGCACATACGTATGATTTCTGCACAAAACCTGCCGAGCGTAGCACTTTTTTTTTTTTTTACTCCCAGTGAGAAACGGCACTGGGTTCATCTCTGAAGATTAATTATGACACTGGAGTTGTAGTAGCTACGGCAGCCCACATGGACCAGGCTCCATGCAGCTAGCTTCTGGATCCCAACCCTGCGCATCATCCATCACCATCCAGGCAACTGCCGACTCTGCTGCCCAGTCCCTCCACCCGAGGCTGGTGTGTGTGTGTTGCAATCCATTACTATCTTTCATGTATGCGTATGCATAGTAGACGGTAGCTACATTCATAATCAGGTCACTCTGTGTGCTCCAGTTCCTGGCCTTGATACAGTGCATGGATTTGCTATGTGAGAACTACACAGCATTTCTAGGGCACACAATGTAAATGGAACTATTATATTTTATTGTATAAAGAAACCACACATCCCATCTGGTGTATTTTCTATTTTATTCATTTTTTTACTAGTGGGTTGTACTTGATGTTCTTATAGTTAGAATTATTCAGCACCTATTCAATAATACGTGGCCAATATCAGGTTGATATCAGCAGAAAATGCTGGACTTAATGAATCTAATTCAGTGCGAAACTGGTCAAAGCGAATGGCCACGTACGTTGATTAAACAGACAGTTCTACTTTTATTTGAATTAAAATAAGCTGTGGCTTTGTGTAAGCCATTGTCTTGACTTGAAACACGAAAGTACTATAAATTATACAAATTCATAATTTCTCACATTATAATACTTGTGAAATATTCAAGAAATAGGAACTTAGGAAGAACACACAAAAGAAAAAGTAGAAATATGTACATATCATGATTAACTAAGAACAAGACGAAGGTGACACAAAAAATGTACAAGGTGGAGGAGAAAAAGAAACCTTACACATTGCACACTCAAATAAAAAAGTGGTATCATGCTACCTTTATATTTTTTAATGTTATTTTGATTTTTTTGGTGTATTTCTAGTAGTCGGAGGATTATAAAAGATAATGTTGTAAAACTATTTTCGTAAATTGGAATAGGTTTTAGATTTCGGTTCAGTAATCTTTGTTCGAGGAATATTTTCCACATTAAACAAAGGACTAAATTCCTCATTTCCCCTCTCGTCTGTTCCAACCACTCAGCATTCAGCGTAACCAGTATACTGTACTAATCACCAGCCTGATCATCCGTCATCATCTGCACTTACTTCTTACTGGTTCTTGCCTTAAGTTCGATGGGTTTTTATGCTTGAATGATTCATAGGTCACTGTGCAGCTTAACAAACAAAAAAACATTCCTCTGAAACTGCTCAGGTACAGGGACTGGACTGGAAATCAGAGCCAAAAACGTGCCAAAGCATGAGAGCCAGGAAGTCCATCAGGAAGCCTGGAGAAATATTCCTCAAGACTAGATTAAAAATACAAGAACGTCTGTCTCTTGTCTCTTTGGAAGCAAAATATGAAGAAATTTTTTGTGGCTCAATGCTTTTGCACAATTTTATTTCAGTTTCTCTTTGAATAAAAAAAATTGTTCTTTTAGTCGTACTTCCTTTTTCTTGTTCTTCTTAATAATCATTCTTTAATTTTTCATACAATTCACCCTGTGTAGGGCCACATGGGGCCTCAGGCCTATCCCAGGGAGCTCAGGGTACAAGCACACACACAAACACGCTCACACGTCCAATCATACAATATGGGCTATTTGGAAAAGCCGATCAGTCTACACTGCATGTCTTGAGACTCTTGGAGAAAACCATATTACCCAAAGGAACCCATAAAGAATGGGGAGAACATGCAAATGGCACACACACTGGGCCGGAGGCAAGATTCTAACCAAAACACCGGAGGTGTGAGACAATAGTACAGTACTTACAGTACCACTGAGCCACCATGCCTATTTATTTATCACTCATCCCATTGTCTATAGCGCTTTATCCTGTTTACAGGGTCGCGGGAGTCTATCTATCATAGTCTATCTCAGGAGACTCGGAGCATGAAGTGTGGTATGGGGTGCCAATCCATCGCAGGGCACATTAACATACTGTAAACACACTCACACAATTATTCACACACTAACTCCAATCAGCCGAATCTACATGTCTTTGGACTGCAGGAGGAAACCGGAGTACCCGGAGGAAACTCACCAAACATGGGGAAAACATGCAAACTCCATGCAAACAGATCTGAAGGGGGAATCAAAGACCAGGACCGTGGAGGTGCAAGGTGACAGTGATAATCACTAAACCACCATGCTGCCGTCACTTATTTATTTATTTATTGGCACCTCTTTAACTAGAATAACCCATGAGGTACCCAGCCTATAAACTGTTTTAATAATACAGTAAAATTGCATTCGATCCAGACTTTATAGCAGAATTCATGACCACTGGAACTGAGCCTGGGCAGCGATGACTATTTCCAGAGTGTATTGGAAGATCATGGTTAGATTTAGATGTTTGTGTAACTGGAACAAAAGCATGTAAGAAAGTAATGGTCAGGCAAAGTAATGATATTAGTTTTCTTACAAACCTATCTTTTGGACTCTGCTTAGTTTCACTGAGATAGCATAAAACTTGCCAAATCCCCACAAATGCAGTTTCTTTGAGGCAGAACCTCCTTCCAACCTCAACCCATCTGTTTTCCTGCTGTTACTGCACACGTCTTTGGAGGCTGTAGGTGCGCTTTACAGCTGGACAAATACACTCCGAACCGCTGGTTTTTAAGTGTGTGTGTGTGTGTGTGTGTGTGTGTGTGTGTGTGTGCATGGGTGGGTTTATTGGTGGGTGTGTAGAAAAAGAGCCTACGCTTTGTGCAATGTCAAAGGAATCTCTGAATAAAAGACGGAATCCAGATGATCTTGGAAGAGTGAGGAAAAGAGGGGGAACGCTTACCGCCGCTAGGTAATTGCTCCCATTTGCCTTCTTGTACCTGCTTTAACTGCGCTGGGGGCAGAAAGCCACAACGCTCAGGGCTTTAATGTGGCTGAGCGGCGGAAACTAACTGACCACCACTGAGGAAGTGGTCAATATCTGCCAGTTAAAAACTTTGACTTCAATACTTCTGAAGACAGGGGGTAATCCTGAAAAGAGACCTCCTTCTTAGAACCTGAAACTCATATCTCCTGTGTGTGTGTGTGTGTGTGTGTGTTTGTGTGTGTGTGTGTGTGTTGGTTTTTATGGTATACCCGGACATTACACCTGACTCCTTACCTGGGCTATCCGGACCTCATAGGATTAGCCGGACTATGCCGAAGTCCGCGTAATTCCGAGAGTGTATTGGCATTTGTCAGTGTCTAAATAGCATAAATTTGCATTTTCTTTGAAAGTCCATTTTAACCCGTAACCTGATTTCTGAGTGTATTCCAGTGTATCGGAGCAGCGCCCTCCAGATATCGGACCAGTATTGCAATTTCATACACTCGAACATACATTTTGCCGGGAATCCTTCTGATTGGCTGTTTTTGAGGGGCGAGACGCGGGGCGGGGCTTCGGAGCCGAGAGGGGCGGGGCTTCGGAGCGGGGCGGGGCTTCGGAGCCGAGCGGGGCGGGGCTTCTGACGGGCTCGGAGCGGGGCGGGGGCTCTAACCGGCTCAGAGCTCAGTCTGCACATGCGCAGTTTAACAGTTAAATGCTGTCTGGCGCACATGCGCAGTTTAACGGTTAAATGCCGTCTGGCGCACATGCGCAGTTTAACGGTTAAATGCCGTCTGGAGCACATGCGCAGTTTAACTCTGGAGCAACAGCGTGGCGAGGACGGAGCATCAAAACACACAGGTAAGCAGATACATTTACTAATATAGCAGAGTTTTACTTGTGCAGATGTTTTTTTTTTCTTTTCTGCTTGTATTACATGACTTAGTAACTAGTGCGAGCACGATACAGCTAATTAGAACTGAGTAGTTTAATGCAGTTAGGAGAGCTACAGTAGCTGCAGGCCCGGTTTACACTGGAGGAGGAAGAGGAGGAGGAGACTCAGCGTGATGAAGATCATTAAACATTCACTCTCTTCATGCACTAAATATCAGCTGGAGTTAACGTGTTGTGCTCTGCTTTTTCATACCTAACAAAAATGCCTCTTAATTATCTATATATATATATATATATATATATATATATATATATATATATAAAATAAGCACGTGACCCTCCGCCTCCCGGTGTTTATTGCTGATGTAAACAAGCTAAAGTTCCCCATAAACAGAAGCGCGGCTGCAGCCTGACTGTAGTGTTGTTAATAGAGTGATGAGTGACAGGTCCTGCTGCCCCAGTCATGCACACAGCAAGGTGAGGAGGCTCTCACAGCCGTGCAGACCCGCTCACTAACCGGCCTCAGGTAGGTAGTCAGTGTGGAGAGAGAGAGAGAGAGAGAGCTCGAGCTCAGGGGGGGACATTTAAACTCAGCCAGAGCTTCATGCTGACAGACAGGAGGACAGATACACTAACTGACAGTCCAGGGTTTCATCTTGTATGTTTATGCATGTTTATGTCCACCTGTGGCTACTATAAGTACTAATAATTAAAGTGGTCAATAGCACTGTAGTTTTATTTTACATTAAAATATCCATCAACAAAACAATAAAAGTATCACCAACTGCACTGTAGAGTTACAGTAGAGGCGCATATGTTTTTTTAAGTCTAGGTCTGGCTGAAATCTTTTAGTAATTGTTGTTTTTTATGAATAACAATAAACAATGAGAGATGGACTAATGTACTGTCATATCACTGTAGTCATTACAATTCACTTTGTCATTAAAGTGACATTGCTTTTGGTTTAGTCAACACAAATATTGTTGAATGAAGGATCTTAGACTCTGGAATGAAGGTATAAATGTACAGTATAGTGTCAGATGATGTGATTTAACTATGATGTGATATAGTTTTGTGAACTTGAATAACAAAGTATTAAAATGTTAAGCAAATTTAAATTGGCATAATATAAATTAAGTATAAATTATTTTTATGAAGTGCTCCTTTTGCTTTGATAGTGTGGATGCGGCCAAAGAGGATGGGTCATTTGGAAGATTAATAAATGACAACAATATAAACCCCAATGCCAAGATGACATACTTCACCCTGCAAGGCAAGCCACGCTTGTGTTTGTTTGCAACACGAGACATAAGTCCAGGAGAAGAGGTCACCTATAATTATGGCAACTCAGACTGGCCATGGAGATCGAAAGTGGTAAAACCTTTTATGAAACTGGTTGTCCTTAGAGGGGTTATGGTCTAACCATGCACACTTTAATTTAAGTGAACAATGTATATTGTCATTGTAGCTTTTGTTTTAACATGCTTTTTATCACATTAATGTATGTTAGACATTAATTTATTAAAATACATAGCACATGGAATATTATTAACTGGATATGTTGCCAATTGTCTGTTTTTAAAATCATAAGGAATCTGAAGAAAGGTCGACGGAGGAGCAGCATGGTGTGTTGTCTACATCAGAGCCTTCTACAAGTCGGTGGCAAAAAAGGTCTGAAGCTACATCAGCTGGTCCTCTCAGAAGCTTTAAGGTAAAATGGAAAAATACTGTTGCACGACCATAGGTACATGGCAAAACTTTTTCTTTCGGCTGTTCCCTTTCAGGGGTCGCCACAGCGAATCATCTGCCTCCATCTAACCCAATCCTCTGCATCATCTTCTCTCACACCAACTAACTTCATGTCCTCTCTCACTGCATCCATAAATCTCCTCTTTGGTCTTCCTCTAGACCTCCTGCCTGGCAGTTCCAACCTCAGCATCCTTCTACCAATATATTCACAATCTCTCCTCTGAACATGTCCAAACCACCTCAATCTGGCCTCTCTGACTTTATCTCCAAAACATCTCACATGTGTTGTCCCTCTGAATTCATTCTTGATCCTATCCATCATTGTCACTCCCAAAGAGAATCTCAACATCTTCAGCTCTGCTACCTCTAGCTCTGCCTCCTGTCTTTTCTTCAGTGCCACTGTCTCTAAGCCGTAGAGCATCGCTGGTCTCACCACTGTCCTGTACACCTTTCCTTTCATTCTCGCTGATACTCTTTTATCGCACAACATACATGAAACTTTTCTCCACCCATTCCAACCTGCCTGTACGTGCCACTTCACCTCCTTTCCACACTCTCCGTTGCTCTGGACCGTTGACCCTAAGTACTTAAAATCCTGCACCTTCTTTACCTCTGCTCACTGTAGCTTCACCGTTCCTCTCATTCACACACATGTATTCCGTCTTGCTGCGGCTAACCTTCATTCCCCTGCTTTCCAGAGCGTACCTCCACCTCTCCAAATTTTCCTCCACCTGTTCCCTGCTCTCGCTACAAAGCACAATGTCATCTGCAAACATCATAGTCCATGGAGACTCCTGTCTAACCTCATCTGTCATCCTGTCCATCACCAGAGCAAACAAAAAGGGTCTTAGAGCCGATTCTTGATGCAGACCCACCTCCATCTTGAACTCTTTTGTCACACCTACAGCACATCTTACCACTGTCTTAGCGCTCTCATACATGTCCTGCACCACTCTAACATACTTCTTCACCACTCCAGACTTCCTCATACAACACCACAGTTCCTCTCTCGGCACCCTGTCGTACGCTTTCAATAAATCTACAAAGACACAATGCAACTCTTTATTACTTTCTCTGTACTTCTCCACCAGCATCCTCAAAGCAAATACTGCACTACACTTTCTAGGCATAAACCATATTGCTGCTCACAAATGCTCACCTCTGCCCTTAACCTAGCTTCCACTACTCTTTCCCACAGCTTCATTGTATGGCTCATTTAGCTTTATAACTTTTGTAATTGCAACAGCTTTGCACATCTCCCCTTGTTTTTAAAAAATCAGCACCAATGCACTTCTCCATTCCTCTGGAGTCCTCTCACTGTACAAGATCTCGTTAAACAAACTAGTCAGAAACTCTACTGCCACCTCTCCTAAGCACTTCCATACTTCCACAGGTATCCTCTTCAACACCCTACTCACCTCACTTTTACTAACATTTGCTACTTCCTGCTCCACAACAGTCACCTCTTCTACTCTTTTGTTCTCTTTCCTTTTCCTCATTCATCAACTTCTCAAAGTACTCCTTCCATCTTCCCATCACCCTCCTGGCATCTGTCAGTACATTTCCATCTCTATCTTTAATCACTCTAACCTGCTGCACATCCTTCCCATCTCTATCTCTCTGCCTAGCCCAACCTGTACAGATCCACCTCTCCCTCCTTACTGTCCAGCCTAGCATACAAGTCCTCCTTCACCTTATGCTGCATCTCCCTGTACTCCTGTTTACTCTCTTCAGTCCTCTCAGTGTTCCACTTCTCCTTAGCTAGCCTCTTTCCCTGTATACACTCCTGGACTTCCTCGTTCCACCACCAAGTCTCCTTGTCCACTTTTCCCTTACCTGATGATACACCAAGTACCCTCCTACCTGTCTCCCTGATCACATTGGCTGTAGTTGTCCAGTCAACTGAAAGCACCTCCTGACCACCCATAGCCTGTCTCAACTCCTCCCTGAAGACTACACAACATTCTTCCTTTCTCAGCTTCCACCACTTTGTCCTCTGCTCTGCCTTTGTCCTCTTCACCTTCCTCACCACCAGGGTTATTTTACACACCACCATTCTGTGTTGTCTGGCTACACTCTCCCCTACCAACACTTTGCAGTCACTGATCTCTTTCAGATTACAACGTCGACACAAGATGTAGTCCACCTGAGTGCTTCTGCCTCCGCTCTTATATGTCACCCTATGTTCCTGCCTCTTCTAGAAGAAAGTATTTACTACTGCCATTTCCATCCTCTTTGCAAAGTCCACCACCATCTGTCCTTCTACATTCCTGTCCTGAAGACCAAGCCTGCCCATCACATTCCCATCTGTTCCCTTACCCAACATGTCCATTGAAGTCTGCACCAATCACAACTCTCACCTCTGGAGATGCTCTGCATCACTTCATCTAACTCACTCTAGAATTTCTCCTTCTCTTCTAACACACATCCTACCTGTGGAGCATAACCACTAACAACATTGAACATTATCCCTTCAAGTTCCAGCTTCAGACTCATCACCCTATCTGATACTCTATTCACCTCTAGAACATCCCTTACAATCTCCTCTTTCAGGATAACTCCTACTCCATTTCTTTTCCTATCCACACCATGGTAAAACAATTCGAACCCTGATCCTAAGCTTCCAGCTTTGCTACCTTTCCACCTGGTCTCCTGGACACACAGTATATCCACCAACTCTCTTCCCTTCCCTGTCATGGTCCCAACATTCAAGGTCCTTACTTTCACTCCTAAACTCTTGCCTTTCCTCTTCTCTCTCTGCTTTCGAACACGCCTTCCTCCTCTCCTTCTTCGACCAACAGTAGCCCAATTTCCACCGGCACCCTGGACAACAGCACCAGTGGCGGTCGTTGTTAACCCGGGCCACGACTGATCCGGCATGGGAATTATATTTGTGATTTGCTTCATTGACTTGGCAAATGTTTTACGTCGGATGCCCTTCCTGACACAACACTCATTTATCCAAACTTGGGACTTGCACAAGAAAACACTGGATTTCGCTCCCCCATAGGTGCATTGGGGACATAGCAAAACTGAAGTGTTTAATTACATATAGTGAATGGGGGCAGCATGGTGGAGCAGTGGTTAGCACTGTAACCCTCACAGCAAGCTCTAGGTTTAACTCTGTTACTGATGCCACCACAAACGTATCGAATTTTCGATTAGGCTGTCATCATGAAATTCTCCTTCCCCAGCTATGGAATTTGAATAATCAAAGAGAGATTATCATTGATATCTTACATTCTATACCTTGCAAAATCAGCCAGTGGGGTTTACAGCAAGGTTTTTGTTGAAGTAGGATTGTTCTATTTATTTAAACCTCAAATATTCTCTTTAATGGTTCTTTCCCAGTGGTTATTAATGTATCTTGTTTGTCCATGCTGCATCTACTACAGTTTGTGGCTAAAACCAACCAGGTGGAGACGGCTAGAGGGCAACCAGGCGGAGATAGCTAGAGGGCAACCAGAGTTTGACAAGTCCAGTGCTTGATCCACTCAGCAAGCCTGAAAAGGTAAATGAAATGTAGCCGTTCATTACATTCCGTGTGGCAAAGTTTTAAAGTCCACCAACATGTGACATGGGCTTTGTGTGCGTCACTTAGATCTGATTGTTTATATGGACAGTGTTTTGTAAGCACCCTCTCATTTAAGTGAATTTCGAAGTGTAGCTCGGTGTAAAATCTGTGTATGTTTTAACCTGAATGCAATATGGTTTATATGAGCAGTGTTTTGTAAGTAATCTTCCATGAAATGCTTTTCAAAGTGACGGCCAGGTCTGAATGTTTGTGAATTAAGCAGTAAATAACCCAAATGTGTTAGGACCATACAGGTAAGGGACTTGATATGATATGGCACTGCTGTGGTCTTTAAGAATATTTGGGCAACTTGTATTTGATCTGTTTGCCTTACATAATCACCTAGTGACATTCAAAATAAAGTTTTCTTCTTGTGCTCTTTGTGAGAAGTAAGATTGTTCAATTTGTACATTTTTAGCAGACGCATATTCATTTATTTCCTCCATGATGTATTTGTTACAGATGATGGCTAAGAGCAGCCAGACTAAAATGGATGAAGGCAACCAGAGTTTGACAAGTCCAGAAGGAAAAGGTAAATGAATGTAGCCCTTCATTACAATGCATGTGGCAAAGTGTTAATTTCAAAAAGATGTGATGTAGGCATTGTGTGTGTCTGTACTCCCTTAGATATGATATGGTTTATATAGACAGTGTATTCTAAGTAGTCTCTCACTAAGTGATTTTCAAAGTGTAGGTCAGTATAAGATCTGAGTGTATGTGTATGTTCACCTGGATGTGAGATGGTTTATATGGACCGTGTTTTGTGAGGACTCTTTCACAAAGTGATTTTCAAAGTGTAGGTCAGTATAAGATCTGAGTGTATGTGTATGTGCACCTGGATGTGAGATGGTTTATATGGACCGTGTTTTGTGAGGACTCTTTCACAAAGTGATTTTCAAAGTGTAGGTCAGTATAAGATCTGAGTGTATGTGTATGTTCACTTGGATGTGAGATGGTTTATATGGACCGTGTTTTGTGAGGACTCTCTCATAAAGTGATTTTCAAACTGAAAGTTAGTAGTCTGAATGTTTGTGTGAATTAAGCAGTAAACCACCCAAGTATGTCTTAGTAGGACCATACAGGTAAGAGGGTTCATCCTCCAGCTGGGGTTGATGATGGCATCATTTTGGTTTTTAGGAGTTCTTGGACAACCTGAATTTGATCTTTGTTTTAGGATAATTAACCTGAACCTTTGGTAGTGACTATATGTGAAATTAACCACTTTTGGCATTTACGCCACTTATTTTCTGTCAAATCTATCTGTACTGTCTTCTACCTGAAGCTAATTTGCACCTGATATCTTGAAGTAAGATAAATGGTTATCTTGAATTGTGAGGGGGAAAAATGGAAACATCAGGACTATTTTCAAGTCCAGATTTAGATCTTTTTCATAAGAAATGTATGCTTTTGATGTGGACATCATCCATATCAGACCAATTTGTAAAATTTTCATGCTAATCTTGGCCACCATCTTGGATTTTAAATGACTTCATGTACTATCCATGTGACAATTTCTAAAAGCTATGTATGGGAGATGCATTTTATTCACTATATTACTAATATATTATATTGCATGCTAATAGGAAACTTGCTCTGTTGTCAGAGGTGGCCATTTTGAAAAACTAGGTGGCCATTTTGAAAAAGCTTATAGGGCCACCGTATTGAAAATTCAATAGTAATAAAGTGGCCAGATATCCTTTTTTTTTTTTTTTTTTTTTTTTTTTTTTTTTGGACTGCCTTTATCTATACTGTAAGTATACCAAATGTTATGCTTTCATCACAAAATGCACAATTGTTAAAAAAAAAATTCCACTTAGCTGCTCGACTAAGGGGTGTACTCACTTTTGTGAGATACGGTATGTACAGTACAACTGCTTTACAAAGAAACCATAACGAAAAACTTGTCCTCTTTTATTAAACCAAAAATATTTTAGAGTCTTATGATAAAGTAGGTGTTGTACACTATAACTTTGGCTGTGGGAACTTGATTGTAGTGTGCAAGTCATATAAAGCAGAATATGTGCGCTGCTTACTTCAGTTTTGCCTCACTGGGTGCAGACAGGATCTTTGAGGGTATTCTGCTAAAGGTTTCCCTGAATCTATCTTTGAATTCGTGTTGTTCTGTGTTGTAAATCATTGCTATGACACAAACGTTTTAATTGACCCATAAAATTAAAATATTTAAAATGTGTTACAGCTTGTTTGGGGGTCTGGCGACTACCACCGCTATTCACAGGTGAGTACCTACTTAAGGTTTCTTGAATATCTAACATCTCCTGCACTATCCAATTATTTAATTTGTTTTCTCTTTTTTTCAGGAATGACAGTCTTCTAAATATTCTGGGGACGAACTGGTATCAGGTCAGGACAGTGTACTACATTCAGAACTAGGTCAAATATCAGATGTTGACAGCCTGTCTGATGATTACTTCCCCGACTCAGTCACAATACTAGCATACCCTTTATGTCTAGTAAGTCGATGCCTGATGAAAGAACGTCTTATGGATCAGATGCAGACGTCCAAGTTTGGCTTGGCACATCCAAGGTTCCACCACCGCCTGAAGACCATGTAATTCCCAATGCTGATAAAACATCACATTTGGGTACTTGTACCAAAGGTGCATCGAAGCAGAAGCCAAAGAATGAAGCACAGTTTCTCAATCACGACTCAAGACAATTGACTATGACCATAAAAAAATTACTTGTATTGCCATTTAATGTCGTCATGGCAAAAAAAAAAAATGTTTTTCTTCATGTGTGGCCCTAATACTCCATCGTAGTTAACAGATATTTTAGCAAAAAGACTAATGTAAGTTCTTCTGTTGAAGCTAATGTTCTTGTGTTATGTGACGGTACACTGCTGCAACTTTTAAATGGCAAGCAAACATGACTAGTGTGTAAAACAAAGGAAATGCTAAAATGCAGTAAATCCACAGGCAAATGTGGGATTTTTATTTTTTTTTTTGTGCAATACACTTAATCCTGAGTAAACATTGTTCAAAATAAAAAGACCTGTCCTGTTAACGCTGTGTTGTCAGGTATGTGTATTTATGTTAATATGTTAATTTATGTTAATTTAAAAATTGACGTCATTGTCTGGACAATGCTTTTTCCTGTCCTCCTATACCACACATTTGTCAAAAAGTGAAATGTCTGCTTAAACCACAATTGGAGCAGGGTCATGTGTATGAAGTTCTGTTGTGTGTATCTGAACTCTGAAGTGACCCAATTTTTTTTCAGAATTTTTAGAGTATTTTAAGCTTACTCCCATAGCTCTAGGACCTCGGGAAAGGGTAGTCCATCTAAACCACCTTCGGGCTGGTTTCGCGAAATTGTCCGTCTAAACCATATAAACCCGTATAGGTGTGTGTGTGTGTGTGTGTGTGTGTGTGTGTGTGTGTGTGTGTGTGTGTGTGTGTGTTGGTTTTTATGGTATACCCGGACATTACACCTGACTCCTTACCTGGGCTATCCGGACCTTATAGGATTAGCCGGACTATGCCGAAGTCCGCGTAATTCCGAGAGTGTATTGGCATTTGTCAGTGTCTAAATAGCATAAATTTGCATTTTCTTTGAAAGTCCATTTTAACCCGTAACCTGATTTCTGAGTGTATTCCAGTGTATCGGAGCAGCGCCCTCCAGATATCGGACCAGTATTGCAATTTCATACACTCGAACATACATTTTGCCGGGAATCCTTCTGATTGGCTGTTTTTGAGGGGCGAGACGCGGGGCGGGGCTTCGGAGCCGAGAGGGGCGGGGCTTCGGAGCGGGGCGGGGCTTCGGAGCCGAGCGGGGCGGGGCTTCTGACGGGCTCGGAGCGGGGCGGGGGCTCTAACCGGCTCAGAGCTCAGTCTGCACATGCGCAGTTTAACAGTTAAATGCTGTCTGGCGCACATGCGCAGTTTAACGGTTAAATGCCGTCTGGCGCACATGCGCAGTTTAACAGTTAAATGCCGTCTGGAGCACATGCGCAGTTTAACTCTGGAGCAACAGCGTGGCGAGGACGGAGCATCAAAACACACAGGTAAGCAGATACATTTACTAATATAGCAGAGTTTTACTTGTGCAGATGTTTTTTTTTTCTTTTCTGCTTGTATTACATGACTTAGTAACTAGTGCGAGCACGATGCAGCTAATTAGAACTGAGTAGTTTAATGCAGTTAGGAGAGCTACAGTAGCTGCAGGCCCGGTTTACACTGGAGGAGGAAGAGGAGGAAGAGGAGGAGACTCAGCGTGATGAAGATCATTAAACATTCACTCTCTTCATGCACTAAATATCAGCTGGAGTTAACGTGTTGTGCTCTGCTTTTTCATACCTAACAAAAATGCCTCTTAATTATCTATCTATATATATATATATATATATATATATATATATATATATATATATATATATATATATATATATATATATATAAGCACGTGACCCTCCGCCTCCCGGTGTTTATTGCTGATGTAAACAAGCTAAAGTTCCCCATAAACAGAAGCGCGGCTGCAGCCTGACTGTAGTGTTGTTAATAGAGTGATGAGTGACAGGTCCTGCTGCCCCAGTCATGCACACAGCAAGGTGAGGAGGCTCTCACAGCCGTGCAGACCCGCTCACTAACCGGCCTTAGTGTGGAGAGAGAGAGAGAGCTCGAGCTCAGGGGGGGACATTTAAACTCAGCCAGAGCTTCATGCTGACAGACAGGAGGACAGATACACTAACTGACAGTCCAGGGTTTCATCTTGTATGTTTATGCATGTTTATGTCCACCTGTGGCTACTGTAAGTACTAATAATTAAAGTGGTCAATAGCACTGTAGTTTTATTTTACATTAAAATATCCATCAACAAAACAATAAAAGTATCACCAACTGCACTGTAGAGTTACAGTAGAGGCACATATGTTTTTTTAAGTCTAGGTCTGGCTGAAATCTTTTAGTAATTGTTGTTTTTTATGAATAACAATAAACTAACAATGAGAGATGGACTAATGTACTGTCATATCACTGTAGTCATTACAATTCACTTTGTCATTAAAGTGACATTGCTTTTGGTTTAGTCAACACAAATATTGTTGAATGAAGGATCTTAGACTCTGGAATGAAGGTATAAATGTACAGTATAGTGTCAGATGATGTGATTTAACTAAAAGATATAGTTTTGTGAACTTGAATAACAAAGTATTAAAATGTTAAGCAAATTTAAATTGGCATAATATAAATTAAGTATAAATTATTTTTATGAAGTGCTCCTTTTGCTTTGGTAGTGTGGATGCGGCCAAAGAGGATGGGTCATTTGGAAGATTAATAAATGACAACAATATAAACCCCAATGCCAAGATGACATACTTCACCCTGCAAGGCAAGCCACGCTTGTGTTTGTTTGCAACACGAGACATAAGTCCAGGAGAAGAGGTCACCTATAATTATGGCAACTCAGACTGGCCATGGAGATCGAAAGTGGTAAAACCTTTTATGAAACTGGTTGTCCTTAGAGGGGTTATGGTCTAACCATGCACACTTTAATTTAAGTGAACAATGTATATTGTCATTGTAGCTTTTGTTTTAACATGCTTTTTATCACATTAATGTATGTTAGACATTAATTTATTAAAATACATAGCACATGGAATATTATTAACTGGATATGTTGCCAATTGTCTGTTTTTAAAATCATAAGGAATCTGAAGAAAGGTCGACGGAGGAGCAGCATGGTGTGTTGTCTACATCAGAGCCTTCTACAAGTCGGTGGCAAAAAAGGTCTGAAGCTACATCAGCTGGTCCTCTCAGAAGCTTTAAGGTAAAATGGAAAAATACTGTTGCACGACCATAGGTACATGGCAAAACTTTTTCTTTCGGCTGTTCCCTTTCAGGGGTCGCCACAGCGAATCATCTGCCTCCATCTAACCCAATCCTCTGCATCATCTTCTCTCACACCAACTAACTTCATGTCCTCTCTCACTGCATCCATAAATCTCCTCTTTGGTCTTCCTCTAGACCTCCTGCCTGGCAGTTCCAACCTCAGCATCCTTCTACCAATATATTCACAATCTCTCCTCTGAACATGTCCAAACCACCTCAATCTGGCCTCTCTGACTTTATCTCCAAAACATCTCACATGTGTTGTCCCTCTGAATTCATTCTTGATCCTATCCATCATTGTCACTCCCAAAGAGAATCTCAACATCTTCAGCTCTGCTACCTCTAGCTCTGCCTCCTGTCTTTTCTTCAGTGCCACTGTCTCTAAGCCGTAGAGCATCGCTGGTCTCACCACTGTCCTGTACACCTTTCCTTTCATTCTCGCTGATACTCTTTTATCGCACAACATACATGAAACTTTTCTCCACCCATTCCAACCTGCCTGTACGTGCCACTTCACCTCCTTTCCACACTCTCCGTTGCTCTGGACCGTTGACCCTAAGTACTTAAAATCCTGCACCTTCTTTACCTCTGCTCACTGTAGCTTCACCGTTCCTCTCATTCACACACATGTATTCCGTCTTGCTGCGGCTAACCTTCATTCCCCTGCTTTCCAGAGCGTACCTCCACCTCTCCAAATTTTCCTCCACCTGTTCCCTGCTCTCGCTACAAAGCACAATGTCATCTGCAAACATCATAGTCCATGGAGACTCCTGTCTAACCTCATCTGTCATCCTGTCCATCACCAGAGCAAACAAAAAGGGTCTTAGAGCCGATTCTTGATGCAGACCCACCTCCATCTTGAACTCTTTTGTCACACCTACAGCACATCTTACCACTGTCTTAGCGCTCTCATACATGTCCTGCACCACTCTAACATACTTCTCTGCCACTCCAGACTTCCTCATACAACACCACAGCTCCTCTCTCGGCACCCTGTCGTACGCTTTCTCTAAATCTACAAAGACACAATGCAACTCTTTATTACTTTCTCTGTACTTCTCCACCAGCATCCTCAAAGCAAATACTGCACTACTCTTTCTAGGCATAAACCATATTGCTGCTCACAAATGCTCACCTCTGCCCTTAACCTAGCTTCCACTACTCTTTCCCACAGCTTCATTGTATGGCTCATTTAGCTTTATAACTTTTGTAATTGTAACAGCTTTGCACATCTCCCCTTGTTTTTAAAAATCAGCACCAATGCACTTCTCCTTCATTCCTCTGGAGTCCTCTCACTGTACAAGATCTTGTTAAACAAACTAGTCAGAAACTCTACTGCCACCTCTCCTAAGCACTTCCATACCTCCACAGGTATCCTCTTCAACACCCTACTCACCTCACTTTTACTAACATTTGCTACTTCCTGCTCCACAACAGTCACCTCTTCTACTCTTTTGTTCTCTTTCCTTTTCCTCATTCATCAACTTCTCAAAGTACTCCTTCCATCTTCCCATCACCCTCCTGGCATCTGTCAGTACATTTCCATCTCTATCTTTAATCACTCTAACCTGCTGCACATCCTTCCCATCTCTATCTCTCTGCCTAGCCCAACCTGTACAGATCCACCTCTCCCTCCTTACTGTCCAGCCTAGCATACAAGTCCTCCTTCACCTTATGCTGCATCTCCCTGTACTCCTGTTTACTCTCTTCAGTCCTCTCAGTGTTCCACTTCTCCTTAGCTAGCCTCTTTCCCTGTATACACTCCTGGACTTCCTCGTTCCACCACCAAGTCTCCTTGTCCACTTTTCCCTTACCTGATGATACACCAAGTACCCTCCTACCTGTCTCCCTGATCACATTGGCTGTAGTTGTCCAGTCAACTGAAAGCACCTCCTGACCACCCATAGCCTGTCTCAACTCCTCCCTGAAGACTACACAACATTCTTCCTTTCTCAGCTTCCACCACTTTGTCCTCTGCTCTGCCTTTGTCCTCTTCACCTTCCTCACCACCAGGGTTATTTTACACACCACCATTCTGTGTTGTCTGGCTACACTCTCCCCTACCAACACTTTGCAGTCACTGATCTCTTTCAGATTACAACGTCGACACAAGATGTAGTCCACCTGAGTGCTTCTGCCTCCGCTCTTATATGTCACCCTATGTTCCTGCCTCTTCTAGAAGAAAGTATTTACTACTGCCATTTCCATCCTCTTTGCAAAGTCCACCACCATCTGTCCTTCTACATTCCTGTCCTGAAGACCAAGCCTGCCCATCACATTCCCATCTGTTCCCTTACCCAACATGTCCATTGAAGTCTGCACCAATCACAACTCTCACCTCTGGAGATGCTCTGCATCACTTCATCTAACTCACTCTAGAATTTCTCCTTCTCTTCTAACACACATCCTACCTGTGGAGCATAACCACTAACAACATTGAACATTATCCCTTCAAGTTCCAGCTTCAGACTCATCACCCTATCTGATACTCTATTCACCTCTAGAACATCCCTTACAATCTCCTCTTTCAGGATAACTCCTACTCCATTTCTTTTCCTATCCACACCATGGTAAAACAATTCGAACCCTGATCCTAAGCTTCCAGCTTTGCTACCTTTCCACCTGGTCTCCTGGACACACAGTATATCCACCAACTCTCTTCCCTTCCCTGTCATGGTCCCAACATTCAAGGTCCTTACTTTCACTCCTAAACTCTTGCCTTTCCTCTTCTCTCTCTGCTTTCGAACACGCCTTCCTCCTCTCCTTCTTCGACCAACAGTAGCCCAATTTCCACCGGCAGCCTGGACAACAGCACCAGTGGCGGTCGTTGTTAACCCGGGCCACGACTGATCCGGCATGGGAATTATATTTGTGATTTGCTTCATTGACTTGGCAAATGTTTTACGTCGGATGCCCTTCCTGACACAACACTCATTTATCCAAACTTGGGACTTGCACAAGAAAACACTGGATTTCGCTCCCCCATAGGTGCATTGGGGACATAGCAAAACTGAAGTGTTTAATTACATATAGTGAATGGGGGCAGCATGGTGGAGCAGTGGTTAGCACTGTAACCCTCACAGCAAGCTCTAGGTTTAACTCTGTTACTGATGCCACCACAAACGTATCGAATTTTCGATTAGGCTGTCATCATGAAATTCTCCTTCCCCAGCTATGGAATTTGAATAATCAAAGAGAGATTATCATTGATATCTTACATTCTATACCTTGCAAAATCAGCCAGTGGGGTTTACAGCAAGGTTTTTGTTGAAGTAGGATTGTTCTATTTATTTAAACCTCAAATATTCTCTTTAATGGTTCTTTCCCAGTGGTTATTAATGTATCTTGTTTGTCCATGCTGCATCTACTACAGTTTGTGGCTAAAACCAACGAGGTGGAGACGGCTAGAGGGCAACCAGGCGGAGATAGCTAGAGGGCAACCAGAGTTTGACAAGTCCAGTGCTTGATCCACTCAGCAAGCCTGAAAAGGTAAATGAAATGTAGCCGTTCATTACATTCTGTGTGGCAAAGTTTTAAAGTCCACCAACATGTGACATAGGCTTTGTGTGCGTCACTTAGATCTGATTGTTTATATGGACAGTGTTTTGTAAGCACCCTCTCATTTAAGTGAATTTCGAAGTGTAGCTCGGTGTAAAATCTGTGTATGTTTTAACCTGAATGCAATATGGTTTATATGAGCAGTGTTTTGTAAGTAATCTTCCATGAAATGCTTTTCAAAGTGACGGCCAGGTCTGAATGTTTGTGAATTAAGCAGTAAATAACCCAAATGTGTTAGGACCATACAGGTAAGGGACTTGATATGATATGGCACTGCTGTGGTCTTTAAGAATATTTGGGCAACTTGTATTTGATCTGTTTGCCTTACATAATCACCTAGTGACATTCAAAATAAAGTTTTCTTCTTGTGCTCTTTGTGAGAAGTAAGATTGTTCAATTTGTACATTTTTAGCAGACGCATATTCATTTATTTCCTCCATGATGTATTTGTTACAGATGATGGCTAAGAGCAGCCAGACTAAAATGGATGAAGGCAACCAGAGTTTGACAAGTCCAGAAGGAAAAGGTAAATGAATGTAGCCCTTCATTACAATGCATGTGGCAAAGTGTTAATTTCAAAAAGATGTGATGTAGGCATTGTGTGTGTCTGTACTCCCTTAGATATGATATGGTTTATATAGACAGTGTATTCTAAGTAGTCTCTCACTAAGTGATTTTCAAAGTGTAGGTCAGTATAAGATCTGAGTGTATGTGTATGTTCACCTGGATGTGAGATGGTTTATATGGACCGTGTTTTGTGAGGACTCTTTCACAAAGTGATTTTCAAAGTGTAGGTCAGTATAAGATCTGAGTGTATGTGTATGTTCACCTGGATGTGAGATGGTTTATATGGACCGTGTTTTGTGAGGACTCTTTCACAAAGTGATTTTCAAAGTGTAGGTCAGTATAAGATCTGAGTGTATGTGTATGTGCACCTGGATGTGAGATGGTTTATATGGACCGTGTTTTGTGAGGACTCTTTCACAAAGTGATTTTCAAAGTGTAGGTCAGTATAAGATCTGAGTGTATGTGTATGTTCACTTGGATGTGAGATGGTTTATATGGACCGTGTTTTGTGAGGACTCTCTCATAAAGTGATTTTCAAACTGAAAGTTAGTAGTCTGAATGTTTGTGTGAATTAAGCAGTAAACCACCCAAGTATGTCTTAGTAGGACCATACAGGTAAGAGGGTTCATCCTCCAGCTGGGGTTGATGATGGCATCATTTTGGTTTTTAGGAGTTCTTGGACAACCTGAATTTGATCTTTGTTTTAGGATAATTAACCTGAACCTTTGGTAGTGACTATATGTGAAATTAACCACTTTTGGCATTTACGCCACTTATTTTCTGTCAAATCTATCTGTACTGTCTTCTACCTGAAGCTAATTTGCACCTGATATCTTGAAGTAAGATAAATGGTTATCTTGAATTGTGAGGGGGAAAAATGGAAACATCAGGACTATTTTCAAGTCCAGATTTAGATCTTTTTCATAAGAAATGTATGCTTTTGATGTGGACATCATCCATATCAGACCAATTTGTAAAATTTTCATGCTAATCTTGGCCACCATCTTGGATTTTAAATGACTTCATGTACTATCCATGTGACAATTTCTAAAAGCTATGTATGGGAGATGCATTTTATTCACTATATTACTAATATATTATATTGCATGCTAATAGGAAACTTGCTCTGTTGTCAGAGGTGGCCATTTTGAAAAACTAGGTGGCCATTTTGAAAAAGCTTATAGGGCCACCGTATTGAAAATTCAATAGTAATAAAGTGGCCAGATATCCTTTTTTTTTTTTTTTTTTTTTTTTTTTTTTTTGGACTGCCTTTATCTATACTGTAAGTATACCAAATGTTATGCTTTCATCACAAAATGCACAATTGTTAAAAAAAAAATTCCACTTAGCTGCTCGACTAAGGGGTGTACTCACTTTTGTGAGATACGGTATGTACAGTACAACTGCTTTACAAAGAAACCATAACGAAAAACTTGTCCTCTTTTATTAAACCAAAAATATTTTAGAGTCTTATGATAAAGTAGGTGTTGTACACTATAACTTTGGCTGTGGGAACTTGATTGTAGTGTGCAAGTCATATAAAGCAGAATACGTGCGCTGCTTACTTCAGTTTTGCCTCACTGGGTGCAGACAGGATCTTTGAGGGTATTCTGCTAAAGGTTTCCCTGAATCTATCTTTGAATTCGTGTTGTTCTGTGTTGTAAATCATTGCTATGACACAAACGTTTTAATTGACCCATAAAATTAAAATATTTAAAATGTGTTACAGCTTGTTTGGGGGTCTGGCGACTACCACCGCTATTCACAGGTGAGTACCTACTTAAGGTTTCTTGAATATCTAACATCTCCTGCACTATCCAATTATTTAATTTGTTTTCTCTTTTTTTCAGGAATGACAGTCTTCTAAATATTCTGGGGACGAACTGGTATCGGGTCAGGACAGTGTACTACATTCAGAACTAGGTCAAATATCAGATGTTGACAGCCTGTCTGATGATTACTTCCCCGACTCAGTCACAATACTAGCATACCCTTTATGTCTAGTAAGTCGATGCCTGATGAAAGAACGTCTTATGGATCAGATGCAGACGTCCAAGTTTGGCTTGGCACATCCAAGGTTCCACCACCGCCTGAAGACCATGTAATTCCCAATGCTGATAAAACATCACATTTGGGTACTTGTACCAAAGGTGCATCGAAGCAGAAGCCAAAGAATGAAGCACAGTTTCTCAATCACGACTCAAGACAATTGACTATGACCATAAAAAAATTACTTGTATTGCCATTTAATGTCGTCATGGCAAAAAAAAAAAATGTTTTTCTTCATGTGTGGCCCTAATACTCCATCGTAGTTAACAGATATTTTAGCAAAAAGACTAATGTAAGTTCTTCTGTTGAAGCTAATGTTCTTGTGTTATGTGACAGTACACTGCTGCGACTTTTAAATGGCAAGCAAACATGACTAGTGTGTAAAACAAAGGAAATGCTAAAATGCAGTAAATCCACAGGCAAATGTGGGATTTTTATTTTTTTTTTTGTGCAATACACTTAATCCTGAGTAAACATTGTTCAAAATAAAAAGACCTGTCCTGTTAATGCTGTGTTGTCAGGTATGTGTATTTATGTTAATATGTTAATTTATGTTAATTTAAAAAATGACGTCATTGTCTGGACAATGCTTTTTCCTGTCCTCCTATACCACACATTTGTCAAAAAGTGAAATGTCTGCTTAAACCACAATTGGAGCAGGGTCATGTGTATGAAGTTCTGTTGTGTGTATCTGAACTCTGAAGTGACCCAATTTTTTTTCAGAATTTTTAGAGTATTTTAAGCTTACTCCCATAGCTCTAGGACCTCGGGAAAGGGTAGTCCATCTAAACCACCTTCGGGCTGGTTTCGCGAAATTGTCCGTCTAAACCATATAAACCCGTATAGGTGTGTGTGTGTGTGTGTGTGTGTGTGAGAGTATGTGTGTGTGTATATATATGAATGCGCATGACATCATCAGAGACATGACCCTACTCCTGCTGTTATTCCATTACTGGCATTTATCAGTGCTTCCTTTCAGAGAAACACACACACACACACACACACACACACACACACACATCTCATGACCAAATTAGCACTTGATAAAAGGGAAAGGCCAAACTCTGCTAATCCTAACACTTTCATGTGCCAGTTTAAAAAACCATTAAGGATGTTAGTGTGTTAATTTGTGTAAAGGCTACAGTATGTGAAGTCTAGGGTGATGGGAACAGCTCAGTGGCAGGAGGAACAGATCAATAGACAGATGTTTCCAGTCAGTGGTATCCTCCAAATGGCTCATACAAGAAAACAAACACACACACGTTTGTCTTTCAATCCTTGTAAGGAAGAAAAAATTAAACACAGCTACAATCCTAAGCTTGAAGTCTTACATAAAAAAAAATTAATAACGATAAAAAAAAATCATATTTATTACAGAGTCATTCATGGTGCTCTGCTAAATGTCCCCACAAGGGTAAAAGGGTCACATCATTGGTATCAGCGTACATCTGGGAGCCGTTCCAAACCTGATTTAATCAATGGAAAGCCAAGCGAAATGAGTTGTTTTTTTTTTTTGTAGTTTGGCCAAGATTTAGTGAAGACATACTGTAGCACCATGTGTCCCAAGAATGTTATCAAGGACGGTAGCATGAAGAAAAGGGAGCCACTTTCAGCTTCGTTTTTAATCGTTTTAATCATAAATTAAGGTTAAGTGAGGTTTAATGTCTATTTATTTCATATTTTACTTCATTTAAATGTCTCTTCTAAATGTTTTAAATGGTTTCATATACAAAAAAAAAAAAAAACAATAAATATATATAATGGTGAAAATGGGTAATATTGGTAATATCTTTTGGGTGGCTGGAATGGATTATCTGCATTTACATGCAACACGTTTCGCAACACGAAATTTCTCCTTATGAACCCGCCTCCGGAACGGATTAAATTCGTAAGCCGAGGTACCACTGTACATGCTTTTAGTGGGGAAAAAAACACAGTTGAACAAGTTTCAACTAGCGGCACATAGAAGTTTGTGACAAAGACGAAATGGCAGCGATGCAACTCCGAGCAGCCACTCTGAAAGAAAGGGGAAAAAAACCATGCCCCTCATATTTCATTTAAATTGTGATTAAGGTGGGGAGAGCAGATAATGTGTGGCCAGCTTGTGGGAGAAGAGGAGAGATCTGGCTCAGCACTGGGCTTGTTGTCTTCCTTGTTTTAATTGTGTTGGGCCGGTGCCTGGGGGGAACGCGTGCACATGCAGAGGGATGGTATCTCTCGGCTACAGGTGAGCCCCTCTGTGCCCGTCTGCCGAGAGAATGAGTGCACGGCTTATCTCCAAAGAGCCAGCAGTTTACACACACACACGCCAGCATGCAGGCGCATACGCACACACACACACGCACACATGCACACACTCAGAAGCAAGACGTTTCAGACACATGCACATTCAGGGAAATATGCTTACAAGCACACAAACACAGAAGAATAAATGCCAAAACAGTCACGTTCATGTAATCATGTACAAACATTTAGGCATTAAGTCGTATCCAATATGTGTCATCTTTCCACTTTCACCACACCATATACAGGTACAGTATGCATATACATAAATTCTCATTTTAACAGCAGATTTTCAAAAGCAGCATTAGCAACGTATCTGCAGATATTTTACAGAAAACTGAAACGATTTTAGTTTGATCTTCTCGGTAATTTCTGAGTTTACACAGACGGAAATCAATTCCCTAACAAGATCACGATCGCTTCTTAATTAGACATAATTGACATAACTGCCTTCTAACTGTGCATCATTAACACAACTGTCACATTTTCCTGAAAGACTGTTTAACCCAGAAAGCGGAGATTATTATCAGGATTTTCAGAACAGCAGCTTTACAACCCAAATCAGAGAGAAACATTGTAATGAAGAGTTCTCTGAACTACGAGTCAACTTTATGTTATCTCATATACTGTCACTGTTAACCCTATTATTGTTCGAATCATTGGTCATATTGTAGAAGTGGAAAGTTAAATAGGAAAAAGGTACCAAATAATGTTATTAATTAATTAATCAATCAATTAATCAATCATTGTGAACTCTTTATTAGTTTTTCTTTATTAGTTTTTTATGGATTATAGATCCATAATTACTAAGTAGAAGCAGGTCAGACAAGCCATTTCTTCAAGATATCTCCCAAATTAAAGTGATACAATTAGAGTAAAGACACTTCTGTCCACTTTATCATAGCACAATACCATAATGTATTAAAGGGTGGCAAGATAGAAGCCATTTCTCAGAAACAGCTATATAAAAGTGTGTCTGGATTTGCCTGAGAGTGTCCCAGTTAGGATGTGGGAAAAGGTTATTCCTTCGGATAAGATCAAGATTAGCTTTCTAGGTCAGAATTGAAAGCATTTCGTGTGGCACAAACCTAGCCCCGACCATGCGGTGAAGTATGGTGGTGGTAGCATCATGCTGTGAATAATGTGTGAAGTCAAATACAGGGGAACGCTCGTAATGAATATGTTTCTGATGTTTGCTTCTTTTAATATTTAGCAAGACTAATGGGCAAAAGTATTACCTTCTAAACAACACTTAACCTGAATGTTTAAAGTGTTACTGTGGCTGTCAATATCCAAGGGGAGTTCAGGTCAAACCAGGACTTTTGGTTATGCAGAACAACTGAATATAATTATGAAAGTAAAAACATCAAACAATCTTAATATCTTTATAAAGTACTAATGCACTTATCCTAGGCTTTCACTAGTGCTTGGAAACCATCAAGATAAAAAGATTTCTCAATACACTGGAACCATGATCGGACTGGAACACTGGCCTACTCCTACAGTATAACGGTCGAAATGTGGAAATGGCTTGGTCAGGTCAGATCAGGATTCTAGTGGGGGGTTGTGCAGATAGCTCGCAGATGAGTTCCTGTAATGTAATGTGCGAGTAGTGGTCATGAATGAGTTCTCACATACAGATGCGTCTTTAACTTCATGGATAAGATTTTCCACTCGCATGGACTTATGGTCTTCTTTAAAAAATCTGCACCATTCAAATGTTATACTGCGGCGAAGAGTCTCATCAAGTCTTCTGTAAATGTCAATCAGTTTAATTCACAAGAAAGTTCATCCCAAGTCCTGGTTTGACTTGAACACTGCATATACTTAGTGTGAACCTTTATCCAGGCACCATATTTAAATGTAAATCATCCATCATTTTCAGCTCTTGTGCAAAGCAAGATGATTTGGAATAAAACTATAGATTTATAAAACTGCTTCATTTTTTTTAGATATATACCTTAACAAGGCAACGTACAGTGGTGTGAAAAACTATTTGCCCCCCTCCTGATTTCTTATTCTTTTGCATGTTTGTCACACAAAATGTTTCTGATCATCAAACACATTTAACTATTAGTCAAAGATAACACAAGTAAACACAAAATGCAGTTTTTAAATGAGGGGTTTTATTATTTAGGGAGAAAAAAAAATCCAAACCTACATGGCCCTGTGTGAAAAAGTAATTGCCCCCTGAACCTAATAACTGGTTGGGCCACCCTTAGCAGCAATAACTGCAATCAAGCGTTTGCGATAACTTGCAACGAGTCTTTTACAGCGCTCTGGAGGAATTTTGGCCCACTCATCTTTGCAGAATTGCTGTAATTCAGCTTTATTTGAGGGTTTTCTACAGTAGCATGAACCGCCTTTTTAAGGTCATGCCACAACATCTCAATAGGATTCAGGTCAGGACTTTGACTAGGCCACTCCAAAGTCTTCATTTTGTTTTTCTTCAGCCATTCAGAGGTGGATTTGCTGGTGTGTTTTGGGTCATTGTCCTGCTGCAGCACCCAAGATCGCTTCAGCTTGAGTTGACGAACAGATGGCCGGACATTCTCCTTCAGGATTTTTTGGTAGACAGTAGAATTCATGGTTCCATCTATCACAGCAAGCCTTCCAGGTCCTGAAGCAGCAAAACAACCCCAGACCATCACACTACCACCACCATATTTTACTGTTGGTATGATGTTCTTTTTCTGAAATGCTGTGTTACTTTTACGCCAGATGTAACGGGACACGCACCTTCCAAAAAGTTCAACTTTTGTCTCGTCGGTCCACAAGGTATTTTCCCAAAAGTCTTGGCAATCATTGAGATGTTTTTTAGCAAAATTGAGACGAGCCTTAATGTTCTTTTTGCTTAAAAGTGCTTTGTGCCTTGGAAATCTGCCATGCAGGCCGTTTTTGCCCAGTCTCTTTCTTATGGTGGAGTCGTGAACACTGACCTTAATTGAGGCAAGTGAGGCCTGCAGTTCTTTAGATGTTGTCCTGGGGTCTTTTGTGGCCTCTCGGATGAGTTGTCTCTGCGCTCTTGGGGTAATTTTGGTCGGCTGGCCACTCCTGGGAAGGTTCACCACTGTTCCATGTTTTTGCCATTTGTGGATAATGGCTCTCACTGTGGTTCGCTGGAGTCCCAAAGCTTTAGAAATGGCTTTATAACCTTTACCAGACTGATAGATCTCAATTACTTTTGTTCTCATTTGTTCCTGAATTTCTTTGAATCTTGGCATGATGTCTAGCTTTTGAGGTGCTTTTGGTCTACTTCTCTGTGTCAGGTAGCTCCTATTTAAGTGATTTCTTGATTGAAACAGGTGTGGCAGTAATCAGGCCTGGGGGTGACTACAGAAATTGAACTCAGGTGTGATAAACCACAGTTAAGTTATTTTTTAACAAGGGGGGCAATCACTTTTTCACACAGGGCCATGTAGATTTGGATTTTTTTCTCTCCCTTAATAACGTAAACCTTCATTTAAAAACTGCAGTTTGTGTTCAATTATGTTATCTTTGACTAATAGTTAACGGTTTTTGATGAGCAGAAACATTTAAGTGTGACAAACATGCAAAAGAATAAGAAATCAGGAAGGGGGCAAATAGTTTTTCAAATGTATATATCGAAAAGAGGGAGCGGTAAAGAGCAGGATGATGTAGGTGGTGGAACAGGATGTGTTGCCGTGTTCAGGCCCGAGTGATCGAGTATTTTATCAGCCCCTCTAGAGCCACATGAGTGCATCTACCGTCGCACCTACTGCTTTTCAATATAAACACATTTATGCATTACGCTCTTGTGAGCGTGCATGTATGTGAGCGCCCACATGAAAGCCATGTAGTTGTCTCCACACTGCACGGTTGCCCGTGAAGCAAGCTTGGTGGTCTACAATCTGTTTTTTTTTTCCTTCGTCCGGCGAGCTTTTCAGTTCTCCCAGCAATTTGCTTTGGCATTTGGACGAGGTGTGTAAACGTTACACGAGATGATGTATCAACCACTAAAAATTAAAACCACAGCGGTTGGGCTTATTCGCACTGCAGCCTCTTTGTGTAAAAGAACCCCAACAAGTAAATAAGCTGACATGCACGCATGACAATGAGATGCGTAAGCTGATCTGATGCTGAGGAGTTCCATCCACTGACAATCCTGCGCCTAATATTACAAGGTTTTGGCTGAGGTTCACAGGCCACTTTAAAAGTGCTCTCGAAACAATGCACACAACTGTGTCGGCTCGTCTGCCTCTGTGATGGGAATGTTCCGACCCACATCTCACCTTGAGGCATTGGTCATGGTGAAGGGAGCGTGCCCTAACAATATCTCTGCTGCTGCGCTCAACCAATCAGAGCAGCCGGGAATGATTAAGAGCAGTGTCAGGCTGGGGTGACAAGGGGATTACCTGTGTTCTCAGTGTCCATGGAGCTGATACTGCCTCGGAGGAGAAAGGAGTGTAATATATCCATTCCCGTTACCCCCACTCCTGACCTCACCTACACACACATTTACACAAGTATGTGTGCAAACACGAACGCTCCTGACTGTAAGTGAGAACATTAGAAAGGCTACTAGAAATAAATCCCATGGCTCGTTTCTATATCTGGAATTGGCTAACATGCATATGCTCACCAGGGTGATTTTTTTCCCCCCATCAGGCTTCTACACCTTTAGTTAACACCATCTGACACAATTACTGCATTCCTAACACCAGCCAGGCTTAAATTCTTCTGACAGAAATGGACGAAAAAAAGTCCACGCTACACTGACACGCTTGTTAAAAGTAATCCAATTTGTCTGAACAAATTCGGTTTCTGCGGAATCCTGATCTTTTCTTGATCCTGGATTACAACACTCAGTTTTAATGACCTGAAAGAGATCGAACTGGCTTGGTGTTGTTGACGCTGTGCTTTTTTAATAAGATCTCTTGTCTATGGAGCGCAACAGCGGCGGTAATCAAGGACGTTCTGCCAACGAGAACATTGAAAGGAACAAGGATGACCCGTTCACGCTCCTGCTCAACAGGCGTATGGTGAGGACTGAAAGTTGGAAGGTTAGGAATTCATACAGTACATTGATCCCTCCAAGAAAGCACAATTAACTCGGTTTCTGGCTCCTTGTAATTCACTCTCACTCACTCACTCATCTTCTACACCACTTTATCCTGTATTCAGGGTCGCGGTGGCCTGGAGCCTATCCCAGGAGGCTTAGGGCACGAGGCGGGGTACACACTGGACAGGGTGCCAATCCATCGCAGGGCACACACACTCACTCACTCACACACACACATTCACACACTACAGGCAATTTGGGAATGCCAATCAACCTAACCTACATGTCCTTGGATTGTGGGGGGAAACCGGAGTACCCGGCAGAAACCCACCAAGCACGGGGAGAACATGCAAACTCCATGCACACGGGAATCGAACCCGGACCCTGGAGGTGCAAGGTGACAGTGCTAACCACTACACCACCGTGCATGGTTTTATATTATTATGAATATACTGCTTTTGGCAGTGTTCTCCCTCACAGAGAATGGGCTAGTGGCTAGAGTTGTGCAATGACTAGCTTCAAGATAATGGAGGTAAAAAAATCCCACCCTACCTTCCTGTAAATAATTTGGCTTTAGTCTAAAAGCCTGAAGCACTTAGACAACCTTTCAGTGAATCCTCTGCATCAAGGAGACGTAAACACAGACGAATCAACCGAGCTCCGCAATCCTTCGTAACACACGTTACATCACCACTAATTAATTATACCTACCAGGTTCATGTCATATGGAGGGAATGCTTAAAAAAAAACTTTTTTTTTTACTTGGGAAAGACTGACTTAAAGTGGGCACCCTGTACTTAAAGTGCATGAGCTCATTCCCTAGAGAGTGTTTACAGGAAGCATGTTCTAATGGGAATAAGGATTGGAAAACAAAAGCACACTGGTAACCAAGGGAAAGACTTCAAGGCCTCAGTCAGCACGAACGTTAAGAGACCCACCTCCGAATGAGCACAGTCAGCACTGGGTCTGTGGAGGGCATTAGAGAGGAGAGCTGTTAAAACTCAAGAGGATGGAAAGCGGAGGAGTGAACTAGCACAGCTTTATATATATATATATATATATATATATATCCTCCTCTCCACCTTGTTCTCTGCCAAGTCTTTTAATGACTTTTCATGTGCAAAAGTCTTAGCGAAAAACATCAAAGTCCTTCCGATCACTGAGTGATCTTGAACGCTGCATTATTCATGGTCTTCAGGAACTGCTGTGTATCACTCCTGAAATGATATACTTGCCTTGATAACGCCCGCAGCAGTGTCAAATTGTTTGCCCAGGAATGTTAATCGTTCCATATAATGAGAGCAAATAAAAAAATGCTTTATTTTACACTCTAGGTCAAGAGCGTTAGGTTTGTACAGCAGGAACCAGGCTGGGGGAATTCCTCACATTGTTTTGGAGTCTGCACAAACTACTTGGTGATTCAGGCTGCCAAAGCCTGTCCATTCGCACAGGTATGAGGATGGAATGAGGGTGGATGACTGTGTGTGGGCTGTGTTAGGTGCCTAATTATTTACTATCATAGTTACCAGGAAAAAAAAAAGGGACTGAGTAACAGGGATTATATTCATTATATTTCTATTTTACATTTAGATTGAACAGACAAGCGTTCACACTAACATTATGAGATCACAAGTTTACAACCCAGTCATGCCATAACCATCTGTGGCTGAGAAAGCATGCTTTCTGGGTACAATACTCTCTGGCCTGTCAATCATCACAATCAATGCTCAGTGATGTACCTTGAGCAGCGTTTCAACAAATACGGTGTTGAAATGATGTTTGTACAAAAACCACACATGAAAAACACAAGATGTTTGCTCGTCTTCACCCTCCCTGTTTTTTTTAGTGCTTGTGTAATAGTAGTAGATCTCTAGGCTAGGGGCAGGAATTGACAATTCACCAAAACTGGGAGAAAATGTAGGAGAAAAAGAGATCCTCAAGGTTTTTAAAGAAAAGGAACATCCATTATCTATCCATTATCTTATCCTGTGCAGGTTCACTTGGACATTTATGGCTCAACCCATCGCAGGGCAAAAACACACACACCCAATCATACAGCCAATTTGGGAATGCCAATCAGCCTACACCACACGGTTCAGGACTGTGGAAAGAAATCCACCTAGCACAGGTAGAACATACAAATTCCATACACATACCAGTTGAGATTCAAACCCCCAACTCTGAAGTTCTAAAGCAACAGGGCCAATCACCAAGCCACCATGCTGCTGGGCCTTCATTGCTCCTTTAACAACTGGAAATTGTAACCTAACATGTCTTTAATGCGATGTTAAATCAAACTTACTAAAGTCAGATTAGCACACCCAAATAATGCAGTTGGGAGTCGGACTACTCCTGCACGTATATCTCAATCAGACACAGAAATCAGCCACAGTTCCAGCCCTGGGCTTGGACCCAGAAGTTACACAAAATGCATAACAGAAGAAGAAGCCGCTAAAAATACGGCAGTGTCGTCTGTCTACGTAGTACCTATCGTAATAGATTCACACATACTTTAGCTAATTAATCGAATCCTCTGCCTTGGGTGTATAATGGGACAAGGACAGCAGTCCAATTAAATGGCCTAGTCGAGCTATAACCAAACCTCGACTTAACTGTGCATGTACAAAGTAAAAGCATGTGTCTTGTGTCTTCTTGACGAAATACTTCATTCCGATGGAACACATTTGCTCAACACAATAAGAATATCTTTCTGTCCAATGTACAACTGATTGTCTTTCTTTCTCCTCCTCTTATGCATTATACCTGTATATATAAAACTGTGTTTTACCTACAGCTGATTCACAGAGTGGGTGCAGTAATTGATGAACTACACAACAAGACTAGACCACACTCGTCTTATTAAGGGACACATTTTCAAATGTCACGGTCTTGGCTTATTTGTTTGGTAAATTGGGCTGTCTCGCGCTGGGACCGTCTGCGTGATTACAGGGATGTTGCTTTATGAGGGAGCATGCAGTTTTGAACTACTTTTATTTCGAACCCCCTGCCTTAATTGCTGTGTTGGTAGCAACAAGGAAACGATTTCTCTCATCATCTCTGTTCTTCTCCCCCTCTTGCAAGGCACAGACACTGCACATGAACCCTATTTACAGAACAGCATGAGCAGAAATACTATTTATACATTAACCCCCCACCCTCCTACATCCACCCACCCCCAACCACTTTCCCTGTTCCTGTTCCTTTCCTCCTGTGTTTTACAGCATGCCACCCAGGCTATCTCCATAAAGACACTGGGTAGAATCAGGATAAATGGCCAGACTCCAGGATGGTATTGGCCCGAATGGGAATTAAATGGGATCATAAATTTATGGTGGCTGGCCGATTCCGAGAGAGAGAGAGAGTCTATTTCAAGACGTGGACGGCAGACAAGCGACGGAAACACTGAAGTGGCTAAGAGGAATAAATGGAACATTGGAGAGGTGGAACGGAGGCCTAGAACAGGTTTTACAAGACAATATAAATATTTGGAGGGGGAAATTAAGAGCCAGACGGATGCTGCCAAAGGCTTCCTTTTGTGGAGACATCCGAAGAGGTGCATTCATTACCTCATTTAAAAAGACATTTCCTACCTTTCGGGGTAGACTGACAAGGTCTTAGTTTTTAGTTACACTCCAATTTTGTCTAAAACTGGGATTCATTACTTAGAGAGAGACTGCTTCTCCTTGGAGGTTATATATATATGAATGTCAGAATATCAAAAACATACTCAGAGACCTGACCTTTAATTTCACTTCCTACCATGTCATTAAATTCAGATTTATCTCTAACACTAGAGCAAAAATATGTCCATCAACACAGACAGTAAGCGTTTCTAAATCTATACCTTTTACGACTGTATCAAAGCCACATGTCAAGCTTTTCATCTGCACACATGACTGAAATTAAAGGACCTCCCTTTGAAATGTTTGACACTGACCAGGACAAGACAGATGAGAAATCATGTTGTGCGCCAAAAAAAAAAAAAGGGCAAACCCTGATGTGGTCCATTTTAGCACTGAATTGAAATGCTCGTTGCTTGAAAGAGATGCTTTAGCATGATAGTGCACTGGATCAGATTATGCCTCTCTGCAAGTCAGTTTAGCCGGCAGGGATTATTTTCTAATCCCTTTGGTCTTTCTGAAGAGGGGAGGGTCGTCAAGCTCCTTGCCCTATCCTTATGAATGTCTGCTCCTCCTCCTATTGTTAAATTCCACAAAGAATCCCCCCTGAGCTGCACATCTGCAAAGCAATTTCTCCTTGATAGTGAAGTAAAGACAGTATAAGGACAGTGTGAAGAATTGAGGCTCACCGGGTGACAAACTTCACCAGGACCTACAATGGCTATTTGTTCATTGAGGTGAAGAATCTGCTTCTTTTGTCCTGAGCATGCATAATGACTTGATCCCTTCCTAAAGACACTGACGTATTATATCGATCCCCTATAAACAAACCTTTGCCATGACAGTATGACATTTTCATACCTCGATGCTTTATCTTGTTCAATTTCTGCGATTTAGCCTTTAACGTGAACAAAATGCACAATGGTTTTCATGCAGTCTCCGAGCTGGTGGCTGGTTCTCCGTACTGTTTGTGGACACCGGGGTTTCAATGTGGGCCCGGAGCGCACTAACAATCCAGGAGCCAATCCGCTAGGAGCCATCATCGCATCCTTTTTTCTGCTTGGACCACACTTGCAAGGCGGAATCAAGCCAGTACCATGAAGGTGAGCTGAAGCTTGGCTTGCCAGCAGAAAATGTCAGAGAGAATAATTACAAAAGGATCTTCGCCTAGATCCACATGGGGGTTGTACACATTATCTGTTGCTCCTTTGCCAGGCTTTTATATGAGGTTATTATTTCTCTGCGCTCTTTCTCTGGAGAGGCGAAATGTCAGAGGTAGTAGCAGTGGTCAGAGAGCTCCAGCACCAGCCTCTAGCTAACCCTCTGCTCCCTCTCCTCCCTGAGCAATTTCCACTGATGAGGTAAGGTTTCGATTTCAGACAGTCACAAAGGCATCAGATTCAGCCTAAAGTAGCAAGTTTGAGACCATGCACGGTAGAAAAAGGTCTGGCGCAGAGCCACGTGCTTGGCTCATTACACAAATCTGGCTTCGCTTCTTTGAAGGGAGACGGAGTCGGACTGAAACCTGGCCGTGTCTCGAACTCTGGGGACGCATTTCTCTTGGTGAGGATGATGGTGATGATGATCATGTGCACATCTAATCCTCAGCAGATCATCGATCAGCTATGCAATGAATAGGAACAGAGTGTCTCAGATAACACTGTGATGCATACGCCGCTGTGGGTGTGTTGGTGTGTATAAAAGTGTGTGCGGGGGTGTAAATCTGGACAACTTTGGATTCTTTCATATACACTGAACTAAGCCGACAAACACATCTGCTCATTGTAAATTTGGCGAAAAGCGCAAACTCCCTCTCATGATAATACACATCTCTCTGTCTCTGTCTCTCTCTCTCATTAGACATGTGGAGATAGTGCGTTCGGGTAGGCATTGAGTGCTTACGCTGATAAGACGAGCTCCATTACAAGGTCAACTGCTGGTTAATTAAGCGGAGGAGCGCATGGGGAAGCCTGACACAGTAACAAGGTTAGCCCAGGGCCAAGGTTTAAAGACGAGCACTGACGGAGCTCCATCGACTCAACGCGACTCATTCAGTCAGGCATCTGACACTGTAAACCCGATCTTATTGAGGGAGTGATTGAGGCGGAACAGGTGTGCGCTCTGCACAGCTGGATGTCTGTCCCCACGGATGTTTTTCAGAGCTGACCAAAGGACTGCGCGCGAATCCAGCACGTTATCCAAACTCTCATTAGACCATCCAGTCCGGACACATTTGCAGCCGATGGTCTCATCTTCTTCGTGCACCAAAGCCAAACGATACAAAAAATTGTTTCCTGGTGCACACAAGGGTTGAAAACTAGGCAGGAAATTATTTATAATCCTCCTAATAATCCCAATTAGGCAGTCAGTGTAACTAGAAAATAGAGAAAAGGCAAATAACCTTTTTTTTTTTTTTTTTACCCTCGAAGTCTCTAAACGGGCATTTAATTAGGATGATTAGTCAGAATCTTCAGAGCACTGCTTTGAAATTCGGCGAGACTCCAGTCAGATTTGCATGAATATGAAACAGGAAGTCGGAGTTTCTATCAACGCACAGAAGCTCAGTCTGCTGGTATCAGCTGTTTGGCTTAGTATAAATGAGAAACCATGATCATGAATGACCTCTTAAACATGCCATGTTTCCTTCCCATAAGTGCATACAGTATGGTCAAGCACCTTCATTTGAATTCCACATTAATAACAATAATAATAAAAATCATTCTTCTTTCATCTTTCTTGACATTGCATGACATTATTTAGGGGTTTCAAGTCAAAGTGGATGGATAGGGTGAGCAACTTCCATTGCACATAATTATCTGATCCAGTGGAGCCTTCAGATTTCCTCATTACACACACTTATCACTGGATCCCAGCCCGGAGCCTTACAGCTATCACCTAATAATAGTTCGGCATATTAAGGCAAATTAACTTCATTTCAGCCTCCTTTTAGAGACGGTCGCTCATGGGAAAGCTGTTCATTAGGGTTCAGGCTTCCCTTGAAGCCGTCAATTGTTTATCTGATCAGCCACTAATGACTGAGTGAAGGGGGTAGGGGTGAGGGTGGGGGTGGTGGTGGGGGGTGTTGTTTAAAGAGAGCCTTGGTATGTGGATCATCGTGTGTATTTAACACACTTTAAGATTTCACACATACTTACCCGACTTGATCTTATCTTTAATTAAAGACTTTCGATAAAGTGTGCATGCGCTTATATGCATCCCATAAAGTGAACGAGAGGGTGCAGGCCCAAGTGACACGTGTTTATTTTAGCGATTGTACACATTCTGATGAATGTTTGACTGAACATCAGTGCCGGTGTGTTTGCCTACCTGCAAGTGATCGATTCCCATTTCACCTCATCAGTCAACAGGCACCTTGACACTAGCACAAAGGTTTACATGGAGCTAAATGGATATCGGTGACCTTTGATCCCTCCAGATTCTGACATTTTAGGCTTGACCTTTGAGCTGACATTGCTCAGCTTCACGAGTCACATAACCAGATCCTCCTTATAGGAAAAATAAATAAATAAATAATCTCTCTCTGTGGTGTGGCGTGCCCGGCGCATCCATCCATCCCCACTGAAGCTGGATTAGCATTGTGGGGGTGGTGCTGAGAGAAGCCTGGACATTAATTGGCCCTATGGAGCCTGCTGTGCCGTGTCACGCCGGCTGTCTGAAGCCTCCGAGGACTGAAGGGAGGGGCCGGGCAAGCTGTAAAATTAATTACGAGCAGTTACAGAGCAATCTGTCAAAATTTGTTTTTAGCTACTCCCACCTGCTCGGGGTGAGTTAAGGAACTGATGGCATCTTGGCATGTGACTTTAATTTCTTGACTTCAGTGATATAATAAATCATGAAGACCTAAAAACTACTGGGTTAAATATTGATAAACAGTGATAGAGAGGCCTCAGTAGAAGTACCAGTACCAAAAACGGCGATTTAAAAGTGACCACCTTAATATTACACTATATGATATGTGCTGTGCTATGGAACATTTCATTTAGTTTGGTTTATATTTCCATATTTTAAATAAAACACAGCAGGTACGCTAACGCTGGATGATGTCGCTTTTACCCCAACATTGTGTTAGAGGCATCTGTTCAACGTTAGTCCGTCATCATATAGTCAACGTTGTTCCAATTTAATTTCATCAAAGAAATTCAAATAATCATCAATAATGTTGTTCCAATGTCTGTAATATTGCCGAATTCACATTCTGACAAAACACAAATTCCTACTGGATAGCCACAAAGGACAATAAATGCGCTGTATGTTAATGCGCTTAATAACATTAGCTAGTTAATTTTAAATGTAACTTGCTACATTAATTACTAGAGATGGGGACGAAATCTATTCAAGTCATGTATTGCGATTCTTTTGTGTGGAAATGCATATATCGCCACACTGACTCCAAAATCGATGTTTTAAATACACATCATGTTGGTGGTAATACTGTATGTTGCAGTTCTTCTATAATCCTACAGGGAGCGTGCTCTAAACTATTCATTCATTGACTGGCAGTACAGTGCCCTGTGTGGTAGAAGTGAGTTATTAGTGAAGTTTGTTTAGAATTGCATTCAACATGTAAAAAAATCACATAGAATCGGGATACAGTAAATCCCCAACATACAAACATTCGAGTTATGAACTTTCGAAGACATGAACATTGAGAGAATGGTCCGTGGTGAAAAGATTGCAGACATTGCTCGTTCTTTTAACATGAATCATTCAACCACTGGAACAAATCTAAAGAACAAGGACATGAAACGTACATTTTATACGTTAATTGTGTTAGTATCCTAGAAACAATGTTCGTTGGACTTATGAACAAATTGGACTTACAAACGAGTGGGGACTGTATTTATAAAATCGTGATATTGCGATACAAATCAAATCGGAACCTAAGTATCCTGATAATTTTGTATCGTGTTATCCCTGGTGATTCCCAGTCCTATTTATTGCTATTGATCAAGTGGGGGCGGCGCGGTGGTGTAGTGGTTAGCACTGTCGCCTTGCACCTCCAGGGTCCGGGTTCGATTCCCCGGCCAGGCTCGATTCCCGTCTCTGTGTGCATGGAGTTTGCTTGGTGGGTTTCCTCCGGGTACTCCGGTTTCCTCCCACAGTCCAAAGATATTCAGGTTAGGCTAATTGGCGTTCCCAAATTGCCCGTAGTGTGTGATTGGGTGTGTGAGTGTGTATGTGTGTGTGCCCTGCGATGGATTGGCACCCTGTCCAGGGTGTACCCCACCTAGTGCCCGAAGTCTCCTGGGATAGGCTCCAGGTCCCCCGCGACCCTGAACACAGGATTAAGAAAATGAATGAATGAATGAATGATCAAGTGGGGCTGAAATGGAGAAGAATGCGTCTTGTTTCATGGAAAAGCTTTTTGTTTACCCATTATTCACATATGCTTCGCTCTCCTTATCATGGGTCACTTTCACATTGCCAATGACGAAATTAGCTGACCAATAAGAACAACACTGTGGAAAAGAGCGGTCATCTTTGGTTCTCTCCCAGGATGTTTTTCTTGGGTTTGTGGCAATGTTGGTTGCTTCTGTGTGCTTATGTTTAGGATGTTTAAGTTCAAGTTATCATTGTGACAACATACATGAATCCCCAGTGTCTCGATGCACGTTTACATGCTGATTCACTAATTCGAACAATGTCTGATCTTTGTTCATTTTGTGAAACTCTTTTAAGCAACTGCAAAATGCATTATCAGAATGAGATCAGTCCTGAAAAGGGCCATTTGTGTCATCCACTTTCATGGTCTGCATTCACTCTTACGAGCAAATCCAGGCTAGATTTTAGACAAGTGCAGCTTAAAAGATAAAACAGTTGCTGTGAGTTTCTCCCTCTGTGGATCCATGTGTCTGGCAGGTAGAGGCCAGGCAGAGAGGAAAGGGATTATAGGATCATAAGGCTCATGTGAGAACTATGCTGCTTCTGACCACAGGCACAATCCCAAGTGATACTTCATACAGGCTGAGTTTCGCACTAGTATGAAACTTCATCTGGGAGTCAATCTCAGGTGATCCGTTGTCAGACTCCTTCTCCTTAAATGTTCTCCAGTGATATCAGCCTTTTTTTTTAAATAGTGCACAGAACCGTCTGCTGTTAAATGGTTTTACCAGCTCCCTATTCATTTATACAGCACAACTAAATGCTGGAGTTGGCCAACATACAAAAATGTTTATTGTGTCCCTGCCAAGGCAACACCATTAAATGACAGCGTAACGTTCACAACAATCAGGCATACTGTATGAAGTTTATCGACGTAATGCAACCAGATGAACGAACGTGATTAACAATGAACATTACAACTACAGCCCAAGCTGAGTGACGATGCTAATTTCCATTTGCTGTTAGGTAAATCGAAATCATTTGGCTAAACTCCTCCAATCAAGGACATCTGCTGTTAGTTGCGCATTCAAACATACATGTGTATTCTAAATGTGTATGTATAGTTACAGAAACATACAAGTACTGGACAAACTGGACATAGAGAGAGAGAGAGAGAGAGAGAGAGAGATGCTAACTTGGAATAAACAGACACTACAAAGCACATGGGACCTTTCAACTTTCAAACCTCAGACAAACTGTTCCAGATATAAATGTTTATTTAGAGAACCAATCACCCTAAAGTGACTGACCTCCTGAATGCTGAATAAACTCTCTCTCTCTCTCCATCCCAGCTGTGCGACATGGCTGAACTCGAGCACTAACGCTTAAGAAATAACCAAACAAACACATTTTACAACGAATAATCCAGTCTGGTTCCTCCGAAGTCGTTACGGGCAAGTTCCCCCGCCCAGGGGGCAGTTATTTACGGTCAAACATGACTTCAATAGAGACGTACTTAAAAACAGGAAACTGATGGTCATTCTGATGTATTTGTAAAGATAAATCACATTGGCACAAGCATTAGTGGTATACAAGCTGGCTATAAAAGAATGGCCATGAAAATCTGGTCGCACATAAATAAATATATAAATAAATAGGAAAGAAGGATCAAAGGTCAGTAACCTTCTTCATCACTGTTGCTATGGTAGTGTCGATCATCAAACCAGAGGTAAATTAAAGCCTTACATGCCAATAGGAAGGTATTTAATGACCACCCTGCAGCTAGGTTTGCTAGCTGTACTTTAAAGGTTACAATTATGGTTAAAAGCTGAAGAAGCATTACCTAATGCATTGGGCAGCATGCCAATACGTTACGTAGACTATAATGTACTCACACATGCCCATATGCGCGCACATACAGTATACTGTATGCACACCTCCATATGTACATACATATACAGTATAAGACATTGTCTTCATAACACCTTCTTAACTATGGAGCTAATCCTTCAACTCAACTTGTGGAAAGCTTCTCTGATATGAGGAAGGTTGTAATTTCAGTCCAGTCACAGCCGTCACAAAGGCTGCAGGTCCATAATTCTGGATCAGTGAGGTGGCAAAATCTTGTACACCACACCACGAGCTGAAAAGAAGGCTTTAGGATTTTTAAAAAAATAATAAAATATATATCATTCCCAACTCAATAACTAGATAAGGAAGAACCTTAGCTCAGTGGTACAAAAGTGACCAGCTTAGCCATGGCAGCTCTTAGCCTTAGGCCTACAAAACATTTGATGATTCACTGGTTCCATTACTCAACCTGACTATCTGCCACAGGCAGGATCCAACTCTGAGTGTTCACAATCGCAAAAAATGATCTCCTGGGTTATGAGGAGGCTCACTGGAGGACAAACACTTAGAGAAGTGCGGTGGTTTAGGTGGAGGTGTGATGACCCCAGAGAGATGGAGCACGTGTTAATGTTCTACATGGCTTCTTCAGCCTCAGGGGCTTTGGCCAGGATTGTGAGATGACTAAGTACTACAGGAAATCCAGCTATAAACAAGGAAAACCCATCAGGAAATCTTCCATATAACTACGCATCCATAACTGCATACGCATACACACACGTATGTACATACAGTATACATGCACATAATTCACTCCTTCAGCAAACAACGGTGGCAAACCTCAAATAATAGGTCCATCTGTGTGTTTTCTTTGTAATCAGTGCTGATTTATTTATTAAAGGATCATGAGCTATGGTCTTATACAGTATCGTCTCATACAGGAGGTCATTG
The DNA here is from genome assembly GCA_030522415.1 of Channallabes apus. Taxonomy (NCBI): domain Eukaryota; kingdom Metazoa; phylum Chordata; class Actinopteri; order Siluriformes; family Clariidae; genus Channallabes; species Channallabes apus. Next base: position 13,891,029 of record CM060120.1, read on the forward strand.
TTACGTTAATGTTTTTCTGGAGTGCTTCCTTCAGACGTATCCACGACCGAGAGAGCTAAAGCTATGGAATGAGCGTGACAAGGATTAGGACTGGATACAAGAATTCAATCTTAATCGTGTTAGTATACATGACACTAAGAAACGACATCCGCTAAAGCGCTAGAAGATAGCATTTTAAGCAGTTATACAGCACGGAACATGTATGAAATTGGTAAATTAATTGTGTAGTGAAGTATGAAATAGATAGGATTTGTTTTCATTTCATTATTCGCACAATGATACCATCACTAGCTAAATGCTTCATTGTTAATTAGGGTTTATACACGGATTGTTCCACTTGCATACCCTTAAAACACTGCTCAAGTCTCAGCCTTGTTTCAGTGCATTACTTCACTTGGACAGTGTAGATTTCTATCAAAAAACTGCTTCTGGACTCATAAAGACTCTTTGGTGCTCATCCCAAGTCTCATTTACAATACTGAACCTCCTTAGTATACGCCTATAAAAGAGCAACGTTTCATAACCGTTTCATGATCTGATATCACACATGAGAGCACGGGTTTCTCCAAAGAATTCCTTCTCTTGCCTTCTCAGGGAGTTTCGTTTCCATGGCCGTGTCACCTCTGGATCATTAGAGATCTGAATCTACATCTGGATTTTGCATATTCCATTGAATAAAGGAAATGGATTAAAATCAGTGCGTGCCAGCGAGCATCTTTTTCACGTCTCAGCAGATATTCATCGATCCGCCAGGTTAAACCCAAGAATATGGGCAGCTTTGCAAAGCCTTAACTAAACATGTCAACCTCTGAGCCAAACAAGAAAGACGTATGTGACAGCTTGTGTTAAAATGACAAATGGTTATTGGGTTTCTTTTTCCAACGGCAAGAATGTAGCTATCAGGAAAGGTTCAACCAACGAACACTTTAACCAATTATCATGCTAGCAGAAATGAGAAAAAATTGAAAAAAAGTTACACCATGACCAGGGTATACTGTATATTATAGAGACCAATGGTTTGAATATGGCTCGATTCGGTTAATTCTATTTAAAGAGTTAGAGATTGAGACACACACCAAATGTACCCCGTAAATGCTTTGGTAATTAGGTGATGGAGTGTGTTAAATGTTACAAAATGCCAAATTCCCTAGGAATGGAGCCCAACATCTCATGAATAACACTGAAAATCAATTTCTTTAATACAAAAGAGCAAAAGCCCCAATGCACGAGTGCCAGCTTCATTGGTTCACAGAGGTTATAGAGGCAGTATATGAGTTAACTAGGAACGTTTCCTCCTTTTTTCCCTTTTCTCTTGCTCTGAAAGGAGCAGCAGTGTCAGCTTTGGATGCTGAATGCTTCCAAGGAGAAACCATAAGAGAGACATTCAGTCTGTCCACAGAACTGCCATGCTCACATCTGAACAGAAAGTCAAGGCTTAAATCTAATCAACATGTTGGCACTAAAAATAAGCACAGCACCCATCAGTTCTCTGGGTGGGAGGGGAAAAAAGAAAAAAAGGAGTCCTGAATCTGTCTTTCATACACTCAATGATCAGACCAGGAACATGGAATTAAGATTATATTTCAGAAAGTATTGAGGTAACTGTGCATTCGCAGAGTGCACCTATGCCAGGTCTGCGGAGTCCCGTGGTCAGCCAGACAGCGTGCTCCAAGCCACCAGAGCTTATTCAGCACTCCCTGCAGGCCAAATCATCCCCGCTAATGTACCGGCTGAGGATCTCTGTCTCCAAGATGTCATGTATCCTTCAGAATGTCTTTTTTTCCCAAAAAAATGTTTAAAAAATAGTGTCGACTCTAACGACCAATGGTGCTTTAAAAAATTATTTTTATTATAGCTGGAGTTATTTTCTTAGTGTATTCCTCCTAAAAAATAAAGTGCACATCCCTGGCAGAGGAAGAAGTGCTGGTTAAAATAGTATGTTAATTAGAACCTCAGAAAGAACTGTGGATTCACTATTGACTATTTCCTACAGATGGGATGAATAATAGCAGTCTGTGCAGGAACAAACCACTTTTCTCCAAACTCAGCAAGTCGGAATTACAGATGACTTCGAGTCTTTGTTCTGTTCGGGAAAGTTCTTAGATGGTCGTTCACACGGATGCGTTTTACTCGCTGGAGCTTTTCCAGAAAGCGCCACACCTGCATCAGCCTGCATAGCCATACCTGAGGCACATCTGTGTCCCGCTATTGTGCCGCTGTCCAAGAGATGAAGGAGTTACGGCGTGCGTGCTTTGAATTCCCCTACAATAAAGGAGGAAAACAACCAAAGAGGACAAAAAAAAACCCTGCTTTAAAGTCGTCCACCTGAAAACAATCCATTTGGTAAACAGCTGGCTTTTTAGAAGGAAAGGTATGCGGGACATCGAATTATTACAAGACCATTCGCCTGGCTCGTCTCTGTAATCTGAAATGCAGATAAGAAACTGGAGCATGTGCACACACACATACAAATACACGCATACAAAGTTCATCCTCTAGTTTAGCTCTGCAGTCATGTCAGTCTCTGCAGGTGCCCTTAATGCATGTTTTGCTTTTTTCTCAACATGTTAATGCAGCAACGCCCAGCCTGCTGATATGAGACATTGCTTCCACACACTACAGCACCTCATTAAGCCGTTTCACACAGCGAATGAGACCAGAGTGGGACACAGCTTCCCCTGAGGCATATATATATGTGTGTGTGTGTCTGTATGTAATTACATGCTGGAGTTGCCCTACTGTACACAGCAATTCGTTGCTAGCATTGCAGCATCCCACCCTGTTGATAACCTGGAGCAGCACACATCCTTCTCTGAGAAGCCTATTCAAATCAGGCAGCAACGTCAGTGTTTTCCCAAGCTCTTTTCTTTGTCTGTGCATTTAGTGTAACTGAGGAATCCAGAAGCAGTTAAAAGCTAAGTTGATACATGCAATCCAGAATTGTAGGCACTTGACTTGCAACACTGTAAGTCATAAATAAAAACAGAGTGCCTATTGTTCACCTTCCGCTTGTTATAACAACACCGGTTCGCAATGACACAAAGGTGCGACTCATAAAGACACTAAGGTGCGATTTGATGCAGCTGCAATTGACAAAAAAAAAAACGACAAGTAGTGGATCAGATACTAGACGTTATATTACTACAGTATATCATGGATTACTTACATGAAAGTATCAAAGGTCACATGAGAGTCTTAAAGCTGCATTGATTCTGTTTTTGAAAAAGTTCAGTTTAGAAGCAATATTGGACTTCTTGCATATAATTTGACTTGGAAATCAAATGAGGGAATTATTATTGCATCAGTTTATGATAAGATCTTGAATAATGAGGTTCCTGCGTGTAGTTTATTTTATTTTATTTTACATTATGACAAGTTAATCCATATGCAAAAGCAGATTAAAAAGAAAAAAAAATCAGAAGCAAAAGTGCTTTCTTGGCTATTTATCATCCTCCTAAGGGTCAGTAGACTGTGCATCACATTATTCATATCTGTTGAAGAAACATTTCTGTAAATAGAGACACAAGCTCCTTGCATCTCTTAGTCATCATCATTCTTGAGGTTGTGTTAAAACATTGAAAAGAAAAGTTGAGTTTACCTGAGCAGAGCTGCAGTACTCCCAGTAACATGTAAATTCCTATACAGTACGCCATCGCTCCCGGTTTCCTTTGGGAATTAAATTCAGAATTCCTTAAAATGTTTACACTCCTGCTGCACATCTGGCATAATCTCATCGTCCCAACTATAAAGCGGATCAGTCCTTTTATCTTCCTTCTCCTTTTTTTAATTTATTACGGCTGTTCCTGTTGATGATGAACAATCCGTTCTCATGATGTCCGATGCAATGGAGAGAGATAGAGAGAGAGAGAGAGAGAGAGAGAGAGAGAGAGAGAAAAAAACCAAAAGTTCATGAAAAGCAAAGAATCACACGGCGCGCGCGTCTTTCCTGCTGAGTCCCGACACAAACTTTGTGCTTATACGCAGGAAAGTGCGGCTCGCGCGCTCCATGTCGCGCTCAGCTCCGGCTCTGTGGAGTCGCTCAGTCCTGCTCCGGATAAACCAACTCCACGATCAGTGCGCGGATCTCCTGAGCGTCCCGGACCTGCACTCCGATCACGGATCCATGCGGAATCTCTCTCTCTCTCTCTCTCTCTCTCTGTGCAACTTCCCCAAGAAATAAAAAAACCCGAGCCGCCTGTGTGTGATAAGCGCTGGAGAACTAGCTAACGCAGAATGTAGGAGGCGGTCACGTGTGCAATTCTTCGCATATATTTATATGTATATAGAGGGGAAATGTATCATTTATCACTCCGTTCAGACGCTCGCGCGCGGTCTCGCGCTTCAGACTTCTGCGCTTTCGGACCAGTTGGAGATTCCCTGCTGCGCGCGCTCACGGGGGAGGTGCGCGTGACCGTGTTCGGGTCCTACAGGCGGTTGGAAAGAGCAGTGTGAGCTCTCCGTGCATCAGGTAAGTGTGTGTGTGTGTGTGTGTGTGTGTTCCGTGGTAGGTAGGAAGGATGAAGGGAAAGAGAGAGAGGTTATACACTCGATAGATTTATCTATAGATTTATAGATATAAATAAATATTAAAAATATATTCTCCATTCACACCTTCTGATTCCAGGGTCTTTCCTGGCATTTCTTACTTTCTATGCTAAATTTGCAGTGATCTCCTTTGAACAGTTGATATTGTGATGTGTTTGCTACTTATGCTCTGAAAGCTTTCGTAATGGCTTTAATTTGAGCTGTTAATTACTGATTTCTGAGGCTGGTATGAAATTCCAGAACAGCTGGCATTTATATCTTAAAATAACAACAGACTGTTGTCTGTTGTTGTTGTTGTTGTTGTTGTTTAATCACCATGTGTTATTTCATAGTTTAGAAAAATTCTAGTATTAGTGTCGAAAGTGGTTCTTTGACTGGTACTATATTTATATGCAGAGTATATGCACATCCCAAGAGACTTAAGCCTCCACACACATACACACACTCACATAATCATTTACACACTACAGGACAATTTGGGATGCCAATTAGCCTAATCGCCTAATCTGTGGGAGGAAACCGGAGAACCCAGAGGAAAGCCACCAGCCACAGGGAGAACATGCAAAAACTTCAGGCACACAGCCACGGGGAGGGGATCAAACCCGGACCCTGGAGGTATAAGGCGACAGTGAGCCTAACCACTAAACCACCAGGCCATCTGAGCATATATACAGTACATACCATATACTCTGTAGGGGGAATGGAAGGATGGATGGAAAGGGTGGAAATTTTAAAGAATGAAAGAAATCCATTATTGCTCTGCAGTTATATAATACATATACAGCAATTACTAGCAATGTCAAAAAGTTGGCCTTTACTAAAATTGTCATAAAGTATCAACAACACAGTGATGAAAAACAAACAAGAATTCTGCATGATATTTTCTTGATCATTTGGATAATTATAGTTATATTTACACAACATCTGGCATTTTACAGTAAGATGCTATAGACTAGACTGTCTGGGTCAAATTCACAATAGAGGACATTGATTGATGGATACAATTTAAGACAGAGAAAGAAAACTGAAATGGCCACTAAACTAATTTTATTTAAATGCCTTCATGAATAGTCTATACATAAAAAGAAGTTCCCCTCATTTCCTCCAGCCATTATAATTATAAGAGTATGCGTTCTGGGACATAGCCCGGGTTTACTTTAAGTCTCGTGCAGTGATGCAGGTTAGAGCGCGCGCGTGCACTACAGTCGCGAGCACTCGCGCCCTCTGCTGGACGCAATGGGACATTACTGACTTGTTTTTCTCTGTGGAGGGAAATGAATGAACAGCATGACACTAATAGCCCAGGGTTTTCCAATCCATCTACTGTAATCCTTCTGCACTTGATTTTTTAAGTGTATTTCCTGCTCTAACACGTTCATTTTAACCTCCGAAAGAGCTTGTGAATTAGCTCTTTGAAATAACTAAAATGTGTCAAAAGACTCCAGGACAGGGTGTGGAAAACACTGCCATCTGAAACATTTTGCACGGTGTGATTTGATGTTCTGTTAAATGCCTCAGTCACATTAGTACACATTTAAAAGCTCTTAAAAAATCAAGCAGCACAGATACGTGATGGCTCAAGTTTTATATGGAAGCCTTGCACCCTTGGTGTGTGTTAGGGGGTGTGTTGTTGTTTCATTTAAATTTTTTTGCTCATTTTTGGATAGTTAGTTAAAATAACCTAAAATTCAGTTCATCATATTACCTAGGTTTTGCTGAAAAAACAATATGTCACTCCATACTGCACAATCCTGAGCCCTACAGAATATATGTTTATAAAAAATAAAAAACAGCAAAACAAATAATGGATAAAATTCTCTTATCATTATGGGCTACATCTATGTTTTTTGCTAGTCTAGGCAGTAAAAAATAAAGTGAAATCCTTCCCAGGTCACGCCAAAGATTGCTTATAACCATTTAATCTACTCTTTTATACCTCTGCCTTTCAGTTAGGGAAAATGTTTTTTAAAGCTCATGTTTATAGGTGGCTGCAGGTGTGTTCTGCCAAGCACAAGAGCTTACTGATGCTGATTTCTCTTAGTGTGCCATGCAATATCCTGTATGTTGAAAGCCATGAAGCATGACTCTTTCACTGAAGAAAAGCAATGATGCTGTTTTCAGAGCTTTTGAAAAAGAAGCAGCATGTAATTCTGCCCATTGCCAACCGATGCCAACTCCACAGGCCTCTCCCCATTCTGGTTCTGACTAATGTTCTCCTGCTGAGACGGAAAGAACATAAGTGCATTAACTGCACTATGCACTTCTCCTTCAAATCCTTTAATTGGCCGTTGTGTACGACCGGTGGCTCAGGCTGAATGCTTGCAGCTGGAACTTTACCAATGCTATCAGAAGCATAGCTTACAGTGACCTACAGACAAACAGCAAAAACATGACCATTGAAAAAACACTCAGTAGCACATTCCGCACTCCTGTGCCTTCTACGTTTCATTTAGCTAGTTAATGCATCTCAAAAAACAGCTTTTGAAAAATGCATCACAACAGCAACTTGAATTGAGAGCAGGATTATTATAATGGTGTTAGTAGAGCATCTCAGAGCAGAGCAATATTTCTGTTGAATCTGCATCTGAGTCAACCCAAGAGGAAAAATCCACTGTGAACAAGTTTACATTTAAAGTTCGTCAGTGGTCTTCATGATCTATTTTGTACTGATTTTTTCAGTTTAAAACTTTTGCTGTTGTTATTCATTCATTAATTTTCTGTACCATTTTATCCTTATATACAGGGTCGCGGGGGCCTGGAGCCTATCCCAGGAAACTTAGGGCACAAGGCGGGGTACACCCTGGACAGGGTGCCAATCCATCGCAGGGCACACACACATACATTCACACACTACAGGCAATTTGGAATGTCAATTAGCCTAATCTGCATGTCTTTGGACTGTGGGAGGAAACCGGAGTACCCGGAGGAAACCCAACAAGCATGGGGAGAACATGCAAACTCCATGCACACAGAGACGGGAATCGAGCCTGCCCCGGGAATCGAACCCAGACCCTGGCGGTGCAAGGCGACAGTGCTAACCACTACACCACCGCGCCGCCCCTGCAGTTGTTATTGTCTTGATCATCTGTACACTCCTCATCATCTGTACACTCCTCATTAGTACACTCTTGTAAAAGGAGCACATAGTTTGTTTTATAGGTAAAAAAAAAAATTATGCATGTTTTTCTATCATAACTAAGTAAGCAGTTTGGATAGTTTTCATTAAAGTGCTTTAGAACAATTTCAGGGATTAAGACTCTCTCAGTTGTCTTGAACAACCAGGAAGACAAGGTATTTTTAAAAACCGATTTTTGTAAATTATGTTTTACACGTCACCTACTGTACTGCGATCTATCGGCCATAGTCCAAAACTAACCTGTTTTATTTAATACCTGACCTGATACAACAGGTCACATATACCAAGGGATCAGTCAAATATATCTACAAAGGCACACTAATGATTTAAATTAGCATAAAGCCCATATCATCAAGCATTCAGGAATTGTATATTCTAATAGACATAGACACTGGTTGGCAATACAGTATTTGAGCTCAATCTAATTAAATCTCTTTGTCTGTCTCAGTTCCCTCTTTTCTCTTTCTCTCCCTCTGGCTTAATGGTCTCTTGCAAGAGTACTTCCATCCATCGCTCTGACAACACTGTCTGGCATGAAGCATAAAGACAGACAACTGAAGAAGCACACAGGATTCCCCAGACTCTGAATTAGTGCGTTTCTATAGATAAACTCACTTCTTCCTGACAAACAGTGAAAGCTTTTAGTCAGTGCTTGAGTTAAGGGAGAAGAAGAGAGGATATCGGTCCCTTAGCAAAAGCCCCCAAACAAAAATCTTGTAAAACTTTCATCCTCTTTTCAAGTTTTGTCACATGATATCACTTGCTGCTAACTTCTGAGGTTAAAACTACAGTCTACTGTAGCAGGTTCATGAGGGGGTTTCCGGCCACAAGTCTAGGCTTATTCTTTGCCCCATTCAAGACATCCAGCTGAGGAGAACTTTCTTCTACTCCTAAAAGGAGCATACAGGAAAGACTTAGTACTGTATATTAGGAAATTGGAAAAATCCATTGTATTTGAAAAGATCACCCATTTAACCAGTGTTTTATTGTTTACCACAAGGTGTTCCAAAACGTTCCACACATAGTGGAAATTGACCTTTGTATAGCAAAATGTACCGATTTAAATCATCCTCAAAATGTATGCAATTCCTTTGTACACAGATTTCTGTCCCACTCATGATGAACTTGTGATAACACATGGTGTCATGGTTTCCGAATGTGATCCATTCTGGTTCAGACATTATTTCAATGCATTCTTCTTTTGTCAAAGACATTCTTAATAGGCGGGTTTCCTCCGGCTATTCCAGTTTCCTCCCACTGTCCAAGACATGCAGGTTAGGATGATTGGCATTTCCTAATTGCCTCTAATGTGTGTGAGTGAATGTCTGAGTGTGTTCGTGCTCTGTGATGGACTGGCACCGTGTCCAGGCCTAGTGCCCCAAGTCCCCATGGTATATGCTTCAGGCCTGCTGTGACTCTGAACCGGATAAGCGGTATAGAGAATGAGTGAGAGCGATATAGAGTGTTAATTTCCCCTATGTATGGAGACTATTGGGACACCCTGTATTATGTTTTCTTTTTAAAAGTCTTTTCTCCATTTAATGAACATTGCATAAGATAACCCAGCATTCGTCAGGATAAGATTTACTCCTTAAATAATATATCCCGACCTGGAACTGAATCTATTTTAAAAGTATTTTCAAAATGGCAAGTCTAACATTTGGACAGGCTTTTTTCCACACATACTGTGCAGTATGTGGACTATGCCTGACAAGATCTTTTATAACGTATTAAACACTGTTTATACATTTAATAACAATTGGAAGCAGCACTTTGGAAGGTTTTCCAATCCAAACCCTGTGTAGAACCTAAAATAGGCATACTAATCAGTCAAGGCAATTCATAATGGCACAGAGAAAAAAATTCCTTAGCTGGGTTTCAGGATTTAGGATGGACTATCCAAACACACAGAGTGCTCCGCACTCAGCTGCCAAAACACAGTCAGACCCGCGTGGCTAATGTGATAAATATGATCGCTGGCCTCCCAAGCTGTCTGACCTCACACACACATAGCTGCAAAACACACTCAGCTCAGCTTCACTCAGCTAAGATTGACCTTGTGTCCATATGCACATGCATATAAACAGACACTCATACATGTATTAAATACCTCTCAGGTCAACATCAGACAAGGGCGGAATAAAAGCAAATCATGAATCCTGTTTATAAATGAGCATACAGTGGCTTGCAAAAGTATTCAGCCCCCTTGAACGTTTCCACATTTTGTCACATTACAGCCACAAACATGAATCAATTTTATTGGAATTCCACATGAAAGACCAATACAAAGTGGTGTACACGTGAGAAGTGGAACGAAAATCATACATGATTCCAAACATTTTTTACAAATAAATAACTGCAAAGTGGGGTGTGCGTAATTATTCAGCCCCCTTTGGTCTGAGTGCAGTCAGTTGCCCATAGACATTTGCTACTAAGAATCAGACATTTGCTACTAAGCTAACTTGTATTTTTTTAAAGGGTTATTGAGCTTGTCTTTTCTTATTAATAGTAGGCTAGTACAATAAAACCAGTATCCAGGCTTGCTAGCATGTTCTAGCATGTTCTAGCATGTTTTCCCACTCTCATATTAATGGCTATTATATACAATTCATAAGAGGAGACAGAAAAATGTGGGAAAAGAATTATGGTTGAATTCGGTGCAACTATTACTGTAACAAATAGTATAATTTAACACAGCCATAAAAACATTATTGAAATCATATATCATACATATCCTGTATCATCATACATCATACTTTGTTCGTATAATGCTGTACTGTTTTGCTGGTATCTTCTTTCATTCATATTCTATACCACCTATTCTGTGTACAGGGTCGCGAGGACCTGGAACCTTTCCCAGGAGACTTAGGGCATGAGGCAGACTACAGGCAATTTTGGAAACACCAGTTAACCTTATCTGCATGTCTTTGGACTGTGGAAGGAAATTAAAGTACCCGGAGGAAATCCACCAAGCACGAAGAGAACATGCAAACTCCACACCAGGACCCCAGGCAGAAATCGAATTCCTGACCCTGGAGGTGCAAGGCGACAGTGCTACCACTATACCACCATGCCACCTGGTATCTTAATATCAATTTTAATATCATGTAAAAAATAATGTGTAAAAAACTCATCTAAACATATATATAGTATGATGATGTGGATGATGTCATTATGATGCTCATTAAGTTCTCCAACTATAACAATGAGCTATGAATCTGACCTGATGCTTAAGTTTAAGTATTTTTGCCTAGTGTGTCAATGTGATCAATATTAAAAAATGGTTTCTTCAAAGAAACGAAGAGCTCCTCTGTAGGCGAGAGAGTTTGACTGAGTGAAAACAATTTGCAAAAAAACCTTCTGTTCAATAATATGGCACTAATATGACACCATATGATTCGACATGTTAACAAGCAGTGCTACCCTGCAGGGCTGTAGGAAGGGGGTTTGTACCGGAGTACCAGTTGCCTGCGTTTAATACTGTATTATGAGAAACCTTCCTGTCTGTTTGTTTCATATCACTAAGTGCACTTGATTGGAAATTGTAGAATCATCAGTGTTATAAGCTTTTATTATATTGCCCCTCTTGAAAACCTATTGTGCCCACCTACACACCCTGACCCTGTACAACTGCCACTTCCTACATACTGTATGGCGCTTCCTACATATCTATCTGTTCATCCAAATATTCACAACTTTAGTAAACACTGGAGTGTTTGCTTCTTATAGAGATGTTTGTGGAACTCTATTAAAGAATATTCCAAAATAATTTAGTTGTGTCTGTTTTCCAAAATTTGAACAAACTCTCAGGCTAATTTAAACCACCATTTAAACAACTAACCAGGCACTTACTAAGAATTGATCCTGGAAGTCTTTGATTCTTCTGCTCATGAGTTTCAAATGTGACCTCACATGAAAGCAAAACTTTCAACTCATTCATCTTCTTCAGTGGCATTCTTTAGGATGCATACCTCTATTCTCAAACCAGGCAAGCCTTACAACAAATAGTGCACCTCCTATTTATATCTTTACAACACATTATCTGGTCCGAATAACATATTCATATTCAGTTACATTCCTGATGTGTAGTTTGGAAAATTCTCACAGTTGTGTTTAAACAGCCTGTGTTGTGAAGCAGTTCTTCTGGCCAGCTGCAGTTTAGTCCACATCTGGCCCTTGGTTTTTGCATCTGTTCCTCAAGCTGCAAATTCTCTTGGAGAGAAATGTCTCTCCTAGTTAGTGACGAGATCTGGCAGTGAGGACCTGTTTTTTTTTTTTTTTTTTTTGCAGAACTTTGTTGAAGTGCCAGTTGAACCGATCTCAGTCCATTCTTTCAAATGCCATTAGTGCAATGACACAGGCGCCATGCGCAGCTCCAGATAATGGAGGGAAGAGCTTGCATGTCCTCTCAGTCACCCACGCAGAGCCACAGGCGGTCGTTTAGGTTCAAGTGGAAAGAGTTCAGATGGGTCTTAGGTCAAACATAGACAGACATTAATGATACCCTCCTATTGAGGAAATCTACAGTGATTCTCTCTGCTATGTCAAAGAGAATCGTGCTGTTTACAAGCCTGGTTTCATTTCCACACACTTTCCATTACTGACTGACTCATTCCATTTGAGTTCCTGTTGTATATGATCTGCCACTTTCTCATACTTTTTCCCCATCCTCTGTTCCCTTCTCTTCAATTTGCCACTTTTCCTAACTGTCAGCACTCTTATTCTCTCATGGTCTCATTTTCCACATCATGCCACCATTCAATCAAGTCTCCGTTCCACCTTTTTCTCTACATCGCTCCCGTTGTTGGGCAGCGGGATAGCGACGTGTTTCGCTGTCACCCAGGGTTAGCCGGAAAATGAGCTAGTGAGATATGACAGACAGTTTGAAAGCTTTCTATTCCAGGAATATATCTACATGCTGACTGCTCTTTCTTCCATCTCTCAGTCAAACCAGGTGTCTTTTTTGATGCTGCTATTAATTTGGACGTCTGTCAGCATTGAGGTGTGTTCTTTAAAATTTCTCCCACACAGGAGAAATAAAGTTCTGTAATGTTTGCATTAATATTATAGTGCCTTTCAGCTCGTATTTGAATACAGCTTTGCCTTCTAAAACCTGGAGGCGATCTCTACAACAATTAGGTACACCAAGACCAAGAGCCAACGTTAATCACAATGCTTGAGGTAAAATGTTCTCTTTAAAATGTTCAGAAATAATTGGATAGAGAGCAAATCTGTGTTTTCATTGAAAGTTTTGTTTTCAGAGCTACAGTAGAAACGAGTCCAGCCTGGGAGTAAGAGGAGAGTCTTAATCAATTAGTTTTCTCTACTTTGAATTGCTGGCTCTCTGGGTCAAAGGGTTCCAAGGGAAACATTTTTCAGCTGGTTGTGCTACGCTTTTTTTGGACGTGTAACCCAGCTTCCCCGTAGCTTAGAGAGGGAAACACAAACACACTTTCTGGAAGGAAGGTCTTCACCTTGGTGAACCTTGGGTTTCTCTCACCAGAGAGGAATTAGGTCTGATTAATCAGTTTCCGTTTCAAGATCTATTTCTTTGTTCTTATATATGTAAAAACAAGTTAATTATATTGTATGACTACATCCTGAGTGTGTTTTGTGTGTACAGTGTATTCTAGAGTTTATTATCCTAAACAAAATTAAAAGGAGTTTGATCTACATTATAGATTTCCATATGGTGAATGATCTGTAATATAGCATAAACTCTTGGTTTCTTAAGGAATCTTTGGAGAATCTTTATGAAGGGGCACAATTTTTTTAAAGAAACAATTTTCAACAATTTTCTGCAAAGGACATGTATCCAAAATTGCAAAAGAAGTTGATTCAGTGTAATATAGAAGATAATTAGTGTGCTGTGTGTGTGTGTGTGTGTGTGTGTGTGTGTTTTTTATAGTTATTTTACACATTGCATAATGTAACATTACAAATGGTTTGATCACTTAAACAGTATTAACTTAAAAAAAAATTAAAGGTTAAATAAAGAAATAAAAAATAAGAACATTGCTTTACCAGTGTAACCTGGTGAGTTGTCCTCATCATGGACAGAAGGTGGAGCGGATGTAGGTGCTTCATGTGGCCCATTCTGCGTCCTGATATCTGTCCGAGAAGAACATAAAGGAGATTTTTTTAAAGAAGTTGCAATTGTTGCACTGTGTGGCATCATATGTATGGAAAGGCTTATTTCTGTTTTTCCCCTTTACACAGTGCTTTACAATATGTGCAGCACATAGGCAGTAAAATAATATTTCATAAAATGTTACTGCACAACATTCCTGAAAAACAAATCATGGATAAATAGAACCTATTTTTGCCAATCTATCTTTGTTTTGTAGTTATAATTTAGTTTTTTCCTGCGTGTCTAATTACAAATAATTAGAAATAATAAACAAATGATATTGCTAAACCATACTATTTACAACAAACTTCATACTGATTTAATGATACAAAAAATGTGCAGAGCAGGGATTTGCCCATCCAGCCATGAAAGCATTAAAAAAACATTTCCTGAGATTTCCTGGAATATAAAATGCTGATGTTAGGCAAAGATGTCCATTGTAGACCATGTCTTCATGCTTTGTGCACAGAGGCATTGTCATACTTTAACACGATTGTGTTGTAATGTAACAGCATACACAGTCATTTTGAGCTTCCACCTTTATTACAACACGTTGAGGAAGCCGACATTGTCCGGACAGTCAGATTCACATATTTTTAGCTGTATAGTAAATCACAGCCAAAGGAAACTTAACTCATGGCTCAAAGGAGCTCGCCTAGTGGCCTCAATACAATTCTTGACTGATACTATCTAAATTGAAACTCAGTCTGGCTTTAGATCAGGTCATAGTTCCATAACTGCCTGTTAGTAATAAATGATGTTATCAATGCCTTGGACTGAAAACAGCATTGTGCTTCAGTATTTGTTGATCTGTACAAGGCATTTGATCCTGTCGACCATGAGCTGCTGCTGGGTTACGCTCGGGTACATCAGCATGAGTGGCAAGGCTACAGTATAGAGTGGTAAAGGAACTTGCTTTCTGATAAGCCACTGTGTATATACAGAAGTTTCATATGAATCTCTAAGACAGTCCTCCTGTCTTTATTTTATATATATATTTTATTATATAAGGGGAAGGGTTGCCCTGCGATGGATTGGCACCCTGTCCAGGGTGTACCCCGCCTAGTGCCCGAAGTCTCCTGGGATAGGCTCCAGGTCCCCCGCGACCCTGAACACAGGATTAAGCGGTATAGAAGATGAATGAATGAAAAGGGGAAGGGTAACAACTAAAGTACATATTTATGAAAATGATACAATAGTCTTTTCACAGCTGAAGAGCCAATCATGAGCTCCACACCGTCTGTCATCAATAACAGGCTTTGGTGTATGCTTTAAAGCTGATCCTTAATGCACAGAATGCAAATTTATACTCATTTCCAAAGTCTCAAATATTTTCAGCATCTATACACCTCAAGTGAAGGGATTTCAAGTGGAAAGGTTCTTGGGCATCTGGTTGGATTATGGGCTTTCTTATGCATGTGTATAATGAGCTTCTAACAATGAACCTACAGGTTAGTTAGCATTTTTCCTTTTAAGATAATTTGTTTAGTATTTGGGAAAATGCTTGTATGGGCTACATTCCTAAGTGTTCTAGATCATTCTTCTGGAACATTCTTTACATGCATGCTGCCTTCTTTACACTTTGCTTTCTAAACTGCACTTTATATTCCAGTACACATTGCAGTATATTCCAGTATTCCAGCTCATGATATGTTTTTTTCTGCCTTCTTTAAGTCTTTAAGCCATTGACAGAAGAATCCAATTGCTTTTTCGTTAAATAAAACAAACAAACAAACAAACAAACAAATTAATAAATGTGTGGGCACACATTAATTAAAAAAATAACCATACCAGTTTGCTATTCAATAGACACGTTTATACTAAAAGTGACCTTAAAAAGAATAAGCTGATTAAATATCAGGATTTACAAAGAACTGCATAATTTTTTGGATATACATTAAAGTTGCAGACCAGTTTAAGACACAAATACATCATGTATATCATTAAATGGTATATAATACCTTTGAAAAAAAAAGGACATTCCAAATTATGCCTCCATAAAATGATCAGAAATGAACTCGGCATGGCAGTGTTATTGATCTGCACTATGGATAATGTGAACATTACAAAAATAAAGCACTACAAAAAAACGCTTGCATGTTTCCTCCTTCTAAGTTGCACATGACTGATGTACAGTAAGGTACACAGGTATTCATAACATGCCCATTCCACACACACTGCTTGCAGAATTGCAAATACAGTAATACTGTAGGTATGGGAATCCACATAAAGCACCTAAAATTTATTATGACGATACGTACAGTAGAAGCTGATTAGATTTTGTTAGTATCACAATTTTATAAATATCTCAATTCGATATTAATTGTTTTTTAGATTTGTTACTATTATAAACAAACTTATCAAATAATTTTCTCCTACCACACAGGATGCTGTGCTGCCTGCCAGTGTGCCAGTACTTTAGAGTGTGCCACGTGTAATTATAGAACAACAACAACACTTTTTATGAGCTCAAATGCAAAAATAAAATAATAACAAAAAATTGGGTTGGAGTCAGTGTTAGTGTCACAAAAATCACGATGCATAACTGAATCAATATTTTTTCTATCCCTACAAAATTGTATCTGTTATTTTGGATATTAATAAAGCAGAGTCTATAAAATCATACAATTAATTGATTCAAAGTTACATCAATTATTAGAAAATATAAAACCATATAAGACAGGACAGGAAATCAATGAATGAACGAACGAATGAACAAAGAATTTAATCTATTTTTGTAGTTTGAAAATACAATATTCTCCATTATGCTATAAGACACAAGCAAGGAGGACTTGCCAATGTGGTGAACACTCAGATCCTGCCAACATATTCTACCATCATAATAACTATAATCAGTGTTACTATTACTTGTAAACCCAACCATCGGTCATTATTTGTGGTTTGCAGTGACCATGTGGGTTACATTTGGTTTATGCCCTTGATTTAAGGGTTCTTCCAGTTTTCTTTCCATTTCTACTTACTTAGGCATTACAGGTATGTAAATCCGTATCCACTGGCATTTTATGCATGGCTCGGTGGAACAGTATTCCGTTGCCTTACAGGGCTTGGGATAAACATTAATCTAACATTTTGGTCTGAATTCGGACAGGACTATGCAGGAAATTGTAGGGTTTAAGGCCTGCATGTTGGATTAAATTCATTTTGATTTATTGTGTGCTATAAAGACAAGTCAAGACAGTAATCACGGGTAAGCTGTGTGTATCCATAGTGCTGATTCATAAACAAGGGGAAAAAACTAAAGATGCTTTGACAGTTACTTTTTAGGAATTTTAAACCACAAACTCGAAAAGGATGACTTTTTGGGATTTCGGCTTTACTGAGCTTAATAAAGGAAATCTGTTAAACTGTAGTGTGTTTCGGGTCTGAAGAGATTAACTCAGATGGTCAAATATGCTACTGCGACCTCAAAATTGTGTCTGTGCTTGAGAACACTGTAGACGTCTGTTCTACGGTTCTCTTTACGGCAATTAGTTCGCTGTGTGGTAAAAAGGCAAGGATTCCAGACTGAACTGTGGTCAAGCTTCTAGCTACGATCTGTCCACTTGGCTACTGTTACCGCTGTCACTGGCAGCCTGTACAGCACCCAAAGACAACCAAAGAGAATCAGCAGATCCATTCTTCTGTGTCATTTAATATCACAGTGAGTGGGGGAATTCTGTTGCAGTGTTAAATGAAGTGGTGCTGACAGACAGATGGTTTAGCTCCAGTGTGTAATCCTCCCCACCTGTCACCTGTCTCTTTAGTTCCCCTCTGACTCACACACTCTCTCTCTCTCTCTCTCTCTCTCTCTCTCTCTCTCTCATCTCTTAGAGTAAAGTCAGCTCAGCTTTGAGCTCTTAATAAATCATAACTTTGCACCTGTAAATAGAGGAGCAATTAGTACAAGATGGTTAAAGGAACGGTGCACCTGGAGTTATATATGTACAAGTATTTAAGTAAAAGGTTTCTTCGCAGTGCTAGCTGGGAACTACAGTGGATTTCTTTTTACATCTTACAGCAAATCCAACTTTTAGACTCTGAGTCTTTGCATTGCAATTTCAAATGACAAAATTCTATTTGCTTGCACAGTAATACCCAAAATAACCTTTTTTTATTTACTAATATTTTTGTCATCACTAACTCATCGTCTATATTGCTTTATCCTGTATTCAGGAACGCAGGAGGCCTAAAGCCTATACCAGGAGACTTACTGTAGGGCACAAAGGGTGCCAATCCATCGCAGGACACACACATGGACTCACACACCACGGGAAACTTGGAAATCTGCAGGTCTTTGGACTGTTGGAGGAAACCAGAATACCCGGAGGAAACCCACCAAGCATGGGGGGAACATGCAAACTCCATGCACACACGTACCCTGGAGGTGCAAGGCGACAGTGCTAACCACTACAGTACACAATCCTTTTTAGCATATATTTACTAAGTCAATATTTAGCCTGTCTTAGACGAATTTTAAAAAATTTATTATATCAGGATGGCACATTGATGTACGTACTAATGGTTAGCATTGTCGACTTGCACCTCCAGGTTCAAGGTTCAATTCCCACCTCGGGTATGTGTGTTTCGAGTGCTTCCGTTTCCTCCCACAGTCCAAAAACATGCAGATTAAGCTAACTGATGTTCCAAAAATTGCCTGTAGTGTGGCCTTGTGCCTTGTGCCTTGTGCCCTACAGTAAGTCTCCTGGGATAGGCTCCAGGCCCCCAGCTACCCTGTATAGAGGATAAAGCAGTATAGACGATGAGTGAGTGAGTGAGTGAGTAGTTCCTCAGATGGGGCTCTGAAAATTGTAGTAGAGAACCCTGACTAATACATTAGTCCAAAATCTGGCAGTAGATTTTTTAATATTTGTTGATTTCTGGTAATTGTGAAGGTCATACAGTGGGTGCACAAGCAGTATGTGACTTCTACCGTCACTGCCTATGGCGATAGCATTTGGGTTTGTGCGTTTGCTGGCTTTTACCGCTGAGTGGCGCTATATAACTATAGACTGACGCCTCAGGCATCAGTTCGTTCTCTCCAGGCTTAATGAGGCGCAGGTCGTCCACAGCTGCACGTCGTTGCAGATAAAATAAAGTGAAACATTGTAATTAAATGAATTCATAATCACAGTAGCAACATTACAGTACAAATTTATAATTAAAATTAAATTCAGTATTTTTAGGATCGAATTTAAGCAACGTAAACATTAACACACTCAGCCTTTAGATTTTATTATGTGTAATTAGAAAAGCTACGCTTGTAGGGTCTTGTGTCATCTTATATTTTGTGTTCTTTAAATTTGTAGCCTTTATGAGACTCTACTTTAATTTAGGTGCACTCACAATGACGAGAAAAACTTGTCATGATTTTCTTAAATAAAGAAAGTAAACGGGGTTCTGTATTGTTTTTGGTGAAGTTGAGCGCGTCAGGAAATGAACCCAAACTCTGTGTATACTCGCCTCACAGACGTGAAAAATATATACTTATAGAAAGCGACATATCTGCTTTTATATAAACTAATGAAAAAAAATTATTAGATTATATAATTCGTATGAAAAATGAATTATAAGCGCGCTCACTGCTGCGGAGACGACGAGATGACATGATCACCATCAGCACAGCCGAAACCAAAGGAATCACTAATTTATGAATGAATTATTAAAATGGTCAGAGTGAGTTTCCTGGCTGTTTTAACAAATATTTGAAGTAGATAACAGTAGCCCACATTTATAAAAGCATTTTTATTTAGACTATAAAAAATAATCCTGCATTTATTTTTTGGTGTGCCCGCTGCCACAGTTTTTATATGGCTCTTTATCGGAGTAAATTCAGTAACAAACCTGTAACTTTCCATTTTAAACAGGTACATCTGTATGAATAAATAGTTTAAATGTGATCAGTGATTTATGTAAACGACTCAGTTTAGATGTACTGTAAGTAAATGCTCATTGTTGCGCTGTTTGGGGGAGGGACGCGCTAATGATGATTTTATCTGCTGTGTGGAGGCTAGCCCGTGAGAGGTTGCGCGTGCGGTCCACTACACAGCAAAAATATGTTAGTATATCATGACTAGGGCTGCAACAACTAATCGATAAAATCGATAATTATCGATAATGAAATTTGTTGTCAACGAATGCCGTTATCGATTAGTTGGGCTGCTCACGTTACTGAGAAGCGCGACCACAAGATGCACAAATACACAAAGATACACAAAGATACACAGTCGCTCACGCAATGGCGGTTACAGAAGTGTTTGCAGGAAAAAGTGTGCGCGCCCCAAGTCCTCCAAGGTATGGGAGCAGTTTACATTAAACACCTCTAGTCGCGCGTTAAAATCGAGCGTTTTTTATTCGGGCGTTCGTCGTGTCCGGTCAGTGAGAGTGTTCACACGGGCTTTGGTGACGTGTGTTTGTCCGGCTGCGTGGTCATACTGTACGGTGTCAAAAAAAACATTGCATGCAGCTTTTTCTTGGCGCTCAAATCCCAACGAACACACGGAAAACACTTCTATTGCGTTTTCTTCACGTTCATTTTACACTTCGGAGGACCAGATATATCCCATCATCCTACATGCTATACACAGGGAAATGCGGAAAAAGGGCAGAATAAACAGAGTGAACCCAGTAGCTGCTTTTTTTTGTTCTCTCCCTACGTCGCCGTATTACGAGAATGTCTAGTATAGCAAAATGGTCTATACATATTTTTTTTTTCTTTGTTTGTTGGTTTTGTTTTTTAATTGAGACAACAAAAAAAGGATAAAATACGCGAGAGGATTAATGTATAAACCGTGAAAAGGATGTAGAAAGAGACACTTCAATAATATCATAATCTAGAAGTCTATTCTTCTTATTATTAAGTTGAATTAATTTAAGAGAATTTAAAAGTCAGGTCATTCTTAACAACTGAATATGTCAGTGTATTTTTTTAACTATATATATATATATATATATATATATATATATATATATATATATATATACACGCTTACTCCATTAAAGTATAATAATTTAATATAAAGTATTAAATTACTCCAGTAAAGTATAGATACCCAAAATTTTTACTTAAGTAAGGTAACGAAGTATTTGTACTTCGTTACTTGACACCTCTGCCCAGGAGACTTCGGGCACTAGGCGGGGTACACCCTGGACAGGGTGCCAGTCCATCGCAGGGCACACACACATACACACACTCACACACCCAATCACACACTACGGGCAATTTTAGGAACGCCAATTAGCCTAACCTGCATATCTTTGGACTGTGGGAGGAAACCGGAGTACCCGGAGGAAACCCACCAAGCACGGGGAGAACATGCAAACTCCATGCACACAATCGAACCCAGACCCTGGAGGTGCAAGGCGACAGTGCTAACCACTACACCACCGTGCCGCAGTCAGAATATTTATCAAACATAAAGAGAGGCGACATATACTTGCTGATTAAACACTGCATTTTTTAAAGTGAAAGCGTGCGATGTGAGCAGCTTTAATTATTGATAATTAAATCATTATTAAATGGTGGACATAAACAGCAAAAAGAATAATATTATTCTTTTGATTATTATTATCATGTTCTTTTGCTGTTTGAGCGTCTGTGGATTCCAAAATTGACATTTTTACCGTTTTTTAATCACTGGAATGGAAGAGATAGAAAGTTTCCTTATCATAACGTGCCTTGTATTGTTTTTAATCGCTCGATACACAACCCATCATTTTTAATGCTATTTTACAAAGGGTAAATACACATGGAATAATTTTATTTGGTTTGATAATATATAAATTAAATCTAAAATTAAAACATTGTAGAGTAATTAAAAACAGTGTAGAGTGATTAATAACAATACATGTTATGGTAAGAAAAATCTCATTCCAGGGATTACAAACTGTAACAATGTCAATTTTAGAATTCAGAAGATTTTAAATTTACACAAATTTAAGAAGAGGCCTGAAGCAAGATCCAAGATCCTCCCCAGTTTGCTGAAACCATGAACAGTGGTGATTTTAGTTTCTCCGAGTGTATAGGTGAGAACAGCTAATTGGGGAGGGTGTATTATTTGCATTTGAATGTGTCTGACATTGCAAAGCACACACAGTAACACATATGCTTTATACGTATGACTTTATAATGATTACACCCTTCATGCCATGTGGATGCAGAAAGAGGAATCACGGTCCGACTCCAATTAGGATAGTAATGCTTATTGATACAATAAGATTATCCAAATTAATAACTGTATTCTCTTTATTGAGTTACGGTGACTCTTACCTCAAAACAATGCCACCACAATGTAAGCAAATTTCTTCTACTGATTATTGTACTGTTTTACACAATGGAAATATCCAGGTACTGTTTGAGCATTCATCAGAATAATGTTTATTGCCTTGTCCATACTTTTCAATAAGGGGTTTGCTGAGAGAGGAGCAATGACTTGAAACATATACTGTATATTGTAGAAGCAAGCAGGTAGACCATACCTCCACTTCCTTCTTTACCTTTATGCTCTTTTTTTTTTTACCCATTACCCTTTCTTGGAACTAAAAGCCCCAAACCTCTTCCAGCATGACACTGCCCCTGTGCACAATGAGAGCTTTATGAAGATTTATGAAGAGCTCAATAAAGTCATGTGTTGCCAGCTTTATAAAGTCATGGATGTGGAAGATCTCACAAGCCCTGACTTTAAACACCTAAACACCTTTATAATGAATTTAAACACTGACTGCAATTAAGTCTCCTTAAATTAAAAATTTTGAATGGGATGTTCAACAAACACATACTGTATGGTTGTGATGGCAAGCTGTCCACAAATGTTTGGTATATAGTGAACACTTAATGGTATGACATCCAAAGTAATTTTGTATGCTTGTATGCTTTCTGATCAACTCCTATGATTTCTGTTCACCTAATTAAGTTGTTTGATCAACCAACACATAGTCTGTCTGATCAAACTGCATTCTGCCCTAACAAATTCTCCTAAAATTCTTTGCAGTCTGATCAACGAATATGTTGCATGCTTTTCCCCCTTGTCACTGTATTAATCTGTAACCTTAAAAAAAAAAAGGTTTATTGAGTGTATAATTGTCCAAGGTCTGGGGTTGAAGCAAAAA
This sequence comes from Channallabes apus, assembly GCA_030522415.1. Lineage (NCBI taxonomy): Eukaryota > Metazoa > Chordata > Actinopteri > Siluriformes > Clariidae > Channallabes > Channallabes apus. Next base: position 13,913,945 of record CM060120.1, read on the forward strand.
GCAGTTAATAAGCTGGTTAACACTTAACATAACATGCTATCAAAACTATTAAAACAGCTACACTTTCTCTCTGACTTGCTTTTGCCTGTCTTTCTTACTAGCAGAACCGTATCACTTCAACCTTGGGTCGTTATTAAATGAAAACGCAATTATTGCAATTATTATAATGACTTTAATTGCAATATTTCTCTGATTTCTCTGATATACTGTATATAATATAGTATGGATGGGAATCACAAATGCCTGCATATGTTTTAATAGTTTAAAGCACACAACCTGTAGAATTATACAGGAACTGCAACACTTTACCAACATATATACAGTAAATGCCCAAACGAGTTCCGTTCCAGGAGCAGGTTTGTAAGTCCGATTCGTTCGTAAGTCCGAAAGAGTCTTATACACATTTAACACAAATAAACAATGTACTGTATAGCGTACAAGTTTTGGTTCCAGAGATTGCGCCTCCAAATCTCGAGATGGATCCCAGTCACGGCGCCTGGCCAGCTGACCTCATTTAAAGGGAACCCAGGAAGACATCCGGGGGAGTATAAGGCTACATGGTGCTTACTGAATGCTTGAACAGATGCCATTTTGTCTCCAGCTGTCCAGCTGTACTGGACTGTGAATTCTGTCTTGCTGAGGATTTTCTGAAATGATGATTATTAACCATCAGGACACCTTTACAGGACAGTCATTTTCTATCATCGTGCTTGTGAATTGATTCATTGAAACCAGTGAGGCTGGTTTGTCCCACACACACACACATACAATATATATTTGGACATTTTTTACATTCACTTACACACTGAAAATATTGTATATAATTGTAAATATTGGTATCTGGTGCACTGCAGTGTCTATTTTTTGTACAATATATGTGAGCTACTGTACTTCCGCAATTTATTCGCAACTATGAATGTTTGTAGATCCTCCGAAATTTGCATAAAGTAAAGGACTAACTGTAAATAAAAAATTTCTTGGGCTTCAGGTCTCCTGTGAGGCGTATAGAGAATGAGTGAGTGAGTTCTTACTTATGCCTTAATGGTGTGCTGAAAAACATCAGACCAGTCCAGGTGATTTCTAAGGAATTAGTCTGCTCAATATGGAATTTGAGCTCAATATGGTGATTTATACATTGACAAAGAATCATGATACGTACAGTACCTGAATAGATTTTTTCCCTACCTCTGTCATATGTATATACAGTAAGTATATAGTCCTCAGTATATTTATTGTAGTGTAGTTTAATGAATTGTGCTCTGAAACATTGCATTTCATACATTGCCCCTATCGTTCCCAGATTTTTACAATATGTCATCCTTCATTCGCAAAGTGTAGACTATACAATAAAATCATGCATTATATTTCTCTGTGCATGTTTGTATTAAAGCAGTAAAACAGTTTTACACATTGCTTGTATCATTCACTGTATCATTCATGTAATATACAGCATGAACTATGCACATTTGCAACATTTGCACATGCAACATCGCACATTTTCATTGCTTCTTTAAAATATAATTATATAATGAATTAAGAGAACTCCACCAAGTTTGCCTGTATAATGCCGGTCTGTGTGCCAGAAGTCAGAAATAGCTGCAGTTGCAAATGTGCTTTTATCTATAAAAACAAAACATGAGGCAAAAACCGTACTCAATCCAGCCAAGAGGTCAGGCAATTTGCAAACCAGAGCAAAACCCATAAATAAATACAAAAATTCAGAGATGAATAAACAGGTTAAAATGCACTTGGGCATATGTGGTAAACAAAAGCTTAGAACTTCAAATGAATTTGCACCACTGTGCAATACTACAGTACAACACTAGTAAATGCATGAATGTCCAGAGTCTATAAAGTGTGTGTGAGTGATAAACATGTGTCATACGAATGTGACATGACTGTGTGTCTTTTGGGATTTGCAGTCCATTGTAGCCATGCTTGTGGGCGCAGGGCACTCTGGCTAACAGGTCAACATCAGTTCTAGTGTAGTTATGACACATTGTCACTCTAGCAGTTAAACTACATCTACCGGCATACTGTTACATTAAGGACTAATTCCTTAGAAATCACCTGGACTGGGCTGATGTTTTTCAGCACACCATTAAGGCATAAGTAAAGGCACTCACTCATTCTCTATACGCCTCACAGGAGACCTGAAGCCCATCCTAGGGGATATCCATCGCAGAAATAAGAAAACATTAAATATTAATCGACAAAAAGTATTTTAGCCCTTTTATTGTAGAATTGGTAGCATGTCTTTAAACAATAATAACTTCTAATAAAATTGAATTTGCACATTACTACAAAACAATTTTCCATTCAGTTCAATTTAATATTTCTGCCTTTTTAAGTCATAACATAAAATATTAATCTCTAAGATGGTTACTTTGTGTATACACATCCTATACAGTATTTTTGCACTTATTCTTGAAACCATTATGTTGTTCATTTACTCATACGTTAATGGAAAGTTGTAATATTCTATAACAAAGCTAACTAATTTTCACAAAGCTTCAGACATTCCCCTGTGAAAAATACTTTATGTGCTCCAACTTTGAAATCAGTATTCTTTGTTACTGGAAGCTAATACAGCTGATACAGCAAAGCAGCCCCAAAGCATGACTATCCCTCCATCATGTCCTCGAAGGATTTGTTTTGATCAAATGGCATGCAGTGATCGTTGTAAAGATAGACTGTCAAGAACCAGACTTTGACTGCCTTTTTAATAAGACAGAGTCTGCCTTTAATTACATCCTGGAGAAGTTACTTATATTATGAATTGGATAAGGTTCAGATGTATTAGGAGTAATTCATGCAGCATTTCAGGTAATTTCAAAGAGTACAAACTTTCCGTCGCCCCCACCACAACTGTAACTGAATGTGGGGTGGATAAGGAGGGAACTATAGAGCAGGGTAGATGAGATAAGGCTGGGTAAGGTAAACATGCATTTACAGTCCTTTAATCATTGGACAAAGTGTTGGCGTCCACTACCATATTATATTTTGGATCATAGATAGGATTCTATTCCAACCTCAAAAGGCTCTGGATCCACCATGACATAGAATCATTATTGGAAGTGAATGAGGGTAATAATATTTTAAATGAGCATCACATTCTTGGTTCCATATAAAACAGTAGTTGTGCAATATACAGTATAACGAAAAATCATTGGCTATCACTGAGGCGATCATCACGAAACATTTGTTACTTCCTAGCTGATTTGGTTCATCAAACTGGTGAAGACTCTCTCTATGGGCACTTATGAACCTGCCATGAAATCCTTGATGACATCAATTAACCTATAATAGATGATGATCCATGATGTATTCTTACCTTACACTTAGTGCTCTTTGTATACACTCTGGATGTGTCACTTACCAGGATGAAGCAGTTACTATGAATGAATACATCAATGAATGACATCCTATACTGGATAGGCATAAGTGGCTTAACTACCTGTAAAATCTTTTAGGAAAGAAATCGCTGTAGCCAGAAATCCAAAATCAAAACAGATTTGGAAATAGTTTTTTTAAGCTACTGTATCCACAATTAAATCCATTGTTGTATCATTTTATATTCCGTCCAAATGTAGTACCCTTTTTAGCATTCTCTCCGTGATCTCAACACGCCACAGCTTTTGAGAAAAAAAAAAAGAAAGAAAAAAGATTGATTATCTAGTTGGCCATACTTTTCCACCAGCAGGAGTTCTATGGTAGCACATGGCATGACTACAGTACCTCTCTCTCTACACCAGATTGCACTACAAACTGACTGATTCTGACAAATCTGAAACAAGGATGACATTTGACTGTCAGCACCTGTTGATATTCCGAACAACAGATGATTGATAACCCACTTGTCAGGATGTGACATATAACACAATGTATGAATCTGATGCCTGCAACCTTCTCAAAGCTCTACAGACAAATGAAATTTGTTGTAGCCTTTTTGTGAATATTGACAGATAGACACAACAACGCTATACCACTCTATTCCGAAAAGGCCACAATATGTCTGGACTCGTGAAATATGATAATCACAGGTTTCAAAAGAACAGGAATCGGGTCCGACCGTCAACAGTCATAACTCAACCTGAACCCACCTGCCCGGTGATAAATGCTTAACAGATAGGGAACTGTCATGGGATGCTATAAATCAAAATAACTCATGTGTCATGGTGTGAACATAGCTGGTACTCCAGTGGAGGACCCTCATATTGTCATGCCATCAGCTGTTACCGACAGCGTGTCTGTCAGAGGCTCAGGAAGATGCTTTGAATCTTTCCACTTAGCTGAACACTACGCTGAAAAATGACACCATTCTAGTGTAACCTTTTTTTGGGGTGTATTATACAAAAGTGCTATTACAGTGTACATACTGTACTGGAGGATATTTCAGTATATACAAGGGCTGTTGAAGTCATACATTAATGCACTTATCCCAGCGTTTCACTAGTGCTTGGTAGAAGTATTCTTAGTACGTACACCTGAACCACGATCAGATGGCCTGCCAGGAACTCCTTTAATGGCCCAAACAAGTGCAATCTCTTGAAACAAGGTCAGAACTGTACATGGCAACTGAATATGGCAATAACTCCCAGTTGAGTTCCTGTAATGTGCAATTGGTACGGTGGGCAATATACTGTAAGGTCATTTATTGTCCTTAAAAAACAGAACACCTTTGGTGATCAAAGCAAGCCATTTTTTTCTGAGAGCGCTCCGCAATGGGCCACGAGCCACATCAGTAGGGATCGTCATTCACTGAAATATGGCTTTCTTTAAAACATTTGTAGATGTTTCACTGTGGCTAAGAATGTCATCACCATACTAGGCTTGAAATCGTCTTTAAATATCAACTGGTTTTAAGCCTTCACTCACAAGTCCCAGTTTGACCTGGACACCCCTTTGAATATATCTGTTATTCTGATGGACACCAACAGCATTTTAATGAAATTGTAAAAAAATGGTCATATACCTTATGAACAAAATGCACGTTCATGAGTACAATCTTTTGAATTATTTATTGGGTGATTGTACGACTGGGTTCCATCTGTTTCCCCACTGATATGACAGTCACAAATATGTACTGTGAATAAATAAAGAGGAAAGGATGAATAGATGGATGGAAGGGGAAAGGAATTTAATAAAAGATTCCTTAACAATAACCATATTGTACATATAATAAACAGCCTACAAAAACAAATGTTTGAACATATTTAAACAGTATTTAAAACAGTTTACAGTTAAACAATAAATAAATGAATTTCTTATAGTAAATGTAAATTTTACCCGCTTGATTCGTTGTCATAAAATCAAAATAGTATCAATTTGTATTAACTAAATAAAATCAAAACCTTTATTCAATAGAACCTCTGCACGTTTTTTTTTTTGCCTTCTCCAGACCAATACAGTATATCCACAGTATATTCTACCCTGAGATATGAGCATTAACATGCAAATCTTTTTAACAAGCTTGTAAACTTTCCTCATGTGTCATTCATTTTAAGATAAGAATATATTGTGCCGCAGCCATTATCTGAATACACCCTATGAAATATTTATAACATTCCACAAGTTTGACTTTGCATCATCTGGATTTGGTGAAGGTCATAAAGAAAAAATTGTTTTTTTACTATATTTTCATTGATATTCTGATATCGACTGGCAATGTCACTTTGAAAATACAGCCTTGTTGATCACATTATAGAGGGAATCTAAATAATTTATTTAACTCATGAATTTAATTAGAATCCTTTACTGCCATCTTTGACTTACAAAAGAACTTGACACAACTGACTAATAGACAAAAAGACTGCCTGTCCCTTAGAGATCTAATTTTACGTCAATAAAGGGATTGTGTAGGCCTATAGTCTTTTTTGTGGTTTTCCTAAACAAAACAAAAAAATCTGCCTGCTTTAGTGTCTGTGGCCTCGGTCCATGCTGTGAGAGAAATTCATGCAGAGCGATTTCATCTGCCTCAGTTGAATCTGCCTAAAAATTTCAATGCAAATTTCATCTTGCATTTAGATTGAAATAAGCTTTTGAGCTTTTTAGTTGTAGCACACACATCCAAAGAGGCTCTTACTTCATGCTTGACCACAATTGTTGCTAGACACATGCTGCATGTACTGTAGGTGTAAGGCTGATTTATGTTTCTACTGTACGTCCAATATACGCTGTACGTAGGTAATGTGTAGCCGTGTACTATACGCTTACCCCATGGTGTAGCCTGACATGCACCTTCCTAGAAATGAAACTACTGTATAATTAATATTTTCTCTATTAATTTCAATAGAAGTAACATAACTGTTGGTCAACATCTATTAGCTCCAACTGCAACAAAATGCACTCCTTTTCATTTGCCGTTGTTAGTACTGTAGTACACCAAAAAACTCAAAAGAATGGCGGAAAGGCTTAGCACCCCACTTAGCCTTACCCACGTTTACACTGTCAGTTAAATGTAACCCATTTCCGATTTTTTGCTCATATGTGACACAGTTTGGATATATTCTACGGCTGTGTAAACAGGAAAAAACTCACATCCATGTGCTATCTCTACATCTACATCTATATATTCAGATATTTCGAGATCAGCTTCAGATCTCCTGAATTTGTGGAAATAAATCTGATATAAATATAAAATATATAAATAGAAATAGGTGAAAGACCATGATAATAAAAGCGGTAATGGGTGAATTACGTTCTCGTACTATCAGCAAATAAATAGCATTTTAGGGGACAAGCCCAGTGTCACACCAAGGAGGACAATGATATTCCTTCTTCTTCTTTGTCTTTCGGCTGTTCCCTTTCAGGGGTCGCCACAGCGAATCATCTGCCTCCATCTAACCCTATCCTCTGCATCCTCTTCTCTCACACCAACTAACATCATGTCCTCTCTCACTGCATCCATAAATCTCCTCTTTGGTCTTCCTCTAGACCTCCTGCCTGGCAGTTCCAACCTCAGCATCCTTCTACCGATATATTCACCATCTCTCCTCTGAACATGTCCAAACCACCTCAATCTGGCCTCTCTGACTTTATCTCCAAAACATTTAACATGGGTTGTCCCTCTGATGAACTCATTCTTGATCCTATCCATCCTTGTCACTCCCAAAGAGAACCTTAACATCTTCAGCTCTGCTACCTCCAACTCTGCCTCCTGTCTTTTCTTCAGTGCCACTGTCTCTAAGCCGTAGAGCATCGCTGGACTCACCACTGTCCTGTACACCTTTCCTTTCATTCTCGCTGATACTCTTTTATCGCACAACACACCTGAAACTTTTCTCCACCCATTCCAACCTGCCTGTACCCGCCTCTTCACCTCCTTTCCACACTCTCCATTGCCTACATTTAGGAATTTTCATGCTCACATTAATGTTTGCTAGATAAGAAAATGTGACGTGTTCATTAATGTTAGTGACCCCCCCCCCCCTCACACCCCACACCCCCGCCCCCGAGACAAGGTTATATTAACATTATATATGAATTGTTATACCTAATGTTAAAGAGATAACATTTCTGATTTGTGAACCATCCTGTACCTATAGGCTAAACTAAAATACTGTATGTTAAAAAAAGAGACAATCCAGGGAACATAGCTGGGATACATGTCAGCTCTAGTCCTTAAAGTCTTCAGCTCAGTAACCACATTTCGTGTATTTCCCTAAACTAGGCTGAACATCTCAACAATTTTAATCGTTTTTTCAGCAATATACAACCTGCCAGCGCAGAAACCTATCGGATGTTGTTGCCTGAAATGGCTGAGCTGATTTTCAAACGGTATGTTTTCTTTGATTCAATTTAAGATAAAGTTACAGTGGTTAAATGGCAACCCAATCATGAAATCTCGTTATTGACGTTATTCCTGACGCAGTCGTTATTATTCTTGACTCGTAATTACAAACTGACCGTGACAAGATCAATTAGATCGTAGGATATGAGATCTGGCATCCGAGTCATAATGTACTCTTGCCTCACACTGTGTTTTCTTGCCCTGCATTGCAGACGATGCGGCATGTACTGTACTGTATAACTAGTGTGTAAGTATATTTTCAATGGCATATTCACAGAGTGAGACAACTGCTGTTCTACAGTGCAGCAAATCCATTAGACGTTCTTAACTGGTAAATGTGACAGGTTTTTAGCAAAGTTATGTGAAGTCTGTAAGCTGGCCGGTGGTACAGTACGGTATGTTCAGCTTAGATTCCTGAACGGAACAGAGAAAAACCCTGACATTTCCTCCTGCAAAATTCATGATCACACTTCATCTGTTTCACATGATGCAAAACCACAGACTTGCTGTCTCCACCGCTCCAGCCGACGTACACGAGAGGATGCGTATGAGGCAGAGACATACAGTAAGGTACAGAGACGCATCTTATCTTGAAAGATAAAGTGGTGGGTATACTGTATATGTTACAAGCATTTTATTAAGTATTTCATTAGACTTGCTTGACTGTAGATAGTAACAATACTGCCCGTTGTACTAATAAGAAAGATCTGCAAGTTCTTCCAGAAGCGGAACATTAACAGATAAAGAATAGTTATGTTGAGTATTAACATAACTCAAAGAAATGTATCATTTACAGAAATCCGCACCTGCTCTGGGTATAATTATGCTTTTAACACTTTAAGAAAAAAAAAATCCTGTTTTTTGGGGTTTAAGATAGAATGCCTGGATTTTTTTTTTCTTTTAAGAAATATGTTTATTTAGGGGCCACGTTTAACAGTAAACTCATGGCGCATGGAGAGGATTTCAGCTTTTCCTCACAAGCCACATTTTCCACATACTGCCTTAACCTCAGACATGCCACTTCCTCTGTGGGTTTCTGGTCAATGAAAAGAATATTCCCAGACACGCGCGCGCGCACACACACACACACACACACACACGCGCGCGCACACACACGCACGCACACACACACACACACACACACACACACGCGCGCACACACACGCACGCACACACACGCACACACACACGCGCACACAAGGCAACATTTTCTATATTTCTTTCTACAACCCACTTAGCTGGTATTTTTCAGCTAACTTCAGCTGTCATCAGTTAAGCTGCCTGTCATATTAAGTTCCTCAGCTCAAAGATCGAACCACTCTGGTTATTTAATTGCTTTGGCCTTTATATAGTTTTCAGCTTCGATTTCTCCACATTTCTTACATCTCAAATTCCTCCAAAAAGCATAAACACATCAAATTACAAATGTATTTTTGAAATATTCATGTACTTACTTTATAACTTTAAATGTGTAAAAATGTGTAAAAATGGTTCCCATATTCACAGTTCAGTTAAACTACTTAACTTAATTGTTGTGATTTAATTTAAAGTAATATTTGTTTGACCTAAATGACTAAATAACGATGCATGTAATCATGATATAACAAATTTACTGTGCAAAAGGCTTGCACCGCACTTCATTTTTTTATGTAACAATCTCAGCAGCAGCCTCATTTCCCCTCTCGTCTATTCCAAACACTCAGCATTCAACATCACCCGTATGCTAATCACCAGGCTGATCATCTGTCATCATCTGCACCTGTTTCTCACTGGTTCATGCCTTAAGTTAGATGTTTTATGCTTGACTGATTCATAGGTCACTGTGTGGCTTAACAAACATAAAACATTCCTCAGAAACAGCTCAGGTACAGAGACTGAGAACCAAAAAAGTGCTTCAGGAACCCTGGAAAACTATTTCCCAAGATTACGTTAAAAATACAAGAAAGTCTGGAAGCATAATAGATGAAATATATGAAAATATACACACAGGACTGTGTATAAATTCTTTCTTGTGTATTTGCATTATCAACATTTATAGAATGATAACAACGCAGATCGAATTTAATTAATTATTAATAGACAGAAACAGGTTTATTTTTGACAATATAATTTTGACAATTTTTTTCTAATAAAATAAAATCAATAGCAAAAAAAAAAAAAGTAATAAAAAAGCACAATATTCACACAGATGCACTCCTTACATACAAAGCACTTTTTTTAGAACCTGAATTCCTATCATGTTTCAAGCCCACCACCAGAGGGCAGTAGAGTCCCATATTACAGTGGTTCTCAACCTTGTTCCTGGAGAACCACTGCTTTGCATATTTTAGTGTTTTCCCTGCCTTATCACACCCAATTCAATTAAGAAAAGGCTGTTAATTGGTTGATTAGTTAAATTAGGTGTGCTGGGAGCTAAGAAAGTACTAAAATGTGCAGGGCGGCGAACCACTGACATATACAGTAACATTCTGCTCTATTGTGTGTCCAGCGTTCATATCTGCTGAACCATATTAACATATTCGCCACGTATGACAGAGCAAGAAAAGCCACTAGGCAGTAATGATGGAGATGTTCCTTAATCGGTCTATACACATTCACTGATTTGGGCACGGAAGATAAACACATTAAAAGTCGCACCGCCATCACCAGGATCATGGTATTGAAAACCGCAGAAAATCTATATTAGAGACCTTGATCGTCAACAAATCAATGTGAAGCAACTGGCTGTCATATTTGTGTATATGAATGAAATGTTCTGTGCACAGTAGACATATTCCAAATGAAGTCAGCTGTAACCAAAACGATTATACTCTACAGTTTTTTGCGTAAACACCAGTTTTACTACTGTGACAAATTTTATGTCTCCAGATAAAAATATATTTCATTGCTTTAACCTGCACAGGAATAACATGTTAATAATAGCCATGTTTTTTACAGTCACAGTCTTACTAGAAGTTTGCAAACAGGCATGACAATGTGTGAACGTGTAAGATTGATGAAAGAAATCCAGTTAGCTATTTATCCATGAGCCAGAGTGATAAGTGATTGGAACAGCTGGTGTTTCGTGATTGGTCATTAAGAACATAGTCAGGTTTTATACCCTGGTGGTGAGTCGACCAAACCGGTTTTCCCAACTTGTTTAACCAGCAGCTGTGACCTGGAGACCATATTAAATACAGGACTCTTGCTAATGCCGGCTCATTGAATGCTGGATTTTTTTGCTTTTAAATAATACATAATATAATAAAAACTCAGCTGAGTCACCTAATCTGTGAATTGCCATTTACATTTAGGCATTTGGCAGACGCTCTTATCCAGAGCGACTTACATTTTTATCTCATTATACATATGAGTAGTTGAGGGTTAAGGGCCTTGCTCAAGGGCCCAACAGGGGCAACTTGGTGGTTGTGGGGTTTGAACCTGGGATCTTCCGAACCGTAGTCCAATGCCTTAACCACTGAGCTACCCCTGTCCCCAGGTCCAGCGTGGAGTCTGATTGCATGATAAATGACAAAATACAAATAATAAATGATAAAGAAATTAGCCCATAGATGATTAGATGAATGTTACTATATCTGTTCTTTCCAATGTTTTGGAGAGCATAAGGAAACATACTGTATACCTCAATATACACAAAGTATTGTACATGTGGAAAATGTTGTATCATCTAACCTTACATTCTACCTAAATGTGTATCATGTCTTCTGATTTAGGAAATATTATATACTGCCTAGCCAAAGTTTCACACTCGTATATCACAGGACTGCCTTTATCTTTGTGCTGCACAATGTGGTGGCCAGTTCATGTGACAAAATGACACCTTGATCTCCTAGAACCACAGTTTAAGTTCTGGAACATGTCAGAAAACTCCACTGATGGGATAACCTGGTCATTCAGTACATTCAGGTCATCAGCTGACTTCATTTTTTGCCACATAACATTTCTGACCAACAGATCATAACACTGCCTCCAGAGGCTTGTAGAGCGGCCGCTATACTGTACATGATGGGTGCATCACTTTATGTGCTTCCCTTCTTACTTTATAGGGTTAAAATGGACTCATCAAACAACATGACCTTTTCCTATTGATCCGAGGTCCAATGTCTATGTATGTTCCCTAGCAAATTGAAGTCTTTTGTCCTGATTAGTCTGACTAACAAGTGGTTTTCTTAAGGCCATGCAACTGTTTAGTCCCAATCCTGTGAGTTCTCCTCACACTGTGGATGTGGAAATGCTCTTATTGTTGATATTAAACACAGCTGTGATTTCTGCTGTTGATGGACTTTCTATGGTTGATGGCCAAGAGCCTAAGTGATCCCTGATCACGAGTCATTCATGTTTTTTTTATTGTTGTTTTTGTTGTTGCACCAGCCTTCCAAGGTTTTATTAATGCATTGGACAATTCTTAACCCAGTCCCAGTAATTACTGTATCATGTTTTCTTTTCTTGATGCAGACCATTAAATTTGACCCTTTTTAAACACTGACTTCTTTGGCCAGGAACTGTTCTGTATATAAAGCTTATACTGTATGTCCAGCCTGGTGCCAAAGAAGTAAGGTAGATAATACAAACATCTGTGTCAACGTTTGACAATAAAATAATATGCACAAGTGCATGACATGCAGTAAAACTATAGATTACAGAAAATTCTATTGATATTATTATATGATATTAAATTTAAAACAAATGTGGAGTTGTTGGATAATAGTGGGTTTTTTTTCCAGCATGTCCAGCATGGCTGAAGTGGAAGCTTCAATAGTCCACTGGTTAACAACTACTAGGTTTCTAATGAGTATTTATTATGACCAAATCACTTTTGCATGATTGTTTTTGGTATCACGATCCCTATCTTTCTCTCTCTCTCTCTCTCTCTCTTTCACACATATACACAAGCTTTATTAAATGAGGCTTGTGTATTCACAGCCAAATCCAAATTCATACAGCTCCTTTCATCAACGACAAGAGGATGGAGGCAGCTGGTAGACGCGTACATAAATTAAGGATGTTATTGCATTTCTGCACATTTTTAGCACAGTATTTTTTTCTTTTTTTTTGTAACAGGCAGAGACCTTTCAATGGTGAGTGTGTATGTGTGTAGACAGATAGTGATGTGCCCAACAGACTGATGGCTTTCATTAAAGTATACATGTGTGTGTGTTTGTGGGGGTTACTGGTGGACCTACTGCGTCACCTCACCATGAGGAGCCAGTACAAAACAGTGAGCTGCACAGATGGCTGCTTGCTCTCGCAGCACCCTGTGAATGTGAGGAACTAAAGCACAATCAAGTGAAAACACTTAATGTGTCAAACACAGGGGTTGGCTGGCCGCTCCCAAGCCAAACCTGACTCTTGTCCAGAGCTGAAGAGCAGAAGACAGCCTTATCAAACCTTGATACTGTACAGCAAGTCTGCCACTGATGAGCACACCAAGCAGCCAATCTGCATTCATTAACCACTGGCAGTCAAATCAAACACCTGTATTCACACTGGTCTATACACAAGATTAGCACAAATGGTATGTGAAGAGAGAGAGAGAGAGAGAGAGATCTCCGCTCTTTTTGTTTTCTTATAACTACATGATTTTCCTAATCGGTCCACAGTGGTTGCTGATTCTTCATAATGCTGTTATAGAAAAACCAACATGATGGTGTGACCGCCACTAAGTGGATTATTTTCTTCCAACAGCCTATTCCAAAGTGTTTTAATCCTCTTATATCAAGCCAATTTGCTAAATATTACTGTACACACATATCTACTTTTTAAGAATAACACATCATGCACATCATTTTTATTCAATACGTTGCTGACCAAAATACAAGTTCTATGCTGTAAAGGGACCTTTAACTGCTTCTGTTGAACATCCCTTTCATCCAAATCTACACAAATCAATTCACTCCACTTTACCTGGGCAGAAACGCACAAATTCAATCAAACATCAACACTATTGTTGAAATACTGAACAACAATTTACTCCTCAACTGTAATCTAATATAAACTGTCTACGATAACCTGTGATAGGGTACGGTAAACTCCTCGTAACTATTTTAATGTACTGCAAACTGTTAGAAATCATTACAAATGAAATACTGTAAACTAAAGTAAACTGTAAAGTAAAAATATATTTGTAAACTACTATACTGTAAACTACTATTTTGTTAACATTACCTAAAAAGCAATCTTTGTAAACAACCATGTACTACTACAACCTATTTTGCTATAAATTATATTTCACAACTATATAATGACTAGAAACAATAAAGACTCCCATTTAGCACCAGACACTGAAATAAACTACCATTTTAAAATAAAGTATCATTAACTACTAAACCCCTAAGTAATATAAGCTACTATCAACGAGTGTAATCGACACTCTTCAGGTATCATAAACCACTATGAACTATAAAATACAAAACTATTGCTCGCTCCAGGTACAATGAAAGTGAGTTTGTTCTATCATAGTTCAATTCCCGGTTGATTGGTTCCTGGGCTACAGTGATCAGGACCTACCAAAAGTGGTCTGAGGAAGGAAAACCGGCACACTAGTAAAAGGGTTTAAGGGCGGGTAAGACTCATGGATGCACTTCTGGTTTCAACAGAAAGGTATCAGAGCATACATTGCATTTACCATCTGACTGGCGGTAAGTCATACTGTATATTCCAAACATATTAGCCACATCACAACTCACCATAGTGATAGACGCACACACATAGCTTGTCCTATAGAAACTGTGTCTGTTCCCCGAATAGTGAGAAAAAAGAATAAATTTGCTAAATTTGCCCGAAACAATCTGATAACCAGAAAACCAGAAAAAGGCAAAATAAGTAGTCAAAATCCACCTCTAAAGTTTGGACTACTCAACATTAGATCCCTTGCGCCTAAAGCACTTATTGTTAATGAAATTATCTCAGATTATTGCCTTGACGCACTCTGTCTCACCGAAACCTGGCTTAAACCAAATGAATATTTTGGTCTGAATGAGTCTACTCCGTCAGGATATTTCTATAAGCACGAGCCCCGTCTAATTGGTCGCGGTGGTGGTGTCGCCACTATCTACAATGATGTACTCACTGTTACTCAGAAAATAAGGCCCAGGTTTAATTCATTTGAAGTGCTTATCATTAATGTTGCACTAAATGAAATACGTAATAAACCCTTGCTATATTTTACCCTGGCCACCGTGTACAGACCCCCGGGGCCATATGTCGATTTTCTTAAAGAATTTGGACATCTGCTATCAGACCTATTGGTTAATTCTGACAAAGTGTTGATAGTAGGAGACTTCATGCAGATGATGCTAACGACGCTTTAGCACTCACATTTATGGATTTACTAAAGTCCTTTGGGGTTAAACAAAATATAATTGGAGCAACTCACCGCTTTAATCATACGCTAGATTTAATTATATCCCATGGTATAGATGTCTCTAATATAGAGATCATACCTCAAAGTGATGATATCACAGATCATCACCTCCTGACATATACTCTACCTGTAGAACAGATTAGCTGTGTCTCCCCACGTTATCAATCTGTTAGAAATATGAATCCCACTACTAAAGACAGATTCACAAGTAATCTGCCGGATCTGTCCCAATTTCTTATTAGACCCCTAAATGCAGAAGATCTAGATGAAGTGACTAGCAGCATGGGCACTATTCTTACCAGTACATTAGACACTGTTGCTCCCATCAGATTAAAAAAAGTCAGAGATAAAACACTTGCACCGTGGTACAACAGTCATACTCGCGCCCTAAAGACAGCAACCTGTAACCTCGAGCGAAAATGGAGGAAAACTAAATTAGAAGTTTTTCGAATTGCGTATAAAGACAGTATGTGCAGCTACAGACAGGCTCTAAAAACTGCTAGGACCGAGCATCTTAGCCAACTGATAGCAAGAAACCAAAACAATCCCAGGTTCTTATTTAGTACAGTGGCTCGCCTAACAAAACCTAAGATGCCCGCAGAGAGTATCCCATCACAGTTTAGAAGTGAAGACTTTATGGACTTCTTTAATGAAAAAATCAATAATATCAGGAAGAAAATAATGGAAGTTCAACCTCTAATAGTATCTCACGATCCAGTTCAGCCTATAGCTTCACATTTAGATTTTCAGTGCTTTACAGGTATAGGACAGGAAGAGCTGTATAAACTTATCACCTCGGCTAAATCAACAACGTGCCTGTTAGACCCAATCCCAACCAGATTTTTAAAAGAAGTGATGCTTACGGTTGGAGAGCCACTTCTAAACATTATTAATTCTTCACTACATCTAGGTCACGTCCCTAAACCTTTCAAGTTAGCAGTTATTAAGCCGCTTCTTAAAAAATCTAATTTGGACGCGAATGAAATAACAAATTACAGACCGATTTCAAACCTTCCGTTCATATAAAAAATACTAGAAAAAGTAGTATCAGCTCAAATATGCACATTCTTGCAGGATAACAACATCCTTGAAGAATTTCAGTCAGGTTTCAGGCCCCATCATAGCACAGAAACTGCACTAGTTAAAATTACAAACGACTTGTTTTTAGCTTCAGACCAAGGCTACATCTCATTGATAGTCCTGCTAGATCTTAGTGCTGCATTCGACACAATAGATCATAATATTCTCATAGATCGCTTACAAAATTATATAGGTATTCAGGGACAGGCATTAAAATGGTTTAGATCTTACCTGTCTGATCGCTACCATTTTGTAGATCTAAATGGAGAACCGTCTGGTGTAATGCCAGTGAAATATGGGGTCCCACAAGGGTCAGTTTTAGGACCTCTGTTGTTCTCAATATACATGCTTCCCTTGGGTAACATCATTAGAAGACATGGGATTAGTTTCCATTGTTATGCTGATGATACCCATTTATATATCTCAACTAAACCAGACGAAATACCTAAGTTGTCTAGATTAACTGAGTGTGTCCAGGACAGATTGGACCACTCACACAAAGATTGGATGACCAATAACTTTCTTTTATTAAATTCAGATAAGACGGAGATATTACTTATTGGCCCAAAAACCAGCACACAACAGCTTTCACAATTCAGCCTGCGCTTAGAAGGATGTACTGTTACTACCAGCTCAGCAGGAAAAGACCTGGGCGTAATATTAGACAGTAACTTTTGAAAATCGCATTTCAAATATCACAAAAACAGCCTTTTTCCATCTTCGAAATATTGCTAAACTTAGGAACATCTTATCTGTATCTGATGCAGAAAAACTAGTTCATGCATTCATGACCTCCAGACTGGACTATTGTAATGCATTGCTAGGTGGTTGTCCTGCATCCTCAATAAACAAGCTTCAGTTAATCCAAAATGCAGCCACCAGGGTTCTCACTAGATCCAGAAGATATGATCATATAACCCCAATATTATCATCCCTGCACTGGCTACCTGTTCAGTTTAGAATAAATTACAAAATTGTATTACTTACATACAAGGCCTTAAATGGTTTAGCTCCCACATACCTAACCAGTCTTCTGATACGCTACAATCCACCACGCGCCTTAAGATCACAAAGCTCCGGACTTCTGGTAGTTCCCAGAATTTCAAAATCTACAAAAGGGGGTAGGGCATTTTCATATTTAGCTCCAAAGCTTTGGAATAGCCTTCCAGACAGTGTTCGGAGAGCAGACACGGTTTCTCAGTTCAAAAGTAGACTCAAGACGCATCTTTTTAATCTGGCATACACATAACTCATCCCATAATCTCATACTCCAGTACACCTATCCCGAATGGCAACTACGCTAATTCTCCCCATCTGTTCTGTATTTCTCTACCCATCCCGAGGCATCAGGAGATTTTGCCAGCTTCAGTAGACAAAGGCCGACCCTGCGAGGTTCCTGAGGCATCCAGAGAAGGACCAGCTCCAGCTGGATTCAGCTTTATGATGGTTGGAGCTACACATGCTGCTCCTGTGCTTCCAGTGATCCAGACCTCATCTGCCCTCTGCACCTACTGACTCGTCCCTATGCTGAACTGGTCTTCATGTCAATTTAAATAATTTCTGTCATATTGAATTTTCACCTGCACAACACACAAGATGTTATATCATTTCTATCTGTTATCACCCAAATGAGGATGGGTTCCCTGTTGAGTCTGGTTCCTCTCAAGGTTTCTTCCTAATGCCATCTCAGGGAGTTTTTCCTTGCCACCGTCGCCGTCACCCTTGGCTTGCTCATCAGAGAAATTTCATTCATTTCTCTCATTATTATTATCTGCACATTTTTCTCACACATACACACTTCCAATTATTTTCTTTTCTATTATTATTATTATTATTATTATTATTATATATATATATTTTTTTCTGATTACATTTCTTTCATTTTTGTGAAGCTGCTTTGAGACAATGACCATTGTTAAAAGCGCTATATAAATAAAATTGAATTGAATTGAATTGAATTTACTTTTTTAGAGGCATTGGACTATGGTTCTGAAGGTGCCAGGTTCAAACCCCACCACCACTAAGTTGCCCCTGTTGGGTCTTCAAATATGTAATGAGATAAAAATATAAGTCACTCTGGATAAGGGCTTCTGCCAAATATCATAAAAGTATAAATGCCATGTGTAGCCTCAAACTGGTCAGGAGGTGCCCATACTGACCTGTGTCCACTACCAAAAGTGCATGTGAGCATCAGAATGGACCATTGAAGGAGGTGACCTGGTCTGATGAATTTTCCTTTACGTTATGTGGATAGCCGGGAATTTGTGCATCTCTTACTTGATAAAGCAATGGCACCAGGATGCACTATGCCAAGCCAGGGGAGTCCATGCTTCGAGCATTGTTCTGCTTTGTTTCTTTGAGTCCTCCCATGCATGTGGATGTTACTTTGACACTTACCACCTACCTAAACATTGTTTCCGTCACGTACACCCCTCAAAATTGGCAGTGACCTCTTTTACAGGATAATGAGCCCTGCAACACTGCCAAAATGGTTCAAGAATGGTTTGAGGAACACAACAATGAGTTTGAGGTCTTGACTTGGCCTTAAAAATTCTCCAGATCTTAATCCAACTGGGCATCCATGGCATATGCTGGAAAAACAACTTAAAGGATCTGTTACTAACAGCTTGGTGCCAGATAGCACACCATACCTTCAGATGTCTAGGAAAGATGTCTCACCAGGGTGATTTTGGTGGCAAAAAATGTGTGTGGTCATATTGTTATGCCAGAATATTATTAGACAAGTGTAGTTTCACAGCTATTGTATAAAGCATGAGAGAAATCAGCATTTAACATTTGAATCCCCTAGCCTATTTGCTGCACACCAAAATGCTTTGTTCTTTGCCAAGTATAACCTATTGCCTTCCGACTAGTTGGCAGTGATAGACCAGATTTAAGCCAAACACTCTTCCCAGTGACTCTGACAGTCAGATTTGTATTATAAATAAGTCATACTTCCATAAAGTGATATGTTTCTGATCTTTAGTGCAATGTTCCTTGGGAATCACTCCAGTAGGAAATCTTCAATACGATAGTTTTTGTTGCTTTTACAATATTCTGGACTATAACATTCTGAACTAATCTAGAGTTCAGCACTTCAGAATATACTGTATTTGACTAATTAGCTGTAGATGCCATTTTAGCACCTTAAACCACTGTGGGTAAGTGCAAAGTCTCATGGGGAAGAATGTAAGTGTATTTTAAATGCTGGCAAATTGACAAACATGCTATATTTAATATTTAATATTATCTCTTGGACTCATCTATTGGTGTGCTTTGCTTTGTACACACTGTGTGATTTTTCTGTTGGGGTTATTGCATGACTGCAAAGTCCAACTACCCAAGCCACCAGGCATGCCTGACCAGTTGCCACAACAACCGTTACTGATTGCTGACCAAATGTTATTTGGGATCAGACTCTGGCAGCACACCATCTTAAAGCGGTACTCACACATTTCTCAATGATGTCCAATACTCAAAGAACAGTAGCAGGGCTTCTTTTTCAGGGTTATTAGTTTTTCAGAACCACGGACAGCATATACTGACTCACCATGCCATTAACAATCTCCCAACCCCTCACATTTGGCCAGGTGCTCGTGGCGTTGCTTTATAAATGTCGGCACCATTGGTTGTGATTGTTTTTTTTTTTTACTGAAATGTTTGCAGCATACAAAAACATACATCTACAATACCTGTAAGCTTCAGTAAGCTCCCTGAGGAGAGCCCCTCTGTGGTTGTGGAAATATCACAGAAAGGCAGATAAAGGCAATAAAATGAACAAATATTAGTGAGGATCCATCTGTGTTCTCACCAGAACTGGTATCCTATCAGGAGATAAATAACATCTCCCGGTAGTGAAACAATGTCTACTCATTTATACCCAGAACGGATCAAATGTCCTGCAATATAGCAAATGCATCAATCACACACGGATTTGAAGGCAACCACCTGCAGGCATGTTTGTCACATCGCCACTGTTGTCCCACTGTGATGGTAAACAAAAAATACAGAACCCTGACAGGAAGAGAGTGGAGACTTCAAACAACATGAATGTGGAAAAGTGGCCTGCCGTCAACCCACCCCCAAACAGCGTAAAAACTGAGTAATGTAATGCAGGTCCTTATTATTCTGTGCATGTTTTTCTAAACTAGATGGATGCCTGAGACTCTATTTCTCGAAACCCAGTGCTCTGTTCAATCGTGTGTTTTTCCTGCTCCAGCACACCTAATTCAAGTCATCAGCTAATTACCAAACTCTGCGTGAAGTAAATCAGACGTGTTTAGGCCGAGAAAATAGAAAGCAGTTGGTAGCAGAGCTTCAGAATTGGAGAAAAGAATCCCTGGTGAAAGATGTTCGTGTGCATTTGTATTTCTGAAAAATAGGCATAGAAATCTGGACAGAACCCCTAAATAGCCATGCAATAGCTTGCTGAAATGCAATGTGTGGCCATTGATAAATGAGATACCAATCAGTGGCGAGTCTAATCTGATATACATTTGGAGTGAAGTGAGAGCGATAAAGGTAAGTATTGATCTTTTCAGCCTGGAAGACAGCACAGGTGCCCTTGAGCCTTAAGCAAGTTTCTGATTAGAGGATATGTTCTATTAACCTGCTCTACTTTCACACACCATGCCAACATTTAGCTTTCTAAAGCATGACATTTGATGGAGTTTTAGCACTCTGCTTTTTAAAATATCTACAATTAAAAGCTGAGTCTTGCTATACAGTACCTACTCTACCTACACCTAACCCTAGCACTGTGTCAATACTAACAAGGAACAATGTTACAGAAGATTAGTAAAGGTTAGTGATTTTATTTGAAGATGCACAAATCAGTGCTGGATACAGTGTCAAGTGTCAATCATTCCAAAGAATGTATTTTTCTTTATCTTGATTCAAATTAGTAATAACATAATAAATAACATAAAAAAATTGCATGATGTCCTTATGTCCACTTCGCAGGCATTCAAATAATAGTTAAATAAGGGCACTTCTTGGTGGGTGAAACAAGGGACTGTACACCCTACACAGTGCTATAGCTTTCCATTTTATGCTAGTTGGGAATTACCACTAGAAGAGGAAATTTATGAGATTCACAAGACTATACCCAACCTCTATCGTCACCATTCGATCACCTTAGCTGCAAAGTACCAGCAAACTACTTTCACCCCTGTTAATTACATTAACTCTTGAGAACTAACTGTCAGTTGTCAGCTCATAGCTAGTGCTGCCAGTTGCAGAAGGATATGCATTGGTCGAGCAGCTGGCTAAATAAACAAAATAAACTTTTGATAATAAATACTGTTTGTATGAATAACTATTGTATAAAAGCAATATCACACTCAAGGTTGTGCTGTTGTACTAAATATCAGCACAGCCATGATGATATGCATTACAACAGCAATCAAATTAAATCAATTAGATCAATTAAAATGGCACTTACAGTACATACAGGTAGAATGTGTAGATTCATAGATAGTCAAAATATTTCCATTGAGCATAAGCTCTTAGTCCAGGAATACCTTGCTGATGAGAAAGGTTGAGAAAGTGAATGACCAGATAGGTTCGATGTGCCAGGAAGGATACAATAATTTAAATAACTAATCTTACCAACTGTGGTAACACACAACATACAGTATTAAACCTTGAGACAGAAAGGCTACAAAAAATATGAAAGTGATCAGGCTCAACTAAACTGGACAAATAATGGAAAAATGTTCGGCACGGTGGTGTAGTGGTTAGCACTGCCGGCTTGCACCTCCAGGGTCCGGGTTCGATTCTCGGCCAGGCTCGATTCCCGTCTCTGTGTGCGTGGAGTTTGCATGCTCTCCCCGTGTTTGGTGGGTTTCCTCCGGGTACTCCGGCTTCCTCCCACAGTCCAAAGACATGCAGGTTAGGCTAATTCGCTTTCCCAAATTTCCCGTAGTGTGTGAATGATAGTGTGAGTGTGTGTATATGTGTGTGCCCTGCAATGGATTGGCACCCTGTCCAGAGTGTACCCTGCCTTGTGCCCTAAGTCTCCTGAAATAGGCTCCAGGTCCCCGCGACCCTGAATACAGGATAAAGTGGTACAGAAGCTGAGTGAGTGAGTGAGTTATTGGTTCCTTAAACATGACAACGAGTTTAGTGCACATCAGTCGCTCCTGTACTCTCCAAACCCTCACCAATAAAGCACTTTTGAGATATGATATAACAGAAGATCTGCTGCATTAGTGTTCAGCAGACAGCTCTGCACCAATTACATAATGCAATCATGCGTACCTCAATTCTGAATATGGCCTATAGAGGATATGTATAATCTGAATCTGAATATGGGAATTTGGATTTTGACAGGACGGCAATGAAAACCAATCACTGGTCTGTGAAGGTTCTCACAAATGCTGTTCCAGATAAGTGTTGCTTTATTTAGTCAGCTCCTCACCACATTGGTGTTCTGTGCACGCAAGGTATTCTCACACTTCATCTCGCCCTTCTAGACAATTGCTTCAATACGTGGTACCTGTCTGACCTACTCCTCTTCATTCCCTCTCTGTTCTCAAGGGCATGACTCCTCACGCTCATACTATTACATACTGTCTTTCACAGACACTCATCCTCCTGTCCTGTCTCTCCAAGTCTATCTCTCATACAGGTTTACATATATCTCTTCCACTGTCGTTCGTTCTTTCTTTCGTTCTTTTTCTTTCGTTCTTTCTTTCTTTCTTTCTGTCTCTTTTCCTTCCTGCTACAGGGGTCATGCTGACATATATCTTGCATCAGCTCATTAATGGGCAACCAGGTGACTCTTACAACACACCAGCCTGCCTGTTCTGTCAAAGGCGCCAAGTGTCCAACTTCATTTCCACTCTACCAACCAGTCATGCGTGACATTTCCACACTGTAAATTCTCTTTCCATTTGGCACCACACTACTCATAACTACACTCAAGGGGAACTTATTATCATGTTTTTTTATCATGTGAGTTAATAATTGACTGATTAATACAGTATAGCCAGCTAGTATTTTTATAAATTAGCCCAAAAGTTTTCCCCAAAACACATTCATATGTGAATTTATCATTATCTGTGCAATAATTATGAAAATCTAAGTTAAGATTAAGAAAATAACAAGATTAAGAAAAATTATCAACATTTTATTTACATATTACATATTATTGTCCTGTTCGGTACAGGACGTACCATTCGTCGCTCGTTATGATAAGTAAATAGGGAATGGATTCGTGACATTGAAAATGCAAGGCATTGTCGGACTTTAGGATACGGAAGCTACGGTAGAGACTAAGTAATAATAGCAGTGGAGGCATTATATCATAATACTGTATAATCATGGCGTTCATATAATCCAGTGGTTCTCAAACTTTTTCTGTCATTCCCCACTTAATGGGGTGAGCGAATTTTCAAGCCCCACTTGTCAACAAAATAATAACGAAATCGGCCAAGTTTACTGTTTATTGAAATATCAATTTCTAAACCAATAAGATCAAACAACACCAGGTTCAAAACAGATAAAATACACGTGCAATTGTTATAAAAGGCTTACATTGTCACATATCTCTGCATAATTGACCCCATGTTTATTAGCTGCTCAACAATCGTTTGTAGTTTTTTTTGCACTGGCCAATTCTGTATGCAACTTTGATTGAAGCCATTTGTGCTTTGCTGTCCACTGATTCAGATGTTACCATGCGATTATCCTGCTGTCTGTATTCTGCCAGCTTTCTTTGAAAGAAGTCGAGTGGCTTATTAACGTGACTGGAGTGTGTTTGTCTCTAAGTGTCTTCCTAATTTGTTGGGTCTCATGCAGTCTGCTGCCAGCAGTTTAAGACACAAAACACACACGGGTCTCTCCTCTGCCCCCACCATCCCCACCATGAATCCAAGCTCAAGATAGACTTCATTAGGGCTGGGTGATATAACCAAAATCATCTATCACGGTAGGAGTAAATTTCTACATCGATAACGATATACATCACAATATAGCAATTTTGTATCTGAAAATGCATAAATAAAAATTCAAACACAAAGAAACTGTTTTACATAATGTAATTTTATTTAAACTGTGAATTGCTGAGGTTTGCCGCATTTACTTTGGCCATATTCGTTTGGATGCTTAGATTTCAGATGATAGAAAAGGTTTGACGTGTTTCCACCACTTGTTAAAACAGTGCACTTGCAAATCACGTTCATCTCATTTGTATCACTTTTCTTATACCCAAACCAATTCCACAACACAGACGATGCAGCTTTTTTCTTTACAATCTCCTCGTTGTTGGTTTCGTCACATGTAAGTAAACTCACTGCTGCTGCACCGTCTTCTTCCATTGTCGAAGTGTATGTGAAGCCAAACACATCAAAAGTGGGACGAAACCGCGGCACCTGATTGAACCGAGCTTGAATCACAAACCTGCGCGACCCACTGTGTTTTATTTAAAAACAATTAATTTAAAATATCAGGACTGTTTAATATTGTTTCCGCCTTGTCATGCCTGGTTTGTACGTGCGCATCCCAGCGGGGTAAAATGTACTTTGATGGTCGGCGCGGTTTATTTCTGTCAGAGTCGCGCAGCGCTGCCCAGTGGGTCGCGCAGGTTTCAATTCAATTTACTTGTATTAATGATCCATTTATTTGTGTGTGATTGTTTAGTTTTGAGCGTACGCTCTTCATTATCAATAAAGAAAAGCATGAATTAGAATAGGTACTTTCCTATTACTGTATTTTCCACTAATTACCTCCCGTTCATTGCGCCCCACCTGTCATGTCTGTATTCCCCACTAGTGGGGCGCGCCCCACACTTTGAGAACCACTGATATAATCCAACTTAAAAACACAGTGAAATGGTGAACGCTTTCTGTATTAAAAATTGACAAGTTTTTATGACCAGTGTGGAAAATGTGGAACTCATGTTGCCTAGGTAACAATGACTAGCAGCTATAAGACAGACAAACATCACCTTCAGCAACCCAACACATTTTTGTGTGTTCACAACATTTTCACACATGTAAGTTCTAATCAAAACAAACAGAGGGCGTTTAAGTCAAACCAGGATTTGTGGTGAAACCTGCAATCTAGCTGTCCAGGAATCAGGGATGGGTGAATCCGTGACACCTGCTGCACTAAAAGCATTAGATATAATGTACTTTATGGCCAAAACAAATTATTGGTGCTAAAATGTGTCTCACTTAGGTGAATTTTCAGCTAGGATCTTATACCACTATTTTTCATACTGTATGCTTAATACTTTTTATCTCCTGATCAATGCTTTTTTTTTTTTTTTAAATAAATATGCATACACAATTATATATTTTTTTCAGATAAAAATAAGTACTTATAAAAAACAGTTAAAAAAAACTTATTAAAAACAATTTCATGCCCTTTTATGCAGTGTCCGTAACTTTTTTTGTCTTTGATCTTAATTGTCATTCAGATTTCATATGAAAATACATAAACGTGAAAAATTGTGTTATTCTAAAATGCAAAAATGTTAAGATATTGCAACATGCGTTGGACGTGGTGATGGACACTACAGATTCTTTGCTTTTTACAGTTTTTTACATTCTTTTTTTTAAGGTTTTACCCAGTTTTTAAGCAACAATTTTTACAGGTCATATGCTTCTAGAAGCTTTTTACAATCAATAAACATGCCTTTTAAAGACAGTATTAGACAGGCCTTTTTGTGGCGCATATAAAATCATCTCTCCAAAAGCAAGTTTCAAGCACGTTAAAAATTTTTAGGGGAGCAAGATTGGTCACTTCCATGCTGCATAAATGTCAAAAGCATCTTCTCTGGCACACATAATTTCTGAATTATGTGTATAAAAAAAATATAAATCAGCACCAATATTGTGTCTTGGGTGATAACAGCACCTTAATACATTATGGAAAACTACTTCAATTCTAAAGATTCATTGATATTGACACAGTTTTGAAGAAGTATGCCGTAATACATGGCGACCACTACAGACAATACATTGTCAAAATTTTAACATCAATTTCAAAATGCTCTAATAAAGACGTATATCTTCCGATATGCACATACGAACGTTTTTAACAAAAGCATCAATAAATGCTGTTTAAAAGTTTAAAAAATATAAAAGAAAAACTGCATGCTGAGATTAAAAAGAATGCATCAAGGTAAACAGGAAGAATGTCAATTATTGAAGGTCTTAAATGTTTAAATATCAGAAATATGGAATTTGTATTGAATAGAAAATAATCAACAAGTTTTATATGTAAAATATAATCCTGAAGGACAACATGCTGGTATGTCTGTATGTTGTTTCATCATTTCATCTAAAACTATTACTTGCATATACAGTTTATTAATTATGTATTGTTTAGTAATGCAAAAGTAGTAAATGCACCAAGTATAGCAATTGTCTAAATAATGTTTTCAAAAATATTCTTTAAATATCTCTTATTTATATGGTCCATTTGCTACAGCTAGTGAGGTTACTATGTCTGCACCTCCTTTTTGTCCATTCTTTAAGTGTTCAAGAAAATATTGCCAGTCCACCACAGTTTACATGTTTGCATACAGTTACAGTACACCCCTAATTAACACCCAAAAGAGTAAAGTGTCATGACCAAGGTGAGTGCTGAATAATTATAGTGGCATAGCTTGAGTCGTGTTACTTATAGAAAGAATGCTCCTAATTGGAATATTTATTATATTTGCATAAAACATTTGTTATGAATTTAAGGCAAAAACCAATATTAATCATAAAGTTCAAGTTAAGGTATATTCTGTTCTGGAAGCTGCAACCTAAGGTCAAGTGTAGTTCTTGGGTATTCAATTTATAACAACTCGACATCGGGGATGTACATCAAATAAAAAGTCCACCTTTCTTTCCACATACCTTCAACAATATAGAACCCTAACCTCATGTGGTTTAAAATATGCATTAATATTAATATCCTCTGTTCCTGAATCCTGATGTGATGACTTCTTTAGTGTTGTTCATTTTAGCTGTCAAAAAGCTGGTCTGTGAATGCTGGTGATGTTCACGAATCCCAAACATATGCTGCATTCAGAGGCGGAAAAACATTCAGTCTGCGTAAGAAGCATGTCTTAAACCATTTCCTTGCAAATTCCCAGACATCATCATTCTAAGACATCGCTGGCAGGCAGGGGCTGTTTCAGACACACCAATAATCTCAGGAGTTTCATGCTTCGTCCCACAAAACTCTTAGCACAATTTTTCTTCCTTCCTGAACCGCTTATTGGTGCAGCGTGAAACTAAGACCAAATTAAAAGACATTCATTAAAGCACGCAGGTCACTATAGTCACTCAACTGATTGGGGCTACTGTGGAAGTGCTCCACAGTCTTACTGCAATCCTGGCTCACTGCTCGGATTAAAACGGATAATTAGAGACCACGTGAGACCGAGCGGACTCTGTGCTTTCCCAGTAGTTTAGGATATCATTAAAATGTACGTAGATACACGTATTATACTTGAAGACTTAAAATAGAGATAAAAGCAGGAGAATTAAGTCATAGCTACGGGGAATAAAGAAACAAGAAACATGATATGTGGCAAAGTTTTCATTCCTTTCATACAGTAATTGGATTTTAAAAATTCGTGATTACAGTCGAACCACTTAAAACACACACGCTCTTGCATTTACAACATGGGAGCATAGTGTGGGAGAAGTTTCTGAGATGCTGATGAGAAAGCATCCCACAGGGCAAAAGCTCAGCATTGATTTTAGGCTTATCAATTCTGCTTCTTTATTCACGATGTGAATGGCTTTCAACCGAGGCCGATACAAAGCCAGGACGAGAGAGGGTGATGGCTAATCGATGCTGAGCGCGCTAAGCCGTACCCAGATACCCATGCAAACATGCGGATCAGCTCAGTGTTTTCAAGAAATAGGAAAGAGAGAGAGAAAAAAGAGGGGTGTGAAAAAGTTAAGTCACAGGTGAGCACCGATGAGACAGAGACTAATGCATTCTCCAAAGAAAGCTGAATCAAGATAACCACAAAAGACTATCTGACCTGCCTAGTGTTACCTAGTTAAAAAAAAAACTAATTTTTTACCGTCCTGGAGACATGAATGAAATCCCGGTTCCTATTTGGCGACTAATAATTAAGTACACCTTTGGCTGTGTGACACTGTACAATGTTCACGCGCTCTACCAAAGTCTCATATGGCAAAATTGCTTTACTTTAGATGTGTCAAAAGAAATGGATTATTTCTGTGTGCGCTATACGTATATTCCATACGGTCACATGTTAGTGAACAGTTTAAGGTGTGTTAGCAGGGATAATAGAGGCTGCAGCTTTCAAGGAATGACATGTCATTTACGGAGAGATTAATGGCCTAACTTGGTGCGGGTGGGAATCCAGTGCCTTTGAAAAGCCACAAAGGTCCCCTGCCACCCTCCCACAAATCCATGAGAGATCGAAAAGCCGCAGCAGCGCGTGTGTGTGTCTGATGCATGCGGCCAATCAATTCTCTGGCCCTGAGTCGAACCTCGTACTCCTACTTTCTTTTCTCCTTTCGCCAGCAACAGTGCTGGAAGTGTGTGTGCGGCATGAGAATCCACTGCGTAAATATATTCAACATCAAACACACTGATTCATGCGGAGAAAGAATAATGTGTGTTGGCACTGGAGTAGCAGGTTTTTTTTTGGTGGGAAATGTGCATGTTTCTATGTGCCAGTGTGTCAGCGACAATGCTTGATCATTTTTTAAAGAAAATTTTGCATGCAAATCAGGAGAGTGAGAATGAAGACATAGAGAAAGAAATAACAGCTCTTATACTGTACATACAGAGATAAAGAATGTGTGTGTGTGTTTGAGAGACAGAGAGAGAGAGGTGTTGGATAATGACCTCTCAGTCTCTGTGCCATCTTACCAGGACACGTGTGTGTGTCTATGTTTGCTTTGTCTTAGTCTTCTGTCAGCACCGTCACCATACCGATCCTATTTCTGTCACCCTGTCAGGGAAATTGTAGACTCACACACAATACAAACATGCACACACATACAAATCCCCTCCAACAAAACACACTCATCCTGACAGAACAGCAGGATTTCAAATCTTCCCCTAAGCTGAACCAACAGCAATCTGCATACAGTGAAGAGTGAACAGTCAGAAAAAAGACCAAATTATTCACCTTCACATCCCTCATGTCTGTGGACACTCAATTCATCAACCTTACAGGAAACTACGGATGCGAAAATCTTTTTTTAATATCAATTAACGCCTCAGATTTGTGTGAAATGTCACATGTGCGTATTAAGATATATTAAGACAATTCATGTAATTCCGTGACAAAGATTTGCGTCATGTTCATCATCAGGTGCATTCATGACATAAAATATAACGTGTCAG
This sequence comes from Channallabes apus, assembly GCA_030522415.1. NCBI lineage: Eukaryota > Metazoa > Chordata > Actinopteri > Siluriformes > Clariidae > Channallabes > Channallabes apus. The sequence continues at coordinate 13,943,521 of CM060120.1, forward strand.
TGGGTCACAAAGGAAATTATGCCAAACCTGTTGTGATACCCATCCAGTCGATATCAGTAGACTTCAGTAATAAATTTCAGGAAAAGGATGCCGCAGTGGCTTAGTGGCTAGCACTGTCTGCTTGTACCTGGAGAGTAAGCATTCCCTTCCCGTCTCGGTCTGTGTGCATGGAGTTTGCAATGCCTGTGTTTGGTTGGTTTCCTCTGGGAACTCCGGTTCCCACCCCCAGCCCAAAGACATGCAGATTAGGCTAATTGGCGTTCCCAAATTGCCTTTACTATGCTCCTGTATATGAATGAGTGTGTGAGAGTGCGTGTCCTGTGATGGATTGGCACCCTATCCAGGGTGTCTCCTGCCTCGTTCCCTAAGTCTACTGACCCCATGACCCTATATCTATATATCTATGACCATATATCTATATAAATAAAAAAAAGGTTTTATCTGTACATTGGTCCAAACTTGCTCTTTTAATTATATTTTTATGTTTCATACATTGAATAACTTTGCCAGGCCTTTTGATATCTGCCTGAAGATAAACCTGCTCCATAAATGTAATCAAAATGTCGAGTAGAAGTGATGTTATGTCCAGTTATGTGCCAGATTACATCATAGCATCTAGTGCTTTTTCGGACAAATATAACGTACGATATATATAAACAGTACGTGTCACTGAACAGAACCAATCCACGTGATAGTTTACACGTGTATACACAGAACATGCGGAAGACACAGACATGACAATAATGCACCTACTGTACAAAGCGTCTAAATCCTCAAGAAAACACAAGCGAACGTGGGACACATCATGGCTTAACCCAAAATTTAAGGCATTTTGACTATGAAAACTGAACCTTTAAAGATGAAAGGACAGATCAATGTTTGTTTATACTTCCTGCAGGAAGTTAGCACTAATAAAAAAGCAGTCACATGAAGCGTAACTATGAGATCAAACATGGGTCGTTAAAGCAAACATATCCGCAGCAGTCCGAGATGAGGGCGTGTAAAATACCTGAACTGAGAGCCCAGTGTTATGCGCTGAAATAATAATAATATCACTGATTGCATTAATGTTTATCAGCTTAATTTTAGCTTTAACCTTTTAATTATTTCTACAATACAAACTCTTTAGCTGTAAACAAGGGATACTAATGCAAGTACACAATAAAGCGGTATAGATGATGAGATGAGGCATTTCTAGAGAGTAAATATAGAAAAGACTCTAGATAGTATGAGACAGAAAGGGACATGAATGATATAAATAGAATATCAGCTTTACTTTGGCATAGAAAGATGCTGGATTCATCATGACATGTTTGGAGTGAAACAGGATGATGTGTTTTCTGTGAGATTGATCTCCATGAGAGAGTCTCAGCACTTTACTGTACATGAAGCCATCTGTCTGTCAGACAGTTTGCATAATTCACTATTGCAGCTTTAAAACACTAGTACACCAGCCCACCAGGCAGGAAACAGATCTGAAGGCTTATAATCACTCCGTCTCCTTCTTTTGTTTGACGATTCCTTTTCCTCTTGATACAAGTCTGACGCTTTGAGGTCTAAAGGGTGTAGGAGAAAAAGGAGGCGATGATAATTTGTTAGGCTGCTTCTTCTTTTTCGCCTCATTTATTTCCTCTTATTATTAAAGATGTATTTGGTTTATCAAATCTTTTGAGCCGCAAAGATTTTCATATGTGCGGTACATGACATACTGTAAGACACAAAAATTATGTAAGAGTATGAAATAAATACAATGCAAACATATTAAAGTTATAAAAACTTTTCCTATTTCAAAATGTGCATAACTTTGGGAAACAGTCTTGCTGAAGATTGATTGATGCAAATTTATGCGAAGTACATCAAAATGACCTTTCAAACCGCTCTGCTATGTGAACTCTACTTTGATTAAAAAGTGTTTGGTGCCACTTTATGTTTTTCCTGTTCAGAACCTGTTGCTGTTTGCTTGCATCTTTTCCTTTTCAACTGTTTTCAGACATGTTTTCTGTCAAAATATATAAAGATCATGGGACTAATCATGTGACTAAGTGTGCCTTTTTGGAAAACATTCAGACCTGTTTGAGAAGGTTGGGGGTGTTACACAAATGTGTCTGTTAACTCTCCGGCTTTAACAGAATTAATTTCTTTCAGCTGCTCCTGTCAAGGGGTCGCAATAGGAAACCATCGAATCCACACACAACTTTGGAACAGTTTCTTTTCCCATTTTATTTGGGCTTGCGGGACCAACACTGCTTGGGTAGTATGTGGGTGCGGCAACCACCATCAGCAGGGCTTGAACCTGGATTCTCAGATCCCCAAACCAACAAGCTATAGCCTTAGCCGCCTGAGCTACCACTCCACCACAATAATTTTTTTCTGCACTCATTATGCAATCAAGTAATTTTAATGTCTTTGTAAATGGGCTACTGCTGAGCCACACTTCATCAGAGAACAGCAACAAGCCAGGGGAGGGGTTCTTCTTATATTAGGACACATTAGGGGGGGAATTTAATTGGCTTTATAAACCCTGCTCAATAAAAAATATGTATAAACAAAATTAAACTAAGGTATTTTTTTCCACATTTATGCTGATGTTGTTTGTAGACACACATGCAAATGTCTAAAATGATTAAAAAAGTATATATTTTTAAATACTAAGTCACCTTTAAGCGCCACTGGGGCTCAGTGGTTAGATTGTGTCACTCCATCATATTGAAAAATGTATTGAACTTAATGTGATTGTGCCATCTCTGCTATTTAATGTATCATGAGGTATACAACATGTTAAATAGTTTGCTTGTTTAATTACCTTGTAGCATACTGTACCACAAGAATTAAAGTGAATCTAACGCCTAAAAACATTTCTGCTGCTGCAACTATACATACAAATTGCAGTCTATAGATAGAGAATATGGATACTTCTACCATGAAGTGATATCTCAATTATTTGGACGTACTGTATACTAGGGTCTGTTTAAAATATAATTGATTATTGTTATTGTACTGAGAATGTGAGTGTGTGTATATGTGTGTAACCTGCGATAGATTGGCACCGCGTACCAGTAAGGTGTGAGATGAGTGAGAGCGTACCTGTTCTGGTCTACAGGAGCTTTTGTAAAAGCTATAAAGGGTGAAGAATATTAAACATGCCATGCTATACCTGTTACCACACATAATGCATTAAAACTTGCTTTTTTAGGTTAAACATATGTATTAAAAACTTCACCATTTTTACAATTCTTTAGTTTCTTGTTAAAAATACAGATTTTCATTATCATTTTTATTTTCCAAATAGGAAGGTATACACCAGGGACATTCTTGTCTCTTAAGTCAGTCATTTTTATAAAATTGTCACAGCATGACTTTAGAAAGAATAGGTCTACTGTGCCTGCTTTGGTCTATATTGTTTAAAGTGGGCACAGTGCCATAAATGCAGTCCCTTAATAGTAACCCTGATGGGCCATTTGTCTGGTTCACCCAATCTTCCATTGATGCAGTGGTTATTTAGGGGCAAGATTACTTGATGGCTGCAAACAGTAAAAAAAGAACAAGGATATATTCAAGAGTTTCAGGAAGGAAGAAGACAGATTGACCCACTTATACCCGAGGTCAGCTGACTGAGCAAGTATGGCATTTTAAATTCTAGAGGCTCAAGTCTCATCTGCTTTATCTTGGAATACATTTAAGTAGCAGTACTTGTTAAAGAAGGTACGACCTACTAGGATTTTCCATTTGGGCATGGCAAAGCATGAAGAGCTCCCTACAGAAGCTCTGGCTTAGATCTCTGACTTTCATCAAATTTCATATTTGGTCTTCTCATGGCAGGCTTAGTGTATAGAGAAAATGCTGCAGAATTACTGGGGTTTCATCTACACCGAGACCTTTTCAGACCTTAGAGGGGAGACAAGAAGAAGCAACGTGCTTCTGGTATAAATGACACATGTACAGTAAGAGCCAACCAGAACTTCTGTCACCCTGTCTAAGTATGGACTCCATGACAAAAGAGACATAAGTATTGCTGGCGAAGAAAATATGTAAAATATGAGAGGTTGCTTTTGGTAAGAACATCCAAACTGTACATTATGTTAAGTGATATTTTATATTGCACGGTATTATTAGTATATATTGTTGAATATTGAATGATGAAATGTTTGTCAGAGGTAAGTGTAGCAAAAATTTACATATACTGCATTTTATGTGTTCCTTGCAATGTATCCAAATTTATTGAATTAATAAGAAAATTTAACATCACGTATAATGATGGTACATGTCTTGTAAAAGTACTAGACATATCATTTACATTTTTCAAAATATCTGAAATATGTTCAGGATTGGCGCGGCGCGGTGGTGTAGTGGTTCGCCTTGCACCTCCAGGGTCTGGGTTCGATTCCCCGGCCAGGCTCGATTCCCGTCTCTGTGTGCATGGAGTTTGCATGTTCTCCCCATGCTTGGTGGGTTTCCTCCGGGTACTCCGGTTTCCTCCCACAGTCCAAAGACATGCAGGTTAGGTTAATTGACATTCCAAATTGCCCGTAGTGTGTGATTGAGTGTGTGTATGTGAGTATGTGTGTGTGCCCTGCGATGGATTGGCACCCTGTCCAGGGTGTACCCCACCTAGTGCCCGAAGTCCCCTGGGATAGGCTCCAGGTCCCCCGCGACCCTGAACACAGGTTTAAGCGGTATAGAAAATGAATGAATGAATGAATGAATGTTCAGGATTGTATTGGCTCCTTTAAACCTCACAGCATGCACAATAATATATTTGTACTTACTGACAATTAATCATTTTGTTATTTAATTAACAAACAGGATGAGTCTTAAAGTAATGACAAGCTCTGATGAGAAGCAAGCTATAGTCTTTGTTTCCTGCCTGTCTTTTCCGGCCACTTTTGAGAACATACTGTAGGAAATAAAAAGAAAAAAAAAGAAAAGAAAAAAGTTGCGGCATGTGGTGTTTTGTCTTTTGAGACCAGCTGTCATCACATGCAACACACACATACACCCTTTCCTGGCATCCTACCAACAAGGTTGCAGATGTACACCTACATGTTCCAGGTGTAGCTGGTCCCAGCTTTACATGCGGTCCAGATTTTATGCCATATTCGCCCAGTTTATTTGGCGTGTATTGTTTGACGAGACAACAATTTCCCCAGATTGGAAATGTGTGATGGCTCAGTGCCGGCCCACACTTACCACTTTCATCTAGCCCACATATTAACATGGAACGATGCCGATGAACTCATCTGAGACTGTCTGCCAGAACAGAACCGCTACTCAACCTCGATGAGCCTCTATCTGAGGCATGATATGGCTCAGAACTTACAGTAGGGATATTGCTGGGCCAAAATTGAAATGTCATACAGGCATCAGATATGGTCCAAATGCCATGCAAACCTTAAATGTGCGCCATTAGACACTTCCCACATGTGCAAAGTGGACGCAAAAGTAACCTTTGGGTCTGGATCGTAGATAAGTGGCAGATGATGTGGGGGTAGGTTTTATACCCTGATGATCAAACTACCCTTGAGAGAATATGAAAGGTCATAATTGACACGGTTGTCTCACAAATTCTTCGAGCAGACTTGGCACGATGGTCAAATGTTAGCACGGCTCCTAGGAAGCCACATTTATTAGTTAAGGCTGTGGGAAAACTTTCAGGGTAGCATTCAGCCATGTTGTGGTTGTACGCAAGCAAATGTTCCCATAATAAAAGATATAGATGTTCTGTATGGAAAGTGTGGTTCCTGTGGTGGCAACTAAATACTGGGCCAAGATAGACAGTGGTATGCTGCCAGATGTTCAGCTTTATATTTGTATTGCATCTTTAACATACCGTAGACATGAATTCTTACATTTTATGGAAATAAAGGTAACACAGGTTACAGCTTAAGTGTCCTGCTTTAATCCTGATCTCAGATTATTGTGAGTTTAAAGTTTTGGCTCTGTGGGTGTCTTCTTGGTTCTTTGATTTCCCTTGAACTTCCAAAACAAACTAGCTACTGTAGCTGTGCCAAGCTATTATGTGTGTGAGAATACTGTATGTGAGGGTATGTGGTTCCCTCTGTTGGACTGGCATCCCATTCAGGGAATGTTCCTGACTCATCAGGGATACACACTGGATCTACCATGGCCCTGACAACATTTACATTTAGGCATTTGGCAGACGCTCTTATCCAGAGCGACTTACATTTTTATCTCATTACACATCTGAGCAGTTGAGGGTTAAGGGCCTTGCTCAAGGGCCCAACAGTGGCAATTTGGTGGTTGTGGGGTTTGAACCTGGGATCTTCCGAACCGTAGTCCAATGCCTTGACCACTGAGCTACCCCCGGCCCGGACAAGGCTAGTGCTTAGTGGCTGCTAAAAATAATGAATAAATTAACATGAAAAATGGTAAATTGAACAGGATGACTGATGATCCTAATTCAAAAGATTTGGTCGTACATTTTTGTTTTCACTATAAATACCTTATTGTCAAAACCCAAACCTCTTTAAACCATTTCTTCATAGCTGTACAATGGATAAGCCGACTTATACTGTATGTCTTCTTAATATTGGTATTGGCACACACAGTGGTGTTTTCCTGCCATTTGAATAAGCTAATAAGAAAGCATCGGATTTCCGCCTTCAAATTAGGCATTGTGTGCAGAGTTATATTCATCCATGTAGCTCTATTATTGCTATCATGCTTACTTGTGGATTTTATCTTAGCCGTCAAACCTTTTGGTCTGGGAGTGATTTTGCATATATATTCCCTAATTTATAAAATGAACACCCCAGCTCCCCTTATAATTAAGGATGACTGGGAGATTTATTGCTGTATGGAGATCCCAAAGGACGTGCCAGGGTTAGAATACACTCCTTCCCAATCTGTGCTAGACTGTAATAGTCTGTTTCAATTTAAAGTATTACATCGTACGCAATTATACTTGCCGAGATCCTTTCTGAGATTTATTGAATCTGCGATCGATATTAAAACCTCTCACACCAGGTCGGCTCTGCTTTTCTGGATCCACATGTTATCCATCTTTGTGATCTTTGTTATTCAACAGTTTCACTTGTTTTAACAGAGTATTTATTTTTAAATACATCTATATTGCCAGCGTTTTAGAGCAGAATTGTACCTGAAGTATGTAGAATGTAATGTAGATTTTTTAAATTATTAAATGTACAGTAGTATTTGTTTAAAAATAAGATCATGAAGTTCAACACATTTGTCAGTTAAATCTTATCTTGTAGTTGTAATGAACAACTAAAAACATATTTGTCGAACATGTCTTGGTGGATATCAAGACTAAAATTGGGGAAACTTCCATGCAAAGCCAAGATAATTAGTCATATTTATGTAAGGCAAGTTTGATCCATATTGAGAGTGGCCAGGCTGAAATCTAATTAGTTGAAATGTTAATATTTAGCAGTGGGAGAGATGCTGACCTTTTTAAAGCAGTGGCTTTTCTCCCACAGGCCAATGGAAGCCAGCCCTCCCCAGGTTTTCAGTCTGCACATGTCATTTTAATTACAAATAAATAAATAAATAAAAGATCTGTATTCAACAGGTTGTTTCAGAAATAAATGCATCTGTGCTGCAGACGTCTGTCATGGCTTCCCTATTTTTCAAAAAGTATTTTACAGTGAGTGAAGTAGTGGCTCATCATCTACAGTATACCGGTTTATTTTGTTTACAGGGTCGCACAGGCCTGGAGTCTATCCCAGGAGACTTTAGGCCTGAGGCGGGATGCACTCTGGACAAGGTGGCAATCCATCGCAGGGCACACACAGTTAGCCTAATCTGCAAATCTTTGGAATGTGGGAGGAAACTAACCAGGAACGGAGAGAACATGCAAACTCCATGGACAAAGACCCAGAGGTGGGAAACAACCCTGTATCCTGAAGTTACAAGGTGATAGTGCTATATATGCCTCCTGTACGTATAAATTCAAAAATTCCCGTTATTCAGTGTCACCCTGTATATATTAGGGCTGGGCGATATGACTGAAAACTGTATCACGATATCAGTGTTTCATATCAGTCGATATCGATAATTATTTATATTTTTATAACCCATTTAAAATAAGGACCAGGAGAAGAATATATTACATTTAAACATTTTTATTTTAAACTTAACCTTCCTCTGATCATAGTCCCCTCAGTTATTAAGACAGAAATGCCAATAACCATGGAAAACTCAAATAATTAAAATGTAAACATAAGCCTAAATCACAATAAACGCTTAGCAATTATCTCTTAACATTTAAGGTACAAAATTAAAAGAAAATGCTTAATAAAGTGTAATAAAATAGTGCAAAGTGTTCATTTTCTACTTATGAAGAGGAATCCAGCAGACCAGCACGAGACAACAATATGGCGCAACCAAACGTGATACTGTTACATGATTGCCATTAGTGTATCACTCCCTACGTTGCTAGGTTACCAGAGAGCGAGTGCCTTTGTCAATGCAACTGTCATGGCCAACCGGTGGCGGACCAGAAAACTAGCAGTTAGCCTTTGTAGCATGGACGGTAAACCCAAATGCGGAAGTAGCGTGAACAGGCAGGATAACCACGCGAGTCATTGTAAGAACTCTCTCACGCCAAGAGCAAGAGTTTACACAATTAAACCCACGTTCTAGCAACTCACAATCAATCAGTACTAACATACAGTAAGATCCGGCGAAGCGTCGGAAACGGCATGGGCAGACTGAGCGATGTGAAGCGCCATCTTGTCTCCATTTATGCTTCCTAAATCACGACCGTACTACTTCCGGGCTCTAGTGCCGGTCGCGGAGCGAGTGCGCATGACAACAACCAACTAGCTTCGCGACCTCTGTTTTCTTCCGACAAAGAATAAAAAATATCGAACGTTCTATCGAACACATTTTTTATTGATATCAATCACGTGTCTATCGTGATACATATCGTTATCGTTTTATGTATATATACTGTATATGGGTGCTGTGGACTAATGCATGAACGCTGCTGCTTTGCATGAAAACTGCAGCTCTTGTTTCACTGTTGCTTTTGTAGTACTGTACATATGCTTTTGCTTCACTACTGTTTTGTATTGTATATGCCTTGCTGTACTGCCATTGGATTGCACAGCACCTGCGCACAAACGGAAACACTTATTTGTCTGGATTTATTTTTACTTTTTTTTTTTTAAAGTAAAGTGCAGTTTAATTTTTTTATTTTTACTTAATATTTTGTGTTAATTATTTTTATGTATTTATTTTTTTGAGCTGTGGAACGAATAATTTGAGTTTCCATTATTTCAATTTGGTTTACGAGTGTTTTGGAATATGAGCCTGTTTCCTAATTATGCTCATAATCCAAGGTTTCACTGTATGCACTTTCCCTCGCTGCTGTATTGTATGAATGCTGCTTGGATGAATTGGTGCTTTGCCATATTGCTGCTTCGCATGTACTCTATCTTGTCTGTTTGCAAAATTTTTTAGTTTTAAGAGTTGTTTTTTCCCTCTCTCTCTACTATTTTTCTGGTTGTGTGTTTTTATCTTAATGATACCTTCTAATCTTGTAGAGCTGTGGTGGTGGTGCGACAAGCTGGGGGTGGTTTTCCTTCTTGTGCGTGTTGGTCACCCTTTGTGCTGCTGGTCACAGTGAACTGTGTGTGAGTGTGATTCACGTGTGTTTGGGGTGATTCTAGTGGGATATTCATCCCCCCTCTTTTCCTAAGTCTGCTTATCCACTGGTAAGCTCCAGCTCTAATTTGATTATGTATTTTAGGAGGTTGTGTATATCATTCTTAGCGTAGCATACACTTGATGATGATGATGATGATGATGATGATGATGATAATGATGGTGTAGTTGCAAATACTTTTAGCATTGCTATATGTAACTTTTAAACTATTAAACTATTTAGGTTAGGGTCATTCGATTTCCTTGGGTGCAATCCCCAAGGTGGCGTAATTGGCTACATTGTTAAAATCAGAGGATCGACAGAGTTCCCCCTGCACCACGCCACAATAAGTAAAAGTTCATAGAGGTCTTGCTGTTAAAAACTGCACATAACACAGGGAAGAGACCTGTAATAAGTCTTAAGTACAGCTTCATGATCTTGTGGTAATTTTTAGCTTATAGTAGTTAGCCTGAAAGCAATACTGTATGACACGCCATGTGGTCTCCTTTGAGATTCAGTAAATACAGATCTGGCATTCTCTCCATTAAATGAGTGATAATAGTTAAATTTAACAGTTAGATATTTCCAACTGTCTTTATCATCAATCATTTATACAGACATACACACACACACTTACACATTTAAAAGGCTTCACCATCAACCCACTCTTCCGCCTACACTCACGCACCCATCTGCTAGGAGCTGCTGCTCCTGTACTCCAGTCAGTTCCAAAAAAGCCCATGGCTTTACTTCACAATATCTTTGAATCTTTTCCATGCCGAAATCTAAAGAATCAATAACTGTTAGAAAAACTGCTTTACAAAGCTGCAACTGAAGTTAGACTGACTATTCCATCACGGTATTTAACCCTTCCCATGATCTCTTGGCACGTCCAACCTTTACACTCCTCATTCTTCTAACTGCATCCCATTCCTGTTAGCTTAACTGTATTTACTGAATAATTCATAGTACTTATCGAATATGTTTAAAGACAAAGTACTGAATAAGAGAGTGGGGTTGGACAAGGTTTACTGGGAAAGTAATTTTGGCAACAAAACAACAGAAATGGTGAATGACGTAGATGGATATGTTTTTATTATTCTTCTTCTTATTATTATTATTATTATTATCATCATCTCACTCACTCATCACCTTTACCGCTTTATCCTGTATTCAGGGTCGCATGAGACCTGGAGCCTATCCCAGGAGACTTGGTGCACAAGGTGAGGTACACTCTGGACAATGTGCCAATCCATCCCAGGGCACAGACACATACACACTCTACGGGCAATTCGGGATGCCAATTAATCTAACCTCCATGTCTTTGGACTTTGGGAGGAAACCGGAGTACCCAGAGGAAACCCACCAAGCACGCAGAGAACAGCAAACTATTATTATTATTATTATTATTATTATTATTATGCCATTAATACTGCAAATCCCAAATTATTTGTTTCCAAATGTATTTTACATGAACACTGACACACACATACAAAGCTCTGTCGGTGATAAATGCCTTCCGGTTCTTTCTGCATATCAAAGTTCCTCATCGCCTCACCACATCGAGAGGAAGGAAAGAGGCATGACCGAAGCCAAAAGGTAAAGGAGCAGTCAACCATGCTCGCAGTGTCATGTATTTGCAACAACAATGTTATCTAGGAGCCTCCTCACCCTGGGGTAAATATGAAGATGTTCCAAGATTAGGCAGCCAGACCTGGAGGCACACTGGGAAATGAAGTCAGTCCTGCGCATGGCTTTGATCAGATAAGTGACATATCACTCTCACACTCACTCATAACACTGGCTTATCTGAGCACAGCAATATTTCGAGAAGTGTAGCTCGCAGTCCGGCTGCATTTGCATTTCCTGCAGCCGTTTAGGAAAACCAGCTGAACAAATCCGGCTCTTGGAAGACAGGAAGTTTGAAATCAAACACCAGGCAAGACTACGACTCAAAATGAACAGTAAATTAGTGAAATATCAGGGACGTCCCCACCTGGAGTGCTTGGAGTTGGTGGTGGAGAGAAGGATGCTACACAAACTGTTAACCATTATGGAGAACATCCCACACCCTCTCCGTTACCTACAGTACAGTACTACTGTAGATAAAGAGCAGAACGCTCTCAGCAAGATAATAATTCAGATCCACTGTGACAAAGAACACTACAGGACGTCTTTTACTGCCAAATGCAATTAGACAATAACTCTGCAATGTGTCAGGAGAGGGATCTACTTCTCTGACATCACTATAAATAGGCTCATATACATCAGGTTTCATTGCACTGATATGATCGTTTCCTTTTTTCTCTCTTTTATCAATATTTTAACTTTTTGGTGTACCTTATGTAGAGTCACGTATTTAGTCTATACATGTAATGTATATAGAAACAGCATATCATTTATTTGTTTTTATAATATTTTTACCTTTTTAATGCACCTTAATATGCGGTTTGTCAGATTTCCAGCTAAATAAGTTTTTTCTAAGAGACCACCAATGTTAAATGCATAAAGACAAGCACAAGTGCAACATACAGTTCTGTAGTTAAGGGACGCAGTGTATAGTATGCATGTGGAAAAGGCATTCGTGGTATATAAGCATACAGTACGTAAATTCTGGTAACCATGACAACAACTTCTACACCACACCCACACGCACATACCGAATTGATGCTAAAGCGACTAATTAGAATCTGCTTTGCTGACGCACACACTCTTCATTAAGACTTCTAATGAGAGCACGGTAACCTTTACTTGACCAAGACATTGCAGATTAACATGCTTCAGCTTATTTATAGTACTACAAAGAACAACAAATGTATTATATTCTTCACATACCATGATATACTGTATGGGCAATCAGAAACTTTTTAATTAAACCACTTAAACTCCCTTTCTATTGGTTTCACTGTAGATGCAGAATAACTCATAAAAGATACGGAAATGCTTGTTATATATAATAATTAAAAAAAAAACACAGCTAATATACATAAAATGTCTCATAAGAATGTGTATGTCACATGGCAATATGATTATATGGCACTGGAAATATGAATGTATAGTGGGCCTAATTGTTGTTGTTGTTTGTTTGTTTTTGTATTCTAAAATAAAAATACATAAATATAAGGCCTTATTTTAGATTATTTGCTATTAACCCCATGTCTTAAGGTGTACCCCAAAGTGTACTGTATTATTTATACTGACATGGTCTAAAGTGTTTTATTCCTCTTATACCAGAATAATTTACTAACAATCACGGTTTATTAATGAACTGTGCATTACATTTTTTAAATCAGTTTACAGTTGCACCTAATTTTGGAATGTCCACAAGACATGTTATAACTAATGTTTTATCTTCTAAGAGGAGCGTTCAAGTTAAACTGGGACTGGAATGAACTTTCTCGAGAACAAAGTCATAATGAATGATGGAGATTTACATAAGATTTCAAGCACAGTATGGTGATGAAATAGTTACTGTAGCTGCAGTCAAACATTTGAATGGTGTGAAGAGTTTAAACAAGAATGTACATTAATGCATGATGATCCCACTGCAGCCGTTCCTGTGAACATTGAGGAAGTGGAATTCCTTTTTGTTGAAAATCAATGGATAACTTGGCGCCAACTTGCGGAGAAAACATCGCTCGAGGAACCTGGCTAGATTTTTTTATATAAGTTTATATAAGTAAGTGCAAAATTCAGGTCACCTAGTCCTGAATCAGAAAACTGGAATTTTGGTGGGGGAAACCAAAATTCCAATAAGGTCCCTTAGATCCTTAGTAATAGCATGGGGGGATGGGGGAGGGATCTTCATTCAATTTGTTCTTAGTAAAAATTGAAGTTGTTTACAATCACTAATTAATTACACTAGTTTATCATAATTTAGCATAAACACAATTGTGATGTTGACATTCGTATTCCGTGTATAACTCTGAAGGTTAAAAGAGATCAGGATTCCAGCAAACACTAAATTAGTTGAAAATGCCATGATATACCCCAGCGAAATCAGTCGCAACAAATCTGACATTTGGATCTACAGAGAATTTGAATTCATTTCCCTTCCAGCCCGAGGCCTCATCTCAATATTGATCTCAAGTCTTCCTGTCAGTTCGACACGATCCCTGCTCCATCACTGGGAAGCTTGCCAAGACATCCAGCAGCTTTTCTTCACAGCACAAGGAAGCCTGGATTATGATCCAAAGCAGTGCTGGTTGTTTGTTTGTTTGTTTTTCACTTTTGATTAATCTCGAGATACCGAAAATACAATCTATATCACTTTAAAGCTTTTAATATATTCAAAAGAATTAAGCAAAAATATCGCTGTCTGCCTTTCACTTTGATGAAGAAAGTAGATCAGATGGCATGACACATATATGATTATCCAAATTCAATATATCCAACAAATGACCAATAAACCATCAACACTGTTTAATGTCTCTATGCTTAATGCACTAATCTAGTGATCTAATTCATATCTATGGCCCTGATTTAATAAGATCTCAAATAATAAGCTCTTATTTGTGTCTACAATCTAATAAAATAGGAGCACAGTTGGTGAGCATGTTGTGTGCGGTTTCCGAATAATTATAGATCAGTAAATTATGTCAGTACATGGGCGAATCAGTGCTTAAATGAGATTTAGAGATGTTTTTTTATTTATTTATTCTTGATAGCTGTGGATATCTATGTATCTGAAATAATAATAATAATAATAATAATAATAATAATAATAATACATGTTCTGCCTTTATAATTTGTCTAGTCTTTGCCATTTAATACAGTGTGATGACCGGGTGATTACGGTCTTGCCCCTGTATTCATTTATTTATTTTTCTAATGCACTGTGGGTGGAAGTCTCATCTTTTATATTGCTTATCCTATACAGGGGGCCTGGAGCCTATCCTAGTAGACTTGGGGCACAAGTCAAAGTACACCTTGGACAGAGTGCCAATCCATTGCAGGACACACACACACACACACAACAGGCAATTTGGGAACGCCAATTAACCTAATCTGCATGTCTTTCGAATTTGGGAGGAAACCGAAATACCCGGAGGAAACCCACCAAGCACGGGGAGAACATGCAAACTCCATGCACACAGAAGAGAGAATTGAACCCTCGACCCTGGCGGTGCCTCGACCACCACATCACTTTGCTTTTATTGCTTTCGTTGTTTTTATTTTCTTATTATACTGCTCAACTGTATTGTGTTTGAATGTGCTTCATAAATAAATTTGACTCGACTTAAATTAAAACGACAGTATCTCAGCTGCAAGTTCTAGCAAAACATCAACCAAAAACAGAAATTCACATTTGGATATACAATTCCAGTTCTCCTGACATACACTATGTCATGTCTACATCTGCAGTTACTGTATAACCAATCTACTGATAGAAAACATAACATTACTGCCAAATTATAACGAATTACAATGCCTTCACAAAGTGATTTTCAGAATCATCCACATCAATCACTGCTTCATCACCAGAGGTAAAATACACTCATCACATTTAAACACAAACCTCTTTGTTGTTAGTCATTAGTGTGATCTGTCATTAGTGCGGAAACAATCACTGATTAATTTAATTGTGTGTTTATTTGTTTGGCTAAACACATTTTTATTGGGTTATTAAACCTTTTAAAACTTAGCCCATGGACATCTGCACGAAGTGTGTGAGCTCTCCTTTAGGATTTGATCATGATATGATGGTGCAAGAGGGTCACACACACTCACGTATTGTATATACTGGTTCCCATTCTCCTGTACAGGGTGCCAATTCATTACACATACTCACCAATCTGGGAACACCAATTAGCCTAATCTGCATGTCTTTGGAACATGGGAGGAAACCGGAGAACCCAGAGGAAACCCACCAAGCATGGGGAGAACATGCAAACTCCATGCACTCAGACCCGAGGTGGGAAACAAACCCGGGAGGTGCGAGGCGACAGTGCTAACCACTAAGACACTGTGCCACCGCTCACACACACTCAAAATACATAAAGCATATACAGTATAAAGGACTTCTATGCTGTTTAGGCAGAACGAATTTATTCAGGTTTCACTGGATAGCACAGTTCCAGGATTTAATCCTGGGCTTGAGAAACTGTGTATTATTAGTTTTCTTGCATGCCCATGTGGGTTTCCTATTTCATCACACCTCCCAAAAACATGCTGCTAGAAAGATTGGCTAGTCGGAATTGACCCTAGGTGTGTGTGTGTGTGTGTGTGTGTGTGTGCTGCTCTGTGATAGACTGGCATCCCGTTCAGGGTGTATTCCCACTCAGTGTTCATATGATATGCCACTGTGACCCTGGCCAGGATAAAACATCTATCAATATTGGTTGGATGATGATGGTTAGTTGAGCTGTCAGGTTCCTAAGTGGCAAAACAGAAAAAGGTTTTCCCAGACCCTTGCACAATTTTGACCTCAATGACATCTTTCGGAAAAGTAAAAGTGAGAATTCCAGGGGTTCCCGAGTGGCGCAACACAAAAACCTATTGATCCTGCCACAGCTGCCCACGGTACGAGGGAACAAAATTGGCTCTACTTTCATGGGGAAAGGGTGGTGTACTTCAATCATAGTAAGACTGAGTCTTGAGTGTGTTGTGCTGCCCCTCTGAGCAGCAGTTAGAAAAAAAATGCATTATACTGTATGTCTTGCAGGAAGCTTGTGACAGCCGTCTCCCTCCCTGGTGGGTAGCTGTAGGGGAGGGACCTAAGCCTTGGTGAAAATGGACTACTACAGGGCAGGGGTAGCTCAGTGGTTAAGATTACTATCAGGACTACTGATTTGAGGTTCAAACTCCAGTACCACCAAGCTAACATATATTTGGGCCCTTGAGCAAGGCCCTCAACCTTCAACGGCTCGAACAAATAATAAGATAAATGTATGGCGCTCTGTATAAGGGCGTCTGCTAAATGCCAAAAATGTATAACAATAAGTATAACAATGTTACAGATACAGTGCCTTGCAAAAGTATTCACACCTCTTGAACTTTTCCACATTTTGTCACGTTACAACCACAAACATAAACGTATTGTATTGGGATTTTGTGAGATACAGTAAATGAACACAAAGTGACACAAAGTGGCACATACTGTAATGGTGAAGTGGAGATAAATGAACAAATAAAATTTTTAAAAATAAAAATCTGAAAAGTTTGGCATACATTCGTATTCAGCCCTGAACTCTGATACCATTAACTAAAATCCAGTCGAACCAATTGCCAAAGCCACATAATCAGTAAAACAAGTCCGCCTGAGAAGTCGATTCCTTGCCAGGTTTGCATTGCATCGATTCCTTACATGTTCTCCCTGTGCTTGTTGGGTTTTCTCCAGGTACTCCGGTTTCCTCCCACAGTGCAAAAACCTGCAGATTAGGCTAACTGGCGTTCCCAAATTGTGTGTAAATGAGCATGTAAGTGTATGTGTATGTGTGTGCACCCTGGGATAGACTTCAGGCCCCCCGTAACTCTGTATAGTATAAAGCGGTATAGATGATGAGTAAAAAAGTGAGTGAGAGTCCACCAGTACATTTAATTTAATCTTAGTATGAATACACCTGTTCTGTGAACCACTCAAAGGTTTGTTAGAGAACAGCGCCAAGGAATTCATGGTTAAATTCATTCATTCATTCATTCATTTTCTATACCGCTTAATCCTGTGTTCAGGGTCGCAGGGTACCTGGAGCCTATCCCAGGAGACTTCGGGCACTAGGCGGGGTACACCCTGGACAGGGTGCCAATCCATCGCAGGGCACACACACATACACATACACGGTTATGTTATTTAAAAAATCCCAAGTTTAGAATATCTCACAAAGCACAGTTCAATACATCATCCGAAAAAATGGAAAGAGTATGGCACAACTTCAAACATACTGTACCAAGACATGGGCAGAGATCCATTAAATGCATTAGATTATCCATGCACTCCACAAATCTGACCTTGATGAGAGAATGGCAAGAAGAAACCCAAATGTTGAAAGAAAGCCCCCAGAAGTCCTGTTTGCAGTTTGAGCCAAGCCATGTGGGGAACACATGGAAAATGGTGCTCTGGTCAGATGAGACCAAAATGTAATTTTTTGACCTAAATGCAACTAACACTGCACATCCCAGTGAACACACGCTTGCTTCAAATTTATATGCCACTTGTTGGTCTAAAAAACACCAAAAAAATTGTTTAATGCACTATTCAAATAAAATTGAATTGCATTGATTTTGGCCAAATGAATCCTGACATGTTTGGGGGTTGACATCACATCACATGATTTTTTTTTTTAGACAGCTGTGTGTTTTTAAGCCTCATGACATAGTTTGTACAGATATACTGTAATGAGTGCTGGATGACACCACAGTAAAAACAAGGCTGAGAAAATATGGGTTGCTTTAGATTGCTTTGCCTCCAGTTGTAACACACCAACATGGCAACTCACTTGTGACTGTACTACAAAATGCTGTCCTTTTATTTAATCCTTGCTACGAAGATCACATGAAGTGCAGCTCATTACTGCTAATTATTGCTTGTGATTAATGCAGTGAAGGAGCGGGGCGAATATGTGTACACACTACAAAGCTTTGTTGAGCATTAATAATGACAATTTAGTACGAGCGTTCATTATGGGGGAGATTTTGTTCGTTGTGGGTAAGGAGTCATTAATTATGTGGATGGCTGAATCCTGGCACCTTTTTTATGCAGCACCCATAACTAACTTGACAGCATAATCTTGCACTTTCTAGATAACTGTGTTTTAAATGATGATTTTCTCAACTGTTGATGCAAACCGGAAAGACATGTTTTCCGTTAAAAGCCCCACAGTAATATCAATTTATGCACTTCGATTTCTATTTATAGGTATGATGTGGGACAGGTATGGGAGGAAATTGTTCTGCCACCTCTTTTAAACTCGGGCTCCATTCACGACCACTTCCATATGGATGGAAATAATACTCGATTACTGTATGAATACTTTTTCATTCGTCGAGAGACCTATTCCCAACAACAATTGCACAACACAACTTTCTTTTCACTACTGGGAACACATGTCTCTGGAGCTACAGTATGACTCGTCGACAAGCGCATTTGCGCATTCCAAGATGCGAGAATCTCATATCGTAAATAATATGCAAATAGGAAATCAGGGTGCAGCAAATTCCCACATGCCCCATTATGTCATTAAAAGATGTTGACCAAACCAGTGAATAAGGATATTATTGTTCTCATCACTCACTCACTGATCGTCTATACTGCTTAATCCTGTATTCAGGGTCACAGGGGGCGTGGAGCCTATAATGTACCAGGAGACTTAGGGCATGAATCAGGGATACCCTGGACAGGGTGCCAATCCATCGCAGGATTACACACACATACACACACTACAGGCAATTTTGGGGACGCCAATTAGCCTAACCTGCACGTCTTTGAACTGTAGGAGAAAACTGGAGTACCAGGAGGAAACCCACCAAGCACAGGGAGAACATGCAAACTTCATGCACCCAGAGTTGGGAATCAAACCTCATCGGGAATCAAACCCGTACCCTGGAGGTGCAAGGTGACAGTGCTAACCACTACACAACCGTGCCACCTGGATATTATTGTTGCAATCTTTAAATAGATCGTATCATAAATCAACAGGATGACACTTCATGAGCACAATGGTGAGCTTTTTTAGTATGACAAAAATGACTTCACCATTAAAGGCTTGGAGTATGCACACCACTTTCTGTCTCTGAGCAAAGACTGACCTCCATGTGTGCCAGAGATAAAAGGCTGTTCACCCTCTCCCTGTGGCGTCCATGGTAATTACCTTCGTCACAGAGCTGTGCGAGTGTGTGTGTGTGTGTGTGTGTGTGTGTTTACTCTTCGATATTATGCCCACTTCTCTGTTTCTCTGTATGAGTGCCCAGTTGCTGATGAAACGAAAGGGAGGAAAGGGTTGCATGTTTGTGTGCGTGTTCACACCTGCATGTAATTTTAATTAGCCGTTTGCCATAATTTCAGATTTCATTAGAGGTGCCAGGCGACCGAGCTGAATGGAGTAGTTAACTACAGTGTGTGCTCGAGATGGGGGCAATCACACATACGCACAGGGGAAACGGATCTCATCGCTGAACCTGCCAGAATAGCAAACAGCCACCGAGTGCCAGAGTCTGAGTTGATCAGAAAGATTGCGCTATCACTTCAACTCATCCTAGCTCATGATGTTAGCAGCAAATGCACTGCGACACATATACAATGAGAGTGGAAGAAAGCGGAGGAGTGGAATAATATTCCCAGATTGATGTGGATATTGCAACAGATAGAACATGAGACCTGGGAGTTATAGACTTTCAAGTTGCCATGGCTCAGGAAGCAAGAACAGATGGAAGCAGAGATTGTTGTGTATCAGCGATGTGAGGAAGGTGTGAATGTAATAAGCAACTTCAGTCAAGCATCTGAGGCCCAGATCAGTACATTTCTGTTTATCCTTTCACATACTCTATATGGTGTCCATAGGTTGCTGAATATGTGAATGATTATGGTAATGTGTGAGCAACTTAACAGCTTCGCAGATATCAGGGATCCTCTATTCTCATGTGACCAAATGCATACATGTTATTTAGAGTGAACAAATAATATTTCATATTTGAATACAAATAGGAAGCTATGAATAGGAAATGCACTACTACAGTATTTTTTTTTTACTTTCCGAATACCCAGAAAGTTCCCCACAGCATTGAGTAGGTAAATCTAGACTTACTGTACTACACACTAAAAAAATGCTGGCTTGTTTTTTTCTACCCAAACGCTGGGTTGCCTCTGTTGGGTCATTTTTCCGGGTTATTTACAGAGAGTTGGGTAGTTTTTGTGTAACCCAGCACTGGGTTGAAGTTTGCTTGGCCCCTCCCCCAAAGTTCACCGGTGGATTCATCGGCTGTGACTCAGCTTCGTGTCTTCTCTTTTGAGCTCTGATGACGGTTCATCCTCCTCGTGCATTTAAGTGAAAATGACGTTAAATACAAAGTCTGTATACACATGTTCACTCATCTACTGTAAGTCAAATATGAAATATGACTGAAATATTATTACTATATGTAACATTTATTACTGTTACCGTGTTAAGGTTACACTCAAACTTTCCGGCTGGTCTGAGGTACTGGATGATCATTTAGCTGACAATAGCTGCTAGTTAGCCAAAATACCCCACATGTGCATGAAAGAAACGGATAAGATGTCTGAGCTTTTTAGCTTTCTCTGTAGAATGTTTGCAGGGTTATGAAGATGGTGAAGTGATGAATGAAAGCTAAACTGTTAACTGTAGTGCTAGCATGACGCAGGCATTTAGTTAGTTTGCTAGCGTTAGCAACCACTTTAGAACTTTATTAATCTCACTGCTTGAGACAATAAAATGCTGGTGTGTTACAAAACACTGACCCTCTCACAAATATACAGACCTGCTAACCCTCCCGTTTTTCACTAGCTAGTAATTTACTCCGCCGTCAAATTTCTCCCATGTTTCTCCCAAGTTATAACAATATTTTACACCTTTCCCCCTTCGGCAAGTATGCAAATGTATCACCAGTAACTGCTGCATGTAAGCTATCCAGGTCGCCCTCTTTAACCAAAGCTGCTTGTGATTCAGGCTAAATGAACTATCAGTCAACGCGCCAACTACAGGAAAAAGTACCACAGCTGAACAGGTAACTAGATGGAAGTATTAATATTTTGGTGATTGTAATGTACTGTGCCATTATGACACCAGCTATGAAATTTCTTCGGTAATTAGCTTAAAATCAATGCGGCCCCACAAGATCAACTAGTCTGACATAAACAAAATAATAATATTTAGGAGCTGTATCCGAAAAGCCATGCTTATTTTGCTTTTTTATTTTTGGTAGCAGCTGTCTCCATGTTTTTGTTTCTGGTTATCTATACCCTATCTTAATGAACAGCTTTGTCATTTTTTTATTTAGTATCAATCCTATTACACACTAAATTAATAGTCTTATTGAGTTTAATCTTTGCTATTCAACACATTTTTTTAAAAACTTTTTTTCATTTCTAAGGTTGGAACCAACATGGTGTAATACCTCCAGCAGGCTGAAGTGTCAAGGCCGTACCCCTACATCCTGATGTTGGGAGATAATGACCAGCGCTGCTCTCAGGCATTCGTCATTCTGGTGGAACAGGTTCTGGAGCAATGCACACTACTTGGGGCGGTAGATGTGTGCTTCAAGGCATTTTATACTTTTTATACATTAACTATCCAAAGCAGTGTGCTCCTGTATAGGACTTTTTGTAATGTTGTTATGAAATAGCGAGGCCTACCTGAAAATTCATAGACAGTGTTTGTATGTTAAAATGAGATCATGGCTGGATAGTTTTGTTCTGCAGCAAAGATATCTGAAGTCTGAACATCTTGCAGGGTTAAACAAATAACCCATTTTGCTGGGTTAAATTAACCCAGCATGTACTGTAGTTAGTCCAATATTTACCCAGCAGCTGGGTTAAAAACAACCCAAACTGGGTTGTTTTTAACCCAGTATTTTGTAGAGTGCAGGAACTGGTTAATACCATGCAAGCAAGTAGTCAGATGCCAGTTGTTGGAGCTACATTTAGGCATTTGGTAATGTAGATGCCCCTATCCAGAGTGATTTAAATTTTTATCTCATTATACATCTGAGCAGTTGAGGGTTGAGGCCCCAACTTGATGGTTATGGGATTTGAACCTGGGACCTTCTGAACTGTAGCCACTGAGCTACCCCTGACCCCCAGGTGATAGGAGCTCTATGCAGTGAACAAGTGGTCAATTATAAAGTACTACAGTATGTTGTGAGTGAGCAGCCAGCCATGCAGCCCTGTTGTAAATGAGTGGTCACATATGGAGCTAAATCTTGTGAGTGAGTGGACAGATATGAACTGTATGTTTTAAGTGAGTGGTCAGATACTATAAAAAAAATTTTTATGAGCGAATGGCCAGGGAAAAAGCTGTATTCTATGAGTGAGTAGTCAGATATGAAGCTGTACAGTATGTTGCGATTGAGTTGCAAGATATGAAGCCCTATTTTGTGAATGAGTAGCCAGATACTGTAAGAAGGTCTGTGAGTGAGAGGTCTGATATGAAACTCTACGCAAGTGGTCAGAGATGAAGCTCTGTTATAAACGAATGGTCAGAGATGAAGCTCTTTGTTGCCAGCAAGTGACAAGATAAGATGCTCTATTTTGAGAACGAGTGGACAGATATGAAATTCGGTCAGATATGCAGCTCTTTGTTGCAACAGAGTGACCAGGTATGGAGCTCCATGTTCTGAGCGCTTGGCCAGATGGAAAAGTTGTTAGACATTCAATCCTTTTTTGGATTAGGATAATAGACAGGAATCACCATGACGTCATCATGATACCTACTGTAGGTGCTGATTCAATTTGTATTTCCGATTTTGTAAATATCACAATCTTATAAATATCCAGATTTGAGCCTGTCACATGGATCACTGTGCTGCCTTCCAGGGTCTGAATACAGGTAGTCTCTAACTTTTGGCAACATGGTGGCAGTGTAGGGAAAGGGGACAGAATATACATTGTATATTCGCGTCAAATTGGTATAACACTCGCTTTGGCGGACTTAAGAACAAATCTGACTTACGAACATGCTCCCAGAAGGGAACTCGTCCATAAACCGAGGACTACCTTTAGCTGAAAGCACACCACCTGTAGGATCATAAAGGAACTGTAACATTGTACCACCTCAAATGCAAACCTATATACTGTAAATAAATTTTTTTATAAAAAAATTTATTTAAAGTCACTGTAACAATACATGAATTGCCACACAAAAGAATCAAAATGCATAACTGAATCGATTTTCCTCCCCATCTCTATTAGTTATATATATTGTGATATACTGTATCGTGGGAAGATGGCACAGTAAATATAAACAAAAATAATCTTTGTCATCTCTATTTACAACAGACTGATACTTGATCACACGTACACGAGCATGTTAAACATCCAATTCCAAAACTCTGGGCATCAGTATGGAGTTTGAGGATTTTCAGTCAAACCAAGATTTGTGAGGTCAGACACTGATCAGGCACATTCCAGTTTGTCTTAAAGTTGTTAAAAAGAATTATGGTTAGGGATCTGTGCAGACCAACAAAGTTCTTTTACACCAACCACTGGATTTCTTTATAGATCCAGATTTGTGCACAAGGACATTGCCATACTACAGATGTCAAATGACTTTCTGTGCTGCACCATTAACATTACTACTCATTAGGACTATGGGACAAGCCCAAACTCTGAAAAACAGCTGAAGAACATTATCTGTCCTCTACCAAACTTTACTGTTGGGACTCGGCACTCTGAAACGGAGCAGACGCCTGCCAAACCCAAATTCTCCCATCAGATGGCATAGTGAAATCCCCACTGTTGATTTAACACTTTCAGGTCTTTAAAATCCAACTGGTACAGTCCAACTCTACCATGTTAATTCAACACTCTGGGTGTTATTTCAGCAATGGGAATTCGCTGTATATCAGCATAATTCATCACTCTGGGGAACACATTTACACTGCTACAGAGTCCAACTGTGGTGTGCTTCACACCACTCCAGCTGATGCTTGGTGCATAATGATCATAAGCATTTTCAAGACTTTTTTAAGAGCCTCCAGCCTGGTTTTCTGGGCAAACACTTCCCTTAGTTACAGTATGTGCGTGTTTTTTTTTCTTTAAAGATAATATTACCAACCTGTGTTGGAGTCTTCTGGTTTCTCTGAGCCAGCTGATCCCAGTAATGCAGCAACGATGAGGAGAATGACACCAGGCATTGTGACTGGCATGTTGTTCACTGTCCCAGCATCACCGTTCACACAGCCTCCCGTCTTTCACCTACAGAAGTAAACAAACAGACTCAACTAATTATACATGTCAATGCTAAGGTCTCAGTGGATAATCTAATATTGGAGGAAGTATTGTAGCTTTTACTGTCTTAAATACTGTATATTGGAAATGATTAAATCACAAAGTTAAAAACAACTAGCACTCTGTTAACACCTGGTACTGTAAGTCATTCATCATTTTAACCACATACATAAAAATGTATCAGCATCATGATAACTAACTTGTGCCAATACCAGGGCTCCTGTTCAAGATATAATATAGTAAATGTTTCATCCATCCATCTATCCATCTATCCATCCATCCATCCAGGAACCTTTGTAGACCAGCTAGGATCTGAGGAGGCCAATGGTGTCCATTGTTTTTATTCAAATTTTCACAACCATGGTAGGACCATCAGGCAACATTCACACACTATGGGGAATTTGGGATTGTGAGAGGCAATCGGAGTACCCGAGCAGGCATGGAGAGAACGTGCAAACTCCATGTACACAGACCCCAAAGCAGGAATCGAACCCAGACCCTGGAAGTGCAAGGCGACAGTGCTAACTACTACACCACTGAGCCGCCACATCTATATTATATACACTTTTCTCTAGTTGATTGTCAAATATAGTAATTTATACTCAACTAATGGAATATTAAGGATCATCCACCTTTTTTTTGAGTCATAATTAATTTCTTCGTTATGTTATCTCAGCAAGTTTTTCTTTCAGGACAGACACTATGCTTGCTCACTATGAATCTAAATTGCACATTGTGACAATGCCTGTTTGTAGTGTAATACTTTTAATAAAATCAAACTGAACTGAATATATTCACACATCTTTTTCCAAATGTGTAATATGCAAATCAGCTTAACAATTTCCGACTAACATCCTGTTCTTCGTTTTTCGAGTGTTTATGCAAAAACTGGATGCTACTACATTGCATATGCATTGTAACATAACATACTCAGAAGAAATTATGCTTCTCGAGTACGGCTTGGAGATACGGATGGATATCACAGTTGCTGGTAATGTGTCTCTGATTACAGGCCAGGTTTACATTTGCATTTTTATGTGGATAATCCCTATGCAAAGATAATCCTGAAGATGTATGAGACGAACAGGTGCACACACGGTATAAAACACTGCAAAAATATACAGAGAGTCCCAGAAGCCTCTCCACTTCACTTGTCTCTTTACACTTCCATGGTGTACTTAACTCGTGTTACACATCTGCTGGCATGGAAGTAATTGCTTGATTATGCTACTTTCCCCTCATGTACTTTATGAAGACTTTTGGAACAACTTGTAGTATCTCGGAGGACATGCCTTGTTTAAACAAAAACTGCACAGATCACAAAGTTGTTGTCTTGGCTGATAAGACCTGATACTATACGCTATACATTCCATTCTACCATAGTGTAAAATGAAGGTATACAGTATATTTTTAAAAATCACACATTTACAAAAATCTGTTGACAGATAAGGTCTGTAAATAAATAGAGAAGAAGAGCAGAAATCATGACTATGTACTCAGTGTACTCAGTGACCCACGGTTGCACAAATGAGAAAGATTGAGGTTCGGTTTCCAACTACAGTTAAAACAGAGCAGTTATCTCGAGAGCAATAATCAGTGCAAAAACTGTCTACAATTTCATGATGAATAATTTGCTAAAATGCCTGTGGCAAACCAGTCTCTGGTCAGTAATTATCTATACGCATATCCCTTCTGACAGAGATGTATTACAAACTAATGATAGCCTGCATCTTATTCCACTCATCATTGCCCTACTGCTTTGCTCCGTAATGCTTTTTCCACAGCATTTATAAAAATTCTGTGGATACGAATGACAACTTAATTCTGCTAAAACGATCTGAAGGCTTTCCCAGTGTAGAGCGCAAATGTGAATAAGTGGTTAGTCACAGTGATCCCAGGCAGACCGACAGACGTTGAGCAGATCCGAGTTGTAATGGACAGCAGAGGCAGGAAGATGGATGGAGCATGAAAAGACAAGCCCACCCATCAGAGTGTAACATCAGCCCGACAGTCTACCTCTGATCTGCACAAAAAAAGAAAGGCATGTGTTCTCACCATGTACGCAAGTGTGTGTGTGTGTGAAAGAGAGTATGTGTAAGTAAAGAAGAGGTGCACTCGGCAGCTCTGTAAGTAACGAGTCTTTTATTCGAGCGGACGCCTACACACACAAATACCACCCACAGCACGTAGCCTTTCTATGTCACAGCCCATTCCCCAGTTTGCTAAATTAATTAGTGAGGATCATTTGGCTGAAATGTGTGGTCACACTGCTTTCCCAGATTAACCGAGCCCCCGGAATGCACCCCGCAGACTAAAGGATCTCCAGTTGGTTTTACTGATCAGCCATCTGTGAAGCAAACTGTCTGCTCATTTCAGCAGCCTTTACTATTACTGTCCAGATCTCCTTCGTTCCAATGTTACACTCCAGGAGCTTCCGCTCTCTGCATTCTCCATTGATGTGCAGTTAAAATTCCTAGAGACTCAACTCATTTGGGAATACAGAGTGATAAAGCCGTAGTTACTACATCTTAAACAGGGATGAACATCTCACAGCAGGTTTTTTTTTAATCAGAGCAAACAGTTCCTTCATCTTTTTCCACTTAATAATGAAAAAAAAAAATTATATATACTCAGCAAAAAAAGAACCGTCCTCTGACTTTCAACTGTTTTTACTTTCAGTAAAGTAAATGTGTAAATATTTGTATGAACACTAAAAGAGTCAACACCATAAGACATAAACTAAAAATGTTTCACAATGTGTCCCTGAATGAAGGGAGGCTCAAAATCAGTCAGTACCAGTCAGTATCTGGTGTGGCCACCAGCTGCTTGAAGTACTGCAGTGCATCTCCTCCTCATGGACTGGACCAGATTTGTCAGTTCTTGCTGTGAGATGGAGGGATTGTGTGTTCCTGGTGTGACTCGGGCAGTTGTTGTGGACATCCTGTACCTGTCACGCAGGTGTGATATTCGGATGTACCCATCCTGTGCAGGTGTTGTTACACGTGGTCTTCCACTGCGAGGATGATCAGCTGTCCTTCCTGTCTCCCTGTAGTGCTGTCTTAGGCATCTCACAGTGCGGACATGGCGATTTATTGCCCTAGCCACATCACTAAAGTCTCTTTAGTGTCCTGCGCTTTTAGAACTAGGGCCTTAAATGCCTACTTTCTGTAAGCTGTTAAGGTCTTAACGACCATTCCACAGGTGCATCTTAATTAATTGATTATGGTTAATTGAACATGCATGGAAAACATTGTTTAAACCCTTTACAATGAAGATCTGTAAAGTTATTTGGATTTTTACAACATTATTGTTGAAATACACAATCCTGAAAAAGGGGCGTTTCTTTTTTTGCTGAGTATATACAGTATACAGTGTATATATATATAGTAAAGAGTTCCTACAATATAAAGCATAACATCAGATGGCATAACACAATTCAGGATGCTCACAAGTACAGAAACCTACTGTAGGCCTCCTCACTATAGCTCATATTGATGTGGATACACTTATAAATGCATGTGTCTTTCTTTGTTATGGTTTCATGTTCAAACTAAAATAGTATTTTCAAGCACTAAAAAAACTGAGAGAAAAATATTTCACAGAAAACCAGGATTTCATGTGACACTCTTTGATGAACAAGCAAACTTTGATGAGATTTCCTCCATAGGTAATGTACTGACATCTCGTTTAGAATGAAGATGCATTTTTCAATATTTGTTTATTTTGAAGAAATTTGATTGGTGGCATAATGGTACAGAAGTTTTGCACCCTGCTCTAAAATAGACAGTACCCCTAAGCTCATGGTTGAACCAGGTATGTTGGGATTATTAAGTGGCAGTGTTGCTCCAAAGCCATACACAGACGAAAGCACAATTTTACCCTGATTGATTCGGTCACAGTTTTTTTTTTAAACACAAATTCAATATTCCTTAGAAGTACTTTGTATTCACTGCAGTAAGACTTTAGCCTTTAAAACTTTGAAAACTGCATAAAGTATTGTTTAATGGGCTGAATTCATTTGAATATGGCTTTGCTATTTGTGGCTGTCTCAATGTCAAAGTCAACTTTATTGTCATTCCTTTTCACCACAGACCCGATAGTTACTCCAGGACATGATGCTACTGTATATTTACCACTTAAACAGCAGCAGACAACAGTTGGCAAAATACAATACAGACTATACAACCATTATGGGTAGAACAATAGATTCTAGCCAATGGATAAATTACCACTGTACATGTATTATTACAGTTTACATTAATAGGTGGAAAGTGTCCCACAAGCCCACAAGTGGTTTGCCTAAATAATTGTGCAAAAGTCTTGAGCCACTCCTCATTTCTTCATGTTTCTAAAGAGCTATATTTTCTTGAATTTCTTCAGGCTTCCTGCATATTAATGTGTGTGTATATTTGTGCACAAAAACCATTCAAAGCAAAATATATGGTGCTTATTTACACCTGCCTGTGGTTGCCAGTTGGCCAATGTTCGCTCTATTAGGACTATATGAGGTGTTATCAAAAAGTTTTGAGACTAGTTTTGTAACACACCAACAGATGAAATTGCAGGGAAGTAGAGACAGTCACAGGGACCACCGGTCTTCATAAGTCAGTGTGCTAAAAGACATTGTATTACAGTATGTATATCAGGAGCTGTGCAGCTGGTATTATTCTGACCATGTGAGGTTACCACGTCTGCTATTTCATCGTGGACAGCAAGTTATAACAAAGAGCAAACGTGAAATTCTGCGTGAAACTGGGAAATTTTGTCAGAGACACGTTTTACATAATATGGTAAGTTTACAGAGATGCTGAAATGGTCGTCCATGGTGTTTTGAGTGTCACCGATGCTTCAAGAACGAAAGAACATCACTGGAGGACAACGAGAAATCAAGATGTTCTTCAACAAGCTCGGAGTTGAAACCAGTGATGAAACCTGTATGGGCAAGGGGGGTCCGCAGCTTGACCAAGTGCATGCTCATCATCTTGCCCGACATTTGCAGCATTGTGCATTGGATTCCACTACCAAGGTTTACTTCCTCTGAGAGATGACGTACAGCACAAAAACAGAGTTTGTAAACAGAGCTAATCTCTAAACTTTTTTTATACCACAGCAACAAAACCAGCATGTTTACAATCATAAGCAGAGAAACAGAGAGAGAGAGAAAATTTAACTATGGAAAAAGGCTACTGTGAGCTAGTAATAGCCCTGTACTTTTGATACTTGCGTAAATACATCGTGTTCCAAATTATTATGCAAATTGGATGTAAGTGTCATAAACATTAAATGTTTAGTTTTTAAATTAAACTCATGGATGGTATTGTATCTCAGGGCTCTTTGGATCACTGAAATGAATCTCAGACACGTGTGATAATTAGTTTGCCAGATGAGCCCAATTAAAGGCAAAGTACTGAAGAAGGTTGTTCCACATTATTAAGCAGGCCACAGGTTTCAAGCGATATGGGAAAGAAAAAGGATCTCTGCTGCCGAAAAGCGTCAAATAGAGCAATGCCTTGGACAAGGTATAAAAACATTAGATATTTCATGAAAACTTAAGTGTTAGCATCGTACTGTGAAGACATTTGTGGATGATTCAGAGCACAGACAGGTTCGTGCAGATGAAGGCAGAATGAGGAAGGTTTCTGCAAGACAAATTCATCGGATTAAGAGAGCAGCTGCTGAAATGCCATTACAAAGCAGCAAACGGGTATTTGAAGCTGCTGGTGCCTCTGGAGTCCCGCGAACCTCAAGGTGTAGGATCCTTTAGAGGCTTGCAGTTGTGCATAAACCTACTATTTGGCCAAACGGTTGCAGTGGGCCCAGGCATACATGAAGACAAGTCTTGTTTACTGATGAGAGTCGTGCATCCCTGGATGGTCCAGATGGATGGAGTAGTGGATGGTTGGTGGGTGGCCGCTTTAGGGTCCCTGAAGGTGTGAAAATGACCTCTGCAAAGTATTTTGACTGACCACTTTCTTCCATGGTACAAAAAGAAGAACCGTGCATTCCGCAACAAAATCATCTTCATGCACGACAATGCACCATCTCATGCTGCAAAGAATACCTCTGTATCATTGGCTGCTATGGGAATAAAAGATGAGAAACTCATGGTGTGGCCACCATCCTCCCCTGACCTCAACCCCATTGAAAACCTTTGGAGAATCCTCAAAGATCTATGAGGGTTGGAGGCGGTTCGCATCAAAACAGCAGTTCTGGGAGGCTATTCTGACATCCTGCAAAGAAATTCAAGCAGAAACTGTCCAAAAACTCACAAGTTCAATGGATGCAAGAATTGTGAAGGTGATATCAAAGAAGGGGGCGTATGTTAAGATGTAAAATGCACTGTTAGGATGTTTTTGATTGAAATAGCTTTGATTTATGACCTCCTAATGCTGCAAATTCAACAAAAGACCGTTTTCAGTTCTTTACAACCTATATAATGTTTAACTCTGTTGTGCATAATAATTTGGAACAGTGCGTTTTCAGTTAATTTAAAAAAAAATAAATATTATCATTAGGAGGTTTGTTCAATAAAATTAAAATTATACCCAAATGGTTGATGACTGGAAAATTATACTGACTGTCATTTGCATTTACTAATTATGACGGGGCGGCGCGGTGGTGTAGTGGTTAGCACTGTCGCCTTGCACCTCCAGGGTCTGGGTTTGATTCCCCGGCCAGGCTCGATTCCCGCCTCTGTGTGCATGGAGTTTGCATGTTCTCCCTGTGCTTGGTGGGTTTCCTCCGGGTACTCCGGTTTCCTCCCACAGTCCAAAGATATGCAGGTTAGGCTAATTGGCGTTCCTAAATTGCCCGTGGTGTGTGTGTGTGTGTATGTGTGTGTGCCCTGCGATGGATTGGCACCCTGTCCAGGGTGTACCCCGCCTAGTGCCCGAAGTCTCCTGGGATAGGCTCCAGGTCCCCCGCGACCCTAAACACAGGATTAAGTGGTATAGAAAATGAATGAATAATTATGACGGCAAGGACGGCAGCAAGAAGAAAAGGGAGCCACTTTCAGTTTAGGTGCCAGGAATCATAAATTAAGGTTAAGTGATATTTAATATCTATTTATTTCATATTTTACTTCATTTACGTACATGTCCTTTCTAAATGTTTTGATTGTTTTTAAATGCAAAATATGATTATAGCGTTGGAAATTGGTAATAATTTTGGGTGGCTGGAACGGATTATCTGAATTTACATTATTTCCTATGAAAAATTTTTTTTTGCAATACAAATTTTTACCCTAGAGAAACTCCACTTTTACTCAAGTACAGGATTTGTGCACTTTGACCACCTCTGCTTAAAGGACCTGCAGCTAACGCTATGGTGTCAGACACTACAGCAACTTTCCGAAAACTCGCCTCAGGAAGGGATTAAATTTGTATGCTGAGGTACCACTGTATGACAGAGATCACATAAACACTCGTAATTGCCCTAAGGGGGTATACTGTATACTGTATATTTCTTAGCTCAACTGACATTCTCTATCTGTGTATTCATGATTATACTGTAGGCATCTCAGTATCTCAGTATTAGTTTTAATATTACAAAACCACCAGTATAGATGAAACAGTCTGTTATGAAAACACCTCTATAAAATTGATCTCTATTAGCGTGGACTTTTGTAATGCAAGCTTTTGTCTGC
This sequence comes from Channallabes apus, assembly GCA_030522415.1. Lineage (NCBI taxonomy): Eukaryota > Metazoa > Chordata > Actinopteri > Siluriformes > Clariidae > Channallabes > Channallabes apus. The sequence goes on from CM060120.1 coordinate 13,975,693, forward strand.
TGATGTCATACTTTCCAGCATAATAGGAAATCAAGCAACTATTCATTGTTCGGTGCTTTGATGTAACACGATATCTCTCACTATATATAACTTCATATGCTGCACATATCTTGAAATTCTTGAATTTTTTCATGAACTCAGCTCTTGTTACTGTTGAAAAAGATTTTTAAGGAGTTTCAGTGCTGTCTGTGAGGAAACTTGAAATTGCCATGAAACATTTTCCCCACATGACCTCACCTCCATCATTCGTTACTGTAAGTTTGCCTGATTTGCTACTTTTAAGATAAAACTGGCAGAGGTGTGCTGCTTTCTTCTGGCTAGATGTGAGTTGGATGTCCAGGCTAAAAAAAATTTAAGTGAAAATGTATAATAAATATGGATTGGCACGCTGTCCAGGGTGTACCCTGCCTCGTGCCCAGAGTCTCCTGGGATAGGCTCCAGGTCCCCGCGACCCTAAATACAGTATAAAGCGGTATAGAAGATTAATATGAATGAATGAATGAATGAATGAATGAATGAATAATAAATGCATAAGCTAGTCAGATTCATTAAACGGCTCTAGTGCAAATCCTTGTTTGTTCTAAGATACTGATGAAACGATATGCTTATTGCTTAAGTCCAAGAATCGCACGCTACACCATTACACTGTGTCCATGTCTCAAGGCTATACAGTATAATCATATGAATTTATATAAGACTATAAGCCATGGAAACGATGCTCACCTTAATTCATAGTGAATATGAGAACAGAATGGATTTCAGCTTTGAATTATGTCCTATGTATGTCCAGTGACCCGAAATATTATTCTTGTATAACGTCTGCAAACCTAAAATATACTCCTGGCTTTTGTTTTCTTTGAGGTCTCCAAAAGAGCAAGGAATTGAAAGTGATAAAAGCCTCTCAACCGCTTTTTAAGGCCCGTCTTCTTGCTGCTTTATAGGCGGCATATATTAAAATTACGGGCAGCTCATATACAGTGCGGTAGGGGATATTTATAGTTGGTTTTCTGGATAAACGTACATAGTAAATTAAAGCATTTTACAGTGAAAGCAGTTACTTATACTGCAATTCATGCCAATGCTTTAGTCCTAGACTTATGATGTGATGGAAAAATGCGAGGCTTGTTAATAAAATATGAATTGGCCATCATAAAGCTGCAAAAACAGTGTATGAATAAACGTAGCATGGATTAAAAGCAAAGCTTTCTAAAAACAAAAATGAACCTTGAAATCAAACATGTTTCTCGGCTGTCTCTATTTTTATTTTATTTTATTTATGTATGCATGTTTTGTATAGTTTTTTTTATTTATTGGTGAGAACCAAGCAGAATTTTGTGTCTGGGAAATCAGCCCATAAATATGGAAGAAACTTTGTGTTCTCGTCAGCATTATGAATGCAGAGTAACTGAGTGTAATTAGCACTATGCAGCACCTGCTTGTGGTGCAGGGCTTTGATTAGGACTCAGAACTATAGTCTCTGAGTGTAGCTCTCTTTAGTCCCATAATCCTTCCCGCTCTTTGATTTACCCAGTGCTTCCCTCTGTGTTGAAACAGTAAGACCCTTTATACTTATTCCCTACCAGAGTAAACACCTGCCTGGACTTTAACCAAGCACAGTGTGATGAGCACAATCACTCAAAAAGCATTGTCAAAAAAAGAAAAAAAAAAGAAAAAATGTGTGTGTGTGTGTGTGTGGGGGGGGGGGGGGCATTATTTTCATCTTTTCTGTTGTTTCTTTTCTCACTACGTTCTGTTTCTGCAGTATGTTCCCTATTTCTTTAGTCTCTCAGAAGACTCGCCCATGTTCTCAGTAAAAGACAGAAGGTAAGCTAAGAAGTACTACTAACCCCACTGGATGGAGCTGCAACAAAAATAGTCTTTCTCAGCAGATTCATATAACCTTCTTGTGTTCTGAGCCACACAACCTCTGCTACGAAGGCACATGAGGGTTCTGTGTGAAGAAGCTCTAGCCTCAATATATTATGAAACGGTATCAGGTATTTCTCTCAAGCTTTCCACAATATAGCATAATGCACACATCACCAGATGCTTAAATCGCAACACTTGTACACTTGTGTCATTATTCATACTGTTATCCAATCAGCCAATCAAGTGGCAACAGTGCAGTGCATAAAAATGCAGATACAAGTCAAGATCTGTTTTATTAGTAAAAAAAATAAAAAATAAAGTGATGTTTGACTGTGCTGATGTAGGTGGCGCCTGGTCTGGGTCTGGGTATTTCAAAAACTGCTGATTTCCTGAGAGTTTTATTTACAGCAGTCTTTAACACTAACACAGAATTGTGCAAAAATGCAACGTGTGGCAGTTTTTTGGGCAAAATTGCCATGTTGAAGAGAATGGTTAGACTGGTTTTGGAACTGGTTCAGGAAAGCAACTCAAATAAGCCATCTTTGCAACTGGAGTGGGAGTGAAAGCCTCTCCAATCACTAAATCCTGATGAACAGCAAAAGACCACATCGAATTCCATTCCTGTCTTTTTCCAATCTGCAAATGTCCAGTTTTCGGTGAGCTCCATCTACTCTATGTTATGCATTGAGCTGCTGCCACATGATTGGCTGAATATCTGATTGGCTAAACAGTGTACAGGTGGTCCTGTTAAAGTGCATAATGTTATGCAGTGGATGAAAGCCACTCAAGCATAAACAGTGGAAAGGACAGAATTTGTAACTTCCATTTGCTTTTCTTTTTACCCAAACTGACTGAATGGACGGGTTAAGAAAAAACCGAGGCCTCAGATTAATCACAAAGACTTGAATAATAATAATAATCATATGAGCCGACGAAAGCTATTTATAAATAATGCATGGTCGCATCTTTTATCGTAGACCTCCGATGAAAAGGGCACACTCAACATTGCCCAGACTATCTCTTTACAAAGAAGGGAATTAACCCTGCATCACACCCCACTGATGACTATAAATCAAGTCTTTTCACTGCAGCTGCTACACAGACACACTTATGCACAAACACATACATATGCATGCTAAATATATCAGTGATATCATCTCAATCTCTTTTGTTTGTTGACCCAGAACGTGGCAGTACAGAGAATAAAAGCATATGGTGAGAATGAGTGAGCAGTTACAGTACAGTGCTGCAGATTGTCATGGAGACGGAGAGGAAAGGCAATATTCTGAGGAAAACTCGGAATAGACATAGGGTCGAGTCTAATCAGGAAAAAAAATGTTTGAGTTCTTAAAAACCCGTCATTACACTGACATTAGTCACAAAAGCCGCAAAGTTTGACTGATGAAGTGCTGTAATAGTTTGACAATGAGATAAGTAGAATATACAGCATTTTAGAAGATTAATGAATGAATAGCACGAAACCACAGGCATATCATATGGTCAAAAAATGTCAAAAATTCCTTGAAGTGATTGTCTCGTGAAGACTGGCTTTGTGATTGGCGTTCTTGGGGGGAAAAAAAGAGGAGAAGGTACAGTACATACAATATGTCCTGTTGTGGAACGTGAAGCTAAAGTCTAGTAAAATCCAGAGAATGACATAAAAATACAATACCATCAATTAACACATTAAGATTCCAAAAGCATAAATATGGTTTGGAAACTCAGTCAGAAATAAAAGATTGTGGTTGCACGAAATCCATGATATAACGGTGCATTCCATTATGCTTCAAATTGTATTTCCAGGTTGGTAATCTGATCACAACCAAATTCAAACCACCATCCATCCGGGAGCCACCATAAATCTAAAATCCAGTTTCCTATAATCTGTTTATACCAATTCATTCACCAGCTAACTTTAAGAGCTTTCGCGATTCCAGTGGACTGTTTTGTTTGTTATTCAAACATTACTTTTTTCTGCCTCTCAACTGAATTTAGATTTTGATTGTTTTGCCTTGTCCTGCTGGCCTGATGTTCATCTCCTGCCTGTTTTTGACCACAGGCTGATTTAATAACTCCCATCGTGCAATATAAGTGCAGTTCATTGGTTCTTCTTGGGTAAACATGGTGTGCAACTGATGTGCATAAAGTATAGACTGGAAGAAAAATAAAAAAACAGCAACACAAGCAGTATTTGACAATGTCATTTTCGTCATCCTTTTGCAGCTCTCTAGTCATGTAAGCAAATTGATGTGTGTGCTGCCAACATGACAATTATTAGACACAAAAAGCCTACAAATGGAAGCCAAAACCACTTTTTAAACAAAAGAGTAAACCGAGTAATGCTTATTTTAACACTGCACCAGTGCGCTGTCACGGGTTCTTACAGTATGTCAGTGAACTTGAAGTTGGGCCTCAACTGACTTTCTACTGTAAGTGGGAATTCCTATTAAATAAACAGCCAGTGCACATTTCCTACTCAGGGGTTGTCATTTTCCCTGAGTTCTAGGCACAGTGGTATTCACATACTGTATGTAACTTATATCTAATGACTCCATAATGAGACACAGATCAAGTGGGTAAAGCAGGGAGAGAGAGGTAGTGAGTAGGCTGGAGATGCTGAGCATTGAAGAAAATCTGCATATCTACTGTATAACTATTCACTTAGTTCATTTCATTTTATGAATTACTTCAATGTACATCACCAGTTAAAGGTTTGGACACATGTTCTTATTCAGTGGTTTTTCTTTATTTTTTATTGCTTTTAAACTCTCTTTCTGCCGCTCTCATCAAACGGTTGCCACAGCGGGCCATCCGATCAGCACATAACTTTGGCACAATTTTTTATGCCGGATGCCCTTCCTGGCGAAACCCTACCATTTTATCCGGTTTGGGACCGGCACTGACAGGACAAACACGACAGGACAAATATGGAATTATGTAATCAACAGAAATAACGCATTAAATAACCCAGAATAAGTTTAATACTTTGGATTCTTCAAAGTGGCCACCTTTTGCTTTGATGTCAGCTTTTCCAAGTGACCAGACGCATGACATGAAATGTGCGGGAACATGACCACAAATGCTTCAATGTCAGAATCAAAGTGGACCTGACATCCATCCAAGTCAAGAATTCACATTGGATGGGATGCCAAAGGTCATAAAGACATCACTCACTCATTCACTCATCTTCTATACCGCTTTATCCTGTATTCAGGGTCGCGGGGGGCCTGGAGACTATCCCAGGAGGCTTAGGGCACAAGGCAGAGTACACCCTGGACAGGGTTCCAATCCATCTCAGGGCACACACATACTCACTCTCATTCACACACTATAGGCAATTTGGGAACACCAATTAGCCTAGTCTGCATGTCTTTGGACTGTGGGAGGAAACCAGAGTACCCAGGGGAAACCCACCAAGCACGGGGAGAACCCGGTCCCTGGAGATGCAACATTACAGTGCTAACCACTAAGCCACCGTGCTGCCCGTTTGACCAATCGTCTTCATGTAAAATTTTAAACAAGGCAGGAGACCTTATAGTTTTGTGGGTGCGTGCAAAATTGCGGTGGTTGTTTTTGCTGATTCAGTGTGTGTCCACCATGGAAACCCCATTTTGGATCTATGGAGAGACTTTTACAATGATTTCAGCCAGCTAGGAGTCACAGGACCCAGTCCCTCCACAGGTATTGTACACCCTGAGGGTTCCATTACTAATGAACGAATCGATGAAGTAATGAATTTTATTTGAATGAATTGTAGGAAAGTGCACAAAGACACTCCCCGAAATGATCTATCTGAGGTCTCTTCTCTTTCACAAATGTGAGATGCTATTTAACAACATATGCAGTAGAAAGGGCAGCTGGTTTATCTTCATGCCTTCCTTTGGCAGGATGAAACCCTGACAACTCTTTTCCCCCTTCAACAGATATACCTGTATGAGAGAGCAGATATACTGTAGATGTATGATGGAAGAGGCTTAACTAAATCAGACTTCCCACCTCATTACTTTTCCTTTTCTTTATTTTCTTTCTCTCTCTCTCTTTCTCCTCTGCAATCTTCCTCTCTCAGATTTAACAACACCGCTGTAGAAGAAAGAGCAAGTGATAGAAAGAGAGTTTGGCATGATCACTGAGCAACAGCCATTATCATCTGAACAATCCCGAGTCATTACGCTTTCTGTGATCAGTGGCTCTCGCCATTAAGATCTGTTAGGTAAACAGGAATAACAGACTCTGAAGTGTCACTCGTTGTCCGTGGCTCCATCAGAGTTCTCAGTTTAGCCCTTATACTGTACGCCCCAGCATACTTTTTCCAAAGATACATTCCCTACATTCTACTAATACTTGCGGTAAGTGGCACCAGGCCATCAATGAAAAAAAAAAAAAAACAGTATGATGAAAAGAAGATAGGCTATCCAGTTCCAAAATGCACTTTATATGTCCAAAAGATATGTTTGTTTATTGTTACAGTATTGCTTTTAGAGTTTCAAAACTTTTTAAGTGTTCTTAGCATTAAAGGGGTTGTGCTTAAAAGCATCCATGAGAAGAAAATACTCTGTAATAACACTTGAGCTGCAATTAGGTAGTTTGTCAGTGTAATAAAACAAAGTTCACTCACTCATCTTCTATACCACTTTATCCTGTGTTCAGGGTTGCAGGGACCTGGAGCCTATCCCAGGAGGCTTAGGGCACAAGGCAGGGTACACCCTGGACAGGGTGCAGATCCATCGCAGGGCACACACACATACACATAGCTTTATAATTTATATATTTATTTTTTTATAATATTCTATATGACTAAAATTTTCCCAAGATTTTTATTCTATTCATACAGAATAGGAAATAGGCATAGGAACATAGGGAAGAAATATTTAAATATGTAACATAGCCTTTATTTGTCTGTTAAATAGTATATCTGTGTCTGCAATATCTTTGTCGGAAGTTAACTGAAAATTAAGTAGCAGACAAATGAAATCAAATGAGAGTCTCTGTGTGGTGTCTGGAACCAGTCGGACTCAATAGTAGGCATGTTTCCGTCTAAAAGTTGTGCACATTTTCAATGATTTCTTTTTTTAATGTTGGCAAAGGCAAAATGTGCCAGAAACGAAAGAAATAGGAGCATCAACCAACCGCTGGAATACACAATTGCAGTGTAATAATGTATTCAAATATACTTTCTCTTATAGCCCATTATTTCATATTCTCTAAAGCAATATGCTATTTTTCTGGCACAGATTTTAAATTCTTGCATGAAAAAACCCAATGGATAAAATAGCCTCTGGTTTGCCCCAAATAATCCATATTCATTCATTCATTCATTCATTCATTCATTTTCTATACCGCTTTGTCCTGTATTAGGGTCGCGGGGGACCTGGTGCCTATCCCAGGAGACTCTGGGCACAAGGCAGGGTACACCCTAGACAGCGTGCCAATCCATCGTAGAGCACACACACACACACTCTCAATCACACACTATGGTCAATTTTGGGAACGCCAATTAGCCTAATCTGCATGTCTTTGGACTGTGGGAGGAAACCGGAGTACCCGGAGGAAACCCACCAAGCACGGGGAGAACATGCAAACTCCATGCGCACAGAGACGGGAATCAAGCCTGGCCGGGAATTGAATCCGGACCCTGGAGGTGCAAGGCGACAGTGCTAACCACTACACCACCGTGCCGTACACCATAACCCATATTAATAAAGAAAAAATTTTATAAAAAATGCACACAATGCACTTAACAAGGTTCTTGATTAGGGCCGTTTGTTCCTCACTAGTCAACAAAAAGAAATCATCAATCTCTGTAATCAGGGCCAAAAATCAATCATGGCCGCCTTTGCCACAATGGCCTGCTGATTGACAGCATTAACTCTCTCTTGGTGCTTCAGAGTGAAATCAGTGTGAAATGACTTATTATGGACAACACTAGAGACCTGAGTTTTTAAATGAGAAGCGTGAACTGCTAATACCATGCAGAGTGTATTGCTGGAGTAGAAAGTGTCACAGATAATTACTGATCTATAATAGCCTTTTACCGAAAAACAGAAACACACTTGAGGATATACAGTATGGAAAGCCAGCTGGTACACAATTGTGACATTTTACTTTCAATGCGGAATGTCTATGGTGTAACTCAGAGTGAGCAAAAGCTAGATAGTGAAAACAAACTTCCTGTCAGTATGAGCGGTTGTTTTGCATGTAAAACAACTTGTTAACAAGAGCTGGTTGTAAAAGGTGTTGTCTCTTTAACCTGGAGTTGGAATGACAAGAGGAGCAGAGGGCACATCATTGATTATAGGCATCAGCGCTGTGCTGCATTCGAAATCAAGACTGTGGTCCCCCAGGAGCCCCATGTTTACCACATGCAGGCACAAGGCCTGACCTTTTGCTCCACCCATTGACCCCACACACATGAACACGATAAGCTCTGACCAGCATGCGGGATAATAATGGGAGAGACTGCTGGGCTACTGGAAGGACAAACAAGAGAGGTCATCCATCCATCCAGGCAAAAGGAAAGCGGGGTACAAAAAGAAAAGAAAAGATCGGTGACTGATCGAGAGACAGAGAGACATATTTGTCTCTACCCTTGTGCTCGGCATGATATAAGTTTTTACTCTAATACAGGAAAGCTGTCAATCATAAAGCTTGTACACTTATAAACTTATAAAGCACATTGTCATGTGGTATAAATAACAACACTGGTTTGTTTAGAGCGATATTATCTATCTATCTATATATGTATTAGGCTGATGCTCTTACACAATACATATCTAGGGATCACGACAAAGTGGGTTTAATGTTCAGTTGTAACTCAAAGCTACATATGTGATGTCACAGACACTTTCATTAAAAGTTCTTTTGTACAAGTAAAACGCAAAGACAGGGTTTCATTCTCTGTTTGAAAATGCTGCTACAAATGGAAATGAAATATACAGGACTGTATATAAAATACTGTATATAGCCTATGTTACATAAAAATAGGCCTAACTCTGAGAATGTTCCTTTACAACAACAATAACAAATTAATTATACTAGAGTTAAATGCAACAATTAAAATGCAAACGATTCAAGTCGACTTTCTCTGACGAAGTAGTAAAGTTTTCTATTGAGGGAGACTCATCATAGAGAATAGAGAAATAAATACATGTTTTGACCAAACAGAGCAGTCAAATTGTCTTGGATAATTAATGAATATCTATATATAATATAATGACGCATAAGCATGTATCACAAACTAACTGACATCATTGATTAGTTAGTTTTTCATGTTATTAGATACTGTATAAGAGGTCACTAATGAAGTTTCTCTTAGTGTGGAGATGCAATATAGAGATATAGGGTAACTTTTGTTATTCAATGCAGTGTTATTAGTCAAACCACCTCAACATGGACAATAAGGATCAGGTCACAAGATCTCGTCCTACGAATTCAGCAAAGAATAGGACTAAACAGTAGCATTTCGACATGGCCTTAATATATATTATTATTATGACCATAGAGAATGAAGCTTGAAACACGATTTCTTTCAGGCCAGAAGGTTTATTTCAGTAGCACAAGGCCAAACAAATCGTATAAACCAGGTTTATGTGGAGACGCAGAGGGAAAGTGAGAGTGGGACTGTTTTGAAGAGTGTGAGAGAGGACAGATGCAAACACTGGCACAGAATCACAGGAGAAACCAGTCATGTAATGAAACATCTGACTGTATCAGTATAAATGGTACAGTGTTGTCCTAAACCTACAGTACATAATTTCTCAGAATATACCAATATACTGTACCATAAACTGAAGATAGACTGCCCAGCCCTAATACACACCCCGTCACACAGCCCAACATATACTGATCACACCTCCCAGGAAGACTTTAGACAATGTGCTCTTGTGATGTAATGAAGAAATGAATGTAGGAGGGAAAGAATTTTTCACCTGAGTCAAAGGACACTTCTCATTTGACCAGGGTCTCTATACGCAATAGCCAACCAAAAACAAACACAATAAACCATGCTGCCTAATGATGCATACTGTATATAAAACATATTGTGTTCTACAGGCTACTCAGGTGAGTAAACAGTAGACAGGAAATATTAAGCTATATTACAGTAAGTTAACGGTAGGTTTAAAAAGGACTATTTTGGGTTCCATAAAAATGAGACACTGATGGTCTAATCTAATCGTCTTTCAGAGTTATTTCGCTTTCTTTTCAGTTTTTTTATTATGATTCACAGAAGATAAGATAAGGCAAGCTTTAAACTAACAAAGAGAGCAGTTTCACTATGTGAACATGATTTTTATTCACATATATGGTTGAAAATTGATGATTGGATGAGAAACTTTGATAATTCGGTAAACAAAACAACAACACAATCAGCTTCCTTGGTAAAACCATAACCCTGTGAAAGACACACTGTGTAGGCTTACAGAGAGAAGAGCGACTTCCGCCAGTGAATAATAGCGCTTAACCGCCTGTGACAGTCGGGGAGATAGATGGTGCCATGGCCCACAGACGCTTCAGCGATATTAGAGGAACTGATAGAGCATGACAGCAGTTATGAGAACTATCAGAGAGATGGAGGAAACACAGGAGCCTGCTGGAGAGCATGATGGACAACCGCATGCAGGTTGAGAGCTTGGGGAGGGCCTCTGATAGCCAGGGCAACTAATGATGTCTGGCTCAGAGTGCACATTGGTGATCTTTGACCTCCAACTCTATTGTGGCCAAATGGGTACGATGCGATGTAACATCTGCATTCACTATTGCCACTTAAGCCTTGTGTAAATACTGTACAGTACATTCAATATAACTGGATACTATCCACCATGACAATGAATGTTCCATGTAATAGCTTAACAGGCTTTATAAACATATTAACAGCATGCTGTCTGGGCCAAACATGATAGCACAATGGGTATAGTTGATTCCTCACATTTTCAGGTTACCAGGTTCAATCCTGAGCTCGGCTTATTGTTGTTTTATGTCCATGTGCCTTTCCTTTGGGTTCTCCGATTTTTAGCATGCTGTGTGTTGGATTGCCCCTTAGTGTGTACATGTTGTCCTGAGAAAGACTGGCATCGCATTTAAGGTGTATTCCCAACTGACACACTTCCTGTTCCTGGATCAACTGCAACCCTGATTAGGATGAAGCGATAACTGAAGATGAATAAATCTATTAAATAAATGTACAATTCTGAGAAGGCTGTCCCCAGTAATCTGCATGTTTGGTTTGTGTCGAGATCATCTCGGTCTGAACTCAGGCCCTAGTGAACTTCTATCTGTCACTGGCACTGTGGCCAGCGGTGCAGAAAGTGTCTCTCTGGTGTGAAATTAAATACATTGGGTAGGTTTGAAGAAACGATCACTTCAATGGAAATTCAATACAAAGGCACTCAATCAACAGGGGGGAAATAAAAGGTGCAGCTGTCATTACAAGACATTAAGGGCAAAACACCTCACCAAGTGGCTGACATTACAAGAATGGCTACGACAGTGATAAGGTGGGATCTCCGCGATGGATCTCTTCTGGCATCGATTGCCTAAAGGCGAACTGGGATTTTTGGGGCCATGAATTACAACTTATTCCTTTCGGCCATAAAAGTGACCAGAGTCCATTTATTGGATACAGGTCATTACACAGAACATCCATCGTTTGGAACATGTGTACAAACCCAATGATAAATGATAAGAGACAAACACCTGGAAGAGGGGTGATATTGACCGGGAAACCACAATGTTGATTACGAACAATTCCAGAGATCAAGAACCATCCATTTTTGGTCCTACCTGCCTGCAAGCACAAAGACAGACGATATGTCATCTTGTAACAATAGATGCCTGTGCCAGTGCTTCGATATTGGTGTTAAAGCCATCTGTCCAAAACAGCTTGTGCATTCTAACTTGATTCTGACATCTCTTTATTTTTCAAACTGAATCTGCGTGAAAAAATAAATAAATCATAAAATATACAGCCTTCATTCATTTCTATCTTATTTACAATACCTCAGTCCCAAAGCTGGCTACTCCAGTTAGAATACACAGGTAGTGCTTTCATCATATGGGAGCATTTTGCTAGTGTGAATGTGCAAAATTCAATAAAGAAAGAGAAACAACACTATGAAGCAAATCTCACCGACAGGAACAGAGAGTCTGAGACAGATGAGTCTCTCTTGGGAAATATCTCACAGCTGCTTAAAATATAGCAGAAGAATCATGGGAGCAAAAACACACACATATATATATATATATATATATATATATATATATATATATATATATATATATATATACTTGCTAACTCAAGCATATTGTGTTGCTTTCACTGATATGGTTTCAGTAAATAAAAAGAAAAAAAAACGTAATAGCCTATAAATATCTTTCTTTACACTCTCCTCTAATGAGCGGTCCGTAATGTCAGCTCTGTCTTGCTGAAATTGAAAATGAGACACATCAGGCAGCATTTCAAGTGAATGTAACACATACAGTACAATTGGACGAGTTGATCTATTATTTTCTGACACTCTTAGCAATTAGTACAGTAACTGCTTCCCTTCTATTTAATTATTTCTATTAATATACTTTTTAATGCATTGGCGTTAGATGATGCATAGAAACCCACACTTAAGACAGATAATCAGAGGCAACTAAGATGTACATGTGTACTGAAATATGCATGAGAGAGGTGTCACATCACCCATATCAGTCAATACTATAATTAAATGACCAGTCTGAAGCAACACTCCCAAGCCCTGTCAAAGGCTTCTGCTGCAATCATTACAGACTACAGTCTCGCCTCTACAAGCAACAACAAATTGTATTACAGTGCCATCAATAATGCATACTCACATATTATTGAAATTCAATGCAATTCTTTATTCACATGGAGGAAGATTGTTTCATGTGTATCCGCATATTCAGATGACTGTCGCAACGGTCTGGATTTCATTAAAAAATCACGCTGATGTAATGGTTAGCACTTTGGTCGCCTTGCACCTCCAGGGTCCGGGTTTGAATTCCCGTCTCTGTGTGCATGGAGTTTGCATGTTTTCTCCGGGTACTCCGGTTTCCTCCCACAGTCCAAATATATGCAGGTTAGGCTAATTGGCGTTCCCAAATTGCCCGTACTGTGTGTGTGTGCCCTGTGATGGATTGGCACCCTGTCCAGGGTGTACTCTGCCTTGTGCCCTAAGACTCCTGGGATAGGCTTCAGGTCCCCACGACCCTGAATACAGGATAAAGCATTATAGAAGGTGAGTGAGTGGTTTGTTTGTTGTGAACATGGTTGTTAGTGCCACAGAGGCACTAACGATATGATAACAATAAGATATGTTATGATATTAATGAGAGAATGGCCAAGTTGGTCCTAACTAAAAAAAAAATCACTCTTTACATCCACGGTGATCAGAAAAGCATCTCACATTGCACAACACATCAAACCTTAAGGGAGATGGCGTACAACAGAAGGATACTGCCTATTGACTGAATTCTGCCAGATTCCGATAAGGAAATCTGAGGCTACAGTGCGCACAGGCTCACGAAAACAGGACAGCTGAAGATTGGAAAAATGTCCCCTGTTCATTAGGATAAAGTGCCTGAATGGGCTGTCCCATGAATCGGTCCTGCATGAATGGGTCCTAATAAAGTGACCGGTGGGCTCATGCCTTGACCAGATGTTTTTGATTTAACTAAAAATTACATGGAAACAAAGTAAATGACATACTGGAAATACGACTTTAGGGATGTGAACTTTGGTCATGTTTACTCTGAAAAGCAATTTCACTTGTCACTTAATAAATCAGGCCACTAAGAGGTTTTTGTGGTCTGATAAAAAAAATGTAGGAAGTGCTGCTCCATATCCAGCTGTGAAGGCTTGTGGGGCACACAGACAGAATTAACAATGTGGAGAAAGGGAAAAACACACACACACACACACACACACACACACACACACACACACACACACACACACACACACACACACACACACACACCATCTTATCACAAAGAATTAAAGAGTAAAGGAGGCAGTGGGCTTTGAGGAATATTAATGAAGTACTGTACCTGCTATGGTGATCACCACCATCCCAGTTTTATCTACCAGATTTTGTCAATCAAGACCAAGCCAAAAAAAAAAAAAAAATACAATGTAAAACAAATGATTGTATAATGTTCATAACATAAAATTCACTAACTTAATATACCGTTAATCATGTACTGTACATGGTCACAGGAAACCTGGAGCCTATACTAAGGGATCCTGGTTACTAAGAGGGGTGCAGTACTGTATATCCTGGACTGGGAGCCAATCCACAAAAGGGCACAAGCATGCACACACTCAAATATTCAGTCGCACACTACGGGCAATTTGGGAGCTCCAATTAGCCTAACCTGTATGTCTTTGGACTGTGGGAGAAAACCAGAGCACCTGAAGACATACACAAAACTGAAGACGGGACTCGAACCCTAAGGTGCAAGGCCACAGTGCGAACCACTATGCCCCATAACTCTCGAAAATATCAAATTGGACTATATAAATTGTGTTATTTAAAAATAATAGTTTGGAATTGGTGCTTACAGAAGCAATCTTCTGATTTCTTCATCTTATTACAATATAAAGAATAATTATGAAAGTACTTCATTTATAGATAAAAAGTTAAAACCACCTCTGTTAACATTTAGTTAATTACATATAACTTTTTTTTCACTGTGTCATTATTTATTTAACTATAATAAAGCCAAAAACAAATAAAACAAAAAAAAAAAAACATGTGGGCAATACTGAGTACCCCCATGATCCAATAGCTTGATAGCTTGTAGGTCCACCTTTAGCAATAATAACTTGAAGTACCAAGAAGAAAAAAACATTCGGGCAATACTACAGTAAATACCCCTTACTGTTTCCATGGAATTTAAGAGGGTAGGTTGCATCCAGATGCTGTTTATAATATATCTTCAGCAAGTGTGCAGATCTCTATAAAAGCAGAAGTTTGGGCAGGTCTGAGCATTCAGGTACAGTACTGTATGTGTTAACACAATGCCCAGAGGTAAAGACATAAGCAATGGTCTTAGAGAAGCAATTGTTGCGGCGCATTAATCTTGAAAGGGTTATAAAACAATTTTTCCAAACAATTTGGATTTCAGCATTCTACAGTGAGAAAGATTATTCTCAAGTGAAAAGCATTCAACAGGGTTTGGCAATCTTCCCAGGAGTGGATATAGCAGCACATTCACCTCAAGGTCAGACCATGCAGTGCTTAGAGAAAAAAAAACAAAAAAAAACAAGAGCTACATCTCAGACCCTAGACGTCTTGCTGAGCATGTTAAATTTCATGAGAGCGAAAGTCTGTGGCAGCACAATTAGAAGAAGACTGAACAAGTACAGTTTGTTTAGAATGGTTGCAGGAAGAAAGACTCTTCAGTCTAATAAGAACATACTGTAGAAGCATGACTGAGGTTTGCAAAACTGCATCTAAACAAAGCACAAGGCTTCTGTAACAATGACCTATGGACAGATGAGACCAAAGTGGACTTGTTTGGGTTGTGGGGTGTCAGGAGCCTGTCTCAGAGAACTAAAGACATAAAAATAAAAATAGAAGGCATGAAAGCAAAAAATATTGGTTACCTAGGTAAAGTACATATTGCACCGAATAGAATATGGTAGTATTAGTACTCACATTCCATTTAAATCTAAAGTTGTATATACAGTATATTGTTGGAATTGTGAACTGACCCGAC
The DNA here is from genome assembly GCA_030522415.1 of Channallabes apus. Classification (NCBI taxonomy): domain Eukaryota; kingdom Metazoa; phylum Chordata; class Actinopteri; order Siluriformes; family Clariidae; genus Channallabes; species Channallabes apus. Next base: position 13,991,287 of record CM060120.1, read on the forward strand.
ATTACTCTAAGACAAAACAAAATCCCCTGCAGAACTGCCACATCGGTAACCATTTTAAGTTTTGCCTGCTCTGCATAAATCAGTTTTCCCATCCTTATTTCCTTACTATAGCAAGCAATGTGAATATATGAGTAAACACCTCGACTGTTTGAACAAACAAATGAGATTTGGTTACTTATGCAAAGTGAGCAGACAAGACAAACTAAAATTGAAATTCAAATACATTTTGCTCCAGCATGTAACTTATTTCAAAATAAATCATATTTAACAGTCTTTGTGCTGCCTTTCCATGATTAGTCGCTGATTCAGTCATACAACCTACTGTACAGTTAATCTGATTGAAAAATTGTGGAATAGCATCATGAAATGTATTGACAGGTGAGTGAAAACAGAGAAAATCTGCAATTTGACAGTTTTTTTAGACTGGGTAAATTTCACACCCAATCATGGCTTGTAGTTGGCTATACTGTAGACAGGTCATTGGGTTTGTACAGTATAGTGGGTAGGACTGGGTTGCCAAGACTAGAGCCATCCATCCAGCCATCCATCCATACCACGTAAACCACATATCCTGTGTAGGGTCACTCAAGAACATGCAAACTCCACACTCACATATCAGAGGCGAGATTCAAACCCCTACCTTGAAGGTGGGAGGCGACAGTGCTAACCACTAAGTCACTACATCATTGGGATTACCCTTTTTTTAAATCCAAGTTTATTCTCTCTCTCTCTCTCTCTCTCTCTCTCTCTTTTTTTAAAAATGCAACCATGTTATGATGCCAGATGCCTTATTATAACCTTGCAACAAATAACCTTGATATGTGTTTTTACTCAATTCCATGTGGGACACAATTTTAAACGGACACCAAAGCAATGCTGAGCTTGGTGGTGGTGAGTTCATCCTGTGAATCCTTATTCTCCAAGAGAGTTTAAAAAAAGGATACAAATCAACCTGAGGTGTAAATCAGTCTCAGTCATAGATGATCACACCCAGAGTCTTGATGATGTGAAAGAAAGTTCAGGAATGCAGTGACATTAGCAGAGTGATCATTCCAGACCTGACGAATTGCATTTACATTTATTCAAGTAATGGAGAAGCAACTCCCTAGAGACGGATCAACTCTAAGCACTCTTTACAGAGGATCCCCGAAGTACAGACAAGCATTGCTCAAGCGCACTTCAGCAAAAATCAATAGCAAATCAATTTGGCCAAACAATGAATTTTAGAAAGAAAAAAAAATGCTGACCATGTCTTATTGGATATAACCTCAGAAAGAAAGAGAGAGACAATGGGGCTTTTCCATTCATTCTTTCTTACATCTTTATGTCAAAATGAACTTAATCTCCATTGGCAAAACTGGAAATGCTGACCACTATAATGTTTATTAACATGCTGTATAAAATACAGCTCAAATTAAACAGAAAGTTCAAGGCTGTATACTGTATATCTAGATCCGTCCACTTTCTGGCCAGTTTAGACACTATTCAAGATCTACTGAACAGAAGCAAAGAACAGACATTATGTTTAAATAAATGTAACTTCGAACTAAATCACTGATTGATTTAGTATTAGAAGGATGACATCATTACTCTATAACCCAGGCATGTGTGGTATATATATATATATATATATATATATATATATATATATATATATATATATATATATATATCTTATCATTCCACTTTAAATTGAAGTTTAATATTTCCCGTGTCTGATCCATTTTCAGAACTTTTCTCCGCTGTGTAAAATCGCGCAGTTCAAATAATTCCCTGAATATGACTCACCTTAACTCAGTGTCCAGCCGCTCAGCTCGTCCTCTCTCAGGTAGAAGAGTCTTCTTCCATTCCTGCGCGCGCGGTCTCTCTCTCCGTACCTGTCCCGCGCGCCGGTGCGCACTAACGAGGAGCCGCGCGCTTCTAAATAAACGTGGTGGGAATAAAGTGTTTAACGTTTGCTCAGGGACGTTTCCTCATAAACAGCACTAATTCTCCTCCTGAGTTAACAGAGACCCTGAGTGGTTGTAGTGGACGGTGATGTAGTAGGTTGAAGGCGGCGGAAAGCCGAGCGCTCCGTCTCTCCCGCGCCGCGCTGCAGCAGCCACCGGCTCCGAGCTGCGCCATCCAGCGACATAATCACAGCTCAGATTAGGGGGAGGGCACATGATGAGCACATGTGGTGATCGATTTGTTCGGATTTTTTATTTATTTTTTATTACTTTTAGACTGCATCGATTATTTCCAAACTCTTGATTTATCTTCTGATTTATCACTTACCATATTCTGATTTATGACATCATCAATCATATGAAAAGTCACCTGAGAATTAAAAAACAAAAATGCACAAGACTTTTGAGGAATTTCAAAAGATTTTTTAATTTAATTAAATCAACATGCATTTATATTTTATTACATAAATGGTGTGTATAGGGGCTTAAAACAAAGAATGCTGACCACTGTGCCACATAACATTAAATTTAAAGAAGTTCAAGAAGGTTGATTGTTCAAGCCCGAACTCCGCCATGTTGCCACTGTTGGGCCCCTGAGCAAGGCCCCTACCTGTGTCGTATAATGGCTGAACCCTGTGCTCTGACCCCAGCCTAATAACGAAGCTGGGGAATGTGTAGAATAAAGAATATCGCTGTGCATTACTGTAAAGATCACGAATAAGGAATTTCACTGTCCAGCCTTTTTTCGTGATATTTACAGTAATGCACAGCAAAATTCTTTATTCTTCATATACCCCAGCCTAGTAACAAAGCGGGGGTATGTGAAGAATAAAAACTTTCGCTGTGCATTAATATAAATATCACGAATAAAGGCTGAACTTAAATGCTGTTTAGATGTGTTCTAAATGTACCCTTTTACTACAATATGAATATTTATAACAACTACCAAAAAAGTCGAAATGATGCAACTCATTTAACATGCCATCTGTGTGCAAACAAATGCTCTCAGAAGTCCATGCTGCCCTGAGATGTCTTCCACACAGCGAGGCATCTGTGTCTTCCCACAGTAATCAGCTGCTGCTAGGTGAGGTGCAGGCTGTCTCTCCGTTTTGGCTCTTCATTTCTCAGTCCACTCAGCAGTCCAAATGGCCTGTTCCTGTTTTGACGCACACACAGGAGCTGTAGACACCAGCTTCAACTGATGAGTTCTGACAACATAAGAGGCACACAAACGAACATGCCAAGCTTCCTGGCTTTTCATCAGCCCTAAACCCTCTAGTCCACCTGAGATTTATTAACCACCGATTCCAATAGTCATTTTAAAGTGTAAATAGACTCCTGGACCACACATGGTAAGAACCATTTTTTTAATGCAATATTTAAAATGTACTACAATTCAATACTAATTTACCTGACATGTTTCAATTAAAAGCAATCACATCAACAATCATTTCCATCATTTTGCATACTGTTCTGTATATAAAATTAATGAGGGCTTAAATTGCACCTATATCTGTATTTGATCATAACCAACTATCCATCTAGAAAATATGAAAGCCCCAGAGAAATCCCCTAAATGTAGACATGGCAACATGATCAGCATGGTGTGTGAATTCTGGTGGTGACAGATCAACCTCAGCTACAACACTCAAGTGCATAATTGGCCTCAAATGTTGACTGGCTTTGGAACATACACTGTGCATTCGTGTTAATGAGCCGAGTCTTCTCTGTCCTGCAGGCTTCATATCTTTTCACTTATTTGTGTGACAGTAAAAAAAAAAAAAAAAAAACTCCCACTCAAGTCATTTTCTTAACGCATCCCATTGGATGCCAGTTCCGATTCACAATACTACTCTTAAACAAACTTTCATATAAGGAGAATAGAAAAGGAAAAAAAAGTGTCTCTCCTATCTTCAATTCATATCTGTATATGTCTCTTTTTAGAAAACATTATCTGTCCATTTGCATTTCCCAAGTTCAGATAGATATTTGCTGCACTAAATAAACCGAATTAGTTTGTTGTCCTACCAGTGTTACCCTCAAAGCTGATCATTCAAAGTTGAATAGACCAGACAGTTCGTATAATGATAAATGTGTGGCAAGATAGAGAAAGGAATCCAACATATGTTGGAGGAATACGCATTGACATACAGTATAGAATTGCAGTCTGATGGTCATCAGTGCTGAGGAAGCTAAATTCTGAAATGAACACTAAAATGAGTGCTTTGGTCAGCAGCCAGAACAAGACAATCTTTATTGGGTTTAGGACAGGTATTGAGAGACCACAGCAATATCTGTCCTACAATTCGTTTCTGAGATTGAACCATGTACTCCCAAAGAACTGACCAAGTGAGCTATTAATATCAAGATGTGTCTTTTGGCAGGTTTGTCTGCATGATGTCCAAAACCTCCATTCGCAACAGCTCCTAATGATAATTTCTGGATGTTTAAGTATACTAGCTCTTCAAAGCAGTTCTACATGATTTCTTTAAAGGGTTTTCTGGGGGTTCTTAAGAGTTCCCCAAATGGACACATACAGTACAGTAGATGAATGCTTCAGAGTACAAAATTCTAATTAAGAGCTTATAATCTTTAAATAGTTCTTAGATTTTAATATGCTGTTCTTTACCATATTGAATTAAAATTCAATTGAATACAAAACATGCACATAGCCATGAAAAATTGACCTTAATGCATAAGGTCAAAGTCTTCCTCTATTGTGGCACTACACTAATGGTATACCTTGACAAGCAATTTTTCAAGGACGTTTCAAGTGAGGTCAAGGAAAGGAGAGGGGAGAACTGAGAGGGATGGAAACAACAAAACAACATATATAAGAAGAGGATATAGAGAAAACTGTGTGGGGGGGGGGGTGTTTGAGAGAGAGAGAGAGAGAGAAGGGCTATAAGACATACCAGACAGCATAATACCAAAGTAAATGTCACTCTATAGGTGGACAGCCTGTCCCCATGGCCCTTGTGGAAGAGTGAGGACAGTGTTAGTCTAAACCTTTATTACAATGGCCTTTTGGGTGATCAGTCTCAAGCCTCTGTTGGTGATATTTCAATCAGTTCATGCACTCTGCTGGAACACAACAGAATAGTTTATAGCCCAAGTAATTGCTGGTTTAAGAAAAAGAAACAGACTTTGTTATCCATTTATAACTACAGGATTTGTATTTTTAGATCACATTCTAAAAACATAATGTAAGATTTTTGGATTTTGGCCCTGTCTGGTAGAAAATGCTATTGCAAGCTACTTGCAGGGGAACAAATATATGTTTTGCTGCATTGTTTTCCATGGGAGAGATTGATCCTGTGGGTTGGTGTGTAATTCAGAAAGAATGCAAGGCTGCTCCACCAACTGCATACTATGCATTAAGTGGTTTCATGACAAACTATTTGGTAAGGTAGTATGCAGTTTGAGGTGTGACACAAAAGTCTCGTATTCAGAGGATATAATTAACTGCTCCCATTTTCTCTGGAGAGAAGAAACAAACAGAAGTATTATGAAAAATAAATAACTTCATTGTGCACATCAGTGTAACCGTCATGGTTTGGACCACCAGGCAAAAGAGCAAAAACCTTCTGTTGCTCTCTTATAATGTCTCATCACCCTGCTTTTGTCACCCATCAAGGCCAATCAATATTAACTTATACAGTATTAGCTAGCTAAAGTACATTAAACAGAACAACACTGCCTCCTCTGGTCATCCCTGGTCAAAGCAGGGGTTGCATTTTATTTATCTAATCTGTAATTCTCCAGCTTGTGGAATCCTTAATGTTGAATTCATCAATAAATTAATGAAGTCAGTTTTAGCATACTAGTCAAAACACAGAATAATGCATGTTTTAAATAGAGGGCAAGCAAACACCTCACTATCAACTAACACAATCAAGTTTGAAATACAAAGATACAGAGTTGCACAAAACCACCTCCAGCTGTCCTTACCAGCAGATCTAAAAACTCTTTTCAAATGGGCCCTCTAGTTAGTTAGTTAGTTAGTTAGTTAGTTAGTTAGTTAGTTAGTTAGTTAGTTAGTTAGAGATTAGTAGCGAGAATAAATCTTCTATTATTCACTAACTTCCCATTAAATTAAATAAAGCTTTAAAATGTTAAAACTCCTGCCTCTTTTTCCCTTTAAAATGCCTTAAGCTGGATGACATGGGCAGCTGCCCAGTTTAGCATCATGCGCAATTGCTTTTCTATCACTTGTTTGCACATTGCAATGTGTTTTGTCACCGTTTGAGTGAATTAATCATGTTGGCACCCTGATTCGAGGTCTCCCCACAAGAGGTCGAGATGGGGAGGAAGGAGGTTAGTGGACATTACCTCAGGTCTCCCCACTGAAAGCCCGACTGCGGAGGAAGCAGGGAAAAAAGTGCACATGTACTCTAATCAATCACACTTTTAAATGGTACCAAATAGACCACCAAATAAACATAATGCTGTGAATACTGTACTGTACTGTATATACTGCACTGTATAGTTTTGCAGGCTCATTTAATTTTTCTGTTTTGTGTGAAATTTTTAGAAATAACATAGAACTAGTCTACACATCTCCAAGAATGGTTTAAACTTAAGGGTGGGTAGTCCTGATGCTTATTGAATAAAAATAAATATATTGATGAAAATGTCAAAGCCATTAGGTGTGATGTTAAAAAAAAAAAAAAAAAAAAAAAGTATGCAAAATGAGAAGTGGGCAAGATAAAGTTATGCAGCTTTGTTATCAATTTATAAGAATAATATTATGTATGAGGCTAGTATAATGCTTATTAAAATTTATTAGAACATTGGATATGATTTTATGCAGCTTCACAGGACAATGTCCGTAGCCCACAGCAAAACCATTACAATCTAACTAGCACGTTACTGATTTGGATATCCATCAATGAAATAACCTCAAAGTTTTTGTGTGAAGGCTGAGAGGTCAGTTTGAGGAATTTCCTTTGCTGTACTAATTAGTCAAGGTTTGCTTCATATTGTGAATTTTAAATAAAATTTGCATTATACTGTATATTTATACTTTGAAATGTATATTGCATTGTTTAAATTGGTTGAATATAGCATATAGCATGGCACTGAAGGGGAATTGTACCCGGGTATCATAAATACTAGAACTGCCCCTGCTTGCATATGATGTGTTCATAATGATTTCCCCACCAGTTGTCATTCAAATATACATTTCTACTACAGTTGTTCATCAAACAATATACAAATAATTTACATAAGAGGCCTTTAAAAAGAACGTTAATAAAAAAAGACGTTGTTAATTTATGTTGTATGTACTGTAGCACCTTGGTCCTGGAGGAATGGTCTTTTGTTTCACTGTGTACTGAACTGGATATGGTTGTAATGACAATAAAAGGCTACTTGACTTGACTTGTCTGTATTGGACACATGCTGGAAGATGTCTCCAAATCCTTGTACTTAACACCACTCCAACTGCAACTGTGTCTATATCTGTAACTGTAATCTGCATTAGATTATGATATAGTTTGTAGCAGTTTTCCTAATTAACTTCAAAGGAATACAGTGTTTCTGAAACATGCACACAGGATGCTACATAATCTGGATTCTCTGGATGCAAGGCTAAGAGAAAAGGGATCGATAGTGTTTGAAAATGGTCCACACAGAGCCTAGGACTTTTTTTTTTAAAATATATATATATATAAAACATGAGAAGAGCTTTACCAAATAGTACAAAAAAAAGTGTTCCGATTAAAAAATCACAGAACTCTCCAAGAAATAATAAAATAATACAACACTAATCCTGCGATCGAGCAATACCTAGAAGAATGTTTCAACACTTCATACACAATTACTACATCCTATCCTTATGCTGTATCATTTTTAAACACTTCGTCTGTGGGCCGGTGTGAAATTCATTCTCTTGCACAGTCACTGTAGAAAGACTGCCTGTGGCAAGCCTGAAGCAATGCTGAGCCCACCTGTCAATGCTGTAAATCCAAAGAGCGGAGGGGGACGGTAAGGACATTGATGCCCCTGCTGAGACAATGACTGGCAGAAGGCTGATCTCTCACGCATATTAACCAAGGGCAGGTTCGACCGGGTTGGGAGGAGATGTGACGGGTCAAGGGAGGCTCACTAATTGCCAGACTGAAAACAGCAGTGGCTCGTTAAGCAAATATAGGTTAACGAAGCCAGTGCCACAAGAGGGTCCGCTGGCCCTTTACTCTGTGTAATGAAAGTTGTCTTTTTCTTTCCTTGTCATCTCGGGAATGTTCAAACATTTAAACAGGCTAATGAGCCCATTTAGTGTAGAGGGAGGATGGAAAAAGGGGAGTGGAGGAAAAAATTGCAGCAGCTTTTACCTCACAGACATCATTCACCTTTTCTCTCTCTCTCCTTTCTCCAACCTTCCAGCTATCTCTCTATCTTTACCCCTTCTCTCCGCATCTCTATTTATATACAGTAGGCAGTCCCGGGCTCCGCATACATCTTTGGCTAGCCAAATGCAACAGGAAAGAAATCCAATACAAATGAATTCATAAACAAGGCCATTTGCAATGTGTACTTTTGCATGACCAATACTTTGGCAGAATGTGTCACGTTGGGCTAAAGCAAAATCTTTCAAATGTCATAAAGGATTTTATACAGCTCCGAGGAACTCTGAGGGAAAAAAATAAGAGTGACCCATTGTAAAATTATTGTTGATTTCTTCGCTGTTGAGGATTCCTGCTTTGTACTTTATTGCTGCAGTGAATGTGAAACTGGATTTCCTTCCTTTTTATTGCTCATAAATGGACTAAAAATGTTCCCTTTTTATTCTTCACAGGTTCAGTCAGACATAACAGAAAATTGTCAAGTATTTTTAAATGGAGCAAGAGAATTGTGCGCAGTGACAATGGTTTGGCAGGTCTAGAAATTTCATATATACAATTATAAATACATTGTATTCATAAGCAATTAAGTTACAGAATATACAGTAGTTATAGTATATAGACTATTTTATGAAATTCTGATGGCACCACCAAAAAAGCCACTTTCTCCACATCAAGATCATGGAGCAAACAAGGGTGGACAATGGACTACCAGTCTGGCACATATACAGTAGGCATGGCAACAGTTTTGAGAATGACACAAATATTAATTTCCACTAAGTGTTTTTAGATCTTTTTGTCTGATGTTACTATTGTACAGTATACTGAAGTATAATTACAAGCATTTCATACTGTAAGTATCAAAGTCTTTTATTGACAATTACATTAGGTTCATCGATTTCTCACAACCACCCAAGAACACGATAAAGATCCTTGCCATAAGCCAAAAGTGATAACTAAGTGGTTCGGAGAACAAAACATTTAAATTTTGGGTCCATTGAGAGAAAAACTCCACAGATCTTAATACCATTGACAACTTATGATCAGTCCACAAGAGGATGGTGGACAAACAAAAACCAACAAACTCAGACAATCTCTAAGCCTTGATTATGTAAGAATGGGCTGCCATCAGTCAAAGTGTGGTCCAGAAGTTGATTGACAGCATGCCAGGCTGAATTACAGAGGTCTTGAGACAACTTTGCATAAACATAATGTAATGCTTGTAATTATACTTCAGTATACCTTAGTAACATCTGACAAAAACATCTAAAAACACTGAAGCAGCAGACTTTGTGAAAATTAATATTTGACATTCTCAAAACTTTTGATCACAGCTGTACAGATTTACACCAGTGTTCAAACCTGTGGCAAATTTAGCTGCCCTGCATTTGGACAATGGGAGGAAACTTCATATAAGCCTATCGTATACAGTAGCTCAGAAACATTGGAAATTAAATACTTTATGATAACCAGTTAAAAAAGGTACAGTTTATCTTAAAACAAAGCAAAAAATATGATGATTAAATAATATAGTATCCGAAAAGAACATGATAATGCACCAGTATTGCGCTACGTTTCTCCAGTGTAATTTAACTTGCTATTCAGAAAGTGACATTTCTAAAACCTATATGTAAAATATTTAAATACTGTAGGTGGAATATGTTCAGAAAATATATTTGTGCTCTGTGATTTGTCAAGTGATTTGTGTTCATTTAACACTTAATTAACAAGTTTGATAACCATTGGGCGGAATGGTGGCATAATGTTTAGCACTGTTGCTTTGCACCGCCAGGATCCAGGTTCGATTCCTGCCCCCGGGGTCTGTGTGCATGGAGTTTGCATATTCTACGCTTGCTTGGTGGGTTCCTCCAACAATCCAAAGACATGCAGATTAGGCTAAATGGTGTTCCCAAATTGGCTAGAGTGTGTGTGTGTGTGTGTGTGTGTGTGTGCTCTACAATAGATTGGCACTCCGTCCAGGGTGTACCCTACCTCGTGCCGTGGGATAGGCTCCATGCCTCCCGCAGCTTGTGTACAGGATAAAGCGGTATAGATGATCAGTGAGTGAGAGTGAGTGATAACGACTGCTTAAAGGTTCATTGAATGATTACTATTTTTAAATAAAACTTTTGGATCTGCTGTAAGGTTCTACTTAAGGTTGCTTTAAATGCTGTTCCATGACTTTTACCACTTTTCCATCTGCTCTATTTTGGATGGCAGGTTATGGAAGTGTGTCGGATGCAAGTGTATATCCTTTAATAATCAACTCAAGTGTAACCTGAACCTGTTCAAATAACCTGAACATATACTGTGAACACAAAGCAACCAAACTACAGTATGGAGCAGACAACAAACAACATGTAAGACAAAAATTTGATGAAGGGACACTACTGTGACTACTGGGGAGAAACATGGCATAAAAAGACAAAAGGTGAAAGTAATGACATGTGACATGCTGGGAAATGTTGTTGGGAAGTGTATTTTAGTGTCTCATTGTTGCTACCATGACAGAAACTGTCAGCCCCTGAAGGGGAAAATCACAGTCAAGACGGGGGGTCCTGGACAGTCATGCGAGAAGTCTGCTCTTGGTGGATTATTTAGTTTATCCTCTTTTTTTACCCCAAAAAATGTACAGTATATGGAGGAGAAACTAAAGTCCAAATTATGCTGTCAAAATGTTATAGGTTTTCTGTTCCCCTTGTTTGGTTTTCTAAAGAAACACTCCATGTACAGTAAACCTAGAATAATGAATCAAATTTGAAACATGGGACTGATTATATGATACTAATGTTTAATTATTCTGTAGTGTATGTTTTACAGAGATGAAAGGAATTTTTTTACAATATCTTATCTACTTTACTGAAGGACACATAAGGTTCTTGTAACAGTGCATACTTTTAGGTATCTGTAATGGGTACAAATAGATAACGGATGACTTCAGCTCACTTATTACGGAATATGTGCAATCAGATGTGTCAGATATGTCTTCTAACAATCCCTCGATCTGAACAGTTCCCAGTGAAAGCGTGCTCTAATGAGATCAGAGGAGCCGAGAGAGTTGAACGTTGTTCGCGGACAATGAAACAGAACCACTATCACTTATCCATGGCATCAGGTGAGATTGTTCTCATTAAAAATCGGCGGCACATGTGGCACGAGGTGGATATCAATTAAAATGATGTATGAGCCTGGAATTTTGTAATTAGAACATGGAACTGGATTTAATAACATTCATTAAACTACTAATCAAGAGTAAACAGGGCTGGAGTGAATAGTGCACAAACAACAGTGACTAGTCGAGGTAGTTCTCTCAACGCTCTGTTCTCTTTCGGCTAAGATTGATATTCTTGGCTTGCAGCTTATCACTGGTGTCTAAATTCCACAGCAAATATACTTACAGTGAACAAAGTCTGACAAACTCAGATTTTGGCTTAGATCCAGATCAGAATATCTCTGCGCAGCTCCCCCACCCCACCTCCAACACCCCGATTCTCTCTCAGTGAAAAGACAACAGGCCAAGCTGCTGAATCATAAGCAGATATGCTGTGTACTCAGCGAGGATCTCTTTCTAATGACTCCCAGCTAACCTCAAACCAGAGGGGGTATATTCCAATCAATCACGTATCAGGCGAAACAGCACAGCGAGCTTTTCTGCTCCACAGAAAATGCTTTCCATCAAGACTAATTGGTGCCCCCGTGAACTGCATAACCAATTGAAGGACGAGCACACTGTGTTTTTCCCATTTGTGAAGATGTAAATCTATTATTTTGGGTTTTATTTGACAGCCGTGTACCGGATGAGTCATTCATTAGTGTGTGAGAATGAGTATTCACTGTTAAGCAACAGGGCATCAGAAGCAGCCAGTCTTCTGGTCAAGCTTTCAGGCATGAACGCACGCACACACACACACACACACACACACACACACACGCACGCACGCACCCACACACACACACACACACACACAACATAGTGAGTTCACAGACTGGGAAAGTGATGTAATATTATTACTCATATACGCATCAGGATGATGATAACCAGAGATGCCTGGTTAATCAGATTGTACTGATGCAGAATCATTAAAGGGTCACAAGAATGATAACCATACAATTTGTTAGTTTTCATTTGAGGATGGTTATCTCTTAATCGAACAACATTTGGAAACTTACTCAAGGAAAAAAACAATTGTTGAAAATAAGTGTTTGCACCTTTTGTTGTTTCTATATACTGTAGACCTTTTGGAAAAAGGCAAGGAACCAGTTGAGGAACCACATATGTATATATGAATATGTTTGAGCCTTGAATGCTAAAAGTGACTCTTATTAAAATTCTTTAAAAATTATAATAATAAAAAAATTTATTTTTAATTGCACTCTTAAAACATATTGTCAGTCCTTTTGACTGGTCCTTTGAAATTACTAGGTGTCTGGCTAACCTCAGCATTTAAGTAATAAAGACAAATTTAAAAATTAAAAATAGGTTTGAGGTTATAACAAGGAGGAAGTAAAAAAAAAAAACAGAACAGTAGGAAGATAGAAAACAAGAGACTATGGAAATGCAATTGTCCAAGAACAACAGCATATGTAGCGTTATGCATAGAAATAGAAAGGAAATGGGAGACAGGTTAGAATAGTAGGTGGGTGAATGAGAACAATGTAATGTTTTGACATGACTATACAGCAGAGGAGTGTTTCGGATGGTGGTGGATCACTAGGGTGGAATTGGACATGACACCAAGAAATGTGACCTTTTAAATTGAATTTATTGTGTTATATCATTGGAAAGTTCATGATGGAGAGGAGGAAAGTCTCTACTATAAAAAAAAAAATCTCCTAAATATTATATTTATCTGCACCGCTCCCTTTAACCCTTCTCCTTTAACCAGGCATCGAACATACATACAGTACAGACACAACTCCACAGTGCTAAACACTAAGCCGCCATGCCACCAAAATGATTTTCCTAACATTTAAAGACGTATGGACCTCATTTTACTCATGAAAAAGTTTGATAACCACTGCACTGTAAAGCTTTTTATTATTTTTTTAAAGCTAGATAATCAATTCTATTTAAGATTGCTTCAAATTTGTTCAAATGTTGTTTTACTTCTTGAGAATTTAGGCATACCTGGAGGAATTGTTAAACTTTAGGAACAATGGTTAAATCCGGAATTACAGGTTGTTTGGTTTGTTCCTCTGGGGGAACCTTTATTATCTGCTCACAGAAGGAGAATATCTTTAGAAAGCTATGAACCCCTAATGATTGAAAGATTTCTGAAGAGGATGAAGATTTAACGATTTGAACTTACTTAGTTCATAACACATATGCTGTTTAACATTCATCACTCACAGCTATAAAAAAGCATCATGTTTACATGAGATGCTTTAGAAAGAGCTTGAGTTTCTTCTTTTGAGAAATCTGTAGTGGTATATGCATGATACATATATAACATACAGTATATACAAATATACAGTCATACACATTTTACTTACAAACAGACCCATGAAATCTATAAAACAATTGCAGGTATTTTTTTAGAAAGGCTTAAAGAGTCATCAGCGACACTTGAGTGTTAACCTCAGGAGAGTCGGGAGAGAGAGAGAGAGCAGGGTTAAACGTCTCTGCTATTATGAAACACTTTGATTACTTATTTATCAGCTCAGTGCTTGTGTCTCGTCAGAACTCCGGGTTTCTTTCTATTCTCTCTGTGCCCAGAGCCTCCTTCAGTTGAAAGCCGTTTTAGCATGTTCATTTCAATAAGCCTGAAGGTCTTAGGGAGGAATTAATCAAAATCCTCAGTGCATAAATAAACTCTCCTTCTCACTTTCTGAAGGCTTTCAAGGAAATCCCTTCAGCAGGTTGATCCTGGAGCATCAGGGGGGGAAAAACCCAAAAAACAGACAAACTGCATCTTGAGCCTTGAAACTCACCTAACCCTGATAACTCTGTACTCTGTTCACACTGTCCTTCCTCCTTCTCCTCTTGCTTTGTTCCTATCTGTCTGTCCCACACCTGCTGACAGCCAGATGAATGGATGGTCCATTGCCTGAACTAACACCCCTACCACCAAATCAATAGACTATTATCAAGGATATTAACATAGGAATAACCACTTATCTCAGTTATAAACTAAACTAAAGCAAATGCACAAAGGCATTTCGTTAGTCCAACTAAGATTTACAATTTGTTTGGGGTAGTTACAGTACAGCAGCAGGGTTTGACATTGGCACCCACCCACCCGCCAAATGCGGGTAAAATTCGGCTGTGGCGGGTAATAACTTTAGTCTCACTAGCCACATTGGCGGGTAGTTTATTCTTTGGTATGACAATATATTTTTGTTGTAGTTTTCTCTAAAGGCATCCGATATAATAAACGCATTGCAACGTAATATTACACGCATAAAACGCGCATGAATGTAATGAGGACATTTAATACCTCTCTCTACACATGTTCACACATGCATTGCGCGTGCGCACACACACACACACACACACACATACTTTTGCTTCCTGTTTGGTGTGTGTATCATTTCCTTAAAGATCTATTGCTTCTCAACAGGATGAGAATGTTTGCCCCTTTCGCATGAGTTATTTACTGATTATATAAAAAAGTAATCACTATTAAAATCTATTTAGATTTCATGTTGAATTATAGAAAATTCATCAATTGATTGAATTACCTCACACTATAAAGAGTCAACACAACTAGATAGACCAGAGTCCATTGTCCTAACTCAGAATTCTGGTATAATAATACATAATGAATAATAATATCTGGTAATAGTACACAACACACTAAAATGATAAATGCTGTATTTTTAATATCAGAATGAGTTCAGTTGTACTGAATCTGTTATTTTTCTATTTCATGTGGTAAGAGGCTTGAATTTAAGTTCAATAATCAGAATATACTGTTCATGTTTGCATGTTTTTATATTGGGATCTTAACAGTACTGAATACTTGACTACTACTATAGTGATACAGTGTATGCTGTCATTTATAAGTAAATCTAGATCTAACAAACATTAACATATAATGGTGGAGAAAAAACTGCGATTTTCTGGTAACAAAATTGTGGCTAGTAAATAGGCTGAATGGCGAGTGACTCCGGAAATCCACTAGCCACATTGGCCAGTGAGCAAAAAAGTTAATGTCAAACCCTGTACAGTAGGTATTTCATACTGTAACACATTCATCAGATATTAAAGGTGTAGAGGATGCAGGAGCAGACTTAACATTAACACACATAGTGAAAAAGACAAGCAATAATATCAAGATTGAAACTTGAACAGGGAGAATAAGCTGGAGCTAACCAATAGGGTAATGATAACATCATGGTCGTCTCGCACCTCCAGGGTTAAAGGTTCGAATTCTAAGTCTAAAGACAAGCATCCGGGTTTAGGCTTCTCAGGTGCTGCATTACCCATGTTGGGCCACGAAGGATCCACAGATGCATCCATTATTTCCATGAAAAAGAAGGCTGCATTTATTGGTCACATTTGAAGGAACTTTTAAAATGGGACAGGCTTAGTCGTCTAAACCCAAGTAGAATTCAAGATATGTCCTTTAAAGCAACTCCCGAAACACCAACAGTAGTGCTGAAAATCAGAACTTATTGTAAATACGCAATCTATTGACGCTGGAGCTCAAAACAAGGGGGCATAAAAAGGACACAAGAGGAAGACGACCAATTGAAGGCCCAGATTAAAAACATTTGCACAAGACATGACTAAATGGACGTGAACTAATGTGACACCTGACTTTATCAATCTGAATATGTGATCTGAATATCTTTTAGTAATGCTCCACCGTGAAATCTTCTAGCTTACTATGGATCTTGAGCTAATTTCCTGTACAGCACTACATATTTATCCAACCATCCACCATGTAAGAAGTCAGGACCAACAGCCAGCTTGATAAAGATCCTTAATTTAGCCATTCTCACATTACCAGACTGAGGTGTCTAAGGTGAATTCCTGATGTAACATGACACAGATCAGAGTTTTTAACAATGGTTGGATGCACGAAATAGGTGTTTTTTTTTTTTTTTTTACCACAGACCTCAGCCATAGTCATATGTGACCCAGTTTGTGAAAATACTTTTTTTTTTTTTTTTGTGCTTCACTGTTTTCTGCATAAAATCATTCTACATACGATTTTAAGTAGAAAACAATGAATCACAAACACACTTTCACAGACAGGGTCACATATGTGATCCTAGATACAGTGGGGTAAAAAAGTATTTAGTCAGCCACCAATTGTGCAAGTTCTCCCACTTAAAAAGATGAGAGAGGCCTGTAATTTTCATCATAGTAGGTATACCTCAGCTATGAGAGACAAAATAAGAAAAAGAAAACCCAAAAAATCACATTGTAGGATTTTTAATGAATAAATTTTTTAATTCCTCAGTAAAATAAGTATTTGGTCAATAACAAAATTTCATCTCAATACTTTGTTACTGTATACAGTATACCCTTCACAAGGTTTTCACACACTGTTGCTGGTCTTTTGGCCTATTCCTCCATGCAGATCTCCTCTAGAGAGAGTCTACTGTAGGTTTTAAGTGGGAGAACTTGCACAATTGGTGGCTGACTAAATTCTTTTTTGCCCTACTGTACAGTACATATCCCATACTGTGTGATTCATGTTTACCACAAGCTTCCCCCACTAATCATCATACCCGCCCAGACATCTGCTAAAGAAGTGACTGAGATATTTTTTCTAAATATACTCTCATATTGGCATTTTAAGCACACAGAGTTTTTTAATTATCCCACTGCTATGAAACAAGGTAGTCAAATGTTTTCGAACATGCTGTTGTGATTTGAATTTGTTCGCAAGGTTTCTGAATTTGCTGTCATATTTTGTAGGTGCCTGCTGTGACTTTGGGTTTCTTGTTCTTTTATCTAACTTTTAGATGTGTTTTATCTTTGTACATTTTGCACTCATATGATCAAAAATAAAAAGCCAGTTTAAGCTATCCTTTAATATTTAAACCTTTCCTAATTAAAGGTAATGCTCATCAAGGTCACTTACATCTGCCACACCTTTTGAGCAATTTTTGTAGATGCTGTCAAAGGATGTATTTCTCTTTAGGAATTCATGTACAGACACACAGTTATACCAGTGTTGATCTCTCATTTATTTGTATGAGATACGGTCATTTATATGGTAATGTCCAGTGACCCTTCTCATCTCTGGCTTTTTCATCTCCCTCTCTTGCTTATGCATGCTCGAGACAAACCGGTGAGCTTCTACAGAGGGACTCAAGATAAGGCTATTTAAATGGATTGGCCATTATACAGGAGATGCATGGGGTTATCGACAAAAAAATACAATCACATGGTATCTACCAGCATTGCTGCTCAGCAATCATCCCTTCAGTCTTTGTTCTACCCTATCCGCTGGAATCCATTTTCTCCCACCTCAAAGCTGGCAAATCACCAGGGGGGGAAAAATAAATAAAAAATCTACCCCAAAATGATTTCCATGGAAATCACTTTGGTTACAGTTTTTAAACCAGTGGTCGGACCCTACCTGTGAGTGAGCCTCTGACATTGTGAGCAAGGGAAATAAAAGCAAAGGAGAAGGTCAGGAACAAACCAGCAGCGCGAGCAATAGTATGAAAGAATGAAACTTCTCACCTCTCACGGCTTGTTTTTAAATAAATTGGCGAATACACAGAGGAGAAAGAAAGAACCAGCGAGAATCTTGTTATTAAGCAGGTTTCCAGTGGAGAAATAAATTACCTTTTGGGTTTGGCTTTCCACCAACCAACAGGAGAGGTTTGGACACTTGGATAAGCATGGATAAGAAGCTGATTAGAGTTTAGCTCATGCTTGTGTGGGTAATGAAGTTTATTTACCGAAACGTCCCTTCCGGCTGCTCAACAGGTGCAAACAAACACTCTTTAATTAAGAATTACCTACTCGCAAAACATGCCTCCATTTCTCAGAGGAGACCATTATGCTGAGAGTAAATACACAGGGTACAAACTTACAGTATTAATTAAAAGAGCACCTTCTCCTATTTCAAATGCAGGTTGATGAATGAGAATAAAAAGAAGGACGATACCAAAGTAAGGAAGAGAATGCTGAGACAATACAAATCTTCTCTTCACCATTTTTAGAAACTGTTAGAAGGTTAGAACTGCCTTAAGTCCATAGATGAGAGAGGGACAGGCTGAAAGAGATGGGCGAGAGAAAGAGTGAGAGACGGGGATCGCATATGAAAGCGATTCCCACTCTTTTCGTCCTGTGCTGCAAAGCTAATGGCCTCCTCGACTCTTTATAAAGTCTCCATAAGACCTCTTCTTCCTTCCATCTGCATTGAGAAGAGAGGAAAAACTGTGTGTGCTGAGAGACCGCGCGATTGAAAAGTAAATTCACTAAGCTAATATATTCAGTGGAGCGTGGATGTTCTCCCTGGAGCCTCAGAAAAAAAGTTTGGCTTCAACTTATTCTCTATATATTCTATCTGTAGAAGTATATCATTTCTAAAATATATTGCATTGAAATTGGGTGGTGGTTATGAGAGAAAAATTTATAATTATGGTCCAGTTTTGCGCTATTCACCATTTCACCACTTGAAATTCATTAGTTTTAATGTAAGAAATTAAACACAAGGTGACATGGACAAATAATTGATATTTGGACAGTATAAGAGGGAACAGGAAATGGTTATTTCCATCTAGTACAATATCTTAAATTGTTCTATTCCTCTTACTTTCAATTTACCAAAGGTAAATACAACATGTGTTTTATTAAAAATAAAATACTGATATGACAGTAAAAAATACCTTTATTTCTCTCTATAATTTCCTGCTACAATAAGGTACTTATTCCAACATTTCACTAGTGCTTGGATACCATCAGTTTTCTCAGTATACCGGAGTCATGATCAGACTACTTGCTTTATGTCTAATATACTGACCTCCCAGGATCTCCTTTAATGGCCCAAACATGTTGAAATCACTTAAAGCGATGTCAGGCCTGTATGGGGATGTGCCAAAAAAGGAAGCCAAGTAAGTTTAATATGCAAGTGGTGCGGTAGGCCATATGAGGATTTGCATTGTCCTGCATAAACAGACAACCTTCAAACCAGGCTGATTTCTCCTAAGAGTGTTCCACTTACTCTATGTTCACTGGAAAGACTACAATGGGCTCCAAGCCACCTTGGCCAAATACATACTTTACAACCTTCTTTAAAATGTTTCCACCTTTCAAATGTTTAACTACAGCTAAAAGTCTCATCACCCTGCCTCTATAACCTTGAGCAGCCTCACTTTCTATGAAAACACCTATAATGCAAAGTAGGTTCCCCTTTTTATTTTAAGGTCCTTCATGTATGGAAGGTGCAAACCAAGTTACCTTAAAGTTTCTTGTTTAAAAGAGGCAGTTAAGAAGAGTAGGAATCATACAGAAGATGCGGCACTCGCAGATGTAGACTCATGTTTGCATGATGGAGTATTGGTAGCAGCACTCAGTCAAGGAGTTGCCAGGCTAGGATCCTGTGCAACTGCTTGGAATGAAAAAGCAGCAACTAGTCCAGCATGAGGTCAGCATGGGTATAGAAGATCAGAGGGCCAGCTGAGCAGTGAGTATGAAAGAGTATGGTACAGTACCTGAACAAGTTGGAAACAAGCTGAATCTATGTGAGACCATGTGAGCTTTCCCCTTGTGGGCACACACCACAAAGTTCTTACTTCAGGCAGTACATGCTGTCCTAACCTGAATTGCTTAGGTTTACCCTCTCTGCCAGAGAAGAGGAACCCTTAAATACATTCTGCGTTGTTGCCAAATAGCTTGAGGATGATTTGTATTGCTGGTGGCACCACCAGTTTCTCCATGTTATTGCAGAGGTAATTTTAGAGCCATTTCCAACTGCTTTCTGAAGGGAACTGAAGGGATCACATCAGCTTCATCTGCAGGACTCTGAACAAGGTACTGTAAAGGAATGATAGACATGGATATGTTGGTAAGAGCACCCTCCAACCTGACATTTTTCTGATATTGTCAATGTCAATGAAGACATGCTTAAGCTTACAGTGCCATGGAAAGGGTGTATGGGTGGAGCTCTTGAGTGGCAAAGAGAGTAATAAATGGGCCATATCAATGACTGCTGCAGAGGAGACTGAATGACCAACTACTTGCCTGTGGAGGCAGGGTGCAGCGGGTTTACATAATGCCATCACAGGAGAGAGAGAACATGAAGAGCACTTTCTTAGGCAGCATCTGAGAGGCAACAGAGAAAGGCTTATGGTAGCCCTGGATCAGGAGAAAGGATCCATGAGTCTGCTACCAGGGGACAGGTTGAGTCTTAGAGTGCTTTTACACAATGGGCCCTGGCACAGATCCATGTACACTTGACACTAAAGTCTGGTATGCTTGCATAATGTGTGCAGTGGAATGAGAATTATTTTGCTCCTTGTTTTTACTGGCAGCTTTTGAGGGAACTAAGTGCATACTGCCATCAATTGTATTGGAGAGTGTAAATTCACAATCGTACTCAGGTATGGAACAATATTATTAATGTGAAAGCTGGCCAATCATGCCTTGAGTGAGTAGTTAACATTGTCTGAATACTCAAGAACACGAGGTTACATTAGTGATGATGTGCCCTAGGAATCTTATTTATGTGTTTGTTTGTTTATTTGTTTGTTCGTTTTTGGAAAAGCAGCTATTTAACAAAGCATTTCTCATTTCTCGTCCATTTTGGAAATACACAATCTATGGCACCTACATTTGTGTCAAAAAGATTGAATACAAAATATTATCACTTTTCTCTCACTGATCTTTTTTTTTTTTTTTTTTTTAGTTTCACTGAGTAGTGTAGACGGGTGCCAGGTACTCATAAGACACCCCAATGGAGTAAGCGCATTATATATATATATATATATATATATATATATATATATATATATATATATATATATATATATATTTATTTTTTTATTTTTTATAAATTTTTTTTTTAGATGCTCAGGACTGTAAGTGTGTATCAACATTAGGTTTAAATGAAGCGGATTACGTCCCTGGTGGAAAATCATTAATTGTTTATTATACAGAACAGTGTACATGTAGCCGTATAGCGTAGTCTATAAATACAATAACGTGTAGTATGATTATGCAATAATATTAAACTTAAACGTAATGTAGACAGCATTCCTAGCAGACATGCCATCCCTTCTACAGTGTTATACACCATGGCTCATATCTACCTTTTTGCCACTTGCTATATATGTCATTGTTTAGCTACCATATCAATGTCATACACACTTGTGCCTTTGGGAACTTTAAGTTCGCTTTTGAACGTATCAAGGTGACTTTTTAACCTCAGATCTGTATTGATTTTCTGCGTGTGACTGTGTGAGAGTACGTGCAGCAGGTGGATAATTTTTAAGGCTGGAAACACAGTGGCCTAATGAGGAATGTCAAGGGATGAGTGAGACGGCAAAGGCTTTTGTGCAGGGCTGAAAGACCACTGGAATGATAAATGTGTGATGTGAGAGCGCTGCTGATGCTGTCGCAATGATAATCAGCAACAAATTCACGCACAGCTTTAGCCAGGTTCTGCACACAGCATATATACAAAAATATAGCAGTGTCATTTGCTTTGGGACATGTAAATGTACACATGTAATTATACAATTCAGCAAATACAAATATTGTGCAGTGTTCTTTTACACCTGACTGACATCATGGTTGCTTGATTTTCACTCTAATGTGACAGATACACACAAAACAACTAAAGCTGCGGGTTATTTAACAACTTTCCTACGGCTTGGTCTCAGTCATATATCTGGGAGTGCTAAGCGGTGGACGGATCAATACTCAGAGACAGTTCCACTTATCTTCACTTTCCATACTATTATCGTCTCAGCATTTGTCTGAGTTGCTACACTACAGAGGCAATAGCTGTTCACTAAACAGATTATATACACAAATTACTTATTGTCTGAAAGGTTGCTTTAATGACCTTTTGGTTGGGATTGGAAAGACAATGAATTGCCTCTTCCCCATTTATTACTGAAAGTGACTGGTAATTGTTGGTACTGCATCGTTCACTGTTTTAGAAGCAGCTTACTAGCTGTATGTTAGGATGTTTCCAGGTGGAAGTCTGCTAGCCTCAGGCGTTCGACAATATCCTGTTCGGAAACAAAAGCTGATTGATTCTGAGGGTCTGTCTACAGGCTGGTGAGAGATGAGCAGATGTATTCTGCTCTCCAACATCTCTGTGCTAATGGATCTGAAGTGTCTGCTTCACCTGTGGATGTGCTCGTTCTCTTTATCCCATTGACTAAGTAACAGCAATCTACACTCATGTGCAACCACTTCAACACAAAGACACTCGTCAGGTTAATGAATAAATTGCGCGTTAGTTAGTTAGCGGTGCGGAAAAGGTACACAGGAGCATGAAATAACCAAAAGCTTTGTGTGGAGGAACAAGTAGTAATACTGTTATCACAATGAACTAATGAATCCTTGACATTAATTAAAGCAACCATTACACAATCTTTTTATTACTCCTTTGTGAGCTGCACTGAGGTCTGTTTTATTGTGTGTGTGTATGTGTGCTTGTATTCACTGAATGGTGAATAGAACAGTTTATAGCATAATGTTTTACTGTATTCTGTTTAAGAATACTAAATTTCAGCTATTTTTTGAAACTTTATCTTAAAAACTAAGCAGGTTTCTAAGCATGTTTGGAAATTAATAAATGCTGTGATAAAGCATTTCACTGCATATTATACTGTTTATGATTGTGTATGTGACCAATAAAATTTGAATTTGAATTTGATTTGATTTCTCACATTTTAGACATTGTGATTTTCTGCTCCAGTGGACTGAACTTTAGTTCTTGTTATGGCACCTTTGTTAAGCTATCATGAATATCATGTTCAACAGTGTTCAACATATAACCAGTATACACTCACTTACACTCATTTATTCAAACAGTTGTCAGTAGTGCATGTTATTCCTTATGTCTATGGTATAAAGCTAAATAAATTTTACTCCCAACATAAAATACTTTATTTAGCCTTAGAAAGTTTTTTTTTTGCCACAAGGGCTGAATAGTTAATTACATATTAAGTTGCAGTTAATTAATCACAGAGCTTGACAATTAAACTCTCTATTCTGTAGGATTATCCACTGAATTACAATGAAGCATTACTATTTACAAACACAGCTAATCAAACAGGTAGGAATCACAGTAATTTGTAATCAAATTGCCTCAAACTATGCTTAATTACAAAGCATATTACTTGTGTTAAAATCATTGATTGCCACTAAATCACATTATTACGAGGCCAATGTGTCATGGTCCCAAAACTGCAGCAAATTAAGGTGTCATTTTGGCTTCATAGAGAAAAGTTTAGAAATCCATTTCCCTAATAAGTCCCCAATCCAGCAAGAACATGTAGCTGATTTTTTGAAATTGTAATTGATGGAAATGTCCTTTAGAGAAGCAGGGGGTGGAATTGATCCAACAGCCTTTGAACAGGTGAAATTTATCTGCCCTTCACTGGGTTCAGCGCTCTCTCCTCGCAATCGATTCAAATTTTACCTAATCACAATCTCCAGAGAAACCACAGGCACAAACACTTAACACAACCATCCAAACCGTGGGAATAGAGCTCATGGAGAAACAAGTGACAAGTTTTTGGTTTTAGAATCCATTGGTTTATTAGAATCCAAGCATATTATTCACACTGAGATGTTGGTGTTTATGGTCCTTACTCATGTTCATAGCAGTAGTAGTTGTTCGGGGTTAATCCTATAGTGTAAACTACGAAAAGTCAGAACACTAATCCACCCCAGCAGATTAATAACTCGGGAAGTTAAAGAAAAAATTGTAAAGTTTTAATATATAGGTCTGTGCAAACTTTTTGAGTCACTCCTGATTTCTTCATATACTGCTTCCAAAAATATGATTTCTTGTATTTTTACTCTATATACTGAACTGTTGAGTAATAGTTCTCCAGGCTTCCTGAAGGCCTTCATTGGCTCTCGTTTTTGGATTGTTTCTAGCACTCATTTTCAGTCCAGTCCGTGTAGTTGAACAGTTTCAGAAGAATGTTCTGTATTTCTTAAGTGACCTATGAATCATAAAAAAATCTGACTTAAGGCATGAACCAGTGAGAAACAGGTGCGGATGATGAGAGACGACCAAGCTGGTGATTAGTATACCGGTGATGTTGAATGCTGAGTGGTTGGAACAGACGAGAGGGGAAATGAGGTTGCTGCCGCAGTAAAACATTTGTTTCAATTTCTTTATTTTAATCTATATATTTGAATTTTATTTACTATGCAGAAATTAACGGTGGCTCAAGACTTTTGCACAGTTTTCTTTAACTAATCATGGAGCTTATAGTAAATTGTTACTACTGTAGGTCCTAAAGGTCTGAAAGATGTTTTCTAACTAGTGTTATAAAATGTGATATCAACAAACATGAATCTTGCATACACTGATTGTTAGACTGATTGCCCAATGGAGGTAAAAGCTCTGATAGAAAGAACATTCAGATGACGCATCATGCCATTGTGCACAGACAGCGAGACAGAGAGCAAGAGAGAGATAGGGACAGAGGCTCACTTGGTTCGACCCTTGAGGATATTTAATGCTTAAGGTCTGACAGTCCTCTATCATTACCACGTTTTCAGTGTTGTTTTGCTTTCTCCCTCACGGAAAGCACACAAAAGCACGACTCTGTGTCTTTGGAAAGTCTCAGAGGAGTCATTTGAGCGGTGTAGGTTAGAGGGGCAATACTCAGGGATTACACTGGCAGCCAAGGGCAAAGTCAAAACACAAAAGAAACTATTCTTCTACTATTGAGACAAACTCCATACTCTATAATAACTCATATTTACAACAAAGTAGAAAGTACAAAGTAGTTTCCTATAAAGTTGCAAAATATGAATTTTAATTATTTTATCTATTAATATGAAGTCAATTACTTAGCTGCATTCAGTATACAATAATATTGTGGCGTGGGCGGGGCGGCGGCTGGCGACCATCGTGCCTTGCGGGAGGTCTTGTAAGTGTTCACCCTGTTGGGGAAAGTGTTTTAGGTTAAGTTAGGGCAGTGGTTCTCAAAGTGTGGGGCGCGCCCCACTAGTGGGGAATACAGAAATGACAGGTGGGGCGCAATGAACGGGAGGAAATTAGTGGAAAATAATAGGAAAGTACCTATTCTAATTCATGCTGTTCTTTATTGATAATGAACAATCACACACAAATAAATGGATCATTAATACAAGTAAATTTAAAATTACATCAGTTGTGGGCCGGAAGAAAAAGTGGAACCATAGTGCAACAATAACGGTTTAACGTCGGACCAACTTGAGCTGCTGCTCGAATCACAAACCTGCGCGACCCACTGGGCAGCGACTCTGACAGAAATAGACCGCGCCGATCATCAAATTACATTTTCTGGGATGCGCACGTACAAAACAGGCATGGCAAGGCGGAAACAATAATAAACAGTCCTGACATTTGAAATAGTTTTTAAATAAAAACACAGTGAGTCACGCAGGTTTGTGATTCGAGCGGCGCTGCGCGATCCACCGGGCTGCGCAAATAAACCAGATCATCACTGCGCTATCCAGATAGTCGCGCTGCGCTGTATTTGCGCAGATATTCGGTTCAATTGGGTGCCGCGGTTTCGTCCCACTTTTGATGTGTTTGGCTTCACATACACTTCGACAATGGAAGAAGACGCTGCAGCAGCAGTGAGTTTGCTTACATGTGACGAAACCAACAATGAGGAGATTGTAAAGAAAAAAGGTGCCTCGTCTGTGGTGTGGAATTGGTTTGGATATAAGAAAAGTGATACGAATGAGATGAACGTGATCCACTTTAAATATGTGGATGGTACAACCCTGGACATTACCATTCTTTTCCTACTCGTACAGCTGCTCTTATTGTTCACATATTCTTCATATATTTTCTATATTGTGTATTGTTGTACAGTTATTTTATTTTAACTTTAATTTTTATATTTTATTTTATTCTTTCCTAGTTAAATTTACCCCCTATTTTATTTTTCATATTTATGTCCTATTCATAGTCTTTTACTGTATTTTAAGGTCACGAGCAGTTGTCTAAGCATTTCACTGCATATTGTACTGTGTATGACTGTGTATGTGACAAATAAAATTTGAATTTGAATTTTTGAATTTGATTTGCAAGATACACAAGTGCACTGTTTTAACAAGTGGTGAAAACACGTCAAACCTTTGCTATCATCTGAAATCCAAGCATCCAAACGAATATGGCCAAAGTAAAAAAAAATGTGGCAAACCTCAGCAATTCACAGTTTATATAAAATTACATTATGTAAAACAGTTTCTTTGTGTTTGAATTTTTATTTATGCATTTTCAGATACAAATTGCTATATTGTGATGTATATTGTTATCGAGGTAGAAAATAGCTTCTACCGTGATAGAAGATTTGGTTATATCGCCCACCCCTAATGAAGCCTACAGTATCTTCAGCTTGGATTCATGGTGGGGATGGTGGGGGCAGAAGAGTGACCCGTGTGTGTTTTGTGTCTTATACCGCTGGCAGCAGACCGCATGAGACCCAACAAATTAGGAAGACACTTAGAGACAACACACTCCAGTCACGTTAATAAGCCACTCGACTTCTTTCAAAGAACGCTGGCAGAATACAGACAGCAGGAGAATCGCATGGTAAAATCTGAATCAGTGGACAGCAAAGCACAAATGGCTTCATTCAAAGTTGCATACAGAATTGGCCAGTGCAAAAAAACTACAAACGATTGCTGAGCAGCTAATAAACATGCGGTCAATTATGCAAAGATAAGTGACAACGTAAGCCTTTTATAACAATTGCACGTGTATTTTATCTGTTTTTAACTTGGTGTTGTTTGATCTTATTGGTTTAGAAATTGATATTTCAATAAACAGTAAACTTGGCAGATTTCGTTATTATTTTGTTGACAAGTGGGGCTTGAAAATTCGCTCACCCCCTTGAGTGGGGAATGACAGAAAATGTTTGAGAACCACTGAGTTAGGGTGTTATTGGTATGTGTGCTAACTCGATGTGTGTATGTGCTGCTTTTTGCTAACCGTTCTCCAGTTCATGCTGTAAGCTGAATTGTGTGCTCAGACATAATAAACTACTCTTAGCCAGTTGCATTGGGAAGCAAAGCAAGCTCACTCGTCCTCCAAGATTCCTCATAGCGGTGAAAAACGCTACAATATCGTATGACTGAGTGAACCATATTTGGCTTGCATGATGCTTATAATGTTTCTATAGATCTACACATATTCATCAGCTTCTATATCCTAACATTTTAAAAAGAAAACAACATTAGTAATTTCCCTCTGCGGACTCACTGCAGCAGACTGTAAAACATAGAGTAATTGAGATGGATGGGAAACCATGACCATGTCTTTTCCTCCATCACTAAAAAGCCTACTGTTAAATGAAACCTACTGTACCCTCAGACTGGATTGGGATGGATTTATGCACTCAAGGTGGATTTATTGTGGTTCATAAATAAAATCTTGCCTGCACAAGTAATAGGCATGGAACCACTTTGTATAACACTGCCAAATCAACCCACACCACAACACATATGATAGATTACATATATATGAAATCACCAACCAAACATGCTGTTATGCTCTTAAACCCAGTTTTCTCTAGCACAAGGATAGGATGTGAATAGAAAAAGGCATTACCCATATAGTTAACACTTCTGTCAAGGCAACCAAGAAGCATGAACCACAGAATAAACACTTCCTTGAGCAATTCATCTAACTCAGACCCATAAGGCCTTTTAACATGAAGTGAAACAAAAATACATATCAGAAGTAGTCCTTGAGGGTCTGACTATGCAGCAGCTTTAGGAGTGGTGTTTGGTCAGGTCTGTGCTCTGAATATTAAACTGCAAAAAGACACCAGTGAAGCCATCCAAATGAATTTTATTGGGCTTGAAGAGACAATCTCCTCAGATTCACATGTTAAGAAAACAAATTCTTGTTGCCATAGACTCTTTATTTGTGTCTGACACATTGGGAAAGTCGAATCTTTGGTAGTTTTTAAAAATGGAGTATTTTATTCTCCTTTAAGCAAAATAGAACCTGTATTCTCCTGTTTTATGCAGATTTGACTAGATTAGGAAGAATTTTGTTTTTTTAAGTAGTTGAACTTGAACCAACTTCATCCATGTCTTCAGGATAGCTAACAGATTTCTTCCAGCCACACCACATAACCAAATCCATACCACACATTATCAGAATAATATTCCAAAATACACACAACTAAATTACATTATTCCTAAAAACATTATTTCAATCATTATAATCACAATAATCTTCCTTCCTGCATTCCTTCCAGTCTCCCACCCTGTTCTTATATACATCACATCCACATTTAATCTCCTGTTTAATCTGTTACATTATGTATAATGTCAGGTCAATTACATTTACACCCAGCTCTCATCAATATAACCTTAATTTATTTACTATTTTCTATCGCCATACTGTAAGTATACAATGAAATAGCTGAATGATCCTTTAAAGAAGACTTTTAAAAGAAAGAAGAAGAAAAAAGCAGATGCAAGGTGCCAGTGCAACCAGAGCTCTGATAATGAGTGTGCCAGTGAACTAAACTTGACAGTGTGGTGATATTATTCCTGCAAGAGGAAATAGATATACAGTTCTGTGCAAGTGTTGAGCCACCCTTCATTTCTTCATGTTTTGCTCCTAAAGGGCCAGACTTTCTTGTAGTATTTTAATGTAGCCTTGAGGAATAGCTCTCCAGGCTTTTTGAAGGAGTTTCTTGGCCGTCATTTTTGGCTCTTGTTTTCGTGTCTCATTTCCAGTCTCCAGTCCCTGTATCTGACCGGTTTCAGAGGAATGTTTTTATTTGTGAAGCCACACAGACTGTTATGCTACCTCTGAGTCATTGAGTCATGGAAAAAAAAAAATCTAGCGAGAAACAGGTACAGATGATGACAGATGATGGACAGACGAGAGCGGAAATGAGGTTGATGCTAAGGTTGTTACATTTTTGGCACTACAACATTTGTTCCCATTTTTAAAAAATTTAATCTACATAATTTTATTTTATTTTATATGAAGATGGCTCAAGACCCGCATGAAGTACTCAAGTACTGGATGTTGCACTTTCATCTCATTTAACCATTTAAGATCATCCACAGATGGCAAAATTCTGTCTAATACATAACTATGCATAAAACTATGTAGAATATAACTATGTAAAAAATAACTAGGTGTACCGACAGATCAAATGCTCCCTTATCTGGTTTATGCTTGTTAATTTCCTGGTTTTAGTTAACATTACTTCCTCGATTACATTTGCTAGTTTCAGAGTGAATATCAACTGTGTGCTTTATAAACTCAAATATTAAATGCCGTTCCTCCCAACTGAACCAGAGCGGTGTTTTTTTTATTGGATTTCGGTACTATTTATGAATCGTCCATATCAAATACCATATTCAAACACACAGGGATGCTCATAAGTGTACTTGGTACTAGAGCACCTTAGGCCGAAGGTCATTGGCCATATGTCTTGGACACTTGGGTAAAGAGAGGAGTGGAGCTGTCAACTGATCACCATCTGGTGGTGAGTTGGGTCAGTTGGCAGGGGAGGCCACTGAACACACTGGTAAGCCCAAACGGGTAGTGCGGGTGAATTGGGAACATCTAGGGGAGCCCCCTATCCAAGAGGCCTTCAACTCCCACCTCCAGCGGAGCTTTTCCATTATCCCTGTAGGAGCTGGGGACATTGAATCAGAGTGGTCAATGTTCAAAGCTTCTATTGCTGAAGCTGTGGCTGTGAGCTGTAGTCTTAAGGTTCTGTGTGCCTCAAGGGGCTATAACCCTCGAACAGGGTGGACAGTGTCAGACTGAAAAAGGAGTCCTTCAGGGATAAGATATCCCAGGGGACTCTAGAAGCAGTTGCAAGGTATCGGCAGGCTCGAAGGACAGCAGCTGCAGCAGTAGCAGAGGCAAAGCAGTGAGTGTGGGGGGAGCTCGGAGAATCCATGGAAATGGACTTTCGGGCAGCACCAAGGTGCTTCTGGAAAACCTATTCCGGAAATGCTGAAGGCTCTGGGTGTTTTCAAAAAGGGGGACCAGAGGGGGTGTGCCAACTATAGGGGCATTACACTACTCAGTCTCCCTGGGAAAGTGTACTCTAAGATGCTGGAAAGGAGGGTTTGGTCGATTGTCGAACCACTGATTGAAGAACAACAATGTGGATTCCGTCCTGGTCGTGGAGCAGCTTTTTACTTTTGCAGGAATCCTGGAGGGGGCTTGGGAATATGCTCATCCAGTCTACATGTGTTTTGTAGATTTGGAGAAGGCATATGATCGGGTCCCTCTGGATTTTCTGAGGGAGGTACTGCACGAGTATGGGGTGAAGGGGTCACAGCTCAGGGCAATCCAATCCCTTTACACCAAAAGTGAGAGCTGTGTTCGGATTCCCGGCAGTAAGTCAGACTTGTTTCCAGTGTGTGTTGGCCTCCGCCAGGGCTGTCTGTTTGTGATTTTCATGGACTGGATATCAAGGCGCAGCCGTGGAGGAGAGGGTATCCAGTTTGGTTGGCTAAGGACTGCATCGCTGCTTTTTGCAGATGATGTGGTCCTGATGTCATCCCAGTCTGTGACCTGCAGCGCTTGCTGGATCGGTTTGTAGCTGAGTGTGAAACGGCAGGGATGAGGATCAGCACCTCGAAATCTGTGGCCATGGTTCTCAGCAGGAAACCGAGCGAGGTGTTACCCCAAGTGAAGGAGTTTAAGTATCTCGGGGTCTTGTTCACGAGTGATGGAATATTGGAACGTGAGGTTGGCAGGAGAATCGGAGCAGTGGGGCGGTATTGCAGTCACTTTACCACACTGTTGTGACGAAAAGAGAGTTGAGCCAAAAGGCAAAGCTCTCAATCTACCGGTCAATCTTTGTTCCAACCCTCACCTATGGCCATGAGCGTTGGGTCATGACTGAAAGAATAAGATCGCGAATACAAGTGACCGAAATGGGTTTTCTCAGAAGGGTAGCTGGCTTTTCACTTAGAGATAAGATGAGAAGCTCAGTCATCCGTGAGAAACTCAGAGTAGAGCCACCACTTCTTTACGTGGTAAGGAGTCAGTTAAGGTGGTTTGGGCATCTATGATGTCACCAGGACGCCTCCCTAAGGAGGTGTTCTTGGCATGTCCAGTTGGAAGGATACCACGGGGCAGACTAAGGATTAGATGAAGAGGTTATATCTCCACACTGGCCTGGGAATGCCTTGGGATTCCCCAGTCAGAGTTAGCTGAGGTGGCTGGGGAAAGGGAAGTTTGGGATTCCCTGCTGGAACTGCTACCCCCGCAACCCTACTTTGCATAAGCGGTTGAAGATGGATGGATGAATTAAACGTATGCAGGATTATTAACAGTGTTGTAGTCTCTAATACTGTTGTTTTGTATTTTCATGCTTTAATACAGATGTTCATTTTAGTTCACACATTTACAAATTTGAAATAAAATGATAGCATGTACAGTATAGATTAATATTTAGTCTCGAAGAAAGCCCACTTAAGATTTCAGTATTTCAACCTTTGGTAATCACAGATAATATAGTACTGTACATATCCTTTTTTTGTGCTACCCAGAACATCTAAAGAGTCCCACAGACCATGGCTTAACTATATACTATGGACTGCACAAAAAAGGAAAACTCTAACTGGTTAACTTAATTAAACTTTTAACAATTAATTTTTTAAAGGGCAGTGAATCAAATTAGTGCTTTGTTCAAAAATGATAGCAGGATTCAGAATTTATATTCATATCAAAAAAAGGGTCAGGAGCTGAAAACTTTGAAAGCTCTGATCCAGAGGATGCTTTTAAGAGTGCTATTGTTATTCGGCTCACACCAACAGAGCTAAATACCATTCCCTTACCTCATTCTACCGTTTGGAATGATAATACCGTCCAATCTCACATCAATGAAAAACCTTTTTATCTGAACTGTTTTCATCTCTAGACTGGAAATTTGAAACAGAGAAGACTGAGTGAGTTGGAGAGAGAGAGGGAGGATATAAAGAGCCCTCTTCTTGCTGTGTAAAGCAATGGGTCCTTTCAAAAGAGGTCACTTTGACATGTCAGTATCTCACTCTATAGGTATATTAAACAAGTTTTCTTAAAATAGAAGCCTAAACAACGGTTATGTCCAGAGTAAACATTACTTCAATGCATTTTCCCCATTCATTTTTAAATGCTGTCGATTCATGGACACATCATAAAATAAGACTAACAACACTGGTGCCAAACCAAAAATTATACACTTTAAGATGAAAAAGATACATTAATTTTGTCATGCTATCACTACCACATGCACATTAAAATTCGAGCATATGCTGATAGTTTGTACTGTACACTTTGCGACAATCCTATTACACCAATCAGCCATAACATTAAAACCTTAAATCCAAAATAGCTCTGACCAAGCTCTGAGCTCAATATGGGGCCTCCATTGGTCAGACTTACATGTCCAGCACATCTCATGGATGTATGATCGGATTAAGATCTAGGGAATTTGGAGGCCAGATCAACAACCTTAAGCTCTTTGCCTCCTAAGCTCCATACACAGCAAGCTGTGGTGCACTGAGTGTTCTAATACCTTTCTATCTATTATTGACATCAAAGCATAACTAAAATGATAAAATTCCTATACATGATTAGTAGCACAAGATTTGACACTTATTCACAATTTGCACCTTGTGTAATACCACAACTCATATTAAGTTTATTTTTACTCTTGTTATACCATGTTGTTGTTTTTCTAGTGCTGCGCTATATTTTGCACAGTGCAACACACTACCTACAAGTCTATACAGTCTCTTTTTATTCTAATAATTTTCTATTCTTTTTACTATGTATCTTTTATTTGAAAAATTACTGCAGGATCTGTGCTGCAGTATATTCAAACTAAGATTTTCATTATACATAAAAGCTTGTGCATAACACCATGAAGTTCTTAAAACTAAAATTATATTATTGTAGCAACTACTGTATATAAAAAACTGAAATAAGTTACAGTTGTAAATCATTGATGGTAGAAAGGAATCCACGCTCCCTCAGGTATTCAGCTCCAAAAATAGTCCACGATCAAACTGCATGTGTATTACAAACCTGCAGACTGCTTACACTGACATTTTCCTATCTCTATAAATAGACATAAGCAGAGAAAATCTAATAATATAGTAGATAATTTGACAGTAAAACAATTAAAAGAATACTGTAAGATCTTACAAGATGTAAAAACATAATGAAGACTGAGAGCAATTCTGACCTTTTCCGTTCGTATGAAATACAAAGTACGAAATGACATCAAACTTGCCTATGCATATGGAAAATCTTTGATGGGAAAAAATTGCTTAATCTTACGGCAGTACCATTCTGCACGACTGCCTTCCCTCCTTGGTTTTTGCACACAAATTGAAAGGCAATTTAATATACAGCTGACAGCTTGCTTGCCAATTGAAAAAATATTTGAAGTTACACAAAGGATGTGAGAGAAGAGATTCTTGTTTATTTTTGGGCTGATTAAAGCAAAAAAAGAAAGAAGATATGAGACACAGAAGGATACTTATTGTTCTTTTCTTTATTCTCCTCCATGATTCACTTATCTGCATTTCCTTATCAATAGACTACAAGCCCTTGGGGAAATAGGTGGAGGAAGGACGGCTGTAATTTAACAGACTTTATACTCAACAGGCATTCTGCATTAAACCCACAAATTAAAAAAAAAAAAAATCAAAACCTTCACCACCCCCCGCAGCCAATTCCTGTATTCATAAACAGAATTTGTTTTCCTCAGCGGGCAAAGTCATTCAGGTGGTTTTTCTCTTTATCGGAATGAATAGCCTCTTCACCAATTTGCAACCAATCCAACACCGGTAATATCAAGAAGACAATTATGTATTGAGCACACACATACCTCATATCCACATAAAATAACATCCTCAGTGCAGTCTGAGATTGCATAGATATTACAGTTAAAATGAACTCGCTCGGTTGCAATCGCAGCAATAAACACTAATGTATTCCTCATTCACTCTGGGAAAAGGAGCAGAATGTTTAAACACATTGCTCAACTTTCCTTTCACCCAGGTCCTACACCAAACACCAAAATTCTAACATGAACAAGTCGAGGTGTAACCTTTTTCATTACTCAACATGCGGAGTTGTATGAGCTTGAAGACGCAGACGCATTTGTTTTCATGAAGCGCCATGTCTTGGATACTACTGTACTTACTGCAGAGAGCAGTGACACAATGAGCTCCTCTTCAGTCTGTCTCTGTAATGTCATTTTCATTAAATAACAGCAGTGAATTACTGGCAAAACAAGCAGATTCAATTCTAGGGGAATTCTCTATCAGGATCATGTCGAAATTTGAAAGTATAGCCTACATGGGTGTAGACAGGGATGACAGTGCCATTAGGTAGAAGAATCCTTGTCACAAGTTGGATTTTTGGTCATTGAATATGTTATGTGACATGGAATGAAGTGTTCATACATCACTCCCCGATCGGGTCGTCAGCCGGCTAGGAGCTAGAGCTGCTCAAAGCTTTTTCAATTAACCTGTCAGAGTCATGAATGGAAACTAATCAAAACTGCAAATCATTATTAAAATGCAAATGCAGACACTGTTCCTGGGTTATTTTTATAAGGACCACTATACCATTGGGCCCAAAAGTGCTCCGAGTCTTATTTATATTGGATTATACTGGTATGAAACTGAGAGCTGAGGGGTGAAGATGGAATGGGATTTTCTTCGGCAGGTTCGAGGCACACAGCATTGAAGCACAGGTTGCAGGCTTCAAGGCACTTTGTCAATAACAACAAATTATGTAAATGAACTTAATATCTGTATTACATACCCAAAGGGAAACAATGGCCTATTCAGATTTCTGCCATTATTCTACCATAAACAACAGCAAGCATGATAACGATGGCACACAACAGAAAGCATGCACAAAAATGAGCATATTTAATTCATTATGAATTAACCAACATGCAGTCTTTCCCTGTAACATGGAAAAAAGTGATTTATAAAGGATACATAAATTTTAGACATCTGATAAATCATCATTCAACAGAGGATGCACATTAGTTTCCTAGATTACACTATTATCTCTCCAGCCATCCTTAGCTGAAGGAATCAGAAAGGAGTGTGAGGTAGTGAAAGAGGGAGGGAGAGGGTGTGACAAATCTGCTCATCAATTTATGTGGTTAAATTGAAGTTTATGGCTGTGCCACAATAAGAATTTATCTGGAGTGTCTGTGTAATTGGCATTTCAGTTAGAGGACACATTGCTGTGTTGCTTTGCAAATGAGACCAATGAGACCACTGCTGAGGCTTTAAATGAGGGAGAAAGAGAGAGAAAAAGAGAATGTTTGTGATTCACTAACAAATAAAGGTGATATACAACTGCCATCAGATGGCTTATGGAGTTTCTTTACCTTCTGTTTCTTTTTTGCTATCATATAGGTCATATATATTTCTTTAACTTTTCTTGAAGTTAAAGTTTACTTAAGTTAAGCTTTTTTATTTAGTTTATTCAGATTTTCTTGTATGTGTTTGTTTTTTAGTTATGTTCCCTCTTTATTTTCATAAAATAATGAAAGGGAATTTAATAGTCTGAAACAATGTACTTTTATACACTGCCTGGTCAAACAAGTTGTTGTTTTAGAAGAGTCAAATTATTATCATCAAGCAAAGACAATGTTAAAATGATGATAATTTGGTTAAGAACTGTCTAACATATTGTTATTAACATCTGGAAGGATAGTACTGAACTGCGAACTTTGCTGAATAAATTGTCCGGGGGAAAAAAATAAATCAGAATCAGAGATTACTTAAACACTTGGTAAACATTCCATCATAAAAAATCAACATAATAAATTAATAGATAATAGTGATAGTAAGAGCATTTCCACAAATAACACAATGAAAACTTAGAGGATTGAATACAAAAACCACTTGTTAATGATGGTAATAATAAGAACAAAAAGATTTCCATTCGCTGGGGAGCATAAATATTGGATTTTAGAGTAATGGAACCCTAGTAAAAAAAAAAAGTATGCTAAGTAGGCTATATTAAATCCTAGCGTGCCAAAGCATACTTAAATGTACTTGCAGCCGGACTAATGACTAGTATACTTGAAGTTTGCTATTTTGGAACAACTAATTATGTACTACAGTAAGTGTATTTAAGTTGTAATTAAATTGTACAAAAGCACAATTTTAAGTGTATTAAGTACACTTTTGTGTGCTAAAGTGGAACAAATTTACGTATACTTAGTACACTTAAAGTATATGGCTGTGTGTGTACTAACATACATACCTGACAGTATTATTAATACATTTTAAATATATATTTGATGTATTCTAAGTACATTACAGCTATTTTTGCTGTATTACAAATACATGATTAATATGAGTATATTCTTATTGCAGCAGTAGCTGTGCTGTTATACTTCTAGACACTTACAAATACTCATAAAGTACACTTTGTGGTTAATACAAATATACTTTATTGTATCATACAGTACACACAACCTTCTATAATACTGCAAATGTGTTACCAGTACATTAAGTGTTTAGGATAATTTACAAATGCTAAACGTATTTTCTACATTATAACATGTTTTTGAAAAGCATTACATCAGTAATTATGAGGCAGATTTTATTAATGAGTTCAACAGATTTAATTTGCACAAGGTTACAAAAAAGCACTACTATAGTTTATTTGTGTTCAAGTCAGGTTGTCTTACAAACACAAACTAAAATATAAACTGGTGTGTGAACACAGACAGACATTAGTATTAGAATCTACAGGTACAGTATTAGTTTAAACCTGGTATGTTGATTCTGTTACACAGAGACTGAAAACAGGCCGAGAGCTACAGAGCCATTATACCAAAAGCAAAGTACATGAGATTAAGCAATAACACAATAGACAATATAATTATAGCTTAAAGGATGTACTTAATGACAAATTACCTAACAAAAAACGTTAAATGTACCTTGTGCCGATGAAAATAAAATAATAACGATACGAATAAACGCAGGCGATGATGCAGCTTCAGCCGTTAATTAAAACTAGAAGTGGAGACCTGGGGAGCCAATCAGAGAACGGACAGTGCGAATCTGGCCGCCTCCAGTCTCTGATTGGCTGGTGGGGCGCCGTCTAGTCTCCGGTTGGCTGGAATACTTGCAGAGTTCACAACGCTGCTGCAGTTTGTGTAAGTGTCGCTTTATGACAGTGAGCGGACTGAAGAGTGAGAGAGTGCAAACATAAATTATCTTGAACGGCAAAAGTGATTTTCAGCGCGCAAGAACGAGTTTGAGATCGCGTGCGCGGGGGAGAGATTCAGCGCGCAAAAACGAGTCTAAAAGCACGCGCATGAGAGAGTAGTGCACTACATATAAGTACATATTAATAAGTATATTTAAATTTAACTGATAATACTGATTATACTGTACTGAGACTACCGTATATTAAAATTGTATTCTAATATATACTTTCTGTACATTTGTACAATGATTATTTCGAGCATATTTTTTTAAAAATATACCAAAAATATATTGAAAAACAAGTTTAAATAAGTATAATTTGGAAATTAGACCAGCCTTTCACTTAAAGTATATTTTCCAATAATATATTTTAGAAAGTGTACTATAATAAAATTATATTATAGCAGGCCTGGACTGACCATAGGGCATACTGGGAAATGCCCGGTGGTCCGACGCACATTTTTGAGCCGCGCGCAAGCCCCCCGGTCTGATGATCCGAAACACTAAAGTGTATTTTTTTTTCACTGGGGAAGAAGGTTATGTGTTCTAATGAGTCTAGACCAGGGGTGGCGAACCTGTTTACCATAATGAGCCAAAAAAATCTTTATCACTGCAAAGAGCCACACAACAGATGTGCAAACAGAATCATAACTTATACACTTAATTACATAATACCCCTATCTCACCTATGCGGTTTCGTGCGGTGGCCGTAAGTACGGTTCATTATGATTCACCTCGAGTTTTTGGCGCTGTGAGTACGTTTCCATCTTTCCGCGCGAAAAATTTAATATGTTTAATTTTTTTGCCGGTCCTCGCGGAAGTCCTTACAGACTTTTACGGCGGGCAATCACGGCGACTCACGGTGCCTAACTCCGCAGTTCTCATGGATTTTAATCAGCCTACCTCCTTTTATTTGACTCAGTGGGACACTTGGTTTCCACAATCTTTTTTAAGTCTGGCTTGTATTCAGTTGTGGCTACTCGTAGTAAATCTTTCACGTGTGACAGTAAGAGCAGAGCGATGCTTTGATTTCACTTGTTTCAGTGTCGAAAAAAGGGATTCACAGATGTACTGCAAGTTGACCCAAACATTGACAGTAGTTTGAGTGGAGCCTGTTTGACATTGGGATATCTCTCAATCGGCACAATCTTCCAAAACTCCACGGTTCGTTCCTTCCATTCAGACAAAAATGTTCTGTGCTCATCTTCGTATTTGTGCTTAGCTGTACGCTTCCCTGACTCTGCCATGATGATTGACAGGCTACTAACGAACTTCACGTCAATCGTGTTAGTCTATGTTAAATCGCATGAGATGTTGTGTAAAAAAATCATTTAGATACATGCCCCTTTATTGGAAAATTATGTTTTGACACTTTAAAAATAATTTGCAAGTGTAAACACAGAGTCGCAGACGAGCAGTGAAAGAGCCGCAAGCGGCTGGTGAGTCGCGGGTTCGCCACCCCTGGTCTAGACTGATGAGCAATGGGTTCATCAGGCTCAGAAGGGAAGTGCATTAAGTGATGTACAGCACATACAGTATAGTGCCCACAAGCTTCTGGAGGCAGTGGTTGCTTCAGTTGGTCAGATAGAGGCTCAGCAACATTATGTGGCAATAAAATGAAGTCAGCTGACGACCTGACTGTACTGAATAACTGTCGGATCAGGCCTATTCCAGGATTTAAATGGTGAAAGGAGTGGTTCTGGGAGGATTTTTCATACATTTATATTTTTTATATATAGTTTGGCCACCACAGTGCAACAATCATGGTCAAACAAATATTAGAGTGTGCAAGGTTTGGACAGACATTGTATAATGTTAGCAAAGAAGTTCTCTAAAGAGAGAGGTACATTCATAGACTTACAGAAAAAAAAATATTAAAATGAGAAAAATAGTCCGATATAAATAGTCTATAGTCATGATGCATTAAACAACAATAATATAGGACAATTTCATACTGCCTTATGGCAAAAAAAGATATACTTTAAAATAAAAACTTTAACTGTAAAATACTGTATATTTTGTCAGTGTTACTTTAACTGCAATCACTTTAACTGGTTTCCGGGGGGTGGGGGGGGGTCATGATGTGGGAACAAGATACTGTACTATGTTGTAGCCACTACTTTACTACGGTTTGGGATCAGGACACTATTGTATGTTGTGGCCATGACTAGTAAGGCGTTGGAACAAACCAGTATAATGCGTAGCCACGAGATATTAAGTTGTGGACACAATTTAGTAACATGTGGAGACGAGATAGTTGAATGCATGGCCTCTTGTAAAATGTGGAACAATATAAATGTTTTTTTTTTAAACTGTTAGTATAGATGGATAATTACCATTATTTACTTAATGACACACAAAACAACAACCATTCGGATCAATCTGGGACATGAATGATCACGTTACCACATCTTATTATCTTGTGGCCACAACATAGTATCTTGTTCACACCCCTTAGTATGTCATGGCTACAACATAGTATCTCGTTACAATGTCTTAGTAAGTCATGGCCACAGTAGTATCTCGATTCCAAGTCATGGCCACAGAATATTTTTTCTCCCAATGTCACCAGAGCGGCTTTGCAATTCTGGTATAATTTTGATGTCAAATTTAAGAAAAACTACAAAATTCATTTCCAAATAATTTTTTTTACGTCCTTCACACAGAAAAAAAATGCCAAAAACCTATGTCTATCATATAACCATTGGGAATTTGATCAGATTAATATTACAAATAAATGAAACATAATTAGCTGTTTCCAGGAATTACATTGCTCATTTCAAGCTGTAGAATTGATCCAGGATCGAACTGAAACATCAACAGAGGTCAGACCACATGTTTTCAACAGCAAATCCAGTACAATGTCCCTGAGCAACAGGAAGTCAATAAGGCATTTACCTGATAAGTTGATGTGGAAGGCTTTATAGCGTTGCTCATATACAAGAAATCACAACAATAATTGGAGTGTCTAAAAAGAGCAGATTACTTTTTAAATAATATATCACACAGCGTAGCTAGAATGTGGTCCGGTCAAACACCACATTAAAATGTTGGCCCTGTTCTGTATTGCTACTGTATGTACTGTACATGCTGACAGATGTGAAATAAGCAGTTGGCCTTTCCAACTGCAATGTGTAAGTGACCATCAACATCAATACGACTTCCATATCAACTTATCAATGAAATGCCTTATTGGCTTCCAGTTGCTCAGGGACATTGAACTAGATTTGCTGTAGAGAGCATGTGGTCTGACTTTTGTTGATGTTTCAGTTCGATCCTGGATCAATTCTAAAGCTGGAACTGAGCAACGCGCTTTTCTAGGAAACAGCTAATTCAGTTGGATGTCTTCTTGGGACTTTTCAAACCACTGAGCCACAAACGTTTCTAATTTCATTCTCCTCATCAGAAGGGTTTCTGTTGGGTTCTTTGTAAATAAAGACAATTAGCTTGGTTCACCACCACCTCTACATCTCCGTACACATGAATATTTATATAACAGCTGCCATCGGCTTGAATATCTCAGATTTGAGATATGAGCTCTATTGGACATTTTTATCAGGATTCTTCTGTGTGGTCTCCTGCAACTGGCTGAAGTTGCAAACCAGGGTCTTATTAGTCAAATCAGCAGCATAGTATTTTAAACAGGAAGGGTTATTATCAAGCAGGCAAGCCACTGGGATCAGTGAGAAAGTGATACTGAGAATCCAGTCTATCTACCTGGGTAGAGAAAGAAAGAGAGAGAGAGAGAGAGAGAGAGAGAGAGAGAGAGAGAGAAATGGCTTCTGCCTGCATTTCCACTTCAAAAGATCTGCAGCAGGGAAAGTAGTTTTTTTTGACAAGAGCCTCAATTGAGCTTAAGTAAGCACATGAAAGGAGGACGCTATAATCCTAAAATGACCCCTCCACAAAAACCAGTTCTAGTCTTGTGATGTTCTCAAGCAGGGATACAGTAAATGCGCTGAGAATCCCTCCTACAGCAGGAGATACCACAAATCTCATAATACCTTGAGTTCTAGTGATGCTATTAACAAAGCAAATCAGATTTCCCTTTTCTCTTCACAAAATACCCTACAGCAAAAGTGGTTTTGTACATCATTGATGCACTTACTGTACACTTTCCCCTAGTTTCGACAAATTATTAAACGTGGCCAATAACTGCGTTGAAATAGCCCAGTTCATTACAAAGCCCATAGTATCTACAGTACTGGTGACCATGGACTTTGGAGGTGTTTTACAGTATGAAAAGGAGTGGGAGAATGGTTCAAGAAGTAAAAAATGTTTTAGTGTCATTTTGAGCTTTGAGTTTGGCAAATCTTGATTGATGACACCAGAATTGTGATTGCATTTTAAATGCAAAAAAATACCCTGAAATGACTCGTGGTCATTAAGTTTAATAACAGCTATGTTGAAGTTATAAAAAGGCTGCATGTGGTCATTAAGAGTGATCAGTAAAGTGGGCGGGTTTTTCTTCCATCTTTTTTGTTTCCTCAAGACAAGGGTGTTATCAGAGCTCAGCAGGACTCACAGGACATTCAATATGTGGAATGTCTTTTGTTGGGCTGCAATGATGGGTTGGTTCTCTTGTAATGTGCACATGCCTATTACTGTAAGGCTAATCACACATTAATATGACCTCTTCTCTCATTAGTTCCTTTGTTCTTTCCTTGTTCTCTTTACAAAATGTCCATGGAAGTGGAAGGCTGTCTGTCAAACACCTTGAACAGCTGCTCTTCCCATCTCATAAAACGCATATAATAGGTTTAGCATTGGAAGAGTGAATGTCCCATGATGAATGTGTCTCAGATCGATAGGTGTCTGGGAGGAAAATCTCTTAAGGCTCATCTTATACAGGGAAACAGACGACCTTTCCAGAGGTGAGGGTCAGAGGTCAGTTTCGACGATAGATTGAGCCGGACGATGTATTAAAGCACTTACTGACAAACACTACAACAATATAAAGTGTAATAGGCAGGGGAAGACTTGTGGTTTGCCTGTAGTCACCTTGTGACAGGCACAGAGACAAATATCTATCTATATAGGTAAAATGAAATTACAGAAAATGAAGTAAAATCAATATTTAGGCCATTCCAAAATAATGATGGCCATTAAGAAGTATTTATGTGGTTATGTGAGTCTGTGTTGGTGTTTGCATAAGTGCTCTTAAATCTTCTCTTAAAGTGCAGGTCTTGCTAAATGATTTAATTTGCTCCATTAGAATAATTTTTCATGGTGAAAGGTAATCATAATTATGTTTATTTTAATTAGTGTTAACATCAATTAACATTGAGGAACAATTAATTTTGTTTTATCACAGCATACTGTATTGCAGCAACCACTGTTTGTATACGGATGGATGGTGCCAGCACATCGAGGAACGGATATACATCCGCCATTTCTGGCGCAGTTATTTACAGGTTCAGGTTGCCAGCTGGATCTTAGCACTTGTGTGAAGAGCCTTGCTTAAGGGTCCAACAATGGCGACCTGGCAGTGTCATGGCTCGAACCGGGGACATCCTGGTCCACAGTCAAACACCTTAACCACCCAGCCACCACTGTCTTTACACTGTCCCTACAGTATTATGGATAAATGTTCGAATCATAGTAAGTCTATTTGTTTTATTCAAATGCATTTCCTGTATAATCATGCAGCACATCCTACTAGCTACTCCTTTCCTTTGCTCCTCATACCTCGTATTGAATCTCTTACAGTACCTGAACACCGTGACAGGTGAAAACATTTAAATCTGGAAAAGAGGTGCATTTTCTTCTAAACCATCCTTTGTCCTGCCACTGAAGGCCACAAGGGATTAACATTGCTAATAGATATGTCATGGAATGGCTTGCCACTTAATACACACATGAATAACCAAATCTAATTTGTTTACTTGGAATACATTACCATTAATGCATGAAGCAACAGAAATCTATACGTGTCAGCAAATTGTGATGTGTGATCACATGGGTTTTGCGGAAGGAGTAACAGTGGGGGGAAAAAGTGAACGAATGAAAGTCTATTCAGGAATGAGAAAAGACCTTTACTTTACCTACACAAAGTATTGGTGTAGGTAAAGTAATTGCTTA
Organism: Channallabes apus; assembly: GCA_030522415.1. Lineage (NCBI taxonomy): Eukaryota > Metazoa > Chordata > Actinopteri > Siluriformes > Clariidae > Channallabes > Channallabes apus. The sequence continues at coordinate 14,035,005 of CM060120.1, forward strand.
AGGTCAGTGAGGAAATAAATCTCTCTATCTTACAGTTTCACATGCAAATGCTTATTGATATTTCAGTGTTGCTCAGTGATCAGCTTCACAAATGACTGATCGACATGGCTGATCCTCGCAACTCACAGGGACACGGTATAATGCGGCATGAAGACGGATCGCACCTGTGCTGCACAATCATGCACAAATGGTTTTACATGGCTTGCAGAAAAGGTACTCATTACATTCAAGTGGAGCAGTATGTCTGCGTTTCTCTGTAATGGCTCTGACTATAACACGATAAAATGGTGCATTCCCAGTTGGACAACATTAAATGGCAACATATGCATGGCCAATATATGCTGCAAGCAGTGAGCACAGAAACAGAAACAGGTGGCACAACAGTACTGCCTACAGCTACTAAATATACATTGTCCTACAGATGGGTGCAGATGGATGATGATTTTTAAAGATTCTACTCACAATAATGCAAAAGAGCAAAAAGGACTATTGCAGACAGAAAATAATTAAATAAAAATTCTGCATTTTGGAAGCAAGATACGTTTGTATACTTCCAAAATACAGTGAACTGTTGCTTTCCCTACTGCTTGGTTGGTACTCTTCACTTTAGTAACTCTTACTGTACATATGTATGTTTCATCTTGAAATGTGTAAATAGTGTGCATTAACATAGATGTATGATGACAAATAGATAAAGATGCCTACTAAAAGGTGTGTTAAATTATCTTTGGTGAATTTCGTGAATTTTCATCATTTCTGTTATTCCAATTGCTCTAGCTTATTAAAAAGGTTTTTTTTAGCCTTAAGGTTGTAATAACGTGTCAGAATACATTATTAAATCAATGACATAATTGGTAATCTAATATAAACAGCTAATTACCTCTGTGCAAGTACGTAGAACAGATCTGGTTTGTCATGGTTGAGTTTAAGAAGCTGCAATGTCAGAAAGTCATTCCAATATCTTCTGAGAAAGGTAACTAAATTGAGGAAATGACAATTTAAGTTGTTTTGACAATAACAGTATTGGGAAGGACTATAAGGTCCGGTCATTGAGTCCAGTCTTTTAGAATGCAGTTAGAACAAAAATGGACTAATATCTGACCCCTGGGGAACTTCCTCCGTGAGGTGGCAAAAACAATTTTGCATATTTAAAGAAAACTAGGTCAGAACATTTATGCTAGTGTGAATCTAATGATCCAAATAAATTGTAATGTAATAAGTATGTGGTGTTATGTAATGCAGTATACTGTACCAGCTTTGACTGTACAGATGGGTTGTAAGCTTTAGTGTCGTGTGGGGAAGCTGGAAAAAAGACTTTTATGCATTGTATGTGCTACTAATTTAGCATCCTTTTTTGTATTAAGTATTTATTATTATAATAACTGGCCAAAAAAAGAAAATTAAATTGCACATGATTTAGTTAAACTGTCTTTGGCTTTGATTACAGTGCACAATATGGTGGCCAATTCATCCTGATGTGCCCAGGCCTCTGGAATAGGGTCAATCTGGCCTAATTAGACCAGATGACCTTTTGCCATTGTGCCAAAGTCGAATATTTATGCTCTCCAGAAAATTTAAAAGCCAATTAGAGTAAAAAATTTCCCCAATTAGTCTCACTAACTAGTGGTTTTCTTTTGGCCACACAACTGTTTAGTCCCAATCCTACTGCGTATTTGATGCAATGCATGTGTGGGATGGAATTTTTTGGAGGAAATCTGTATGTGTGGAAATACTTTATTTTTATTATTAAATATAGTTAAACATAGTGATTTCTACTGTTGCTTAGCCACAACACACCTTTACCAAGTGTTTGTGATAGTTCAGCACTATTCTTTTGGGTTTCAGGTGTTGGAGTGTTCTTGCCCAGTTCCAGTCATTTAGAGTCATTATATTTTCTTAGCTGTTTTTGTTGCATGATCCTGGCCAATAATTTGACCCTTCTGAAACAACGAGTTTTCATTTGACCAGGAAATGTACATTTTGCGAACTATTAAATCCTCTCCTAATTTAGATGGAAATAAAGATGCATGAACGCACACACAATGGTATCTACAGTAAATGCTCTCTATTTTATTTACAGAAGTAAAAAAAGTCTTCAACGATTTCCTTAATACATACCTGTCACATTCATCTGTCGCTAAATCAAAAGACTGTGAGCCTCGGATTGCGAGTATTGTGATTTGCGAGTATTGTGGTTTGCGAGTGTTCCGCAAGACGAGCAAAGGTTTTTAATAAATTTGATTTGGAAAACTAATAAGTCTTGGTTTACAAGTACCAAGTATCATGTATCGTGTTTTGACGGCAAGCGTCACATTATCAAAACTGACCCAATTGTTTTTCTCTCGCACACACTGCGGAATTGTGGGTAATCCCCTGCTCGGTCTTAGTGCGTGTCTCTCACTGGTATAATCAACATTTGTGCACGCATCAACTGTTTACTATAACACTGTGACCACATGTTTGTATGCGTGTGTGTACAGTGCGCATGTACTGTTTATTATAACACATGTGCACGGGTGTTTAAAGTAAAAGCAAGTCACAAGTTTTATTTTTACTTTACAGCAGTGATTCTATTAGTGTGTGCTCACGCAAGTGTCATTAGCAATGTTCCTTGTTAATTTTTAAATGTTCCTTGTTAAAAGTCTTTCCGTTAATGTGTGTGTGTGTGTGTGTGTGTGTGATAAAACGGAAACACTTACCTGTCGGGATTAATTTTTCCTTTTTTAAAGGTAACGTGCAGGTTAATTTGTTAAATTTTTACTTTATATTTTGTATTAATTTTTTTTATGCATGATTTTTTTTTTGGCTGTGGAATGAATAATTTGTATGAATGTGGCAACACCGTGATATGACAATTAATTATCAGGTATAATGTCTCAAACTTACGCCACCCCGAGGTTAACTGGGGAAATAACACCCATAAAGGACGAAGGTTCGCTAGGCTTAAAAGAACATGATAGACAAGGGTACAAACGTACAAAACTTTATTGTAATTTACTTTTAAAACAATTTAAAACATTTTATCTATAATATCAACGAGGGCAATCACATGCAATATATGAAAAAAAAAGGACACGGCACTCTGTGTACACACAACAATAATGAAAAAAAAATAACAATCCAAACGAAATAAACCACAGAAGAATTCGGACAGGCGTCTTGGCAACAAGGGCAGACTAAAGGAGGTGCTAACCTTACAAGTGCACTTCACACCATTTCACTCAAAGGAAAACATGAATCCCAGCTACACTGCACTCCACACACTGTTACTACCCTCAGCACTACAAACTAACCTTCCCCCAACCCAGCCATGCCCGAAGTCAACAAACACGAAATACAAAAAGGACACCCAAATCAACAATAGAAAAACAATATAAATAAAAGGCAGAAAAAGAAATAAAATAAAATACAAAATTATATGTAGCTCGGACAGCTCGCCGTGATTATCCTCTAAAGTCTGAGCTATATTACAATCTTCACCACAGACTCACGAATGCAGAGAGCCAAAGTCCATACTAGCCTCCAACCGATAGCCGAGCAGCTCCGAGCTACCAATAACATCACAACACTTTAAAAAAAAAAAAAAAAAAAAAAAACAACAGAGGAGAAAACAGCAGTGCCGTCCTCAGCCAAAACAGAGGACCGATACTTCCGCCGTCACGAGATCCACCATCAATGCATTAAACATCCAGAGCTCACCGGATGAATCGTTGCGCTACGCGAGTTGCAGCGCCGCTCACAGCTCGCCGCGAACCATGCAGGATTATACAGGCACAAAGAATAGTTCACAGCCAACAACCCGTGAACAGTCCGTCTCAACCGAATCAGTTTAACCAGCGTGCGCCCTTCTGTCCACACGCCCCCGTGAAGGCGGTCCTAGTCGTGACGTATCCCAGGTACAACAAAATCCAGCCTTAAGTACTGTCAGAACCCATACTGATAGGCTGCCATGGGTGACAATCACCTAGCAGTGGGCCAATGGGAAGCTGGGACCAAATGGGACCAATGGGACCAAATGCTGCCAGCTGGGCCGCCCAACGTTGTTCAGTGGCCGCAAGCTTAGCCGTAGCCAAATGGCTAAGAGGATTATTGTCAGTATAAACAATACACTTATGTCCCAACAGATATTCCCGAAACTTTGCGGTCATGGCCCACTTGAGCGCCAAAAACTCCAACTTCATGGAGCTATAGTTAACCATGTTGCGCTCAGTGGGCCTAAGACTCCGGCTAGCGTACGCAATAGGTCGCACTTTCCCATTCTGCTCCTGGGAAAGGATGGCCCCCAAACCACCATAGCTGGCATCCACCTCTAGAATAAAGGGAATGGAGAAGTCAGCGTAGGCCAACACCGGGGCTGTGGTAAGCCTAACCTTTAACTCCTCAAAGCTCTGTTGACACTGTTTTGACCACACATCAGGAAAACTCCTACCAGCCCGTACTCGAGGCCTAACGGCAGCACACTCAGCCACCGCCCGATGCAAGGGGCCTGCCAGCTTTGCAAAATCTTGCACAAAACGCCGATAGTAACTGGCAAACCCCAAGAATGAGCGCAACTCAGACGCACTGGTGGGACACCGCCACTGTGACACTGCCTCTATCTTACCTGGGTCCGTGGATACACCCTGAGCAGAAATGACATGACCTAAATACTTTACCTCTTTCTGGAAAAACGCACACTTTGCCAATTTGGCCTTCAACCCCTCATGCTCCAATCGCCCCAACACAACCTCCAACCGCTCCAAATGCTGCGAAACGGAAGAGGAAAAGACCACAATATCATCTAGATACAACAATAAAGAACTACCCTGTTGATCTCCAAACAGCCGTTCCATCAACCGCTGAAACGTACTTGGAGCATTACACAGCCCAAAAGGCATCCGATTGAACTCGAATAGGCCAAAAGGAGTACAAAAGGCCGTCTTAGCGCGATCCCTTTCGAGGACGGGTACTTGGTTGTACCCACTGGCCAAATCCATAGTGGAGAACCACCCAGCCCCCGTCAGGAAATCAAGCGACTCTTCAATGCGCGGAAGGGGAAAAGCATCCTTCCTTGTCTTTGCGTTTAATTGCCGATAATCGACACACATGCGCAGGCTTCCGTCCTTCTTCCGGACGAGCACTATAGGCGACGCATATGGACTACAACTCTCCCTGATAACATTGGCTTCTAGGAGCTGGTTAATGTGCGACTTAACTACTTCATACTCAGATGGCGGAATTCGCCTGTACCGCTGACGCACAGGCACCGAATCCAACAACGGTATCTCATGTGAAATCACATCTGTACAACCCAGATCACCCTCATGGGCCGAAAATACAGACAGATATCGCCGCAACAGCGCTCTGACCTCACCTTGCTCCTCCTGTGACAAAACAGACAGATCAACAGCTTCAATTTGATCTTCAATTGAAACAACGGTCTCTACAAGTTGCGAATGCACTGAAACCATCGCTGGCTCATCCTCAGTTATTCCTGCCGGCAAACTCACCACCTGGACACTATTAAGTGTTCCTAACGTCGCTCCAGCATACAGTATCACATCGATGGTCCCTACATTAACCATAGGCAAATAAACTGTGCCACGGACGACCCGCACAAGTGCCGGCGAAGCCAGTAATCCTGCTGGCAACCCCGATGACGGAGGCTCGAACAAAACAATCCCATCTGCATACTGTTCAGAACATGTGGCTGGTACAAGTTTTAACGTCCCACCTGGAACACGACACGACTTACGACCCCGCAGTCTGACCTTCCCCGTGCGTACTACTGAGGACTGATCCTCTACTGAACGACAGTGTTGTAATGCCTGCAAGACAAATTCTGGGGCCTGCACTAAAGAAGGACAGTCAAACAAACCCGGGCCATACTGACCGAAAAGCTCCTCATAACACCGGCTAAGGACATTCATCCCCAACACCCCAGGAACTCCAGCACTAATGCCCCCAGGGGGATCTCTGACCACCAAAATCCCACACTTGGGAATAAATCGACCACATATCTCAATATCCAACTCCATATAGCCAATGTAAGGGATTGACAAACCATTGGCTGCACGGAGCTGAAGCCAGTGGCATGCCCTTAGTCGATCTATGCCCCATGATTGAAAATGCGTTTGGAAGCAATTTTCAGTAATAGTGGATACCATAGACCCAGTGTCAACTAGACAAGACACCTGAACACTACCCATACGTACAAGAAGGTGAGGACAAGACGAGATTAAATGGGAGAAAGCAGTACCCGAGCCGTTCCCCTCCCCATCCGCGCTTTGGCTCTGCAACGCGGTGGGGACTAGTTTCCCGCCGGCGCGGATGAGTCAGACTGTTCACTATTGGGTCGTGTCGTAGCAGTCAACGAAAAACGAGGAGGTACACGCTCCCCATCACACTCTCGAGCAAAGTGACCCGGCTTCTGACATCTTCGGCACACCATCTGGTTACGACGAGCAATTTGACTATGGGGCTGAGGAGTCTGCAAATGGGCGATACTTTGAGTTAGCTTACTTATTTGCTCCTGTTGCAACCGTAACATTTCCTTAACCTCGCCCAACTCAGATTCTTGCGAAAACTGCGCGGAGTTCCCCCGAGGCTCTCCCCGCACCCCATATTGGATACCATAAGCGGAAGGAAGTGAATAACTACGACCTCTTGAACTCCCTGGCATACCCTCTCGTTCCCATCGGAGTGCTTCGCCCCGTACATCTAATAGCGTCAGGGCGGGTCGACTTCGTACCAACTGTTTAAGCTCTCGCCGAAGGGCATTGTCACTAACGTGCTCAATAAACTGGTCATGCAACAAAACTGGAAAATTTGGCATAGCGTAAGGTGACTTTTGCTTTACCTGCTCCAGGAGACCGATTAAAGCAAGGGAAAACTCCAACAAAGTGTCTCCCTCTCGCTGTCTCCTGGAGAAGAAAGCCTCCTGCAGAGAAACGTACGACTGTGAGCAACCATACAACTCTCTCAACACAGAAATAATTGTTGCTGGATTATTACGTTCATCCGTAGGGCGGTAACGAATCTCCTCTCTGGCCTCTCCCTCCAAATGATCGAAGAGAAAAAAAGCTTTATCAACGGCAGACATATGACGGGACTGCATACAAGCCTGGGCTTCCTCAATCCACTCTTCAATGTCTAAACCGGCATTTTTATTTTTATTTTTTATATATTTATATGAATGCGTACATATGCACCCACGTCTCTCAGAAAAAGGAAGCCTGTCCTGCCGATTACGCCAGAATGTGGCAACACCGTGATATGACAATTAATTATCAGGTATAATGTCTCAAACTCGATTACGCCACCCCGAGGTTAACCGGGGAAATAACACCCATAAAGGATGAAGGTTCGCTAGGCTTAAAAGAACATGAGAGACAAGGGTACAAACGTACAAAACTTTATTGTAATTTACTTTTAAAACAATTTAAAACATTTTATCTATAATGTCAACGAGGGCAATCACATGCAATATATGAAAAAAAAGGACACGGCACTCTGTGTACACACAACAATAATGAAAAAAAATAACAATCCAAACGAAATAAACAACAGAAGAATTCGGACAGGCGTCTTGGCAACAAGGGCAGACTAAAGGAGGTGCTAACTTACAAGTGCACTTCACACCATTTCACTCAAAGGAAAACATGAATCCCAGCTACACTGCACTCCACACACTGTTACTACCCTCAGCACTACAAACTAACCTTCCCCCAACCCAGCCATGCCCTAAGTCAACAAACACGAAATACAAAAAGGACACCCAAATCAACAATAGAAAAACAATATAAATTAAAGGCAGAAAAAGAAATAAAATAAAATACAAAATTATATGTAGCTCGGACAGCTCGCCGTGATTATCCTCTAAAGTCTGAGCTATATTACAATCTTCACCACAGACTCACGAATGCAGAGAGCCAAAGTCCATACTAGCCTCCAACCGATAGCTGAGCAGCTCCGAGCTACCAATAACATCACAACACATACAAAAAAAATAAAAATAAAAAACAACAGAGAAGAAAACAGCAGCGCCGTCCTCAGCCAAAACAGAGGACCGATACTTCCGCCGTCACGAGATCCACCATCAATGCATTAAACATCCAGAGCTCACCGGATGAATCGTTGCGCTACGCGAGTTGCAGCGGCGCTCACAGCTCGCCGCGAACCACGCAGAATTATACAGGCACAAAGAATAGTTCACAGCCGACAACCCGTGAACAGTCCGTCTCAACCGAATCAGTTTAACCAGCGTGCGCCCTTCTGTCCACACGCCCCCGTGAAGGCGGTCCTAGTCGTGACGTATCCCAGGTACAACAAAATCCAGCCTTAAGTACTGTCAGAACCCATACTGATAGGCTGCCATGGGTGACAATCACCTAGCAGTGGGCCAATGGGAAGCCCCCATTGCCCACACTGCCACATTTACATTATTTCTTATAGGGAAATTCGCTTTGATTTACGAGTGTTTTGAAATATGAGCCCGCTTCCAGAACGAATTATGCTCGCAATCCAAGGTTCCACTGTATATGTTCTATAAAAATCTGCGGGAACAAAAGAACAATGGAAAAAACATAGGAAGTGTTGCACTGTATGTACTGTATAAGAATTGAGGTGGAAGGGGTGAACAAATAAAGACAAGCCTATGAAGGTAACACCATCTAAGGAAGATTGTCAGAAAACTGTAAGAGAAAAAAATGGACTACAGTAAATGCTTTAACAAAAATAGGAAACTGGAGAGAGCAGAGAGAAAAAAATTACATTTTTACACGCCAATAAACAAACCAAACACAAATAGACAGCAAAACAGCAATAAGTTCATCAGAGGGGAAAAGAGGCAAAAGGTGAAAAATGCAGAGAGAATAATAATAATATAAATCTCTGAAATAGGAGCATTCTGAATTTATGTGTTTTTCCCTTTTGACATTTCAAGGTTGTTGGAAATGTTTTAAACGTTTCGCAAGATTTCAGATTTTCACTAATTTATTCATCTGAAGTAACAGCTTACCCTGGCCAGGGTTGCAGCAATCCAGAGCCAATCTCTGGAACACTGCACAAGGTTGGTGAATTCACATCATAAACGTATACATTATTGACCTTGACTCTCCTGCTACCGAGGTTAGAAGTGACAGCGTTGCAATTCTTTAGCATTTTATTTTGAAGATTTGACCATGGTGCCATGGTGACTTAGTGGTTAGCACTGTTGCCTTGCACGTCCAGGGTTAGGGGTTTGAATCTTACCTCTGGATTGTGTGCATGGAGTTTGCATATTCTTCCCATGCCTGGTACTGTAGGTTTCATCTGGGTACTGTGAATGCAATTCGCAAATTGCTTGCAATAGAGGGTGTCCCCTGTCTTGTGCCCTTAGATTCCTGGAATAGGTTCCAGACCCCCCTGTGACCCTACACTGAATAAACAGGATGAAAGTGGAGATTTGACTCACTCAAAGATTCAGTGCATGCAACGTAATCAGTATTCCATCAGCACACCATTTTTTTCCTTGCTGGATTTAATTTTTGGCCAATATAATGCAGTTTTCTTCAATACCTTAATCTCAGATTAAACTCAGTGTACATTAGAATGTACTCTACCATCCACAAAATTAACACTTTTAAATCCTTTGACTGGTCTTGAATATTGGGTTTAAGGTGCTTGTGCATTTACAAGGTATTTGAGAACCAGAATACATTTGCAATTTGATGTGACTATGTTTCATCATTCCTGTCCATTTGTAAAGGGCAGTTCTACCTTTGCTGGTCATATATACATGTACTGTACCATCCCCAATGTATTTGGCAGCTTCACTGCTATAACCACATCCATCAATCACTTTTACTATGTCTTATTTTGAGCACCTCACTATTCTTTCAAGCCCACATCCATCACTGCTTAGCCACCCATCTGTTTGTCTTATCCTTTATCCAGCCATGGATCTTGTAGCTGTGTCTCCCCCCACTATCACAACCATCTAAACACTTTCACAATTTATAGCTACTACTACAGTACATCTTTTATATATATTGTATGTGTTATTTTGATATTGCTGCATATGTGTACCTCTTCATCCACATGCCATGGATGGCTGGATGGAAGCAGAGCCTCATAGGTAGACAGCATGCTTGTATCAGCAGATGGGTGGCTGTGAGGCATCTTTAGAATACACTGAGTGCTATGACTGTAGGCTAAATGGTACATTCCACAGGGACCCCATGTGATGATTCTGCCTGCATGCTTGGAACAAATATGCCCACAGGAGAGATAACAGGTGGTGTAGCAGAGTGCTTTCAAATGCCAGAAATATGTAATGCATATTTACACTAGGGATGGACCGGTGGCGCATTGGGCAGTGTTGCTGCCTCACAGCTCCAGGGTCTCTGGTTTGATCCTGAGTTTGTTTTACACCCACTTTCCAAAAACATGAGTGTAGGTGGATTGGTGACCCTGCAATTCCTCTAGGTTTGAATGGTTGTGTGCATTGTGTCCTGCACTGGACTGGTTTCCATGTCACCCAGTATTTGCTGGTCTGGATGAAGCAGTTATTAAGGATGAATAAATTTTTACATAAGATTTTTAAAAGATTTACATACATCATGCACAGCTCAGTATAGGCATGAAAATGTAACTGCCAGTAAAAGAGCAACATTTCTTGGACTGTCAACCTTCAGTCTAATTATGTGCTTGGGCCCAACATAGGGATTTGCCAACCAAGGGCTGTTGACAAACCTGAGAAACTACCCAATTAAGGCTTCGTGGCCATCCAGGAGCATTGCCTAACCAAAAGTTTTTGGAAGCCAGAGTATTGGGCCAATATGGGGCTTTTGCCCACCAGGAGGATTTCGCTCATTAAGTGCATTCTGCCACACACACACACACAAAACCAAATTTTTAGGCCCATCATGGGGGTTTTACCCAACCTGGAGCTATTTTTCAGCCAGAGGCATTGCCTACCATGGAGCTTCGCCAAATAAGGACTTCATGAGATTTGGGATTTAACCAAATTTAGCACTTAGCTTACATTAGTATAAGCAAACCAATTGACTACAAATGTATAAAGTATACATAGTTTTTATTTAAAAGTATAAAAATTTATGAAAGACTGTTTTGTATTGGTTAGCACTGTTGCCTTGAATCTGTGGGGTCCGAGTTCGAATCCCATCTCCAGTCTGTGTGCATGGAGGATTTCCTCCAGGTTCGGAGATTAGGCTAATTGGAGTTCCCAAATTTACCCCCCCCCCCCCACACACACACACACACACACACACTCTGTACAAAGGACAAAGCGGTATACATGATGAGTGTATGAGTGTTTTGTATTGTTACAGTACTCTGAAAAACCATATGTTGAAGGAAATATTTTATCTAACAACAGCTAGCTGCATGTACATGAACTATCCTCGACTATGCTCCAACAACAACATCATAAATCAGATGCCTCTGGGCTCTGAAACCAGAGCACATTACCAAACCGAAATGAGACAATTAAAAGCACATTTCCTCAACTATCACGATTAACTACATCGTGCCACAACAACCCCCTCCTAAATGCTTAGAGTTCAGGATCTCTACTGTGACTAACGCACAGTACAGGGCATTTATCCTTGTTCTTAATTAACTGTCTGTATAACTGATCTACACAATAACACAGCTATTCTTGCCCTTGTATTTAACACAATTAGTCTTGTTTTTATGTCAGGGATTATTTCTGGAGAGTCAAAAAGAACTAAAAAAAAACAACAGGATTTTCAGTCTCTTGGATTTGTAAAGGAAATGGGAATATAATCAATTTATACTGTATGTTCTGGCAATTTCATCTTGTTTTATATAGAGGCACATTTGTCTTTTCAAAATGACAGATTCTACAAAGGAGTCTTATTTTGTTAAATATCTCAAATGGATGAATCTGGAAAAAAGAAAAAGTCTTAATTAAAATGTAAGCCATCATGTAATCCTCTTTATGTAACCTGAAGGCAGTGGGAATTCTCTAACAAAAGGTGACGGATGGGAGGATGGGAAAATAATAGACTGGTGTTTCTGCTCTAATGGCAATCACTGCATTCACGGGCCTTTGAACTGTATGGATCTCTATAGAGACAACATGGTAGCAGCACTGCCACTCGCTGACGTGGGCTTTCTGCGTGTTTGGGCAGAATAATGAAAAAAACGACCTAGAGAGTTAATGTAGAGGCATTGTAAAGATTGCAGAAAATGTCTATGATAAAGCATGATTGTAGATATATGTGTGAAAGGCAACAGCAGATACATATGCACACCTACAATGAAGAGTGCGTGGTATTATTATGATGGTAATGTTTAACATTATGTTGTTTAGACCAGTTAAACTGAACACATTCACATGGTCTGTCTTTCTTTGTCTGCTCATGAATTTATGAACTCTTTTCATCTTCTAGTTGTGCACACAACATCTGGGTAAGTGAGTATGCATGGCTTTAATTAGGACCATTCTTTCAGTCTATCTGATTTTATGCTACTATGCTCTCTACTCTGTCTGCAAGATAGCAGATATGCAGAACTATGCTTCATTATCATGACTGTTGCTTTTCTACCTAGGACTTTTTTTTGTGTAAAGGTCTGTCTCAAATGTAGCTGTCATGCTGTCTGGGAAACTAATTATTTCTTATTATATGCATGAAATAGTTTGATTTGAGTTTGATATGAAGCTTCATCAAACACACGTTGATAAGTGTGTCAAAGGAATCTGATTATTCTCCAGTTAATTACCCCGAGATGACAGAAAGCCTTGGTTGAACGGCATATTTGCACAGTCTCAACTATATGAACTATGATGGATATTGCCTTATTACTCCAATAGTTCTAGATTTTAAATATAATGCAAAACCAATTTAATAATGATTTAAGTTATTGATTTGTTCGATACCAAGTAGGGCCCAAAAGCTTCTTATTGCTAACTAGTTCTTAAATTGTCCTTTAAAGTCTCTCAACGTTATGGCGCGATTCCCGAAACGTTCATACTCTAAGTATATCTTAGGTAAGTCACACGTTTGTAAGGTTGGTCTGGACCAACCTTAACTCGCTCTTAGTGTTGTTTCAGCTCAGGGTGCTAGTCGCCGCCATCAGCGGTGTATGCAAGCACATTATGGCACGGTATCAAAGTCGTGTTAATGATGAAATACACTGTAGGCCTGTTTAAGAATTTTATTTTATTAGATATCAGAACTAATAGAGTGACTTTTAATTAGCCTATTTCATAATGTGACTAATGCATTAAAATTGGCAATCACTTTTAATATTGAACAGGTGGCAAACTATTTGGCTCTAAATGGCTAAGATCGTATAAATGGGTGATCATGGTGGCATCCAGAAAGCGACAGATATGGCAGCGATACAGCGTGTTGTTGTGCTAAACCGAAGACGGCGCCGTCCACGGGCCGTGTGGTTCATGTAATTTTTTTCTTTAGGCAAAACTTCAGCCCTTTTCATATTTTGCCTGTGGTGGCTATTTTAAAAAAGTTTTGCCGTCCAGGGCAACAGACTGGAGGTTCTTGACCTGCTCAGACCTGCACTTGCCAAGCCAACGCATCGGACTTACGATGTCCAGCTGCTTGCTGCTTTTTATTTAAAATATGTTTCATTGATCATTAACCATCATCCATGATGGACTTTTCTTTTGACAAGTTTTATTTTATGATGAAATTTGATTTAGTTAAATGAGAAAATAATCTTGGGAGTTTCAAGCTGTTGTCAGCTGTTTTTCAATTAACTATGATTGTAAACCCGGTTCGTTTCATCGCCATTACAGGTTACATGAAAACATTAGCGACAGTTTGGTGATTTAATTAATATTTTTGTCTATTATGACATGCTATAGATAAGTTAACCCATGTCTAAATAAACATTATTGGTTGAATTTTGCATAGAAAGTGCCGTCTTGCAAAAGGAATGAAAAATCGATTCCTGAGCCATCAATATCAACTAATTCAGGACCTTCACTGTAGACAGCACCTTGTAACATCGGACGTAAGAGGCAGCGACTTAAGAAGACTCCTAAGAGACAGTTTTGGAAACACACGTAGAAAAGTAAGCAACTTACGTAAGATATATCTTAAGAGTCTTCTTAGCGCGCTAAGAGTTTGTGTTATCGGGAAACTGGGCCCAGATCTATAAGAAGCAGGTGGTGTTGGTGACAATGGTGGTGTTTAGGCAACAAGTATGAATTCAACCATCCAGTCAAAGCTCATCATTTTCCACTAGTAAGTGACTGTTATTCATCATACATTTAGGTCCATAGATGAATTGCTGATCTGTTGGCCAAAAATGAATATAACAAGATCTTGTTGGCAACAAAGTACTTACCATTAAGCAAAGATTGCATTTTATAGAGATGTGGGAGACTCAATTGGATTAGATTGCTGTGGCCACAGGAACCCAAGAATGGAGACAAATGAAAATAATGTCCATCTTAGAGTGAGGGATAAAGACATATAAGAGTCAGTGATATTCAGAAATCGATACCGTTAGCTCATGTCACCTTTAGTGAATTCTCAAAATTCATCCTTCGCTGCCAGATAATTAACGGGAGGCCACATGTTAATTATATTATTCCCACAACAGATTAAGACATGGGCTTACATTTCATAATAAGTGGCCATGAAATTTATATCACGTGGTCATAATAGCAGCGTTTGAGGGACTGAGATATCTAATTTATGGTAGAAATCCCTATAGATAAGTTTTCAATTTAATGCAAATGTTTGGTTTTTTTTGCTTTTACTGTATGTACTGTAGGAGTGTTTCTTTTTAAGCCTTCATGGTGCTTTCTATGTTTTAGAATGTATTGTATTAAATGTACCCAGTCAGTAAACAGGTAGAGGACTACTGAGGTGGTCAAGGCATGGCTATAAATTAATAGACATATACTGTACAGTATATACGCCAGGAGTTAAGGTTTGGTATTCATTCATCTTCTATACAGCAGAGTCACTGTGTGCAGGGAGCCGACTGTATCTGAGGAGATTTTGGGCACAAAGCGGTGTACAAGGTTGGGCAGGGTGACAATCCACTGCATGACACACACACACACACACACACACACGGCAATCTGGGAACGCCAATTAGTCAAATCTGCATGTCGTTGGACTGGGAGGAAACCAGAGTACTTGGATTAGGAGAACATGCAAACTCCACGCACACAGACCCGAGGCAGGACTCAAACCCTCGACCTTAGAGGTCCAAGGCTACAATGCCTAGGATTCATATAGTAGAATGTAAAACACTCTGTAAAGGTTCTACATAAAACCAAAGAACATTAACATAACATTTTAGAACTTACCTTTGGAGATTTTTAACTATGAGGATTCATTAACGAGAACATTAATACTGTAAGTTCCAGTGTAGGGGATTCCAACTGCTACAGCATACAAAGACTGTCAAGATTGCAATTGTATGCATCCAACTTTGTGCCAACAGTTTGGTGACGAACCACATCTGGGTATGATGGTCAGGTGTCCACACAGTGTATACACTATTTAAATTATACTGAATAGTAGAATATATCCTGTTTTGCCAGGCTGTTCATGAGTTGAGCTGACAAGTACAAATACCCAGTAATCACTTATTTAATAATCTCCTTTGTAATTATCCAATGAGGTCAAACTGTGTTATTGCTATGTCTGATAAGATTGGACCAGGCTCTTACCAGGCGCTTATCACACACTTACAGAGTTATCACTGTGTCTGGCACGTTGCATTTCATCAGTTAGTGATGGTGTCAAGAATTGGATCAAGTATTTAAAGTTTATTCTCTGAACATCACATAGACTGATAATCTGCTGCATGCACTAATAGAATGTAATTTGAACTTAATGCTGTCTTCTAGAACATGGCAGGTCCACCCTGGTCATATAGCACAAGTCTGAAGTGGTTGTTATGAGAACTCCATTGATGCAGCAACACCGCAGTAGCATTCCAGTGACAACTCGGTTAGAATGCAATCCAATCTTTCCTGTTTGCGCCATGCTTTTTGATGTTAATGAAGGCCTTAAGAAATAGTATTTACGTTGTTAACTGGTCAGTGTCATTCTTCCTGCATCTTGCTTTGACCACATCCTCACCAGGCTACTTTTGAACATGTCTAAAAAAATGTAGCCACTCCATGTTAAGGAAGACAATACTACATCCTTAACAGTTTCTACTGCATTTCCTAACATGGTGCACGAGTTCTTATTGTGTTCACTTAATTTTTTGTTGAGAGTAATAGGTACGTGGCTGGGCTGCATGGTGGTTTAGTGGTTAACACTGTTGCCTTAACCCTCAAGGGTATGGGTTCCATTACCACCTCGGGGTCTGTGATTATGGAGTTTGCATGTTCTCCCTGTGCTTGGTAAGTTTCCCCTGGGTTTTCCAGTTTTCTCCCACAGTCCAAAGACATGCAGATTAGACCAGAATTAGTGGTCCCAAATTGCCCGAAGTGTGTAAATGAGCATGTGAGTGTGTGTGCTCTCCGATGGATTGGCATCCCTTCCAGGGTGTAGCCTGCCTTGTGCCATAAGTCTCCTAGGTTAGGCTCCAGGACCCCTGCGACCCTGTAGACAGGATAAGGCCATATAGACGACGAGTGAGTGACTGAGGAAGGTACGTGAGGTACTGTACATGGCCCCTTAATGTGTATGAGAATTCTTGATATCTGCTGACCACAACAGGAATGCACACAATCTCTTTCCGTCTCTCAGTCTATAACAAACTGGTAATACAGAAACTATCCAATATTCCCACAAAAGCTCTCCCAAAACACAAAGATCCTTGGTAAATGGTGCAGCATTGCCTATCAGGAGAGAAGAAATGGTACAACAAGCAATGAATTGCAGCTGACAACATTACCGATGCACCACAGCAATGGGATGAGTTCTTTTGCTTTCCTCTGTTGAATCACATTACCACAGAGCTGCCAAAAGACAGGATCTCTTAACCCTCTTCCTTTGCACAATGTATGTGCAACCAATCAAGGTGGCTCTCTGTAATCTGTAGTCAATTCAGATGGGAAACACATGCAGCCCGGGATTTGCCGTAATATTCCGCACCTTATCACATGCTCCTAGGTAATACTTGCAATGTAAATGCCAACCATATTGAGAGCCACTGACTCAGAAGCCCTGTAGGCAAGTAAATAGAGAATTTCTCAGTCTCTGTCTTTTTTTTTAGCTGACAGGTAAAGTATACCAGTCAGAACACAATCCGTAAGTACAGCCGAGCAGTTGGGGATTAAGGACACAGTGTTCGATGTTAAATATAAATGGGGCAGGTAAAGATACTATTTCTAGTTGGCCGGGGATAAAATGTTTTGGTAGGCATCTCCATGTTTTGATACTGGGAATAAATTTTATTTCTTCCATAAAAAAGACAGCTTTATGCTAAGACATGTTTTCCAGATGTAAATTGCCTGTAAGCAACAAAAAAAAATCCCATATTAAACATTAAAAGAAGTGAAAATAAGCTATTTGTCATATATAAGCATTAACTCCAATTCCCAGAACACCTTGCAGCATACATTTATTGCATTTTGCAGACACTCTTAACCAGAATTACTTAAATTTGTATTTCATTATACTGTACATCTGAGTAATTGAGGGTTTGAAGCCTTGCTCAAGTGCCCAACAGGGTCAACTTGGTGATGGTGAGGATTGAACCAGAGACCTTCCGAACCATAATCCAATGCCTTAACAACTGAGTTACACCTGCATGAAGAGCCTATATTAATGGATGCCTTGAACTCCGTTTCCCACCACCACCACCACCACAACACACACAAAACCAAATGATGGCACATCATGGGGTTTTGCCCAACCTGGGGCTATTTTTCAACCTGGGGCTTTGCCCAACATTGGAGCTTTGCCAAATAAGGACTTCACAAGATTTGGGATTCACTGTAACCAAATTTAGGACTTATATTTTACTTTCATAATAGCTAACATTAGTATAAGCAAACCAATTGACTACCAAAAAGTATTAAAATTTATGAAAGACTGTTTTGTATTGGGTGTCATGGTGGCTTAGTGGTTAGGACCGTAGCCTTGCACCTCCAGTTTCTGGATTCGATTCCCACCTCAGGTCTGTGTGCATGGAGTTTGCATGTTCTCCCCATGCTTGGTGGGTTTTCTCCGGGTTCTCTGGTTTCCTTCCACAGTTCAAAAACATGCAGATTAGGCTAATTGGTGTTCCCAAATTTACTGTGAAGTGTGTGAATGAGAATGTAAGTGTGTTTACAGTATGTGTGTACCGTGTGATGTATAAGCACACATAAGGCACTCACTCACTGTGAAGAAAAATACTCAGTTACCACTCACTGTCCACTTCATGAAGAACACCTGTACGCCTCATAATATAGTTGAATAATCATCAAATCATATGCAGAGGTGGAAAGTAACGAATTACATTTACTCGCGTTACTGTAATTGAGTAGCTTTTTTGTGTATTTCTACTTTTTAAAGTAGTTTTAAAAATCTGTAATTTTACTTTTACTTAAGTACGTTTTGTTTGAAGTATTGTAATTCGCTACATTTTAAATCATATTCGCTACTGAGTAAAAAAAAAAAATGAATGAAAATGCTAAAATAATGAAAATATTATGCTTTGTATAAATGCTCCGTTGCGCCGCGTGTGTGTATCATGTCCTGGTCGCGCGCCGCTCCAGACTCCACTCCAGGTTTTCTGACATCGGCAGCTACCTGACCTTCCACACGGTCGCTTCCTCCCTGAGTGACGTCATCGACTAGCGCGACCATATATAACCCGGAGAGAGACGCGGGAAAGATGAAAGAGGTTGTGATTTTGGCGTTTTGATATTTGGTTGTGTATTCTGGTTTGACTTTTTGCCTCCAATTGACTTTGATTATTACCTTGTCCCTTTGGTTTGGTTGGTCTTTGTATATATTTGTAGATAATTTCATTGTTTTTGGTTTAGGGAGTCTGGGAAGGTACCTGTATTTTAGTTTCTGGGGTTTTGTTGTTGTTTCTTTTTGCAGGTAATCTAGCTACTAAATATAAATACCATTTTGTTTGTTATTTTGGCCTGGGTCCATCCTGAATCTGATCCTCCTCCTCCTCCTGCTGTGTGTGTGTGTGTGTGTGTGTGTGTGTGTGTGTGTGTGTGTGTGTGTGTGTGTGTGTGTGTGTGTGTATACAAACCTGTGTATACAAACCTCATTATTTCATCAGTTAATGATTGGATCTAGTTCTTTCTGCCATATACCACCATTTCCATACAGTTATATATATTATAAATAGAACCCTGAACCAGTCTTTTGCTGTATGGCCCTAGACTGGGACGTAACACCATATTTAAGTGACCACTTTGATTTTCAAGCACAACAAAGACAACAGCTTTATTATGCAAAGGTGTTCCTTCAGTTAAAAACAACTAGTTTGAGATTTATATCTGCTCATCTTTTTTGAACTATGCTAGAATGCCTCATCCCACCCCCGCTGTGTTTTTTTTTTTTTTTTTTTGGATATTTAACAAAAAAAAAAAAAAAAGCAGAGCCAGATCAATATACAATCGACACCCACAGCAAACATTTAAACACAAACAATAATCTGTTAATATACTGTAAGAGTGAACATGGAAACACCCAAGGGCAAAACAATTCAGCAAAAGAATCACCCCCACTGTTAAAAAAATTAAAATAAAAAAGTAACTCGGTAACTTTTACTCTGAGTAAATTTTTTAATGAGCTACTTTTTACTTTTATTTGAGTAGATTTTTATAAGGGTAACTTTACTTGTACTTAAGTAAAATTTCACTGAAGTAACAGTACTTGTACTTGAGTACAAAATTTTATTACTCTTTCCACCTCTGATCATATGGCAACGGCGCTATGCAAAAAGTCAAGCAGTTGAAAAGCTTATTATTGTCAATTATATATAGTAACTAATAATAGTGTCAATTATCAGTTAATATTCATGTGCCATGTGATTTTGATCATGACTGGGTAGTTGGTGCTACAAATGCTGGTTTGGGTATTTTGAAATACTGCTGATCCCCTGGGATTTTCACACACACAAAAGTCAGTGAAGTTCAAACAGAATGGTGTGAACAAAAAACAATGTGTAAGCTACAGTTCTGTGGGTAGATAAGAGACATCAGAGGAAAATAGACAGCTTGGTATCAGCTGCCAGAAAGGATACAGCAAGTCATATGTAAGTCATATGTTTCAATTGTTTTAAATATAAAAGCATCTCATGCACAAAGCATTGACCTTCAAGGTGGATGAGCTACAAGAAGAGAAGATTACATCAGGTTCCACTGCTGTCAGCAAAGATCAAGAACGAGATGACTAGTAGTCTAGATAATAAAACTGACAAGGCATATCCTTCTTCATTAATGCAAATAAAAGTTGTTAAAATCTCCTCTCCGTTCATGCTGAGCAACTCACACTGAGCTGACCTCTTGGCTCACTGGTGGATCCCTGACAGCTGATATCTGGACCCATGGCACTACGAATGACATTCAGAATGGTCTCTTATGAAATGTACTTGATTCTACTCTTCATGTAAAACCCAAAGCTTTACAGAGATGAATATTTGGTCATCAAAAACAAAAACCACTAATCACCCATGGCTGCTCCTACAAGACCTGAGCTTGATATTTCAGGTTTATAAGTTATTTTAAATTAGATGCAGTTCTGTAAATACTGTATCCTGCTGCTTTTCTCGTGGCATCAGGAAAGGCCCGCCATCCATCCCGTGACCTTCAAGATCCTTACAATCAGCACGGTGCCTTCTCCATGAACAAGCGTCCCACAGTTCATCGCTCTCCCTACAACTGCCTATCACCGCAACCCCCCCCCCCCTCCCCGCTTTTTCTTGCCTCTCATACACACATAAAACACACACGCATACACAGCCACATCTAAAGCATGTGAATCCTTCAGCAAGGTCAAGGTAAAAGTTGAAAGTCTTGCTATATCAGCACATACTCTTTGCTAACACTATTGTAACGGTTTATTAGATTAGCGCTAAGATTCCAGACCTAACTCAGCAGAAGCCATGGACACCCCAGCACATATGCTGACTACCAGTGGTTTACTGAATACTGATCTGAATATTTACCACCAAGGTGCACAACCATTCATTTTTACACTTTTACCTATCCAAACAGATCTATACTTAGATCCATGTCTCCAGTGTAATTCCAGCTCATTACTAACCACCGTGAAAAAATGCGTACAGTATGACTGCTTGCTTTTACCGTACTGATCAAACATGCTTTGGCAAATCTTATTAAATATGTTAATATTACCTAACAGTGGGGCAACACAATGCTATTGGATCTTTCAGTTTAGTGTGCCAAATATCTGTACCTGTATTCAGATTTAAACTGAGTGTGACCTTTTTAAATTGTTTATTTAATATAATATGTACCGGCTCTGACCTTGTGCACACTGGATCAGGAAGTATAAACGGCAGCACTGGTGGAATGATCTGCGAAGTTTGTGCAGGCCAGTCAAGGTATCCCAGTTTTTCATCCTGCATGTCAAACAAGTCACACACACTTTTAGACCTATGCCCTCTACATGCTGGAAGAAGGAAGGAAGGAAAGAAAGATGGAAGAAGTGTCACTATTACTGTACATTCTTCTTGGACCAAAAAAAAGCACAAAAGGAAACCTTAGTCTCTGGCCAACTGATTTCAAGCTAACTTCCATTTATCCAGGTATGCATGAGTGTAAGTGATACCCTACAATAATTAGTGAGTGTGACTTATTTTTGTCTCTTGGGAGATTATAATTATTTATAACCAGGAACACCCTGTGTAGTGGTTAGCACTGTCGCCTTGCACCTCCAGGGTCTAGGTTCGATTCCCCGGCCAGGCTCGATTCCCGACTCTGTGTGCATGGAGTTTGCATGTTCTCCCCGTGCTTGGTGGGTTTCCTCCGGGTACTCCGGTTTCCTCCCACAGTCCAAAGATATGCAGGTTAGGCTAATTGGCGTTCCCAAATTGCCCGTAGTGTGTGATTGGGTGTGTGAGTGTGTGTATGTGTGTGTGCCCTGCAATGGATTGGCACCCTGTCCAGGGTGTACCCTGCCTAGTGCCCGAAGTCTCCTGGGATAGGCTCCACGTCCCCCGCGACCCTGAACACAGGATTAAGCGGTATAGAAAATGAATGAATGAAAGAACACCCTGTTCACCTGACCATCATACTGTAGCAATACATTTGGATCTCGATTAAACTGCTGCTACAATTTTGGAGGCAAAAAAATGGTGCTAAATATTTACATGAGATTTCACCTTGACTTTAACTGTTCACTCCTTGTTCCAGCACAAAGCCCTTACCATAACCCCGCCAAACAGCCTTTGGATGAATTGGAATGGTTAATATATGCAGAGGTGGAAAGTAACGAATTACATTTACTCGCGTTACTGTAATTGAGTAGCTTTTTTGTGTATTTCTACTTTTTAAAGTAGTTTTAAAAATCTGTAATTTTACTTTTACTTAAGTACATTTTGTTTGAAGTATTGTAATTCGCTACATTTTAAATCATATTCGCTACTGAGTAAAAAATAAATGAATGAAAATGCAAAAATAATGAAAATATTACGCTTTGTATAAATGCTCCGTTGCGCCGCGTGTGTGACTCCAGACTCCACTCCAGGTTTTCTGACATCGGCATCACCTGACCTTCCACACGGTCGCTTCAGCCCTGAGTGACGTCATCGACTAGCGCGACCATTTATAAACCAGAGAGACGCGGGAAAGATGGTTGTGATTTTGGCGTTTTGACTTTTTGCCTCCCATTGACTTTGATTATTGCTTTGTCCCTTTGGTTTGGTTGGTCTTTGTATATATTTGTAGATAATTTCACTGTTTTTGGTTTAGGGAGTCCGGGAAGGTACCTGTATTTTTGTTTCTGGGTTTTTTTTGTTGTTGTTTCTTTTTGCAGGTAATCTAGCTACTAAATATAAATACCATTTTGTTTGTTATTTTGGCCTGGGTCCATCCTGAATCTGATCCTCCTCCTGGTGTGTGTGTGTGTATACAGTACAAACCTCATTATTTCATCAGTTAATGATTGGATCTAGTTCTTTCTGCCATATACCACCATTTCCATACAGTTTAAAATAGAACGCTGAACCATTCTTTTGCTGTTTGGCCCTAGACTGGGACGTAACACCATATTTAAGTGACCACTTTGATTTTCAAGCACAACAAAGACAACAGCTTTATTATGCAAAGATGTTCCTTCAGTTAAAAACAACTAGTTTGAGATTTATATCTGCTCATCTTTTTTGAACTATGCTAGAATGCCTCATCCCACCCCCGCTGTGGTTTTTTTTTTTTTTTGATATTTAATTTAAAAAAAAAGCAGAGCCAGATCAATATACAATCGACACCCACAGCAAACATTTAAAGACAAACAATAATCTGTTAATATAAGAGTGAACATGGAAACACCCAAGGGCAAAACAATTCAGCAAAAGAATCACCCCCACTGTTAAAAAAATTAAAATAAAAAAGTAACTCGGTAACTTTTACTCTGAGTAAATTTTTTAATGAGCTACTTTTTACTTTTATTTGAGTAGATTTTTATAAGGGTAACTTTACTTGTACTTAAGTAAAATTTCACTGAAGTAACAGTACTTGTACTTGAGTACAACATTTTATTACTCTTTCCACCTCTGAATATATGCCAAGCCTCCTCACCCAACATTAGTACCATACCAAAATCACAATTTAAAATCTGGAAAAAATCCTTTCCAAAAGGGGGAAATAACTTTCTTTGATATTCAGGTGTCCACGTATTGTTGGCTATATAATGTGCATGTGTAGATATTAATGCATCATAGATACATTTAAAGTAAAAATAATCCAATCACTTAAATCACTTCAGGAGTTCTGAGATTTTTGACAATTTACTTAAATGTTATACAACTCAATTTCTAAGACATGCATTACCCAAGGTTACAGAACATTTCCTAAATTATGTCTATAGACAATATTACACAAACTGCATTTATATGCAAAAAGTCTTCCAGCAGCAATTCACATCCCAACCTGTTCCCCTCTCCATCCACAATCAGTTTAATAAGCATCAACACCAATTAAAAAATTATAGCCAATGGGGTCAAACGACACAAGAACAGTTAAGGTCACTGTACTTTAAAGCTCATCAAAGATTCATAAATGTGACACACTTGCACATCACTGTTGAACAGAGGGAGATTCTCCATTTAATAATTCTATCTGAGGCTGACAGTGATCGAACACAGGAATCCAGCACGTCCTCTCCAATGAGTCCCCTCTTCTTCAGTAATATGAAGCCTGTCACTAAGCTATCAAATGCTGCTCAGATCAACTTTTACATGTGAGGACAAAAAGATGTGACAGAGTCATGCCGGATTATACAGCACTGTCCCCTAGAACAGGTTAGGTCCACATTAGATAATGTTTTCCTTATTCACAAATCCTGGGAATAGGATAAGTTCTAGGATGTAATCCTATAATCTTTTGTAAAAGTTAGTACCCCCTATTTTAATTCTATGTGTTTTTGTGCAAAAACTTTTTTTTTATCTAATTGTAGAGGATCTCACTATGTAACAAATACAATCTCAAACGAGTAATTTAACTTTTTTACCATGCCATTATTTATTTAACATTAATTAAAAATTAAACTAAAAGGAAAAAAACATGTTGGCAATACTAATTTAGTATGAAAACCTTTATTCTTTAAAACCTGCTGGATTTTGCTGGGCATAGAATCAAAAACATATCTGCGGTACTCTGGTGTCACTTGTTCAGTCTATGCTTACTTGATTGCTTCTTGAATATCATGTACAGGTCCTTCTCAAAAAATTAGCATATTGTGATAAAGTTCATTATTTTCTGTAATGTACTGATAAACATTAGACTTTCATATATTTTAGATTCATTACACACAACTGAAGTGGTTCAAGCCTTTTATTGTTTTAATATTGATGATTGCGGCATACAACTCATGAAAACCCAAAATCCCTATCTCAAAAAATTAGCATATCATGAACAGGTTCTCTAAACGAGCTATTAACCTACTGTAATCATCTGAATCAACTAATTAACTCTAAACACCTGCAAAAGATTCCTGAGGCTTTTAAAAACTCCCAGCCTGGTTCATTACTCAAAACCGCAATCATGGGTAAGACTGCCGACCTGACTGCTGTCCAGAAGGCCATCATTGACACCCTCAAGCAAGAGGGTAAGACACAGAAAGAAATTTCTGAACGAATAGGATGTTCCCAGAGTGCTGTATCAAGGCACCTCAGTGGGAAGTCTGTGGGAAGGAAAAAGTGTGGCAGAAAACGCTGCACAACGAGAAGAGGTGACCGGGCCCTGAGCAAGATTGTGGAGAAGGACCGATTCCAGACCTTGGGGGACCTGCGGAAGCAGTGGACTGAGTCTGGAGTAGAAACATCCAGAGCCACCGTGTACAGACGTGTGCAGGAAATGGGCTACAGGTTGCAAATTTTGCATGTCATTCGGAAATCAAGGTGCCAGAGTCTGGAGGAAGACTGGGGAGAGGGAAATGCCAAAATGCCTGAAGTCCAGTGTCAAGTACCCACAGTCAGTGATGGTCTGGGGTGCCATGTCAGCTGCTGGTGTTGGTCCACTGTGTTTTATCAAGGGCAGGGTCAATGCAGCTAGCTATCAGGAGATTTTGGAGCACTTCATGCTTCCATCTGCTGAAAAGCTTTATGGAGATGAAGATTTCATTTTTCAGCACGACCTGGCACCTGCTCACAGCGCCAAAACCACTGGTAAATGGTTTACTGACCATGGTATTACTGTGCTCAATTGGCCTGCCAACTCTCCTGACCTGAACCCCATAGAGAATCTGTGGGATATTGTGAAGAGAAAGTTGAGAGACACAAGACACAAGAATCTGCAAAAGGATTCCCGACCAAGTATTGAGTGCATAACTGAACATAATTATTTGAAGGTTGACTTTTTTTGTATTAAAAAGACTTTTCTTTTATTGGTCGGATGAAATATGGGATTTTGGGTTTTCATGAGCTGTATGCCACAATCATCAATATTAAAACAATAAAAGGCTTGAACTACTTCGGTTGTGTGTAATGAATCTAAAATATATGAAAGTCTAATGTTTATCAGTACATTACAGAAAATAATGAACTTTATCACAATATGCTAATTTTTTTAGAAGGATCTGTATTTTTGTAATATCAGGAATTTGATATGTTCTTTTGCTTACAGATGTGGACAACCCGGCTTTCAGGCTCAAACTCATCCTTGTTTAGTGCACAGGGGGAACAAATACTGTAATACATGGCATACCGTATGTTGTAAATTCTTTCGGCATAAGGTTTGAATTTGAAACCTTAACCTGAAGCACAAAACCCTTCCGACAAACATCAAAGCATTGAATGCTAAATCTTCCCAACTCCAAAAAGCCCCGGGAAAGCAGTTACTGCCAGTCTTTTGGTCTCCTAGACAACCAGACCTTTCTAACATCACATAAAAAAAAAAAAGTCCCAATAATTCCACCTGCTGCTATTTCTCAGGGTTGTCCCCATGGGAGAATGCAGCCTGCTCAGGCACGCTAAGCTTTTCTGTGGTATAGAGGTAATCTTAACGGACAATATATACTCCTGACCTTTGAAATGATCTCTCTAACTACAATTATAAATCAGAAAATGATGTCAGTTCTAATGAAAGATGAAAGCCAGAGAAAAGATGGAAACAAAACTGCTCATTTGTTTGTTGTGGTGAAACACAGTACTGAACGTGTTGCAGTTCTTAGGAAAGACGTCTGTAAAGTGAAATACAGTATAAATGAGTTCAGCTGAGGAATTTTAATATCGGGTGTATTTTCTTTGACTGTAATTATTCTGATTGTAGATAACGATCATAACGCATTTAAAATTCCAAAAGCCGGTCTTGTTTTTCCCCCTTTTTCCCACAGATAGGAATTTGCACTGGGAGCGTCTCGAAGTTGTTAGAAGAGGACGGTTTGCCAATTAAGGTTAAAGCATTGACCCTGCAGTTACTGTATGCTTATGCATTAGTCACACCAAAATAACGGTGATAGACATGTTGGTTTGGAACCATGAATATCATTGTGGTAAATAATCTCACACATTTTTTCAGCTGCTGTGTGTAAATTGCAGCACATACTGTATGCAGATCACAAATTTACTGGATTTACTGTACTTCATTTAGTCATGAGTTCAAAAGTTTTGCTAAAGCGATCCTGTATATTGGAGACTATAGCAGTGACATGAATCTTATTAAATAATCTGTTTAATCAAAGTGTGGCATTAAGACTTTGGCATAGTGGGGCTTTAACATTGACTTTAATTCAGGGGAAAGTATTAAAGGAGTACACTGCTTTGAATCATTATGGTGAACTATTGCCTTAATTCCCATCTAAAAAACCTACAGTATTTTCCCTGTCGTGGCAGCTCAGAGGGCCGTTAGTTTGAGCCCCAGCTCTACCAGGTCGCCATTGTTGGGCCCTTGATCCTATCTGGTTCAGGGGCGCTGCATTATGGCTGACCCTGCACTCTGACCCCTGTTACGCTGGGTATGCAAAGAAAGAATTTCACGGTGCAGTAATGTATATGTGACAATTAAAGGCTTAACGTAACTTTACAGAAGTTCTTGCCTTGATGCCTCAGTTCAGTGGTTTCCACACATCTGGCCAACTATCAAGCCTGTGGCTACTGTAGTTGCACTGAAAATTTTACTGTTATTTTAGCCTGCTTTGTTAACTGCATTGTTAATGCAATAACACCACATAGCTGGCCTGCATTTAAATACATCTATCTTGGTTGATTGGTGCTCCATCCTGGCCCACTGTTACGGAGTCTGATACAGCACAGCAACACTTGGGCCATGGCCAGTTTCTCCCCATCAGGTCTTGTATGCACTCCCCTTTTTCCCTGTGGTTACTATTTGTCAGCTACTAAGCTAACTGATGCTAATACACAGCGCATTTGATACAGCGTTAAACTACATCTTCTGACAGAGCAATCCAACTAGCAGTTTTATATCCTACAGTATATAGGCTAAAAACTAGAAACTCAAAACACACATGGCCAATTATGACTATGAAGAAGAGTGAAGAGCACAGAATGCTTCCTCAAGATGCATGAACAGCTGGGTGTCAAACGCAGCGTTTCTGCTCAAGAGCATGCTATCCAGGTAAGCACTCAACAATAACTCAACAGAACTATGATCACCTGTTCGTGCTTCACAAAAGACACTGAGATCTAAACAGAAACATCATTACAATGGAGGTTTACCACTATATGCATTTTCCATGCTGAACAGGTTTAGCATCAGCCATCCCTGGGGTGCGACACCTTTCCACTCAGGCTTAAGATGTGTGAGTTACCACTGTGGCATACATTATCCAAACTGTTAATAGTGTTCCAGGGGATGATTATTTTAGACCAACTAGTTTTATTGCAAACTATACCTCACATGAAGGTTGAGGATTTTAAGTTGTAATCTTCTGATCAGTAGTCCGAAGCTACTAGTATTCTTACCATTCTGAACCAATAACGAAAGGAGAAACAACCAGTGTGCAGATATCCTTACAGACCTACAGACTGATCCAGTTCAGACTTTCACTGCTGAAGAAGCGGGTGGGATGCCTGTAAATGAAGGAAGGAAAAGATAAATAGTGTCAATCAGAGCAGCGGTGGATGGCCTGTTAAACAGAGTCCGGATATGAAAAAGCTGTCTTTGTGAGCTCTCACTGACTGTTCTGGGGCCTGACCTTTACCTGTAGGAATCCAGATGTCCTTCATTAGCCAGGAAGCGTAGTGCTCCGATAACATCCTGTTGTTCGGCTTCTGCAAGACTGACAGCTGGACAAAACCCCTGGCTGTCTGGAGAACTGGGCAAACAAACAGTGCCACAATGCCCATACAGTGCCATGGCTATGAACCCCTTTTATGGCTGGGACAGGCAGCCAGGCAAGGTCTTTGAAGTACTTGGTTTCTTCTTCTCCTTTTTGTGCTCATTTGTTATTTGATTTAAATACTGAACGCACTGTTTTGAAGAAAGGTTTTATTTATTGGATGCACTAAGGTATTGGCTCACATTGTTGGCGAGGAAAATATTCAAAAATGGCTTCATTTGCATTGAAGCGATTAGACCCGGGATAACAGAATGACTTCAATGTCGCTCGTTTGAAATGGATGAAAAGGTCCCGTCTCTTCAAAAAATAGATGCGAGAGCTGAGACATTCACATGTAGGAAAGAATTACAATAGCTCTTTCAATCAATCATCATCATCATTATGATTGGAAATAACAGGTCTTAAAACGAATCGCTTTTTTTTTGTACATCATTTTAAAAGACAGAATTTAAATTTGGAGCCAGTCATTTTATGTTTGCAGTGTTGTAGCTTTGATTACATTTGAGCAAATAGTGTAGAATAGCGTTAGTATGGAATGTCCAGCTTTAGCATGTCTCCTTTCTGTAGGAAACAATGAATTATATTTACAGCAAAATTAGGATTCATGAGCTGTGGCAAAGCCACGCCTCCGCAGTTCTTTGCACCACTGATCCCCGCTCACCTCTGCTCTCCTGATGTGCATGTCTCTGCCTCTAATTTCTGCCATAAATCTTTCCCTCCCATTCCCTCCTCCTTTAACACTTGCTTTCCCCCACAATCCTCTGCTGCACTGCCGAGTGCATGATTGCAGGAATCATATGCGTGAAGAGGGCTGTGGGCATGACCATCGTCAAAGCATGTTAACCTTGCGCAGCATCATAAAATACATGAAAGAAGATTTTCAGCTCAGTTTAAGAGCTTCGGGAACACTTTTGTGCCAAGCCCCCTTCGTGTTTTGCCATTTGCAAAACATTAAACAAATCATTTCTAATATCAGGAGATATGAGCATATAACCAGATCAAATTTGAATAAACTCTCTGAACACGCTGTCTTGTTGGCCAATTTAGTGTAGCACAGCTGGAGTAAAAATCTGAGCAGATTAACAAAAATAAATCAATAAATAATAAATAAAATAGAAAAAAACCCATTACATGTTATAGTCATCAACATTATTGATTGCACGTTAAGCTGTGGAAACAATCCATGCTATAAATGTGAGAGAGAAAAAAAATTTAAGAATAAAAATGTGCACTTAACCGAAAAAGATTTCAGCCTGGAGCCTAAACTTGGCATCTTTTTTAACAGCCGAAGGGTCACTAGAGTGGAGCATCACACCCACAAATACACCCCTAATTGGCCTGTAGCCAATTAGTCAGTCAGATCTTTTCCAAATTACTCCAACTGATTACGCTTTTCTCCCCGCTAGCCTGGACTTCATGTGATATACAAACTATGATTCACCAGGCCAATTAAATCTCCCCCAGACAGAAATCAATCGATGGTTAAAACTGTGTAGAGCCATTATTGACCTGAAACAGCACTACGCATCTATTGAACAAACCAATTTAATGAACAGATTAATATTGTGTTTATTTGCAATCTCAGGAATATATTAGGAAACTGTTTGTGTTAGACATCTATAGCTATTTAATATTTAGACTCACAAAAGACCTTGATTATTCTGATCAGCTGTTAGGTGAGGTTTTAGATTTACAGGTTATTGGTTATATCTTAATTTGTTTTAATTTTAGATTCCATCCATCCATCTATCTAATTTAATCAAAATATATCTAATTATTCATACCAAACTGTGCTGTGGTATATAGATCATACAGAATATGCACTAAACAACCATAACTTTACAACACAAAACATAACGCCCATAGGTCCCTCTTGAGCCATCTGGGCAGCTCTGCCCCTTGGGCCATAACTTCACATGACTCCACAGGACCTCCAGGGGTGTGCGTTAGCGGTAGATCCTTTGGGTTGTGGTGTGGGGTCTTTACTGATCAGACCTGTTTGTTCAGGCCATCCCATATGCTTCATTGGATTAGTATCTGGAGAATATGTGGGCCTGGTCAGCAGTCTTGGGCCTGATGGGCCCTGTGTGCAGTGGTGCACAGGGTGCTCCGGTGCCTTTCTACTGTGGACAGCATTGACATTTGTCGGCAAGTTATGCTGCATTGGCTATTCTGTGGGATCGACCAGATGGGCTAGTCTTTCCTCCCCAGAGGCATAAATGAGCCTTTAGGGCTCATGATCCTGTCACCAGTTTACTGGTATATAATTGATAACCAATGTTAATGTGTAAATTCTACTGTATGTGGTTTTAATGTTATGGCTGACGGGTGTACAGTATAACCGTTATCTATCCAATGGATTTTCTCCTGTTTTGAGCGTTATTTAAACCAGCTTAGTTTAAGATTTAGGGAG
This sequence comes from Channallabes apus, assembly GCA_030522415.1. Taxonomy (NCBI): domain Eukaryota; kingdom Metazoa; phylum Chordata; class Actinopteri; order Siluriformes; family Clariidae; genus Channallabes; species Channallabes apus. The sequence continues at coordinate 14,066,301 of CM060120.1, forward strand.
TTATTTAGGGAGTTTCTTTGTTAGAAAAGAAAAACAGCTATTTTAAACTACTCATAACACAGTGGGGTTTTTTTCGCTCTTCTGCAACGCACAGATTTATCTTGCAAATCAATATTTATTTTTAAAAAAGTAAGAAAAAACAAAACAAGGCTGTGTCCCAAACCGCACTATACATTTGTATCACAATTGTATCTCCAAAAATTCCTTGACTGACATAAGACTGCCATTAATGGTGTTCTCATGATGTAGCATGTGGTTTGGAACACAACGCAAATATTCACAACGTACGACTTCCTGCCTTCTTACTACTCCATGTTTTTTCTTTCTAATCTTTCATTAATCTGGCAACGCATCAGTAATAGGATTATTGTTGCCATCACACCAATGTTTCTGCTCTAATCCATCAGCAAGGGTGTGAATGTATTTTGCAATTTTGAGGCCTATGGCTATGACCTATCCAGTTGACTTCAGCTAGTGAAAAAAATAACAATAGTCATGAACTCTGTATTCATGCAATCGAATCTGGCTTTTAACTAGACTTATCCACTAAGCTAGTTCCAATCAGCTCTGTCGGAGTTGTTTTTCTCCTGACGCCATTGTATCCTTTATTCATCTCTAACAAAAAAAAAAAGAATTTTAATAAATAGCAATGGATCTCCTCCAGCTAGATGCTCATCATTTTTAAATCTAGTACGCAGAACATTATTGATCTAGCGGCTCTGACCGAAATCAATTTTATTGTAAACATTCAGAGAGTGAACAAAGCAGGGCCTTTAATTATAAATTGAATGCTGGCTTGTAACGTACTTTATCAGTTCCTAAGAATGCAGTTAAAAGCCACTTTAGCTTCCGCACTGATTTGCTGTTGGCCTTGGTGTTGAGGGCCTGTGGTGCCATTAACAGATGTCTGCTGGTAGGCGTGCTGATACCTGTCCAAAACATCCAGCTGGTGTGAGATTAATACAATTTACCCAGCTGTAGTATTTAGAATACCAAGATCTTTGTGGATTCTTAAAGGTGCTCTGTGCTGGCCTGCGGTAAATTTGTTTTTGGCAGGTTTGGGTAGGCAGGAGGTCTTTTTGTTTGTTCCCAAGCACAAATGAGAAGTGGGATTCCTAATAAGTGATACTGGAGAGCTGAGGTGTTTTGTTAAAACGTCATCCGCCGAGCCTCTGTGTGTCTGCTGTTTTCTGCTCAAATGTAACAAGCGAACCTCGCCAACTGATTCAGCAGCACAAACCTACTCAAGTGAGACGTCTCATATCAGCCTTAAACTATTTTTGTCTCCTCCTTCCACATACACAGACAGAGACACACATGCACAGACACAGACACACACGCAAAAGCACACACATGCACACTAACCACACACACTCTCCTCTCCATCCCCCCTCCCATTATCTTGAAGCATGAAGCTTGATAAAAAGGCTGTTGTTTTGGCAAGTGTGCAGAGAGTCTGCCAGTGCTCAATAGCTGGAGGCTCCCGTTTGATCATGTTTCGAGTGAGCTCCAAGGCCTGTGGCCTTCTGTTTTCAGTAAGAGCACACATCCTCATGGACGTGCTTTGTGTGTCTGCTAAAGTGCCCGAGTTATCTGTGTGCGAGTGCATTTCTGAGGCTGGCTTACCTAGTGAGATGCTCCTCTCCTGTGTTATTTACTAAACTTGAATCAACCCCTCCAGCTACACTTGCCTGTGTGTTTGTGCCACAATTACCCATTGTTTCCTTTCTTTGGTGTTTCCAAAACGCACTTTTAACCACCATATACATTTACTACCCACTTTAAGACGAACACCTACAGTATACACCTGCACATTCATGTAATTATCCAATCAGCCATCGTGACAGCAGAGCATGGCACAAAATCAGGTAGATAAAGGTCAACTTCAGGTAAGGCTCATGCTGAAAATCAAGGAGAAAAAAAGAATCTCCGTCGATTTGACCATGGCATGGTTGTTGATGCCAGGAAGGATAGTTTGAGTATTTCAGAAACCGCTGTTCTCTTGGTTTTCCACACACAAGAGCCTGTAGGGTTTATACAGAAAAATCCAATAAAAAAAGAATGAATAAATCCAGTGCTATTTCTGTGGCCAGACTGGTTCAAGCTAACTGGAAGGCTATGGTAACTATAATAACCACTCTTTACAACTGGGTTGAGCTGAAAAGCATCTCTGAACGCACAAGATGCGAATCCTGGAAGCAGATGGGCTACAAAAGGACATCAATGACTGCTGTACACATGACACATGGAGTTTTTCTAATCTTGTCTACATTTGATGTGCCTGTACTGACTTTAGCTTCAAATTCCTGTTCATAACATGTCATTGCACTCTTGTGTAAAAATCGCTGTACATAATCAGAACCTGGAGCAAATTAGTTTGGCCTTCTGCCATTAACATCTGGAACATGTAACATCAATATGTTTGGCAAAAGACAGAATCCTCCCCTTATCAGGAATCTTATGCAGAGAAAACATAAAGATACAGAATCTACACCTTTTAATTTCCTCTTGGTTATGCCCGACAGCTTATCTCCATCAGTAAAACATGGCTTTGAGCTCAATAATGTGTTTCAATCAAGCATAATAATACAAATACAACTTGTACTCTATGCCACAAAATGGACATAATTTGATAACATTCACTATTGGATAAACTGCCTGTGCAAATTGTGAAATTAATTGATATTTCTTTCCATAAAACTGTTTAACCAAATGAGATGTAAAAGCACATATGCTCATTAATTTTAAGTATTTTAATACGAGTCCCACTACCGAGCATTACAGTGTAATAATGCGAGCAACAATCTGTTTCTCTGCAATAGCAGGTAGCCATGTAAGTAACGATGTGCATTCAGTCATGCATATGATATAGCAAATGTTCAGTTCACCTCCAGCCACAGGGCTTCATGTTTGCATTTGCATTAGTGTCAAGTCAGCATTTGTTGAGAAAGGAATGCTCAAGGGAAAGAAAAGAAACTCTCATGTAAATTCTTATTTGAAACATTATTTATGTTTGTGTTTGATAAATAACGACTTAATCAGAGTACATGTCGCAGTGGTAGGGAAATGATCTGACTGACCACCTAAGCATAATGAGCGCAATTGTTTTATTTTATTTGTACAACAGTTAGTTCAGACTGAGTAATCTGATTGGACGACAGTCATTCCACAAGTTGTGATAATGGAACATAACAGAACTGGGATGTTTAACTCTATGTATCACATGTCTAATAATCATTATTTACACAAACTGTCAGTTGCCAGCATTGGTGAAAGTAGGTTGTAGGTCGGTATAGTCTGCAGTACATAAAAGATGGTAGAGCAGCTGCCTGCCAAAACACACATTTAAAACTTTTTGCAAGAAAACACATCAGTTAACGTTATGTTATCTTAAACAATCTTCTTACTTCCAAGTCATGCCAACTAGCATCTGACCCGTCCGCGTCGCTCTGTTCACAGCTAATGCAAGCTTCAAAGCTAACTAGCTTCTAACAAGGGGCTGAATATGAAATTCCTCTTTTACTGCTGATCAAGGACACTACTTGTTGATTTGTACACCCTACATAGTACACTAGCTTCAATGCGATTTGGGATTCAACACCTGGAAACGCTAGAAGTTAGCTGCTATTCTAAAGCAGAACAAGTAAATACATAAAGTAAATCTCAAAAGTTTTCTCAGGACTATCCACCTCCTCCATGGTTTACTCTACTCATTTTTTAGTTACATACTACTTTTTAGAATTAAAAAACTACTTTTTCCTATTAATGACATTAAGATGCTGGCTCAACACCAGTTCCACCATTTGTGGAAGGATATATGTTGATGGAGAAAATTAACTGTTTCGAATAACAAACAAATAATAATCTGTTGATAATAAATGGTGTTGGTAGAAGTATTGGAGGTTGTGCTGTTGTGCTAAATATCAGCACAGCTGTGATATCGTTGCAACTCGGGCTGCACCCTCACAGTGATAGTGTTTAGCAGCATAATTCTTGCACCATCGGGGCCTCTAGTCATCTTTGGTGTTCAGAAATGAAATGAAATACTAAACTCATTCATCCAAGTTTTACTTCAAATTAGCATAGTCAGAATAGTAAAGAATTTATTTATTGATCTTTAGTATCTGTTTTTATTTCCATCTGGGTCAGAAATGTTGGAACACCACAGAGGCCACAGTCACACACTTGTGCAAGTTATTAATGGTGGAAGAAAACTGTAATTAAACCCACAGTCACAGCGAGAACATGTAAAAAATATATATATATCTACACAGACTGAGCTGAGCTCATGTTCAAACCGGGACAGGCATGTCCTGGTGTGTCACCACAGTTGTTATTATAGTTGTGACTATTGGGTCTATGAACATAATAGTATTGAGGATTAATAGCTGGGAAAATGTTTTAAACCGATTTACATAGTAATACAAAACCCCAACTCTATTCCATAAGGCACAAAGACCACATTCATTCTCGGTGGACTTTATTTCATGTAAATGCTGGATATGCAGATGCACTTATGCACAGACACACACACACACACACACACACACACACACACACACACACTAATGCACTCTACTACACTGCTCTGTACTTGCTCCAGCTCCTAACACATTCTCTCTCTCTCACACACACACACGCACACACACACACACAGCATCTGCTGGGACAGCTGGCTGCAGAAGCTCCCTGTGTCTGCACATCCACTGCAGGGATTAGTGCTCATCATGCAGTGTCCTCGGTGTGAACGCCCGAACTCCCCTCCCGCCTGTTCCCCCGTTTCCCCATGACCCCCAATGCTCCCCCTCCAAATCCCCTCTCCCATTAGCAGGCTGAAAAAGAGCCCACAGAAAAACAGGGCCAGCTTCTCGTCATGCTCCTGCATACATACAGATCAGCCAGACTAGCTAATGAACGCTAAATGGGATGGGATGTGCAACAATAAAGAGGCATTTCATATGCCACCTTGAGTGTCTCCGCTGAATAGATTCAGATGAGCCAGAGCAGATAATAAACACCAAATTGCAGGAGATGTGCTGCAATAAAAATGCATTTCATGTGGCATCTTTCCACATCTTATCATTTACACTCTAATGCCCTTTTACTGCTTGTATCATTTGTTGTATATTCTTATTAGCCGCTTTGTAAATAGCATTAAATGAAAATATTGATTAAACCCGTTTTCAACATTTTGGTTGAGAAATCTGAAACCATTTAAAAACATATTTTTCATAGATTATTTTCACTTTTTTAACCACTTATTGCTCCAGAAAATCTAAATTTTAATGCAAGTATTTGTTTATTTTTTTACCTAAAACGAAAAAGAGAAATGTTTAGCAGGTTAATATCCTAAATCTCAGCTTAGTGTTTGCTGATTAAGTGTTTATGATTGATTTTGTTTCTACATTTTGCCTTATGGTTAATTTTTTGCCTAATGCCTCTATTCCCTGGTGCAACGTTCGGTGGACAATATCCTTCAGGAAGAACTGCAGTCATAGCATATTCTTTTCATTTTTAATATTGAAACTATTTAATGGTGTGCTGTGGGATATTCAAAATTTGGGATGCGGTTCTAATGGCCTTACCCAGTAATTGATCTCCAATTGAATTTTGTCCAGAGCTCCTTTCAGTAGCTCTTGTATAATGTTTAAGTATGTACTTAAGTATGTATGAAATTCTGGGGTCTTTCCCTGCAAAACTATGTAAATCCATTCTGTTTTTGCAAGACTTTGAAAAAATTAGCATATTGTGATAAAGTTAATTATTTTCTGTAATGTACTGATAAACATTAGACTTTCATATATTTTAGATTCATTACACACAACTGAAGTAGTTCAAGCCTTTTATTGTTTTAATATTGATGATTTGAATAAGTGTTTTGAATACAAAAAAAGTCAACCTTCAAATAATTATGTTCAGTTCTGCACTCAATACTTGGTCGGGAATCCTTTTGCAGATTCTTGTGTCTTGTGTCTCTCAACTTTCTCTTCACAATATCCCACAGATTCTCTATGGGGTTCAGGTCAGGAGAGTTGGCAGGCCAATTGAGCACAGTAATACCATGGTCAGTAAACCATTTACCAGTGGTTTTGGCACTGTGAGCAGGTGCCAGGTCGTGCTGAAAAATAAAATCTTCATCTCCATAAAGCTTTTCAGCAGATGGAAGCATGAAGTGCTCCAAAATCTCCTGATAGCTAGCTGCATTGACCCTGCCCTTGATAAAACACAGTGGACCAACACCAGCAGCTGACATGGCACCCCAGACCATCACTGACTGTGGGTACTTGACACTGGACTTCAGGCATTTTGGCATTTCCCTCTCCCCAGTCTTCCTCCAGACTCTGCCACCTTGATTTCCGAATGACATGCAAAATTTGCAACCTGTAGCCCATTTCCTGCACACGCCTGTACACGGTGGCTCTGGATGTTTCTACTCCAGACTCAGTCCACTGCTTCCGCAGGTCCCCCAAGGTCTGGAATCGGTCCTTCTCCACAATCTTCCTCAGGGCCCGGTCACCTCTTCTCGTTGTGCAGCGTTTTCTGCCACACTTTTTCCTTCCCACAGACTTCCCACTGAGGTGCCTTGATACAGCACTCTGGGAACAGCCTATTCGTTCAGAAATTTCTTTCTGTGTCTTACCCTCTTGCTTGAGGGTGTCAATGATGGCCTTCTGGACAGCAGTCAGGTCGGCAGTCTTACCCATGATTGGGGTTTTGAGTAATGAACCAGGCTGGGAGTTTTTAAAAGCCTCAGGAATCTTTTGCAGGTGTTTAGAGTTAATTAGTTGATTCAGATGATTAGGTTAATAGCTCGTTTAGAGAACCTTTTCATGATATGCTAATTTTTTGAGATAGAGATTTTGGGTTTTCATGAGCTGTATTACACAATCATCAATATTAAAACAATAAAAGGCTTGAACTACTTCAGTTGTGTGTAATGAATCTAAAAATATATGAAAGTCTAATGTTTATCAGTACATTACAGAAAATAATGAACTTTATCACAATATGCTAATTTTTTGAGAAGGACCTGTATGTTCCTCTATCCATGTTTTCTTTGAATGACAACAGGGTTAAAAGACACAAATGACAAAATATATGGTCAAATTTGTTTTCATCATATCTCTGTGCTTTTTGTAGTATTTTGAAAAATCTTATAAGCGCACTCACCAGAATGAATGTATCAACCTGTAGTTGGGTTTGTAGCAGTGTACTGTACATATGCAATTTAGTATTAAAATGTTGGTTGAGTTTTTATGTTGTAAAAAATGTCAAACTCATGTTGCCTGTTCTCCCCGTGCTTGGTGGGTTTCCTCCTGGTACTTCGGTTTCCTCAAACAGTCCAAATGCACTTCATATGCAGGTCACCAAAGACATGCATATTAAGCTAATTGACATTCCCAAATTGCATACCCCCAATTCATCCCAAATGCATATCCCAAATGTATTGCCGTTCCCCAATTGCCCGTTGTGTGTGAGTGTGTGTCTGTGTCTTGTGATGATCTGGCACCCTGTCCAGGGTGTACCCCACCTCGTATCCTAAGGTTCCTGGGATAGGGTCCCGGCCCCCTGTGACCCTGAATGCAGGATAGAGAGTTACTGTATGGACGATGGACAACAATGGACGGCAGACTCACGTGTTATGTAGCTTTTGTAGTGAGTCATACTGGGAGCAAATTGGAATAAGGAAAATAGCTTTGTGTTTTGTTGCACACTATTGAAAACTATGAGAAACATTAATACAATACAAAGTGTTCAGCTTACAGTGTATCATTAGAACCACCAACATTTCACTAGTTGACGTTAGTGCCTTATCATAGAAATCTATGACTGCTGGGATAACTGCAATGGCAGTAACAGACAGTAAACATCCTTTTTCTTGACTCCAACATTCTGCAAAAGTAGAATAAAATCCATCAAATACATTTAGTTCGCACATAGCAACTACTATTTTTCCCAGGTAGAAGTTTTCTTTTATTGACCACAGAAAGATGCAGATGCAGATGCAGAGGATAGGGTTAGATGGAGGCAGATGATTTGCTGTGGCGACCCCTGAAAGGGAACAGCCGAAAGACAAAGAAGAAGAAAGAAGCGATGAGATTGGTCTTTCTGGACATGTCACATTTTGCTGTGAAATGTGGTTATTCATCATCCTGTTTTGCCAAATACCTGTACGTTTTAACCTTTGTTGCCTGAAGAGGACTTTTGCCAGATTGAGTGAAAATGGTGTTGATCGTGTTTTGCAGTGAAACCCGTCATTCAACTCTTTAATTGCAAACAGATTGACTCCACTCACGTAATTATGTGATTTTTGCTGGTAATTGATGTCAGTGTGGCTAAAATCTTGTGCATTTTTTTTTTTTTTTTTGTAAAAACATTTAATTCCACTTTCATTTCAAATTTCAATTCTAAATGAATCCATTTCAGTCACAGGATGTTCTAATACAAAATATGGAACGGTTCAAGGGGGTAAATACTTAAGCATGGCACTGTATTATTCTGGTACTCAACTTAAAATACATTATTCATTCATTACTTAACCATTATAAATTATTCACTAATTACAATAAAATTCCCAACAGATTCAACATGATTGAAGGGTTGAAAATGTCTTATAATAATCTGGGGACAGTAAAATTATATAAAATATTACCAAAAGATGTTTTTGGCAAGACAAGATGTTTATTCACATATTATTTCAGCTGTTCCCGTTAAAGGGTTGCCACAGTGGACCATAATATACGACCACAACTTTTACCCTGGATGCCCTTTCTGATGCAACCCTCCCATTTAATCCAGGCATGAGACTGGCACTGCATCCAGTGGGCTGGTGTTTTAGCATTGCTGGGAATTGAACCCAGGCTTTCCACATGACATGTAGCAAACCTACCACTGAGCCACCAATGCCCTAGATCATTACAAAAGTCATCTCTTTTCATTAAAAATGTCAATTATTATAGGGGTAAACTTTATTCATTGCACAGGGGCTCACTGGTATGTTTCCTGTCTGGCATGCATGAGGCCTGTGTCCAGTCAATGCCCTAACCCAGTCACAAGGGCTGCAGGGCATCCCTAATGCCGGCCCTACGCCTGTCTCAAACATTGTGTCCAGAAGGGCATCATGTGTAAAATCTGTGCCAAAGACAATATGTGGAACAGGAATTTCCACTGGGGTGATGCAGAATTTCACTGTAGTGCAAAGCTTTGCTTTAAATAAAAAAAATCTGTCTGATGATTAATGGTTAATCATTAATGAGCACTTAGAACTTCTAAACAGATGAATGAAATGAAAACATGAAAACCATCGTGTAGATATAATGAGACTATAAATAGATGTGAACTGTACAAAAGTGAACTGTAGCTCAGGATACAGTTTCAATCAATCACGGGGATGATGGTCATCTTGGCACTACATGGAATAGAGAGTATTGTACAGTAAATGATCCATGCTCTTCTCAACATCTGGCTTTCAGCAACACCAGCCCAGTGAGCCTGTGAGCAAAATGGCACCAGTTCAAGCAAGGGTTATGCTGGTAAAACAGGGCACTTTGTGTGTATATATGCAGATAATCCCCGAGATGTTTACTCTTCTAATCCTATACATATATGTATTCACATGATCACTTCCTAGAATAGTAAGATAGCAGAGTATTTGTCTGATTTAACTGTGAGAAAATGTGGTTCATGATCTCCCTCTTCTGGTGTGAGAGTAAAATATGAGAGCACTGCCGCTGTGCTAAACGTTTATAGGAGTTTCATAATTGACGGGGTCAGCCAGGGGTATTTTCTTTTTTTTAAATAAGCCAATAAGTAATGCTAGCATTGCAGTCTGTGAGAAGGCTTCATTCAGGTGTTAAACATGGTTACATGGTTCATAATTTTCTCTTGAGCACTTCTCTACGAAATGTTTTAATGGCTGTAGAGTAAGCATTAACTCCACAGAGAGGTTGTGTGGTTGTATATTGTGTGTGTGTGTGTTTGTGTGTGTGTGCGCTCGTACAGTATGTGTGTGCAAGCCAGAGGGTTGTTACATGCCAAGAACTGAGAAAGTGATTAATGAACCCCATCTGAAGCTTTAATCATGGTAGAGGAGATCATTTAATTGTAATGAATAGACCTGCATAAACATCCCGGAGAAAGGACATGCATGAGGGCAGTAACACAACAATGTTGAAAGGAACCTAGAAAATGTAAAAATGCTTATTCAACTTATACAGTTTAAACCTCATACTGTTTATTGGATTTTAAAAGGTAAATTTCATCGTTCTAACCATGTGCCAAATAAGTTCTATATATCCATAGGAAAATGAAAAAGAAAAACCCACAGGGGGAAAACGCTAGTAAGTAGAATAAGAGGGCTCTTCTACTTTGCATGCATTCCTGTACGCTTGGTGTGCGTGCAGTCCCTTTCGGCACTCGCATACATCTCCCGGTTCTGACAATAAATCATCATAAATGCTTGATTCTCTGCCTTTCATTACACTCCACCATTTATAAGTAATTAAGGTGGTCTCAAAGGGCCTGTTCTTTTTTTTTTTACCCCCCAAGTGATCGAAGCATCATTTACTCGCTGATGCCACAATCACAATGAAAAAATGAGAAAGAAACACAATCTGACTCTTGTACGCCTGCCAACAAACTCTCTAGTAATACAACACATTTTGTGAACCAGTATAAAAGTGGAATGAGATCAAATGGACAATATCGGATATCAATCCCTGTAGACACACATGGGAACAATTTAGTGTAGACATTCCAACTAGCCACATGTTTGTGGACAATGAGAAGAACTGGACCTGCGTAAACCCACACAAGCATTTAAACCACCGTAACTATCTTTTATTTCTTAAGTTTTAACATTAATATGCTTTAGATATCTTCTTAATTAGTCTCTCCTTTCTGGATGGAATCCTTTCCCCATGCTCGAGGACTCCTGTCTTCTTGCACATGTTCGTGTGATAAAGGTCACTCCGACACGACGGCTCACTTCTACACCTTCTCTGTATTTTTACTCTTTCCTATTGGTCAGCCTTGTTATAAAATTTAGCTGAACCTTGTCTGTGATCTTGCGTAAAAAAAAAACAAAAAAAACAATATAGCCTCCAACACCTATGATGTACGTGTGCTCTTAGTGTGTGCTCAGAATTAAGATCACCTTTGTGTCAACCCTGCCTTTCCGCTCTCAATAAATTATTCACAACACTACACTGTGCAAAATGCATAAACCTGCATATAAAAAAAAACAGACTCTGAGAGCAAATGAAAGCAAAGGAGCGTCTACGGACATAACATACAGCGCCTGTGACTCTAGAGTACTTATTGAGAAGGAAAGGCATGTTTTCCACTAGAGTCAATCATGTGGCACCTGAGCCCTTCTGTGATTTCCCATCTCCTTATCTACACGTTATGGGGGCAGCTTCAAAGCTCTGAGCTGCCAATCAAAATCTCATAAAATCTAAGTAGTGCATTTAATGATATTCTAGGATGTGCCAGTCTGGTCTGAGTTTTAAAAATGCTTGAATATGTGACGTGGTGCAATTGTTATGCACGCTGCTCATCTGAGCCTCTCAAACTGTGTGACTTCTGACTCGGGATGTTGAGGTACGCGTCATATAAGTGAAAATAAAAGCAGAAGGAACCAGCAATTTGTGTCAAATCACTTAGATCCATGTCGAGGCATTTGGCATCGCCTTCATCTTGCAACGATTGTGACAGGCACAGCGAGTGTGCGTCATGTGTAAGGGATTACTGCATCTCACCAGGGAGCCCCCCTGCCATGCGCCGGGGGAAACACACAGCGACTCAATGCATTTTCTCCTTACACAGGATTGTGATTAATAACAGCAGCAGAACGGTGTGAAAACATGTCTTGCTCACGCAGAAGAAGAAGAGTCTTTTACTCACCCCTCTTTCTACGAATTACAGTTTTTTTTATTCAATAATGACATAATACTTATCAATTATTTATCAGTAATGTTTAATGATGGGGAAGACCAGCAAAATCAAGTTACACTATAAGGCCAAATGTTTGTGGACACCTGAAAAGTAACACCGATGTGTGTACCGTTCTAAGCACTGTACTTGTGGCAAATGAGACAATGTGCACTACAAACCTGAATACCTAGAGAATAGAGAAAACCCTAATGATATTATAGTTATGTTTATGAAACATGTTCTGGTTCTTATTTTATGTTATTACTGTGAGTTATAGCAGCTGAGGCATAGTAATTTCTGTTATATTTTATGTTAGTACCACTTTAACACTTTGTATAGTAAGAGTGGGGTGCAGTTGCCAAGTGATTCCAGCAGGGGGTTGTGCAACTTTGTTGTTGAGGTATGTAAAGAGGCACGCGGCCTATTTTCTCCCAGTCATTACACATGTGAACTGAGGAAAGCTGAGTCCGTGCACCTTTTATACAAATACCTCCCTTTTCAGGTCTTTTACATACTTACTTTGTTACTGTACTGCACTTTCCTTCAGTATTTTTATTAAAGGATTCACAGCATTTTACAACAAATATCTGTACTTTCTACTCAACTACACTTAAACACAACCACAATGGTGTGGTATTTGAAGCTGTAATATTGCCACCTGTTGATTATTATATGTAATTGCATGTTTGTTTTCCCTCTGCAAAAACACTCAATCACATAGCAGGTGTCAATCAATCAGAAGCAGAGGTGTTAGGAAGGAAGGAGGGAGGGGGAAAGAGAGAGAGAGAGAGAGAGAGAGAGAGAGAGAAAGAACGTGTTTCTGCAGGGCCCAATTTTCCTCCCCGCCCTCATACATTCTTTTTTTTATGCATTGTTGTAGTGCTTTATATTCCATGTGTTTTGTGTTCTTTATTGATCTAGAATTACCCTTTAAGTGTTCATATAAATAAAAATAAATACCTTATTTTTGTTTATGATTAATCATGATTAAATATTCACATTTATTTTCCACTTTTGATAATTTTTTCACCCCCATTCACTCTTTAAATGGTCAGCCTGGAGTAAATTTGTTGTAATGTATAAGTGTATTTTAATATCAATTGATTATAAATATTATTTGATTATTATTATTATTATGACCATTGATTTGATGGCAAGGGTGAGAAGTCAGGGATGAATATAGTAAGGTGTGTCTGATCAAAAATTTTTGAGGAGGTAAGGTACAATATATAATATTATGGCAATTATTCATATATCCATAAAATAACCCCTCATTGTGCTTCTTTTTTATGTGGTAACACTTCCTATAGTCTGTATCCAGACAAATATACATCCAAACAGCTCTTGTCCGTTGGAACCCTTTTGTTTAACCAGAAAATGCAAATGTATTCCCTATCGTCTGTCCGTCTCTGGATGTCTCTAGATCTATGACGGAGATGTTAATGACTGGGGCTTTTGATGGTGGGCACGTATGTGACACAGGACACCTGGCCAAACGCTTTAAATGTGCTCTCTCTTTGCTGAGAATAAACAGAGATCTTCAGACATCATGCCTGCAAATGTGTTTGTTTGTCTCTCTGCATTCAGAGACTACAACAAGCAATAACTCTTGTTCTTTTAATTAATATTATAACTTGACTCAGACACTTAAAAAAATTAAAAACCTAACAGGGAACCACTGATTCTAATTTATAATCTAATTTAAGATTATAAATTAAAATTAATTTCACATATGTACACAGTCATATACAGTACGATATGCAGTGAAAAGCTTAAACGACCACGTGTGACCTTAAAAGTAAAAGATTATAAATAGTAAACAAATATGAATTTTAAAAAAAGAAACACAAAAGAAAATTAATTTTGCTAAGATAAGAATAACATAATAATAGAAGACAAAATATAGAATATAAGAAAAATTAAATAAATTAATAGTCTTTCCTTCACCACACCTTCTCTTTTCTCATTTGAAGTTAATAAGGCAAAAAAAAAGTATCTTGTCACCAAGAAGCAACAAAATGCAAAGAACAAAGACTTTCTGGGGTCGAAAAACTGTAATGAATACCTTTTCATTGACCATTACTAAAGCACCAACAATAGATAACAATGGAAAAGTTAATTATTATTATTATTATTATTATTATTATTATTCCTTTACAGAAAGAAGGTTTTCAAGGTGTTTTCTTCTGTTAACTAACCACACTTTTTATTTTAATTCTACTATTATATATTATGTGAAGTATTTTACAAGAAAGAGGAACGAGCTGTTACTATGGAAACAACAATGTATAAGACTAAGTACAATCCAATCAGCAATAAAACAATAGGACAGTGATTTTAGATGTTGTATATTAGTCTCTGGAACCATACAGAGTCACAAACACTATTTATAATACTATACTTACAATTGGATTTTTGATGACAAATATCAGTCAAAATAACTTTGTATTGATTTCCAGTGGTTGCCAACCATGACAATCCCCCCATCCCACTCCAGGCTCACACAGAATAATAGAGCCACCATTCTGTAATTTGTAATGTTGTACCAATATTCAACAGATATGTATGCATTTCTGTTGTACAGAAATTATGTTGTACATTATGTTTTCGTCTTCTATTATACCCTAGTTGCAGTCACTTTGATTGTCTGTGAGGGATATTTTCTATTAAATATGGCTTTTACAATATGCAGACTCATCTTCTCTTGTTTCTTTCGAATATAAAGTGAAAGTAATAAAAATACATTTAGGTTAAATGTTCATAGGTCTTATCAGTAAAAGAGACGCTGCAAGTGCAGTATTTCCACAAAAAGAGTGCATCATCAGTACAGTCAAATGAAAAGAAAATCCACATAATAATGAACATAATTAACTGAATGATGCTTTAAGAATTGTAATCCAGATTCCAATGACTGACTTCTATTCAAAGTGTAGTACTGTATTTAAAATACATTACATGCATAGTCTATCAAAAAACTGTTATTTGCAGACAATGATTTATTTATTTTTTTTCTGTATTTTAACAGATGCAATATGTTCCTTTCAATGAAAAAAGCAACATAATAGACCAACTGCTGAATAGATTCAAATCATCGCAAAGCTGCAAAGAAACACAAAGGGACTTGGGAAATGGAAATTTATAGCCTGCTGACTGGCATAACTGAAAACACAGCGTATTTCCATGGTAATATATTTGCTTCGTTATCTGCATGCTGCGTTATTTGAATTTTGGTCTGATGAGCCTGTTGGTTTTATTTTATTGATTTGAATTCATACATATTCATTAAGCACGGATATTTACTCTAATATGCAAATCAAGACAACCCTCGAGAAGATCAACATTCCTGGTTTTCAAATATGAGTAAACCCATGACAATTATCACAATAACCGGCATCGCATTCATATTCATTAGCTGGTCTCATCATGTGGAACAATATTGAGACAGTTTTCAGGCTTGCTTTAGGTGATTTTGTTTTCTAAACATAATGCTCCTCAGCAATAATTCAAGGATCTTATTAAGAAAAATGAAGTGAGTAATGAAAATTTTGACTCACACTGAAAAACTTTTGATGTATATTGCTGCAGTGAGAACTGCGCATAAGTAATTTTAGACAGCTGTGTGTGTACAGTATATTTTGCTCTCTGGTGGTTTGTAAGTCTGTTTCACTTCGGCATGGTTGGTCTGGTTGTCCAGAAAAGAGCATGGAGTGCCTTTATTTAAAAAGAATTAATAAATAAATTTAAAAAATTAGCGACGGCGCGGTGGTGTAGTGGTTAGCACTGTCGCCTTGCACCTCCAGGGTCTGGGTTCGATTCCCCGGCCAGGCTCGATTCCCGTCTCTGTGTGCATGGAGTTTGCATGTTCTCCCCGTGCTTGGTGGGTTTCCTCCGGGGACTCCGGTTTCCTCCCACAGTCCAAAGATATGCAGGTTAGGCTAATTGGCGTTCCAAAATTGCCCGTGGTGTATGTGTGTGTGCCCTGCGATGGATTGGCACCCTGTCCAGGGTGTACCCCGCCTAGTGCCCGAAGTCTCCTGGGATAGGCTCCAGGTCCCCCGCGACCCTGAACACAGGATTAAGCGGTATAGAAGATGAATGAATGAATACAAAAAATTATGAGTCGGTATAATGTTGACTGACGTGAAGCAAAGAGATAATGCTTGGATGATAATTTTCCAAAAATTATATATCTTATAATAGTAGTTTTAAATTTCATTAGATTTACATAGGTTAACATACAGTATTAATGAACACCACATCATAGTTTTTAACAATCTATAGTCCATTAAATACATTATATTTATCAAGGTATATTTAATAAGATAAATAAATGTGTGATCAACAATGACTGTTACAGATCTTTGATTCTAGAAACACCTTCCATAAACTTTGAATAAACTTGTCATTATATGTAGACCGTCCACTATATAAGCTCCTGCGCATGAGTGAAGCGTCTGTGATTTGGATTACTGCTGTTAAATAATTAATCCAACAGTGTTGTGTTCTAAAACATTGCTCTAAAGTATATTTAGTAGCCATGTTGAATCAAAAGTATGAACATTACATCACCCCTTTATTGCTAAACAGAATGTGTTGCAAACTTCCATGAGACGATACGTGTTCAAATTTTCACTGCACTGCCTATTTCATTGGGTTTTGTGTACACAGCCTCGGAAGTAACTATTTGCAGTTTAAATATGTATCTAGATATGAATGTGTATATTTGTATCCATCTGCATAACTAATCATGTGTGAACTTGATTTTGCTTTTTAATAAATAGATTCTACAACAATGAGAGAAAACAGCAGTAAGTCATGTTCACAATCAGATTACTGTTCACACTGCAGTTTATGTACAGTACATACTATTTAATCCCAAAAATAAAGGCATAAATAAATAAAGGCAGTTGGAAAGGATAAATATATCTAAATATCATTATTGAAAGGCAAAGACAATCCCATTATGTAGCATTACCCAACTGTATGCATAAGACATTTAACAATTAACACACACACACACACACACACACACACACACACACACCAGCCATAACATTAATATCAAATACTAACACACTATCTGGCCAAAACAAATGGTCAATATTTTATAAATGTCAAATTAATTGCAAAGAAAACAACTAAGGAGATTAAAAATGACTGGAACTGGGTTAAGAACCCTAAAACACATTAATAAAACTTGGAATGAACCATCAACTTTGTTGAAATATTTTCAGAAAATAAAAATTATGAATGGAGATTACTTAAACACTTAGTGAAGCTGCATAGTAAAAAAAAAACAACAACAACAACAACAGTAAAAAGCACATCTATGGTATGTTTAATAGTGAAAGTAAGAGCATTTACACACACACACACACACACACACACACACACACACCTACACACACACACGGTAAGAACACACAGGATTGGGGCTAAACAGCTGTGTGGCCATAATCTAACCACTTGGACTTCGGAGCAGAGTGGTTTGTGGTTTAATGAGTCCAGATTGACCCTATTCCAGAGTAATAGGTGCATCAGGGTAAGAAATTAAGCAAAGTACAAAGTGTCATGCATACGGGCACTGGTGGCTCAGTGGTAGGTGTTTCGCCTGCCATGCAGAAGGCCCGGGTTCGATTCCCAGCCAGTGCCCACACCCCAGCCACTGGATGCAGTGCCGGTCCCTAGCCCGGATAAAATGGGAGGGTTGCGTCAGGAAGGGCATCCGGCGTAAAAACTGTGCCAAGTTGTAGTGTGGACTGGATAGTCCGCTGTGACGACCCCTTGTCGGGAGCAGCCGAAAGACCAACAACAACAACAACAAAGTGTAATGCATAGCGGCCATTATACAAACCTAGGTAGTGTTTTGATTAGCGTGTGTGACTTTTTTTGGCCAAGCAGTGTATACCAGTATATATATGTTTATGTATGAACAGGTTGATAGCAGAATGAGAACTCATAATAGTCAGTAATAGTACTTACTTTAAATGGTACTATGCACCAGAAGACTAGTAAACCTACAGCTACAGATTATGGCCATTTCCAACACAATATGATTAATAGTATACATGGACACAAATCTATCTAATTTAGTCATTATTATGCATGTTGCTTATCAATTTACACTCCCAATGTGTAATCAAGCATCAAATATGCCTTTATCATCATGTTTCTTCCAAATACCATTATTGATGTCATTAACTGGGGCAACTATGTGAAAATGTGCTAAATGGTTCATGGAAGAGAAATACTTGTAGAAGTAAAATGGATTCTAGAATAGAACATTTTTAAAGGGTAAAATCTCACATTTGTTATGGCATTTTTTAGAGCTTTAATAATAGGCTAGGCCAGTGGTTCCCAAAGTGTGGGGCGCGCCCCACTAGTGGGGAATACAGACATGACAGGTGGGGCGCAATGAACGGGAGGAAATTAGTGGAAAATAATAGGAAAGTACCTATTCTAGTTCATGCTGTTCTTTATTGATAATGAAGAGTGTACGCTCAAAACTAAACAATCACACACAAATAAATGGATCATTAATACAAGTACATTTAAAATAACATCAGTTGTGGGCCGGGAGAAAAAGTGGAACCATAGTGCAACAATAACGGTTTAACGTCGGACAAACTTGAGCTGCTGCTCGAATCACAAACCTGCGCGAGCCACTGGGCAGCGCTGCGCGACTCTGACAGAAATAGACCGCGCCGACCATCAAAATACATTTTCTGGGATGCGCACGTACAAACCAGGCATGGCAAGGCGGAAACAATAATAAACAGTCCTGACATTTTAAATAGTTTGTAAATAAAAACATAGTGGGTCGCATTCGAGCGGCGCTGCACGATCCACCGGGCTGCGCAAATAAACCAGATCATCACTGCGCTATCCAGATAGTCGCACTGCGCTGTATTTGCGCAGATATTTGGTTCAATCAGGTGCCGCGGTTTCGTCCCACTTTTGATGTGTTTGGCTTCACATACACTTCGACAATGGAAGAAGACGCTGCAGCAGCAGTGAGTTTGCTTACATGTGACGAAACCAACAACGAGGAGATTGTAAAGAAAAAAGGTGCATCGTCTGTGGTGTGGAATTGGTTTGGGTATAAGAAAAGTGATACGAATGAGATGAACGTGATCCACTTTAAACATGTGGATTGCACAACCCTGGACATTACCATTCTTTTCCTACTCGTACAGCTGCTCTTATTGTTCACATATTCTTCATATATTTTCTATATTGTGTATTGTTGTACAGTTATTTTATTTTAACTTTAATTTTTATATTTTATTTTATTCTTTCCTAGTTAAATTTACCCCCTATTTTATTTTTCATATTTATTTCCTATTCATAGTCTTATTTTAAGGTCACGAGCAGTTGTCTAAGCATTTCACTGCATATCGTACTGTGTATGACTGTGTATGTGATAATAAAATTAAAATTTTTAAATAGAATTTTTGAATTTGATTTGGAAGGTACGAAAGTGCACTGTTTTAACAAGTGGTGGAAACACGTCAAACCTTTTCCATCATCTGAAATCCAAGCATCCAAACGAATATGGCCAAAGTAAAAAAAGAATGCGGCAAACCTCAGCAATTCACAGTTTATATAAAATTACATTATGTAAAACTGTTTCTTTGTGTTTTTATTTTTATTTATGCATTTTCAGATCCAAATTGCTGTATTTTGATATATATATTGTTACCGAGGTAGAAAATAGCTTCTACCGTGATAGAAGATTTTGGTTATATCGCCCACCCCTAATGAAGCCTAACTTGCTTCATGGTGGTGATGGTGGGGGCAGAGGAGAGACCTGTGTGTGTTTTGTGTCTTATACCGTTGGCAGCAGACCGCATGAGACCCAACAAATTAGGAAGACACTTAGAGACAACACACGTTAATAAGCCACTCGACTTCTTTCAAAGAAAGCTGGCAGAATACAGACAGCAGGATAATCGCATGGTAAAATGGCTTAATTCAAAGTTGCATACAGAATTGGCCAGTGCAAAAAAACTACAAACGATTGCTGAGCAGCTAATAAACATGGGGTCAATTATGCAATGATAAGTGACAACGTAAGCCTTTTATAACAATTGCACGTGTATTTTATCTGTTTTGAACTTGGTGTTGTTTGATCTTATTGGTTTAGAAATTGATATTTCAATAAACAGTAAACTTGGCCAATTTCGTTATTATTTTGTTGACAAGTGGGGCTTGAAAATTTGCTCACCCCCTTAAGTGGGGAATGACAGAAAAAGTTTGAGAACCACTGGGCTAGGCTAAGTTCAGGTAATGCGAGACACTTTTTGGTTAATGCTACTAGTCGTATGGCTAACCGGTAATAGGAATATATTCACCCGAAATTAGGCCTATGGCTCTTCCTCGAGTTATTCTTGTACTAAATAGAATTTAACTTTAAAACATACTCGCCTTCTGGGTGACAAACTTTATTTGTAGAGACTAAGACCTGTATGCTACTTAGATGCGCCTCAATTTTTATTCAAGACACAATTGAAAAATCCAAAGTATTTCTGTAAACTGCAGGAAAAAAAACAATTGTTAATTGTAGCCCATGGCAATCATACTGGCACCCAGTTATTGAAAAATATGATGCATAATATTTAATTTAGGTTTATAACGGTTACTACATTCTATTATATATATTTTTATTAGCTTAATAAAGTTTCCACTTCACCAAATCAATTCAAATATGGGATAGAACTTTAAAATGTCTTGCTTCATTAAAACAAATTATTTCCACCAAAAATTGGTTTTGTGTCAATCAGCAGATTAAAAAGTATATTATGATTTCTTGCTACGAGTTTTAAAATCATTTAAAAATTCCTAGAATGTCTTAATCAAAAAGCTATTTGTCACGTCAATAAACTAACCAGGTTTGTTTCCGAAAAGGGTTTCATTTAAAGATAAACCAGCACCACTCTCACACCTGTCTCAACAATTTACTTTGGTGACACAGAGTGGGGTGGCAGCGGTCCACAAAGGTTTCTAGTGATTGCTTGTTGATTTTTTACTTGGCAAATGCTTTGAAAGCTTAAGTCCAAAAAAGGTGTGATTTCTTTTTGGTTTGTTGAAGTTGTTTGTTTACCTTGTGGGAACAAATTATTATCCTGTGGGAACAATTTATCTTTGGTGCACAAGTTATTGTCTTGTGGGAACAAGCCATTATCTTGTGTGTTCAAGTTAGCGTTTTTTGCAGACACAATTCACCTTCTAACCACAAAGTAAATGAACTAAAGCAAAAGTAAATGTTCAGATAAAGCAATAAAGGCTTTAATGTTACTCTGGAAGGCCAAATATACTTTGGAAATCTTTTTTTTTTTTTTTAAAGCAATGATGTAAATGTAACTTCCTACCATATCTTTCATGCAAAAACCTAGCATGTCTTTAGAGTAATGCAAACAAAACAAAAAAAGAAAGAAAAACTTTACACACTAGATAGCTTTTTATAGCTAAAAAAATAAATATCTTGTTGCCATAAGATTTATTAATTTTCTTTAAATACATCTTTTGGGAGTTTAGGGGCACCGTTCCTAAATGTCGCACATCACACAACGTCCTATTTTGCCTCAAGTCACCCTATACAGTGTTGGCTTGTAACTGGCTCATTGCAACCATTGTTGCAAATCTTTACAATTTTGATAACATATGTACTGAACTTCCTATTCAAATACAAAACTAAAACATTGCACGTACATTCATGTTCTCACAGAGAATTTCAGTTTTAAAAAATTAAGGGCAAGTAGAGATGTTCGTACAAACATACATTTTACTGTAACTATAGTTTGGTTGTACCATTAAACAAATGTTTGAATTATTAACCTATTGAAATATTTCCAAGGCTAATAACTTGAAATTTAACATTTAAATGAGTGGGAGTCACCTCTCTCAACAGATCAGTGAAAATGCATCCTAGCAGAACTAATGCACAGTAACGACATTACATGAGGTATTACTGAAATCACAACAAGCTGCTTCAGATTTCTATTTGAAACTGAGTTTTAACCTGCATTGTTTGTGTGAATTATATACTATGCAAGGGTTGAAGGATGCAACAATGTGTGAAAGAGAATCTCCCTCATGAGCGCCCTCTGTCCTGCGATGGATTTGCACCCTGTCCAGGGTGTACCCTGCCTCGTGCCCTAAGCCTCCTGGGATAGGCTCTAGGTCCCCGTGACCCTGAATACAGGATAAAGTGGTATAGACATATAGATGATGAGTGAGAGTCAGTGGTTATGTTAGTGTGATCTAGTGCATGCACTGTTTCAATTAAAGCTTATTAGAGTTATTAGGTACAACTAGTTGATTCTAGATAGATGAGAATGTACTGTACTGTTATTCTCCCCCTTGAAACACAGATGCAATATCCAGGACATGGCTGTAAAATACTATTTGTTGCACTGAATAAAGTAAATGACTGTTAGGGGCACAACAAAAAAACTAATCAGGTTACTTACATCAAAAAAGGATGGGTTTCATGGACAAACTGGGTGAAGGTGCCATGGCAGATAATTTGCTGCATGCCTTGTTATATTCTCTGATCAAATGCATAACCTAAGGATGGCTTTATCTTTCAACTTAGGCATAGACATCATCAATGCACTTGTCATTAGCTAATTTAAGGAACTCAACCATTTAGACCCTGACAATAGTTTATCACTATAGCTAGTGAGATATGAAGAACACCTGCTCATTCATCCAATTATCTAATCAGGCATTTGCACATATTAAATAAAAAAAGCAGTTGAAAATGTGATCTTTATGTCTGAAAGGGGTGATTTTTGTTCTCAGATGGGCTGGTTTGAGATTAGTAGTTTCAGAAACCAATTCTTTTCTGGGCCTTTACAAACCCTGTAGGTTTTACTCAACTGTTAAAGAAAATCAATCAGGTAAGTGGAAGATCTGCAGGTGGAAACACATTGTTGTATTAGTTTGAAGGAGAACTTTGGATTGATGGCCTACAATAACAGACCACATCAGATTCCACAATGATGGGCACAGACTCAAGCCTAGACTGAACAGGTAAAGATTGGAAAAATTCCAAAGTATAATGCCAAAATATCATCAATGAATATATACCTTGTTAACATGCTTCAAAAATAGTTGAGCATTATTTTATACCTGTATTTTAAAATTAATTTAAATACAATCTGCAGTGAGGAGACTGACAGTAACTTTTATTTTGTCAAGTGACACATCATATTAATTTATATGTATATACAGTACATGACACCTAATTTACATTATAAGAAAGCAATTCAAAACAAGCAATAACAATTTTAAAAAATGGTCTTTTTTGCTCAATTGAAAATTAAATGCGTTCTAGAGACACTAAACACTTGAATAATATTTGCATATTACACATGAGAAAATGCACTACCGTAGCGCACACCTATCCAGATAACTCGCACACAAATGGCTTTATTATGCAAAAAAAAAAAAAGAAGAAAGAAATATGAAGTTGGCTGGCTGGTTATGATGGCGTTGTGCACTTTGGCACATCATTCTTCAGTTGAAAAACAAAAAAAGCTGATTTTCCTAAAATGGTTTAGTTAAACAACTAACATTTACATTCCTTGATTAAGGGACAATACACAGATTTTATTCCATGTTGTAACCCATGACATGAACTGATCTAGATCTACAGTCCCTTACAGTTTATACACAAAATGCTGAAACAACTACATACACATTTTTGTTTAGTAAAGCGACTGCAGTGCAAGCTACTGTGACATGGGATTGGAAAAACAAATGACAGAAATCCATTTTCTTTCACACTGTACAACATTCATTCTTTAGCAGCTGAGCTAAAAGCGAAGGCTTATTCACAAGCCAACTGATCAGTAAATAAAAAAAAAAAAGAGCATCTGTGGGTGAAGTAGAGTTTACACAACCTGTTAGCATTCAGAGAAATGTGCTACTGCATATGGGTGCATTCTGCTACTATTCCTATATTAGATTATATACACTAACATTCAGTGAGTAATGGTCAGGTGTGATGTTTGTTAATGGCTTTTACTGGTTTTATAACCAAACAGCGAGGCAAGTCATAGTGAATTATATTACAAGGTGCATGAGAAAAGAAAAATGTTAATTTATAACCTGTACACACAAATTTGTCAAGTTGTTCTTTCAAGTGTATGTGAAGTTTCAGATTTTTTTCTTTTGTTCTAAAATACACACAAATCACAAAGAAACCATTTGAGAAATGAGACTGGCAATATTGTACAAGACCAACGGAAAGCAGAGGGCGCCCTCTACCTGTACATCACTATGTCTACACCTATGCTGCAGGAATATAGCATTTTTTCTACTCCAGATCAGACCTCTCTAACCCAGTGAACTTGTACACAATCAGAAACATGACATTCACTTTCTTAAAAAAGAAAAAAAAAATAAGGAAAAAAGAAAAATACCACATAGTGGTGAGACCTCACATGTCTAAAAACAGAATTCCCATCCAGCAGGGAAATTAAACAATATTCTATTAACACAACTTAAAATCCTTTTAAAAATCCTACCAAAACCAAAAATAAATTCCGACACTAATGCCCATTTAAGCTAGTGAAATATCTAAGGGCTCTGTGCTGAGCCGGTTCCTTGTGGAAGACTATGATACAGTAACGCTATTTAGAGTATATAAATAATCTGTTTAAATAATTTCAGTCAGAAAAAAAAAAATCATCAATGTGTAAATAATTAACTCATAATGCACTGATAAGGTCACATCCACATGTGGTCAGTTGTTATATACTGTACAGCAGAAATTTATAGTCTAGAGCTTACAGTATGTGATTATGCTAAATCTAGAACACTAAAGGTGCTTTCACACTTTTTTGAAGGGGTTGACATGGATTGAATTGAATGAGGTTATTTACTGTTTCATGAAAAAAAAAAAAAAGTTATCAAATTATGTTGTAAATCTAAATCTCCATATAATGGTTCATTAACTAGTCACATTTTTACCACATTTGTTGCTCTTAATTTGGAATCTGATCTATTAAGTGGTTCCTTGGCACCGAGTTATAAATGCTCCTTTTGGTGACCAAAAACGATGGCAGTGACCAATTTTTAAAAACAGAATGCTTTATAGTTAACTTTAACTAGGATTGAGTTTAAAAAAAATATATAATTTAAATAGTGGCAGTGTAAAAAAGGTAGTGTGAAAGCATCCCAACTACACACGCAGTGTGTTCTGTTAACGGAAAATATGCACACAACTTTAAAAGATCAATCCAAGGTATTTAAACATACGTGTTCAATATTTAAAAACCTGTGGCAACAGCAGTGTTACAGTACATACAGCACATTAAATTACCTGTAGTCATGTTCCTCGGTGCAAGTATTAGATTCGGCATGTAGTTATGCCTTTTTAAGTACTTTGTCTACAATGTGATAATTTTGGTCCGATTTATAATGAGAGACATTGCATATGCTCGATCACACGTTCAGACTGAAAAAAAAAAAAAACATTGCTTGTCAATCAGTGATGCGATGCAATACTATCTATCTGGACCAAAGTGTCAAATAGTGTTAACGTTATGTAGTGTTGATGAAAAAAAATGATCTCAGTACTATATTTCATTTGTTTCGAAATCATGTCCTTATCGGACATTCATACGATTCATGACACAGAAATGAAGGGAAGCCTGAGCTCATCAGAGGAGGCCAGGAGAAATGAAACGCGTGTTCCATGCTTGATTGAGATGCACAGCTGAAAGGTGGGGGACAAACTGGAGTGAACAGTGAGGCGGAGAATGACAGCCACTGTGGTGAGGATTCATTTTCTCATGGTGTCTGGGCTCCAGCTCTCTTCAATGTTCCCAGCAGGCTTTGCACTCCCTTCTTGACACTGGAGCCCACCCTGCGAGCAACTGAGTCAGCAGGAGGGCCAGGCAGACACGAGATACTGCTGGGGGGCCTGGCATCCAGACACTTCTGATACCTTAGCTGGAACCACACACACACACGGATATAAAATGACACTAAGGTTTTGTACATAAAAATATAGTGCAGCCTCAAAACATTCACGTTGATTAACAGAGCAAAATTTTGCACTTCACTTGGACATTTGTGAAGCAAAATAAAATAGGCATGATTTACTGAGCAGACCTTAGAGTGAACTTCTTGTGAAGGTTTTGGATTTTTAACCAAAGGTGTCTAGAGGCATCTCCAATACACATAGTTAACAGAGTTGCCTAATATCAGTAGGTCATACATACATACATACATATACATTTCATGTTCATCAGGAAAGAACGGGGGGGGGGGGGGGGGGGGGGGGAGTGGCCTTACACTGATGTGAAATGAGAAAGGTGTGTTTCCAGGTGGTGAATAAATACGGACACTGTCAATCATTCCAGCTTGATTTTCTCAATAAACAATGACAGTTCTTTTTGTATATTTTCTGCACACACCAGCATACTCTAATGCTGAAATGCAGATTTCTTACATAAAAAGGACACCATTTGCTTCACATTAAGCAGGTGATATTCAAATAGCCGGTAGTCAGTCATTACTGGGTTGTTAACAACAGTTGACATTAGGGCTGGGCCGATAAACGATATATCGAATCGCGATTTATTTGATTTTAAAAATGATGAAAAGCTCTAGACATTTTTTGCTCGATATGGATTAATCTTAAAGCCAATCACACAGAAGAACAATACGACGACAACCAATCAGCGTGCAGCTTGCGCGTGCCGTGCAGGTCAAAGTTAATTTGTCGTGATGTTGAAATTGGCGACAAAAAAAAGGTAGCACGAACTCCGTTATATGAACGCATCACCCAAACGACCACATTGAGAGCATGAAAATGAGGCCTGTTGGTACAGCCCCACTGCTAGCCCTGCTAGTTGACGGAGTAGCACCGGCCTGCATTTTCATGTCGTTTCATGTCGTCATCGGCCCGATCGTGTTGTCTTTCGTGGCCATTACACCTTATGAAAGGTGTTCCAAAAGGAGCAAGGATATAACCAGGGCCGTTTCTAACTTTCTAGCGAAAGATATGATGCCTCTAAGCACTCGAGGCTGAAGTTAGCTCTTTATTCGCAGCTTCAGAGTCGTTTGGCTCCTTATTGCGCAGCGTGTCATTCCGCGGCTGAAGTTTAGCTCCTTATTCGTCTCGTTACTAACGGGAGTGTTCACGTTGGCGAAAGCTTACGTGAACAGTTTATCAATAAAACGTTATTTTGGTGGCTTAAACCATTCTGGCCAAGCAAATATGAACTATACAACACCTAGCAGGTACCCAACGATAAAGTGAAATTGCTGATAGCTGCATAATTCATTCCATTTTTGTTGTCATTGCATGATTAAGCCATTATGTCAGTTTATTGGGGCCGTGTGAAATAGCCTTCATTTAACTCTGAATTGTGGGATAAAAAGACAGCCCTAGTGTGTGGTCTAAATGTTGTTTCTCATTATTGTTAAAAAAAATCTCAAAACATTAATATATCATCACAAGATACTTTTTATCATCACAAACAAGTTTTTTTTTTTTTCCTTTTATAAAAATCTCTGCCTTGTAAAGATTGAGCATGTGCCTATAGTATCTTAAGGCTGAATCCCATTTCTACCCCTTACCCCTACACATAGCCCTACCCCTCCGTTTGGCGCGTTCACGTGAAGGGGTGTCTCATTTCTCTTTTGGTTGGAGGGGGAGGGGGAAGGGGAAGGGCCAGATAGCCCTCCAAACGAAGATTTTTCAGGACCTCACTTCAAACGAAGGGCTAAGCGAAAATTTCAACATGGCTGCTCACTCGAGCAAACAGACCCATAAATGTTAAGTAATTTTTGCCATTAATAAAGATTTTTATGACAAGTTTTCATTATATGTATATTACCTTTAGTCTTGTGTTTATGGTGATGTTCTGTAAAGAAACATTTGCAAAAAAATCGCTAAAGTTTGCTAGCGGATAGCACAGAATACACGATATTACAAATATATATTTTTATGTCACATACACTTTACTGCATGCTACAAACAAATATGAAAGTTCAGTAACACGGCAGTTCGCCGAGCATTTGATAACGCATTGTGTGTTTAGCTTACGGCCATATGTGTACATGTAAATGAACGGTGCTTACACTATTCTTACTTATTGCAACGTGACCACAGTTTTGTAATTTATATTCTGTATATGGACGGCTGACGAAACCCGAAGACTCATCCGTGTTCGTGGTGAAAATGAGCAACTTTTTTAAAAATCGAAATACGGTGCAAAAAACCTTTGGGAGTGAGTAATCTCTCTCTTATTGGAATGTGTGATAAACATCGCCGCATGTCCTCTGACGTAACATTAGGAACTAGCGACTACGTATGATGACGTATAACAGTGTTGTAGTGGTGTCCCATTTCTTAGGGGAAATATTTAAACCCTTCCCCTTAACACTTCGTTTCAAGGGACAAGGGGAAGGGGCGAGGGGTAGGGGAAGGGGTAGAAAATAGAGTTGGGATTCAGCCTAATTTTTAAGGCCAAATCTGTCATCTGTTTTTGTTAATAAACTATACTTTAAAATGTAATTTAATGAACCCTTTAATTTTTGTGGCTTCAGTCATTGTTGGGATTCTCTTTTACAGCTGGCAGTATTAACAGCTTATATCGAAATATATATCGTTATCGTTCAATATGGGCCAAAAATTATCGAGATTACTTTTTTGCCATATCGCCCAGCCCTAGTTGACATGTAGTCATAATCCATTTACCTGGTAACTTCTGTAATTATTTTGTTTTGTAATAAAGTTTTTAACAACCTGTATAATAGGCATCGTCATAATTTAAAAGCAAGATCTATGTTGTTCCAGAATATAATAGTTGCTGATCTTCCTTTATATCACCCGAGGTTTCTTTTTACTCACCATGCACGCAGCCTGCACGGCCTCGCTCAGACTGGCAGCGTTGGGGTCACACCAGAACATGTGACAGATGAAATCTCCAGGACCTTCAGCCATGATGAAAGCGAAGGTGTGTACATCTTTCCCCACGCCCATGAATGACAGGAAGCGCACGCGGCACTCCGACAGAACCTCCTCAGTCTACATGCACACACAAGACGTGTGCGTGAATCACAATGTGCTCTTTCAAACCATGGCAATATAAATTAAATGCCCTCCCCAAAAACACACAACAGACTTGATTAAGAAAATAACTAAGATTGTGTGTAATTATACTCACGTCTGAAACAAGAATAGTGAGAGTAGCAGAGGCCACGTTCACAGTCACGGGACTCCAATCAGATTTTTCTCCAGAGGAAAGTGCAGTCTCCAAGGCAGAATTAACAATGTCCATGCCTAAGTGGAGATTATTATTATTATTTACAATTATGATATAATGCATATTACATATAAGGTGACATACACAAATTGAAAACACATCGACTCATTTGCATAATTTCCTTTATTAATCTCAAAGTGTTGATGCTGACAAATGCAAGCAGAACTATCTTCAACACAGACGTTAATGCAGTTTTTATTAATGATGTTTTATGACGGACAACTGTGTGCACATGGAATTCTGGAAGCACAATACATGAACTTCTACTGTAAGGTAAAATTCCACCTAAGCAGACAAGTAAATCTACATTATAACATACGTAATAATTAAATCTGTGCATTTTATATATATATATATATATACATACACAGTGGTGTGAAAAACTATTTGCCCCCCTCCTGATTTCTTATTCTTTTGCATGTTTGTCACACAAAATGTTTCTGATCATCAAACACATTTAACTATTAGTCAAAGATAACACAAGTAAACACAAAATGCAGTTTTTAAATGAGGGGTTTTATTATTTAGGGAGAAAAAAAATCCAAACCTACATGGCCCTGTGTGAAAAGGTAATTGCCCCCTGAACCTAATAACTGGTTGGGCCACCCTTAGCAGCAATAACTGCAATCAAGCGTTTGCGATAACTTGCAACGAGTCTTTTACAGCGCTCTGGAGGAATTTTGGCCCACTCATCTTTGCAGAATTGTTGTAATTCAGCTTTATTTGAGGGTTTTCTAGCATGAACCGCCTTTTTAAGGTCATGCCACAACATCTCAATAGGATTCAGGTCAGGACTTTGACTAGGCCACTCCAAAGTCTTCATTTTGTTTTTCTTCAGCCATTCAGAGGTGGATTTGCTGGTGTGTTTTGGGTCATTGTCCTGCTGCAGCACCCAAGATCACTTCAGCTTGAGTTGACGAACAGATGGCCGGACATTCTCCTTCAGGATTTTTTGGTAGACAGTAGAATTCATGGTTCCATCTATCACAGCAAGCCTTCCAGGTCCTGAAGCAGCAAAACAACCCCAGACCATCACACTACCACCACCATATTTTACTGTTGGTATGATGTTCTTTTTCTGAAATGCTGTGTTACTTTTACGCCAGATGTAACGGGACACACACCTTCCAAAAAGTTAAACTTTTGTCTCGTCGGTCCACAAGGTATTTTCCCAAAAGTCTTGGCAATCATTGAGATGTTTTTTAGCAAAATTGAGACGAGCCTTAATGTTCTTTTTGCTTAAAAGTGGTTTGCACCTTGGAAATCTGCCATGCAGGCCGTTTTTGCCCAGTCTCTTTCTTATGGTGGAGTCGTGAACACTGACCTTAATTGAGGCAAGTGAGGCCTGCAGTTCTTTAGATGTTGTCCTGGGGTCTTTTGTGGCCTCTCGGATGAGTCGTCTCTGCGCTCTTGGGGTACTTTTGGTCGGCCGGCCACTCCTGGGAAGGTTCACCACTGTTCCATGTTTTTGCCATTTGTGGATAATGGCTCTCACTGTGGTTCGCTGGAGTCCCAAAGCTTTAGAAATGGCTTTATAATCTTTACCAGACTGATGGATCTCAATTACTTTTGTTCTCATTTGTTCCTGAATTTCTTTGGATCTTGGCATGATGTTTAGCTTTTGAGGTGCTTTTGGTCTACTTCTCTGTGTCAGGTAGCTCCTATTTAAGTGATTTCTTGATTGAAACAGGTGTGGCAGTAATCAGGCCTGGGGGTGACTACAGAAATTGAACTCAGGTGTGATAAACCACAGTTAAGTTATTTTTTAACAAGGGGGGCAATCACTTTTTCACACAGGGCCATGTAGATTTGGAGTTTTTTTTCTCCCTTAATAACGTAAACTTTCATTTAAAAACTGCATTTTGTGTTCAATTATGTTATCTTTGACTAATAGTTAATGGTTTTTGATGAGCAGAAACATTTAAGTGTGACAAACATGCAAAAGAATAAGAAATCAGGAAGGGGGCAAATAGTTTTTCACACCACTGTATATATATATATATATATATATATATATATATATACTGTGTATATATATATATATATATATATATATATATATATATATATATATATATATATATATATTAGCTATCTTCATAACCCCTGAGAGTCACATTACTGCCCTGTTTGAATTTTGTGTCCTTAAGAAGCAAGACAAATCTCTATTAGACAGAGGCCATCTACAATAGGAGTTTGATGCTGTTTTCATAAAAACTTTGAGGCTACTCTGCGGTTGAGTATGGAAATACTTCTCCCTCACAAAGTCATTTTCCTAAATCTGCATTCCTGAGCAGAACAGGAAAACACCGGTGCAACATAGAGTCCTTACAAGAGCAGCTTTCAGACTGACACAGTAACAGCTCTGAAGCTTCTAAATGAGAAAATTGTTCCTTACCTACTGGCTTTGCCACCACTACATTGCCAAGATAGCGCACTTGGAAACGCTGGACCAGCTCATTCTTTGGTGCTGGGAACTCTGGGAAGTTAGAAATGTAGAGTTGAAATGTAGAAATAATTGAGTCCTTGAAATTATACAGACAGTGATGTTACAGAAGGGTAAGGCACAAAGACATGCAGGTACAGCTCAAGAGTTTCAGTAAATGTTAATTTTAAACATCACAATGAGAAAGAAAGGCTGGTCTGAACTCTAGTATCTAGTGTTGACTACAGTAACTCAAAGTAACTCTTTGTAATTGTGCTGAGCAAAAATTAATCTGAATAAACAACGCATTATTCTTATTCAACACAAACCTTGAAGATGTGTAACAACAGTAGACCATATGAAGTTTCACTTCTGAGGCTATAATGGGTACAGACACACCAAAACTGGGTAGTTGAAGATTGGAATAACATCACCTGGTCTCTTTTGTCATCTTCAGTTGTCCAGTTACAGGCCTTTTGGCACTTCTAACCAATGATTGATCAAAGATCATGTCCACCCCGCGCCAATCATGATATTTGATGTTAACGTTTACTGAAACTGCCTTAATATTCTTTATAATTTTGCAGTGATGCTACAAACCCTGAACTGGGATGTCCAGTAGCCTGGAAGAATCAGTGTTGAGTCTGTTTAGACTTGATTTTGAGGACTTCCTCTGTGCCATAATCTGAAACATATGCAAAGAGTAGATACAACCTTTAATAATTATACAACAAAGTTCCCTGTTCCCAGAATTATTTGCTTAATATATAATATTTATTTTTACATATAGATTCATTTATCTAAAAATAAATAAATAAATAAAAACACAAGAAAGAAAAATGCTGTCCTACTTGACAGCATTAAACTATCCTACGTGACTATTTTATATATATATATATATATATATATATATATATATATATATATATATATATATATATATATGTGTGTGTGTGTGTTCAACACAGATCACTGGATCTTTTTTTCCATGAAATCTACAACAACACACAGTACTAGTGTAATTCCATAGCAGAGAAATGCCAACCTTAGAACAGATGTCATGCATGCTGGTGGCAATGTTCTTGGCAGGAGTGTCGCACCGGAACACGTGACACTTCAGAACATGGGTTAGCTTGTCTCGAGCCACGTAGGCAAAGTCCCTGTGGTGAAACAGTCAAAACTGTCATAACTCACATGCACAAAAATAAACATACATTTCGGTTGAGAGGATTACGGAGATGGATGGATGGAAGATTTAAATGATGGGCGAGTGAAATGACGGGCACTACAATGTCATACTATTACTATTTCTAAGTATAATAAATCAGTGAAATATAATGCACACTATATCAGACTACAGAGAGAAATGTAACACAAATGAAACATTTATTTTGATTAATCAACAGCACTTTACACTGTGAGTGAAAAATCCCACACAACAGTAAGCAGGTCATGAAAATGAGGCTGGTGGTGTGAAAAATCAGCTGCAGCCATGACAACCACAAGTATGGAAAAAAAAGGCACAATAACAGCAATACACTACCTCTCCCTGAGTCCCAGAATGCAGCAGCATAGAGAGAAACCGAAACAAGTTTGAACAGCAAACAAATGAGGGAGGCACAACAAAAGTCCAGCTTAAACTAGCAAGTCAACTTGAACTTAATTCAAATAAATCATGCCATCATTAACCACTAGGATCTATTAAAAATGCATCATTTATGCAGCATCACTGAAAAGAGAAATAGAATCTAAACTGGAGGAAAAAGTACAGTGAAAGAGAATGTAAAGACTGAAATTTCAGAAATCCAACACAAGTGTCACTTAAAATGTGCTACATGTAACACATTACAGGAAATAAATAAATATACACATACACACATTTTAAAAAAGGCCAAAAGTTTTAGGATCAAATGGAGTTATCAGAATAAGTCACAAACTCTTACACCTTTTCAGTGGTTAAATATTTATATAATACACAAGCAGATATACTGTATGTAATAATGATGAATACCACTGATTTATGAGGGAAAAAAATTATAAAACAATCAAACATGGGCACACAAGGCTTCCATACTGTTTCTGATGCATTATGCACTTCATAAACTCACAAAATGTTCATGAAATAAACATTTAACACAGAGAGTGTGACCAAAAACCACTTTAACTTTAATAGTTTTCATTAGAAAATGCCTTGCTGGATAGTTACTGTTCCTTTAACAGAACTGAATTGAGTATTTAACTATATGTAGTTTTAGTTCATAATTATTTACTAAATATGAATAATAGTTGCATTGTATTTAAAATATATTATGGTAAAAGCTAATCCATAAAATAAATGAATAGGTTGTGTACTGAAAAAAAATAAATATAGTAGCACCACTTAACCAAAATATTGTCTATTAAATATTAATGTCTGGCTATTAAATAGCTGTATAATAAACTTTTTAGCTTTGCTTAAATAGTCATGATTAAAATTTTAAGAACCTACAATGATCTATCTATAGGTTAAATATCTATGTTTTGGTCACCCCACTTCACTCTTACTAGTCTTGATTATTGTACTCACCTGCCGTTGTCCCTGCCGACGCCCCACACACGGATGCTGACGATAGGCTGTGAATGGAGAAGCGTCTGTCCCAGAGGATCGATCAGATTTAGCATCTCGTTCTCCAGCACCAGGAGCATGTCCTTACCCTGGAGAATACAGCATCAAGTTTCATTCGTTTACTTAACTCGAGCTTTCCTTGCGACACACACAAACACACATGTGAGTGAACACTTGTACACACGCACGCACACACACACCTCTCCCCAGATGCCGGCTGTGTCGTGCAGGTTGTGTTTGTGGTATGAGAGCTGCCTGATGCAGTTATTGACAGCAATGCTGCTTTTTCCAGGTGCCATCTCTTCCTCCGATATCTCGACCCAGCCCAGAGATCGCACAGCAAAACACTACAAAAGACACACAACAAGGAAGGGATTATAAATTGTGGCAACACTGCATGCACAACAAAATAATCTCAAACTAAAATAAGATTTCCATAATAACTTGCAAGCAATTTAGATCGATGTAAATGGTCTGATTAAGGGATAAAAAGTTTTCAGCTGATGTTCTTACCATTATTATTATTGTTGTTTATTTTTTAAATCTACTCAATCAAGTAGCTTCCTTGAAGTTTTTAATTAACTATTTCAACAAACAAGTAGCAGAGCAGCGGAGATCAGACTAAATCCCATACCTTAGCCTCCCCATCAGTACTGTATGAACTTGGTTTCTCTTCTCCCTCTGACTGAGTACAACTGGGGGGAAAAAACAAATAAAACACATTGGTTTTAATGTTTTAAGAGCAAGAATACATTACCACCATTTATTTATGACACCAGTGCTTGGGAAATAAAAGAAGTAGTAGTAGTACCCGAGATTGATGGAGGCATAGCGCAGAGTAGCTCCTTCAAATTCCTTCAGACTCTGATCAGAGGTTACATCCTCCTCCTGCAACATAAACAGCAGCAAAACATCTCATGCTTCAAAGTTTACTATTAAACAGTGAATAAATATGAAGTAGATAAACAGACAAGGAAACCGCACCAAGATAAAATAAGGATCACTACACCCACCTTCCACAAGTCATCATTGAATCTGTTTTGACGAGGAACACCAGTCCATGTAATCTAAAAGAATAAACATGTTCTTATACTTATATTTCCCTGGACTAGAATATTAACAGGGCTGTCCATTTATACAGAACTGGGTCAAAATTAGGACTAAAACCCTTAGTGGACCCAAGAATATATAAAAAACAAAATACAATATAAACAGTTGCTTGTACCTGTGGTTCCTCAGAGGGCGTAATTGCAGGGGAGGTGCTGGATGGTCTCTCCAGCACAGCACCGTCTTCCATTGGGGAAGGTGGCTCCCACTGCGTGGTGCCTGTTGGAATGTGCCAATAGTAGGTGCCAGAAGTATCCCGCACGCGCATCCAGCCGGCTGGCAGGTCAGTGTCTGTCTCGAATGCACTGCGGTCCCAGTAAGACTCTAACATCATACACAAAATTGGTTGTGAGATAGCAATAAAGAACTAAAGCACAAAAGAACTGTTACAGAGAAGGGTCGCGTTCAAAAAAGATAAAGCCTACTCATGCAGTCTATGTTGGATCTGGATTAAGCTCATTTCTTGGCCAGAAGATGTAAATGAAAGCCTAGAATAAGATAAAAAATATCGAACAAAAATTGTACTAATGAGTCTGCCATTAGCTTGTTATAAACTCTAATATCTACTGATGTAGGGGTGGGCGATATACGGTTAACCGGTAGAAATTTGTCAACCGATAGAGATTTTAGTCTATCGTCTTAAGGTTAAGATCACGTGACGTTGCACGTTACGTAACCACGCAATACACATTCACTTCTATGGGAAGCCAAACACATCTAAAGTGGGACAAAACCGTGGCACCCGATTGAGCCGGTGTGGGCAGACCAAATATCCAGTCCCGGTGGATCGCATAGCGAGGACCAACTTGAGCGCAGCTCGAATCACAAACCTGTGCGACGCTGATAGAAATAGACCGAGCCGACCATCAAAATACATTTTACCCCGCTGGGATGCGCACGTACAAACCAGGCAGGGCAAGGCGGAAACAATATTAAACAGTCTTGACATTTTAAATAAATAGTTTTTAAATAAAAAACAGTGGGTCGCGCAGGTTTGTGATTCGAGCGGCGCTGTGATTCGACCGATGGATCACACTGCGCGATCCACCGGTCTGCATGAATAAACCAGATCATCTCTGCGCTATTCAGATAGTCGCGCTGCGCTGTCCACTGGGCCGCGCAGATATTTGGTTCAATCGGGTATCATGGTTTCATCCCACTTTTGATGTGTTTGGTTTCACATACACTTCGACAATGGAAGAAGACGGTGCAGCAGCAGTGAGTTTGCTTACATGTGACAAAACCAACAATGAGGAGATTGTAAAGAAAAAAGATGCATCATCTGTGGTGTGGAATTGGTTTGGATATAAGTAAAGTGATACGAATGAGATGAACG
Organism: Channallabes apus; assembly: GCA_030522415.1. Lineage (NCBI taxonomy): Eukaryota > Metazoa > Chordata > Actinopteri > Siluriformes > Clariidae > Channallabes > Channallabes apus. The sequence goes on from CM060120.1 coordinate 14,102,999, forward strand.
TGATTTGCAAGGTACACAAGTGCACTGTTTTAACAAGTGGTGGAAACACGTCAAACCTTTTCTATCACCTGAAATCTAAGCATCCAAACGAATATGGCCACGGTAAAAAAATGTGGCAAACCTCAGCAATTCACAGTTTAAATAAAATTACATTATGTAAAACAGTTTCTTTGTGTTTGAATTTTTATTTATGCATTTTCAGATACAAATTCCTATATTATGATATATATCGTTATCGAGGTAGAAAATTGCTTCTACTGTGATAGAATATTTTGGTTATATAGTCCACCCCTATACTGATGTATCAATCAGTTACATCTTTAACACAATATACAACAATTCTTCAAAGACTGGAAAAACATGCATATACAGCAAGTCTCCTACATAAGAATGAGTTCCATTCCGAGATCTTGTTTGTAAGTCCAATTTGTTCATAAGTCCAACAAACATTGCCTATATAATAGAATACTAACACGAATGGCTTTACACAGTATATTACAGTTTCATGTTAAAATAACAATTCTTGTTAAAAGATGTCTACCATAATTCTCTCAATTATTTTCACTTTTGTCTACATCGGTACTGCTTGCCACTTCTTAGCAGTACCAGTTTATTCACCACTGGTTTTACGTTTGCTTCCGAATATCCTTGAGGAGGACGCATGCTACATGCACGTGACAATCTACGCTGTACAGTACCTGTGATCTAACTTCTGCAGTTAAACATGCCCAAACACATGTTCGTATCTTCAAAAGTTTGTAATTTGAATGTTTGTGTTATTTTAAAAACCACCACTGCTTATGAAACCGTGCCAGAATGAAAACAAGCCAGAGAGAAAAAAAAGCCCCAGTTACCTGTATCTCCATCAGGAGTGCTGGTGGCTGTGCTCCCCTGAGACAGAGACATACAGCTGGAGTCCTCATCACTGGGAGCACCGTTCTTGCTGAACAGTAAACATCGATTCTTGCCCCCATCGTCACCACTGTTCCTCGACTCACTGCTGCTTTGTGCCTCAGAAGAATCCGTGTCTTTCTCTCCACCACTGGCGGGTAGGCTTTCTTCCTCATCATCCTCTTCCTCATCTTCCTCTTGCTTTTTGATCTTTGGAACCTCAGACGTATCGATCAATAGTGGTTCATTGGCAGTGTTCCTGATGTCTACATCGGAGCAGAGGACCTTCAGGTTCTTATTGTTCTCCACGTCATGCTCTTGCTCCTCAAGTATGCGATTCTGGTTTGGGTTCACATCTGGACTCTCGTTCTCATTTTCCGTCAGGTTAAGGTTCTGGTCCGGATTTCTATTAAGATCCTGCTGCTGCTCTGCGACTTTGCGCAGCTGGTTCTGACCTTCCTTCATCCATTTGGCGTTGCTTCCAGAGATGGAGTGACCTTGCTCATTTTCTTGATTTCTCACCCGCTCTTCCTCACGGTGAGACATGTATTCATCACGACCACCCATGATGCCTGTGAGGAGCTGTGAGGAGGTGGTGCTGGCGTAGATGTGGCGGCTCTTGGAAGAAGCAGATGAGCCTTTTGTTTTGCCCTTTAGACCAAGCTCTGTGTCTAGTAGAGCACTGTGTGGGCAGCGTAGATCAAGATTCAGTGAAGAGGGCACACATGTGTTGTCATTAACCAGGTCTGATGTGCTCGCCAAAGACATTGCACAGAACTGGATACCTCTGGAAAGGGATGGTGAAAGAGTAATTAATTATTTTGAAAACTACGATGATGAGGAAAAAAAACATCACCATAAATAAATCATGATTTAAATGGATTCCAGGATTCCATCTAAAAATGTATATTCTTATTGAAATGAATAAAATTATGTTTTATCTCTTGAGGAACATGTAAGGAAAATATACGGAGAAGAAAAACTAGGAATGGTCCTTTAACTGAGAGATCAAAAAAAGTGACTAGTGGCTCATATACTTCTGGGTCATTCTACTGCTAGACAAGCAGTTACAGAAACATTTACACTCCTTAAACTTGTTAAAGTGCCCCAATTATGCACAAATTTAAACAAATACTAGAGGTCTACAAAGTGTCTTAATTTTACAACTAAAATATAGCTCAGACCATACTTTTTGTATGCTTCACTTCTTAAAATACGCCACTTCAGTAGGTATTCAGGGAAACTCTTCTTTTGGGGGGGGGGGGGGGGGTTTGGGGGAATAACACCTTTAATCCATTTAAGTTCGGCACAGGATAAAGCACTTCTCACACATTTTTGTTCTACAAGTTCTAACCCGTATTATGACAAACAAACAAAAAATAGATAACTGGGATTTTTCAGTAGCCACCGATTTTTGAACAGCATCACGAATAACTAAAGAAGGTTAACATTGGTGGTTACTAGGGCTGCACAATATTAGGAAAATATGCGATATTGTTGGATACTGCGATAACGATATTTCTTGCGATATAACATTTCCCTAGAGAAATGCATTTTCTATTATTATTATTATTGCCTTTTTTTATTCATTTATTTATATATAATGATGATACTAAAATAAACAGGTAATAGATATTCGTCTGATGAAATAAAATCTAATTCAGGCTAAAAAGAAACTATATGTCAAGGAAGTTGCAAATATTTAGACTTCAAAACACTATGAATGACTTAAAACCCTCAGCAGATATTCTGACTTCTGGTTTCTGAAGTCTGTTACTATAGACCTGCCAACACAATATGAATTACTTTCAAACATTACTTTTTATTTACGTGTAACCATACACTCATCAATAGTGTCTTAAAACAAGAGCATCTTTTAAACAAAATATTCTCTTTGGCTTGCCTGGTTTTTTGTTTTGTTTGTTTTTTTTAAATAAAAATAAATATTATTAAACAAAAATTTAATTTAAAAAATACTATTTGTCACGCACACGCGCTCCGCAACCGGCACTAGGACCCGGAATTAATGCGGGCGCGAACCCGGAAGTATAAGAGGAGTAAACAACCCGTATATATATATATATATATATATATATATATATATATATATATATATAAATATAAAGCGGGTCTAAACATAGTAAGGGCCCAAATGATTGGTCAAATTTGGACACACAAACGCTTGGCACATAAAGTATTTATCGGAACTCTTTGCGATATAGTTATCGTGCATGCCATTATCGCGATAACGATATTTTTTCTATATATCGTGCAGCCCTAGTGGTTACCCACTAACCAGCCCACGAAACATATCCACATCTGTCCAGTTTTAAATTTCATATCACTAAACAGGTGAAATTCAGGATATCATGGTGAAATAACACTCTTTCATCCACACACAATGGAGCTACTGCCACGAACAGCCAAGATAGTATCATTAATCATACAATGGGCCTAATTCAGCAAAACATAATTAACAAACAGTAAAAATAACAACTTTAGGATACATGCCTAAACTTTAATGATTCTGGCTCGGGAATAAACTGACTTGGAAAAGTCCCTTGTTGAGGAAGCACTTAAAATGTTTAACTCTAAAACTCTAAAAGATACGACAAATCAAAAATAAGTTATACATTTATACCATAAGGCACAAGGCAGGCTGTGTCAGAAAATTATGTAGTAAACAAACCAAACCTCAGATATTTAAATGACAACGTACAAAATGCGTTGTAGACTGACAATGAGATTTATTAACAAACACTGGAATAAACTGCACTAAAAACACAACGTTCTTGTGCTCCTGTACTATAACAAATCAGAGTTAAGCACTGACAGATTCACAGAAGAAATTCTTTTAACCAATCATAATGCCATATCTAGGATTCCTAACCTCACAAATGCTTGCTATTGTTAGTCTTTCGGCTGCTCCCATTGAGGGGTCGCCACACAGACTATCCGATCCGCACACGACTTGGCACGGTTTTTACACCGGATGCCCTTTCTGATGCAGCCCTCCCATTTTATCCCGGCTTGGGATCGGCATTGTATCCAGGGGCTGGGGTTTGGGCAATGAGTTGGAACTGAACCCAGTTATTCTATGTATTACTTTCTCCAGCAGTTCCAGGCTCCATACAACCCAGTACAGAATAAGTGGTATAGAAGATAAATGAAAAATGAATGATTTTCTCCTCCCATGTACATTCTGGAGTTCAGTAAAGCGCCTGAAACATAAAAGTCGGTGTCAGTAAGCCAATGTCTGTTGGCTTAGTATCAGATACTTACTTAGAGCTTGAAAACTGGTATCATATCACTGACTAAAATCACTGCATACCTATATAATTGGTGTGTTAGTCCCAAGATGTTTACCATCGATTTTTCAAATGATATGATTTCAATCAGCTACTTATATCATAATTACTGTCAAGAAACTGTGTCCCAATTAAAATTAACTTACTCTTGGTTTATAGTTTGTTAGACACTTCGAGTGTCATCATAAAGGTCTGTACTTTGAAAAAGGTTGCTTCAAAAAAAAAAAGTTTGAGAATTGCATCTATTTATAGGGACACTAATAAACGTAATGCCTCCTTCCATTTACTCAACAAAACATTTTTAGAATTAACATTTCATTTATTATATTAGATTATTACTGTTAGTACTGAGCTTTAAATGACAGCAAACCTGGTTTATAATGAGGCCTTGTCATACATAAGTGATTCATTAAATCTTGTAAATCTTGTACTGATATCTTACTCTTAAATAATATGAAAATAATGAGGTATTTAAACTTGAATTCAGGTGTATCGCCAGTACAGCAGCATTTCCCGGCTTGGGTGTTTATCTGCAGTATCACGAAGCACTGAGCTAGCGTGGGCCGTCCCGTTAGCTGCGCATTAATACTAGCCTAGCTGGGCTAACTTACCCAGATAATATCGGTGTAACAAGCTGCACTAAAAGGTAGAAATGTTGTGTCACACTATTATTAGGTAAAATCAGATAAATAAACGAAATGAAATTATCTACCGGGTTTATTGTCATCGAGCTAATTTCCCACTTAGCCAACGCTAGCTAGCTCATCCTCCATGATCTTGACTGTGTTCATCTCGCCCCAACATAAACACACCCTTCTGGCTAACTCTCGCTAAATACGTTACAGCTTCAGTCAAACGAATCGCAATATCAACAACGCCGGCTTACCTTTTATACGATTTTCTTCATCAATATCCACCATTTACAAAGACTAAGTCCACCAAAAAAAATCCTCACCATTCACAATCACTGCTGCTCCGTATTCTATTGCTAGGAATCGACTCTTTCATCAAGGACTGATTCGTCATTTACGGTGCGTCTACAAAGAGGAATCGATTCGGAATCGAATCTCAACGCCAGGAATCAGGATTTTAGATTCGACCACACTTAGCCACTAGCTAACGTATGCAACGTCACACATCCCACGTAACACACAACGTCATAGCGGCAGGTGGTGTGGGAGGTTAAGGAATGACCTGCTTTTTTTTTTTTTTTACAATTTTTATTTTTTAATTACTGTAGGTTTGCATTATCGTTCTAAAATATGAGGTGTACTACAAAACACTGCACTCGGACCTTTATTTTATTGCTTTTTTATTGTTTTTCTGCATTAGTAATTATTTGTAATTACAACACCACAGGGTGGCGCTGACAACCTGAAAATAAGTACAATAAACTGCATATAAAGTGGAAAGAGCATCTTTAAAATCCCACAGTAAAGACACTCTCATCACAGCTTTTGACAATATAATACACACATTCAGGTCCATAAGTATTTGGACAGCTAGTATGTCCCCTCTGTACAACACCTGAATAGACATTACATTTAGTCAATTCAAGAACCCACCGGAGGTGGAAGGCATATTATTGTCAAAGTCAAATCAAGAGATGCGCAAAGTTAACCTCAAGATGTAAATAGGAAAAAGAAAAACGTGAAAAAAGAAAGAACAGATTATTAATTAATTCATTCATTCATCTTCTATACCACATATGCTTTGTACAGTGTCACAGGGGTAATTGGGGCCTAACGGGGGAATGGGGAATAAGGGCACGAGGCGGGTACACCCTGGACAGGGGTGCTAATCCACTGCAATGCAATTTGGGCATGCCAATTAACCTAATCTGCATGTCTTTGGACTGTGGAGAAAACCGGAATACCCCACCAAGCATGCAAACTCCATTCACACAGACAAGAATCGAACCCTCAACCCTGGAATGCGAGGCAACAGTGCTAACCACTATGACATCACGTCACCTGTCCAGATTATTTTCTTTTCTTAAAATCATTTTCTTTTCTAAAAAAAATTCTTTAATTTTTTGTAAATTTTCTTTAATTTTTGTGAAGCTGCTTTGAGACAATGACCATTGTTAAAAGCGCTATATAAATAAAATTGAATTGAATTGAATTGAATTAGACTTGGCTTCGAAAAAAAAAAATTTTATAAATAAATAAATAAATAAATAAAAGCCTGGTCAATTCTGACGGCAATTAAATGGTATCAAAATGATCGTAAGTGAAGAGTATGAAGAAGGAAAGGAAGGTCTCACGTTTAAAACCATACCACCGAACTGGATCACTGGTGTTTATTGCTTTATTGAAAATGTGACTACTAATAAAAGTAGCAGGACAAATTCTAAACTCTATAAATCTATATGTTCTGCTCAGGTTCGGTTGAATGCTGCAAAACAGATAGGACAGCTCTGTATGGCATAGATTAATAATAATCAAAAATGTACCGCAAAAGCAATCCAGGACAATGATCATTACAACCTTACTGCAATATATAATGAATTATTATAATGCAATTTTTTTACAGTTTTATACTGGGTCATTCCAGTTCATTGCCATTTTGCCTCATTATTTATACTAATAAATATTTTTTTCATTAACCACAACAGAGGTATTTGAGTTACACTTATTCAACATATAGTTAATATAACAATAATGTTCTTATAAACAGCCATTTGAGCTTTGTTTCAAAGCTACTGTAATAGTCAAAACAAGTGCATGCTTATGCATTAATATCATTAGTAATATTTTATACTTATGCTTATCCTTTGAAATTATATAGATATCTAAACCTACATGTAGAAATATATAAATCTCTAAAACCAATCACAGCAATCCATTTTTGATGTTAACATCAGTCATAATTTCTTCAATAATCTTCATCTTCATAATCCACTGATCCAATGACATTACTGTTGTCCATATCCACATAGTCCTAAGAATTACACAAAAAGAAATGCACTATGTTTATTCTGATATTTTCCTGTCAATAGTTTATATGTACAACTGTCTTTTAAAGAGAATACAAATATTGAAATGATACATATCCTTATCTTTTGTGTTTATGAAAAGAAGCACAGTAGAAACAGAAATGTCTTCATACTGTACGTAGCCTGGTAACTGAAGAGCACTTACCCGATCATGTTCCAGAGTGTTTCCCAGAACTCTGGCAATATCCGTAAAGGAAGGTCTCATGGAGTAGGGCTCCTGCCAACAGTCTCTCATCATTTGAAGCCTGCAGTAAACATTTATTCATATATTGGAAGTTTTCATACCAGATTTCATACTAACTTTGTTATTACAAAAGCTAAGTTCTATCATATATATATATATATATATTTACATTTACATTTACATTTAGGCATTTGTCAGACGCTCTTATCCAGAGCGACTTACAGTACATTTTTTTTTAATCTCATATTGTATATACTGTATATAGTACTGTGCAAAAGTCTTAGGCACCATTCATATCTTTTGTACAAAAATAATGTTATATATGGTTATCATATCTGCAAGTATAATACCATTCAATATATACACTGAATAAAAAATTTATAAATAAATAACATTACTGAAGAATATTTGCATGTCTGTAAAGAACGCAGCATATTACTTAACAGACCAGTTTGCAGATGATAAAATTTTTCATGAAAATAGAAAAGAGCGAGTGTGACAAAATTTAACAGAAGAATATTCTCTAGCATGCTCAGTAAAACCACACAGCTCCTTTTTATTTTCAGTTTTATTTATAAATCTGTATCTAATGCTACTGATTATTTTCAAGCAAAGAGGTTTGACACCAAATATTGACTGTGTTTATTCAATTACTGATTAGAGCTCTTTACAGATGTTTCTTTCATGTATAAATGGTACAGTATTGTAACAACTGTTAGGTTTTACTGAGGGTGCTGGAGAGTATGAGTCCTTCTGGCAACTTTGTCACACTTGTTCCTTTTTATTTTTATGCAAAACCCTTTTTCCCTTTTGAAAACTAAAGTTATATTTGCAAACAGTCAATGATTTTGTACATCATAATGCAGACATTTTAAACATACAGTATATAATAAAAAATTGTAGTAAAGATAATATGGTGCCTTTTACACAGTACTGTATATAGTTTTACTCATGCAAGAATGATAAATACACATACTGTTCATTTTATGAGGAAGCCTTTTACACCTGCATATTCAAGCAATTACCTAATCAGTCAATCATATGGCAATGCAAGAGTTTCAGTTAATGTTCATATCAAACAACAGAATGAAGAAAATGTGATCCATGCCACTTTTATATGACCTTGGTGTCCCAGAGATGTTGATATCAGAAAGACATGTCTGAGTATGTCATAAAACGCTTATCTCTTGGAATTTTTTACGCACAGTCTTTAAAATTTGCACAGAATGGTGAAAAGAAAAAAAAAATGAGTAAGAGAGAGTTCTGTTGGTGGAAACATATTATTGATAAGAGAAGTAACTAGTCAGATTGGCTGTATCCAGGAAGGATCCTCAAATGACCACTCAACTCAAATGACCACTCAAATTTGATGTGTTCTGTATTCTGCGATGCACACCACAGTTGTAAAAAATGCTTATTTGAGTTGCTATACACTTCTTATAATTCTGCTCTGACTTCTCTCATCGGCACTGTGTTTCAGCATGTACTGTAGATCTTCAGCCATACAAAATCACAAGATGTTTTTTGTGTTTCACATCATTCTTTGTACACTTTAAAAACTGTTGTGTGTGAAAATCCAAGGAGATCTGCAGTTATATACTGTATACTGTATAGAAATACTGATATAACTGAGATAATATAGATAGCTGAATAAATTAACAGACATACATGTACTGTACAGTATGGGTGTTCCTGTTAAAGTGATCATTTAGCGTAGGATAAATTTATACTAAACATATAATTTAAGGCTTTTAAATATTCTGAATTCAATGTTAATATGACTTCCCTTTAAAAGTGAAATATTTATGTGTACATCATAATAATACATCATTTTTAATGTAATTGTGCTGGTTTTTTGACTACAAAAAATTAACTAACTACAAAAAATGCCCCAAAAATGAAAGTTGTTTTTGACTGGTTCAGTGCACCACAGTTGGATAAGAAAACATTTGGTTAAACTTTGTTTCATGCTTAGACTTTACCAATGGAGTTCACAAAAACTTTATTGACTGATTAGTTACAAATCTGTAAAACGCAACAAGGCATGCAGTTACAAATACACAATGAAAAATGAGGTGGTGTGATGTGGTTCGATGAACAGCTAGAGTTCCCTGATGTACACAGCAGTGATAAAACAGACTGGACAAACTTTCCTTAAATAGCACCAGAGTAGGCTTTTTATTTGTGAAGAGACTGCTCTAAACAAGTGCATTTACCTTCTGGACTTGTTCTACCTGCCCACATTGCTAAGTGTGCTTCTGCAACAGGGAATATAATAAGAATAACTGTTGCACATTCTTGTCATGTCCTAATGGGTTAACATGTTCTTCGGTTTCTTCCCACCTCCAAGAGCGTGCTTGTTGGTGGACTGACTTTTCTAAAATCTTACACTATAAAGGCTTTTTTTCATTTTTCTGTTCCTTGAGAAACCCTACAACTGACATTTTCCCCCTGTCTGAGATTGTTGCAAGCATACAAATTAAAATGAGGGTCTGAGGGTTGAGGTTGACAATGAACGTCATGGAAACAATAAAATCCACCCACAATTGATGGTAAAAATGAGGGTTCGTTATTCCAAGTTCTATTTCAGATTATTCTTATTTGAAATGAGTCAGAAAGTCTAACCATAGCTACTTACACTTCTGGCCTGCACTTTTTAGGCTCTTGGGACCTCTGGCCAGCACATACATAACTCACAACCTCCTCTGCTGTTTTCAAGTCAGGGTATGGTACAGTGCCTAAAATATATTAATACAGGGTTAAAATAGCTGCATGCTGATCTAGGCTTTTATATAAACGTCATATAAGTATTTTAGATCTCTATTTGTTCTACTTACCAAATGTTTGTATTTCCCAGGTTACGATTCCAAAAGCCCAGACATCTCCTTTAAATCCGTACAAGTCATTTTTGAAATATTCTGGAGGGTACCATCTAAAGGGAACTCGCTTCTGTATGGAAACACAAGAGTCTGAATATGGATAAGGCACTGCACTGCAGTGTGAAACTCAATATGCTGAGGTAAACAAAAGAACTCATGTAAAAAATGAGAGCACCTTTGCATCCTTAAAAGTCAAAAATCTGTATAATTTGATAAAGCATGTTGGGGTAAGTTTTGCTAATTTGTTAATATTAACTGGTTGTTTTAGCTATGTTATGTTAGGTTAACTTCTTTGCTTAGGACTTGTACAGTATGAATCTTAAACTCATAGTACCTAATGTAGTCATGTATAGGCAGTATATCAAATTCTAGCTAATTGGTAAATATTGGTTATTTATAGGATATTTTACTTCGAATTAATTTATTGGCAAACTAAGTACAAATGCATATGTACCAGAATATTTAATACTTGAGTACATTTAAAAGTGGTGACTGTTGAAGCTCTGAGTTGCTGACTGGAGGGTCAGGGGTTCAAGCCGCCACCAGATTGTCACAGTTGGGCCCTTGGGCAAGGCCCTTAACCCTATGCCCATACAAATTACTCTGACGTTGCTGGTCCCAAAGCCTAAAGACGACAAAGGAGGGGGGGTTAGGTGTCAACCTAGCACCCTGGCCTGGTAAAAACCATCATTGATACAGAAACAATGGAACCCATCACCCGATGTGCTGGAGATGGGAGGGAGGGGGGAAAACACATTTAAAAGTAGAATTTATTTATTTATTTTTCTTGACTTGAGTACATTTATCGTTGTTTATTTCTACTTTTCATTGAACATTTCATCTATTTTTTCAATGAATCTCAAATATAAATTCTCAGAACCATTACTTTCAGAGAACATGCACATTTATGAGGTTCACTCTAAATCACAAGGTAGACAAATAGATGAAGGCAAATGCTAAATTTCTAATATAACAGGAATAGCTGGATATACTGTAGTTTTCAGCTATATAGGAATAAATGGAAATATAGGTGGAATTGGTTATAGACAAACAAAAGACATCAAAGTGCAAAGACCAAGTGTTTAGAATCACCATTATGAATAGGTGTCTATGAATAGTACTTTAGAGATTGTAAGTAGATATGGTGGTGGCTTTGATCTTGCTCATTCGGTAATGTGGTCAAGTATGGAAGATGACAGAATTTAGACAGTCACCTATAAATGTGAAGTCATGCCTTATGCTTTGTTCTGTTAAGCATGTCATTTTTTCTGATTCTTACCCCCACTTCCTCCCACTTTTGCACACGATTACACAATGCATAATGCTTGCTTCCTGATGAACGAATTCGCTAACTAGTACATTTGCAGTACTGTATATGCATTTACATGGACCTTTCCGTAATTATTGAAAAAAAGGCTAACTGGAATAAAACTGCCGCATGTAAAACCCTCAATGAGAACAGTCTGGCAGAATCAGAATGCATTTATCAGATAAGATAAGAAGGGTGGTGTAAACCTTTGATACTCCATTAAATGGGATTACATATATTCTTTCTACGCATGCAAATTTTGCGCAAACAGTACTCCCCAGCCAGTCTTTACCTCAGACCTTTATCCACTGGGTCTTCGGCTGAAAGGACAGTGACTGGCTCGAAATTTCATATGCAAAAGAAAATAAAAATAAAAATAAAACCAATTATAGATTAGACAGAGTTCTTGTAACCAATTATAATGAAGTTGGAAAAATTCTTCTTCTTCTGTTATATTTCTGGCAGATGAAAATGTTTTACAGTGGGCAGAACCATTTTGTACATAAATAAATATATTCTAGTTCAATGCTCTGAGCATGTAAACTCACATTTTCATTTAGATCAGCATTTAAACAGTTCACCTGGAATCTCTAATCAAAACGATTTGATTGAAGAAATAATGTGAATACAGTTAGTGTTACAAGTCTGGGAAAAGGAACTATCTTCCTTTACAAATTTCCCAAACAAATCTTAGCTGGTTCAAAGATTTTTAAGAGTTCTCTGGCAGGTTAATGCCCCTCTAATCCACAAGGAAGACTGGCATACCATTTATACCTCAAATGTGTTCTTGGGTTTAAGAATATGTGTATTAATATTTCTATTGGGTGTGCTAGGAATATTATGCTTAATTAAGTAAGTATTATATACAAAATGCTTATTTTTAACAGTTATCCCCATTTATTTCAACAAATTCTATTTTAAAAGACTTGCCTCCTGAACAAACACATTTTGAGATTTTATTACATTTGGAACAAAAACAGATTGCATCTCCATCATCCTTACATGCTTTTTTTTTATACTTCAAACATGCATTTACAAATTGATCTAATGTAATCTTTCATATATAAAAAGAACATGTTCTAAACAAGAGAAACATTATATAAAGTCTTACGTTGTCCTTCTTCTTGCCGTTTCTGGAGTCCCTTTGTCCCCTCGTTATGTCCCTGGCTGATCCGAACTCGGCTACTTTTACTTCATGGGGAAACCTGTTCACCATGACGTTCCTCAGTGACAGGTTGCAATGCAAAATCTGATGATCACATAACAAGTCCGTATCACACTATAATACATAATGTAGGCTAAAGAAAATGCAGATGGAGCTCATGTACAAGTACCATTTTGGAGTGCAGATGGTCCAAGGCCTTTGCTATGTGGTAAAGTGCAATAGTGAAGAGATGCTGCAGTTCTCCATCTTTACGAAGTCTTTCTTTATTCACTCTAAGGAAGGTGCGTAAGCTGCCGAGTTCTACATCTTCCATAATTAACATATAGGGCACTTTGACACACAGACAGACAAAATTTCTGCAATTTATTTCAGAAAAATTAAATATTGTGAAAGAGCAAACACATACAGTGTAGATCTGTATTGAACTGAACAGGAACAAACAATCATTTCAGAATAGTCAAAAAATAATAATAATACTAGTTTATTGCTAATAGTTCTGAGGTATTGCTGGTATTCTTCAGCAGGGTAACTTTGCATTGGAAAAACTATTTATTAATAATTTATTTATATACAACCTATGTGTTGTCTAAATAAATATGCATACATTTTCATACTTAATGAAAGAAAAATCATTTGATATTGTTAGAATATGAACTGTGACTGTGAAGATACACATTTCACAGTCACAGACTTTAGACTGTGAAGATGGTCTGATGTGAAAGACAGAAATGTTTGATGAAAAAGTTTTTTTCTTATAATTTAATTAAAGAAAATCACTCTTATAAAAATAAAAACGTTTTTATGCCATTAGTCAAACAATAAGTACCATTTTGAAAAATTCCTCTATAATTTCTTTGTAAATGTAATGTGCATGTAAAAAAATTAATGAACGCAGACAATCAGGGGTAAATTATGATTATGATAAAAAAAAATCCCCTATGTGGGATGAATAAAGACATATCTTAACTTGTTATTATATTTATTATTATTATTATTATTAACAACAACAACAGTCATCATCATCATCCTCATCATCATCATCATAATAATAACTATTATATATTTCTTTGTTTTAGACCCAAGATGACTTCACTAACATTACTCAGCTTTTTTCTGATTCAACAACCAGAATTGCAGTTTGGATGTACAGGGTTTTGCAGGTATGACAGTTGAGAAGATGAGAAGCAAACTTGTATCGTACTGTACCTTCTGTGATGTCCCAGTCTATAAGCTGTAGCAGATTCTTGTGTTTGTTTAAATTCTGCATGATCAAAAGCTCCCTTTTGACCAGTTTGTATCTAGCAGCTAAAACACAAAGAACAAAAATGCAATAAACCACAAGGTCTCACTTTAACCCAAGAAGTATTATAAAGGGTTAAAACCTTACCCTTTTTGTAGATCTTGCATGTGAACATGGTGTGGCCTTTAACAGCACCATGAGTCATTTTAGCTTTATACAGCATACCTTCTCTTCCAGCTTTGATCAGCTGTTGCATAGTGATATCAGCTTTGTTAAATGAGGAACTCTGTGGAATATAGTTCTCGATTACTGACATGACATCTTTCTTGTAGAGAAAGCACTTTTTCACAGATAGTGTTATGAGTCTTATTCATATATGCAGGAAGATCTTACAGCTGACTTAATCTCAGAGGCGTTTTCTTCCAGCCGGACTGTAGTCATTTGCTCAGGCCTAGGTCTTTGCTCTAAAGGTTCAGTTTCAGCAAACGCAGGGGACGTTGTCTGCTGCTGCAGTTTCTCCAGAGACCTAATTCTGCGCCTTAAGTTCTGATACCTAGAGCAGTTCAATGCTATTAAGCTGTGTGCATCTCAGATTCAAAGAATTTCTAATTATACCAATCTGTTAGTCATATCTCAGGAGTAAACTCACTTTTTCAACCATGTTATAGCCATTATGGTGATCAGAAATATTGAGGTATACACAGTTACAATCACACCGAGCAGCAAGCTTTCTCCATCTGACAATAAAGGTTTAATAATTCATACAGTATTCTGCACAGAATGAAGTTACAATGCATGTTAATATATTTTTTTCTCTGTCACCACTCAGTCCTATATGAGAATTTAAGCGGATAGACACTATGCTGTAATGCCTTCCTATCCTCTCTTACCAGATGAATTTTCACATCTGTGAAAGTCTTTCTTTGTGCTGTAAATTGATGTTGCATTGGCAGCTGTTATTGTTGTTGAGTAGTTTGATGCCATGCTTGTGTTCTGCCTGGAAGGCTATACATCTGAAACAATAAAGAAAACTGTACAATTTCTATAATAACATATGACACACTGTATGTCCAAAAGTATGTGGACAACTCACCATACTGTATACATACACTGAAAAAGCTATAACATTAAAACGCAACGTATTGTACCCAGTATTGTGTAGGTTCCCGTTGTGTGAGAGACAGGACTAGAAAGTATAACCTTTTCTCCCAAAAAAGACCCGGATGACCCTTGGGTGTTTATGATGCTGTTTCCAGTGTCCTGGTATTTACTGTAATTGAAAGTCAAGGTTATTCAATTTACCTGCCAGTGGTGTTAGTGTTGAGGCAGATCTGTGGACCTTCAAAAGTATATGAACACCATTACAATCTTCATCTTATCCATGTGTCAGTTTTCCCCAATCACAAAATGGTCTACAATGTCTTGAGATGAAAGAACTCAAGCTCTGACTTCAATCCCACTGAGCACTTCAGGGATAAACTGAAATGTTGATTGAGTTAAAGGCTTTCTCCAATAACATCCAAGTTTGATCTCACTAATGCATCCTCACATCCATGCTCTAATATCTAGGGCAAAGGCTATTAAAGCAGCGAAAAGGATTTAAATCTGGAATAGGGTGTTCCAAGAGATGCAGTGCCATGAAAAAGTATTTCCCCCCCAACCCCCCACCCCCCCTTCTTTTTTTCTGACATGTTACACTTAAATGATTCGGATACCGTAGTGGTTAGCACTGTCGCCTTGCACCTCCAGGGTCTGGGTTCGATTCCCCGGCCAGGCTCGATTCCCGTCTCTGTGTGCATGGAGTTTGCATGTTCTCCCCGTGCTTGGTGGGTTTCCTCCGGGTACTCCGGTTTCCTCCCACAGTCCAAAGATATGCAGGTTAGGCTAATTGGCGTTCCTAAATTGCCCGTAGTGTGTGATTGGGTGTGTGAGTGTGTGTATGTGTGTGTGCCCTGCGATGGATTGGCACCCTGTCCAGGGTGTACCCCGCCTAGTGCCCGAAGTCTCCTGGGATAGGCTCCAGGTCCCCCGCGACCCTGAACACAGGATTAAGCGGTATAGAAAATGAAATAGAACTGATTCGGATATCACCAAACACATTTTATATTACACAAAGATAACCCGAGTAAAAACCCGGTTTATTTATAATTGGAAAAAATCTGTCCAAACCTGCCTGGCCCTGTTTTTGGTAATTTCTCCCTAAACCTAACAACTGGTTGTGCAAGCCTTGGCGGCAACAAGTGCAATCAAGAGTTTGGCAATGAGTCTTTCACATCACTGTCGAGGAATTTTTTGTCCCTGTCTTCTTTGCTGAATTGTTTTAAGCATTTGATTGAGCATGAATAGCTTGTTTAATGTCCCGGTATCTCAATCGGATTTATGTGTGGACTTTGGCTAGACCACTATGAAGCCTTAATTAATTAATAAATGTATTTTTTGAGCAATGCAGAGGTGGACTTGCTAGTGTGCTGAGTGCTGGTGTGTTCTTAATTACTTTTTCACACACGGCCAGGAAGCTTAGGACAGCTTCCCTTATTAAATAAACTCATCACTTAAAAACTGCATTTTGTATACACTCGAGTGTATCTTGGTGTAATATTAAAATTAGCTTGATGATCTCAATCATTTAATTGTAATTAAAAAATTTTTTATAATAAATTATGATAAATATTATAATAAAATAAAGAATATTTTTACGGCACTGTATACAGTTTTGATGGTCAGATGTCCGTAAAAAATATTTGGCCATAAAATGCTTTGTATTCTGCTAATTATAAGTAAGTAAGGATTCACTGCAAAGTTCATAAAATTGGACCTAGCTGGTATTTTCATTGAAGTTACATGGTTATGAATGTTAGCATGAACAGTATCTTCTTCAGGAATGCATTAGAATTAGCAGTATAATTAGTAATAATAATGCAATATAAACTATATAATAACCCTGTCTAGAAATCCATACCAACGACTTAACAGCTTAATGTACAGGTATAGCATACAGTATAGTAGGTACAGTATTTTCAGAATAATTATTTTTACTTTTACATGAAAAAATGCAAATGTGCCACCACATCCACACGTTGCAGACATTGCTTTACATACTGGAACACATACTGTACATTTACGTATTTCGCTCTTTTTTTTTTTGCTTTCAGATTTTTATACAGGTTGAGCGGTCTTACAGTCAGATGTAAATTTAACAATATCAAATCAATATCAATACTATAAATTTTAATGGCATGCAAAATATGGATTTTTTTTTGTTAAGGAAAAGTATTAAGTAAATAATCAAAGACATAATCAGTTATGATAATATGTTTTCACATCTAATCATTTTAATTGTGTTTTTAAACCTACTAGAGAGACACAACCTAGTAGCAGTTTAGTTCATTCACACTGTTATTTGGTTTAGAATTTACCAACATAATGCATCAGGTAATCTTCATAACCCGAATAGTCACAGCATGTTCGTACCATGAACAGAAAACTAAGAGAACGAAGGTAATTGAATAATCTGCAGATATAAATAGATAAAAGATAAAAAGCAAAAATCAACCTACCAGAGAAAGTTACCTCCAGCGCGCTACGATGCCTTGTCATCATTTATTTTTACCCAGTTCCGTTTCACGGTGGTATCTTTTTCTTGGTTAAAGGAGGGGTGTTACTTTCTTTTTGTGATGTATGTCTGACTGTTGAGGTGCTCTGTATGGAACATTTAACTCTGTGCAAACAATCAAACCTTCAAGACCCTCTTGGGTTGTGGTTTCCTGTCAAAGCACGAACTTAACCATTTCAAATATCAGGCCTAAAAGGACTGAACAAAAGACTTTTAGAGCCACATTCAAGCACTGACTACAGTGTGCTCAAGGAAAACAGAAAAGGTGTGTGACGTGGGAAGGCTTCTTTAATAATACAATAATAAAAAATAACCCAAGCTTAAAATGACATTTAATAAATGTCACAGCCATGAAAAAGGCACCGCCAGTTGTGTGGTCTGTAAGATTCAAATAGTTTATAATACGAGTATGACGTACATTTAATGAATTTGACAGACACCCCTAGCTAGAGCAACTTGCAATTTCATATTATTTTACATCTGACCAGCTGAGGGTTGATTAAGTTCGGTGGTGCTGGGGTGGGAAACTGGTCAGCAGTCCAACACCGTAACTGCTAGGATGGAAGTATGGTTCGGTATAGTGCACTTATCCCAGAGTTTCGCTAGTGCGCAAAAAATTCTTTCTTTAGATACCTTAAGCTTCCTTCATGTCTGAAACCTGTGGAGGAATAAACATGACATAATTATAAATAAATAAATGTGTGAATATATAAATAAATAAATAAATAAATACAATAAGCCCTGAAAAATTGCTAAATATATTCCTACTTTTGTTTAACATATTTCAAGATTTATTTATTTCTATATTTACTTATTTATTCACACATTTATCTATTTATAATTATGTCATGTTTCGTCCTCCATAGAAACCCTGACCTTCCAGAAATTTCTTGAAGAGAGTGGTGCAGTGCGCATTATGAGGTTATACAGTGTCCAGCAAAAACGTGATAATGCATGAAGGCTCATTAAAGGAGTTCCTGGGAGGTCAGCGTTCTAGATGGAAAGTAGGCAGTCTGATCATGGCTCTGCAGTACTGAGAAAACATTCTACCTTGATGGCATCCAAACACTAGTGAAACGCTGAGAAAAGTGCATTTGAATAGCAATGGATTGAGTTTAGCAAAATATACAGGATTTAACTACAGTACATTTAAATGTATCTAGGATTCCTAATTAAAAACTAAACCAAATATAAGATCAATCAAATGATAATCAATTTCTTCTATGTTTAAGCTTGAAACAGTTAGTCATATGTTTTTCACAGTAAGATGAAACAATTAAACTGCTGAAATTTGTATAAATGTCTAGAAATAGATTTGATAATCTAATAATAGGAAATTTCAAGATGAGCGTATATTAAACACAAGCTATTTTCACATGCTAAGATGTTGCTTTTGCAGTATAGAATTGTTCAGATCAGAATTAGATAAGTTTTATCACATGTCTTCTCCATGCAGAGACATTCAAATCATCATCCGTGGTTAGTTTCTTCTGACATCACATCACTATGTACTTTTGCCTACTGCTGATGTAACTGGCCCAAGCTAAGCCATCTGTACAGTCGTACAGGTTGTGTGGAAATCCTCTACGCATCCTTACATCCCCTCTATTTATGAACAATGCTTTGGTTCATACTAAATGTTTAATAATTCATATTCCGGTACACATACAGTATTAGAAACAAAAAGCTATATAAACATTGTTTATACGAAGCCAGTGCAAATTATTAGATTTTGAACACAATATGTATTACAATAAATAGTTTAGTGTAACTAAAAGAAAAAAGTCAAGAATAGAAAAAATATTCATAAACTTGGGATGCATTTCTGGTAAGAAAATGAGTGATCGCTCAACATTAAACCTGGCAGAGCAAGGAACATCAACACTGAAAAAAACACCCGACCATCCGTTTCAATGGGGGGAAAAAAAGAAGGATGAAAAATGACAATAAAATGACCAGGGCCATTTCCACCGTTTGTACACCAGCACTACAGAGGATCTGAACACCCCTACCAGAGTTACAGGAACATTAAAACAGGAAAACGGTCAACCATTCATTGAATAAAGAACGGGGGTGGAGGGGGGTAACAGCAGTGCTAATACGTCAAAAGCACTAGGAGAAAAAGCGGCGCACAATATTTATTTAATAAAATAATGGAATAAAGATTTTTAAAAATAAATAAATATAACTTAAGAAGAATCATAGTGTGATTGCTCAAGCATCATACCAGTTACTACCCACGTGCAGTTTAGCGCTCAACATAACACACAAGACAGTTAAAGACACAGAACAAAGATTAACTGGTCTAGGGTTCAACATTTGGGTTATATTTAATACTATTTCAACAAGCTTTTCTAATCCAACTTTTTTATGTTAAATATGTCAAATAGTGGCACAATGTAATAAAAACAAAACAATACTAATATCTGTACTTGTTTAACTCACTGATCTCAGATTTCTCTGCAGAAAGAGTATTAGAGCACAGAGGTCCACAATGTAAAATGCTTTATATTTAGAATTAAACAGTTGACAAGTGGAAGTGTCCAAGATTTTTTGTAAGTTACAAATAAATAAATTGCTCAGATGCTTCCTCTGTGGCATGCTAACTCAATTTACAAGTCTGTTATCCTGAGCAATGACAACATTGACAACACAACGGCACACTGTACTACATGAACGATGATGACCGAATCGGGTTGGCACAGAGAAAACAGTTTGAGTCACAGAAAATCATAATGGTTTTATCATATGCTACAATGACACATTGTAAACAAGCGTGGAATGACATTCAAAATGTGCAACATCGCAGAATTTAACAAAGACAGCAACTTAAAACATATTAAAAAAAAGTGCATATATTATTATCAACTTAAAACAAGATTTCTAGAACCATCCATTCGCTCTTTAAAAGAACTTGACGAACAAAATTACATAAAATAAAAAGAACAGGACGACACTAAAGATTCTTCTTTAAAATCATAATTAAACAATACCATGATGCTGTTAAAATTTTAACAATAAATAGACTAGTACCAACTGCACACTGATGTGAATGACGTTATATCCTTGTCACGCATGTTTCATACAGTATGTGACCGGCACTTACTAATTACTTCTGTTCATTAAAAAAAAAAAAAAAAAAAAAAAATCACAAGTTGACACAAAGTTAAAAACAGTAAACGGGACACTATGCCAAGAGGAGACATTTTCTTGATTTTGTCAGACAGTGCAAGCCAAAAAGAACTTGTACTACAGTACCACAGTTTGGCTAAAAGGAAAAATAAAATAAAATAAACCGTTCTCAATCTGAGAGAGTGGATCATTGTGAGTGTTTCTCAAATACGGATGAGAGCGCAGGCATCACTGAAGAACACAGTACTTCTTGTAGTCCGTTTCAAAATCCTCGTCCATGCTGCTAGTGTCAGCCATCTTTTTCCCGTCGGTCTTTGGCATAAACAGAGAGTAATCCACTCCCTGTTGCTCATAAAAAAGGATGTACGCCGAATCAGTGTCGATCTCCTCTGGATTCAGCTCCTGCGGAACAGATTCACAATGAGGCCAATATATAATGAGATGCTTGTACATTCTGAGACGTGTGAGAATGCTTACCTTGCAGCTGCTGTCGTTGTAACAGTACCATTTATCATTGGGGTTTTTGGCATACGTGACATAATGACCTCCTCCAAGTATCCCTGAGTGACACTGCAAACACATGAATTCATCAGTCAGTAATCTATCTGCAGTCCAAAAATAAATCCGAGTTCATTTGAGTCAAATCATAACTCTCATACACTGGACATTCATGAATGCTCCAATTGGACTAGATAGTCCATCCATCCATCCATTTTCTTCCGCTTATCCGAGTATAAGGAAATAATGAACGAATTAGCTAAGTAGTACAATA
Organism: Channallabes apus; assembly: GCA_030522415.1. Lineage (NCBI taxonomy): Eukaryota > Metazoa > Chordata > Actinopteri > Siluriformes > Clariidae > Channallabes > Channallabes apus. The sequence continues at coordinate 14,124,490 of CM060120.1, forward strand.
ATACACACCATGGGGAACAAACGAGTGCATTATCATGTAGCACATCATGTTTGCACACTGAAATCTTGGCTTGCTCATGCATCACATCTACAAGTGTTTTTCCTCTTGATACATTAAAACAAAGTAGTGAAGTAAGCAAAAGAGTCAAGAGTTATAGGATTCTTTGTACTTCATGTTACGTTACTCAGTTTTTCCCCCAGAAGTGTTCAAGTATCAGGAACAATTTCATAAAGGTCAAGGTAAACTACCTTCCAAAAAAATAAAAAATAAAAAACTTCAGCCAAGTCAAACCTCAGCAAGAGAGATTCATAAACATGCACTATTGTTTCAGTATTGAAGGTCTGTTTCATCATGAATCGCATTAGACCTAATTTTGTTTTGCAAATATCAATGAGGAGTAGGGTTTCTTTTCTGGTTGTTGAACATACTAGTCTGCTGGCCGATTTAGGGGAAAAAAAATATTTAGAATAGATCTCATGTCACCGATTTGTCCACCCATGTAATACAACTCAAAAGTTTGGACACCACTTCTTCTACATTCTAGGACAGGGGTCTCCAAATCCAGTCCTGGAGGGTCAGTGTCCAACACAGTTTGGCGATTCTTCTTCTCAAACACAGCAGATTTAACTTAATCTGTTAATTACAAGGTTCAGTGGGTGTGTTTAGGTGTTGGTGAATTACAAACTGTTTAGGTGTTGGTGAATTACGGTCACTGGCCCTCCAGCATGGATTTGGAGACCCCTGTTCTAGGACAATATTGGATTTTGTTAAAACTATGAAATAACACGTATGTAATTATGTAACAACGGTATTGTTGAACAGTTTGGAGCATTTGCAAAACCCATCAAGCACCCTGATGAAACTGGCTCTCATGAAGACCATTCCAGGAAAGCAGGACCAAAACTTACCTTTGATCGAAATAAGATCATTTAGAGATACTGTACCAAAAATCAACAATTAACAGCACTTCAGATAAGAACCATTATTCTTTACAGAGAATAAGTAGCAGACATATCTCAATAGCAACCGTTCAAAGAAGATAACTGCATATTTTTGGTACCTCCAGCATTGTTTTACAATGAAGAAAGGAAAATTAGAAAAGACCATAGAATTGGAAGCTGTGTCCAAACTTTTGGTATGCCATTTAATTTGCAGCCCATTAAACTCGCTATTACACTTCCTCTTACACAAACGCCCACTAGTAACATGTTGAAGTGCACTTTATAAAGTGCTGAAATTATATTGAGAAGTAATTTTGGATGCAGGACCAGTGTCGATGTAGAGACACTCACTGATATTGCGTACAGGTCATAGATTGGCTCCAGACATATCTTGTCTCTCTGATCTTGTGAGGCCTCCAGGTCTATGCTGTCCTCAGTGCAACCATTGCTTTCCAATTCAGAAACTGATGTAGCATTGTCACAGTCTCTGATTGGCTCATCCCCGAGTGCCGAGTCCAGACCTGTGGCTTCATTTTCATTCTGGTTTTCAGGCTTACTCTGCTCCAGTTCCACTGGACTTTCTCTGCCACTGTCCAGACTCTCTCTACTGAGAGACAGCTGCAAACCTGAGTCCTGCTGGGGTGCTCTCTTCTGCCCCTGCTTGATAAAGTCAATTTTAGGGCTGCTGATGGGGCTGCAGCCTCGACTGAGGGAAGACGACAACAACCTTCCAGAGCTCAGAGAATCTGTCGATCACACACAGAATACTAGAAATCATCAATTCAAATCAAATGAATCTCCACCAGCAATTTAAAACATTATTTCATAACTATTCTTTTTAAATTTCTGTATTCCCATAGAAATTAGTGAAGACATGACATTTCTTACATTTTTTATTTATGTATTTGATTAATTACAAGCACACTTGTTTTTAATACTAGCATTCTAAATGCTGCTGTGACTTTAGCAAAAAGAGAATGTTTTTCACAATAAAATAATTCCCCCCACACATTTGTCATAAAAACACATCTTACGAAATTTAAAAACATAAAAAAAAACAAGACTCTCACTGCTTTCATTTCCAGCCCACCAGTATAACCCACGGGGTTTGGTTTCATATGAATAAAGGCCACAACGCTTTACTGTAATGGCTGAAAGCTGACCTTTAACATTATTAACGTTGAGTGATGTGGGAGTCGAGGGTGAATCTCTAGAAACTGTCCCATGCTCCTGTTCGGACAACTCCTCTGCCAAACCATCTCTCCTCTGGTCTACATCCCGTGGGGTCAAAAATGCTCTTGGGTCAAAATTATCCCTGGGAAACCGCACAATCTTCTGAGACTTGATCCAGCGATTGTTGACAAACTGGAAACGCTTCAAATGCACAATCTGCACCAGGGAAAGCAACACATGCTACTATTCAAAGAGAAATGCACTAAAAAATATATACATTGCATTAACAATGAGATTGTAGTGCCTCTTGTTCTGAAAGAAGTGGCCTGTTAATACCAGAATAGGCGGAAGTCTCCAGATGTCCAGTTTCTTGGTGGCTATCCGATGGGTCTTGCACTTGGAGCAGTAGTAAAGCTCATTTTCACCCAGCTCTTCTTCCGTGGTGAAGGCTCTCAGGCAGCTGTCCAGACTGATTGGCTCAGCCTGAGCACGCCGACTCCGTTCCACACTTACATGTTCCTCCACCAGCTAAATAATATCAAAATAGATAAAACAGCTACAGTTTATCAAGCAATACGTTATTTAAAATAAGTGATCTTTATCAACATATGGGAATGGCTCTCTGGGGGCATTTAAATCCCACTTTATAAATCTCAGTGGCCCTGCTCTGGATTGTTATTCATAGCTTACCCTCTCTTGGGATGTCTGATAGCGGAGGTGCAATGCAGTTGGGTCCCAATCAACAGCTATGCAAGCATTGCCTACTATAGCCCTGTCATCATTGCACTCTATGATACAACCTCTGCAGAACCTGAGCAGAAGACACAGTGACTTAATCTTTCAGATATGATGGCAAAATCCAACCACTAACTTATGGTGAAGATTAAAGTATTCACTCTTACTTGTACCATGGACACCAGGCACAAGAGTTCCCATCTCCTTGCACAACACGCAGGGTGAAGGGGTAGTGGTAGCCTAGACTGTCATCACTACCAAAAATAAATAAATAAATGAATGAATAAATAAATATAAAAACACACAAAACAGTAAAAGAGAGGTTATCAAATACTGTACATGGTCCTGTTTTATGTCGGATATAAGTAAGAGCAAAGAGCAAAATGTGTTTTTTAGGGCTGAAACAATTCCTCGAGTAACCCGAGGAATTCGATTACAAAAAATTATTGAGGCAAAACCTTCTCCCTTGAAGTTTCTTTTAATTAATTTTAAAAGCGTGCGTTATATTTTTGCTAAATTATTTGTTTGGCATGACACACCACGCTTCCGGGTGCAAGCAGCCAATAAACACCGACAAAGAAGTCATCACCCACAAAGCGGAAGGAGATGCAGACAGTTAGCTGTGTATTTATTTCAGGGTGTGTTCTGGTGCGGGCTGCAAAATGGAAGGGAGCGATAAAAATATCAGCGAGCCAAGAGAAGAAGAAAGCAGCAAAAGAAAACGACAGAAATTGTCAGTAAAGGCTTATGTTATGTTTGAGCTGTAAATTTAGAAACTTTTAGTCCTGAAAGTTAAGTTGCACAACTTAGTGTTTTTGTATAATTATTTATTTTACAGTGTGCCTTAGTTTTTTTGATACTTGGTAATTTAAAATACCCCTTTTTTTTTGCATCTGAGAAAAGGCTTTAAAATAAGAATGTACAGTATGGCACTATAATGCACTTAATTCATCTCAGTCAACTTTAAGCTATTCTTCGTATTGTGAATAATGAATGTTTACTTTTGATAAAATGCTGTATGCATTTAAAAAATAAAAGGTGATTTTTCTAAAAAAAACAAAAAAAAACAATTAATTTTTCTTTCCCTTATATATTTTACATTGCTGTTTAATTAAGCAAAAGTACATTTTATCTGATTACTTGATTAATCGATTATTTTTTTTGGTAGAATACTCAATTACTAAAATATTCGATAGCTACAGTCCTAGTGTTTCCTTTTATATTTTTAATTACTTAATTTAATAAGGGTGTAATTTAGCACATAGACTGCATCTGGGATTGTCTACTCAATGTAGAAAGTCCTGTTTACTCTGTTGAATTTCTTTCCAAACTGCATGCTTTTACGTCATGTGGTATAAGCAGGGTTGCCAGATCTGCATAATGCTAATAACAAACCGGTTAAAACATGTATAGATTCAGGCAACATGGTTGCCACAGTCTGCCTACAGTTATGAGCAACATGCAGAATGCAGAATTGTATTGAATGCAGATTTGGGAAGTGAAATCCAAAATCACACACTTAAATCACAAGCAAAACTGACCACAGTTAGTCCTACATTACTACACTGTTGTCCTTCTTTACTACACTGAAGGGAACATGGAATCACATTTCCCCTTTCACCATAAATACTGTAGGTTTGTGCACAAAACTCACACAGGCATTCTGAGTGGAATGATAGATTGTAACCCAAGAAGTGGCACAAACTGTTCAGCATATCTGATCTTGAGTGTCATGTTTCTTATACCATTTGCAAAAACACTTTGTTCCATTAAAACACAAGTCCTGACAAGCAAGAGAAACTAACATCAGCCTCTCTGCCATATAGCTGTGGCACTGACCAGTCTTGTGCATGGTTGCTTGACTCTTGAGGGGGTAGGGGACTTGCTAATCGGGACACCTGTGTCCACACTGTGTTGTACAAGTCACGACCACGTGTGTCTGCTGTGCAGGGAACAATTAGTGGCATCCCAAACAGACTGGGCCGGTTTTTCTGAGATGACAAGAAGTATAACTCGGCTCGCATCTAGTGAAAAACAAAACGCAAGTTAGATAAGAAAACAAGCCATAGTTTTTTTTCCCCATATATAATTAGTCAATTTTCTATTATTATAATAATCAAAGCAACTTTTAACATTTTAACAACTAGCTCTCACCATTTTCCGGTGGATGGCGATGATGTACCCAGTGAGAGGGCTGGCCGGGTGTAACATGATGTGGCCATTAGGGAGGCCGTTGGCAGGGCTGCCTTCTGTGCTACAGGGTACCAGAGTATTCGGCATGCCCTTAGGAATTATGTCAAGCCTCAGAGATGTGCCACTACAGACTGCTTGGCTGGTTCCATTTGAAATTGTCAGGAGGTCCTCTATAAACAGAGTAAGCATTTTAAGAGGGGGCATCTACTATTGAGGCAACAAACTACAAATCCTACTGAAAAACCCAAAAGCACAAACTTATCAGCTGCTGCTCAAATCTATGACACTGTCTAATATAAAATGCTGACTTTATAGACTTTAAAACTGCCTGTGTGCTATAAAAGCTAATGAGTATGACTGATCCAATTATATTTTATAGGGTTCATCGGTTCTCACCAGCGCCTGCTTCTTTTGGTGAGGAGTCTGGCGAAGGTGAAGTAGGCAGTGGGATTTCAAATGCGCACAGGAAGCCACTCGCAGCGCGTCGTACCTTCTGATTATCTAATGGAAAATTCTGTAACAGAAACACTTAGTCATGGTGAGACATAAACAGCAGCACTTTCAGGAATTAGGAAGGTTGCAGAATTACAATTAGCACCTTAATACAAGACAAATGGATCTCCACCAGAAGGATTTGTTCTGGTTTCAGATGGCATGATTCACTTAGCAGACTCTTCAAGCCGGAGTATTTCTCATCCACGTTGAGCCTAAGCCCGTACCTCACTGGTGTTGAGCCATCGAGCCTTATAACTGCAAGGAGATACCCAAACACAAATCGTATAAAGTAACACAAGCCTTGTTGAGTCAGCACATCAAACTTGTTTTATTTTGTTAAGGATACTGTGCAAGTCTTACAAGCTCACCTATGATCTCAAGATGCATGGAGTTGTCCATGGGCAGAGGAAGTGAGAGAAAGTTAAATGGGTCAAATCGAGCACTAACATGGCCACACGTTTTACACTTGACCTGAGACCTAAGCTGACCGTGGAACAGGTCCACCACAATAGAGCGATTTCTTCTTAAATGATTCTCCCATGCCTGATGAGAAACAACAAACATGGGATGTAAGATTACTACAAAGCACAATTTGAGTATAATTATGTTCTTAACATCAAGTAATTATGAGGGACCCATTATTCACAGTTGTGCTATAAAGATTGCATACCAAGAGAGAATTTGCAAGATGTGTACAATTAAAAAAAAAAAAAAAAAACACGAGTGAGAAGTCAAAATAAATTTATTTTATTTCTTATCGGTTCAAGTTTAAATGTAAGGCATAACAGAATGGCACAATTAAACAAAACATGCCAAGAAAAAAATTACAAAATAACCCCTGTTCAAATGTCTGCATACCTTTAGTTCTTGATATCGTGTATCGCCCCTTTCAATTCAATGAAATTTTATTTGTATAGTGTTTTTAACAATTGTCATTGTCGCAAAGCAGCTTTACACAATCAAAAGAATTACTTAAGTTTGTATGGAATGTGAATGTGTATTAATCAAAATGGTCAGATAGTCCCTGATGCACAAGCCGAGCAACCCTTTAGCATCAATGATGTTAAGGTCTTTAATTCTCTCTGGTGGTAAATCTGCCTATTCTTCTTTTCTAAAAAATAAATAAATAAATAAATAAAACTTTCCATTGTGGAAAACTGTTACACTAACAGTGACAAAGCCAGTACTCCATGGACAGTATTCCATAAAGGATAAATAAATGTCTATAAGTTTGTCAATCTTATGAAAGATTATATTATTTATTTGTTAAATAACACCATGATTATTTGTTTATAAAAAAAAAAAAATTCCAGTAAAGCTCTAAAATGTCTAACCTCTGATGCAACTTCCCAGTCAGGTCTGCCATCACTGTCCTTCAGCTCAACATAAGGTTTATCGTGGACGCGGTTAAGATCTTCATGCAGGCCGTCTAGCAGGAAAGCCAGCAGTTCTTGAGAATCTTGCTGCTGGAACCCATCAAAACGTGGTGCGTACTTTGCTATGGTCCACTAAAAGTACAGAGAAGAATTAGATACTGTGAACATACTACAGTACATAAGATCATTATCACATGCCAATCAACTGAATATTATCTAGTCGATAACATTAGTATATTCTTATACATGACCAATAATTAATCATAACTGTAATAAATAAAACTATCTATCACTGTGTGTATCCAGAAGGTTTAGAGGTATACCCTGAGTTTTAGTGGAGCAATGCTTTTTTGAGCACCACTCCACAAATCCTGAATGAGATCACCGTAGCATTTTGCCATGTGTCCTCGCATACCAATAGGATTCGTTCTGCAAAGAGAGGGTGAAATTATCAGCAACTTAAAAGCCCACAGGCTTCATACTTTGTATAGATTTGGTCAAATTATGTTAAATTAATTTGCATATTCATTTACGTTTAATTATACAAACTTAGCTTTGAAGTTTTATTTGTTTGTTTGTTTAAAGGACTAATAAAAAAAAAAGAAAAACAAATCAATAAAAGCATAAGTAGCAGAATGGGGCATTATAGAGTCAGGTCCATAAAAATATTGCATTTAACCTCTGTACATCACAACACTGAATATGAAATGAAACACGCAAGATGTGAACGTACGTTTGACAAAAGTGTGGTATTAACCATTCAGGAATTACAACCATTTCCATACATAAACATTTTTTTGTTTTGTTTCCTCCCTCAAAATGCTTTCTCAGGCCTTTACTGCAGCTACCTACCGCTGCTGCTTATTTATGGGTCTTACTGCCTTCAGTCTTGTCTTCAGTAAGTGAAAAGCATACTCTGTTTGGTTGGGATCAGGTGACTGACTTGGCCAGTGAAGGAAATCCCATTGCTTTGCCTTGAAAAATTCTTGGGTAGTTTTCACTATTTGTTTTGGGGCACTATCCATCTGCAAAGCAGCAGTTCCTGAACCTGAGCAGACAGTGTAGGCCTATAGACTTTCAAATTCATCTTGCTACTTACATCAGCAGTCAGGTCATCAATAAACAGCAGTGACCCAGTTCCTCTGACAGCCATACACATTAATGCCAATGATACAGCCTCCACCATTAACGACAAATGATGCATTATGCTTTGGATCATGAGCTGGTCCTTTCTTTCTCCACATTTTCTCTTCCCATCATTTTGGGTTCATCAGTCCAATTAATCTGGCAATGTTTTTTTTTTTTGGCAAAGTTTGATCTAGCCTTTCTGTTTTTTAGACATTTTAAGCATTTGTATTTACTTACTAAAACTCTCTCTTGACTAGACTTAGACAATGACACCAAACCTCATGAAGAGTGTTCCCGACTTGGCTAAAAGTTGTAAAAGGGTTCTTCTTCTGTAGTCATCCAATATCGTTGACTTCTATAGTTTTCCAGATTTTTTTTGCCAAAATTTATGCACAATATATACTGCATGTATACTGCATTTTAAGTTTGCCATAAAATACAATACGAGGGTGTTTGACTATGCTAGTAAAATTATCTGGGTATTCTATGCATTGTGTGGGACACTCATATATAAACAAAAGTTACTTTTAATCTGTCTTTTAGAAGAAAAGGGAAAGCCACAATGTGAGAGTGTGATAACCAGACAAGTATTCCCCTTTAGCAATCCAACGGTCCATTTACTTGGCAAATTTTGTAAAGATACCACACATGCACACACCTGTTAAGTTCATAAAGGTGAGACCCAGATGTAAAGTACTCTGTAAGAGGTTTAGTGTTGCTCACACACTGAATACTGGAATTCATAAAACATGTGTTGCCGAGGTTACTGAGTCCTGTGGCCCCTTTCTCAGTGGGTACTGCAAAAGGAAACAGAAATATGTAAACCTCATACATAAAACATGAAGCCATGCAGAAGAACACTTTTTAATTCAATTGTCCTGGACCTTTGTGTCTGTTCATTCTGTTGCTGTTGGCTAAAAATGACATCTCCTCAGGCCAGCTCATGTCTTTGTTGCGAACTACGAAAACAAGCATACATGAGTATGCATATATGGAAAATGTAAAAATTATCTTTATTAATAAATAATATGCAATAATGCTAAATCAGTTAGTAACTGTGAATAACTACCTTCAATAACCATGTACTGTTCATCGGGGACCTTTAATGCTTCCAGGGAATGATCCTCATCATCAAGAAGAGTCAGATAATTCTGTAGAATGGATTGCAATTATTTGAACAGATCCTCTGTACAGAGTGTCTTGGAAGTACACTCATCCAAGACAAGTAAATCAACATTCACATGAATATTATTACTATTATATGTAATTTAGTTGTTTTAAAATGTATAATAATAATAATAATAATAATACTTATAATAATTATTCTTATGTAATGAAAAACTGGAATGACAATAACTATGCAAGCCATTTCAAGGGGCTTTCTAAATATCTGAAACATACTGACAAAAATTTTTTTTCTGACATTACTGAAAAATATTCATAAATTAAAAAAAAAATATATAAAGCCATAAAATGTATTCATATAATTTTCTTGGTTTGAAAAGTCTATATTTTTGATCCATTTAAAATGAAGAGTTTTGTAATTTTACTGCATATCCAAGTTTGTGTGAGTGTTTGTCAGTTTGTTTTACAGACTCTTCACCTCATTCATGTAAAGCCACAGTCTCATATCCTCATCTTTAATCCGCAGCCTCTGAGACAAATACTCGTGAATGTCCTTTATCGTTCCTACTCGGCTGAAGCAGCCAGTGTATGCCAGTACTCGCTTCAGAGGGGTAGTGGGTGATGGCATGCTACCTACAGGACACATCAGGGGTTTATGATGCGTATAAAAAGAATCCAGGGAAAGTACAAAAGGATTATAATTTGACTAAGCCGAGTTGGAAGATAAGCATTTCTTTAATCAACCAAAAGAATAGACTACTGTGATGTACAGTACAATCAAGTGAAAAAGTATGCATTCACTCCGAAAACCTGAAAATGTAGCTCATTGGGATCTATTTTTGTCATTGTGGCCAACCAAAAAATTATGAAATAACAAAAACTTTTGAAGAATGATCCTCTGAGCATACCAGTTACCAGAAAGAGAAGAAAAATGTTTTATCAGGTTGTTTTTTTTCTTTCACTTTCAGATTTTAATAGACTGTTTTCGTAACTTGAATAACTGCCTCGATTCTATATGGTTTTCCCTGCAAACTTTACATCTTTACGCTCCTAAAACAGGAAGCTAACAGTTACAGTAATTACAATGAGCACACTGAATTTTTTTTTGTACATGTAAGCTGTGTACTGTCCTTAAACTCTAGTATTAGCCTCATGTGCTCAGTCTTACCCATGTTCATCCAGCCGTTAGATTGTGGTGTGCGTGCGGGAGGCTGCTGCCTCAGGAAGAGCAGGTGTCTTGGGAAAAGTTCTAATTCGGCTTTCTCCATTTCCCTCGACCTGATTACCTGCACATTAGGGGTACATACACTGCGTTCCAAATTATTACACAAATGATATCTTTCTCTGATTTTCATAATTAGTCAATGCAAATGACAGTCAGTATAATTTTCTAGTCATCAACCATTAGGGTATAATTTGAATTTTATTGAACAAACCTCCTAATGATAATATTTATTTAAAAAAAAAAAAAAAACTGAAAACGCACTGTTCCAAATTATTATACAAAACAGAGTTAAAACATTTTATAGGTTGTAAAGAACTGAAAATAGGCTTTTGTTGAATTTGTTGAATACTGAAATCAAAAACTATTTCAATCAAAAACATCCTAAAAGGGCATGTTACATCTTAACATAGGACCCCTTCTTTGATATCACCTTCACAATTCTTGCATCCATTGAACTTGTGAGTTTTTGGACAGTTTCTGCTTGAATTTCTTTGCAGGATGTCAGAATAGCCTCCCAGAGCTGCTGTTTTGATGCGAACCGCCTCTCACCCTCAAAGATCTTTTGAGAACCTTTGGAGAATCCTCAATGGGGTTCAGGTCAGGGGAGGATGGTGGCCACACCATGAGTTTCTCATCTTTTATGCCCATCGCAGCCAATGACACAGAGGTATTCTTTGCAGCATGAGATGGTGCATTGTAGTGCATGAAGATGATTTTGCTACGGAAGGCACGGTTCTTCTTTTCGTACCATGGAAGAAAGTAGTCAGTCAATATACTTTGCAGAGGTCATTTTCACACCTTCAGGGACCCTACAGGGGCCTACCAGCTCTCTCCCCATGATTCTGGCCCAAAACCTCCTTGTTGATGTCGCAGCATTGTTGGGACATGGTGTCCATCCACCAACCATCCACTACTCCATCTGGACCATCCAGGTTTGCACGAGACTCATCAGTAAAGAATACTGTTTAAAAACTTGTCTTCATGTATGCCAGGGCCCACTGCAACCGTTTCTGCTTGTGAGCATTGATTAGGGGTGGCCAAATAGTAGGTTTATGCACAACTGCAAGCCTCTAAAGGATCCTACACTTTGAGGTTCGCGGGACTCCAGAGGCACCAGCAGCTTCAAATACCCGTTTGCTGCTTTGTAATGGCATTTCAGCCTGCTGCTCTCTTAATCATGAATTTGTCTGGCAGAAACCTTCCTCATTCTGCCTTTATCTGCCCTCCCCTTTTTCTCTAAGATTCTGGAAAAGATAGTAGCAGAGCAGCTATGCTCATATCTACATAGAAATGGCATACATGAACTGTATCAGTCAGGATTTAGGCCTCATCACAGCACAGAAACAGCACTCGTTAAAGTAGTAAATGACCTCCTATTGGCCTCTGATCAGGGTTGTGTAACTATGCTTGTATTACTCGACCTCAGTGCAGCTTTTGACACCATTTTGACATCATGCTATTCTTCTTCACAGATTAGAAAATGTAGTAGGAATTAAGGGTACAGCCCTCTCCTGGCTCAGATCCTATTTGACCGATCGTTATCAGTATGTAGACTTAAATGGTGATTATTCTGCATGTTCTCTAGTGGAGTTTGGCGTTCCGTAGGGGTCAGTTTTAGGCCCACTGCTTTTTTCCCTTTACATGTTTCCTCTGGGCAACATAATCCGTAAGCATGGTATTAGTTTTCATTGTTATGCTGACGACACACGGCTATACGTCTCAACAAAACCTGATGAGAAAAACCATCTTACTAAAGTTGAGCAATGTGTGCAGGACATAAGAAATTGGATGCTAATTAACTTCCTTCTGCTTAATCCGGATAAGACAGAAGTTCTAGTCATAGGACCGCATACAGCTAGAAGTAAAATCTTAGATCACACCGTAACTTTAGATGGCCTTTCTGTTCCATCAAGTGCAACAGTAAAAGACCTCGGCGTGATTATACTGTAGATTCCAGTCTTTCATTTGAAGCTCATGTAGATAATATCACCAGGATAGCATTCTTTCACCTCAGAAATATTGCCAAGATAAGAAATATATTGTCGCTAAACAATGCCGAAAAACTAGTTCATGCTTTTATCACTTCTAGGTTGGACTATTGTAATGCCTTACTGTCTGGTTGTTCTGTTAGGTGCATAAACAAGCTTCAGCTAGTCCAGAATGCAGCAGCGAGAGTCCTCACTAGAACCAGAAGATATGAGCATATCACCCCTATCCTATTTTCACTACATTGGCTCCCTGTGAAATTTCGCATTGATTTTAAAATACTACTCTTGACATATAAAGCATTAAATGGTCTTGCGCCGCAGTATCTGAGCGAACTGCTAGTGTCTTACGATCCGCCACGCCTACTTCCATCAAAGGATGCAGGCTGCTTGTCAGTACCGCGTATTATGAAAACTACAGCTGGGGGCAGAGCTTTTTCTTACAAAGCCCAAAATTATGGAATAGTCTTCCAAATAGTGTTCGGGACTCAGACACAGTCTCAGTGTTTAAGTCTAGGCGAAAAACCTATTTATTTAGCCAAGCATTTTTATAAATAGATTTGCCATAGGTAAAAGAGCAGATCTGGGGGACTCATGAACGTAGAGTATTTTGGTGAACTGGTATGTTTAGATGCTGTCTTCCTCAGTCTCATTTGATCACTCAGGTTTGTTGACGGTGAGGTGATTGTTTGCTTTACATCTCAGGGAGCCCTCATGTTTGTGTTTCCTTCTGGCTCTCCCTTTTAGTTGTGCTGTCATAGTTAGTCCTGCCGGAGTCTCTGCTTGCACTCTACAGTAAATATACATTCACATTAGACATTGTGACTGTGACCATACCTAATTGTCATCTCTCCTCCTCTTCTCTTTCTCCCTCTCTTTCTCTTTCCTCTCTCCCCTGTCTCCCCCTTTCACTCTTTCTCTCTCTGTCGAGCTACACGTCATTCCTGAGCTGTCAGTGATCCAGACTCCCTCTGCCCTCCGGACCTGTCTGATCCATCCTGGTGCCCCGTTTCTGGTTGGAGGTCTCGTCGCATGGATGTCCGTGTGTCTCTTTGGGATGCGTCTGGTGTCTGGGGATGATTCTATCTACTTAGAAGATGGTTCTGACCTCGACTGGTGTTGTCAGCTGTTTCTCTGGGGACTTGACAATTCGATAGTTCAGGACTGGAACTTTCTACAAGTCTATCTGAATCTCCAATAACTACTGGACTCCATTTTAACATCAATTAACATCAACTATTATAGCTGAACTGCCTGCCACCTAACACTGTATAAATGCAGATCATTTCCTGCTATCTGTTTCACCCAGATGAGGATGGGTTCCCTGTTGAGTCTGGTTCCTCTCAAGGTTTCTTTCTATTACCATCTCAGGGAGTTTTTCCTTGCCACTGTCGCCCTCGGCTTGCTCACCAGGGACTATCTGAACATTTTGATTCATACACATTCACATTCCATACAAACTTAAATAATTATTTTGATTGTGTAAAGCTGTTTTGAGACAATGTCAATTGTTAAAAGCGCTATACAAATAAAATTATTGAATTGAATTGAATTTATCTGCACGAACCTGTCTGTGCTCTGAATCAGCCACAAATGTCTTCACAATACGATGAGTTTTTGTGAAATTTCTAATGTTTTTATACCTTGTACATTGCACTATTTGACGCTTTTTGGCAGCAGAGAGATGCTTTTTCTTTCCCATATCGCTTGAAACCTGAGGCCTGCTTAATAATGTGGAACAACCTTCTTCAGTACTTTTTCTTTAATTGGGCTTATCTGGCAAACTAATTATCGCAGGTGTCTGAGATTAATTTCAGTGATCCAAAGAGCCCTGAGATGCAATACCATCCATGAGTTTAATTTAAAATGTAAACATTAAATGTTTATGATTATATATATAATAATAATAATTTGGAACACAGTGTAATCATGTTATTTAAAGTCACTGCATTATTTTTTTTACTCTTAGGACAACACTTCATTGCAAATTTCCCATTCATGTTACAACAGTCTCATTGGTTGCATTCATTTAAATCAATGTGACTAAGGACATGGGGCATGCTTTTACCTGAATTAAAAAAAACCTGTGTGTCACTCATGGAATATTATGATATGAATTAAAACTATTGGTCTAGAAACTGTCTAAATAACAGTTTAATAATAGTGACTATTAGATTGGTTAAAATCATGCAGCCCTAACCTAGTATAATAAAAGTATCCAAAAATCTTTAAATGTATAGACAAGATAAAAAATAAAAAAAAGGCACATTAATGCTGTGATGACTGATGGGAAAGACAGTACGTACTGGCCGGGGCAGGCTGAGGTTTGCTCCGTACCAATGGTAAAGAGCTCTCCAGACTGGCTCAGGTACAACCTCAAAGTCTTGGCCCAGGTGCAGGCTGGGAGAGCGTCTCAGCAGTGCCCCTTCCATTGTTAATGTGGGAGCCTGTTAGAAAGGATTAAAAAGACAATCGTAAAACAATTTACAAAAGAGAGTCAAATGAGAATTATTCTGCCTATAAGCATATGATGCATTTCTCCTCTATTTTGCTTAACAATCACTGTGATTGTGTTTAACAGCACTGCCTACTTTGAGAGGCTCCGAGGTCACCAGTGGTTGGTTGTCTATGGCGCCTGGCCTGAGGGCTGTCACGTTCCCCTCGGCCCCTGGGAAAGTCTGGCTGTCTACATCAGACGAATCAGTCTGTCGAGAGAAGCAGATATCTGTGGCAGTCGAGCTGGAATGAAGGAGACCTAAACAAGAAAGAAGGCAAGTCTGTGAAAGATTTCAACAACGGTAGCCAGAGGCCACACTGCTTTTTTTTTTATGTGAATACTGACTGCCACTTGTCGTTTCTGATGCTTCAGAGGCACTAGAGATGTTGTCAGAGAACTTTTCTTCTGGAGAAGAGTGTGAGCTTGCTGTGCCCTCACCCTGACTCCCTTGTTCCATCCCTGCAGGTGAGGTAGGAGTTCTGCTGCTAGGAAATACTGTGGGTTGTTCCACCACTATCACTTTGTTGTTCTGTAAATAAAATAGCAAAATGAGTTGCCTTGTGTTACGCTTTTAAAAGAACTTACACTAATCTCAATCCACTCAATTAAACATTTTACACATATTGAACTTTAGCATTAGATGGTTTCTTTAGACGTATAGCTAACAAAAGCTAGGCTACATCCAAAATTTCAATGGTTATAAAACTACATACATATTTATAAACTCAAACAGGTATTGTTAAGCTTACATATTTGACATAGTCCTTCCACTGCTGCCACCACTGTGTAGAAATAAGAAACCAGTAATCTCCAGGCTGAAGGCCATGCCGGCTTTCTCTCTCTAACCAGCCCCTGAACGCAGAATGCAAACTACTGATTATTGGAGTTTCATCAGATTAAAGTCTGGAGCCGACTAAATCGGGATTTAGAAGTTGTATGAATGAAATAAATAAAAACAACTGAGGTGTTTTATTAACCTGATGATCTGCCCTTCTTCCTCAGGAGTGGCAGGCCGCAATCCAAGAACTATATGACACACCTAAAAAGAGTAACAGGGTTAATTGCAAGCTGATTAGAAGCAGCTAATTTGATGTTGAATTATTGTAATTAATATTTAAAACTACAATACAATATTTTTTGTGATCTTGCCAACCACAATGCTTAGGTGTTCACTCATACCTGAAACAGGAGGTTGAGAAACTCTGAAGCAAGTGCACTCTGAACGCTCCATATCTGATAGTCTTCGAGTGTCAAATGACCGTTCTATTTATAATGTGAGCAAAGAGAACCTTTAACCATACTCTTGGATGGTTAGACATTTCATAGAAATATGCAACTAAACAGAAACTGTCAATATATACCTTGGTAGTGTCATGTACTTTGAGAATGTCTTCAACAATATTAGGCACACTTGACTGTAATTCCTGCAAAAGATCAATTAAATTAAACCAGAATTATAATCAATAAAATCCATTATTGAATAAACAAGTTAAAAAAAGGAAAGGCATGTCCCATCATATTTGACGAGGATGTCCAACATGCAAGATAATTTTCTGTATCAACATATGCAAGATGACTCACAGGAATTGAGTCAGTACGATTGTCCCTCCAGACCTCCAGCAGCGCAACAACCATCTCGTGGATTTCTTCTCGACTAAGAACTCCGTCACGGTCCACATCAAATACTTTAAAACAAACTGATCCAAAACAAAAAAGTAGGAATTAGCTACATTAGTCTAGATGACACATCTTCATGTGTATTATACTGTACTACCATTATGATGTAATGCATTATAAAACGTAACAAGCTAAATGTACTGCAGAATAATACTGTAGGTCTACTTTTAAATCTATAACTAAAATGCATCAATGACTCAAAAAGATGTACACGTACATTTCTGTCTTTCGGCCAGAGGTCCTCTACAGCAGGCCGACAACCCACAGGAAATCTCTTTGAAATCTATGTGATTGTCTCTGTTTTCATCAAATGCATGAAACAAACCTGATAGAAAGATTGCAAATGCATAAGTCACATTTATAGTTAAACTAATTTGTACACTTCCAAACTTACCCTGAGATTTTCATAAAATATAGATATTGATGTATAATATATTGATAAATAAAGTGTCTGGTAGTGCATACCTTCACTGACAGATGGGTGAATAGGAGGGGATACCAGTGGGACAAATGTCTCCAAGTCAAAGCGTCCAGTTCTTGACTGTGCTTTTAATAACCAGTATCGTTTCTCAAGGTCGATGATATCCGACTCTTCCACTGCATCACATAAAACATTACTGTAATTTATCATTGGAGAAAGCTGAGAATAGTTATGGTATTAAGTGCATTTTTGCTCAGACTAGAGTGAACAAAGTAGATGTAGACTATACTCATCAATACGTATTAAGTAATATAGGAGAAAAAATATAACGGACAGTAATAGTTACTTCTGAACATTCTTGTGCTTTTTTGCTGATAGGGATTCATCCGTAGTAAATAAATAAATAAATATCTTCTTCTTCTTTGTCTTTCGGCTGTTCCCTTTCAGGGGTCGCCACAGCGAATCATCTGCCTCCATCTAACCCTATCCTCTGCATCCTCTTCTCTCACACCAACTAACTTCATGTCCTCTCTCACTGCATCCATAAATCTCCTCTTTGGTCTTCCTCTAGACCTCCTGCCTGGCAGGAGGTCTTCCTCTAGACCTCCTGCCTGGCAGTTCCAACCTCAGCATCCTTCTACCGATATATTCACCATCTCTCCTCTGAACATGTCCAAACCACCTCAATCTGGCCTCTCTGACTTTATCTCCAAAACATCTAACATGGGTTGTCCCTCTGATGAACTCATTCTTGATCCTATCCATCCTTGTCACTCCCAAAGAGAACCTCAACATCTTCATCTCTGCTACCTCTAGCTCTGCCTCCTGTCTTTTCTTCAGTGCCACTGTCTCTAAGCCGTAGAGCATTGCTGGTCTCACCACTGTCCTGTACACCTTTCCTTTCATTCTCGCTGATACTCTTTTATCGCACAACACACCTGACACTTTTCTCCACCCATTCCAACCTGCCTGTACTCGTCTCTTCACCTCCTTTGAACACTCTCCGTTGCTCTCGACAGTTGACCCTAAGTACTTAAAATCCTGCACCTTCTTTACCTCTGCTCCCTGTAGCCTCACTGTTCCTCTTGGGTCCCTCTCATTCACAAACATGTATTCCATCTTGCTGCGGCTAACCTTCATTCCTCTGCTTTCCAGAGCGTACCTCCACCTCTCCAAATTTTCCTCCACCTGTTCCCTGCTCTCGCAACAAAGCACAATGTCATCTGCAAACATCATAGTCCATGGAGACTCCTGTCTAACCTCATCTGTCATCCTGTCCATCACCAGAGCAAACAATAAGGGGCTTAGAGCCGATCCTTGATGCAGACCCACCTCCACCTTGAACTCTTCTGTCACACCTACAGCACACCTTACCACTGTCTTACAGCTCTCATACATGTCCTGCACCACTCTAACATACTTCTCTGCCACTCCAGACTTCCTCATACAACACCACAGCTCCTCTCTCGGCACCCTGTCGTACGCTTTCTCTAAATCTACAAAGACACAATGCAACTCTTTATTACCTTCTCTGTACTTCTCCACCAGCATCCTCAAACCAAATACTGCATCTGATGTACTCTTTCTAGGCATAAAACCATATTGCTGCTCACAAATTCTCACCTCTGCCGTTAACCTAGCTTCCACTACTCTTTCCCACAGCTTCATTGTATAAACAGTTATATTCATATTTATTTATTATTTACATATTATTTTAACAATTGCATGTCTATGCAGAATGAAACACACTTACAGTGAGTGACCCCAGCCAGTGTCTGGTAGAAGGTGGGCGTGTCACTGTCATCAGTCAGAGTCACACACACCCCACTGGACAGGAGCCAGCGAGAGAAGGTAAAAGCATCCTTGTTTTGAAGCAGCCAGCTCTTAAACTTTTCATAATTTACCTTTTCTGCCTGAGAAAGATCAGATTGAAATGGCAAACAGTTAAATCACTGCAACTTGTAAAAGTGAAATAACCAAAACAGTGATAAAGTCTATTTTTCCCCCAACTGAAAAAGATAGTCGACCTCTGCAAAGCACTTCCTCAGAGACGGATGAACTTCCCCATCCACAGCTTGTAGCATGGCTTCAATGTCCTCAAGTGTAGCATAGCTGCCTGATTCACTGGCAAATAAACTAAAAATGTCTGCAAGAGAGCAACAAAACAAATCACTTTGTCTGTGGTCCTGCTAAGAATGTTCATCACTTCAGACATTTCAGAGTCTAAAAACAGCCTTCAAACTAGCTGTCAGAAAAGTCACTCACATCTGGCCTTTTCTTCATCACGTCCTCTTGTGAGTAGCACCAAGCCAACGATAAGGTTGTTGAAATGCAGGCCTTTTGATGTGCCACCAAATGAACTATATATCACCTACAAGAAAAAGAAAAGGTCACATCGTTCATCAGCTAAAAATGTATATTTGTAAAAAAAAATTATAATAATAAAGTATAGATTATTCTAACTATAACTGTTAAAAGTATAAACTGAATATAAGCTGCAGTGTTTAATTACAGGAGTCAAGGAGAATCGTTATGCTACGATATTAGATTGAAAACACACCACACATCTAATCTCAACTAATTAACTTCAAATTGATTCTTAACCTTGGTTTCATACAGGACAGCACAAGCCAATGTTAATGAGACTTGAAAGCTTACACATGATTCATAACTCGCAAAAAAACAGAAAATACCACTTCAGTCTGCCTGTTTGAAAAAGAAGTTTTGTTTACTTATCAGGTAGCTGGCTCAATTGTTCCAAAAAAAAAAAAAAAAAAAAAAGGCAAACAGGAAGACATGTTTTTCTGCACTTTGTAGTCTGCATGCCCAGAAGGCAAAAAAAAAAAAGATAAAATCCCAAGATCCGACTTGCTGCTTGTGAGACAAGGTAAATGCAGCATTAGGAGAATTATTAAAACGCATGTTGTTTGCCAGGTCATGTTAAATTTTGAGAGTTTTAAAAAATACAAAAAAAATTTAAAAACAATGAAAGAAAACAGTTCGCTCTTTTGAATATTCAATATTTTTGCACCATTTCTACGGTAGGTCACAATATAATTGTGAGCAAATTTGTGATATTGCTCATGTTATTTCCATTGAAGCAAATAGTTCTTAAAACACAGAACACAAATCGATGGATTTGAATGTGGATCACTGTTATACGAAAATATGTGGAATCCATGTTGGGACAAGCACACACTCAAGCTAACATTCAAGCTAATTCCGAAAGTCATGAAAATATTTCTATGATTCAAATGTTCACTTCATACAAGTTATTGCAGAAAGTCTAAATTGTAATGAAATATAAAGTGGTCTCAGACTTCAGAACCATAGTGTAACAGGTCTATGTAAAAAGTAAGCATGGATCCTCTACAGGAAAAGGAAGTGGTCATGTGCCTCAGCTTCATAAGAATCGAGACTGAAGTTCATTTGCAGCAACACAAATGAACATGATCAATATTGAAACTTGTGGCCACAAACAGTAGAGACTGAGAAATCGTGCAAAGAGATTACTTCACACTCAAGATTTTATATTTTAACCTTGTTTATCATGCAGTTACATAGTGACTGTAGTCAAACATCAGTAATAAAACATTTTAAGAAGATTTAAAACCTTAATATATGTTTAAAAGCATAATTGGCAAAACATTTCTAAATAATGCATGTGTTATTACTGCTGTATTTTTGACTTCAATATGATTTGGCCTTTTTTGTTGTGCTACTAATATTACTGTTGTTGTTTTATTGTTAGTATTATCAATTGTCAAGACTACTATTGTTAGTACTCTTAGTATATCTATCTGATGCTCTGTGACCATAACTATTTGTATTATGAGTATTCGTATTTGAGTTACCGGTATTTTTTGCTTTGTGCAGACTTAATAAAATTTAACAAATTCTAAATAACCATGACAGGTGAGAACAATTGTTTTCATACATATTACATAAAACACAATTTTCAATTCCATACATTTGATGTTATTACACCTTTCCTGTGTTAATTAATCACCTTTATTCCCTATAAGAGGTCATTTAAAGATCAAAGGCTAAGAGATTTATTTTGTTAGGATTTGGTGCCAGCGCTTTTTATTAGCTTGAACTTGAATTAATCACATGGGATTAGGCTTCCACTAGCTTACCACACAATACTGGTGGAACTCAATTAGGTGCCTCTTTGAGCAAACATGACTTGTCAGTTCAGCATACAGGTCAGGGCTTTGTGGAGGCCAGTCTGATACTTTACTATTGTTGACTTTAATTTATTTTGTAGCTTTGGTGTTATGCATGAGATCATTGCTGTGATCAAGTCTTAAGTCGTAAGTTTTTGGCTGATGAAATTCCTTGAATTCCTTCATCAGCTCCTTTGTTTGTTTTTTGATAGACCAAAAGGTTCTTTTATCCCTGGAAGTCGATTTGTATCTCTTTTATTATTTTTATTTAGATTTGCATAGATTTGTTTGTACAGATGGTTTTGTAAATTGCTCTTAGGAACCAGACCAAACCTGTTGATATCCAGAATTTATTTTCTGAGGTTTTAATCGAAAACTGGATTGTCCAGTTGTATCAAGGGCAAAAAACTGACCTTAAAAATATCTCTAATGAGAAAAAATAGATCTCCTAATCGACTTGTCAAAAGAAATACGCAGAAACATGACATTTATGGCATTGGAAAAACTGATAAATCGTGTGTATGGAAACCTTTGGCCTCAACCGTATATATTGCACAAACTCAACAATAAAAATAAACAGAAACTGTCATGTTTTAGTCTCAGTCATGTAATAATTTCACACTGCTTTACACTCAGCATCAAATAGCATTTATAGGCCACATGACCTCATGGCACATGATCACCTCCAAATCCGTTCAGTTCATCAGGTTCACACAGACACGGCACACAAGTTCACCTCTGCAGTCTACTAAACAAACTTTGTTTAATTAATCAAGCTTTAAATAAATAACACTCTGTTACATGAAAGAAATTAAACTGATTAATCTCAGGATTTCACAATTAACCAGGTTAATTACAAAGGCTGGATCCATTGATCAGAAAAACACACAATCTGCTGACTGCATACAATTACACAAATTTTCCATTTCATAAGATTAACTAAAAATAAATCCTGCAATTTTATATAACTCCTGGAAGCAAAGCTGGTTAAAATAACAGTGAATATATTTATAACTGTTAACAATGATGGTTACAATTTTAGTTTGATGAATTAAAAATGAATAAATAAAAAAAATAACAAAAATCAACTATCTCTGTGTGTGTGCATGTGTGCGTGTATGCACGTATATAAAATATTAGCACTACCATCTCATTACTTTGAAATCATTTTCACAGTAAGTCAATAATACTGCATAAAATAATGATCTGGTACTGATAACACGGCATTAGGCAGACACCATGTGTCTACCCAAAGTTTATTATTTTCCACTAACAGTGTGAACTGAAAGTTGGTGGACACCTGACCATCTCACTCGTATGTGCTTTTTTTTAACATCCTATTCCAGATTTAGTCCCTGTTGCTGTTACAACAACACACAGTCTTCTAGATTACCATAAAATGCTGCGGCGATCTGTGCTTATTCAGCCAAGCAAGAATTAGTGAATTCAGGCAAAGAGATTCAAGGTATTGATAGGTGCACTATTCGATTTTGTGTGTTCAGTGGGGTTGAGGTCAGGGATCTGTGTAGGACACTCAAGTTCTTTTACATTTACATTTCAGGAATTTGGCAGAAGATCTTTTACACCAATCATGGCAAACAATGACTTAAGCCCTATTCGGACGAGACTAGTTTTCCAAACAACGTGCGAGTTAGAATTTTTTTCAGACGTCTGTCATTTCATGTATCCATTCGGACGGGACTAACATCTCCATGTTTATTACCGAGGTAGAAATGTCTGTATTTTACATATGGGCGTTGCACAAGACCACATGTCCAGGATGCGTGGATTGCATTAGTGTGCAAACATGAATACCGGCGCGCTAGAGATAGTACGGTAGTTCACATTGACCAAAACACAAAAGAAAATATTTGGATTTGGATAAAAACATTTTCGGCAATCACAGGCATTCGCATTCGGACCGGATTAGATTCCTCAGAGGACCTCCGAGTTTGCTGAAAAACAGTAGGTAATTTGCTCTGGAATTTTTACAGGAGGTCGTGTGAGAGAAAGACAGACATGGCAGATTTGGATGAGATTAAAATCACAAAGTACATCTGTGAAACAGAAATTTCTCTAACGACCCCCTGTAAAACTACTCCTATCCAAATAGGGCTTTAAAGGGACCTCAGGAAACTGTAATGGTATGGCACAAAAAGACATCCTATACAACTGTGCGCTTCTAATTTTGTGGCAACAGTTTGTAGAAAGCCCACATATGCACAACCATTTGACCATCACACCAACTTGTCCACGCAAATTAGTTTCCATGTTTTATTATTAATAAATGGACATATAGAATTTTTTTTCTGTTTAGTTTGCTCTACAGTAACAAAAAGCAACTTGGTTCCTTTTATTGCTTTTCTTATAGCAGCTATAAACAGTCACTCCTTCACAGGCCACTCTTTCTTTCCCCCTCTTTCTTCAAGTTAATAATAAAATCGCCAGATCATCTATCTGTGAAGACTTTCCTGTTGGTGAGAAACTTAAAAACTTGAACCTAAATTAAGAAGAACAGAAATGCTGTACATTTTGGTAAACCTTATAGAGAGTTCCTGGAGACTTGTAATGACCGGATACTGCCCGAAGATAATACAGTGCTGTAATTAATTAACTAATTAATGTATCTCAGAGTACACAAAATAAGTGCCACATTCAAATTATTGTTTTATAATAATAACTTATTTAATGTTAAAAAAAAAAAAAAGTTCACTTTTGTTTGGAGGTATAATTTTTATAGCATGCATGCATTTTGTTGATATATATTCATATAACTAACTATTTAAACTGGTATATAAACTGTAGGTCATTAATATCACAGTCTACTGTGGTTAATGATCACAAAAATATCTAGTAAGCAGGTCTTCATCAGATTAAACATTTTTATTTCCCCCTGCAGTAAATTTAAGAGTAAAAACGGATGCATGATGGATATAACGAGAGAAGAGCAGTCAGTCAAGCACTTCATATGAAGCATTTAGTTAAAAACAATCTTTTAAGTGAAAACCAACAATCACATGTTGGAACATGCAGAGGCGTGGCACACATCTCTAACACAAAAATAGATAATATTTTACCACCCTGAGCGGAAAGTATTCGCACCCCCTGCACATGTAAAGCACGCCTGCGTTTCAGGCTGGTCTTACCTCAGAGATATTGAGCGGGACCATGTCCCCCAACACTTCCTTGAAGAAGCATTGCTGACTCATGTAGCAAGACAGGCCACAGGTCCTCCTGAAAGCATCCCGTAGTCGTTTCAGCTCCACATCCGTGACTGGAAGATCAGGAATAAAGAAGTCAGAAAAATGTATCTCATGACAGTGCAAATATTTAATTTAAGTTTTTAGTATAAATAAATAAATTATTTCAATAATTTAATCGTTATGATGAAACACCTATTTTGACACCAGTGCTTAGACCGGTGGTGTGCCAAATGAAGAATGTGCTAACCATGGATTTAAGAGGATTTAGCCAGATGTCTACATATTAACAGGAACATTACAGTCTATGAACATGTAAATATTCTAAGAAATGGCTTGAAAGTCATGATTGAATTCTGCCTGTTGACGTAGTTCCTTTTGAAATGCCACGTCAGAATGGGAGCATGTTGAAGTGTTCGGCTGAGTCACAAAACCCCCGGCAGCTTTATAGATATGCCACTCAATCACCAAATCTGAACAAACTCAACAGCAGATTAGTGAACCACCCAAATATGAAGAGCTGCAGCATTTTTCAACAGTGGAAGATTCCACAGTGCCACCTTAACGTAAACTGCTCAGCTTTAAGGATAATAATGACGCTGTTTGTTTTCACAATACCGCAACATCACTGACAGGCAGTGACGCATCCGAGTTGTACATAAAACACTATAACAATTTTCCCCTTAACCCTGCACACAAGA
This sequence comes from Channallabes apus, assembly GCA_030522415.1. Classification (NCBI taxonomy): domain Eukaryota; kingdom Metazoa; phylum Chordata; class Actinopteri; order Siluriformes; family Clariidae; genus Channallabes; species Channallabes apus. Next base: position 14,149,531 of record CM060120.1, read on the forward strand.
AGATCAAGCAAAAGTTCACATTACAAGCCACACTGATCGGATACGCGTGGCATGACAATTCAGATTCATGATCGCAACTGATTTATCTGACTCTGATGCGGACGCATGGACACATCGTTAAGTCTTCGCTCACACCTTCTGGATTAAAATGTCACTTGTGTGACCATTTTCATGTCAAACAACAGATGCGATTTTATATAAAGACATACTAGGGACTGAACTCTGGAGGATGGCATGCAGGTAGTCGGCTGTATTTGTTTGGGTCCAGAGGAAGGAAGAAAGCAAGACACCTCGATTTAGAATATCGATCACACCTACAATCCATATTTGTTGATAACAACAAAACAGTAAGAAACACCCCTAGAGGTGGTGCATACTGTATATTTATTCATCTTCTATACCGCTTATCCTGTCTATCCCAGAAGACTTTGGACTTGAGTCGGGGTACATCCTGTACAAAGTGTCAATCCACAGCAGACTCACATACACATGGATGTTAGATCAGTGGTTTAGGGCTCCGAGTTACTGATCGGAAAGACAGGTTGTCGCTGTTGGGTCCTTGAGCAAGGCCCTGTCTGCTCCAGAGGCACCGTGACCCTGTGCTCTGACCCCAGTCTACTAACGAGAAGCTGGGATATGCACAGAATAAAGAATTTCACAATGCAATAATGTACATGTGATGATTATAGTTGAGCTTATTTAACACACACACACACACACACAATTCGGGAACACCAATTAGCCTAATCTGCATGTCTTTTTACTGTGGGAGGAAACAGGAGTAACCCAGCAAGCACGAAGAAAACATGCAAACTCCACGCACACAGTCCCAGAGGCTGAAATGGACCATGGAGGGGCGAGGCCACAGTGCTTACCAGCTAAGTGCTTCGCCACTGTGCCGCCATGCGTACACATACATATATATAGATGGAACATGTACATACTGTACTGTATAAACATGTAACACACACACATATAAGTTAGGAAGGTGTTAAATGAACAAACAATAGACAAGTAAAGGATGATTCATTATACAGTAGTTTAAACCATCCTCCTAGAAATGACAAGTTGAACTAAAAAAGATTCAACACTTTTTAAATTGTAACATATTTAAATAATTTTAGAACAATAATAATTGAGTGTCTACAACACTAAAGGATTTATAAAAGGCTCTGAAACCCCCATTTTGATTTCAAGGACGATTTCAACGACCAGTGCACAGTCCGGTGTTGTGCAAACTGCTTAGAAACAACAGGATTTAAATCCAGAAAAGCTGGATGTGGTTTTAAGATGGTTTCCGTGCAAAGGCACCAGCATGTTTTACATGTTTCCACTTTAATGGAACCACTACAGTCTTATGGAGTTGCGCAATAGTCCAAACTAGAAGCACAACACACAAACATGGGAGCTAACAAACATAAGAGACGTGTGCATGTACAAGTGCATGAACAAAATTGTGCAATTTTCTGGCTTACTGACAGAAATTAATTTGTCTGGTTTTATCCTGGTCGCTCCAGCTGGTCTGTGTGTCAACAGCTTTAGCATCTAGTTATTAAGCAGCTACATGACAGCTGCCTAGACTATTGTTATTAAACGTTATTCTGACACTGACACTCGCACGGAACAGTCTGCTTCTTCAGGCACACAAAGAAACAATGAAATAATGTTTAAGCCCAGTGTCAACACCGGTTTAAAGCTTGGTAAACACGGCTAGCGTTGAGTTTGACAGATGCCTAGCGTGCTAATTTAGCCTCGTGTGCTAATGCTGTACATCTACATACTGTACAACACACCGGAGCTAGTTAGCGTCGTTAGCTCTCCAGCTATCTGCACCAGGAGAAAGTACACTACAGCTGCAACACCTCACCTCTTTTAACCGCCTCGTCATAAGAAAGGAAACCAATCCTGGATTCTTTGGCCCCCATGTTTTTGTCATTTCATATCAAAACAAAAAACATAAACATAATTATCGGTGTAACGTTAGCTGTCTCTACCGCTGCATATCAGACACTTATTCTTTCAGCTATCCCCGCGTGACGCGCGCCCAAGGCTCTGTCCCAAATAGCTCCGAATTCCTACATGAGTGCACTACCGTCGCGGTAAAACAAGCACACGCACTCCCTATAAAGTGTGCACTATTATTTAAATAAAGATACGTTTTGGGATTCAGGCTAAAAAAAAAGATTCTAGTGAATCATTGGCAACCGATTCTTTAAAATGAATCGTAGAAACTGAATCATAAATCTGTCGCATTCGAGTCACCGCTATTTAAGCATGTCAAATAGCCTTCTCCTGTAGTTATAGTGAGCGATGTGGTGCATAAGCTCAAATAACACGACTGTATATAAATCTCTTACAAAACCTGTTAGAGAATACTTAATACACGCATATGGAAGCTCATATTCTAGCATTAACATACAGTAATACATCCTGTGTATTGTCGACTAAGAGGTACTAAGTAATAATTATAAGATACAAAACATTAGTTTAGAGATATTATTTTAATTTGTGTTGAAATATTACATATTATTTAGAAGACATTAGGTCAAAAATAAACCACAATTGCAACAAATTAGGTCGTAAAAATAATGAGGTACTGTGCCATGATTTAAAGAGACATAATCCTTATTATAAATTCATTCATTCATTCATTTTCTATACCGCTTAATCCTGTGTTCAGGGTCGCGGGGGACCTGGAGCCTATCCCAGGAGACTTCGGGCACTAGGCGGGGTACACCCTGGACAGGGTGCCAATCCATCGCAGGGCACACACACATACACACACTACGGGCAATTTTAGGAACGCCAATTAGCCTAACCTGCATATCTTTGGACTGTGGGAGGAAACCGGAGTACCCGGAGGAAACCCACCAAGCACGGGGAGAACATGCAAACTCCATGCACACAGAGCCGGGAATCGAGCCTGGCCGGGGAATCGAACCCTGGACCCTGGAGGTGCAAGGCGACAGTGCTAACCACTACACCACCGCGCCGCCCCTTATTATAAAATATTAAGACATAATTATGAGGTACAATTTTTAATTATGAGAAAGTCCCAATTTCACTCTCACTCACTCAGTGTCTGTACCACTTTATCCTGTGTGCAGGATCACAGGAGGCCTGGAGCCTATCCCAGGTGGTACATCCAAAACCAAGACCATCCATCACACACACACACACACACACACACACACAAGCACTCTGGGAACACCAATTAGCCTAATCTGCATGTGAGAGCAAACCGGAGAACCAGAAAAAAACCCACCAAGCACAAGGAGAATATACTTTTTTAAATCATAAGATCTAGTCATAATTTAATGATACTATCTTAAATTTTTGAGACACTAAGTCATTACTGTGAGATAACATGTCACCCTTTGGAAATACAATATCAATTAAAAGAAACAAGATTCTTTAGGGAAAATCTCAATTTCAAAACACTAAGTATTAATTCATAAACAAGTCATACTTAATAATTAATTATTGAAAATTATCATTAAGCAAAATTATTACTTGGTATCTTCATCTTATGATCTTAATTCTTATAATTGTTTCTTAGTATTTTGAAGAAACAATTATAAGAATTTTTTCTTCAAAAAGTATAAGTAGCTCTTTGGTAACTTATTATGGTAAATATTGGCAAATGCTTTTTTTTTTTTTTTTTTTTTCTTACTGTGTAGGCCTCTCTGTTGTCTAAATTATTTGGGAATTTTTGTTTGTTTTTGTTTTCATTATGATCTACTGTGATTATAGACTTGGCACAAGGAAGTACATTACTCTGTAAATCAACACAAAATATTCCAAGAAAAAATATTATTTTGGCTTTAGTTTATTCCATGAGTCAGACAAAAATAAATTATGTGTTTAAAATTTAAAGCCTGTTGTTGGTTTATGCAAACATCTAGAAGTATATAAAAAAAAGAAAGTTCAGTCGAACTTGGTTGTGAAATTTTGGCTGTAACTTTAGTTAGTTGCTAGAATTGATGTTGTTTGTTTTATGATGAATTATCATCATCAGTTTTAATGTATAAATATATACACTACCACTCAGAAGTTTGGACACAACTTAAAATTCCATGGTCTTTCTTAATTTGTATTTCTTTCTACACTGTAAAACAATGCTGAGAGCATACAGAAAATGCAATAATCTCTTTTGACCAGTTGATATTGAGATGTACAGTATCTGCTACTTATGATCTGTAAAGCATTTATACCGACTCAAATCTGCTGTTCATTAATTGGTGCATTTTGTGGCTGGTAACTCAAAATGAACTCTTTCTCTGCAGCAGAGGTAAGTTTTGTTATTGCTTTTCCTGGGAAGGTCTTCATGAGAGCCATAAGAGTTTTATCATGGTGCTTGGTTTTGGAGACACACTGGATAATATTGTTCGTGCATAAACTATTCCAGAACAGCTGACCTTCATGTCTTAAAGTAACAGCTGATTGTTGTTGTTGTTGTTGTTGTTACTTAATTACCTAATTGCACATTTTATTTCATAGTTGTCAAATCTCCAGTGTCGTTCAAGAATGTGTAAAATAAATCATGAAAACAAAATCCAAAAAAAAAATAATAATAATTAAAATGTCGGTCCAAAATTTTGACTGGTACTGTACATTTTGTAAAAAGCTGCTTGTCTGTCATATCCGTCTGGGATATTTCACCACCACTCCAACAGAGGGCAACCTTCTCCAAATTCTAGGACACATTTTTCATTGTCGTGTTCATGTCCTGTTCCCCACAATACAATATACAGTATATACAGTACCCTAAACTAACATTCTCTTTTTCTAATTTGTGCAAGTCTGTTACATCTTGCCTTAAATGATCCCCTCTTTGGATATTGCTCTGGATTTTGGAAATACACTGCTTGATCATGTATCAGCCTCTCCCTGCACCTCAAACTGTTCTTTGCCCTTTGGTTCTGCTTATATTGATATGACTGTGTATGAACCTGGAGTGTTGTTTGATAGAAAGTTTTGAATTGTGGGTTATTAATAAACCCCTAGATTATTGAAACTAGCAAACTTTGGAGCTGTGTCTGTTACACAATTTCAGCAGATTTATTATATATATATACAGTGGTGTGAAAAACTATTTGCCCCCCTCCTGATTTCTTATTCTTTTGCATGTTTGTCATAAAAAATGTTTCTGATCATCAAACACATTTAACTATTAGTCAAAGATAACACAAGTAAACACAAAATACAGTTTTTAAATGAAGGGTTTTATTATTTAGGGAGAAAAAAATCCAAACCTACATGGCCCTGTGTGAAAAAGTAATTGCCCCCTGAACCTAATAACTGGTTGTGCCACCCTTAGCAGCAATAACTGCAATCAAGCGTTTGCGATAACTTGCAACGAGTCTTTTACAGCGCTCTGGAGGAATTTTGGCCCACTCAGCTTTGCAGAATTGTTGTAATTCAGCTTTATTTGAGGGTTTTCTAGTATGAACCGCCTTTTTAAGGTCATGCCACAACATCTCAGGTCAGGACTTTGACTAGGCCACTCCAAAGTCTTCATTTTGTTTTTCTTCAGCCATTCAAAGGTGGATTTGCTGGTGTGTTTTGGGTCATTGTCCTGCTGCAGCACCCAAGATCGCTTCAGCTTGAGTTGACGAACAGATGGCCGGACATTCTCCTTCAGGATTTTTTGGTAGACAGTAAAATTCATGGTTCCATCTATCACAGCAAGCCTTCCAGGTCCTGAAGCAGCAAAACAACCCCAGACCATCACACTACCACCACCATATTTTACTGTTGGTATGATGTTCTTTTTCTGAAATGCTGTGTTACTTTTACGCCAGATGTAACGGGACACGCACCTTCCAAAAAGTTCAACTTTTGTCTTGTCGGTCCACAAGGTATTTTCCCAAAAGTCTTGGCAATCATTGAGATGTTTTTAGCAAAATTGAGACGAGCCTTAATGTTCTTTTTGCTTAAAAGTGGTTTGCGCCTTGGAAATCTGCCATGCAGGCCGTTTTTGCCCAGTCTCTTTCTTATGGTGGAGTCATGAACACTGACCTTAATTGAGGCAAGTGAGGCCTGCAGTTCTTTAGATGTTGTCCTGGGGTCTTTTGTGGCCTCTCGGATGAGTCGTCTCTGCGCTCTTGGGGTAATTTTGGTCGGCCGACCACTCCTGGGAACGTTCACCACTGTTCCATGTTTTTGCCATTTGTGGATAATGGCTCTCACTGTGGTTCGCTGGAGTCCCAAAGCTTTAGAAATGGCTTTATAACCTTTACCAGACTGATGGATCTCAATTACTTTTGTTCTCATTTGTTCCTGAATTTCTTTGGATCTTGGCATGATGTCTAGCTTTTGAGGTGCTTTTGGTCTACTTCTCTGTGTCAGGTAGCTCCTATTTAAGTGATTTCTTGATTGAAACAGGTGTGGCAGTAATCAGGCCTGGGGGTGACTACAGAAATTGAACTCAGGTGTGATAAACCACAGTTAAGTAATTTTTTAACAAGGGGGGCAATCACTTTTTCACGCAGGGCCATGTAGATTTTGAGTTTTTTTTCTCCCTTAATAACGTAAACCTTCATTTAAAAACTGCATTTTGTGTTCAGTTATGTTATCTTTGACTAATAGTTAACGGTTTTTGATGAGCAGAAACATTTAAATGTGACAAACATGCAAAAGAATAAGAAATCAGGAAGGGGGCAAATAGTTTTTCACACCACTGTATATATATATATATATATATATATATATATATATATATATATATATATATATATATATATATATTTTATTATTATAATACTGGAAATCACAACCCATCATTATCAAAGTTGTTGAACTTTTGGAACTGTTAATGTATTTGATTTGTTAATTTGACAGGGTTTAGTCCAGTCATTAACTCATATGAGTAGGTCTATGATTAATATCAACTCATGAGATAATGGTAATGAAAACATGTTGTTGGAAACTCCACCGAGGAAAAGTAATACACTGCCAAAATATTACAAAATGAGCCTAATATTTGACTAATTTGATTACAGTATCTATGAAATTATCTTTGATTGTCCTTGAAATCTTTTGATTGTCTTATCGAAATTAGTGGCATAATAATAATGATGCAGGCCAAACTATAGTAATTCTCACACACACACACACACACACACACACACACACACACACACACACACACACACAGAGAGAGAGAGAGAGAGAGAGAGAGAGTCTACTCACTGGTTTAGTAAAAATTATTTGTTCTGACCTTAACATTATTATAAGCATAATTTCCAGTAAAGTTCTTTAATCTAAAGAGAGTAATGGACAGGGCTGTACCTGACTTTATTTATTACCTGACCCAGGGTGTTCAAATTGCACATGCTGGCAGAGTAACTCTTCCTATATGCAAATATTCAGTGGTGGTTTTTCCTTCTTTAAACTTCATTATCAATTTGTGCACATTGCTCATGTCAATGGTGTCCTCTCAGTAAATAATTTGTAGCACAGAGGGAGACCATCAACTGTGTGGAGATTTTCAAAGAGGATTCAAGAGATTGGTTCAATCATGCAAGTGCACATGCCCTGCTGATGATGAAGACAATGTTGAGTAGTACCTTTGTACAGAGGAAGATTTATTTTACCAGCATGTGTTATTTGAATAAATAAATAAATAAATAAATGACTCTCTCTCTCTCTCTCTCTCTCTCTATATATATATATATATATATATATATATATATATATATATATATATATATATATATATATATATATATATATATATATGTATTTATACTGTACTGATATAATATGATATAATATAATCTGATATAATAAACGCATTGCAACGTAATATTAAAGTGCATAAAACGCGCATGAATGTAGGACATTACATCTTTTTGACAGTCTTTTTGAACGACTCTTTAACATGACTCAGATGAACGAGTATCTCGGAGAGTGATCCGTTCATTTTCTATTGGGCGCGCATGCGCAAAACATCGCAAAACCTCAAGTCGTTCGTTCTCTCGAGTCGACGTGACTGCCATAGACGCTATGCGGTGCAATAGATTCAAAAGACCGAACGACTGGAAGATATGAAGGTGAGTTACTCATTCTGTTTATTATAATATGTCCTTAGTTACATTGTAATATTTTCATAACTGGAACTATAGCCAAAATTTGTGTTTGTAGACGTATTGGGGGTATTTTTATTGAAAACGCAACATTTTAATTTATTTCTGATCAAATGAACGAAATGACTCAAAAAAAGATTCGTTCATTTTGATGAACGAGATTCAAAGAATCGAGTCACTAAAATGATTCGAACTTCCCATGACTAAGTCTCACACACACACACACACACATTCGCACACACACACACACACACTTTTACTTCCTGTTTGGTGTGTGTATCATTTCCTTAAAGATCTATTGCTTCTCAACAGGATGAGAATGTTTGCCCCTTTCGCATGAGTTATTTACTGATTATATAAAAAAGTAATCACTATTAAAATCTATTTAGATTTCATGTTGAATTATAGAAAATTCATCAATTGATTGAATTACCTCACACTATAAAGAGTCAACACAAGATAGACCAGAGTCCATTGTCCTAACTCAGAATTCTGGTATAATAATACATAATGAATAATAATACCTGGTAATAGTACACAACACACTAAAATGATAAATGCTGTATTTTTAATATCAGAATGAGTTCAGTTGTACTGAATCTGTTATTTTTTTAATTTCATGTGGTAAGAGGCTTGAATTTAAGTTCAATAAACAGAATATACTGTTCATGTTTGTATGTTTTTATATTGGGATCTTAACAGTACTGAATACTTGACTACTACTATAGTGATACAGTGTATGCTGTCATTTATAAGTAAATCTAGATATAACAAACATTAACGTATCATGGTGAAGAAAAAACAGCGATTTTCTGGTAACAAAATTGTGGCTAGTAAATAGGCTGAATGGCGAGTGACTCCGGAAATCCACTAGACACATTGGTCAGTGAGCAAAAAACTTAATGTCAAACCCTGATACTATATATATATATTATATATATATATATATATTTATATATATATATATATATATATATATATATATATATATATATATTGCATTACTTTTGGTACAGCCCTTGTATTATTACAGATAGTCATTATCGTTTAAATTATAGAAGTTCTGTCCTAAATATAATTTTTTTGTTGAAGATTTGACATACTATTGAATATAAGGTCACAACGACATTGGGGAGATTTAAAGAGAAATGGAGCTCATCCGTGTGTTTATCATCACTATGCATTAAATCGCTCGACTGTTCGACTTGGACCACCAGATGGACAGGGACGCTTTGGCTCTGACTGGCCATCTAGTGGATGTTCCATTTAATCCTCCAGATGTACATAAATTACGCAGAAATGCATATGAGCTGCTTAAACACTTGTAAAAGCATGCATCAAGAATTATCCAAACATTTAAAAATAAAAAATGCTGTTATATTATATTTCCATTACTATTCTGAAAAAAAAAACTGCCTGTTCCATCTTATTCTTGTTTCTTGTGCTAAGATGGATTAGTAGGTCTTGTATGCAAGCAGGTTTATTCTGATACATTTTGCTCCATTGATTGTTTTTCACAAAGTGTTTTACTGTTCTGCCAATTTCACAACTCCTCATAGAGATGATTAATGTTGGTTTTTGATACACAACATAAAATACTTTAATAAGCAGACTCTGGCATTTCGAATTTAGGCTTGACTTCTGTGTGTGTGTGTGTGTGTGTGTGTGTGTGTGTGTGTGTGTGTGTGTGTGTGTGTGTGTGTGTGTGTGCATTTTTTTGGAGAAATTATTCAAGATCCCTTCAGTCCCTGCAAAAAATCACAAGTAAGTAAGTTTGAGCATTTGGCCACTCACTCACTTATCGTCATTACCACTTAATTCAGGGTCGTAGGGGGCCTGGAGCCTATCCCAGGAGACTTAGGGCACAAGGCAGGGTACACCCTGGACAGGGCACCAATCCATCGTAGGGCGCATGAATGCACACACTCAGATACACACTACGGGCTATTTGGGAATGCCATTTAGCCTAATCTGCATATCTTTGGACTGTGGGAGGAAACTGGAGTACCTGGAGAAAACCCACCAAGCACATGGAGAACATGCAAACTCCACGCACACAGAGACGGGAATCAAGCCTGGCCGGGAATCGAACCCGGACCCTGGAGGTAACAGTGCTAACCATTGCACCAGTGTGCCGCGGTGTAACAATAAAATATGACAAAATCATAATGGCAAAAAATATGTACATAAGTATTCAGAGCATTTGTCCTGTACTTTGTAGAAGCACTTTTGGCAGCAGTTATATAGTTTGAAATATTCATGGGTAAGAAACTTTGCACATATGGATTTAGTCTGTTCTTCCCGAAAGTTCCTTTCAAGCGCAGTCAGGTCAGATGTAGAAGTTCTGTGAACGTTGAATCATCAGAGTCTCTACACATGTGCTGAAAAGTAAATAGTAGTTTCTGTCCTCATAAAGGCAAAATACTTCAGCTAGAACCCAGTGAGTGAATATTTATGGAAGCAGCATTTTTCTTTGAAGTACTTGCTGACCGAACATTTATTTCGACTTTGATTGCCTAAGAGAACATGAGTTTGTATTTCTAGCACTTTTTAGAAAAGCTAAAAGTTTTAGGTACAAAACTATCCTTATAGATTATCATTCACATATTAACAGTATGCCTTTCTGAACAAGTTGGTCACATATCTATCGAATGCTACCGAACTGAATTAAATTATTTTGTATAGTATGGAAGGCGGCACAGTGGTGTAGTGGTTAGGACTGTCGCCGTGCACCTCCATGATCCTGGTTAGATTCCTTGCCAGGCTCGATTTCCGTCTCTGTCTGCATGGAGTTTGCATGTTCTCCCCGTACTTGGTGGGTTTTCTCTGGGTACTCCGGTTTCCTCACACAGTCCAAAGACATGCAGATTAGGCTAATTCCCAAATTATCCCTATTGTGTGTGTGTGAGTGTGTGTATGTGGGTGTGCCCCGCAGATTGGCACTCTGTCCTGGGTGTACGCCGTCTCATGCCCTAAGCCTCCTGGAATAGTCTCCTGGCCCCCGTGAACCTGAATACAGGATAAAGAGTGAGAGTGAGAAATTCCATAATGGCCTTAAATATTAAATCCATCGTTTAGGCACATTCGCATTCACACATGAAGAACTGAAAATAAATAAGCAGCACTAGTTTTTTATTTATTTATTTATTATTTTGTCACACACACATATCCTGATCTGATCACAGCGCTGAAGTATGAGACGAGTGCTGGAACCCTGGCATGAGGAAGTCTGTGCACAGGTTTGTCATCATGGCCAGAAGCACATCATGGAGATTACAGCAATAAATAAAGACAATGCTAAGGGTATGACAGGCTGAGTGGTGGGGAGCTCTCCAGGCTCATTTGCATGACTTTGTGTGGCCATCATTTCCACACTAATGTAATGCCAAGCAAATGAGCCTGGCGCAATATTGGCCAATTCATCGCCGCTCCACTGGCTCGACAACGCAGTCTATAAATCACAGAGGGAACACATGCTCTGTCTGACAGCTAAATCAACACGGAGTAATCACACCGCAGCAGCACCACACGCTCTGCACGAGGGATTAATAAGCTCTGTGTGTATGCATGTTAGAGTGCATCCTGAAGCTTTCAGACATATCTAAGATAACAGAGGCCATAAATTTTAGATGAGGTGCTGTTTTGACATGTTGTGTGAACGGATAGGTTGATTATTAATATTATTATCATTATAAAAGAAGCTTGCTGTGGTTGGACAGAATGGCCTTTGAATCCATGCAATCCCTCTTCAAGCACACAAGGTGGCAGAGTTGACTGTGATTTGATATATCACTGTCTAGTTCTGCACCAGGGAGAGCGGCTGAGCTCGCAGGAGCAGCACCTTTCCAAAAATAGTAGTTAAGGTGCATCATAATGGTCTGTGTATTTTCGAGAAGTACAAACAGGTGAGTAATGGAAACATATATTTATTTAGTCATACATCTTCAGAAGCTGTAACATTAACACCATCACCAGGTGAATAATATCATGGGCACCCAAGGATCGTTTATACCTCTGGGAATCAAAGGCTGGCCTGTCTGGTCCGATTCCACAGAAAAGCCAATCAAGGTCAAATTGCAGAAAAAAATCACATAAGTTGTCTACAATAGAAAGATACCAGAGCACACAGTGCACCACAGCCCACCATGCACACCACCCATCAAGCAAAGAGCCCAAGGCCACCACCCCGGCCTCCAAACTCCCCAGATCCTCATCCAATCGAGCGCCTAAGGGACGCACCGGACAAACATGACAACATAGACAAAACATAGACAAACATTTATAACGTCCCTCCCCCAAAGGATCCACTCAAAGGATCCACTGCCAACGTCCTTGGCTAGACACCACAGCACATCCCTAGAGGTCTTATGGAGCCACACCCAATAGACCAGAATAGTCCTGGTGGCACCAGGGGAACCCAAAATCTAGATGGGTTTAATGTTATGGCTGATCAGTGACTCATAAAGTATTGAACTGCTAATCTGAAAGATGCGAAGCAACAATGCTTGATGTTTCTTGTTTTGTTTCATGTTGTGGTAGACTATGGCTCTGAGTTCCTGCTGCACTAAGTTGCCACTGCATGGATGCTGTATCATGGCTGAACCAGTGCTCTGAATGCAGCGTCCTTACAATCCTTGATTTATAATAGTAAAATATCAAATTCATCTCACCGTTGATTATTTTCCTATAACAGCTCATTGTGTTTTTTTATGTTATTCCTCATCGGAGACATTCTTTACTTAACATTAGTAACAACAGTTTTTTAAAGCCCTAGTAGTATCACAACCATACAACAGTTACTGTACAGTGATCTAGAAATAAAAAGTAATATAATGCTTTTGTTGTTATGAAAATAACATGTTGAAACCATAGGAGATTCCAGTGAAATTTCACAACAGGTCATGTCAGATGATGGCTAAGATGGTGACTAGAGCTCCTGTTTCAAAACAAGTGTTGCTGTGTAGAGTCGGGCGCCCTTTGTAGTGAGAAGACCAGGTATAATAAACATTGCAGCAGATTTCATTACCTTCCTCAGACAGAGCTCATGAAAAATGCATGCATTAGTAGCTTGTGCTCTCACTTAGCACAGCCATACTGGCAAGAACAATGACTAAATTCCAGAAGAGCTGAACTACTTAAGAGCCACTCAGTGGGTCAACGGGGGGGAAAAACACTGTGAATATGGATGACAATTTACAAACCAAAGGACATCTTCGGGTCCTCTGTCTGGGTAGACCTTGTCCTTTTTATTTTTTTTGCCGAACTTGTACCGTTGTCCAGACAGACATCTCAGACAGCTCATGTCATACTGTGTTGTGTGAAAGTCCGATTGCACGGACAAAAAGTTACTCAATGGGTTTGCGCTGGTGGAGCAGGAACATAGCCAGCATTGTAGTAATCTCTTTCCTCTGTGACGCATTCTTGCTTTCATTTCAACAAAACAGACTCACACTTGTGGCCAGCACAGATCTGTGTGTTGTATTTCGCCAGGACGGATTGTGAAATTACACATCGCTTGACAGCGGAAAATGTGCTAGTGATTTTGTATGGTTTTGGCCTTTCGTTGTGTAAACAATTGTGAAAAACTGTTTAACTTAGCTGTCAGCATTTATAATGTAAATGAATACACGATCCCGACTACTTTTTATTCCTTCCAACAGTGTACATCATCGCATATCCTCCTTTCAGTCTGCGGCCTTCCTTCTTATTTTTATCTGCACCTGCTTTTATCTTCCTCGCTTTCTCGAGTTCACAATCTGACCCTGTCTGGCCCTTCTGTTCCTCCTCTGCTCCTTCATCCGTCTTCTCTGTCCTTCGCTCATCCCTCTTTCCCCGTGCGGGCTGGCTAGACTAATCGGTATCGTCCCGTCTTCTCATCCATCAGGACTCCTCTCATTGTTTTGACGTCTAGTTAATTCTCTGCTCATGATTTATCAAATTCTTATTACCGCTCGCTGAAAGGCTCATTCATTGTGCCGATGTATGGTAATGATAGCCCCGCCGCGGCCAACCAAATCCCCAGCTAAGGCCCATCTTCTCTTCATTCCCTCTTCCATCCTTCCGCATTATCTATTCTCTCTCTCTCTCTCTCTCTCTCTCTCTCTCTCATGTTGCTTGTTCTTTCTATCTTTTTCTTTCTTCTACTGTACGTCCTTCCATTTCACAGCATTGTATACTGGGATCGCTTTTCTCTGTAATTCATACTGACTTTTTTATCCTCTTATGACCACATTTAACATAAAGGCTTGGCTGCACCACAAAGATGTCAAACAGTTGCTCTGATGGCTTGGGAGGGAATCTAAAACAATTGACTCTGGTTGAGTTTAATCAGAAAGGAAGGCTGAAAGCAGGGCAGTGGTTCCAAATCAAATAAAGTGGATGAATATGGTGGTTGTTTAACAGTATTGTCTCAGGGGATGGCTCGATTTCATTAAAGTTTCAAGCACATAAAATAAAATGAATGAAAGATCAAAAGGTTATTATAGTTTCCATCATTTCCACATGAGACAAACTATACGACTCCTACTGGTACTTAAAAAAAGAAAAAAGAAAAAGAAAAAAACATGCCCTCACTTTTAAGCCTTTGTTTTAACTGTTTAATTGTTAATAAAAAAAAGAAATAAAAAACGCTAAGGTCAAATGTCTCGCATCCTCCCATCATACTCACGCTCCTTTATCCATTTCCTGTCGGTCGCTCCACAGCCAACCCCATGGGTGCCTCTATAATTTATATGCCTCTAATATTACATTACATTATCTCTGCACGTTTGATTCACATGGGTGCTAATATTGAGTGATGGCATGCCATGCTCCATGATGACAAGCGCAATGGGAATCATATGTGAGGTTCATGGGAAATGGGGTCACGTTCCAAATTCAGAGTCGGAAACTTTTTGACTCTAAGCGTATGTGTCACATACTGAGAAGATGTGCTTAAGTGGATTGGGAGTCGTTTCTATATTGGTATTTTAAGGACATTATATATTTTATTTCTGCAACATGCGCTTTAATGTTGTTCCAGTTTCTTAATACGAGCAGGGTTAAGCGTGCCAGAAATCCTGTGGACTTGTGCTTTAATGTAGAATTTGAATAAGATATAAAGAACCAGAGGACTTTATTGGTCATCAAACGGTACAAACCACATGAACCACAGTCACTGTTGAACATAGTTGCTTTATATGGATTATCTGACAAGTACATCTGTAAAATCATTAGATACTTAGACACATATACATATACAGTAGACACATATACATATACACAAAAACACATATACATATACAGTAGTTACCTTAGACGGCACGGTGGCTTAGTGGTTAGCACTGTTGCCTTGCTCCGTCAGGGTCCGAGTTCGATTTCCGTTTCAGGGTCTGAGTGCATAGAGTTTACATGTTCTCTCCAGTTTCCTCCCAAAGTCCAAAGACATGCAGATTAGGTTAATTGGTGATTGGCTAATTGTGTGTGTGCCCTGTGATGGATTGACATCCAGTTCAGGATGTACTCTACCTCGTGCCCTACAGCATGTCTCCTTGGATAGGCTTCAGGCCCCCATGACCTGTATATAGGATAAAGCAGTATAGACGTAGTGAGTGAGAGAGTAGCGACCCTGTGGAAAGCACAACTAACTGAGTGCTAATAGGTATTACTCTTGGTAATTTGGATCACATGCAATCAAATGGAATCCAAACATGTATAATAAAGTAAGGTTGTAAATAGGGCTGCAACTAACGATTATTTTGATAATCGATTAGTTGGCCGATTATTGTTTCGATTAATCGATTAATCGGATAACGCTAAGCGCTTCTTTAATTTGATTGATGTTTTGCTTATAATTATATATAAAACCATAACAACATTTGTTTTGTTTTTAACAATAATTGCAGATGGCAAGTTGACTGTTATATTTATTTATATATATATATATGTAAATAAAACACTGTCAACTTGCCATCTACATACATACATATTATGTATATCGATTAAATCGGATAAAAGCTAGACGCTTTAATTTGATGTTTTGCTTAACCATATAAAACCATAAATCAGGGTATTATTTATGTATAAAGGTAAACTTTAAAAAAAATGCAATAGCCACATAGTTTAATTATCTTTAATTTTGACATTTAAACCTTATTTTATGTAAATCAACATTTTTGTTTTTAACAATAACTGCAGATGGCAAGTTTACAGTATATATATATTAGTTTAAAACAAAAATACATTCAGTTGTTAAGAATGACTTAAATTTTAAATTCTCTTAAATTAATTCAACTTAATAATAATAAGAATAGACTTCTAGATTATGGTATTTTTAATTGAAGTGTCTACTACATCCTTTTCACGGTTTATACATTATTTCGATCCTCTCGTGTATTTTATCCTTTTTTTTTGTCTCAATAAAAAAAAATAATAAAATAAATACTAGACATTCTCGTAATACGGCGACGTGGGGAGAGAAAAAAACTCGCCGCTACTGGATTCACTCTGTTTATTTTGCCCTTTTCCCCTCTGTACAGCGTGTAGGATGATGGGATATATCCGGTCCTCCGAAGTGTAAAATGAACGTGAAGAAAACGCACTAGAAGTGTTTCCCTCGCGTTCGTTGGTATTTAAACGCAAAGAAAAAGCTGCATGCAACGTTTTTTTTTTTTTTTTTTTTACCCCGTATAACCGCGCAGCCGGTGAGAGTGTTCATACGGGCTTTGGTGACGTCACCAAAGCCGGTGTGAACTCTCTCACTGACTCCTATGTATGTGTAGAAAACCCTCGGCGCTTCATCCGCGCTCACCGGACACTACAACCGGCAGAAAAACGGTCGATTTTAACGCCCGATAAGAGGTGTTTAATGTAAATTGCTCCCATACCTTGGAGGACTTGGGGCGCGCGCTTTTTCCTGCAAACGCTTCTGTAACCTCCATTGCGCGAGCGACTGTGTATCTGTGTGTGTATTTGTGCATCTTGTGGTCGCGCGCCTCAATAACGTGAGCAGCCCAACTAATCGATAACGGCATTCGTTGACAACGAATTTCATTATCGATAATTATCGATTTTATCGATTAGTTGTTGCAGCCCTAGTTGTAAATAATGGACCCAATGTTATATAATACTGGAAATTTGGGATGTGGAATGATATTACAAAGTTAGTTAGTTAGTACAGAGAGCTATTTTAATCTATTTCTTTGAAATATGACTCACAAGCAATGAAAAAGGATTTATCGGTTCTGCGCTTCTGATTATTCCAAACTTCCAGTGAATAATTCTTACATAAACAATCACAATCCTGTACCTGTTGATGTAAGCCAGTTAGCCAGAGGGGATGGCATGGAAAACGCAGTACAGTAGGTGAGGTGAGTAAGAGAAAGAGAAAGAATTAAAGAGAGCTGAATGGATTGCCGGCTGAAGATGACTGATAGCCTAATATGTAAGACTGAGAGAGAGAGAGAGAGAGAGCGAGCAAATGATGCAGGTATCAGAGGGCAGTGAGTATCCAGGCCTCGGCTCGTGATGGACGTCTCTGTCAAGATGAGAGAAGGGGCGAGAGTGGAGTACAGATGAAGAAAAAGAGGGTGAGATGAACTGGAAAGAAGGAGGAAGGAGGGGGAGAGAAGGGAGATGAAGGGTAGAAATCTGAGAGGAGACAAAGAGACAAAGTGTAGAGCAGATAAAGAAGGGGGAATGAGAGAGAGCATGGGCTGACAGCAGAGTCAGTTCATCTTTACAAATAGCAAATGAGTGGAGCGGGAGTTATTAACAAAGTAAAAGATGGATGAAATGATGAGTGAGGAGGAGGAGGAGAAGGGAGTGGGGGTGATGAATGCCCCCTGAAGCAGATCTGGAATTCAATCATTTCAAAAAAGAAGAATGGGCCACAGTAGCGCAAAACATCAAGTGTGTGTGTGTGTGTGTGTGTGTGTGTGTCAGTCTGTAAATAACCCACTGAGAGCAAGAAAAACATACACAGTATGTACGTAGGAGTTTGGATAATAACACAATTACAATATGATGTCTGCAAGCAATAGGTTTTGATTGATTCATTATTATTATTATTATGATTATTATTATTAAATTTTTCACCATTTATTTCATGTTGATACATTGTTTTCATAATAATCCTAACCTACTGTTAAAAACTGTCCTGAAAAAATATCATAACTGAGAATAAAAGGCAGGGATTTTACACCTTAACATCAGTAACAGAAACAGTTTGTGTTCATTTATGTGGTCTTTTATATTATGGATATAAACAATATATTTTTATGGGCATCGAAGTCAAGCGGGAATTGTGATGACATTTCTAGTGAATGAATGCGTAAATTCGATTGACATTTAAACACAGTGCGTTGATGAGACTCTCAGTAAAGCAATAAAACATTTGAACTGTGCAAACGTTTTTAAAAAAGGCAGTACTTCCGCGAATGCTGATCCTGGCCAAGGTGTCTGGCAGTCATTCCCATGAACATTCCTGATTCTTGAAAATCGACGAATAACTTGTCTCCAACTTACAGAAAAGATACATCTGTCTGTGGGAACTGCACACGTAATCATACAGGAACACCACTGGGAGTTATTGTCACATCGGCCATATACTGTAGTCATTTTCACACCTGGTCTAATAAAGGAGTTCCTGGGAGGCCAGCGTCTCAGACGTGAAGAAACAGTTGAATCATGGCTCCGGCGTACTGAGAAAGATTTTCACCTTAATGGTATCCAAGTGTAAACCGTAGTTCCTGCAAACACCATATTTTTGGACTGTTTTACGTTTACTGCACTGATTTCTTATTTATTATGGGTGTACTATATATCATAAGGTATTTATTTATTTATTTATTTATTTATAGGTTTGAATTTATTAAGTCAGGGGCAGATCAGTGGTTAAGGCTTTGTACTACAGTTCACAGAGTTGTCCTTGTTGGGCCCTTGAGCAAGGCCCTCGACTCTCATCTGCTCAGAGGTATAATGCAATAAAATGTAAGTCAAATAAAATAAGGGCATCTGCCAAATGTAAATTCATCATTTAATTATTATTTACAGCACATTATTATTTTGTCTGTATCTCTGCATGTGTGACATTTGGTTTGTTGGTTGTTGAGAAACTAAAAAGTTACCTGCTCTGGATTTCCTGCGGAACAGGTGAGAGTTTCCGTGACACATTGTGAGAGTAGCACATGGAAGGAGTTTATATACGGTCTTGCCGTTTGGCTCAATAAAATACGTTGTTGCAAACTGTAGCCCGCTACAGGCGGAGAGAATGGAGAATATTAAAACAAGTCAGGAAAGTTGGGTTACACAAGCACTAGTGAAATGCTGGGATAAGTGCATTAGTGTAGCAGGGGATTATATAGAGAAATAAAGTTTGTTTTTACTCTCATAACTGTGTTCTGTTATTCTGTACAATCAAAAATTGCCTTGAACGCCCCACATATATACGTACAATATATAGTGCAATATACGTAATACAAACCGGATTCCAAAAAAGTTGGGACACTAAACAAATTGTGAATAAAAACTGAATGCAATGATGTGGAGATGGCAAATGTCAATATTTTATTCAGAATAGAACATAGATGACAGATCAAAAGTTTAATCCGAGAAAATGTATCATTTTAAAGGAAAAATATGTTGATTCCAAATTTCACGGTGTCAACAAATCCCAAAAAAGTTGGGACGAGTAGCAATAAGAGGCTGGAAAAAGTAAATTTGAGCATAACGAAGAGCTGGAAGACCAATTAACAGTAATTAGGTTAATTGGCAACATGATTGGGTATAAAAAGAGCTTCTCAGAGTGGCAGTGTCTCTCAGAAGCCAAGATGGGTAGAGGATCACCAATTCCCACAATGTTGCGCAGAAAGATAGTGGAGCAATATCAGAAAGGTGTTACCCAGCGAAAAATTGCAAAGACTTTGCAGTTATCATCATCAACTGTGCATAATATCATCCGAAGATTCAGAGAATCTGGAACAATCTCTGTGCGTAAGGGTCAAGGGCGTAAAACCATACTGGATGCCCGTGATCTCCGGGCCCTTAAACGACACTGCACCACAAACAGGAATGCTACTGTAAAGGAAATCACAGAATGGGCTCAGGAATACTTCCAGAAACCATTGTCAGTGAACACAATCCACCGTGCCATCCGCCGTTGCCAGCTGAAACTCTACAGTGCAAAGACGAAGCCATTTCTAAGCAAGATCCACAAGCACAGGCGTTTTCATTGGGCCAGGGATCATTTAAAATGGAGTGTGGCAAAATGGAAGACTGTTCTGTGGTCAGACGAGTCACGATTCGAAGTTCTTGTTGGAAATGTGGGACGCCATGTCATCCGGACCAAAGAGGACAAGGACAACCCAAGTTGTTATCAACGCTCAGTTCAGAAGCCTGCATCTCTGATGGTATGGGGTTGCATGAGTGCGTGTGGCATGGGCAGCTTGCATGTCTCGAAAGGCACCATTAATGCAGAATAATATATTCAGCTTCTAGAACAACATCTAGTCATCTCTTTCAGGGAAGACCCTGCATTTTTCAACAAGATAATGCCAGACCACATTCTGCATCAATCACAACATCATGGCTGCGTAGGAGAAGGATCCGGGTACTGAAAAGGCCAGTCTGCAGTCCAGATCTTTCCCCTATAGAGAACATTTGGCGCATCATAAAGAGGAAGGTGCGACAAAGAAGGCCCAAGACGATTGAACAGTTAGAGGCCTGTATTAGACAAGAATGAGAGAGCATTCCTATTTCTAAACTTGAGAAACTGGTCTCCTCGGTCCCCAGACGTCTGTTGAGTGTCGTAAGAAGAAGGCGAGATGCCACACAGTGGTGAAAATGGCCTTGTCCCAACTTTTTTGGGATTTGTTGACACCATGACATTTTGATTCACCATATTTTTCCCTTAAAATTATAAATTTTCTCAGTTTAAACTTTTGTTCCGTGATTTATGTTCTATTCTGAATAAAATATTGACATTTGCCATCTCCACATTATTGCATTCAGTTTTTATTCACAATTTGTTTAGTGTCCCAACTTTTTTGCAATCCGGTTTGTACTTGAACATCAATTAATAGTGCTACTATAATAACACTACATTGTTAATGTTATCTACATTAATTCATGTTATTATTAATTATTAATAGTGGCCCTCCAACCCAACCACTCATCATATTCATCTCTCTCTCTCTCTCTCTCTCTCTCTGGTTGCTGTCCATTTTCTCCTTTTCCCTTCCCATTACTCAACCCACATGAACCCACACAGCTCAGGCCATAATACCCATCTTTAACTAAGCACCTTGACATGCCTGAAATTCAATATGCATTCATCCTTCACTTCCACCTTAGCTCACCTCTCCATCTCCTTTACCTATTTTTACACACACACAGACATAAACACACTTTTACACGTGCTTGTTAAAGCAAGGGTTGAGCAGTGACACATGATGCATGGTCGTGGAGGCAATGATCCTCTCCCCACAGGAAGGTGTCTGGCCATGGAGATGTATGAGCAGAGGGCGCGCTGGGCAGGAGCATCACTCAGGTGCCATGCTAATGGAGAGGCCAGCAAGCACGCACACACACAAAGCCGGTGACAGATGGCTTGTCAGGGGTCCGCGTGGTTATTAGATAGCTGCAGTAATGCTTGACCTCCTTTGCTCTGATGCTTGTCCTTCATCTGCCCCTCAGGACCAGAGGAGCCTAAAGAAGACACGGAAGAAAAGAGGAGCTATGACATCATGCTGCAGGGAAGTAAAGTAGGGAAGGTGCTTTGTTAAATTTCACGATTGGCACAGTATTTCAGATCACGTATCAAAAATGTTTCTTGGTAAACGACCCAAGTGTTTAAACGGTTGTGTGATCTACAGTAACACAAAATACATAAAATATATCTGAAATAAAAGATTTTGTTTACAATAACAATCAGTTAAAAAAAACATGAATGATTATTATCAGAGCTCACTTAAACACTTGATGAAGTTGCATCACAAAGAAATGACAATAGATGTTACAGCTACTCTGTATGTTATCCAGTGAAAGTAAGAGCATTTCCAGAATGTGCCTTGAGGAAGCATAAAGATTGGACTTTGGAGTAATGGGGAAAAGGTCATGTGGTCTGATGAGTCTAGATTGAACCTATTCCAGAGGGATGGATGTGTCAGGCGAAGAAGGGAAGCGCATGGAGTGATGCATAGTGGCCACTGTACAGTGTCTAGACTCAGCAACTCAGCAATGTGACAAAAAAATAATTAGATATTATTAAAAATAATCAGTCTACGACCTGAATTTGAAAAACAGAATGACCAGGTTATCACAGCTGTGGATTTTCCTTACCTGACAACACAGAATCATTTACACACGTCAATATAAGATCTTGGCCAAAAGATTGCACAACTAATTATTTCTGGTTGAACATAAATGTGAAGAAATTGCCTAAGGTTGTCAAAACTAGCACGGCTTTGACTTTTGGCATGTAGCATTGCATTAAAACACCAATAATGGAGACAAACTGTTTGTCCCTTAAAATCTATACAAATTGATGCATGGAATGAATTCTGGACATGATATACGACTAACACTCCTGTTAAAACATTTATTGAGGTATTGATCATTTAAACTTTAATTAATTCTGTGTTTTTTTATTCATGTCTCTGTGTTCAGTCAAATCGAGATCGTTGATTGGTTCAAAATGTTATATAAGGCTTGATAACATGTAAGGACACTAGAGGACAGCATGACAGAAATGCTTCATAGTGCAATAATTGTATTCAGTATAGACAGCCTTATGGATATACAGTATGTGTGTAGTTGCATTTGCATTGAAGGTTACATGTGTGAGCATGTGTGTCTGTGTGTGTGTGAGACATGAGATGTCAAGAGTAGCAGCACCAGCAGTGGTTGGGAAAAGAAGTGCCAAAGAAAGGCGAGGGAGGCATCTTTCACTTTCACGTCTTCAGGCTTTGGCCTGCCCCTGCCACCTAGCTGTCACATGGTGACGCGAGACTGACAGCTCGCCTAAGACCGGGGATCAGGTGTGTGTCAAACGTACATTTACACCCACATGCCCTTGAGATATTTGAGCGGATTAAAGTAAACCCAGGCTTTGGGAAACAATAGCGTTAATCTCAGATGAAGGTAGAATAAAAAGAGAATGTCGAGTGACAACGTAATTATCAGACAAGAGTTTCTCATGATTCGTTTTGTAAGCTTGTTGACTTTTCTCACCATAACTGGTTTCGGAGGAAGGTAATTACCTCGATATGAGTTGTTAAAATAATTGTTCAGTTAGTCAGTGTTTGCTATTAAAGGTAGCAAAACTAAAAAGAGACAGTAAAACTCTTTCATAATGTCTAAGGGATTATGGATTGTATGTTGCAGAATAAATAGGATAATCAAAAGCATCATTTCAACCAAATACAAAGGTACAGAGACAAAGCTGTCACAGGTGACAGGTGGGTTAAACGGATAAATGAGTATGTTAAAGTTAAGTGTTTCGAGATCGACGTCATGGCTGTGACATTCTTATCTCTTGGCAGTGATGTTATTTAAAGACGAGTGAGCTACTGTATAACAACAAGTGACTTATATTTGACTCTAGAGAGAGCACATAATATCACATAAATAATAAATTTTCCGATACTTTCACCACTGTTACCCTTCTCCGTTGGTGTTTTGTCATGCTGATGATGTGTTGTATGATGACAATGTTGTTACACACATTTGCATGAAGAAAATGCCACATGAATTTTACCGTACATCACATAGCCACATATACTGTACTGTAGGTCTATACATATATCCGATCTATGACCACAAGGGGGAAAAAAAATATTTCTCTGTCTATATGACCCTGAACCAAAGCATATCTGTGGTTACTTGGTAAAAAAAAAAAAATTATTTGTGTCCATTCAAGCCAGTATTCTGAAAGTAACATAAAATGTTATTTTCAAATATTGACTTGTGCCTTTAATATATTAAATCATGGCTATGCTATATTAAAAAATAATCAACATGCTCCTTAAGAGGCTCTGTAAAAACAAAAATGAATGAAAAGATGTAAGAAATAGAGTAATACCCAAAGCCTGAATGAACCTTTTTGGTTTCAAAGTCCTTAACCTCTTTCCTCATTTCTGTTTCCTGGTCTGGTAACGAGCAAGGGAGCCCTTTTGTGCTGATCTCTGGAAAGAGGAGAGAGAGAGAGAGAGAGAGAGATGGAGATTGAGTGAGAAAGGTGTCACTGTGAGAGGAAATTCAGGGCAGAGTGTGCCTGACAGCTGAGTACTATTAATCACAAAGTCACCTGGGAGTGAGATAGACAGGGGGGGGGGGCAAAGAGAGAGAGAGAGAGGGAGAGTAAGGTGAGCATGAAAAAAGATGATCCCTCCTTTGTAGGGAGAAGACGAGTTCACAGTCTTATTCCAAACCACACTGAGACATTGATTTAACACACATTTCTCGTATGCGCCTCTTGCGACACACACTCACATTTGGACCAGGGTGAGTGAAAGACAGCAATGATGGATCACTGACAGTGGCTGGTCAGTGGTTGACCTCTCTATTCCTGACTCACAAAGTGTAATCTGTGTCTCAAAATTCCTGTGTGTGGGGGGAAAAAAGGGAGTGTGCGTATACATTTGCACATGTACTGTACAGAGAAACTTTCGGGGCCTGAAAAGGGTAGCATTTATGGTCACACACTTGTGGCAGGCAGGTCTTGACCCGTGCGGTTAAAAGTCTGCAGGCAATTTGAAAGAGAGCACTGTATCATTATGGCCTTCCAATAAATCCATTACATGCCCCACTTTAGAAACAGAGCATGTACACTAAACTGTGGAGACACTTTGATTTGCCTCTCACCATAAACCAGAGCTATTGCTTTGAACAACCCAGATGTCATGAAGCAGTTGCTCAGCCTCCAGCGTCTAATCATAAAACTGAACTCGGCTCAATTACAGACGTAGTTGTGATTCGTTTTATGAGGAGTGAAGATGACATCAGGCCCAACCCTCAGGTTTATTGCCTTCAATGTTCGAACCTTTACAACACCATGCCGTGAGATGTCGAGAGTGGTATAGGATCCTCTGTGTGTACTCAAGTTAAATTACTGTTACTTAAATTAAACTGAATTAGAAGTTAAAATGAGCACTTAGTAAGCGTACATTGTGCACAAAAGCAGTAGAGCTGACAGTCATGAGAGTTTAAGTCATTCAGGGAAACTAAATGGAGTCAAACCTTATTAGCATTTGTGCTGCATTATCTCCTGTATGACTCCTCACTCACTCATCTTCTATACCACTTTACCCTGTATTCAGGGTCACAGGGACCTGGAGCCTATCCCAGGAGACTTAGGGCACGAGGCAGGGTACACCCTGGACAGGATGCCAGTCCATCGCAGGGCACACACACACTATGGGCAATTTGGGATCGGCAAACTCTGTGTAATCGAGCCTGGACGGGAATCGTACCCGGACTCTGGAGGTGCAAGGCGACAGTGCTAACCACTACACCACCACTACACACTCCTGTCTGTAAGAATTTAGCTAGGTGACAACGCTAATGTTAGCTGTTAGCATCATACTAAACACCACCTAAGTACACTGCAGCAGATACTGCTGGTATCCCGAAGATTGATGTCCTTATTAATCTCAAGTAGCCATGTTTGATTGTTGATAAACCAATATGACGTCCCGCTCGCAAATCAATCATGAGACACACGAATACATGTGTTCCTTTGTTTGTTGGTTTTGCCCTTGCTGGTTAAAATTAGTTTGACTTTTATTTTATAAGATCAGATTCTCGGTTTAGCACAATGGGGCAATGTTTAAATTATGACAGAACTGTGTCAAGCAGGATGTCATTACAGAAAGATTTAACACGTAACTAAGTGGAAAAACTCACACTTAACCATCATTAACCGACTCGACCAGTTTTAAACCATCTCAGGTGATATTTTACAAGATTCCATCATGGGTATTTGCATAATTTTGCTGTTACATGAGGAAAAACTATTTTGTGCATAGAGTTAGCATTAGCATTCATGCTAATAACCTGATGAAAAAACATGAAGTTCCTTTTTTCTTCTGATGTTTTTTTTTCTTCTGATGTATTTTACTTTCTTCTTCATGAAATTTAGATGATGTAACTTCCCCTTGATTTTTTTTTTTCCAAGTAACATGTCGACTGAATGTTAATGCTGCATGCCATAGAAATGTCTCACTCATCGTCTGTATACAGGGTTGCAGCACAGGGAGAACTTATACAGAGGCGGGAATCGAACCTGGACGAACAAGGCAACATTGCTAAGCACTAAGCCACCGTGCCGCCTCCATGGAAATGTGTATTATCAATAACCTAGAATAGAAGAAACTTGCTGAGGAAAATGTTTCAATTGAGACATGCTAAATAGATTCACACATTATCTGGACATTCATGCACTTATCGAATCAGCCAATATTTAAGCAGGAGCTCATTGAGAAAAATGATGCAGACACAGGCCAAGAGCTTCAGTTAATGTCCACATCAAACAACAGGATGGGAAGAAGTGTGATCACTGTTACCTGACTCCTACCATGGTTGTTAACGCCAGATGGGCTTTTTTGGTATTTCAGAAACTGTGGATTTTCACACACAACAGTCTTCTGTTGGTGTAAACACGAAAGGAATTTCACACACACAGCAAAATGGTGCGAAAACCATACAAAATGAGTGAGAGAAATTTCTGTGGGAGAAAACACCTTGTTGAAAAGACAGGACAGAGGAGAATGACCAGACTGGTGTGAGCTGACAGGAAGGATATAGTGACTCAAATAACCAATTTAATCACAAAAGCAGAAAAGCATGCTAGCATGCACGAAAATATCAGCATTAAGGAAGACGGGCTACAACAGCAGAACATCACATTGGGTTCCACTCCTGTTATGGGAACAAACCTGAAGAAAATATTATCTGGTCTTTTTTCCAGTCTTGTAAGAGTTCATAGTCAAGTTCACCGGTGTGGAAAAGAGTGCTTGTCTGAGTTACTGTAAACTTGAACTCATTTAATCTTTCTCATCAACAAGGCGCTTCAGCCTGCAAACTCCTCACACACAGGATAGTATTTGTTTTTCACATCATTCCGTGTTAGAGAATGTTGTGGGTGAAAATCCCATGGATCAACGGTTTCTGAAATAATCAAAGCAGACCACCTGGTGCCAACAACCATGCCACAGTTGGTACCTTGCATATATG
This sequence comes from Channallabes apus, assembly GCA_030522415.1. Taxonomy (NCBI): domain Eukaryota; kingdom Metazoa; phylum Chordata; class Actinopteri; order Siluriformes; family Clariidae; genus Channallabes; species Channallabes apus. Next base: position 14,176,830 of record CM060120.1, read on the forward strand.
AATTTCCCATATATGAAATAAAAATGTGAAATATGTGCCATTTTGTATATTGTGCATATTCTTTTATATATGGGATACATATGTAATATGTATAGTATATACAAACAAATAGTTAATGCATGTACTGTATATACAGTAAACAGTTTGCTAGTATGTGTGTCTGTGTCATGTGGTAATTGACAAAATATCATATATGGGTCTTTGGGTGCTTTTCGATTGTGGCCAGCATTGACTTTTCAGGACTTTGTGCTGCGTTAGCTTTTCTTTGGGATCAGCCTGGATGGGCATTTCCTGTGGGCATGGGTGAACCTTGTGTATATAATTGATAATCAATGTTATTGTGTTAATGTTATGTGGTGTCAATGTTATGGCTGATCGGTATAGTGTAATGCATACTGTATATGAAAACCTTTCTCTGATATATGGACATGAAAGCAAAACCTTTATTAAAAAAAAAAGGAAAAGGAACCCATCCTCATTTGAATGATAGCCAGTGTGACGTTATCACCTTAGGGTCTGTGTGCATGGAGTTTGCCTGTTCTCCCCGTGCTTGGTGAGTTTCTTTAGGACACTCCGGCTTCCTCCCACAGTCCAAAGCAATACAGATTAGGCCAAATTATGCCCAAATTGCCTGTAGTGTGTGAATAAGTGTGTGTGTGCATTGTGGTGTGTGTTTGTGTGTGCCCTGCGATGGATTGCCACTGATGGTGTCCCCCTCTTCATGCCCTACAGTACGTCTCCTGGGATAGGCTCCCCACCCTCTGTGACCCTGTATACAGGATAAAGCAGTATAGACAGCAGACGTTGTGACTGTAGATAAATTCCTTCTTTGTGCTACAAGGTTGAAAGTAGAATTGTATAACAGGTAACTTCAAGTGCATTTTGTTGAGGTTACCAGCTGTTTACTGAGGGTGACAATCAGATGGTACAAAATTGTTAGCTGCAGTTTCAGTAATAAAACTATCCGAGCCTTCACAGAAAAATAGTTGGCATCACCACAGTCCAAAGCCATCTTCATGACTATTAAGTGGAACCGTCCCCAGTTATCACATCTTTAAGCAGATTTTATGTACTGTGCTATTGCCACATAATTGGCTATTAGATAAATGCATGAATGTGTAAAGTGGATGTGAGTGTATTGCAAGGGATAGAGTAGTTACAGAACATTCGGCTGTGGATGTATTAGTATTATCAATACTGATATGCATGCAAATCTCAGCAGATGAGCACTTTCGGGAATACTTAAACTGGCCTGTCTAACACCAACAACCAAGCCAGGGTCAAAGTCACAGAGTTCACGATTTGTCCCGTTCCAGTGGGAGAAGATTGAACGGCTGAATGGATAATTACTGTACATGAATCAGCTGGTTTACAGGATATTCCTATTAAAGTGTCCAGGGTAAACTGGGAAAAACGTTGTGTTCAGTGTGCTTATATGCCATACACCTAGTGATCATTGGAACTGACAGTTATTTTAAGTAAGAAAAGTGTAATTTACCTGTGAAAATAGAGACAAGCCATTTTTAACTTGATACAGTGGGTGGTCTACATGTGTGCGAGTGTATGCGCAAATATGTGCATGCATGAGTGCATCGGAACAGCTTAAGTTAATTTTAACATTAACTCTACATTACAGTTGGTTCAGGCGTATTATTTCAACTGTCATCACTGCAATATTTTCCTTTCCGCAGCCCTCAGCTGTACAAACGTGGACCTGCGAAGAGAGCGGAGCTCACTGAAAAGCCCTTCCAACACATAATAACGGGTTTAGTTTCTCCTGCTCCTCGCCTTCATTAATTTCATCTGTGTGTCAGCGGACCACACTCATATTCCGACCGCCTAATGGAAGAATAAGCATCTCGATGGCAGGAAGACAAGAAAAACTAAACACAGAGGATATTAAAGGTCATTGTAATTATGTAATCCCATCCTTCGGAGTTCAGCTTCTGACAAGCACATAAATCACCAGATGATTTTGTTGTAAAAGCAAAACCGCAGCCTCTGTGATCAGAGGGCGAATCTGGAAGGAAGTGATGAGTAGGATAATCCCGTCAAATAAATATGGCGCTATGTGAAAGAAGTGCTTTATATGTCTAGATAAGAATCTGGACTCACACACATGCACACACGCACACACACACACACACATATGCACCTTTCTTTCTTTATAAGAATGCAGGGCGATCAATGTCCATATCTGTAAGTGGAGAATGATGAGGTTACACAGTGAAGCCAATTGTACCATGTCACTGTAATGAGGTTTGTAGCCTCTGAAACCGACACACACACACACACACACACATCCACAGTGAGTGTGAGCGTGGCTGTTATGTGGAGATGCCAGTGAAGCGTGGGACAGCGTGACGGCCTTGCGACTGTCCCTTTGCCGCACTCGGCACACATTAGCCCCAATGACAACTAGCACTGATTTATGACTTCAATTCTCCCCAACACACACTCACTCTCTTTCTGTACGTGTGTACTCCCTGGAGTGATTGATTATCCTGTCTGTTCTGTCTGTGATATTTTTGAAATGTAATCTCTCTCTGTAACCTAAACCTCACTGTCCTCTCTCACTCTCACACACACACACACACACACACACATACACACCTTGTCTGTTTCATCCTCCTCCTTCAGTTCCCGATTCCTTACATCTCCTCCCAGAATGAAATCTGAGGTTACTGAAGACGGAGGAACCAGAGAGCGGCTCACCGCAGACTCTCTCCGCACTGTATCTTCAACAAAGAAGCTTGAGACGTAAAAATATTAATCTAGCTTTGTATGATTAATTCATAAGGAAAATTACAAGCACATGAGCCGTTGCAATTAATTTTTCATTACTTAATCACTATAATATTCCCTCAACAGGAGAGTAGCCCTTCATCATTATGTGTGTCAAGAAGAAGCATGGCTGCATGAAATGAGGAGCAGGAAGTGCTTTAAAAGAAGACGAATGATCGAGCATGGAGGAATCATTAGCCTTGTCCCCCCCCCCCCCACAGAGCCTCATGCTGACGCACACTTCAAGACTTAGCTTTGCATCTCCCTATCTCTCTTTTTCGTTTTATTCTTTTTTTCTCTCTCTCTCTCTCCCTCCAGTGCCACTGATGATGAATGGAAGGCCAGCGATGCAGTGGGAGCTTGCAGCACTTAGAATAATGCCTGTTTAAGCACACTCCTCAATTACACCATGACTCTGCCCTACACAAAGGAGACAGCGGAGAAGTGGGTGTGCTCAGTGCTGCAAGGAATATTGCAGACTAGACTGCACCACTATATGTTGACGCCAAATGTATCCACTCACATCGAACAACAAGCCTCTTAACCTCGTAAAGTTATCTTAAAGCTGATTATCTGGTACAATGGATTAGGTCCATTTAGTAAGTATGGTGAAGCTGAACCAGAGAGATGTGGCATGAAACTGAGGATTGTACATTTGGGCCAACCAAGTCCTGGACGTTTTTTGGGTAATAAGTCTTGAGAACATTTTGAACGAATTTGGTTTTTCATTCAGATTCCCAGGCAAACTGTAAGATGTTCGATTAGCTTTAGCCAATTATTTCATGTCTACGTGTCTATGAGCCTCAGTATGTTCAGGCTCTGAGTTACTGATCGGAATGTCGGCGATTCGAGTCCCAGCTCCGCTAGCTAGGTTGCCGCTGTTGGACCGTTGAGCAAGGTCCTTAACCCAGTCTGCTCCATAAGCACCGTAAAAATGGCTCACAATGCACTCTGACCCTAGCCTACTAACATTTAAAAAGTTGGGATAGCCCCAGAGTGGCGCAGTGGTAAAATGCTCGTCCTAGCCTCTCGCAGCAGAGGGTCTAGAGAGAGCTGAATGGCCGAGCTCTCTCAGAGGGGTGGAATGGGAGGCACTTAGTGCTCACACATAAATTACAGCTTTACAACCAATCACAGGCATCGGTGAGCTCACGCGGGCGGTAGGAGCAGATAGCTGATAGCGCTGTCGTCCGTGTGTGTTAGACCGCTCCCGATGGTGCGTGAGAAAGCAGTCAGTGGTCAGTGGTGTCACATGGTAAGGAGGAAACACGTGATAGTCTTCGGCCCTCCTGACTATATGGTCGTAGTAGCCTTAATGTGGGAGCCCCCTAGTGACGGGGAGGAATGAGAAACGACTAAATTAGGAAGAAAAATCAGGGGGGAAAAGCTGTTATTATATGCGAAGAAGAAAGTATTTGACTTATTTGTGATTAAATTTATAAATATAACCTGTCTTTGCACAGATTCTCCATGCTACTAATTCCTACCTGCATTATTAACAAGCTCTTCTCTGTCATACAATAACTGCCAAAAATGTTCCCTCCATGACACATGAAACTGCTGCCCATGCTGCATCACAAGGCAGTGTAACATACTCAGAGAAAGACGCTATCTACAGTAGCCTCTTCTAGATACAATAGCTCATAGAGCCCATAGTTGACTACTGTCAGTAGTGTGTATCAGTATTTTTATACTGTATGGGGTCACTGATGGCCGTAGCATCAAACTTGCCATCATCCAACAATAAAGCTTTTGCAGTTGTGTCATTTACAATTAACATTTTGTCTGGCAATCATGCCTGCCACCGATATACCACCAAGCATTATGTTGCCACCAATAATACCACCAAATTATGATGAATCACTGCCTAAGTTTACCGCCACGGATTATACTGAATACATGCTGAGAGACCAGATAATTATGTATGTTGAGAAACTTCAGTCATTGGATACTACTGATTTTTGTCAATCTCATTCAATCACATGACCATGCACTGGCAGATTTATGATATAGTGTTACTTCCAGCTGTTTCATCAGGTAGGATTTAATATGATCTATAATTTAGTGAAGTGAAATCATTGTTAAAGTAGAATATCAGTGTTGTTTGCATTCTAGTATTAAATATCTCAGTCTATGACCTATTTTTCTCCCTACCTTGACATACCTGTCACTCTGCTTTCTGTGCTGTCTGACGAACTGACAAGTGACTGAGGTTGGCTGTGTGTGCAGGCACAAGGGTGTTTTCAGTCATATATCACATCTGGTGAGATTAAAAGATAAAAAAAATGTTTTTTAAATAACCTACTTAATTTATGCTTTGAAGAAAAAATGATTTCTGTTAAAAATCCCTTTATTCTTTATTCAGGGTCACAGGGGCTGGAGCCTATCCTAGGAGACTTAAGGCACAAGGCAGGGTACACCCTGGACAGAGTGGCAATCCATCACAGGGCACACACATATACACACACTAACACACTCATTCACACACTACGGGCAATTTGGAAACGCAAATTAAACTAATCTGCATTTCTTTGCACTGTGGGAGGAAACCGGAGTACCCAGAGGAAATCCACCAAGCACGCAGAGAACACGCAAACTCCATGCACACAGACCAGGGGAGGAAATCAAACCTGGAATCTTGAAGTCGGCAATGCTAACCACTACTCCACCGTGCCACCTCCGTGCCAGCTTAATGATCAACTACAGCAATCATAACACAAGTAGCTCATGTATATTGGGTGTTAAATGATTTCAATTTACTGAACGTTTATTTCATGATTATACTACCTGAGATAAAATGAGGTGGCACTAGCACTGGATTAGTGGTTGTCTAAGGAGGAAACAAAACTCGAGCAACTTCACACTCAGAATAAGGAGCTAAAAGCATTAAAATCCTACATCTCTGAATGTTCCCTTTTTGTGCTATGTATAGTCACTGAAAGATTTGACATTGGCTCATGAAATCTGTTCATACAGCCAGAAGTATTTTATACTTCAAAAATCCTTCATGGTTATTATTTTAATGCTGTACATTAGGGAACTCCCATACCTTAATAAAAAACAATTTGGCTCTCAAAGTAGTGGAAATGTGCGCCAGCTCTTACAAAGGCTGACTGGTTCCCTGCACCACCACCATGTCTTTGGTGCTGATTTCCACTCGTTAAATAAATACTCATTTCATCCACATGGTACTGTACATCATCACTCATTTAACTGAGGGCTAGCTGTGATTTATTGCCATTTTCCGAAAAAGTTGCCCATCTTTTTCATGAAAGATTGTTTCCTCGATGTATTTATTTTAACTGGAAATTGAATTGCTGTACCGTGCCATCAACACGGTACAGCAATTCTATTGCATAGAATTTGTGGAAAAAAATAGGGAAAAAACAGGAGAGAGACTGCATGTATATACCCAATATGGATCAGCCATTAAATCTCCTGACCTCCATTATGTCTCTGTAGTGTCTAGAGCCAAGTTATCAGAATGCACTCAGACGCATTCGCTCAGCATCCAGTATTTCTGCCACTGCTCCTCCATATGCAGTAGGCCACTCATTAAATCAAGGGCCATTATTTCAGCTTTATAGGAAAATCACTACCGGCAATTTGCTCACTCTCATAAAAAGCTAGTTCCAGGTAGTGCTTGTAGGAGTTCAGTCACGCGCCAGGCCATGCTTCATGGCTCGCTGTAAAGCTTCGGGCACGGCGACAGGAGCAATAACTTCTTTAACCACACACTTACAGTGGTGTGAAAAACTATTTGCCCCCTTCCTGATTTCTTAATCTTTTGCATGTTTGTCACACTTAAATGTTTCTGCTCATCAAAAACCGTTAACTATTAGTCAAAGATAACATAATTGAACACAAAATGCAGTTTTTAAATGAAGGTTTACGTTATTAAGGGAGAAAAAAAACTCCAAATCTACATGGCCCTGTGTGAAAAAGTGATTGCCCCCCTTGTTAAAAAATAACTTAACTGTGGTTTATCACACCTGAGTTCAATTTCTGTAGTCACCCCCAGGCCTGATTACTGCCACACCTGTTTCAATCAAGAAATCACTTAAATAGGAGCTACCTGACACAGAGAAGTAGACCAAAAGCACCTCAAAAGCTAGACATCATGCCAAGATCCAAAGAAATTCAGGAACAAATGAGAACAAAAGAAATTGAGATCTATCAGTCTGGTAAAGGTTATAAAGCCATTTCTAAAGCTTTGGGACTCCAGCGAACCACAGTGAGAGCCATTATCCACAAATGGCAAAAACATGGAACAGGGGTGAACCTTCCCAGGAGTGGCCGGCCGACCAAAATTACCCCAAGAGCGCAGAGACAACTCATCCGAGAGGCCACAAAAGACCCCAGGACAACATCTAAAGAACTGCAGGCCTCACTTGCCTCAATTAAGGTCAGTGCTCACAACTCCACCATAAGAAAGAGACTGGGCAAAAACGGCCTGCATGGCAGATTTCCAAGGCGCAAACCACTTTTAAGCAAAAAGAACATTAAGGCTCATCTCAATTTTGCTAAAAAACATCTCAATGATTGCCAAGACTTTTGGGAAAATACCTTGTGGACCGACGAGACAAAAGTTGAACTTTTTGGAAGGTGCGTGTCCCGTTACATCTGGCATAAAAGTAACACAGCATTTCAGAAAAAGAACATCATACCAACAGTAAAATATGGTGGTGGTAGTGTGATGGTCTGGGGTTGTTTTGCTGCTTCAGGACCTGGAAGGCTTGCTGTGATAGATGGAACCATGAATTCTACTGTCTACCAAAAAATCCTGAAGGAGAATGTCCGGCCATCTGTTCGTCAACTCAAGCTGAAGCGATCTTGGGTGCTGCAGCAGGACAATGACCCAAAACACACCAGCAAATCCACCTCTGAATGGCTGAAGAAAAACAAAATGAAGACTTTGGAGTGGCCTAGTCAAAGTCCTGACCCGAATCCTATTGAGATGTTGTGGCATGACCTTAAAAAGGCGGTTCATGCTAGAAAACCCTCAAATAAAGCTGAATTACAACAATTCTGCAAAGATGAGTGGGCCAAAATTCCTCCAGAGCGCTGTAAAAGACTTATCGCAAACGCTTGATTGCAGTTATTGCTGCTAAGGGTGGCCCAACCAGTTATTAGGTTCAGGGGGCAATTACTTTTTCACACAGGGCCATGTAGGTTTTGATTTTTTTTCTCCCTAAATAATAAAACCCCTCATTTAAAAACTGCATTTTGTGTTTACTTGTGTTATCTTTGACTAATAGTTAAATGTGTTTGATGATCAGAAACATTTTGTGTGACAAACATGCAAAAGAATAAGAAATCAGGAGGGGGGCAAATAGTTTTTCACACCACTGTATTTAGGGGAAGAGATCTGGCCCTGAAATAGAGCCATGTCCGCTCGGAGTGACAAAGGACAAACAGTGTGAGATTCCATTTATGCATATGGGAAACTTTGGAAAGGCCTGTAAATATACGGAGCCTCTGGTAATAATGACAGGGTTTAATGAACTGGCAGTGTGTTCCTCTTTTACTTGCCTTTTATTGCTTTTGTCTTTTTTTCTTGTATTTACTACATCCAGATGTATCCAGAGGCAGCATCCATAGACTCTGACTGCAAACAAAAAATGTTGAACTTCTAAAACGGGGGTTTTATTCAAATAGGGGCTTTTGCCTGATCAGTGACTTTGGCCGACCGAGGGCTTCAGTCTAACCTGCACAACCAGGAGCAATATCCATCTAGGGGTTTGTGCCCAACATTGGGATTTGTTCAAACATGGGCTTCAGATGAAACAAGGAGTCTATCCAAAGAGGCTTGGTTACTACGGTGCCTTTCTGCACAGGATTAGCTTTCATTAACTTACTGTTTTACACTTACTCTAATCAACAAATAGTTGCTTGCAAAATATCAGAGCCACTAGACCTGAGCAGAAGACTCAGACTTAGATAGCTATGTCTAATTGCCTGGACAGGAGGGGGGAAAAAGTGCCCCCCACCCCATCATACCCTCCACTTCACATACACTTTCCAAACAAACCCAGGCTGGCAGCTTTATTGATAGGGTAATCTAAGACTGATTAATGACCCGATAATCAAGCGTAACCTGCTATAAATCAAGAGCTGATCAATAAGGCCTGTGCACCCCAGCTACACCGAGATCATTACCATGTCACTGTATATCTTCCATTAGCAACCAGTAAAGAGAGGGTGTGTGTGGTGGAGAAGTCATCTTGTTTCAGTGTGTGATGGGAAGAAGCGATAAAGATTCCTTGTGCATGGCGGAGCAGACAGAAAGGAAGGGGAGAGGAGAGATAACGCTGTTTTAGACAGGTGGAGAGAAGTCAGCTTTATGTTGTTGTTATTTGTGTAATGTTTTCAAGAGTAACGCAGTTAAAAAATTATAACACTGTGGTAATGTGATTTAACCTGGCTATACAGAAATATGCGTGATGTTTTTAAACCAATAACATGGCAGACTTTTACTAGGCATGTAAACAATGCCACTATCTGCATCTACCTTTCATTCTTTTTTATTACAAACGAAAATCTCTATGCCTGCGGGAAATCACTGGAAATCACTGGAGAAAACCAGACATAGAAATGCCAACACTGTCAGCAGTTCTTCAACCTCAGCTATGCCATTCGTGTTAATAACTGGCCTCAACCACAGGTACTGCATGTGCAGGATTATTTTTATAAAACCAGTCACACATCTATTATTATTATTTTTATCTGTACCTTTTTTTTTTTTTTTTTAGTCAAACCTGACTTATTAGGATCACCCACATCAGTGACAGCTACCAACCAGGAAGGGCACAAGGCTAACACATGTGTAGTCCACTCTCACAGTTCTCTGGGTTTCAAATGCTATAACTTCACTTATACCAATACTAAAAGAAACGCATGGGAGGACAATTGGTGATGGATCTACTAGATTATTTAATTTGGGATGTGTTCACAGTACCTACAGTACAGTACAACTGCCGAATATGTCTCCGGCTTGGAGCAGAGAGGACTGGTTAGCTTATTATATACTGTAGCTATGTTGCTAATGTGAGTACAAACTCCCATGCAGTACATTTTTATCAGTGGTCGTCCCCTATCCCTGTACCCCAAATCCTTAATGACTTGAAATTAAATACAGGCACAAACTGCATATCGAGCATAAATTAAAAGGCTTAATTTGACATAGTGGTCCTCACATTTAAAAGTTTTGAACCCACTAACAAATAAAAGAAGAAAAAAGTTTTAACCAATATCTGTTTTTTTTTTCTTTCCCTAACCAGTCTATGGTACCATAACCTTGGTGCACGTGTTGGAGCTCATAACAACCCTTGTTCCAAGGCCATTGTAGTACAGTATTTATAGTTTCCTGAAGTTCTCACCACCTTTAGCGACCATATTTCTTGACGGAAGAAACAAATCCCGAGGCTGTATGCACGTGTATAACCATCCAGCAGATTCCCGTAACAGCAGGAAGTCCTCAAGAACCTGAAGCTGCCAACCACATCTTTTCAACCTGCTGCACATGCACCCAATAGGGACCAATGTAGCACTCAGAGGATCGTGCACAAGCTCACAGATGCCCATGATCGGCTATTGTTCCTACTGTATGATTGAGGTGGTAGTGTGAGCGTGCCAATGCACGTGAGAGAGAGAAAGCATGAACAATCTGATCTCTAGGCTCCCAGCTATGGATGCCTGTCCTGTAGCATCACCTGGGAATCAAACTTACAATTGGCAGATGTAGGGGCTGGCGCGTTTCTGTTGCAAGACTTGCATTTTTTCTTACACATTTGCTTGGTTTTATTTCCCAATATAATGTAATATAATAAGCAAACAAGCAGCCTAATTCCAACCTTTGTAATTCTGAGCGGTTCATGACAGGAAGATAGAATAAATGCAAGTCATTGAATATGGTCTTTATTTGTACTTTGAGCTTGAAAGCTTGGCTGCTCACTTGAAAGTAAAGCTTTTTTTTTTTCATATCCTTCATTACAGTCCCAGACACTGCTTATCTTAACCAGATGCCCTTTTAAAAATTTCGGCGAGATTTTGTTTATTTTGGTATTTTTTCATTTTGAATAATGCATTCACATGCATTTACCACTATGCAAACTAATACCCAGTATCGATATTATGCCAGCATCAGCAAAAAAAATAAATGAATAAATAAAAATGTGATTCAAATATCAGACTGATCATTTACATTTACAGAATTTGTCAGACACCCTTATGTAGTATGATTTACAAGAGTGCTTTAAAGTCTTTATCAATAAATGCATCCTGATATAGTTCCTGTAAGTCACTGACTAAGAATACTATATTTTGTTCGGAAATTTTTTTTTTACTTTACAATTCACACACTTAAAAATAGCTAGGTCGTAAAGTTTTTCCACTACCTCGGTTGCCTGGACAGAAAATGGTCCTCATCCCTGAATGTCACTACAGCTGTGATTTGACCATAGGTACTGTAATCGCAGCCCTGCTCATATCCAGCATAATGGCAAGGTTGTGAGTTTGATATTGCTTTTATACCACTCTATGAAAAATCATTTAATATAGAGAAACTGACTTGTCAGGCACAGTGATGTTCTTTCATCTTCTCCCATTAGGGGCCACCACAGCAGATCATCTGGTCCACACATTCTTTTTATTTACTTATTTATTTATTTATTTATTTTTATGACACAACCATCCCATTTTTTATCCAGGCTTGGGACCCGAGGGGGTCCTGCAAACCCAGGCCCTGCACATGGCAAATGAAAAGCCTAACATTGAGTCATCAATGCCCATGATGATGTTTGTTGTTTAATTCAGTTCTGGCAAAGAAAAAGATTTCAAAGAGAAGTCACAGCAGGATAGAGCGTTGCATGTTGCCATGCTGAGAGCTGTGCTGACTGACTGACAGCCCAAAGTAAATGTAGTAATGGTTTCAATGGAATGAACTATTGCTAAATTTAGATCAACTCAAAGTGTCATAGCGTTTTTTTTTTCAATAGAAAATTATATTGGCTGGTATCAGTATCGGTATCAGACAATTGGAGAGGTTTCAGTATCTGTATCACAATTTGGATTTAAAAAAGTGGTATTGTGCTTTCTGCAGATATGTGCTACTCTTCACCTACTCATACTTTTATGATGTGTGCAAATGTTTGTCTGCATCTTCATGAATAATTGGACATATGTCCTCTACTATTTTTGGTCAGTCCTGCTCTTGCACACTCCGTCTGTTCTCTCTTTTCCTGCTCTCTGCTTCTTCACCATCCCTCTCTTTTTATAAATTGTTTTCTAATGTGCATCACTGGAGACTCACAGTAGAATGCAGCCTAAAACATTCATTTTCTCTGCCTGCATAGACCCCCTACCCCCATAACCTTTTCCTTACCATGTCTTCTCATTTGTCTTCTCTTTCTTTCCTGCTTTTTTCTCATTGCATACGAAGATGCAAACCCACCGAAGATGGAATCCAATTCACAAGGAGTCAAAAATCAAATGAATCCCCAAGTAAATCAGAGAGGCTGCAATGAGAATCAGCCAAATAGTTTACCCTGTAGCAGAGGTGTCAAGTAACGAAGTACAAATACTTCGTTGCCTTACTTAAGTAGAAATTTTGGGTATCTATACTTTACTGGAGTAATAATTTTTCAGCCGACTTTTTACTTCTACTCCTTACATTTTCATGCAATTATCTGTACTTTCTACTCCTTACATTTTAAAAATAGCCTCGTTACTCTATTTTATTTCTGCTTGTCACTCAAAAAACAAACAAACAGAAAACATCCGGATGGAGCGAATTTGATTGTGGTTGGATGATGTAGTGTTTGCATGTAGTTCTGTTCCAAGTTTTCTGTTCAGCATCCTGACTCTGACGTAAGCACTTAAGCACGTCGAGTGGGACGAGGTAACTAAGCGTGTGTAATCTGTCACTGGGCATGCGCATAAGAGAACAAAAAAGGAAACGGCACATTCGCTAACAACTCTGTTTGTCTATGGGATCTTTATTTTCTTCTATACCGAAGGACGTTACAGATGAGAAGTATAAACATACCATTCCGACACCCTGTTGGTTGGAACGCGATCCATCGCACCTGCACATGACGTTACGTCACACACTCCAGCAAGGATGTTTGAATAAATTAGCATTTTCGGTTGATAAGGTTGTGATAAGTAGACGAAGCTGTCCGTGATAGAGACTCAAGATTCGAGCGAAATGTCACAACCAAGCACCAGCGAGGAAGGTAACAGGAATGACATATACTGTATACACACACACACACATTATATATATATATATATATATATATATATATATATATATATAAAATCTTTTTTTTTTTTTTTTTTTTGATTAACCACTTGGATTAATCATTCATTCTGACAGCACTAATGTTTATTGTAGACAACCATACAAGGGTAATTGTTACTAAGCCTGCCCTGGGTACACTAATTTTCTTGTACAGTATGTTCTTCCTGCAGCTAAGCTTGGATTCCAATAAAGGTTACTGATGACATGCCTCTGAAGTTTGACTTTTTGCACCATTAAAATACTTATAGGCAACTAGTTATCATATCTTCTTCTCCATAAAACATGTTAATGCTAAGTAGTACACATACATGGTTCTTTAATGTATTTGCATTGTACTAAAATGCATTCTTTTTCAATTGCCATATACAGTATCCCAAATCACTATGGCCGTTAAAAAATACAACAAAAAAACAACATATTTTTCTTTTTTTTATGAGGTGTTAGTGTACAGTAGTATATAGGCCAGTGGCACAGCCTAAGCTTTTATCTTTAATGCTCCCCCCCACACACACATTACTTTTACTTTTATACTTTAAGTAGTTTTGAAACCAGTACTTTTACACTTTTACTTGAGTTAAAAGCTTGAGTTGATACTTCAACTTCTAAAGAAGTCTTTTTAAACCCTAGTATCTATACTTCTACTCAAATAATGAATGTGAATACTTTTGACACCACTGCCCTGTAGCATTAACTCTACTAGACAATGGCTCTGCACAGCCCTTTATGATGTTAGCTAGTTTAAGTTTCAGCTGTCATCCTCAGGGGTGACAAGTTCTTTCGAACAATAAAGACATGTTTTAGTGTTGTGTCATAGCAACTTAACAAGCTGTACAACCAATTTTCCATTTCGGTTCATGACCACTACTGCATAATGAGTAAAACATTTAATCAAATCTCATTAAATACTGTATTTACGCCGGTCGCAAGTAAGCAGCGACGAATAAGTCAGAGACAAGAAAAGGTGAGTGTAGGCTTTCTGTCTCTGTGGAAAACCCCCGGACTCTATCTGTTCTTCATTATTAGTCGACATCTCTCTGGCTGTAAGACTCCTACAGTGGCAGAGTGCAGTTTTAACACAGACTGACTGTGAGCACTGAGGAAGATTAAACAGCAGCACAAAGAGACAGACAGTAAGAGAGAAAAATGGGCCCTGGATAAATGAAATGAACTGGGAGAGGGACAGAATTGGCCATTATACATGAAAGAAAGTCAGAAATGAAGAGAAAAGAGTGTGAGAGAAACAGAGTGAGGACAATTGTTGAATATTTCACTGTAACTTGGGACTGAACAGGCCATTTTATTTTGTTGCTTATATAATAGGATAGTACAGATGATATACAGGCCAAAAGAAAAGTCTCCATTTCAGAAGTATCATATTATTGGGCTGCATCAAGCAAAGAAAACAAATAAGGAGATTTGAAATTACTGGCACTGGGTTAAGAAACCTTCAACACATTATCAAAACCTGGAATTATAGAGCTGAACCATCAATTTTATGGAAGAAATGGAAAAGTGGTTGAAAAAAAATATGAATGAAGATCACTTGGTGACACTGCATGGTAAAACAATAATAAACAGTAACAATCATATCTATGGTTTGTTTACTAGTGAAAGTAAGAGCATTTCCATATGCATGGACTAAACAGCTGTGTGGCCATAGAAAAACCACTTGTGACACAAATAAGAAAAAAAGGTTTCAATTTGCTTGGAAACATAAAGAATTTGTTGAATTGTTCCGATGACTTCAGACTGATCCTTTTCCCAGGTACGTCATGGTAAGAAGGAGGAAAAACTGGGTAATAAAATTAAGTAAGCTGACGACCTGAATGTACTGAATGACCAGGTTATTACATGAATGGAGTTTTTCTTTACATTATATTCCAGGACTCAAACTGCGAAAGAGTGGTCCGGGGAGCATGAGGAATCACATACAATAAGATGGCCATATTATGTGTTGTAATAAAAGCTTCAAGTGATTAAATGAAGTCTAAGTGTGGTTGTCCTTTTTTGGCCAAGCAGTGTACAGCATATATCCATATACAGGTATGCAACACATGCTTACATATTTGCAACCTTCAAATTTTAAAGAAAGAAAACAATATTTTCACTACTACTGTATGCTATATCGCCTCTTCACGAAGGATAGGTGTGTCTTAAGCCAGCGATGCTAGGGAACTAGGTGCATTATGCATTATGTCCCCCAGAACCCCAACATGATGTGTTATTTATTTAAAATCTCTAGAACCTATTATACTGTAGTTTGCAGCAAATACTCATGAAAATGCTTTCTATAAATATCAGTTTAGCCCTGTTCTCAGGGTAAAAATAAATCAATAAAATAAAATAAAAGGCACTCTCAATATCTGTCATTCTGTATAAGTAAAACTTTCTAGTGGATTCAAACACTGGTTAAAATGGAGTGTAAATTTTTCTTCTGAAACAATTGTTTGAGACTATCAATTCAATGCACTTGATCTTGGTTTCTAAGTTTCCACGCAAGCAAGGTTTTCCATCAAGTCATAATTGCTGTTCCCAATACCCACTCACTATCTGCAAGCATCTATCTATATTCAAAATTTTGAAACTGTGGAAACATGGACATGGTGGAGGTTGGAAAGGAAGTTAACTTTATTCTCACGAAGGAAATTTTACATGCAGCCAGGAATTAAACGAAAACTTACAATCAATGAATAAAAACCTGTAAAGCTACAATAAAAACAAAATCAATTCATCATACAATGCAAGAGTACAGATCTTACTGCATTACTTACTGTAGGCTTAATCTCTTGACAACTATAAGAACAAAACAAAGTCTAAAACGTTGGGTTTTCCTTTTTGGCATCCTGTAGTGATAGCCTGATGGGCAGAGAGACTTGGGATAATGGCTAATGGCTAATGGCTAACTTATTAACCAAGGTGAGACAGCTCAACCAATGCACTATACAATAAGTAAGAACAGATTCAATAAAAAAAAATGATAAAACAAAGTGAGCTTTGGACACCTTAAAAAGTTCATCTTCCTTAGGAAGAAAGACCAAACGTTGCTGGACTTTTTTTTTTTTTTTTTACAGATTAGATATGAATTAGATCCAAAGCAGAGCTTGTTATTAATTACACAGCCCAAACTGTTATCACCAAATCAATATCAATTATATGTCATGGATATTTGTGTATGTAATACTATAATGTGTTCTTCTAAAATCAACCAATATGTTTCTCTAGTTTTGATTACATTAATACTTAAGTGAAACTTGTCACAACATGACATTAAGCTGATGGATTACTGAACATTTGTATTGTATGGATTACTGAAAGAATTACAAGCCAAGTCAGCAAGGCATGATAGCTCAGGGGTATACAGTATGAGTGACTGAAACTTATCAAATATTATCCAAATAGCACAATGAAATATTGATTTGAGCAAAAGCATTTGCATCCTGAGCAACACAGTTTTCCTATAATTAAATTTGGTCCAAAATATGGCTTCTGCCCGACCAATGGCTTCAACCTTCCGTGACATTTGGCTTATTGTTTCCCAGTACTATAGTTTTGTTCTAACAACAGGATATATGTTGTAATTTTTAACCAATGTAATTAATATATCAGTATTATTCCATGTTAATTGTAAAGTCTGTGTTTATCAAACAGATCATTATACTGTGTGTTTATGAATTTGAGAACAATGGAGTGCTAAAGATTAGTAGTGCAAATATTTGACAGTTTTGTTTCATTCAACATTTGGATACATGAGACTCATATTTGCGCAGTGGAAACGCCTCCATAGTTTTAAATCCAAGTCGCAGCTGTGACCAGAGGGCTATATAAATGTAAAATCATCATAAGTACTTTTATAGGCAATAAAACAGCAAAGCATGAAACAACATAAATATCTTTTATTTAATAACTTATTTACTTATCAGTACTTTTTTTTGCTGTTAACAAACTAAGATTTACTGACTGTATCATAATTACCATGCAATACACAGATATAAAATCCCACAACACTGTTTTGCAAGCAACTAAACAAGTACAGTAATGGGTTTGAATTTACAATATGCCTTATCCTAACAAAAAATATTACGTCTAATCCGCACCCGTGTCTAGTTTGTAATCACAGTTTATCAAGACCAGCTGTGTTCCCTGCCAAAACCCACGCTAGAGTTGACACTTCAACCCAGATGGGACTATTTTTATAACAGTTTATGTGGTGTGTTCCAGAGTTAGAGCTTTTTTGCCTTGTCTGAATGAAACTTTAGGTAAAATTGTCTTTCTTAAATCATACATCTAACCACAACCCAAAATTCTGCTCAACTGCTGTATTTCAGTGGGGAACATGGGGCTTTGGTTGAGCAAGCCTTACACACACATGAGTATATTTCTGAGGTGATGCCCCCATTGCAGTAACTATAACTGCTCCGTGGCCTGACTGTGACCCCTTACATACAGACAAAGTTTGGGGAGGAACATCACCGGGTATAGGGCTGTGGGTAAGCGCGAGAAAGAATCTCAAATTCCTCAGCTCTCCAGACACCCATCAGTGTAATGAGAGGGTGTGCGTTTACAGTGTTTTTGCATAGTTTTAAAATGCAACTGAATGTGGATGGTGGGTGGAGTCGAATTGAAAAGCTTAGATATATCTTATAGATTAGAGTCTGATCAGGATTATGAAGTGTTTGTTGCATTAGTCAAAAAGCTCCTCTGTGCATTATTTATATTCGTTGACACTTCCTTCAGAAAAAAGGGACACCATCACCTCTATATAGTGGTTTGTTTCCTTTTAGACTTATGAGCAGCAAATGTATTTCCAGCTAGAATCGTAAAAGAAAATGTCCATACACATCGACCAAGGCATTTTCAGATACCCTAAGGCCTAATCACGCTTGCATGAGACATTTTATTAGGTGTTTAAGTTGTATCAGCATTCATTCGCCAGTTTATCAGAGAATAATGCATGTGCACAATTACTGACTGTATCCCATGTCTCCTTTACCCCATTCATTTATGAAAACAGATGGCCGTTCAGTATGTACTATTTACAGCAAAGCATTGTGGGTATCATTGCTATGAGTACATTTTGCATCAGAGTGATTTTTTTAAATTATTTATGCCCACTTTAGCAGACATTCCTGGTTAAAAGACTCACTACATCATTCTCCATATCTCTTTCGTATCCATAAATAGGCTAACATATTGAACTTTCATTTCTCAGGAAAAGAAACAAACCCATTAAATAGGATGTCCAGAATGTAAAATGTCTGTGTTAACATTTTTTAAGGCACGGATCATTGATCAGTGGAAAATGCCAGATAACTTTCTTGTAAATTTCCTGTTACAAGATTATATCTGCATTACTTGATGCAAAAAATTAATATTATAATGATGTTCTTTTTATCCAGTTCCTAATCTAGACTTCATGCCTCTTGTGCAAATTCGCATTTATAGAAAAAGCTCCAGATTGTGAATATTATTAGCATTGACAGAGACACTGATTCTCAGCAGCACTTTACTTGAGAAGATGCTTTATGTTGTCAGGAAGTAATGTCCTGTATTTAGTACACACTCATAGGTGAGAATAATTCACAAATTACATAAACTCCCATGAGTGTGAATGTGTAATTAGTTACCTGCACATTACATGATTTTTGTCTCAATTTTCCATTCACTGGCTAATTTTGAGATTCAACAACTACTTCCCCAGGCAGAATGACTTCTTTCTAAATTGTACAAAGGGGCCGATCATTTATCATGAAGAATTCAGCGGCAAAAACATCTGTGAGCAATTTCCAAGGCAATATTTTCAAATTTGATTGCTATTCCAGGAAGCCTTTTTGATTTCCCTCTGCAACTAGTTGCAAGTAAAGTGCTGTGAAACAGCCAATGAGGGTCAGAGAGGAAATCCATTTAATCTGCTGTCACATGCGGCAGATCCTGGAATCCGGTTGATTGTTTGTACTATATTTGTGCAGAAAAAAAGAAGCACAATAAATAATATTGCAGCCACAAGAATTACTCCAGCATGTCAAATGGTTGATAGGAACAATAGGCAACCTCTAGTTCTGAAAAATTAAGCCAACAAGGCGAGGCCGGGTCACCTGGGGGGTGCTGAGGGGGGGTGCAAGAGGGGGCAGCGCCCCCTCAAATCAAAATGTTTAAATGTTGAGAAAGCACATGCTAATATCCTCACAAAATGAATATATTACAAGTTGATAAAATGATCCACCTAAAAAGGGACACTACATAATACGGTATTAGATTTCCCTCAAGTCTCTGTCCCTCCGCTATGTGTATTCATTCACAGGCTGCAGCGCACGCACGCGCGCGCACACACACACACACTCTTCCCCTGAGCCCTCGGTAAACATCTAATCACCGTCCGTATGCAAATTAGTCAAGATGTAGCAAGAGTGGATTGGAGAGAAGAGAGCTATTCATTTGCTATTCATTTACTATAAATTTACTACAAACTTAGGTAAAACAGTAGCAAAACCCAAGAGCTTGCAAATTTGAATGTGAGAACTTGTAAAATTAATAGCTGTATTTGTAAGTTGAAATTGATACTCACAGCTCTGATGTGTACACCTGTGTTTTGAATTCGAAGTTGCAGATTAATAGTGACAAATGTGTAAAGTGTCACTCACATAAACAAAATGTCAGGCACAATTGTGTACTACACATTTATCTTTGTGCTTTACATCAGTTTCGCTGTACAACCACAAGTCGGCACTCACAACCTCTCGGATCTGGCAGTACAACCTCAAATCCCAGCGCTCTGACTTTTGCTACTCATTTTGCGATATTCCTGTAGCAAAACTCACTTGTGCACTTGTAAACGCGAACTTGAGAGAACAGAGTCGGGGGGCGGGGCTGGGGTGGGAATTAAGTAATTTTATTGGTCGATGCCTCACCAATGAATAACGCCAGCCAATGAAGTGGGACGTTTTGTGCGCGATGACGTCACAGACTACGCAGAGCAGCTCGCGCCGTTTCGATGGTGTAGTTCATTGGTGAGGCATCGACCAATAAAATGACTTCATTCCCCTATACCAGCAGGAGCTTAGTCTTCAAGTGGGACACCCAAGTTGGACAGGTCTGTAGGTAGAGGCCTGACAAAAGTGCAATCCACTTCTCCTGGCTTTGGACACAGCTAACAACACAATTCAGCAAAGACAATTCTGTTACCATAAGCACAGGGCTCATAAAAAAACAGTGCTCGAACATGATGTGTACACATGATGCCCCCTTCACATTTCTGACTGCCCCCCATATGTGCCTGTCTAGAACAGGAACTGCAACAAGGAAGTGCCTAAATGTGCAGTTCCTCGAATGTCCACTGTGAGCAAAAATGACTCACACACTCACTTTATCTCTTTATCCGGTACACAGGGTCGCGAGGCCTATCCCAGGATACTTAGGGTACAAGGCAAGGTACTCCCTGGATGGGGTGACAACCCATCGCTGGGCACACACATACACCTAGTCATTCTTGAATTTGGGAAATGCCAGTTAGCCTAATCTGCATGTCTTTGGACTATGGGAGGTAACAAGAGGAAACCCACCAACCCACTAAAGGAGAACATGCAAACTCCATGCACACAGGCCCAAGGCGGGAATTAAACCCTCCACTCTGGAGGTGCAAGACGACACTGCTAACCACTATGCAAGTCATCTTTATTATAATTAATTATATTAAGTGTTACAATTATTTATAATTAGGGACATGGCCAGTTTGTGTAACAGTTGCATTGCAGGTGTCAAACGGTAAACTGTCGTCTATTCATCACTTTATGCATCACTGCTCACCAGCTAACTATAAGTGTTGTTGGTTAACTTATAAACTAAACTACCAGAAATGTAGGAGTTGACATGGGATGACATGTACTCTATTGATGACATAGTAATGGTAGCATATATTAATTAACATTATTATTATGCTGCCCAAGAACAATATAAAAATATATATATATATTTATTTGGTTTGTACTTCCAGTTCGTTTTGCAGAACAGACAATCCTCATTGCCATGGTCTCCGAAGGTAACCAAAATTTCACCTTTTTCCCCCCATATTTTCTTGTTTCCAAAAGCTCCTGCTTTTTTGCAGTTGGACTTAGGGAGGATTTTTGTGAGGATCTCTTGAGGTGGAAGATGATGTAGTGCGTGACCCTTGCCTAGGAACGATGGTGTAGTGAGCACATCTGGTCTCAAGTGATTATGTTGTGTAGTGTGAAAAGGTCAGTAAGTCTGAGGTTTTAAAAGTTGCATGGTGTGCACTTGGCACAATATACACTTTTGCAAAATATAAACCTTTGGGGCTATAAAATATAGAAGAGCTCTGCACTCCTCCACTGGAATATGTGTTTAAGTCGTCTGTAATGAGGAGGTAATAGTTACACTCTATCATGCTCAGTGTGTTGAGATTGATCGGAGTGACTTAGGAATCATGTAGAGTGAGAGTTTATTAATGCTTGGCAGGTGGAGAACTAGTTACTGATTTGTCGTCAACAGAAAAAAAAATACTCAGTTTTGTAGACACAAAAATGTGACATGTTCTGTAACTTCTATTTTATGAATTAGCTGCACAGTGGCACATGGTGAACTGGAACGGGGTTGTGCATTGTTACTTAAAATGGCATTTAAACCATCTAAATAAGTAAGTAAATATATGCGGGCCACATACAGTCTGGTCTGTCTCTACCGTGACTTCTTCATCACTCACAGAAAACACCTGAAATATGAGCACCATGCTGTTTGTGTCTGTTTACATGGCAAAATATCATACAGAGCTTTTATCCATTGCTGTCATGCTGTGTATCTGTAAATGCCAAAGCAATCAAACACTGAAATGGAGGCTTAGTGTTTGTGTTCTGCATGTGTGAGAATGGGAACGTATTTTTGTTTAGTCCTGATTTATTGACTGCCACCATCGTGCTTTTATTATTTTCCCAGCTATGACAGATTGTCTCACAGATTGAGTGTGTACATAAATTTATGCGCCTGTGAATGGAGCGTGTGTGCGTCTGGTGAAGGGCGAGTGTCTGTATATCTGCACGTCTGCGGTTGGTAAAGTGTGCGTATACGTGTGCATGAGAGAAAGACACAGAATCTGTGCTCTAGGGAGTGCTGTTGAACAGGCACATTATTGCTAATGAATGCTAACAGGACCCAAACAGATGGCATTTAATTGCGTAAAATATGATGTGCGGGCACACAATAAGGCACCATCACTCTGTTTTACCACATATCGAGGATTTTAATTACAAACCTGACCCAGCTTTCACCCTACACACACACACACACGCACACATACACACACACACATACACACATGGACAAAGAGACAGTTGGTTTTTCTTCTGTATTTAGAGTGTGTGTGTATATATATATACCATACAAGAAAATAATATATATAATAAAACTGTAAAGTTGGCTTGTCTTTACATTGAAGGAATTTGCGAGAAAAAATATATGTGATGTAACATATAGGCGTTGTTTCATCGCAATCAGCCCATGGGAAGAGAAGATATGATACTTTCCTATTTTATATGGAAAACATCCTTATATCATTTAAAAGTCAAAAAATTCTATGTATATATATATATATATATATATATATATATATATATATATATATATATATATATATACAATATGTATATTATATATATATCTTGTATGATAGGTAGTATGGCTTTATTATTACAACATTATGACATTGTAGTTATACTGCAATAAGGAAATATGTAATAGTTAGAGCATCATATAATGTTGCATGAAGGGGAAAAAATGCTGGATGTGTTTTTAGGCACAAATTATCTCTATTTTTACACAAACTGTCTACTAGCAGTTAAATATGTATATAAGTATTACAAAGTGTTATATATTGTCTTATTCATATATATTTCTAATATATCTATGTTTTATAGCTGAAACTCCAGCGTTACTTTCCTGCCATCCGTTTGCCCGACTATTAATTCCAGCAGCACACATAAATTACTAAACCCCACCAAAATGTCTTCACAACAGGAATCTGCAGTAAAGCCTCTTAATTGCGCATCCACCAATGCTTAGTGAGAAGAAACTGTTTTGTGTAACCTCCCCCAAGGCGCAATCTGAATGGTTTGTCCCATTTATAGGCATGTCGTGTTGCGATGGCTTGGTGAGCGGATGGGCAGTAAAGGCAGCATGGCAGGATTACGATGTTTGATGGAGGAGCAGTTAGAGTCGTAAGGGGCAGATTTACACCCCGTTTACAGAAAAGGCCTCGTAAAGTGTAATTAGTGAGGGGCTAAACAGGAGATAGGGTTCCCTATGATCTAATTAATCACCTCCAGATAGAATATGCCCCTCTTCAGCACACACACACACACACACATTATCTTTATCTAGTATTTCTGTAGTGCTTAAATGTTTACAACAGGCAAGAGTTTTAAAATGAATGGAAAAGCAAGTGACTCGAATCTTACATATAACTGAAGACTAAGGGCTGTTTTTGGGGCAGGCTATAAACAGCAATAAGAAGTGGTAACTTTCCGAACACTGACAATAGCTGTGTTTACATGGACACTGTTTCTTCAACCCTATTGAAATCATTCTGTTTAGAGTTTCCAACTTAACTGTTTACATGGATGCTGATCCAATAAGATGTGTATTTACATGCACAAAACATTTGATCAGAATATAATTTTTTTGACATGTTCAATGTGGTTCTGCCTACTGTGAAGTTTAATCTGTTGGAAATATAAGAGAAGAAGAAGATGAGGCATTTTTTCCTTCAACTTTGAGGTTAGACTTTTCTGGATTCCGATTGGCTACAAGAATTCTTTCTGATCTGTGATTGGTTAGATGCTTTACTACGTATGAAATGTGGAGTAGAGACCTGCGCGGGACAGATTATTCAATCCCGCTACCGCAAGATTCTGTCCCGCTCCCGCAAAAATATATATTATTTTCTCCCGCTCCCGCCCGCAGTATTCAAGTTTTGTCCCGCTCGCGCTCGCAAAAATCCCGCAGGTTACCATATAAGTAGTTTTATTTTTACTGCTTCTTCCCGCTACTCTGTTATTTGTTTCAATTGCTTCCCTTTTGAGTATATATAAAAAAATTTACGGAAAATAAATATGTTTCGTTTTATTTGAGTTTGATTAAATGAAATGATGAACATGGACACGAACGAGGAGCTTTTCAGAACATACAAATACAATCAGAACTGTTAGAAATAGGCTAATAAATTTGCAATGAAACAAAATAATAATAAACGTTGATTTCTCAAGTGGTCAAACAGAAAAGCATTTGTCCTAATACTGCTTCAGAGCAATGTCCAAACATTGAACATAAGCTATCCTTATTTCTCAATAAATAAAAATAAGTTCCGACCTTGCGCCTGTAAATTGTTTTTATTTTAATTTAGTCGTTCTTGTTGCTTTTGTGCAGTAGATAAATAATATAGTATTTGTTTCCAATAAATACATTTTAAGATGATTCCATTTTGCTGGGTCCCGCGGGAGTGCAGGTCTCTAATGTGGAGACAATCGGTGTCTCTTCCTCAATCAGAGTCCCAGTGGATAAAAGCAAACACAGGATGTTCTCACAGAATTTCCTGATCAAGAATGGAAACGTAACATGTAACAAATCAGCTAATATTAACCTTACGTGAGGCAAACACACGAAGAAAGAATATATTTACCCCAACAAGACAGAAATGATTGAATGTAGTGTTTACATGGCTAATATTTACATATTCAACATATTGCCAAAGGTTAACACCACCCCTCTCATTCTGATTGTAAATTCATTCCGATCAGGAACGATCGTGTCAGATTATTTTTATTCATGTCAGGTTATTATTCTAGTTATTAGTGGAACATAATGGTCCTCAAAAATTTACCTACCGTGACCCTAAATACAGGATAAAGCGGTATAGAAGATGAATGAATGAAAAATGGACCTATTGAATGTGAATTATGATTTCATATAAGGTTTGGAAATTGTTAACTGAAGTTCATTGAAAAGTCTCTCAAAATTCTTTTTAAAATGTTTTCAATAGGCAGAAAACCCATTGACATTTACAGACCTCAAGGTTTCAAGCCCAGTACAATGATGAGACTCTTAGCTGCAGTAAAACATTTGAATGGTGCAAATTACAATCTCAACGAGGTGGCACTGCAGTCGTTGCTGCAAACATTCGCAGGATCCTTGTAAATCAGCCGGAAACTTGCTGCCGTTTCCACATGTTCGGGCCATTAAAGGAGTTCTTGGGAGGCCAGCGTTTCAGATGTGAAGTTTCATTCTATTATTGCTCTGGCGTACTGAGAAATCTTTCTACCTTGATAATAACCAAGCACTAGTAAAACAGTAGGATAAGTGCATTAATGTAGCAGGAAAAATATGAAATAAAGGTAGTTTTGTTCTCATAACTGTGTTCTGTTATTCTACACATTCAAAAGTCCTGGTTTGACTTGAACGCCCATCGTACATTAGATTTTTCCTTGTCTCTAGTAACCACGCAAAAAGTACGGATCCAGTGAATAGAGATTAGGTCGAAAAACCCTGGAGTATTCCTTTAAGCTTCATCTTGGCAGTAACTCGTATATTCCTGCCCATTATTTTGACAGTTAAAGAGGAGGGATTCATCACCAAACACCCTCTCTGATAACATGAGACAGCAGTGTCTTTTGAAACTCTTGTCAGCTTATCTCCAGATGTCTCAAGAAGCCGTTCCCTCCTCAAACTGTCTGGAGACTTACTTTATGGCCTGACATTCTCCATTTAGCTGCTGCCTTTTTAACAAAACTATCAGGGTCGCGGTGAGGTCATACAAAAGTTGAGAAGGTCGTTCCTTATTATGCAAACCCCCACATGCTCTTGCCCTTTATGCTCTTCATTCAACCTCCCAAGAGTCCTCCTCTCCACCTCATTCCCTCAACACTGTTCTGTCTTTGCAGTCTCCCAGAACAGCCGAGGAAACAGATGCAAAGGCTCACTGCTGGCCCTCATCAATCTTTAAACTGGCACTTACAGTGTGTGTGTGTGTGTGTGTGCTTTGTAATGGGTGGGTGGGTGGGTTTATGTGTAACTGTTAGCATTTATGAGTGCCTAATGGAATAAACTGAAGATGCAATAGTTACAGCAGATACATAAATAAACCGAGATAATTACAAGAACGCAGACGAAAACGGATTACGAGCTACGCTTTCTAAGAAAAAGAACTCTTTTTTTTTTAAGCCTGATTACTTGAAAACACAAGTTTTTCTTTTCCAAACAGGCCTCCTAACCTTCGGTCGTCCTGGAAATGCAGAGACTACACGCAACACAGCTTTAAAGTATGCCTTGACCTGGATTTACACTCACACTCTATCATCCCCTTCTCCAGCTGACACCATTAGTATTGCTGTTATCAACTTGCTGTTCCATTTTCATCACCGTTCCCCTCTCTCGGTCCAATTTCTTTCTTATTTCTTCCTTCCTCTTCTTACAGATTACAGCCATATATATATATATATATATTCAGAGCAGTCAACGTTCCTTCCTTGGCAGAAGAACGGATGGGAGCGATGGTGCTATGGATAAGGAGAAAGAAGGAAAGTGCGACTGGGGGAAAGTCAAGGACATGCGTGTGTGGAAAAAGGGAAGAAAAATGAGGCAGAGGCTGGGCCCGCTTAATATATTTTGGTTATTTATTTCTCTCCCTCCTCCCTCTTATGAGTTTCGCCCAGGAGTCTTGCTCAACTCAGCACTCTGTGTCCCGGAGGCCAGAGTCTATGTGTGTGTATGTGTGTGAATTTGTGTGTGTGTGTGTGTGTGTCTGTGTGCTTGTGCAGTACAGAAAGAGAGAGCAGCTTTGTCATAACAGTCATCAGTAACTGTCGGGGGCCGATGCCGGGGGCTCAATTAACCCGCGTTCTCATTATCGTGGTGGCACCTCGCGCTTGAACGAGAGAGATCGAGTGAGAGAACGAGACCGAGAGAGAGAGTGAGAGAGGGATAGAAGGGGCCTGATTATTCCCCGGTGCAGTCGTAGCCAATTACGGCGCCCAAATGGAGGGGCATTAATCACGGCCTGAGTGTGGTGGCAAACTCACCGCTATCAGATTCCAGGAGCCTGCAAAACTAATATGTCAATGTCAGGAAGGGGGTGGAGGTGTGGGGGGGGCAGCTGGGAGGAGGTGGAGGAGGACCATTTAGAGGAACTGCATTAGCGATGCAGCTTTGCTGAACACCCTGGCAGGGTGATGTGTAGCAAGCCATCCCCAGCCGTCACACATTAGCTCCAAATGTTCCCACTCTCCTCCTTCTCTGCATGCACTCATCTTTTATTCTTCGATCACTCACCCCGTCCTACACCTTTGTCTGCTTTATTGGAGCTGACGTGCTGTGAGCGAGGACTGCCAGAAGTGGCACAGGATGTAGACAGGCGAGGGGAGAAGGGAATAGTGTAAATGAAAAGCAGCAACGAGAGAGAATTGTGGAGTGTGGCTTAACCTCCGGATGGGTGGCCGCAGGTTCTCCCGAGCGTCCTCAGAAACGCCTTTGTCTTTACTCGGTGCGTTTTAACTGTAAACCTTTTTACCATCATGTCACTTTCAGCACAAATTTGCCGACTGAATAGGCTGTCGTATGGTTGTTTATCTTTATCATACAGGTGGCCTGTTTCTCAGTCGCTTTCCAAGGATTAAGTTGGAACACAAAGGAGAGCCCTCATAAGCTTAAAAGCTTTTTAAACCTGCCTATGATTTAACCTTTTATTCTATACATCAGCGCCCTTTGAATGACAGCCGCAGCAACAACAACAAAAAAAAGACCTCAACCACATAGGCTACTGTATACCCTGACTGTACGCGTTGAACTAATAAATAAATAAATAACGTGTGCCGAGGCAGAAAAGGCGAAATAAATTACAGAGTAATGATATTAAAAGCACAAAGTCGTTAAGATGCCGACTTAAGACACGATAAATCCCGTCAGGGCTTCCACGGCGCTGAGTAATTATGTCGGATTTATGGGCGGCATTACGTCAGCAGTAGAACAGTTCATTCCCCGTGCTCGCCGCCATATTTCGACCCGCTTTATTAGACGGCCTGACAGGAGGCTGTGAAAAATAGGGGGAAGTTTGTGGGCCGCGGCTTCGCCAGGCACTCCGTCTTTTGTCGTGTCATTCCCTCCCTCTCTTCCCCCGCAATGATGGATTAAGCTCTCGTCGCTGGTTCTCCCGAGTGAGGCGGCCTGGCCCGCTGGTGACACAGCCGAACAGCTTTATCTTCATCGGCACAAAGAGAGCACGGAGGAGAAGGAGGGAGAATGTGTGTGTGTGTGTGTGTTTGTTGGGGGGGGGGGGGGAGTTTGGGAGAAAGGGAAGGAAGAAGGAGGGCAGGTGTGTGAGGGATGTGCCATGCCAGGTAGAAGGGACAAAAGGGGGACAAAAATTTTGGACATCAGTATAATGTCAGATTAGCTCGCGCTGAGACAGATCAATCGACTGATTGATTCGAATTCATCCTCCATGCTAGCATATTACACAGTGCTAAATATACTGCATGTGTACTGCTGTGCATTTAATAAAACCATCATACATCATTGTCCATTAGGCTGACAGCCTCAGAGAAAGAGGTTTTGGGTCAAAGGCAAACCTGTGCTTAAGAAGGGAGTGGAGTAAGGAGAAAGAGGGAAGACATACTAATTAGCAGGGTTGTACGTGGTTTGGTTTGTTGCTATGCATGTTGTTATTGCCACACAACATAACAGCGGTAATTACAACCAGTGCAGCTATTATAAAAGTATAACCCTGTCGCTGGTGCTCATTTCACAACATACAATCACCGAACTCTAGAACAGCTCCATGCAAAGTGCTTCATATGAATCTGCACTATACCACCAGGATTAGGAAATAAGCTTCGTTATTAAAGGAAAAAAACACGCCCTTGGCCACGTGCATATTAGTCTCACTCATTAACACGTGATCTTCATCATTCATCATTCATCCGAGTTGACCGTTTTATGTTTAGACATAATTGTTTTGACAGGTTGCGGTATTTTCACTCACTCAACAGGTTCCCACATTACTTAAAATGTCGTTTGACTACTTGCTACAAGTGGCACTACTGGAATTTATCCTATCCTCCATCTGTACCGAAAGAAACCAACGCAGCAGCTTTCGTCTTCCCAGCTCTCTCACCTCCTCATCTGTACAGTAGGATCCAAAGTTTCAACACACATGCTTATGCCACTGTCAACACCACTGTATTTGTTATCTCATAGATTGCTAACTAGCCAAGCTAAGACACTGCTTCAACTCGGGGCTGGCACTTCCTGTAATTATCCTCTTCCAAACTCTCCCTATGTTGGTGTTCCCATTAGTGTGATGTTGAATGTCACTGAGAAAAGTAGCTCAAGAACTAAAAGCAAAACGTTTACCATTACCATTTATTCCCTATTCTTCAGACGGATGAAAAGTTTCATCCTATTGTAAACACCATTGTACTGTAGCTGTATTAGTAATATCTTCCTGTGACATCAACATGGCAGACAACCACTAGTCATAGTAGGTGGAAAAACAAAGATACTGCACCAAATTATCATCAAAACAGCTAAGCACATTACAAATATTTGACCAGGATGGTGGAGTTTCCTTTTAAACAGACAGGAAGGAATGCTAGGAACTTTATATGTGTAAATATAAATCGGAAAATCACCTGCATACTTAATTCTGGGGGGAAAATGCAGTGTATTCGTGCCAGAAATAGGGGAAGCTCAGTGGTTAAAACGTTGGACTATACGCCAGAAAGTCAACAATTCAAACCCCAGCACTGCCAAGCTACCAACCTTCAACTGCTCAGATGTCCAATAATGGGATAAATGTAAGTTGCTCTGTATAAAGGCATCTGCCAAACATATACTGTATAAATACCAAATTTCTGCCTATAAACACTGTGGCCTGGGTTATTTTAATCATTCTTGTGGATATCCACACACGTGCAATTGTAACAGTTTGGATACAAGTGATATGGTTTAGTCTAATGTATTGTGATGACATCATATGAAACAATACACAGGAATTGTTTAGTAACCCAAGGCTTAGATATCAAATCTGCTTCAGCTATATTTGTCTGACATTTAATACAGAGCCATTTATAGCTCTCTAAACCACTGGCGGGAATAACACTGTATTACTTTTCAATCTGAATTGTGACATATTCAAGCAAAACGCAGGGAAAACCTTTTTAGACAAGTGAAACTGTAGCTGCAAAAACACTTCGGTACAATCAGTACAAACTGAAGAGAAACAAGAGAGCAAGGGGAAGTAAGGGCCCACCTGTCAAGGTGATTTTAATAAGCTGCGACACTTTTATTATCATTATTAATTAGCAGTTTTCAACCAGCGGAATGAGATCAATATGCTAGAGTGAAACGAATTTCAACAGGCCGTTCAGATCAATCAGAGCGAGGTTTTATCTACATAACTGCCACTGAGCTCGGCTCGTTAGAGCGCCATTAGGAGCTGCAGGAGAGCCCAGACTGGCGGCATTTTTAATTAGACAGACATAAAAGCAGCAGCCATTTTTCTTACGCTGCTCACTTCAAATCTCATTTGCAATTACTTTTTCTTTTCCTTTTGCCGTTTCTGCACATACAGGATCAGATGGAGGCTGCAGTGAGCCAGGAACACATAAACACACACACACATACACACACACACACACACATGTTCTCACATTATATAAATGCATGTGTTTTAGCAAACAAACATGTACTTCTTACATCTCTGACTGAATGAAGCGCGTACTTGCTCACACACATAGACTCGCGCTCTTACTAATCCTTCCCTCAGCTCTTAATCAGACAACCGTTTAAAATAGGATTAGGCTTTCACTAAAGCAATGGCATATTTCGAAGGAGGATGTGTTGCCCTTGTTCTAGAACTGAGATTCGCTTCAACATGTGGAGCTTCTACCTGGAGGAGAAACGTGTCCTTTGATTTTTACTTTCCGAAAATTGCTAAGATGATTGATGACCAAAATCTTTTGTAACGAAACAGACAACTTATTTTGTGTTAGTCTTAATGCTATTGCTGAGACAATTCTAAATTCATTCATTCATTAATTTTCTGTGCCGCTTAATCCTGTGTTTAGGGTCGCGGGGGACCTGGAGCCTATCCCAGGAGACTTCGGGCACTAGGCGGGGTACACCCTGGACAGGGTGCCAATCCATCGCAGAGCACACACACATACACACACTCACACACCCAATCACACACTATGGGCAATTTAGGAACGCCAATTAGCCTAACCTGCATATCTTTGGACTGTGGGAGGAAACCGGAGTACGCGGAGGAAACCCACCAAGCACGGGGAGAACATGCAAACTCCATGCACACAGAGACGGGAATCGAGCCTGGCCGGGGAATCGAACCCAGACCCTGGAGGTGCAAGGCGATAGTGCTCACTACACCACCGCGCCGCCAATTCTAAATTATCATACATTTTTTTAAATGATGTTGCATAAAAAAATTAGGAATACTCTGAAATTATACAGTATACTGTATTTACTTTAAAAGGAATTACCAGCTCTCTGAAAGGTGCGACACAAATATCTGAAAGAAATATTGTATTTGTGGATGAATATCCAGGAAAAGTTTGGTAACTTTGATGGTACATGGTTAATTGGCAGATCTCGTTAAGAACAGTTTTATCCCATTCTGTAATCAGTGTTTAGAAAAGCACAACCCAAGCTTTAGTATCAGATTGCTCTGTGATCATATTTTATCCTTTATTGTTTAACATTTTCATTTCATTCTAAATTACTCTTCGTACCACCGGGTAATTGACAGCACCATGCATTAACTCGATCTTTAAAGCAGAACAGACAGATTGCATTGTAAATGTATGAGAGAGAAAGTGACAGTGTCTAAGAGAAAAGGGGAGAAATCGAAGTAGAAGCACTCGTATGTAACGAAGCCTAACATATCCACTACATCATGCTGAAGAGGACCATCGGTCACCGGCCCTCCTTTCTCTCTCTTTCTCTCTCTCTCTCTCTCTCTCTCCCTCATTCTCCCTTGTCTCCATCTCCCCTGGCAGCAGAGGCACGTAGCAGGCAGCAGTTAATTCCTGTCTAATTTATTACGCTGCTGCAGCCGGCCCTGAAGGGCCATTAGCAACACACACTGACACAGCACACTGGCCTAGGTCGTAATTTATTGTCTTATTACAGCTCGGGAGCAGCATCAATTAATTATCCATTAAAGCGCCGCTGTCGCCAGGATTTATAGGGGCCGGAGCCGGGGCCTGCCGGGGGCGGATAGATTGCCTTTCAGGGTTGGGGATGAAGGGGGAAGAGCTAAAATTGGGCTAAAAATACAAAAGCTATAGTCGAGCAAGTGGAATTTGTGAACTCTTTTTCTGCTCAGCCAACAGAAAGGCAGAAATAATTAGTGAATCATAAGCACTGCTTACTATGCTGATGTCAGTGAGTCTTGTAATGCATCAGCCTTGTACTGTATGTAGACTTTGCATGCTGTTATTAAATTCTTAGCCTAGGTCACATTTTGACTGAAGATCTGTTTAAAGCCATGCAAGACTAATCTCACATGAAGTTGTGGTACTTCATGGGTTATCCAATAAACAAATCTAATTAATGCATATCTAAAACTAAAGCATTTGTACCATGATCAATGATATACGCCCATTTTACATCAATCAATCAGCCATAACTTTAAATTCATCAACATTAATCCACCTAGGTTGCTCTGGCTCCTCTGGGTGTGGTTGCACAAGCCCATTGGGGGTGTGCTGTGGTGTCTGGCACCAAGACATTAGTGTCAGATCCTTTGGATTGCCAAGGTGGAGCCTCTGTGGACAAGACTTGTTTGTCTGGCACATTCCATGGACACTTGATCAGATTGGCATCTGAGGAATTTGAAGGCCGGATCAACAATCTTGAACTCTTTGCCTGCTAAGTCCCAAACGCAACAGGCTGTGATGCACTGGGTGTTCTTATATCATTCTATCATGGCAAGTGTTGACTTTTTGGTGGTACTGTAATGTGCTGCATTGGATTTTCTCTAGGATGGGGCCTTTGGTTCCCCCCAGTTGTAAATGGGCCTTCGGTGCCTGTGATCCTGTCATCAGTTTGCTGGTATAAAATTGGTTATCAATTCCACTGGATGTGATGTTAATGTGATGACTGATTGGTGTAAAGAGGCTGAGTCTTCTTAATGAGATTATTCTCACAACCCACACTAGCATTAACAGTTAGTTATTATCGTAGTAGCAATGGTGGACAAGGTTAAAGTCTGATTCGAGACTTTTACTTTTGGTTTCATCTGAAGATAAAAAACAAAAGTTTAAAAAGTTTTAGATGAAACTAAAGGCTGAAAGCTAAAAGCTGTACTCAGTGGGAATGACATTACTAAAGAATGTCAGACAGTCTAGTAGAAATGCGATTGTGTAACACTCTGAAAACGCCCAATCACATTTGATTTCAATTATAGCTAGTGTATAGATTCCTTCCAAAATGGCAGCTGTCTGACTCGAGACAGTAATGCTTCGCTTGACTGATCAATAGTTTCACTATTTCTACCTAAATTTACCATGGAGACATATAGTCGAAGATAAAACTTTGTGCCTCCATGACTTTTTTTTTTTTAATGAAGTAAGAAAATGCACCTTTTTTCAACTAAAACATTCACATATTGTAATTCTTAAACATAAAAAAATACATATATGTAACATATATATAAGGAAACATTTTACCATATGTTACATTTTACCGTATGCTTCATGTGTAAATTTTGCATGTACAATATACTGTGGTAAAGTACAGCCCACAGGAAAAATAACCAAATGCTTGATGATGTATTTGTTCCTGTATTGTCACACCTCACTATGTGTCTTACGAAGGACAAAAGTGAGAAAGTAAAAATCCTTTAAGAAAAAAAAAAAAGAAAAGAAAAAAAAGAAAAAAGAAATTAAATACAAGCATAAAATTAACAAATGGTATCGACTTTAATTTTAATTTCCTCTACCAGTGCAGTGATTAATAACTGCAGTGCACACAGATGGTGATTAATCTCCCAGTTGACCTGCACACCACGGCTTCATGAGGAATAACCTCTGTGCTTTGAGAAGGGCACAAACCTATTCAGCGTCATTAATAACCCTGAATTATCCTTTGCCCATAAAGCACACACACAGACACACACATATTCGCACACAGCCTCGTCTCTGAGATCGGCTGGAAATATATTTGGAGCATTTCATCAAGAGCAATAAAAGGCTTGGCTAGCGAACCAACCTCCCCTAATGTGCTTCCTTCCCTGGAATACAACAGTGTGCATGTGTGTTTCTTTAAACAGAAACTCTCACACTTCTTCACATGCGTAAGTCACATGCACACACACACACACACACACACCTTAGTAATGTAAACAGCCAGGCTCAAACTGGGTCCAGTGCTTTGCCCTGGCTTCAGAGAAAGCAGGGCTGTTTTTGCCTCCTGACAGAGAGGATGGATTGCTTCCATTACTCTGTACAAGGAGCACATTCTGTGGTGATGAAGGCCTGGTAAATAATGGGGAAAAGGAGGGAGGAGGGCGCTAACAAGCATGGGAATCCTCAGCTAATGGGATCGAGCCACAGCCTGGCAGTCGCCTCGCAAATCAAAAGCCACTGCAAACGTATCTGTCAATCTTCAGGTGTGCTGATGCATTATGTACAACAGCACGCCCAGTGTTCAGCGAGGTGTGTCAGAGTGTGCGCAAATGTAGACATGTTTATTTATTTCAGACGTAGGTAGACGTAACTACTGTACAATGAGTTACCGAAGTAACTAAGCAGCCGCTGAGGAACAACAGCGCCCCCCCTCCCCCCCCCCATGACACACGGGCAATAACATCCTCTGTGAATTTTGAATGGTTCTAACCCTGAACCTGAACAGAATTTAGCCCTCTTGTCAACCATGTTCCCTGACCCATATTAAAACTTGTCATCATTGTATCATACGTATCATCACTTGTAGTCAACAGTATGCGGGCCAACAGCATTGCGACCTTGATAGCGGGGTGAGACTGAGAGCGAGAGCAATTCTTGGAATTATTAAAAAAAAAAAAAAAAAACCCTGACTGCTAGAAAGTCTCTAACACCTCTTTTTTTTTTCCTCCCTCGAGCCGCCTTAGGACAGGAAGTGGGAATGACTGCTTCCTGCTGGAGCACGTTTTAAATCCACGGCTGAGGGGAGCCAGGCCAAGATCACTTTGGTTCCTCTGTTGCTCGGTTCCTCAGCTCTCAGCAGTCCTCGTGTGATCTGTGACGGAACGTTTCCACTCGCCTTTCATGTGTGATTTAGCATTTCCCAGGCTGAGTGATGGGATTAGCTTTCCTTCCGGACATTTCCGAAGCCTGTCCCCGCACTGCGCCAGAGGTAAAAGATGTCTGCCTGGAACAATAGTGCTGCGCGGGGCGGCTCTGTCGATAATGGAGATGAAAGAGGAGCAAAGCCGACACTCTCCTTGAACCAGGTTGTGGTGATGCCTGTAAAACACTGTATTCAAAGACGTCTCATTCCTTTACATGAAAAAAAAAAAAAAGTTATGACACACTGAATTAGGGTGCCACATGAAAGCGTTTGGATTCCATAGAAGTCTTGTATATGGTTTTGTATTAATGACTGCACTGGAATAACTCTTCCTGTACTTTACTGAAGCCATTGTTTTAACTCTTCCATCTGGTTTTTCCATTTAGACTCGGTACACAGCACTTCAATGGCACATTTCTAAACCAAGCTTCACATCAATCCCCTCTCCCTACGGGGGACGCTGACTTGTCCTGGCTTGTCTGTTATTGCTCTGAGCACGAATGACAAGCATCTACAGAGACTGCACTTGACACTACCGAAGATATTAAACCTTTCTGCCCTTCAGTCTTTGGATATTGTTGCAATCTGGAACTCTTGATTTTGTCATCGACATGTGGGTGGGCTTTCATAAATTCTTGTCTCGGATCTATGTAATATATCTCAACCAAAGCAATCTAACAGTGCGTCTCGTCTTTCTTCTCCCTCCGTCCTGACCTCCTCGTCATTATTTATCATCCCTCCGTTTCCTCATCCGCCTCCCTAGCCGCTTTTCCTCCCACGCTTTCCTTTCACTAAACAGGACGACTTTTTGCGAAAGACGGGTGTGTGACAAGGCTTCATCGGAATACAATCTTCACCTTATCTCAGCCTTCGGCGACAGGGGGGAAAAAAGGCAACGTGGCTTAACGACGATTGTAAATATGTCTTCAAAGTGTCTTTTGATGCTTAAAATAAGATGCTTGACCTTTAGCTGGACAACCCTCACAGGAACGACTGGGTTTAGACAACTGTTCAACATAAGACACTGATTATATACAGACTGCTGTTATTGTTTGAACAGGACTAGAGGACAAGTCTCACAAAAGCCTTGGCAGGGACAGGGGTGTCGAAACGGAGAGAGGGAGAGACGGTTCCCCCCCCTGTCACTTTTTCCCATAGTTGCTTCAGCAGGCTAGTCCATTTGGACAGGGCTGTGTCCATGAGAAAACGCTCACCTCGCACTCGCAGCCTCTCTCATCACCCGGGCGCATGGTTTTAATCACGTCTCAGTGATTTATTGAAACAGCAGAGCCGTGTCACCTCGCTTCCTTTCATTTCTCCGAGTGTTTGTGTTCCTCTGGGTGATAGATTTATCTCCGCACAACGTCAGCATGACTAATCAGCTCTCAAATACCACATGCAGATGTGCTGCTGAAAGACATCCCCCAGCAGCCTGCCACACTCTCCCTGTCCCTCTTCTCCCTCGCTCCCTTTTCTTTCTCTCGCTTCAGTGCTGTGCAGTTTTGTTGTTTTAAACATCCACTCTTTCATTGCCATTCATTCTTTCTTTCTTTCTTTCTTTCATTCTTTCTTTCTAAAGGTTTCTAAGGAATACTGATATTGTTATAAGCACTGTTGAAAAAAACTTTTAATCATACATACTGGTTTCTATTTCAGTCTTTTCAAAGATAGTCTTTTTTTTCTTTCCTTGTTGTGACTTGGGAACTTTCCTTTTAATCCTCTTTTTCTTTCTTTTTCTCTTTCTATCTTTCTGTTTACGTTCATCTGTATTATTTATCTGTTCGCTTAAACATGTTTTCATTCTGTCATTCCTTCTTACATCTGTGTGTGTAATACCTTAACCCTGCTTGACAGATATGAGTTAAAACAGGTGTGTGTGTGAGAGAGAGAGAGAGAGAGAGAGAGTGCATGAATAAACTTTGTCCTTGTCGAAGAGTTGTGTGAAATCCTTGGCCCCTGTAGGCGAGGCAGTGTACTGACAGTTTGACAGGCCGCCCTGACTGACGGGTGATCTGTCCAAATTTCAGCCCTCATAAATCTACCTGTCAGAGAGGCTGACTTGAAAGGGCCCGAGCCCCTACGGCACAGCTTTAACACGACTACAGTGCTGATGGAATTCTGTAGGCTGGAGAATTATAGCTGTCACTGAAGAACGCCTACATCCCAGCTGAAGACTTGGCTGTCTTTCTTGTCTCTCAACTCTCACGTCTGCTTCTCCCTCACCCTGTCTCTCACGTCCTCCCTCTCTCCACTTAAATCTTTCTGTCAGTCAGTCTTTCTTCCCTCTCTCTCATGCTCTCTCTCAGGTCAGACACGCATCTGCACATCTTGTTCCATTTCTAAGTTTCTGCCTGCCAGTCAGGCTTCTTTAGCAGAGTTAGAAACCACTATTACATCAATGTTAATGTCAGTCATTAGCTTGAAATATTGCACTCTGAAAAGGTTGTCTAGGGTGAATCTCTCATTCGAAGTGGATAATTTGCTTGTAATTTATTGGCGGTTTCACCTCAATAATGCAAACTTAAAGGCTGCGTAAAAAAAAAAAAAAAATCAACTTTCATCTTCTCTTGTCACAACAAGGAGAGGTGCGTGTTTCGTTCTCATTTTCTTCCTGTGTGAAACGGCATGAGAATCATTTGCATCTTTCCACAACTGATCTTAAGTGTGGCCTGTCGCCAAGGTAAAGACTATTCCCTGAGTGGAATGTCTAATAAATATTAAGCATGTGTTTTCAGACACTGGCTGTGGCCAATCTGTTTGACAGCTCCATAAACAGCAGCAATTTGCCACTGATCTGTTCCAGAGATGCTTCAAGTGGGAATATGCACAATGTTCAGGAATAAATTTTGCCACACACACACACACAAAAAAAATAAAAAATCTTTAAAGCCTTTTAAAATCAAAGCTTATTATTGAGTTAATTATCCTAACTATTACGTGTTTTTCAGTATATCGTAATGTACTTTATTAAGGTTGTTTGCTCTTAGGCCCTGATTTAAGATTGCAGATAATGTCTTCTACTTTGCATGTGCAAGGAGATAAACTAAGCATGCAAAAATGTAGGTGTGCTGCAGGTGATTTACAAACAATATTTGTGTGAATTGCGTCATGTGCAAAGTAGGGGTAAAAACAATATGTAAATGCGGTTGTTGTTGCATGTGCTATTTGTTCTTGATAGCCGTGGCAAGTAAAATTGGAAGCATAATTGTGTATCCAATAAAACGTTGATTTAAGGTTGAAATGCTTTGAAAAACCATACAGAATAAAATATGAATGCAATACAAATGAGTGCATATTTTTCCTTAGGGAAAGAGTGAATGAAAACAAATTTACGGCTCTGCGGTAAATGTACAGTATCAGAGTTGAGAAAGTGCAGTGAAAGTCTTGGTTGTTTTAAAGTCATTATTTTTTAAAATGGTTGGATCGTATTCAAGATGGACAATTTAACTGAAAAAATGGAGGTCCATTTTGACTTTTATTTATTTAATTTAAGAAAAAGAAGCATTTTTAAAAGATGCATTTTACAAAATGTTAGAGAATATTTTGTTCATGTTGTTTTTTTAAGTCACAAGAGTGTTAAAGCACAAATGCCAAAAAAAATGTCAATTATTTTGTTTATAACCATTTTTATTATATTTGCAAAATGCTATGAATCCACAGTTTTGACCACAATATGCCCACAGTTGTGTTTTTGCCAA
Organism: Channallabes apus; assembly: GCA_030522415.1. Classification (NCBI taxonomy): domain Eukaryota; kingdom Metazoa; phylum Chordata; class Actinopteri; order Siluriformes; family Clariidae; genus Channallabes; species Channallabes apus. The sequence continues at coordinate 14,215,956 of CM060120.1, forward strand.
TGTAAATATGCAATTTAGCATCAATAATAAGTTGGTTGAGCTTTAATCTAAAACATCTAACTCATGCTTTGATTGTGTTTTTGTAGGAAGTCATACTGGCATTAAATTGGATCAAGGAAGGAGGAAGTTTGGAGTTTTTTTTGCTGCACCCAAAGCCTTTTTATGTACAAAGGTTATTGAAAATCATGAGAAACAATAAAAGAATACAAAAGGTTTGGTTTACAATGCATCATTGTCATCCTCTTTCAACAGCATCTCATACAGTATACACCTTATAGTGCAGGCATACAGCTTCAAATGTCTATTCTATAATGCGAATCATCTATCCTCATGTACATTCTCTATTCCCATAATTCAGAAATCCTTATAGAATGTAACAGTGTCCTGCACGCATAAAGCAAACATGTGTCTCATGAGGGCTGTTCTGTTATCTTTCGAATATAATTCATCATGAGTATCATGGCTCCCCAATGCAGCACAACCAGTAGAAATGACAGCTCAAAGCTACTAAAAGAAAAATATATTGCTTTTTTTGTTTGTTTGGTTGGTAGTTTTAGACAGCCTTGTGGGCCAGAGGATAATATTTTCTGTGAATTAGTAAAAGTTCCTATCAATTTGCACTTAAACCGCTTATATGCAAAAATAATTTTCTAAATCCTCTACTGCCTTTCAGTGGTATTGGCTGTAAATCCCCATTTTGGTTCTAAATGAAGAATTTTGCATTGGTTCCATCCTGTAAGTTTTTTGCAAATTCATTTATTAAGCAAACACATTAAAATAAAAAAACATAAACACATTTCAAACACCCAATCTTTGTTAGTGTTTCCTAGACATTAAAGTCAAACCAAGATTTTTGATTGTGCAAAATAACAGAATACAGTTAGTAGAGTAAAAAATACATTTATTTCTCTCTATAATTTCCTGCTACACCAATGCCCTTATCAGATCCCAGGATAAGGGCATATATATATATAAAGGAGCCATGATTAGACTGTCTGTTTCACTGGCCTCCCAGGAACCCCATGAATGATTGTGTGTACAGTTCACATAGACAGATATGTCTCTTCAGCAAGTTGGCATGAAGTTATCTATGGAATCCCAAGGATCATGAATTCCATTTTCTGAATGTTCACTGGAACATCTCTTCATCCTTCACAGACAAACAGCCTTCTTTAAAATGTTTGCACCATTTAAATGTTTTACTCCGGCCAAGTATCTCATCACAGTACTGTGTTTAAAGTCTTCTGTAAATGTCAAATGTTTTTTTATGCCAGTATTCATAAGGAATTTCATCACAAGTCCCGCTTTGACTTGATATTCCTTTGTACATAAGCTTGTATGTTTTTTTGGTGAGTGTTATCAATTAACATGTGTTTTACATACACAAATCTTTAGAAGATGGCCTTGGAAGATTCTCTTTGCATATCTTAGGATGCTTAGCTTTTAAAAGGGACCGTGCTCAGGGACAGAAAAACTTTACTGCTGTTGATTTAACTTTTGAATAAGACCGTATTTATGAAGGATGAGAGGCTGGGCTAGAAAATGTTATCTGAAAGTGTGTACAGGAAATACTAAATTTGAGTTTCTCCACTAACAAAATAGCCTCTTCAATGGCAGCATTCAATAAAGTGTACAAACATTTTAATGAGAACATTCTAAAAAAAACATCATTCCTCAACTGTCATAATGTTTACCTTATGTAATATTACGGAGAACCAAATATGCAGGTTGTTGAATGTCCTCTTAATGTGATTTCAGAATCTGCTTAACACTGGTATGTAAATGTCATAAACCTAAGTGTAACTAATAGAGAAAATATGTAGTTAAAAGAGCGAGGAATGTGAAATGTCTAGAGCCGCCACCGGCATGAGGGTTAAGGACAATGTGAAGCCATGATGAAGTGGAGTATTTCTCACTCACTCATCTATACCGCTTTGTCCTGTATACAGGATCCCAGGAGACTTAAGGCACAGGGCGGAGTACATCCTGGACAGGGTGCCAATACATAACAGGGCACACACATCCACACACTTACACGCTCATTCACACACTACGGGCAATTTGGGAATGACAATCAGTCTAATATGCATGTCTTTGAACTGTGGGAGGAATCCGGAGCACTAGGAGGAAACCCACCAAGCACAGGTCAGGTCATGCAAACTCCATGCACACAGACCCTGAAGCAGGAATCGAACACCCGGAGGCGCAAGGCGAACAACCGTGCAAGTCTCCGGAGAATGTATTTATTTACTTATTTAAAAGCAATATATTACATGTAGGATCAGTTCATCTTTTATATTACTACCTAATAGTTTTTTTTAAGGTGATAAAGAGAAAAATCTGAACCTGATCAAATGTCAATGACATTTTAATATAACTTTACAATAAATCCATAATAATGGAAAAATAAAATAAAGAAATAAATAATCAAATTATCTTTAAATGTAACTGTTCTGACTGGGTTGAAATGAGAAATAACTTTCGCAATATGGTTGCATGCTAATGAGTAGGAAACTTAACCATTAAATAACCTTTGAACCTCAGCTGAACTCAAGACTACCCCAAGGCTGTGTCTGCACTAACAACCCAGCGCTCTGATCACTCTCATTTTGCCCTAACCCTGACACTGCCCTCTCTGCTAACCCCAGGCCAAAGAAACACACACACACCTGGCTTTCATTATAAAGTTTTTATTGAGGGTTGTAAGTAAGGGTCTCGGTTCACTACGTATGTGTAAGAGCTAGAGCGAGAACGCTGCACCAATCAATTATATCTGGATTTATTTAACTCCTTACACTCCTAGGACAAGACTTACCCTCATCATTTATACAACTTTTTTACTTTTTGTGCTGTAGTTACGCCATCATGTATAGCAGATAACAAATCATCAGTTTTATGATGAATATATAAGTAATGAGTGATTCAAGTGAAGCTGGAATAAGTACTTCTTAATTACCTTCTTGTGTTAATCAGTTGTAAACTAGTAAACTCGGCTGTAAACTTTTGACCCTACAGTCTGCCCGTGCTATGACCCCACTCCAAACTCACTCTGTCAGTCATTCCTCCTAAAACACACACACACACACACACACACACACACACAGATCATCAAAGTCCAGCTCCAGCTGAGCAGGTGAGACAACAAACAGTGATCTATTCTGCAAAGTGGCAGCTCACTGCTCGTTTCCCACACACACACACACACACATGCACACATAAACAAAAGTTGATTTTTAGCCCTAAGACTGTATAACCTAATACTGCTTGTATGAACAGTACACTGTCGAAGGTTCATGCTGCTACAGGAGGTCTATTCAGTGAGACTTTTAGACAAACAGGAAGTGTGTGTATAGAAAAAAAAAAAACATGAGAAAGTTGTGTGTCTTCATTCAACACTGCCCCTTTTACTACCTGCTCAACTGGTTGTGGCACGAAAGTCATTAATCAAATACGTGTGTGTGTGAGTGTGTGTGTGTGTTCTATTCTTGTCATCCCTTTAATTTATGAACTTTCCCAACTCAGTGCCACAGGGTCTGCCTTCTCAGTGAACTTTGTAGGAATGCACCACACACACACACACACAAGTACCTATTTTGACAAAACACTCTTTCATATATATCACTGACTGCAGGCAACCACTACAGCAGTCAAATCTTAAACTGAATTGGCATCCATGATATATTACTGATGACATGCACGTGTATTTGTGTGTGTGCGTGTGTGTGAAAGTAATCCAATTACCTACTTCACTCAAAGAAAGGACAGTCGGTTTGTAGACTCAGACAACTCACTTACCTTAGAACAACATGCACACAACCTGGCTTCACTCGACGCATATGAATCGAATTAAACCCAACAACAAGGATTTAATGCGCAGCGCAAACAGCGTGGAGGTGAGAAGGGATGAAAAGCTTGACTGAATGAGAGCCACTATGACAAAGATCATGCTTATTTTTAAGGGTAGATACCATCAAATTGGGTTACAGAGTTATTGAATTTCATCATCAACTCAAGAGACATTAGAGTTCATGCATTTCATATGTGGCACTTTTTGAACTTTTGGGTTTGGGATGCCTTAAATGTGCCGTTAAATAGCTTTCGTAATATAAGAAAAGAAAAATATGTGAAGCATTTGTACTTGCAGGGATTTCGGTTACTGTTAATCCTACAAATACGGAAATGTCACACATATGAGTCTACAGTTGTGATGGCCCCTACTGAACCACATAGTACAATACAGATACTGTACATATAAAGAGGCTTTTATTGTCAATTTTTTCATAGCTCTTAGCGAGACCAGCATCAATAAAGACAATGTAAGAATGAACAAAAGAATAAACAAAAGATTACTGCAGAACATATAGGCCGTGGTATGTTACCATGGCAAGTTTTGTCTGAAATAAGGAAATATTGCACAATTATTATTATTATTAATAATAATAATAATTATTATTATTATTATTATTATTGTTATTCTTCTTATTATTATTATTATTATCAAGTCAAGTTGAGTAGGCTTTTATTGTCATTTCAATATACAGTTCGGAAACGAAACAACGTTCCTCCAGGACCAGGTTGCTACATACAACATAAATTAACAAAAAAATAACTAGCTAACTAATTAAGTTACTAATAAGATACTCCTACTACTACTAATAATCATCATCATCATCGTCATCATACAATCCTGCATGTAAAGTGTTTAGTGCATTAGCAGCAAATTAGGGAAGAAGGGGTGGGAAGAAAGTAAACAGTAGGGGTGTCAACAATAATCGATTCGGCGATGCATCGCGATGCGGGGCATGAACAATTCAGCATCGATGCGGCAAAGTGCCATCATCGATTATGTCACTGTTTATTTTCTGGCGAAAATAAAGTTGTGAAGTTTCAAATACTTCCAGAGAGAAGAGAAACATTTCTCATTCAAAGCAGTGAAATCACTGATTTTCATTGTTTTCTTTTTCAGGTTTGAAAATGCCATATCCAATACCCTGTACCATTTTATTTAATTACATTTTATTTAATCACATTTTATTTAATTTAATAACTTTTATGTCAAAGATAAAGGAGACACATAGCAGCCAATAAAACCTGTTGTTTAATATCTGCTTGTATTGCCTCATGACTGATAAAAAAATTTGCCTTGTGTGCAGTAGAATTTTGATGGATCGCAATGCATCATAGAATCGAATTGAATCGAATCGTTACCTGGTGAATCATAATCGAATCGAATCGTGAGGGCAGTGCCAATGCACACCCCCTAGTAAACAGCTTGGTTTGTTTCTAAATTAAATAACATGATTTCGAAATCTATTTAATGTTGTGAGAGTGCAATTACACCACCAAGTCACAAGTTGGCGGTGAGGTTTCTATGTTCTGCTGAGCATGAGTGATAAAACACTTTCTGGTGAGTGTATTTTTTGTGTGTATAACAAACAATGGTGAATGAAACTGAATGGATTTTCTTGGATTTGGAGGTAATAAATGTTGAACTTTCAATTTCAAGTTCAAGTAGGCTTTATTGTCACTTCAACCATATACAGTTCCCACATGGAAAGAACCTATATGAGGATATATGCGCATATATGAAACCTATATGCAGTATATATGCGCATATAACCGCACCTATATGAGGATATATGCGCATATATGAAACCTATATGCAGTATATATGCATATATTTGATAATATATATGCTGCATATATGCGTATATATGCCACATATAGGCAACATTGAGGTGCATATATGCGTATATACAGGCCATATAGGTCTCCTGTATTGCTTCTTTATATCCACATATAAGCCCTATATGTACATACAAGATATGTCTCCTATGGCAGGATCTGGTCATTTTAGCTCATATCTCACTTTGGCAACTGTCATACATGATGCCTAGCTTATATTTTCTATTATCAAGGCAATAACTAAGAACTAACTTTAAAAAAATGCAAAAAACTTATGTGCGAACACATTAAATTGGTATCCTAATTGCCCACATACTGTACAGTATATGAGGATATATGCACATATATGAAACCTCAGTCTCCGTGAAAATCTTTTTGAAACACGTCACTAAAATTAACTGAAATGAGAAATATATCTATATATCTTAAAGTGTCTACTTTTAAATGATGCAAGTCACATTGAAAACAAATATTCTCAGTTTATGTAATCCGTATGAAACCAAGGAGAGGCACAGAATTTCTGTCGCACTTATCTGCTAATAACTCGAGGCAGGACACGCCCACATGCCAATCACACGGAAATCAGTCCGGGTAATTTACATACTAGGCCACGCCCCCAGACACCGGCCTGATCAACACACATACAGAGAGAGACAGGTTTGAAAACACTCAGATTCAGTGAGGTTTCTGCACGTTTTGGAAGATGGCACGCGCTTACACATCCGAGGAAACTCCTGGAAAGTAGGAGGAGTTTACATTTACCTCAGAAGAAGACTGTGTGACTCCGATGCCGAACAGGAGCATTTTGAACAGAGAATAGACCCATGCTACGCTGGGTAAGTTATTAAGTCTTATATAACTCTTATTCTGATAATATTAAACTAATATTAGTAAATATTTTCCTCACTACAGCTAGCTCTTGTCAGCTTGTGTGACATGTTGGCTTTCAATGCCATTTATATAGTTTAGGTAAATCATGCTAACATGCTGCCTCATGTAGCACAAACATGATATTTCCCGGTGGCTAAGCTAATGCCTTATGGAGTTTACAGATGTTTATAAATGTTCTAATGTATTTCACCTTGTTTTGGATAGCTTTAGATTATGGTTGCTAATATATATTTGGCTCTGTTTTGGTTAGCTTATAACACTGCTATCAGTAATGTTATTTAGCACAAACAAGCTAGTTCCAGGTGGCTAAAATACTGCCTTATGTAGCTAAGTGATGCTTATGAATATTTCTTTGGTGTAAATGTATATAATCCCTTTTGTTTAGCGTGTATTTACAAATGCCTGATAAGATGTAATTGTTTAGAATGTGTTCAATATGTGTGTAATGACCAATGGATGGTGTTTGCTAATGTCTCAGTTGTAAATGTTTGAGATCCACTACATGGTCTGTTGTCCATCAACAGATATTTGCCCAGCCTATTGCCCATCAAAAATACAGAGGGGCACAAAAATTTATACACACTTTCACAATTGTTATCTATGGCCTTTTTTAAAACTCAAATTGAATTATGGCAGCAGTGTGTAGTATTATCTATCACCATCATTGATGCTGTCATGTGACCTACAGAAGAGAGGTGTATATTTTTCATGTTGAAGTGTGGATACATTTTTGGTCATCTCTGTACTGTATATATTGTGCATCCATATTAATTACACATCCATTTACTCTGAACAGTATAGGCTAACATTTTTTTTATTTATTTGTTTTTAGGAATGTGTCTGCATCACCCTTGCCTTCACCAGCCCCTCACATCAGGACACGCAAGCTCCGTTCAGATGGACCTCTTGTATTTGTGAAGTGGATGGACACACGAGAAGTATCTACATGTTGTACCATCCATTCTGCTTATACAGTAGACGCGGTGAAGATGAGGGTGAAATTACAAGGTACATGGACTACAAAGACATTTCCTGTGACTGCGTACAACCAGCACATGGGGAGTTGATCCCTCTGATCAGCTATTACAATACTATACTACACAGCACAAAACAATGAAGTCGTACAGAAATATTTCTCTACACTGCTTGGACATTGCTCCAACCAATGCTTACCCTGCATATATGTTTTGTACAGTTTTTTTTTTTTTTTATCTTGCACTGTTTTACTCTGAATGTCTGTCTTTTTTCAGTTTTTATTTTGTACTGTTCCTGTTGCAGTTTTACCCTGCATGTATCTTTATCATTAATCTGCATTTATACATAAAATCCTATTAACTATTGGGAAGCTAAACATAAGAATCAGTATGAAACATGAAAAGTTTCTAAAAGTTGCCAATAAATTAATATTGTGATGTGAAATTATTTTACAGATTGAAGTTATAAAGGGCTCTGGGGTGTTTTGCCAGGCAGAAGCGTGGAGAGCAGCCCGCCTTGCCACCTCTGCAACTGCCATGGTACGGAATCTGCTGCTGGGCTCCTTCAAATTGGAGACTCGACCAAATTAAAAAGGTAGCCATTATTGGTGAGTAAATGCATAATGTGTTGAGAAGGGAAAAAAACATTATAAGTTCACCACTTTAACCATAGCCTACTTGTATCAATGTTTATTAGCCATCAATGGAGACTGCATAAGGTAGGGCACCCATTATTGTTACTGTATCTGCTTGGTACCTATAATACTAATTCATCGCTTGCTCACTTCTTAATCCTACCTTTCCTCTTCTAAAGCCACATTTCTGGGGTATTGCGCTGTAGGGTGTGTAGTCCTCTATTTAACCTCGTGGCACTAATTGTTGTCGTCTGAAGTTTTAATAAATAATCATTTATTATTATTATACTGTCTTATTATTTTTGTCTTCTCTAGATGCTACATTGAAGAAGTGGCCGGCAGCCACCCGAAGGCAGAGGCACATCTATCAATTCAAAGCTCACGGAGCTGGGAAGATCCACAAAATATATTTTTTTCTTCCTGTTCAGTTTTTTGTCATGTTTTTGTTCTTTTACTAGTTGATTGTTCTTAAGAAAATAAAAAAATTTAATTTCTACATTTTGGGCTTTTATTTATGTTGTCTAGCAGCTATGGATTTTTTTACTAATCTAGGTAAACATACTGTATAGGTGCATATATGCACACACATGTACATGCATATATGTACCTATATATGTACATATAATATAGGAAAACGGCCAATTTTATATATGTCACATATACTGTATTACTATATAGGTACATATATGTACGCATATATGCACGCATATATGCACATATAATATAGGAAAACGGCCAATTTTATATATGTCACATATACTGTATTACTATATAGGTACATATATGTACGCATATATGCACGCATATATGCACATATAATATAGGAAAACGGCCAATTTTATATATGTCACATATACTGTATTACTATATAGGTACATATATGTACGCATATATGCACGCATATATGCACATATAATATAGGAAAACGGCCAATTTTATATATGTCACATATACTGTATTACTATATAGGTACATATATGTACGCATATATGCACGCATATATGTACTTATAGGAAAACGGCCAATTTTATATATGTCACATATATTAAAAACCTATATCAAAACCTATATTAAAACATATATGTTTATATAGGTTCTTTCCGTGTGGGTTAGTACACAGTGAAACTTGCAACATAAATTAACAGACAAACTAAACTAGCTAACTAAGAGGCCTAGCTAACAAGAGCAACAACAAAGTGACAAACACGACATAACATAATAATATGGTGTTGAGGTGATGAGTTGAGGTAGTTGAGAAACAGTAAACGTTCCTTAACATACAGTAGCAGCAAGAATTAAGGAATTAGTGCAAAAAGTAATCCAGTAATGATTATTGTGCAAAAGAGATAAACAGTGTCTGCGCTTCTGTTGATTAGTCAGTCTCAATGATTTGAGGTAGTTGAGTTAAGCTGAGTGATAATGTTTGTGTGTGTGTGTGCACGTGTGTGTGTGTGTGTGTTTAGTAGTCCAGTCCCTTTCTGTTGAGGAGACGGATGGCTTGTGGAATAAAGCTGTTGCACAGTCTGGATGTGTGTGCCCGAATGCTTCGGTACCTTTTTCCAGATGGCAGGAGTGTGAAGAGTGTGCGAGAGGGGTGTGTCCGATCAGACACAATGCTGGTGGCTTTTCGGGTGCAGCGTGTGGTGTAGATGTCCTCAATAGAGGGGAAAGAGACCCCGATGATCTTCTCTGCTGTTCTCACTATCCGCTGTAGGGTCTTGCGGTCCGATATGGCACAATTCCCAAACCAGACAGTGATGCAGCCACTCAGGATGTTCTCGATAGTTCCTCTATAGAAGGTGGTCAGGATCGGTGGTGGAAGCTGGGCCTTCCTCAGTCTTCTCAGAAAGAAGAGACATTTGTGCAACTCAGCAAAGAGCAAACACATTGGAGGAGATGGCGATTACGACTTTCATCTCAATTAAAAAATGAAAACATAGAAGCCAGGTGGACCAAACACAGTTGTTTCATTCGACGCCACTAAGACTTTTACAGTAGTTACTGTACACTTTAGGCTACACCGTAGGCTACAGTGTAGGTTACACGGCTATGGAGACCTACAGAATAGACTTAACTATATAAAAGTGCCTTAGATTTCCAGCCATTGTTTTCACGTTTCTTTCTTAGTGTCATTCTTTATATGTCTGTTCTCCAGACAAGACATCTATTCAATGCTTTAACAAACATGGTGACTAAACTGTCACACCCACATGAAACATGTTTACAATAGTGGTTAAATTACTTATTTTATAGATAAAATGTTGGCCATTTATCCATAAATTTAGTTTATGTTATGTTATGTTAAGTTTATGATTGTTGCTAAAATTTACTGAAGTATTCCCAACTTGGGAGCAGCATTCCCAGGATAAGACCTGAGTCCAACACTTTGCTCTAACAGCATAAACCATTCTGTAGTATTAATATGGCTGCAAAGGCCCTTTCATCAAATTCATCTAACATCCTGAAGGCAGACTGTGTTTTTAGAATATCATTAAGGGTCATCATTCCATATAATTAAAATAATTAATTAATGAAAGCATTCCATATGATGATTCACTCTTAATATATTATTTATGAATCTAAATCAGCTGTAAGGTTGCTTAGTTAAGGTGGATCATCTTCAGTCAGAGGTTTATCCTATCAGAACAAAGTGGTGGATTCACGGCATATCCTAAATAACACTCACTGAATGTTTATGGGAACGACTACAGGGGGGCCCAGAGTCACCTCAACCAAGATCATCATTCATGCACATGCAGCCTCCATTAAAATGTTTGCACCTTTCAATGTATTTATTGAGTCTCCTAGAATCTCATCACCGTACTGCACTTGTTTTACAAGTTCATTCATAAGAAAGTCCTGGTTTGACTTGAATGTGTCTTGACTCGTATAACTAAAGCATACGTACTGCAACCTGACCTCATGAAAACGCTGGTCTTGTATGTACAGTATGAAATCAAATAATGTAATTGTATACGGTTTACCTTTATTCAGCATAATGAAGCCACTAACAATATATTTCATAACATGTCACTCAAACTGAGCTGTCTGACACGATATTGGCCAGCTGACAGGTCTAAAGACACATGGAACTACTGCACAATGTAGTATATTTTGCAGTGCAAAACATTTTTTAGTTCATGACACCAGCATGAAAGCTTCACTGCAGGAACCCAGGAAGTATGTAGCTGGAATTAGGTTGGAATAACGTTGTCCATTAGAAACACACCATCAAGTCAAAGTCACAGGGTCACTTCAATAAAATAATGTCAGCATAATGTTCAAAGAACGATCCCAAGACAATGTGCACAATCAAGACATGCTCATATAGCATGTCTTCTTTCCGGCTGTTTGCTAATTTAACGACTTGGTACATTGAAATTGTCTAGTATATTTAGACCTGGCACATGGTTTAGCGGTTAGCACTGTTGCCTTGAACCTCCAAGGTCGAGGGTTTGATTCTCACCTCGGGTCTGTGTGCGTGGAGTTTTTATGTTCTCCCCGTGCTTGGTGGGTTTCCTTTGGGTACTCTGGTTTCTTCCCGCAGTCCAAAGACATGCAGATTAGGCTAATTGGTGTTACCAAATTGCCTGTAGTGTGTGACTGGGTGGGTGTGGTGTGTGCATGTGTGGCTTATGATGGCACTCTTTCCTGGATGTACCCCACCTTGTCCCCAAAGGTTCCTGGAATAGGCTCCAGGCTTCCTGCAACCCTGTTGGAGATGAGCAATATGAATGATGAATGAATGAATAGTATTTTTTATTTCCAAATTTATGCTGGGGTCATTTGTTCAAAATTATCCCAATGTCATGTACTTACAATTAATTGTCAAATGAACCCTCAAAAAAAACAACCAAATACCAACAGTCCATAATACTACCAAAGTAAAGTTGCTACAACCAAACAGTCCTGCTGGGTTTGTACTGCAGTTTCCACTTGTGCGTTTGAAACAGGTGTGTTGATGTGAAATGCATTTAAAGTATTTGTATTAGGGACATGCAAGTGGAGAGCCAAAATATTCCCGATGGCAGTACAGACCAAAGCAAAGCTGGTCTAGCTGCTCCTGTGCCAACTCATGCCATTTCCTATTCTACACTTACACTGTGATGTCCTCGGTGTGGAAATCTTTTTCCACACATGCTCATCTTTGACCTGTATGCATGTACAGTAAATCAATGATGAATTTCTTTCCCCTTTATTTTGTCACTTGCATATATGCACAAAGTACCCTGCTTGAAGAACAGCAGGAAGCAGTGTTGTAACAGCAAGAATTTTTATATTGACTTGATTTAAGATCTGGTAACTGTGAAAAACACACTACATAATGTGCATTATTTTCCTACTCATTAAGGAATTCAGTGAGATCTTGGGCCTGGGGATGGGGCAGAGTAATACTAGATGATCCCACTCCTTTGAGGTTAGAGGTTTTCTAGGATAAAGGTGATCGGTCTGAAAAAACTTTATGTGGAACAAACCATGTCACCAAAATTCCTCCCATGCAGCATTTCTTTTTTTAGTAATACACATAAATAAAAAAAGATTTAAGTACTTTAATGGTTTATTGGGTTTGTTAATGGGTTTTTCCTTTTGACCATTCACTTATAAGGTTTATGTATGTTCAAGAAAGCTAAAACCATTTGCCAATCTCTAGCCATCAGTCTCTGTCATTGCATTCCTCTTTTCCTCTGAACTTCTGACCTCCCCTCTGGTTTAACCACTAAAAGGACAGAAGGTAACTGGACGTCCTGTTTGGGCGGCCCTGCTCTGTGATTGACAGATGGCATGATCAGATGGAGGAGTGAGTCTGCACTAGTCTCCCACAGAGAACACTCTCCTGCTAGCAGTGTTTCAGCTCCTCCCCGAGCTAATGTTCCCTGCTGGGTGACTTTACCATTCCAAAAGGTGGATAGGCGCTTCATTTGCACCAACACAACAACAACAAACAAGTCTTGTGAGTGATATAGGGGCCGCTGTCATTGCCTGTTGCTATTGATTGGCACTTCAAAGCCAACATGCCCTTGTGACCCAGAAATAACTCAGCCTGCTAGCTGCCTGGTACATAATATAAAGAATGGGCATGCGTTCTATTACAAGTAAGCCATTTTGCTGTAATATTAAGTGATACACATCTTGTCGCTGAAAGGACGTACAAACATGACACGCTCGCGAACAAACCAAGGTGAGTAAGGAGGAAATGAGAGTGTGTGAGGAGTGTGAAAAGAAATCAGCAGGGGAGAGGGGAATGTGTGTAGGGAGTATGAGAGCAAATCAGTTGCTTGTTCCCTTCAGATCTGCTCAAATTTACCACTCGAAGAGCGAAGAGTGAGTGGATCAGTGTGTGAAACTTCACCTCCACTGACAGTTCGTGCCCAGCCTCCAAGTCACCCATATCCCCTCCAGCTCATCTTTTTTCATTGGAGGATACGGTTTCAGCTGTTGCCTTTCAAACAGTCCGGGCTTGTGTACTCCCAGGCAGCTTAGGGAAGACTAGATGAAGAGCTAAGAGATGCGACGAGACAAGGGCTGTCAAAGCATGACTTTGTACCTCTGAGACAGCAGACGATAAGCAGGTTCTGAATTAATTACGCTACAGGCCTCGTCACAAAATGGCTTGTAGCTTAGGGCCTCTCAGTCTGCCTGAAAGTGCTGACAGAGATGTGCGTCTCTCTCGCTTTCTTTCTTCAGCGCTTCAAAGGTTATCATGGGGCTGGGAAAGAAGGAATCAGAGAAGTCAGTGGGATGAAATAGATTTGAGCGACTTTGATGAGGCAAGCGCATGCTGAAAGAGGCTTTCATGGAACAATCTCATCTCAGCTAACAGGCATCTTCTGTTTTTATCATGTTTGGAGATTTGTCAGAAAACACAAACTCATTAAGCAGCTTGTTAAATCTCAGAAGACTGATCTAAAGACAGATTTTTTTGTAGACGCTCTGTTTTCATCTGTGCCTGTATGTATTGCTTCCCCACTCCGATAGAAGCTTGTACACCTGAGGCTTCAAAGACAAGGGACAAGGCGAGAGAAACAGGAGATGAGAGGACAAAGCCAATAAGTGAGATGTCATCTTTAATGTCAGCCACAGAGCATTTTCCTCTCTATTTCATTCGTCTACTGTGTTCTCATACCGGTACTGTAACATTACACTAGCTGCCCCAGGCAACAGTATGTCAGTTGGTATTGGCAGGAGTGACAGTGAGGAAGAATCCCATCGGTCAGGCAGACGAACAAGAAGGCAGAGCGAGCGATAGAGAGAGTGAGAGAGAGCGAGAGAGAGAGAGAGAGAGAGAGAGAGAGAATCACATCAGAGACTGCAGCTTGGCCAGGATTAGTCTTGACATGCTGTGTCCTGGGACTCCCTGCTCTAACCATCTCATTAGCCTCTATCTCAACACAAAACACTGCCCTCTGCTAAAGTGCCACTCTGTCTACTTTACTCAAAGCACAATCCATTTTCATTTGGATCGCCTCATGCTTCCCAATTGAATGGCTACACAACAAAGCAGCTATCAATTACTTGTGTAGTTTTGTTCTCAGTGTGCTGCTGAGTTTAAATCCAAACTGTCAGTAGGCCATTTCTGGAGTCCTGTATAAACCTAAAGAACTACTGACTACATGAAAAAGTTGTAGTCGAGCTGGCAGCTGCCACAAAATTATGGTTGACAGCCCACTTTGGTTTTGTAAAACTCCCAAGTGTGCAAAACCACAGACCTGACTTCATCTGCAACATGTAGGTCTGTGTTGTTTTATATATTTCCGAGCACCTAAAAGGAAAAACAGAGAAAGCGACAGAGAGTGAAAACTACAAGAAATTACACAAATGCACATATTTTCTTGGATGCTTGTGACAGATGTTTAAACACAGCTGATAAATGAGCCCCATTTCTTGTACTGGAAAGACCACGTATTTCACTCAAGCTTGTTTTGGCATATCAAATCTCCTGGCATGTTGATGCTCTGCCACCTGCTTACTTCCAAAGTAACCATTCATGTCAAAGTGGTGTGCTTTAGAACATGTAGTTCAGAAGGATTTCTACCAAATTGTGGCATTTTCATCATGGAACTGATGATATATAGAAATAATAAAGTCAAGGTAATTTACGGTAAGTACAAAATAAGATCCAAGATCTTTTCTATGCAGGTTCATGGTAGGTCTGTATATCAAAATCCTACTGTCTGCTGTCATCCAGAAAATGATGTGTTTCCCTTTAGGTCTGGTTCCTTTTAAGGTTTATTCCTCATCACATCATGTTTTTTTCGCCTTGACACTGTCAACTCTGGCTTCCTCATTAGATCTCGTTTAGATCTAATGAGATTTCTGTAAAGTCAAATCATATTGCTGCCCCTGATTAGTGAACACTTAGTGACTTACAAATGTTTTGCTGTGCACAATGTGTCAACCTTCTTTTACCCAATTAATAAACACTGATGGTTCAAATTCAAATTTTATTTGTCACATACACAGTTATACACAGTACGGTATACAGTGAAATGCTTGGACAACTGCCCGTGACCTTAAAATAGAGACTATGAATAGAAAAAAATGAGGAAAAGGAAAACAGAAGGTAAATTTGACTAAGAAAGAATAAAATTTAAATATAAAATTAAAATAAAATAACACTGTACAGTCAAAATATACAATATAAGAAAAATATATGAAAAATATAGAAAAATAGAACAATAAGAGACAGCTGTTATAGGATCATGCCTAACCAGATTATTAATTTTTTTGGTTTTGGACAATTTTCACCCAACGTCGTGTAAATAACGTTATAAGTCTAGGCTAGCATGTGTGGAACGAGAATTGGTCTGTGAGGTGTTGCACCCACCACTTATTCGAAAGATACACACTTACATACATACAGTACTGTGCAAAGGTCAGGTTGAGGTGCCACTCATTTCTTCATATTTTGCTTCTAAAGAACTAGACTTGTGTATGTTTAATGTAGTTGTGAGAAATAGTTCTCCAAGCTTCCTGAAGGACTTTTTTTTTTTTTTTTTGGCTCTCATTTTTGGCAGGATTTTAGGTCTCATTTTCAGTCCAGCCTTGTATGTGACCAGTTTCAGAGGAATGTTTTTGTTTTTTAAGCTACAGTGATTTACAGTATGATTCATTCAAGCAAAAAAAACAAACATCTAACTTAAGTCATGAATCAGTGAGAAACAGGTGCAGATGATGACAGATGATCAGGCTGGTGATTAGTATACGGGTGATGCTGAGTGGTTGGAACAGACGAGAGGGGAAATGAGGTTGCTGCTGAGGTTGTTACATAAACAACCAATTTTTAAATTCAATCTTTAGGCGCTTTAGTTAGTTTCCCATTAGTTTCCATTTCTTTAATTTCGTCTACATAATTTAATTAAATGTCATTTAATATGAAGAAATGAAGGATGGCTCATGGTTCTGTATGTGTATACTTGGAGACAAAAATCTTATTTTCCATCCACAATTTGCATTCTGATCACCCTGTAGGCTTTCATGGCAGTTGATCATTTTGCTTAGTGAACTGTTCTGATCCCAGCAGTGATGTCGAGGTGTTCAGTACCCACTAAGAGCCGCAATCACATCATTGACTCTAATCTGGTTAGAATAGCATGGTTAGTGGTGTTAATGGGTGAATGACCTTTGACATTATGATAATTTATCTAAAGTTGTTTTTAAGGTTATAAATTATGTCATCCACATTAAGACACATTTCATAGTGCTTTATTCTCAATCCAGGCTTCCAGACGCTTCCTTGGCATGCTCAATGCTGCCTAAGGCTGGACATTTGCCTTATAATTTCCTTCTAATGAGGAACATCACTCAAACATCATTTAAATGTAAGCAGACCATTTATGGAGGTACATCTGAACCTCTGATCCACCAATGCCTTCCCACGTATAGTGTTTCCTCGGGTTCTTTGTCTGTTTACAAGCCCCTCAGGATAAACTAAACTTCATGACTCTACTACTCTCTCTTTCTTTCTCTTTTCTCATTCCTTCTGGCCCTGTAAGCTTCACATAGAATCAGATTGAAGACTAACCCTCAGTCTTTGATGGCTCATTTGACCACATATGGCCCTGGGCTCTCTTTTTCCCCATGCCAAATATAATAACTTTTTTAGCTCCAACTATTTCATAATTTAAGTAGGGCATTTTTCACTGTCAGGGTCAGGGTTTGTAGACTCATAAACCTATTTGGACGGTCACATGCTTTTGTGATTCAGTTGTACTCTACAACTTTAGTCTGGCACCCCTGCCAACATGTGTCCTTTTATCTTTACTTCTAGAACCGTTTCTGATGGCCTGTGGGGCTGTAACTACCTAATAAAGCAGCATACGATTTTGGTTAGAGGCGTCTTTAATAAGCTGAAGTGTTAAATATTGTCATGACTCAAGCTTAGTAACTTTTCAGCAGCAACCAGTTAATATTTCTGAGAAGGGTACACGGCCAAGCACTGATTCACTTATATTAAGTGCCAGCATGACCACAGTGTGTGTTCAGAGGAATAACGTTATAAAGTCACAAACGTACATTACTCTAGGTTGTATTTTCTGTTCCACAAATGAGTTATGTTAATGAATAACACATGCCAGAATGTGCTGTAACATAAATATAATCAATATTGTGGCCTGCGTTCATTATTAAAGTAGTTAAGCCTGAGTTTGGACTATTAGAAAGCAATCTCTTTTCAGAAAGTTTCATTGTATCACTGAAAAAAATATTTCAGTAAGTGAAGACATACACTGATCAGTCATAACATTACAACGAAAAACATTATGCCATGTAGGTTCTCTTTGTGCTGCCAAGGCAACTCTGTCCCCTCGGGCATGACTCCACAGCACCTCTGGTGTGCTATGGCATCTGGCACCAGGATGTTGGCAGCAGTTTCCCAGGGTGCTACGGGATGCGGGTTGTGGTTTCCGTGGAGGCGCATCTCATGGGTGCTCAATCAGATAGAGGAGTTTGGAGGACAAATGGGCGGCTTAAGGCTATTTACCTGCCAGCCCATGGTGCATTTAGTGCATCTATGATGGCACACACTGACCTTTTTTTGGTGATTTGTGTTGCACTGTTGTTTGAGATCCGGATGGGCTGCCTTTTTATCTCTGTGAACATGGGTGGACCTTGGGTGCCTATGATTGTGTCACAAGTTTGCTAGTATATAACTGATCATTAGTGTTAATGTGCCGATGCTATGTTGTATTTAGATTATGGCTAATTAATGTATTAAATTAAGAAAATGTTACCTTTCATTATAGGTAATCTAACAACTATATGACCGTGAGGTTCAGTGTTTCCATCTGTTTATATCCATTTATTTTTAAAATCAGAAACAAACAAAAAAAAAACTTCCTGTTTTCCATGCTCACATGCTCTCCTGCAAAAAATGTAATGCAATAAAGTCATTAAACATATGCTTTGCCATCAATCAGAACAGTAGCAGCTGTCTCCTTTATGTTGGTTAGGAAGAATAGCATCACTGAGACCTAATCAAATCAGAATAGATAGCAAGCCTTCGCTTCCAATTGAGGCGTTTAAGTCTGACATGTTTCTCTACCTTTGATATCTGCGTCTCTAAATGACAGAGGGTGTCAGAGTGTCAGATTGTGTTCCTCCATATTAATGACAGAATTGATCGTGTGTGTGTGTGTGTGTGTGTGTGTGTGTGTGTGTGTGTGTGTGTGTGTGTGTGTGTGTGTGTGTGGTGAAGTCTCCATGCCCTTTGGTTTATTTTGTATTGTGCTTGTGCATTATGCATTGCCTTAATGGAAACTTTATGTAGATTAAATGAGTTATGTTGTTATGTCCCTATATCCGATAAAGGAATGTGACAACCACAAAAAGCAACATTAAAAAAATCTTTTTTGAAATGTAGACCATCATTCTGAATAACAATTCTGTACATCTTTAAAAGACAACAAAGACATAAGAATGGAATGGAAATGTGCCATATCTAGGCAGAGTTTGACCTTTTTGTAAAATAAACAGTTACATCTCTTTTTTTTTATCCTTATTATTTAAACCGTAATGGAAGCTAGTTCTTTAAATACATTTAAACTGGTTCATAGGAAATAGTAAACATTTCCACTAGCAGAACTCTTTTCTCAAACTCTCATCTCACCACGCCTGTGCTTCTGTCTGCATAGTTTCTGTATCAAGCTTTCACTTCCAGTTGAGGCTTTTAAATCTGACACGTTTCTCTCTCTCTCTCTCTCTCTCTCTAATATCCTACTTTCTAAATGACAGTTAATGTCAGGACAAGATTGTGTTTTTCCTCAGTAACGGCTGACTGGATCATATGGTGGAAATTAGCTTGTGTCTATTTTGGTGTGGGCGGCGGTGCTCTTGTGAGTCTTTCTGACCCCTTAATATCGCATCACATGTCTGATCTTCTTCCTGTCTGCCGTCTGAACTCTCATCATGTGTTCTTTTGCCAATCTGTCACACTTAATCGCTCAAGAAAGAAAACATTAAAAAGGAAAGGCTGTGACTGCTCCAGGAAAGATCGCAGAGACGGAGTAGTAGAAGAAAAAGTGATGAAAAGAGTAAAAGGGAGAGAAAAAATCACTGCTGTGCAGCATGTTTAAGCTCTGAATAGCTTTCACTCTTGACTGCAAGAGCATGAACAGAGAGCGAGGGAAAGAGATAAGAGGACAATGCTGCTGCTGTTGTTTTTTTGTTTTTTTTTTAAATCTGAAATAAATCACTGGCCACCCTCGCTTTGTCAGGCACTTTGGAGTGTGTAGGAACTTATAATGGATGGCTTGTAGGTCTGTTGCAAAAACAACACTCTTGAAATGAAACCACGAAAACTATTAGACAGCTCTTCTGGTCATAGATGTGGGAAAGCTTAGCAGCCCTTAAATCGTTCTGCCGTTCACATGATTCTAAGCATTTAATTATACTTTAAGCAAATAACTTTGGTGGTGTAAACATATAGACAGAACAGGGTCTACTAATGGCTTTTAGACATTCTTGTGTTGTGCAAATAAATTAATCACTAAGACTGCTTGATAATGATTTTGTTTACTAGCAATGTCTATATTCAACATTTTGTTTATTTCCTATCCTGATATAAGTACAGGCATTGAATGTTCATTCCGTTACCCCCAGCTCATACATTTGATTGATATGCCTGATACATACACCAATCAACCATAACGGTAAAATCCCCTGCCTAAAATTGTGTACGTCCCTCTTCTGTCACCAAAACAAACTTTGTATTTTGAACGGCGACTTCAAAATACCTCGGAAGGTTTCAGGTTCAATGGATCAGATTTGTTTGTCCAGCACAACTCAGAGATGCTCAATCAGATTGAAATCCAGGGAATTCAGAGGCCAAGCCAGCGCCTTGAACTCTTTGTCATGTTCTTCAAACCATTCATAAATGATTTTGCAGTGCAGGGCGAATTCTCTTGCTTAAGAAGTCACTTCCATCAGGCAATACTTGATCTGCAACAATTTTTTGGTAGGTGTACGTGACTTCATGCATGCCTTCTTCACACAGGGCATCCTGAAGCCATCTATCTATTAGGGACTGCTATTTATGGGTCATTCAGTATATCCAGGTAGTCATCTGACCACAATTTGGGCACATTACTTTGCTGAACCTAGACCTGACCAGCTTAAGTATCCCCAGATCATAAAACTGCCCCCACAGGCTTGATGTACCCAACACTCTGGAACAGGGTAAATCTGGACTCATCGAAGCACCAACATTTCCAATGTTCCACAGTCCATTGGCAGACGTCCTTATCCAGAGCAACTTACATTTTTATCTCTGGCCTGGGATGGGCTGCACAGTGTAGTTTCTCAATCTGTCTTAATCAAAAAATATAGGTAGGCCGCATATCATTATAGTAAAATTGTGTGGTAATTTGATTATTATATTTGATTTAGCCCATTTAGTATTTAAATTGAGTGGGGTTTTTTTTATTACTTTGACACATAAAAATCTGGAATATGCCCAAGAGATCCTATATCCCGAGCAAAATTACAGCCAGGAGACTTGCAGTGTCAGTAAATCTTGGAGAGAGTAAGAAGCCAGTGCAGAGATTCGTTTTCAAAAATGACTCCACAAAAAACTTCAGGATAGAAAGTTATATATCAGAAAACTTTTTCACAGTGAAAAACATTTATCACTTTGGGGCATTGAAGGTTCTGCATTGCAGACCCATGATAGCGTAGTGGTTAGCACTGCGGCTTCGCACTGTTTGTCGAGTTTGCATTTTCTCCCCGTGCTTTGTGGGTTTCCTCTGGGTTTCCTCCCATAGTCCAGAGACATACAGGTTATTCTAGCTGATGCTTAAAAGTCGCAGTGTGTGTGGTTGTGTGCCCTGGAATGAAGTGGCACCCCCTCCATGGTGTACCCCACCTCGTGCCCTGAGGCTCAACACCCCCCACGACCTTGTACAGGATAAGTATAGAGAAGAACAGTGAAGAGTGAGAGTGAGGTTCCTGACTTGAGAGAAATAGGAGCAAACCAAAAAAATTACATGCATATTATTATTTTATATTGTGCTTTGTAGTGAGAGCAGAGAATAGGTGGAAGAAAATTTGGAGAGGTGGAGGTACGCTCTGGAAAGCAGAGGAATGAAGGTTAGCCGCAGTAAGACGGAATACATGTGTGTAAATGAGAGGAACCCGAGAGGAACGGTGAGGCTACAGGGAGCAGAGGTAAAGAAGGTGCAAGATTTTAAGTACTTAGGGTCAATGGTCCAGAGCAATGGAGAGTGTGGAAAGGAGGTGAAGAGGCGGGTATAGGCAGGTTGGAATGGATGGAGAAAAGTTTCAGGTGTTTTGTGCGATAAAAGAGTACCAGCGAGAATGATAGGAAAGGTGTACAGGACAGTGGTGAGTCCAGTGATGCTCTACGGCTTAGAGACAATGGCACTGAAGAAATGACAGGAGGCAGAGTTGGAGGTAGCAGAGCTGAAGATGTTGAGGTTCTCCTTGCGAGTGACAAGGATGGATAGGATCAAGAATGAGTTCATCAAAGGGACAACCCATGTGAGATGTTTTGGAGATAAAGTCAGAGAGGCCAGATTGAGGTGGTTTGGACAAGTTCAGAGGAGAGAGTGAATATATCAGTAGAAGGATGCTGAGGTTGGAACTGCCAGGCAGGAGGTCTAGAGGAAGACCAAAGAGGAGATTTATGGATGCAGTGAGAGAGGACATGAAGTTAGTTGGTGTGAGAGAAGAGGATGCAGAGGATAGAGTTAGATGGAGGCAGATGATTCGCTGTGGCGACCCCTGAAAGGGAACAGCCGAAAGACAAAGAAGAAGATTATTAATTTGAGATGTTGTTGCCAAACATTTATTAAATAAGCAAATATACACTATTGTTGTAAAAAACATTGAAAAATCTCATTAAGCTGGTCAAACTGGTGGCCTGATTGGTAGTTACTGTTAATGTCAATGTTTTTGATCAATAAAACTTTTACATTTTCTGAAAGAAAAAAAATGTAGAAGAAACTCTTAAGTTCTTTTTCTGTAGTATCACCAAGTTAGTTTCTCTTTTGAGTGTTTTTATCCTAGAGCGATTTTCCAAGCATCAGTTTATAAACATTAACAAAGATCACCATGTACATTGAAATAAGGAGTGGCAAGTGGCAAAACTCCAAAACCAGAAGTATAACCGAAATGAGCACACCATGCCCTACCTACTTAGCACAAACAAAGAGACTATTGCATCAGCTTTAGCTAAGAGTTCTGGCATTTGTGATCTTTGAATAAAAACATGATTTCTAAAGGCGTGTTTGATGTGTATTTTTTCCAAAAAGTTAGTAAACCACCATTAAGGATGTAAAATG
Source organism: Channallabes apus (assembly GCA_030522415.1). NCBI lineage: Eukaryota > Metazoa > Chordata > Actinopteri > Siluriformes > Clariidae > Channallabes > Channallabes apus. The sequence goes on from CM060120.1 coordinate 14,238,936, forward strand.
CATAACTAGTATTAGTTATTTCTGTTCATATGCAAATACGCATATATTCATGAACATGTGGTCAAGTTTTTATTTTATGGTCAAGATTTTCTTAGACATTAAGGTGTTAGACAAGCTTTGTTTAGCATTGCTGTGGTTATCCTGTCATGACCTTTATAAAGAACCTGAAAGATTTTGAATGAAAAACCCAAATGTTCATTTATTTTCTAGGTCCCTTATCCTGTTTATGGTAGCAGGGGACCTGGAGCCTATTTCAGGGAGCTCAGGGCACATGGCGAGGGATAGCATAGAATAGATGGGATGGGGACAACCAATCTCAGGGCAAGAAAAAAAAGTGTGCCAAGAGAAACAAGCACACAATGAAACTAATCACCCTACAAAAATAAATACACAAGCAATAACTGTACACAGATGATCAGATTAACTACAGAGGACAGAAATATTGCACATAAAGTAAAGCCACAGAACAGAGAGCAGCCTACCATGACAAAATAATAATAACCTCTAATCACACTTATTTGTATTGCATCTTTTTTACCTACATTGCAGCTTAATGTGCTTCACAAAAAATAAAAGAGACAAAAAAAAAGACAATATGTGTGTCTTTCTCATTCTTTCTTTCTTTTTCATTCTTATTCTCTATACCTCTCATCTTGTACAGGGTCGGAAGAACCTGATGCCAATTAACCCTAACCCACCAAACACGGGGGGAACATGCCACCGTGCTGCCTAGATTAATATGTGCATTTAAAGTATACAGGTTTAAATCTCATTGCCATTCTATTTGCCTGTTCTCCTCACGATTGGTGGATTTTCCTTTGAATACTCTGGTTTCCTCCTACAGTCCAAAGACATGCAGTCTCTGTGGATTAGCATTTATAAATTATCCGTAATGTATGACTGGGTGTGTGAGTGTGCAGCCTTGTGCTCTACGGTGCACAAGCCCTAAGTTCCCTGGGACGGGATCCAGACCTCGGGTGACCCTACTAAGGAGATGGAGTATAGAGAACTTATTAATATAGTGATCATGGTAATTAAACATTAAAACACACACCATTGCTTGCATTCAGCAGTCATTATTTCGTAGCTGAATTGAAGAAAGCCTAAAGTGTCTTCTAAAAATGATGACCTCACTTAGTCAATATTATGCGTTTCTAGGTAATTATGCTTTGGTCTGAATAATACTTTGGGCCCATAATACAGAATAAACATTCTTCTTTTTTTTTGACATTTGAACACTAATGTGAAAGCACAAAACGATTACAGAAGCTGTCAAAATATTTAAAAATCAACTTCATATGGGAGTAGTTTTGACTGGACTTGCATGTTAATATCCCCAGACTGACGCAGTAAAAATCCAAATGAGTCTTTTCACAGTCAGTAAGCTGTTTACATATATACATGGACAGAGCATCCATCAGGGCTTTGCAAAAAATAACGGAATATTTTAGAAATACAGAAGTCAGAGTCAAACAAAGCAGTAAAGGAAACAGCAAACAGAACAAAACATAAAATTTTTTTCAGAACAAATGTTTGAGGGTAGATTTACTTTAATATTCATGTGGGACAAAGTACAGTGTGGGAACTGCAGGTGTGTGTGCGTGCGTGTGGGAATAAGTACATCTGGCTAATTGGAAAACAATCTGTGAAAAACTCATACATAAGCATATGGAGAAATTCAACAGACATTATCGACATTAGAGTTAATGTGTCAAAAAAACCTAATGAAAGGAGATTCAGGCAAAAATACATTAAAGTGAAAGCAGGAATTTGTTTACATTTAAAGGAACTCAAATATAAAAGAAAGTAAACAAACATAACATAAGCAAACCTAACTGCTTGTAGCTAATTAAATTATGTTAATTTAATGTTCTCATGTGTTTTTCAGACTCCAGCCAGGTACACTGCCTGACTATAATTATAAGTAAAATTATTTGGCGAAGAATTTATTAAGAGTAAATTATTAGCCTGTATCAAGAAGAGGGGGAAAATGGAGAATTTAAAAAGAAGACTTGTGATATTACTAGAGCTGGTTATATACACATTATTAAAATCTCGATGGACATTGCTGAACGTAAAGTGAAAGTAAATGACAATGAACGTAATGTAGATCACTTAAACGCTTTGTGAAGTTGCATTGTGAAAAGTCACAGCTATGTTTAATAGTGAAAGTAAAAGCATTTCCAAATACACAATGTGATGAGAACTCACAGGATTAAGACTAAACAGGTGTGTGGTCATAAGAAAACCACTTGTTAGTGAGACTAATCAAGATTGACCATAAAGATTGGACTGTTGAGCGATGTTAAAAAGTCATGTGATCTGATGACCACGGATTGACCCTATTCCAGTGCTTCAGGGTAAGAAGGGAAGCATAATGTACACATCATGTATAGTGCCCACTGTACAAGTCTCTGACACAGAGTTATGATCTGGGGTTGATTCAGTTGGTCCACAATATGTAGCAATAAAATTAATTCAGCTGACGACCTTAATGCACTGAATGAACAGGATATCACATGCCCACAGTACCACACTGTCCAACAATACATACAATTCACCCCTTATATTAACCCTGATAATCAGATGCTGCCTTTGGGGGACCTTACCTTATGCAGGAAATCAAATGCTACATATTTTTGTAACGGTGGCATTTCACGCTTGTACAAAGAGATTTACTGGTGTGTCTTATGAAAACACTGCACAGTTGGGAACCCGCTTCAGGGTTTATAGCTCCAGGTCATCCATGTTACTCTTGTTTTCACAGATCTCTCTTGAAATGGAAACACAGCCGGAGCAGATAGTCCGACCTATTTCACATCTTCTCTCCAGTGTGTTTAGGAGGCTACTAGGTCATTTCAACTCTGAAAATATGCTCTATGCTGCTCAAATTCATATTCACTGCTCAGTTCCGCGTACGATTTTAAACAGGCAGGCTGACCTTTTGAATAACTTTATTCCTATCTTTGTCTTCAGGTGGCCCATATTTAAACACAGGCTTTTATCTTATACTTTTAAAAGTTTGCTTTAATCAGACTACTCTTTCATCTGATGTTTGCAAAGTCCAAGAGAATTGCAGGCATTACTTGCAAAAAAAAAAAAATCTATTCCCTTTCATTTAGTAGTCTTTTTAATAAACGAGGTGTGACCAATGTTGTGTCATGAGTAAATCCTGATGATAATATTTCTCAGCTATTGCATTTTAATGCCACAACTTTCCTTTGTGTAATCATAACTGGCTCACTAGTCATCCATAGCCAGAAAGTTCATATAAAAGCCAAAGCACATCCACATCCCCAGAGAAACATGCCTGCAGCAATTGACCATATTTATGTTTTCCATTATATTCAGAAAGATCCAAAGATCTGAGCTGATTTGGAATGCAGGAGGAAAGCCAGCACTAAGGGAACCATAAATCTCCCCTTTCAGCAGTTCATTTATGATATTTAGCCTGCACATATCATCATAACAACTTGAGACGTTCCGATAAAAGCGGCCAGTGCCGTTTCAAATCTGAGGGAAGGAAAATTGGACGTTTTCTTAACACACTCAGCACCAGCAAGTTTATTAACACACTCAGCACTTCCAAGCAAAGATTACATGTCTTTTGACAGGAAGGCTGAAGTTATGGAGACATTTAAGTATGCACACATGTGCTGTGACTGCTGTCTGTTAGTCCTAACTTATTGCCCCTGACAGCTCACATTAATATATCAAATTAAAGTGACAGTGATGCTGACAGGCTCAATTTGACCTCTGTCAAAGCATGCACACGTGTCCTCCTGGAGCTTTTACAGTTTTCTTCGGATGCACACGCACACACGTACACGCAAATGCACATGTGCATATAGTACATACCCACTCTCCTCAGAAAGACCGCACTTCTTCAGCTCATGAATTCAACCCAGGCCAAGGCTAGGTCGCACTAAAAGTAGACATGGTTGCGTTCTTATGGACACAATTCTAACTCTGCTATGCATACATCTGTATGAGCATGTATACAGGTATAGGCTTTGATGTAAGTACTGACCTTTTAAAACATTGCATATTCTAGTACTCCACAATTATACTGCTTTCTCTCTCTTTCTCTCCCTCTGAGCTCCTGTGGTGTCAGTTCAGTGACTGCTTGCTGAGGAAATGTGTATTGAAGTCCAGGGGGTTTTGACTAACCTCTGAGGCCAAGAACACTAATACCAGATGGCAGTTTTTTCCTCTGAGAAGCATGGAAATTCAGGCTACCACTATATCCACTCTTACCTCTGATCCTTCTTGACTCTGTCCATCGTTTTCCTCTGCTTCTACCAAGTGCATTTGTTCCACTTCATTTCAGCTTGCCTCATTCTCCAGCCACTCATCCTACTGTCTGTTGAAAATCAACCTGAACCAGTACAAAAACTCAAGTTTTCCAAAAACCAATATATCTGCCACCATGATAATCCTGACAATCCTTACCTGCTGCTGCAGTGAGCTTTTCCTTCCTTTAACAGCCCCCTCTGCTATAATATAAGGAAACAGTTAAGTGATTTTGGAAAACTTTGCCCTGACAAGCAACTTTTATAATCCTTACGGCATGTACACATCTACTGTATGCCAGGACGCCTCTTTCAAAAGAGGGTAACAAAAAAGCAATACACTCTTTATTGCGCTGATTTCGGACCAATCCTGTCCCGTATGTCACTTTGATGGATTGAGAAGCGTTTTTTTCCCCCCCTACACTCCCGTCCACAGAGGTGATCGATGGTCGGTGAGCTATTCACCAAACCAACTTCTTCTCACTGTGACCTGGGCCATCACATGCAATTTGTCAAATGAGACACTGGAGTTTGTTTGGGAGAGTGTGGGAGCAAAAATGGGTTCAGACAGGAATGAGTAGTGTAATTCAATCTGACCACAGCAGCAATGCCTTTGTTTACGAAGACAGAATCAGGAACGAGGCCCAAACCCACAGAGGGGAAGTAATTTTACATTAAGGATAGGACAAATCTATAACTGAGAGTTGAATCATGGGGTTTTTGTAGCAGGTTTTAAACCAACATAAACCCTACATGAATCACTAAGCTGACATACCACCTACATAAGAAGAAAAACAGAGTCGACTACATTTTGTTTCCACAGGTATTCATAATTTTGTGAGTAATGTTCCAGCAGTATGTGCAATGAGTTAACCCTTTTTCAGGCTCAAACCTTTTCATTTGACCAGCATAACATTTGTAAACGTTCTCACTGAATTTCCACTCCAAAAAACTTTGGAAGGATTTACATAATTTGCATTCGTTCTAAACAAGACATTTGTAGACTGCTTTGACATTATACCCTCAGGCACAATCCCAAGCATGCTTAACCCCAAAGTGCAGGACAATTGCAGTACAATTTAAGTACTTTGTACCATGCCCAGACACAGATCAGGAGAAGGCTAGTCATTGTACTGTCTACTCAGCACGATTCAAATTAGAAATGAAAAGCATTCATGCCTAAACACAGAAGTGAACCACTGCATGGACATAGCTGTTAAAATAGGAAAGCAGGTGACATATTGGAAATATCTTTAACATTAGGTATAGAACAAAGGTTGACTTCCTTGTAATCTTCTTCTCTTTATTTTTATTAGGGGGCCACAAAACCAATTAGGTACATTCTCCCATCTTCTTTATTGGAGAGTGTAAGTATACAACAAGTGTACAAAACATTACTTAATTACTTATTTAATGATTTAATAGTTAATATTACTATTGCTATTGGGGTTGGGGGACTTGGACTTTCACATTTAACTTCAAATTTTATTTGTCACACAGTAACAAATGATATGAAGTGAATTGCTTTTTGGGAATGAAGGTGTAAAAATGATTGACATTTACAGAAGCACACACTTCAAACACAGTATGATGACGAGGCTCTTAGCTGCAGTAAAGCATTTAAATAGTGAATAGTGACTTTTTACAGAAAGTCGTACATCTCTGAATGACAATCTCAACTTTTGTAAAAATGGTTAAAAAAAAAAATCAATGAATAACTTGTCAGTAGGAACTGTACACAGAATCATTTATGAATGTCACTTGTACATTACCGGAACTTGGCTGGGCGTTATTGCCACATCTACCATACAGTCTCTGACCCATTTCAACATGTCCGGGCAATTAAAGGAGTTTCCGGGAGGCTAGATGTACTCTACATGGCTCTGGTGTACTGAGAAAACAATCTACCTTGATGGTATCAAATATCAAATTAGACATAAGAAATTAGGAATTAATTTCATTGGGAACATTGTGTTAGAGTAGCACGGGATTAAGTATAGAAATAAAAGGAGTTTTTATACACCTAAAACAGAATAAGTGTTCTCTTATTCTGCACAAAAGTCCCGGTTTGACTTGAACGGCCTTGTATTGTGTCATGAAAGCTGTGGTAATAATATTTTTGTTTCCACTGTCTGGGAGACCCTGGAGTTGTTCTGATTTAAACAGTTACAAAGCTATTTAATAGCAGATACAAATATTGTCAAATATTGCTTATGGTGCATGTACATATTTAACACATTATTCAGCTATGGACCTGATCTGACTTCTGTGCACAAAGGAATGTTTAATTTGATCTTTTTCACAGAAGCCATGTAGCTTCCTTTGTGCAATCTATTTATTGATCACATCAGAAGGGTGTATTTATGAGCGTGCACTCAAACTTTGAAGCCTATTGGCTCAGTCAGCAAGTGGGCAAAAGCGTGTGTTCAGCTCATGCTCACCCTGGTCTGTGTGGGTGTCAGCACCTCCCGGTCCCTGCTGTGAGGAAACACTTCACAGGACCTCCATCAAAAGCCAGGAGGAGAGAAGACATCAAAGCCTCCCCCTACACACACACACGCAGTTCACCCCAACAGCTTCCACACATGCTACAACAACCCCGAGCCACCATCTGACAAGCGCTTCTGTAAACATCTCCTTCAGATCCTGCCAGCATGAGGGAGCCTCCCATTCAGTGCCATTGTACTTCTGCTTTGTTTATCAAAGTGCTGCCTGTGCTCCATCAAGCCACTGAGCTGTGGGTTTCTGAGATGAGCGGCAGAGAATTAGGAAGAAGGGTGGGCTGGGTGGAAGTTCTCCTCAATGTCCTCCGCCTCTGCACCCTACTCCTTTTGTCATTCCAGCCTCTCTCTCTCATTTCATCTCATTCCTTTGGCTTTGCCTTTTGTGTGCATTATCTAAGAGGTTCATCTCAAGGCTGTTTGAAATGAGCACGCACCAGTGTATGAGTGTGTGTATTTTTTAATTTCCTCCACTGTTCTCTGTTTTGACTAGCATGCAAAGAGATAAGGTCTGTGTATCATCCTTGCTGTGTTTCTTCCCAAACGCAATATGTTCATCACAGTGGTGCAGTAGAAGTGCACGTGTTATTTTAAGCCCTCTTTGCTGGAGAGGAGACATGCACATGAGCCACCCTTTTCCTACTGACCCAAGGTCAGTCATGGTGGATTACTCCCAGCAGGAGAGGTTTAAAAGCTCTGAACTTTGGGTCGCTCTATGCCTGCATGCAGCAGAGGGAGGAACTGACAGTTTAGCAGCTCTTCCCTCCTCTCATCCCCCCCGTCCCCACTTCAAAGCCACTTCACACTCAAGTGTTTCCTCGTGCACACAATGGCTCCTTTCAAGGTGTTTTCAGGTTCAAAAAGCTCTACTTTTTGTTTTTCCGTCGGCTTCCCTTCCCACTCACGGGTCCTCACCTCTTTTGTCACGTCTTGTCATTTCCCAGGCAGGCTTGTGGATGAAAAGGGAGGCGGCGTATTATGGAGATGATAGCTCATTAAAATAGCTTTCACTCCACAATAGACATTTTCAAAAGAGCAACTCATGCTGTAGTTAGAAATTGCGGCAAATCCACTTTAATGATAAAGCACCAGTGTACCAGATATGCAAGGCCATGCCAAAGTTTGACGAAAGCAAAAATATGAGAGTTACAGTTTGTAATTTCTTCAATCACCACTTAACTGCTTTTACCATGGAACCCAAAAGTACTATAAAAACCTCAAACTAAGAAGTGTTTTTGTGTTTGAAGGTGGAGTGTCAGTCCAGCTAATTTTAATGCATGAAGAATAACCAAATAAGGTTTACGAAAATAAGAGCACCCATTACCCAACCCTTACCAATTGTCCTCATTGTTGCTCTTTCCTCTACCGCCCAAGCTGTGCTATACCTAAGCAGCCATGCCAAATTTGGTTACTCTTGTTGCCCAGGTACCATGCAAGTCAAGCAGAGACATACAAATGGAGCTATAAAATAGTGCAACCCGTCAACTGAAGAAAACTTTCTGGCTCATATCCCTTCTTTACTGGCCAAAAATCTTCAATCAAAAGCTTATATGCCAAAGAAAATTTCTAGTTTCTTGGCAGAATTCAAATAAATTTGAAAGTACTTTAAATAACTTCACTATTGTTCACCATTGTTAATGAGTCTTTTATTACTCTTATTCTTATGATTATTATTTGGCTTAATCTTAGTCTTTTTGCCCTAATCTAAGCATCAGCTTATAAGGCAAGTCCCAATGGGTTGTTATTCACTTTGCATTATGTAACATAGTTATCTAGTACCCTTGTGCATAGCGTAGTATGAAGTTTGATTTTCGTTTAGACATAGATGGACGTCTTTTGAAAAATATATATTTATGTTGTTGTCTGCTTTGCACTCAAACCTTTTTGTCTGCATTAAAGTAGTGGTACACTTGGTTGAGGTTCACTGTATGGGCAGACCTTATGGGAATTTCTTATAATTGTGGTTGACTGAAAATTCTTCTATTAAAACTATTTCACTCACCTTAGCATACTCATTCAATAGAGAAACACAGCAACATCTGATGAATGATTCTTTTTATTTCAGACTATTTTATTTGGAGTAGTATTTCATTGCTTGTACCTATCCAGTCACTTCCAGAGAACTTTTTGTGTTTTCATGACTATGGTTATGTGATGTGAAAATGACAAATACTCTCAAGTAGGAGATGCATAACAAGTCCTGAATTTGTTGCTGACCTATGCCAAGCCACATTGTTCATTGGAGAAGCTCTATGGGAAGTATTTGTGTATTCAAATCCCAAGACTGCCAAAGAACTATTGTTGGGAACTTTATCAAACCCATAACCTCAAAACTGTTCAGCTAGATGTTTGCATTGGAGATTATCGAAGTTGCTTTGGATTAAATCTGGGCCACGTTGGCCCAGTGGTCAATGGGAGATCACGAGTCCCAAGATTGGTAGACATACAAAGTGGATCAGTCCACAGCCAGTAGGATATCAGTAGTGGATATTCGAGTGGGTTCTTAGTTCCTACCGAATCACAAGTGCTCAGCAGTATTATCCTTCACATTTCACAATTAATTTCCTTTTATGCCTTTTAGTGTCGATAGAAGTAGGATACATCAGCCAAGTTCAATTCTGAATACAATATACAGTATATGCAGTACTGATTAAAAGTCTTGAGCCACCCCTCATTTCTTCATATTTTGCTTCCTAAGAGCCTTCCTTTATATTTTAAAATGTAGTCTTGACGGTTTCCAGCCTTACTGGAGGTTTATCTGTCTCTTCAGTTTTGTAACTATACTGAACCAGTTTGGAAGGAATGTTAAACCACACAGTGAGCAATGAATCATTCAAGCATAAAAAGCCATCTACCCTAAGGCATGAACCAGTTAGAAACAGGTGCAGATGATGAGGTATGATCAGGCCGGTGAATAGTATACTCTTGGTGCTGAATTCTGAGTGGTCAGGACAAACAAGAGGGGAAATTTGGTTGCTACTGAAGTTGTTACATAAACAACCAATATTAAAGATGCATCTTTAGATACATTTGCATATAAACCAAGACAGAAGAATCACTTCTAAGTACCAAGAACGTACCGCCAGCAACCCTTTACAAAATGTTGCCTTTTAACCCTTTAAGGCTCTCCAATATTATCCAGTTATTCATCATGTTACTCAATAGCAACTATAAATTATTCACTGAGTACAGTGAACCTAATAGCAGATCCAACTATCAGTAACATTCTACATTTACTGTTTACCAGCTGTAATTGACAGTCAGATCACTAACGCCAGAGGAACAAAGCCCTGTTATTGACACAGACTCAAAGCCAGTGAGTGGTGTTAAAAATGTAATAAAGGCGCTGTCGCCTACAGCGTCCTCAGTTCGGCGGCGTCATTATCGGGTCGAGGTACCGACTTTGACCTGGAGCCATCAGCAGGAGAGCCAGCTAATCCCCCGCCTTGGGCCAACACAAAGAACAGTGGTGTCAGAGACAGCGAGGGCAGAGAGACATGAGAGGGAGACATGAGAGCTTTTAGAAAAGGAGATGAGAGAAGGACAAAGACAGCTAGAGAAGTCTGAGATCCTGTCCCGGAGGGAGATACGAAAACGACAGTGATAATTATATCCACTTTAACCCTAGCCTGTCCTGTGATGGCCCTGAGGCCTTCAGTTCTTTTTTTCTTTCGTACTATCTGAGACTGACTTTTATCTTCTGTGAGCTCTTTTGGTCATGGTAGGGTTTGTAAGTGCTTATGTCCTCCTTGTTGGTACAAATATCTTGTTGTATATTCCACGAACCTGTAATGCTATTTTAGGAAAAAACAGATGGTTGTGAGAAAGGCTAGGATGTTTTGTGTGACTTTATGTGTGCTCCAGGATGTTTTAGGTTTGATGCATGTATGCGTGCGTGTGTGTGTGTGTCTTTTTAAGCTCCGTTCAACTGGGTACTGTAAACCTCCTAATGTGTTCAATAAGGCCAGGTGTCGAAAGCCACAGCTCAGTAATGTGTGTGTTCTCTACTCAGTGGTCAAGGTGCTCTAACTGACACCTCCATTCATTACCATCTCAGGGGAGGACAGAAAGCGAGAGAGAGAGAGAGAAAGAGAGAGAGCAATTGTAAACAGATGGCAGAGCAGTTCCTGAGAAGCTGTGAGACACACAAAAGCCTGACACATTAGTTATGCATTCACAGAGCATTGTCTAAGTGAAGACAGACAGTCTGTGGGATTAACACACACAGATGAACACAGGCTTGTCTGACAAGTAACATCCAATATAAAACATCCATGTTATGTCAGCAGGCTTAGGTAGTTTGACTGACACTTCCGATTCGTGACTCTCCTGAATTACCACTAGAATATACTGAATGTATCATATTACTTTCTGGACTCTGCCAAAGTCAAACCGTGTTAATCTAAAGCTATTCGCTCATTTCTTCACCTTCATGACTATTTTATCTTGGTTTGGGTGATGGGGGATCGGAAGACTATTCCAAGAACACTGGATGAAAGGCAAAAATACACTCAGCTTAAGACTATTTCCATTATGTGCCATGATAAATATGAGCATTTGCTTCCAAAACTGTGAATATACAAGGAGCGTTAAAGTCAAACCGGGACATTTGATGAATGAAGGCATTAAAACTTATTACGATTTAAAGAAGACTTCAAGCACATTATGGCGATGAGACTCTTAGCAGCAGTAAAACATTTAAATGAAACAAATGTAATAAAGAAACCCATACATCTGTGAATGACGATCCCGGCCGAGGTGGCTCAGTGCCCACTGCAGTCATTCCTCTAAACATTCAGGGAATGGAACGCCTGATGCTTGAAAATTGACGCATAGCTTGTCGCCAACTTGCAGAAGAGACACATCTGTCACATCTGTGGGAACTGTACACACAATCATTCACAAACAATACTTGCACATAACAGGAACTCAGCTGGGAGTCATTGCCACATCCCTCATACAGTCCTGACAGCGCTCCAAGCCATTTCCATACATTTTGGCAAATTTTAGGGAGTTCCTGAGAAGCCAGGGTGTCAGTTATAAAGCAAGAAGTCATGTTGATCATGGCTCCGATGGACTGAGAAAAATTGTTGTTGCAGGGGATAATACAGAGAAATAAAGCTAGTTTTTGCTATTTTATTATTCTGTACAACCAAAAGTTCTGTAAAAGTGTATGAATAGTATGTTTTCCTGTTTTTCTAGTTTCAGCCCCCTAGGCTACAAAGTATCTGGTGTATTTTGTACATTTTTCTGGGCACAAGTTCAGCATCTGGAATCTTATTTTGAAGACTGTGATAAAGCAAGTTTTTTTGTAGCAACATATAGTTACTGGATTAAATGCTTTACATCTTCCTGCCATTAAAGTTATTCATTGGTATTTTTTTTAATTGCCTCTTCTGTGAAGGTAGGTGGTTATTGGCTCTAAAGCTGCAGCTCACAAGTCCACCATTTGTCGGAAATCACATCTGGCACCTACAGATACTGTTTTTACACTGAATCTGTATATGGACAATTGGTTTCAATAGTTTGATATATTGTGTCATCCTGGATCTTTTACATTTTTAATACACTGCTCATATACACACGAAGGGTTTTAGCCAGGAAAGTCAAATAGTATTTAAATAAAACTGGAATTTTTTTCTTTCTTTCTTTTTTTTTATATATTTTAATATATAGTTTTTTTTTATTGCATTTTATACATTTATATATGGTATATATTTATTTATATATGTTTTTTGGACAATACTATTCTGCGATAATGTTCAGGACATTATACAAATTGGAGAAGACCCTGATCATTTAAAAACTGACTTTTAAAATGATGTAACTGTGACTTATTTAGTGTATAAATAACATTTTTAAACATGCTGAGCTGATTTTAGGGTTTAGCTCAGGTGCAATCAGTATATCAGTGTGTCATGGTTGGCTAAAAACCAATAAACATACATTTTTCAAAGTACGGACTTGGACTTGGCAGTTTTGAGAAACACCACTACACAAACATCGTGACATGCGCAATGCTTTATAGTGTACTTGAACAAGACTAGAATGCTAAAATATGTATTGGCTGAGGTTGACCTCATCTATAATAGTCATTCGTCTTGTGTCAGCATGTTGGGGTGCAACGAGTGACATGTTGGGCACAGAAGTGTTGAAATCAGCAGAGCGAGTGTTTACTGTGTTCTCGCCTCTGGCCGGCTTTAATCACACACTCTCTGATTTTAAATATATATATATATATTTCTAAGACAAGTTGTTCTTGCAAGTAAATTGCTTTCAGTTGTAATAAATTGTAATTACCATAATTGCAAGCTTTTTAATTAAATCTAATAGGACTAAACTGAATGGGACATTTTAAGGTGAAGCATATAAATGCCATTTTTATGACTATGTTGTTAAATGAAAGTGTGACAGTGACATGCCAAGCGATTATGGGTTGACATGATCATGTGACTTTTAGCAATATCTTGTCACTTTGGCTGTGTATTTCTAAGGAGTGTAAGAATGTCAGTTGTAAAGCTTACTATGCGTTCTGTTGCTTTCCTTTTTTTTTTTAAATCTCCTTCCTCTACATCCAAACAGCGGAACAGCATGCCCTGACAACAGTGTTCACACTCTGCACTACTTCCTCAGAGGGTGCAATCTGACTAAAACAAAACAGTCATGAGAGATGGCGATGTGGCAAGAAAAGGAAAGCAGAAGGCAAAAAAAGAAATAAATTATTCAACAGAAATCCTCTCATCTTCTGCGCCCCCCAATATCATCATCTCCCTCGCTGCCAAATCATTTACAACAAATCCGGTTTGATACGACATCACAGGGTTTGCAAAAGTGAAGATAATCCTTGACATTTTCATCACCCGCCCCCTTCTTTTATTTAGTCTGTACTTGGTTTGCTCACTCTCTGTTTGCAGCCACTGTGACTCGATAAGATCTACCAGACAACAGTGGATCACACATGAAAAATGTTGTGCCTGTCCCTGCCGGGACACTGAGGTATCAGATCCATCTTACAGAGTGAAAACCGGGTGGCAGACACATATTGAAGACTCTTATTTGATTTGTTCATCTCTGGTGCATTTAGCAGGAGCTGTTTTTATTTTATTCCCAGAGCCTCCATAGCTACAGCACACTGTCTGTCTTTCTGTCTCTCTGAAACAATACAAACAAATGGCTCTTTCTAAACTTCTCCATACATGAATAATCACATGAGTCACGTGAAATTTTTAGACACTTTTTTTTACATTCGTCCATCTGGATTCTTCATCTATATAGTGCATCGGTTTTTATACTTTATGTTTTATATGTATATTAATGTGATACGTGATATTCTAAATACCTTATACATTTATTTAACAAGATATAACTCTGCCCTGCGATGGATTGGCACCCTGTCCAGGGTGTACCCCGCCTAGTGCCCGAAGTCCCCTGGGATAGGCTCCAGGTCCCCCGCGACCCTGAACACAGGATTAAGCGGTATAGAAAATGAATGAATGAATGAAGATATAACTCGTTTATATAAATAATGTATTTAAGTTGCATAGACCAAGGCGAAATATGAACTCATTTCAGATCCTCATAAGTTAATGTTTGTATGTCCTCAGTCTGGTGCAAACCCTTTATTAAAAATCTGTCTGTTTTTTATTAGTGAGTCAATGAATTATTACCTACTTACTCTCTCACTCAATCTCTATACCACTTAAACAGTGCAATGTTGCAGGAGGCCAGGAGCCTGTCCCAGGTGCCAATACATTGCAGGGCAAAAGCACTCACAAACTTTCCTGTGTCTTTGGACACAGACCCAAAGGTGGGATTTGAACCCTTATCCGTACAGGTACAAGGTCACAGTGCTAACCACTATGCCACCATGCCACCCTGAATGAACAATTAAGGTTTCTAGTAATACATGTTTGTAAAACTGGCTTCTGTAACTGAAACCATGGCTCTTTACAACCATGGTGAGCCGAAAAGCATATCAGAAAGCACAGCACTCTGAGCCTTGAGATGATTCAGCTACAGATGCAGAAAACAGGAATCTGTTATACTGGGCACTGAAATTGGGCATGCCAAGATAAAAATAAATAAATAAACAATGATTTTCCCTATCATCAGCCATTGTTATTGAACCCGTACCTAATTTAGCCTCAGATTCCTGTTCTTAGTTGACATAAGCATAACCTGATGTGGCCTTGTATTGTCCTAATACAGGCAGTGTAAAATTGTTCAAGATAACCAATTATGACTAAGTTAGCATGTATAATCGAATGAAAGATGAGTAAAAGAGGAAGAATCTATCCTGGGTCTCAGAGGAGGCAGAGGGGAGGACAGCCTGACAGAAAGAAATGGAGAATTTGTTTGGATTTGCAAGGCACTGTGATTTATGCCTGGCAACTTTGATCTCCTAAAAAGGCTTGAAGATGTACACAACAATAAATCTTCTTGGCCCTGGCTAAAATAAATGATGTGCTGGTGGCAGTTTTCCAGAATAGATTTTAATTTTAATATCCACAGACACCCAGAGGCAGAGAGCAAGAGAAAGAATGAGAGGGAAAGAGGAGGAGGGTGCAAATGAGTAAATGCAGGGGAGGCATGAAAAGTAACCATATGCTTTTTAACAGTGAAGCTACACAAAACGAACAGAAAATAGAAAAAGAGTAGATGAGCATGAAATAAAACTGCTTAAGGGATTAGTAGATTTGACCAGAAACACAGTGGTATATGTAAATGCACTATTTGTATATGTGTGTTTCCCGAGTATGATGGTCATATCTGTAATTCTATGCATTTCAGCACCCTCGGTACACCAGGGGGACAGCCAAAGAAAAGCATTCTTTAATCAGCAAACAAATTTGCCCTGGCAAACACAACTTTAGCTTAACTATGTCCCCATCTGTTACTTCAGCAGTGCCTCATTCATCAACTTTGAGGGATGTGAGTGATCAAAGTGACAACCATGACAAATGACTGCCATTAAAGTTTTCTTTTAGGCCTTGTGCAGTTCTAAAACAAACATCCCACTCAAATATCCAGACGACTTCTTCGTCCATGCATGTATGTGTGCATATACGTGTTTGTGTGTGGACGTGGACCGTCAGGCTCGGCTGTTTTCTCTCCAAGCCTCTGCCTCTGGGCCGAGCTGTCAGTAAGGAATTCCCTCCAGCTGCCGGCCTGAAATGGATGGCCATCACCCAACCACGGTTTTGGTTTTAATAGCAGTAAGCACAAACACTATAAATTTACGGCCGCAAGAGAGAGTTTTTGAATAGACGCTGGACACGGCCAGCACTATAATTTGTCTCTCTCGCTGCATCCGCCCGTCTCTGTGCTGGGGCAGCTGGTTGTACTCAGCGGCGTGGGCTGACATGCTACTTTGAAAGTGCAATCACTGCATTTATACAGCAGGGAGGACTCATAAATGTGTCCTGTGGTGGAATATACAACGCCATATTTCACTCCCCTTTCTCTGTTTAAGCCAGGTGAGTTATGGCCGTTGAGATGTGGAGCCATTAAAGGTGATATGATGTATGTTCTGCCTTGTTCTGAGAGCCATTCGTCAAGCCAGACAATAACCAAAATGGCTCCTATTCCTGGCCCTTCACTTTTTCCAACCTCGCTCTCCCGACCCATAGCTCAGCATGTCAGAGTTATTAATGACAGCTCGCTGTTATAACCTTCCGAAACAAAATAACTCAGGAAAGCCTGGGTTCATCCATTCTCTGGCTTATATAACTTTATCCAAATGTAGGCCATGGTTAGGTCTATAAACACACCTTCAGATCATTTATTGCATAAAGAATCTGTTTATTTTAAATCTTACACACAACACAGACCTAGTGTCACGGCTACATATAGGACACCTTGCCAGAAAGTGCAGAGGGACAATGGAGAAAATCTAGGAATTGCATAATTAGATTAAATTACACACTAGCATCTAGGAGATTAATTTAGCATTTCAACAAGGTTTGATGATATGCCAGGTCCTTTACAGGGTGGGACACATTCATTGGGGGAATGATTGTCCTAGTTCAGCAGAAGCTGAGGTCAATCGAGGAAATTTTTCATAGGTGCTAGAGCAGCTCAGTGACTTTGAATAATGCTCAACATGACAAAGTAATGCTTGTTCAGGTGAAAAACGACTTCTGCCGCCTTTCTGGGCCAAGCGTAATCACATTCTGGGAAGCGGCGTTCAAGGCATTTTCTAAAATATCGTGCTGGTTCATATTCATATATTCATAGGGAGGAAATTAATTAGAGCCCAGACAGTTCAATCTAACTTCTCAAGTACAGCGATACTGTATGTCCTTATAAATGAGGGAAGTGATTTAAGAGGAACTTCTAGAGAAGGTTACAAATAATCTTTACCTTTTTGCTGTATAACATTTACAAAATGACAGTGGGGTACTATTTATTTTTCAGAAGACTCTTCTGTCAGATTTTTAAAATGATTTAATGATTTTAAGTGGATTATGTCTGTAATTCCAATTAACACACAGTATTTAAATTTTTAATGATTAGGATCATGTGATTCTTTAATTAAGGGTATTGAAATGAAAGATTTTATTAAACTGAATTTGTAATTTTATGTGAAATTTGTACAAATTATGATTATTTTGTACTAATTTATGATTACATTACACATTGTGTTTTTTTTTTTTGTTACTTTGTCCCGCCAGCACATATCCTTCAGCAACTGGTGGAGCTAGCAACTGAAATTAGCAGGAGTGTGAATTTTTTTTTTTTTTTTTTAATCTCTTAATAGTAGTATGTAGCCAAAATGTGAGACAAATAAACATTGCAGGTGTTGGTCAGTCTTGAGAAACTTCTGACCACTGTGTAGGGTGTACCATCCCTTGTAGTGCCTTTGATTAAGGATTAGAGAGGGATTTGAGATTAGCCTGGAAGCTAGTTAGCTTTGCAGTTTGTGTTACGCATGAACAAAATAACATGGACAGTTTAGAGACAACTTAGAAGCAATTACTAAGAAGACAGTGTTGTTTATGATGACATAACATTATCAGATGTTTTCTTTCTGAAAGGGCTTATGTGACTGGGTTTGAATTAAACGATATCACACGAGATTGAGTGCTGTTGTGCAGGATATTATCACCGCTGTGATGCCATACTAGAGCTAAAATAAAAATAAATATTTTTAACCATTATTTACTATATTTATTTAGCTTCAACAAGTGTAAAATTAATTCAATATTAGGTTGACATTAATATTCTTCCTGTACTGTAAGTAAGTTAATTTTTATTATTATAGGGATGAGAATATTGCATTTAAAACTACAATTTCAATTGTGGAGCTGTGCTATTATAGGAAATTAATCCATATTTTATGAAATAGGTATTAACTACTAACTGATTTTTATAACCATAACACTAATTTTCGTAGGTTCTTATAAGATTTCCACTGAGTCATAGTGCAGAATATATAAAACCTTTAAGCATTTCATAGTGGATTCTCTGGGGAACCCTTAGGATCTAAGGAGAAACCAACAGCCGTGTCAGAAAGGGTACCCGATATAAACCATTAGCTAGGAACTCTTTACTTTCTGAAGAAACCATGAATATTTTTTCCAGGAATGCATCTGTCCAAATCCTAGTCTGCTTCTTCATGGAAACATTTTCTGATTCATTTCATCCATTCCACACTTGAGGAGCTCCAGCCCAAGTTTTCTTTGTGTTATGTAATTTGCCAACCTGTAGTTGTCAGATGTCAAGTCTGAGATGAATTATGAAGGCGGAACCTCATAACAATGATTTTGTTTGATGTGACAGGCCAGATAAAAGTTGATTTACTTACACAATTATGGACTTTTAATTGGAGGCCTGCAGCCATCTTTACTTCAAAGCTCGTCAGCCAACGCCCGCCCTTCTCACTCATGTGCTAACTGACAAGTCCTGAGTGTCGCAATCCCTCCTCTTCTCCCAGAGTATCCATACTCATACTGTCTTAGGTCAGGGACACTATAGAGTGGGCATAAACCTTACCCTGAAATCAAGCTGCTGAGCTGGAGTCACACAACACCTGTTGAAAGGCATTGGCTTCAACTCAGATGCTTTTTGTTTCATGCTTTGGCGCTATAAAAGTAGACAGATGCACTCAAAGACAGACATCTCTGGGTCCAGTTTCCTAGTCTCTGTGCAGAGGTGCACTTGACAAACTGTCGGCAGAACCCATATGGCACACTATGCGGAGGTTAAAATTGTGCTTAGTGCTAACAGATGGAGAGTGTGATGACACACTGACTGTGATGACACCCTGACTCCACTGCAGCATGTTCAAGATTCCAAATGGTACGGAGGGGCTGTTACGCACATGTATAACTAATATATATATATATATATATATATATATATATATATATATATATATATATATATATATATATATATATATATATATATATATATGTTCCCGAATGAGGATTGAAGGATAATGAAATGTGCAACATTATGATGTGGTCAGATAATAATGAAATAAAATGAGACATTGTCATCATAGACATTCAAAACAAATATAGTATGATTATCCATAGGTATGCACTAATATATATATATATATATATATATATATATATATATATATATATATATAAAAAAGGCCAACTCTGCCCCTTAAAAAATGGAAGAATCATGCACTAATGGTGGTCATGCTCTCCAGTTCAGTGATTTTTATTGAATGGAAAAAGTCCATTTTTACTTTTAAGTATAGCCATAGCAAGCCTATATCTTAGCAAGACATAGACTACATTGCCAATGTTGCAAAAAAAATTTGCATATTACAAGTAATCTACTTGTTCTTAGTGATTATGTAAGATATTACATAAATTTCCCTTTTCCTATGCATGGAAAGTTAGGACATTATATTCAATTTTAGATTCCCTCAATTCTCTATTGATTTCTCCATTATAGCAGCTAATTTAGTGGGATTGATAAATGACAGGCACTGACTGAGCTTTAAGGGATTGTGAAGGTCAAGTGAGTTTTATGGATCTGCTCAGTATAAATGAGGGTTTCTAAGTCAAAGACAGTTGGTCTTTAATTTCCCTGTGCCTTTAAGCCATCAGTGATGATGGATATCTACACATCTCTCAACAACCACCATGCACTGACAACAGAGTGGATGAACAGGGAGTTATGCATCCTGTCTGAGGTTCTTATGACGTATCACATCATGAGATGTCATGTTGTTTAACACGTGCCTTCGAACTAAAATTAACTGAATGTGTAACAAACAGCCAACCAGAAACTGTTTAAAATTGTGTCCAATCATGAAATATGGAACAGGTCCACCTTCAAACGTGACTGTTCAGTATGTTCTGTGAGAGTTCACTAAGACAGAATTGGAAAGTACAGCCACATCTGGCTTTGCTTTCCCTCAAAATCACGTAAGGATCAATAGTAATAGATTGTTCCAACACTGCCACCGCAACAGAGGCTCAGAGAGAGTCAGAGACATTTGTTTTGTGCCCCAGGGTCCAGCAGTTGCCATCAATTTCCTTGTACCTTAACCGTTCCTAAAGAACTACTATGGATCCCTCGATCACTATAATGAGAACAGTGTTCCTACAGCAGAGCATGACTGAGAGCTCGTATCAATCCGGATGATCAATGATACTTCAACGTGATTTCACCGGCTAAGGCAAAATGAAGTCATGATCCATATGGATTGTAATATAAACACATGGAACATATAAACATAGATAGCCATCACAGCGGCATAGGAATCCACCATTTCTTTTGTTGATTTCAATTGTTAACTTTTAAGTTTTTCCTTCAATCCTTACAACTCAACAGTTTGAGTCAATATCAGCCTATAGCTTGGAGCACACTAGAGGTTAATTGGCAGTTTTGCAGCTGATCATGCTTCATGACTAACATTAAAGGTGTACAATTTTTATGCTGGTCTTAAATCTTTTTTCCCCTAGTTTATCTTATAGGGATTGGTATGAAAAATGCAATATTAATCTATTTGATCTACTCATGGCTGCCGGCCATAATTTTAAAATGGAAATATTAACCATAGTTTAGGTAGTGTAGTGTAGAGATGTGGGTACTGACTCCTTTGATGTCACGTGTGAAAGATTCATATCCAGTGAACATAACGCTAAACTGCCATCCAGCATGTGTGTATTGATCTGCAGCCTCATTTGTTCTCAGGATCATTGATTCGTGAGCATCCTCTGAAAGTGTGATGTTTTATTTTTGGGAAAATAATCTGGAAGATTAAATGAATAAAAATCTATGGAACAATCTGGTATTCTATTTGGATTCACTTGGATCGGTAAAGATGGATCTGTAAAAATGTTACTTTAGCAATGTTGTTTTATAATTTTCCAGGTGTAAGATCCAGCTGAAGAAAAAAATATATATAGAAAGAGAGACAGTCGCTGTCTATCAGCAGTGTGTCCTGAGAGGTGTTGTGTTTAGTTGTACGTACTGTGGTGAAACTTGTTAAGAGACAGTAAGGGCTCCATCGCAAATCAGCTACGGGTGAGGCGATAACCACCCTTGATGTCAGATGAAATTTCACACAGCACAACTCACACAATCAGATTTCAGCTCTGATGACTGGCGTACGCCAGCCAAATACATTCCCCACCCACTTGTACTGATAACCTGAACATAAGCAACACAATGCAGGTCTTTGTGTGTGTCTGTATGTCTTTTCCTGCATCCATGAGTTTGCCAAGTATGTTTTCATTTACTATGAATTACTGTACAACCTGCATTTATGTGTCATCATGTCTACATCTTGTCTGTGTCTGGGTGTGAAAGCAAACACAGTGGCATTAAGGCGATCTTGTTGTTTTAAATATTTAAGCGTTGATGTCATTATTGTGATGACAGATGAAGGAGTGGAGAGGAGGTGGACTGAAATCTAGAGCTAAGAGCTGATAAGTTTCACGCATACATGACTGGCAGTGTGGAGAGATTAAGCATAGCCAGGTGTGGGAAGATGAAAATAAACAGGATTTTCAGAAGCCATTAAGATGCCGGATATCTCTCTCTCTCTCTCTCTCTCTCTCTCTCTCTCTCTCTTTGTTTGTGTGTGTGTGTATGCATGCTTGCCTACATTTTTCCCCTCTGCAAAAAAATATGCAAAGACCCTAAACACGGTTTAACAAAATTGCACCAAACCTTATTCAATTATGCCTCTTTATTTGACTATATAAAATGTGGTTGGTGATTGTAGCTGTCTTGGTTTGTTGAGAGGATTTGATGAAAATCCTAAGCAAATTAAATTTTGTTGGCAGGAATATGAGAAGGGTTCACATGAGAATACTCTCTGTGCCTTTAATTTCCAATTTATATTGGCATTTGGGGATTTTTTTGACATGTTAAGAGCACGTAAATAGAACGATTTCTATGTATTATTATGGATTAGTGAAAGATTTTTCACAGTCTTTTTTGAATTTGGATGAAAAACAGAGTTCTTGGAACCATTTGATTGGACAATAATGAATAAATGAAGTGAAATAAGGAAGTAAGAGCAAATATGCACTGTATATTTTTGTGATGCTTTAAATATTTGGGAGTTATTTCAACTGATGAAGTTCTCGATAATGTTGGTATGTATGTTTGTCTACAGTATTATTACAGTATGTACTTTTTTCAACCAATCTTTATTTCACTCTCTTTTGTTATTAGGAACATTATGTGAGCTTTCTCAGGAATTAAGCACAGATCATTTTTCTTTAACAGTCTTGTTCTGCTCACAGCAGCTCATTTATTTAAAGAACAGCCACCAAAGTGGCATTAAAGTGCCTCTGTGTGGGTATAATGGCCATCAGGTCCACTTATCCATCCACAAGATTTATTGACCTCACAACTGGGGACCTGTTTGACCACCGTCCACAACAGGAAACGGCAATCAGTCATTAACATGGTGACACATCTGTTGACGAGCAACTTCAAGGCGACCCATGAAACATCCCAAAGCAATTCCCTATTGTTCCTACCACACCCCCTCTCAGGCCCTTTCTCTTGCCGACCATTCGACTTTCCTCCCTCCTGCTGTCTTTTTATTCTCTCTTTCTCTTTCTCTCACCCCGGTCTCCTCCTCTCAGCTTGTTTCTCAAACTTTTCAACCCAACTGCACCGCCTTCACTCATCTGGATGACTGGATTGAAAACAACTCTAGTCGTAAATTATCCCTTTTTTTCCCTTGTTTTTCTGTAAACAGTAACTAAAAATGGCAAGGGGTATGTGAAAAGAGATAAAGAAACATTTAATAAGTGTGAAAGAAGAATGAACATGTTCAGAAATAATAGATTGAGCATTCCATAGATTTGGTGGATCAGTGTTTCACTAGAGCAGTTTATATCTGAGGTCATGACCCCATGGAGGTCGTACTCTGGTAACATTCTCACTGCGAATAAAGATTAAAAGCACAATCAGGCCTGTTGTGTCATGGAGAGAATGGTGAAGAGATTATAAATGGAAACTGTCTTTGCCATACAAAGTCAATCACATTTTGCTTAATAAGTTGACAATTTTAAGATTAGGGAAGTACTTGCTGTCCAGGTTCTGCATTAAACAGTTTGATATTTCATTTTTAATATGTTCTGAAATTCAACAGAAACTCAGTCTGCTGATTTTAGTGGAAATTCCTATCTTGTTCTTTAACATAATTTTGTGTGATTTTTATTATTTTATTTTTTGACTAGCTCGGTGGTTCTCAAAGAGGGGCCAAACCAGGTCTGTTATTTTTTTTAAGTGGATGAAATAACAACACATCATTATTATTTTCATGCTTTAAGCTTTTATGTTAATATAATTTGACTGGTCACTTTAGTTGAGCAGATTTAATCCAGACTTCATTTATAAGTAGGCTTAAACACTCATCAGCCATAATAACAACACCACTGCCAGGTGCACTGAGCAACATTGATAACAATCTATACACCAGCAAACTGGAGGATCATGGACATCTAAGGCCACCATGGACCAAACACCAGTCTGTCTTGTACAATTCCACAAAAAAAGGCGATGCAGCACAATTTGCCAGATAAAAGTCAATGTTGGCCACAATAGAAAGGCACCAGAACAAACAGTGAACCACAGCTGTGCATGTAATCTTGCAGAAAAAGAGCCCAAGGCCACCAACCCAGACCACCATTTTACCCAGGGTACCCAAAGGATCCACAGTCAATGTCCTGGTGCCAGACACCAAAGCACACTCCTGTAGGCCCTGCAATGCCACATCCAGAGGGTCCAGAGCTGACCCGGTAGCACAAGAATACCCAAAATGTGGCTTTAATGTTAAACGTTTTAATGTTGCTAATGCATGTCAATAATGATAATTTGGACCTATGTCAGTGGAATATTCAAGACATTTGCTTTTGACTTTTATAACGTGACAAAATGATTTGTTGCATCTGAAAAATTTTCATAGTAAACCTGTTTATGAACTAAATATCTACTGAGTGGGGGTATATGAAAAGTATTTTTACAATTACATGGATCCCTTGCTACAAACTTTTTGCGAATGCCTTGTCAAAGTATGTCATGTATGTCATAAGTATGTTAATGATAAGCAACATTGTAGAAACACAAACTAGAGATGCAGGCTAACCATCTGTGTCTGATCCAAAGAAAAGCAGTATAACAGTAAACACATTAGGGTGCATGCACTTCAGTGCAACCTAACCCCTGACCTTTCTGCTTGAGACTTTTGTCTGGCCAATCTTCTTATCACTCCACTGACCTAGGCTAACCTCACAGGGAGTCTGCAATATCTGACAGGTCAGACATCAGTGTAGCGCCCCGAACACTACTGTCAAACATTATCTCATGTTCGTTAATTATCACTTAAAAGCAAATAATCACCATCTATGTTTCTGATAGCAACATCTACAAACAGCAAAGTGATATCACATAATAAAAACCTAAAATGTAAAAAAAAAAAAAAAAAAAAAGTACACTGAAACATAATTTGGGTGATTTGACCAAGAATGAATAGTCTTTGTCCCAGAAAATCAGAAAGAGAACTCCATCACTTCTACTTGCTGAATGGAGCTTATGCTCATATGATACAGAATGGATCAGATGAGATGGCTAAAGGATTCAAAGCCTCTCCGGCTGCAACTATTTCAGGCTGCCACTAATAGCACTTGTCAGGCATAATTTTTAAGCTCTTTAACCAATTCATTGTGTAATTAGGTTAACAAAATTAGCTCATTGCCAAAGCAGTGAGGAGCAGCAATGCAATAAAGTTATTAACATTCCAGTTTTACAGACAGAACTATAGAGTCCTTCTTGTTTCATTACTGGATTTCTTTCAGTGCACAATTGATTCCAGAGGGCACTACCAAATTACATTTAATTTACTTTAACAGACATGTATAGAGCTAAAATAGGGGGCATGTTGAAGCATTGTTGTCTATAATTAAACCCTGATTTAAAAGATTGTCTGAAACAAAAGATTTTATATATGTATATGTATAAAATATATGGATATTGCTTCCAAAGCATTTGGCTGCATTTTACTGCTCTGGCTCTTTTTCTAAATTGGTTCTTTTGGCTCAAACTTATAGATCTATGATATAACAAATTGCTAGTCTCCTGTGTTGGTTTTAGATTTATAGCCTAATTTAAGTGTCGGCTTGGAGAGATATCCCCTTTGCAGAGGATTTGTGTAGGATTTCTTTTTTTTTTTCTGAATCGTGCGCCCTCTGTCTCTGTCTCTCCTCCGCTACCTCAGCTACATCATTATTGCTGCTCTGTGTATCCTAAAGCAGGTAGGATCTCATTTATCAGGCACAAGTGCGCGGAGAGGCTGATCTATAATGACATTTGAAGAGCCTTGCTGTCACTCTCGTGCCATAATGAACATGGATATGACAAAAGACCGATAGGTGGGGCCATAGCTGAGAACTCCGCCCCGTTTAGACCCTCCTCCAAGCTCATTAGCGATGCAGCGTGTTCTGATTGGTCGGTGGCTCGCGGACTCGGATGGTCCTCCTCGCGTTTCGCTTACTTGAATTACACAAGACGGAACAGGAGCGAGTCGGAGAGCTGAGGATCGCAGAACTGAGCGCATCGGCTGCTGTGGGGTTGCTTCTTTTTTTTTGGGTGCTTGTTGCTGTTTCTTTCTGTGACTCTGATTTGTGGATTTGGTTGTGATTTTCCGACTAACAGTCTTAAATAGCTTCAAGTCAACCACTGTAAAAAGAAAAAGAGTTTTTTTATTATTATTATTATTTTGCGGTGTGGATGATCTGCGGCTTCTCGTTGCGCGCACGGAGCGGAACTATGAACGGCTTTGGAGTAAACATTCACCTGTAAAAGCGTGTAGAACAATCACTCTCTTGGACATTTGTGCTGTGGATTATTTAAAAAGAAAGAAAGAAAGGAAAGGTGCGCCATGGGCGTAAAAGCCAGCCAGTGAGTTTGTACTGTATGAAGATGTTGTGTTGTGTGTGATCGTTCCCGCAGCGCTCCTCGGCTCAGCCTCGCACCCAATGCACCACACTCTGAGTGGATCTACACTTTCCGCTTTGTACAGCCCGACCTCCGACAGTCCGCACGGTAGCTTCACTTTCAGAAAGCTCGCTAGAATTAAGGACACGTCCACCGCTTTGTTAAAGCCCTCGGATCCTATCCGTCAGGCCAAGCGTCTCCCCATTAAAGTAGTGAAGATGCTGACCGCGCACTCGGGCCACTTGCTCCACCCGGAGTACCTGCAGCCCCTTACATCTGCCCCCGTCAGCATCGAGGTATGATCTATAACATACTACACTACTAGTATCGACTGCATTACTCATTTTATTATAATACAAAGGCTTGTATTTACTGCGTAAATATGTATGTTATTCATTGCATTATTCTCTGTCGTACACACTCACTTCTGGTATATATATATATAGTCCATTAGTCACTTCGCTATGCAGTATCTATTTGTCATTTACAGTCATCAAATTATATAACATAAGTTTAAGCCTAAAATTAGACTAAAAACTTTTAGTAAAAATATTTAAAAATAGCATAAACCGAGACTCAAACGCATCATTAACTGCAGTCGTAAAATACACCTGAACAATAATAAAAAAAATGCTTTGAGTATCAACTATATTTGTTTATTAATATTATTAATAGTGGTATTGGTAGTTGTTATTATCAAGATTTTAGAATTGATTTTGTGGTGCTAAAATGTTTTTCTGTATAGTGTGTGTGTATATATATATATATATATATATATATATACACGTTCCTTTATTACAATTTACTTATTTTTCTATTAGAATATACATAGTTAGATTATTGTAACTGTTTTCTTATTACATTTATTTATTTTTATTTAGGGGCAGTTAAAATAACTCGTACATCTTTCAAATAAAATCACAGACATAATTACTGGCTGCATAATTATGAAAGTAAATAAGTAAATATTTGTCTTTATAATATCTTTTTGATTCACATTAATGTAACCAATGTACTGCGCATCATGTTAAAATTAAGATAATTATATATATATATATATATATATATATATATATATATATATATAATTTTTATTATTGTTATTCTTTATTTTATTATTCATTGCCTTTCACTGAATTTATTCTTTTTATATTTTAATTACAGCTGGATGCTAAAAAGAGTCCACTGGCCCTCTTGGCTCAGACTTGTTCTCAGATAGGTAAACCAGATCCTCCATCCTCATCCAAACTGGCCTCCATTACATCTAGTGGACTGGGTGAGAAAGAAGGCTCATCTCGCTCTTCTTCCTCATCCCTAAAACTTGCAGACCAGCGGCCTTCGTCGGATGACAAGTCCAGTTTCAAGCCTTACTCTAAAACAGGCCCAGACAGCCAGAGGGATGGGAGTATGAGCAGCAGCAGCAGTAACAAGCCCAGCTTTTGTCTTCCTGTGGGTGGAGGTAGTGGTGGAAGTAACACACCGAGCTGTCAACCACACCATACACGTACTGTTTCTCCAAGTTCCAGAGTGGGTTCACCTTCACAGACGCAAGCTCACAGACACGCTCTTTCACCCAGCAACCTGCGATCCAGTGGACACTCACAGACTGCAAATGGGGATTCAAAACACATAGAAGTGGTACTCTCTGACAGTGGCAGCAATCCGAAAAAGGAGGCAGAGTCAAGTAAGGCCGGTCTGGACAGTCCCCAGCTGGCCAACTCTAGCCATGCCAGAGCAAGTGCCAACTCCAGTAGCTCAAGCTCTGAAAGCAGCCCCATTAATGAGGGCAAATCGGACCCACAACCATCTCAGCCTGGAGGACTTGGGTCTGTTTCTATTTCCCCCTTCAAATCTAGTCACCCTGTCTTCCCCCTCCCATCATCCAGCATGGGCTACCATGGTTCTATAGTGGGCACTTATGCTGGCTATCCTGGTCAGTTTGTTCATGGCTTAGACCCCACCAAGTCCAGTCTTGGAAGTGCTGGCGTAGGGATTGCAGGCAAACACCCTAGCTCAAGCCCACTGACTGGTGCATCTCCACCTTCATTTATGCAGAGTTTGTGTCGGGACCCGTACTGTTTAAGCTACCCAAATGCACCTCACCTGGGTGGCAACTGTGGCACATGTGTTCACGACCCCTCATCTTCCCTAAAATCTGGCTTCCCCTTGGTTTACCCCCCTCAACCTCCATTGCACTCACTCCACCAGAGCTCATTGTCTTCCAGCATCACACCATCACTGTCTCATCCACTATACACATATGGCTTCATGCTGCCCAATGAACCTCTACCACATGCGTGCAATTGGGTCTCAGCCAGTGGGCCATGCGATAAGCGCTTTGCCACCTCCGAGGAGCTATTAGCCCACCTGCGAACACACACCTCACTGCCAGGCGTAGATGGAAAGCTACTGTCCGCTTACCCATCATCCTCCTCTTCATGTCACCTCCATCTGCCTCCCCAAAGCAGTCCAGCCTCTCTTCCTGCTTCCTTCTCACTTAGGGCACCACCGAGTTTGGGCTTGGCTCGATACCATCCTTACAGTAAAATGCCACTGCCCACAGCACCAACACTTCCCATACACTCTTTACCAACCTCCGCACCCTATTACTCTCACTATGCCCTCTACAGTCAGAGACTGGGATCTGCCTCAGCCCTTGGCTACCAGTGAAATGGACTCCGTTGCTTCAGAGTTCTAGAGCCAGAACAAGCAGCGCACTTGCATGATGACTGCTAGGACATCCTGCTTGGGATTTCACTCCGTCTCCAGTTTCCCAAAAATGGGAAAAGGAAAGTGAATCGAACATAAAAGGTGGACAAAAAAGCAATCCATGGACTCCCTAACAGATAAAAGTATGGGTGTTCCAGGGTGCATGCAAGCTTGAGACCGTGAGACTGAAGCGCCAATGCAGTTTTCGAACAGAATTGTATTTATTTTTTAACAAGCGCTTGGCTTTTACCAGTTTATAATCCAAAACAGTTTACTTTCAAAAATACCAAGTTCATCTATTCATTTCACTCAATTTAACTGTTCTTCTTTGTACACACTATGCTGCAAATCTTAAGCTTCAGACGTTTCCTTTCCTTTCATAAATCTGTCCTGTCTGACTCTGTCGGTTTATTGTGTCTGTTCGGTATGAATGTGCATGTCCTTCTAGCCTTTCTAAATGCTTATTTTTTATTTTCAACAGCTTACCAATAAATGACTTAAAGAGCTGTAATATTTTTTGTAAAGTGTTGAAATAACTAGGCTGATTAAGGTGCCACTTCAATGGAAAAACATAAAAATATGATGGCAGAGCTGTCCAACTTTGGAGTTATAATTTTGTTAAATAAATGAAATGGTTATATTTAAACTCCATGCTTTTGTATTTTTTTTTTTTCATTCTTCCTTCACAGTCATATTAATCCTGTCTGTGACTAATCTACTATGTTAAAAATGCTCTACAGTGTATTTGCTATTTATATTTTTAATATTGTGTATTTTTACAAATAAGTAGTATATCTAGGACTGGTATTGAAACAAAGTTTTATTTTTTTCATTTTAGCATTAATAGGAGCCACAGTAAAATCTTATCAGCTATATGTTAGATGGGTCTAGACCTATCTTTTCAAGGCAGGTCCCTGGAGACCATATCAGGAAGTGCGATATCTATCAACCTACGCGTTTTTTTCCCTTTGTACTGAGTTATCTAGTTCTGCCTCATGTCATGACACCCTGATTAAATGGTCTAGTTAGAACAAGGTTAAGAAGACATGAATCTTGAATCAAAAACAGGTAATAAAAATACATACAAAAGGACCGATTATATACAAATTTCATCACGTCATTTGCCTAGAATTTTCTTTTCAAGATCTAAACTAATCAAGCTAACTGCCTATCATTAAGCTTCTTTTATGCAACAATAGTTACAGGTCTGTAATTAAAATTTCACTTGTCTACTACACCCCTATGCTTTTGTATTTGACTACAAAGTTACAAGTATGGTACACTGTCTTACTGCCTCTCTATGCTGAAGTGTGTCATCAGAATATTTTAGGTGTGGTACAGTTAACAGCCTTTATGTTTGTTCATAATTATTACAGCAAATACTACAATCCCTCCTCTGTTGTCTTTTTGTCCAGTACCAAGTTTTTCCCTTTCATGTTGCTTAATGTAACAGCGCATGTCAACTGACATATCTGCAACTGAGTTATAGTTATGCAAACATTTGCCTTAGAGGTTATTGTTCCGAATGTACTTTTACAGTATCTGTTCCTACACGCTATATTTCGCTCCCCATTCTTTCGTGTGTGTAATAATTAATCCTCCAGGAGTGCCATGCTGCGGACATTTCAATTAAATTTAATTACACTGAGTCATTTTCGCTACTATGAATCACACTTTTGTAATTAACAGATTAACTTTGCGGTGTAAGCCGCCTGTATTCCCTAAGGAAAGCCGCCTGGCCTTTCAGGTTTTAAAGAGGAGCTGTAGACGTTTCTGCCCAGGCATGTTTGTGTGTTTTAGGTCCTTTTTCATCTGAAAAATAATCTGTGCTTTTAACTGCCTGCACGGGTCAGGTCTGCTGTGCAGCCTGTAATAGTGGAGTATAGTGAGGGTAAAATAAGAAATGATGGTGGTGTCTGAGGCCAACACTGGGCAGATGACAGACGATGGCTAGTGATTAATGAGGACTTTAGCATGACTCTTCCATCACCCTGCAAGTCTTCGGCGTTTCTTAGACTCAGTCGAGATTCAACTAGTGAATCTTGTCGGTTTGACTGGTCCCAGGTCCCATGCTGTCTATGATAAGGGAAGGAAAGGTTTAAAATTGTTCCACTGATCCTGTTACACTGGTTTTTAGACAACATTATCCCACTGCCATGGCTGACGTTGGCAATTTGATTGGCAACAATATTATTACATAGCCTTGTAAAGAACCACAACAGGGCCTGTCAGGTCAGTATCTGTATATCATCACTCACACATACTGGCAGCTACCTTGCAAGGTTACAGTGCCTGGGCCCCTCAAGGCTCAGAATCTGGTTACAGTCTTATCCAGACTGATCTGGGACCACTCTAGGAGGTGCTGCTTACTTAATGCAATCGACTGCGAAGCATCCAACACCGATCCTGCCTCATAGTAAAGGCATCATGTCTCCCATCAGTTTTAGCCAGGTAACCTGAGATGTCACCTAAGCTCATTTTTCCAAGACATTCTGCAAATCTCTGTTTGTGATGCTGAGTGAAGGAACAGATCCACTTGGCTGGACATGAGTGGACATATTTGCAAGGCAAGCAGGTCACTTTACTTCCCCTCGCCACAAGTGATCAGCCTGTCAAGGGAACTAACATACCACAGTGACATCTCAAAAAAAAAAAAAAAAGGGCAAGGCATATCCACTGTACCACACATATCATTATAATTGTTGTTGTTAGCTTACTTATTCTTCTAACCTTCTGTGGCTTGGGTGTATGTCACTCATTCCAGCCTTTCATTTAGGTAAAAGTGAACTCACAAAACATATCTGAGCTAACATGACGTGCCCATTGATGACTGTCAGTCCTAAATTAATAAAAGGTGTGGTAGATGAAATTTCCAGAGCAGAGGTCTGCTCTCGAGGGAAAGATGAATGGTGGCGCCATTTTCCATTTTGCTGTAGCTCGTCCATCACATTGTCATCTGATCCATCTTCCCTTTCTTCCTCTTTCGCTTCTCATCAATCACTCTGTCCATCTCTCTTTCCTCCCCAGCTCCCAGCAATGGCAGGAATCAACACCCACACTCTATTTCTGTCATCCCTGCTGCTCATACTGAGGAGATATATCACTGCATGCCCAGGGCAGAGACACAAGATGGACTACTTTGTCTCCATGGAGCCTTACAGTGTTATTAGTTACTGGTAAAAGCCCTGCATGGACACATATTCGTAAACAGAGATGGGTTAAATTCATAAAC
Organism: Channallabes apus; assembly: GCA_030522415.1. NCBI lineage: Eukaryota > Metazoa > Chordata > Actinopteri > Siluriformes > Clariidae > Channallabes > Channallabes apus. Next base: position 14,271,101 of record CM060120.1, read on the forward strand.
ACCCAGACTCACGAGGTTCCTATACACTTATTGGTTATGAGCCCTTCTCCCATGATAAGCGTAAAATGGGAAATGACGGTGGTGTCTCAGGGTAGAAGACTGACAGCGACTAATGATTAATGATGACTGAGTTGGAGTCACTCTTTCATTAGGCTGCAAGTGTTCATCATTTCTTTTGCTCAACTGAGATCTGGACACAACACTCATTAGATCTGGGAACACCCTTTAGCCTCATTTGATTCTTTTCCGTCCCACTGGATGGATCACACAGAAATTTGACAATATATGAAATCCTGGTGGCAACACAGCTTTGAAGAAGAGCAGATCAAGGTCAGTGTGTTGGTTATGACATTTACTCCATGCCCTCGTTAAAACTGATCAAACAAATCCTTTCCGACCATCTAAGTCTATAATGGTATTTTTGCAGTAAAGTGCCCTAATGCCAAAGTAAATTACCATTCCTTGTACATGTTGGCATAAAAAAGCAGCTTCTTCCACAATTCTCCCATTCCCCTCCGGCCGTCTTCTGACACGCAACAAAACATACAGGCTTGGCCTCGACGGCCTACAAAAGGGCAATGGCAATTATGGCCAACCGCTAATGTGCACAGCCCCAGCTGGTTTAGATCTGCCTGCACTCGGAGGGAACGCTGCTGACTTGTCAGCTTGTATGCGTCACGCGCAAGACTTTCGTGGAGAAACGTGCTTTGGCAGCGTCACGGCTAACCGACTGGGCCTTGATTCGTCTCGCAGTCTCGTTCGAACATTCCTCATGGTATATTTGGCCTTTTTTCATGGACGTAACTGAGCCCAGATGTTTGTGCTGACCCGAATCAGCGCCGCTCCCTTTGGTTTGGAGGTTGTTCTTCAATCAAATTGTTCGCAGCACGTATGCTTGTGTTTTTTGGAGGAAGTACGGGCAATGATTTCATTGTATTTTTCCTGTCTAATGAGTGACTGCATTAGTGACACAGCAGTGAGTAATAACAGTTATACCAGGTGACAACTGGTGTGGATGTGTGAAATGACAAAATAATCCATTTAAATATTAGGTGAGATTTGTTGAAAAACACAAGATGACATAATTACAATGTTAGTAACTTTTTAATATTTCTAAAACAATGACTAATCATAGGTTTGTGTATATCAACGTTTACTCTGCTGTCAGCAGTTATTAGAATGATATGAATGGTCTAACTCGCATTCTCTCTCTCTCTCTCTCTCTCTCTCTCTCTTGCTCTCCCCCTTTCTCTGTAGCCTTTTGGTAAGAAAAGAGCTCCTTTCAGAGAGAAAAAAAGATGGCAGGAGTAATGCAAAGAGAGGAAGCAGACGTGATTCTCCAAATACAGTCATTAAAGGGGAAATGTGTTTTTCAAACTGTCAAGATGATTAATGACTGAGTGCGAAGCAGCACAAATGCTCTTGTTTAGTCTGACTGGCAGACACGATCCTGTCCATTGATTTATGGCAGGCCCTGTGTGTGTGGCACTGCTGTGGTTTGAACAGCAGGAAGGTGGGGTCTCAGCACACTGCGGTAAAATAACAGAATAGAACCGAGCCCGAGAGCGAGAGAGCAGGAGAGAGAGAAACAGAGAGAGAGAGAGAGAGAGAGAGCAAACTGCATTGTGTTTGCTTTTGCCCTTGGTGAAATTGCAGCTCATTAAACAAGAAAATACAAAATTGCTCTGTCAGTTCATGTGCCACAGTAAATCAGCTTCAGTTTTAAGTAATTTAGTTAATGTCCATACATGCTTGCACAATTTAGAAGATATTCATCTTTTCTTTTAACATCTGTAAGTGGTGTCACATTTCATCAACTCAGTCCACACATCATGCATAAGGGACTATACTTCAATTTTTTTTCTTGTAATCCACATAGATTAGCCCTACAAATATACCAATATTAACACTTGAACCCAAAAAAAAAAAAACTTACATCACCATCGTTTTCTTCTCTCTCAGGTTGCTCCAGCCTTTTGACCTCATACTCTGCACAAATGAAGGTGTCTGATTCAATCAGCTTGTGGAAAAGCTTGCAGTAGGGGAGCTTGCTGCAAGGGGGAGAAAGGAAAAGAAAAATAAATAGGAATTACACTCACTTTTCATGTTACAGTTTGTCTTCAAAGACTTTTATTTACAAATCCTTGCATTCTTTCCTGCCCTCCTGACTCCACATGATCTATTAACATGCTTTGCAAGATTCACGAGAATAATTATGGCTGTTAAGTTACAGTGGTAGAACTTCATCAAACAACCACAACATTGTTTGTCAAATGTGAAGTCGTTCATGTCAGAGATTTAATATATTCAAGAAAACTGAATATAATTTTCGATGAAAAAAAAAAAACCTTACCGACAGGAAAAAGGGAAACCCAAACCTCTAAGCTATGTACTGTAAGGACACCAAACAGGGAGATTTATTCTTTGGAGAAGAGAAGAAGCCATATTTCACATGACAACTGAGGACCTACTGGTCTGAAATAGGCTTTTGAAACCCTCCCAGGACTTGCAGTCTATTTCTTATTTCTTTATCCTGCTCATGAGGACTTTCTCAAAATACAAAGAACTCTCTATAGCTTCCAGTTTAAACCCAATTCCCAGGACCTGGAAATCTGGAAATCAAGTGAAAACCAGGCAGAGCTCATCTGGAATAAGTTACATATAGAAGACAAGCGGAGAAATTAAGGAAGATAAATGGAAGGAGAAAGAGAATGGTTATGCTTAGTTTCTTAGAAATGCACCAGAAATTTGGATTCTTGTTTTTTTTTCTCATGTGTGTATTAAGTTTGCAGCCTGAGGCACGACCAAAAACAGAATAAATGGGATTTGAGTTGATCACTCAGTGGATGGATGGCTGACTGGATGGATGATGTCAGAGACTGAACAGACAGCTGATGCAGATGGATTGATGACTGAATGAAAGAGTGAATGGTCGTCAAAAGAATGAGTAAAAGAAGGAAAGCAGGAGCAACAGAAGCTTGTGGGATATGCACCTCCCGTGCCAGCAGTGTGGCCCAGCTGTATGCACAGGGGGGCTACAGTCCCTGCTTCAACATGTCAGAGGCCGTGATTAATGACCTGGAGGCCTTGCTCTTTCCCCCCTTAACCTCCCCAAAAACACCCACCTACATGCACCCACCTCAGCAGTCCCACTGCACTACTCCCCATCAGCCTAATGCACACAGGCAGATTGACATGACATGAAAGCCCTTAGTGCTCCTGGCAAAACACATACATACACAGAGCAAGCATTTACGGCCCTAGTGACATTTAAGATAATTAACCAACAATATTTAACAGAATTTTATATTCTATAAACCATTTCGAAATATAGGCTAATCTAAAAAAAAAGAAAGAAAGAAAAAAACAGCAAGTTCTTTTGATGACTTGTTTTAGGTAGGCCTGTGTGTGCAATGTGCGTGTGTGTGTGTGTGTGTGTGTGTGTTTGCTCTAGCTTCAGATGTGCTGAGCGAGAGGAACGAGAAAAGGCGCCTGCATGTGCGCTAGTTCCCAGCCTGTCAGAGGGCTGTCGGCCTGTGATTTATGGCCACGAGACTCCAACCTGTCTTCACTGCCAGTTCAGTATTGTTACAACTGACAGCTAATGAGGTTAGACATGCTTTCAAGCCGAGCACTTAACAGAGCCTCAATCTCCTCCAGTCACGGGTCCATTATGTTCTCTCTCTCTTTCTCTCTCTGTCTGAGCTCTGCTATCCTCAGAGGAGGCAATGCCACTGAATGCCGAACCAAGGAGCAGCTCTGCATCGTCAAGGTTCTGATTTGCTGAAAGAAGATTTTTTTAAAAAGTGAAGCTCTGAACATTAAAAAAAAAATGGAAGGAATAGAAGGATTATCTCAAACATTTACTGATTATTTTACTCAAATGGAAGATGAAAATCTATAAACTTTTAAAATAATGTGTCAGCTGTGTACCAAGTTTTAACAGCTCAGCCTGTGTTTTGGCAGCTGGTAGCTGGTCAGAACAAGCTGGATTTTCCAGCAATGCAATCACTCCGTGACTCTGAAAGGAGCAAAGCAGAAATACAATCTGGGGTGATACGTCAGGATAGATTGGGCTGCTCGTACATTACGAGTGAATTTGCACTGCTTAGCAAATGGCAGTCTTGAGTTTATTTTTGCTTTTCTTTCATTTTTAAGGGTTGTACCTACAACCTAGGTTGTATGTGTCACTTTTGTTATTCACATTTCATGTCTCAATTAGTGAAGGGGAAGCAAAAAAGAAACTCTCCTTTCAGCAAAAATGTCACATTTCCATTGGGCTTGTGTGAATTTATGCTTAATTCTAAGGTTAGGATATGGTCTTATTATTGAAACGTCAGTCTATATGTTATATAAAAGCGTTCTGGGCTGCTAGAAGAGTTTTTATTCTCTCTCTCACACACTCACTTTCTTTCTCTATAATCACTATCAGAGGCACTGGCAACTCTCCCACCTTTAACCCTGGTTCCTTGTCAGCCATGATTAATGGCAGCTCGGCCCAGTGCAGCTTGCGTTGCCGCTTTCAGCATTGTTCCCTGGACACATAATGAACTCTGACAGGACTTTTCTTCTCCCGTTACTTTCCTTTTCTTTCACACTTTCACGGGCTTGTTACAGAATGTACGCTGGCAACAGCGACACCTCCACCGGAGGCTCTGTGAGATTCAACAGTAATTAGAACTGAAAAAGTTAATGTTACCTAGATGTTATGGAAATGCTCACACATTCAGACATACTGCTCAGGCAGTCAAAGTGAAATGCTAAAGTTAAACACTGTTTATAGCTCAAGCTTGAGGTGCTTTTCTTTCACAGTTCTCTGGAACCTTGGTCTCTTTTGAGTTTTGACTTTTCAGTCTGTATTTACACCCAATCTGTAAACTAATGTAGTTATATATTGTCCCTGCCCCATTCCAGTCAGGAGACAGTATTAGCATTAAGTTGTTTAAAATGTTAGCACTGGTTTTGTGACGCTAAACACAGTTCATCTCTGAGGGTGTATCGTCTATACAGCGCCACAGTTTAATCTCTGGCGCTCTCTGTTGGCCAACAACTGCTAGTACAACCTGATAATTGTCCCACAATTTGAATTTCTCAATTTGAAACCTCTTTAATGCTTCAGTACTAAAACTAAATGTTTGTTAAAGGTTTTCTAGCATAATTACACCAAAGTCTGGATGTTGCGACCATCAGCTGCACACACCAGAAAGAATACCTCATTTTGCATGCAATGAATTCATCCTATTATAGTTAAATAAATCAATTAAAGGTTTAGAACTCATCGACTTAAGGTGTCAGAGGTTAAATGCAGTTTTTGAGATTAAATCACAGATAGTTAGGAGAGTTCAGCACTCATGGTCAGGAACACGTGATCCCCGGACCATCAGTGGGCCCACTCACTCACCATCTATACCGCTTTATCCTTTATTCAGGGTCATGGGGGGCCTGGAGCCTATCCCAGGAAGAGTACCAATCAATGCACACATACACAAACAATGGGCAAATTAGGAACACCAGTTAGCCTAATCTGCAGGTCTTTGGACTGTGGGAGGAAACCGGAGTACCCGGAGGAAATCCACCACGCACGGGGAGAACATGCAAACTCCATGCACACAGAGACGGAAATCAAGCCTGATTTGGAATTTCTTAAAATTTTCTCAAAAGACCAAGATTGTGTTTTTTTATGTTTAAATATCTGTCACCTTTTTGTATTTTAACAAGGGATCTAGATCTGTAAAATAAAACTAAATTGAAAATCAATTGTCATTTACTTTAACAGACCTCTAGTCAAGGTTTACATGAATGCACTTTGCAAAAGCCTTATTGAAAGTCAGCTTTTATTGCTTCTATAGTTTATAGCACAAGAATGTTTTATGATACAAGTGTGTTCAAAAATATTCGGACACGTTTGATTGTCTAGAATATATTCGTATGCTTTGACATTATCATTTCTCTTCATTGGAACTAAAAAGCCCAAACCTGTTTGATCATCACAGTGCCCCTGTGAATAAAGTGAGGTCCATAGAGATTTGGTATGGAAGTGTTCAAGTGGTCTGCACAGAGCATTGACCTCAAACAAACTGAAAACTTTTTGAAAAGACTGCATGCTAGACTTTCTCTCTTGACCTTGCTGATGCTCGTGTATCTCAATGAGCACAAATTTCAACAGCAAATTCTAGGGAAAAGACTTCACCAAGAAGTGAAGGCTATTATATAAACTCCATATTAATACCATGTTTTTGAAATAATATGTTCAATAAGCACATCCTGGTAACAGAATGAGGCGTCTACATGCTTTTGTCATGCATATACAGTGCATCTGGAAAGGATTCACGGCGCTTCACTTTTTCAATATTTTGTTGTTACAGCCTTATTCCGAAATGGATTAAATTCATTCTTTTCCTCAAAATTCTACAAACAATACCCCAGGTGCATCCTGTTTCCACTGATCATCCATGAACTATTTCTACAACTTGTTGGTGCACCTGTGGTACATTTAGTTGATTGGACAAGATTTGGAAAGGCACGCACCAGTCTATAAGGTCCCACAGTTAACATTGCATGTCAGAGCACAAACCAAGCAAGTCCAAGGAATTGTTTTGTAGATCTCTGAGATAGAAGTGCATCTGGGGAAGGGTACAAAAAAATTTCTGCGGCCTTTAAAGTTCCAATGAGCACAGTGGCCTCCACTGTAAATGGAAGAAGTTTGGAACTTCCAGGACTGTTCCTAGACTGCCCTGCCACACTGACCTATCTGGGCGAAGAGGATTTGTCAGGGAGGTGACCAAGAATCTGATGGTCACTCTGAAACAGTGACTCTCAGACCATGAGAAACAAAATTCTCTAGTCTGATGAAGCAAAGATTGAACTCTTTGGCCTGAATGCAAAGTGTAATGTCTGGAGGAGACCATCACCTGGCCAATACCATCCGTGTGTTTTTCAGAAGCAGGGACTGGGAGACTAGTAAGGATCGAGGGATGAGATAAATGCAGCATTGTACAGAGATCAAGAACAACTTTTTAAACAGGACAAAGACCATAAGCACACAGCAAAGAGTAGTTACAAGACCACTCTGTGTACACTATATTGCCAAAAGTATTAATTCACCCATCCAAATCATTGAATTCAGGAATTCAAGGAATCACTTCCATGGTTTCAGGTGTATAAAATCAAGCACCTAGGCATCCAGGCTGCTTCTACAAACATTTGTGAAAGAATGAGTCGCTCTCAGGAGCTCAGTGAATTCAAGTGTGGTACTGTGATAGGATGCCACCTCTGCAGTAAGTCCAGTCATAAACTTTCCTTGCTACTAAATGTTCCACAGTAAACTGTTAGTGGTATTATAACAAATTGGAAGCAACTGGGAACGACAGCAACTCAGCCACGAATGGGTAGGCCATGTAAAATCACAGAGCAGGGTTAGCATATGTCAAGATGCACAGAGATCGCAACTTTCCATAGAGTCAATAGCTACAGACCTCCAAACTTTATGTGGCCTTCAGATTAGCCCGTAGAGAGCTTCATGGAATTGATTTCTTTCACTTCAGCTTTTGAAATGTTAATATATTTAATGAAAATGCCTCAAAACAACTTTCTTAATTAGCAGTCTCCAGTGTCAATAATTTATAGAGAACTGGGTCCCTTATTTAAAGGCATCGAGTAAGACAATATTTATATACCATAAAATAACCCAGTGTAAATCACAGGTGATGAGTGTCTCATCTGCATATCCAACAACATTATATTATATTAATAAAAACAGTATTGTTTTTCTAAATCCAGTAAAGCTTAAAATCTCTGCAAACAATTTGTTTTGTTTGGGAAATGCACTCATCTTGTCATAAATTCCATAGATAACCCTGAAGACTTGTAATAGAGTTAACAACATTTAGGACAAGTACAGACGTGTTGTAGGCTAACCTTCAACCTGCCAATAGTGTTTGATCAGGTGTGTGTGTACTTGTGCTCTGCGATGGGTTGACACCTCATCCAGAGTGTACAGGACCACGCCTTGTGCCTTAAGTTACCTGGGACAGACACTAGGCCCCACAGGATAAGCGGTATAGAGAATAGGTGGGGGGGAAATCCATGGGAACTACTATTTTAAACATAGTTTTGTAATGATTTGTATTTTGTCTGCAAACAAGAAGTGGCTCAGCTACCTAAGATCAGCACATAAGATCAGCAGACAGTGAGGGCTGGTATGTATATTTTACTTGATATACTTAGTTTGGGACAAGGGTTCAATTTCCGCCTCTGATCTGTGTGCATGTTTTCCATGTGCTTGGTGAGTTTACTCTGTGCTCCGGTTTCCTGTCACAGTCCAAAGACATGCGGATTAGGTTAATTGCATTCACAAATTGCCCGTAGTGTGTGAATATATGTCAGTGAGTAAATGAGTGAATGTGTGTGCATTAACACCGATGGATTGGAACCCTGTCCATTGTGTACCCGCCTCGTGGCCTAAGTCTCCTGAAATAAATTGGATAAAATGGTATACCGGATAAGTAAGTGTTGAGTGAGTGAGTGAGTGAAGACATTGTCTCTCAGGCATCTGCTATGAATTACTGTGGTACTTCACTAAAGGTACAAAGATGTTTAACTAAGTGGCTGAATGCTCTCCATTTAAGATCAGCAGACAGTATGTCTATTTGACGGCTGGGTATTTATAGTTTACCTGATATGCTTAATTTGGGGATGAGGGTTCAACTGCTGCCTCAGGTGTGTGTGTGTGTGTGTGTGTGTGTGTGTGTGTGTGGAGTTTGCATGTTCTTCCCATGCTTGGTGGGTTTCCTCCAGATACTCTGGTTTCCTCCCACTGTTTAAAGACATACAGAGCAGATTACTTTGTATTGGCGTTCCCCAATTGCTGTTGTGTGTGAAAGAGTGTGTGCCTCATGATGGATTGGCACGCTGTCCAGGGTAAACCCTGCCTCTGCCTGGGCACAGGATCCAGGCTTCCCATGACCCTGTCCAAGAAAATAGAATGAAGGAATGCTTATTTGGCGGCACAGGGGTGTAGTGGTTAGCACTGCCTCTCTCAACCTCCTCTCTCAATAGGCAACAAATCAGAAGGTCCAGGTTCGATTCCAGCTTTGGGTCTGTGTGCACTTTCCCAAGCTTGGTGGGTTTCCTCCAGGTAGTCCACCTTTCTCCCACAGTCCAAAGACATGCAGATTAGGCTAATTGGCGTTCCCAAATGTACATGTGTGTACATGTGTGTGCCCTGCGATTGATTGGCACCCCGTTAAGGGGTGTACACTGACTTAAGTGCCTTAAGTCTCCTAAGATAGTCTTCAGGCTTGTCCTGACCCTATCTATACACAGGAAAAAGTGGTATAGGTGATGAGTGACAGCAAAAACATGGTACTGATGCTAAAAAGTGTCTCACCTAAGTGAAAAAGTAAATTTTCAGGTAGGATCATACAACACCTTTTCTCATAATATTTAATGATTCTTAATTCCTGATCCATACTTTATATTTTTGGAAATATTAATATACAGTGGCTTGCAAAAGTATTCGGCCCCCTTGAACTTTTCCACATTTTGTCACATTACAGCCACAAACATGAATCAATTTTATTGGAATTCCACGTGAAAGACCAATACAAAGTGGTGTACATTAGCACATATCAGATATAAATCATTCATTCATTTTCTATACCGCTTAATCCTGTGTTCAGGGTCACGGGGGACTTGGAGCCTATCCCAGGAGACTTCGGGCACTAGGCGGGGTACACCCTGGTCAGGGTGCCAATCCATCGCAGGGCACACACACATACACACACCCAATCACACACTACGGGCAATTTAGGAACGCCAATTAGCCTAACCTGCATATCTTTGGACTGTGGGAGGAAACCGGAGTACCCGGAGGAAACCCACCAAGCACGGGGAGAACATAGATATAAATCAGATATGTGCTAATGTGATTGTTGTGTAAACAGACAGATCAGATTTCCTGAGTCGTTGTGTTCTGTACGTCATTAAAACTGCGACTTCTTTGCGGTTTTAATGACGTAATGTTATTTTCCGGTGGAAGCCCGTGTGGAATGATAACATCGCAGGTGACATGGAAAAGGAAAAGCACCCCCCCCCCACACACACACACACACACACACCGCCTTGTGTTAATGCTTATTTGGGCTAAATAACATTTAATAAATCAGTATTTGGTGAATAAGGCATGTGCGCAGGCTGCAATTATGCCATTTTTTCCTCCTCCTCCATTTTAAAACCATGGAGACGTTTCACGAACTTTGCATATATCGCAGAGCGTTAAGCATATTACACCTTCGTCTATCTTGTCTAGTGCGTAGCGCAAGAACCTCCCTTTAAGTATGAGCGATGTTTCAGATGGTATGGCAAGTGTAAACACGTGAATCGGATATGAGTCATAGTTAAAAGAACGTGTAAACAGACGGTCAAAAAAATCAGATATAGGCAACAAATCAGAATTAGGCATCGAGACCTGCAGTGTAAACGTAGCCTATACCAGTGGTTCCCAAACTGGGGGTCGCGAGTCGCGGAATAATTTCAAGGGGTCGCGAGAGGGATTAAAATATATATTTTTTTGTGATTATAATACACACTTTTCAGTATTACAAGTAAATGCTATAAATAAATATTTTCTGATTTGTAAAGATATTACTGATTGAGTTTGAGTGTTTAAATTGAGTGTTAAAAAAAAAATTGCGAACCATAGATATGACATCACTGTGCAGCGACTGGCTCACTAGTTATTGCAACAGCGCACAACTGCACGTGAAAACCGCAACTGCCGAGATGGATAAATTTGTTATTCGCAAATCTAAAAATGTTAAGGAAATTGTTTGCCTGAGTCATCGGAACCATATACATCGACCAAGCAAAAGAGCAAGACCCCGTCAGACCAAAGTAGGAAACGTCGGAAATATGAGGAAGAATTCATAAAGTGCAGTCAGTATCAGTATTCAGTAAGTTGCGGTAGCAACCGAATACACGAGTTGTCCCATGCAGCAATGGATGTACTGCTTCAATTTGGATCTACATATTTGTGTGAGCAGTATTTTTCCGCTGTTACATATAAAAAACAAATACAGCTCATGTCATGATGTCGAAGATGATATGTGGGTAGCTGTATCCACCATCAGGCTAAGAATTAAGCTTTTGTGCTGCCAAAAACAAGTACACCCTTCCCATTGAAAGGTAAGCCAAAATTATTTTGATGTATAGTAAATGTAGTCAAAATACTGTGAACAGCTTTTGTTTATTGCTTGTTTTTGATAGTGGGGGTCACGAGATCTTGTCGATCTTCAATTAGGGGTCGCTGGCTTGAAAGTTTGGGAACCACTGGCCTAGACAACCTCTGAGGCCATCACAGAGCAGCTGTATTTGTACTGACATTAGATTACACACAGGTGCACTCTATTTAGTCATTAGCACTCATCAGGCAATGTCTATGGGCAACTGACTGCACTCAGACCAAAGGGGGCTGAAAAATTACGCAAATTATGCAATTGAGCGAGTTGTATTGCTCCCTCGGCCGCCTTTACTGATCGCTTTGCTGATGGTGTCTGCAATAGCTTTCAGGACCTGGTTGTGACGCCAAGTGTAACGACCCTGGCCGAGTGGTGTTGGGCAGGAGCTCAGAATGTGCTCCAGTGAGCTGGACACAAATGGCAAGTTGGTATGTCTGCTTTTCCCCACATGCAGAGGTTTGCTGGACTAGGCAGGACATCATACACTGCCCGAATCAGGAATGCTATACGGTTCGGCTCACTTTGCCAGAGCTCCGTCCAGGTGACCTTGCAGTCCATGGCCTGCTCCCACCTGGTCCAGGCTCCCTGCTGCCCCATTGCAGCTCCTCTGCTAGTCCTTCCTTCATCCACAGCAGCTCTAACCTCTTCATATATACGGCTGCATTCCTCCTTCCCCTTCCGCTCTCTATGCCGAGGAGGTGCTGGAAACATCCCCAAGCCTGCTCTGCCTCGTGCCACCACTCCCACAAGCTTTTTGTGCCTCAAATGAGCCTGCGCACCCAGCACAGCGGCTTGAGCGCTCCATTTCGTCCCCGTCCTCACCAACACTCGTGCCTGAGCCACCTTTGGGTTGTCGGAGTCTCTATACATCAGCATCTCAAGTGCCCGAGTCACTTTAAACTCCTCTTCCAAGGATTTCAGAGGCAACCGGAGCATTCAAGATTCTTTATTTGTCACATGCATAGTTATACAAGTACAACACGCAGTGAAATGTATCTTTCACTGTGTATCTTTCACAATGTATCTTTACATTGTGGTGTTTCCATAGAGGGCGATGTTACTGAGACTCCTAGGCAACCATAACCATCTCCTGAGGCAACTGCTGACCTTTCTTTCCAAAGTCTCCACTGTAGAAATTAGAACCTCATACACAAGTAACGGCCAGAGTATTCTTGGCAATATACCATGTTGGTAAATCCACGCTTTAAACTTGCCGGGGAGGCTAGAACGGTCTGTTGCTCTTAACCAGCTATCCAGCTGCTGTCAAAAACCTTGCCCAGGCTTTTCACCGGCTGCTCTGACAATGATGGTATCTTTGTCCCTCCTATACTAAAATGAAACCTGTCTGTAACCTTGCCCTACTCAAGCACTAGCGAACGGGACTTGGCTGGTTTAAACTCCATCCGAGCCCACCGAATGAGCTTTTCCAGCCCTTGGAGTATCCACCTGCCTCCTGGAACCGATTGTGTGGTGATTGTCAGGTCATCCATAAATGCTCTGATCAGCGGTTGTCGGACCCCTCCTCTACTTTGGGGCCCCCGACACTCAGGCTCTGCCGATTTGACAATCATATTCATAGACATTGCAAACAGGATCACAGAGATGGTACAACCTGTGATTATTCCAACCTCCAGTTTGTGCCACTCTGATGTCACACCTCTTGCAGAGACTCGCATCCTGAAATGGTTGTAATAATCCAAGATCAGATCTGCAATGTGATGTGGCACATAGTGCTTGGTCAAGGTGGTCTGGACCAACTTGTGGGGAATAGAACCATATGCATTGGCCAGATCTAACCACAGCACTGTGAGGTCTCCCTTGTATTCACAAGCTTCCCAAATGAGCTGAGTCATCACTCCCGTGTGTTCTAAACAACCTGTGACTCCAGCAATTCCCCCCTTTTGCACAGATGTATCTATGTAGTTGTTAATTAAGAGGAAGTTGGTTAGACGCCTTGCTACTATGCTGAAGAAGATCTTGCCTTCCACGCTCAGCAATGAGATTATTCTAAACTGATTGATCTTTTTGGAATCTTTCTCCTTCGGGATCCAGACGCCCTCAGCAAATCTCCACTGCTGTGCCACCTTCCCTCTTCTCCAAATGACTCGAATGATCTTCCAGAGTCGCCTGAGCAGCAAGAGACAGTTCTTGTAGACCTTGTATGGGATTCCACTTGGTCCAGGGGGAGAGCTAGATCCTCCTTCAACAGTGGACTTCTTTCAACAGTGGCTCCCTGCTGTCAAACTCCTTGGAGGGAGGAGATATATCTACAAGGATGTTACACTGGCCCAACTCTTCATCCCGAAGAAGGTCACTGTAAGTGCTGTGCAGATGCTGGTCAATCTCCTCTTTTGAACAGAGCAACTTTCCATCATACTTCTCTCCCAGAAGCTGTTTCGTGAAACCAAAGGGGTTGGCAATGAACGAAGCTCTCTTTCTGGATCTCTCCTTTCGACCCCTTCAGTGCCATTCAGCTCTGCGCACGGTCATCAGGCTTTTCCTCAAGACAGCTCTCAACTCCTCCAGAGGGGGCGTTGCTCCTCACTGGCCTCCTTGTACTGCTTCTTGAGTGACTTCAACTCCCGCCGGATTTTTACGGATCTTCACTGCTCTATGGTTCATGGAGTAGGTGGTTGGAGTTGATCGCTTCTCCTCAACACCAAACCTCTCCTGAGCTAGGCTAAAGATGATGGTCAAAATTGCCTGCAGCCTTCCATCCACATCTCCCTTTTCTATTGCTTCAAGCACCTTGTCGACATCCTCGTCGAACTGCCTCCAGACTGCCGTCTTACAAGCCTGTGGCCACTTGATTTGCACCTTTGCCCGGAGTCAGAAGACCTGGAGGAATGGTTTGTGGCACACCGAGGCTCTGAGCACTATTGGGTGCTTCCTGGCTCGGCTCCTCCTGCATCTTATCAGATCCTGCATCTAACATCTGTGCACTGTGACACATGTCCGTTCTCCAAAAACTTTGTCCTGGCTTGATGGATCTTCAGGCCACGGCTGTTTTTGCAGGTTTTCCCACACCTGCATACTGCAGTCGTAATCGTTTCTCCATTGCCATTGGTCGGTAACCTTGGGTCTATCAGATTGCGGTTCTTATTCTCCCCCCTCTCGGGCTCCCCTGGGGGTATAATTCCATGGGTCGATCTGTAGCTTCAAAAAGGGTTTCTCCTCTCAGAGAATGGTTTGGGCTGCCAACCCTTCCCACCCCCAGTGCTGTCTTCCCAAGCTGCCTACTGTCTCTCCAGTAGTCACCAGCCTCTTCCTGGTTGTCAAACAGACTGTTCCTGGAAGTCACTGGCCTTGCCAGAACGAATAGTTCTTAAAACATGTTCAGATGCACCTGAACACTTCATCAGTGATGTAACCTTTGATCATCATGTTATCTAGTTTAATTGAGTGTTTTAGCTACATAAATAAGTCAGTAGGTTCTCTATTCAACCCCTTAAAATTTACTAGGCTATTTATTCAAATTCATTAATATAGACAAACATTGTTTTAATGTAATTAAACAAAGCATATTTTTTATATAATTCTTTTTTGGTTTCTATTCATTAAAAAAAAAAAAATTTACGATTTGGGACATTATTTAATACAATACAATATTTATTACAAAAAAAGGATTTTTCTATCTCTGTAAATCACACTGCTATGCAGTTAAAATGAGTGCACTGAATGCGGTCTGTCACAATTTTTAATAATTTATGTGCATAACTCTGGTACTTAATGTCATATGCACTGTGCAATGTTTTGCAGCGAGAATGAAAGGAACGGTGTACAGTACAGGACAGTGGTGAAACCAGCGATGCTCTACGGCTTATAGACAGTGGCACTGAAGAAAAGACAGGAGGCAGAACTAGAGGTAGCAGAAATGAAGATGTTGAGGTTCTCTTTGGGAGTGACAAGAATGGATAGGATCAAGAATGAGTTATATGAGGACAACCCATGTTAAATGTTTTGGAGATAAAGTCAGAGAGGCCAGATTGAGGTGGTTTGGACATGTTCAGAGGAGAGATTGTGAGCATATTGGCAGAAGGATGCTGAGGTTGGAACTGCCAGGCAGGAGGTCTAGAGGAAGACCAAAGAGGAGATTTATGGATGTAGTGAGAGAGGACATGAAGTTAGTTGGTGTGAGAGAAGAGGATGCAGAGGATAGGGTTAGATGGAGGCAGATGATTCGCTGTGGCGACCCCTGAAAGGGAACAGCCGAAAGACAAAGAAGAAGAAGAAGCACCGTGAAATGTTTTATATAGACAGTTTTTCCAATTAAAACAGCAACAGCATGATTGTTTTATAAAGTAGACTATAGGTTCATAGCGTATATTAAGGGCTTCATTTTCACTAGAGGAAACAGCTATTGTGATGAGGGTGAACACAGCGAAGATTTAACTGATTAATCCCGCATGACATTTTGTAAACTGTGTTTATGAGAATGGCCTGCACTGGTGCAGATATAACAATTTATCGAGAAACACACACTTTGACTTAATCCTCCCTTTGTGATGGTGAATTGAAGATCGCACTGAAAGACGGGGAGGAGCCGAAGAAATTTAAAGGGGACGGTGGGCGACCAGCAATTTGTGTGAAGTTTATGGAGAATTTTTAGGGGGCCTGAGTAGAAATGTTAGGGTGGCTAAAGACCCCCTAAAAATGGCCTAGCGACGCCCATGGTCAAAAACAGCTGAAGTTAGCAAATTGAAATGTTTAGGGAAGCAAGATGTTGCATATACTTCACTAGTAGCTCATACTAGTAGTATTATATGTATAACACAAAAAAATTAAAATGAAATCAGCACCAATAAGTACTGTACTGTGTTTTGGCCGTGAGTGAGTGAATACTTTGTTTCTTGTTCACCAGGTGGCGTGGTAGTTCTGACACAATTTAGGATGCATTGCCATTCTCGGCAGCAGGGGGCGACATTGCAGTCTTTACTTTCCCTTACCGTTGGCTTTTCCTAGATAGGACCTCCTTCCTAAGTGTAACACTAGTGTTTGTATGGAGAGTTCTCAGTGCTGTTTGTTGGTGTGCGGCGGCTCTTTGGAGGAGTGTGTATCTATGTGTGTATGATTGTAATTCTGAGTGTGTGTGTGTGTGCAGTAACCCTGCGCCATGGTACTGATGATCGAGCAGACAGATCGGACTTTCACTCCGATCTCATCGCCTGATGGAGGAAAAACCACCGGGAGGATCGACAAGAAAGATCTGCGTGTCCAAGCCAAGTAAGTCCGTCGTCTTTTCCCCATCATGAGGTTTCTTATCCACTCTGGTGGGAAAGTGCTGCACTTTTCTTGGACAGAACCAGAAGTTCTCCGGAGAAGAACTCGAGCTCAGTAAGAGCGACTTGGTTTACATGAGTGGAGTTTATTCGCGTGTTTGTTTGTTTGTTGTTATTTCACCACGAACCGCCCCTTCGGGTCACACGGCCTGCTTTAATGTCTCCTAAATGTACAACATTTTACAACAAAGTAACACGTCTCCTCCTTCAGACTATCGCCAAAGTCACTGGTGTCCTCAGTGTGCCATTTTGTTTCCCTTGCAAATTCGCCTCCCTCGCTTAGTTTGCTTTACAACTTTGCAGCTGCTTTCGTTAACAAATCATCTCTTGGCTATAATTACATCAGTGACTGGACTGCTGAAGCCCAGAGCCTGAAGTATTATTCGGGGATTTTGTACTTAAATATTAAACAAAAAGTCCAGCTGAGTAACAAAGTAACAAAGCCATTTAAACTGGACATCAGACTCATTTCAGTTCATTATGTTCCACTTTATTTATCTCCATCTCAAGATCCTGTGAAGATCCTTTTTAAAAATATATATTTTAGTTATTTTAATTTTATATATATAATTTTTATTTATAATACTCTGTCTCCATCTCAGGAACCTGTGAAATGTTTTTTTCATTTGTTTTATTTTATTATTTAGTTTTTTATTTATTTATAAGACTCTCTCTCTCCATCTCAAGATCCTGTGAAATGATTGGTTATTTATTATTATTATTATATTTCCATGTCAAGATCCTGTGAAATGAATTTTTATATATTTTTTATTATTTATTTATTTATCTCCATGTCAAGATCCTGTCAAATGAATTTTTTTTTTGTCTTTTTAAAATTTATTACTTTTTTTATTGCATTTTATATGCAGCCCCGAATCCGACATTCCTGAGGAGAAACTGAAGAAAGGTGGAAAGTCTGCGGTCGACCTTCACTTGGCTCTTGATCCAGAGTCTGATGTGTCTGACACCAGGAGGAGGTCTCCTATCCTGAGGTGAGACTCGCCACCATGTTTCCACATCCACTAAAGATGTAGTGATACAGGCTTAATACTAGAGAGACTCTAACGTTTAACTCAGATTCTGATCATCTACTCATCGTCTATACCGTTTTATCTTGTAATCAGGGTCGCTTGGGGCTCCTGGAGCCTATTCCAAGAGAAATGATCAACTTCAGAGAGGCAACAAATCACACATCATCTGTTTTCCCCCTTACAGTAGGACTTGCAAGGTCCTTAAAGGAAAGCTTTCCTGTTGTTACAACACATATTGCTCTAATAAAGAGTAGCTAAGAGAGTGACTAGACCAGTATTTTCTGCATTGCCAGAATTCATACAGCAATGTACATTTAAAAAATCTCAAGTCATGTTTGGATGTATACTTCATCCACAACGTCATGGGGTCACTTCATCCAGATAAATAACCATAGATAACATTGTCTGTATAAACAAATACTCTGAGGGGTGTTAATGTTAATCTGGGATTTGTGATAACATTTCATTGAACGAATGAAGGCATAGAACTGATTGTCACTTAAAGTAGACTTTAAGGTCAGTACAGTCAAGGATAATCTTAGCTGAAGTAAAAAGTATACAAAGTAGGCCGTAAATCTGTGAATGCGTGGCTCAGGGACCCACTGCAGTCGTTCCTGTAGACAATCGGAGAAAGGAATGCCTGATCCTTGTTTACCAGCTTGTGGAAGAGACGCATCTGTCTGTGGGAAATGTAAACATAGTCATTCACGAATACCACTTGCACATTACAGGAGCTCCCCTGGGGGTTACTGTACAGTCCTGACCTCATCCTAGGCTATTTCCATATGTTTGGACCAATAAAGGAGTTCCCAGGAGCCCAGCACTTCAGACATGATCATGCAGTCTGATCATGGCTCTGGTGTGCTCAGAAAATATTTCTGCTTTGGGATACCAGCACTAGTGAAACACTCGGATAAGTGCATTAGTGTAGCAGGGGATTATAAAAATAAATAAATAAAGGTCGTTTTTACTCTGGTTATTCTGCACAATCAAAAATCCCGGTTTGACTTGAACACCCCTTGTAATTGGTAGTCTGTTAATCTATAATTTCTTTTTTGTTTTTGCAATATTTATTCCCAAATTAATATGACAAATGACGTCTGTTTAAGTCCCAGTTGGTTGTGATAACTTGATGCAGAAAAAAAAAATGCATGTGTCTCATTACATTACCACATACATTAACACAACCCGAACTACAATTAAGGCTAAAACCCTTTTTCTTTGCCTCCAACCTATTTTGTTCTTTTTTTTTATTCTGAGAATGATATTCAGGAACGTTCAGTACTTTATGCTTACTGTAAAACATAATTTTATCCTGTGAGAGGATTTGACTTATAATCTGAAGTGCCGGTGAAATGACTTGATGCATCATGCAAGGCTCACCTAATTTAGCCTGCTCTTGTGTGTGTTTGCGTCAGTGTTTGTTTGCAGACCTCACCGCTGTACAAACACACGGTTATGGATAAATGCACAAGCGTGCCAGTGTTTTTTTTTTTTTTTTTTTTGTCATTTTGAGAAGACTTCAAAGGATTCCAAGGGTCCTGGCTGTATGGCCTGCTGTTTTAACTATGAATGAAATTGACTTTGTTTATCTGTGAAGTGTTTTGTGCATTCATGTCTTTTTGAATGTGTTGACAACTTGTGTTACAAAAAAATCTTCACCATTCATTACAAGGGTATATAAAAATGCAACTGCAACACTTATGATAATTGTGATGTTCTTTTTATGTGGCTTTTGTTGAAAAGACAATGTCGTTTTATTATGTGACGAAAGTGTTGTTTGTCTTTCGGCCCTTCCGTCAAATTGTCACCACAACAGGCTATCTGAACTGCACACCTACTTGGCACAGGGTTTATGTTAAAAATTCTCTTCCTGACATAACCCTCCCCTTTTATCCAAGCTTGGGCCTAGCACCGCATGGCCTAGAAAAATGAGTTTTGTTAGCAACATGCTAGCAAATGTTATGCAGAATGCTAATAGGAAAAGAAAGCAAAACTACCGTAACATCAGTTGAGGAAACGAAATTCGAAATGTTAACACTCCCAAGTAATTTTATAGGCGTGAAATTTCAAGGAAACTATAATTAACAGCTGCGATCATTAACACCACCCTTGACTTCTGTCGAAATTAATTGCAAGTTGCCCTACAAGTTAACGTAATCATCCCATATCACACCACGTTTATGGCTTCCTATGGAAAGATTTATCTGGGAATTTATTTTTCCTTACAATAAACATGCTGAAAAGCCCAAGTGCTGAATCACTGATTCAGTGCAATGGGCCACCATATAACCATCTACAATCCACAACCCTTTTTGTTGCAAATTTAAGAGTAAGGACCTTTTAAAGGATGTTTTTGCTCATCATGTAAAACTTTTCTTGTTAACATTTGGTTCTATGGTCTTATTTCCTTTTGAAGGATTAAGCTGGCTGATCATTCCTCATTCCCGTTCACTCCTACAGACTCTGAGTCAAAACTTGAGAGGAAGAAAGCACAGTACAGTCAGGTATTGAAACACTTGATATACACTGGGACAAAATGTTCGTCTTTTTCTCTTTGTGAGAGTCTGGAAAGCAACTCATAGGTTTATTTTAATTTGCTTGTTTCAACCGTTTCCATAGTAACAGTAACTAATCCATTGAGAGTTATATGTGAATCTAAGGTTAACAGTTCATAATGAATAATCTAAGGGTAGGTATTTTTTATAAACTTGCTATTTAACAAGCTAAAATGTACCTGATATGGTAAAGTTACTGATATGAAAAAATTTTCTTCGGGTGATCTGCTTTATAAACCTCGCTACATAACATTATGTACACCTGTGTTTAATTTTTTATTATTTTTTCCCCCCTAGTTCTCCAAAGCAAACGCACAGTACCATAAGCTCTTCAAAGAAATAAGCAATGATGAGATCCTCAAACAAAGTAAGTCAACACTGCGTTCAAACAAGATCCAGTAAATTACTTTTCCTTTTTCTTTATCTGTCGGAGTATTTTTTTCAAATCATTACAAACTTATCAGTCCTGTGTGCTGAAAGCAATTTCTTTACTTTGCTCTATCTTATCTAATGTCTGTGTCTGTCCTTAGGTTATACTTGTGCTCTCCAGAAGGACATTCTTTATCAGGGAAAGCTTTTTGTCTCTGATAACTGGATTTGTTTCCATTCCAAAGTATTTGGCAGAGATACCAAGGTACTGAAATCACAAGTTCATCCAGTGGCTGCTGGGCTTTCACAGGTAATTTTGTTAAGACCAATTGAAAGATTTATTAGCATAACAATTGTCTTTTTTGTTGTTGTTGTTGCTACAGATCGCAATCCCAGTTCTCTCTATCACTCTTATAAAGAAGACAAAAACTGCCCTTTTGGTGCCAAACGCGCTTGTAATCACAACTTCAACTGAAAGGGTAAGTGGATCATTTGAGATCTGTTACTATTTTAGATATATCACATGTTGTCAGAATAATCTTTACTCACATATCATTGTATCTTGTTTAGCATCTGTTTGTCTCCTTCCTGTCTCGGGACACAACGTACAAATTCCTTCTCTCCGTATGCACTCATTTACATGTAAGTGAAGGTTTCTGTGCAATATATTACCAAAGCTCTCATATGGAATGAAATGAAACATGACACGGTTTCTTCTTCTTTTTTTTTTCCATTTTTTAGACAGAGAATGCTGGCGGAACGCCGGTCACATCGTCAGCAGAGAACAGCTTCCGAATGGACTGCCCTTCTTCGCTTCCTCTGGTTAGTGTTGATTTGCCTCTGGGTTTTTTTTGGGCGTTTTTTTCCATTTCCATCCTACACATATTTTTGTCATGCAACTCTGTGAACGTCCCTCACCACAGGGTCATTGTGTCATAGTGCTAAGAGATTTATGTGACATGTACATAAACAGTGTGTGTGTGTGTGTGTTTGTAGGACTTCTCAGCTGACTTTTCAGACCTTGATGGGGTAGTGCGCCAGAGAAGGCAGGACATGCTGGACAGTAGCAGTTCAGGCTCCCAGACGCCAGATTATGAAAAGATGGATGGTGTGTATCTCCAGTTCACACTTTACACACGCTCTGTGTACATTTTGGAGCAGACCTACTGTAGGCCGTCACTCTAATATCTTTCTTATATTATTAAGACATGTCCGATGTTGATCATTGTAAAATATAAGAGTGAGATTAGTACTAACGGCTGAAATTGTTGGAATAAAAATTATATTGTGAAGCCTTTGGTGGAATAAGGTGCTGTGAATAAGATGAGACTAGGGAAATGGTTATGGCTATGAATTCCAAAAAGGAAGATTGGACCCAATAGCGCTGGTCGTTAAGGAGTCAGTTTCTTGGAAAGACTTGAGCAACACCAGTGAAATTACTTAGAATTCTATCAAAAAGATACTATTACTTACTTTAGTTAGGTCAGA
The DNA here is from genome assembly GCA_030522415.1 of Channallabes apus. Lineage (NCBI taxonomy): Eukaryota > Metazoa > Chordata > Actinopteri > Siluriformes > Clariidae > Channallabes > Channallabes apus. Next base: position 14,293,063 of record CM060120.1, read on the forward strand.
GTTCAGACACATGTACTGCACCCTTTTATTTATTTTTTTTAACAGAACATGGTATATTACCACGAGCCGCTGCAAAGCTTATTTTCTTGACACTTTATTCAAACTCACAATCGGACAGTTTACATAATTTACATTTTTTTTGTAACATCAGTGCTGAGCTTTTATTTTGCTCTCCATGGAGGAGATGATAAAACATCACACTTTAAATAAAATACCTTATAAACTAAAGAATAGTGATAAGGACTTTTTTTTCCTCTTTAATTAAATTTGTCTTAAATGGAACCTCACACTCTCGCTCATTCTCTACACAGCATGGAGCCTATTCAGTGCATGAGGCACGGTTACCTTGGATGGGTGCCTTTAGCTTTTAAGAAGTGCTAGGTTAACAAGTAACAGCTATTTCTTAGTGGCCAACATTGCATCCTTAAACCATTTGTTGGGGTTTACAGTAACTTTTATGTTGCTAAATATTGAGGATGTCCTAGTGAGTTAATGCATTACATAAATACTCACCGGCTACTTAATTAGATACACATTGCTAGTACTGGGTTAGATCCACTTTTACTCTCAGAATTAAACTTTTTTTTAATACTTCGTGGCATAGATTCAACAATGTGCCAGATTTTGGTTCATATTGAAATGAAACCATCATACAGTTGCTGCAGATTTCTCGGCTGCACATCTATGATGAAAATGTCACGTCCTCCCCCACGTCCCAAAGGTGTTTTCTTGTGGCGCACTTTTGGGGGGTTTTCCACTGGGAACAGTACCTGGTACCTGGTCCTTTTTTTAGTACCACCTCAGCCGAGGTTCCAAGCGCGCCGAACCGTTACCAAAACGTGACGTGTAAACTCTGCTGGTCACTGATTGGCCGGAGAAAATCATCATTACTGCGTCACTGAACTCGCGACACGAGACACAACAGAACCGCTATATTTAGAACAGCCAGCGAAGGATCGGACGCACCTTTTTGTATTAACCAAAAATTTTCTTTGGCTGCCATCAGCCTCTTTTGAAACAAACTCCTTCGTCTCGCTGTTAAAAACATCCACATGCCGAGAATGAAGAACACCATGCCGGCGATATGCTCCATTGTTGTGTGTTTGTTTGTGGCGCGTTTACGATGATGTCACGGCAGTAGACGCGCCGCAACTCTAACGACACGTGAATAATCCCGCCCACTCTAAAGCGGTACTAAACTGCAGTGGAAGTGCAAACCGAGCCGAACTGAGCCGAACCGAAGTGAGCTGTACTGAACCGTGCTGTGCCGTACTATGCAGTGGAAAAGAGGCATTTGACTCAGATCTGGTGACTGGAGTACAGTTGAATACTCACATGTTCAGCAAAGAAGTTTGAGATTATTTTAGCTTTGTGAAATAGTGCATTATCCTGCTGGACATTACTTATATCTGACCATTCTCTGTAAACCGCAGAGATGATTCTACATGAAAATCCCAGTACGTCAGCAGTTTAGGAATTACTTTGACTTGACTGTCTGGCACCAACAAGCATGTCGCATTCAAATTCAGTGACCTTGGTTTGAACTTGCATTGAGTTGCTGCCATGTGATTGGCTGATTGGATATTTGCGTTTAACAAGCAATTGAACAGGTCTACCTAAGGAAGTACCAGTGAGGGTATTTCACGTACCTTTTTTGTCCCATCAACAATGTGGGATGCGAACACTTGGGGAAATGTCAGATAAGGGACATTTCCATTTCCTCTCTTCCGATTGGTTTGTAAAGTGCACTTCCTCAAAGGAGGCATTTGGAGGTAAGAAGTGAAACAGAAAAATAAATAAGCATGCCAGTATGCATGATCTGAGATGTATTTCAGCTTGAACAATAACAGACAACATTTAGAGAATTTAAAGGCACGCAATCTTTTTAAAGTAATGTTGCGTTAAGTAATGTTGTTAAAGTCAGCGAAGTATGTATATAACTGGTTTCTTTAAAGCACAGATGAAAGATTGCTGACTACTATCTAGTTTGCTTGAGTCTAGTGTGTGTATATATTTGAAAGCCTTAATGATTTCAACAATTTAACAGTTTGTCATAAATGAATGAATAAGTAGATGACATCAGTAGGCTAACGAAGTCTAAAACACAGTAATACCTTTAAATAACATCTGACACTACATATACTGTAGTCCAAACAAACTATTGATGCAGAACTGCAGTCAACAAGATTAGATGTGGCTAAACAGGTATGACAGTTTTTTTTTTTTTTTGTTGTTGTTGTTTGTTTTTTTTGACCTGTCCTTGATTACATCAGTCTATTCATCAGATCACAACACAAAAGAGGGTGTGACAATAAGCCTATAGAAGGTAGAGGTGTTGATTGATAGGTTTGTGGAGGTGTTCATCAGTAAATGTTTGTAGGAAGATGCCGCCACCATCAAATTAATAATAATAATAATAATTTAAAAAATTATGTAAGAAGAAGATTCAATTATTTGTCACATGTACTTTTTACAGCACAGTGAAATGTCTTCTTCGCATATCCCCATTAGGAAACTGGGGTCAGAGCGCAGGGTCAGCCAGCTTACAGCGCCCCTGGAGCAGATAGGGTTAAGGGCCTTGCTCAAGAGCTCAACAGTGGCAACTTGGCGATGCTGGGGTTCGATCTTCCGATCAGTAATCCACAGCCTTTACCGAATGAGCCACCACTGCCCCAAATGTAAGATGGCGAACGCATTTTGCAGTTAAAAACCTGTTAATGTTTCAGCAATTATCAAAGGTGGTGAGTGTGCTGATCTCATGCATGATAAAGCTAAGCGCTGAAATCATCAACTGCCCACTTCAATCTCTCACCACTTTTTGATTAAAGTGTTTGCCAGATCTGTCAATAGCAATCCAACAGCATGTGAAAGCTAGCATCCTGGAAACAATCCAGAAACCAAATGAAAACTGAAGCCCATTTCACACAGAAATCGTGCTATAAAGGTGATGAGATTCTCTCATAATTTCCCACACATTTTCTAATTCACACAAATTTGTCGCTGAGCCACCTTAGTGTTTGCTTTAAGCAGCGCTTAGCTTTCCATGCTTGGAGTAGGCGTGGCATTTACCACAATATCATTTTATATGATATAATGTATATCAGCTTTTTATGCAACGTGTACGACATGTATCAGAAATGCCGCACATACTATCACTTTCAAAATAACTAGTCTGGGTGAAATTAATCTTCAATTCAATCTTATTTATATAGCGCTTTTAACAATGGCTGTTGTCTCAAAGCAGCTTCACAAAAATGAAAACAAAATCTATGGGAGTGTGAGAAAAATGTGTCTAGATAATAATGAGATTGTCTCTGATGAGCAAGCCAAGGGTGATGGCGACAATGGCAAGGAAAAACTCCCTGAGATGGCAATAGGAAGAAACCTTGGGAGGAAACGGACTCAACAGGGAACCCATCGTGATAACGGATAGAAATTATATAACATCATGTGTGTTAGGCAGCTGAAAGAATTACAAGAACAACTCACCAAATGTAGCATTGTCCTCTGGAATGCCATCTCCCAAATTCACTGTCATTTCCTCGATGAGGCGTTTAATTGCGTTTCCTTAAAGTCCTACATTTGAGCTCCGGGATTGGCTCATATTTCTGAGCCCTGGCAACCTAACCAGTCTAGACAAAGGGGGATTCTTGTAATCAGTCATAACATGGAGGGTGGAATTTGTTGGAAAGAGTTATTTTTTTTTTTTTTTTTTTTTTGTGCATCTTGCTACATCTCTTATGTAGATTAAAGGCAAGTCAACAATGACCCCTAACTCCACCTCCGTTGTTTCCGTACAGAAAGCCAAAGTTCTGAACTGTGCAGAATCGACTGTGTGAATGGGGCATGAGATATGTCTTGCAGCAATTCCTGATTATTCAGTCAGCCTCTTGTTCAGTTTAAAGCATTATGACCACTGTCAGGCAAGTTGTTGTACAGTATTTAAAGAAAAAAATGAAACTGCTTGGGTTTTTTTTTTGTTTGTTTGTTTTTTGTTTTTCCTCCAGCATGTGGTACAACTGTGGTGGAACGTATGTAAATTTGTATTTAGCATGAACCTCTTGCAAAGCAATTCACTTCATGGTAGCCAGTCAGTCAATAAATCATAAAAGCAAATATCCTGTATTGTTTATTTTAGAGAACGTTGCATTCAAAGCGTTTAGCATTTTGGTGGCACGGTGGTGGTAGTGTGGTTCGCACTGTAACTTCGAGGGTTTGATTCCTGTGTGTGTTGTCCCAGTGCTTGGTGGGTTTCCTCTCATTGCTCCGGTTTCCTCCCACAGTCCAAAGATATGCAGATTGGGCTACTTGGTGTTTGCAAGTTTCCTGTTACGTGTGTGTGCTTGTATGTCCTGTGATGGACTGGCACTCCATCCAGGGTGTACTACACCCCAAGTCTTCTTGGATAGTGAACCCCCTTTGTAGGACAACAACATTTTCATGTTTCCTGAGCATTTTATCTCTGTGTTAGACATGGTAAAGGTTTTGCTGAACAGTACAGGGTAGTGTTTTATCTCTGCTCTCATCACCTGCATAGTGATGTGGATGAAAGCAATTGCGAGAAAACAATGGAAATTGTCAACGATAACAAAAACAAAAAAAAAAGGAGTAATGCTCTTTCATAGACAAGATTTTATCTTGGCTTTATCAGTGTCTGTGTGTTGATATAAAACAGAGATCATTTAGATTTTGTGCATTTGAGTAGTTTTTTATTTAGGCTTATCAAAGTTAATGACTCCGAACATCACCATTCATGCTTTGTCATGTTTGAATTATATCGTTTTAAAAATTCCAAGTACATAACTGACAAAGCGAAACCATCATCAGATTTACTTCATGTTCTTCTCTTCTTGGCTCTAGAGTTTCCCCCCCTCGCTGATAACTTCTTGGATGTGATGAAGAACAGCGAGATGGCAGTCCATGCTGACATTCACCTGCAGTCCACCAGTGCCAAGCAACACAATGGTGTGTGAAGTGCCTTGAAGTGCCTATTTAATTTACTTTGTAGTTCTGTAAAATGATGTTGTATCTGAGCTCACAAACTACTTCATAGTTTTAAACCTCAAATCAGGGTTAACTGGTCTGTTAGAAACAAACAAAATTGAAACCAATGGCAACACATTTTAACAATTTTAATAATACATTTATTCCTAGTTATGTCTTTAGGCTCCATGTATCCATACAAGGAACAAATGGTTGAATTTCTGTAGGATTTATATGGAATTATCTTTTGTAACTGTGAAGATGAAATGGGGAAATATGCAGTTTGGCATGTTGGAGAAACCTCAAAGCCATTCAACTTGAAGACCAATTCCTATGTGAAACACTGGAGACTACTTACAAATTGCTAAAGAAACTGTGGCTCTGAGAACATCATACTGCACCTCTTTTTTTTTTTTTTTTTTTTTTTTTTTTTTAATCCCCAAAAATCGTGAAGACTTGCTCTTGCTATAGAAACGACAATGTTTTTGAAGAAAGCGCATGAATATAGAACAGCTTCTGATCGTCAAAGCTGTTAAAGAAAATGATTTCGCACTTACTGACCAATCATGTTAAAGCATTCATCATTACTTTGGTGTTATTTTAAATAAGGATAGTATAAATACCACCCGTTGTTTAGTATAAGTGAATTATTCCAGTTATACAAGCCGATAACTGATCCTTGCCGGCTGATGGGTAAACAATTCTTTGATGTTGGTGTGTAAGAACAAGGTTCAGACATAGGGTCATGCTCTTGCTTATGTTCACATAAACTGCCCTAGTTAATAATGTGTGGTATCTACAAATTCTGAACATCACATCGTAACTTGTTGGGTATTTTGATTGTGTGTCACTTCTTCGTATTTTGCTTCCAGAGCCAGACTTTTTGTATGTTTAATGTAGTCTTCAATAGTTCTCTAATAGTTGGCTCTTATTTAAAGTCCAATCATTGTACCTGATCGGTTTCAGAGGAATGTATTTGGTTTGATTTACACATTGACCTATGAATCATTCAAGCTTAAAAAAAAATCCAACTTGAGGCATGAATCGGTGAGAAACCAGTGCAGACGATGATTAGTTTACTAATCATCATACTGGTGATGTTGAATGATGTTGATGTTGAGTGGTTGGAATAGACGAGAGGGGAAATGAGGTTGCTGCTGAGGTTGTTGCATAAATAATAAAAAAAAAGTTTCTTTAATCTAACTTAATTAATTTAAGGTACAACAATAGTCCATAGATAGAGAGAGATCTGTCTCTGCTTATTCTTTAGTAGTAATGATTTGAAGATAACTTTCTAGTTAAGTCTTAAAAAAAAACACAATTATCATTCACTGTGAATGTATACCTCCACAGGTCCGATTAAGGTCACAACTGATGCCAACCAGCAGGAGAAGCTTCTTCCTCCATTGTCTCTCAACACTCTTCTACTCGTCTATCTATTTTTGTGAGTAATTGTTTTGTCCCATGTAATGAATACGCCTTACCTGCTCAGCTGCTTTTGCATGTCGAAACAAGTTTTTTTTTTTTTTTTTCTCAGAATGTTTACCGTTTAAGTTTGTCATTTGGTTAAGAAAAATAATAATCTGGGTGTTGTGCCTGGGCAGGGTGTGTGTCCTCGTGATGTCTTCCTGTTACATGGCTTTCAAGATCCTGGCTCTCGAGCAGCGACTGAATTCGCTTGGCCCATCGGGAGATTATTCACACGAGTAAGTGAGTCGGTAATTTCGTATGACCCTCTTCCCACATGAAATCTAATAACCGTTTCACGAAGTAGAATTGCTGGATAGAACAATACAGGTGTGAATCTACAGGTTGGGGTTCAAAGAGATCAGCAACATGCTCACCCATGTTTGTGGATTATTAATAACGACCACAGGTCGTGCTGTTCTTGGTTGCAAAAAAAAAAAATTTAAGGATCCATTTTAAGTTCTTCATTAACAACAAATAATTTTGTTCAGCTAGTTAATGTACACCACTTGGCCCTCGTTGTGCATTATTTGGACTTATTATTCATACTGTAGAGTCAACAAGGGAACAATCAGACAATGCACGGAAAAGACCCAGCATGTCACTTCTAAATATACTGTTGTTTTTTCCATAACAGTGTTTCTGTTAAATCTTAATTCTAATACACTACACTCTTTGTAACAGTGTTCTGGACTTGTCCCAGTGCAGACTTCCTTTCATTGTTGCTTTCATTTTACTTTAAAACAACCTGAAACTTTTTTTTCCCCTCCTACAGGAACACACTTTATTATCAATCTCAACCAGCATCCAGCGCTGAGGTCTATGGCGAGCTGTCCACAAACCTGTTTAAGTTAGAAAAGGTGAGTGAACTATTTGGTTTAATTGTAGGGTTGAATAACATCAGGGTTGAGTTTTCCTACTTGATTTCTCTGTTGAACAACAATGGTAAGACGAACCAGTTTATTTTCTTTTGTGTTCAATAATCTTGCTGTGAAAAGGAGGCAGGGTTTCAGACACTTAGCAAAGGTGTGTTTGTCAATTGGAGTTTCCCCCCCCCCCCCCCCCCTTCTTTCAACTAAACTTTCAACTAAATAATCTTTAATGATGAGAAAAATATCTGTGGGTGTATATGTATTGTAGTTAAAGCACATTTTCAGCTGTACCATCTGTTTAGACTTTTAAAACAAACTATCTGGTATAGTTGTTTAGAACATAAAGTGACGTGATGGCATCAAGGACTTGGCTTATTTCCAATATCATTAAGTAAGGGATAAAAACAGGACTGACTGTAATGTTATTGACAAATAATTATGGGTGAGGTGGTGTAATGTGCTACCACCCTGAAGTCTATATATATATGTCGTGTAATAACTTAATGATTGTATTCAGAAGCGTATATATACATACTGTATACACACATGCATACATATACATACAAAAATGTATGCACACTTCAGGAAAAGTTAAATAGTATAATGTATATTATATTAATATATATCAATATATAATGCATATTAATTAAATTTAGTATTAAAATATTACCTTTATATAAGTTTTTCTATTTCTGAAGTGTGTACATTTTTTTGTGTGTGTGTGCAGTATATACAGTCTTTGGGCCACAGCTTTGTAAAGGACGTCTTGTTCCACTAAATAATTACAATTTCCATTTACTGGAACTAAGAGAAACAAGCATGTTTCAGTGTAACATAAAGACTTCATTCAGACATGGTTTGTAACGTTATAGTGGACAAATCCTCCACAGAGTGCTTACTTCAACCCCAATGAAGACCTTGAACTGACATGAACTGGAAAACCATGAATGCCCAGAAAAGTGGAAGTTGTTGTGAAAGTAGAATAAATCTAGAACAGTATGTTTTTTTATAAAGCACTTTAATCTGATTATGATAAACCGTGAGAAATAGAAAACTGCATGAATCAGGCAGTTACCATAGAAAACAACCATTATAGAACAAACACATCAACATAAACTTATAAGCTAATGTTATTGTCAGAGCTGCCGTAATTTAAACAAATCAAATCAACACAATCTGGCCTAACAGATTTTGAAAATGTTTCAAAACTATTAAATGTCACTTATTCTTCAGTTTTTGACTCAGTTTCTCATTGACCTTTATGCTGTTCTTTCATTCACAGATTCAGAAGAACCTGCGAAAGCTGCTTGAAGGGAGCTGAGTGTCCTGTTAAAAAAAAAAAAAAAAAAAAAAAAAAAGCTCCAAAGACTTGATGAAGACATTTATCTGTGCAATAGCCACACCACACAGCCTTTCTCTCTACTCAGGATTGGACCCCCTTTTAAAAAAAAAAAAAAACGAAATAATTATGGCATTTTTAGCGAGGCTGATGGAGAGGGGGGAATAAGCTTTATATTTTAGTACTGTATAATTGAAAAGCTTCAAGCTGGTGAGAATGAATGAGTCCCAAGGACTCGGGTTTTGTATGTTTAACATTTCAGAAATAAAATCAGATTACTAAAGAAATGTACCTTTTGGACGACTTGTTGCAATTTAGATTGTCAATAAAATATTTATAGTTTGTGTCCGTGTACACTGGTGGGTAATATCTGAAATTTAAAGCTACCGAATTTGAGACTTTACCAGCAACGTCAAACCAAATACCAAAGGCTAATGTGTTTTCTTTGAAACGTGTGAAGCCACCACATCTGCTGCTAAAACTACGTCACCGGACAGCTGAATACACACGTTTGCATGCATGAGCTTACTGACACACCTGCCATTGTGATGGGAGAGAATGACCTGCTTCAGCTCGCCCAGTGAACATCATTTAGAACAGCTGTAGTGCTTATTATTATTATGTACAAAATAATATGCCCTAATGTGTTAATGTAAATTTAAGCCAACTTTTAAAATTTAAGCCAACTTTTAATTCAATAGAATTTTATTTGTATAGCGCTTTTAACAATTGACATTGTCGTAAAGCAGCTTTACACAATCAAAAGAATTATTTAAGTTTGTATGAGATGGGAACGTGTATGAATCAAAATGATAAGACTATCCCTGATTAGCAAGCCGAGGACGATGGCGACAGTGGCAAGGAAAAACTCCCTGAGATGGTAATAGGAAGAAACCTTGAGAGGAACCATGAGGGAATCCATCCTCACAATAGGGCTTCTCAAACTTCTCTGCCAAGGAATCCATAAAAAAAATTCATTGCTCCTTCAGATTTACATTGTGGACATTGTTTATTCCATTCCATTAAGATTAAGCTCATTAGTTACTGTACATTTGTACAATAAGATTTTGGCTGTTAATGGAAGAACATTTATAAATTGATATTTGTTGATAAATACTTTTCAGGGGCTTGAAGCCAGCTATTCAAATACATATATAGCAGAAACTAAAAGAAACACACACAAAAAAAATATATATATATATATATATATATATATATTTTTTTTTTTTTTTTTTTATGTATTGTGTATGTACATAGTGGTGTTCAAAATAATAGCAGTGTGTTGGAAAAAGTGAATAAAGCTCCATATCCATATAATAACTTAATTTAAATCACATAAATGCATCGGACACCCTGCACATTCTATTCTGAATCACAACATGAAGAAAAATGTGCTAAATGTATTATTAGTTTAATGTAAGTGAAGAAAAATATTAGCCTGATCAAAGTAGCAGTGTCATCACTCATCTTTACAAAGTAATTAATTTACCATTTAAACAAAAATGCTTGAAGTTTAATCTTTCTTGTGCATCTCTGAACTAATATTTAGTTGTATAACCATGGTTTCTGAGAACTGCCTCACATCTGTGACAATCGTACTACACACCACAATTCCTCTGCATTTCTTGGTTTTGCCTCAGAAACAGCATTTTTAATGTCATCACAGCAGACTATCCAGACCGCACTACAACTTGGCACAGTTTTTACGCCGGATGCCCTTCCTGACGCAACCCTCCCATTTTATCCGGGCTAGGGACCGGCACTGCATCCAGCGGCTGGGGTTTGGGCACTAGCTGGGAATCTAACCCGGGCCTTCCGCATGGCAGGCGAAACACCTACCACTGAGCCACTCCATAACGTTAATCTTGGTCTGGAACCAAGATGCTGCTCGCTTACTGGTGTGTTTGGGGTCGTTGTCTTGTTGAAATACCCATTTCAAGGGCATTTCCTCTTCGGCATAAGGCAACATGACCTCTTTAAGTATTCTGATGTACTCAAATTGATCTATGATCCCTCAAATGTAATAAATAGGCTCAACACCATAGTACGAGAAGTATCCCCATATCATGATGCTTGTTCCTCAATGCTTCACTGTCTTCACAGTGTACTGTGGCTTGAATTCAGTGTCTGCGGCCCTTAGACCCAAAAAGAACAATGTTGCTTTCATCAGTCCACAAAATATTGCGCCATTTCTCTTTAGGCCAGTCAGTGTGTTCTTTGGCGAACTGTAACTTCTTCTATGTCATGTCTTTTTTTCAGCAATGGGACTTTGTGGGGCTTCTTGCTGATAGCTTGACTTCACATATATAATAGTTCACATGTTCTAATAGTAACAGTATTAACAGGTTACTTTAGATGTTCTTTGAATCAATTGTGTTATTCTTTGATCCATTCAAATGGTAGTTTTCTGTTTTCTTCCACATCTTTCTGGTTTTGGTCTCCACTTTAAAGCTTAAAAATGATTTGGTATCATTTTAGCAGATCAGCGATCATTTTCTGCACTTTTTTGTATATTTTCCCATCTCTAATCAACTTTTGAATCAAAGTACGCTGTTCTTCTGAACAATGTCTGGACGACCGATGTTTCTCTGATTTCCAGAGAGCACATGATAATCTTTTTTGCATTTATCCTTAAATAAGGGGAACTTGTTTGACACCTGTTTTTCACAGAATAATTTACCTCTAATTAAACTCCACACTGCAATTTTTTTGAACGGACTAATATTTGTTTTTCTTCACTTACATTAAACTGATACTACATTACATGTTGTGATTCAGAATAGAATATGCAGGGTGTCCAATGCACGTGTGTGATTTAAATCAAAAGTTATTATATGGATATGGAGCTTTACTCACTTTTTTCAACACACTGCTATTTTGAACACCACTGTAACTTGTCCAATTTTCATGAAAGAGCAGACTGAATTTGTGTTTCTGCTTAGTTTTCAAAATCTATTCAGAGGTTGTAGTTATAGACAAATTAATGAATGAGCATTAAACTTTAGTTGGCATCACTATCCTCTTATGCTAGTTGTTTAAACAGGCAACTTTGTAAGCAAGCAATTTTATGTACACCCACTCACAAAATTGAGTATGCCCCTCTAATTTCAGCAAACATATTAGTATATCCTCGCAAAAGACAACACTATAGAAATGAAACTTGGATATATTTTAGAGAAGTTAAAATGCAGCTTGTATAAGTGTATAGATTTACTGTCCTTTGAAAATGGGATAATAAATTATGGCTGTATGTTGTCAAAATAGATGGCAACAAAAGTGAGTACACTGCACTATGGTTCAGAAGGTCCCAGGTTCAAAGCCAACGACCACCAGGTTGTCCCTGTTGGGCCCTTGAGCAAGGCCGGTAACCCTCAACTGCTCAGCTGTATAATGAGATAGTCGCTCTGGATAAGAGTGTCAAGTGCTAAATGTCCTACATGTAAATGTACTGCTATACAAACTGCACATTGACTAATCTAAATGATATCTAACTTTCATTTCTATACTATTCTTCCTTGAGAACATATAATAAAGTGGTTGCTGAAATGTGAAGAGTGTACCCACTTTTGTGACATACTGAAGCTTTCATACACATTCCATTGACTAAACTCTGATTTAGGAGTTTCTGTAGTAAATCCAGGTTCGTCCCTCTGCGTGTTACTGGTCCACCACAGGCCAGTGGCTCATCCTATCCAACCACAGGCATGAAAATCAGGCACTCCAAGCACCCAGCTGGAACAGGGCTGACACTAGTCAGTGTCTACTGTCACGTTTCTTAGCAGCAGTAGCTATTCCTTAGCAGTGTCACCCTCTGCTGGATTGACAGTGTTATTAAATATCATTAATATTTTGTCCTGTGCGCAAATAGACAGAATTCATATTAAAAACAGCAATTTTAGCTTCAATACACAGAGGAAACAAAATTAAGCTCTACACTCCCACTCTAGTTCATCTCAACACCTGAAGTTTTAATTACTGTGTGCAATGTTGTGTACAGATCATGTGTGGAAATGATTCCTCATTATCCCTGAACCACACTAACATTTTGTTTCGTGGAATATACCTGTGCCATTGATGTGATACCCTGGTCCTTCAGTACATTCAGGTCATCAGATTACTCCATTTTATTGCCACACAATGTTGTCAACCAACTGAAGCAACTCCAGATCCTACCACTTCCTCCAGAGACTTGCACACTGGGCACTTCGCTCTGGAATAGGATCAATCTGGACTCATCAGATCAGACGACCATTTCCCAATGATCCAAAGTCCAATCTTTATAGCAAGCAAATTGAACCCTCCTCCCCCCTCCGATTTACCTCTCTAAAAATGTTTCCTTATGGCCACAGAACTTTTTAGTCCCAATCCTATGAGGTTTTTTTTTCCCCCCGGTGCAACTTCACCAAACGTTTGTGATTTCCATTCAATTTTTTTTTTCCAACCACATTTTGTCCACAAAAGGTTTTACAGATTTTAATAATATGCTGAGCAGCTCTTCAAGCAATCTCCTTAGTCCAATTATTTGACACTTCTATTTTTTTTTTCTCGTGGCCAAACAATGTACAATCCATTCAGGAAAAAAATGTCAGCATAAAATAAAACGGAAAACAGAAATGGACAAAGAAAATCACACTTGAAAATTTTCCTTAAAAAATAAAGGCATGATTTATTTGTACAAAGCATCTCAATGTTACTTTGATAGGGATCACTAAGAAACCAACAAGTGCTTTTTAAACCCCCTTAAAGTTTTTGTATCATTCTGGAACAGTTTTTTTTCCAGACTACCTCAAATGTCATTAACAAATTCAAGCTATAAACAAATAACCTTGACTATTAAACCTAATGACGTAGAAAGAGAGACTGACTGCTTATTCACAGTAAATTCATTCACTTATGATATTTTGGAATCAAACCTGTGTTAATTAATGCACTGTATGCATAATCGTGTACTTGTTTTCTTTTTTTCCAAGTAACAGTATTAGTTACAGTTCACTCAAACTTGATTCCCTGTGCCAGTGGGAGGTCCTTGCTATAGTTGATGGTGCTGTGTGAGGGGGAAAAAATATATCTTCATTATGCACACAATTTTAAGCTTAGGTCAGCCTTAAAGATAATACTGTATTGTAACAAATTTCCCTCTGGAACTAATAAAATTTCGTGTTACATGGATAGAGAATGTTTGTGTGCACATACCATGTGGACCTCCGCATATATTGCTTCCAGGAGTCGCTTCCTGACTCGCGTCCACCTCCTGTGTGCTTTTCACCTCCTGTACGCACAAAACCATACGCTTATCAGCTGTTCCTCAAAGCAGCTTGTGTTAGAATTATAAAAAGAAATCTGTACCCACCGAAGGCTCCTCCAATCTCTGCCCCACTGGTTGGAATGTTTACATTCACAATACCACAGTCTGAGCCTTTAGGTCTGTGGGAAACAAAATCCTCTCTCAGTCTACCAAAAACTACTTGAACGTTATGTTAAACATTAGAGTTCAAATACGTATCGACTTCACATACCCTAGCCAGCGGAACACTCTGCCCATGTCTTTTGTAAAGATGCTGCTGGAGAGACCCTGCTTGACTTCATTATTCCAGGCGAATGCCTCGTCTTCTGTCTAAAAGAACATTAAAAAAAGTGAAAAACATATATATAAAAAAAAATTAATGGGCTCGCAGCAAAAAGAGGGTTAAACATCACACCTTGAATTTGATCACATACAGAATAGGCACAAAGGTCTCCGTTTGAACGATGGGGGCATCGTGTGCCAGACCAGTGAAGATAGTAGGTTCCACGTAGTTACCAGGGCGATCCATGACCTGACCAGCAAACAGAGGTGAAACTGTTTTAGAATAAGATTTCCAAAGTAAAAGTGCATGCACACATACACAGCATATCTACAAAAAATATTCTTTCTATACCGGTTTATATAAGACAATCTATGGTGCAGAACTGTACCTTTCCACCACAAACCAGAGTGCCACCCTGCTTCTTGGCCTGCTCTATGGCTGCTAGGTACTGATCCACAGCTTGCTTGGTATGCAGGGGACCATACAGAGTGCTAGCTGTTGAGAAATGGGGGGGGGGGAATAATAATAATTTGCGTTCGTAATCATCGGTTTATAATAAGCTATTATGCATTAACAAAAAATACATGAATATAGCCAGGTCCATCAATTTTACAATAAAGATAAGCTTTTTGGCATTTGGCCGCTGTACAACACCAGACTGATTTTGAAATGAAAGACCGAGATCGAAGTTGTGGCATGACTCTTTTCATTGTAACACGATGAAACTTAAAGGAGTATTAACTTTTAGAGCCTTCTGTTGCAAAGTAGTATTGTTTGTTTAATGTAATTTTAAAGATAAAAGTTTTAAAAACTTGAAGTTACTTTGGTTAAACAACGTTTTTGCTGTTAACATTACATAAAATCATGAAACCTAGGTGCCGATTCGATTTTCATTGTGATTCTATAAGCATCATGATAATATGTTCGGCCCATTCATTCTTATCACTCCCTACCTACCTCCCTCCCTCCCTCTGCACCCATTTATTTACTTGTATTTGTGCCAAACTAGCAGAAGGATTTCAAGTGTCTGAGCTTAAATTAACTTACGGTCCCAGGGGTCGCCAATACGGATTTGCTTGTAGGCTTTGGTTAACCTCTCCACAACCTTATCATGAACACTCTCATGCAGCATCTAGTGAACAGGGCAGGGGGAGAAAAAAGAAGACACACCAACAACTAAAACATGGCTCATTCGATTAAATGAAAATTAATTAATAGACCTGCTTTGTTTTAATTTAGCTGTAACTGGTTTTTTTCACCAGTCATATGTTTTAATGGGGATGTTATATTTCTCACAAAGTACGTATGGCTAAAAATAATGTTTTTGTCTTCTGTCTAATGTAAAGCAGGGATGTACAATCAGATCTTTAAAGGGCCAAAGTAGCTGTAGATTTTCATTCCAACTATTGAGGAGGCACATGTGATTGTAATTAAATAACATTAAAAAAATAAATAAAAATGCCACCTGAGCAGTAATCCGCATGTAGATTTAGATAGGCATGCCATCAATGGTGACAGGCAACTTATATACTGTACAAAGTCCATCTACTTCAAAGTGATATGAGAGTTTGATTATGAATTATTACTCTTCTATTAATGCATTTTATAAACTTAATACATGTATCCTAAAATCCAGACAGTGCTGTAAAATGTGTTCAGTATATAGTGAATAAGAGTCCTGGAATAAGCACAGTAAAGTCTTTATGATTACAGAAGTAGTTGCTCCTGTTTAGCATTTCATCTTTACCTTCAAGTGAGTGTCTCCTGATTGGTTGAAATGAAAATGATTTGTGAGGCTGGTAGAGAACACCGTACATACCAAATGCAAACTTTTCTCAATATCATAACATTTCCTTTTGCAAATTAATGTTTTTGCCACTTAAATGCTACTCACCAGTCTTCTGGTGGTGGTACAGCGCTGCCCAGCAGTTCCCACCGAGGCAAAAACAGCTGAGGGCACTACCAGGTTAAGGTCAGCGTCCTCGAACACTAACAATAAAACAGGCTTATTCAGTCTACCAACTACACAAGTAGCAGTGCCGCATCCAAACCTCTTGATCATCAACTTACCAATGATGGCATTGTTCCCTCCCAGCTCTAGCAGCTGTCGGCCTAAAGGGAAAAACGGATAACAGACGTCTTAAATTCGAGACACAGCTGTGTACATACTATGCAGTATTATGTAGGCTGAAGTAAATATCTCGGGCAGAATGAAACGGAGCACTCACCGAACCGCTCCTGCACCATCAGAGCTACCTGTTTGCCCACGTGAGTGCTGCCGGTGAAAGACACAAGGTCGACCCGCTCATCCTTAGCAAGGGCCGTGCTACAAAAAGGAACAAGGTATCAAAATGTCAGTTGGAGGACCGACATGGACTTGTGTGACGATGTGTCCAAAATCATTTCCCCAACATTCTACTTGTAAAAACTCTAAAACAAGCGTTAATTATCAATAAAGACAATAGACATTTGTGTATCTAAAATGACTGCATGTCAAACCTGAACAGGAACCAATTTATTATTTTTTTTTAATCACGACCTTAAATCTTTAAACTTGTCTATGTGTTAAAGCTATGAAAGCTCACGGTGTGTCCAGTGTAATCAGTGACTCTGCACATACCCAATGTCAGCTCCACCACAAGTCATAGAGCAGATAGCACCAGGAAGGTTGTTCTGTTCCAACACCTCAGCAACAATTCTGAATGCAAGCACACACACACACACACACACACACATAAATGTGGGACATAAATTCTGACAGTTTTTCTGGCTGTTTAATGCAATGCACGGCTGTACTGGTAAACTACTGCTCACACACACACACACACTCACTTTGTCACTGCTACACTAGTCAGAGGCGTGGTCGGGGCTCCTTTCCTGCCAAAAAAATGGAATCACATTTAACAGCCATGTTTTGTGAGCACCATGATCCAACCATACATGCCACTTTACTTCATGTGTTATCTTTCTAAAAATATATTCATTCATTAGTGGAGTCTCACCAGAGGCAGACGTTGCCACAGATCAGAGCAATAGCATTGTTCCACCCGTACACCGCTACAGGGAAGTTAAAGGCTGTGATGATGCCCACCAGACCCACGGGGTTCCACTGCTCAATCAGGGCATGGCCTGGCCCTGAAAACACAATGTAATGCATTGCAAAAGAGTTACAGAAAGACCTTCTTTGAATACAGATACCCATCCTGATTTTAATGTGAAACCATTGTACACTTCTCTAGAAATGTCTCACACAAACGGAGATTGATTCCCACCCAAGAAGTGATGGTTTGGGAGAAAAGCTGAGAAAAATGATTGCCCCTGTATTTATTTCCCAAAACTCATCAAAAAATCTTCTATATCCAACAACATGTGATTATACGCAACACAAGCCTGGTGTACGTTATCACGCAAAAAAATAAAGCTCTAGAAGCATGTTGTGACAGATGATCCCAAATCAAAGCAACAGCATCAAGAACTTTATAACAGAAAAAGGTGAATTGGTCAACTATTATCAGTTAGTTCAACCAAAAACCTTTTTAAATGTCTCACTTTCACCTTTCTCAACCTTTCAGACAGTGATTAGAAAGCTGAATCACTGCTTTCACTCATACTGATGTGACATACTTTCAGAGGGCAGAACTGGACCGCCAATCATACGGGAGAGTCCGACGGCGTAGTCGCACACATCGACATACTCCTGCACCTCGCCGACCCCCTCCACGTAGATCTTCCCCATCTCCAGAGACACCTGATGATACATACGACAGATGTCCCATACAGCAGCCCACATATATCCTTTAATTCAAATTGAACAAGGGATTTTTTTTTCCATGTGTACCAAGCTGCCAAGAACTTTGATCTTTTTTCTCAGAGCGTCTCCAATCTGTCTCACGACCTCGCCTCTTTTTGGAGCAGGGATCTGTTGAGAGAGTCAACAAAGCCAAAGGAAGACCAAGTCAGGAACAAAACATGACAAGCTGTTACAGAAAAATAATCTGTTATTGACATTAAGTAATGTGCTCTTCAACCCGTTTAATATTAAACTTAAGATTATGCAAAGCATAAATCGTATGACTCCCTTGGAACAAGCCTTTGAGTGAATTATTGTTAGAGATGCTGGTGTAGAGATTAAATTAAAAGCAAGACTTTCTTTTTTTTTTTTTTTTTAATAATACAAGCCAACCAATTAATGTATCTTTAAGGAGTGTTTGTGAGTGGAGGGGTTGGAGAAAAGAGACTCTGTGGGGGGTTATGAGGACTTTGGGGTTGCAAAGTTGAAGGAGATTCTGTATGGCTGTCGATTCAGACTCAGAGAATGGAAATTTTGGAAAAAGTGCAAGTCCTGGGGAAGACCTGCATTATATTGGCAGATACAATAAATGCAATGACAATAGTAATTAACAAGTATGTGTAAACCATCAATTTATTACTTACGTCTGCCCAAACTTTCCAGGCTTCCCGTGCCTTCTGTACAGTTTCTTCATATTCAGCCAGGGTAGCCTGATTACAAAGATCAGAATTTATGATATTACCCTACGCATTTACCTATTTACACATTCATTACCACAAAGTATAATAGCTGATTTATGCTTCTGTGTCAAGTTACACTTTCAGAAAGGTGCACTTCTGCAGAAATTTAACTACATGTCAGGCAAAAACCGTAACAACTGTACAATTGGCAGTAGCATAAATATGGCTTAAGACTCACACATGAAGCTCTTTTTCAAATTCAGGGATCATTGTTACCACTCTGAAGTGACTCAAAAGACATTCAGCCTTTCAAATACAGTATGTCTACATTGTACACTGTTATGTCTAAAGTACAGAACAGTACAGAACTATCGCCAAGTGCATGATTATGTTACTGGTATGCATTTAAGACACTCATGCGTTCTGGAGTTCTAGGAAATGGAATATGATAATGTGTGTAAAAGTAAAGTTACCTGTCTGACTCTGGCGATTGGCTCATTGTTGGCAGGACAGTATGATGTGACCACCTAGGAACATAGGGTAATAACCGGACATATAAAACTACAACAACAAATCACATTATAAACAGGACTGCACAATTTAAACTAGAGCTGTGCTATTAAATGTGCCATTGTCGATCAATTGATTCATTAAATGAATTTTGGATTAAAAATCAATTCACACTTTAAAAATTACGAAGGTCAACTTGCAAACATTACTTCTTTTGTAAAAAAAAAAAAAAAAAAAACTACAAACTCTTGCATTTTGTTCAAAGTATCTGCAAAATCCCCAAGTTTTGTGCGCTACTGTAATTGAAACACAGCCCATCTTTGATGTAACTGCAGGCCATGTCCAGTAGATAAATTTTTATTGCACATTTAATTTTATTTGCATTATTAATTTAACAGTCGACTAATAGATTTAACATTGAATTAACATGCCAGGAAGTGAGTGCTACCTTTGTTAAAAAATGATGGGGATTATATTTTAATAATATAATAACATTAAAAACAACATAAGTGCTACCATTATGTCAGACAATGCTTCCTCAGATAAAACTGTAATATATTTTATGCAGCAACACAGTGGCTTAGTGGTTAGCGCTGTTGTCTTGTGCCTCCAGGTTCAATTTCCGCCTCTGGGTCTGTGTGCGCTTAGTCTGCATGTTCCCCCCCGTGCTTGCCGTTCCCAAATTGCCATAGAAATTATGGATATGCCCCCAGAGTGGGGGGTATCTGTAATCTGATGTGTCGGATGGCACATGGACAGACCCAATACCACCCCCAATGTTGTTTACAGCAAGAGGATCATTTAAAGCTATAGATTGGAGATAATGAGAAAGTAGCACGGACTGATATAACTATAAATTTCTTCGCCACCGGTAGAAAATCCTAGCAGGGTAGGGGAAATTATTGAACCCTCCAAGTAAGGAATTCACAAAGCGAGGTCAAGGCTGCATGGAGGGTGAGCCAGGGAATAATTTGTACACTGACACAGTGACGTAACTGTCTAAACACATCCACTTGATCAATAAGTGATTCCTTTGCATGGTTTACAACACATCACATTAATAACACACCCCCCCCCCCACCTTTTGGTTTGTAAATAGTTTGGTTTGTTGTGATTTTGTTGTGACTCGCCACACCCCCTGAAACTTTGGCAGCCAATGACACACCTTCTCTCACATGTCACATAAGAAGAGGATGGAGTGTGCAAAAGTAAAAGCTCCCAAAAAAGGTATCCAAGATGGCATGAAAATACATTTATATAATATGTTCAGAGAGTGTCAAAAACATTTTATGGTATTTTAGAGATGCAGAGATGCAAAAAGATTACAAAACAATGATTGTGCAATTGTAGATCTAGATCACTAGTATAATGCAACTGCTAGATTTTCCACACGAGTAGAGTGCACACAGTTACACCTGAGACATTAGATGAATGGATTAACAGTCTCAGTTCAGCTTGTCAATGCTTGGAGCTTCACTTCTGCTGTGCTGTCACATTACAAAGCATGATGCAACAGCTGCAGAGCAAATATTACTGTTAGCCTAGGGCTTGCAAAACAATTATTAATTCAGGTTAAAGCAGTAATAAATATTGCCAGGCCTGAATGTGGCCTCTGTACACCCAGTCTCTCTGACACACACACACTGTATATTTAGCTCTTGTCTCCTGTCCTAATCTTCCCCTTACCTCTCCTTTACCTCCCCATGTTCCGTTATAAACGCCGTCGTTTTCCTCGCTCAGACCCAGTTCTTTCAGCCAGGAATACTTCGGCTGATTGATAAGAAGTGTAGACATGGCTGCAGTCTGCCGGAGGGTCAGAGACCAAAGTTTTTTGCGGAGTGCAATGTGGCGGACGGCAGTAAAGGCCAGAGTGCGCTGCATGGCTGGAGCAATTACACACTAATGCGCATGTGCGGAACTAAAAGCCAGACGCGCGCGCCGCGTGACTGAGACCAAGGTTGCCAGATACATCTTCTTTTCTTAGTCTTTTGTCTTCGTCTTTGTCACTCCCACCTCCTGCATTGTGGAAAAACCCGTGAACCTCCTTTTGGACCTTGCTGTTTATTTTACTCCCATCCTTTATTAAACTTTTTTTTAAGATAATAGTTTTGAAATATATCACAGGTAGTTTCACTATTTTGTATCTCGGTGGAAATGAAACTTGCAGCTTGGTCCATCTTATAATATAAACAAATGTTGGTGTTTCAGATTTTTTTTTTATATTTCTGTACATAATTCATCTATTTTCGTATTCTGGATACTTTTCCAGAAGGGCCGATGGACCCTTTCTGGAACATTAATGACTTTTGGAGATTCATACTGGTATAACGCCAGCTACAAATTTGTAATGTGAAAATCATGGATCTGGCAACATCGACTCATATACTATCATTGGTCCAAACCTCCCTCTCCCACTTAATAAACCAGTAAGAATCCATAAATATGTAGGTTATAAATATATAACCTACTAGAGCCCGAATCAATGTAAGTTATTTATAATATAGTTTGAAATATAATTAAATCATGCGAATAAAAATGTTAGGCACCAAAAAAAAACTATTAGAGAAAATGAAAATAAATCAATTGTATAATAATAATTAAAAAAATACCTTAATTTGATTAAGTGGCATGAATTTATCTTGTGGAATTATAATTGCCATATTTTGATACTTACAAAAAAGTACTAAAGCTTATTATATGTACTAGCTTACATGTACATAAGGCTTCGTTGTAGCCTTTATGTCGTGAAGCAGAGTGGCGCAGCGGAAGCGTGCTGGGCCCATAACCCAGAGGTCGATGGATCGAAACCATCCTCTGCTAATTTTTTTTCGCTTTCTTAATTTTTATCATTATTTGAAAAAATAACATAAAAACAGATGGATGTGTTTTTTTTGTATTGTAGAAAAAAACATATTCGTAAGATTAATATGCAGTAACGGGTTTTAGTTTAGTTTTATCTAATAAGCGAGTCCAGGAGGAGGAAGCCAGCAGGTGGCGGTAATGCACCTATAGGTCGCCTGCTAACCGTCTAAAACAACAAAAAAGAAGAAAAAGAAGTCGTTGCTCTTCAACTTCCGTCGAACTTCCGGGGTGGAGAAATGGCGGTTCACAACAACAGAGACACAATGGAGAGTCTGGAGGATGGAGAAATAAGTGGCTCTGATTCAGAGCCAGAAATGCACTCAGGTGCCCGGCAGCAGGTAAGAATATAAAGTTAAATTCGCACCTACCTCTCAGAGACAGTGCATTAGTGGTGTGTTTGGAGAATTGCTACCATGTTTTGTAACGTTAGCTAGCTAACTAACGGTTCTAGCTGCGTGATCTGTCCTCTCGCGTCGTTATCTGGTTAATTTAGCGCTCTAGGAGGTACATATGAGATTGATTTAGTAACAAGCTTGCCTAGCTTAAATCACCGAAAGATAATGATGATGATGATGAGCCGGATCCAGTGATCTCATGAACTCGTGTGATTTCTGATTGAAAAACTGGTGGTTTATGTGTGTGTTAATTATCTAGTTTGTAAAAAGTATTGGCATTGCACACTGTGTAGCACTTGTTGCTGTAATTGTGAGCAGGATCTATAAAGCACTTTATCTGCTACTTTTTTCTTTTTAAAGCTTGTTGATAGATGGGCAAAGTGTATTGGAAAGTAAGCAGGTTATGTAAAAAAAATTATGATCCCACACACACACACTAAAAGTTTATTAATAAATTCTACATCCAGAGTGCAATAACTTTTGCCTTAACCTCGTATAAACTACAGGATGGTGAGCTTTTTACATTTAAAAGTCTGTTGTAATTCTTCTGTAGATGCCTTCTGCAGGACCGTTTTCAACACAGCACTTTCAGAGCAGAGATCGTCCCCAGGCTGCTTCATCCGTCACCAGCTACCGCAGCTCCATCGCAACCGAATCCAGCGGCAGCGACTCAGAGGAAGAGGCTGCACTGTGGAGGCGAAAGCGTCAGAAGTGCAACAACGTTCCTCCACCTGTACTTCCCACGGCTTTTGGGGGTTCCGGACGCAAAGTGAATAACGTCTGGGGCTCTGTGGTGCAGGAGCAAAACCAGGAGGCTGTCGCGGCCGAGCTCGGCATCATGGGAATGGAGGCGGGTGTCACTATGGACAGCCGCCAGTGTGAGACCTATAACTATTTACTGGCACGTAAGCTGATGGAAAAGGAGAGGCAAGAGGAGGAGCAGGGCATGGAGACCACGCTGGACAAGCAACTAGAGGAATACATGCAGCATGGAGGACAGGAAGAGAAGTGTGATGGCCATTTGAAGAGGAAGCGATCAGTCAAGGAACGACTAGGTTCTAAAGCTGAGATGGACATTACAGGACGATATGAGATAACAGGGGACGACGCTGAAGATAAAGTGATAGATGAAATAGCACATAGGTAAGGAGACACCTTAGTTCATTTTCCACAATTTTGAACTATTTCCAAAGCTGTTTTTCACAAACAGTTAATTTAATGCTTATTTAAATACAGTATAGTCGTCTGCCGAGATGTGTTGTGTTATGACCGTTTCCTCTAATCTTCATTAAAAAGGTTGAAGGAGCCAAAGAAGGAGTTAATAGAGCGTGTTGTGAAAGTGATCGGCCCAAAGAAAGCGATAGAACTTCTGTCAGAAACAGCAACGATCGAACAAAATGGAGGTCTTTACACAGTGGTAAGAGCACCCACAGTTAGTTATTTATTTGTTTATTTTTATTTATTTTTTACTTTGACTTATTGTTTAGCAGCAGAGGTAAATTATAGAGATGGGGGGGGGGGGATTTATTCAGTTATGAATCACGATTCTTTTGTGTGGCAATTCATTTAACGACACTAACAGAATATATAATTAAATTAATTTTTGATTTATACATGTTTGCATTTGAAATGGGGGAAAAAAATTTGCAGTTCCTCTGTAATTCTACACTCTAAACTATTCACACAGCGGCGCATCCTGTGGATAATTCTTTTTCCATGTTTGTTTAGAATTGTAATATCCGATTAGGATGTTTTATAAAATCCTGACACTTACAAAATTGTGATTTTCTCCCATCCCTAGTAGATTAATTCATATTGTGTAATTAACCATTATTATGATGCATATTAATTCTAAAATGTTGTGGATTTATTCATTGCATGACCATACACTTTTATACTTTTGTTTTGAAATTATTCTGACTCTAATAATTTTTTTCCTGAGGGAATTTCCCCCAGTTTCCCACTGAGCAGCGCTGCTGAGCTTGATTCTTTTTGCTTGACATTGTTTGAGATATTGATGGATAGCTCCAAAGAGTATGTTTATGTGACTTTTATATCGATAGGATGGCAGTAGAAGGCGGACGCCTGGAGGAGTTTATCTGAACTTGCTGAAGAACACTCCTAGTATTACTCATGATCAAGTCAAGGTAAGAATGATAATGAAGAATGATTCACATGTACAGCATTGCTATGTTTTATACATGAACTAAAGTAAAGTCTTTAGAGATTCTCTTGTTTTCCTCATTGTTGCTTCCTTAAGGCGTAACTTGCTTCAGGTTGGCATTCCTTTATCATACATGTAATTTCTAATTTTTTTTATCCTGGTGCATTTTGGAGAATACTGGCCTGTAGTGCTGTTGATCCACTTGATGATACTCTTTCAGATGTTGCAATTTATTAGTTAAAAGTTAGCTGAAATGCTAATTAATCATTTCCATAGACTTACCTAATTAACAAAGCATTAGTAGAGGCTTACATTCACTGTGTAAAGGCTTTTAGTGAATTAAGAGCAACAGTCAGGACAGTTATTGATGTCGTCTCATATTTCTCAATAAAAAAACATTTTTGTGTAAAATGTTGCTACTTTTTGGCCATGACTATCTTATTTTACAGCAAAGAAAACTGAATAAAAGGTGCACTTAATTTTTGTAGAACCGCACAGTGTGTGGGTGCAGACAGTGTGTCCAGGATGTATTTAGCTTCCTATTTCTATTAAGAGATGTATTGAGAGAGAGAGATAAGAGTGTTATGGAATAGATGCATCAGTCTGTACATTACAAATAATAGTCTTGCTTTTAAAGAAACATTTTCTGTCCTAGAAAATATTCTATGAAGAGAACCAGAAAGAGTATAACAACAAGAAGGCAAACAAGAAAGCAGCCAAGCAGCGACAAAAGTACTTAACCGCCAAGAAGATGAAGCAAGCGATCGGGACTTTGGACCTGCAGGAGCATGATGACGTTTCACGAGAAACATTTGCCAGTGACACGAATGAAGCGTTGGAGTCTCTGGAGGACGGGGGCGAGGAGCAGTCTGAGTCTGCGCTGGGCACCGAGGACACTCCTGTAGTCTATGTCTCTAATGACCTGGAGGTCTTCTGATGCTGCTGGTTGTATTCCTGACTGATGGTGTGGACTGTGACTGGACAGTTCACTGTCACCATGTGCAGTGATTGTGGACTGAGCAGATTCAATCATATTTACAATTGTGT
Organism: Channallabes apus; assembly: GCA_030522415.1. Classification (NCBI taxonomy): domain Eukaryota; kingdom Metazoa; phylum Chordata; class Actinopteri; order Siluriformes; family Clariidae; genus Channallabes; species Channallabes apus. Next base: position 14,318,739 of record CM060120.1, read on the forward strand.
GATCGATACGGTCGTTTATTTCCCCCCTGTTTCGTTGCCCGTTTCTCGTGCGAGGCTGGACATGGCAAGTTCTGCACCGCATGAAGATGATGATGTGCGTGTGTTAACAAGCTCAGAAATGTTAGACTGCTTTCACACAAGGTGTTTGCTTTTCAATATACTTTGTCCATCTTCAACAACAAAGAGATTATGTCGAAAAATGATGTATTAGTCTTGTATTAAAGTTAATTAAAATAAATTCTATAGTCAGAGTGTGGATAATTTTTTAATTACTCTCGTAGAAAAAAAAAATCAACATGGACAATGGTGGTAGGATTAAAAAAAAAAGTTGTGCTGAGTGTGAGTGACTATGTGGTGCTTGATGACATCAAGTGGAAATCTTTTTTTTTTTTGTTTTTTTTTTGTTACAGTGTTACCAGAGGTAAGAGACATTTAAATTGTTTGGCATCTGTTGTAACTGAATACCATGTCCAGTATACTGTCTCTTTCTCTTGGTCATTTCCAACACCTAGTGTGAACGCAGCCTTTTTCATGACGCCTTTGATTAATAAGAGCTTTTATGCTGTATATTGTTAGCCAATTCCAACAATGCACTTTTCCTTGCCGAGTAATTTCTTAATTGTTTTTTAATTAAAATAGCTATATAGTTAAGTTCACTCCCTACCGCAAATATATTACAAATATGCTTAATGGCACTCGTGCAAGTATTGACCAGTTACTTTTATGCTTAATCCAAAGCAATGCTCTGATCATCTGGTACAATCTGGTAGTAATGATGCTTCGTTATGTTGCACTTGTTCTGCCTGCTGTTAATGAGCTACGATGTTAAATTTGTATTTGTGAAAAATGAAAGCGTATTCAGATACACTAAGCTCATCCTATCAAATGAGTGTTTTGACGATGAATAAAATGTCCTTGTGTAAGGGTTATGTTTGCTACTGAACCCTTAAGCACTAATATTTTAAAATAAAGTTTTATTTAGAATCCATTTTCAAGACTCCTCAATGGATCAATTTCTCATTATTTCAAATTTGTTAATATAATGTTTTTAAGAATTTGATCATGTTGTCCATATTTAGAGTGAAGAAGTCTGTACCCCCGATATTCTTCTATTGTCTACTGTCACGACATATGCTATCCTATAACTAGTGTACCCAAGTGTACCTCAGCGAAACAGTTGAGAGTTTCCTGTCTTTTGTGTTAAAGCACTGATTCTCTCTCTCTCCCACTGAAAGGTCCACTTAAAGCTCAGGGCTTTGTGCAGATGACGATTCATCTAAGTATAGCCCAGTAGCCCAGTTTTTTTTCCCTCTCTCTTTTGAATCATTGTTAATCACAAAATTATGTCTGTGCAATTTAGCATGAAAAGGAAATAAATTATGGTGACATGTGACGCTGCCTTAAAGAGCATGTTTTATGCAGAAACTGTAACGTCTGTGGGATGAGACAGAACCTCTTTCCCACTGGAGTAGCGCCAAAGAGATGCACAGGCTCAACTCTGAAAAGTTGTCATGGTGACGAGGTCCAAATTCTGATGAGTTGTTATGTCAGATACTTTGGCATATAAATTATACCACAGTTATAGAAGCCCAAGGCAGTTGGTGCAAGAACATGTTTAACGCTGTCAGGGAATACGCTGTTGAGAGTAACAATCAGGAATTAAAGGAGCAAACAGTATTTTTTTTTTTCCTTGTAATTTAGGCGGTATGAGATGCGGATATGTTATGCATGTATATTTTATCTGGTAAAATTATATAAGGTGCATAATGTACAGTAGTTTAATATTGATGCACCTTTAAAACGTAAATCTAGATACGAAGGACGTTCCAAGTCAAACCATGACTTTCTTGATTTTGCAGAATAACAGTTCTAAGCGTTAAAAACTATCTTCTCTATATAATCCTCTGCTACTTTTCCTAGCATTTCGCTATTGCCTGGATACAATCAACGTAGAACATGTTGTCAGGATGATGAAGCCCTCATGGGTCAGGCCTCTCAGGAACTTCTTCAATGGTCCTAAGGTGGAAATGCCTTGGAGGACTGAACGGGGGATGTGGCAATATCTGCCAGCCGAGTCCCTGTAATGTGCAAGTTGTGTGAGTGACTGACCGTGTGTACAGTTCCCACAGACAGATGTGTCTCTTCCACGAACTGGCAACAAGTTATTCATCGATTTCCGAGCATCAGGCGTTCCTCTCACTGAATATTAACGGGAATGAATGCAGTTGGTTCAGAGTCACTCAGCCGGGATCGTCACTCCCTGAAGTCTTCTGTAAAATGTCAGGCGCTTTTCCCAGTTTGACTTGAAAGCCCCTCGTAATCAAACAGGTTAAAGGTTTATACTAAAGGTACAGTCCCTTTTATTTCTAAGCGTATGAAAGGGTGTGAAATTCATTATAGTAACTTCCCAGTTTTAATATTAATCAGCTAATCATGAAGTCTTTTTTATGCCTTTTGTGTTCCTCTGGTTCTTTTTTTTTTTTTCTTCATAAGAATGCTGTTGGATTAGTGACGAAACCAGTGGGTATGAGGATGTGCTGTGATGACTTGGCATCCTGTTCAGGGTGTATCCCTCCCTGCCTTTCAGCCAGTATTATACACTTTGGATCCACAGAGTCCCTGATTTGTATAAAGCAGTTACTGAAGATGTAAGAAAAAAAAAATTCAATGAGTGTTCACTTTCTTATGCTCGCCTAATTTTCCTGATTTGGATTAGTGTTTGGGATTAGGAATGTATCATCATGGCACTTCACATTTTGGGTAAATGTCTTTCTCAGTACTTCAGCTGAGGTGTGATTGCTAACGGCGCATGTTGATGTAGGTTGTAGAGGGTAATTTAGAGCCTACAGTATGCAAGGTTTTTTTCTGGTAGGAAAAAAAAATCTAACCATGTATTCATTTCTGCAAGTGTGAGCAAAAGTAAACTGATCTGTACTTGGATTAGAAGATAAATTTCAATAATACATTGGCTGTTTATTAAGATACAAAAACAACACACATTCACATTTAAAATCAGCAAATAAAATGACATGAATCTACAGCACAGATAACAAACTGTAACTAAATAACCGCTTCCTGACGTTTTAAATTAATAAGTCTTCTTCTAACTATGATTGCATGAAAACCTTTACTCCCGTCAGGACCGTAAGGTAGTCGCACGACTCCAGGTGGTGCTGTGTCTCCACCCGGCTGGTTTTGGTTTACGCACACCTTGTGTTTCTCTCGCAGCTCTGAACTTGTGTCCGGACTGCCCCAGGCCTTTGAGGCTAAGAGGGGGGAAATGCGAGGGCTTGGCATGGGTGCACGGACACATCTGGGGCTGGACCGTGGACTACTTGAAGGGCTGCCACACACTTGGCTGGACAAATGGCGAGGGATGCTCAGAGGTGATGAGGAGGCGAACTCTGATTCAGAGGAGCTGCATGCTGATGAGTCATCGCCACAGGTCTGAAGCTTTAACATGCGCTGGGGTAGGATGGAGATGCCTTTACCATTACTTCTGTCCTCCAAACCTGCATCTGCAGCTTTCTTCTTGGAAGCTTTCCCCACCAGGAGTACCTTGATGTCACTTTCCGATTGGGACAGGTGATGGTAAGCACGTCCTGCTCCTTCCAGATCTTCATATTCCACTAGTACGCTCTCCTTAGTGAACAACTCTGGGTATCTGTAGCTGTATTTCTGAAGCTCAGGTGGAAGTTCCCTGCCAGGTCGGTTGACCCGAGCCATGGTTATGGTGCCAAATGGTTCCAGAATTGCAATAGCAGTCTCCATGGTGCTTTTGGGAAGTGTGGACGTGTCATGTGCCGTATCCTCTGACGGATTTGGTTCAGTGACGTTCCAGACCAGCAGCTGTCTGCTCGGTACCTGGAAGAGGATAGATTCTGGCACCGGCTTCATCCTACGCACTTTATTTCCCTCTTCATTTACCTCTAACGTCGATGAATGCCGGAGGGCGTGGGCTGTGACTCGCCAGTCTTTTGTAAACTGCTTCATCTGGAATTATAGTGAAAAGGGAATTATACTTTTACCCAGGTATTCCAAGAAATCATGAAAACAAAAGAAAGTCAAGGTGGAACTTTTAACTAAATGCCATAACAGAAAGTTAAAAATCATAGGCTTACCTTTTTAAAAGAAGTCAACAACTTGATATTGACGTAACCCATCTTATTTCTTCTGACATGCTTTAAAAGGAAAGCGTCTTTAACCAAATTCTCATCAGAAAGGTAATATTCAATCTGAGAGACCATCTTTTGTATCAGATCAGCATCTGGAGCTATCCAGTCATCAAGGTCTATATCTTCATCGTTTTCATTCGACACACAGAACTGTCTGAGGAGAGCAAAACGAACAGGGTGTACTTTTTAATACCAAAAAAAAATTTGATGCTTGATAAGCAAAAAATCTATAAACAAGTCATAGTATAAAACAACAATAGAGCTTACTTTTTATTGCTAGTGCTGTCCATCTTGTCCTCAGCTTCGATGTTTTAGTGCAGCTGGCAGCCGTACTCTTCAAATGTGCTTGTCGGTGTGAAAATGTTTAATGACAGTCCTCAGATCCTGAGTGGTCTTGTCTGCCCTCGATACTCATCTTCACTGTTATAAATCTGCTGAAAACACCCACACAGCTGAGTCTGTCATGCAGCATCGAACCAATCAATAGCGTTTACCAGAACAGTGCTGTAAACTGGTATTACCATTTGAGGACACTTCCACGCACTGACATCACAGAGGAGACCAAAAAAAAAAATTACAAAAAGTGATTGTGCTTAAAATAGCTATACTATGTGGTTATATTATCATATGTGGGATTTGGGTTGAAAATGAGCTCATCGTTGCTCTCTATATATAATCTCATCTGGTATTATTTTTAATTTAACATGTTTTAGTCTAATATTATGAACAACTGATTGTAGAAAGTGCGTATTTAATGATTACAGCATAGCCAGTCATAACTCTACATGAATAAGCAATTCAGGCTCCAAATCAAAGTCCTTGTAGTTTATTGCATCAAAGGAGAATACAGTAAATCTATGGACCTATGGTCTCCGACTATTTCAAAGAGTTTAATAATTAATTCATATCTTGGGGGTGTGTGCAAGATTGTCATTTTTTTCAAATCATATACTTTTATAAGTTCTGAATATTTTTCCACACACACATCTTACAAGTGTCTAGGTTGTCTTACACTAACCTAAATCTGAAATATCATGCACCACTCTCACATTGTTTGTTGTGTCACGTGTCTTGCCTTTTTTTTCTCCAAAGCTGTAGGTCTGGGCTGTTCAAATCCTGTTCAAATGCCCAGTTTGGAGATTTTCTTCTGCGTCAACTCAAAATCTGTTAATTGCTAGGCACAGTGTGTGTGTGTGTGTGTGTGTGTGTGTGTGTGTGTGTGTGTGTGTGTGTGTGTGTGTGTGTGTGTGTGTTACAAACTGTGCTGAAAAATGGCCCTCCAGGAATGTATTTGTACAGCCCTGCTCTAGGTGTTAACTATCTTAAGTAAAGGAGGCATCATAATCAACCTAACCACTTGTTGGTTATAAGGTTCTATAGTATGTATGCTGTGGTTCTAGCTAGCTAGGTATGTACTGTATAGTCTAGTTAATATTATATATCTGGGCCCATCAGCAAATAACTTTCACAGCAATTTACCAACAAATACAATTAAAGAAATGACAATTCCCACTTTTTAAAATTATATTTAACATTTTGTAATTTCCACAAAAGTAATTCCCCTGACAACTTTGTAACAGCTTGATAAAAAGCGGAAGTGAAGGAAAAGGAATGTAAATTAGCTATAGACTGTTGTTCCGTTTCTCCTCCATATTTAATAAATTAAATAAAACAAGTACTGCTTTTCATAGTACAAAGTCGCCTTTTTTTAATCTACTTAGTGTTATTTGAAGTATATTGAATGAACTGAAGGCGGCACGCTGGTGTAGTGGTTAGAACTTAGAACTAGAACTAGTGGTCGCCTTGTACCTCCAGGGTCCGGGTTCGATTCCTGACCAGGCTTGATTACCGTCTCATGTTCACCCCTCACTCCCACAGTCCAAAGACATTACATTAGGTTAATTGGTGTTCCCAAATTGGCTGTAATGTGTGCCCTGTGATTGGCACCCTGTCCAGGGTGTTCCCCGTCTCATGCCCTAAGTCTCCTGGGAGAGACTCCAGGCCCCTCGCGACCCTGAATACAGGATAAAGCGGTATGGAAGATGAGTGAGTGAGTGAGTGAATTAACTAAAATAGGAACACATTTGAACAAGTGCATTGGTTTCATCCTGTTTGGAGTACAGTGGGAGTTATGGTCAAATCCATGTTACAGAAAATTTATCAACACCCTCTAGTCAATCAGATTCACCGTTCATGTTTAGGATTGTTTGCATTAGATATTTCCTCAAGACGATTTTCTAACGTAGCATGTAGACACACCTAAAATATAAAACGAAGACATTCCCTTATAGTTTTACATACGTCTGCATGTTTCAGCAATGTGCAGCACTCTGTAGCTACCGTTTACTCAACATTCAATGTTTTTTTTGTGTTTCTGGGGACAACAAATGCAAGTTGTTGTCCAACCTCCAAAAAAAAAACACAACTGGGAAGTAGTCCTAGGTCCAAATTAGGTGGACGCCCCAGTCTATTCCCTGATCATTTTAATATAGACCTGCTAAATGGTAATCGCCTTCAGTAAAATTATCTGGATTAATTGCACTGGAGTTTTCATAATCTATGAGAACATTTTATGACCTAACTGCAATGCAAACCGGTGACATTCCATACTGGCCTCTCTCTTTTCTTTTCCTGTGGCTGTGTGTATTATTAGTCTCTGCCTCAGAAGCTCCACCCAGGATATACAGTATGAAGCTTCTCATGTCTATGTGTACTTTTCTGACCGTATCATTTAGGATACTAACTTAACAGTTACACACATCATGTGTACACACTGCAGTGAATTGTTTTCTGGAGGCTTTTTTATTTTTTAACCAGAATGACAATTACCATTTTAGGGAATATACTTGTAGACATTGGACTGACAAAACTTCACAGAATTTCATCTTTGTAAGTTATTACAAAGTCAAATGATTCTGTCATTTTGAACGTTAGTGCTTCTGTGTCATGTTTATTGACAAAACATACCAGAAGCTTGAGGTCTGACCCGCAAGACCTCTATGTATGATGTTCATTTACATGGGTAGACATGCTTATTAAAAGTAACTTACATTTATCAGTTAAGGGTTGAAAGCCAGAAGTGACAGCCTGGCAATGCAGTGGTTTGAACTTATGAATTTTCAAGTAAAACATAGTTTTATGCCATACTGTTTGTGTAAATGTTGATGTATGTACACCGAAAATGTAACCAAGAAATAATTCACGTCACATAGTATCTTTTAGCTTGAAAATATATATTCTTCTGGCAGAGCAGCTTTTGTAGAAAAATCGCACATTTAGTATGTACTGTAGCAATTACCCAGGATTGACTGGTATGTTGGTTTGGGGGCAGGTGGACCAACAGTGATGACAGATACTGTACAGCTGAACTCAGAGAGAGAAACAGAAATGGTTACTACTATTGTGTGTAACTATGTGCATTGATTATCACACAACATTTCCCAGCAGTTTAACTGTAAAATGGGGTCAGGTGTAACTCAGTGGTTAAGTCACTGGACTACGGTTCGGAAGATCCCAGGTTCAAACCCCACAACCACCAAGTTGCCACTGTTGGGCCCTTGAGCAAGGCCCTTAACCCTCAACTGCTCAGATGTGTAATGAGATAAAAATGTAAGTCGCCCTGGATAAGAGCATCTGCCAAATGCCTAATGTTGTTGTTGTTGTTGTTGGTCTTTCGGCTGCTCCCGGCAAGGGGTCGCCACAGCGGAATATCCAGTCCGCACTACAACTTGGCACAGGTTTTACACCGGATGCCCTTCCTGACGCAACCCTCCCATTTTATCCGGGCTTGGGACCGGCCCTATAGGGTGGGAAAACTTAGGAAAACAAGAGGGTCCTGCGCACCCTGTAGTGCTTGAGCCCTAATTACTGTAACTTTGATGTTTTTGATAAACCTGATATGCAGTGAAATTTTTTCATAAATCAACTATTTGTTATTATAATGTAAAGTTAGGAACAATTAGTGTCTTTATATTTTGTAGAGTTCAAATGCATGGTGTCCAACTGAGTGGACATATTTGTAACTCCATGAAAAATAGGTTTATGAAAAAAAATTCAGTTGCATTTTATTTGTAAGCCTAGAGAAGAATAAAAATACTTAGGAAAACAAATCGTACACATACGTGTACGTCATGTTTAGAGACCTACAAAGATGCTAGTTTTACACTTTGTTTTTCAAATTTGCATGTCATGACAAATATACAAGGCTTTTATAAATATCTAAATCAGAATAAGCCATGAAATATGACAGAACTTCTTATCTGGTCGACGTTTGTGTATGGCCATACCACTTGAATTTTCCCTTGTGTTCGCCGCCATTTTGAATTTTGACCGTAAATGTAATGTAAATGTAAAATATTGTTCAGCTACAATACCATCAGAAAAAATGTATAATAAGCAGAACATAACTGGATATGCTGTTATGTTGTTTCTCTAACATTTATAGTATATTGATTTAAAAGTAGTTACAAGGATGAGCTTTAGACTTTGAAACCTCGAGCAAAACTTTTTCATTTGAAATGCTGCACATTTGTCAAATAATGAGCTAAGCTGCATTATTCCATGATTAATGAAGCAAATGATTTTTTAAATATGTTGCATTGCAAATACAAGCAGACTATTCATTCAAGCCATCACACTGAACAGTTGTTGGCACCATCATCATGTTTCACACCATCGGTTATTACTGAGTACCCCATCCAACTTCTTCCAAGCACAACAGCAGCACAAATCCACTATGGGCAATTTGGAAACTCAGGCTACAACACAACCCTGTTGGACTACAGGGAGAACCAGAGGACTCACCAAGCATGGTGCGAGCTCCAGACACACAGACCAGATGCAAGATTCACACCCCTAACCCTGGAGGTGCGAGACAACTGTTCCACCATGATTAGGCTCCTTAATCTTATCATCGCAACATACAGTGCCATGAAAAAGTATTTATCCCTCCCTGAATTTTATTTATTTTTTTGTTGCAAAGTTGTACCTTTAAATGATTCAGATCATCAAACTAATTTTAACAGAGATAACCCTAGTGAATACAATATGCAGCTTTTAAATAGTGATTAAATTTTTTACAGGAAAAAAACTATCCAAACCTGCCTGGCCGTATGTGAAAAAGTAAATGCCCCCCACCCCCTTGCAAAAACTGTGATTTTTGGAAAATTTTGTTACATTTCACCAGCTTGATTACTGCCTGACCTTTTGAATTAAGAAACCACTTACTGTAAATAGAACCTGTCTGACAAAGTGAATCATGCTAAAAGATCTCAAAAATGCTAATTCCTTTATTTCTTTTCACACCAGTGTATGCTTCATATTAATCTTGGGGTTTATAGGCAAAACGATTTTCCATGAAAAATACACATGAATAGTGGGTGTTATGTTAGTGTAGATTAGATTAGATTAAACTTAATTATCACTGTGTAAAGTACATGTACTGTACAAAATCAATAAGATGCAGTTATCTATCTATCTATCTATCTATCTATCTATATATATATATATATATATATATATATATATATATATATATATACGTGTATATATATATATATATATATATATATATATATATATATATATATATATATATATATATATGTGTGTGTGTGTGTGTGTATGAATGAACCTTCATTCACTTCAGTTGTTATTTATTGTAAATAGGCCACTTAATGTTATACAGTATGTACAGGGATGGGAGTGTTTAATGTACAGATGGTGCAGTAGATGATAAGGATAGGGTATATATGGTAATATACAGTATAGTACAACTGTGCAAACATTGTGCGGTGGAGAAGACATGCCAAGAAAATAACATGCTCCACACGATATGCATATGTACATATATGAATGTCTGTGTGATACAGTATATATAGAACAAAGAATTATTAAATTACGGATGGTGCATAGTGAATGAAGCAGTGCAAAATAGACTGAAAGTGAGCTTCAGTTTTGTCTCAGGATCAGTCTGTGGGAAACCAGTCCAATTATTATTATTATTATTATTATTATTATTAACATGCATTAAATCGACGTCATTATACGAAGATAAAAATAGCTTAAATAAAATAAACTGAAATAACTTAGAGATGATCAAATTTAGAGACAAAATAAGTGACACAATTTGCAATAAGAAACAAAAATAAGTATTGGCCTTCTTTTTTTAACAGTTAACTAGAACACTTGCATTCCAAGTCAATAATCAGTAATAAATCATAGTGTCTTTGTGTGATAGATGCACTGTCAGGTTTGTGTAGCACGCGTTGCAGCTCGTGTTATTGGCACAATGCAAACTGCATTCCAAATAATTTGAATTTTGTCTCGGGCGCTCGGTTGGAAACGTTGGGCTGCGTCGGGATTTGTGATTGGTCTGTCTGGGTCACATGGCCGTCGTATACTGATAAGCGGCCATATTAGTCAACCCCATTCTTTCATTCGTTTGGAACACAAAGTAAGGTATTCGCGTGAGCTTTTGCGGCTTCAATTACCCCTTTCTTCCGTTAGCTTCGGCGTCTTTCAGGTGCTGAGGGTGATATAGAATGGTTTAATGTTAACTTCGCGTCTCTGCGTAATTATTTAAGCTAATTTATGCTGCTTTGGGCCTTTATCTATTTAGCTGTTTATCGACCACTTGGCTGTATATATTTTTAAAAGCGTAGTCCTAATCGTTTCCACGTCGCGGTGCTAGCCGAAATATTTAGCAAGCTAATTCCGTCGTCGAAATAATTCATATATTCCGACTAAAAAGCCTAAGGATATTTTACTTTACTTTTATTCCAGCTGTTTAAGTTTACCATGGCGACCGCCACATCCACCCCGGCCGGCCAGAGAATAAGCACGCGCGCGAGCACCGGCGCAGGCACTCCTCTGAGCCCCACGAGGATCACCAGGCTGCAGGAGAAAGAGGAGCTCAGCCACCTCAACGACCGCCTCGCCGTTTACATCGACAAAGTCCGGAGTCTCGAGTCTGAGAACAGCGTTCTTCACCTGAAGATTTCTGAGAAGGAGGAGGTGAGGAGCCGGGAGCTGACCGGCCTCAAGTCTCTCTATGAGAATGAGCTGGCGGACGCGCGGCGCTCTCTGGACGACACGGCTAAAGAGCGGGCCAGGCTGCAGATCGAGCTGGGAAAACTCCGAACTGAGCATGAACAACTCCTGCAGAAGTGAGTGCCGTTACTTTAACTTCAAGCTCGTGCGCGTGATTTTAATCAATGAATACAATTTCCTCCCTCGTGCTCACGACATTGTTTCAAAATGGCCCGCCATTTGTAGATGATCAGGAATGGCCGCTCAGCGGATACAACTGTACTGTCTCACTGTATGTGCAGGAGTCTGTGTTCGGAGCCGGAGTGACAGCGGAGTTGAAGTGAAAAGCTAGCAGTAGAGACAGGCTGTCACCCCACACTTGTAGAGCAGTTATAGAGAGAACGGGGCTGAATTTAATCTGTGTGCCAGTGATTTATTCTGCTATTTGTACACAGGTGTTATTTAATACTATCGCAGGATAACGATTATATAACTCGGTGCTCGGGTGAAGTTTGGACATTTCCAAGCGCCACACCTTTATTGGCTATGGGGGATGGGGGGGAAAGCTACCTACAGCCTCAAGCTAGCTGGACTGGAAAGCTAATTTTAAACGAAAGAATCTAAAGTTCCTGACACGTGGTTTTTGGATTGTTGTTTTTATTTTTTTCTCCAGGTCTTTGGTTACGTATAAACTTGGTGAGGACGTACTAAACATTCTGCACATTAAACTTTGTGCAAGTTATACATTGTGCTTGGCTTATTTTCTGTGAAAACTGATTAGGAAAAGTGTAGCCCACTTTTTGGTGCATTACTTCAGAATTTTATCACAGTTTTGGGTTGTTTTGACCTAAAAATAAACAGTGCTGTAATATCAATTGTCATAAAAAGGTGATTACATTGTTTATCCTGATAACACACCACTTTTTTTTTTTTTTTTTTTTGTATTTAAGGTTGGTAATTTCAAATATTTATTTTCGTCTTAGCTGATCAAAGTCCTCTACAAGGATTAAGAAATCTAAATCAGTGCTGTTTTCAAGCTGTTGTAGTCGATGCTGAAATGTTTTCCTTTTGCATATTTGTATTTGGGGTTTCAGCAGCTTCGTGTTTAGACGGTGTGGTCGGTCATGGGTTGGAGTCAGTAGTAGGCTTGGCTTATGCACTAATCTTTCCTGTCAATGTCTTGGAAGTTGGTCTGAGACCACTCATTACACACGGCTTCCCTCTAATTAGCCACAGACACCAACATATCTCGATGTTAGCAGGTTGTTTTTGTACATCCACTTATCATGGATTGCATTTGTTTACTTGCATGCAGTTTGTTGCAAGACCTTTTCTTAAGGTTGAAAGAAAAACTAATTAATTGACATCTTGAGGAGTTAAAATCCTCAGCTCAACAATGGTGGCAGCTTTCTGGTCATTCTTTGTGTTTTTATAGTTTAGGTTTTCATTTATTCAATTGGCAGTTAAGATATTAACACTAAACACAAAGCATATTTTAAAAAAAACAAAAAAAAAACATGCACAGTGCGAATTACTACGAAATAAACATTTAATCATGAAACCACCTGACCTGAAGAGTGCTTAAACTATAGCGCACCTAATTAGGTTTAGAGCTAATAATTGATTTGGTAACAGGAGAAATTTATACCCTTTCAGTTAGCCCATGCCAATTACTTTTGTATGTATCTGAGAAACCATAGTGTGAAACGGAGTTTTGAAGCTTGAGGGCAGTGCATCAACACTTATGATTGCAGAATACTGAGATCAACACACATCCATTTGCATATACAAAGGTCAGTAGACATAATTGGATAAATTTTGCTCATGGATCTCTGTGCACACTGATTAAAGTAAATTTGAGTTAGTTATATTTGAATGTGATGCCAATTATTAGTGTTTAGTAACTTTTACCTCAAAGATTTGGCCTCCAGTATAATGAATGTGATGCGTGGTGCATATAGTTTACAAGCTTTGTGTGACCCTAATATGCCTAACTATCATGTGATGGGTCAATAAAAAAACTACTATCTGTGATTTCATATGCATCAAAATAAACCTAAGTAAAACAATTCAGTAAGTGGGATTAAGACCATTTTGTCTGTTCAGCTGTTCATTCGGTCATGACGAACATGTCTGAGTGGAGCTTCACCAAGTGTCGAAGTCATGTGCAGCTTCCTCCACCTTTAAGAAATTCCCTTCATTAGATCATTAAATCAGTTGCTTGAGCCTTTGTAGGGTTTTATTTTTTTCATATACTGTCCTACACCTATGATGGTTTATAATTATTGTAGCGAGTTCAGACGAGGGATGTGTACTGGTACTCAATTTCTTTAACATAATGTCAAAGACAACTGGTAACAAATTCACTATTGCATCAGTTATTATTCTTGAACTATTATTTTTTTAAAACTAATTTTAATATATACAACGCTTGGCTATCTCTAGCTTTAATAATTGTGCGTTTTATTTATTTAAGGGCTATAACCATTATTAATGATGCCATAAGAGACAAAAAAAAGTCGTGCTTCTGAGTGTTTGTAATCGTTTTCTGTTATCGGGCCATCGCCCACAGTTTTATTTTTATTTTTTATTTTTCCCATCTACGTTGGCCTTAGTAGAGCAGAATAGTGATGCTGGAAGTGCGCCTATGAAAGTATTTTTTGTCTGCGTTGTTACAGGAAATTCCAAGTGAATTGTGTCTTTGGGAGAATTCTGAAAATGAAAGCCATGTATGCTAGTTTCAGTACTCCCTTTTTTTTTTTTTTCTCCGCACTGGAGAAGGTGTATTGGCTGAATAACATAAACTGGTGTGAGAGTAAATCAGTTGATTGATGGAAACAAAAAGCACCCTCTTACCATCTGTTCCTAAGAAAGTCAGACAGACTCCCTTTATTTGCAGCACCCGGATGTGCACACGTGCTGTGCTCTCCTTAGAAGAGGGTGTGTGAAGGGTGAGGGGGGGGGTAGTGGTGCTCTCTGAATACATTATTTATCTCCGATGAGTACGTGAAAATGCAATGGTTAACGGATGGAGAACTCCACTTCTGGATTTAGTGTGTGCAAAAAGCTTAGGAGTTTACATTAACAGTGATTTTTTTTTTTTTTTTTTTTTTTTTTTCTCCCCATGGCAACCTTTTGGGTTTTTTTTTTTTTGCCATGATGTCACAGAGGTTTAGATGACAGAACAGCTGTGGCTTCATGTATGTTATGGGTCTGCTGGCTAAGTCAGTTGTCCATTTACTACTGAGACGTCCCTTTGTCCTGGTTGAACAGTGAGGATCCATTTGCTACCAAAATCATTCTGGAGTTGATGCTTATAGTTGTCTGTTGGTAAGTCTGCTCCAAGTGACCACCCCGTTAAAAGGGGACCTGGTTTTGAGGTGGAAACGCAAGCTACAAGCTGTGAAAGTTTTAAAGTTTTGACAATGAAATTGTTGTGAAGGTCTATGCTAGGTAAAATGCCTATGCCTTTCTCCTCTACTTATACAAATTCCTTTGGATGATGCCACACCTTCTTTTGCTCTGTAGGGCCAAAAGTTCTGAGCAGAGCGAGACAATTAACTTGAGTCATTTGTAAACTATTCCCAAGGAATTTCAATGTAAGCATGGCTAATCCCCAGATTTTGAATGGCATGTCTTATTTTTTTTGGCATGGTTAGCTAATCTTACTCGGTGCCACAAAATGGTGTGTGTAGAATGACTTGACCTAGGCAGTCACATTTGCCCTTTTGAGTGTGTAGTAAAAATAGAGCCCCTTACAATATGAATAGATTAGAGGGATATGAAAACATTAGTTCTTCAAGACAGAGTATTCTCTAATAAAATACTCATGTGGCTTAGTTTTGAAAAAATGTTTGCATTCACCAAATAAAAAAAGTTATGGGACAATAAAATTTTCTTGGAACCATGTTCTGAAAGGAAAATGCCCTGTAGTGCACTGTAAGGTTATATACATGGAACCCTTAAGGGTTTCTTTAGAGAGCCATTTGAAGAATCTTTATGGGAATGTGTGCAGGCACTTTGGTGCAGCATGCCACTGAATCAAGCCTGGTCTCTAGATTTAGGCACAAAATCCTGCAAGTCTTCACTGTAATAATAATCTGTCTTGTGAAAAGTGCTTGTGTGGAAATACACTAAGATGCGCAGAGTTGGTGGTTTTCAAGGAGCGCAGCTGAGAACCACTGGTCTGTACCACACAATTTGCATCATCGTAAAGAGAAATTTTAATTCTTTGGGTTTGGTCAGGAGAATGTCTGGAGAATATGCCTTTTTAAGCAAATTAAATTTTTATTTTTATTTTTTACAATTAAGCAACGTAGTTAAAAAAAAAAAAAGCCAATTTGATATAATATGTTGAAAGTATGTTGGAACACTCTGCCCACTTCCTAGCATTGAGGTTTTGGGTGTAGTTGCGTTTTTAAAAAAAAAAAAAAAAAAAAAAAAAATTTAAGTCTTTATCTACCTCTATCTCATGGTAAGCCGATGTGTGTATACAGTGTTCACACAGTCACACGAAGATCAATGTTTGTTAGTTTCTCAGGTCAGTCCTCTAAAATCTTAACAGGTTGGTGAAACCCATTACCAGTCATGTGCTGAGATTTGATCTCTCTGACACGAGCATGTTTCATAATCTGTGCTGATTTAGTCCAGTGTTTGAGGCCCCGGAGTGGTGATCTGGCTGTAGCCTGAAAACTGTTATACTGAAAACAACATACTCGAGCCATTTCAGGCACACAAATGTGTACTAAAGCGGTGTTAATTTCATAAATTCTTAGATGTTGATTTATAACGGTGGCTCTCGCAATATTGTTACAGACTTTACAGTGGTGTCTCAGGGCTCTTGATTTACAGATAAAATTTTGTGAATTTGCTTCCTCAACGTACAAATTTATGCCGAGTTCTTAAGGTGAAAATTTATATTGCGAAATGAATTTTCCGTTAGAAATGTAAATGCAGATAATCTGTTCTCCTATAACACTATAATCATATATTTTCATAATTGTAGGTCCTCGAGCATAAAGCATGATTTATGCTTTTGTTCAAAGACTACACCAAAGATCTTGCAAAGGCGCTTGCCCTACAGGGTACCCTGATGTGCACCTCCCCCGAAATGTAACTATACGTCTGATGTAACTGGTACACCTCGTAGCATCACATTTCTGTTGTCTTCCATGTTCTCATTTTTTTTGTCGAGTTGATGGCTTCTCTGTCTTGTGTTGCAGTAATTCTCCAACAATCTCCACTCAGTTTCATCTGCCTTTGTGTGTATGTTGTTGATGCAGACTCAATGACGAACTCCACATCCAAGCAGCGGTTTGGTGGTGTAATTGCAGAGCGACACAGACGTACCAGTCCACATTTATTGGGCTACGTTCATATTACCAGCCTGAAGTGACTTGCGGGGTTTTTTTTTTTTTTTTTAAATCTATCTATTTTTATTTATTTATTAGCTGTATGAACCCAGACAAATGTGATGTTTGAATCTGACACACCTTTGTATATGGTCCTAGAGAGCAAGTATATCTGATACGTGGTCATGTAATTTGAATGAGGACGGTCAGGTCAGATTTCATGTGACGTTTTTTTTTTTTTTTTCCGCACATGCGTAGGACACTGCCGTCACTTGGCACTGGCAGTGTGGACATGTCCGCTAAAGAAAGGTGTCTGGCTTTCATCCTTCTTCTGGACCTTAACAAATGCAGCAGACTGTATTTGTCATCACATTCACATGATGATGTGCGTTAACCAAGATGATGGCGCGAGCAAAAATGTCTGGTTGCACACATGCTGTTTCAGAGAACAGACATGTCCACCTTAGAGTCAGATGTAGAAACATAAGTCGACCAAGTTTGTTTTCCATAAAAGTGTAAATGAATACAAAAACCACAGGTTTGTATTAATGTTCTCATAATGTATATTTTTTGGAATGATTTAGAAAACATTGTCTGCTTTGGTCTGAATCACATTTCACATATTATTGTTTATGCATAAACACATTTAAAATGCATGACTGGAAACGATGCACACAGTCGCAACGGAGTTACATTAGAAAATCCTATAATATCAGAATCTGGTGTTGTATGATCTGGTGTGTGTCCCTGTGAGCCATTCAGAGAACAGAGTGCCATAAATATGTGGTAAAGAACCTAATTTCCTGCCTGTGTATGAGTAGCAGCTTGTATGAGAATTCTTTTCATTCACATAACTCGTCTGGAATGAGTAAGCTGTCCTTGTGTTGTATGAATAGATGCCTCTGTCACACACAGTTGGACAGATCACCTATTAGTCAGAGAAGTTCTCTTTAACAAATTATTAAAAACATTTAATGTTTTTAATGGAATTTTTCTTTTATTTTTCTTTCATTACCAGCTTGTATGATTTATTTTATTATTTTGCTTGGAGAGCTGAATGTTTGTGTGAACTGGTTCTTATCTTTAGGTTGTCTGGGAGTCATTGTTTACTTTGTATTGAGAAAATATGCTGATAAGACAAAATAATAGTGTTATTAAAAAAAAATTAAGCCATAGATCAAATGTGATCCATGAGTAAAACTTTGTACAATCAGAATCTCTTGTAATCAGAATTTCTTGTAAATTATCAGCCCTTCGTTTCTGACCTTAGAAACTCCTTCCTTTCTACCACTGTTGGTTTGTGTTTAGCAAAATGTGCTCTTGTGTCTTCAGAAACTGATTACATGTCTTATGTTTGTGTTTGCAGCTACGCTAAAAAAGACACTGACCTGGCTCACTCTCAGGCCAGGCTGAAGGATGTTGAGGCATTATTGAACACTAAGGAGGCCAGTCTGGCCACAGCCTACTCTGAGAAGAAAGGCTTGGAAGCAATGCTAGCAGATCTGCAAGCCCAGATACAAGAGGTACACCATTCCTCTTAAACTTTTAATTTTTTATAACTTTTTTTTTTTTGCCATTGGAATAATGTCCCATTCATTTTGCTAATGGAACTTTCCCGTTTATCATGTTTAGCTGGAGGCCGGACTGGTCTCTGCTAAGAAGCAGCTAGGAGAAGAGACTCTGCTGAGGGTGGACGTGGAGAACCGCTGCCAGAGCCTAGTAGAGGAGCTTGACTTCCGCAAAAACATGTTTGATGAGGTAAATGATGGTCCCCACTCATGGATTTTATTTCTAAGCATTTATTTTGTAATAAGTTTTGTACAGTATTTTTATTTTTTCAGTCAAATCTGAGCTGATGCTAAGTCAAGAATTATAATTCGATTGCTTTGTAATATGATGTCATCTTCTCTTATCAGTATGAATAGTACTAAAGTAGCAGCAACCCTGTTTGCTCGTGGTCCAGGAAATGTGCTTTGCTGCAGACTGATAGCATCAACCAAAATGCATTAAAAGGAGTTAACAGTTTGAAACCACCCCCACACTGTTGAAGGCTACATAAAAAGTTGGTTGAATGATGGCACCTGCTGACTAATAACCATACAGCTGTAGTTAAATAAATAAATTTTGTTCTCAGAGATGAGTTTGAATTATGGCTCATGTGCTTTCCTACCTGGGGTGGACTTCAATTACTTTGCGTGAGTCAGCTTCTAAAGAACATGAAATGTTTGTTTCCTGTGTATTCTTTCTGATTAAAGCACAAGTGAGAAGATGTAAGTGTAGGCAAATTTGGGGGAGGAAGATAATTAAAAAAAAAAATTTTTAAATAAAATGCTCATTCTTGAGTGTTCCACTTTAGGGGAAATTAAGCTGCTCTGACAATGTAAAGGAATAGTCATGTCTGAGCATACGTGTTTTAGAAAAGCCATGCAAAACTGTCGTGCCTTGCTTTTACTCCATCTACGTTAACATTTTGTAGCATTGTAACTATGCATTGTAAAACATTCACAACGCACAAACACTCCTTTCTGCTTGTTTAACTCGCAGGAAATTAAGGACACCCGGCGCAGGCACGAGACCCGTCTGGTGGAAGTGGACTCTGGCCACCAGAAGGAGTACGAGTTCAAGCTGGCTGAGGCACTGTCGGATATGAGGCAGCAGCATGACGATCAAGTCAAACACTACAAGGAAGAGATGGAGCAGACCTACCTGGCCAAGGTGAGGTTCACTCATTCTGATCATTTTAGAATGGACCAGTTCAGTTGCTTATAAATGCCCAAATACCTTTTAGATTTTTTTGGTCACAGTTGCAGGCAGTCATTGAATTATTTAAAGATCTGTTTAAGTTGCATGAAGTTTTAAATCCATAAATAAAGAGGGTCGTATACATCAGGTTTTATTTATTTCCAAAGTTGCTGTGAGTGATGTGCAAATGAAACCATCTGCTTTAGTCACACAGTTCAAAATTGACGTTGTGTGAGTACCTTAAAAATCCCTATGATTGCCTCCGAGTGGCGCAGTGGTAAAGCACTGGCCCCATCATCCGGAGATCGCTAGTTTGAACCCCGGGTGATGGTGTTTTCCTCTCACAGCCGGAGGCACAGAAAGGGCTGATTGGCCGAGCTCTCTGGGGGGAGGGATGAGCGGTACTTGCGCTCCCACATTAATCACGGCTCTACAGCCAATCAGGGGCGTTTCTGAGCTCATGCACGCGGATGGAGCGGCTAGCGCTTTCCTCCGAGTGTTATTCCGCCCCTAATGGTGCGTGAGCAAGCAGTTCGAAAAGATGCGGTCGGCTGATGTCACATGGTTCGGAGGAAACACGGGATAGTCTTCGCCCTCCTGACTGAGTGGTTGGTAGTGGTAGCCTTAATGTGGGAGCCCCCCTAGCGAAGGGGAGGAATTGGATAAGATTGAAAATTGGAAAACCATCCCCCCCCCCTAAACACACACACACACACACACACACACACACACACACACACACACACAAAAATCCCTATGATGTAGCAAGGAGTAGATGTATAGGGAGGTTGGGGATGTCCAGAATGTTACACAATGCTTGCGTGAGCAGAAGTGATGAGTACTGAAAGCTTTTCTACCTTTTTAGTGCTGTTCTCTCTCACTCACTCACAATGTATTTTGTAAATATGTAATAAATCTGGGCGTACAGTGATTACTCATTCTGACATTTAAAATGAAAAAGAGCGTCTAAATCTGTTAAGAATCATTTTCTTAATGACTTAATTTTTAGAAAGCAAGAAAAGAACATTTTGTAGTGCATGAAAACACTGGCACTTAATGCTTATGGCTCACATTATATTGACTGTATTTAGTTATTTTTACATTTGGCAAATGTTCTGTTGTACAATTCTTTTTTTTTTTTTTTTTTTTTTTTTTTTGCCCTGTACTTTTTGTTCTTGTTTTAACACCTCTCTCAGCATCTGCACAGCCAGTGTTGCACTTCCTTCCAGCCTCTTAGACACTGTTAGTTCCTCTTTGCATTAAGTTCAAGCGTCCTTCCCACACTGATCATAACAAGCTCTGCTGTGTATGTTTTAGATGGAGAACATACGCCTGTCTTCAGAGATGAACAGCAGTTCAGCAAGCTTGGCACGGGAAGAACTGAAAGAGTCTGCTTTGAGGGTCGAGAGTCTGGCAGCTCAGATGGCCAGCTTGCAGAAGGAGGTATGTATTCAATCTCACCCCATCTCTACTCCTGATCCAGCTGGGATATTGGACCCTACATTATTTTTACAGGATTATTTTAATTTATTTCATTTAGTTTTAAATAAATAAAATGGTAATGATCTTTTAATGAACGGTGAGACATCAATGTTAATGTGAAATCAGTTTGTCTAAAAGATTGTAACAGTGTTGAAACACTTGAAACAGTGTTGATGAAGCAAAGTGCGCAGCAGTGTCTCGCTTTTCTGCAACTTGTATTGAACTTCCTGTTTAGTTTGCACAGCTGGTGCACAGTTACTGCTAAATTCACAAAGTTTGTCTAATCTTTAATTTAAAAGATAAACAAATGTCCAAAAGAAATGCACCTTTTATACTCGCATTCTTTAAGTTGTATGGAAATTATAACCACTCAATAGTAGTAGGTTATGTTATAACTATACCTTTTGATCTAAAATCTAATCCAAACTGAGACAAGTACACTTTTATTTATTGTTTTTTTTTAACTTGCTTGCTAGGTTGAAATTGTGGCAGAAAATGGCACAGTGTACCAGATATTTTTTCAAGCATTTTCATATTGGTGCAAATGTTTCTTATTTTTATACACACTGTTTAGGGTAAGCTGGGGATTCACGTTTTAAAACTACAATCTGTAATATGATTGTGTTACTAGACTTGAAATCAAACAATTTTTAAACGTACCGGAGTTTGCAATATTGTATTTCCATTTAATGAATTTTCCTTTAGATTACATTTTCCTCCTTTCTGATCCAGAGCCAGGACAGAGCTGCCACTCATCCATAAAAAGCAACTTTTAAGCCAAATGTTGCTTTGTGAGTGGGGGGGGGGGGGGAAGAGAAAAGTTATTTGTATTGAAACTTGATGGGTTTAATATACAAACCTGTCTAATGTGCTTCAGCAGTGCAGAGTTTTTTGTGCTAGGCAGGGAAGAGAGACAGGAGGGAGAGCAGATGTACAATAGGGACAGAAAAACTGAAGCAGGTAAACAGAAGAGTGGACAGAAAAACATTGTGTCCAAGGAAACTAGGTGAAAGATGGAAAAGGAGGGTGTTTGCAGGCAAGCTGCATATGGCCACTGTTTACAGGGTATGAATTTTAAGTAGTCTTTTTTTTTTTTTTTTTTTTTGTTCTTTTCATATTGCTCTGTCTTCATACACGCTCATGTCTTTGTTTTGACTAGACACGCGGCTGGCAGGATCGCATCAACGAACTGGAGGCTGCCCTGGCTCAAGAGAAGGATATAAGTCGCAGGATGCTGGCTGAAAAAGAGCGTGAGATCGCCGAGATCCGAGCCAAGATGCAGCAGCAGCTGGATGAGTACGAACAGTTGCTAGATGTCAAACTGGCCCTGGACATGGAGATCAATGCCTACAGGAAGCTTCTGGAGGGCGAGGAGGAGAGGTAAAACTCACATTGACTTATGTTTGCGCACGTTTGAGATGCTAAGTCAACATGACGTTTTAACCTGGACTGTTTACTTTGACACTTCTTTAGGTTAAAGCTTTCTCCCAGCCCGTCATCTCGTGTGACCGTGTCTCGGGCCTCGTCCAGCCGCAGTGTTCGCACCACACGTGGGAAGAGGAAGCGTGTAGATGTGGAGGAGTCTGAAGCAAGCAGCAGTGTCAGCATCGCCCACTCAGCTTCTGCCACTGGCAACGTTTGCATCGATGAGCTTGACGTAGATGGCAAGTTCATCCGACTGCACAACAACTCTGATCAGGTCAGGGAGCACAAGGGGAAACTTGTTTAAATTAATGAATTTAGTGCATTTTGTGACGCTTGTGAAAGATTCATTGGCTTTTTTTTATTCTCTTTTTAAGGACCAGGCAATGGTTGGGTTTGAACTGACCAGAAATATTGGAGAAACTTCTGCTACCTACAAGTTCACTCCCAAATATGTCCTAAAAGCTGGACAGAAAGTCTCTGTAAGTGAATGATTGGCTTTGACTTCTAACAGTAGTGCTGTAGATGTCTGTTATTTTAATAATGGTTTCTCCCGAGTTGTAGTTTGAGAAACTATCACTTCTGGAAATTGTTGCCTAGCTTTTTAAGCTTTTAGCTTTTTTTGTCTGTCTGTCGTAGATCTGGGCATCTAATGCAGGTGTGAGCTCCAACCCTCCCACTGACCTCATCTGGAAGAACCAGAGCTCCTGGGGCACTGGTGAGAACATCAAGGTGGTCCTGACCAACCCTGAGGGAGAGGTAAGAAATTACACTTTTAAGGAAAAATGCCCTGTTTGCTAGTGATTGATTTGTAAAATGTAATGCCAGTAGTGGGCACTGTACAGTCAGTCTCTGTGCCATGGTGTTTGCAGGAAGTCGCTGTAAGAAGTACAGTGTTCCAGACAGCCATAGTAGAAGAGGAAGATGATGGAGTGGAGGCCATTGAGGAAGAACTCTTTCTCCAGCAGGTGAGATTCAGTCCCTGGTGTGATGACCAAACTACAGTCATGGACAAGAGCATGCACACAGGAGTGTGTGTGTATATATGTATAAAATATATATATATAATTTTTTCCTCAGTTCAGTCGTTTAAAATCTGTTTTTATTTTATGATCGCCTCTTGTTCCCCCAATAGTGATAAAAGATGTATTAGTTTCTGTTTTAGAATTGGCACTGTTTATCGTCTTTCTTGTTCAGTTATATTGCTTTCCATGTTGGACCTCGTGTACTCACCAGTATACTAATTTTTCCCCCCCTAATGCCTCGACAGGGAGAACCACCAAGAGACGGTGCCAAGAGAGGCTGCTTGATCATGTGAGACCAGGAGACACTACACACCACCTAACTCTTCCACTACAGCAAGGTTCAGCTGCCAACTCTACAACCACCTCAGAACTATTTTTGTATCACTTGTATAATAAAATAAGTGAATTTTTTTTTTTTTTAAGTTTTAATGGATTTTATTCCTTTTTGGTACATTTTTTTTTTTTTTTTTTGTATGTGAATTCACAAAAAAAAAGCGTCAGTTTTCTTTCTATGAACCAAAATCTAGTGATCAGTGGAGGAATGTAGTGAGACTGAGAGCTCTGTGACAAGTAGGCAGCTTTTTGCAAAATTACCAAGTCCTCCAGGTGCTGTGATTTTTATCTTATTTGTGTATCGTTTTTTTTTTTGTTTGTTTAAACATAGCATTTTAAGGGTATCTTTATAGAAAAGTTATAATTTTATACTAGTTTTGTAGTTTTTAGTCAGGCACGTTGTTGTGTATAATGCAATGTAGACTAAATTCACACAGGGAAGGGTAAAAACAGACTGCTGTTTCAAAGACCATTTTGAAAATAGAGGGTTATTGGATATATCCTATTGTTTAAAATACAGGACTGTTAAAACGGCAATGCGCCGCAAGGTGGCAGTATAGTCACATTTGTTTCAAGTCCAAAGAGGCTTCATTGGACTATTTTCTATTGACTCTTAATTATTAATCATGTGCAGTGTCAGTTTTTCCCCCATTCTTGAAAATACCAGGCTTCTGTCTTGCACTGAGGAAAAACGCCCTCATGCAAATATGTTTAACTGACAAGATTAAGAAGAAGCATGAGTTGTGTAATGTTCTTGAGCTACTGTAATTTACAGCAGTTTATGGAAGCAGTCTGTAAATTGGCTACACACTCTCTCATGGTGAGACACTTAAGCAACAGGGCACGATGGGTTCATTTATATCTAATTCCCTCTCAAGAATTAGCCTTGGGTGGATGTGATTGTTATTTTATGCCAGTTTGTCCATCTTATCTAACTCTGAATAGTCTTATGCTTTTATTTTGAGTATCTTAACCTTGAGTAGAATTGTGGGTTGTCTTTCATGTCACTTGCATGCTTTTGCTCTAAACCTTTACAGTTTGTAAGGCAAAATAAAATTTTGTTGTATTTTCTATCTAGCCTGTGTGCCTTTTTATTTTTCTTAAACATTTTGTTCAATGTACAAATGTCTCTTGAATTAGAACCAGGAGGAAGATATGTAATTGCCAAGGGAGTATCCTATCCCTTTTGTTAAATCTGTTCAGCATATATGGTCTAAATCAAGATAATTGCCAATTTTTTTTTTTCTTTATTTCTTTCTTACACTGTCCACCCTTAATGGCTTTCATTTAATTGGAGATTTCAACTGTACTTACTTTAAACCCAGCAATTGACCGTTCTACATATTCTGTCACTTTTTTATAAGGCACAAACCAGGAAATTATTGAATCAATAATATATTGTGGATATTAATCTGGTGGAAATATGGTGAGAGCAAAACCCTGATAAAATAGCATATTCCTGTATTTCAGGCATGGCCAAATCTTGTTCTCGGCTTGATGGTTTTCTTGTTTCTAGAGAACTCTTATCAAAGCTAAGATTGTCAATATGATGCTAAAGTAATAAGTGACCATGCAGCCATCTTTTTAAATTTACAAATAGATAAGTGTGGTGGCTACAGAATCCAGAATTTGTGGAATGTAAAATAGATGATTACTTTGAATTAAATAAAGATGAAACTAGTGCCAGCATAAGATGGGAGGCATTGAAAGCATACATTAGAGGTCCCATCAATGAAAAGAGACCTGCTACTTTTAAAGCCAAGTACAATAAACTGTCTTAATAATGCTGCAAAAGGTTTATGACTCAATTCTACTATGCTCAGGGAGAAAAGGCTGGGAAACTCGGCATGGGGAATTAAAAAAATATATAGTCTAATAGGACAAACAATAGCATAAGTTCTTCGGGTCATTGATCAGTAGACCCACAGGAAATTAATGATGCCTTTTAAATAATTGAAACATCTATATAAATCATGATCTCAAGCCTCAGAAGAAAGTGATGTTTGTTGATCAATTTTAATTTCAAACATTAACAGAAGATGCAAAAAGAGACTTCGAGTTGAGAATGAGATTTCGCAGGCTATTCAATACATTAATAGCGTTAAGGCACCAGACCCTGAGGGCCTACCGATTGAATTTTATAAAATATTTCAGAATAAATTAATACCACTTTCAAATATGTATAATGAATCTTAGCAAAACAGAACACGTCCACCTTTATTAAGGCTAGCGACAATAACTTTAATTTTGGAACCAGACAAACCTCCCATTGAATGCTCTTCCTACAGACCAATAAGCCTTCTTGGGTCAGATATAAAAATATTATGTAAAGCTTTAGCAAAGAGATTAGATCCTTACATTCCAAATTTGGTTCATAACGACCTGAACAGTTTCATGCAAAAACAGCAAGGATTCCATAAGAGTCCTTAATGTAATTTATAAAAAATCAAATACCAAAAGATACAGCACTGTTTTCATTAGACGCTAGACAAGCTTTTGATCGAATAGAATGGCCATAATTATTAAAGGCTCTGACCAGATTCGGACTTGGACAGAACTTTCTTAAATGGATCTTAAATTCTTTACACTAACTCAATAGCTAACATTAGAACAAATCATACAATTTCTAAACCATTCTCGCTAGAGCGATCTAACTCGCCAGGATGCCCTCTTTCAACCGTTATTTATATTGGCCATAGAACCTTTAGCCATGGCGATAGGATCACAGATTAACATATCAGGTATTTAAATTGGGGGACGGGAACATAGAATATCTTTATATGCTGTTGTCATAATTCTTTTTTCAACAAACCTACAGATTTTGGGAGATTTTCTGGATACAACATTAATAACACAAAATCTTCAATATTTTTTCTGAATGAAGAAGGAAGAACTAACGCAGTCATAAAAACTCAATTTATTAACGCAAAGACGGGACTCACTTATTTGGATGTTAAAATTACCCCTAAAATTGAAATGATAGTTCCTTGGATAGTTAACTATAATGAAGTAATATGAAGGAGTTAATGGATCGGTGGATGACGATGCCCATTTCAGTGACTGACTGTATAAATATAATATAAATGAATATTTGACTGACATTTTTACCCTTCCTTATATTCCACTTCCTTTACCAAAGGTATTTTCCAATGAGCTGAATAGTAGTTTTAGAAAATTTATATGGAATAACAAAGAATCTAGAGTGAGGCTTAGGTTCTTATGAAAGGGGAGGACTACAGCTCGCAAACTTGTTATGATATTATTGGTCTGCTCAACCTTACATTGCTAAATATTAAGGGGAAAGGGCAGATTTCTATTTTTGATACAGCTTTAATGTCTACTAACAACCTTCTATCTTCAATTGATAGGTTAGAGGCTTGGAGAAGAAACTGATTGGGAAACGGCGTGTCTAAAAGCTCAAAACCAAACAATTAATACTAGAATGAAATGATAAGTTACAGTATATTAGCCCAGTTGGATTGAATTGTTGGTTCCCTGACCTTACAGGTACATGCATTAAATGTTTAACAGAAAAAGGTACTCTTCTTCACTGTGTATGGGACTAATCAATAATTTTAAAAAGTACTGGAAAATGATTGTTCAGATTATGTCTGAAATTGTTGGAGAAAAAGTGCCTTTTCCAGCAAAACTGTGTATTTTAGGTACTGAATAAATCCACATGACTGTATTGTTAATCCAAAACAGTCACAGAAGAATGATAGCCCTTCCTTGGAAAAAAAAATGTACATGCCTCCAAAACATATTTGGATGAAGAAGATAACTTGTATGACACTAGAAAAAAACTAACTTACATAGTTAAGGGAAAGGCAGCAGTTTGAAAGTGTGTGGAATCCTTTTATACAATTTCCTGAGCAAAAAGGTATACAAATATTTTAAGTTTGTTGTGTGCACCTGATATTTAAAATTTATTTTAGTTTTATTAGTAGTAGTAGTATTATTTATTTATTTTATTTTTACTGTTATTATTTATTTATTTTTTCACTTAATCATTGGTTAATGATTCTTTTATGAGTGTATGTAATTGGCTGTTTGTATGTACGTTTATAAATATGGGAAAGTAATTCTATTTCTAAACATTAGCAGAAAGTGGACGATATTCTTTATAATTTAGTTTCATTCTTATTACTGTTATCGTCAATTCTCATGTATTGTATGGAATTATTTGTAAAACTCAATAAAAAAATGATGGAAGCCACTAGGTAGTAGGTGCTGTTTTCCCTCTGAGAACCTACAGTACTGTGTAATCCTGCCTGTCTATCAGTCTCATGTGCATTTTTGAGATTCTTATGAGTCTGAAGAACAAGTTTTTGAAATTTAATAAACAGAATTTGTATAGAATTATTAACCAGCAGATAAACTAATTAAGTGTTGGAATAGATCCAAACGGGACAGATAATTAAGCAGGACTAGTCTTTTGTAACAGGTGCATCTCCATCCAGGCTTTATTGATTTTAGAATTGCACCAAGGCGGTTTACACCATGATGTAGCTTAGATTTGTGTCATTATGGGTTGTGTGGTTGAAACATACAGAACCAGTCAAAAGTTTGGACACACCAATCAAAGGTTTGGAGACTAGGTTCGGTTCATTTTCTACATTATAGAAAACTACTCCAAAACTGTGAAATGACTCACATGGCATTAGGTAATTAATTAGCAACAAAAAGTCAGATGTTATTTTAAGACACCAGGGTGAGTCTTATAGCTCTTGCAAGAACAGTACTAGCAGACTCATCTCAATACAACTATTCAAAGACGATTATCGCACACGTTGTATTGTTTCATAATGTAGAAAGAAAAAAAATCAGGAAAGACCATGTAATTTGAAGATATGTCTGAAATTATAACTGGTAGTGTACCTGCAAAAAACAAAAACCTACAAGGAAACACTTAATCCTGGTTTGACTTGAATGCTCCGGAAGTGTTCAGTTTATTTTCTGAGCAGTACATATAAGAGAAATTGACCTTGGTATTTCTTAGCCAAATTTTATATATTTTAGTGCAATAATAATTTAATTTTGTGTGTTATGTATTTTATTCACTCACTCATCTTCTATACAGGGTGGCTGGGTACCTGGACCCTATCGCAGGAGACAAGGCTGGGTACATCCTGGACAGGGTGCCAACCTGAACCATCGCACACACACTCACACACTACAGGCAATTTGGGAAACACCTTTGGAATGTGGGAGGAAACCAGAGTTGTTGTTAGTCAACAACTTGACACAGGTTTTCCTGATGCAACCTACATCCTCTACTGTATATCCAGGCTTGGAGGGTACTGCATGAAATGTCTGGGTAGTATGGGGCGTGGCAATCCACCAACAGCGGGGCTCGAAACAGGATCCCCAGATCCCAAAACCTACAACCTAGAGGTTTAGCTGCCTGAACTTGTTCCCAGAGGACACCAAACAAGCATGGGGAGAACATGCACATAGAGGCGAGAATCGAACCCAGACCCTGGAGTTGCAAGGCGACAGTGCTAAGCATTAAGCCACTGTGCTGCCTTAAGCAAATTCCTTCCAGAGACGTATATAACCATTAATGCATGTTTACCAAACTTAATTGTACTCACATTGAAGAAACCAAGGTACAATCTCATTTTTGTTTCTATCATGTGTAATTAAATGTCACTAATTTAAATGTCATTAAATGTAGTCATTATGTTGCCTGGCTATTTTCAAGGGGTAACTTTTTCCATTAAAAAGTTACCCATTGGCAGGAAACAAAAAGACTATAAACATTACAGCCTGGATGGAGCTGAATACCCTCCACACTCGTGTTAATGGACTGGACACATTGCACTACAGCTGAGATGAGCAGGTGGCACATTCCTAAGTTTAAAGAGGGACGTCTGTTTTACTCCGTGAGGGTCTCATTAGCGATTTCCTTGCAGTAAGAGCTCATCTGAGATGAATTAGGGAACCAGTGCTGTTTTTGGATTATGGAACCAGTATGGGGGGGGGGGGGGTATGATAATTATATGATCTTTGGTTGAAACTGCATTGTAGGCAGTAACTCTTTGCAGGATTCATATGCTTGTTACTAGTAGAGGGTAAAGTAACGGACCGGTGTCAAGTAGAAAGCATTTAAAATTTAATTACGTTAAAAAAAAAAAGTCACGAGTCTTCATCTTACACTTACTTTCGTAGTGGAAAATGGAATAAGGAATTCATTTCAACACATTAAGCACTTAAACCTAAGGACCTACGTTTTTACAAAGACTATGATGCTTATCTTTAATATCCTTTTAACATACTTGGAGCTGTTTTGAATTCATAGTGTCCAATTGGAACAGAGTAATTATTTATAATCCCACTATCCGGTGTCACACCGAAGAGGATGAGTTTTAAATCAAGTTCTCCTGCTCTCGATGTTTCTTCATGTCATCTCGGGAGTTTCACCAGCATTCATGCGGCCTGGCTTGCTCATTAGGGATCTAAAAATAATTCTACCTCTGGATTTCTATGAAGCCGCTTTGTGACGATGCATATTATTAAAATGCTGTACAAAGCAAATGCAACTGATATGAAGGAAAAAGCAGCCAGCAAACTGTAACAGCGTTCATATCCATTTAGAGAGTGGTGTTCACAGTTTTCTGGGCAGAGGCCTTTGTACATCTGTTAAATGTTCTACATTACCCATTTTGATTCCCATTCTTCACTTTCTCACAACTATTATGAGCGGCCAGGGGTACGGACTACGGTTCGGAAGATCCCAGGTTCAAACCCCACAACCACCAAGTTGCCACTGTTGGGCCCTTGAGCAAGGCCCTTAACCCTCAACTGCTCAGATGTGTACTGAGATAAAAATGTAAGTCGCTCTGGATAAGAGCATCAGCTAAATGTAAAATGTATTATAATAAATTTTGTATAACAAAATCTATAACTGTAGGGACTGTACTTGTTACTGTATATCCCTAAAAGTCATCCTAGGTCCTATAAACCATAAATCTGATTAAAATCCATTCTGCTTGTGTAATTCTACAGTTATGATTTAAGAGCACTATAAGGAGAAATTGGTTATTTTTTTCTGCTTAGAAGGTCATATGTGTCAGTGATATCAGTTATTCCCATAAGAATCAAAACTAGCAACATGCTTAGGCACCCGTTTCACCCCCTCACAGAAACTGAAATCATTTTTATTACTCATCTCTTCCTCAGCTTCATTTCTCGGCCTGTGAGAAGAAAAAAAATTGCATCTACATATAATTTTTCTTTAAAAATTGGTCTTTAAGCACTAGCATTGTTAGCGTTAACATTGCTAATCATTATATCATGCACCTATACAAATCTGTCAAGTGGGAGGAAGTCGTTTTTTTTTTTTTTGTGTGTGTTTAACTTGATTAAAATCATAAGTATGATAAGCTATTACAGTTATTAGCTGACATTTATTATCAGATCAAACACTCGAAACCATAACAAAGACTGTAAGGTTAATTAAAAATCTCCCCTGATGTTGTATTTCTCTTTTAGTTACATTGAGATACTTCAGCACAAATGATAACTTGAAAATTTACAATGGAAAATGCAAACACTGAGCAGGCATAGCATTAAAAGACACCGGACATCAGGCACCTTCCTAATATTAAATATGTCCCACTGGTGCTGTGAAAACAGCCTGGATCTTGCATGAATTCTACAAGAACTCTGAAGTTGTGCTGTGGCGTCTGGTTCCAGAACGTTAGCAGGAAATCCCGACTAATGTCTTGTATGTTGCAAAGGTTGGGCCTCCATCAATAAGACGTATTGCGATTTTGGGAATTTCAAAGCTAAGTTACCATCTTTAACACATTTTTATGTTCCTGAAATTGTTCCTGAACATTCCTTGCAGTGTGGCATGCTGCAGTATCCTGCTGAAAGATGCCCCTGCCATTAGGGAATATTGTTGCCATGAGGGTTGTACTTGGTCTACAATTTTTACATAGGTGGTCATTTCAGTAGAACATTGCTTAGAGCATCACATTGCTTCCATTGGCCACCTTCAAGAACCGAATGTTCACCTGCTACCTTATATACACCAGTCCTATAGAGGTGCCACTGTAATGAGATAATTAACGTAAATTACTTAACCTGTCAGTGTTTTTCATGTGATGGCTGATTTTGCAGATTCCATTACTGTACAACATTACATGTATTCCATTTACAAATTTCAAAGTCTCCTTTTCGAGTAAGAAACTTATAACCAAATAAAAATAAAGAATGACAGAAAGTGAGCAAGCTTCCTTCAGAAATAAATGAATCTGCAGCAGAGTTATCCTACATCTGCCTGAAAAGCAAAAGTCAAGAAACAAAACATAAAAAGGTACAGATTCATACTGTTGTGTAATCAACAAGACAAATTGTAGTAAATAGTCTGTAATGTCCATCCAGAGTTAACGTTAGCAAACTTGCTAACATAAAGTCCACAAGTATATGGATTCCTTTAAACACGTCCATAGTTCCTCAGTAGCATTTTTGAAATGAAACAGGACAATCAGTCTCGTCACTGTTTCTTCACTCAGTCCTTGGCCTTTCCTCTCAGGATAAACCTCCGTACACGCGTTTATAGTTCAAGTAGAAAAAACGCCGTCACACTATAGATTCTTTGGACGGTCGTTTTACGCTCAGCAGGCCTGTCACTGATGGATTTCCTAACGACTCGCTGTGGGACTTGGGAAGCAGAAGCACCACTCTTTGATTAGCTTGACGCCATTCGTTGTACAGACGGCAGTGGTACCTGAGAGACACCTGTAACAGAAGATCATGGGAAGAGGTTAGATCTTTCACACTGCTTGGGTATGAAAGGCCAAAGAGGTCTAACGAGGCACTTTGTGCTTTTTTTTCCCCTGTACATAAATAACACGCATCACATGTTGTATGTTTAACCTTGAATGCAACCAGCAATCAGCCACTACAGCCATCAATCAGTAAGTAAACAGCTGTTGCAACCTTTGTTTATTTGCACATCGCTAAGCTCTAGTAAGCAAGATCTAATTATAGCTGGCAGCTACACATGCGGGAACTTTGTCTCAAGGGCTCTTCAACTATGCTCGAACATCTGATTGCAATCTAAAAATATGGCGTGACAAAATTGACTGAAGACGAAAATGAGCAGAGACTTGGGTGTGGGAAAAGTTATTTCCTTCTGTGGGAGGGCAGAAGTGAAAAATTCAAAATCAAAACTGAAGAAACTGTTTTCATCAAGGCTTTCGAAAATGAAAACTTATCAAGCGTTCTTTCTGCCTAAATACATATAGCATCGGCTAGATCTTTTCTAGTCTCCAACCACCAACTTTTTAAAAAAAAGTGGAGAAAACAGTAAGGAAGGAAGCCCATACCACATCACATCCTGAATATTTTTGCGTTGATATAAACCAGTTATTATCCCTAACAGTCCCGAACACAGTTTGCTATGCTCAGACAGACAGATTTCTATGCTCAGACAAAACAGATACAGTATAACTCATATGCTTATTAGTATAACAGTACAGGAAAGACATCAAAGGTTCTTTCTAATAAACATTTTTTTTAATCGTGTCGATTGTTGCAAAATGTCAGTAACAAGAAACAGCTGTTTTACAAATCTATCCTATTTGGATTTTAGAAATCATGGTTTGATCTCTGAGCAAGAACATGAAAAAATAAAACTGAAGTGGTCTTACACAAAACCGCATTTTATGTTCAGTGGTCACCATTACTTTTTCTGACATGGTTCCTGAAAAACCCAAAGGAAGTCTATAAATGTTTAACATGCTAAGTAAAGAATATTACTGGGACCAAAATAAATAATTTAGTCAGCAAACCAAAGCTGAAAGGTTCTATGTAGATCCCTAAAACAAAGCTTATTGTAATATATTGTATTAGGAAGACTATTAACAATTATTTTTCAGATAAACCCTTAAATAACTATCCATCTATTTTTTTAATAACACCTACTGTATATAGGGTTGCAGTGGGCCTGGAGCCTATCACATGTATCTTAGGGATGGGATGCCAACCCATTGCACGCACACAGACAGGCAATTTGGAAACACCAATTACTCGACCCTGCATGTCTCAACAGTGGGAGGAAACCGGTGTACCTAGAGGAAACCCACCAAACACAACATACACAGACCAAAGCCAAGATGTAAACCCCCAAAACCTGGAGGTGCAAGGCAACAGTGCTAACCACTAAACCACCATATTGCCTCTTAAATAAGCAGTGGTAGGTGTTTTGCCTGCCATGCAGAAGGCCCCGGTTCGATTCCCAGCCAGTTCCCAAAAACTAACCACTGGATGTACTGCCGGTCCCAAGCCCAGATAAAATGGGTGGGTTTGATCAGGAAGCGCACCAGCGTAAAAACCTGTGCCAAGCTTGTATGTGTTGACCGGATCGTCCGCTGTGTGACCCCTTGCCGGAAGCGTCTGAAAGAACACTACTATGGGTTTTCACCATCAGAACACAAAGTGACAAAAATGCACTACAATTACAACAGATCACTTACTTACAGAACTTACTCACCAGGAATCTAAATCTGACTGCATATAGCTGATCACAAACTGATGGCATGCCATAAAATTTGTGCATGGTAAAATGCTGTAATCCACTAGCATCCGCAAGCCAGAGCTTTCATTCACTCGGCATAGGAAACCTAATTTGACCAACAAATCAGGTGAAAAAAAAAAAAAGCTAATTCCAGAAAGTCGAGTGCCCACTCGAGTGCTAAACACTCATCTTCTGTACAGAATAATGGGTCTCATGGGTAGATGAAGCTTTCCCATATGTTCCTATATTAGAGCTGCTCCAAAACCCAAGTGCATATGCATCTATATAGTAAAAGACCTTGTTAAAGTAGGGCTATTTAAAATGCAATATTACTCAAGGCAGTTTAAAAAGATCCTAAAGGGCTTGTCTAAATTGCTCCATCCACTAAATTTAGTACATTTTTATACACTATTACAAGTGATATAATATATTACAATATATGAGATGTCATAGGAACTAGCAACAGTATGGAAGTATATTAGTGCCAAAATTCCTGAAAGCAAAATAGCAGGTTGAATTACATGAACTGAAAAAAATGTGTTGAAATAAAAATGTTAGATTTTTTTCTGCATTGCAATTTGATCTGAATTGAAAAAAATCCTTAGAGTATTTACAATGTTTGAAATTTTTGCCACTGCAATTTATTGTGGTTGTATATTTCAAGTGAAAATGTAATTCAAGCATTTAAAATTCAATGCAAAAATATTCAAGTTAATAAATTGCTGTTCAAAAATATTTTCAGGTGTTAAAAATACAATCTGTATTATTTTTCAATCTTACAAATTCAAGTAACAAAATTCAGGTAGAAAAAATTCAGGTAACAAAATTCAGGTCGCTAAAATGCTGGTCTTCACATCCGGGATATCACAGAAAAGAGCAGTGGAGTGCCGCGTGCTGCTGAACGTGCCGCAATGCACTTTAAAGTGTGCTTCTTGATCCCTCTGCAGTCTACGTTCCAGAAAGGCTGGGTTGCCAGTTGCACAATAAACGGTTAAAATTCCCCCATTCCGTAAACGCCATATTCAAAGCAAAGCCGGCGCTCTTTCATTCACACGCGAGAGCGATGGGTTTCCCGCCCCTGCGCTCGGTAATGTAGAGTCACATTCAGTAACAAGATGGGATAAATTTCCTCAGCAGCAGCAACAACATACATGCTCTTTACACTTTGTTAAATTTATATTGCTTATAAATAAAGGTAACCATAAATATTTTGTAATTAAGAAAAACGTAAAGTGTGGATAGTGCAGTTTAATGCCAGTCTGATTAAAATTAAATAAATAAATAAACATATTTTTGTCACTAATTATTTTATGCATGCAATTACAACATTTCAGTTTAATATTTAGTATGACGTCATAAGTCTTGGATAAATTAATACCTGTCGCATTGTGACTTTGTCACATATAAAATTGTACATCAATGGCTGCACTGCAATTAACCCCATTTCTCACTTTTATTGTAATTTATATTTTTTATTTATATCCTTTTTATATATCATGTAGTTTTTGTACATCATTGCACTAGTACCTCTGGTCAGTTCCCACATGACCCTGTGTATACTGACTGTAAAATATACAGTGTGCAGTCTATAACCCGTCTTACTGTTACTGTCTCTATTGCTGTTGGATATCTGGAATTTCCTTCGGAATCAATAAAGTATCTGTCTGTCTGTCTGTCTTTATTCTTTGTCTTGAATTGTCTCTGTTTCTTTTCGTCTGCAGTTACTCTGGTGTCACTCGCTGAACTGTTTGACTGCTTCCTAAATTAGTTTCTTCTGCTGTACAGAATTTTTCCACAGACTGTAACATTACCGAGCGCAGGGGCGGGAAACCCATCGCTCTCGCGTGTGAATGAAAGAGCGCCGGCTTTGCTTTGAATATGGCGTTTACGGAATGGGGGAATTTTAACCGTTTATTGTGCAACTGGCAACCCAGCCTTTCTGGAAAGTAGGCTGCAGAGGGATCAGGAAGCACACTTTAAAGTGCATTGCGGCACGTTCAGCAGCACGCGGCACTCCACTGCTCTTTTCTGTGATATCCCGGATGTGAAGACCAGCATTTTAGCGACCTGAATTTTGTTACCTGAATTTTAGCGACCTGAATTTTACTACCTGAATTTTGTTACCTGAATTTTTTCTACCTGAATTTTGTTACTTGAATTTGTAAGATTTAAAAATAATAAAGATTGTATTTTTAACACCTGAAAATATTTTTGAACAGCAATTTATTAACTTGAATA
Source organism: Channallabes apus (assembly GCA_030522415.1). NCBI lineage: Eukaryota > Metazoa > Chordata > Actinopteri > Siluriformes > Clariidae > Channallabes > Channallabes apus. Next base: position 14,355,064 of record CM060120.1, read on the forward strand.
TTTTTGCATTGAATTTTAAATGCTTGAATTACATTTTCACTTGAAATATACAACCACAATAAATTGCAGTGGCAAAAATTTCAAACATTGTAAATGCTCTAAGGATTTTTTTCAATTCAGATCAAATTGCAATGCAGAAAAATTCAAACATTTTTATTTCAACACATTTTTTTCAGTTCATGTAATTCAACCTGCTATTTTGCTTTCAGGAATTTTGGCACTAATATACTTCCATACAACAGCATCAGACAAGGATAACACGAGTGCTAGATTCTTTTATGTGTCGCCACACTAAATCAAAATTCTTTTTGTAAAATTAGTTTTTAATTCATTTGTTTGCATTTGAGGTGGTAAAATGTTGCAGTTCGTCCACAATCCTACAGGGGGTGTAGCTACCTGGCAGCGTAGCATCCTTTGTGGTTGGAGCAGTTTGTTTGGAATTGTAACAAAATAAAAAAGTGTATTAAATCAGGATATTTATAAAAACTTATTAATAACAGAATTACTATAGAAATCGAAGCAACACCTAGGCATTAAGATGTTATATCGGTGGTCCCTGGTGATTCCCGTCCCTAATGAGTGCACTGCTGTTCAAGGTCAGATGACAATATCAATTTCTTGAATAAGCTTCACTTTATCCACTTTTGTATTTTCCCATCAGCACTGTCTGGTGTTACACTTGTACAACCCAGCTAGATTTTGGCAACAGGAGTACACACCATGAAAGAAAGGTCCTTTACACATCCAATTTTCGTTCACCAAGGCCTAATCCAATGTACCCTTATAGGAAGTAGCTTTCAAACATTCTCATTCATAACACCTGGTACACAAAAGTGGCTTTGTTTGTGTTTGACTGGAAACTCTTCCAGGACACCACATTTCAGGGCCATTAGATGGAACGGAGAAAAACCTTCTCTAAAAATAAAAGTAGTCATATTGTAGTCAGTGTTTCTGGAGTGATCAGTCACTTCATGCTTGCCAAATTATGTACGTAAATGATGTTCTTCTCAAATAAATAACAGCACAGGTACAGACGTATCTTCAGGCTACCAACTCAGTGACCAGCGGTTACACATTAAAAACCCTAATTTACAACTGATGTACTAAAGGGATATTGGATCCGTTTTTTTTTAACTATCATGTAAAAAAAAAAACTGTCAAGGTTAACAGTGGATGGACTTTTCAGGACAGGTATGGCTGTAGGCTCTTTTCATGAAAATCATTCCTTCCAGATGCACTAGTATGTCTGTGCACTACTACCCTGTAAATATGGTTGGCCTGAGATGGCTATTTAATGAGTGGTAGACCCTAGCTGCATAGTGGTTTCAAATAGCCTTTAGCCAGGTGCTTGTTCTCTGCAGTTAGAACCATGATTTCTCTCTTGCTGTCCTGGATCAAAAGGACGATTCTGGGCCTTTTTGACAGTCATGCAAGCAAGAAAGCAGTCAAACATCCCTTATCCTATCTACTATATGTGCACAAAAACAGTGACTTTGTTGGAATCTTGAGTCCTTTATCCTTGAAAGAGGTCCTTAAACTCAGTAAATGAGAAGGAAGCAGAAAGTGTCTCATTGATAACTCAAGGACATGGTAGCCTTGCTCATCTAAGGGTAAGGGTTCAATTCCTGCCTCGAGTTTATGTCTGTGGAGTTTGCATAATCTCCCTGTGCTTGGTGGGTTTCATTCTAGTATACCAGTTTCCTCTCACAGTCCAAAGAACTGCAGATTAGGTTAATTGGCCTTTCCAAATTCCCTATAGTGTGTGAATAAGTGTGTGAGTATGGATGTGCTTGTGTGCCTTGTAATGAACTGGCACACCATTCAGGGTGTACCCTGTCTCATGTACCTAGAATGGGCTGCAGACTTCCTGCAAGCCTGTACAGGAAAAGCGGTATAAAGAAAGGAAGACAAAAAGAAACAATGAATGAACGAACGAATTAACATCCCAACAGGAAATTGGGAGAAGTCTCCTGGACAGAGTGCCAGTCCATTGCAGGGCATGGGCACACACACACACACACACACACACACACACACACACACACACACACACACACACACACACACACACTGGGCAATTTTGGACTGTGGGAGGAAACCGGAGAAACCAGAGGAAACTCACCAAGCACACAGAGAACATGCAAACCCCACGTGCACAGACTAGAGGCAGGAATCTAACCCTCAACAACTTTAAATTGGAAAATATCCCAAAGGAAAAAATGGAAAAATAAAAGCTTAATGTCTGAGATACAGTGGGGCAAAAAAGTATTTAGTCAGCCACCAATTGTGCAAGTTCTCTCACTTAAAAAGATGAGACAGGCCTTTAATTTTCATCATAGGTATACCTCAACTATGAGAGACAAAATAAAATAAAAATCCAGAAAATCACATTTTAGGATTTTTAAAGAATTTATGCGGAAGGCCCGGGTTCGATTCCCAGCCAGTGCCCAAACCTCAGCCACTGGATGCAGTGCCGGTCCCAAGCCCGGATACAATGGGAGGGTTGCGTCAGGAAGAGCATCCGGCGTAAAAACTATGCCAAGTTGTAGTGCGGACTGGATAGTCCGCTGTGGCGACCCCTTGTCGGGAGCAGCCGAAAGACCAAAAAAAAAAATTTGCAAATTATGGTTGAAAATAAGTATTTGGTCAATAACAAAATTTCATCTCAATACTTTGTTATATATACGTTTTGTTGGGAATGACAGAGGTCAAACGTTTTTCTGTAAGTCTTCAGAAAGTTTATACACACTTTTATTTTGGCCCATTCCTCCATGCAGATCTCCTCTCGAGCAGTGATGTTTTGGGGCTGTCGCTGGGCAACACTTAATTTCAACTCCCTCTAAAGACTTTCTATGGGGTTGAGATCTGGAGACTCAGACTGGATGCAACTCAGCATTCTTTCTCCTCCAAACACGAAGTTCTATTTTGGTTTCATCTGACCACATGACATTCTCCTAATCCTTTTCTGGATCATCCAAATGCTCTCTAGCAAACTTCAGACGGGCCTGGACATGTACTGGTTTAAGCAGGAGGATACGTCTGGCACTGCAGGATTTGAGTCCGTGGCAGCGCAGTGTGTTACTGATGGTAGCCTTTGTTACTTTGGTCCCAGCTCTCTGCAGGTCATTAAGTAGGCCCCCCCATGTGGTTTTGGGATTTTTGCTCACAATTCTTGTGATCATTTTGACCCCACGGGTTGAGATCTTGCATGGAGCCCCAGGTTGTGAGAGATTATCAGTGGTCTTGTGTGTCTTCTATTTTCTAATAATTGCTCCCACAGTTGATTTCTTCACACCAAGCTGCTTACCTATTGCAGATTCAGTGTTTCCAGCCTGGTGCAGGTCTACAATTTTGTTCCTGGTGTCCTTTGACAGCTCTTTGTTCTTGGCCATAGTGGAGTTTGGAGTGTCTTTTATACTGATAACAAGTTCATACAGATGCCATTAATACATGTAACTAGTGGACTCTTTTTTTTATTATTCTTTATTTGGGTTTTTCCAATTTTCAATTTTTAGTCGTAGCCAATTCCTCCCTGTCGCTAGGGGGGCTCCTACATTAAGGCTACTATACCATTCAGTCAGGAGGGCGAAGACTATCCCATGTTTCCTCTGAACCGCGTGACGTCAGTCGACCGCATCTTTTCAAACTGGTTAGGGTTCATGTGGATTTGGTGCCTGTCTTAGAAACACTAGAGCTGATGCAGGAATACATCCCGGCCATTGCTGGGCATCACTCACTAGGGCTGGGCGATAAAACGATAATGATATCGTAAACGATAACAACAACTACACGGTGTTGTTGCTCCCAAAATTCTCTTAGACAACCTCTGAGGCCGTCACAGAGTAGCTGTATTTGTACTGACATTAGATTACACACAGGTGCACTCTATTTAGTCATTAGCACTCATCAGGCAATGTCTATGGGCAACTGACTGCACTCAGACCAAAGGGGGCTGAATAATTACACACACCCCACTTTGCAGTTATTTATTTGTAAAAAATGTTTGGAATCATGTATGATTTTCGTTCCACTTCTCACGTGTACACCACTTTGTATTGGTCTTTCACGTGGAATTCCAATAAAATTGATTCATGTTTGTGGCTCTAATGTGACAAAATGTGGAAAAGTTCAAGGGGGCCGAATACTTTTGCAAGCCACTAGCCAGTTCTACAATCATGTGTAACTCTTATGACACTTCTTTATGCTACAGTACATGCTATCAACAAGTCACTTAATGCTAGATATGCCACTTGCTGGCTATACTAACCAGTGTCCAGAAGAGGTAAATGGTGAAGAGAGCTACAGTGAGAGCGATCAGGCCAACAGCTTCCAGTCTGCTGGAGAAGTGAAGATGATCCACAGCTCCCCGAAGACACAACCAGCCTGAGATGGTCGCTAATGGCGTGATGAGCAGGAAACACACCATGTCGCCGAACAGCGTGCGCTTCTCCTGACGCAGCCCTGGGTTACGGAGCCACTGCACGGAGGCAGAAATGTTTTATTTAAGACAGCTTGTTAAGAAATATGCAACACTAACAAGCATAAAAATCTCAGCTGATTCAAGTTGTCGAATTCCATATTAATTTGTTAGTAACTGGACATTTTCTCCACAAGAAAACAAAATGAGAGGAATATTGTTAATATGGACAGCATCCTCTATAAATAGGCAAAAACTCAACACAGCTGCTGCAATAGTAAACTTCAAGGCTCTGCAAAGAAAAAGGAAGAAGCAAATATAACACTGATACACATTTAAATGTGAGGAATGAGCAATGTTTGATGCATGCAGATCGTTACAGTCATGTTAAAATTTTAAATTAGCATAATTCTTTGCAAGTGCCACACTGGCCAAGACAAATAGCCTTTTACTCACTTATTCATCTTCTATACCGCATTATTCTGTATATATATATATATATATATATATATATGAATATAATATTCTGTATGTAGAACCTGGAGCCTATCCCAGGAGGCTTAGGGCACGAGGCAGGGTACACCCTGGACAGACATATACACATATTTGGGAACACCAATTAGCCTTACCTGCATATCTTTGGACTGTGGGAGGAAACCAGAGTACCCGGAGGAAACCCACCAAGCATAGGGAGAACATGCAAACCATGTACACAGAGACGGAAATCGAGGCTGGCCAGGAATTGAACCCGGACCCTGGTGGTGCAAGGCAACAGTGCTAACCACTACACCACCGCGCCGCCAATAGCCTTTTAATATTTCATAAACCATAGATTTCTTGCTGAGATATGTGCAGATGATTCTTGCAGCTGGAAAATGATTCATGTACTTTCGTAAAAATAAAGAAATAAATAAAATATTTTTAAAAAAGTAAAATTAGGTATTTATGCAAAATGCTGCTGCGGGTTGCCTTCTGTCACAGTGGGTGTAATTAACTGCATGCGAATATGCAGAGACTAGGAAGCAGATGCTTAACAAATAGGCCGAACAGAGCCGTGCTGCATTGCAATTATGCATTCTGGTAACCTGACACAGACACGCAGCAGGGAGAAGCTAGCGAGCCTGTGTTATTAGCCCTGTGCCTCTCGTTTAAGCTCTGCCCGCTAGACAATTCATCTTATTCCGCATAAATGGAAATGGGAACTTAATGAGCACATTATGCGTTCAGATTCAGAAAGCTTTTATCTTAGCTTTGGGATCTTTAACACTAGGAAGTTAATCAGCATATTAGGCTTCTCATTACTCTGGAAATTTGTCAGTAGGAGGCTCGATCATTTACAGATTTCAGGAAGTGTGGGCTGGTTGGCTTGGCTGATTCAGATGTGCTATCGAATTTGAATAGATTATTTAACCAAATTAATCATTAGCGAAGTCCGAGATTATCCATGAATCCGCAATGAGGAAATAGTTTTGTTGGTTTTGACTTCAAGGTACAGTATACTATCTCCCTTTCCCTGTCTGCACACAACCATCACATTCCATCCGTACATTACAAAGCCTCTAGTCTCTCACACACACAACAAAGACATACATTCTTCTTCTCTTTCTTTCAGGCCTCAGTCACAGACAGACAGACAGACAGACAGACAGACAACACAAACTGCAGCTAGTGAAATACATTTTTGTGAAAAATAGCTGGTGTTTCTCCCCAGTCACATATCCCCAGTCGCATTTACTGTATTCTCACAGCCGAATGAGAAACAGTGTCATCTTGTTAACCACTGGGCTACACGGTCTGTGCAGATGTGCGAGTATCGCTAAAGCAAGTGTACCTCGAGGAGAGGTCGTGCCTTGCGCTGCACGCTGAACTGGAAATGGCAGAGCTCACAGAAGCTGGTGCTGGAGGCCGAGAGCCAGTGCTCCAAGCAGCTGCGGTGGATGGTCCCCAGCGTCCCAGCGCACTCGCACGGGGACAGCAGCTCCTCCTGTCCCCCTCCATCATGGCAGATCCTACACATGGGTCTCTCCACAAGAGCACTGAAGGCAGAATAAACGCGGATGCTTTAAACATCAGGTCTGTCTTCCAAATATTAATACAATACAACAATTTGATAGTGTTAATGCAATTGATACGCATTGTGTTACATTAAATTGTGCACTTTACACAACAGCGCTGTTGAGTGATTCATTCTGATTAGACAAAAGGTATTGATTCATTTTCCATAACCACATCTCTGACAGTATTCCTGTCTGTAATTTAAATCCTGGTGGTTCTGATTCTCTGGTAGCCACTTTTTTATATAGCAACCTGAATGTTAGACATGCTGCATCATCATTCAAGGGAAACAATAAACGAGTAAAGATGTTGGCACTTGGCAATTGAAGGCGAAATGTGTCATTTTGCGATATTGGAGATTTTTCTTCATGAACATTTACAGTACGAGTATCGGTGCAGTCTCCTGGGATAAGTATTTTGATGAACAACACAGCAGCGCTTTCTGCTTTCTCAGTAACATGAATAGTTACACTTTTTCAATCTTGTTAACTTCAAGAGAAAAATTAAAGCTTGGTGAGAAAACACCCGATAAGCGATAAGAGGAACTAACTTGTCTCGTGGATGTTCGACAACCTTACAATGTGTGTCACTGTGAAAAAGTGCATGTCCGTCAAAAAAAAAAAAACATAATTTCCAGAAAAATCTACAAAACGTTAACAACTGCGCGGTGTGTGATTAATGGAAAATAATAAATTTTCCTTTTAACACGTTGATTATTTTCCTACAGGAGATAAATCATAATCAACTTATGATTTAAAAACATCTATGGCACTTCTATAACATAATACAGTATTTTCATTACAAATACACACACATATATTACAGACACAACAATACGTCTTAGATTGGAAGTAAGATTGGATTTATTCATCAGATACATTGTTCTAATAAATGGAAATACTGCTCATAGATATTACCAGACATTATTATACGCTGCCATAGAACAAAAGGGTCTTTAAGGACAACTGTGTAAAAGAGGACCAATAAGTACAAGTCATACACTTTTACACAATATTTAAAACTGGTTTAACTTAAAAAGGGACATTAATGTTGTATTGTCCTTTAATGTTCTGGCATTGAAGATTGTTTTAGTAACTGTTGTGGTTGACACCACTAATAGCATTTTTATTGCCTAATTATCACAATCGCTCAATCATTTCACCTGCAAACTGAAAAAGTATATGTAGAAGTTGTTTGAATTGTTTGTGATCAAACTGAAAAAGAGCCAATACTGGTTACTGGTGGATCGAATTATGATCTCTATTGTATTATAATTGCAATAAAAACTATTTTTTTTATTGCTTATGAAGGCAGAATGATGATACATGCATCACCATGCAAAAGAATTATGATTCATAATTGAAAATTCATCATTTTTTTCCATATCGCTGATGTGTACTTTAAAATTATACTCAAATTTTGATGTTTGAAAACAACAGAATGTTCTCATTATCTTTTATATCCTATTGAAAGCCAGGGTTTCTCATATTTTCTTGGTCTCATATAAATTTTTTAAGTGTGATTTTTAATCATTTTCACCAACAAAACATAAATCAAATGTAATTGTTATGGTACTGGCATGATATGTGATATTGTCTGTACATATTACTGTAACTACTGTGAACACTTCATTATGAGCGTGAAGAATGACTAATATTCCAGCACTTTACATAGACAGACGCAAGGACATGCCGTACAAGTGACTGTGACCTGACAGCAGTGTGCCAGTCTGGTCTTAGGGCATAGGTTTGCAATTTTTTTTTTTTTAATCATCGACACTGACCCTTCTCAGCTGTGGCAGCTGAGGCAGCTGATGGCACTGGTGTGTTTGGGGAGGATCCAAGGAAGGATATTTGGGCCTGGACTTTGATGCACATGCGAGAGTTGTGCATAACAAAGCGGCTGTCAGACCTGTTAATCGAAGATCTAAATTTAGAGCTCATTTATTGTGCTCATGTGGTCCGATATATCTGGACTCTGGCAGCATTTGCGAGTTGCTTTGAGATAAAGCTGCGAAAAAAAGATTTTTTTAGCATACTGTTCATTCATGTCATTAAGCACAAAATGGAATTCTGCCCGAATCTTTTTGGAGAATTGATTATTGTAATTTTATAGATGACACGATATGTAACACTGCTTGGATTTTTTTATATAAAAAAAACTAAATATTTTATGTCCCATCACTCACACTCGCTATCGCTCATTCTCTACACTGCTTATCATGTACAGGTTTACAAGAGACTTGGTGCCTACTTGGTGCCTTGGGGCACCGGGTGGCGTACACCCTGGACGTGGTGCCAATCCATCGCAGAGCACACAAGCATGTACTTCCTCACACACTCACTTACACACCATGTGCAATTTGGAAACACCAATTTGCTGCATGCCTTTGGACTGTGAGAGGAAACCCACCAAGCATGGGGAGAACATGCAAACTCCACGTATACAGACTCATGACAGGACTAGAACCCCCAACCCTAGAACCCAGGAGACGCAAGACCCGCGGTGCTACCCGCAATGCCGGCATGCTGCTGTCTCATCACTTTATCTCCAAACACGAAAGAAACACTGAACTGCAATTGTTGTCTTCTGATATTTACAAATTGCACAAATTGAATGTTAACAAATTAAAATAACCAAATCTTAATGTGTTATTTATTATGTTCTATATAAATACAGCTAACAAAAAAAGCTACACTATACTGTATGTTTTTTTAGCTTAAAGGTTTTAAAGTGAAGACAAAACGCTTCACTGGTTACTTGGGTTCGACTAGAGGTGTGCCACATGGGATACGACAAAAAATCCTGTAACAAGTGTTTTTTCCAATAAGCAGTCAGATATGAAGCTCAGAAAGCATGACTTTATATTCAACTAACATTTACAACTTCCTTATTTACTGTCTGGTCCGTCACAGTGGTTTAAACTAGGCTGCTAAACTAGGCTGCAGTTTATTTATACTGTACATCATATGCTCCATCCAAGAGAAAGATACATACTAAAGCTAGTTACAGGAAATAAACCAGATTCATAGCTTTATTTATGAAAGTGTATGTCAGCCTACAGGATTGCAATGTTCCTACTAAAGCAATAAAAAAATTATTTTATTGTCTATCTTTTTGCATTTTGTGCAAATTTCCAGTTTTACAGGTTCCTCTCCATACCTCTGTTTGGCTAATACTGCACTGTTCATTAGTTGTCCATCCTTTGCCGCCATGTGTTTCCAATACTGTGCCTCCTCAGTCGCCGGAATTGTCTCAGAGTCCATAGCTTTTCCTGGAAGGGCGGGTTCACAGAAGTCTGAGCTCTCCATTGGAGCAATCTCATGTCCCGTAGAGCTTCTGAGAGGTGTAGTATCCGAATGGTCCATTAACACCTCGGGAAAGTGGCTGCTGCAGCCCGTCGTCATGGCAGCAGACAGATGATGCTAGTGTGGTTATAGAGCGTTTCCCATCTGACTGAAAAATGAGACAAGAGAAGGCCTTCAAATTATATTTGGTTCATGCCTTTTATTTGTTTGAATACATTAAAGGGTTATAACATTGATCTACGACTTAGTAAGAGAGATTTACAAAAGACATTAAAGGACCAGTAAATTGTAGCATTAAATTAACAGCAATATTCCAGATAGTATTTTGCTTAAGCATAAATTAGATATTATTAGTATCAAAATTTTTCTACAGTGGAACCTCGGATTACGAGCATAATTCATTCCAGATGTGGGCTCGTATTTCAAAACACTCATAAACCAAATCAAATTTTCCCATAAGAAATAATGGAAACTCAAATTATTCATTCCACAGCCCAAAAAAATAAATACATAAAAATAATTAACACAAAATATTAATTAAAAATAAAACAAATTAACCTGCACTTTACCTTTAAAAAAAAGTCAAAATAAATCCCGTTTGTGCGCGCAGGCACTGTGTGCAGTGTGTGAAGCTAAATTAAGTAGCCCCTCCCCTCTCCCCTTCTCGTCTTACAGAGTTACTTTTCCTCCACTCTTTTTACACACTTGCGCACACATAATGGAAACACTGTTTTATCAGAAAAGTAAACAAGAAATCTCTCTAATGACACTCGATTGAGCAACACACTAACGGAATCACTGCAGTAAAGTAAAAATAAAACAAATTAACCTGCACTTTACCTTTGAAAAGAATCGCGACAAAGCAGTGTTTCTGTGTAGAGCAGAGAGAAAGATTGTGTGTGTGTCTGTGAAGGCGAAAGAAGGAGGTGTGTGTGTGTGTGTGTGTGTGTGTGTGTGTGTGTATGTGTGTGTGGGGCACGGTGTCCAATGAGAGAGAGAGAAAATGAGACTTTTGCTTTACACACACGCATACAAACACAAAATAAAAAATGTTTTACACACACACAGGGTCACAGTGTTATAGTAAACAGTACACGCATGCACGGATGTTGATTATACCAGTAAGAGACGAGCATTAAGGAGAGTATAACTGCATTTATCTGTCAGGTAGTTTCATGCAAAAAACTTTTTTTTAAATGATTGTCTATGCAAACTGAAACTGATGCCTAAATATTTGTAATAAATTGCATGATAAAAGAAGTTTCGAAACTCATACTACAGTTTATTAGCGCCAGCCTACTCTACCTTTATGACTCAGCAGTGAACAAAGCTGCATGTTAGGTCTTAAAAATCATCAAGATAACAGTATGAGCAACATAAGGACAAGGGGTTTATTTTGTCAATGCAAGCAGAAATCTTACATAAAAAAAACAGTTGGTGTGTCAACTCTTAAGCAGGCCAATGTATTTTTTAAAAAGAAAAATACATACTTTTTCGACGTAACGTCCTTGCTTTTCGATACACTTTGCACATCCCTCAACAAGCTTTCGTATTTCCTCATTTAATGCTTTAGCTGCGAGCCACGAATGCACGCTGACAAAGTGTATCTTTGTCCTCATAGGGCTGCTTTCAGGGGACTGAACAGGTGAAAGTCTCATCAGGATTATAGGGAGGATGCTTTAACAGCTCAATGTTTTTGTAGAGTGTCGTAAGTGTGGTCAGAAGTATGCGGACATGCATTGTCATGCAAGATCACAACGCCCTTCGATCACAAGTGTGGCATCCATTTTTGATTCACCGCAGTTGCAAATGAACTCGTCTGTAACACGTTCACACCTGCCACAACGCTGACTTAAATGGAAAGCGCTGATAAGACAATTCGGTCACCAGAAGTTTTAATATATCGTGGGATCACTTTAGACTCACACTTGTAACAAATGAACTCATCAACTCAAAACTTAAATTACTGACAAACTCTACATAAATTCCTTTTGACCTTTGAATTATGACCTTTAATATATTGCCTCCTTTTTTGCTATTGCACAGATCCATATTACGATTAAAATGTTTATGTGGTTAATTGGGCAGCATGATGGCATGGTGGTGTAGTGGTTAGCACTGTCGCCTTGCACCTCCAGGATCCGGGTCCGATTTCCGGCCAGGTTCGATTCCCGTCAGTGTGTGCATGGAGTTTGCATGTTCTCCCAGTGCATGGTGGGTTTCCACTGGGTACTCCGTTTTCCTCACATAGTCCAAAGATCTGCAGGTTAGGCTAAATGCAACATGGGATCCAGTTTTGAAAATTCTGTTACCTGAATTAATCAAGCAAATCACCAATCACCTATCACAATGTACACTGAACCAAACATCCTGTTTCGGTACAAATATGTGTATTGATTTAGAACTCTCTACACCCCAGAATCAAACACAGACATTCACACACACACACACACACACACACACACTCACACACATACACTTCAAACTTAAGAACAAATTACAGCCGTTAATCCACCTAGTGTCATTTCAGGACGGTGGGAAGAAATCAGAGAACCTGAAGGAAATCTACACGGACCTGAAGAGAGCATTCAAACCCCTGGCAGTAACAGGACCTCCAGAGTGAACCCAAGAGCATGGAACGATGATGTTGCATGAGGCTGTGTTGCGAAAGCCTACAACTGAAGCGTTGAAGACAGCTACTGTAGAATTAAAATCACCAGAACGCTGGACAATCTTTAGTTAATACTATACGAGTACTGACAAAACAAATACACTCATTCACAAGTAATAAAAAAAGAGCATTATACAGTTCAGCAACATGTCCCCAAACAGTATACAAGTGAATCAGGAAACACAACTTTGTAGTGCTGTCCAGTGAACTAACAATTACTCCATTGTGTCCTTCATCGTTCACAGAGGGCAAAAGACATCTCCATTAATTTCCCAAGGCCGTGAGACAGAATGAGCTCACCAGTTAGAGAGAGAGCAGCTTTGTTGTAAACTCACATCACACTACAGAGGGTCAACACAAACCCTGTGCTTTGCTCCTATTCTCCCTACACCAAGGGAACAGATGTGAGTGCACAGCACAGTGCTATCTTTCAAACCCGCAAAGAAGTCCTAGTTCATTTCCAATGATGACACGACAGCGTGCCAAGACAAGGTGCCTTTTAATAATTTACCGTAACTAAAGGCTTGCGAAATGGCCCGGACGAGCTGGGCGTTGGTAAAAATAACAGCGTCTGAGCTACACGAAGTGAAAGCATTGCGAGGACAGGAAAGAGCTGTCTTTCACTTGTGCATGAGTGTACAAATAGTAGGTGGGGCCTTCCTGACAAACCAGTGGAAAGGAAAGGTGTTTTCCTGCAGCATGTTTACAATGGTAGGTGTACATGCCAGCAATCCAGTTTTATATGTAATGAGAACACAGCGTGTGTTTGTCAGTGCACTGCAGGTGTCGTGTATAGGCAAATGTCTTTCCTCTGCAAGATAGGGTTCATTTGGCACACAATCAAAATAGTCTGACATTAAGAAGTGAGTGAAAAGATGTCAATGCCAGTAGCATGAACTGAAATTGAAAGCAAGACGGAAGTTCAGGTCAACCCGGGACTTTTGATTATGCAGAATAACAAAACACAGTTATGAGAGTAAAAAACATCTTTATTCCCCTGTACAACCCCTGCACTTATCCCAGCGTTGCACTCGTGCTTGGACACAATCAAGATGAAGAAGTTCTCAATAAGTCTTTAAAACATTTGCACCATTAAATGTTTTACTGCAGCAAAGAGTCTGATCAAATGTCAAAATATAAACAGTCTGAATTTTTTTTCTGTACTGGCTTTAAAGTATTCTGTATTCGGTTTTATGCCAAGAAATTTTACCCAAGTCCCAGTTTGCCTTGAACACCCAATGTGTTTCGTAATATGTAAAAAACATTTTTTCTTAGAAAATAGCATCTTAGAAAAACTGTAATGTGCAGAGACTCAGGTTGGTTTCTTTACTTCAGACTGTTTATATTTTTCTGAGCTAGAAACTGGCTCCATCTTGAGCTGGCCAAACGTATGATATTTATATGAACATGTATATTTATAAAAAATATATATATATATAAATGACTTTGATTTGGGTGCAGGTGATCACAATCTGGCCAAATTCTTTAAATATCAGCTTGGAACATTTCAAGTTATTGTGGATAATATACTGTACTGTACATTTATGTGATGTTGCAGGTATAGCATTAGATCTTATATATAAATACATGTATTATATTCTCTATAGTTTTGTGGTAGGTTGTTAGAACTTATTGTAGAAAATTATTGTGATCCGATGATATGCTTTTCTTAGCATGCATGAAACTTTGACATGCAAACAGAAAGGTTGTTTCATATTTTAATTGCAATTTGGGCTAAAATTTAAAACAAACTCTGCAAAAATGAGAAACGGATACTGGCAAAGAACAGACGAAAAAGTTATGAGTTATGAGAAGAGAACAGAAGAGAGAAATACATGTAGAAAGCCAACGTACAAAGAAGTGAGACGAGACCACATGAAATACTGTAGCTGTAGCTGCTCTCTGCCTTCTAACAGGGTGACTACAGACAGAAACTTCGAAAAACCACAAGAGCGAGGCAATGCCACTTTAAGATCACTACAAGGAGCATTGAGGAAGCTGTCCTTAAGCTATGTAAATGTGATCTGCAGTATATCTAGCATATCAGCATGATAAATGAATAGTAATTGTAGTGCCTGTATAGTAGCTTATGTTGTTCACAGTGGCAGAAGAATACACACTGACACATATTGCTGATTGAACATGCTTCAGGATTTCAGTAATTCTAAACCAGACTCTAATACTATATTAAGTAATATGCAAAAGTCACAACTTAATCTGCATTGCTTTTTTTGGTATACAAACAATTAGTAGTTCAACCGGAAAACACGCATTCACCTAATGCACTGTTGAAGAAAAGATTGAAAAAGTATTTAGTTATACTGTAGTAATTTAGTGTGTTACACTAAAACCAAAAAAATAAGCTCGGTTATAAAAGATTTAATGTCAACGTCACCACATAAAACCTACATCTATTGAAACTGATGTGAAAATGACTGACAAACATCTTTCAGTTTCAGTGAAATATACTGAGAGAATGTGGGAAGAATGTGTGCTTCAGATAAGATGCTTAGCCGACTATGATAAACAGGGAGAAACGCTATGGCCTTGAACTATTCCATCAGACATATATATATATATATATATATATTCACGCACACACACTCACACACCCACTAAGTACTTTCACACCCACATACGTAAAAGCTGACATTGCAGAACGAGCCACTTTAGCACTGCAGAGCGGTTTGACCTTCTGTACGCGAATCCATTTACAGTATAATTGTTCATTGATGCCTCTGGTGTACTTAGACGGCTATAGATTTTTCACAAAATACTAATTCATTTCCTTCAAATACTTTCGACGCTGTTAATTCAACATGAGAAAGCTCATAGAAGCCAAGACACAACGAAGAAAAAAGAAGAACACTAACGATGGATATAACACATGCCTCGCAATTTTATAATGCGAATCCGAATCCTGACAACGCCATAGACATGCGAGTCCAAGACAGAAAAATTGCTTGTTGTCTCCTTGAGGAATGACGTTATACTTGTTCCTTTCAATCAGGGTGATATTAACCAATTATAGATATCTGTGAGTATGTGTAAGTGGAAAAGGGCAGATACCATTTTCATGTGAGTGTGCAGCTGCCCTGTCACGTAGCATGCGCAATCAGTTTCAAAAATATAAGATGGCTTCACATATCTGGGAGGAAGCACATGTGAGCCGTCACCCTCTCTAACTGATAGCTGCAGTGTGATAGGGGACAGCTAGCTGGTGGTTAGGAATTTGCAAACTAATAAACTAATAAACTGGTAAGTGGGTGACATGGACAACTTTTGAAACTTTGGACCTTGACTGTGACATTAGTATTAATATAAATTAGTATTCTCTTAATAAATCTATGAGCATCTATTTTTATTGCGTGTAGCCAAATGTTTCCTAAAATAACAACGTACCCAAGACTATAGTCACACTTAACATTTACAGTAAGATCATTAATGCTGCAATCTACTCAGCAAAAGAAAAAAGGTAAGGACCTTGCATTTTAAATTGAAAAAGATGCACGTTTAATCACTGATGTGTCACATAACTAATAGTGACACAACAACAAGGACTGCAGCAGCGCGTGTCTGAGTGAGAGTTAGAAGTGCTATCACAGTGTGAACTGCATCTACTGTCATGGCCTGAAGTGTTGTTGCAGTGCCAGAGCTGCGTGCCTGTCACAGCTGTGAAACTCCTGAGGGCCAGCTGGTCACACAGAGCTGATCCACACTGACACCAAGCCTCTCTTTCATCTATGGTCCCGGTGTCAGCCTTTAGTAGCATTGCAGATCTTGTAAGAGGCTGACATGCATAGGAATGTGCTGCTTTATATGCATATATTACATATACGTACAACAAATACAACAAGACCCCAGATTCCGCATGAGACCTTTTAAAATTAATAATACTTTATGATTTTTAGTTACAAATTATCAAAGATTTGGCCTCCATGATTCAGACGTCTCAGGGACGTCAACTCAGGGATAGAGCAGTTTTGCTCAGTCACGGGTCGCACACAGGATAAAAGAACTTTGTCCGAATAAAAATGTGGAGAACAAAATGCTATGCCTTATACACAATAACTCTTACTTTAGGATAATTGTGCAGCGCAGATAAAAAAAAAAAAAAAATCAATGGATAGCTTTTTAGTGAAAAAAATTCTCCTTGAAGGAGAATTACCCAGTGTTATTATAGAAGGGGCGTCTCCTTCCGAACACTAGCCTCCTCCTCACCCATCTTCCTCCCCTCCAATCCTTCACAGCATCGAGTCTCCCAAACAAACGCATCCATGAACAGTATACGTTTATGCAAAAATTAAGTGTTTGCTCTCTTCTGTACAGTTTAAAAATATATATTATTACTGTATTATTTTTGCATAATTAAGTCTTTTCATACTTTGTTTTATATTTTGTGACATAAACAAAATAAGCCAACAGTTAAATATAGTTCATGGTAATCAGGAACAAATAAATTCTATTTACATGTATTCCTATGGAGAAAAAACTAATCGCTCTACGACCAAATTGGGCTACGAACAGAAACGAATTACATTCGTGAACCGAGGTTTCACCGTACAGTAAATTAAAAAAAATTTAGTATCATGGCAAAGTTCATTTTCACTCATAATGTCATTACAAAGAGAACTCTCATATATTCTAGATTTATCATATGTAAAGAGAAATATTTCAGCACATTCAAATCAAAAGTTCAGTCTCTCAAAATATTATTATTCATTCACAGATTGAGAAAACTACTATTCGTAAAATATAACTCGCATCTATCTTTCAGTACACACATGGGAAACACTGCTGACTTGACAGCTCTCAAGAAGAGAATCATCAACACCAAAGAAAGCATACAAGAAGGGTAAGAAACAGAAAGTGCTACATGGAAGAAGATTCACAGAAAGTTCACTGGAAAGGGAAAGTGTGGGAAGAAAAGGTGCATAAGCAACAGGGATGATCATGGCCTTTAGAAGCTTGTCAAGCAAAGCTGAGTCAAGAACTTCACAAAGTGAGGCTGGAGTCAGTGCATCATGAGCCACTGAACTGTTGCTTAATGGTCCAAAGAAATGTTGCATTTCACTTGGAAATCAAGGTCCCAAATTTTGAAGGAAGACCGGACTGAACAATACAGATGAGCTGAAGGCTGCTAACAGCCTTCCTCTCTGGTCTTTCATAACATCTCAGCAGCACTACAGGCTACAGGCTGATCGCCTCCATGCCATGCCACACTGATGCAGTAATTTGTTCTAAAGTAGACCTGACAAAATACAGAGAGTGTAAACGAACATAGTTTATTAAAATTTCTGTAATGTAAATCTTTTTTTGAAAAATCTTTGATAGATACTGTAAAATTTAGCAATTTTTTTTCATGAGCTGTAATCATCGAAATGAAAACAAAAAAAGGCTTGAAATATTTCAGTTTATCTGTAATGAATCTAGTATATATTATGAGATTCGCTTGTTAAATAACATTAGGAAAGAGAAATAGGTTTTTTATGATTTTCTATTTTTATGAGATGAATTGACTGTATATTTCTGTTGGACTTATGTAATTTCAGGGTCATGATTTGTATGAAGAACCTTACTAGCAAGATGAAGTTGAGCGCTGACAGGAAATTCATTACTTTTATGGTCAGCTCAAATCACTTTCTTTCACCAAATAACTTGTATTAAGTGTATAGATTTTGTCCCATTATTTTGATGTTCAACTGGATAACAAAATGTTCCTTTTAGTGGTTATTTTTAAGTGGCCAATTAGTCTAGTGAGCAATCGAGACTGAAATCACTCTGCAATTTCACTTATACGCAAGTCTATTAACATAAAGCAGCACTGCAGGAGTGACG
Source organism: Channallabes apus (assembly GCA_030522415.1). NCBI lineage: Eukaryota > Metazoa > Chordata > Actinopteri > Siluriformes > Clariidae > Channallabes > Channallabes apus. The sequence continues at coordinate 14,373,353 of CM060120.1, forward strand.
ACTTTCTCAAAGCTTGGTGATTACATGAACATATTTGAATCTACATTTAATGGTAGACAGTGGAACAAAAAATGCTTTTCCCTTTTGAACACGAACATTTTTTTCAGTTTATTTATTAGAATAAAGAAATTCCATTTTTAATAATGGCTAGATATATATCAGTATGTACAGTATATACAGTAGAGAAAGACTGAAATATAGATCTGTGTGAGTCTATCTATTGTATCTAATTCTGGTTGATTTATCTCAATCTTACAGTACATTCCTGGTTCCTTACTAGTGTGGGAAAGGGAGCGGACAGGCTTAAAAATAGCAGCACCCCCACCCTGAGACAACCCTTTTCCACAACCCCACCACATCTAATAACTTCAGCCCAGCTCTCAGCGCTGCTCTTAGGACCCTCCTTTTCAACAAATTAGCCTACTAACCTTTGAATAGTAGTGTATTTTCAAGTCCTTTTTTTTTATCTCACGTTGCTAGGCCTTAAGGATAACATGATTAATTGCACAGTAATTCTGCAGAAAAATTATCTATAGAAACCAAAATGAAAGGCATGATATGCAACGGTTTCCTGCCCGCTGATACTCAAGTCAGATGCCACACATTACTATGGTACTTTTCATATTTGAAGATCGATTCTCTATTTTTATACATTAATTTTCTCACATTGTTTTAAAACAAGTCCAGACATGTCTTTATCAGGTACCATAACACAACACTGGCGCAATAATACCTGTAATCTGTCCTTGTGGTAAATACTGGCCCTCTATGGTCACAAGCTTGTAGTTAAGATTAGTTGGAATGAGCTGCGGTGTGCCAGCTGTTCTGGTATGGTTCATCTGTACTATTTACACAAATTTTGTATAAATATAGAGGCAGTGATCGACAAGCAACGCCACTCTAAACCCCACAGAATGTTTGGCGCTCTGGATGCCAGTCCATTGGATCTTCAATGCTTTTCCGGTGTCCATGTTGTCCATCACTTTTATCAATAATTATAGCAAAATAGTAAATACTTTAGATATACAAGTATAATAAAACATATAATACAATTCTACAACGGAAGTGAAGATTTTGGGTCTTGTGTCTACCTGGTGTAACACTGTAACACTCAACTAGTTAGTAGCTGGCTGTGATGAGTCATTCAGAGCATGATGTTGATGATTAAATAATTATATTAATAATAAGAAGAATAGAAATAATTATGAGAAGAGAAACTAATATAATACAATAAAAAACTACTGACAATGTTTCAGAGCAGAAAACATATATTTTTCTGATGGTCAAAAGTTGTGTGTGGTCCTATGTGTGGTTCTTCCTCAAACTGTTGCCAAAAAATTGGAAACACAGAGTTGTATAAAATGTCTTTGTATGATTTAGTAGTCCAACCAAAGGGGCTAAAACAAACATGTTCCAATATGACCGTGCCCCTGAGCGCAAAGGGGGTCTATTAAGACATTTTGCCAAGATCAGGAATGTAGTGGTGATCAAGTGTCCTGCACAGTGCCCTGACTTCCTCCCCAGACCTTGTCGTTAAAGACTAGTGCATGACCTCAGTAACGCTCTTGTGGCTAAATGAACAAATTGCCATAGCCATTATGCAACAGGCAGTGGAACGCTTCCCTAAAAGGGTGGAGGTGAAAAGAGATGTTCAAAAAGCATATGTTGGCCTAACAGAGACAGAGTCACACACTTTTGACCATGTAGTGTACTTATAATCCAATGATTGTTAGACATTATAGGAGTAAAAAAGCTTTTGAAATATTTCAGCATTCATATCATCTTTCTTTTTTATGACACCTCACCATCCCTAGATCGGATCAGTTTAATTGCTGCCAGCAGCAGGGACTCGTATGCACAAATGCATTTAATTACTGAAGCAATTCCCAGAACGAAGAGGAAATTCAAAGAGTTTGAAGGACAAGGTTAGATGCAATTCAAACGGTTATAATTTTCAAACAAATTCACAAATATTTGTTCCTTTATTCCTTTTACAGCTAACAGAATATACTTCTGTGTAATTTAACGGCAAGGCCGTTACATATTATACCACCATGGATGTGCATAAGACAAGGCTAAAGCTGCCTGAGCAACTGCCCATTTGGCCCTCTTTTTGGCTGAACTGAAAAAAAAAAGTTTTTTTTTTTTCTGCTGTGGCTGCGTAAATACCAGAAGGCCATACTTGCTAAATTAAATTAAACTTAATTAAACAAAGTTATTATCCATACAAAAAAATGACAAAGTTACATGCAAAGTTAAGCCCCTCCTACACTGTAGCTTGCAAACTTGATGTTGACATTCGCATTATGATACTTAAAGTATATTCAACTATCATCACATGAATCACAGCTAGATTGCTAGTTGGCAAACTAGAGAGATCTAAACTGGAGATTAGATACTTACTACTGTCCCGTATAATTAAATAACATTTCAATACATTATTGTTTATTGTTGTAACCCAAATGTTCCATAGCATTCATTCATGGAGATGTGAGATAGAAGTAGAATCAGATGCTTGGCCTCAGAAGATGCAGTGACAGTGAAGGGTAAAGTCTCAGCGCTATACATACAGTAGCTTCTGCTGTCTATAATATATAAATAACTGTGGAACCATTGCTCATTTATTTATTCATCTTCCATACTGCTTATAATGTACAGGGCCGCAGGGGGCCTGGAGTCTATTACAGGAGACTTTGGGCACAAGGTGAGATACAGTACACCCTGGACAGTGGGAGGAAACAATCTTTGGATAATGGGAGGAAACCAGAGTACCTGGAGGAAACCCACCAAGCACTGGGAGAACATGCAAACTCCACGCACACAGACCAGAGGTGAGAATCGAACCCTCGACCCTGCAGGTCCAGATTTCACTGCCATATGGAAATGGAGTGTCCATACAAGGACATATCTTTTAAACTCAGATTGATATTGATGTGCAAAATTACATTGCTGCTAGAATTAATTTATAAGAAATCTGTAACAACACGTTAAACTAACAGTGTGCAGTTTTTGACATTATTTCATTAATATTTCATTTGATATTTTACAATTTAAAGCTATTTGCAAATTAAAAATGTACTGTATTTGTGATTAGATAAATGACAATATTTCACACATTTTAGGTACATGCTAACATCTAAACTTGGAGGATGTTTTTTTATATAGAAAATAATATAACTGTTTAGGATAGAGATACTGTCCCTCAAAACATCTCAGTTTTGTGTGTCCCATCAGTGGCACTAATAGTATGGCATTATTAGTATGCTGAGAGTAAAAAAAACTCACCTTATAATTGTTCACAAGCAAACTATATTATATGTTATATCATATATTATAACTGTAAGGCAATATCAAGCTGTTTCTTTTTATTTAGTTTAGGAAAATTTACCTTTATGAGAATCTTCTACAACATTTTTAGGATGTTTCATAAGCCTTTGACCCTGCTACATTTTTCAATACGCTAGTTTGTCTCATTTGCTTTTCAATATTTATAGTTTGTAAAATTTAGTTTGTACTGCTGAGACATGTCTCTTAAAGAACAGATGATTTTTCTTGCATCATTTCTTGACTCTGAATGGTACTGTGGTACATGCTGCTCCTATTGCTTTTGTGTATAGCTCTTTTCAGCCACTGTGATCAATCTGTCCATGACACATCAGTGCGTACCAACACATCACTTTCACAGCAACTCTATGATTATGTATGACTAGCTGTTTGCAAAGAAGCTCGAGTCTAACCAATAGGAGAAAACAGCCTGGAAAGAACATTCAGGCTGCCTATTCAAGCAGTCAAAGTATGGTTGTGGGATGTGTTTGTGTATTCTCTCTCGCTCTCTCTCTCTCGTTCTTTCACAGGAAATGTGTTCAATCAAAAAGAAAAAGAGGAAGATACACCCTGCAGGATGAGTAACCACTTGAAAACCAGTATTGTACAATAGCAAATTCAACTATTTCTCCATCACTTTTCTATGTCCAGAAGTAGAATTACCCACTTAAAGAAATCACAGAATAATAATTATTAAATATGATTTTTACATGGATGCACATTAGGGCTGCACGATATATCGAAAAAATATCGTTATCGAGATAATGGCATGGCAAAGAGTTGCGATAAATACTTTATTTGCCAAAGCATTTGTGTGTCCAAATTTGACCAATCAGATGGGCCCTTACTATGTTTATACCCGCTTATATCTTATATATATATATCTTTATACTTCATTCTGTCGCGAACTAAGCCCGGATGATCAGAAGATTTAGCGATTAGCCGTTAGCCCTTTGTAACGTGGACGGTAAACCCAAACGCGGAAGCAAGCGAGTAGGCAGGATAACCACACAAATTAGTTTAAGGACTCTCACAGAAGGGGAGCAAGGGAAAAACACACATTTAACCCGCGTCCTATAGACACACACTCGAATCAGAAAGTAAACAATCTGAACCGACATGGCGAACTCAGTGACTAAGCTGTATGCAATGGTTTGTTTACTCCTCTTATACTTCCGAGTTCGCGCCCGCATTACTTCCGGGTCCTAGCGCCGGTCGCGGAGCGAGTGTGTGTGTATTTATTTTTATTTTAAAAAAACAGGCAAGCCAAAGAGAATATTTTGTTTAAAACATGCTCTTGTTTTAAGACACTATTGATGAGTGTATGGTTACATGTAGATGAAAAGTAATGTTTGAAAGTAATTCATATTGTGTTAGCAGGTCTATAGTAACAGCAAACCAGAAGTCAGAATATCTGCTGAGGGTTTTAAGTCATTCATAGTGTTTTAAAGTCTAAATATTTGCAACTTCCTTGACGTATAAGTTTCTTTTTAGCCTGAATTAGATTTAATTACATCAGACGAATATCTATTACCTGTTTATTTTAGTATGATCACTACATATAAATAAATAATTAAATAAATAGGCAATAATAATAATAATAAAAAAATGCATTTCTCTATGGAAATGTTATATCGCAAGAAATATCGTTATCGCAGTATTCAACAACAATATCGCATATATTTTCCTAATATCGTGCAGTCCTAATGCACATGGACTACACAATCTAGCACAGGAAAATTGTGCAATATGATTTAACCTCAACATGTCAACCTAATACTTTATGTTTTGTGTTATAATGTAAGAAACTGTGCTTTAGGAATATTGAAAGTTGTCAGTTTGTTAACGGGATGGATGGCTGTGATGTTTGATGTTTGATCTGGAAAGACTTTCAAATGTACAATAATGAAAAATTTCATATGTTTAATATAATTTTAGTAATATAAAAAAGTCTAGGATCAGTAATACATATATTGCTGCATTTCACACTAGGTTTTACGAAGATCTGTCAACTTAGTTTACAGTCAAAAGTACCCATATGCAAATGTACTCAAAATCAGATCTGTATTGATGCAACACTACAAGATTTCATGAGTAAGATTTATAAATCCTTAAATACCTTTTAAGTTCCTGTACTGATTATGGGTTAAAATGAATAAATTTTTATGATATACTGGACTGCTATGAAAGAACATGATAAGACATTGAGGATTGTTGACAAGTGGAAGGCTATGAAAAAAGTTGTGTGGGAGCTAACAAAAAATTTCCAATGATATAGCAGCTATAGTATGGAATTATACATGTAAAATGGTAAACTCATCAAATTAGGCGCAACGCAGAAACTAAACAGGAATTTGCAAAGGTCATTATAAAAGTGCAGCCTTCAGCAAATTTTCTGTTCAAATGTCAGATTTCTAAAACGTAGGAATCTGTGATTCTAACTTTTATGAATTCAGTGTTTCATACTATTGTTTTCGATGGAAAATTAACTTATTTTAAAATTCATGAGAACAAGAATACAAGAGTACATCACATAGCTGTCCAACAGAGCATTTCCACTTAAATTACTGTATAAATGTTTACTTTAAATTCCTGTCATTGTTATTACAATTGTAATATTGTCTTATTCCATTACACTCAATCATATGTAATTCAGGAACACTACAGTATGTGTATTACGCATGTTTACATTATAACAGCAAGAAAGGCCTATGGAAATTGTAATACTGAAACTGATACCTTTGATATTAGATGTTACTCAGTGTTTATAAGTGCCTTAGAAGGACTGTTTCCATTTACATTGGCTGTTTTTTCAGAGCAAGAAAGCAAGACGATACATATTTTAAAAACAACAGGTATAACAACCACCTGAATGCTGATATCCTAACAAGCATTTTTCTCAAATGAAACTTTTTATTAATATTTCTTTTTTATGAAAGAGGATAGGTTTAATTTTATATGCTAGGTTTAAAACTCTAGTCTTTTGATGATATTATTAAAACATTAATTGCACCATGTAGCTCTTAAGAGAAAATAATCTAATTTTGGAAAATTCCTGATGAAGAAATAAAACAGAAAACAGATAAAGTTTTATTGATACACTAAAGCACCATTCGCAACATTTGACTTATTCTAACAGTATAGGTTTTTACAATCCATCCTTCTATTTCTATCAGTAATCACAACATCAATAAACACCTGTAATCCAGTTTGATTGGCAGCCATACACTAACATTTATGATACAAAACATGCCACATGGAGACACCACTATGTTTGAAAATTAATGTACGTATGTTTTGTATCATAAATCCATCCTTTCCTTTTACATGTTCTTGTCTTCCAATTACTAGAGAACAAGTTATTGGTTTATCTGTCCAAAAAATCTTGCATCAGGACTGGGCAGGGTTTTTAGGTGTTTTCTAGCATATCTAATCTGTCCTTTCTGTTCCTGAGTGTTACCAGTTGCTTGCTTCTTTAGATAAACCTAACATTCTCAAAGGCGTCTCTTGGTTGTAGATAATGATAAGCCTTCCTCCTCCTTAGTGTTCTTGGCTGGGCTAGATGATGTGAAGGGTTTTTTTTTTCGCCAAGGACATAATTCTGCATTCATCCACTTTAATTGTCTTACATAACCTTCCAAGCCTTTTGATTTTGCTGACCAATGCATTCCTTCTTGTTAAATTAAAGCTGAAAGACTACAATGAACTACAATCTATTGTGGTGGTGTACAAAGGACAACTTGTAAAAACTGTATCATGAATGACAAGGACGCATTTCTAACACAAGTAGTGAAGTAATCCATGTTGAACGTTGTACATGTTCCCTTCAAGTTAGGCAATATCTGAGTTGCAGAAACTACTCATCATCCATAGCAGTTTTCTGGAATTAATGCTGCAGCCATGTCTTTCACAAGAGCTTCACATAAATTCATGCAAAGTGGGCATGTTTTAACATGATTCGGGTAATGAGAATTTATAGAATGTCAGTTTCACTTATGGTTTCCTAACTAGTGTATGCTTCAGGCTGTGCATATACTGTAGGGCACTAGTTCCCTGGTGCTCAGTAACTGATTGAGGAAATGAGGAAATATCCAAGCAGCTGACAGCAGCAGCAGCCGCAGAAATGCACGAGCTTCCTGAACAAATGGGGCATACCAAGGGCAATTAAAATGCAATATTGATGAAGTGTTATTATAAATATAGAAAGAAAGAGTGTTGCACAGATTGGTGCACATTGGCTGAAGTTAAATTCTGGATTCGAGGTGGAAACCTTTTTTTCCCCTTTTAAAATATATACTTATATATTTTTAAATGATAAACATCCTATTTATGGCTCTCTATGGTAAGTTGGCATAACGTTTAGCTAAGTCGTTGCCTTTATAGCTCGCATTTAATTAAATCTTCCTGATTAGACTTCTTTCCTTTAATTATTCTTTGATTAAGTTCCATAACCCATGCACTCCGGCGAATATCTTTCATCCTGACAATTTAAACAGTCAACCAAGTGATGGTTTTATGACTTACCGTAATAACTGCTCAATGCTCAACGCGTTTAAGTCCCAAGTGATGACATTACTGTCCTGAAACTGAAAGATAAAGCAGGCTAGACTTCTCACTGTGCAGCCGCTGACGGCTCGCGCTCCAGCTCAGCTGTTCAGTGCACGCCTGTGCTGACGCTAAGGCATTTCATATGATCGCTTCACAGCCAATCACATTCCTCCTAGCACAAACACGGTAGCCAATGAGAGCGCGTTGGAAAGAGACAGCGCGTCTGCGTGCGTGTGTGCGCGCGCGCGGGTTTGTGGAAGGCCTGCGGGATCTTTCATTTAACGTTTCCCTCAGGTTTCTCCAGATAATGAATGAATTATTATTGTTGTGGGTGTGTTCTTGGGTGATCAGATTTCTACAAAACATTTAAGTTAAAAACCCATGCACAGGTTTATACTGACAATTATCTCAAAACATCTGCTCAATCATCCCCCCTCTGTCATGCTTTTTTAATTTGTTTTGTTCTTATCCTTATTTCATTATATTTTCTTCATATTTCTCTTGAATTAATCCATCCTGGGTGGTGTAGTGGTTAGCACCTCCAGGGTCGAGGGTAAAATTTTTCAAGCATGAGAGTTTGCATGTTCTCCCCATGCTTGGTGGGTTTCCTTCCACAGCCCAAAGATATTGTTCGTAGTGTTTTTGTGCACCCTGTCCAGGGTGTACCTCGCCTTGTGCCTAAAGTCTCCTGGGATAGGCTCCTAGCCACCTGAGATCCTGTAACAGGATGAGCGTTATAGAAGACGAATGAATAATCTACCCTGCTACCTCTAATCCACATGCTGCAAAGAGCCCTGACCTCAACTCCACTGAACTCCTCTGGAATGGAAAACTGGTAATTGGAACCACGACTGTACCGTAGGTCTTTTCACCCACCATCAGTGCCTGAGCAAATCCCTTCACGCATCCTCCTAAAGCTAGTGAAAAGCTTTACCAGTGGAGTGGAGGCTGTTACAGTAGAAAAAGAGGAACATATCTGGAATGGGATCATCAACAGTGGTCAGGTTTTGAACATGACCTGCTCATTTAAAATTTCAGTGACATTCTTCTGTTTGCTTTGCTGTATTATGCGGATGCAATTATAAGTGGCAAATCTTTTTCAGGCTTTCAGTTTCAAAATTTCAGCTGGACCTATCAGCATGCAATCCAAAACATAGTCCCAGATGCAGAATAAACAGAAACGTTGCACAAAATGTAAGGCAAATTTAACATGTTAACAGGTCTGTGTTTGACATGTAAACACACTTGTTTGATCCTATGATTCAGTACCTACTTGGAAAACAATGTGAAACTGTTAAGCTAAGCTGGTAAGCATGAGAAGTATGTACAGAATATTTAGAAGGTTAATAACGTTCTTTTGACTGCTCCTGTCAAGGTGTTGCTACATCAGACCATCTGAGCCATGCACACAACGTAGCACAGGATGCCCTTCCCATTTTTCTAACTGGGCTGGGACCAAACTCAAATCAACAACCTAGAGCCTTAGTCACCATTATTATTGTGGGTATGGACACATTTTAACCACAATGGCCTTCCATTTGCACCTCCTACTGGTTCATTGAACCAGCATCTCCATTAGCTTCACAATTTACCACGACCAACTGTTAAAAGGTTTTCCAGGTAGGTACTGTTAAATAGTTGCACAAAGATTCTTTGAAAAACATATGGGGTATCAGGCCAGAAAATATATATGCTTCAGAGACAAGTCAAATTACAAATACAAAAATATAAAAATGAAAATTACAGAAGATTTAAGTTTTCAACGATTTAGTGTTGTCCAAAAATCTGAGAGAACACTGACACTCCTGGAGTTTTCTTTCAAAATACATTAATTCATTCATCTTCTATACCGCTTAATCCTGTGTTCAGGGTCGCGGGGGACCTGGAGCCTATCCCAGGAGACTTCGGGTACTATGCGGGGTACACCCTGGACAGGGTGCCAATCCATCGCAGGGCACACACACATACACACACTCACACACCCAATCACACACTACGGGCAATTTAGGAACGCCAATTAGCCTAACCTGCATATCTTTGGACTGTGGGAGGAAACCGGAGTACCCGGAGGAAACCCACCAAGCACGGGGAGAACATGCAAACTCCATGCACACAGAGACAGGAATCGAGCCTGGCCGGGGAATCGAACCCAGACCCTGGAGGTGCAAGGCGACAGTGCTAACCACTACACCACCGCTTTTAAAATACAAAACAAGCTAAATATTTTAGCATTATGATGTCATTATTTAAGTTAGTGCTATGCCCATGTTAACTGCTTTGTGCAAAAGGTCTGATTTTCCTTATGCCTCAATGTCATCCACTGAAGTATGTATTCATACAACGCTCATATATATTTGATCTAGAATTTATCAAAAACTTGAAACAAACTTGTGGGGTTCATTTATTAAGTACACTAACTGTCGGTCGTCAACATGGTTGAAAAAAGTTATTAAGGTCTGCAGTCCTCTGCCAAAACCCACATTCAAAACCATAACTTAGAAGCATTTACAAAGTGTTGTTTAAGATGACATAACTGATAATGTTGTCATCTTAAACAACACTTTGTAAATGCTTCTAAGTCATATTTCCATATTATCTTCTTTTAACACTGGAATCTGGAAATCAAACACGGAACCTGGAACTAGCTGATATCCTAAAGCAGAATAAGTGGAAATATAAAGAGAAACTTACATTACTGTCCACCACCTTTATGGTTTATTTTTGAACATACAGTTGTACTGGTAAGATTGTAAAACTTCAGTTTGGGTAAAAAATTATCCTCTATCTGATCATGGTGGGTCTTAGTATTAGGTAAATACAGAAGAACAACAGCATATAACTTTTCTTTTTTTACCGTGCATTATTTATTTAACAACAAAATGGGCAATACCCCTTACTGCTTTCACAGGATTTATGATGAGGGTAAGTTGCAGCCAGGTATTGCTAATAATCAGCCCTTGATTAACTGATTGATCATCAGCAGGTGTGCAGACCTCTATAATAACAGAAGTTTTGGGAGACCTCATACACACTGTCAAGCACGGTGGTGAAAGGGTGGTTAAGGCAAATGTGAGGCAGCTAAAATTTGGGTCATGCAAAACTGGGTCATGCAACATGACAATCTTTCAAAGCACACCAGAAAATTGACATGAGAATGGCTAAAAAATAAAAGAATCAAGGTTTTGTAATGGGCTTGTAAATGTCCAGAACTCAACCCAATTGAAATGCTGTGGTGGGACCTTAAGAAATAATCAAATGCCCCAAAACCTCAATGCACTGAAGCAATGTTGTAAAGAAGAATGGGCCGAAATTCCTCTACAATAATACGAGAGAGTGAGGAAGTCATAAAGGAAAAGATTCCTTTTAAGTCATTGCTGCTAAAGGGGGATCTCAAAACTATTGAATAATGTGAATGCTTAGCATTGCCCACAAGTTTTTTTTTTTTTCCTTTTTGGCTTCATTTTTGATACATAAATAATGACATGGCATAAAAAGTTACAAGTTGCTTGTTTGAGGTTGGGTTTGCTTAAGACCCACTATGAGAAAATTATTTTTAATTATGTTTTTACACAAAAACAAACAGATTTATAAAAGGGGGTACTAATTTTTGAACATGCACTTTCACCCCTGTTAATTCCACTGTTAGTCGCTAACTGTTAGTTGCCAGCTCCACCAAATAAGGAAAGATATGTGGGGGTGAGGCAAAACTAATTGTTGGCAAAGCAACTAAACGAACAAATCATAACCTGTTTGTAATCATGATATTTGTGGAACTGTGGAAATGTATATCAGCATCGCTGTGATGCGGTTGTAGTCACTAGTGTGATATTGCTTAAATGCAATTTGGTAAAGAAAATTAGAAAAAGAATGCAAAATAGAAGCATTTTCACATTTTTTTATACAACAACATGGAAACTATGCCTTTGCCAGCATCTACAACTTAATATTATATTTCACTATATGAAAAAAATTACCAATCAAGCACAAGAACTGAGGCAAATTAATTATATCTCTTACATCTTACCAAAAATTTTCACAGTATATTACAGGGTTCCATTTGAACATAATTATACTGGTTCTTTATCTAATTTGGCCAGCCGCTTTTCCAGGACTGCTGTGTTCACACGATGCATCATCAAAAACTGTCCATTAAGATGAAACACTGGGATGTCATACTTGTATCTGTCGTACCACACTGTGTTCTCAGGAAGAGTAATGTCCACCTCCTGCAATACAAACTTAACATGGATAAAAACTGATTTAGAATTGTACATGTAAAAATGTGCTGAAATGTGTTCCTGGCTTAAAAGAACAGTGATAATGTCTTACCCTATGTCTATATGGTTCAAGTATTTCTTTTGCTTCATCACATAAGGGACATGGATCCTGTCAAAACAATTGGTAATAACCCTATAATTGTTCTAGCACAAACCAGATATAGTCAATATAGTCATAATGACTTTTGCATATTTACCTTTGTGAAGAGAGTTAAAATTGGCAAAGACTTCTGCGAACAGGAACTCCTGATGATTTGAGGAGGAGTCTTTATTTGGTGCAGAACTTTTGGAAGTAGTCTAAGCATTTCTGCAAAATAAATCAGATGAATATTTAGGCCAAAGGAAATATATTTTTATAATATTAGCAAGCAAAGTGAGCATCTATATTATAGCTGTGCTAAGCATATGTTGATTGTTCTCACTTGTGAAGTTTACTTGGTAAACACTTGGTAAAGAAAATTGAGCCACACAAAAGGTGTGCCATACTGCTGAATATGATATAAAATGAGATAGGGGTGGTTTTTTTTGTTGTTTTCTTCTCAGGTAGCACCTGTTTCATATTATTTACATAATAGAAATTCAGTAGTTTTATTGCTTACTCTGCTTAGGAATACAGGCTCGAGAGCCTCAAATGATTTAAACTTTCTGAACCATCACTGTACACAGCAAGGACAGTTTAAGGTTATGGGAATGATTAAAATAATCATGTTGTTGTTTTGCAGCCTAAAATGACAGGCACAGTTTTTGTTTTATTCCCCTCGTAATGACATCCAAGTGAAAGATAAAAAACCATGTCATAAAAAAAATAAAATAAAACAATAATTTTTCCATATTTTTCCAAAAATTATTATTCCATACTGATCACTGATATGGAAAAGGAGCACCCCCTTCTAAAAATCCAAATCAGGTGACACTATTCACCTTCTCAATGGCACTCAAATCCATTTGACTTTCAACTGTAATCAACTGTGGTCATTTTAATTAGCTCAGCATGAAATTTCAGCAACGTTCAATAGTTAATCAACTATTGGTGGTAAGGCACCGTCCAAAGATTTCTGGGATAAAGTTGTGCACAGGAAATTAATACAAAGATAATTTCAAAGGCTTGTCGCTTATCACTGCTTAGAAGCAGAGAGAAGTTTATAATTAAGAAGTTGAAGGTATTTGGTACAACGCAGACCCTCCCTGGATCGAAACATCACTCCAAATTGAATGAAAGAAAGAACCAGAAGGAAACTGGTCAGAGAGGCTGCTAAGAGGCCTACAGCAACTCTGAAGCAGTCGCTGGATTTTATGAAAAAAGTGGTAATTGTGTGTAGGTGATAATATTACAGGTTTGGGAGGGTTGCAAGAAAAAAAGCCTGAGTGACTAAGCTTTGCAAAAAGAGGACACATGGAAAAAGGTGTTATGATCAGATGAGGCTTAAATTTAATTTTATATATACTGAGAGGGAACTATATAAGATCTGTTTCCCTAATGTTTCAGCAACCAACAACAGACATTTCACTAACAGTAGAGAGACAAACATTAAGCAGTTGCGAGTGCAATAACAGAAACTGAATTCTAAACCTACAGTGAAAGTAAAATCTACATGTACTTTCTATGAACTATAACACTTTCATCTTTTGGAAATCGGATAATATTTATGAATGGCATCAGCTTGCAATACGTGTAAGAAGCATAATTTTAACACCGCATTGTGACCAACAAAATCAAAATACAGTTGTTGTTGTTTTTAAAGACAGTGTGTTTTTTAAAGACAAGATCAAACCACGTCGCTGACTTTACTGACTATTGCTCACCTTAAGAACACACGATGTGCCGGACACGAGGGGCGTGGCTTGTTTCAGAGACAGCACTTCCTGTTAGAAGTTAGAAGCTCATTGGGCGGCAGAGCTGGCAATCATCTTCCTGACTAAGCATAAAAGTCATTCTGCATTTAATAAGAACGTTAACGTTTAACAACTAATAATTCATGTGTGATAACTATATATTAATATTTCCCTGTTTAATGTAATTGAGGCTGTTTAAGGTGAAATACGTGGTCGTAACGCGCCCTTGTTTTTGACGTACAGCAATTAACATTAACATCAAGCGCCACCTAGCGTCACAGACTGGTAATGTAAAGGTAAAGTTACTGACCCTAACTAAACATGTGAAAAGGATTTCACTCTTTTCTCATGTTAAACTATTCATTTGTGTGCCAGTCACTGAAGTCTATAATGCTTAAGGCCTAATCCTTTTGTTCTGATTGTGGTTCGCCCAGCTGGTTCATGATGTACAACCACGTTTTATAATGGCATGATTTTAATAAATTATTAAATAATTTATTTTTATTATAGCTTTAAAGGAACAATTAAACTATTCGTCTAATAATTGACTCCTCACTATTCATGACTTGTCAATGGTGAATGCGTTTTATAATTATGTCTCGGCAATATGGTGACTTAGTGGTTAGCACTGGTGACTTGCACCTCCAGGGTCTGGGTTTGATTCCTGCTCTAGGTCTGTGTGTATGGAGTTTACATGTTCTTACTATGCTTGGTGGGTTCCCTACAGGGTCTTCCTCCCACAGTCCAAAAACATACTGATTATGTGTTTCCTGAAGTGTATGTACCCTTCCTCAGGCCCTGGGACAGACTCTGAGCCCCCTTTAACCTTGTACTCTGAATATAGCAGTATAGCATTGAGTAATATGTTACTTTTAGGAAGTTGCTTATGTTACTGAAATTCATTTAAATTCAGTTTGTATAGAGCTTTTACCAAAAGGCACTGTAAGATAACAGCTTTTAAGGATTTTTTTTAGATCCCTAATGAGCAAGCCAGAGGCAACAGCGCTGAAAAATTCCTGAGACATCATGCAAAAGGAACCGTACAGAGAACTGAGTTAAAGGGAACCCATCCTCCTATAGGTCTTATCAAATAGTATGATTATAAATTATCACAACTATTCTACAGTTGTGTACTATAAAATAAAAAAAATGGGCTTCATAGCTTCTAAGCAGAATAATAACTGTGATGGCTGGTCAGGATTCACAGCAGTAGAAATGTGTCAGGATGAATTACTGATAATGTATTTAACACCTGACATTTGTGTCTTAAAATAAGAATGGATTGTTTCTGTTTTTGTGGTTACTTAATTGCCTAATGCAATATGTGTTACTCCACTGTTTGAAAGAATCCAATATTGTTTTAGAATGTGGAAAATAAATCTCTTTAAAAAAAAACATTGATTCATTAGGTGTGTCCAATTAGTTGACACAGTGGTTGATTGGTACTGTATCTTATCCAATTGTTTTTAGATGAAAGGAAAATGGAGAGACCTAACATAAGGAGAAGAGCCAAAACTCCACACAGAACAACCAGCTCTTAGGATCAGACCTACATTTCTATTACCAAACATGGAAGAAGTAAACATTTATTTCATACAAAATAAACACCCATAAGTGTTACATTTTGTGATAAAATATATGCACCAAAATACTGTTTGTTTACTTCTTTACAAATTTGAATAGACCATTCTTAGACCCATCTTTAATCATAACAAAGAAATAAAACCGAAGAATAAAAAAAAAAAAAAAAGATGCCCGATTGTTAGTCAATCTGAAGGTAGACAGATCGCTAGGAATCTTGCAGTTCCTCTTTCTACAATTAACATATTATATACTGTATTATTATATTATATAGTTATATTTCAGTTTCTAAAAAAAATGGTAAAAGATCAACAATGTCACAACTTGGTCATTCATGTTTTTGTAAAAAGCCTCAAAAGTAGCAGAAAGTTTCCAAATTAGCCCAAGAACTGCAACAAATCCTCTTAATCAGCGAGGTTACTACTGATGTGCAGCCAGGAGGAAGCCCAGGAAAAAGTAAATAAAAGATTGATGTATATTTATTTTTCTATATCTACTGTATGTACAATACTTACACACCACTCTGTCCAATGATTGTTCCATCAAAATGTTCATTTTAACACTGAGGACCATCCACAGAATGAAATGCAATGAAATGCTTATACAACTGTTCATGACATATAAAAAATAATGCACTGAGAGAATGTAAACATTTGTGGTAAATGTACAAATTTACAACTGACAATTTACAAAGTTACAATCGAAAAAAAAAACCCCAATAAAAATAGAAAAATTTGAAATGTTTAATGTGCAGAATGTGAATGTGGAAAAATGTTCATACACCATTTATGTATGACAGCAGCAGTATGAGTGGAACATGAGGTATGGAATGAAGTGTGTGTGTGTGTGTGTGTGTGTGTGTGTGTGTGTGTCTGCACCAGTGTCCATGTTTGAGGCAGGATATGTGCTGCATATGAGCAAATCTTTGTTATGAATTCAACATTAGTTCATTAGTACGCTCCGAAATGTGTGCCTTCTTCATGTGTGCTGCCAAATCCACCAAAAAATAAAAATAAAGGCTGGTTGATCCAACACTAGGTGTCGCCATTTCTCTTTATTTTATATCAAACGTCCATATATGTGATTTGTTTTGTATTCTGTCAAATCTCCATAAAGTGTATTTACAAATTCACAAAAGTCATTTGCATAATCCCTACAAATGTATAAAAAGTTGTTTCATTATTTTATTATTGTTGTTTAAAGAAAATAAACATATTCCCTTGGCACGTGGATTAAATAATTATATATTGGTACAGTTTATAACTCTTAAATTTGGTTAAATTATGTATTTAGGCAGTGATAACGTGTTTTCATTTTGGTTTAATAACATATGGCTGAAAAGTTGAACACTATGAGTCCTTAAGGTGGCTGTTTTGCTCTCAGTTGTCCGAGCTGAAGTGGTTCTCCTCCTCTGTGTTGCTATGCTAATCCCCCTGAGCTCCACACTGCACCGCACGCGCTCTGTCCCGTCACAACTTCGGAGAAGATGCGCGCGCGACTCCTGTGTTTGTGAATCTCGTCCGTCTCTCATCGCCGTGTCTCACTGTGATACCTCCTGACCTCGGCTGAAACCTCTGCCAATCGAGTTTTGTGTACAGTGAACAAATAGTTTACGGAAATTTTCATCTTAGAAACTTTTATCCTCAAAGCGGATCCATGCGTTTGGACCGAGTCGGTACTTGTGCATAGAACTGGTAAGATCTCACTTGGCTTTAATCAGTGTGTTTCATATTGCAATGATTTTAAACGTGTCGTCTGGTCATAAGGTTGGTTGGTTTAAAGATGCATGAAAACCTGAAAGCTTTAGTCGATTTCCCTGATTTGCAGGTGTCTAAAATGTTCAGAAATTATGTTTATTTATTTATTTATTTATTCATGATTGAAGTTTGCAGAAAGTTTATATTTTTATTTTTTTATTTTTATTTTTATTTTTTTAAACTTTTTTTCAATCACATTTGGGAAGTATTTGAGTAAGTTATTATTATTTTTTTTTTACATTTAAAGTAAACTAAAATAGCAAATAGGTTTTAAAAAATCACAGTCTTTAATTTTTTATTATAATTTTATTATTATATCTTTATGAAACATAAAGTAGAAATAAACTTTTTTATTCTGTATAAACTTATTGAATTTTAAAAGTTGTAAATGATAAGTGTTGCTGGAGTCATATTGAAGTGATGATGATGATGATGATGATGATTATTATTATTATTATTATTATTGCTATCATAGTAAGTTTAATGCTTGCTAGAATGTTCTTGAAGGCATCTGAATGTTTGGACTGGTGACAACACCTGAAAGATCTTCCAGGAATCTTTTGTTTTTGCTCATTTTATTAGTGCATCGCATTCTGTGATTCTCAGTTGCATTGAATGTGTTTCACTCAATTTCAATGTTATCCTGTTACTTTAAAAAAATAATTACTGTGTAGTAAAAATAATACTCATCGGTATTTAACATGCCCTCTAAATAATTTATTACTTCATCCTGCATTGCTTGTTTTCTCCAGTGAAGCCTGTTACTAGTTTACATGACATGTTCCCTTCTGCACCTTGTCACAGCCTATAATATAAATACTGTAGAATTCAGAGTAAAGATGTGTGACACATCGCAGAGTTAAGCGATGCCACTCCGTCCTGTAGGGCAGAACTGTTTACATGCAGGAAGTGTTTGCCAGTGCCCTTAGGGTTTGGCACTAGAAGTGAAGAGCTCCTGCTGTGGTGCGCTTTGTCCCTCTGTGGGATCCACAGTCATGTGACCGATTTGAATGGCGAAGCGGACTGTCTGTCCACAGGCGAAAGCTCACGCTGGCTGATAATACATCATGCACTCATGAGTGTGTCATTGGTAGGAAGAAAACCTGATAAAACTGCTCATGCTGCATAATATACGATAAAATATACGATACGTGTTCATGTCAAGAGATTAGTGCTTACAGTGCAGCCATGAGCAAGTCATCATACGGTTATTCTAAGCATGGACGTTTTTGGAAAATCAAAAGTGGTGCAATTTTCTAACCAAGTGCATTTAAAGAGATGTACTAAACAATGTGGTGACATGATCATACAGTACATCAAGAGTCAGTGCGTTCTTTAATCAGCTCCATCTGCTTCCTTTCAGCTTGAATCAGAAGTTTTTATGTCTGCTTTGCAAAAGCTCCATTTGTTTGCGTTGAGTATACTGTAGGATCGCTCGACTGATTTGATTTGTGTTCAGTCAAATACTAGACATATTGTTGACAGCATGGATAGACTGATGCTCGTAAAGGAATTTGAACAACTGCATTATGATGTCAACATAAAAAGAGAAACACAATGAAAAATATATAATGAATATGACAGTACATAGCATATACAGTACAGCTGCTAACGACTGCTTCCTGTCCTATGAATGGTGCTTGTGATAGGATGTTGTGTTTTTGTTGTTACATCTTGACCAATGGTGTTTTATTATTGTAGTATGATGCTTGTTTTTGGGAGTGGTAAGTTGTTCCAGATGGTTGCAATAAAAAACAGGATTATTCCATGGTATAATTAAAGGGCTTACCATCATGACGCTTCAGTTTACCATCTTCTGGAAGATAAAAATATTCCAAACCATTGCAATTGGTTTCATTTTGTTTGCTTCTTCTTCTTTTTTTAATCTGTGGAATTCTACTCATATCGCTTCCCTCAGCAGGAATAATTTTACCGAAAAATGTGTCTTTCTCGAGATCAGAGAATTGTCAGATAGAGCCTTATAATTATAAGATGTGTGAAGTTCTATTGAGTGACCATGGACAGCTGTGAATAGCATGGAATGCAGTGCATGCCAACTCAACTGGTTTCACTTCGTTCACACACAGTTTTGGATCTGAAAAATCAGCAGAATTTCGTTGTCTCTTTAACTTCACAAAGACAGATGTGTTTTGCAAGTGTTCAGTGGGAACGGCTCACAGAGATGCAGTTTGACTGACAGGCACACATTGCTGCATTTACTGGCTGCTTTAGTGAACGGTGTGGGAATTCAGCAACCTCCAGTGCCATAGAAATGCAGAGCTCTGCCCTGGTTCTCTCACTGGATCCAAAAAAAAAAACCTCGGTTACCAAGTTTTGGGCTTTGTTGGTTTTATGCTTCGCTGGCGTTACAGGGATGAGTTTTAGGCTGTATAAATACCGTTAAACCACACTCTGGTACTCTCTCAAGAAAAGTCTGAATTACTTCCTGACTGCTGTCATTGACTGTCCCAACACAGCGGCTTGAAAAAAAACTTAATCCGCCTAAATTCAACCTTCAAAGCAAACCATAAAACCATGGAAGGAGGATTATTATGCCTTCTCTAAATCTTTTCAAATCTTTTCAAAAGGTGATATAAATCTTCAAGTTTACAACTGGATAAAAATTCATAAATACGCAAACAACCATTTCAACTATGATATATTTACTACATGATGGTTATGTAAAGCACAAGAAACTGTGCATCATCCTGTCCATATTTTGTTATGATTATGAATATATTATATATGGTACTGTGCAAAATGATTGGGATACCCCTCATTTCTTCTTATTTTACTTTTAAAGAGTCAAACTTTGTTGTGTCTGGAGGAATAGTTCTGCAGGCTTCCTGGAGGATTTTTTGTCTCTTATTTTTGGCAAGTTTTTGCCTCTCAGTTTCATTCCACTCACTGTACCTGATCAGTTTCAGAGAAATGTTTTTTTCTTTTGTTAATCCACATGGTGACCTATGAATCATTTAACCATAAAATACCATCTAACCCAAGGCATGAACCAGTGAGAAACAGGTGCAGATGATGCCATGATCACGCTGAGTGGTTGAAATAGATGAGAGGGGAAATGAGGTTGCTGCTAAGGTTGTTACATAAACAACTAATTACAGAAGTAATTTTATGTTAACGCAGTTTAATATAATTGCGTGAATTTCATCCGTTTAATATACATTATTTAATTACATTTAGTATAAAGAAATATGAGGTGCCTCAAGACTTTTGCACAGTGCTGAAATATGTATCTGAAATATGAAATATGTATCTGTAAAAAACAACAGCCTGTCCTTTTTTTTTGTAAAGCACTCCACTTGCTAAAGTAGTATACTGTATATCTTTACGTCTGATGATGAATCTGTAATGGAACTATCTTATAGGAAAAACAAAGTGGTCATTTCTGAGCAACTCACTCATAATACTCACAAGTAATTTAAATTTCTGGCTAAATTGCTTGTTACAGTATATCATAATAACATGACACCCAAAATATTCACTAAGTGCACTATAGTGCTCTATTATTTTTCTGCCCCCAATTATGTTTCTTGATTAGTATTCGATTGGATTACGTTATATTTAAGAATTCAACTATATAAATACATTTCAGTGATAATTACTTTGTCTGTATGAGGGTCTATATGTCATGTCAACCTTTGTCTTTTCTAGTTTCTTCTTCTTTGTCATCTTTACAATGACGTTATTGAGGATTCCAGCAATAATGGATAATATTGGTTACTATAATAACTTTATGTTGACGTTAACACAATATAATGCAGTTCAGCATTCTACATTTAAAATGAATTTTTCTTATTCACATACAGTATATGCATTACTTCACATGTAAATTCCTTTCTTTTCATGTCCCAGCCTGTTATGAAGTTGGGGTCAGAGTGCTGGTTCAGCCATGATATGCCCCTTGGTGCGGATAAGGTTAAGGACCTTGTTCTAGGGCCCAAAAGTGGCAACTTGTCGGAGCCGGGGTTTGAACCATTGACCTGCCGATCAGTAACTCAGAGCCTTGACACACAGACCTACTACTTCACCATGAAACTTTGGTTCATTGTGAATAAAACCTTTTAAAACCTAGTCCTAAATTAATTAATTGTGGTCTGAACATAACTGTTTAGAAAATATTATACAAATATTATACACTGACAAAAATATTAATGTATCAACATCAACATCATTCTAATTCATTAATTAATCATGTAAAATATGTAAGTTGAACAAAAACCATTATAGTAAATAAGTGTTAAAACGGAGTTAAGTACATTAGAAATTTTATTTATTTTTGTAAAATAGTTATAGATGTGTAAACGCCACGTTAGGCCAGAATCGTTTTTATTACAGATGTCACCCTGGCAAAACGATAGACCTGTACTACTTATAGACCTGTATAACAAGCTCTCGCTTCTGTCTTCATGATTGTCTCAGAAGCCACTTACATGTAAAGTGGGTAATCCTGTATTTCCTCCCCAGGCTCCTCTGGGGCTCTTAAGAGTAAAAGACATGCTGTATACGGGTCTTCTAGACACAACAATCAGTTCCAGATCCACTCACATCATCTAAAACTGTCTCCAGCTTACACTTGTCTACAGGCTCTGGATTCCCTCAGACTAGGGCTGGGCAGACGTTTGTGAAACACAACATTTGCTAAAACCATATCCTCATGTTGGCATCAATAAAGCACATGCGCATGAAATTTGAGATCGACTTCTGAGCGGAAGCATGGAGCATAGAGTACAGCGCAGAGTTTGTATGAAATAATCTTTTAGGACACTTTTAAGGTGGGCTGATGTTGAGCTGTTGGTTGTAATCTCAAAGTTAACACCCGAACATTTCAAGTGATCCAGGCGAGTCCAAAAACGGAACATTTGATGGCATCGGAGGGAAAGAATCCCTTCTCAGGTCACATGCCCGAGGCACCACCTGTCCTCATAAAAAGAGAACTGAGGACAGTTTGGAGAGAGAGCAGTTTAATGCAGCATTCTGTTGAGTTTTTAATTAGCCCCCTGAGTGGCTTTGCCCATGGACAACCCCTCCTTCACTGCCTACATGCTCTGAAAAGCTGAGGCAGAGAGCAGCCTGTGACTTGAAAACTAATTATTCTGGGTGAATTTTTTGGAGCAGAAATGTGGCTCGAGGTTACACCTGCTTCTGTTACCAACATGCCGAACAAATGTTCAGTAGGACGTTTTATACTGTTGCTTTACCCGTAGCAGTTTGAACAAATTCCCACTGAAGTGACGTGTACACTTTGTAATCAACTGTCTTGATCAAAAAACTACTTTATTTACCATTGCACTAAATTACGCGCTCATGTGGTGGAGTCTCAACTCCACCACACTGTATCACCAGTGCGGGGTGAATTGAATAGCATTGATTATCAAATATACTGTATACTATTACACTGGTAACAGGATGATGGGCTAAAGAAAATTTAAGAGAGAGGCGACATTATTGCAGATACTTCGCATGATAAAAAGTTGTGCGAATTTGATGTTATATGCCAAAAATAAAGGACAAATTTGCTGTATAAAGTGCTCACCCTATCATCCGGAGATCGTGAGTTCGATTCCCGGGTGATGCTGTAACCTCTCGCAGCCGGAGGTATAGAGGGAGCTGATTGACCGAGCTCTCACAGAGGGGAGGGATGAGAGGTACTTCGTGCTCCCACATTAATCATGGCTCTACAGCCAATCAGGGGCGTCTGTGAGCTCACGCAAGCGGAGGGAGTGGATAGCGCCGTCCTCCAAGTGTGTTACGCCGCCCCCAACGGTGCGTGAGCGAGTTGTTTGAAAAGATGCAGTCATCTGGCATCCCATGGTTCAGAGGAAACACGTGATAGTTTTTGGCCCTCCCGACTGAATGGTAGTAGTAGCTTAATGTGGGAGCCCCCTAGTGACGTGGAGGAATTGGACACGACTAAATTGGGGAGAAAATTGGGGAAAAATCCAGGGTTAGGAAAAAAAAAATTATTATTGCAATGTAATTATCAAAGTCTCAATCAATTCTCAATCACTCACTTATTCTCAGGAACTTGGGGCAATAGATGGGGTATTCACAATCCATCACACACTACGGGCAATTTGGAAACACCAATGAGCCTAATGTGCTTTGCACTGTGGAAGGAAACAAGGATGCCCAGAGGAAACCCACCAAGCACAGGGAGAACATGCCAACTCCACGCATCGAGATCCGAAAGCAGGACTCATACCCCTGACCTGGGAGTGCTACAGTACCACAGTACTAACCACTTCTTCGTAATGCCACCCATCAAACACATTCTACCTTTCAAAAACAATGTTGTCCTTGACATTGCAACATCCTTACAACGAATTGCAAGCATCACCTAGTGTAGGATTCCTGCTGAATTTGAACCATTGACCTGCCGATCAGTAACTCAGAGCCTTGACACACAGACCTACCACTTCACGTGTGGAGGTCTTTTGTAAATGAGCCGAAATGATCATTTGTATTAGACTGAAGACATTATTATGAACCTGAGATTTGAAGTTCAGCCACGCTTGATTGTTTATCGCTTTGTTTCAGCTGTTATTAGAAAACCAGCACTTCGCTAATCAGATTCCAGAATTCAACAGCTCATTTAACTCAAAGCTTCTGATTTTACAGTTTATGTTTTTTGGCTGTAGATCTAGATCTGGTTTCTGTTTTGTTTTTCTCCGGCCTTTTGCTTGTTTCAGAGTTCGATTGTTAATATAGAATGTACTGTAGAATATAAAAAATGTTTTGATTGGAGCGAACTTGCTACTGGGCTTTAAATTAGCCTTCCCGAATGAATTCTGTAAACAGGGGTAGATCTTTATAACAGATGTGAAAAGGCATTGTTGTGTCACTGGCTATAGTGCATGTGGAATATCTTTAATGCACATCACTAATGCATAGATGCTTTTTTTTGTTTAAAGCAGAACATTGAAGAATGTAACTATGAACAATCCTAAGAACAATTGAGGAACTGTCAGTAACGATTGGTTGTTAATACATCACTACGTAAAAGGTGATGTTCTTGAAACAAGCAAACTACAAAACACTCTTGTATATCTGCAGGTTTGTGTATCTGTGTTCTACATTGAGCAGAGGTTCTTCCAGGAAAGCAACTCCTTAGATCCGACATTTTCCCATATAATAATAATAGTATTTAATAATAATTATAAATAAATAATAATAATAATTGTATTTCCCTGTCCCAGATTCAAACTTTAATGTGTATCTTGGAATTTCTTCTGTGTTTTTGTTTATTAGACATTAGACATTGCACCTTAAATGTTAAGAGATAATTGTTGAGTGTTCATTGTGACTTTAGACTTATGTTTACATTTTAATTATTTAATTTTTCCATGGTTGTTGACATTTCTGTCTTAATAACTGATGGGACTATGATCATAGGAAGGTTAAGTTTAAAATAAAAATGTTTAAATATAATATATTCTTCTCCTGGTCCTTATTTTAAATGGGTCATAAAAAATATCAATAATTATCGCTATCGACCGATATGAAACACTGATATCGTGATACAGTTTTCAGCCATATCGCCCAGCCCTATGCTCGGCGTCAAAACAAGAAGCGCATGCATGCTACATGATACTCAGTGCTCGTAACCAAGACTTTTATTAGGGTCAAAATGTATTAAAAATCTTTGCTCGTCTTGCGGAACACTTGCAAACCGTGTTACTCGCAATCCGAGATTTCACTTTATATATATTTATATATATAATATACACACACTGTATATATAAAATGAACCGCAAAAATTAAAAAGGCCCAATAGGAGACACAATAAAAAATCCAAAATAATAAGGTGAATGGAAAAGCATGAGGTTTAGGTATAAAAAATTTTTTTATAGCTTATCATAAGTTTATATCTTCTTAAGTTGTATTTACAAAGTGCTTCTCTCCATTTGTTTGCAATGTGAATGAGTTGAGCCGATCTATGAACAGTGCTGTTTTCTTCCTGTTGAATGAGATACCATCTACATGTCATTTAAAATTGTAAAATTGAGCCAGCACTGATATTCATAAGATCAGAGGCCTCGCATGCTACAAAGCAAATATTTAGGGATGTTGAATCTGCCCACTGGCCTGAGCTTGGAAACACTTCAGAGCGCACACTCTCTAATCATAAATGGACCTTGGGTAGCATTAGGGCTCCAGTTCTGGTTATCAAAAGCTCCAAAATCCCCCTCCTTCAGGCGCCTCAGTGTGTATGGGCCTTTTCAGACACCACAGCAGCACCCTTGTTTGTGTGACCCCCCAGTTGTTGGAGGGCTTTGCGTCTGCAGCTGTGTCCAGCCAGTTAGGTGAAACCAGAGCAGGGCAAGTGCTGCTTCCTCTATTCACATGGTCGAGAGCAGCCTGGTCTCGTGCTCTTCACTCTTTCTTTCTCACAGAGTCGTCTTTTAGACCCACTCAGACTGGCGCTGTAAAAAAAACAAAAACAAAAAAACGTTACTGCTTCATGGTTGACGTTATTGTAGTAACACAGATCAGAGGAAACTCGTCTGGTACAGTTTTGAATGCTTAACAGATAAATGAGTTGCAGTGAAATTTTTGGAAATGTGTCTACATTGCTGGGAAAGTTTTTAAAAAGGATACTTGTATGGAATAATCTCTATGACATATTTTGTTGTGTTTTGATATGTTAATATATATATATTAAAATCTACATCATTGTTCTGAGTAATTATTGCAAATCAACATTTTCATCTACAATTCAGCCCTCACCTTTATATTCCCTACTTTCATCGTGTTCAAGCTGTTTTTCTGTCCCTAGCATACCCGGCTGAAGTGTGATTGGACTGCTGATGACGATGGTGCTTTGTCCGAGCTCTATCAGTCCAACAGGAGGAATTTGTTCAGCAGGAGACAGCAGCCTGGTCTCAGCCTTGCTGTTAGCTGAGAGAGAGCTCTGAGTTGTCTGAGACAAAACAGTGCCAGTGTGTTAATGACATGGCTGGCAGCAAAGCAGCCATTGTCGACTCAGCCCCGAGTGCCACACTGTCCCGTCAATCACACAGGCAGAAAGGCGAGGATGAAGGAGATTAATTGCATGCAACTACACACTTTTACAGCAGGTCTGATTGACAACATCTGTTGCAGAGCACTGAAAACAATTTGACTGCAAAATCACTTTGAATGTATTTTACACAAATGCAAATGCAATGTTTTTTTGCTTATTGGATACTGTTATGGAGCATACTGTATATAAATATAAAAGGACGGGCATTATTTCTAGGATTATTATTGACATCAGCATACTGTAAACGCAGCAGTGTTTTGCATATCACAATTTAGGAAACCCATAATGAGATGGTGTATGTTAAGACATTTTTGAGGGATGCCACAGCAAGGAAATTTGGGACTGGCATGGGAAGCTGGAAGCAGCAAGGCTAGTCCGACTCTTGGCAGTTTAATGAAAACAGAGGTGACGTCTTAATCGCTTGGCAGATCCGCCAGGTTTTGCCTTACAGTCGGTTTGGGTTTTGTTGGGTTTTAGTTCGAATAATATTTGTTGAGATGCTCTCATGGACAGCTTCTTATCTGTAGACCTTCATATGTGCTATTAAATAACGATTGTACAAATTTTAAACCACAAGAATCATCCACACACACACAAGTTTCCATTTCCTGTAAATATTACAACTGTTCCAGACTTCTCAACCTCTTATTAGGCTTTAATTGCTTTTAATATGATTTTAACCTTTTTATATATTTATACATATCTTACATGTACAGTAACAATGCAACAAAAATGTTATTACTGTTGTGTTAAGCATCGGGCATAATGAAGCATTTGTCTCTAAGGCCATGTCCACATGTAGCTGGGGATTTTTCTATGCGTTTTTGGCCTTTTATAAAAATTCTAAGCAGTTTTGGTTATTGAAAACGGAGCTTTTGGAAAACTCCTTTCAAAGTGGAGGACTCCTTCCAAAAACTCCTTCCAAAGTCAGGGTCTTGTGGACAGAATTATATTTATCCAGCTACGTGTGGACATGGTCTGAGACTACGTTTCCATTACACTGGGAAACAAATTCAATAGGAATTTTTGTTTCCTCTGCAATTTTTGGTGGATCAAGTAGATTTTTACACGCCGAATACAAATATGTATTTGTATTTTTTGTATAACGTAACGTTTTTAAGAAAACTGCATTCAGGCATTAACACTGTAACATCTCCAGCCATATGCTGTAGGCCTATGTTATGATATTGCAGCATAAGAGAAAACTAGAAATGTTTTGCCGCAGATTTTCGTCTGTAGTGGCTGTCTGATGCTTTGTGTATCAGTGTTAGATTAAATTGGTGTCGCATATCCCACAATAGTCTCCCAGCATAGACGGACTCCACCTTCCCTGATAGCGTTTTTCCGTGTTGGCGGTGTCTTGGTGAAACCTTTCATCACTCACAGCAGCAAGGTTGGCCAAGTCATCCAAGTGAAAATGAAGGAAATGTATCTTTACTCACATGATGCAGTATATCGACTTGTATGCCTTGTGCAGACTTTTTGATGTAGTTTGGTGCCATGTACTGTAGTTGCCCAGAAAAGACATTCCTGATGGTGGTCCACGCAACCTGTTCTGCACCCTACAGAAGGCCATCAAAGTGATGCTTCATCATGTGTTGGATCAGCAGGCCAACGCAAACAGCTACTTTTATCCTGGCATCACTAACGCGTGGAAACATCTATCGCAAATACGCAAAGGCCTCATTTTGGTTGTTCATAGCCCAAACAAATTTTTTCATCAGCTCAAGTTTGAGTCTTGAATGAGAACGGAAAGAGATCAGAATTCATGCATAGTATGCTGACATCATTAGTCAGCTCCGTCAACGCGGGGATTTCATCGCAGAGCTACAAATAGCTGCAAAACCAGCTAAAGCGAGATGTCTGGCTTTCTTCTTTCTTCTGGACCTCAATAAATATAGCCTGCTAACTGCTTTCCATCCTCCAGAGCAAAACCACAAGCATATTTTTGCTAAGTTTGCATCCATTGTTTAAAAGGAATGTCAATTATGATGTATTTTATCCCATATAGTGGGTTAGAACACGTATTGATGTGCACGTGTCATGACTTACCAAACCGATCTGCATTTGACATAATAGGGACAGATTTAAACAACTCATAAGACATAAGACATAGTAAAATATCTTTAAGCATAATTAGTGCATTAATAAATTAATTTCTACAAGTCTATTATGTTAGACCGGAATTTTGCTTATGAGGTTTCAAAATTACTTGGCATAGAGAAAGGAAGTTCTTTATGAGAACATCCCATGAATTGTTGTTCTGATTTCCAGCAGGTGTTTTTAGCAGTACAGCTGGAATCAAAGGTATGGTGTTTACAACATTGATATATTTGGTGTAAAAAAAAAAGCTGTTTTTTTTTGGTGGTTACTGGTCTAGAGACTCTTGTAAAACATTTTGCTCCTGTAAGACAAGTTGGGAAAATGACTCTGGTTGTCATGTAAGAGAACAGTAAATTAGCAATTAGGGAATTTTTTTTATAACTTTACCTAAAACCTTCTGCCTTTGCAAGACAGTGAAGACTTCAACTAATATGGATCTTTAAAAAAACGTGAATGACAGCAAGCATGCTTTCGGTGCATAATGGGGTTTCATAATTCTCATCAAAATCATTAGAAGTGAATCTGAGTTTGGAATTACGTAGGATAAAATCGGAAAGATGCGTCAGGCATCTGAAGGGCATCTGGTGTAAAACCTGTGCCAAGTTGTTGCGCGGATCAGTTGGTCCGCTGTGGCGAAGCCGAAAGACTAACAACAAGACCACATGGACCAGGCGAAGAATGCAAATGAGTTTAAAATGTTGTAAAGGAAACAGTGACATTATCCACCCCTGGAGAAGCATTATCAAATAATAATCATATTGTCTGGATGAATTTGGAACCAATGTTTTGAGAGAATTACTACACAAGGAAACCACTCAAACTACCACCACTACTACTAAAGAAAGTTATATTCAGTGTGTTTAATTAAAACTCTATGGTGCATTTTTGTGTTGAAAATCAAAACATCACCTATTTCATGTGTTATCCATGTTATGTTAATTTCATATTAATGATTCAAATCTTAATGTACCTTAAATCTTCATACACGCATTCTTCCAGTGTTGTCTGTCTGTTTATAGTTTAAAAAAAAAGTACAATTTTTTTATTTTTTAAAGTCATGACAATCTGGTTCTGTTTGGAATAATACAGAGCATATGGTTAATGTTCTTTGCCCTTTAGTACCGAATTCAAATCCATATTTCATAGCGGGATTTAGCTTCTTGAATGACGAATGGACAGAATGACGCAGCTCTTGCAGAAACAAGAGCTCGTAAAGAGTCAGAACACTGAGTCTGGGAAAAAATATGAACCGTGCACATATTAGGTGTATATTTACTGTACTGTACTGTACTTTAGTTAAGCAATAACCAAAAAATAAAACGTATATTTGGAATAATTGCTTAGGAAGATTAGATCATAGCATATTCTACGACTGTATAGAAGAAACCTAAAGTCATGTATTGGTCAGTAAATGTTGTGGTTATGTGCTTTTATATTTTGTAGCTGTGATAGTAGATTTAGTAAGACTTTGCCTTTTTGCATAAAAAACCTGTTTGCATAAAATTCTAAGCAGACAATTGTTTTTAGAAAGTCTTTATATGCTGTTATATCAAATTGGATTAGACACTCTTAACATTAGAATCCCTCTGTGCATGAAGTAAGATCCATAAAGACATGATTTGCCAATATTGATGTGGAACAACTCGAATGAGCCAAGCCACTGGAAAGCTGACTGTCCCTCTGGCCATGTCACTTGACAACAATGCCTGACCTCACTCATGCTCTTGTGGCTGAATTGGCTGAGCCGCATCCTGAAATCTCGTGGAATGTCTTCGCAGAAGAGCGGAGGGTATTATAAAAGCAAATGGGGATGAACGCCATGGGTGCATATGGGTGCTAGTCAGTATTTTGGGATAGTTCACTAGCTTCTTGCTTCAGAATGCAAGTATAAATCCTCAAAATAAAATTGAGTATAATGGCATAAGAGCTATTGAGATTGAGACTAAGTGACTTTCCTCTAGTCTATTAAAAGTGCTTGCTGACATTAAATCTGTGCCAGAATTGATGTAAAAGCATATAACAGATTTATGACAAATTGTATTTGGCCAAATCTGCAATGACATTGTATCCAAATACATATACTTCAGTATTAATTTGGTCCGCCTTTTGCAGCTATAACAGTTTCCACTCTTCTTGGAAGATTTTGGAGCGTTTCTGTGGGAATTCGTGCCCATTTGTTCTGTGGAGCGTATATGAGGTCAGGCCATGGTGTTTGACGAGAAGTCCTGGCTCACAGTCTTCGTTCCAGTTCATCCCAAAGGCGCTCGATGGTGTTGAGGTCAGGGCTCTGTGTGGGCCAGTCAGTTCTTTCACACCGAGGCACTGAAGCACAGGCATGTTGGAATCAAAAAACCTCCCCAAACTGTTGCCACAAAGTTGGAAGCATGGCATTGACCAAGATGTCTTGTTTGAATTCAGGGGTTAACTATGATTAACACGTTTGACCAAATACTTTTGTCCATATAATGTCCAATAGATGGTTGGTGTTTTGATGTTTAAGTGAAGAAACAACATTGCAGTTGGGAATAAACATGATGTACGTACCAAGTGCTTTTCATTTGTCTTATATGTTTTAATGTTTCTTATTTCCTGAAGGTATTTCCCACAATGATGCTCTTCCTCCTGTGGCGCTGTGCCTCCATCCTTCTGGGCCTGTCATGCTGTCTTATGGAAGTGACATCATCATTGAACCTGGAGGATCCTAATGTCTGCAGCCATTGGGAGAGGTACCAACATCCCACCCCAACGTTAGAATATCAATATTAATTGATTTATTTATTATTATTATTTATTTATTTATATTTCTCAAATGAAATTCATCCCTAACATGGTTGCAATGCCTTAGACTATTTTTTTCTTCTTCTTTTGGCTGTTTCCCGATTTAATGGTTTGGTAAATTTGTACTTGTCTAGTACAATCAGCCCAGTGTGGATTATACTTTCTCGGATTTAAACAACCACAGATTGAAAACATTTAGAAAAATCAGCCAGTAAGAAAGTTTCAAAAAGGAAAACATTAATTTACTGCACATAGAGCGCTGAATACTCAGGGTTGTAGGGGGGGAGGTGCTAGAGCTTATCCCAGGAGACTTACAGTAGGGCACGAGGCGGGATACAACATACTGTAGATAGAGGGCCAATCCATCGCAAGCCACTGTCCTGTTGCACCTCCAGGTTCTGGGTGCTCAAGTTTCCCACAGTCTAAAGACATGCAAGAGGACAGTGCTTCCATCGCTGAATAATCCATACCATATAACAATGTTTTAAATAGCTAGCCACAGCATTAGAATCAATGGTGGACTATTGGGTAACTGCCATGGGTTTGTTCGAGTCAGGATCAGAGAACCAATCACAAGCTAACTCTGAAAGTGCTGGCAGTATGAGCAAGGATGTATTTGCAACTGTATGTTGAGTCCATTGATTCAACCTGTTCTCAATGTCATTTAGTCAACATCATTTTATTGAAGTAATTCCTTTTTGTGATTACAAAAAAAGCTCTGCTGGGTAGCTTTCAGTTTATTCACCTCTCCACGAAAGCACTCACTAGCATACAGTCTTCGTCTTTTACACAAACACACAAAGTGTTAATAGGCAGAAGATTTCCGCAGCCAGATTAAGGAATGACTCAAGAATCCATTAAAGCAGATTGAACAAGAACAAAGGTGCAGACTGCTTTTCCCAGATAGATTTACTTTCACTGAGTAATGCGTGGTAACAGCTGCAGTGCTCTGGGCAGCCGTGAAGAGGGAGGCTGTTGACCAGCGTCTGCAGAGACATATCGTGAGTGTTAGTGTGGTCCAGGCTCAGTTCTTAATGGCTGGCACTTTACTGGCACTTAGTCACCACTGTCCGTGCCTGTTGAGGGTGTTTTAAAATGGCACACAAACACATAAATAATTTCTGCAGGCAGAAATTCCGAATTGTGTTTTCAGTATTTCCATGCAGTGTTCCTTAACCTTCACCAAAGCATCGTACTTATATTGTCTGACTTCACAATAGCCTCTGTTACGGGCCTCCAAATATGCATGAAAGAACCATCCATTCTCTTTTAGACTCCCTTTCACAAACCTTTCAAAGTCATGTTTTTCATCTCTGCTCAGCAACGCCCCCCCCCCTCCCCCCAGGTCTCTGGAAAAAAAAAAGTGAGGAAAAACGTCATCATTAGGATCATAATGAAGCAATCTTCAAAACCATCTGTTCAATCATTTATCCTTTATTTTTTGTCCAGTGTTCTGTGTGGTCTGAAAAAAATCCATCCATCTATTCTCTATACCACTTATCCTGTGTGCTCATGGTACAAGGTGGGCTCGACACCGTCATCCCACCCCATCGCCAGACACAAGCACAATTAATTTGGATGGACACATCAAACACAGAGTGAACATGCAAAGTCCATACAGAGGCAAGCTTTGTACCCTCAACCCCGGTGGTCCAAGGTGACAGTGCTAACTACTAAGCCACCATACCATCCCATTTGTTTATACTGAAATTCAAGATGCTGTATTACAGTACCTCTTCTCCTTTTAGAAGGCTTAATGCAGTTTAAACACTACAGACGCTACAGGAATAAAAGCCTGCCAGGGTGTGTGGGTTTGTTCTTATGCACATGGAATCACTGTCACAAAATGATAAGGGATGGAGAACAGTTGCATCAACAACAAAATGTCCATAATTGAAAACATAAAATAGTGTCAGGGGGTAAAAACGAGTCCTTAGCAAGACCCAAAAAGAGTCTGACAGTCAAGTCAAACAGGACGAGACTTGGTAATGCTCAACATAACAATAGCGAGATAATTCAAAGGCTTGTAAACAAAGGTAAGAAAGGGTTGAATGGTGAAAAGGAAAAATGTAACTCACAAGAATATGGATGGACTTGGATAAAACTACTCCACTGAGAATAAAATAAGCAACTCACCTGAGCCAAAACCATATACAGGACAATAACTTTAATTATTTCGATAAAGTCTGCATTTGAAGCATTTGAAATGTTTTTGGATCCCAAAAAAACATGGTCTTTGATTTTGATTTTTTTTGTTGTTGTTCTTTTTGGTGACACCAGATTTTTGTCAGTATCAAATGGCACAGGCATTTATTTATCCAATTTATATTAATAGCCACACTCATGTTAATTGAAGCCCACCCATGTACAGTGAGCAGTGTGTGAAAACTGAGATGTTACTGATACCATCATTATGGCCTTTTAACATACTCACCACTTGTGCTGAAGAGGACCACACATGACCTTCATAACCCAGTCACAGGTTGTGAGTGCTAACAGCAGTCTGCGCTTTGTGTACTGTGTGTGTGTCATTCCAGTTACTCAGTCACTGTGCAGGAGTCGTACGCACACCCGTACGATCAGGTGTATTACACCAGCTGCACTGATATCCTCACATGGTTCAAGTGCACGCGCCACAGGTAAGAAAGCACCGCGGTAAGCATGTTAAGTAATAGAGTATTAATAGTGATTCAGTTTTACAATTCAGGTTTATTAAATTGTAAATTAGCGCAGTTTAAAAAATGGGTTCATTTATGAAAGGAATAATAAATTCCTTTACCAATACCTGAGGAATGCATTTTCACAGTAATAATCATACGGATTTACAACAATATCAGAGTGTTACATTAAATATACCATTACAAATTTAAAAACTCTTTTTAATATTTATAAAAAATATATAAAAAATTTGAAGATTAAAGCAACTGATTCAACTGTAAAAAATGATATTTACTATCATAATAATTATCTATATTGTTGCATTTAGGGTGAGCTACAAGACTGCGTACCGGAGAGGAAACAAGACCATGTACCGCCGCAAGTCTCAGTGCTGCCCAGGTTTCTACGAGAGCAAAGAGATGTGTGTTCGTAAGTATTGCTCAGACTCTGATTTTTAGAATCTCTGAATTCAGCTTCCAGATAACTCATAGTTTAAAATCCTAAAATGGGCTGTAAATTTTTAGTGTGTTTCATATTCTATGCAGCACTATCAGTTATGGGGATGGAACGCAACTAAGCAGTTTTGAAGATCAGGCTTGAGTGAAGTCATAAAAAAACCTGATGGCATCAGCATTCACCCCAATGAATACTTTAAACAAAAGATTTTAAACGAGAGAGGAATTTTAAATTCA
This sequence comes from Channallabes apus, assembly GCA_030522415.1. Lineage (NCBI taxonomy): Eukaryota > Metazoa > Chordata > Actinopteri > Siluriformes > Clariidae > Channallabes > Channallabes apus. The sequence goes on from CM060120.1 coordinate 14,407,944, forward strand.
GGTGGTGTTTTCCGTTTTTCTCAACCTGTCTGATCCAAGTCATCCCTTATAGATGTGGAAGACACTGAAGCAAACTCAACAAAATTCCAGAAATATTTTTTTGTAATCTGCTTAACAACATGAAATTGCTAAATAGAAACTACTTGCTTAAATCGTTTTTATGTAAATTGCATAATAGAAGAAAATGTATAATATAATTTCCCATTAAATGAGCTCACTAAATAATTTTTTTTCTGGTTGCATTAAAGCAAAAAAAATCAATTTCTTAAAGTAGCACTAAATAATAATAATAAACAAAACAAAGAAGCAAAATAAAAAACAAAAAAATAAATAAAGAAGGAAGATACCAAAAGTTTTGGGATAATATAATGAAAGAGACTATAATGAAATTAAAGTTTAAATTATATAAAATTATAAACTATAATTTTTCTCAGATAATTTTACCCCCGAGATAAAAATGTCCACCTAAATTGTAATTTTTGTTGTCGTATTATTTTACTGATTTATATTAACAGCCTGACAGAGAAACACATTTGAGTCTTGTTGCCTCAAATGACTTGGTGTGTAGAATAGGGTGAGGGCAGGCGAGGATAACTTGGTTAAAGAGCATGTGTGTGCGAGACAGTAGGCTAATAACTCATGTGATGAATCAGCTTTTATGTTACAGTGGATGTGAAAATGCCATTGTGTTCCTCAGAGGGATTTATTTCAGTTCTAAAAGAAGCTGATGTATTTATAACTTGGTTGTAATCATGTGGTGATTTGTCATGTGTTTAGTGGGAAACAGTTCTTTTTTTTAATGGAAGTAAAAAATATATCAGTAAATTAAGTAAATCTAATATAATCAAGTGGTTCATCAGTGGACTAAACTGTAGAATTAAGTGAAAACAATTCAATGGGAGCAATATTTAGGGTTGTGTTTATAATGATTTTAGACATACAGTGTGAACTCATAATTTTTTTTTCTTTTTTTTTTTTAAATAAATTTAGTCCTGTCCAATTCTTTTTCCAAGATTCTCTCCCTAATTTAGTCGTGTCCAATTCCTCCCTGTCACTAGGGGGCTCCACATTAAGGCTACTACTACCACTCATCCGGGAGGCCCGAAGACTATCCCGTGTTTCCTCCGAACCACGTGACGCCAGCCAACCGCATCTTTTCGAACTGCTCGCTCACGCACCGTTGGGGGTGTCGTAACCAGAGGTGTCAAGTAACGAAGTACAAATACTTCGTTACCTTACTTAAGTAGAAATTTTGGGTATCTATACTTTACTGGAGTAATTATTTTTCAGCCGACTTTTTACTTCTACTCCTTACATTTTTAAGCAATTATCTGTACTTTCTACTCCTTACATTTTAAAAATAGCCTCATTACTCTATTTTTATGATCATAACGCGCAACCCCCCGCCCCCCCGGTCGCATGATAAGAACGCGCACAATGCCACACACGACCCCCCCCCCCGGTAGCATGATAAGAACGCGCACATCCCCCAACCCCTGACCCCCCCCCCCCCCCGGTCGCATGAAGAGAACGCGCACAACCCCCCCCCCCCCCTTCGCATGATCAGAAAGCGAGACCTTAATGCTTTTTTCGCCCCTCACGGTACTTTTACTTTTATACTTTAAGTAGTTTTGAAACCAGAACTTTTAAACTTTTACTTAAGTAAAAAGCTTGGGTTGATACTTCAACTTCTAAAGTATTTTTGAACCCTAATATCTATACTTCTACTCAAGTAATGAATGTGAATACTTTTGACACCACTGGTCGTAACACACTCGAGGCCAGCGCTATCCGCTCCCTCCGCGTGCGCGAGCTCGCAGACGCCCCGAGAGCCGTGCAATTAATGTGGGAGCACTAATACCTCTCATCCCTCCCCGCTGAGAGAGCTCGGCCAATTTAGCTCTCTCGAGGCCTCCGGCTGTGAGAGGAAAACAGCATCACCCGGGGTTCGAACCTGCGATCTCCGGGTGATAGGGCAAGCGCTTTTACCTACTGTGCATGAAGTCATAATTGATTCAATCCACGATTAGCACTTTACAAACAATATTGCAATGATGAAATGTTGTAGGTAAATTAATGTTGTTTCGTGTATTACATCCAATATGTTGTACAATGGACGTTGTATTATTTGTCATATTATTTGCACAATATTTGTACCCATATGTGCTTGTTGAACATCCCATTGCAAAAAAAGTCCCCACTTTCTGCTCCTTTGAATCGGTTCTGTGGGCATTTGTGCCTCAAGAGCATTAGCCAGGTGTGTGTAGTCAACTTTAGTTCATTCCATAGACTGTATAAGAACTGGAAAAACCCTCTGTGAAGCCACCCTTAGGTTTCCTGATGAGCGACTTTGAAGCTGAATTGTGGGAGCTCTGGTTTTCACCATGTTGACAGGAGCTTCGTCTAAACCCTGGTTAATCTATAAATATGTAGAATGGTGGAATGAAAGGAGCCTGGCTGTTGGTTAAAACATACCTACCTACTTCAGTTATTTAGCTGGCTTAACTTTAGCCATTACCTTAGCTAACATGCTAAGGTGGCTAATGTTAAATTATATGGCCATTTCATTTAACTCTGTCACCCATACTCTACACATTATCCCGTGTCAACTTCTACATTTCTTGTGGTAAGTTAAACTACAACGATTCCAGTTAGCTGGGTAGATTAAGTGATGCAAAGCAGACAGCTAGTGGTTTGACACCTACAATGCAGCTGTCAATCTAATTGGCCACACCCCTAATTATGTATACATTTTTGGCATAAAATATATTTTGGCAAAAATATACTTTTTACGTATTATTTACATAACAATACACCCCACATACAGTTGACATGAATGGCAAATGTAACTGTGGAGACCAAAACCGTTTTTTGTACCAGGATACAAACGCTATTTTAACGGCATTTTAACTGGGGACCTATGGGGATTGACTCACTTTTGAAGCCTAGTGGTCAATCAAGGATCTACAAACCGGATTCCAAAAAAGTTGGGGCACTAAACAAATTGTGAATAAAAACTGAATGCAATGATGTGGAGATGGCAAATGTCAATATTTTATTCAGAATAGACCATAGATGACAGATCAAAAGTTTAATCCGAGAAAATGTATCATTTTAAAGGAAAAATATTGATTTGATTCCAAATTTCACATTGTCAACAAATCCCAAAAAAGTTGGGACAAGTAGCAAGAGGCTGGAAAAAGTAAATTTGAGCATAACGAAGAGCTTGAAGACCAATTAACAGTAATTAGGTTAATTGGCAACATGATTGGGTATAAAAAGAGCTTCTCAGAGTGGCAGTGTCTCTCAGAAGCCAAGATGGGTAGAGGATCACCAATTCCCACAATGTTGCGCAGAAAGATAGTGGAGCAATATCAGAAAGGTGTTACCCAGCGAAAAATTGCAGACTTTGCAGTTATCATCATCAACTGTGCATAATATCATCCGAAGATTCAGAGAATCTGGAACAATCTCTGTGCGTAAGGGTCAAGGGCGTAAAACTATACTGGATGCCCGTGATCTCCGGGCCCTTAAACGACACTGCACCACAAACAGGAATGCTACTGTAAAGGAAATCACAGAATGGGCTCAGGAATACTTCCAGAAACCATTGTCAGTGAACACAATCCACCGTGCCATCCGCCGTTGCCAGCTGAAACTCTACAGTGCAAAGAAGAAGCCATTTCTAAGCAAGATCAACAAGCACAGGCGTTTTCATTGGGCCAGGGATCATTTAAAATGGAGTGTGGCAAAATGGAAGACTGTTCTGTGGTCAGACGAGTCACGATTCGAAGTTCTTGTTGGAAATGTGGGACGCCATGTCATCCGGACCAAAGAGGACAAGGACAACCCAAGTTGTTATCAACGCTCAGTTCAGAAGCCTGCATCTCTGATGGTATGGGGTTGCATGAGTTCGTGTGGCATGGGCAGCTTGCATGTCTGGAAAGGCACCATCAATGTAGAAAAATATATTCAGGTTCTAGAACAACATATGCTCCCATCCAGACGTCATCTCTTTCAGGGAAGACCCTGCATTTTTCAACAAGATAATGCCAGACCACATTCTGCTTCAATCACAACATCATGACTGTGTAGGAGAAGGATCCGGGTACTGAAATGGCCAGTCTGCAGTCCAGATCTTTCCCCTATAGAGAACATTTGGCGCATCATAAAGAGGAAGGTGCCACAAAGAAGGCCCAAGACGATTGAACAGTTAGAGGCCTGTATTAGACAAGAATGGGAGAGCATTCCTATTTCTAAACTTGAGAAACTGGTCTCCTCGGTCCCCAGACATCTGTTGAGTGTTGTAAGAAGAAGGGGAGATGCCACACAGTGGTGAAAATGGCCTTGTCCCAACTTTTTTGGGATTTGTTGACACATGACATTTTGATTCACCATATTTTCTCAGTTTAAACTTTTGTTCCGTGATTTATGTTCTATTCTGAATAAAATATTGACATTTGCCATCTCCACATCATTGCATTCAGTTTTTATTCACAATTTGTTTAGTTTCCCTTTTTTGAAATCCGGGTTGGACTTGTTTTGGCACTTTCACTTTGGACCCATTTTTCAGAACAGGGGGCTGCCTATTGGCTCCTCCACACAAATCCTGTTATAAACTTTGCTTTGTGCACAGAAGCATTGTCATGCTGGAACAGGTTTGGGTATTTAAGTTCCAGTAAAGGGAGATTGTAATTATATGGCAAACAAACAAACAAACAAAAAAACAAACGTATTACAATCATGTGCTTCATCCTTTGGAAGAGCAGTTTGGCGAAAGCTGTTAAAAAGTGTCTACTTTTTAGTAGACTAAACAGTGTCTACTTTTTAGTAGACACTAAAAAAATACTTTTTAGTAGAAACTAAAAAGTAGACACTAAACTTTTTAGTAGACACTAAAAAGTGTCTACTTTTGGCCATATAATGTGTGTGCACGTTTTACTTTTAATATCATACAGTAAGTAAACAGATTGACTGATTTGGTGTGGCTTGAACATAGACTGCGAGTCACCACTCACATTAGGATGTGATTACTGTAAAAATTATGTTCCATTGAATCCTTTTGGTAGTCCAGGATTCATAACAGCTTTAAACACAGAGCTCATTCGAAATCATGGAAATTCTTCCACACTGTGTTGTTGTAAAGCCAAATGGTGACTGGATTCGGTCCTGTTCTCAGCATAGACCTACAGTATGCTCTGCGCTGCCCTTTAATAACCATCCTCAACTGTATTCACTGTATTGCCGTCACAGCTCTAGTAGCCTTAACAAAACATCAAAAGATTCCCTTGTGCCGGGAACACCAAGTCAAGCCTTTAATGTTTTTCTAAAGCCCCGAAACTCTTTACCTTGTGGTTTTGTTTCGATTGTGCTCTTTGTCTGAGTGGCAGTCACTCTGTTTAGCAGGTCACCATGTGTCTTTTCCCCCTCATGTTTGTTTTTCCCATTGGCTCATCTTCACATTGGCTACTGGCATTTGAAGGAATGAAATCTGACCCGAGTTTCCCTTGTTTTCTCTTTCTCCTTCTTCCTCCCACGCTGATCCCTTCTTCCCCAGCGCACTGTGCTGAGAAATGCGTGCACGGCCGCTGCGTGGCCCCCAACACCTGTCAGTGTGAACCAGGCTGGGGAGGAGCCGATTGCTCCAGCGGTAAGTCCTCCAGCTGGAGCTGTCTGTCTCATAACACACCCACACACACACACACACACACACACACAGACGCTAGTCTGCTGTGTCAACCTTTCCAAAACATCTGCACACAAAGGAAGGCATCCAGAGGGTTTGACTGAAGGTTTTCCGCCTCAAAAAACGTTTTAAAAAAAGATTGACATTTTAATGCTTTATATTTTTTATGAAAAAAACCCCACATATTTTCATATCTTTTCACATCTGTTTACTTTCATTTTTAGGTAATTAACCATCTATGAGGAGAGCTGTTTTCCCTACATGTAGTTTAACTCTAGTTTAGAAATTCAATATGAAAACAATGACACCCTATAATCTCGTGCCAGAATATAGCTTTCTCTGTGCACACCTGTATAGTCCAATCCCAGCTGTCAGTGCTGATTTATTATCAACTGATCTCAGAGCAGCTGAGAAGGACACTCAGCTCAAAGTTTGCCCATAGATTTATTTTCTCATTATATTTAGCTTTCATGAGATTGAATGGCTGCTATTCAGCAGTAGCTAGTCACAGTCATGCCAATACTAATCTTTAAGCATAGTCTACTATAAGTGTGAAATTGCTTTCATACAACAACTCTACAAACAAGAACTTAATTTAGATTAAGTGTTATTTAGATTAAGTGATATACAGTCCAATTATTTTACATTCTTGGTCCGCTAGTGGAAGTAGATCTTAAAGAAGCGACATTTATTTTATACTGTAGCTGGCTAGCTTTTTATATTGATTATACATTATTGTTAAAGGTGGTTTCAGTGTAATGGCCTTCCTTTCTAAATTTTTAATCTTCATCTGATGAACATTCGTATTTGAAATCAAAAATTATATTCATGAAAATGTTATCATTTCGTCATGTCACAGATGACGTCATCTAGTATATAAAACCATTTCTGTATTGGAATTTTATTTAGTGTACCAAATCTTTGCATTCTAGGAACCAGGGATGTAAATCACCAGTGTGTGTCCAAAGCGCCCCCCCCCCTCCCCCCACGCACACACCCCCGGCAAATAAAACAACATCCAAAACTCATTAAACAGCCCTTTGACATGCATTAATTACACTCAATCCTGAGGAAGCAAATCTTTTCACTGGAGCACCAGAAAAATAATGAAAAGTTTGTGTAAATCAAATAAATAATCTAGCATTTACCTCGAGTAATATGCATTCAGAATAAAAATACTTTCAGTGGGTTCAAGGTTACTGTAGCTTCATGGACCACAACAGTAACATAATATTGTTATCCTTATGGTTCATTAGTTCTTTTTCGTTATGATATATAGAAACAAGCCTCGCTATACCTGTATTTTGACCTAAAGTGCTTGGCTTGAATGAAACCCTAAACTGCACAGTGATGCTGTTTGTCCAATCAAATTTGTGGACTGTATTTTATATAGTAAATTGTAAAGCATTTTCTTTACATGAAACTCTTTGTAGTGAACTGTAAATAATCGAGCCATGCTAGCCACAAAATGTCTACAATTAATTTCTAACTACTTTTGAAAATAATAGCTTGAATGGAATCTGATGCATGAAATTTGCACCATTACTGTCTATCCACCCAACCATACTTTTAAAGTCAGGCCACTTAGACAAGTGTGATATTTTTAACACTACCCTCTTTTGTTCAGTCTTGGAACAACTAATCTCTGGCCAGTGTGCATGGCAGATCTTTAAAGTCATTTCTAAACCAGTGGAATTACCCAGTACCTATTTGATCTCCATTGCTTTCATTTCCTGATCTTTATTAGTTTATAGACTCCATGAAACCATGCACGATCCCCATGCCCACATGGCCAGGTGTGTTGACTGTAGTGGGTTGATGGCGGCTCAGATGAATTAGATGAGCTCCTCAGTAGCTGCAGTCTGAGCTTGTCTTGTGTTTCAGGGTCTCAATAAAAAGGTCATTGTTTTGTCTGCAGTCTCTCTACATCCCTCAGGAATTAAACAAGATTTTCTAGTTAGTAATGGTCTAGGTTTCATTGTTAGGAACGATAGAGGTAAGAGGATACTTTGACACATGAACATGATAGTGTTAGAAATGAAAGCAGTGGTAAATAGTATTAATTTTAGATGCTTTGTCCATATAGTACCAGAAAAACAGACTTAAAGTAGCATAAATCATTCTACTTATCCAGTATGCAGACATTCCACCCTTCAGAAATGCACTTCAGGGAGATCCCTCTGAGCACCAGAAGAACCCCCAACCCAACCCCCCCCAATTAACCTCACCCTCCCGAGACTTCCAATCAGAATTCATAAAACATTGTCCTCTGAGTAAATATACTCTGCTGTAATGACAGGTTATCCTCCACACTCTATATTTGTGGCTTACATTTATAACCTTCACTATGAGACTTTTGCCAAAAAAGTCCTGAAAAGACGTCCCTGCCATTGTCCTCCTTAATATTTAGTGGTTCCTAAAATTAATTAAAGCATAAGGTGTATCCTCATGTTAGCCTTATTCTATTCTATCTTTCTTCTATTGAAATAAAAACATGTACTATTATACTGTACTATATTATACTATTCTATACTGTACTATACTATACAGTCTAGAGCGCCCAAAAATGTAGACACACTTCAACATGAAAAAATATGCACAAAAAATCTCAGTCACATGATAGTATAGGAATGGATCAAATGCTAATAAATGAATGACGCTGTTGAACTCACCTTGACATAAAACTCAAACTGTTAAATTCAACTTCACAGAAAATTTGCTGACAACTGCGATAATTTTCGCTGCTAATATAGGCAGGAGTACACGTTACCATACTTTGAGGTGAAGTGCATTACTAGCTTATTTTTGCTAACTCAGAAAAGTACAGAACACTAAACTGTACTGACCCTCAGTTTTTCAGGAAATTCTGTACAATTTGCGGGTGTCAACGAGCTGATATCAGTATGTGGAACAATCCTGGAGCATGTGGCAACAATAGCAGAGCTCCATAAGGCATTATGTATAAATGTGCTTGAATTATAATAATGCCTGCAGAATTTTTTTTATTTAATATTTTTAAAAAAAATTGAGGTTATGCATTGTATGTATATTAGTTGTATATTAAGTCTTCTCTTTTGAGATTTGAGAGCTAATATGTGAAAACTGTTTGTCGAATTTTGTTAGTGATAATGTTGATTTCATTGGTAGGAATGAGCCACTTATTTGAGCTTTATTAAGAGATCTCAGAATACTTTGCTTTTATTTGCTTTATTTTATACACGAGAAGTTTTATTTTTATGCTACTTAATAGATGTGAAAAATTTTACATTAAAATATGACTCAAATGCATTATACATCTAAAGATATTAAAAATATTAAAAAATTGAGGATCAAATATGGTTTAACAAATTTTTTTATTAGAGAATTGTCTTATGGAGATTTACATAATCCCTGTAATTTGAACACTTGTGTATATGCAGTAAATTGGAAGTATTTTAATGTTAGTTTTTCCTAATCTAGAACATGATCCAATCTAGAACATGACCTGTTAGCCACAGAGTTAAGCACGATTACTGTTTGTTCTATCTCTGTCTCTCAGTTCATCATGAATCCACTTTTCTATCCACATCTTTACTCAGGAACTATGTTAGCGATCAAAGTCAACTGATGAAGTGCTAACGCTAGTCATGTCAAGCCTATGGTTGGCAATCCAGTGGTGTTTACCCACTAGATCACAGTATATGACTAATTAGAGGAGCATGTTGCTATGTTGTTTGCATTCTTTCTATGCTTGATAGCATGGCATGATGATAGCGACACTAATTGAACGAGCTCTGTGAAGCTAATTGGTAGGGAGAATTGCTACTGTCCTGTAATTGTAATTTTGTCTTTTCAATACAACATGGCAGTGACTCACTATTGTCCGACAACCCTATTGTACTTATAGATTTGTCTGAGCAGCAATTGCTCAAAGCTAGATTCCTCAATGGCCTCATTTGATCCCTTCTCCAAAGGAGGTCTCATAAAGCAGACACTAATATTCTATTCATTTCCTCAACGATGCTCAGATGATCACAGTGTGAGCTCCTCTCACTTTACAGGTCACAGAATCATAACAATGTGTCTCTAGGTTCAAGAAGCAAAGCAGAAATTGCCTTCTCTACATGAACAAAAGGCTAAGTAGAGAATTAGAGAACATGGGAGAAATGGAGGAAATCACCTCAGGGCTCAGTGGTTGTGATCATCTGAACTGAGGCAGCTCATGACAACAGTGCAAAGCACACCACCATATGGTTACTAAGGTTTATCACCTTTAAGTCAAGTGCTGCTTTAGATTAATACACCATTCTCCGGTTTAGCAAATCCTAGCCATATTATGTTCTGCTCTACAGTTTCAGGTTGAAGAAGTGGCTTTATATTAATGTACAGGGCAGCTGTTGGTCCGGTTAGTGTTACAGCGTGCAACACTTTTTTAATCTCACAACTTGTAATAAAAAAATACTATTATGTTCTTGAAAGGGCTGGAGAAACTGCTAGAAGGTGTCCATTTTGTTTATGGTAAATATTTTTTTAACGGCTAATTTTATACCTCTACACCTACTGATACACCCCTGTTTGATCAATTATTAACTGGATTGCTAAAGGATAGTCAAAGTATAGTCAAAGTACAGCACCTCTCATTCCGATCGAGCCGGTTTGGGCTGGATCAGGCTGTTCTGATTGAAGTGGCTGCACGATGCATATATATACAGTATATATATTTTTTCTGATTGTGCTATTATTCTGATTGTTCATGGAATATTAGGTTTCATGTAAACACAGCTAATGACAGCATGGTCGGTACAACATCATGTGCTTAAACCATTCGACTTTATAAATGCATTACCACTTATGAAGCGTTAAACCAGATCAAACTAGGAGTTCATCCTGTCTAACATTCATTTTGCCACAGTGGCTTTTCAAACATAATGTTTTTCAAACGCTGTAGATATCATTAATTAATCGTAGATATCATTAATTTATTTTTATTGTTAGAAATGTAATAACTGAACGGAACTGAAATTTTGCTGAGGTCACAGCGGTGTGATTTTTTTCCATTTTAACTGGTCATAAGGTCTTAGTGTTTCTGTTAGGTAACTTGCTGTGAAGCAAATCACAAGATTTAATATACTTGTTTAAGGTATATTGCTTTATTTTATTTTATAGTTACAATAGTTACACGATTAATTAATGATTTTTTATACTTATTGATATAGTGAAACTTTCATCAATGTCAGAATTTAGTTTTCTCATGTATACAAATAATCTGTTGTGTTTTCATCTTCTTAATAACATGACGAGCTGTATGACAAGTACTGTATGAATAGTCTCTGTACAAGTATGACTGACAGAGGTCAAACGGAGGCTAAGCATAAACTCCTATCTCTCCATACTTTGTTAGCCATTTGTTGCCTGCCTGTTTTTTTGGCTGCTGTTTCTGCATCTTCATTAAGGTTGGGGGCTTATAGGCCTTGCAGAGTTCAGAAAGACCCATCTGTGGTGTGTGTGTACTGTATGTGTGTGAGTGTGTGTGCACACAGAGGGGTGTGAGATTTCAACACAGACAAAGCCCAACTGCTCCCTCGACAACTGGATGCATCAGTTACATCCACTGTTTTTTTTTTCTGCACTAACTGACCCTTTTCCATAAGCGTCATTCTGCTTCATGCTCATATTGTAAATTTGTCAAGTGAAGCCAGATTCTAGCTGGGACAATGTCCCGTCCTTAACAGGCAAAATGAAATGTTTTTGAGGAAATGCATTAACAATTAAGATTTACAGACATCGGGTAATTTGAGCAGATTCAATCTAAAAAGTGTATTTCCTGAAGGAAATGTACACTCCGCTCTCTGTCTTAATAAATCAACAGTCAGTTGCTTGGTCTTTGCCTATTTGCTGTCTAATTCTTACTCTCATCTTAATAAACACAGGAGGCACCTGAGAGGTGCATTATGAGAAACAGATGTCTAGGCGCCCCATAAACACACCGCAGGACAAATTAGAAGTACCGTCTCTTTTGGAGCACACCGCTGACCTCTTACGTACTGCATTTTAACTGCAGCTACGCAACCCAAACAAATCTCAAAATACCATGTGTGATTTGCGGTATATCACCAAGGTCATTTGTAATCCTGTTGACAGGTTTGAAAAATTTGAAATGCCACCGTTTCCAACTTTAAACCACTGAAACTGAATTTTGGATCATGTTTGTTTTCTGGAGACAGTAAAAGTATTCAATTGTGCATTCAAATGTGTATAGTTTCTTAGATAACCAAGGTTAAAAGGTTTCGATTATTAACAGTTAAGGCCGTTGTTATTCCATTTTATTCATATTGTATGTCGTCTAATTGTGAGACTACTTTTATAATGCATCATGATGGAATTTGATCTCTTGAAATTTGTTGGCTGAAAAATGCTATTAATTTATAAGTCAGTTTTTCAGTGCATGCAGGGTTGCCAGGGCTGTGTTTTTTTTTTTTTACACCAAATTGTGATAATTATTGAATTAAGTAATGATTATTGGTAATTATTTGATTGATAATGTATGTAAGTTTAGGTATATGATAGGACAGTATAAGCTGTATTGCTTATACAGCAAATCAGAAATAAATGAACACCACCTTGTATTCTATGCAAAGAAGAACCACTTGAAAACTCCCTCTACTAGTGATTTTTTTTAAGATAGATTTTTTTCCCTTTTGTGGTGTGTGTGTGTGTGTGCAGTTTTTGAGATACAGTTGGAGACATGGCTATGCTGTCTGCATTCTCCAGTATGCTATTGCATTATTTGCAAGTAATAACCAAGGGCAAATTTATTTAAATTTATGCAAAATTTATTGAAGAAATCTAAGGAGGACAGTACAAATGTAACAATAGAAAATAAAATCACAAAGCAGAAAGTGCAGCAGTATCAACTAATTACAAGATTATCATCAACTAATTACAAGGTTAATTATCCAGTCCAAGTGCCAGGAGCTGAGAAAAATAGTTTCTTGAATTTAGTATAATCCACCATCCTATTCAGAGGGAAAGTGAAAACATGGTTTTGCTCAGTTCTATTAGTTCTTGTTTTAATTTGTATGAGTGAATCAGTTGTGTAATTTAACAGTGCAAATACAGGCACGCTACTCAGCACTGGGCACGGATTTATTTGTATCTGTCGTCCTGAAGCTCATTTCCTCTCTAGGGCACGGAGTCTCTTATTGAGTGGGACAATAGGGGGCCGTTAGTGTGCCGGCGAAAGCATGGTGAGGCCTCTAGGTCCACTGTGTTGAAACTAGGTCAGGTCTTACACATGCAGCTTTCTAAATAGAAGGTTTTTGTGAGTACAGGTCCTTTCAATGTCTCATACCCTGCGGAAGTTCGGGGGACTTTTAACCAGGGCCAGAAAGCACTGAAGCACAGCAGGAACAGTACAGCCTGTTGGGACATGGCTCGCTATGTCAGGAAGATAGAAGAGGATTTTTAAAAATTGTTTTATTAATACCATGGCCACATTTATTTTTCATGAATGGTATTTTTATGGAGGGAAGTGACTGTAATGTAACTAACTTAAAAAAAAAAGTTCTTATATGCAGTTCTATGATGATTAACTCTATCCCCTTAAGAATGTATAAATTCCTTTATATGAGTTATGTACAGTATATGAGGCTTATACTGTACAAAGTGATACAGTGATGTGTAACCTAAACCTAGTTGAAAAAGGACATAATGCATGCGGAACGCATAGTACTTCTTGAGTGGCCTCCAGGACTATTTCACTATACTGTACGTACAGTACAGTATGTGAATAGATGCTACTTATGTGACTAAAAGCTTTTAAAGTGCTGTCTGAAGAAGTGCAGCTGATGTTTTTTTTTTTTTTTTTAGCAGCAACTGACCATATCAACATCGTGTTCAGTTCTAGTTATATTTAACTTGTTAGCTTTAAAGCGGTTCAGATGTGATCAACTTAAAGTGCTGTATTTTCCATTGAACTGTTTAAAAAAGCCTGATTTTATTGCTTAGTGCTATAAAAATCTCAGGATCGGACAACTGCTAGCTTTTCTCAGAGCGCCTCGAAGTTTAGCGTGACCCCTAAAACGAGACTGAGGATCATGGCAGCAGCAGCAACTGTGGGACCTGAGATGTGATCGTTTAATCTGATTAGTTTGTTGCACCATGTCTGGTAAACTCATGACTACAGAGCACAAAACAAAAAGAAAAGAAAAAATAGATGTACGTGGGTGTGTAGGTAACCTGGGTTATAGATTCTCCATCTGTATTTTAGTGCGGAAAAAATAGCTGCTCGTTTAATGAATGTGCTTTCTGTCAGTTTGTGCTGTTTTGTCAGCATGGGGTAATTTTTTGTCACTTTAATTTGGTTAAACATTACATTTAAACTTTTAATTACAGGATTAGATGATTACAGACTCCCACGGGGTTTGTTTTGTAAAATAAAAAAAAAAGAAATGTCTATTGCTATTTAATGGGGGGTAGCCATACATGTGCATCTGCGAGCTCATGCAAGCGGAGTAGATAGTATTTTCCACTGAGTGTGATACGCTGCTTCCTTACGATGTGAGCAGCAGTTTGAAAAGATGCCTTCTGCGACTTCACGTGCATTGGAGAAAGCACGTCAAGCCTAAGGTCTTGCATATGTAGTGTGTAGCCTGACATGCAATTCCCCAGAAATCCTGTCGATGCCAATAACAACTGCAATTGGTCCACCTGGTAGCATCGCATTTGTGGCTTCTTCCTTTTTCTATGCTTTGTTGAGTGAAAATAGACCAAAATGAGGCGAGACTAACTGACGAAGAATACTAAAGGCGTTCAAGTCAAACTGGGACTTTTGATTGTGCAGAATAACACAACACAGATATGAGAGTAAAAACTCCCTTTATTTCTCTATATAATCTCCTGCTACACTAATGCACATATCCCAGCATATCACTAGTGCTTGGACACCACTAAGGTAGAAAGCTCTCTTCTCAAATAGAGAATTTTTACAGAGAAGTCCTGGTCTGACTTGAACACCCCTCATACTGTATGTACATTTGTGTGATTCATTTTCGCCACACAGGCGGCGCGGTGGTGTAGTGGTTAGCACTGTCGCCTTGCACCTCCAGGGTCTGGGTTCGATTCCCCGGCCAGGCTCGATTCCCGTCTCTGTGTGCATGGAGTTTGCATGTTCTCCCCGTGCTTGGTGGGTTTCCTCCGGGTACTCCGGTTTCCTCCCACAGTCCAAAGATATGCAGGTTAGGCTAATTGGCATTCCCAAATTACCCGTAGTGTGTGATTGGGTGTGGGTTAGGGTTAGGGTTAGGTGTGTGTATGTGTGTGTGCCCTGCGATGGATTGGCACCCTGTCCAGGGTGTACCGCCTAGTGCCCGAAGTCTCCTGGGATAGGCTCCAGGTCCCCCGCGACCCTGAACACAGGATTAAGCGGTATAGAGAATGAATGAATGAATCTTCGCCACACAATAAAGACTACCAGATGGCAGCAAATTCTTGGTGAACGATTAGCACTAAGATCGGTTTAAATGTAAAAGTAACTGTTGTTCAACATCTATTACCTCCAACAATGTTTCATTCACCGGTATGTGTAGTACACACAAACAAACTTCACCTGGTAATGACAAATAGACTCCCCACCAATTAGCAGTCTAGCATTGAAATTGGAGATTGACATTGTATAAATTCTCACACCACTGTAACAACCCCAGATATCTTCAGGACAAATTTTTCATACTACGTTCTTATATTAAAGTCCCCTTGAAGTCAGCCTAAAGACCTCTTAACATTAGATGAGCAGGGGGCAAGTCTGAGTTTACTGGGTTATGGTTAGTTAGGAGGACTCAGAAATAAAGGTCTTCCAGGCCTCAAATGAAGTTGTCTCTAACGTGAGCTTGCTTTGTTGACTCTGTCATCAGACATGTTTATTGACTCCACAGAGAAAGCCCATGGTTAAACACACAGCACTTAACCTGAAACCACAAAAATCTAAAGAACAGACTCACGAAAAACTCTCTTAATCTATTAGCACCAATTTCCTGACTGTCTTGAATAATCACATGGTCTTGATGTTACTGTACCTTAAAGGCTGTTCAGAGCTCTTATATACAATCTGTTCATACTAAACGCCCTTTTCTCATATCATATCTCATATCTTATTTCACATTTCTCATATCATCTAATCAGTGTTGATTCTGGCTTGCTCACTGCTTAACATCTAAATCTACATCCAAATTACTGTAAATTAAAACTGTAAAAATGACAATGTCTACCATTGAAAGCCTTATAGAAAATATAAATAAATAAAATTTGTGAATTAAAATGCAACTTAATGTAATGAATGGTTAATTTAATTAATGGTTAATCAATGTGGGTAAACAATGGCCAGATAGGCCGAATGAACTAATCACTTTTAAACAGATTTTTAAAATATACATATTTTTTATGATTTATGATTTTTATACATACATTATAACAACTTATAGGTTTTCCATTGGAGTCGTTAGAAAGATTTAGTTTACTGTGTTGTATTGCTCTCAAGAGCGTACAGCTGCTGGTTCCCCTCAGCAACACTTTACTGTCCCTATAAATCGAGCCTGACGATCAGGGCAGGGCAGCAAATGCAGTAACTGTCAGAACTGAACAGAAAAGGGCCTGGCTATTTCATCTCACAATGGTTAGTGACGTCATCGCTTGGTTTACATGCTCGACTATACAGTATGTGAGGATGTTAATCTCTGGGTTTTCTGCTTCATTTCCATCTTGTGGTGTATACTCGTGTCCTCTGATTTAAGTGTAGATCTAATTAAGCCTCAGTGCTGAATCTGATGTGGTTATTATGGGCAGGATAACCTGCTATTATGAGCTTTAATAGTCCGACAAACACATACACCACATCATCATAAAATATTACCTCAACTATTAATTATAGATGTTTATTGACCCACTCGGGATGTATTATGTTATTATTACTTAGAACCTATTTCTTGTTTTCATATGATATATGTAAAATATAAAATGTATATATTAATTGTACCAGAGGCAAATATATGTGTTAATTTTAAAACTAATATAATAAATACCCAAAAAATTATCACTGGATTTGTTTCTTCTCTATGCAGCATGCGACAGCAGTCACTGGGGTCCTCACTGCAGCAACCGGTGTCAGTGTAAAAATGGAGCGCTGTGTAACCCCATCACAGGTGCGTGTATCTGCACAACTGGCTACCGAGGCTGGCGGTGCGAGGAGCGCTGTGAGCCGGGCACCTACGGTAACAACTGCCAGCAGAAATGCCAATGCCAAAACAATGCCACCTGCCACCATGTCACTGGCGAATGCACATGCAGTCCTGGCTACACTGGAGCATTGTGAGTAAAAAGTAAAAAAACAAAGTAAAAAGTGTAATGTGCAAGTACTGCATGAACAAACGGTGCACACAAATAACTAATGCAATATGTTAAGTCTCATCATCCTCCCTTTGCTGCCTTTTATGCAGCTGTGAGGATCTGTGTCCTCCAGGCAAACACGGGCAGCAGTGTGAGGAGCGTTGTCCCTGCCAGAATGGTGGAGTCTGTCACCATGTAACTGGTGAATGTTCCTGTCCTGCTGGCTGGATGGTACTGTAGTAACACACATTATGCTTCATTTTATGTATATTTCCATAAACATATACACATCACAGTAAAGACATCATGCTTTTTATTGTGACTGCTGGGATTAATCTTATCCAAACGGGTGTATAAACGGTTTGGGTGTCTGTGTCCAGGGAACTGTGTGTGGACAGCCCTGTCCCGAGGGTCGCTTTGGTAGGAGCTGCTCTCAGGAGTGTCAGTGTCACAATGGAGGAACCTGCTCTTCATCTACAGGAGAATGTTTTTGCAGTCCAGGCTACACTGGGGAGAGGTGAGACACAAGCTCTGCTGGTTCTTGAAAAATCTGTGTTTATTCTAACATTTGCCGCCGCAATAATTGGCGCAGAGCTAACCTGTATTCTATAAACAGGACAATAGGTATGAGTCAAAACTAGATAGACAGACTGTGTTGTATGAACAGGATAATAGATAGTCAGGAGTCAAGACTAGACAAACAGACGAAACAAGAAGACAAAGAAAAACTAGAAAAAGCTCAGAGAGTGTACGTATGTACTCAAGCAAATCAAAGGAAAGTAGACAGAGGTAAAAACAGACAGGTTCATTTACTAACACCAACATACAGTACAGTAGGAGCTACAACAAGAGCAAGCACAAACCACAAGATCATGACATTTTGTCTATTCAAAAGTACTCATGAATCTGCTTACTGTATGACGTATGAAGGTGAATACTTCATAAACAACACTATTGAAGATGTTAAGGTCACCTGCTTCTAAAAACAACTGGAAAATTACAGATGTTTCTCATGATTCGTTCGAAATTCTGTGTTTACTGTAAGTGTTAGTCTTAGAAACATACAGTACAGTACTTTCTTGAATGAAATCCTTAAATAAAGCCGTTTATGATGTTAAAAAAAACATATACACTACCGTTCAAAAGTTTTAGATCACTTTCTAACTCCATGATGGTTCCTGATTTTTATTTCTTTCTACATTGTAAAGGAATGCTGAAGGCGTCCAAAAAATGCATTAATCTCCTTTGAACAGTTGATATTGAGATGTTTCTGCTACTTCTGCTCTGTAAAGACTTCATAACGCCTCTAATCTGAGGTGCTGTTAATTGGTCATTTTTCAGGCTGATAACTCTAAATGAACTTCTGGTCTGCAGCAGAGGTAGGTTTTGGTCTCGTCCTCCTGGGACGGCCTTCATGAGAGCCAGTTTCATTATGGTGCTTGACGGATTTAGCAAATGCACTTGACAATATTGTTCTTGCGAGAACTATTACAGAAAGGCTGACCTCTGTGTCTTAAAATAACAACTTTTGTTGTTTTTGTTGTTGTTACGTAATTACCTAATTCCATATGTGTTATTTTATAGTTTTGAAATCCCCAGTATTGTTGTAGAGTGTAGAAAATAAATCACTAAACAAAAACAAAGAAATTTGCAAGTGACCTAAAACTTTTGAACGGTAGTGTATATTTGACATAATTTCAAGCTCATTATTTTTAAAATCTATTTTTGTTGACTAAATAAACCTGTTCAGTTTAAATGTGAGTAAAGCAGAAGTGTTGATTGATTGGCGTGGTTGCTCGATGTGGTACAGTAATCGCTATCTGGGAGAGTTGGGAGTGGGTCAGATACTGTATGATCAATATCTACCACTTGCGGCAAGGTCACATGATAATTAAGTTGTGTAGTCAACTGTTCCTAATTTAAACTGAATATCAGAAAAACACCAGCTTGCGCTATCTCAGGATCGTCAATGAGCAACATAAATTATTTCTTTTATACTCATCAAATCATTCAGAAAAACACTGTATCCATCATGATAGAAATGTTTCACCATAGGGTAAAAAATGATGAGTCAGAGCTCTTAAGTGTAGGAAGTAAATCATCCCTCGAAAGGAACACACTGAGCCAGATCATGCCAGCAAAATGCCTCCAATTGCTTAGCAGTTTCACTTTTAGTTTGTCACTTGTATGTGCACAGTGTCTATTATGTCCAGAAGTCTGTAGCCTGCAGGAAGAACAAAGTGTCTATACCGAAGCAGAAGGATTGGGTGATGTACTGTACATCAGTACTACAGTAGATGCAGTATATGTAAACACACATGAATCAATGTTTACACTTTGAACATCAACCGTTTTTCATTGCATTTAATTAATCATGGATTATACAGTATTATATACCATTTTGAACCTAGGACCAAAATCTCTTGAAGAGATTTCACCCATATGAAGCATGCTTCAGCTAGGAAATGAAAAAACATTACCTCTGTCCTGTGTGGGCTTTTACAGTATATGCACCATTAGAGTGGTTTGAAAACTGAAAAGACATAAAACTGAAAAGAAGTGTAAAGAGATATAGAAAGTTTTGTATAATTGAAAGCAGACTTTTTATGTTTTCGCCAAAATTATCCTGAGACCGACAGCAGCACTATAGCCACAGTTTATGTGAGGTTAATCAGAAGTCAAGTAAACGGTTTCTTAGTGCCAGAAACGTTTTGGTCTGTGAATATGAAGGAAGGGAAATTGGCAGACCCGTAAAAAGAGTTAAACTGCTGAGGATGAAGCTGAGAAGTGTGGAAGCATGTGTGCATCAATGAGTGATGAATGAAGAATCCATGGACTTACTATAGTATGTGTGTTATCTTCTTCTTGCCTTATATCTTTTATTTTAATATTTATTATATACTATAATATCCAACATACATGCCGTGATATCAGTGTTAAACCAATGTAATGTCAGTATATGATTTACATATTCATCAAACCGTTCCATAATAACCACTCTGTACAGTATATGAGGACAGGGTCATCCTGGACAAAGCTCTTCCAATCAGGATAGAAATGTTTCATTAGAGGATGAAAAGTGATTTTTGTGTGAGGAAAAAAAGTGAAAATTGTTTTGTATTGATTTGCAATGACTTTTCTCTCTAATGGGACAAGTTTATCTATACTGTTTTGCAAAATGTCTGTTAAAGTAGAACACGGCCATAAGTTCTTGTTCTCACGTTTCAGAACTTAATAGAATAGAATTTGAAATTTACCCACTGAAAACTGAAAATTAGTTAAGTGAAGGGTGCAGGTTCGAGACTAACCTTCGGGATTGTGCGAATGGAGCATGCGTGTTTTCCCTGTACTTGGTGGCTTTTCAGTTTCCTCCCACAGTTCAAAGACATACAGATTAGACTCATTGGCATCTCCTAATTGTCTGTAGTTTGGAGCCCTGCGATGGCTTGGCACCCTGTCCAGCGAGTACCCCACCTAATGCCCCAAGTTCCCTGGGATAGCCTCCAGGCTTATCCTTTTAGGGGATAGGCGGTGTAGACAATGTGAGAGTGAGTGATTAAGATTATACCATTGCCTGTTACCAGATGGGATTTAAATGTAAAATGCGTAATGACAGCCCTAGTGGTTTCTTTATGATGTCATCAGTAATCACTGTATAGATTTGTGTATTTTTGTGTATAGATCTGAGTATCTTATTTGTTTCAAAGTTTAACCAAAGATCTTTGGCTAGTTGATCTTCATTGGTAGCCTACTACAGACAGCATCATTCACGTCTTAGTGGTTATAGGAGCAAAGAGTTGACTAGAAGCAGAAATTGGGGCTTGGTGTAAGATTAAAACTGGTGCTGGGGAGTGAAGCCCTGTGCCCGTAATTACCAGCATCACAGTGCATAAACCATATACTTAAGCAGACCGTGGCTTACAGGAATAGCACTACAAGTGCATTTTTATGAGTTAATAAGTGCTTTGGCTAAGACAGACGTCACGAGAAACTTCCGACCGAGGCCCCATCCCACCACACCCTATGGGCTGGAAAATAATCAGCTCTCAAAATCAAGGAGGGACACATTTGTATTTGAGCAAAAAATAAATAAAAATCTCACTTTTAGATAGAAGGCTGCTTTGAACCGCATCTATGTTTACTGAAAATACTGTATGGCTACCAAAAGAGTGTTGATATAACAGACTTCTTCGCGATAGATGTTGTTCAATAGGGAATGCCTGACAATGTGAGATGCAATATTCTGCATGGAACTTAAATCAGTGGGAATCACAGTGGGGCTGGGCAGCTTCCATGTGTTCCCACACAAGTCCAGCTTTGGGAACAGCTTAGCCAGAGCCCATCTGCACAGCTAATGGAGAAGATAGCCATGTCCAAATGACATGGGCTGAATTTTTCCAGCTTGACACACACATTTATCAAAAACTATTGAGTCTTCTTCTATCAGTGGGCTGGTGGATGGGTTCTCGCTATGTGCCCTAGTGCTTGGAGGGAATGTTCATCCGGAGGAGGGAGTTATCAACATGTGGGTTCTGATGAGATCCGGTTCTCCCAGGGGCGCCTGTTAGGAGACGTGCTTGTTAGCTGGGCTTTTTAGCATTTAACCAGAATTGTAGTGTCAGCTTACCCAAGGTAATGCTGGGATTTAAACTCGCAACCTTCCCTTAAAGAGCTCAAAGCCTTTAACACCACTTCATATTTCTGGATGTAATATTAATGTTCTCTAACAATTTGTTTTCCATATTTTTTTTTGTGTTAATAAAAAATATCCATTTTAAATTTAAAAACCTTAGGGAATACAAACTTTTGCACACAATCATAACCTGTTTCTGGTAGGCCATGGAAAAGGATTTGGCTGTATTTCTCTCTCACAAACATGAGCATCACAAGCGGTTAGCTGTGACTGCCCGACAGTCGATCAGTGCTCAGTGATCAGTTGATTGATGCCTAGAGGTGTGTGTCTTGTGCGTGTGTCTCGGCAGGTGCCAGGATGAATGTCCGATTGGCAAGTATGGTGTGAACTGCCGCCAGACATGTCGCTGTGAAAACGGAGCCAAGTGCTACCACATTAGCGGCGCTTGTCTGTGCGAGCCGGGTTACACTGGTGAGATGTGCGAAACCCGAATCTGCCCAAAGGGCATCTACGGCCTCAAGTGTGAAAAGCAGTGCCCGTGCCACGAGCCGAACACTCAAAGGTAAGTCATTTACAGATGTTATATGTGTCTAGCTGAGGTTTTTCTGGCAGAAAGAGAAAGCTGGCAGCACATGTAGACACATGCAGATCAGTTTAGTGTTTTAATGACAGAGAGTAGGAGAAAGTCTGTCTGTTTATGTGTTTGGAGAGACGCACACACACACACACACACAGTTTAACATTGTGTTTATGGCCTGCGGATGAGACAGGCTAGCACAGCTGAGCGCCTCCATGTGTTGTGTGTCTGGACAGCTGCCTCACTTTCGCTCAATAAAGTGGCTGTTTCAGGTGCCACCAGCTGCCCCAACCAGCAGGTACAGGCCATGAACTCTAACCACAGCACTAACCTCTGTCACCAGTGTGGTAAACGTCCTACGTATGGGTTTAAAATGGTTTGCCACACCAAATTAAAATAAGTTCTTAGGAGAAGATTTATGACATCCTCCTGTTTTAGGTTCAATAACAAAAAAATATAAAGAAGAGATCTGAGATAAATAACAAGCAGCAGAATTACTTTAGTTTGAATGACAATATTAGCATTGTACAATGGTTCTAGGATGTTTTGTCAGTGGAAAGTTGTATAAAAGTCGATTAAAAGCTCTATGGTGTAAATAGACACAATATTATTACACACATTGAAATCATGTTACGAAATAAATTTGTACCAAGAGGGTCTGATGTAATTATTTTACAGTTGAAAGACTATAGGGGGCGGCACGGTGGCATAGTGGTTAGCACGGTCGCCTTGCACCTCCAGGGTTTGATTCCCGCCTCAGGTCTGTGTGCGTGGAGTTTGTACTGTATGCTCTGGTTTGGTGCTTGGTGGGTTTCATCCGATTACTCAGGTTTCCTCCCACAGTCCAAAGTCATGGAGATTAGGCTAATTTCATAATCCCAAATTACTTAATGTGTGAATGAGTGTCAATGAGTGTGTGTATGATTGGCACCTCGCCAAGCTCACTTCTACCCTGTAAACATGATAAAGCGGTATAGAAGATGAGTGTGAACAAAAAGAGAGGGAACAAAAAAAAAAAAAAAAAAAAAATATATATATATATATATATATATATATTCATTCATTCATTAATTTTCTATACCGCTTAATCCTGTGTTCAGGGTCGCGGGGGACCTGGAGCCTATCCCAGGAGACTTCGGGCACTAGGCGGGGTACACCCTGGACAGGGTGCCAATCCATCGCAGGGCACACACACACACACACACACACACTCACACACCCAATCACACACTACGGGCAATTTGGGAACGCCAATTACCCTAACCTGCATATCTTTGGACTGTGGGAGGAAACCGGAGTACCCGGAGGAAACCCACCAAGCACGGGATATATATATATATATATATATATATATATATATATTTTAAATAACCAATGATCTTTGGGTAGATGTCTCCTATCAGAAAATTTGTGATTACTGTCCTCATGCCGCACACTCTAGTTGTTTCCTTATACAGGAACCCAAAGTTTGTTGTGAAGATTAGACTGACCAGAACCTGAACCTAAAGATGCTTTAAAGAAAAAAAAACTTGTTCTACAACAAATGTCACAAGTTTTAGATATTTAAGAATATTATGTCTGGAATTTTGTTAAAGTTCAAGTTTAAAAAAAAAAAAGGTGATGTCAGGTTAGAATCAATGTAGTAAAATCTTTTTGTTCATAAGTAGAAAAGAACCTACAGTAGTTTACTCAATCCTAAATTGTGGTAACGTGTGTTCTTATCACTACATTATGTGTGATGGCAATTTACTTCAAATTGACTGATTTTGCTCACACCATAATCAAATGTGTAAATGGAGGTTTTACTTGCAACACATTTCTCATAAAAAGTGTTGAATTTTATAAATAGAATAAAAAAATTCTGTATTTTCAGACTCCTAAAAGTTGAATTCCAGAAATAATAATTTGAGAGTCTCAAATTCGTAATGATGGAAAGAAATTATCTGCTGAACTTAATTAAAGACTATTATTACCCGTTTTAGTGTCACCTTTACATATTATAAAAAGTTAAGATTAAATGGTAGATGAAAAATCCTATTGTGTGTCTCTCTCTCTCCAGTTGCCACCCTGTATCAGGTGAGTGCCTGTGCCAGCCTGGATGGTCAGGTATTTACTGTAATGAGACATGTGCACCAGGCTTCTACGGCGAGGAGTGTCGGCAGGTGTGTCAGTGCCAGAATGGTGCAGACTGCCACAGTGTGACTGGAGAGTGTATGTGCGCTCCAGGCTTTCAGGTGAACACACGTGTATCTCTGCAGTTGTTTCTTTATAGTATTGGATATTTCTGCAGTAATTCCCCCTACTGGTTATTAATTTGAATTGTTATGACTCTTTCGTGGAAAAAAACAACTGTATTTTATACGAATGTTAAAAAAAACTTTTTTTTTAGGGTGTAGACTGCTCTATCCGCTGTCCAGCAGGGATGTATGGAGTGAATTGCTCCTCAGCTTGCACGTGTAAGAACAGAGCTACATGTTCAGCTGTGGATGGATCATGCACATGCAAAGCAGGTAATTTAACAAGATATGAATAATAAACAAATATAAAGTTCTCAATTTAACATTTGTCTTACAAAAAGGGAACTGAAACAGTCTCAACTGGGACATCATGAATCTACATTGGCCATAATATTACTGTATGGGGAGGAATCAGTATAGTTTTCTAATTTATTTACATAAAAAATAATGTTGTTGCATATAGTAAATATTAACTGCTCTTGTGTTATTCTTAAATGAATTCCCCCCAAAAATTGTGGATATGCAGCATTTCCATTTCAGTTCTTTGTTGCTGTTTGATTAGATATATTCTCCATTAAAATCTAACATAGAGGAACAGATATAATTATATTGTCATTGCATGTGACAAATGAACTGCTTACTGGTTAACTCTATTTGATGAATTATAATTTCTGTTATATTGAAACAAATGTAAGGGCTTCCCAGCAATGAGATGAATTATTTACAATTATTTAGTAGATTTAATAATTATTGAGAATGATTTTGTTCATTTTCATCTTCTATTCTTCACATGTGAAACTGTACATATTGATTTAGCCCTAAAATAGGACTATCACCACATATAAAGAGGACTCACTAATTATTTTGTCCCTAAATCAGCTGATGGTCTCTTTTCTCTATAGGATCCTTACAACAATTAGCTGTGCATTGCTTATGTTGAATGCTCATTGTTCTATAATTAATCCTTTAACCATTAGTAGTACTTGAATTATTAATACTTTAATTATTTAGTCACATATTAGGTAGAATGTGAACTTCCGCTTTAGCCAAATGGGCCATTAAATAATCAGGTCCGCTATGAATTATTTATCATAAACATACATAGTTACTTTACTTAAACACACATCCATATTTGTGCATGGAGAGAACTTTCCTCATGCTGTTGTCTTTAACCCAGGTTGGTATGGAGTGCACTGCTCTATAAACTGCCCAAGTGGCACATGGGGCCTCGGCTGTAACCTCACCTGCATGTGTGGAAATGGCGGAGCTTGTAACGCTCTAGACGGCCAGTGTACCTGCGCTCCAGGCTGGAGGGGCGAGCGATGTGATGTGCACTGCCAGGTTAGTTTTTTCAGAAATCTACACACTCCTGTACTATAGTGATCATGATGACTTTTCGTTTTTGCTGAGTTGTATCAAATTAAAACAATAATCCTTAAGTAGTCTTAAAGGTCTGTTGATTTCAGTCATAATGAACATGTTAGAAATCAACCTAGGCTTTTTTTTCTGGTGCACAGTGATATGTAAAGCAGATGTAAAGCAGAAGAGATCACAGGCTCGGAATGAAACTGTGTAGCTGAGAACAAAAGGATTCCCTAATCACTGATCAAACTCACTTTATCCTAGAAGTCTATTAGGAATTTATGTGGATAAAAGTGGATGAACTATGTTCTTTTAAAACCCCAACCGTATAAAGTTAAACCAAATGCAGTGGTAAATTGTGTTTAAAGAAGGAGTTTTCTGAGTGGCGTACAGTAATCCTGATATGCAGTTCGGAATCACTCTGTGACTTTATAAGTAGTACTACTGTGTGATGTCATTTCTTTAGGATGGGACATATGGGATGGACTGTCGAGAGCGCTGTGACTGCAGTCATGCCGACGGCTGCCACCCTACGACTGGACACTGCCGCTGTCTCGCAGGCTGGACAGGTGAGCTGTGTTTCGGTGTATGGAAGTGTGTATGTGTGAGAAAAATGTGTCTAGATACATAATAATGAGATTGTCTCTGATGAGCAAGCAAAGGCTGAAGGCGACAGTGGCAAAGAACAACTCCCTGAGATAATAGGAAGAAACCTTGAGAGGAACCAGACTCAACAGGGAACCCATCCTCATTTGGGTGATTACGGATAGAAATTATATAACATCATGGTTATGCAGATATATGCGGGCCACATCATGCTGTTCTCCAGTAATGACATGACAATGACATGTACAGTTCAACTAATGGGTGTCATGTGGTGTGGGTTGGAGAGTCGCACCACAAGATGTAGTAATGTTTATAAGAGCCCTGACGCAGGGCTTCTGAGGGGGTCAAAGAAATAGGAGTTTGTGTGAGTGCTTATGACACGCACGGGAAGACCTTTCCATTTGTAGGTAGCGTGGGAATATTAGTTAGGGAACTCAAATGGAAACAAAAGAAAACTGAAAACACAAAATGAACAGACCTCCGCCGTCTTCGCGAGGCCACACGGGGCTCTGGAAACTAAAAAATAAAACCAAAGATCCTCTCGGGGCCTAAGCCCTTATCGAGGATTTGTAGGAGAGAATTATTTGTATTTTTTTCTAGTTTGATACTTAGCCCAAGAGCGCACACTTAAGGGATAGCATGCCGCTCTCTCTCTCTCTCTCTCTCTCGCCGGCGTCTTAGGAAGACAGAGGCTGGGTCTTTGCCTTTAGCCTTTTTTCCCCCTCGTCTTTTCTTTGGCCCTGATACCTTACTGGTACTACCTAAATAATCTCAGGAAGTGCGGCGGTATCAAGATCCTTAAATAGACATGCCGCCAGGTGCGGCGTATCCAGGCTGATTGCCTTGAGGTGGCGTTGCCTGGCAACCACGTGTATAAATGGCCGCGCGCCTGTATAAATATTCAGTTCATATTGAGAATTCCGCGGGGTCTCAGCCTGCGGATCTGCCGTTCTGAAACGTGCAGAGGACGTTTGCATAGTTCTGGTCCTCGCGAGTCCCGCAACGTTACAGTGTGTTTGATTGAAAAATGCACCCCCATATCTCTGTATCTCTCTATCTCTCCTTTGTAACTATTTTTCCTTCTTCCTCCTCTATCCTCCTTCCCTTGTAAGTCAAACTTCATTGTTTTCCTTTTTTTAGCCAAGTGTTGGCCTTGTGTGCGCTCTTGTTGGCTCTTGTTAATGTTTCTAACCTTTCTTGTGTTTCTAAGGACTCTTCTAATTATTCCAGGTTAGAAAACAGCAAGTTGTCATGATTCTCACCTTCAGGTGTCTCCACAAGTTTTTATATTACTGCATCACTAGATGGTGCTGGAAAAGTTGGCTTATGCTTGCTGTTTTTCTTTCGTTTGTTATAAATATGTGGCTTTATTATTGCTACTGTTCTTCTTCTTCTTTCATGTTATCTTCTTTTCCAAATTGATGTTAATCTCGTCTATGTTTTTGTCTCATCTCATTTCCTTCAGCCATATCGGACTCTTCCCTGGTATCACTCCTTTTGTTCTGATCTTGTTCTCTTTTCAATTTTCCTCTCCTCCTTTCTCCTCTACTGTTCCTGCCTCACCTCTCTCATTTTCTTCTCCAAGATTCGAGTAGCATACTGATGATATTGTGTTGTCCTGGCCCTTTAAATACATGGACATTTCTTCAGTGCTACTTCTCTAGAGTTTGTTGCCAGCTTTTCTCCATCACCTAGCAACACCCTCTGGTCCTCAAAGAGTCCTTTGTCCCGTGTCTTGGCCCAGCGCTTTTTTACAATGCTCCTTATCAAGGCCTAGTCTGGGGGGAAAGCCAGCAACACACACAAACAGACAGAAATGTGATAATTTATTTTGTTCCTTATGTCTCAAATTGTTATGTTTTTCATGGCTGCCAATTCTGGGAAAACACAAGTTTATAGAGTTGAACAAGACAATCCATACGTTCCTGTTCTTTTGGGATGTTCTGAACCAGTCACATTGAGGTGTTTAAGAAAGGAGTAAAACCCATAAGGGCATGCTGTTATAATTAAATACTTAGCTGTTGGGTAATATACAGTTATTTTCCAATAACAGCAAGGGCAATTTAAATCCTTAATGCACCAGCAATATGTTAACGATATTTTTTTATTTATTAAAGAATTAAATATGATAATATGATTCCAGTTATAAGAGTGGAATTCAAGTAAAACCGGGACTTTTGATCATATAAAAGAACACGCTTGGGAGAATAAAAACTAACTTTTTTCTTTATATAATGCCGTTTTTTTTTTTATATTTATTTAAAATTAAAGGCAAAGGAAATTACAGGGTGTCAACAATCGCTCATATTACTTAATCTGTGTATGTGGAGTCCCTGTGACAGTTGGTACAATAGTATAACGGCATTACAACAGGTGCTGGTCTCTTGGTCTAATGACGGTTGGGGTTGAGGGGGTTCGAGAGCTTGTTCATTGCAGTACGTGGTCTACGTTCAGTAACTGTCTTTACAAAACTATACATTTTTGATAGGTGACCTAGGTAAACTGACGAACCAAGTGTGTGTGACACTATGGATATCATTTCTGTATACTGCGTTTGTAAATGTTAATGTTTGTTTACATACTGTATATGTTTCAATTATTTCTTAAAAAAGCACATTTTTCCAATGTGTTTGTGTGTATATGCTTCTCTCCTTAGGCATCCACTGTGACAGTGTGTGTGCTGAGGGTCGCTGGGGGCCAAACTGCTCTTGGCCCTGTAACTGTAAGAATGGTGCGTCTTGCTCGCCGGATGAAGGCAAGTGCGAATGCGCTCCTGGCTTCAGAGGCACCACCTGCCAACGCAGTGAGTATTCAGTGTGTGTGTATGAGTCCAATGGTTAAAGTCACTGACATTACAATTTTTCCCCAATTTGGTGTTTGATATGAACATTCTGTGAACTTTTTGACCTTCATCTGTATTATCTGTTTGCATTGTGCAGCTGCCACATGATTGGCTGATTAGGTAGCTGCATGAACATGCATGCGGACAAGTGTTCCTAGTAGTAGACGGCAACATCATAGTTTGAAAAGTGTTTACATCATAGCTTGAAAAGGCTGAACGCTTTTTGTATCGCAGTTCGAAGCAGCAAAAACACTTAACTCATGTCATAACAAAGTGAGATGGTATTGAGCAGAATTCAGACCAGCACTTTAGCTGATCCTGTCTTTTGATGTTATCCTCCAGTCTGCTCTCCAGGTTACTTTGGGCATCGCTGCAGTCAGGCCTGTCCTCAGTGCGTGCACAGTAATGGTCCGTGTCACCATGTCACAGGCCAGTGTGACTGTCTGCCTGGATTCAAAGGAGCCCTTTGCAATGAAGGTGAGCTGGAAGTCGTCAAAGCTTGTTTCTTTCAGGCCGAGTGAGCCAGTACAAGCCAGTTTTGGTTGTACCAATTAACATTTTGGAGGAAAAAAAAAAGCCTACTTCGAAAAAAAAGTTAAACAATTTTAACATAGTGTCAACATACATGTTTTACATGCATGTTGCAATAAATTCAAGTTGGTTTTAATTACAGGCTTTTATTAAATAGGAAGTCTAATTAATTCTTATTTCAAGTAAAGTATAACAAATGCTGAATGGATTGTGTAACCAGAACTGTTGTTTGTCCCTTTGTATCTCCACAGTGTGTCCCAGTGGCAAGTTTGGGAAGAATTGTGCTGGGACATGCACCTGCACTAACAACGGCACATGTAACCCCATTGACGGCTCATGCCAGTGTTACCCTGGCTGGATCGGCAGTGACTGCTCACAGCGTGAGTACTGCCTAGGAACGTTTTTTTGGGAAAAGGAAATCGCATTTTCTAAAATACGAACAGAATATGTGATATTGCTCCCAACATGCAGCACGAGATAGAGGTAGTTAGGGTTAACAAGCTGCATCTTTTGTCCTCATTAACAAGCAGAACAACAGGGTGTCTCCTAAAGTGCCAAATACATGCCAAATCTCAATGTTCCCCGTCTCCTAAAACAATCAATGCAAAGTATGACTTTAGTGGTGCTTGTGCAGGTACAAGTAGGTTGATTTGGATTCATATCAATGAAAAAGGCAGAAACATACAGTACCTACGCATGCATTAAATTATTACAACTGAGACACATCAAGATGCTTTTAAATAATATCATGTAAATTGAGGAAGAATCATGAAGGTTCTCCTGATATGACAGTGGGCACAAGTTTCCATGCTAGTGTTTATATTTAAAAGGAAGGCTCTGATGCCCTCTGCTGATTGTATATGGAAAATCTATCCACAGTGTAATCATATCTATAAAACATGCTCATCAAGGCTCAGTGATGCAGTTCCATGTTAACCTTAAAATAGGCTAAGCACATATTCTGTCTTCATCATTTAATCGGAATCAATTCTAAGTAAGTGTATACGCTGTCAGTGATATAAGTGTATGCGGTGTGTTTTGGTGTTGTAGCTTGCCCTCCAGGTTACTGGGGTCCAAACTGCATCCATACATGTAACTGTCATAATGGAGCATACTGCAGCGCATATGACGGAGAATGCAAGTGTACACCAGGATGGACCGGACTTTACTGCACACAACGTGAGTTTCTCTCCCAGACTCAACCAGTTAGTTTGTCGTGCTTTATTGTGCAGTGTGGCGAATGTAATAACTGCCTAATATCTAATCCTATGCTTAAAAAAAAAACAATGTCATACAATTTATTCAACAGAACCCGCAACACCACGTGGCTTATGCATGACTCATGAAACTAACACATGCATCAAGCGGTTATGTATTTCCTACACAAACACCAGCCTGTTCATTATAGTAGTTCACTGCCTAACCAAAACCACCTGACGTAGTTCTAAGAACATATACGTTCTACTCAAAATGTACTTAGTTGTTTAATGCTGAGTTGGAGGTAAGTGTCTGTGTCTTCTACCTGTATCTCGTCTCGTCTCTTGTTTCAATACATATGCAGGTATCTGGATTGGCTGAACTGCAATAATCGATAATGTGATGCACTGCTGTCTAGTCCGAGATGATTTTTCAGTTTTTCTCACTGATCAAGTACAGAGTATTAGTACTGGCATCAGTACTGACTTTAAATATTTCTGCACGAATCCACTAGAGTTTGTTATACTGTGAAAATATGTTGTGTTAACAACGATGATACTGCTTGTTCATCTTAATCCCTGTCACAGTCATGCCTGCAATGTTTTACAGTCGTCTGGAACCTACTTGGAAAATGACAATAATGGCTCTAGAATACCTATTAACCTGTAAAGCTTAGTACTGTTTAGGACTATTGGATGGTTTGAAAGTGAAGAATTGACATTTGAGGATGTCCAAGCATCCTGATCTTTGCTGCCATATAAGTGTAAAAGTATGAAATGTTTTGAATATCATTTTAACCTTGCTGTCCTTTACATGCTGTTTCTGTCTCTTCTTTGCATGAGGAAACTAAAATGATATCTGACATAAAAGAGCTTTAAGCGTTTCTAATCCTCTAGTGGTGTGTGAAAGTGACAGGCATTTAAAGGACATTATGGGTGATTTTAAGATTTTCATTTGCAATTCAATCATGGTCCCATGCAAAATGCACAGTGGGAGCAGATTTGTCTTAAGTGACAAAGTGGCTTATTATAGTGTAGTTTATTA
Source organism: Channallabes apus (assembly GCA_030522415.1). Classification (NCBI taxonomy): domain Eukaryota; kingdom Metazoa; phylum Chordata; class Actinopteri; order Siluriformes; family Clariidae; genus Channallabes; species Channallabes apus. The sequence continues at coordinate 14,440,017 of CM060120.1, forward strand.
TAGCAGGTCCAACGAATTTTAAACTAACTCCACTAACACGCCTCTAATGCCACTACTGTAATAGTCAAGTTTGTGTTTTTTAGATGGCATTTTCAATGTTATAAAAGAACTTTCGTATCGGTTGAATAAACCATTAATGCCTTGATTTCATACTGACATCTTGTGATTTTACAGTATCATTTATCATTTACAGCTTAAATCTAATATAATATAGCGACAAGTTATATAACGTACTACATAGACGTTTTATACTGTATATCTTGTATTTAACATTTTCTTATTTTAGCAGTTACCCAGTTATTTTCTTCCAAACAGTTATTACAGTACATTTCTGCACTAATGTTATTGTGGTTGTTGTCAATGATTGTAGTCATTTGTGTAATTCCAACAGTTAGTTTCTAACTGTATACAGTTTTAGTCTCCGTACATATGATTGAAGTGGATGTGTGCGCATTGCAGGCTGTCCGTTAGGTTTCTATGGTAAAGACTGTTCCCAGAGCTGTCAGTGTCAGAATGGTGCAGACTGTGACCACATCTCTGGGCAGTGTACCTGCCGCAGAGGCTTCATGGGACGACACTGTGAACAAAGTGAGTGAGCAGGGCCTGGAATTACATGCTGAGTGAAAAGAGTCAATCACGTTTGGTCTAAAATTGGGGTGTCCAAACTACAACCTGCAGGGGTCTGGAAGGAAGGTTATAATGTACGAGTAAGGTTCTAAGTCTGAACACTGGATGTCACTATTACATACTGTAAATTCAAATCTATAAATTGAGCCGTTCCCATTTCCTTCTCCTTTCCCACCCGAACACTCTAATGATGTCACTCTTACATGATGGCATTACTGAAAAAAGCCCTACATATCTAGTGTATGTGTAATTGCCATGTAGAAATCTTATGACCTGAGAAAAAAGGGCCAGAAAAACTTTTTATCTAAAAACTTATTTATAAACTTATAATGACAGTTTAATGGCAGTTGTAGAATTCCATCACACATATACAGTACTGTGCAAATGTCTTATATATGGCGTACCAATTTTGTTATATACACTACCGTTCAAAAGTTTTAGATCACTTGCAAATTTCTTTTTGTTGAGTGATTTATTTTCTACATTCTACAACAATACTGTGGATTTCAAAACTATAAAATAACACATATGGAATTAGGTAATTACGTAACAACAACAAAAACAACAGTTACTTGTTATTTTAAGACACAGAGGTCGGCCTTTCTGTAATAGTTCTTGCAAGAACAGTTTTGTCAAGTGCATTTGCAAAATCCGTCAAGCACCATAATGAAACTGGCTCTCATGAAGGCCGTCCCAGGAGGACGAGACCAAAACCTACCTCTGCCGCAGACCAGAAGTTCATTTAGAGTTATCAGCCTGAAAAATGACCAAGTAACAGCAGCTCAGATTAGAGGCGTTATGAAGTCTTTACAGAGCAGAAGTAGCAGAAACATCTCAATATCAACTGTTCAAAGGAGATTAATGCATTTTTTGGACGCCTTCAGCAAAACTTTACAATGTAGAAAGAAATAAAAATCAGGAACCATCATGGAGTTGATGACTTTTGAACGGTAGTGTGTGTTTATCATTTCTGCATAATTATTCACAAAATCATTCAGTATTTCCATATATAACCTAAAAAATAATAAATAAATAACATTACAGGACAATATATGCATGGCTGTAAAGAAAGAAATATAGTACAAGACAGACCAGTTTTCATATAGAAACGAAAAACCTAATGTACGCTCCTGGGATTTGCATAAAAATAGAAAGGAGCGAGTGTGACAGAGTTACCAGAAGAACTTGGGCACAGACAAACATATGGCATAAGCAAAAGATGCTTTTGAAAACATTTCTGCATAAAAGATACTTCTATAAAGAGGAATAAAATAAACAGTCAATATTTGTAGTGAAAACCCATTGCTTAAAGTCAGGAGTTTTAGACACAAATTTGTCCAGTTTTATAAGAAAACAGCTGTTTTTAAGTTACTGTATATATGGAAATACTGATTGATTTTGTACATAATTATTCAGACATGATAAACATACAGTATATAACAAATTGGTACAGCATATAATATGGTGCCTAAGACTTTTGCACAATACTGTATAAATAATGTGATATATATAATGCTTAGAATTTCTTTTCATATAATGTTAATTGATGCAGTAATACACAGTCTGGCAATATTTTTTAGGATTAGGCAGATAGTGTACAGTACATACCCTGTATATATCTTACACATAGTCAAGGTGCATATCTAACACAGAATTTTATTTTCTGAAGCAATACAGTGAACAATGTCCTGAAGTTCTTCTTCATTAAAATAATATATATACTGTATATAAAAAATTATATTAATATATGAATGTACAGTAAAATGCTTAAAAATATTAAGCAAGTCATTGTTTATCCCACAGGGTTGTGGCTGGCCAGGATCCTATCCTGAAAATCTATCGCAGGGCTATTAAGGAAGTTTAAAGATTAAATTAAATCTCTAATACCTTAATTACTTAACTGTAAATTAAGAGCTAATAGTGTTTTACAAAATTGCTTTTCATAGGAGTTTAATTACTGCATCATCAACTGCCCTTAGACTTGCATTACAAGCAAGATTTTATTAAACTTTTTTTGTTCATTACTCAATACAAGGAAACATCAAAGGTCATATGTGCTGCATTTCCATATATGGTACTGTATATAGAGCCTAGATTGAAGAACATTTGAGTCTTTAAGCTAGTAATAGTATTAATAAAGCCGTTTACTGGTGGTGAGTAAGTGGGCCTATTATTTTTTTATGTATATTATTACACATCGCCCCTGGCCTGTGCTTCATATTTATTTCTCCATCTGGCCCTCCATAAAAGTTTGGACGCCCCTGGTTTTAATAATTTAATAATCTGTTAAACCTGAGTACCAGAGATGAAGCATGCTGTGATGTGAGTAAATGATGAGGTAACCTGCTGTCTCTGTTTGTGCTGTCAGGATGTCCTCCTGGTACGTACGGTTTTGGCTGCCGGCAGGTCTGCGATTGCCTAAATAATTCCACGTGTGATCACATGACTGGAACGTGCTACTGCAACCCAGGCTGGAAGGGATCACGGTGTGACCAAGGTAGAACAAAGTTCTGGAATAGTTCTTGCAAGAATGATATTGTCAAGACACATCTCAATATAAACTGTTCAAAGGAACCTTCAGGAAAAAACAACTGAATTGGAGGAATATGCCCAAACTTTTTACATTGTTAAATTGCACAACAGTTTCAAATTAGGAGGAAAAGGACATTATGTGTTTAAGAATAAGTAGTTTGGATGTTCAAGTGGATCAACAACAGGAGAGCATCTGTTTAGTTCATTTTAAGATGCTACAAGCTACAATGTGGTAAGAGGCAGGATGCAAATGTGCAGAGTTGGTATGAAATTTATTGGGAAAAATGCAAAAGATAATAGCACATATCCTTAGCACAATACAGGCAGGAAAAGGTATATACAGAAAATAAATGAACAGAACTAGAATCAAAACACTACACATGGATCCAGGACCTTGAAATAGAAACAGGATCCAAGACTTAATTATGCTATATAATTATGCAATATCACATGTAGGAGAGTGATGTTATGCTGGATATTAGCATGACTGTGCATTTTGCAAATGCACGTGACAATACTGTTCTTGCAAGAACTATTCCATAACCGCTGACCTTCATGTCTTCAAATAATGACTGACTGTTGTACTGTAGGTGTTGCTTAATTAGCTAATGCCATGTTATTTCATAGTTGTAAAATAAATCTCCGGTATTGTTCTAGAATGTAGAAAAGAAATCACCAAATGAAAACGATTGAATTAGAAGGTGTGTCCAAACTTTTGGCTGGTACAGTAGTTGCTTAAGAATATCAGCTCTGTTAAAATTATACTAAACATCAGTATATCTTATTTTCTATGTCATACTGTATTTAATGTGTTGCACAAACCAACATTTGCTCTGTTTCTTTGTCCTGCTTTTAGTCGGTGTTATCATCGTAGGCAACCCTAACAGTCTGACCAGTGCAGCGGTTCCAGTTGATTCCTATCAGATTGGGGCCATCGCTGGAATTATTGTCCTGGTGCTGATGGTGCTTTTCCTGCTGCTCCTCTTTATCATTTACCGAAAAAAGCAGAAAGGAAAAGAGCCTACGATGCCTTCTGTCACTTACACCCCTGCCATGCGGGTTAACACAGACTACACTATTGCAGGTCAGTACTGAGGCTTCATGTCACAGCTTTTCTATATCAATATTCTGAATTTAATTTATTAGCTAGCCTACTAGACCAAAAAAGTAATCAAAGATGTACGCCCAGTGCCATGTTTGAGTTGCTTGAAAACTGAGTAAAAGAGAAGATAAGATAAGCCTTTATTAATCCCGAAGGAAATAGTTTCTCCAGTGTCTGCGTATTTAAAAGATACAAATACAATAAAAAAAGAGAGAGAGAAATAAAATACAATATAAACAGATATAAATAGAATAAAAAATATATAGAAAAAACTACAGACTGTACAGAAAGGTGCAGCATTGTCTCTTTTGTGTAAAGTACATTATGTTTTTGCACCCAAGATTTATATTGCACATAATATTTGATATTGCATAGAGTAGTAATGATATTGCACACCGGATATAATGATAAAAAAATGGTAGGTAACATAATGTAATAATTTATTGTGAACCTATTAATAATTTAATTGCATTAATAAAGACTAATGGAAATGATTAATTAATGTTGTAATCTTAATGATCATTATTGTGTAAGTTTCTAATATACTGTAGTACATTACGTCCTTGTCAAAAAGGCAGCAAGGCGTGTTAACAATATTATTATACGTACTGTAGGCTACTCAACTTGTGCTTTGGTCAATTTGTGTAGTGCAGCAGGTGGTGGGATTCTGAACATGTACGTGGTTGTGTATGTCAGTTGATCTTATTTATCCAGTTGGAACAATAAAATCATGAATGATTCAACCTTGCGTGGACACGGTTCCTACTTCTTTAAGTCTTTAAATCAGAAATAAACGGAGTTGCTTTGTTTCCCTGTTTAGTTCTTTCTGTTTGTTTTGTTCAATAAGCATCATATGAGATCACATTAATATTTTACTTTCTTTGCTTTCCATTTATTTATTCCATGTAATAGTTTAGGTATAATGAGTTTTTCAAATCTATTTTAGATGCAGTACCACAGACAAATGAGCTTCCGTCCAACAGTAATTACTTCTCCAACCCCAGCTATCACACACTGGCACAGTGCACCAGCCCGCCTCATGTCAACAACCTACCCTATGGAAAAGTGAGTCTTCATGCTCTGAGCAAAAAACAAAATCTTCTGCTTAGAATTTTTTAATTTAATGAATTGTTATAGCTAATGGACTTTCCGCGTAATGCAAGGCTAATGTAAAAAAGATCTGCTCAGTGTTAAATTAAATGATATTTGTTTTCAGACTTACGGTGATTAATTTTTTCCCCCCTGATATGCCAGGCGAAGAACAACCAGTTGTTTGTGAACCTGAAGAATGTTGAGCAGAGAAAGAGGCCTGCTCTGATGGATCATACTGGAACATTGCCTGCTGACTGGAAACAAGGCAGCTGCTTCAATGAGCTCGGTGAGCCAGGGGATTTTGAAAGGGAGTACTTTTGTGAATACGTTTTTGATACTTTCCCTCGGACAATGACTATGACTATAACTCTATGGAGCAGAAGGCAGCTGTATGAAACTGCTGAGTCACTTTTTTTTTAAGGATTTAGCGAGAGTTGCCACCAGGAGAGAACTGTCTTACAAACAGGCAGATAGGGCCCAGGACATGGAAACACTGTACTGTATCTTAATAATTCAAAGTACAAGTAAATAAAACTAGTTAGACTCACAAAATCATGTCCAAGACACAATCTAAGGAAAAAAATATTTGACTAAACTTGTTAATTGAATTCAGTCAGGCCCCTTTATCCTGAGTGAAGGTCAATCTTAATGCTTCAGCATACAGTACAATACCAAGACATCTTGAATAACGCCATGTGTCCAACTTTGTGGCAACATTTTTGTAAAAACCCTTTTCTATTCCAACATGACTGCACAAAGCAAGGACTATAAAGACATGGTTTGATGAGTCCGGCTTAACTGGCCCGCACAAAGCCCTGTGACCTCAACCTCATCACGCACCTTTGGGATGAATCGGAACGGAGATTTCGAGCCAGACCTTCTTGTACAACATCAGGCCCCGAATTTCGCAATCCAGGGTTCCACTGTATATGTATTTTGATACAATGTCATTGCAGGTTTAGCAAAATACTTTTGTCGATAAAGTGTATAATATTATATTATAAGATATTTTGTGCCGTTACAAGTTACTTTGACTGTAATGAGTGTCATGTTATTATTATGGAATAAAAACATCACAAGTTTTACTGTTATATACTGTAGGAAAATTATCATCCTACAAAAGGTTACCATCCCAGAGTTTTCCAGCAGTAGCATGGCACATAGTGTTGTATTCGTTTTATACCACTGCAGTTTGTCAGTGTTGACAGTTTACTCAAGATCAATACGCCATAATTATTTGTCGTGTTAAATCTTGACCAAAACATACAGCCTTTTACTCACCATCCTGCCTTTTTTTAATCTGTTAAAGTTAATTAAACAAAAGAAATATTTGCAGCTTTATGTCCGACTGGTATGAAGCACTGTAGGTGAAAATTTCCTCCATAAATGATAAATGTCATCTCATAGAATAAATTTGGTATCAAAATGGAGCTTATTGAACCAGAAATCTACAAAGCGTAAATTACCCAAAGCGTGACTTAATACCTGATTTGATGAGATGGGTAACATATTTTCTTTTGTCCATAGGTCAAAACCTGCATTACATTTCTAGGCTCAGATGTTTAAGAAACATTATAAATCAGTAGGAACACATTGATATCTACATCATATTTTTTTTAAGTTAATACTTTTCCGGTGTTTCAGAATTTTTAAATATTCCTATGTATTACTAACACCACTAGTGCTATTCAACTGCTTTACAACAAATAAATCAAAATTAAATAACATGTAATTATTCTTAACAAATACATTAAAAACAAACTTGATCACCCTAAATTATGTTCCGGTAAGCTTTATTAAGAGTTGTTTGGGTCTTAATCTCTCTCTCTCTCTCTGTCTATTGTTTAGGAGCATATGGAGTTGACGGCCGTTACCTTGGAAAATCTCTTCGTGGTAATAGTTCTTTTACATGAAGTTGAGATTAGAGGACATGTCTTGATGTATGAATAAAAAGACATTAAGGAAAAACTTCTTTCCAGACTATGCTTATTATTTATCAAAAACACAAATACCCTGCTCTGATCTTGTGTGTACTATGTTGATGTGTTTAGATCTGGTGAAAGGTGTGCCCTACCATGCCAGCACCTGTTCTGTAAACTCGGAGAACCCCTATGCGACAATTAAAGACCCTCCTCCCCTGGTGCCTAAGAACACAGAGTGCGGCTACGTGGAGATGAAGTCACCTACGCAGAGAGACTCTCCCTATGCAGAGATAAACAACTCCAGTCCTACAAACAAAAATGTATATGAAGTCGGTAAGTGGCCAGATATTATAAGTAGCAGGTTAATTTGTTGTTATAAGAAGAGGCTCTTTATCTTAATTTTTCCTTCCAACTGAAATGGCATCGGTAATATTATATTATATTATATTATATTATATTATATTATATTATATTATATTAGCACCCTGTCCAGGGTGTACCCCGCCTAGTGCCCGAAGGCTCCTGGGATAGGCTCCAGGTCCCCGCGACCCTGAACACAGGATTAAGCGGTACAGAAAATGAATGAATGAATGATATATTATATTACAGTGAGCCACTATTACTTTGAAAGATTTTTTTATATAATACTATAGTGTAAAATAAGAAGTTGATTATAATATATTCAGATTATTTATACTATAGTTCTTGTTCTAAAACATTACACGGCATATGTTTCTAAGGTAACAACTCATTCACCAGAGCGGATTCTCCACAATAATCTAACAATAAACGACATTTAAAAAGTGTTGTTATTTAACAAACATACTGTATATTCCACTTGATGTGATGACTCTAAGGCCTTGTTCACACGGGCGTAAAATTTTTGGATAAACGAACGAGCTCAGAACGTCCTATACGTTGATGTTGCGTTTTGTAGTGCCGCTCGATTGACTTCTACACTGGCGTTCGTTTGTCTCTGTCTAACGACAGCCTGCAGCCCAAATTGTAGTTTGTGTGTTTAACCTGTGGGGGCAGTGTGTCGGGAACTGGATATGAAAGCCCTTGTCATTTTATTTGAGGTGCCTCCTTTTAATATGGACCATTTTGCTATATTAGACATTAATCTTATTGTTTTAAAAATGTTTAATTAAATTATTATATTTAAATTATATATAAAATATATAATACGGCGACGTAGGGAGAGAAAAAAAAACGCTGCCACTACTGGGTTCACCCTCCGACTGCACAACGTCAAAGTCAAAGTCAAAGTCAACTTTATTGTCAATTCTGCTACATGTACAGTGCATACATATAGAGAATCGAAATTACGTTACTCTCGCCCTAGTTACAAATAACACTGAAGAGGTTAAAAAAAAAAAATAAAAAATAAAAAACTTAAATAACACAAACTTAGAAAGGCAACAGAGGTGAGGTAATTTAGTTACTATCCTGCAAAAAGGGACAGTTAACAACACAGAAGGCAGTTATGGAGAGAAACGGTACAGTGCAATTGGAATAGTGCAAGTGTGCTTATTTTAGTTGAAAAGAAAGTGACAAGTGACAACATAATGAGCTATATGAATCAGTAAACAAAATGGGAAATAAATCCAGTGAGAACAAGGAATGTTTTTTTTTTTTTCTTTTTCCCCACCGGTTTGAGGTAGTGAAAGTACCAATGGTGCCTGGAGCACAAAGTGACAGGTGCAAGTGTATGTGTGAGTGAGTGAGTGTGTGAGTTATTGTGCGTCTGAGAGCGCGTGTGTGTGTGTGTGTGTGTGTGTGTGTGTGTGTGTGTGTGTGAGGTTTTTGTGAGTGTTTGTCTGAGAGCGTGTGTGTGTGTGTGTGTGTGTGTGTGTGAGAGTGAGTGTGTGCGAGTGTGTGTGAAAAATGAAGGAGTCAGAGTATGACGGTTGGAGAGACCGAGGAGCACAGGGGAGGCAGAGCTGGAAGAGAGTTGAGCTTCCTGATCGCCTGATGGATGAAGCTGTTCTTCAGTCTGCTTGTCCTGGCTTGGAGACTCCTTAGTCTCCTCCCTGATGGTAGCAGACTAAAGAAGCTCTGAGACGGGTGGGTAGGGTCACGGGCAATGTTGATTGCTTTTCGTGTGAGGCGGGTGTTGTAAATGTCCAGGAGAGGGGGGAGAGAGACACCAACGATCTTCTCAGCTGCTCTCACTATGCGCTGGAGAGTTTTCTGGCAGGACGCATTGCAGGCGCCGTACCACACAGTGATGCAGCTGGTCAGGATGCTCTCAATGGTGCCTCTGTAGAAGGTGCGCATGATGGGTGTCGGGGCTCCGGTTCTTCTCAGCTTACGGAGAAAGTAGAGACGCTGTTGAGCTTTCTTAGCTAGTGCTGCAGTGTTGATGGACCAGGAGAGATCTTCCGTCATGTGCACACCCAGAAACTTGGTGCTCCTTACCCTCTCCACGATCGCACCATTGATGGACAGCGGAGAGTGTTGGGTGTAAGTTCTCCTGTAATCGACCACAATCTCTTTTGTCTTTTCCACGTTCAGGGAGAGATTGTTGTCTGTGCACCACCTGGCCAGGCAGCTCACCTCGTTCCTGTAGTTAGTCTCATCATTGTTGCTAATGAGACCCACCACAGTCGTGTCGTCCGCAAACTTGATGAAGAGGTTGGAGTTGTGTGATGGTATGCAGTCGTGGGTCAGCAGCGTGAAGAGGAGGGGGCTCAGCACACATCCTTGGGGGGCCCCAGTGTTCAGCATGATGGTACTGGAAGTGTTGTTGGCGACCCGCACTGCCTGAGGTCTGCCAGTCAGGAAGTCCAGCAGCCAGTTGCACAGAGGGGTGCTGATCCCCAGCTGTATCAGTTTATGAGTGAGCTGTTGTGGGATGATTGTGTTGAACGCTGAGCTGAAGTCGATGAACAGCATTCTAACATAGGAGTCTTTGTTTTCCAAGTGGGTGAGCGCTGAGTGGAGGGCCGTAGCAATGGCATCATCGGTTGAGCGATTGGACCGATAAGCAAACTGGAAGGGGTCCAGGGAGGGGGGGAGGGCAGTCTTGATCTGCTGCATGACTAGCCGTTCAAAGCACTTCATAATGATGGGAGTAAGTGCAACTGGGCGGAAGTCATTGAAACAGGAGGGAGATGTTTTCTTAGGTACTGGGATTATGGTGGTGGTTTTAAAGCATGTGGGGATAACAGCCTGACTCAGAGAGATGTTGAAAATGTCCGTAAAGACATTCGTGAGTTCCCCCGCACAGTCTCTCAATACTCGGCCCGGAATGTTCTCAGGACCCGGGGCCTTGCGCACGTTAATCCTGCGGAAGGATCTTCTCACGCTTTCTGAGGAAAGCGTCATCACTTGGTCGCCGGGCTGAGGTGGGTGTTTCTGTGTCGTGGTGCTGTTGTGGGTGTCAAAACGGGCAAAGAATGCATTCAGCTCATTCAGCAGAGAGATAGAGCTGTCACATGTCCTCTGTGAGGGTCTGTATCCCTTGCTACAGACTCCGTGTGTCTCTGCTGTCGTTGAAGCGATGGGCAACTCTCTTGGAGTACTGTCTCTTAGCCTTTTTGATGCTGCGAGACAGGTTGGCCCTAGCTGTCCTCAGGGCTGCTGCATCTCCAGATTTGAAGGCAGTGTTCCGTACCTTCATTAGTCTGTAGACCTCCCCTGTTAGCCACGGTTTTTGGTTAGCACGGACAGTGATGGTCTTTGTTACCGTTACATCATCAATGCACTTGTTGATGTAGGCAGTGACAGACTCTGTGTACTCCTGTAAGTCTGTGAGGTTGTTCTGAGTGGCAGCCTGTTTAAATACATCCCAGTCAGTGGTGCTAAAGCAGTCTTGGAGTGCCTCAGAAGACCCTTCCGGCCACACTTGTATCTGTTTGCAGACTGGTTTGGTGACTTTAACCAGTGGTCTGTATACAGGCATTAGCATGACAGTGATGTGGTCTGAGGCACCGAGGTGGGGGAGGGGTAGGGCTTTGTAAGCTCCTCTCTGAGTAGTGTAAACAAGGTCCAGTGTATTGTTTCCTCGTGTGGGAAAGTCTATGTGCTGTTGTATTTTTGGAAACACGTTTTTTAGGTCTGCATGATTAAAATCGCCAGCCAAGATGAGAAAAGCATCTGGATGAGCTGTCTGCTGCTCACTGATGAGCTGGTAAAGTTCATTTAGTGCCTCACTCCTTTTGTTATTGGAGTTGGGGGGTACATATACAGCCCCGATTAAAATAGCTGAATATTCCCTCGGTAGATAGAATGGTCGACACTTGATGATCATAATCTCCACCAGAGAAGAGCAGTACTTACAGACCACCACTGCATCGTGACACCACGCATCACTGATGTAAACACAAAGTCCGCCGCCCCGGGTTTTACCGCTCTCAGCGAGAGCTCTGTCCGCACGGTAGCATGTTAGCTGGTCGAGCTGAACGGCGCTATCCGGGATGTTATTGTTGAGCCATGTTTCAGTGAAAACAAAAACACAACAGTCTCTTACAGTCCTTAGGGTTGTGCGAAGAAGCTGAATATGGTCCAGTTTATTGTCCAAAGAGCGTACGTTAGCCAGTACAATGGTAGGAATAGCCGGCTTGTGTGGGTTAGCCGCTAGCCTAGCACGGACACCTCCGCGCTTTCCCCTCTTCTGCTTCCTTTCCCGCCGCCTGTGGCGCCTCCACTCTGGGCGGGGTGCCGGTGTGTGGGTCGGTGATGGCGAAGGCCTCCGGAACGTTGGATTAAAGGAAGTTTTTTGTGGTTTATGAAGAAATGCAAACATTTCCGCGCAAGTTTTATTTTTTAAGCATTTTATTTTTGCCTTTTTTCCGCATTTCCCTATGTATAGCATGTAGGATCATGGGAAATATCCGGTCCTCCGAAGCGTAAAATGGACGCGGAGAAAACGAACTAGACGCGGTTTCCTTGCGTTCGTTGGGATTTGAACGCCAAGAAAAAGCTGCATGCAACGTTTTTTTAACACCGTATAAACGCGCAGTCGGACAAACGCACGTCACCAAAGCCCGTGTGAACACTGTCATTTACTCCTATGTGTAGAAAACCCTCTGCGCTTCATCCGCGATCACCGGACGCTACGAACGGCAGAAAAACGGTCGATTTTAACACCCGTGTGAACAAGGCCTAAAAGATAAAAAAAAGTTTTTTTTTGTCTAATTATTATTTAGTTCTTATTAACTGTAAATTACAGAAAACAGAGATGCTATGTGGGAATATTATAAATGATAACAGGAACAAACTTGCTACATTAATTGCATGAATGTGACTACGGTAAAAAAAAATATGAAATGTGACCGATCATATCAAGTCAGGAATTAAGTCACATTTACTTTTGTGCTCAGGCCAATAGAGTGCAGTAGGGAAAGCGTAACAAATCTTCAATTTGGGGAAGATCATATGATAACTACATTATCTTCCTGATCCTTCAACGGAATTAAAAAAGTATTGTTTTAAATCTCTTTAATGAACACCATCAAATGAGTTACTCCAGTTATGATATAAAAACTTTTTGTGTGTTAAAAAACATATTGCTGGTGAAGATATATTTAAGGGTAGCATGGACATCCTGCTTTCAAAATGAGTCTAAATCTCCTTCTTTGTTAATTCGTCATGCAATCTTTATTTTACAGTAGTATTCTTAAAACATGATCTCGACTGATTTTTCTGAGGCCCTCCTCATAAATAAACTTGTGTCCATATCTCAGCAACCCAACATGATATAGGAATTACCTGGGGATTAAATTAGAGCTTATTATAAAATCAAAATTACACTAAATGTGACTTAATACTTGCTTCAGGTCACAAATGTACATTAAGCACCTGACATTGGGGTGTAAGAGGAGTAAAACAGTTTGGTGTCATGACAACTACCCTGTGTTGAGTGATTTCCTATAACAGCATGGACCTGGTGGAAGCTTGTTTATTCAAGTCTTGTCCTGTGCACAGAAAAGGCATTTCGCTGCTTGTTCATCACTAACTCCTGCACAAACAGTATATCAATCTCCATTTGTCTTTTCAGAGCCAACAGTTAGTTCAGTCTACATACCTGAAAACAACAACTGCAACGGACCGTTTAGCCAGGATCCGTATGACCTACCAAAGAACAGCCACATCCCCTGTCATTATGACCTGCTGCCCACACGGGACAGCACGCCGTCCCCCCACAAAGAGCTGGAAAATGAATGAGCTCTTAGAGAACTGACCAAAACACACCATTCCCACTGCGACAAACACGCCTTCTGTTGTTCCTTCAGCTCCACTCGTGGATTATTTTCTTACTGTTTTCTTTTCTGCATATCTGCACATCAGTGTATTACTTATTTCTATCTTTTTTTTTTGTTCAGAACTCTTTTAACTGTTATAATCTTGTTCTTTTTTTTCTCGTCTTTTTTTTTTACAGTGAGAAACACATTTTATATTTTGATTTCCTAAACATTTCTCTCACTTTATAGTAAAAACCCATCTTGGAAATACATGAAGGAGGTGATGTTATATAGCAGATTTCCACAGTTAATTTTCTCCAACGAATCATTCCACTGATGAAATCATATCACTTGGAAATTCAGAGTGAACCTCAAATTTATTTTTGTAAAATAAATATAACTGTCTTGAAATGTATTCAGTATTTGATGTTGGAAAGGAGGCTGTATTGTTTTTGTAGCTTTCTGTTACTTTCTTTTGTGTTTCGAGGTTAATATTATCACCGGCTGTGTGTTGAGTATTTGTGTGGTCTGTACCACATTGCATTACGATCACTGTTTTAAAAACTAAAACTGGAGCGATTGGTATTGCATATGAGAGCCAATCACGCTGCATCGGTGCAATGCGTAAAATCATGCAGAAACAAGAATCAAGAGTTTTAGTTATTGTTCACATCAAACAGAACGGGGATCTTAGAAAGTTTGACTGTGGCATGGCCCTTCCAGATTTGGCAAGCCAGTGCATACTGTAACCTTACTGTATAATCCTGCTTGTTCTTCCCTGAGTGTGATTATTTGAGTTGTACTGTAACTGTAGCCAGTCTGTCCATTCTCCTCTTAACTCTTTCATCAACAGACCTGGCGCTCACTGTTGGGTTTTTTCCCCCATCATTTCTAAAATACTCAAACCAAGATGTCTGGCTTTAATGTGAAGTTCGTCTGGCTGTAGATCACATTTACAAAAGCTCTTGACCTTAGGCATGAATGTATGCATTGCTCTATCACAACATAGTTAGCCTTAATTATGATCATAGGTACATGTGTTCATAGGAAAGTGGCCAATTTATGTATTTTCTGACTAATTTCTGACATTTTGTGCCATGAACGTGTCTGTCGTTGTTGGGTAACACACTGTTTATGGCTCGGCTTGACATCAGTATCAGGTATAATTATATTCTAATACGCTGATATTGGCATTATTTTGGAAAAAAAAAATTTTAATATGGTAATTCGGTGCATCTCTGTTAGCAGATGCTGTTATTTCTTACCGTTTTATCCATACTACATTTAACCAAAGGTTAATGTGCCATAATTAATGCGTAGTTTCTTCAGCTATATTGACTCTGTTGTTAATATTTATTAGACGACCATCTTTCAGTTCTGTTCTGCATAGCCCTGGGTGTGCATTTATCAATCACTTATACTATAATCACAGTAACATTTAAGTCCTAGTTAACCTCAGTGACAGTAACACACAACTGTCAAATTTTTGTTTTTGTTTTTATCCACCAACCAGTATTTACATCAGGTTTATATTACGAAATTTTATATTTACATGTAAATGTCAAATATTCATCATAACCTGACAGCATAATAAATAATTAATAGATTATTGGATTTTTATAATGCTTAAGAAAATAGTTACAATGCTTAAGCTGGACTTTTGCAGTGGAGTCGAAATGTACCGTGTAACACCAGTTCTGGGTCAAAGGTTTTGTTTAATTTTGATACCTAACCTTTTGAAAGTACAGTATGTGGTATTTATACATTATGTAAAAGTTTGCGTTGAATGAACACAGTCTTAATCTACCCTGTTACATTTGTATGATACTGTAATAATATGCATTGGCATAATTGTATATAGCTGTTACTCATAGAAAAAAAAAGCCATAGGCCATACAGTAGGACATTATTTTTTGGGAATGTGTGTGTGGAAATTACATTCAATATCTTGTCTCAGTTTTTCATAGGCTTTATTTAGGTTCAGTCACAAATAAAATAAAAAAATTTCCAATTTAGGTTAAGTGTTGCATGTAATTTGGCCTCAACTCAACTACTTTTTTCCTCCTTGAAATAACACTTATAATAGAACAAATATTTTAAAGGAATATCACAATTCAATATTATTCAAAATGGCATTTCTATATTTTTGACACTATTTTTTTTACAGTTAGAAGTTGATAGCTTATGATAAAAAAACAGTGCAGACTTATGTTAACAGAACTGGAAGGTTAAATAAGTGTTATGTAAATATATCTTTATTTTCCTTAATAGTGTGTGTGTTTTATAAGAACAGAATGAAATTGCACAGTTGTCATCCTCTTCCCCAAAGAACACCCATGACGATGGTATTTGCTTCCATTTCCCCACTTTTCCTACATGCTTTGTTATGTATTTTATTTTTCTGTAGTGTATATGTACAGTACTGTATGTACAATTGGGATTTACAATAAAATGGCAAGATGTCTCCACTTTTTACACATGACTTATTTGTGATACTCCACTTCTACAACCATATACTATTATTTTGTTGGACCGAAGCTTGTCAACAAGCTTATGCAAAGTTGCATTTATTTCCGTCCAGATTTATATTGATTTACGGTCAGTGACAGGATGAGCGTACCAACTCTTTAAAGCCTTCTCCAGCACATCCCAAAGAGTTCAAGGTCATATGGTTCATGATGATTTCTTTGAAAAATGCACACAGAACCAAAGTTTTACGG
Organism: Channallabes apus; assembly: GCA_030522415.1. NCBI lineage: Eukaryota > Metazoa > Chordata > Actinopteri > Siluriformes > Clariidae > Channallabes > Channallabes apus. Next base: position 14,456,200 of record CM060120.1, read on the forward strand.
TATATTTTTAGCCTAATGAATCTAGGTATTTTCATCTCGTGATATACTCCATGACTTGCTTATGGGAATCCAAATGGCAACTTTTTTTCAGACATGCAGTATATATTGTACTGAAAAAAATAATCAAGGTATTTAATTTAAGAGCAGAATTTCCACTTACAACATGTAAGTATTGTAGATCAATAATGGCAGGTTTTTGTTTTTTTAGATTTAAAAATTATCATTTACAAATGTAGTTTATATTAATAACACAAACTTTACATTAATATGTAAATGTAAATTCTTCTCTTAATGAAAATGTCTGATTCGGTCTGTGATTCTCATTAGCATGATATATCAAGAAGAAGTGGTTGAATATATGTTTGTAGGACATTGTCATTGGTCTTTCGGCTGCTCCCGACAAGGAACACGGGCTTGGCACAGGTTTTATGCAAAATGCCCTTCCAGATGCAGCCCTCCCATTTCATCCAGGCTTGGGACCAGAACTGCAACCAGTGGCTGGGGTTTGGGCATTGGATGGGAATCGAACCCGGGCCTTCCATATGGCAGGCTAGAAAACACTGAACCACCAATTCATACAGTATACAGTATTTGTACGACATGATATTATCTTCAAACAGCAGTTAAACTTGTTAGATTGTGAAAATGACCCAAACATGCTCAGGGCCACAGCAAACAGACAATACATACTGTATACAGGGAAAAGTTCGAATGCAAGACAACTCATGCAAGTGTATTCAAATAATATACTTTTGAAAAGTATAGTTGTGAATCTTTGTATACAAAAGTATACACATATGTTGTGTGCATCAGTGTTAGGGGCTGGGGTAGTGGAGAGAAGTTTAAAATTCTGATAATTTTAGGGCAGGAGACGCTCTTCAGATTTTCATTACTGACCATGATATTACAGAGGACCTTACTAGTCTGGCCCACGTCATCTGTACTAATGCTGAAATGTGAAGAGATACACTGAGGTGGGCACCAGGTACCTGAAACTACTCACTTTCACCAGCGGGTCCTGTAAAAAATTACAGCTGTGTGCATCCTCAATTGTCCTTTCAGAAGTTTACAAGCAATTTTTTTTCTAGTGATGACATTTACAGTAGGAACAGGTTTTTGGTCTAGCATCAGCGACACAGCTTTTTTTGATGGTGGTAAGCCATAAAGCTTACAGTTGTGTTATGGATTTCTGATCTTGTATGAACTTTCCCATGCCTCTATCTCTTTAATCTTTGTTTGTTCTATGTTGTATGTCTATAAAACAACGTGCTTCCTGATCCTTCATGTGGTAATATTTCTCATGGCTCGCTGAAACCGCTTTTCCTGTACTTGGTCACGCGGATCTGGAGCCTATTCCACGAGACTCTGGGCACAAGGGAGGGTACATCCTTGACAGGGTGGCAATCAATCACAGGGCACACACACAAGGGGAAATTTAGGAATGCCCATTAGCCTAATCTGCAGCAACAAGGAAAATATGCAAGCTCCATGCACAGAGACCAGAGGCAGATATACTGTAACTGAATACATGTAATTTGTTGTTTGTGATCACTTTCTAACTCTATGGTGGTTCCTGATTTTTATAAAGCAATGCTGAAGGCTTCCAAAATATGTGATAATTTATTTTGAACAGTTAATGTTGAAATATATCCGTTCATAATGCTCTGTAAAGCCATCATAATCTGCTATTAATTATAGCAGAGGTGCTATTAATTAGTGTTTTTTAAGGCTGGTAAATCTAAATGAACTTCTCTTCTGAAGCAGTGGTAGGATTCAGTCTTGCTTTACTAGGAAGGTCTTCATCAGTCAGTTTCATCATGGTGCTTGATGGGTTTTGCAAATGCACTTGATAATACTCTTACAAGAATGATTCCAGAAAGGCTGACCTCTGTGTCTGTTTTTGTTGTTGTTGCATAATTACCTAATTCCAGATGTGTTATTTAATAGTTCTTGAAATTTCAGCTATTGTTGTAGAATGTAGAAAATAAATCACCAAAACAAAAACAAAGAAATTTGCAAGTGATCCCAAACTTTTGAGTGGTATTGTATATATTACAACACACTGGGATTCGTTTTATATAGTGTATCTCAAGCTTGGGTCAGAGCACTGGGACGATCACAGCACGGTGCCCCTTGGAGCCAAGAAATGTAAGGGCCCTTAAGGGTGTGCGAGTGAGTGTGTGTATATAGTACTGTATGTGTTACTTGCGATGGATTGACACTCAGTCCAGGATGTACCCCACCTCGTGACCTAATGCCTCTTTTCCACTGCATAGGACGGCACAGCACGGTTCAGTACAGCTCACTTTGGTTCGGCTCGGTTTGCGCTTCCACTGCAGTTTAGTAACGCTTTAGAGTGGGCGGGATTATTCACGTGTCGTTAGAGTTGCGGCGCCTCTACTGCCGTGACATCATCGTAAACGCACCACAAACAAACACACAACAAGGGAGCATATCGACGGAATGGTGTTCTTCATCCTCGGCATGTGGATGTTTTTAACAGCGAGACGAAGGAGTTTGTTTCAAAAGAGGCTGATGGCAGCCAAAGAAAATTTTTGGTTAATACAAAAAGGTGCGTCCGATCCTTCGCTGGCTGTTCTAAATATAGCGGTTCTGTTGTGTCTCGAGTCGCGAGTTCAGTGACGCAGTAATGACGTTTTTCTCCGGCCAATCAGTGACCAGCAGAGTTTACACGTCATGTTTTGGTAACGGTTCGGCGCGCTTGGAACCTCGGCTGAGGTGGTACTAAAAAAAGGACCAGGTACCAGGTACTGTTCCCAGTGGAAACCCCCCCAAAAGTGAGCTGAACTGAACCGTGTCGTGCCGTACTATGCAGTGGAAAAGCGCCATAATACTCCTGGGTTCGGCTCCAGGGGCCCCACGTCCCTCTATGCAGGATAAAGTGGTGTAAGTGATGAGTGAGTTTTATTTTATTTTTACTCAGCTGAGAAAACAGGATTATCTGATCATTTATTCCATTTATCAGTCGCTGATTTTATGTGGCTGCTCAAATAATTTGTGAATGCGTAATGCGTGAGTGTTTAATAAATACGGATGTGAACTCCGAAATCCAATCACATCCCGCGGCTACACCAGAGGCCCCGCCCACTCCTACTTCAGACGTGGCAATCGCTGACGTCATTCTAACGCGGCCATTTTCGACAGGGTTAATCGAGTTTGGCTCTCGATTTGGAGTTGATTGGATGCAATTTCGCGTTTACCCAGACTAATTGCCTAAGAAGACTAAAGTGTCAGGTAAGAGGATGTTGTGTCGATGTTTTTGTTTGCTTATTTGTTTGAACAGTGTGCGAGCTTGTTAGCATGCAAGCTTTACTAAGTAACGTAAACTTAGCTAACGGGCTAGGCAGCAGCTCTAGTCATCCTCTAGTTAACTAGTGCACAGATCGCTTTTTAAACTGAATAACGCCGCGTATAACGATAAACTAGTCTTCTTATTTGTCTCTAACCAAAAGAAAAAAATAACTTTGCAGATGAAATATGGATTCCGGGATCTGGTTAGCAGTTAGCTGTGTTCCAAACGGCTGTCTGGTTGACATGTAGTTCACTAGGGAGTGATCCTTAGGGCGTTATCTCTCACTATTGGCGATAGTGATCACGGTGGTATTTGAGATTCAGCCCGACTATTTGTTGTTAATCTAGAATATTATACTTATTCAGTATATATCAGTAGAACAGGAGCTGGTAATCATTCTAAAGTGTTAAAATACTCGGTACGGTTTGTATGTATTATTATGAGCTTGAATTTTATTTTTTGCTGTTTTGTTCAGTGTGGGTAATTGAATACGTGGCAACACGACGGATAAATTCATTTTAAAGCACCATCAGAGGATGACTGACTGGAAAGTAAACTAATGGTAAAGCTAGTGCTGCTTCACCTGTAATGTCAGTTCCAGACCAACACCATGTGACTTATTAACACCAGAAATAAAACACTTGCACGAGTGTGTAGGCCATATGTCAGGGTTTGTGCGCGAGTTTGTCTTTGCTAGAGAATTCTATGCTGTGAGCTTTGCTTGACATGAAGCACATCATGCTTTAAAAAGTCTTTACAGGAGGAACAACTATCAAAACTAGGGGCTGGTGATCAATAAGCAATCACAGTCATTCCTACATGCCACATTTTACTATATTGCACAACCTCTTTAACTTGTGCCTTTCATTTATACATGCTCTACTTTTCTATTGCAACTTTGTAAATTGTAAATTTGTACATTTACCCTAAATTAAGATTTCAGTGCAATTCTTCTATCTCTTTATTTATCTATGTCTTTATTTTTTTAAGTCGCGAACAGTCATATAAGCGTTTCACACTCTGTATGATTGTGTATGGTACAAATACAATTTGAATTAGATTTGATATAACGCTGAGTAATTGATTAAAAGCTGAACATTTATCTTAAAAGCACGAACCATACCACAAATAAAATCTGTTTAATAGCATTTCTTTCTACATAAGGTTGTAAAGAAAAGAAGAAGAAAAAAACACTGATTGCTGATGCCATATCATCCTAAAAAATAACTTTGACAACCTGTTTTCTAGAGATGAGGGGGAAAATGTTTTGATTTATCCCAATTGATTTGTTTTACAATTCATGTGTCTCCACAATGTTAAATCGTTTAGTTACTTTTTCCCCTCATATGATTGTTTTGAGCTGGTAATAGGTTGCAGTTCCTCTGTAGTCCTACTGATGATGTGCTTTGAACTGAGTGATAAGAGCAAATTATTTACTAAGTTACTTCAGAAATGTTAAAATAGAAAAAAACATTATAAAATTACCATATGGATATCGTATTGGGTGGTTCATTGTGATTTCCCATCAATATTATTTTCCATCCAAAGATTGAGAAAAGTGTCCCAAATTGCTTTGATTGTTGAGGTTATGATTGCTGTATTCCTCGGACCTTTACATGGGATGCAGTAAACATAACATAAATGAGCAGAAATTAAATATTTCATGTAGTTATTTTTATATATTTCATTAGAACAGCATCATGCAAATAGTCTAGTATAATCTCCTTGACCAATGCAGATTCAAGGATTCAGGACTGAATATCACAACAAAAAGGGAAAAAAAACACATGGGTGGAAACAGACTTATGTACATGCTTTTTTGCCAAGGGGTGTATATCTAATACTTTCTACAGTGTTATTTATAGCATTTACTCATAGAAACACTGTGGATAAGTTAAATTTTAGGTTTTTTTTTTCCTAGTCAATAGAATTAATGTTTGTCTGATTTGTCTTAAGGAGCTTTCAGCTTTACAGATGATTGAATCAATTTGTATTTTCTGCCTAAGATGTGCGATATTTTCCAAACATTTGTCAATTTTAAACTATTTAATATTTGTAAGTTTACCTAAATTAAAAAAGTCTAAATTGATTCTGGATCAGAAACAGTGAATGAAGCGATCAATCTTTTGTTTTAAGTCAGTCAATTTAATTGCACGTATTTTCCTCACATTTGTATTAACTTTAAGTATGTCGGCCTACCAATGCCACAGGATTGGTCCGAGCAATAATTTTCATCATATGTTCGGATTTGTCACTTTAATGTGTGAAGCGTAAATTGCGTGGAATTGACAAGTTAAATTCAAATGTCACGGTGTTGCTTGCTCCTGCTCCATGCTACACATGCATTTAGAAAATCTACAATCATCTCACGTGGGCTGGAATCCTGTACTGACAACCACTTCAAAGTAATATTTACATTATAATTAAATGAGATGCTTACTTTTGTTAAATTGTTTTAGATTTTTGTTCAATATTAAATAGCACTGGTTGAGCTTCATTTTAAATTCATTAAACACAGTTTCATACAGCTTCTAAACATATTGGGCTGCTAATCCCAAATTACTTCAAAGATTTGTCTGAAATAAAAGGGCATTTTCTTACATTGTGACTCACTAAGAGTAATCTGAGACATTATCTACAATGCAGAGGTAGAGTGAGCAGAAATCATATTAGGTATTTATTATCCAGATGAAAATCTAAATATATTCATATCTTAATAGCTTGGACGTTAAAAACGGGTTTCCACTGAAGAATTTTGATTAAACTACACTCCGAGTAACAGCATTGCCTGCATTTCTTTATTAAAAGTAGAAAAGGAAAAAGGCTCACGCTTGCGCGTGTCTGCTTTCTCTGCTCATCTAAAATAACATGTTGCCAGAAAATAATAGTGAGAGTGCTGTGTGCCTAAGCCCCTCCTTACCAATCAGGCAGGTGGGAAAAAAGTTTAAGATGGCTAAAAGAGTGAGGAGTTTGTCACCCGTGTATTGCTGGCAGCCAGTAGTGATATTGATTTGAATTACATTCATCACTTGGTCACAATTACTACAATGCATTGCGTAATTAAGTAAAAATCTTTTCTCTTTCCAAGTAGTTGAATGGGGAGCACGATACATTATGCATTCAATAAATACAGTCTAGCGAGACGGAAAAGTCAGCAACTATTATGTAGTGCATCAGTTCAGGAGATAAGTCCATGTTAATCATTTAAAGCAGCATTTCTCTATTCCAGAGGACTCTGTTCTTCATTGGACGTGTACAACACCTGCTGACTGCCCAGTACAGTATGTTACTGACTGGTGATGGTAGAGTAAGGTAGCACAGTCGATCATATCCTTTATGTTTTTAAGTTACTAGCTAGAGACTCAGTCATAAACTCCCAAGAAGAAATATTGTTTACTAGAGCTGTGTAGTTTGAGCTTTTTAGTTTGACTTTTGTTTGTCGATACAAAGAAAGAAATTGTCAGTTTTCGATTCATAAGTGATTCACAGTTTTAAAAGTATTTAGCTAAACTTGAATTATTTAAATTATTTAGCTAAACTTATTAACTGGTCTAAAGTTATCACATGCCTAAAAATATATCAAGGTTTTTGCATTTTCTATCATCTGCAAATACTCGTGTTTTGTGAGAGTACTGCATTTTTATCTTTTGAGTTTATGGGTGTTGGAGCAAAACTGTAACATAATGGACTGGATTATAGAGCAGAAGATCAGCAGGAAAAAGATCGTCTTTATGCTTTGTCTGAGATTTGATGTTTAAATATGTCCGGGGATCACTCTTGGTATCGATACCGATATGTTCACTTTGATATACAGTAGGTTTCCGTTACCGTTCCGTTTCGATACCAAATTTGTAAAATCCACTTCAACAAAAATGACACATTGATTACACACATTTTTTTTATGCTTCTTGGCGGGGTTACACAGTCAGTCATTTCATATCATAAAAATATAAACATATTTAAAAGCAGCATGATTGAAGTTTTTCTGTTTAATTTCATGTTTCATATTTTTTGTATACGTTACATCATGTGCTGAAAAACTCATCAGTGGAGCTAAACTTTCGATCGCTTAGACATTTTTACACCTACTATCCGACAGACACCGTATCTAAGCCTCTCAAAATACAACACACACGTGAGTCACTGTAATCAGCACACTGCATGTTTACTGTCTCACTCGCACTTATTAAATTTACTCCTTATGTAACATAATTTGGTACAGAATGATGAGGTGTTTCTTGGAGCTCTGTGACCTTGAAGCAATTTCGTCAGTAGAAAAGGAAAAAGTATCGATACCCAGGTCTACAGTACAGTACTTTGTTAACCGGCTTTTTATTAACTTAATTACAGTAGACGTCATGCAGCTTTAAAGGCCTCTTGAATTATATGTATGCCTTTGGTAGAGAAAACTAATATGAGCAGAAACAGAAGCAAACTCTTACATATGCTCTTATGAAATGTGTGTATAACATTAATACAGCTTTAATTATCTCATCTAGCAATATTTAGGTCAGTAAATACTGCTAATCAGTGTAGGCCTGCGTAGATCAGTGTGCTTGATGAGATGAGTACTCACAAAGAAAGCAGCATAGTGCTCTATAAAAGTGGTTTTTCTCAGTGAGTTTCGCTATACACTCAACAACAGATATTGCTGATTTGGGATTTTCACACATCAGTCTCTACAGAGTTTACAAATATTTGTGCAAAAAAAAAAAAGTGTATAAATGTATTGATCAGGAGCAGATGCTTGAGCTCTAGTCTGCTTGTTTATTCATTGTGACAGTCCATCAGTGAAACATGGTGATTGAAGCCTGTTAATGATTCTTTATTTTTCCCCCTTCAAACGTTAGGCAACATTAAAGGAAGATGATGGAAGAGAGCGGAATAGAGACCACGCCGCCCAGCACTCCTCCACCTCCCCTTAATGCCGCTGCCGCCATCAGTCCACCTCCTCTCACAATAGGTAAGACTGTTATCACACGAAATCAAATCGGACATTAAACTGTCCTCCTTAATGGCCTCTGCCCTTTTTTTTCATTATTTTTTATTTATTCAAGCGATAGCAATAGAGCGTTCATTTTTAATCAGCGATATTTTGTGGTTATGCCGCAGCATGACTTGTGTGCTGGTTGTGCAGTAATCGCATATGAAGGCAGTAACTTTGATTGCTGAGGAAAGATGACCTTCAGGAAGTTACTGCTGTGGCTAGTGATGCCTATTAGAGCCAGCTTTAATAAACTGATTGTACTCATTTACAAGCACAGTTAAAGTGCATTCTGTCTGTGAGGATGATTATGAAGTGTAATGTATGATGTAATTTGTGTGTGTGTTTTCCCTTTTAAAACTTGCGCAACTTTGCACTACAATTTAATTTGCACACTTTTATACAAAGTCTAATCTGCATGCAGTAGTCTTTTCATTAACGCCATTTAATAACAGAACAACATATTAGCTTTATTCATTTTTATTATTTATGACATGAGCATTTATTTAACAAGTTTAATTTATTAACACATTATCTCCTTTACTGAGCCTGTAATTCCACCTATCATTTGAAAGCAGCCCTTTTTCTTGTCCGATGACTTGATCTTGTTTCTGGTCCATCAGGAAACTTGAAGTGCTTATGACATGAATTTAGATGTGTTTGTTATATTTAAGCATGAACACCTCTTGTTGCTGACTGTGAGGAATAGTGTTGTGTGATCCGGGTTTGCATCACTTTGTTCATTTCTCATTTATGTGGCAATGCATGTACAGTACAGGCCAAAAGTTTGGACACACCTTCACTTCACTCATTCAATGTGTTTTCTTTATTTTCATGACCATTTACATGGTAGGTTCTCACTGAAGGCATCAAAACTATGAATGAACACATGGGGAGTTATGTACTTACCAAAAAAAAGGGAAATAACTGAAAACATGTTTTATATTCTAGTTTCTTCAAAATAGCCACCCTTTGCTCTGATTACTGCTTTGCACACTCTTGGCATTCTCTCGATGAGCTTCAAGAGGTCGTCACCTTAAATGGTTTTCACTTCACAGGTGTGGCCTTATCAGGGTTAATTAGTGGAATTTCTTGCTTTATCAATGGGGTTGGGACCATCAATTGTGTTGTGCAGAAGTCAGGTGACTACACAGCGATAGCCTTATTGGACAACTGTTAAAATTCATATTATTGCAATAACCAATCCGCTAACTAAAGAAAAACGAGTGGCCATCATTCCGGAAAATTGTAAAAACTTTGTGTCCCTAAGTGGAATCGCAAAAACCATCAAGCGCTACAACGAAACTGGCACACATGAGGACCGACCCAGGAAAGGAAGACCAGCTCAGATCAGAGACCAGGTAAATGCCACACAGAGTTCTAGCAGCAGACCCATCTCTAGAACAACTGTTAATAGGAGGAGACTGCGCGAATCAGGCCTTCATGGTCAAATAGCTGCCAGGAAACCACTGCTAAGGAGAGGCAACAAGCAGAAGAGATTAGTTTGTGCCAAGAAACAGAAGAAATGGACATTTTAAATTTTTCAGAGTCCAAATTTGAGATCTTTGGTTCCAACCTCCGTGTCTTTGTGAGACGCACAAAAGATGAACGGATGGATTCCACATGTCTGGTTCCCACTGTGAAGCATGGAGGAGGAGGTGTGATGCTGTGGGGGTTTTGCTGGTGACATTGTTGGGGATTTATTCAAAATTGAAGGCACACTGAACCAGCATGGCTACCACAGCATCCTGCCGCGACATGCCATCCCATCCGGTTTGCGTTTAGTTGGACGATCATTTATTTTTCAACAGGACAATGACCCCAAACACACCTCCAGGCTGTGTAAGGGCTATTCAACCAAGAAGGACAGTGATGGAGTGCTGCGGCAGATGACCTGGCCTTCAACGTCACCGGACCTGAACCCAATCGAGATGGTTTGGGGTGAGCTGGACCGCAGAGTGAAGGCAAAGGGGCCAACAAGTGCTAAACATATCTGGGAACTCCTTCAAGACTGTTGGAAAACCATTTCAAGCTAATCGAGTGAATGGCAAGAGTGTGCAAAGCAGTAAGAAGAAACTAGAATATAAAACATGTTTTCAGTTATTTCACCTTTTTTTGTTAAGTACATAACTCCACATGTGTTCATAGTTTTTATGCCTTCAGTGAGAATCTACCATGTAAATGGTCATGAAAATAAAGAAAACACATTGAATGAGTACAGGTGTTTCCAAACTTTTGGCCTGTACTAAATTGTAGGCATAATCCGCGAGAGGCAGCGTATGCAATGTAAACAGACCAGCCGACCGCTGGTCTGTTTAGGAGGGAGCTAAGATCGCAGCGTGCTATGAAGTGTGGAATTCCATTGTTGTCGTTCAGAGATGGTTTTGTACAGTGTAAGTACAAATGCAGCACTATGGCAATAAAAAAAATTTTCAAGGCTGAAGACCCCAGACTGAACAATACACGAAGAATGTAAAGATGGGCTTTCATGTTCCTATGTAATGTATAATTTTAATAAATTTGTATTAGAAATATGGACTTTAATACCTATTTTTAATGCCTTGTTACTTTTCACCCAATCTGCGCAGTAATTTTCTCTCCATTGCTGTCAGTGCAGACAGCCCCGCTTCAAACAGATAGGTTGTTGGAAATGGAAGTAGGGTTTTCAGTGCTTTGTGTCGATTTAAGGAAATTCCTCCTTATTTTTAATCTGGAACTTTGGCAGAATTGAAGTCGTCTCAAAAGTACTTTTAAGGCCGCTATCTATTCTACAGAACAGGCTTGGAGCCTGTAAATCACCTGTTGTGACAAACACATAATTTAGGTAGGAATCTTGGCATTTCTTTGAAATGCAGCTTTCTCATCTACACAAAACGGCTTTCTCACCATTTGGGTAATGTCCCTTTTTTAAAGAAGCTTTCCAGAGACAGTTGCTCCGCTTCTGGTTGGAAATCTCATCACATGGATACGTGTGGTCTGTTTGGGATGTGTGTGGTGACTGGGGACGGTTCCACTTTACCATGAAGATGGTCCTGGCCTCGGCTGATGGAGACAGCTGTTCTCTGAGGACTCGATAGTTCAGTACTGGAATTCCCTACAGAAAAAAAAAAAGAATCAGGATATTTATGAAATACAGACTCGCATAACAAATCAAATCGGGATCTACGTACAATGATAACTCTATCAGAAAATCCCTAATCTTTATTACATAAGCAACCAGGTAATAAACTGTCACCCTCACAAATGTGCCGGAGTATTTTCCATAAAACTACCAAAATTTATGATTAATAGCTTAGCCTACAGGATCTGTGTTTTAAAATGTTTTTGAGTTAATTATTAGATGCCTGGACTAAATTCTGCCTCGCTTTACTTGGGATTATCTTGTGTAAAAGTAAATGGTAATGTATTCCTGAGAAGTGGCATTATCTCTGAGTGATTAATGGATGCCCAGCTGCTGCAGGAGTTCTGGAGAGCAGCAAATCACACTAATGTTGGCTGTTGAGGTGCAGTGTTTGTCTTCAGGCTCAATTTAATCAGTTAACTAACATTGAAGAGAACTTTATAGCTGCATGACCTCTCAGGAGTAATTGTAGCTTCGGGACGAATGTTCTCAGTTGGTGTCTCAGTCACAGCTTTGTGATCTAATCCCACAGTGTCATCTCGGTGCCCATCGATGAGGCTTCTAATCATTTTACTGGACTAATTATGACCGTGTTGACACATAATGTCTTTATAAGGTTGGCACTTTCTTCTATCCATCATGCATATAAAAATATTGTCATCACAAAACTGGACCCCCCCCCCAATTCTGTTTTTTATTGTGTTATGTTTAACAATGTTTCAGTATTAGTTGTTTGATAAACTCTGAAGAGATGGTCGACAGGAAGGACATAAATGTAAGAACGGGGAAGATCCTTACATAAATGCAAAGCCTTCAGTTATACTCTATATCAGTCTTCCTCCCAGCTCTGCACCCTGTCATGTTTATACATAGAAAACCTTGAAGTAAATAAAAATAGTAATTGTTTTGTCACATTTTCTGGCTCATTTAAACATGAACACACTAGTGATGGGAAGTTCGAATCATTTTAGTGACTCGGTTCTTTGAATCTCGTTCATCAAAATGAACTAATCCTTTTTTGAGTCATTTAGTTCATTTCGTTCTTTTGATCAGAAATAAAATTAAATGTTGCATTTTCAATAAAAAGACCCCCAATATGTTTACATGCACAATGTTTGGCTATAGTTCCAGTAATGAAAATACTACAATGCAGCTGAGGACATATTGTAATAAACAGAATGAGTAGCTCACCTCTTATACCTTCCAGTCTGAGTCGTTCGTTCTTTTGAATCTATTGCCACCGCATAGTGCAATAGTGCATATTTCCTGTGTACTGCACTGCATAGCGTCTATGGGAGTCACGTGGCAAAAGAACGAACGACTCAGGACCGAAAAGACTCAAAGGTAACTACTCATTTCTGTTTCCTGTATAACACATACGGAGGTTTTGCGATGCTTTGCACATGCACGCCTAATAGAAAATGAACGAATCACTCATTCATCTGTGTCACGTTAAAGATTTGTTTAAAAAGAACGAATCGTTCATGAATGACCCATCACTAGAACACGCCCACAGATGTCCATACAGTATATAGTGTCTAGGCATCCTTTCATAAGGTAGCTGAATAAAAGGATCTTTATTATAGGCTCTACTGATTGTGTGTGTATGCGTACGTGCGCGCCATTTTTAAGTACATTTAATGTTGCACATTTGCATCTTGCAAGTCAGCTGTATGTTCATGAAACCAAAGAGCTTGGGATTAGTTTAATCCATTTTGTGATCGCATATTAAGTGCAAATCAGAATGCAGTCAAGCTGTTGACACTGGGAAATCCGGCAAATAGAGTACAAGTCCTGTTTCACACGTTTCAACAGTGCGTCTGTATAGGGGGAGAGGATGGCTTGCTCCAAGAGACATTATGAAATTCTGTAATGTGTGTACAGTTGAACTGTTAATTAAAATTCCTGTTTTATCCCTAATTTCCTTTTGAAACATTTCTATGGCAATAAGCTGAAAGCTCGAAGACTGGGGCAAGTGTGTATATATGTAAATATATATGTGTGTATATATATGTACTGTATATGTGTGTATATATACTTTTTTTTTTTTTTTTACCTTGACCTTCTTTTCTTACCCAGCATTGTTCACACCATTGGCAAACATTTATTCTTAGCTTAACTTTCACATTTGTTTGCATGAAGGTTGTATAATTATAATTTCCACATATTCATGTGTGCCATTGATTAAAAAAGAGGAATCAATATGGTGTTTGTATATTATTAGTTATAGAATGGGCAGCTAAACTAGAGATCAATAATGTAGACATCCTGGACCACCTTAATATTAACTTAAACAAATATACAAAATCAGTTAAAAGTTTTTACTCACCTTGTAATTCATTGTGTTGTGTTTAGTGATGTGTTTTTCCGCTCATTCTATATATAATCTTGGACATTTCAAAACTATGAAATAACAAATATGGATTTAGTTCTGGAAGAGTTCTTACAAGAACAATATTGTCAAGTGCATTTGAAAACCTTTCTCATGAAAACCTTACCAGAAAAGCAAGACTAAAACGTATCTCTGCTGCACAGGAAAAGTTCATTTAGAGTTAGATACAGATTATAAGTAGCAGACACGTTTAAATATCAAAAAAATCTAAACTGTTTAAAGGAGATGATTGCATATTTCGGACGCCTTCTGCCATTGTTTTTACAGTGTAGAACGAAATAAAGATCTGGAAAGACTATGGAATTAGAAGACGTGTCCAAACTTTTTTGACTGGTAGTGCGTGTCCTGTCCGTCCACCAACACGGAATACTGTATTCTGCATTACTGCTATTTAACGTTATTTGCTCTCTTTCTAGGTCTTTCTAGTCCGCTGAACCTCCCGAGCAAAACAGGCAAATCCACCTTCGCCCATGAGGGCTTCTCCACACCAGCACCTCCTACTGGAATGACCTCCACCCTGCCACCCATTCAGTCCTCTCCTGCCCCTCCATTCACCCTCAGCCCCATGAAGCCACTGTCCACAGCCTCTCCACTTCCTCCTCCTGCTCTGGGTGTGGGTGTGGCTTTCAGCAGTCCATTTACTTCCCCAAATGTTCCGCCTCCTCCAGGCCCTGTGATGTCTGCTCCACCGATGGGGCCGCCAACCACCGGTTTCACCTCTCATGCAGCATATGACATCACTCGCGGACATGCCGGACGCACGCCACAGACTCCACTGATGCCCAGCTTCACCAGTGCGCCACCCATGCCAGGTAGAAATGCTATATTAGTGGATTACTAAGTGACCTTGCACACAATCAGGTGTATGCAGTGGTTTGTTGACGCTGCTATATTAGAACGTTGTATAATATTTCTGAAAACCACTTCAGGGATTTTCTTTTGTAATTAAATTGGAGGTGATGTGTTTTATAAAAAGCTGGGGCTTAGTGGCTGAATTAGAGGATGTTATCAGAGCAAAGCAGCTAAACGGAATTAAGTGTAGTCTTTAAATTGACATTACAGTAATGAGCCACTATTTTAGATTTTGGGTAAAGGAAGAGCGGGTGGGGCAAATGCCATGGAGATGCATACAAGAACTATCCATCATTTCATAGGTCAAAGTCAAAAGGTTTAGGTTTTGCTTTTCTCTGTGCTGGAAGTTGAGAGGCTGAATCAACACAAAGTCCAATTGGATGACTGAGAATCTTCATCGACCGCTATACTGTTTATTGCGTTTCTGTTTCCAATTGATGTTTTTCTCTCCGTTTTTTTCCTCCATTGTTATGACCTGATGTTAGGTGTGGTTTCAAATCCAATGATGCAGCAGCCAGTGATGTCTGGTGGGTTAGAGGTTGCCTCGCCGATTACTTTCCCAGAGGATCATGACGATCCCAGAGTTGTACAAAACAACGCCGCTGGAGGTGGAATATGGGGCTTCATTAAGGTAGGAGACCACTTAGACAACCTCTGCTGTTATCCTGCTTAAAGGAAGAAGAAAAAAAAAAAAATCCAGACCATACATTCCAAAATATTTTCTGGTGAACAGTTAATTTTTGTGCCACAAAGCAGCATCGACAATGCAAAAAATAATGAAATGTTTATGAAAACATACCAACACACTCCTGTTCTTTATTCATATTCAGTCATATGGATTTGAGAGATTTATTTACTTATGTTTTAAAGACACAAACTAGCTGGACGATCCACACATGTGGAAAAACCACCCATAAATAGTCAAACACTTATTTATATGTATTTAAACACATTTCTCCTGTGGCTCATGTATACTGGTAATCAACATCTCCAGAAACAATCATTTTATACACTTAATCATTTTGCATGAGTATTAATAATTTTTTTTTATGTTTTACCTTGCTATCTCACCTGTATTGTGTGTTTTTTTTTTTTTTTTTTAATCAGGGTGTGGCTGGTAACCCCATGGTGAAGACAGTCCTGGACAAAACCAAGCACTCTGTGGAGTCCATGATCACCACGTTAGATCCTGGAATGGCTCCATACATTAGTGAGTACAGCTCCTTCTGAAAATATCTCCAATCTATATAGATTCCAATCTCTATATAGCGTAAAACTCATTGACCTGTTCTCCATGGGACAGAATCCGGAGGGGATCTGGACATTGTGGTGACCTCTGATAAGGAGGTGAAGGTAGGAGCCGTGCGAGATGCCTTCCAGGAGGTGTTTGGTATGGCATTGGTGACTGGAGAGGCAAGTCAATCCAACATTGCTCCTCAGCCACTGGGCTACGCAGCAGGAGTCAAGGTGAGACACTTTCATATTTGTATTTTGGTCATGTTTGTAACTTTTATGATTTAGAAAGTTACGTTTCCCCCAATTAATTGGTCAGCACAATTCGGTTTTTAACATTTGAAACAGATTAAGAGTCTGTTATAAAAGCCTTTAAAAATGTGCATCTTTGATGATCTTTTCAGAATTCAGACCCAGGTCAGTGCACAACCTGTGATAATATTCCTCCCTAATACAACAAGGTTAAATGTATCATCAGATAATGTAGATGTGAGCCAGAGGAGAACACAAAAAGACTGCATTAGACTTTGCTAAAAGAGGTTTTTCTGTATTAACCTCTTCAGATCCAGCTACATTGTCCTTGTACGATCCTAATATGGGGACCATTACATATAATACTTTTCTTTTCAAACGTCTTCCTGTTCATAGTTATTAGTTGTTAATAAACGTAAACAGTGTGGAGAAAATGCAGTGAGCACAACAGTTGGAATTCAGGTCTCAGGAGGCGAATACACTTCAGGCACTTGACCACAAAGTCTGGTTCATTTTGATCAGTGAGAACACAATCATTCCTTGTTCAGGAACCGTACCCGAGTCCGCTTGAAAAGGTGGAGCCAGGAGTAGTACAGGGTCTTCGGCATGAATCGAATCAGATATGGAGCACGGAAGGAGGCCACTGCTTAGACACAACTTGTGCGCATAGCACGCACCAATCTCATTCTCTGACCTACACAGCCAAAGCTGATTATATCGAAAGTCACATCAGAGCATTGCTCTTTACTTTTTTTCCCGAAATATCAATCATATTAGGCATAGCGCAAATTCAAGTAGATACAGAGATAGGGTCATCGTCTCGCTCACTCATCGTCTATACCACTTTATCACAGGCTTGTGTGGGCCTGGAGCCTATCCCAGGAGGCAGGGTGCACACTGGACAGGGTGCCAATCTATTGCAGGGCACACACGTGTGTGCGTGTGTGTGTGTGTATACACACACTCAGGCCAATTCGGGGTAAATCATGTGGCCTACTCTGCATGCCTTTGGACTGTAGGAGGAAACCGGAGTACCCGGAGGAAACCCACCAAGCACATGCAAACTCCAATTCCAGAGACGGGAATCGAACCTGGCGGGGAATCAAAACTGATGTGAACGCTAGCTACAAACCTAATGTGAAAACACCCTATCTTGATCGCCATACATTATTTAATTTTTTTAGCCGTCTTTTTTGGATGTTCGACAAGTAAGTTGTAAGATCGCTGAAACAAAAGGCCAGGCA
The DNA here is from genome assembly GCA_030522415.1 of Channallabes apus. Taxonomy (NCBI): domain Eukaryota; kingdom Metazoa; phylum Chordata; class Actinopteri; order Siluriformes; family Clariidae; genus Channallabes; species Channallabes apus. The sequence goes on from CM060120.1 coordinate 14,473,591, forward strand.
AACACACTTGAGCTTTTTTTTTTATTATTATAATTTTTTTTACTTGGATCACTTCACCTATTCTAGAAAGATTGTGGATTCTTTATTTATTTATTTTTTTGTGCTAGAGGAAAAATTTGAACGGTTTCGAAATGTTCTGTGGTCTCATAAATGTGTGTTACTTCGCAGGGGGCCCAGGAGCGTATCGACAGTCTACGCCGAACTGCTGTAATTCACGAGAAACAGCCTGTGGTCTCAGTGGAGAACTTCATAGCAGAGCTCTTTCCAGACAAGTAAGCAGCAAAATCCCACTCTTTTCACACAGTGCATGATCAGAGTCCACTTCTTTGCCTTTTTTTTTTCCCTCCACATGTCCTTTATAGTGACTTTGGACTTCCCAGTACCAGTAATTTCATCCAGTTACTCTGAGTGAAACAGTCTCTCAAGGTGACAATTTATAAGCCAAATTAGCTGTCATCCTTGCCAAAGCTGTATTTATTACTGATGCTGCTTACAAAGACATTTATAAATTCAATGGTGTCAAGTCTGTAATTATTTTAAAAAATAGCCTGTCTCAAAGCCTTGGTTAAAATAACACCGTTTGGTTCGAGTCCAAGAATGTGATGGCGCGTTCAGCTGGTGAGCTCGGCAGAACGTTGTACTGAGGGTGCCTGCTGTCGTTCTGATGTGTATGGTGAATACTAATGTCCAGACAGAGTCTGTAGGTGGCATTTAAAAAAAAAAAAAGGGAGAGAAATGGAATAAGGAAGGCCAGGAAGAGCCAGCATGAACTGTACATTATCATCGTTCAGCAGTACTCGGACTGAGCATGTGGCTATTGTGGCAAGGCTGATGATGGTTAAAATCAGGGAACGCCTGGGAGACTGTTAGCATTAATAAATCTCTGGGTATTGGTAATTGTGAGTAATATTTATTTATTTTTTGGCTTCGCAAAGAGCCTTGTGCTTATTTAAAGAAGACCGTAGTTTCCACTGCAAATGAACCATCACATTTGTCGTTGCTTAACTCGTATCCCATTAATGGTTACTGACGGCCCTTTTTGATATAATGTTTTTTTCTTCTTTAGGTGGTTCGACATTGGCTGTCTGATCCTGGAAGACCCTAGTAACGGCATCCACATCGAAACTTTCACACAGGCTACTCCTGTTGCTCTGGAACACGTACAGCAGGTACTCAGCATTACTTATTCAGGCAGCGTACTTTGTCTATAACACACGCTGCCTCGAAGCTCTCTGATGCACCGTAAACACGTAGATGTAAATACCGCATGCTAGAAGTGTTGCCTTCCAGCTGTGTTCCTGACAGCCTCAGCCAAGCCTGAGTAATTGGAATTGTATCAGTCATTTGAAGCGCCATGTAACTTTGTCATGTACCTTGATAGAAGATCCACCCGTCCGCTGATGCAGCAATTAAAAAGAGAAAGTGATGGTGAATCTTAATAGACTAAACAGAGCATAACACTACCAGGACTGACTAGGGATAGGAATCACCAGTCATCACCCGATATTTCACTTCACGAATAGATATAATATCATGATAGATCTCTGCCAATTAAATTCTATAAATATCCTGATTCAATTTAGCATTTTTCCTCGGTTTTAATACCATTTTAAACCTTATAACATTTTATAAGTTTTCTCACTTAAAAACCAAGTTCAGCATTAAAACAATACAAAATTAAAGTACGAGTTTTACAATTTATTTTAAATAAAATTAGGCATAAAAGCTACATGTTTACTAGACAGCACATATCTATTATGTCATCCGCCATGTATATTTCTTGACGACCTTTTTTTTCCTGTGACTAAGGCGAGACAATGACGAGACAACACAGATATCAATTAATGAACAGTGATGAATTCAGCATGCAGCATTATGGTTTAAAAAAAAATAAAAACTAATAAAACGCCTGTCTTTATGTTCGTGGACATAATTTTCATCACAATCCGCTGCGATACGCTGTTCATTATGGCATGAGCAGCTGTGTTTCCCGGTGACGGGATGTTACAAGCTCAGTCATCTTTAACTCTTCGTCATCACAGCAGTTTTACTCGGGCGAAAGATAAGACCTGATATTTGTGGCCATTTTCTTCATATTGAGCCGCAGAAAAGAAAAGAAAAATTATGTGCAGTAATATTGCAGGGGAGGAAAGTGTGGGCACACAATGACTGTGAAAAATACCACAAATGTGAAGAGACTTCAGAAGAGAGCATCAAGGCATACCATAAATATCACCCAGATTTACAGCCTCTTTGTGACAATTATGTTACAACATGTTAACATAATTATGTTGTGATGTATTGGATTTTATTTTATAGTTGCCAAATACGTTAAGCTAATAGGCTAGCAAATGATTGTGACCCATAGGAGCTATCCCTACAACAGTCCAAGTGTGTAAAAACTGTAGAATTGCAAAATGCTAATAGTCACAAATGTACTGTTATTTGCATTTGCTGAAAACCACAACAATCACTGAATGTAATATTCTACTGTTATTCACACCGTGTAATTTAAGCTGATCTAAAGTAGCGCCATTTAACTAATCACTATTGCTCATGAGGTGATTGCGCAATGTGATGCTAGCGAGTAGCAAGTGAACAGATCTAGCGCGACTGTCCCGAAGTTAGCAAACAGTTTAAACAAAAGCACTTAAACTATACAACTTTTACACGATGAAGAGATACAGTTGTTACTTATTCTGCTGATGTTTCGCCATCCGGAACACCAGCATGTTTTCGTGCATGACTGTGGTACTACCATGAAAGCTCGGTCTTGCATAGCGTGCAGGTTACGATGGAATTTACCGTCTTTTTAGAGGTGTTTAATGTAAATTGCTCCCATACCTTGGAGGACTTGGGACTCGAGCGCTTTGTCCTGCAGACGCTTCTGTAACCGCCATTGCGCGAGCGACTGTATCTGTGTGTATTTGTGCATCTTGTGGTCGCGCTCCTCTGTAACGTGAGCAGCCCAACTAATCGATAACGGCATTCGTTGACAACGAATTTCATTATCGATCATCATCGATTTTATCGATTAGTTGTTGCAGCCCTAGTAAATTAATAATTTTTTTTTATTTATTTTTTTTTTATTAAAAGCACTGTATTGTCTGTACTGCTCCTATTGTTTTGTAGTTTTAAAAAAATATATGGTCATGCAGCAGTTTTTGTGATGGTTAAAAATAAATATAATTAGCTGAAAACGCTGAAATTCTGTTTTATTTGTATAGCGCTTTTAACAATTGACATTGTCTCAAAGCAGCTTTACACAATCAAAAGAATTATTGAAGTTTCTATGGAATGTGAATGTGTATGAATCTAAATGGTCAGATAGTCCCTGGTGAAAAGATACATTTTAAATGTAAAAAATTTTTTTCAGGAAAATCTTTTTTTTTTTTTTTTTTTAAGGGGTTTGGCTAGATTGACTGAGGGGTTAATGAATAATCATCTTATTGCTAACATGTTGTGAGACTAAAATATTTTAAGGTTCCTTTGACTAAAACTACTGTAGACTAAAATGTCCAGACTTTTTGGTCGACTAATCTTGACTAAACAAAAATAGAATAATTTTAAAAACTAACAGGGACATTTATCCCGGGACTAGACTGAAATTAAACATAGCTGACAAAATGATCACTAGGCTGACCGGATGATCACTGGTCATGGCCAATCTAACTGAAAACCAGCAATTCTGGTCACTGGCCGATTCATCTGCATTATATATGTAAAAACATTTTTTTTTTTTTTCTTTTTTTACTCCCGAAAATTTTGAAGTCAATACATGAATCGCCACAAAAGAGAATTGCGATTCATAACTGAATCAAACACCACCACCACCATCCCACAATCTCTACTACTCAATGTAATCTACATGTTGTTTATACTGGTGTTCCTAATAAAGTGGACAGTGAGCATATATTTCCACCAAATAGACATTTTGTTTAAACTGATATTGTATTTGTTGCTTGTTTAGATGTTCCTTCTGTTTAATTACTATTCTTACAGTGCAGAAGAGGGCATTCACTATTACTACATATAAATAACACTCACTAGTACAATAGATGTTAAATGACCAACCTTTTGGTTTCTTTGTTCTGCTGTTCTGGGCTCTTTTTCAATTTAAAATGCTTTTAACATTCCGTTCGCCGTTTTCTCCTGCAGGCTCAGTCTCTCACCCCTCCGGATTACAGTCTGCGCTGGTCTGGTCTGCTCGTGACCGTAGGTGAGGTTCTAGAGAGGACCGTGCCCAACGTTAGCCGTACAGACTGGCACCATGCCTTCACCGGAATGTCCCGTAGACAGATGATCTACAGCGCTGCCAAAGCTCTGGCAGGCACATACAAACTTCAGCTTCCCCGCAGGCTGGTATAAAATGATCTAAACAAACCGACTCTGCTCTCACACCAACGCTGCCTGACGGAAAGCGGCGCTTGTGAGCGTCTCAGTAGGGAAAGAGTCGTCATCGACTAATTTTTAATTCGAGACATGGAGTGCAGCGAAGTTGCCCAAGAATTCTGAGCAGGGTTGGTCCATCTTTTATGCACATATATTAAAACAAGTTGACCAACATTACAGTGGTGGAATAAGACTTCTATATGTGATAGAATTTATTAGACCCTGACAAATGTCATATGCGGTTAGAAGTGGGTTTATAGATACTTTGGAAAAGGAGTATGTTGAGATCAAGCTGAGATTAGAACCTAAATAACAGCCACCTTCATGCGAAATTAAAGTACAAATACTGGTACCAGTTTCTTTCTTGATACCTGAGCGAGTGTGCCATATAACATGACGACAGGAAAAAAAAAAACTGTATTTTTAGTTACTGCTTTTGAAACATTCAGGAACAGATAAACTACTTATCGAACAAGGACCGAGGGAATTGATTCTGATCTATAGACTAGCTTTTGTTTATACAGATTATTCATCTATTCTGTTCATAGTAGATTATATAACTACCAATGTCATTGTTTAGACAACAAGAACCTTAAAAAAAATGGTTTGTATAAGATGATTAAGACGATAAAATATTTTCCAGCCAAAAAAAAAACTGCTTTGGTTATGTCCTGAATGTGTTTTCTATTAGATGTCTCGGTGGCCTAAAATGTTTTTATTTTCATATTTTATTTTCTTAAAATGTATTTAAATACATGAATTGGTTACCATTTTGCCGGTTGTTGTATTTTATTGGCTGTTTTACCATGAGTAGAGTACTGACTATAAAGTATCAAAGGTCTTTAACATTTGTAGAAGTTTATACGTAGTCTTTGTCCATCCAATTTGTCCATTTTGAATTACTGAACTCAGGATTGTATTTAGCCCATTTTAAAGCACAAATTGTGCAGCGGGTGTATAGAGTTAATATTAATTTACCAAAGGGCATGTAAACTGCTTCAGTGCAAGTGGTTTTAAAGAAAAAATAGATTTCGTTTTTCTTAGACGCTGAACGTTTGTCTGATGCATTACGTACAAAGTTGGAATTGTTCATTTCATTTTTGTAAAATCCTAAATCAAAACACTTTTTTTTCCTGGCGTGAAGGCTGGGTATTTTAACTTTTGTTCAAATTGTGGGCTTACCTTTTAAAGTAGATCTTGTTTTGCATAGAAAAATATTGATGGCACCTTTTGCATATCTGACGCTAATATTCATGTTTTATAGAAAAGAAGACCTGGGGTTATATTTGGCATGTTGGGGTGTTTCACTTCTAATCCCTAATAGCTAATGTAATAAAAACCAAATTAGTTTTTGAAACATATCTAACATATCTAATTGTTAAACTTTTGTGAAGGTTAGTGTTATTTGTTCAGATTTCCTGTACTATTACTAAGATGGTCTAAAACCACTCAGAGTGATACAGATTCCTGGGAAAATTAAAATATCTCTGTGTATGACCTCTGAGATTTAGTTTTGAGAACATGTGCAGTTATGTAGTGTTGACTGTCGAGGCCAAAATCACTGTAAGAATCAGGTTTATGACGCGTGATGTGAAAAAATGAAGAGATCTGAGAGCATGCAATGAAGTAGAAGAAGAGCAGATAATGCCTTTAAACATAATGCCATGTTGTCTTTTTTGTTCTAAAACATCTTTGGAACTCCATTAATTGTACTTCCTAAAGGTGCCTTCTGTCTGCAGAAGAGTAAAGAGATTTTCTGTAAACGTGCCTTATGTGGTTATTTTATAGGATTTTGTCTAGAATATCTGTGCCAAATCGGTGAAAGAGGAGCACATGTATCAGTTCAAGGTCAGTCTGTCTTTGCACTAATAACAAAGCATGTAAGATAAAATGTTGAGGTGAGCTGGACAAAATATATTTTTTAGACATAAAATGCTCTAGAGAAAAGCTTTCACGCTTGTCAGATTTCTGAGCATTTGAGTGTTTTCACACTTCCACACGTATGGGTTTGTACCACACCAGTTTAGATTTGCACATATTGTACTACACTTGGGGTGGTTGTCCTGATAGAAGCTGAACCTTTGCCTCCTAGTTTTAAGGCTCGTGCACCAATATTCTTGGAAAACCTTGTACTGTAATTGGCTTCATCAGTCACTGATCGCTTTTCCCACAACATACTACAGTATCACCACCATGATTCAAATCAGAGATCAAGAGTGTATCTAGCATGCCTTTTATATAGCTTTTTTAAAATAGTTTTTATAATCAATCTACCATAAAGCTCATCTTTGTTGAGTGCCCTGTTTTTTTGTTTTGTTTTTTGAGGTAAGACTAACTTCTGAGCTGTGGGTAGATTTGTGCAGATTTATCACCTATTACCAAAATTGTCCAATTTGTTCCATGTGAAATGCTATAAAATATGTAAACATTTCAATGGGTGAATTTTTATGTCAGGGCCTGTATACAGACTAGGGATGGGAATTACCAATCACCTCCCTATACGATGTTCTTGCTATACCTAGGTGCCAATTCTATAAGTATCACTTTTTATTTTATAAATATCCCAATTCCATATTAAATTCTTCTCTGGTTTTGTTACAATTTGAAACATTTAAAACAGTTTGGTTAATTAACTATAGTCCATTGCTTCGAACATTAGTTTTACATAAAAACCAATGGTAGTGTTTAAACAACACAAACTAACTTCAAATACAAGAGACTAGAATTTAACTTAAAATTAAGTGAGCACATGGGTTGAGTGACTGTGAGCATGTGGGCACGTGTGGCTTTTAACGTGGGCATGTGGGGTTTCGAATTAAAATTTTTCAACTAATTAGCGTTCATGGTGTTTTGAGACTTGTGTAATGATTATCATTCACTCACAGTTTGGAGAAAAAGGCAGATCGGAGGCTTTTCTCATGTAATTTCTGATAATGAAGAAGGTTTTGCGCTCGGTACAGATCGATTATATATCTCCAGTCACGGCCAATCAAACCAAACTGAAAACCAGCCAATTCTGGTTACTGGCCAACCGTCCGATTTATCTTTATTACTAAAGCTAAAAATAGTTTTAAAAAATCGAATTTGAAGTCATTACAGTGGTACTGTATGTAAATCGCCACGCAAAAAAAAATTGCGTTTTATGACTGATCCCCCCCCCCCCCCCCCCCGTCTCTAATTCAATACAGATGTGGGGTGGGGGGGAGACAACAATTCAGTTACGTATCATGATTCTTTTGTGTGGCTATACATGTATATCTCTTGAATCAGGCATGGTGCTTATTGGTTTTACCAGCTCGCTTGAGATGGAGATTAAAATGTGGATTGGGTTTAAAAAGCACATGGAAATGAAATATTGTGTGGTTTGGTAGTAGGGACAGGAATCACCATGGGTCACCCAATACAATATCACGATACCTGGGTGACGATTTGACTTGTATTGCCTAATTCAAGAGAACTTTCATTGCTGAAGATGTTTAAAGTCCGTTGTGGTAAACATTGTTTTTTCCCCCCCTGTCTTCTTTTTTTTTTTTTTTTAAGACTTTAATGTGCTTGTGCCCCGTTTCGACTGTGGTGCAGGCTGAGCGTAAAATGGTCCGTAGCACAATGAAAATCTAAATTGAGTCATTTTTATAAGATGTGCAGATCTAGTAGTATCACTATATGAACTGCAAATTGCCCTGAAGATATGTTTTTCGAAAGCACAAATCACTCGAGGTCGTTAAATGAGTGACATTTCTAATCATAGTTCTTGCTACTCTTAAAGCCTCGTGGGCAATGCAGATAATGAATGATGTTTAGTTCACTCCTCAAAACGTTTGCTCGATTTAGGGCAGTGTTCTAACTGGGACAGGCCAGGAGAGGTTTTAGGTCCCTAGTCTCGGCTGTTTTTATGTGCTTTGGAGTCTTTCCAACTCTTTAATGCATAGGGCACTTCAGCTGTCTTTCAGATGAGCTACAGGTTTTTGTTTAGTTACATAATTATTTTCCATCATGCTATCTGTAACTGATAGTAGAAACATACTAATCTTTATTCTACCATTTATTCCACCTAATAGTGTAGCAACTTCTTGATGTAAAGAATTCTGTCTGTACAAGAGGATGGGTTTTAATCATTCTTTTTTTGTTTGCATAAAATTTTTTATTTGATTAAAATAAGTTTATACTATACTAAACTTTGGGACAGCCTGTACAGTATGCAAACACGCATACAAATGGAAGAGACACTATTTTTTTTTTTTTTTTTTTTTTTTATCTCACCAGTGCATATTGTTTAAGTAGAGGATTGAATTGGGAATAGGATCCCTCTGGACTATTTCCCAAGCAGAAGGTTTTTAATTTCATGCGGGTATGAGCAGGCATTCAGATATGAAGCTCATAGGACAATCTGACCACAATGCATTTACAGCATTAATTCATCCTTATTTTTAATTAGCTAATACACTGTCTGAACAACAACAAAAATTCAATTTAATTGCACACTATAATATTACATTGAAATGCCTTAAACCTTGGTTTCCTTGTGCAGTCATTGTTGCATAGTTTGAACAAACTGTTTTTTATTTTCATATAGTTGCATTAATGTTTGGCTGAGATCTGAGATGATGGAAAAGTTAAATTATTCTGTAAAGTCTACTCCAGCACATCCCGGAGACTTTCAATAGGGTTACAATCAGGAGTCTGTGGTGGCCAAATAAGATGAGAACAAATCCAATGATGGTCATTCAGTATATTCAGGTCGTCAGCTGACTTCATTTTATTGCCACATAACGTTACTGAGCCTAGACTTGACCATAACACTGCCTCTAGAGACTTGTACAGTGGCCACCATGAATGATCAGTGTGTAGTAGCCCAAAGCTGCCATAATCTCTAAACTACATTAGTTACTGTTTAGCAGAGGTGGGTAGAGTAGCCAAAAAATGTACTCAAGTAGAAGTAAAAGTAGTCATGCAAAATATTACTCAAGTGAGAGTAAAAAAGTATTCTGTGAAAAGAGTACTGAGTAAGTGTTTCAATCGCAATGTCTGATTTTATTTTTTTATTATAATAATTATATATTTGTGTGTGTGTGTATATATGTACACACGCGGTGCATCCGAAAGTATATACAACACATCACTTTTCCCACATTTAGTTGTCACAGCCTTATTCTAAAATGAAAAATAATTTTCCCCCCCATAATTCTACACACAACACCCCATAATGACAACATGAAAAAAGTTTACTTGTGATTTTTGCAAAATTTATAAAAAATTTAAAAAAATTTTTAAAGCACATGTACGCAAGTATTCACAGGCTTTGCAAAATTGAGCTCAGACACATCCTGTTTCCCCTGATCATCCTTGAGATGTTTCTGCAGCTTAATTGGAGACCACTTGTGGTAAATTCAGTTGATTGGACATGATTTGGAAAGGCACACACCTGTCTATATAAGATTCCACAGTTGACAGTTCATGTCAAAGCAACATCAAGCATGAAGTCAAAGGAATTGTCTGTAGATCTCCGAGACAGGATTGTCTCGAGGCACAGATCTGGGGAAGGTTACAGAAACATTTCTGCTGCTTTGAAGGTCCCAATGAGCACAGTGACCTCCATCATCCATAAGTGGAAGAAGTTCGAAACCACCAGGACTCTTCCTAGAGCTGGCCGGCCATCTCAACTGAGCGATCGGGGGAGAAGGGCCTTAGTCAGGGAGGTGACCAAGAACCCGATGGTCACTCTGTCAGAGCTCCAGAGGTCCTCTGTTGAGAGAGAAGAACCTTTCCAGAAGGACAACCATCTCTGCAGCAATCCACCAATCACGCCTATAGGTAGAGTGGAGTGAGAAACAAAATTCTCAGGTCTGACGAGACTGTCTGGCCATTCTACCATATGATCCCACTATTAGCAGCATGGATTTATGGGCGTTCTGAAAAATGCGGAAAGGTTCGTTTGCACATACGCAGTGAGCGTACTGTACTGTATATAGGACGGTTTCACAGGTAGAACAAATGAACACCGGCTGAAGATGTGGTTATTGTTATAGAGGCTGACTGGTCAAACGGAGTCAGGTGATTATTGTTGCTGCGTCTGATTGGTGAAACAGTCATGCCGTAGATCTACCTGCTTCATGTGTAGAATAAATGGTTAGAAAAGTAACGAGTCGAGTGTAGCCAAATGGAGCGAGGTAAAGGTAGCGGTTTTTCTTAACAAATCTACTCAGAAGTGAAACGCATGCTGCAGTAAAACTACTCATACTCAGGTCACATCAGACAGCAAAACTACATGTTTACTGGTTTTAAATTTTTATACAAGCCAATTTATTTAATAATCATATCTGCATTACCTTAACCCTCCTCATGGCTTTATAATAGTGTTTCTGATCAGTATTCCCCTTGGTCCACTATTTAACAAATGATTAATCCTGGATGAGGATGGCTGCATATCCCTCACACATTTTTTTTAATGAGGGATTTGAAATAGCCACGGCCTTTAAACCTTTGGTAAAATGGATTCCAATTATTTATACCTTTCCATAAATCTGTCCCTGAGGAAAGTTAGCTCCCCAAAGGAGCTGAATAGTCTCCAATTTAGCTAACTCAGCTTTTACTTTAAATTGATTTTTATTTTTTATTTTTTTTTACTTGAAACGGTTTTATTTGGACTGTTCTGCAGGTCTGTCTGGTCTTTATGAAGCTAGAGGTCTTTTACAGGTTCAATGTACTGCTGTATATCATTTTATAAATGTCCTACCGAGCAGCTGCATAAAGTGAAGCCAATCATGCACCAAAGTAAATTGAGGTCCTGTCCTTTGGCCACTTCTCATATCCCATGTAACCTTTTTTTTTTTTTGTCAGGGTCAAAGAAAACAGAAGGTTGTGTTGAAGGACGGAGCATAAAAGCATAAATATTTGCACACCTTTAGGCAATTCATGAAGTGGCCTAAATTTAGTCAGGATATGGTACAACAGAATGATACACAGCGGCAGGGTACAATAGAGTGTAGTAGCCAAAGGATCATTACCTTTATGATCTAACATCAAAAAAGCTTCACAGTTGACCTTAACCAGTGGGAAAGGCTGTGCACATTAAGGGAGAAATTGGGCATTCTGGAAGGCCAGACACAGCAGCATGAAGCAAGCGGAGATAACCTACTGTAGTGCACTGAAAAAGCTGCAGTAGGAAGAAATAGATGCAGCGAATGGTATCTGATAATATACTGTACAGTAGTGTAAATGTGTGATGGTTGTTTAGTGGAAATAGAATGGGGACTTTTGATATTTAATAACTTTCTTTCGTCTTCCCTCTTTGCTCATGAGAAATCTCTGCTTTTTCATCATTACATTTCAAAATAGAGTCCTCTGATGCATCTGGAATATTTTTGGAAATCATAAGGTGACTTTTTTGCAAAAGTGCTTCAAGCAGCTGATTAAAATTCCTTACAAATCTACAGTAATAGATGTGTCAAGGTGGGTGAATGATTTCTTGATGTATGTATTTATACATGCACTTTAATGCATATTTTATGCTTTACTGACTGTTAATTCCATCATGTTCAAGAATTCTTCCACAAACATATGACATATGATCACTCCTTACATATAAAAATTAGCTGATTTATTATTTTTGTTTATATTGTTTATATTTGTTTATATATTAATACTCTAGGCTGTAAGATGGCATAGTGGATAGAAATGTGGCCTCGCACCTCCAAGGTCGAGAATCCAAGGGTGTGAGTGAAATTAGCATCTCCCCATGCTTGACTGGTTTTTCCCGGGTACTCTGGTGTCCCCCACAGTCAAAAGACATAATGTTTAGGCTAATTGCCGTTCCCAAATTGCCCATAGTATTTGTGTGTTCTTTGTGATGTATTGGCATCATGTCCAGGGTGTACCCCACGTGTGCCCACAGTCAGGCTCCAGGCCTGCAGGATCAGCGTTGAATGAAAAAAAAAGATTAATACATTGCTTTGTTCACATTTCTTACTGAAATATGAGTCAATAACCAAGTTCAGTGTTATTTCTTTTCTCATTTGTATACATTCAAAAGTAAAAAAAAATATTTTAACTCAAGGAGCCGTACTCTGACTGTTAGGGTTTTTTTTAAAGAGTATTTTTACTCTTTGCCCACTATTATCACTTTCTGTACTTGTGCTACATTAAAATTCATAGATTCACAATTCACACTCGATTCTCATCTTTTAAATGAATATGGATGATTTGGTCATCATCGAATACTTTTAAGCTCGATGTTCTTGAAACAAAAAGAAATAAAGCATGATGCAGCAAATGACAGAACAACAATATCTCCTTAATGGTAAGAGTAATCACCCAGAGGGTTTTATGAATGTGCATCACGTCTAACAGTATGAAAAGTTTTAAAGAAAATTAATGGAGACATTAAATTAAGTGTGAAGCTGAAGTGATGAGGCATCAGAGAAAGAAAGCTCTCCATTCCAAGGGCAAACATCAGCATGTGGCTGAAAAGCATTGTGGTCTTACAGCTCCAAGAACAAGGTGCCTGGTTTGATAATGAACGCAGGTTCCTGTCAGTGTGGAAAAACATGCCAATGGATGGGGTTGACTACACCAAACTGCACTTATATGTGTGTATGCAATTTGCTACAGTATATGATGTCATGGTGTAGCATCCAGTAATCTCAGGATTGGTCATGACCCTGATTGGGGTAAAGCAGCACTTGCGGTATTAAGGAATGAATGATTCATCCTCTCCACTGGATACTGGCACAAGTACTTGTTACTGACTTGGTAGTGACTACATGCCAACCCCGCCTACCCAGGATACCAGCTGTTCCCAAACCTTTCCATGATAAGTGAAACAATTACAGCCTCAACACCACAGATGTTTTTACCAAGCAGATGAAATACTTTAAAGACTTAAAACCAGATGTTTAAATGTAATGAGTCTATTTCTGAGCAAGATGCTGTCTCACCAGCTTGCAGACCTTTACCTGCAGTCACGGGCACCCCGTCTCAGATTCATGTCTTCTCTACTGCAGTAAATGAGACCTCAGGAGCATTATTGAAAGAGATGTGGCTGGCAGATGGAGTTTCGCTTCATATTCACCCGTCTGTCAGTGAAAGTGTGAGTTGTGTAAATCGACTGAATGAAAGAGAAGCTCCAGGTGAGACTTTTTGGTCTCTGAAGGAACGAGACGCTTTCAGTCTCATTCAGTCAACTCAGTGAAGGTCAAACTGAAAACTATTTCTGAAATTTTCTTTATGGTTATTTTATTCTGACATCTCATTTCCTTTCTTGTGCCGCTCACGGATACAGCTCTTGCCACGCAGGAATAGCGCTCGTGCTGGATGAAATTTACAAGATGCTGGAGATCATTTCGTGTGAATATTTCATGAATGCAATTAATTTATACTTTGATGGCCAGACACGTGACGTGAATTATATAGATGAATAATATGCTGCAAGGTTAAAAGTAACAAAATTACTGTACATTAGTGTGAATGTCATATATTTGACACAAGTGTAACATAAATTACAATCAAATGACATTGTAAGGGAATTAATGCAGCAAGTCATTTGTAGTTCAGGGGTTACAATGGCTTTGTGCGCCACACTGTTGCCTCGGACCTCCAGGGTTTGGGGTTAAAGTTTCACCGGTGGTTTGTCTGTGGATGTTCTCACCGTATTCGTTGGTTTCCTCTGGGTATTCCAGCTTCCTCTGACAGTCCAAAGACATGTGATGTACTGTAGGCCGACTGGTGTTTCAAAATTGTTTGATTGTGGGGGTGAGTGTGTGCGCTTTTGCTCGATGCGTTGGGATGCCAGAAATCTCACAACCCTACGCAGGGTCAAGTATTAATTAAGACTAGACTAGCTAATGATTGGCCTAAATGTTTAAAATTCTTAATTTTGGATAATTTCCACTATACAATGTGGCCTGTAGTCTTTTTTGCACTCATACTGGACATTCATGGACACTTATGGACATTCATGCACATTTACATATTTACATATTTCTATTTCATCTCTTTGCTCGATGCACATAAGTCACTTTCATGCATATTTGAAGCCCCACCTCTGCCATTTCTATTTAAATTTCCCACGCTAAAATTTCTATATTTGTACAGATAGGTTTTCTTATAAAATATATTATATTGTATATTTTGTCTTTTATAGATATATTGTTCTTATCTTAGATAAATTAATTTTTTTATGTTAATTCTTTTTATTCATATTTATTTCCTATTAATAATATTTATTTTTTAAGGTCACAGGCGGTCATTTAAGCATTTCACTGCATATCGTACTGTGTATGACTGTGTATGTGACAAATAAAATTAGAATTTGAACAACAAAAAAAGAAAAGTATAAATTGCAAATGTTCAAATTGACAGCCTGTGATTTTAAGGCACTGAATGTTTCTTAATGTATCAGGACTGATGCTCTTACACACAGAGAAGATTTCCTTTTTGGGCTGATTCAGTTCAAATACTGACTTTTGATGAGCAAAAGAAAACAAAAAGTGAAGTGATGTGAGGTCTACCTTTATTCAATTCTCTACTTATCATGCAATCTACTGAGTATTGATGTTATCTTTTACTCACTCATTCATCATCTACTGTATACTGCTTTATCCTGTATTCAGGGTCATGGGGGGCCTGGAGCCTATCCCAGGATACCAGGCGGTGTACACCCTGGATAGGATGCCAATCCATCGCAGAGCACACACATACTGTACACTCACTTATGATGTTATCTTGGATCTGAAATAAAAAGAAACATCAAATTTCATCATGATTCATCTTGACTCCAAGTACATTTTTAGCATTTTTAAGGTCTCTGAAAGTGAAATGAGAGAGCACAAACTGCATTTAAACATTTCATTCCGACTGCAGTGTAGAAGCATTGAATAGAAACAGAATAGATTAGGCTCTGTCCTTCTCAGATTCCAAATGCAAGAGTCTCACTGTATGAGAACGTCAGTCTCAGCCAACAAGGTTTTAGACATCTTTAGACATACATAATATCCACTGAGGTATTACTGTAAGTTTGCCAAGGTGGAACAGAGACATAGTGGTAAGCACTGTGGCCTCAAGGTTTAGAGTCCTCTTCAAGACTGGGCTTGTTAGATTTGCATGTTCTTCCTGTGATAGGTGGGTTTCCTCCAGGTCCTGTGGTTTCCTCTTACTGTGCGAAGACTAGGCTAATAGGTTAGGCTAATTGAAGTTTCATAATTGCCCATAGTGCGATTCATTGGCACGCTGTCCAGGGTAGTGTACGTCCCACTTTGTGCCCCAAGTCCCCTGAGATAGCAGGAATTTATGCAAGGTCTTTCTCCCACATGATTGGCTGATTGAATAGTATTGTGTAGAAGGACAGATGTTTTTCTATTAAAGTGGCCAGTATGGTAACCAATTTTAAAATAATATAGTATGAACATCACTGTCACTAGAGCAATGCACACATTATCACACTAAATGTTAACCTGTTTGTCATAACTAATAATTCTACTTCTCCGTTCTGATCTGTTAACATGCTGAACATGAACATCTGTCAAACAAACAAACTGATCGAATTCAACACTACATGCAAATCTGTGCAGATGTTGATGAAATCTTAAGATTTCACTTAAGAGGAGGATCATTGACCATGAGTTCTGCATAGTGGACTTGTGCTTAACATTGCCATGGAAACAAGCCCAAGAGCTGAGCTGCATGCACACACACACACACACACACACACACACATACACACACAGCTCTGCAGTGTCGTCAAGCAGTGTTTCCCTCAAACACATAAAAGAAATGGGCAACCCGTGGCTATTTTTCCGTTATGTATACCTATGACGCCTATGCGACAAATTCCAGTGAGAAAACGTATGCAGAAAGTGACCTGTCACACAACTCCAAGCTCACTCCTAATCCCTTGAGCATGATCACTTACTCAGGAGATAAGTCGCCCCTTATCTGAGGATGTCAGGAAGACTAAGTGTCTGTGAAACTAAACGCATCAACTAAATCCATCCCTACACCGTCTGGACACGAAAGGATGCCATGAAGATCCTGATATGTTTGTGTAGCCATCAAAGGTAACTCAGAAACTCCAGCTGGATGGAGGTTTCGATCTGTAAACACTGTTAGATTATACCCTGTTTTGATAATATGTTATTATAGAAATACACTATATCACAATGTTTGTAGATACCGTCCCACCACACCCTTATTAGTGTTTTATCCAAATTGTTGCCATCGGTGTCGAAGCATACAACTGTCTGGAATGATTTATGGCTGCTGTAGCATTAAGATTTTCCCTTCACTGGACTGAAGAGAGATGGGATGGTGGTTTAGGGGTTAGTGGTTAGGAGTTTGAATGGTGGGTTTTGCTTGCATACTCCTGTGTCCTCCCCAAAGACCAAAGACATGCAGTATAAACTGATTGGCTTTTCCAATTTGACCTTCGTGTATGATTGGGTGTGTGATTGTGTCCTGTGATGGGTTGGTAGGCCATAAAGAGTATATCCCGCCATTTGCATGAAGTTCCTTCCTCTAGGCCCACATACAGTATAAGCATTATAGACCATAGATGGATGGATGGATAGATGGAATTAATAGGCCCAAACCACCAGAGTGATCTTCAGCCACAGGATGAAATGCTAGTTTTCAGCTTTATGGTGTATCGCCTTCTAAAACATGCACTCCATTTGCATTTTGTTTCTCTCCACAAAGCTAAGCCTGAGCCTCTGAGACCAAAAATGCAGGCATTTGTATGTATCCTGATTATTGGACAATAGAGGATCAGAGGCTTTTACTGCCTTCTGTGTTTGAACAGCACACTTTGCCTCTGTTGATCTGAGAGAGTAAACTGGCTTACTTTCTCTCTGGCTTCACAGAATGTAAGACTGAATCTGTAATATATCTCCAACTGAATGGTTAACCTGCACGATTTTAATTTGTGTTCTTGCAAAATATTGTACTTACTAACGCACTATAGTACTTATCCGACACAGGGTCACTGAAAGCCTACAGCGTATTTCAGGAGACTTGGGGCTCTAGGTGGGATACACTCTGGACAGGGTGCCAACCTGGGGTGCCAATTAGCTTAGTGATAATCCGTATATCTTTTTAATGTTGGAGGCATCAGGAGCATCTGGTGGGAAACATGTGTAGAACGTACATTTTTTAACATTTTAACAATTATCCTTAAAGAAGTTGAGCTTAACCATAATGAATTAAAATTAATTTTCCTAATCTTTGTATAATATGCTTTATTCTAATTACATTATTGATTACATTACATATAACAAAGTCTCTTTGTTTCAAGTCAAGAATTTTGATGTTATGTCAATCGTATCACACTGCGATAGGCTGGAAAGTGATGCTCAAATTTATTTTTGGGAAAAGTTCCAGCAAGATATTACTTTTACCCTCATTCCCTTCACGCACAGTCCTTCAGGTCTGCAGAGAAAAGTTATTTGTTTGGTGGGCTGAACCTTTCAGTCTCACATAGAGATGGAGGAAGCAAGCACATTTTTTTCTGCCCTTATACTGCTATGGTGTTCACTCCCAATGGTGGTAATTTAGCCAGCAGCTACTTCTCCACATTCTGAGTGTCAGATCCGTCTGGCAGGCTGGAGGCTGCGACCCTAATGCAGGCGTCCTGAATGATCTCACCCTGTCAAATAAACCTCCCCGAGCACAGAGAGATAGAGGATGTCTTTGACTCTAATAACTTTTTGACCTTTATCTATAAATGATTTTATTCTAAGCCGTTTCTCATGACTTTGATGACTTTAACTGAAAATGAAACAAATATACTGTTGTCATGGCAATGGGGAAAAGCAAGGGTAGTAAATAGTCTAGTCTTGTAACCATCGGGTAATACAATCATAAAAATAATGATGAATTTAAAGGGGCTGTAAGGGGCTTTGGTTAAATAAAAAAACAAAGTCTGTAGTACTTTTAGTCACTAAATATTGTCTCATACTTTGATAGAAAATTCCATTTAAAATGACATAAAATGTCCTGTAGTCTGTCAGCAAATAATAATGGTACTAATGGAATTTACTTGCCGCTAACTGCTTCAAACTTAATTCTGAATTTTTTTTTTCATTTTATGTGACTGTATCTTTCTCCCCTTTCTTATAAATATTTATACGTTTATAAATACACATGTACACATATACTGTACATTTATGCGATTTTCAAAAAGCTTATGCACAGTAATAAGTTGACAGTAGAAGAATATGTGACTAAGGCCTAATCCAAGTACATGGATATTTTTTAAAAACTTCCTTTCCCTCACCTGTTCTCCAAAAAAAACAAAAAAAAAACCTTCATCCGCATGAAAAAGAAACAATACTCTGTCGATGCACACAAACCATCAGGTGGCAATTCTGTATAACCGCAACTGTAAAACCATGCTGACCAATCATACGCCTGAAAAAGGTTCTCCTTTCCTGTCATTCTCCTTTCTTGGAAACTTTACATACTTTATACTTTATATATAATATTTTCTTGGAAGAACTTGGAAGGAGTTACATGTGCGCAAACACACATGGTCACCATGTTATAATAAACAGTACACGCACACAGACGCATGCGCACTGAGACTGAGGATGGGACACGATTATCCATAATCCCGTAGCACATGAGAGAGAAGGACCTTTGGCTCAGTTGTGATCATGTGACGCTCGACAGAAAAACACATGCATATTATTCGTATATCAAGACCTCGCTCGTTCCCTTTCAAGGCTACACTCGATGCTGCGTGAAAACGCTATGGGAACCAGTTTGTCGCGTTGCTGGTCGTTGAAGCATGCTGTGAAAACACGCCAAAGTTTTTGGCTATATATAACCTCGACAGGTGACATCATCTGATTAGATGTAGGTGGAGGTTATGAAAACAGGTGAGCCGGCAACACCCTCAGATCATTTGTCTTCAGAGCCTAGTTGTGAAGCGTGCTTGTGATAAACCAGCAAAATAATAAGGTGTTTAACTCACC
This sequence comes from Channallabes apus, assembly GCA_030522415.1. NCBI lineage: Eukaryota > Metazoa > Chordata > Actinopteri > Siluriformes > Clariidae > Channallabes > Channallabes apus. The sequence goes on from CM060120.1 coordinate 14,492,946, forward strand.
AATTTGACGAGTTTAAATCCCTCCGTGTGTGATAATCCATATCGGAGTGCGATCTCTACACTGCTTCGACTAGTGCAGCGCGCGCCGCGCATTCCGTGAGAAGCTGCGAGCCGCCGCGCGTTCCTGGCTTAAAACTCGTGCATCTGACACAGCTGCGGCAGACGGAGGTAAGAAAACTCCTTTCTTTCGCGTTGTCATCACGAGGATTCCTCTCTTGTTTACCGGAGATGAAAATAGCCTTAAGCACTTAAAAAAAAAAAAAAAAAAACAACCAAGCAGTAGACGGCAGCTTCTGTCGGGTGGCCGGGGGGCGGAGCCTCAATGACGCTCTCTTCCCCCCCCACCCCCTCTCAGCTCTCTTCATATGAGTTAACCCTTTCATGGAGTAGGCTGTATTCATGCTGTGTTTTTCCTGCCATCGACTTATTTGTTTATTTAAATATAGTCGATGTGGAAACGCGGGATTGTATGATGACGCCCAGATAGCAGAGACGCTTCACAGGCTATCTCTCTCCTGGGACATCATCCTCCCTGGTAAGCTTATACTTCCTTTCTAGCTGTGTAGACTTTTATCTTCCCTAGAGGGAAAAGCTTTTCAGGCAGTGGGTCAGCTTGGTGCTCCACTGCACACAGGAGGTCAGACTGATTTAAAAAAAAAAAAAAATATATATATATATATATATATATATATATATATATATATATATATATGTGTGTAAAATAAAATAAATGGGGGTGGCCCCCCAATAGGGGGAGGCACCCAGAATTTCTTTTTAACGAATAAGTGTTCTCCCTGGCACCCCCAGGAGGTCGGTGTTTTGCTCCGCCACCACTGGTGTTTCGGGCAACATCAGTCTCCAATAGGCTGTTAGTTCTTCGGTTTTTCCTGCCATGCTTCAGGATGCCGAACATCTAACCCCCCCCCCGTTTTACCAAGATGACGAAACTTTTGCCCTTTTATGAGAAACTGGCAGCGTGGAAGCTACTGCCAAGTATATCTCCTTGGGTACTAAGCACTGGAGAGAGGAACTACAGGATTCAGTTCTCACTTCACCTTCTGTGTTTTCAATGGCGTGGCCTCCACTTCCATGAAACCGGAAGGTGCACATCTCCTGACAGAAGTTGCTGGGTATGGGGTCATGGAACATGTTCCCCTACCAGACAGTGAGTCAGACTACTATAATCAGTATTCCTTGGCAGAGGAACGGGGGGCTGCGCCCAAATTTTTAGATCTCACGGGCTGTACCGCTATCTAAAATAAACAATACAGTTCAATGTTGACTGTTAAAGTGATTGCTCTAAATCCTACCAAGCGATTGATTTGTGACAATGGATTGAAGGACACTTACTTTCATATAGAAATACTCCCATAACACAGGAAAGACCTGAGGTTCGCTTTTGGGGGCCAAGCTTACCAGTATCGGGTCCTTTCAGTCGGTCTAGCTTTCTCACCAGCACATATTAAAATGCATGGATGTAGTTCTGGCTCTTACGACTACCAGGGCATCCATATTTGAATTACATAGACGACTGGCTGGCCCAGTCTCATTAGCTAGCGCTTCGACATCAGCATGTCGTCCTAGCTCATCTTGTCTCTTAGGATTGAGACCCAACGCCACGAAAGCGTGCTCTTTCCTGTTCTGAGGATTGGGTGTCACATGAGATTCGATCCTAAGCGGGCACAGCTGTCTCCCGCTCGTGTCGAATCCATTAACAACACCCTCAAGGAAATCAAGCTAGACCAAGAAAGTGACCATCACTTTCAGAGATCTTAGCTCTTATGGCAGCCGTATCCACAGTGACCCTTGGGCCTGCCCATGAGAGCATTTCAGTTGTGGCTAAGACAGGGGATTTCACTCTAGGCCCAATCCCCAACAGGGGTTACGCGCCAGGTGCTTCGTCCTATGTGGTTCAGACCCCGGGTTCTGACTCTGGGTCCCACTCTAAGTTCGTCTTGTCGTCGCAGATGCTAACGACAGATGCTTTCCTCACGGGCGGGGGGTGCGGTCTTAGGTGACCGTCCCAGCCCAAGGGTGCTGGAGAGGCCTTCTTCTCGCACGGCACATCAATTGCCTCGAAATGATGGCTCTATTTCTCGCCCTAAAGCACTTCCTCCAGCGGTTGAGAGTGCCATGTCCCATTGTGGGTGGACATCACTATGGCAAGTCTCATATATTAATCGCCAGGGCGGACTGTGCTCGCGCCGCTGAATAGCTAGCGCACCAGGTTCCTGTCCCTCAGCGCGATTTACGGTCCAGGGCATATGAATGTGAGAGCAGTTGTAACTGCCCAGTCAATCTCTGACACACGGGGAATGGAAACCCCACCCCAAAGTGGTCAGTCAATCTCGGTGAGATTTCATGCAGCAGAGGTGGACCGCTTTGCCTCGCAAGATCAGCAAATGTCCCCTTTGCTACTCCCTGACTCTGGATCTAGGATCGCCTCGTTTATTGCACTAGCAAGAGGTATTCCCCTGCAGCAAGTGTGTGATAAGCAGGCAGACCCAGTCCACTGCCGAAACGTTTCAGTGCTGGAGTTTCGGCAGAAAAAGCTTGTCCTCAGGCTTGTGCCCTAGTACTCTCAAGATGTACTTATCCGCGTCCTCACTGAACTATCTTCCCGAAAAGTTCCATTTGTAACGAGCAGGAGAAACTTCACTTACTGTCCAGTACGTGCTCTTCAGATTTACATACGTCCACCGCATGAGCCAGTGGAGTAAGTCAGAGCACCACTATACTGGGTGAGAGATGCCATTGCCCTCTCCTATGAGGCGCGTGGGCTCACTTCGCCTCTAGGAATCAGGGTTCATTCAACCTGGGGGATCGCCTCATCTATTGCACTAGCAAGAGGTATTCCCCTGCAGCAAGTGTGTGCGAAGCAGGTAGACCCAGTCCACTCCTGAATTGTTTCATTGCTGGAGTCCCTGCAGGAAAGTTGTCCTTGGGCCTGTGCCCAAGTACTCTCAGGACGCACGTAACTGCATCCTCACTGAGCTATCGGCCTAAGTCCATAAACAACATCACCCTATTGTTTTGAAGCATTCCATCCTCCGCCTTTACAGCTTCGGAGCAGGAGAGACTCCACTTACTATGTCCAGCAGGTGCTCTTCAGATTTACGTCTAACGCATCAGCCGGTGGTGTAGGTCAGAGCAGCCTTTACATGTCTTGGGGCCGCTGGAGCGGCCACCACTACACTGGGTGAGAGATGCATATTGCCCTCTCCTATGAGGCGCGTGGGTTCACTTCGCCTCTAGGAAGCAGGGCTCATTCAACCAGGGAGATCGCCTCCTTTTGCACCAGCAAGAGGTATTCCCCTGCAGCAAATTGTGTGACACGGAGGGTTGCTCCTCCCCACACACATTACATTTACGTTACATTATAATCTGGATGTTCATGCTACTCCGGGCTCAGGCAAAGCCCCGAGTTAGCTGCCCAGGCATGGTTCTGAGACCTTCTCGGCTTTGTGCCACACGCTACACAACCTTGGGGTCCAGACACCTGTAGTGCGGCAGCGTTGGTATTCTCGTTCCCATAGCGTTCACGCAGCATCGAGTGTAGCCTTGAAAGGGAACGTCTCGGGTTACATTTCTGTAACCCTGTTCCCTGAAAGGCGGGAACGAGATGCTGCGTCGCAATGCCGCACTACCACGTGACCGGACGGCTGTTCAGACAAATTAATCTGAGGTTGTTGCCGGCTCACCTGTTTTTATAACCTCCACCTACATCTAATCAGATGACGTCACCTGTCGAGGTTATATATAGCCAAAAACTTTGGCGTGTTTTCACAGCATACTTCAACGACCGGCAACGCGACAAACTGGTTAACATAGCGTTTTCACGCAGCATCTCGTTCCCGCCTTTCAGGGAACAGGGTTACAGAAATGTAACCCGAGACGTTTATTAAGCTACAATTTATTAAAAATTTTTACTTGTCTTGCAAAACACACACACCAAGTTACTCGCAATCCAAGGTTTCACTGTGTTATATGTGGAAGTACAGTACTTCCATGGTTTATTCTTCTCACCTTGTGGCTGGTGCAAATTTAAAACTACTTTCGCCTCTGTTAATTAACCTGTGGATCGCTAACTGTCCATCACTAGCTTAGTGCTAGTTACAACAGTTGCAGAAGGATATGTATTAGTGGACCGAAATACCTGATTAAATAATCAAAGAAATCTGAATCTGTTGGTAATGAATAGTGTTTGTAGAACTGTTGTGATTTGAGATTGTGCTGTTGCACTTATCAGTACAGCTGTGCTGTTGCAATATCAGTACAGCTGTGCTTATATACAGTACAACAGCACTTCCTCTTGTGTGATATAGCATGAATATAAACATGAGAAACTAATGAAAATCTTTCTTATAGTACCTTTGAGGAAGATTTAATATACTTACCTTCCTCTTGTGCTTTCTATCACAATAACATAAAGAGATGAAATATGATCTTTAGGGGAAGGATAAGAGCATGAATGCAATTAAATGCACTACATATTTTTTCACAGACAGAATTCCTCAGTGAGATCCATCAGTCCCTATGCATTTCTTGCCTGTATGTTAAGAGATATGATTGTGTCCTAGTTTTTATGACCTTATGTGCTTCCTTTTAATGTGTTAACTTTCTTCCATGCTTATACTGTATGTTCGTTCTCTCTCTCTCTCTCTCTCTCTCTCTCTTTTGCTAGTGGACAGAAAAGATGAGTTGATGCTGATGCTGATTTCAGGCTGGTATACAGGGCTTCGAATCCCTGTGGAGGAGACAGAAGGTCACAGCCCGATTCTGCAGATAAGATTCTCCACTGCTTTTGCAGGTCATTGCACGTTATTACTGATCAATAGGAACATAGTGCAAATGGACATGGATAAGAAATGGTGTATATACTGTACTGATGTGTATACAGTACATACTGTATGTTGAGGAAGGAGCAATCTGCCCCAATATCAAATGTATTGCTAGCTAAGCGTGTTTTTCTCAAATGGTGAGAATTAAGCTTTGATCAAGATGTTAGATAACTACAATATGTGACATAGTGAACCGGAAATAAGTCTAAGCAACTCAGGCATCAAAATATTGATGCTCTGGTGCTGCAGTCAGAAATTAAATCTTTAAAAGCCATTTTCTCCTTTTTCAGTTTTGGATGTAATCAGATTTTAAAATGATGGAACTTTGCTGCTGATTGAGATACCTGTAATAGAGAAACACATGTGGTTTAAAAAGAGCCTGAATCAGCTACTGGAGATGAAATCATATGCAAGTGCAATTAAAATATTTTGTAACTAAACTAAACACGACCAATCCAAGTTTCATAACCTTGGAAACTTAAAAATGTAAAGTATGATTTATTAGTGAAAACATACTATGGTGGCCAAAAGTATTAATACAGCCTATTTCATGTACAGTATTGTAGTTCTCCATGTGCACACACCAGTTGATTTCACTAATTAATTCTAGCCTGGCTTGGTGAAGAATTAACTGAAACTAGTTAAAAAGTGTCTATGGGTGAATGGTATTCTGCTTCTGAAGCCATGGCCTGGTCATCTCCAGACCTAAACCTAGTACACTGCAAATTATCTGACACTTGCCATGATTTAAAATCTGACTTTCAGACATGATAGATAATTTGCCTTGTTTTAAAAATTACTTACTTGTTTTTAATACTTGATTTTATATCATAATCTTAAACTGAGCATGAGTATATCATTTTGTCTTTATTAGTCCAGAAATCCTAAATTGGATAGAATAGCTCTTAAAATAAGCTAAATTAGTTATTTCACCAGACGTCTCACAAAATAAAACTTCTTTTAAGATTCTTTGACAAACTCAGTTTGCTTGATTTAAAAATCTTATTTCAAGATTTCTTATCATGTAAAATTTACTTGCTGCATGGACAGATAATTTCACTAGTTTTAGGTAATTTTTTTATCAAATGTAGTAATTGTTTCTTATTTTTAGACTAACAATTTTTGCAGTGTAGAAAACTGTTGAAGCAATGGTGAATGGATACTAAGGCAGTACAGTAGCAACCATGAAATCCCATCTTCTCTGCATGATCTTGGATGAGCAAGTAAGACCACAGTACTACCCATGTCTTTTGGACTTTTAGAGAGAAAAAAAATGAAATATCACAATTTCATTGCAGAAAATAATAAATGATTCTCATTACTTTACTTAACTCAATAACTCAATAACTGAGAATGTCATTAAAACACTGAAGTTCACTTTTGTCTCAATACTTTTGGTCAACACTGTATGCTGTACTGTAGTGGAAAAAATGGCAACAAAAGGAAAAAGACAGACGATGAGCATGGTACAAGATGTGTTATTAATGACGATGCTCATTTTAACCAAACTGTGGCTTGCGTGATGTGAGCTGGTAAGGTGAAGTGGCTCATGAGAAATGTACTCATGGGTCATATTCGGCATAACCATGTAGTTTTTGAAACCACACATAGCAGAAAATGCCATTTAAAGAGTTCTCTAATGTGACCGTACACACACGTGCACACACAAACTCATTACCTTAGGAAATCTGAAGTGAAATATAAATATTATAAATGCCTGATTTTTTAAAATAAATTTTTAGCTTTTCTTATGGATAGTAATTCTGTAGTAGAAATAGTCTTGTTACTTATTATTTTAGTCTGAGGGCCCTGTTTCTTGACTGAAAAATATATTCTCCGCTCCTCAGGGGTCCTTAATGTCTTTTTCTTAAAATTAACATGCATTCTCTCAAAATATAATGCTAATATAATATAATATATAATGATGTAACATGATATAATTTGCAAGGTTCTTTTAAAATATCTGTAAGGGAAATATTAGGACTTGGCTGAATGTGACTTTCACTGATAATTTTGATTCTGATAATAAAGCAGCTTCATAGACAGTGTATGATTGCCTCTAATCAAAAGATGACACAGTTTGCTGATTGTTCAAATTACTTTAGCAATGAACACTTATGCTAAATCTAATACAAAAATAGACAGACCTACAGAATGCTACATTACAAAGAGATCAATGGAATAATAGGAAAAAAAGCTTCATTTATTGCTTTTATAATTACCAACTAATATGAATCAGGCAGCAGGGTTTTATTGTCCATTAGCTTGAAAATGACATTATTCTAAGTACTTATCATCCTAACACAACACTCTAATTATGAATTAATGATGTTTTGACCTGAAATGAATTGATGTATCACTCACTGGGAGATGAGCGCGTTGCTTGGAAATATTAACAGGGATGCGAAGAGATGAGTCTCAAATGCTGCAAAATGGACACGGTATGCATATTAACTATAGGAAGTCCCTGATCATTTTCCCTGACTGTAGACCCTATTAATTCACTGCATACCTCCTGGTCCCTCTGCTGCAGAATTTATGAAATCAGTTTTGATAATAAGGCTTTAATATTTAATATGCGCATACACACTCCACAGTATGGGAGCGTATGAAGTAATTCTTTTTAATCATGAGAGCTTCCTTGTATATGACGCAAGGAACAAGGCAGAGAGGTAGAAAAGAACATTTCTGAAGTCTGTCCTTAGAACTTTTCAATTACGGAAAGTGAAAAAGGGACTTCCTGGGGCGGTACAGGAACATGAATAAGCGCATGCTGATAATTCCTGACAACCGAGAACATCACATTAAGAGGCTTTTTGAATTAAAAGAGTTTTGCATTAAAGTGGATCGCTATGCAATATGATCTCCACAGTGTCGTAGACACAGGACTAGCATGCATGCATGCAGAGCATTAAAACAAGACAAAAAAACCACCTCTCCACCAGAGGAAACACACACAGTTCCTTTATCAATGATTCACACTGTTAGCCTGGAGGAGAATGTGAACAAGTATCCATCATGATATCTCAGGCCACTGCACAGGGCTTGTTTGTTCAAGTGCACTCACAGACGTGCTGTTTCAACTTTCTCCGATTTTAATAGCCAACATATATCTTGGTCTGTCTGTAGATTTCTGTCTGGCTCTGAATCCGTGCATGTATCTGTCTTTTCATCCTAGCCTGTAGACATAAACAAACTTTGCAAGGCACTGAGTTTGTGCTCCTGCAAAACATTTTCCCTTTGGAAGCCTTTTAGGGTTATTATCTTCTTAAAAGCTCAATCTTACAGACAAGGTTTAACCATGCGGCAGAAGCACTTAGTTGAATTCAGGACGGTATTAGTCTTCACATGACTAGGCCGTAATTACTGGCAAAGTTTTAGATGAGAGATTTTTAAAAACTTTTTGTTATGGCACTTATTGTAATGAATGATATTTAAACTGATTATGTACCACCATTAACCATATGTCTCCTTTTTTTTTGGTGGTGGTGGGGGGGGGGGGTGTACCTCAGTAGCACAGCAAAGTAGCATTGCTGCCTCACAGTTCTAGTGTGGAGCTGTTTCTTGCCATCAGCAGCATTGCTGCCTCACGTGCATCATGTGAAATAGGAACATGATGCACGTAGGAACCTCTGGAGTCCAACCAGGAACCGTGGAGGCAGATGGGGACCATCTGTCAACATATTTTTACTCTATGGCCAATTTGAGAACGCCAGTTAGCCTAATCTGGATGTTTTTGGACTGTGGGAGGAAACCAGAGAATACTCAAACTCCACGTAACCCCGACCCTTGAGATTAACATAAATTCATTATTTAATTAGTTGTTGCATTATAAAGAATAACCCTCAGTTTATACTTAGATAGGTAGTACTTTCCCTAACCTTTATGTTTAATTTTTTAAGGAGTTCCTTAAAGTTTATTGAGTTCAAGTAATAAAATGTATAATTTTTCAAATACAAAGATATTTCCATAAATGATTAGCTTATTACATTTATGGGAAGTATCCTAAACCCTCTAATCCTAACTGACAGAAAAGAACTATACGGTAGTGTCTGGACTAATATTAATTTAATTAAATGGCCAGGCAGTTGGCTGACTCACACATAGCTTTATAAAAAGGAGATTTCGCAGGCCAGTGGATACATGTTTAAATTCCATCTTCATAATCATGAATTCAGCATAGGTGACTAAGACAGAATTTCCTTCAAGCTTTAGACATACAATGGCAACCTGAACACTGCAAAGAACTGCAGTAAAAAAGAAATTATAATAATGCAGACTTTGGAAGTAAAGTTATATTAGTCATTGGGTAAAGTTAAATTGTAATGAGTTCCTTTATAGAAAAGCTGTAAAATTTGCTGTAGAGATTTGCTTCATTGTTGGGTGACGGGGAATTAAAACACAAAGAGAACACAAAGAACTTTATGATTCACAGAAGTGCTCTGATACTAAGATATACAGTTAATGCCTTTTATTCATTGATTTCTTTCTTCAATTTTAATACGAATTTAATGATCAAATTCCCAATCTGAAATCTATTTTCAGGAACACTGGGTAAGAATTAAAGAGACACATCCGAATCAGTAAGCCAGTTTGTCACAGGGTATCCGGCAGACATACAGTATATTCTGCAATTTAGTATACAGCTGATGCATATTCATTGGGAGGTTTGGGATGCGAAAGAAAACCTGAGAATCAGGAGGAAACTTCATATGGACACCAAAAAAACACACACACACATAGTAACCTAAGCTGATAGTTTAAACTGAGGACCTTAGAGATTTGAAGCAGCATTTCCTAGAGTACTGTATACCTACTGCACCAATTTGCCACCCTGATGACATCTTATTAAAGCTAAAAATAGAACCGCAAACCATGGAGGCTGATATGCCTGCTAGAGTTGTGCGAAACAGATGGTAATAAGTTTTTGAGCCCACATACTGTTGCATGAAGGCCAAATTTGACTTTCTGTTATAAAAGTGTCAGTTCGCCAGGTTGGTATTTTCGCCTCAAGATCACTTGCGCTCTTAGCTGTATCCTGCTGACTTCCATCACCACCCCCAAGTCTACAGCACAGAGGGGTAGAAATGAGATCACTGGCTCTAATGCATGGATGAGTAGTACCACCTGCTTTCTTACACTGCTTCTGATGGCATCCTGTAAGAGAAACACCAGGAAAACCAAAGCATGAAGAATTCAATCTGACAACTAACAAGTTGAGCAGTTAATGATCTCCAGTCCAGCAGAGGGAGGAACAGAAAGTGCTACCAAGGAGAATCCCATTACTAATACTACATATGCAGTCTACTCATATGGTGATGTTTAGAGCACAGTCAATATAGGCCAGGTTCTATGTTTAGTTTGCACTTCATAATGAGCCATGACAACTTTTTTATTCCACTTTAAAGATGTACTCTGGCCAATTTTCAGTTATTTTTCAATCTCTATATGCTGGTTTTTATGACCAGCAATAATTTAGATTTACTCGGCAGTACTGGAAACAAGAAAAACAGTTAAATCACCCACTTACAATAAATGTTTAAATGACTGTATGCAACTTTATAATGCAGATTCTAAATTATCACCATTGAAAGTTAAGAAGATGAGAGAACGTTCTTTTAAAGCTCTCCTTTCTAAATTATACAGCCACCTTGGAATATATATTCTGGATTTTCAAATAACATTGTCAAAACAATTTATTACACTGTTAAAAAAAATTAAACATTCTAAATTTTTGCCAATGTGATGCAATATGTTTTTAGTTTGGCAGCTTAATTTTTTTGTTTTACTTTACATAACGTTTCATTGATAGTTTTTCATTGTTTTTAACAGAACACAATTTCTTTTTTTGCATACGTGTTTTGTTAACAGCGCTCCTGTTTTTTGTCCCATTAAAAATACTGAAAGTTTTGGGGGGGTTTTCTCTGTTTTGAACCATCTGATCAGTGCCAGTCTATGCATTGACTCTTGTGTGGTGCTACAGAAAAGCATTTACTTGTTGTGAGTTTTGCATTCTCATGTTGATCATAGCAATACTAGCTAATCTCAATACTAGCAGTGTAGGCAAATAGTGCTCTTGACAAAAGATTTTTCTAAAATCCCTGTTCTGTTTGACCAAACAGTTAAAAGTTAAGGAGTGTGAACAAAACTAAAAACTAAAAGCTGATCATTCAACAAATTGCTTTCCAACTTAAAACAGTACATTAGGTTAAATGTTCTACAGCCGAGAAAACGCAGAAATGTTGCCTTAATACAGTGGTTCTCAAACTTTTTCTGTCATTCCCCACTTAAGGGGGTGAGCGAATTTTCAAGCCCCACTTGTCAACAAAATAATAACGAAATCGGCCAAGTTTACTGTTTATTGAAATATCAATTCCTAAACCAATACGATCAAACACCACCAAGTTAAAAAAAGATAAAATACACGTGCAATTGTTATAAAAGGCTTATGTTGTCACTTATCTTTGCATAATTGACCCCATGTTTATTAGCTGCTCAGCAATCGTTTGTAGTTTTTTTTTGCACTGGCCAATTCTGTATGCAACTTTGAATGAAGCCATTTGTGCTTTGCTGTCCACTGATTCAGATTTTACCATGCGATTATCCTGCTGTCTGTATTCTGCCAGCTTTCTTTGAAAGAAGTCGAGTGGATTATTAACGTGACTGGAGTGTGTTGTCTCTAAGTGTCTTCCTAATTTGTTGGGTCTCATGCGGTCTGCTGCCAGCGATTTAAGACACAAAACACACACGGGTCTCTCTTCTGCCCGCACCACCCCCACCATGAATCCAAGCTGAAGATAGGCTTCATTAGTGGTGGGTGATATAACCAAAATCTTCTATCACGGTAGAAGCAATTTTCTAACTCAATAACGATATATATCACAATATAGCAATTTGTATCTGAAAATGCATAAATAAAAATGAAAACACAAAGAAATTGTTTTACATAATTAAATTTTTTAATGTAATTTTATTTAAACTGTGAATTGCTGAGGTTTGCCGCATTTTTTTACTTTGGCCATATTCGTTTGGATGCTTGGATTTCAGATGATAGAAAAGGTTTGACGTGTTTTCACCACTTGTTAAAACAGTGCACTTGTGTACCTTCCAAATCACGTTCATCTCATTCGTATCACTTTTCTTATACCCAAACCAATTCCACACCACAGACGATGCACCTTTTTTCTTTACAATCTCCTCGTTGTTGGTTTCGTCACATGTAAGCAAACTCACTGCTGCACCGTCTTCTTCCATTGTCGAAGTGTATGTGAAGCCAAACACATCAAAAGTGGGACGAAACCGCGGCACCCGATTGAACCAAATATAGCAAATACAGCGCAGCGCGACTATCTGGATAGCGCAGTGATGATCTGGTTTATTTGCGCAGCCCGGTGGATCGCGCAGCGCCGCTCGAATCACAAACATGCGCGACCCACTGTGTTTTATTTAAAAACAATTCTTTCAAAATGTCAGGACTGTTTAATATTGTTTCCGCCTTGCCATGCCTGGTTTGTATGTGCGCAGCGCTGCCTGGTTTGTATGTCGTGCAGCGCTGCCCAGTGGGTCGCGCAGGTTTGTGATTCGAGCAGCTGCTCAAGTTTGTCCGACGTTAAACCATTATTGTTCCACTATGGTTCCACTTTTTCTCCCGGATGTTATTTTAAATTTACTTGTATTAATGATCCATTTATTTGTGTGTGATTGTTTAGTTTTGAGCGTTCATTATTCATTCATTCATTCATTTTCTATACCGCTTAATCCTGTGTTCAGGGTCGCGGGGGACCTGGAGCCTATCCCAGGAGACTTCGGGCACTAGGCGGGGTACACCCTGGACAGGGTGCCAATCCATCGCAGGGCACATACACACACTCACACACCCAATCACACACTACGGGCAATTTAGGAACGCCAATTAGCCTAACCTGCATATCCAAGCACGGGGAGAACATGCAAACTCCATGCACACAGAGACAGGAATCGAGCCTGGCCGGGGAATCGAACCCAGACCCTGGAGGTGCAAGGCGACAGTGCTAACCACTACACCACCGCACCGCCTGCGTTCATTATCAATAAAGAAAAGCATGAATTAGAATAGGTACTTTCCTGTTTTTCCTCCCGTTCATTGCGCCCCACCTGTCATGTCTGTATTCCCCACTAGTGGGGCGCGCCCCACACTTTGAGAACCACTGCCTTAATATTTCGAGTTGTATCACTGTTTTAAAAAAGTGTAATGTTTAAACTTCCATCTACTAAATTTCTACATTTCATGATAATGTTTTTGTCCACAGTAACCACTACCCATAGACATACGGTGTGGTCCATAAGTGAGAGCACTAATCTAATTGGATATTCAGACCTTTCATTCCAAATCATGTTATTGAAAATAACTTGAAAATAAAAGAGAATATTTGAAATATTTACATGAGCTTAAAATTTTGTTAGTATTTGCTATGTTTTCTTTTCAGTTTCACTTGTTTTTTTTTATTTACAAGAGATTTGATATGTGGAAAATCTGACCTTTTGTACAAAGCAGTTAACATTATCAATATAACACATTTTCTTGTATTTAAATACAGACCTAGAAATTGTACATTTTGGATATTAAACTTTACACAAACCTAAAACTGTTTATTTACTGCTAACAGTTTATTTCCAAATTTGAATAAAAAAAACAAAACAGATTTGCAGTATTGTCTCATATTTCTGGACGCCGCAGTATATTATAAGTAAATTTTCCACCTTTTTCTCATTATTGGAAAATACAGTGGGTAGTTGCAGCCAGAAATGAAGTCAGACACATTTTTTATTTTATCCAGTTGTATTTACTAAGTGCAACTTTTAACATCCAAGTAAAAGATATAATACTAACATGCCAGGAAAAAAAAAGAAACAGAATCACTAATATGGAAAAGGATCACTCCTCTCCTAAAATGACTTGTAAACTCAATCAGGTGAAGATAATCACCTTCTCAGTGTCACACAAAGCCATTTTACTTTCAACTGTGATCAGCTGTGGTCATTTTGATTAGCACAGCATGGAAAGCTGAAGCATTTGACTTCAAAGGTGTCATGTCGTACTCTCTCTCTCTTAATGTATCACACATACACGTAACGCAAGTGCAGGAAAAGGACAGTCTTTATTGATCACAAAACGGCTTTCTTGAAATAAAACAAAAATACGTAAACTACGACCCTCCGGTCGGTTACCAGGCGCGGTCTGCAGGCGGGATTACAAATAGCTATTAACTCGTCGGAAATAATGTCAGGAAACAAACAGAAACCTCTCTGGGTCCTCAGAGGAATTTACTCAGAAGTCGAAGCTGCCCTGCTTCGCATGCCTTCGCCTGCAGATACCGCTTTAGACCTGGGGGAGAAGAAAGACACACACACAAGGGTTAGGTGAGATTGCATAACGGTGACCAGACAGTGTAGTGTGGGTTCGGCTGGGTTAAATAGTGAGACACGTGAGGTGGGCACAGGTGATCTCTATCTGATGTTAATGGGTGACAATGACATACGTAGACACACTAGGGGGAGACAAAGCTACGGCTCAGTAATCCGGTGAGCCGGATCTTTCTCTCCGGGGCTGAGGTGGCTCGGATGTGACATTACCCCCTCCTCCAGGACCGGCTACCTGAAGGGGAGGTCGGCGCTTCCCTTGCGTTACCAAAGAGGTTAGAGACCCACCGGCCTGATGGTATTGCCGGCGGGCGGGTCGGCCCGGAGGTCGTGGCACAGGACGATCCGGCCGAGCCCGATGAAACTCGGAAATGAGTATGTCAGTATCAGTTAGTATGTCAGTATGTCCTTTGCCGGAACCCAGCTGCGTTCCTCCGGCCCGTACCCCTCCCATTCCACTAGATATTGGAGGGAGCCCCCCCGCCTCCGGGAGTCCAATAGTTGTTGGACTCTGAACGCTGGAGCGCCCTCGATCTCCACAGCCCCGGGGAGCGAAGGGTCTATGACACCTCCGTCCAGCGGCTCCCGTATCACTGGCCTGAGAAGAGAAACATGAAAAACGGGATTAATACGCATGTGTGTGGGTAGTTGTAATTTAAATGAAACAGGGTTAACTTGGGATATTATAGGGAAGGGACCAATAAACCTGGGGGAGAGCTTACGACAGGGGAGGTTGAGAGAGAGGTCCTTTGTCGAGAGCCAAACCCGATCTCCTACCTGGAGCGGAGGACTTTCCCTTCACCGCCTATCGACGAATTTTTTGAAGCGCCGAACTGCTTGGGAGATGTGGGTGTGCGCCCCCTCCCATACTTATTCCGCTTTCTTGAACCACTCATCCACCATGGGGATATCGGTGGGAGTGGCATCCCATGGACAGAGCGGTGGCTGATATCCGAGCATGCATTGAAACGGCGTTAGGCCGGTTGAGGAGTGTCGTAAAGAATTTCACGCATATTCCTCCCAGAATAAACAGTCTGCCCATTCATGTTGTCGACTACTACAATATGCGCGAAGGAACCTCCCGAGGTCCTGAACAGTCCGCTCTGCCTGTCCATTAGACTCGGGGTGATAGCCTGATGTTAGACTAACTGTGGTTCCCAATTTCTGGAAAAAATCTTTCCAGACTTTAGCGATGAATTGGGGACCCCGATCGGAAACATTGTTCTCCGGAATACCGTAGTAGCGAAACACTGTATTGAATAAGGCTTCGGTCACCTGGGAAGCGGTAGGGAGAGAGCAGAACGGAATAAAGCTTTTTTTTTTTTTTTTTTTTAATTTCAATTTCTATTTCTATTTATAGATTATTTCTTTTGTTTCTTGTTATTTGCACAAAGTAGGAGCGGTTTAGGATACATTTCACTGCGTGTTGTACTTGTATAACTATGCATGTGACAAATAAAGAATCTTGAAGTTGAAGTTGAAGCCCTTAGAGAAGGGATCCACTACTACCAGGACTATCGTGTACCCCTTTGACACTGGCAGGTCCGTCACAAAGTCCACCGCTAGGTGTGACCACGGTCTGTTAGGTGTTGGCAAGGGCATTAATTTATATATAAAAATATGTTCCGCGCATATTTGGCCACCAGAACTTAGGTTCTAGCAGTTTTAAGGTTTTAAATTCGCCGGGGTGTCCTGATGAGAGATTTGTATGTGCGTCCATCGTCACCCGTTCCCGTAGTGCGTCCGGCACGTAGGTTCGGCCCGGAGGACAGCCCGACGACATGGGTTCGGACCGTGTCGCCTGGGCTATCTCCGCGTCGAAGTCCCACGCGATCGAAGCCACCACGAGTGACGTGGGCAAAATGGGTTCCGGAACCGGTGTTCGGTCCGGCGACACGAAACAGCGGAATAGGGCGTCCGCCTTTAAATTTTTCGAACCGGAGCGATATGTAATGATTAAATCGAAACGAGTGAAAAACAGCGCCCAGCGGGCTTGACGAGGGTTTAGTCTTTTTGCTTGTTGGAGGTACTCGAGGTTCCGGTGATCCGTTAGTACCGACCGTGAAGGGATGTTCAGCTCCCTCCAACCAATGCCACCACTCCTCTAAAGTCGCTTTTATTGCTAGCAGTTTGCGATTACCGATATCATAATTGCACTCGGCAGGTGTCAATTTCCGCGAAAAGAAAGCACAGGGGTAGAGCTTCTCTGGGTGGCCATGGCGCTGTGACAGTACCGCTCCTAGTCCTACCTCCGACGCGTCGACCTCAACTACGAAGGGCTTATTAGGATCGGGAAGTTTTAATATGGGTGCTGATGTAAAAGCATGTTTTAGACGCTGGAATGCGAGGCGCACTTCCGGCGTGAACCCGCTTAATCGCCGTGGTTTACCCTTTAATAAACTGGAGATCGGTGCTGCCAATGTGCTGTAGCCCCTAATAAAGCGCCGGTAAAAATTGGCAAACCCAAGGAAACTTTGTAGCGCCTTCACCGAGGTGGGCTCCGGCCATTGTAGTACCGATCTGACTTTGGCTGCGTCCATCTGAACCCCCAGTGGCCCTATGCGATAGCCCAGAAATGCAACCTCCTTTTTGTGAAACTCGCACTTCTCCGCCTTCGCATAGAGCCCATGTTCCCTCAGGCGACGGAGAACGGCAGTCACATGATGAACGTGCTCCTGGTATGACCGCGAGTATACCAAGATATCATCTAGATACACTATGACAAAACGGTTTAACATACGTCGGAACACGTCGTTCATGAACCCCTGAAACACCGCAGGTGCGTTTACCAGTCCATAAGCCATTACATTATACTGGTAATGACCTGATGTCGTGCTAAACGCAGTCTTCCATTCGCCACCCTTGCGAACACGAACGAGGTTATAAGCACTGCGGAGGTCCAATTTAGTAAAGATGGATGCGCCGCGGAGCAGGTCGATCGCGGCCGGGACCAGGGGGAGAGGGTGCTTGTACTTTACTGTGATTGCATTGAGTGCCCGATAATCAATGCAGGGTCTAAGGCCCCCCCTTTTTATTCGATGAAGAAGAACCCTGCCGATGCGGGCGACATGGAGCGACTAATGAGTCCCTGCTGGAGAGCCTCACTCACATATTCCTCCATTGCCCTAGTCTCTGTCAGGGACAATGGATGAATACGCGAGCACGGCGGTGCTTTCCCCGGCAGGAGGTCAATAGCGCAATCCCACGGGCGGTGAGGGGGAAGTCATGCTGCTGCCCTAACACTAAACACGTCTTGAAAGTTAGCGTACTCTGATGGCACTAGGGTAGATACTAGGGCGCGGGGACTTTCGACTGTCGTGGTTTGGGCCATCAATGGCGATGGCATACATAATTTTGCGCATCGAGGAGACCATGATAGGATGCGAGAACCGTCCCAATCGAAATTAGGGTTATGGGAGCAGAGCCATGGGAGGCCTAGCACGACGGGCTGACTCACCTGGGAGATGACATAAAATTTTAATTCCTCAGTGTGGCCGGGGAAAGTTAATTGTAGGGGCACGGATATCATATTAACCGGCGATTGACCTAATGGATTGCCATCAAGAGCTTTAATCTCGATCGGGGTCGGAAGATTCGACACTGGAGCGTGCAGCGAGGAAAGAAGAGAAAACGAAATAAAATTCCCAGCCGACCCGAATCTATTAGGGGGGGAAACAGACACAACATGTTTATTATAAGACAAGGTGGCATTAATACAAAAGGAATGGGTGGTGCGTAGTGGTGTGCTAGGAGTTACTTTTAACAAGGGGCATTCTTTTATGAGGTGTCCCCCCCCCCCCCCCCCCCGCAGTACAAGCATAAGCCTGCAGTGAATCGGCGGCGTCTCTCCTGTGCGGACAGCCGGGATGTGCCCACGTCTATGGACTCCGCTGGTGGGTTATCGTGCAGCTCCGTTGGGCTCCTACTGAGGTTGGTGCGTCGGTGCGGTTCGAACCTGCCTCCTGCCGTCTTCGTGGAGGGCTGCCGTTTTTGACCGCGGAGGTGTTGATTGAGTTTGATGGCCAGCTGGATATTCTCATCTAGATCCATCTCCGCATCTCTGCATGCCAGTTCTAACTGAATTTCCGGCTGTAGTCCATCTCTGAAGCGGGCGAGCAAGCTCTTCTCGCACCATTCGCCGCTCTCCGCGGCCAAGATTTTAAATTTTACAGCATACTCCGCGACGGTGGCTTGTCCCTGCTTAATCCTCAGTAGGCGCTCTTCTCCCGTCTTTCCCTGATCAGGATGAGGAACCGCACGAAGTCGCTCATGTCCCGGCCGCCCGTGCTCCACTTGGCGGTGGCCCAGTCCATCGCTGGACCTGTGAGCTGTTGCGTGATGAAACTGATTTTTCCTCTGTCGTCCAGATCGGGATAGTCCATGAGGTACAGCTCACAGGCCAGGAGAAATTTTTTACAGCCCTCGGGGTCCCCCGCGTATCTCTCCGGTGGAGCCGCTCGTGGGGGGGATCGTGAGAGGCGCCTGGGTGCCGTGGAGGGGGGCGACTGACCAGTCGCGATGTCCCGGACACTATGGGTGAGGTCATTTATTGCCCTGGCTAGGCTGTCCATTTGCCCCTGCTGCCTGCGGATGTAGTCCATCATGGGCACAGTGTCTTCAGGCAGGGGCGTTCCTACTGCGTTTCGGAATGAGGTCTGGTCATCTGTCATGTCGTACTCTCTCTCTTAATGTATCACACATACACGTAACGCAAGTGCAGGAAAAGGACAGTCTTTATTGATCACAAAACGGCTTTCTTGAAATAAAACAAAAATACGTAAACTACGACCCTCCGGTCGGTTACCAGGCGCGGTCTGCAGGCGGGATTACAAATAGCTATTAACTCGTCGGAAATAACGTCAGGAAACAAACAGAAACCTCTCTGGGTCCTCAGAGGAATTTACTCAGAAGTCGAAGCTGCCCTGCTTCGCATGCCTTCGCCTGCAGATACCGCTTTAGACCTGGAGGAGAAGAAAGACACACACAAGGGTTAGGTGAGATTGCATAACGGTGACCAGACAGTGTAGTGTTGGTTCGGCTGGGTTAAATCGTGAGACACGTGAGGTGGGCACAGGTGATCTCTATCTGATGTTAATGGGTGACAATGACATACGTAGACACACTAGGGGGAGACAAAGCTACGGCTCAGTAATCCGGTGAGCCGGATCTTCCTCTCCGGGGCTGAGGTGGCTCGGATGCAGAGGTGGAAAGTAACGAATTACATTTACTCGCGTTACTGTAATTGAGTAGCTTTTTTGTGTATTTCTACTTTTTAAAGTAGTTTTAAAAATCTGTAATTTTACTTTTACTTAAGTACGTTTTGTTTGAAGTATTGTAATTCGCTACATTTTAAATCATATTCGCTACTGAGTAAAAAATAAATGAATAAAAATGCTAAAATAATGAAAATGTTATGCTTTGTATAAATGCTCCGTTGCGCCGCGCGTGTGTGTATCATGTCCTGGTCGCGCGCCGCTCCAGACTCCACTCCAGGTTTTCTGACATCGGCATCACCTGACCTTCCACACGGTCGCTTCCGCCCTGAGTGACGTCATCGACTAGCACGACCATGTACAGTATAACCCGGAGAGAGACGTGGGAAAGATGAAAGAGGTTGTGATTTTGGCGTTTTGATATTTGGTTGTGTATTCTGGTTTTGACTTTTTGCCTCCAACTGACTTTGATTATTGCTTTGTCCCTTTGGTTTGGTTGGTCTTTGTATATATTTGTAGATAATTTCACTGTTTTTGGTTTAGGGAGTCCGGGAAGGTACCTGTATTTTTGTTTCTGGGTTTTTTTTGTTGTTGTTTCTTTTTGCAGGTAATCTACCTACTAAATATAAATACCATTTTGTTTGTTATTTTGGCCTGCGTCCACCCTGAATCTGATCCTCCTCCTGGTGTGTGTGTTTGTATATACAAACCTCATTATTTCATCAGTTAATGATTGGATCTAGTTCTTTCTGCCATATACCACCATTTCCATACAGTTTAAAATAGAACCCTGAACCATTCTTTTGCTGTCTGGCCCTAGACTGGGACGTAACACCATATTTAAGTGACCACTTTATTATGCAAAGGTGTTCCTTCAGTTAAAAACAACTAGTTTGAGATTTATATCTGCTCATCTTTTTTGAACTATGCTAGAATGCCTCATCCCACCCCGCTGTGTGTGTTTTTTTTTTTATATATTTAACAAAAAAAAAAAGCAGAGCCAGATCAATATACAATCGACACCCACAGCAAACATTTAAAAACAAACAATAATCTGTTAATATAAGAGTGACCATGGAAACACCCAAGGGCAAAACAATTCAGCAAAAGAATCACCCCCACTGTTAAAAAAATTAAAATAAAAAAGTAACTCTGTAACTTTTACTCTGAGTAAATTTTTTAATGATCTACTTTTTACTTTTATTTGAGTAGGTTTTTATAAGAGTAACTTTACTTGTACTTAAGTAAAATTTCACTGAAGTAACAGTACTTGTACTTGAGTACAAAATTTTATTACTCTTTCCACCTCTGCTCGGATGTGACAAAAGGAACAAAATGTGATTATTTTAAAGGGGGTTATTCTTTTCTATACCCACTGTATGTTGAAAATCTCATCTATTGGTATAATATGTACACTACAGCTTTGATTGATAGCTTTTACTTTAATATTGCAGTTTTTTTAAACATAAGATAATTTGCAATTTAAGTTAATTCGTGTCTCTATTTTTAAAGAGCAGTTTTAGTTATCTGGTCGGTTCTGCATTTTGATTTAAAATGAAAGAATAGTACTAACCCTTAGATCAGTGGTTCCCAAACTTTCAAGCCAGCGACCGCTAATTGAAGATCGACAAGATCTCGCGACCCCCACTATCAAAAACAAGCAATAAACAAAAGCTGTTCACAGTATTTTGACTACATTTACTATACATCAAAATAATTTTGGCTTACCTTTCAATGGGAAGGGTGTACTTGTTTTTGGCAGCAACAACAAAAGCTTCATTCGTGGCCTGATGGTGGATACAGCTACCCGCATATCATCTTCCACATCATGACGTGAGCTGTATTTGTTTTTTATATATGTAACAGCGGAAAAATACTGCTCACACAAATATGTAGATCCAAATTGAAGCAGTACATCCATTGCTGCACGGGACAACTCGTGTATTCGGTTGCTACCGCAACTTACTGAATACTGATACTGACTGCACTTTATGAATTCTTCTTCATATTTCCGACGTTTCCTACTTTGGTCTGACGGGGTCTTGCTCTTATGCTTGGTCGATGTACATGGTTCCGATGACTCAGACAAACAATTTCCTTAACATTTTTAGATTTGCGAATAACAAATTTTACCATCTCGGCAGTTGCGGTTTTCACGTGCAGTTGTGCGCTGTTGCAATAACTAGTGAGCCAGTCGCTGCACAGTGATGTCATATCTATGAGTGCCAATTTTTTTAAACACTCAATTTAAACACTCAAACTCTATCAGTAATATCTTTACAAATCAGAAAATATTTATTTATAGCATTTACTTGTAATCAGGCCTGGACTGACCATAGGGCATACCGGGTAATGCCCGGTGGGCTGACGCACATTTTTGGGCCGCGCGCAAACCCCCCGGTCGCATGATCTGAACGCCCCCCTCCGCATGGTCTGAATGCACGCGCAACCCCTCCGCCCTCCCCGGCCGTTGCCCTGAACTGAATTCCCGGGCCGTTTTTTGGTCCCAGTCCAGACCTGCTTGGAATACTGAAAAGTGTGTATTATAATCACAAAAAAAAAACAATTGTAATCCCTCTCGCGACCCCTTGAAATTGTTCCCCAGTTTGGGAACCACTGCCTTAGATAGTACCCTTATGCAAACATACCGTGCATTTGTGTGAGTGTGATTTATATGTTATTTATGTGACTATGTGAGTAAGAAGATGTTGAGTGATGGTTAATAAATGAAACTTTATCTATTTATTCATGTTTTGTAACAGTTTTATCCTAATCAAATTCACAGGATGAATCCCTGGAACACAGGGCGCGAGGCAGCAGATTACAGATGGCACTGTCAATGCAGGGCACCATTCACACAAACACACACACACACACACACATGTTTTTGGACAGTAGTACGAAACCTTGGATCTCAGAGAGAAACTAACACAAACAAGGGAAGAACTGCCACACAGAGAATAACCCAGCTTCGGCTTGAATGGGAAACCTGGAGCCAAAGAATGTTACCCTTATAAGAAAAATTAGGGCCAGGGGTAGCTCAGTGGTTAAGGCATTGGACTACGGTTCGGAAGATCCCAGGTTCAAACCCCACAACCACCAAGTTGCCACTGTTGGGCCCCTGAGCAAGGCCCTTAACCCTCAACTGCTCAGATGTATAATGAGATAAAAAAAAAATGTAAGTCGTTCTGGATAAGAGCGTCTGCCAAATGCCTAAATGTAAATGTAAATGTAAAATTAACATGTAAACACACATATCTGCAATATCTGGAATTTCAAGAAGTCATCCTTTGCAATTGGTTAAACCCAGTGTTATGTGTTAAAATGCCCTCGATCCATGGACCCCCCACCCGCCCCCCCAACAGAACACTATCAAATATTATATGACAATATAATTTTATATTTTTATTATAATACATTAATTCACATTAATTTAAAAAAAATGCATATAGCATTTCTTTTTGGGCAAATTTATTATTATTTGTTTTATATATTTTAATCATCGTGTAACGATCAGATAACTTAGTATTAAATGAAGTTACATTAATTAGAGGTCTTTTATCTCAGTGATGGTGTTGCGGACGGTCCAGTACGGTATTATACAAAAAGAATTACTAATAACTAATAACTAATGGTGCTCCAAAAAACAAGAAAACAAATAATATTTACAAAATATATACAATAATAAGTGTGTGTATGTGTGTGAGCGTGAGTGAGTGGATAAATGTCCAGAGTCCGGGATAACATCTTTATATATGAACTGTGAAAAGATTTTTAAAAATTATATAAAACAGATTTTAATATATAATATACTACAGGGTGGGCCATTTATATGGATACACCTTAATAAAATGGGAATGGTTGGTGATATTAACTTCCTGTTTATGGCTCATTAGTATATTTTCTTTTTTTTTTTCTTTCATTTTCTATATCGCTTAATCCTTTGTTCAAGATCGCGGGGGACCTGGAGCCTATCCCAGGAGACTTCGGGCACTAGGCGGGGTACACCCTGGACAGGGTGCCAATCCATCGCAGGGCACACACACATACACACACTCACACACCCAATCACACACTACGGGCAATTTTAGGAACGCCAATTAGCCGTTGTGCATAATTATTCAGCCCCCTGAGTCAATACATTGTAGAACCACCTTTTGCTGCAATTCCAGCTGCCAGTCTTTTAGGGTATGTCTCTACCAGCTTTGCACATCTAGAGACTGAAATCCTTGCCCATTCTACATTGCAAAACAGCTCCAGCTCAGTCAGATTAGATGGACAGCGTTTGTGAACAGCAGTTTTCAGATCTTGCCACAGATTCTCGATTGGATTTAGATCTGGACTTTGACTGGGCCATTCTAACACATGGATATGTTTTGTTTTAAACCATTCTATTGTTGCCCTGGCTTTATGTTTAGGGTCGTTGTCCTGCTGGAAGGTGAACCTCCGCCCCAGTCTCAAGTCTTTTGATTCCAAGAGGTTTTCTTCCAAGATTGCCCTGTATGGCTCCATCCATCTTCTGACCAGCTTCCCTGTCCCTGCTGAAGAGAAGCACCCCCAGAGCATGATGCTGCCACCACCATATTTGACAGTGGGGATGGTGTGTTCAGAGTGATGTGCAGTGTTAGTTTTCCGCCACACATAGCGTTTGCATTTTGGCCAAAAAGTTCCATTTTGGTCTCATCTGACCAGAGCACCTTCTTCCACATGTTTGCTGTGCAAACGGGACTTCTTATGGTTGTCTGTTAACAATTTCTTCTTGCCACTCTTCCATAAAGGCCAACTTTGTGAAGTGCACGACTAATAGTTTTCCTATGGACAGATTCCCCCACCTCAGCTATAGATCTCTGCAGCTCATCTAGAGTTACCATGGGCCTCTTGGCTGCATTTCTGACCAACGCTCTCCTTGTTTGGCCTGTGAATTTAGGTGGACGGCCTTGTCTTGGTAAGTTTACAGTTGTGCAATACTCCTTCCATTCTGGAAGGCTTTGGAAATCTTTTTGTAGCCTAAGCCTGCTTTAAATTTCTCAATAACTTTATCCTTGACCTGTCTGGTGTGTTCATGGTGTTGTTGCTCCCAAAATTCTCTTAGACAACCTCTGAGGCCGTCACAGAACAGCTGTATTTGTACTGACATTAGATTACACACAGGTGCACTCTATTTATTCATTAGCACTCATCAGGCAATGTCTATGGGCAACTGACTGCACTCAGACCAAAGGGGGCTGAATAATTACGCACACCCCACTTTGCAGTTATTTATTTGTAAAAAATGTTTGGAATCATGTATGATTTTCATTCCACTTCTCACGTGTACACCACTTTCTATTCGTCTTTCACATTGAATTCCAATAAAATTGATTCATGTTTGTGGCTGTATTGTGACAAAATGTGGAAAAGTTCAAGGGGGCCGAATACTTTTGCAAGCCACTGTATGTTGTATAGGAAAACTATTGCATAAACACATCCAGTTAAAAACATAATAAATATTTGATAACAATTGTGGTTCAGAGACATCAGATCACAATAAAACAAATCACAAAAGATATTTTGTATGCCAGTGTTTCATTAATGTTCATGAAGGCTGTCACATGAGCAGGGCTCATTATGCTAGGACTATAATATTATTTTCTTAACATTGAGTGTGATGTGGAAATACACCATTTAGTGAATACCAGTCTCTCTCTCTCCCTCCCTCTCTCTCTCACACACACACACACTCCCACACACACTTACAACAATTTAGCACATCCACTACACATGTGGAATGTTTTCAGTAGATGGGATGAAACCAGAGAACCCTGAGGAAACGCGTATATTGAAAGCATGCATTTTTAACAGTGGTCATTGTTGCAAAGCAGCTTTACAGAATCGAAAGAAAAATTAGGGGAATGAGTATGAAATTTATGAGAAAATTCAAATACTCTAAATATTTTTAAATAAATAATAGACGATGTTGAATTAAATCAAAATGATTAGATTGTAGATCAGATGAATTTCTTAAAGAATAATGTGAATCACGTGTGAATTGCAACTGATCTTTATGTATATATTGTAAATACTGTATGTATATGGGTTGTGGGAATGATTCCCAGATCCTAAAGAGACTCATAAAAAAAAATAATTAAAAAAAGATATGAAAAGTCATGGCACCCTGCCTCCCAGCGTGCATTACAAATCGATCAGTCACAGCTTGATGTATGTTGTATATGGGTTTAGTATCACGAGGATAATTTTGGCACAAAAACGCTATTTTTACGTCCTAACCTCAGGGACTCCCTTTCTCTGGAGAGAGAAATCCGTCATTCTCCAGTTCTTTAATTCACTATTTTATGTTTTCACCATCATATTTCAACAAGTAGGAGGTTTACAGGCTGGTATTTATTATTATTTAATTTTATGTACATCGTGGATGGATAAGCTCTTCGCCGTGACCGCGGCATGTAAACGTATAATGACGTATAAACGGGGACACCCGATTTTTTTTTTTCCAGGTGCAGAAAATCCCGCGCCGTCATTCGCGTTTTTCATTGAGCAGCTCGCGCGCACACGGCGGAGGCGCGACTGTGGAGGAGCGCGCGCACACGCACACGCGCACGCTTCATGCGGACGCGTTTGAAACGCCCGAGAAGCGTGTGCGCGTGTTTCTCGTCTTTTTTATTTATTATTTTTTATTTGTTTGTTTTTGTTTTCTTTCTTTGCGATAAGATTGATCCGGTGAAGCACCAGTGCGTCTCCGTGCGGCGGAGCTGAGGGCGGCAGAGGTGACGGTAGAATGGGCGATCCCCTCCGGTTTCCACTGTAACTCTGGAAATGGAGCCCACATTCCCGCGGGGAGACAAAGGTACGAAACCCGACGCTTTGGTTCATTCCTTATTATCACCGCGCCCGCGCGTTCCAGACAGCGCACGCGACAGCCCCGTGTCTACCTCCGTGTGTCTACTCTGGGCTGCACTTGTTGAGTGAGCGTGAGCACGATGAGCCTGAAAGCGCAAGGTTACTGCAGTAGGTGCACCGATGGGGAAGAAATGCTTTGGGATGCGAGCTACCATTAACCAACCGAGATACCTTCTGCTGCTCCTTCTGCTCCTGCTCCTGCTGCTGCAGGTTTGATTACGTTATATTACGTTGTCATGGCGACAGGAAGGTAGACTAATCATAATAATACCAAAAAAAGTATTAGCGTTAGGGCAAGCGCTCAATCTTACCAGCTGGACTGTTTGGATTACTTTGACTAGTGCACTAATGCAGCAGCCTGCATTAACTCATCACAGTTTATTCTGACGATTAATCGACTGCATTACATCATGTGAAGAGGTAGGCTATCCTGGGATCCTGTATACAGTCTGGACTCTCTTTTTTTTCTGCAGTGAATCTTTTCCTTCTTCCTCAGTCTGAAGGCGTGAACCTGCAGTTCAGTCCATGTATAGTAATTCATTATTCTATAATTTTTTTATTTTGCAAACCTGGTGTTAAACTAACTCGCAACTTATCCGATAGAAGCAGGTAGATCACATTTCTCAACTTTTGGTGAATTACAGTATCGGTACTTGCTTTATTTTGATTTGTGTAGATTGCTTATTGCCTGTGTCACATATCATGCAAAATAATGTTTCCAGCCACTGCAGGTGATGCTATTTGTTGCATCCATATCTATTTATGGATACACACAGCCAGCTTTTGTATATATAAAGAAAGGTGGTGTAGCTCATATCGCAATGACTTACTCATATTAGAATGATTTTCCAACGAGTACTGTTATAAGTACTGTTTTGAAACTGGTCTTGATTTTTTTGCAGTAGCAGGATTCCATCACATACTACATATAGCACTGCAATGGCACTTTATTGCATGCAGTACTGCCGACAACACCCTTAATGTGCATCATCTGTTATAAAAAATATATACATTTAGACTGTCAGACTATCTCCAAGACTTTTTGATTGATAGCAGGGACTTCACTTTAACAGATCATCATAGAAAAAAAGATATAAATTTTGTTATGTGTTATATGTGCATGCGAAATAGGTGCCTCCTGGCTATTGAAAGGTGTCATGGCCTTAAGCAGTGTATGTGTTAGACAAGTGAACCATCACTGTTGTTCCTATCTCTTATTTTAAGCTTGCCTTGCTGCTTTTAAAGCATTATATTTTTCCTGGAAACCACTGTTCGTACAGTGATATGACGTTTTAAAAAACATGTCCACAACCAGGTTCATGTTTATAACCATAACATTGAGTTTTAAGGGATTTAAAACTTGTGCAGTGCTTCAAATTTTCTTCTCAGAAAATATTATTGTGTGTCTCACTTCATCATTAATTCAAATAATCAGAGTGTAATAACGTTAATTGCAGCTCACGGTTTGAGTGTTATTAATGGTGCACTCTTATCAAAGCCTGATTCTGAAATGAGAGTATTATTAGGAATTATGTCATTCAATTTTTTCACACAGTCTCATATGAAAATGGAGTGGTTGAATTTCAAAAGTAAGACATCAGCAGAAAATTACAGTAAGTTACTCCCATTTGTCATGGTACGCTGTTAGTTGTAATTAAAACCGTTCTGAAACTGTGTGTGCATGGCAGCTCTCCTGTCTAGGTTTTTAGGTAAACTTAAGCCAGCATAATTATACCCTCTGCCAATTTCTGACACGTCCAAGCTGACGCTAATTTGCATAATCTTGGCAGTCAGAGACACATGTAATGAGCTCCTCTTACGCCATTCTATATATTAATGAAGCATCAGAATTAAGAATGTCCCTCGCTTGCTGCCCTGAATGCAACGAACTGTTGGACAACTCATTTGTTTCTCTCTTTCTTTCCTATCATGTGTGAGCGCCCACGCAATGCAGCAAGCTCTGTATTCACTTACCATCCTATGGAGGAAATTAAAATCCACTAAATATTGCTCTCTATCTTCTTGTGAATTTCTGATACGCACAATAAATAATTATTGATTTTTACTGAATTTATTTTTTAACTCTTTATTTATAAGATGTGTTTCATAAGGATTATAGAATTTGATGGACTTTGAATATTTTGAATATACACTAACTTATGGCAGAAAATACTGTTTGTGTGTTATATAATATAATATAATATAATATAACTGACATATGGTACAATATACTGTCTGTGTGTCATTATATTACAGTATATTATATTATATTATATTATTTAGCAAAGCCCATTTTTCAACTTTTTTTTTTTAAACAGCCTTTTTTTTTTACTCTTAGCAATTCATCATCTTTTATGCGCTGGATACACAAGTCTGATTTTGTCATCACGTAACATTATCCAGCCATTTCGACAGAATGTCTCATACCTATAAAGATGCCATTATCCTGCGTATTGAGCTGCAGTATACAGATAGATTGACGTTATGAGAACACTGTGACATTCTAATATGACAACTTGAGGAGAAGAAGAAAAACAGCACAAATTGAGATCAGAATCATACACACACCAGTATTTGTATTTAGCTTCGCCACGGATTATGATTGTCTTATTAAATAGCCAGCTGTCCTACATATTGCCAAGAACACTATCATACGACTCACAGCTGTCTTTTTATTCATTAAAGCCTCAAATCCATGTCATACAGATAAATAGCCTCTATTTCAGGTAGTGTGTTAGTGCGAGCACTTTTTTTAACAAACACTTAGATGCTTAGATTCAAGGTGACCATGAAAGGTATCTGCTGCTGCCACCCCAATAACCCATTCTTAAAGTGGGGGCGGGTGTCTGCACGGAAACGGGTATCTGTGGCCGCGGCTCAGTGTGCATTCTGTGTGACTTAACACTGACTAGACGGATGGAGGTGACAAATGAAAGTCATGTGTTGAGGACCTGCCTCAAGATGACGGCTTCTAATTTATAACTATAATGTATCCGATTACGCAATATGAGTTACAGCTTTACTTTGATATTAAAGAGAGTTTTTTTTCCTCTCTTTTTTTTTAAATAGTAATCTCATATCCACACAATCTTTGCCCTTCGGTTGTTAAGAGGAAATAATGGATGCTTTTGTCAAGAGACATGCTCTCATATACAACTTTGCACCTAGTTTCTGTGTTGAATGTTTCAGAGGGGGAAATTTATCGTCACTATTGCCCAGACCTGGGGTTGACACCAGCACTGCAACACCAACGATTCACATTTAAAAAAAAAATTTTGTGGTGATTTGAGGAATAATTAACAGTAGTTTTATCGATGTTACAAAAGTACATTTTTATTATTTTGTAATAATAAAATAAGGGACAGCATTCCACACAGATACATGAAAATAATACAGAGGTTCAAAATTAGATAACAAATCATTATGTTTTAGGATAATAATGTAATAGAAGTTAGTAAGTACTTACATTATAGTTAACATAATAGTTTATTATTATGATAAAAAATTTTTTAATAATTAACTATACAACATGGCTACTTAACTTAGTAAGTAGCTACTGTAGGCATTTATTATACTGTATAAATAAAGCACGTAAGCAAAAATGTTTGTCATATCCAACCAATGTAAATCATAACTGGATATTCTTTACTAGGAAAAAATAGTTTTATTTTGGAAAGAAAAAATATAGTTTGATTAAGAACATTCAAACGCTTGATTTAGAGTTGAATTTGCTATTTCAAAAACCACTCTATATAAAAAATAAATTTTTTCCAATATACATTTATATACGTCTCTAAAATGTCCATATACAGTATTTTCACTGAAAGCTCTGAGTAAATGAGTTTGTATTCTTTTCTTCATACAGGAAAATATCTTAAACTTTTATGTACTTGTAGTAATCAGACATATGCAACAGGTGCAGATATTCTTTTGAACATTAAAAAAAAATCCCTTTAATTCATGTACAAACTAACTCTGATTAAAGGAAATCTCATGCTTTTCTGGGTGACAACAAATTGTGATATCTTCTAAATCTTTGCTATAGCTGTGAAGTATGAAGTTTGATGAAAGAATGTCCAGCGTAAGCACATTGTGAATGATAAGGATTACTGCAGCAGCTCTTGGATGCAAATCTAAGGCAGGATGAGATGAAACTGTTTTGGGGCTATGTAAATGTTTTGCAGCACAGCTTCATAGCTCTGCAGATGCAGCTATCACTGTTCATTGTTGCTTGGAGTCACTGGCACAGAAGTCTTCCCTCGATGCCGTACCTTAATATTCATTAACACACCGTTCAGGGGAACTGTTCTTGTTGTTTGATTGCTATTCATTCATGATGCTTCTCCTCCCGTCTGTCTGGATACAGATAAGGATCCAGAGATTGTAAGGTACACGCAGTGAATACATTTATTTGTGCTTATCTTGGATTCCTGCTGAAACAGCGAATATGAGATCCATGATAATGTAACAGAACAGAGCCAGGACACAAGATACAGTATACAGTACAAGGACTAATGCTATGTAATATAGTATACTCATACACAAGGAGCAGAGCAACAGGTGTGTCCATGATGAGCCTGACGCAGTGTGGACCTGATCGAGGACTGGCTGTTTAGTTTTTCCGGGATGGGGTCTCACAGATAACATGACTTGATCTTTCTCTATCGCTCTTCATCTTGTTCATCTGTCTGTTAAACATGATTAGCTCAGAGCTAATCATAAAGCATTCATGGACGTACGGTAGAATTCATCGTAAAATATGTTTCTATATGAGATATTTAGATACTCAAATATAGTTTGAGTTTTTGTTTGTAGTCCTGATCAACATTTCTCACATGAAACTGTGTACTTGTTCTTGGATGACAAACATGGAACCCATGGAATCTTTCTGTTGATGTACTGTTGTACATCAGCCTTGATGGTCAGCATGGCATGTGTTTTGTGATGCTTTTCTGATCCCCTTGGTTGTACAGAGTGCTTATTTGAGTTATTGTAGCCTTTTTCTCTGCCCACTCTCTTTAATAATTATTAATAAGGGCCTCACTGGATGTTTTTTGCACCACTATGTGTAAATTCTAGGAGATATTTTGTTTTTAAATCCCAGATGAATAGACATTTCTGAAAAATTCAAACAAGCCTGCTTATCATCAAGAACAACGCAACAGAAAAAGTCACTGAGATCACATTTTTTCATATTTGACAAACAAATACTGATTAGATGATTGCAGTGAGCAGATGTTCCTGGTAAAGTGGCTGGTAGGAATAAATAAATAAATAGAAGTTTATGTATGTGTGTGTATGTGTTTGTGTATGTATAGTAAAATGTATTTAAATTAACTTTTAGTAAAGACAAATACATCCTTTTTCAACAAACCCTCCTTGCTTTTCAATGCACTGTCCATCAAGCTTTTATATTCCCTCATTAAAAAATGTTTGGGTTGAGCTGTGAGCCATGAATGCACCACTATCTTCACTTCTTCTTGAGAAGTGAATCTTCGTCCTTCCTGGCTGCTTTCAGGGGACCAAACATGTGCAAGTCCAATGTGTCGACAGTCTGGGTGTGCAGATGTGCATTGTCATGCAAGATCACAGTGCCCCCATGGCCTTGAAGTTTAGGCTTCAGCTCTTCAGTAAGTATGTCACTGTAACGAGAACTGTTAATTGTTGAGCCCTTTTCGTGATAATGTTCCAATACTGACTCTTGAGAATCCCAGAAAACTGCAAGCATCAATTTTCCAGCTAATGTTTTGTCAACAGTAATGCTCATCAGTAATTCTCTTTTAGAAACTTTTACCTTGCTTAAACGGGTACCTTGCAAAAACGATTCTGTTTATGCTTTTCCGTGAGTTGTTTCTGAGGTTCACCCTCAGACCATAAAAAACGAATCACTGCACGGTGCTCTTCTTTTGTGCAAATCACAATTGAGGCATGCATTTTGCTCACATTGCAGTTACAAATGCACTGATCTTACACACTCACACCAACATAGCAGTGACTGGGAAGACAGTAGCCTTGAACAGACAGCCAACAGACGCTTTAATAAAAAGAGTCCTGATCATATAAATAAATATAAATAAGTGTGTGTGTGTGTGTGCATACCATTGACAAAAAGTACAAACCTTCTAATTACAAGGTCGGTATAAATACAAAAGTTGTTTAAGTCATGCCCGTAGGGTTAATATCTCATTTTGAAGTTGTCCCAAATTCCATTAGGGACTTATATTCCTAGACACCTTCATCATAATAGAGTTGTTGTGTTGATTTGTGTCATGACAAGGCCAATAAATCTTATACTGTAGGTCAACTTAAGAGTTATCAGGATCAAATAAGAAAATTATGTATGTATGATTTTTATGCTTTAAATATTTGCAACTTGATTATGAATTATGTCATTTATGCATAAAAAGAAAAGAGATTAAATGGTAGAGGACAAAAGCAAATGAACCAAAAGAATATTGCATAATGTCATTACTAAAGCTTAATGCCCTTACTAGCAGCTTGTGTGTGTGTGTGTGTGTGTGTGTGTGCGTGTGTGTGTGATGTAGGTTAACTAAAAATTTATATTCTTCCCTGTTAACCATCAGGGCAATATGCAGATTATCATTATTGTCTAATCTGACTTTATTAAGTCACAAACTGATCATTCACTGAATCTACTTCTTCTTCTTTGTCTTTCGGGTTTTCCCTTTCAGGGGTCGCCAAAGCGAATCATCTGCCTCCATCTAACCCTATCCTCTGCATCCTCTTCTCTCACACCAACTAACTTCATGTCCTCTCTCACTGCATCCATAAATCTCCTCTTTGGTCTTCCTCTAGACCTCCTGCCTGGCAGTTCCAACTTCAGCATCCTTCTACCGATATATTCACATATTTCACTGAATGTTTAACATAATCTAATTTAACAATGTATCTCAGGAAAGTGTTTGAATATAGTAAATACATTCGTCATGTCTGGCACTTTCCAAATATATTTGTCTTTGAGAGAATTTGGCAGGAAAACTCCTCATAATCATAATAATCATAATCTGCTCATAACTCTTGCTAGTCACGCTTTTCTGCACAAAACACTGCTTGATTCTTTCCAAAAATGTGAATAATTTTCTCAATGGGAAAATGTCAATGTTTCTCAATGGGAAAAATCTGACATCCGGCTGCAGGGTAATAAATGCAAGTAACTTGCTGTCATTCGCAAATAAGATCGTGTATACAGTATGTATTAATCGAGATTGATTTTTTGTTTGATTAATCATACAGCCGTACAAGACACTAAAGTACCTTCTCAGTCAATAATGCAAACACAAATCTCTGCCATTCTGAATTCAAGCAGCCTGATTTTTGGCTTCAGCTGATGGACAGTGACATACAGTATTGATGACTTTAAAAGCACTAGCGACTGCCAACACACAGCATTCTGCAATTAATCTCCACTAAATTAAGTGCCCTAAACTTTCGCACTGAAGTCCAGCAGCACTGCAAAGTTTAGAATGTATGCATCATTAACACCCAGAAATCACAGCAGCAGGACTCGAGAATAAGCTGATGAGTCAAATTGCTAAAAATTTAAATAATAAAAATGGATATGGAATAAGAGTGGATTCTCATAAGATGTTGGTACAAACCGGATTCCAAAAAAGTTGGGACACTAAACAAATAGTGAATAAAAACTGAATGCAATGATGTGGAGATGGCAAATGTCAATATTTTATTCAGAATAGAACATAGATGACAGATCAAAAGTTTAATCCGAGAAATGTATCATTTTAAAGGAAAAATATGTTGATTCCAAATTTGACGGTGTCAACAAGTAGCAATAAGAGGCTGGAAAAAGTAAATTTGAGCATAACGAAGAGCTGGAAGACCAATTAACAGTAATTAGGTTAATTGGCAACATGATTGGGTATAAAAAGAGCTTCTCAGAGTGGCAGTGTCTCTCAGAAGCCAAGATGGGTAGAGGATCACCAATTCCCACAATGTTGCGCAGAAAGATAGTGGAACAATATCAGAAAGGTGTTACCCAGCGAAAAATTCCAAAGACTTTACAGTTATCATCATCAACGGTGCATGATATCATCCGAAGATTCAGAGAATCTGGAACAATCTCTGTGCATAAGGGTCAAGGGCGTAAAACCACACTGGATGCCCGTGATCTCCGGGCCCTTAAACGACACTGCACCACAAACAGGAATGCTACTGTAAAGGAAATCACAGAATGGGCTCAGGAATACTTCCAGAAACCATCGTCAGTGAACACAATCCACCGTGCCATCCGCCGTTGCCAGCTGAAACTCTACAGTGCAAAGAAGCCATTTCTAAGCTAGATCCACAAGCACAGGCGTTTTCATTGGGTCAGAGATCTTTTAAAAAGTAGTGTGGCAAAATGGAAGACTGTTCTGTGGTCAGACGAGTCACGATTCGAAGTTCTTGTTGGAAATGTGTGACGCCATGTCATCCGGCCCAAAGAGGACAAGGACAACCCAAGTTGTTATCAACGCTCAGTTCAGAAGCCTGCATCTCTGATGGTATGGGGTTGCCTGAGTGCGTGTGGCATGGGCAGCTTGCATGTCTGGAAAGGCACCATCAATGCAGAAAAATATATTCAGGTTCTAGAACAACATCTAGTCATCTCTTTCAGGGAAGACCCTGCATTTTTCAACAAGATAATGCCAGACCACATTCTGCATCAATCACAACATCATGGCTGCGTAGGAGAAGGATCCGGGTACTGAAATGGCCAGTCTGCAGTCCAGATCTTTCCCCTATATTGAACATTTGGCGCATCATAAAGAGGAAGGTGCGACAAAGAAGGCCCAAGACGATTGAACAGTTAGAGGCCTGTATTAGACAAGAATGGGAGAGCATTCCTATTTCTAAACTTGAGAAACTGGTCTCCTCGGTCCCCAGACGTCTGTTGAGTGTTGTAAGAAGAAGGGGAGATGCCACACAGTGGTGAAAATGGCCTTGTCTCAACTTTTTTGGGATTTGTTGACACCATTTTGATTCACCATATTTTCTCAGTTTAAACTTTTGTTCCGTGATTTATGTTCTATTCTGAATAAAATATTGACATTTGCCATCTCCACATCATTGCATTCAGTTTTTATTCACAATTTGTTTAGTGTCCCAACTTTTTTGGAATCCGGTTTGTAAAATATATCGAAATTCAGTCGTTTGTTTCAGTAGATTTGTAGTGAGGATAGTTGCAAGTTTTAGAGAGAATCCTTATCAGTTTGTCAGCTTTAATAGCTTAAAACAACCACAAACATGATTTTTATGTAAATTGGTAAAAACAATTATGAAAAATAGCAGATGTTTTGTTCCACGTGGGTTAATTAGCAGGTTGCATGATTTACATACATAACAAGTTTATTTGTAGGTTAATTTGCATTCATTCTTTCCTTGTTTTCTTTGTAGCCCTTAAAGCTCAGCCTTAAGCATTTTTTTATAAACATATATAGGGCTCAGGATTGAGTATATCAGTATAGAGAGGCAATATCCTTTTTTTCACCACAAAATATGCAATATGATTTTAGTTCATTTTAACCGACTACCCAAAAATGATGAGCAAAAAATTTTAAATGGGTTATATAGGCAAAGAAATAGCACAGATACACATGATCACATGTTTTTATTGTTTTTTTTCCGGCTGTTTCTATGACCAAAAAATTATCATAATAATATGCAAATTTTTTTAGTTTTTCCGACACCGTTCCAATATTCCGGTAGTGGGAAAATGTATCCTTCATAAAAGTAATTATTTTTTTTTCTACCTGACATATCCGAAGACACACACACCAGCAAGACTTCCATATGAGCACTTAAAAAAAAAAAAAAATTTATTGACCACCGGTGCTATGTTTCCGGCACGTATTTGTGCCGCCTGAGCTTTAAGGGTTTTAACCAAGACAATATTGTACTGAGCCTTTTAAGAGAAATTGGAGGACAAAACATCCAAAAGACACATAAGAGGAGAAAAAGTAATATTCAGGTCAAGGGAAGAAAAATAATTAAAATGAATGCAAAGCCTATGTGTTAGGTTGAGAAATCCCACCTTCTTATTGTTATATGATTGGTTGGTTACGATTGCCATATCTTTGATTGAACATAACTTAAGACATGAAGGCAGGGTTTACATCAGTGTGTATAGCACAGTTTAACACAAGATTAGATAATTAATAAATCTCTGTCAGACTAAACTACATACTAAATGTATGATTAAGTGATGTATTGATAATGATGATTATTATTGTATGATTAATATGTGATTAATCGTATATATGATTAAATAAAACATGCATGAATGATTGCAAAACTCTTCGATAGTTTGTGCGAGGTTAAGAAATCTTGCATTTTGCGTTATGATGAGTTTTCATTTCAGGTATTAGTGGTCAAAAATAGGAACTGCAACAAGTCCTTACAGAGACCCACTGGGGCAGGATTTGTGCTGCATCATGCTAGGGGTTTAGCAGTGGACAGAATAATTAATGCCAGGGTTTCCACGTTAATTTAGTTTAAAAGCACTTGTTTTATAGTGTTTTTATACTTTATCTGATGGATTGTAAAAAGTGCATTTAAAGCCAATCGTTACCTGCAGGAAGTGTGTATACAGTATGATGCACAAAACCATTTCTATTGTATGATATTGATGAAAAGGTCATTTGTGCGGTGGATACTGCCTGTACATAAAATATGTATTAAATACTTGTTTCCCCAGGCAAAGGCTGAGAGAATTTTTTTTTCTAATATTTATTTATTTATTTGTGTGTGTTTGTTTGTGTGTGTGTTTGCTGAAACACAGTTACATTACGTGACTGGTATTTATCACATTCATGATCATAGGTGTACATTGAACACTTTTTTACTCTGAATGAATAATTATATCATATTTCAAAGAGCTTGGCATCTTTTTAAGCACCAATTTACATCTCTTCCACCATCCATAAAACATAAAGCCTGATCCATATACAATATACAATAAATGAACTTCGATTCACTGTGCTACTTTATATATATATATGTACACACGTATGATTTTTATACCTGCACACACATATGAACACATCATTAGGAGGGAGCTGACTTTGCTCACTCCACTCAAATGAATCTAAAAATTCCAGTTTTGCAGTAAAGGTTTGTCTCGCCGCAGTACATGTATCTTGCACTGTTAAATCGATGGAGTGCCAGTGGAGGCGTCATGTTTTGTGATGAAAGCAGGACCCCGTCTGCACCATGCCTCATGCAACAGACTGCAGGGTGTGGAAAAGCACTGAAACATCGCACCAGATGTCAGGCCCACTGATGCCTTTATTAAAAACTGAACAACCTTCTCAAGATAAAACTATATGTGTGCTGTGCTTGGGACATTTTCATATTTTCTTTGAGCACTGAGAAATAAATCCATACCACTGGGAAAAAAAAAAAAGCATGACATTAAGAACACATTAATCATGGGTATAACCCGAAATGGTATCAGGATTCACTACAGAGTTTGACAGCTCCAGTACATTTCCTCACCAGTTTTTAAGAGCTTCCTGACACCCTGCGGGTCTAGTTAATTTCCCAGTACTTATGGTTTTATTTAGACGAGCCCAGGTGAGGAAGATCATTATTTTCACATCAAAAATTACAGGTAGTAATTTCCAATTTCTTTTTAGAGTTTTGTCCTTTTATTGCCATTGAATAATCTTTTTTTTATTATTTTTTTTTCTTGCATTGAAATTAAATTAATTTAAACTTTTCCTAGTTTTTTTTAGATGATATGTCTAACATCTTAATGTATAAATATATTTAAACGTTTAACTAGTTCATTGATCTCAACTCCAACTGGTTTTCCAGTTCATGCTAATAAAAAGCTTTCACACAATTTGATGCTACCACCACCATGCTGCACTATGTGGACTGCTTCACTGTGAGCATGACTGATTTGTTTGTATCGGAACTGTACTGAAAGTTAAACACACAATAACAGCTTTTACAGACCTCATGTATTTCTGAAATTCAATTCATTTTTATTTGTATAGCGCTTTTAACAATTGGCATTGTCTCAAAACAGCTTTACACAATCAAAAGAATTATTTAAGTTTGTATGGAATGTGAATGCATATGAATCAAAATGGTCAGATAGTCCCTGGTGAGCAAGCCGAGGGCGACAGTGGCAAGGAAAAACTCCCTGAGATGGTAATAGGAAGAGACCTTGAGAGGAACCAGACTCAACAGGGAACCCATCCTCATCTGGGTGAAACAGATAGCAGGAAATGATCTGCATTTATACAGTGTGTTAGGTGGCAGGCAGTTCAGCTATAATAGTTGATGTTAATTGATGTTAAAATGGAGTCCAGGTAGTTATTGGAGACTCAGAACTTGTAGAAAGTTCCAGTCCTGAACTATCGAATTGTCAAGTCCTCAGAGAAACAGCTGCTAACACCAGTCGAGGCCAGAACCGTCTTCTAAGTAGATGCCCCATGAAAATCATCCCCAGACACCAGACGCATCCCAAAGAGACACACGGGGCATCCATGCGACAAGACCTCCAACCAGAAGCGGGGCACCAGGATGGATCAGACAGGTCCGGAGGGCAGAGGGAGTCTGGATCACTGACAGCTCAGGGATGACATAGCGAGACAGAGAGAGAGAGAGAAAGAGTGAAAGGGGGAGACAAGGGGAGAGAGGAAAGAGAAAGAGGGAGAGAAAGAGAAGAAGAGGAGAGATGGCAGTTAGGTATGGTCACAGTCACATAATGTACTGTATAATGTGAATGTATATTTACTAAGACACTAGCAGATCTCTCAGATACTGCGGCGCGATACCATTTAATGCATTATATGTCAAGAGGAGTATTTTAAAATCAATGCGAAATTTCACAGGGAGCCAATGCAGTGAAGATAGGATAGGGGTATCCTAGATAGGATAGGGGATAGGATGTGCTCATATCTTCTGGTTCTAGTGAGGACTCTCGCTGCTGCATTCTGGACTAGCTGAAGCTTGATTATGCACCTAGCTGAACAACCAGACAGTAAGGCATTACAATAGTCCAACCTAGAAGTGATAAAAGCATGAACTAGTTTTTCTGCATCGTTTAGCGACAATATATTTCTTATCTTGGCAATATTTCTGAGGTGAAAGAATGCTATCCTGGTGATATTATCTACATGAGCTTCAAATGAAAGACTGGAATCTACAGTATAATCATGCCGAGGTCTTTTACTGTTGCACTTGATGGAACAGAAAGGCCATCTAAAGTTACGGTGTGATCTAAGATTTTACTCCTAGCTGTATGCGGTCCTATGACTAGAACTTCTGTCTTATCCGGATTAAGCAGAAGGAAGTTAATTAGCATCCAATTTCTTATGTCCTGCACACATTGCTCAACTTTAGTTAGCTGGTTTTTCTCATCAGGTTTTGCTGAGACATATAACTGTGTGTCGTCAGCATAACAATGAAAACTAATACCATGCTTACGGATTATGTTGCCCAGAGGAAGCATGTAAAGGGAGAGAAGCAGTGGGCCTAAAACTGAACCCTGCGGAACGCCAAACTCCACTAGAGAACATGCAGAATAATCACCATTTAAGTCTACATACTGATAACGATCGGTCAAATAGGATCTGAGCCAGGAGAGGGCTGTACCCTTAATTCCTACTACATTATCTAATCTGTGAAGAAGAATAGCATGATCAATAGTGTCAAAAGCTGCACTGAGGTCGAGTAATACAAGCATAGTTACACAACCTTGATCAGAGGACAATAGGAGGTCATTTACTACTTTAACGAGTGCTGTTTCTGTGCTGTGATGAGGCCTAAATCCTGACTGATACAGTTCATGTATGCCATTTCTATGTAGATATGAGCATAGCTGCTCCGCTACTATCTTTTCCAGAATCTTAGAGATAAAGAGGAGGTTCGATATTGCCCTGTAATTGGACAGCTGACAGGGGTCGAGGTCAGGTTTCTTAATTATTGGTTTGATAACTGCTAATTTAAAAGATTTTGGAACATAACCAATGCTGAGTGAGTAATTAATTATTCTCAACAGCGGTTCTGTTATCACTGGTACTATCTGTTTAAGAAAATGTGTCGGTATAGGATCTAATATACAGGTTGATGAATTTGCAGAAGAGATGAGTGAAATTAGTTCATTCTCTTCAAGGGGAGTAAAGTATTCTAGGTTCCGATCTGACATGGCTAGATTAACATCTGTATCAATTACATTGTTCGGTTTCAAAGCCTCAATTTTATGCCTGATGTTTACAATTTTATTATTAAAAAATAAAATCCTCACTATTGCATGATGTGAGTAATGAAATTACTCATCTCAACAACTTTCATATTGTTTTGCCAGATTTGCCGCTTAATCACAGCTTACATCATCTCTTGTGTCAGCAAAAAAGTAAGTTAAAGGTTGTCAACATGGACATAAGGTGATTTATAAAGGGTGGAAATGGCAGGCATCCTCCATCCGTTGCCGGCTGTAGACCTCGAACACAGAATGAGGGGGGAGAAAACATTAATGTGTTGTGGATATTATTTTATATTATTATAGAGCTAGCCAGGTAGTGATGTGATTTATAGTTTTTGAAATGCATGATGGCTTGTTCAATTGTTTGATGGCGAGTGATGTTAATCTACCATACTCTCTTTTGATTTACTCTATTGAGGTTCGTCACATTAAAAGAAAAAGAAAACTTGATTTTAATAGGGACAAGAGGGGATAGTAAATGTTGAGTAATTAGATACTAATAGTACTGTTGATGAATTGACAATCTATTGATGTGTGCTATGAAGTCATGATCATAATTGTGATATTATCTTGTACTTATACAGTGGAACCTTGGATTGCGAGTAACTTGGTCTGTGATGGTTTGCAAGACGAGCAAATTTATTTATTTATTTATTTTTTACTTAATACACGAGCGAGGGTTTGATATACGAGTAGTACACATGCGCTTTGCCAAACGAGCGCCATGTGACCACAACTGAGCCAATGATTCATCTCTCTCGCACGCTACGGGATTATGGTAATTGTCTCCAATGCTCAGTCTCAGTGCATGTGCGTCACTTGTAAAGTCAACATCCGTGCGCGTGTGTACTGTTTATTATTCCATTGTGACCACGTGTGTGCACGCAAAGAAGTGTCATTAGAGAGGTTCCTGACAGAGTAGTGTTTCCGTTGTGTGTGTGTGTGTGTGTGTGTGTGTGTGTGTGTGTGTGTGTGTGTGTGTGTGTGAAAGTCGTCCTACACAGTAGCCCCCTCCTTCTCCACTCCTCTCTCATCTTACTTCAACTTCACACGCGCGCAGACACACTAATAGAAACACTGCTCTGTCTGGATTCTTCTAAAAGGTAAAGTGCAGGTCAATCTGTTTTATTTTTACTTTATATTTTGTATTAATTATTTTTATATGAATATTTTTGGGTGGTAGCAAATCATCAGTTTCCATTATTTCCTATGGGGGAAATTCACTTTGATATATGAGCATTTTGATATACAAGCAGGCTTCTGGAATGAATTATGCTCGCAATCCAAGGTTTAACTGATTCTGATATCATTGATCAAACTATCCATTTTGGCATAATATCACAGCATTACTGCTTCACAGCTCCTGAGCTCAGATTACTATCTGTGTAAAGTTTTTCATGTTCTTCTTATGTTTGCACTTCCGCTGTGTGCATATATTCATAATACCTGTGATGGTGATGCTGTCCTATCCAGCGTGTATATCTTCCCTACAGCTAGTGTCCTCTGTATAGGCTCTGGATCTACTGCCTAGAATAAAATATTTTTTTTAAATAAACCAATCTATGATGAATATATTAGATAAGGCACTCAAACGAATAACACTTTTTCTAAAACTGTAAAAAAGTAGAAGGCTATTTCTGTGAAAATTTAAACAATAGTGCTGCACCAATGAGCAAAAGTGGATACCTACCACTTTTGGTGGGATACACAAACTTTTAAACTGTGTAAACCATAGCACCAGAAACAAAAGCAAAACATTTTTTTTGTCTTATATTGTGTGTATGAGTAGATGAGGTCCATGTGGAGGAGCCGGGTCGTTTGCGTGCCGTGAGGATGCGCGGAGAGGGGCTACTGTGGGACGACCCTCTGCACTTCTCGTGGCTGATGGAGGCCGAGTCATTCACATCGTCAGTGCAGGCAGGTGGCCCCATGCCCGGCACAGCCATGACACTCGAGCAGAAGACCACCTTTGCCTTTGTCATCTTCCTCTTCGTCTTCCTCTGCATGCTGATTGTGCGCTGCTTCCGTATCCTGCTGGACCCCTACCGTAGCATGCCCACCTCCACCTGGGCAGATGGCCTCGATGGTCTCGAGAAGGGCCAGTTTGATTACACGCTAGCATAGGGGTGGCGTACACACACTCACACACAACAAAACAGTGACGAGATACTTCTAGTTAAATGAATCACAACCTTAAAGTAATTAATAATTACAGTCAAACATCCTGTGATGTATATTTCACACTTAGCTAAAAATACTATATACACACACTTTGTTAAAGAAGCTAAATGTGACATGATATAATTTTTTTTAAAAATATAGGTGCATGGCTAGTAAAATGTCAAGCTTGACAAAAATATAAAACCTTGAATCACACACACGCGCACACACACAGCGTGTTTTCTGAAAGGGGCAGTCAGGGATTGTGAGTGCTGCCAGAGGCAGATGTGGAACGGCGTGTGCCCCTCTGTGCCGCTGTGAGCCCGGTGACACTCATACAGGGTAACCCAAGCGCTGCTCCTTCAGCTTCCTGCAAACACCCAGCACTCGTTTCCTCTTCTCACCAACGTTATTAATGATATCTGCACTGTTGTATACTGCCAAGTAGTCATCTTTAGATCATATGTCCCTTCGAAGACCCTTTATAAGCATTTCATAAATACTACATAGGTTATTGTGTTTGTCTATAAAAGTGAGCCTTAAGGTATGCACTGTTATTACGGACGTTGCTTCGTTTTGTCAGAATTAGTGATTCGGATATGTTTGTGCAGTGCTTATGGCTTCTTCAATGGCCACCTATTCAATTATGCTAATTTTGACATAGGCAAGTTATTGGAAAATATTTGACGTAGATGCTGTAGATGACACCTCCGGGTTCGCTCGTAGCCCTGTGTCAAAATGAAAGACGAATGGAGTCTTATACGTATCTTAAACAAAAGCTGTTTCAAAAAGTGATCCTAACGTCAGCATATACTGCCTCATTAGCACAAGAAACTGAAATTCAGATTGGTTCCATTTTAATAACTGATCCGCCGCGATCCGCTTTGTCAGCCTTTCCATTTGAAGCTGTACCCGCAGGAACCATAATCGCTAATTTGCCTTGAGAAAATTCATCGCTAAGAGCAAACGGTGAGGAAAGGCCACTTTTCAGAGGTACCTCTTTAGTCATTGATGAGGTGTTAAAAATGTCTTTGTCACATTTTTCCAGAAATTTGGCTGAATTGCACTGGAGTCGTTCTCCTTTTTAGAGCTTTTAGTCTCTTTACCCATCAGCCTGCCAAATGATGTTCCTTTGCACTTTTATGTTGTCTCACCACTGTGAATGAGCCAGTGAGAACACTGAAGAGCACTTAAGCAGTGAGTTGAACTGCCAGCGACTTCGATTACGACTGCCACTGTTTTGCATGTGCATCAAGTCACGAATGTGTACGGAAAGCTTCAAGCACTGAGTAGTGCGATGGAACTCGAAAGACATTTTTAATGCAAATGATGTCAGTTATGATGAGTTCACTGTGAGGATCTGTTTGACTTCTCTGTGAAAAAAGAAAATCTGTCTGATCAGTACTGTATGTTTTATCACAAATGTTCAAGTAAGGTGGGAAAAACCAGAACGGTAGAAACTCCCAATTCGATCTGGAAGAAAATGAGGATATTTAGACATAAATATTCATAAACCAAGACAGAAATAAGAAGTGAGTACTTAGGAAGTTAAACATAGACACATGCACCCACACCTGTATTTGTCTTATAGAGAGCTAAAAAT
This sequence comes from Channallabes apus, assembly GCA_030522415.1. NCBI lineage: Eukaryota > Metazoa > Chordata > Actinopteri > Siluriformes > Clariidae > Channallabes > Channallabes apus. The sequence goes on from CM060120.1 coordinate 14,537,291, forward strand.
AAACTCTTATCAAAATCATTAACCGACTCATATTTTTTGATAAATTGGTTTCTTGTGTGTCTTGTAGTATCATTATGAGTCAGGGCTGAATGGAGAATTTTCAAATGTAGAAATCTCAGTTGCCAGATGGTTAAGTTTTGTCATATGCTTATTTGTCCTCTCTGTCATTTTATTAATACAAGCTGTTACTTTATGTTTCCAAAATTCCCATAAATGTTGACTCATAAGGCTTATTTGTTTTTGAACAATTATCCATTTTTCTTTTTGAACAATATCTCATCCGCCATTAAGATGCAAACACAGAGGATAGTTAATGACCTCCACACATGAAATCAATAAGTACCAATCTTTAACCATTTAAGTTTAATATAGCCTTCATTTTCCTTTCAGGATGATAAAGCACACAAGACTCCTTCTTGATTTTAATCAATAACCTCAACTACAATACGACTCTCACAAGATGTTTTGAGGTCAGTGCATAGAAAACACAAGTTATCATTATGTCCTCCAGCAAAGACACAATTATAAATCAGATGTTTCTCAGAGAATGGAATGGAATTCAGATTAATAACCTAATCTACCAAAGTGGTGTACTGCCATATGGTAAGTATAGATGAGCCAACAAGTCTAAGCTCTCCTGTACATCCACATGTGTTTCAAATATTTAATTTTTTACATCCACATCTAATTAGTTACTGTTTTAAGGGTGGTTTTTGGAATCTTGGGCACATACTATGCACCACAACATCTAAAAGTTTTGTAAGATGAAGAAATGAGTCTGTGGCTGATTACATTCCAGCCCATACTGCAGATTCATACAACTTATTGGTGACATACAGTGTATCCGGAAAATATTCACAGCGTAACCATCTCAGGACAATCCACCAATCAGGCCTATCTGGTAGAGTGGCCAGATGGAAGCCACTCCTTAGTAAAAGGCACATGGCAGCCCGTCTGGAGTTTGCCAAAAGGCACCTGAAGGCCTCTCAGACCATGAGAAACAAAATTCTCAGGTCTGATGAGACTCTCTGGCCACTCTACCATATAGGCATGATTGGTGGATTGCTGCAGAGGTGGTTGTCCTTCTGGAAGGTTCTTCTCTTTCCACAGAGGACCTCTGGAGCTCTGAAAGAGTGACCATAGGGTTCTGGATCACATCCCTGACTAAGGCCCTTCTCCCCCGATCGCTCAGTTGAGATGGCCGGCCAGCTCTAGGAAGAGTCCTGGTGGTTTTGAACTTCTTCAACTTACAGATGATGGAGGCCACTGTACTCATTGGGACCTTCAAAGCAGTAGAAATGTTTCTGTAACCTTCCCCAGATCTGTGCCTCAAGAGGTCTACAGACAATTCCTTTGACTTCATGCTTGGTTTGAGCTCTGACATGAACTGTCAACTGTGGGACCTTATGTATATACTGTAGACAGGTGTGTGCCTTTCCCAATCATGTTCAATCAACTGAATTTACCACAGATGGACTCCAATTAAGCTGCAGAAACATCTCAACGGATGATCAGGGGAAACAGGATGTGCCTGAGCTTAATTTTGCAAGGTCTGTGAATACATACACTACTGTTCAAAAGTTTGGGGTCACTTGCAAATTTCTTTGTTTTTGTTCAGTGATTTATTTTCTACATTCTACAACAATACTGGGGATTTCAAAACTATGAAATAACACATATGGAATTAGGTAATTACGTAACAACAACAAAAACAACAGTTAGTTGTTATTTTAAGACACAGAGGTCAGCCTTTCTGTAATAGTTCTTGCAAGAACAGTCAAGTGCATTTGCAAAATCCGTCAAGCACCATAATGAAACTGGCTCTCATGAAGGCCATCCCAGGAGGGCGAGACCAAAACCTACCTCTGCTGCAGACGAGAAGTTCATTAGAGTTATCAGCCTGAAAAATGACCAATTAACAGCAGCTCAGATTAGAGGCGTTATGAAGTCTTTACAGAGCAGAAGTAGCAGAAACATCTCAATATCAACTGTTCAAAGGAGATTAATGCATTTTTGGACGCCTTCAGCATTCCTTTACAATGTAGAAAGAAATAAAAATCGCGAAGCATCATGGAGTTAGAAAGTGATCTAAAACTTTTGAACGGTAGTGTATGTACATGTGCTTTCTCAATTTTTTCATTTTTAATAAATTAGCAAAAATCTCAAGTAAGATTTATGTTGTCATTATGGGGTGTTGTGTAGAATTCTGAGGGAGGGAAATTATACAGTAGAATAAGGCTGTGACATGTGGAAAAAGTGATGTGTGCTGTGAATACTTTCCGGATGCACTGTACATGTAAGGTGATTAAAAAAGTCATGGGCCATTTAGTCAAATTTACTCATTCATCTTCTATCATGTACATGGTTGCAGGGACTTCTTGTGCCCAGGAGACTTTGTGCACTAGGCAGGATACACCTGGACAGAGTGCCAATCCATCGTAGGGTACAGTACACTCACTCACACACACACACACTTATACACTATGGGTAATTTGGGAATAGCAGTTAGCCTAATCCGGATATCTTTGGACTGGTGGAGAAATCCTGAGTACATAGGTACACACAGACACGGACACCGAGGCAGGAATCAAACCTTCGACCCTTGAGGTGAGAGGCCACATTGCAAACAACCACATCACCATACCGCCTAGCCAAGTTTAATACACCAAAATAAAACATGTTCTCTGTCTGGGCTGGTAGTTTTCCATCAGACATTTAAATTTACATTTAGGCATTTGGCAGACGCTCTTATCCAGAGCGACTTACATTTTTATCTTATTATACATCTGAGCAGTTGAGGGTTAAGGGCCCAACAGTGGCAACTTGGTGGTTGTGGGGTTTGAACCTGGGATCTTCCGAACCATAGTCCAATTCCTTGACTTAGGACCCTAAGAATTCATCAGACTTAGGGGACACATCCTTACAACATGCTGTCTTTATTTAAATCAAACCTGAAAGGAAAAGGCAAAAACTGTCTGTCAAACAGACAAATAAGAGAAAAGATTCATCCGTGTGTGTGTGTGTGTGTGTGTTGGTGGGGGAGGGAGTTGTTATTTGAACAAAAGTGTTACGTTTCTGTTTCATATGCTTGATATTGAGGGGGGTGGAACATACCAAGAATCGATTATGTGATCTTTTCTTGGTCACTTTTCCATTCAGAATCGATTTACACTTTTCACACAATTATTTAGGTAAACTTTTTATGCTCTAAAATGTATTAATTTATTCTAAACATGCAACAGCTTTTGCACAAATCACTTCCATTTAATCCAAACGCTCACATTTTGCACGAGCACCCCCCCCCCCCCCCCCCCCGGGTTTATGGGCAGTTGGTCCAATACTGCCACCTACTGGACTGGAGTGGGAGGCAGACGATTGCAAGGCTTTGTACAATACAGTATATTACATTAAAACAATAAGTGATACAAGTTACACAGCATTACACATTTTAGTAGTTTTTAATACTTCAGAAACTGTAAAAACGATAGTTGCTTGAGAAAAATAGAATTAAAAAAGCAATCTAAACAATTTGACAGTTTCATGGCTTGAGCATATGCTCAGTACAGACCTTGAAAAATTTCAAGATTCAATTCAAAGATTCAAAGAGCTTTATTAATCCCAGAGGGAAATTGCTTAAAATTTATAAAAATCATAATAATTAAATTTCTTCTTTATCTACTATTACTACTACTTCTGCTGCTAATAATAATAATAATAATAATTATTATTATTATTATTATTAGTAGTAGTAGTAGTAGTATTATAAATGTGTGTGTATATATATAAATATTGGCATCCATGGAATTCTGCCTGTGGTATAATATGTGAAATTTTATATACATTTAATTCATTTATCTACATTACATTAAAATATTAATACATTTAATACATTATCTGAAACTATGAACTGATAAAAAAAAATCTATTAATCCACTGACTACTCTTTATGAATCTATGGATACAACAGTGTAAATAAATAAAATAAATACATTTCCACCAAGCAAAAACATTAAAGCTGATAAGGTACGGACCTCACAAGACCCCTGAAGATGTTTATCTATTAGCAGATCATTTAAGTCCTGTACATTGGACTGTACTAACACAACTGTAGCACAACCCACAGATACCTGACTGGATTGAGATTTTGGGAACTTGGGGCTTAAGTCAACACCTTGAACCCATTGTCATGTTCCTTAAATTATTCCTGAATATGTTTTTCAGGTGACACATGTAAAAGTAACATTACATGAATGGCAGGATACAAGTTTTCAAAGAAAAACATTGTGCAGAGCATCACGCTGCCTCCATCAGCTCGCCGTCTAGATACACAGTCAAGTCAAGACTGTCTCTTGCACAGGTAAGTTAGACACACACACACACACACACACACACACACACACGGCACATTATGTAAAAAAGAATGTGATTAATGATACTACTGCCACCTTTTTCAATTGTTCCATGGCCCAGTTCTGATGCCAATTACAGTTATGCAGTCCTATAGGCAGAAACCTGTTTTAGCTATTTGTGATACAGTAGCTCTTCTGTGGAATTGGACCAGACAGGGTAGCCTTTGTGCCTTACACAAATGGTGACCTCTATACCTCTTTGAGAAGGTCCAAAAACAATCTGGGAGACACCCACGGTACATACGTATGTGTGTGTGTGTGTGTATATATTATAGTGTATATATATATATATATATAGAGAGAGAGAGAGAGAGAGAGAGAGAGAGAGAGAGAGAGAGAGCACCTTTGGATTGTATAAATGACTATATTATATAACTATCAGTGGCTATAGCCTTATGGCTGATCAGTTTATCGGTACGGTACATACGTATGTACACACTGTATATACTGTGTGTGTGTGTGTGTTTGTATGTGTGTGTGTGTATATATATATATATATATATATATATATATATATATATGGCTGATCAGTTTATCTGCAGCCATGTAAACAGTCATAATGTAAACACTCCTTTTAACCACTAGATGGCAGAAGAATACAACACTGCAGTACAGCTCATCAACAGCATGGTTCTACTATTGATGTAACTTAAACACATTGACTTGAACCTTGCCACCTTAAGACCATTTAGAATCACTGTAGACAATAAAATCTTTTATGTAATAATATAAATGATATGAAATAGGTGGCACGATGATGTGGTGGTTTGCACTGTGGCTTTGCACCTCCAGGTTCGCGAGTGCGATTTCTGCCTCAGGGTTTGTGTGTGTGTGAAATTTGCATGTTCTTCCCATTATTCTTGGGTTTCTTCCTGGTACTGGTACTAACACTATAAAGAATGCGGATTAGGGTTGTGTGTGTGTGTGTGTGTGTGTGTGTGTGTGTGTGCCCTGTGATGGATTGGCCCCCTGTCCAGGGTGAACCCAGCCTGGTGTCCCAAGTCTCCAGGTATTTGTGATCCTGTATACAGGATAAGCAGCATAGAAGGTGGATGAATGAATGAAATAATCTACAATATTTGATTACTCAATCAATATGACAACTGAAGTAAGTTCATTGCTTCAGACAAGGCATCCTACATAATTAATACGCTAACTAATAAACTAACTGCACATAGTTCAGGCTCTTCAAAAAAAACAAGGGTGGTGTAGTGTACAGTATATGGGGAAAAAACACTTCTCTTTCCTGAGTTATTACACATCAGTCATTATTTCAATTCCCTGTTTACAGGCCTTAACAGTTATTCCAAGGACTTATGGTTCTGTTGGTTAGTGTAGCCAGGAATTATTATGTAAGGAATAAACACATTTGAGGATGCTGTTATGAGAAAACTATCAATGACGTCCAGAGGTGGAAAGAGTAATAAAATTTTGTACTCAAGTACAAGTACTGTTACTTCAGTAAAATTTTACTTAAGTACAAGTAAAGTTACCATTATAAAAATCTACTCAACTAAAAGTAAAAAGTAGCTCATTAAAAAATTTACTCAGAGTAAAAGTTACCGAGTTACTTTTTTATTTTTATTTTTTTAACAGCGGGGGTGGGATGAGGCATTCTAGCGTAGTTCAAAAAAGATGAGCAGATATAAATCTCAAACTAGTTGTTTTTTAACTGAAGGAACACCTTTGCATAATAAAGCTGTTGTCTTTCTTGTGCTTGAAAATCAAAGTGGTCACTTAAATATGGTGTTACGTCCAAGTCTAGGGTCATACAGCAAAAGAATGGTTCAGCGTTCTATTTTAAACTGTATGGAAATGGTGGTATATGGCAGAAAGAACTAGATCCAATCATTAACTGATGAAAAAAAATGAGGTTTGTATACACACACACACACACACACACACACAACAGGAGGAGGATCAGATTCAGGATGGACCCAGGCCAAAATAATAAACAAAATGGTATTTATATTTAGTATCTAGATTACCTGCAAAATAAAAAATAAATAAAAAAACACAAACAAAAATACAGGTACCTTCCCGGACTCCCTAAGCCTATATAAAATATAAACCTAAGCTAAACTATATAAAATACCTGGCTCAAAAAAGTCTCACAGTCTAATATTTCACTGGATTGTTTTAGCTATGATTAAAATGTGGGACTGCTTTGATAACCTTATATATATTATGTATATATAATTTTATCACCCCCCCCATCATTCCGTACAATAAGGTAGTCAGCTATCTTCATTTTATTGCCACATAACATCCTGAGCAAATAAATTCCATCTTCCAAAAATAAATGGCAGCCACGCCCCTGCTACTAGTGAGTGCACAGACATACAGTGAAATTATCTATAAATATATACAAAGACCAACCAAACCAAAGGGACAAAGCAATAATCAAAGTCAATTGGAGGCAAAAAGTCAAACCAGAACACACAACCAAATATCAAAACGCCAAAATCACAACCTCTTTCATCTTTCGCGCGTCTCTCTCCAGTCGCGCTAGTCGATGACGTCACTCAGGGCGGAAGCGACCGTGTGGAAGGTCAGGTGATGCCGATGTCAGAAAACCTGGAGTGGAGTCTGGAGCGGCGCGCGACCAGGACTTGATATACACACACGCGGCGCAACAGAGCATTTATACAAAGCATAATATTTTTTTATTGTTTTATCATTTTCATTCATTTATTTTTTACTCAGTAGCGAATATGATTTAAAATGTAGCGAATTACAATACTTCCAACAAAACGTACTTAAGTAAAAGTAAAATTACAGATTTTTAAAACTACTTTAAAAAGTAGAAATACACAAAAAAGCTACTCAATTACAGTAACGCGAGTAAATGTAATCCGTTACTTTCCACCTCTGATGACGTCCAAGTGGAGTTACTCTTTCCTATAGCAGATATAACCTGTTATTCCATTATCTGCCTTTTATTTCTAGATTTTTATAAGACAAACAAATGCAATTTGTCATGTTACAAAGAACCTGCAAAGCATATAGTAGAAACACCTCTATACTTTAGACACCTGACACGCCTTTCCAAAATGGGTCCTCAGAGGAAGCTTCAGTAAATCGATGATTATTCGTTTCTGTTCATCAATAGCTTATGTAGAAGGGTTAATTGTAGGTGTCAGTTATTCAGCAGCAAGAGAGCAAATTACTGTAGCAAGTTCCTCCCCGCCCCCCGGAAACTTATGATCAGTATCTCAGAACCGTAATAGTTGCAACACCACTGCTCGAGATGAGGACAAGCTGAGGTAGCATTAGTTCCATTAAACAGCGGAGAGTTGTGTTGGCAACCTGTCCTCTGCATGTCCCCCCCCGTCATTGTACAGTGTCCTTGAGCTCTGGAAAGGCGCTATATAAATAAAAATTATTATTATTATTATTATTATTATTATTGCTGATAAGAAACTAAGCTGCAGAAACAGTACAGTATGTTGTTAAAGCTAGAGTTACCACATTTGACAAGTATAATGTTATACCATATGGGGAAGAAGCTAAACTTTGGCCTAGTTGCACGAGTAATGGTGCCAAGTATCAACAGAAGTTCATGTGTTTAATGCATTTTTAAAACTCACAATACATTTTTCAAAATGAAAGGAAATTATCGATATTTTCTTTGGGATTATGTGGTGAAAGATAAACAGATTACATTTTAATTGCTGAGTTCGTTCCTCCATCTAGTGGTGGAGGTGGTGTGTTTATACGGTACCAATAACAGTCACAGGATTTGATTCCCAGTTTGTTTATTTTTCCCCGCAGTGACGTAATTTTCAATAATCTAAAATGTCTTTCGGTCTATATTCTTCTCAGTGGACTCTTATGTCTACTGAATCCACTACAACCCAGACCAGGACAATTTGGGATAGTAAAAGGTTATTACCACTTAATATGGTCTACAGAGTAAAACCTCCAAAATGCACTCAAAAAGATTTGAGGTTAAGGTGACTAAAATGTCTACTGATGTAACCACACTTGTATTCAAATTGTTGTTCAAGTTGTTGAGGAAAAAGGGTTTCAAAACTATTGCATGTGAATGTGTATTTCACCTTATACAGGAAAAATGACATACAGGGTGGGTGAAAAGTAATAAGGCAATAAAGTAATTGCTAGGTAATTACTGTTTCAGCATGACAATACTCCATATTTATAATGCAATTTCATTGAAACAAATTGTACGTTTACTTTATTACATAGGAAAATGAAAGCAAAACTCGAAACTTCAACGTAGGCAGCGATGGCGTCAACCAGTTTCCTCGACCAGCCGAAGATAGAATGCACGGTCTTATGAAGGAAGTCATTTTGGGATATTTCTGAGAACCTCCTGAAGTCCTCCGGTGTGCGAGGCTTTGTCCTGCACAGCTCCTCCTTTGCGCAGCCCCACAGGAAAAAAATCACACCGAGTAAGATCTCGACTTCTTGGAGGCCGTTCATTAGTTCTGCATCGCCCCAGCCAACGTCCTGGAAAATGCTGATCTAACCACCACGCAAATAAAGAGCCGAATGGGGTGGTGCACCAACGGGTTGTGCTCCAGTGATACTACAAGTTCTATAGCCACTAAAGATTGCCAAGTTCATTTCTATCTATTCTGTACATGCAAATACATACAGCATACAGCACACTGTATATACAGAATAAGGCTTAAAGAATCAAAAGGTTGTTAAACGGTTGTGTGCGAAATGGAATATCACAAAAATGTTTCATGAAAACGTTCAAGGAATTGTTGGGTTTACACACTCCTTTTTCCTCACACATATAGTTATTATGTATTTCTAATGCTGAGTTTAAAATGATACAAATAATGCATGCTCAGTATACAAAAATCTTTAGCTACATTAGCCTTAATACACTAGAACGCATCAACGACTTTTCAACACCATCTGAAGCCACATAAGTGATTCATCAAAACACAAAATTTGTTTTTGCAATGATCACCTCTCGTTTTTGTTCACGTTTTTCAAAGATAAGAAAGGGGAAAAAAAGATAGAAAGGCATGAGATATCATAAACTATGAAAATACAAGTGCAGGCTCAAACAAAACCTACAGAGATTACAATTATACTACCAAAAGTACAACAGTTACACCTTGGGGTGTGGTCCAGAAAATAATCTCATGTATCTTATCAAACAAGCCACTTAGGTGTATAACACTGATTGGTTACTACGATAAATCAGATTATTATGTATGATTTCAAAAGGGCAGAAGATATGAACAAACGGTCACAGTGAATGAGTAAATCAAGGGGATTTAACTTAAGCAGACACTTGAAGTTTAATTAGAGACACATCAAGCTTGATTACTTTAATAACTCAGATTAGATGGATACTTTAAGCTTGTTTAATTTAATTACTCTAATATACTGTATATCAAAGAAGTCTAAAGAACAACTGTAAGAATACTGTAATTTACACTTGGATGATCATGTGCGTGATCATGTGTACTGTACCTTGTTCCTGAGGACGACTCGGGAAATGGATCTTAGTGCTACATACTAAATCCACAAATCTCTCTATACCAAGGAAATCAAGACATTTATCAAAAACAAATATTGTAGTTCAACATTTGGATCACAAATACACATTTTACTGTTTAGCTTTTTGGCGGATGTTACTATTCTGTCTTTCTACATTTCCTTTAGATGGTGTTAAGTTTCCCAATCTTTTCTTTCCATAGTCCCCCCTCTTCTTCCTTATTCCTTATATGGTAATACTTACTTGGAACCGTTTTTGATTCCCTGGATTTCTATAGCAGACTCAGTCTGTTTTTCTGTGAAGTAACCAGAGAGAACCTTCAGACACCATTATACCTTCGGTGTGTGTTTGCTTTTTGTCTCCTGGTCAGCAAATGTCAAAGCCGTCCAATAAGTGTATCAAGTATGTTACTCATATTAAACCTAACAACTACTGTAATACATCTTACCACTCAGAAATCTAGTGTAGATCTTAGTCTTATTAACACAAAAGACAGCACCTGAGTGGCCATGTCCTGTATCTAACCCCTTTCCAGAAGGATTGAGAAGAGCTAATATTGCAGGTAGGTACGGTTCTGGAAAGCGTTTTCAGCTGAAGTCACATCTCAACATTTCTCAAGACGGTGCCATGCTTCTGTGGTTGTAATTGAATGTCATGATGGAGGCAATGACGTCTAAGATTGGACAAAAACACATTCCATACTTGAAAAACAAACTTCAACATGTTACTTTTTTATTTTTCCTAGAACTAAAACCTTCAGCGTTTAGCAACATGCCTTTGAAACATTCTCAGCCATGTTTAGAATAACAGCTTGTGCCTACAATGTGGCAATAAAGGAACATTTAGCGTAGAGGGATGTTCCAAAGGTTTCTGTTCAGTGGGTTTACACAGCACAGCTGATTAAATATCACTGCAATGATTCCTCTACTGTATATTAAACAGTTGACATTAAAAGAACATGTCTCTTATTTGGTTTTAATATCACTATATACAGTGTAGCTGCAATGGAGACAAACAGGATTAACCAATTGGGTTGAGCTACTGTAGCTACACTGAAGATATCAGTGTGACAGGTGATGAAGCTTTATTGCAGAAGCAGAATAAAGAAGGTAAGATCTGGTTAATAGAATAAGATATAAGACACAATTTTGCTAGCATATGCTTATTAAAAATTGTATATTTGTTAATTGGCGGATTCAAAACAACATCATTGCTTCTACTACTTTTTGGTATCCAGATGTTATTACATGAATGTGCTGCGTTTATCAATTTAATTGTAAAATCATGCTATGAATTCATTTACTATACACTTACATGGCCAAAACCATATGTGGCCACCTAACTCTCACACTTACAGTATAATACTGTTCTACCCCCATAGTCCTGTTACAAAGTTTAAAGCACACAGTTACAGTATAGTATGTCTTTGTATTCTGTAGCATTACAACTTTCCTTTAGACCTGTTTTAGCATGACAATGCCCCAGGTCCATAAAGACACGAGAGCCCTGACCTCAACCCCACTGAACACCTTTGGGATGAACTGGAACACCAATGTGCCCCAAGCTGTATTGCCCAACATCAGTGTCTGACCTCTCTAATGCTCTTGTGGCTGAACAAGCTAATCCGCATGGCCCTGCCCCAAAATCCAGTGGAAGCCTTCCCAGGAGAGTGGAGTTTATTATAATAGTAAAGGAGAACTAAATCTTGAATGGAATTTTCAAGCACACATGGATGTGATGGTCATGTATCAAACATTTGGTCAAGTTTATCACTGATTGATCAACTGTATACAATATGTCCCTATGATTTGTTCGTGATCTGAAAGATATGACATGATAACCAATCAAAGTCAAAAATCACTGCTAGAATACTTTATTTGTATTCTCATAGGCTAGAAGAGCCATACCCAAGCAGACGATGTTTCTAGGAAGTACATGTAAATATCCTGATAAAGCCTTTCCAGCTTATAACTGCAATGCTAAGCTCTGGCTGTCTTGCCACCAGGACCCACTGAAATGAAGCAAATAGTGGCATTTAAAGAGTAATTTGAGTGCATTCATGTGGTACAAATGACTCCAGAACAGTTTCTGGACTGAAGATTAACAAGTAACTTGTATGTTTCATTGAGAACCTCCAAGGCATTCTGAATGCATTACATTATTTCTCCATTGGACAGGGATTTGGGCAAAATACAAATGTCTGCCAAACGACACATTTCGCTCCAATTTCTGTCACAGTCAGTTGACAGAATAGGTGCTTAAGAACATTTAAAACAGGGATGGTACTGTTGACCAATGCAAAACATCGCCCCTCAAAACTGCCTTCGAAATACCTTGCTATTAACTAAAACGGACCAATTGTCCAAGTGTAAGTGATATTATTTGCATTAAAAATGACCTACTTTACTACATTACATAAGCAATTGCTATTTTCTTATCAGCCTAGGAAGTTTTAGCTTAAATTAATTTTAGGTAAATGATTCCCCAACATTGGATATTTGAATCTGATTGGTCAGAAGCTGTGAATTCATTTTATACTGTCTGAGCATGGCTGTTACATAAACTACAGGTTTATACTGTATTAATATTAAGAGGATCCTGCACATAATCTTTATGAACTAATTTTAAAATAATTTGCGTATAATCATTAATGTGGTGACTTTTTATAAGTAGACATTTATGTAAATTTTGGATGGAAGGAAAAATGAATCTCAGTACTTTGTAACAGCCAATCAATTTCCACCTACTGAACACTAAGCCACATTTTTCTTGTCTTATATCAAATGAGCAGAGAGAGAAGAAGGAGAGAGAGAGAGAGAGAGAGAGAATGGCTAGTGATATAACAGCTCTAACTGCTACAAGTTAAGTGATAATAAAATCTAACTTGTCTCACAGACAGTCAAAAAGCTTTGGTAACTATGAAGTGTATTTAAAGCATTTACCTTTTACTTGACAGAACACCATACTGAATAGCTTTTTCATTTTCATAAACCAGTTCTATAAAGTAGATTCAATCTGGGGTCAAAATGTAATGAAATCCATTACACATACTGTATAATAGCTATTCATCAATATATTATATACAGGTATATGTGTAGACACTTACTCACGTATCATCTACACCGCTTTTTCCTGTATTCGGGGTCGTGGGGGGCCTGGAGCCTATCCCAGGAGGCTTAGGGCACGAGGCAGGGTACACCTTGGATGGAGTGGGAATCCATCACAGGGCACACACACATACATACACTACAGGCAATTTGGGAATGCCTACAGGTCTTTGGACTGTGGGAGGAAACCCACCAAGCACAGGGAGAACATGCAAACAGAAATCGAGCCCGGACCCTGGAGGTGCAGGGCGACAGTGCTAACCGTTACACCACCGTACCGCCTATGTGTAGACAGTGAAAATGTAATGTGTGGACTGCATGATGTTTGACTTAGACCTAACCTTTTGGGGCTCTTAGCAAAATTCTACTAAATTCTATTCTAATTATAAAACCTCAGAGCTTCCAGTACAATTCTCCTTCCTATAAAACAGCTTGCTCCATCCGTTAGTGAATAAATAAACCCGTACAGAGCAGAATAAGGTATTTATTGATCTAACAATCAAACAACATGGATCAGCCATAACATTCTAACCACCCACCTAATATTGAGTAGGTCCTCTTTTTGCCAACAAAAATTAATACACCTTCCTTTGGGAACCAGCATTAACCTTTTAAAGCAATTTTGAGCTACGCTAGCTCTTCTATTGGATCAGACTACACGGGAATGCCTTCCCTCCACATGTGCATCAGTGAGCCTGGGCCCCCCATGACATTTACAATATCTTATTACAATGGCACCTGGAAGAGGGTGGGGTATATATTTTTTTCCCTGAAGGTGATGTGTTGGAAGCAGGAAAAATGGGCAAGTATAAGGATTTGAGTAACTTAGACAAGGGCCAAGTTGTGATAGCATGACAAAGTAAATGTATGTTTCAACTTAACATAAAATGTTTTGATTAAACATTTTATATCACTTTTTTAGTTGGAAGAATTCGATTTCTCCTGTCTGTTTTTGTCTATTGAGCATAAGCAATTCAACAGTTTGATTTTAGAAAATGAGCACAGGGGCATGTTTGTCTTCTTCACACAGTGTCAGTTAATCTAAGAGCCTAACCTACAAATATGACACGCAGTGCACAGTTTACACTGGCCCCTTAATTTCACATGTTGCACTTGCAACAAAAAGAGAGGGACATGCTGTGAACCGTAATAATCTAACACAAGATTTTGTGTGGAAAATAAAAGTGAGGTGCCAAAGAGTCTGCAAGTCTTTTTTGTCAGATCCTTGGTGAGGTGTTTTTACCAGAAGAAGTATTGCTGATGGGATATTTTTCCATCTAGCTAATGGATGGATGGATGGATGGATGGATGGATGAAGCTTCAGATTCTATATTAGAAAATGACATTACAATGCCTCCAAAATTTTACTTTGACATTAAGCAGATATTTATTTGCAAGACAGTAGTTTCCAAATTTAACCAAACATGAAGTGATCCTCCTGGGTCTCCTTTGTCCTCATTGGAACATACAGGTTAGTTACCAGTGAGCTTTATTTACCACCACTTGTGATTTCAATCTATAATCTCCTCCACATGCCTGTCCAGACACAAATCTCCTCTACTTTGTATTTATACACTTCTGAGACTATTCGTAATTAATCTGTCAACCAGATTACTAGATTATTAGAAAACATTTTAACCTGAAACATATTTATCTATGCCAGAATTCAGTGGAGTGAAGAACGATAGGTCTTAAAGAGCAGTTTGTGTGCATTCATGCAGTATAAATGGCCATTGAGTTGCACCAAATGAGTGTGCAAACAAAAATATGTCTACAGTGGCCAAACATTTATCAGACATTTTAGACGTGTCACTTAACCTTTAATGATAGTAAAAAAATATACAGATGGAATACTAGTCAGTAAGCATTGCTGTATGAACCTTAATCTTAACCTATTTCAATCCAAAAAGGTTTATTATTTAGCTGATTATTTGCATCAGGTGGGATTAGAGGAACTAGTGGTTCTCCAAGACACATTACACAAAAAGTGTTTGAAGGAAAAAAAAACACTCTTTTTCAGTGTTATTTATAAGGAAGCAGTGGAACTGAGCGAGTGACAGTTTTGGGTCTGTAGCAGCTTTGGTTCTAGTGGATGACCCAGCACACATACTGTAGTATCTACTTTCACCAAGTAAAAAGTGTCTCACTTAAACTCAACCCCATAGATAGTGGACAAGGATAAGCAAACATGTTGCATTCCGTTTTTTTTGGGTTGATTATGCGACGTGTCTTGTATTTCCACATTCTTTTAATGCAAAAGTACAAATAACAAGAAAAAAGTGCAAGTCTCAGCAAAACAAGAGCAACAAAAAAATAGGTGTTTAGATTGCGAAACAATTTACTTTTCAGTCAAAAGTGGTATAACTGATGTGAACTCATTGAACTGAGCATAAGTCTCAGTGATCTCAGTTACACTGGGGGAAAGATAGTAATTGTGGGAAAGAATAAAGCCAGGGAATGATTTGTATATTCACTGTGGTGAGGCTTTGTTAATGTAAAATCCTCTCTTTTTCGCCCTCATCGACTCAAAACGCCAATCTGCCTTCTCGCAATCAACAACAGCTCAAAGAAGCCTTTGAGTCCTAATGACGGGCCGAGCACGCGTCTGCTTTGCTTTACTTGCTGGAATCTAAAACTCAGCGTACTGTACATGCTCTGTGCATTATTGCCGCATGCAGAAAGTTTATGATGTGATACAATATAAGAACTGGAGAATATCACACACATCTGCTTTAGCCAGCTGCGAAGAAGCTATATTTGAGTGTTAATAGTATGTTCTGTGGCACGTGACTGACATCCAGGCAGATATGTGCTCAGGCTGTAGTGGAGACAAGCTGTGATTACTAACTGAAGGGTGAAAATGACTTTCTGAAAATGTGTTGGAAGTGAGAAATGAGAATGGCAGCTGCAGCCAGCCACACAGACTGGTCATTTTCTTTTTTTGCTTGACTACAGCCTCCTGAATAGTTATTATGTATTATTATAAAGCTTGCAAATAATGGACATCAGTCTGGAATAAATGGATACGTCCAGCTGTAAGAAGTTTTGGAGTTTGTAAATAGGCTTTAATTTCAGCTATTTTAGATTAAGTATGAATTATAAAGATGCTAACAATATGAAATAACGCATGTACAGTGACTGAGAAAATGTAAAATAAATAAATGAATAAAATAAAATAAAAAACGGATGGAGCTTTAATCGACTGTGACATTTTTGTGTAAAGATTTCCAAATAGTACTTATTTGAGAAGTTGTTGCCCTTTGCTCGGAAATTATTAATTATTTAAATTAAAACTACACTCTGATTCAGAAATCCTTTTACAGTACATGTGCAATATCATTATCATTTACATTTGTATAAGAAAAAAAAAAACATAAGTCTTTTTTAAAATATACTTACGACACTTAACAAGCATATATTCAATTTATGTTAAAAATTTTGACTCGTAGTGTACAAAATATCGTACACATTTTTGTATATACATAACATATGCATAAAATATGCCATAATGCTTCCTTAATAGCTTGGCTGTCCTTTTCATATGAAAATAATTATGTAATAATAAAAAAAAAAGTAATGAATATTTCACTAACATATGTACAGTAGAATAAAGCAAACTGAAAAGCAATTAACAAATGAGTAAAGCAAGCAATCTGTATTATTATAATAATGCCTTTGTGTTAAGTGAATAAATAAGCTTATGAGTTGTTGTTTTTGTGTGAGGGTGACGCTGCACAAATGGAAACCTGGAAACCTAATAAAGTCCCTGCTGGATTTCAATAGTATTAACAGGATTACTAAGCTCTAGCTGATGAGAGAGAGAGAGAGAGAGGACAAGAAAGGGCACTCCCTCAAAAACAGGATGACGCAGGCAAGGTGAGACAAACTGAGAGAGCGAGAAAGAGAGAGAGCGAGAGAGAGGAGAAATTTTAGACACTTAATAAATTCTAAGAACTAGCTAATTCACCTCAACAAACCCAGAGCAGCAACATGATTCAGTAAAGCAGATGGTCAACTATGCAGAAAGTAAACGATGCATACAGTATAATGTAAAATGTCTAAACATTAATCTCTTAAAGTTGGTGCTTTATGATGATTCTGCTTAAATGACATAGGGATTCATAAAAATAGCAATGCAACATCAATACGTTTTATTCTTTTAGTTAGTCGCTTGGTTAAGTCTTCCTGAAGAGGTAAATAGAACAATACCAACATTGCTAGGTTATTTTTATACACTGCTCCAGCTGCAAGAATAACTGCACTCCAAAGAAAGTTATATAATATAGGACCACGTTCCATCTGCCTGAATATAAACAGATACATTCACGAGCCCTCAGAGGACTGTAATGTTTTAAACAAAGGATCTTTATATTCCTAAAAGGAAGTCATGTGATCTGATTTTTTCTTATCATGGTCATAAGTGAACTGAGTGTGGTCCACTTTCATTACAAAACAGAGAATTTACAATAAACAGAAAACAGATGGGAGGAGGAGAGAAAATTAGGTAGCTAAAGCCATGTATTACCTGAAGGGACTGATTATGACCGCATCGTCCTTGTCTTTCATCATGGGATGAGAAGAACCTATTGTTTGCTTAATAACTGAAACGTAACTGAGCGAATAGACTTTCAGGAAATGGCCTTAGGAGATGGTATTAGGAAGTTTCACAAAGATTAAACAGGATACTGAATATAAATGTACAAAATCTCAGATGATGACAGATTTGAAACGCGACACCATCTGTCCTGGTGATTTACTGGGTCAGTGAAGGTCAACATTCTGGGTCATTATGTTGACCTCCTAGTGTTTCCCTGTCATTTACAGCATAGTTAGAATAACTGACAGGATAATGTCTAAAGTGTTGCCTAAAATCTGCCTTAGATTTGAATTAATTTTGGAGGCCTAAGACGTGCTGCTCAATCCAGAACTCATCCACACTGTGCTTTAACGTACATTCTTTCAACACACAGTACTGTCTGACATTATTCTATAAAATTATGAGCAGTAATGATTTTTAGGATTGGTTCCCTATAGATTCTGGCTCCTCTCAAGGATTATCCCTTATATTGTCTAATTCCCCCCCCTCCACTCTTTATAACATAATCTTTGACTTGGTGATCTGATATGAGTTGTTAATCTATATCTGTATTCCTGTGAAATGCCTTGCCACCTTACAGCTTCCCAGTTGAATTCTCATTTTGCTGGGTTCTGCATGGGTGTTCACATGTGTTCCACTTCTTGAAAACATGCAGGTGAGTGCATTGTTGACTCTAAATTTGCACGTAAGTGTAAATGAGTTTGTGAATATGTATGTATGTATACATGTGATGGACTGGTGTATTCTCACATCATACCCAGTGGTCCCAGCTTCAGATCCACTGTAACCCTGGCAAGTATTTGATAACATGGTTAATGAACTAATTTTGATTAGATTTGGTTTGAATTGAGGCTATGTGAAAGTGATGAGTGGTTCCACTACAATAAGTACATAAAGCACACAAACACAAAAGCCGTTTTTACAAACACAAAAGCACTGTTCACTTCATCAAATTCTATCTTCACCCCTGCATGGAAAGAATGCCCCTTATCTGATTGCCCTAAATCAGATATTTTGTTTTGGCTGCTCATACGGTATTATAGCAGCATGGTGGCTTAGTGGTTAGCACTATCGCCTTGCACCGTCAGGGGTCGATTCCTGTCTCGGGTCTGTGTGCATGGAGGTTACATGTTCTCCTGGGAAACTCCTTGCCACCTCACAGATTCAGTGTTCCCAGTTCAATCCTCATTTTGTATGGAACTGCATGGTTGTTCACATGGGTTCCACTTCCTGAAAACATGCTCGCGAAAGGACTGTCAAATCTAAATTGCACCCAAGACTTGCGGATTAAGCTAACTGGCATTGCCAAATTGCCAATAGCGTGAATGAAAGTGCGAGTGTGTGTACAGTACATGCGTGTGCCTTGAGATGGATTGGCATTCTGTTCAGGGTGTACCCCACCTTGGGATAGGGTCCAGGCCCCTTGTGACCCTGTATACAGGGTAAAGTAGTACAGACAATGAGTGAATGCTCATACCATCAAGTGTTCTACAGAGCGCCACAGGAGATCCTTTCTCCCAATGGCCATAAAAGTTTACAACTCTTCTCTGTAACTCATACACACATGTATGTGGATATTCACTGACCGTAACACAACAGGACATTAATACTTAACCGTATTAATAATATGATAACTGCAATACTACTTTCCAATAAAATATGTAATACAAGATTACATATTGGGTCATATTTTTGGTACTTACTGTTTTAAGAACAGGCTTGTACTGTAACATTGTGTCGCGTAAAGCGTCTAAGGTCGCCGAAAAATCTGATTGCATAAATTCTGAGTAGACTGAGGTTGTATTGCAAAAAAATTAAAATAAATAAAATAGACTCATGACTGATTTACAGTAGAACCACTAATGGGAGCCCAAATAAGAGACGAATAGATCAGATTTAGTGTGATTTGTGATGTTCACATTAAAAATAAAATCTCATGAGCAAAAGACAGATTTGGGTGACTTTTGCCTGCAGTGTGAATGTAGCCTGAGACATGTGGTAATGTATGCAAATATAAAGCACTTCCTTCTTCTGGTTGTTTTGTGGTCTTTGTTTTTTCTTCTTCTTCTTCTTGTGCCTCTTGATAAAACTGGTTTATGAATATGACACAAAGCTTTGAATGATGATCACCATCAAGCCACCAAAACAAAAACCTCTAGACAATCTGCAATCAGACGGGGACATGATTGACTCAGGATCTTCCCTCACACTGCTGTAGTCTCCACCCTGAACTCTTTTCTTTCTCTCTACTGTATTGTGGTACCCAAGATCTCGCGAGATTTCCTCTCAAGCCCTGGTCTGGATCCCGCCCCTGAAGCGATGCCCTACTGCAGTGTGTGTGTGTGAGAGAGAAAGAGAGAGAGTATGTGTGCGAGAGTGTATATAGCAGTGAAAGAGGCGCTGAAACGAGAGGAGGAGTTGCGGCAAGGTCGCTACAGCATCACGCGCGAACTAGCCTGCTATCTTCATCACCAACGGAACTGAATAATAACCGGAGCTCATCAGCCGCGCTCGAGCTTCACAGGGAGCTGATGCCTCGCGCCGAGTCTCGTGCGGTCGGTCGGTAGGTAACGTTTATCTCCGTTTGGGTCCGCGTGCGTGAAGTCGCAGACGCACTGACTGCATCCGAGAGCGGAAACTAAGACGGTTAGCCGTGTGCGGGAGAGCTACCGCTGCGTGACCAGTGAGAACAGCGTGGCATCACCGCATTGTGCCGGGCCCTTTTCAGCATGTCTGCGCTTTCCGGCTCATCACCCGCGGCGACAGAAGCACCGCAGCAAGAGCAGGACTTCCTGGGCTTGTACGGTGGCAGTGCGCCGTCCGGTCCGACCCCGAGTCAGAGCCGCTTTCAGGTCGATCTGGTGGCCGAGGCGGCCGGAGCTGATCACACCAGCACTAATGATGATGATGATGATGATGAGGGTAAGAGCGGCCGCGCGCGCGGTGATGAGGCGGGGGGCGGAGAGGAGGCGAAGGGCCGCTTCCGCGTGGTGAACTTCGCAGACGCCAGCGGGGCCTCGAGTCCAGACGCGGCGCCGGGAGACGGCCTGCAGAACGGCGACACGGCGCTTAGCGAGGGCAGCGTGAACTCATCCACCGGCGGCCCGCAGCACTACCACTACGACACGCACACCAACACCTACTACCTGCGCACATTCGGACACAACACCATCGACGCCGTGCCCAAGATCGACTTCTACCGCCAGACCGCCGCCCCGCTGGGCGAGAAGCTCATCAGACCCACCCTGTCCGAACTGCACGACGAGCTGGATAAGGTAAGATGGGGAACTCTGACCTAACAGTCATGGTATGAACCGGCCGTGTAAGTGTAGCGCTCAGCATCAGGGTTGCCAGATTTCACCGACTTAGACATCGAGCTCATGTGAACATCAATGCGGCGCTAAGAGTGACCAATCTGGCAACCTTGATCGGTTCACTTTGTCATCAAATGTTTACACTTTGCCTTTACTGGAACTAAGACGT
The DNA here is from genome assembly GCA_030522415.1 of Channallabes apus. NCBI lineage: Eukaryota > Metazoa > Chordata > Actinopteri > Siluriformes > Clariidae > Channallabes > Channallabes apus. The sequence goes on from CM060120.1 coordinate 14,558,372, forward strand.
CCAGAACCAGTTCCATCACGATAATGCAATTATCATTCAGCATGGACGAGCTTTACTGTTCTGCACAGAGCGACCCCTAAACACCTCGACCTCACTGAACACCTTTGGGATGACCTGGGACACTGACCTCATCTCAGTGCTTAACATCACTAATGCTCTTGCAGCTCAATGAACACAAATCCCCATGGCCACACTACAACATCTTAAAATCTAGAGAAATGTGTTATGAGATCAGATTACAGGTTATTATAACAGTAAGGGGAATATATCTCTGAATCGAGTCAGATTTTTCAACACGGGTGTGATGGTCAGGTGTCCACATACTTTTGGCCACATAATGTTGATTCACTTAGCTTTATTGGGATGAATTGTTAAAAAATAAATAAATAAATAAAATAAAACCTTTCACCAAAGTCTTACTTTGAGCTATAATGGGGCATTGGATAGGTTTCTTGCTGCCATGCAGGAGGTCCAGGTTCAATTCCCACCCAATACTCAAAGCCCAGCCACTGGATACACTGCTGGAGAGTTACGTCAGGAAGGGCATCTGGCGTAAAATCTGTTTTAAGTTGAGTGCAGATCGGATAGTCCGCTGTGGCGACCCCTCTACAGGAGCGGCCGAACGATTAACACACCATTCGTACGTTCATTCACACACAATTCATTTGTAAAATAAACCGTTTGATAAATAAAAACGGTGGAGGTCTTTGTTTGAAAAAAAAAAAAATGCATGGATGCACAAATAATACCTAAACAAATGAATAAATCAATATACTGTATATAGATTATTTAAACTCACTGAAACGTATGAACACAATGCATACTGTAGTTTTCTTTATCATTTACATTAATGCTAATATGGGATTAGGTTAAGGTTCTACTTTCTTTTTCCTAGTGGACAGTTCTATATGTGATTTGCTGCCAATTTGAGACACTTTCTGGTACTTGCTTCTAGACCTATAGTATATGCACCATTTCTCGAATTTGTATAAAGAGTAAAAAAAAATTGTGGCTTATTTTTGACATACTAAAAAAAATCTCACATCTTTAGTTCAGTGAAGAAGAAGAATCCATCCACCAGTCCTTCAGTGAAAAAAAAAAAAAAAGCAATTATAAAGTTTGAAACCTTTTAAAATTGTTCCAAAAGATGAGCTGCTTTATTTTTTTAAGACAACGAGGATTTGCACATTTAATTATGTAACCCATTTAATTTGCAAAATTTAGATCTCCTAGTCCTTGAGTTACATTAATAGCAGGTTAGATATATCATTTATTTCTGCTTCATATCTCATAAATGTACTGCACTTAATGCCATTTGAACGACGCACAACAACAGGGAAATTATTTGCAACAGGACCACATACGGCTCTGGCATGCAAAGCATGCGACTGTATTTCTGAAGCTCCATAAGAAGTTATGTGTCACAAGCGGGTGGTAAAGTTCATGTCATTCTGCCAGTAATTAGCTTGCTTACCTTTTACTAGGTACTGAGACGTTTCGAAGGTTAGTAAGGGATGAAGGATCCTGTTTATTTTTTCTGAAGGGCCGTAAGTGCAGCGAGTCGAGTGCGAATGATGAAGCGCAGGGTTTTAAGGTATTAGAAGTTCATATACAGATTCGCTTGTGGCTTTTAATAGCTTGCACTTCTGGACGGAAGAGAGCACGCATGCTAGCATTTAAATGTTAGTGCTTCCCCGAGTTTGGCACGAGTGCCAGTTTGGGATTTTTAGACTGTTGAATGTTACTGGAAGGTTTAAGTAATGTCATGACAAGTCGTGCGATGTTGACATTCCAGCTGAAGTTTTGTTTTGCGGTTGAGGCGAGGAAGAATAATTCTGTCTGCGTTCTTTTTCCCTTTCTTAGTGCTTCTTATTATTTAACATTCTTCTTTCCTCCTCTCTACTCAGTGAATCCACTTTAACCTGCCACTGAGATGTAGTGTGTGTGTGTGTGTCTCAGGACATAGGATGGCGTTCTGCATCAATCCTAAGTGCATAAGGCTTTGCATGCGAGTGTGAAATCTCTGACCTGAATGTCCAGTGGCATTTGGGTCTGTGCCTGATGAGCATACCATGCTGTTATCACGTGCAGCATAATGAACACGAAATGGGGCACACATGGGTGTTACAAACCAATCAATACAGGATCGCTCTCTATCTATCGGTCATTACGACAACACGGACCATCATTTACTTTGTCAGCAAGGTTTATGTACCTTTTTTATTATTTTTATTTTTTGGCCTCCTGTTTCACAGCTGTCGGTAACCTGATATGTATTTGCAGACACTCGAATGCCTTGTGTTTTGAAATGACACACAGTCACTGTTACTTTAGCGTCTATCTTTATTAGAATCTTGACAGACCTTTTCCGCCTTTATTAATCAAGCGATGCCAGTAATGTGCGCTTGATTAATTTCACCACTCATCCAAAGAAACATTTCTTCTCCAGGAGCCAACTTACATAACCAAGTCCTCCTGTGTCATTTGGTCAGCATCAGTTCTGTTAAAAGGCGCACAATCATTTTTTATTTTATTTTTTACACAAGCTTGCTGCTTGAATTTACATTACAACCCGGATCGTTGCCTTTTTTCCCCCCCTTTCCTTTGATAGAACCATATTTTTTCTACTGTACCCAACGGCCAGATGTTACAGCGCTACAAATCCATGATGCGACGGAAGTTCCTCTTGCCCCAAGTGGATCCGAAACAGAAATCGATGTGCGTGCCAATACAGTTACGTCCAGACTGTTGAGTGTGACTGACTGTCACGCGTCATCCGTGATTTCCCATGATAATGGTATCTGACATTATAATGACAGTATCATGTTTTGGCATGTCTGGTGTGTGACTGCAGGTTGCTTAACGATGCCTGGTTGTGTGTATGAACTGAGTGAGGTGCTGCATGAGGGAAACCCTGACAGAGCAGCTTCATTCAGTGCCGTGCAGCCGAGCAGAATCAGATCATGCTGAAATATTGATGCTCTCACTGCTGAGAGAAAAGACAGCTGAAAATTTCTATGTACATTTTTAAATGTCATGAGCACAGCATGGACTTATGAACTTGCTAAGGCTGTCTGACAGAGTGGGAAGTCAGTCCAATATAAATTTACATTTTAAAAAAGTCCAGTGTGTTAGACCTGACAGGGCACAGTGAGTGACTGAGGAACGATTTAAAACCGAGGTATTTATGTCTCCGTTGTGTGAAACTGAGAATTACAACTCATTGTACAGGTTTTATGTGCCTGGTAGTAATTGGACAATTAGCCGCTCGGTTGTTTTACTGGCTGCATCCATGCTTACCTTCTTGGCTCATGAAATATACCTAATAAAGTTTGGCCTAAAGTTGGCTTTACTTGTGCAGTGGAGGTTGTGGTTAAAGACTATTAAAAATAATAATAATAATAATAATTACAGTCCTTCATGCACAGAATAACTTGATTTGCTCTGGTATGCAGTAAATGTGTAAGTACCTGACTGTACTTTGGTGGAGTTTGTTTCAAAGCCAGTCCTTGCAGTCTGATCCCATAGAAAAGCCAATGCAGCACACATTGCTGATAAAGAAAGCCACTTATTGCACTGATAGAAAGGCACCAGAACACCAGTGCATCGCAACGCGCCGGACACGCCGCACACCCAGCAGGCAGTTCAATGAGAGATCTCGCTCCGATCGAGCATCCGTGAGATGCACCAGATACACAAGTCTAATCTGCACCCAAAGAATCCGCCGCCAACATCCTAGACACCACAACACACGCCAGAGAGCATTTTTGATTCATACACATTCACATTCCATACAAACGTAAATAATTCTTTTGATTGTGTAAAGCTGTTTTGAGACAATGTCAATTGTTAAAAGCGCTATACAAATAGAATTGAATTGAATTGAATATGGAGTCGTGTTCAGAGGGGCCAGAGCTGCCCTGTATTTTTCACTATGAATATATCTAGTCCTGTGCAACTTCATCATGGAATCGTTTACTGAAATCATTATCGTGATTATAAACGGTACCAATACCATCACCAGTAGAAAATAACACAAGTAATATTTAAAATATCCAAAAATCAAATAATACATTTAAATATACTTTTATTTAAATAGTAAATAAAAAAAAAACTGACCATTTGGATAGCTATAGAAAGATATAAATATATATTGATTTATTTATTTATTATTTTTTGCTTTACTCTACCGAGCAGGGAATTTTCAACTGGGGTACTGTATGTACCGGACCATGACTTGCGCACCGTTACTCCCCTAATGTTGACACACATCTTGATTCTGTGTCTGTGCCAAAGCATTGGCTTTTCTGAAGCAGTCACATCGGGAGAATTGTGATCAGGTTGTTGGTTTTGTGTGTGTGTGTATATATATATATATATATATATATATATATATAATTATAATAATTTTGTTTTTAGGTGATTAATTAGTGGAATAAAGTTTGTTGCAAAGCTGGAGTATAATCCCACTGCGACATACACAATACGTTGCTTCACCATTCGACGTATCGTGGGAAGATGCTAACCAGACTCGCAATGATAGTTTTACGTAACAGAAAACCGAATCTTGTAAGAGAAATCTTGGCCTAAGACTTAAGCATGTAACCACACTGTTAGAAACTTTGAGAGGATAATGATTTGTTCCGCTGTCCGTATTAATACACTTAAAAAGCCTAGTTCACTCTTCCATCATCTACCAACAGTTAATGAGCACTTTAGGTTTCTGACCCCGAACACACAGGAAACTTTACTTTTACTTGTCTGGTGGGGAAGCTGGTTAATGTGTAACTTGTCCACCAATGTGTGATTCGAGTAGAAGAAAATGCCACAATAGAATATCAGTTAACACATTTCTTACTCAAATGCACGAATTAGTTTTATTACAAAACGAAAAATAAGCTAAATAAATAAAGCTTGTCCTGATAGTAACCCTGAATGCTCCATGCTTGGAAAAAAAATATTGTTCAAAGAAACCAAATCTCAGCTGTGGGAGATGTCTGTTCCACCCCATGTCGCGTCCAATAGGCAGTCGTCCTCGACATGGGGTGAACTCCAAATATCAGTTGTAAAACTGAGTAGGCAGATGTCTTGTAGCATGCTGTTAATGTATGTTTATATTGTCCAGTAAAATTCCAGTAGAGCAGCATGATCCAGTAGAGTCCTCGCCTCTGTCATGACTCACAATAGACCAGATGTCTTCTTCAGCTCAGTGTCCCCTCATGTCTAGGTACTGTACGTGGTTCCATCACTTCACTGGTCCACCGCTTTGCTATTTTGCGGCACTTGCATGCATTTAGTTTTAGTTTATTTTTATTTTTTATAATTCTTGACATATTGGTTGCAAAGAGAAAAATGTAGTGAACTTTTAGCCAGCAGCTCATCTGTATGCTCTCAACTCCAGAGACGTGGAGGTTACAGGTGGGGGAAAAAAAAAAGTATAAAAATTCGAAATTAACTTGAGCTCAAAAATGAAAAGCTTGGTCCTTCTTAAACACCACATGCTTGATGCTGATTGGACGTCACCTAGATTAGAAAACTGATTTATCATGAAGTTGATTGTTTATTATAGTGAGTCATCTCAACAAACCGACTTCCTTTATGTTTTTCGTCTCTCGTTGTTTGCGCTCTCGTATTAATGCAGTCCAGAGCATAAAGGCATGGATAAAATACTATATGCATGCCCTTGATGATGATGATGATGATGATGATCAGCATGAATATAAGCATTAGTAAATGTATTCAGGCTCATATTTTCTCTTATTACAAACATCCTGCAGCTTTCCCTTTCCTGCAGTCGTTCAGCCTGACTTGCTGTAGCCAATCAGCCGCGTCCTTATAAACCTGCATCCGTTACTTTTAACCCGCAGTAGTATTACAGTTTTCGTGAATCTTCTATTGTGCTTCTGATTTGCTTGAGTACTAAAACAGTCCGCTATTAGCTTTCTGCCCTTTTTCTTTTCAACCTGGTTTTCTGGTGCAGAGGTGAAATCTGAGCTCCACTGGATGTTACAGGTGACTTAATTCTGTTAAAGAGAATGACATGACGTAAAACCTGAATCTACCTAAGAGGCCACACACACACACCCGGACACACACACTGACAGCAGGGTCATGCACTGTTGAAGGAGGAAGGGATGGATGGATCATATTCTTATTTCTTTTTTTCTTTCTTTCCCTTCTTACTCCATTGAGTATTAAGGGTCACATGACACACGTCTGGTACTTGATTCGTCTGTAAACACCACATTTCCCCCCCCCCCTTTTTAAATTTATACTTGTCATACTTCAGAAATGTGTTAATCATCCAACAAAATGAAAAAAAAAATGGAAATGAAAGATTATCTTAACCTGGTTATTTATCCTGGTGATTATCTTTTGATGGTGCTGGCGTTCACTCGACTAAACAGGATCTTCTGACTTTCATTTTAACTAATCTTATTCAGTTACAGATAATTTTGCTGATGATTACGCCACACAAAGCCTGACCTGAGTGATAATGAAGCTCATCTTTCCTTGCTTTATGTTACTAACTACATGGCATGCACATTTTCAAAGGTATGACCCAGTAATGGGTAAAGATACAGTACAGCTGCATTTATCTACATACGTGCAGTTTGACAGCGTAAATAGTTGAGTATAATTTTATTAGTTTAGGGATTTTAATAATAGGCAGTCCTGAAAGAGGAATTAAAGGAATTTGCATATTCAAGATTCAAGATTCAAAGAACTTTATTAATCCCAAAGGGAAATTGCTTATGCTCGGTTACAGGTGCTCACAGTTGTTAACTAAAGGAAGGTAATAAATAATAATAAAAAAAAAAAAAAATGATACTGATATCATTAGATATAGATTGTGATATATTAATCATCTCTTCCATCAGTTTGTTGAAAGTAGTGTTAATTTCATCAACGAAAATTAACGCAACGTCACGGGTATCAGTGAACAGTGACCATGACGCAATCAGCATGCAATATCGTTGACAAGAATAAAATGTGGTTTAAAAAAATTAAAAACAAATAAAACATCTGTTTTTATTTTCGTCATGTCATTTTCTTCACAATCCGCTGCGATGCGTCGTTCATTTATTATACCGCTAATGTTTCCTGGGTCACGGGGCACGCGGCCAAAAAGAAGAGACGATATTTGGACCCATTTTTATAAGGCGCCATATACGGCTTGAATCAAACACACACACGTGCACGGAGAGTTCGTGCACGCGCATTTCATATGTTTCATATGTAGTTGTTTAAGCAGTTAGTAATATGTGTGATGTGTATGTGTTTCATATAGAGTACTGTGTAGCAAGCTCAGTAAAACCAGCAATGAGTTTTCCCTCCAAATATTGTTTATTTTATTGCTCTTTATAGAAGTTTCATTTATCCAGAAATGTTTTCAAAAGCACCTTTTTCTTATGCCATATTTTTGTATGTGCCCAAGACTTTTGCACAGGACTATGAGTAAAACAGCTGTTAGGTTTTACTGAGCTTGCTGGAGAATGAGTTCCTCTGGTAACTCTGTCACACTCGCTCCTTTCTATTTTCATGCAAATCCCAGAAGCGTACATTAGGTTTTTTGTTTCCATCTGAAAACTGGTTTGCCATGCATACATTCTCCTGTAATGTTATTTATTTATAAATTTTTACATTATATATGGAAATATTAAATGATTTTCTACTTAATTATGCAGACATGATAAACATAACAAAATTGGTACAGCATATAATATGGTGGCTAAGACTTTTGCACAGTACTGTATGTGTTTCATGTGTGTGCGCATGAGTAAAGTTTCATTAAAATAAATACAATTAGCTGAAAACATCAGATGAAAAGATACATTTTATAATAATTATTTTGTGAAAAACCTTAAAGGGATTTGACAAGACTAGATTGACTTTAGGGTCAATTAATAATTATCTCATTGCTAAATGTTATGTTTTCATTGTATAAAACTAGATGAAAATACTTAATTTCCTTTGACTAAAATTAGACTAAACAAAAATAGGATAAAATGGACTAAATATGATAACAGGAACATTTATCCTGGGACTAAGAATCAAATTGACAAAATGAACACTAGTTGAAACAATGTTGAGTGAGGAGTTCTGGGATGAGCGCAGGACAATATTTACGAATACCGCAGCAGGTCTTCGCTACGGCTTTACAGTATCCAGGTGAGATGTGCGCTGATGCTAGGCTAGAACTAGGCACAGACTGTTTTCGGGGAGTGCAGCTCATTAGGGTATTCACATGGGACCGTCCACAGCAGCAGATGAGGAGTCACAAGTGCAGACGCTCCAAGCTGAATTAGAGCATCAGGATAAATCAGGCACGAGTCGAGCTACAGTATGTTGCACTGCCAGCCAAGCCGTATCGATGGACTCTCTCATCCATCACTTTTACACTGTTGCTTCGGAGTGTAAAGCCGATAAAATATTAATCAATCAATGCTCAGAGAGCCATGATTTTTTTTTCAAATTAGGAAAAACTCTTATTCATGTCATATAGTTATTATTTCTGATTAGTTTTCTAGTTAGTTCATGCTTTCGAGTATGGTTGATTTTAAGTAAATTTTTCCCTAGGCTGCTCAAAACCTTTAAGTGACTTTTAGTTATTGACAGGATTGTATTATTTTTTTTCCTTTGCTCGAAACGGTCAGTAAACAATATTATCACGGATAGTTGTTTGTTTATGCGTCACTGATATAGCTGCATGTACCAGGTGTGCCTTTAAAGAACAGGCCAGACGGGAAAAGGGGGGGTAAAAAAAAACGGCTTTGGTTTCCTAGCACCTGGCTCTCCATGTCTCCATAGCGATGCCAGTCTCTTGGGCAGATGAGAAGAAAGCGGTGTACAGTGGGCAGGACACAACGGTCTCCAGCGACCAAGCCCAGTAAAGATCACCTGACGGGCGATTTTCTTTAGAGATTTATTTATTTATTTATTAAATTTTTTTAAAGATACATCAGCGGTTGACTTTAAATGTGACCGACGTAGCTGCTTCCTCGTTACTCCTAATACTTTGTGAGAATTTGAGAAACAATCAAGCAGGTGCGTGTTTGTGCGTGCTTGGCTGGTGTACTCTTACCGCAGCCGCAAACCAGATGGTGCGCGGTGCTTTTGTGTATCTTAGATGGAGACTTTAACCTCCAAACAGTAGGAAAAGATTTTTGGAAAACAAGAATGATTGAAAAAGTCAGCAAGCAATGCAACCCCTGATGTCTGTCTGAAGATCAACATCCAGACAGCTGGAGCTAGAATCTAATTCTAGGATAATTTTAGGAACAGCAGGATGACTTTGAAAGCCTCATAATCCTGTAACGATCAAAGATTAACACCGGATCCTGAATGATCTAATAATCAGGATCCAGAAGATGATCATTAAATGCTGGCTTGTGGCGCTGACGAGGAGTTCATGTGGCTGGATCTGGTGTACGGAACAGCACTCGGGCCTTGCGGTATGACAGCTGACTGACTCTGTGTTTGTGTGTGCAGTGACGCACACGGTCTGCTGCCTGTCAGTTTAGCTTTTTGAGATCAGGAGCAGAGGGCACGATCACTCCTCGTCTAGAGAATCTGACCTTTGCATGTGGAGGAAAAATTTGCGATGCGCCGATTTTAAATTCTCTTGATTGAGTCCGATTTCCTGAAAGTAAGAACGTGCTTCAGAGGTGTTTTGTGCAAAAATGAGGCGGCAGCTGTCAGCCAGGAGGACGACGGATCTGTCTCCGAGTCATGCGACATGGTTGGGAGGAAAGCTTGACTGGCTAGTATCACTATGATTGATTTGAGGGCAGGCATATGCGCCCTTTATTTAAAAATTCTGATTTGACTTTTATAGTTTAAACTTCTTTCATTGAAATGTTATAAACTGTAAACCGTGAACTGTGTAAACAATCTTGAGCCAACTCTTATTTCTTCATGTTAAATTAAATTATCTAGATTGAGTTAAAGAAATGGGAACACATGTTTGACTGTGACAGGCTGCGACAGTGTAAAAAATTGGTTGTTTATGTAACCCCTTCAGCTGCACCCTCATTTCCCCTCTCGTCTGTTCCAGTCATTCAGCATTCAGCATCACCTGCATACTAATCACCATCCTGATAATCTGCCACCAGCTGCACCTGTTTCTCACACGTTCTTGCCCTTTTAATGTGGCTAAACAAACTAAAAACATTCTTCAGACGGGACTGAGCACGAGAGCCAAAACTTCCAAAAAAGTCTTTCAGGAAGTCTGGAGAACGATTCCTCAAGACTTCATTAAAAATACCAAAAAGTCTGGCAAAATATATAAAAAAAAAAAATGATGGGCAGCTCAAGACTTCTGCACAATACTTGTGTATTACTCACACTGCTGTTCAGGTACCTACCGATAGCGAGTCAGTGGGATTCATGCTGCAATTGACTTACCTCCTTCATACTCCAGATGGGGTGGGGAGGGGAACAGGGTGTCGGGTATCCGTGTTCGACTTTTGTCGAACTAACCAGCTACCTACCATGAGTGATATATTGTTAGCTTTTAAAAGCGATGAACTGTAAACAAATCAGTGTCTGCTCAAACAGATCATCTTCCTTTATGCTAACGCTGCTTTTCTATAAATTCATCCTATCAGTCAGTCTATACTACTTAAGCGTATTCCATACCAAAAAGTCATGTTTTGCTGATTTAGCGCCGCATCCATAACTCCATGCTAGTGTTAAAAGTTTTTCTTTTATTATTATTGTTGTATGTTTTATTTGCTTTGCCTTGGTTATTTTAAGTCAGTTTGTGGATTGAAGGAGAATGTTGAAGCAAAATTCTAGAAAGTTCTACCACTGTGTCAGAAAATCCTACCTCAGAGAAAAGTGTTACAGTATAGTGTATTGTTGCAGTGCTACTATTATTGAATATGAAAAGTAGGATAAAGTTGCACAGATTGATTGATGGATATGTTGATGGATATCTGGAATTTCTTTCATAATTAATAAAGGATCTGTTTATCTAAATATAACTGCTTTTTGCTACTGGTAGTAAATTCTGACAGAACAAGATGAACAGTGTTGGACTTATTACTAACAAAAAGTGTAATATATTACTTATTACTCTTTTCAAAAGTAATATTACTTATCACACCTTTGTTATATTACTTCAAACTATGAATCCATAAATGTTACAGGTTAGAAAAACACAGACAGGCTTTTTGACTCGATATTTTGTGATTAGCGGTCCAGATGTGGACGCTCGAACGGACATGAAATGATTTCTTGAGCTCTTGAGCTCAGCTTCAATCAAAGCGTATTCCTTCTCTATATACTGTAGCTTGCAAGTGTTTTTTTAACCTGGGGCTCCACTAGTGCATGTGACCAGAAGTTTCCCAAGGATCTGTCTGAAAAACAGCGAGTCAGTAGTGGATATATTCAACATTGTATCCACCACATACCCAGCCACAAACTTTATCAGGTCTTTGTTGCTTGTTGTAGTTTGCTGTCATAATTAAACTCCAGTTTTTGGTTGTTTTATTAGCTAAAGGGCTACAGTCGTCCATTGTTGTACCGTTTTAATAAATGTTTCAAGAGGTTTGAGGTCGTGTTTTTGTGAAAGTCTTACCACTTCCTTATATTTTATATGTATAAAATATACAGTTTTATATATAATAAGACACGATTTTTGTATATTATTTATCACCTTTTGTTTTGATAAAATCAAAGTAATGGGGGTCTTTCCAGCTGTTGAATGTGGACACTTCCATCTTCCAAGCTGCTTCGACTGCTTATGTTGCTGTTACTAGTGACATGTGCACGCGCAACGACTATGAATATTGTCCGATTTTGGTACCAGTCTTACAACTAAAGTAATGTTGTAATGCGTTGTTTCTGGAGCAAGCAAGTGTAATATTAGTGAAATTTTATCTATAACTTTTTACACCACACATTACTGCCGAAAGTAATGCGCGCACACAGTAATGACAGATTACAGCGCAACACTGCTAATGATGGAATCTTGGATGTGAGCTGAGATTGTGGCCTTTTTTTATTTTATAAAACACTATTGTCACCAGCATTGTCGTCGTTTTATTGCAAAAAATTGCATAAAAATCTCACTATTTCTTAAGAGTGACTGTATGTATTTTTGAGCGTATTAACTTCCACCCTGTTTCTCACATTAAAATGTTATGATGTTGGGGAAACAGCGTTTAATATATATATATATTTTTTTTTTTTTTTTTTTTTTTTCTTCTCAATTTGTGTACTGTATTTCTTGACTATATCGTGGCTCGATTGACAGTAAGTTGTTTTTGTGTCGAATTCCACAGCAGTGGTGAAGTCTGGATGAAAGTGCACCGTTTATCGTAAAAGGAAGCAAGATTGTAATCAGTATAAGCTTGTAAGGTTTTTATCTCTTTAATGCTAATGTTTCCTGAGTAAATACTGACTGCAGCAGAACGGTCAGTGTGTCGGTCAGGCACTAAGCCCGGGCAACTCAGGAAAGTATGAAACTGATCATAGCTCCGCTCCACATGCTTCAGTGTTTATCTTTAACCTCCTCCTCCTCACCCCCCCCCCCCCAGTCTGTCTTGCCATTACAGGACTTTGTGCAAACTGTCGTCAGAGGCAGGAAAGCAGCAGGCCACAAGTCTCCTCTAACTCCTGCCATGTTTGAGCAAGATTGAGATTGGTGTAATGATGAAGCCGGTATAATGTAAACACTTTGGTGTTTTAAAGGGTCATTTTGGAGACGGTTTCTCATGCGATTTCAAATTTTTCAAGTTTTAAGAGATTTGTCAGACAGGGAAGTTTTCTTGTACAGTGTAAATATTAGCGCTCTCTCTCTCCTCTCTCTGAGGTTCTGTATTAGAAAATAAGATTTCCTTTTTTTAAGTAACATAATGACAACATGCCAAGCAGCTAGAACATTATGGGCATTTTCACATCAAGGCCACGGGAGTGTTTCCGAGAGCATTTTGATAAATGAAAACACAATTTTTCCAGGTTCGGGAACCATGTCCAAGTCTGCTTGGAAAGGTGGAGTCCGGGACGGTACAGCGTACTCGGATCAAATCAGATATAAACTCCATTTATACCTGAACATGAAAGTAGACGCGACGTCCTTGGTGACGTCAATCTCCTCGAAATCTCTGAGTGTAGCACGCGCCAGTCTCCCTTTTTGACCTACACAGTCTGATAAAGTAGAAAGGCACACGAGAGCGATACTCATGTTGTTTCCAATCTATAAATTATTTTTTAGAACTATGTAATATGCTTCCTGTAATAAGCTTCCTTATTCTTTTTTGTCTCTTGTATTTAATGGCTGCTCACAAACTAAGTCTGGTGTATCGGAGAGTGTAAAATACGCAAGTGCACCCGAGTACGGAGAGAGAAAAACAACCCAATGTAAACACTGGCCAGCGGGGAGGGAGGAGGGGGCACGGTACAAATCGATTGTGTCTAATGTGAAAACACCCTATGACCAGTGACGGGTGAACTGAACAACATTGATCACCAACAATACTCCAGTAAACTGGTCTTAACTTTTTCCACTTACATTTTACAAGTTATTAATGTAAAACCAAAATTGCTCATTATATTGAAATTCTCTTGTAAGATACAAAGACTTTTATTTCCAGTGTAAAAGCTCATATAAATGATTTGGGATTATATCTGTATTTAGTTTGATGAATGAGGCTCAAGATTAATGAAACTCTGGAAAACAGAAACGAGGTCAAGGATATATTTTACACAGCGATAATCTTACACTGAGATGATGTACAATTGTGAGATGTGACATTATGTAATGCAACACCAGACCAAGAGAAGAATACGACATAAAAACGAGCTGATGTCTGAACCGAGGTCCTATCGACTATTTTTAAAGCAGTAACACCTTGTAACTCGAGGCATGTACGAACCAAGACGAGCACAAAACCAGTCTGTGACCTTGCTGGGTTCTGGCTGTGGTTATATATTTGATTTGCAATCTCTCCGATAATACTTTTCCTACTAGAAGAAAACAACGTAGCATGTGCTACTCATTCCTCCAGTTATTTCGAAGCAGTTCGGAGCGGAGCGGTCTGAGAGAGACTGTGTCTACTGAAACGCAGCACTTTATCAGTTCCTCTCCTCGGAAGGGAACGCGTCTGATCTGCTCTGTTTGAGCGAAACTCTCCAGCTTCATGTTACCGGCTGGATTTTTTGCTTTTGAATCGTTTTGAGTTCACGGTTTGATCACGGCGCTGTAGCCAGTAATGGGCGAACTCTCTGTAACGATGAAAGGCTTTGATGCTTGGACAGGGAGTCTGATTATCTGTAAAAGACATCAGCTTGGATTGCATTTTATTTTCACCATCTCTCTCTCCCCCCCCCCCCCCCCACAATTTCTTCACTTCATGCACTTCGATTATACGAGTGTGAATGATTTAATAGTTTTATCATCCTTAAAATGGCTTTATATTCCAAATGTGGGGCCAAACTTTTTAGAATTTAAAGTGCAGCTGAACGTTAGACTTGTTTGTACGCTCTGACAGAACTGTCCAGAAGAGTGGTCAGTGCTCTCGTACAGAAAGACCCCACACCACCGCCTGTGACAATGCTATACACATTCACTGCACGTCAGGTGATTGTTGTTAACAATGATTCTTTCGGAACATAAACACACTTTCCACAAATTGTCTGGTCGCCCGCACGAGCGTGTGTTTACACGTGAACGTCTGCTTCCCTTTTGTCTGGTGTGACCTTAGTGACTGGCCCCGATGCGCTCTGTCTTAATTCAGTCACGCTGGATTGTGCTAGCAACCGTGGGCGAGGCCTGAGCGGTTACACAGAGGTTTCAGTGCTGTGCGTGCGCGTGTGCGCGGTTTATCCACAGCCAGCTGGGTTACTGCTTTGGATTTGTGGTTCTGGCTCGTCACAGACTATGACACTGTTTTCCCAGTCTTGTTGGCCGAACCACATTGGCTGGATTCAGGACCGTGAGAGAATAACTTTTAAGCAGATTTTGGTATTGTTTTTAGAACGTGGCCCCTAATTACTGTAGGTGCATCCAAAACAAGCTGTCTCACATAGTTAACCAGTTCAAACTGAAGTAGGTATAATTGCACATGTTTGTGAGATTAAAGGAGTTCCAGGGAGGCCGGAGTTTCAGATGGGATCATGGCTCAGGCATATTGAAAGAATTTTCCACCTTGGTGTCCAAGCACTAGTGAAACACTGGTGATTATATAGCGAAATAATAAAGGTAGATTTTACTCTTGTAAATGGTTTCTGTAATTCTGCACAATCAAATGAACTCCACTTGTATGTTGTTATTACCTTTTATTTGCGACGCTCACTGCAAGTCACTAAGCAACATTTCCATTATTAGCTGTTCTCACATCACACAAGATGTTTTGCTCGAGGCGGGCTGAGGTCTTTAGGTCTCTTCATCATCAAGATCATGTGTCGAAAGCAGTGAGGGACATGAAGACTTTTTTTTTTCGCTGCAGTTTAAACTTTGGCTTTCTGAAACCTGAAAAGATATCCTGGCACACTGATTAATCTCCCAAGAGGAAAGTATGGCACCTCGGTCGATGGGTGTAGTGCAGCAGGTGGTTGGATTTAAAACGAGCTCGTTACATTTAAATATCCATTCCACATAAGCTTATTTTTTTTTTTTATAAAATTGAAGGCACCTGGCCAGTCCATTTTCAGGAGCAGTATTTTGGCACATGCAGTAACTGTATATAAGTACAATAAGTACAGTGACTCTGGATCATGCTTGTTTAGCGACTGCTTCAGCTTGCGCATTAGGTCTTGGGGAACGGCGGCAGTTTGTTCCTGGTTGGACATGCAAACAAAAACTTTGCATAAAACTGAGTAATAAAGTTTTATAGGAAGAAACGGCCCATATACTGTACCGTACAGCCCATCAAGGGCATCTTTATTCAGCCATATTCCACCAACATGTGTCAAGTCTTGTCTGCTTTTTTTCTTTCTTTCTTTCTTTCTTTCTTTTTTTACAGAAGTATGTGGTGTGTGTTTTAATAAATAAATAAACATGCACAGGAAGAAGGAGTTCGTTCCCCTGAGGAAAGCAGCAGCACGTTCTGCACAGACGGAACAAGGAAAGTTACTGTGATCCAAATGATACGGGGAGCAGCAGCACCACCACTACCATGTAGTACATGCGCAGTCCTGGACAGGATTGTGCCGTTTCATTAACGTGCCCCGGTGAAACCCGATCGGGGAGCCGCAGACACAAGCAGCTGACTTCCAATAGGGTTCCTGTATCAGGTTATCGTGAACAAAGTGCATTTCTGGAGGCACTGACTGCTTGTGCAACGCTAAACCCAAATAGCATTTTCCAAACAAAAGCCTCTTTCTATGTTTTGAGGGGAGGGACCGAACTCCACCTCTACCTCTCTCTCCAAGGTGAACTATTCATGTAAGCTTGGATGTTTACGAAAAAATTGTGCCGAGGGGCTCCTGTTGGAGTGGAGGTTGAGAAAGTGCTCTTTTCCTGTTTGGAAATGAATCTGGCTTTCGTTGTGTTGCAGTCAGAAATAAAACTCAACCTGGCGGAGGAGCTTCCACAGACAGCCAGACAGGAGTGCAGTGTAGTTTTCCATAGCGGTGTTTACAATCCGAAAGGATATTGGGGGAAAATTTGGAATCATGCTCTTGGATTTTTCGATGAGAGACATGATGAAACGTCTCCTGGCAATAAAATCAAACATGGATGTCTGGAAAGAGCCATGATTTAATTACATTTTTTGCTGAATCATCATTTTTGAATTGGCAGTTTAAGAAGTTGTGATTAATTTTTCAGAACCAATAGATTAAACAAAATCTTAAACATAAGTAAAAAAAAAATTATATGTGTATACACACACACACACACACACACACACACACGTGTATATATACAGGAGACTTAAGGCATGAGGCGGGGTGCCAATCCATCGCAGGGCACACACACACACACACACACACACACACACACACACACACACACACACACACACACGAGTATATATACAGGAGACTTGAGGCGGGGTGCCAATCCATCGCAGGGCACACACACACACACACACACACACACACACACACACCCATTCACACACTATGGGCAATTTGGGAACGCCAATTAGTCTAACCTGCAGATCTTTGGACTGTGGGAGGAAACAGGAATACCTGGAGGAAACCCACCAAGCACGGGGAGAACATGTAAACTCCTTTGTTCATAGCTAAAAACTTTCAATTTAATTAGTGATCAATGAATCTTCAACCAGGAAGAAATTGGCCAAAAATATATCATACTGTTTTACCCAACAGTCCTCATATGAGGATGTTACAAGAATATATATATAAAGTTTCATTGAGGACATTCAGGGCTCAAGAGGATATAAAGGGTGTTAAGATTTGCAGGACGGAAAAGAAAAAAAAACGTGCAAATATAAAACTTTTATTCAATATATATTTCAGTGTCATCCATAATAAATATAGTGAACTATTATTAAATACACTTTTCTCTAACATCATCACAAGTCAAAGGTTCGCTTTAATTTACCCAAAGCACTCTTTATTTAATTTGACTGAAAGCTTGGACACTGTGCAGATTTCAGTGATAATGTGTGAGATTGGGGGAAAAAGGCGGGGAGGTGGGGGGGGGTGTCGCTTTCAGGACGTATCCATTACTATCGGAGAGCCGCACAGATCATTCCCGATTCGTACGTCGATCAGGAAGTGCTGGTTCTTTTTGTTATTTTCTCGATTTCCTTCTGAAACCCAAACAAATCCATGTAATTGTCAGGTATGACAGTCTTTCTGACTGAAACGGTATTCGGAACAGAAATCCTCTTTTTATTGAAGTAGGAAAGGATCCTGCATATGAGATCTGACCTCATGCACTTATACATGTTTTCTTACTAGTGATGCTCGAGTCTGTTCCTCATCAACAACATCTACAGCACTGTTCTGTTCGGTTTTATGTTGTTCTTGATGTACTGTATGATCGGGGCAGGGGTAAAAGATACTACTGATCAGAAGGCCTCAGGTTCAAACCCCAGCACCACCAAGCTGCCCCTGTTGGGCCCTCGGGTAAGGGCCTGAATCCTCAACAGCTCGGATGTTTAATAAGACAAACGTAAGTTGCTCAGGATAAGGACGTCTGCCAAATCTCACTAATGTAACTGTGTGATCCTCTCTGATGTGTTGCAGAATTTACAAAGCAGTCGTGATCAGTCGGCCTTGTAAACACATTCCCTTCTAACCTTTTCTAGTGGTAACTGAAATAGCTTTTGTTTCAGATCTTGTAGCTGATGCTGAAGCAAAACTCATAAAATTCTATGCACAAATGTTGATTAGTCAACCTTAACCGCGACATTTTAACAGGCAGAAGAATCCCGACACCCAGCGCGTTCGGTGCTTATCAGAGACGTCCTTGGAGACTAAACAGTAGAAGAAATGACCTCCGCTACTTCAATTCTGGTATTACTATTAATACTGATGCGTACCTCTAAATACAAGCCTTCAGTACTTAACTCCATCATTATACAAACAATTCAAAGGGTCAGCTATTCTTGATAAACATTTTTTATACCACTTTAGTGTGTGTGTGTGTGTGTGTGTGAGAGAGAGAGACAGAGGGAGTCATCTTTATTAATTCCTTGCTTGGTTCTTCAGTCGTAATCAGATTGCACTAGTTTTGCATGGGAAAGTCAGATAATGTAATAATCATCATAGTGTCTCTGGTATTTGGATTCCTGTCCAAATCAGAATTTTAAACCGAACTGACGTGCCGGGGAAATTTACAGGGGAAGAAGTTTTTGGTGCCATTTCTCTTCAGCGTACAGACATTCCAGGAAGTGCTAGCTCTTTTCTCGATTTCCTGCTGAAACCCAAACAAATTCATGTTAATTGTCAGGTATGAACGCGTTTCTGACTGAAACAGGACAGGAATGCGACGAGTCCTTTCAGTCGTGGTCTGTTTCACTGTTCTGCGCTTTTAAACGAGCTGGTTGGAATTTAATCATCCTGACTGGCTAGAATCTGTCTGGTGAATTTTAAACATGCTTGCTAATCTTCAATCCAAAAAATTATCTTTTATTTAGTAATATTTTAGTCTAGTCTATGAAAAGTAGACTCATTCATTCATTGTCTATACCACTTATCATGTACAGGGTCACAGGAAGCCTGAAGCCTATCCCAGGGGAATTTCGGCACGAGCTATGGTACATTCTGGGCAGGGTGCCAGTCCACCGCAGGGCGCGCGCACACACACACACACACACACACACACACACACACACTATGCTCAATTTTGGAACGCTAATTAGCCTGATATGCATGTCTTTGGACTGTTGGAGGAAACCGGAGTACCTGGTGGAAACCCACCAAGCACAGGGAGAACATGCAAACTCCATGCACACAGAGAGCTGAGGTGAGGTGAGGTGGGACCCTTTGACTTGAACCCTCAGCCCTGGAGGTGCGAGGCCACAGTGCGCTAATTGCTACGCCACCGTGCCACCCCTGATTAAAAAATAAATAAATATATAAATGATGGAAAAACTTTATCAGGATATGTTTCATTACAGACAATGTTATATGTATAATATAATATACTTTATCAAATCTACTTATAAGCCACATGAACAGTGAAACACATCAGGCGTAACTTTAAAAGCACTGACGGTTGAAGTGAGGTATACAGTATATAGTCTGTTATCTAAAAACAGTTGGTTCTCAATGCTGATGTGTTGGAAGGAGGGAATATGGGCAGGTGTAGGGATCTGAATGATCTATACAAGGACCAAATTGAGATGACTGGGTCAGAGCATCTCTAGAGCTGCATGTCGTTTTGGGTGTTCCCGGTATACGGTGGTCAATACCTACTAAAAGTAGTTTGATGAAGGTCGAACAGCGAACCGGTGACATGGTTGTGGTTAAGTCTCACTCATGCAGGTGGAGTTAGTTTGTCTTATGACAAAATCCCCAAATCTCACCAGTTAAATGATTAACTAATGCAGCTCTGCTCATGACCGTCTGCACTTGTACAGTATGTTGTGAACCATGTACTGTCCCAGTTCCTCATTTTCATTTGTGTAAAGGCAAGATGAATTGCACCAAGTGTATGATTTAAAGCCAGGAAATGAGTAGTAGTGGTACTGCGCATGTCTCTGATCAGACCCAGACGTCTTCACTAAGGTTCCAGTTTCACTCTTATACATCAGATGTGTCTGTCATGTGAAAGTGCTGTTGTGTAGAAGAACACATAGGAAGCGGAGGAAGTGTGCTTTTTGCAGGATCAGTGATTTATTGCACTGGTTTTCAGTTTCACTTTAGGGAACCACACACACATTCTTATTCATTGATATTATACAAAAAAGCCACTGTACATTTTAAACCAAAGCCATAAGAGAATTACAAACTACCTTTATTTCCCTGTTACGCTGATATCCAGTGTTTCACTAGTGCTTGGATACCAATGTTTTCTCAGTACACCAGAGCCAAGGTCATCCTGCCTGCTACACGTCTGAAATGCTGGCCTCCCAGGAACTCCTATAATGGCCCTTTCTTTTAATAATAATAATAATAATAACAATAATAATAATAAAATACATCCTGGTTTGCTCACCAAATACAATGTACAACCTCATTCAGTCCACTGCACCACTTGCGCATTACAGGAACTGTATGAGGATGTATGGATGTAATTCAGGTGTTAGGTTATTGATGCATCCCCCCCCATACAGTGGCCTGAATTCACGGCAAGTGATTTCCATGCGGTTGGTGCATTAAAGGAGTTCCTGGGAGGCCAGCGTTTCAGCAGCGGTGGTGGTGATGAAGGGTAGTAGACGAGCTTGATCATGGCTCATGACTGTTCTGTTATCCTGCGCTATAAATATTCCCGGTTTGACTTGAACATCCCTCATATAAGCCTATATTTGGCTATATATGTAGATGTCAGCTGGTGCCTTTTTGTGACGGTGTCTTTTTATTTCTTTATTTTTTGGCCTGATGTTTTGTAAAGGGTGAATCATATGACACAAAATGTAATTTTGACATTTTCTGCAATACTCCCCCCACCACCTCAGAAATTTGATGTCTGATGACGTGTTGAATAAATACAAATCAATTCCAGCTGCCACTCATTACCTGATGAGAGAAATGAGTTGTATATAATATGAGGACGAACACCGGCATGGTTGCGGCTCCCCTTGTATGATCTGTGTTCATCGATAATTCACAGCGTTCATCTAGGACAGGATGTACCTTTCATTATGTTTGTAAAGCAATGCGTAATGGAACAAGGGCAGATCGGTTGTCCTGCTGGACACTTTCAAATTATTCTAATGCGCTCATTATGTAAGAACAGAATTGACTGCTTGGCATGAACGCCACACTTTTCCCCTCCTCTGTCTCGTTTCCCAGT
The DNA here is from genome assembly GCA_030522415.1 of Channallabes apus. Classification (NCBI taxonomy): domain Eukaryota; kingdom Metazoa; phylum Chordata; class Actinopteri; order Siluriformes; family Clariidae; genus Channallabes; species Channallabes apus. The sequence continues at coordinate 14,579,754 of CM060120.1, forward strand.
TATTCAAGATGCACCGCGGATCTCACCGTCATCCCCCGAGGCACCGCCAGTCAGTGGCACACGAAGCGTGAATCCTATCTATTTCAGTCCTCGGGCGTTCTGTAGTCTCTGCTATAGTATGAGAGAATATCAGTAACGCTTGTGCTTATGCTTGAGGTCACTTGGTGTGATGACTGAAATGCCCGACTTTGGTGGCACTTGCTGGTGAAATATGCAGGATTGTACTGTAGGTGTCATTTGTCAGAAATGTTCACGCCGCGATTTCGACTTTGGTGCGTTCTTGCGTCTCTAGAGAATAGTAACTCTGTTTCACCTGGTGAGTTTTGGACCGTTATCTTGCTCAAAGAACCATAAAAATGGACACAAGGCACAGAAGGAAGGTACATTTACAGGATTATGTCTGGACCAGGCTGTGAGATTGCTCAGTGGTGGCTGGTATAAATGAGCTAAAGGGGATAAACCTTCTGTCACTGGAAGATTAAAAGTCCTAATTGTTAAGTTTCATATTTGACATTTAACATCATATTTGTTTTGAACAAATATCTTAATGCGATGGTGAAATGGTAAAGAACAAAGGCTGATTTCCTTCTATCCTAGACTGTACTGTAGCCTCCATCAGTGGAAGTAATAAACAATCCTTAGATTTGTCAGTCTTTTTTATGGTGTGTATAACTGTACTCAGCAAGAAAAGAAACGTCCTCTGACTTTCAGCTGTTTTTACTTTCAGTAAACTTAATGTGTAAATATTTGTATGAACACTAAAAGAGTCAACACCATAAGACATAAACTATAAATGTTTCACAATGTGTCCCTGAATGAAGGGAGGCTCAAAATCAGTCAGTACCAGTCAGTATCTGGTGGCCACCAGCTGCTTGAAGTACTGCAGTGCATCTCCTCCTCATGGACTGGACCAGATTTGTCAGTTCTTGCTGTGAGATGGAGGGATTGTGTGTTCCTGGTGTGACTCGGGCAGTTGTTGTGGCCATCCTGTACCTGTCACGCAGGTGTGATATTCGGATGTACCCATCCTGTGCAGGTGTTGTTACACGTGGTCTTCCACTGCGAGGATGATCAGCTGTCCTTCCTGTCTCCCTGTAGCGCTGTCTTAGGCGTCTCACAGTGCGGAAAAAGAAACGCCCCTATATATATATAAAATGTGTGTGAACAAAACCAGCTTGAAGTTGCTTATCTGCCTACAGGGTGTGTGTGTTTGTACGTTTGCCCCACATCATCATTATGCAATCAGTTAGATTTGATAATTTTTATGCACTGTTCAACTGTAATAGTTTTAATATTGGGCTAAATATTTTATACTGTACCAGCAAATGTCCTCAAATGTCCCAACCAGTCATTATCTGGGTTCTTGTATAATTTTTTTTACGGTAAAGTAACAGGTTACACATGTACATTACAGATGTTTTTGTCCTTCAGGCGTTAATACTAATGCTGTGAGATTTAACCCAGGATAAACATCCCACTCCCCCCCCCCCCTCACATGAATACGGAATAATGCATCATGCCAGTTTAAGACGTGGTATAAACCGGGACAACTTTTCTGCCGTCCACAAAATCACTTTGAATTTCCTCTAGATCGGTCCAGGCATTGCACAAGAACTCCATGCGTTCACAAAGGCACACTTGTCTGTGTTCCTAAATGTTATTCCCAATGTGAAAGGCTTAGTCGTCTCTAATTAACTGCTACTTAGTTCCTGGAAGATTAGAACCAAATCCCTACAGTCTGCTTATTTTAACTAGACATACAGTATTGTAGTCGGTTATAACCTTCGGTTGTCAAAGTCTCTCCTTCAGGTCTTTCCAAGGCTTATCCATACGCTCTATGCTGCTGCTTTTCCCCTTCTCACCTGGCGCCATGGAACGGTGTTGACAAGCTCCAAAGCCGTAACAAAGCAGCTCTTTCTTCCTGCTTTCGTCCCTCTTAATAGCCTAGTGTCCCTGGTGTAAGGGGAGCTTGGCGGGGCTGTTAATGACGTTATGCATGCAGGTACGGAGCTCATGTAGACAGATGGCTCAGGTGATGATGCGCCCCAGTGCCCCGGCCACATGCTGGAGCGTATGCCAAATACGCCATGTTTTATAATTCATACGTCTTTTGTTTCCTTTAATCTGCAGACCTTATACATACTGCTCTTTTTTATAATATCGTTCTGCTAATCATAAGGTTACAGTAATCTACAAACTCAAATGCATGACACATATAGTTTACACTGTACAGCCATCAGTCATAACATTACAATGCGAAACATTGTCCAATAATGTGTAGGTTTCCTTTTTGTCACCTGGGTGGTTCTAGCCCTTAGGGGCGTGGCTTCACGAGAACTCTGGGGGTGTGCTGTGTCTGGCACTGGGACGTTGGCAGTGGATCCTTTGGGTGCTGTGAGTGTGGGTAGAGGCTTCATGGTCAGACATGTTTGTCTGGCGCATCCCATTGGTGGTCGATCAGATTGGGATCGGAGGAGTTTGGAGGCTTGATTGACACCCTCTTTGCCTGCTGGACCATGTTTCTATTGTGGGCAGCATTGACTTCTTTTGGGTAGAGTTGTGCTGCAATGGCTTTGCTGTGGGGTGGAACTAAACAAGCTGGCCTTCGTTCACTGCGGGCATGTTTATCATATCACCAGTTTACTGTTATATAATTGATAATCAATATTAACATGTTGATGGGTATAATTGGTAGGACAAGTGTAACCAATGATGGAAGCACTTTTGTGAGTTGCTCTGGATAGGAGCATCTGCCAAAGGCCCTAACTGCAATGTAAATGTTATGGCTGATTTGGTGTATTAACACAGCCTCACCTGAACTGGACAGTTGTGTGTCTTTGAGGGGTCGCCACAGTGGACCAACTGGTCCGCACAACAACTTGGCACTGGTTTTATACCAGATATCCTTCCAGGCTTGTTACGTGCTCTTAAGAGTTTGGGCATTGGCTGGGAATCGAACCTGGGAGCCACCAATACCCCACCTGAATTGGACGGAATAACATTGGATAATCATCATCTGGACCTTTATTCTACTTTCTTTTGTTGAACCTGCACGCAGTGTCGCCTCAGATTTCTCTTGTAATCTCCTTGAACTTTTATTCTGAAATGCTTTTCTGCTCACTGCAGTTATAAGGAGTGCTCTTTTAAATGACCAACTTGCAGATTAAACAGTCTGGCTATTCTGCTTCGTACACCCAGAAATCCTTCTCACATCTTTAGTAAACTGTTTTGTGTAAAAATCCCAGGAGATGATCAGCAGTTTCTGAAGTTCTTAAACCAGCCCATCTGGCACCGGCAGCCATGCCAACAACACAAAACATGAGATCTTAAGATCTTGTTTGTTCAAAATGCCGGTCCAAACTCATCGAAACAGACTATATGGTGGTCTCGTTTCCTGAGATGGTCTTCATACAGTAAGTGCCACTTTAATAGTGATGCTTAATGGGTTTTTCAGATGCTCTTGACAATACTGTACTGTTCTTGCAAGAACTATTCCAGGACGACTGACCTTCATGTCTAGAAACACCCATTTGTTACTTAATTTCCTGATTCCCTATGAGTTTTCATTATTTAAAATCTCCAGTATTGTTCTACATATATTTCAGCCAGACCAGAAGAAAAAGTGATCAGGCCTGAGCGTTATGTCTGGAAGTGAAGAACTCTTGGTGGTTTTGTCTACCCTAATCCACATCTGATGATGTAGATCTGCAAGCTGTCATTAGATCCATGATGTCTTAATGTGGACGTAGTTAGCAACTACTTACTGTAGACAGCATACAGTATACATACGTTTCCCCCAAAAAGAAATAAAAATGGACCGATTTCTTCAAATTTGGACTAAAAACATTAGATGATCTGTTTCTTTGTGTTTCCTTAATGCTGGTGATGTCTGAAGGTTTTGGAGAACTGTAACACTCTGCATATAGATTGGAATCCGCAATACATTATTCCTCATCATAAAACCTTTGAGAAAATGCCAAAATGTTTAACATTGGCTGAAAGTTGAGGCAGCCATCTAACAGCCAGACCCAACAAGTGCATGTCTTTACCAAGGTCGTTTGTATTCGCAATAAATAGCTGGTGTCATTACTGTAATGGTGGTTTGGAGTCTGATGAGAATTACCGCCAGGTAGTGTGCCAACTTCCTTTAAATGAATCAGTGCAGGAAATGCTTTTGAAGTTGCGGGTTTGTTGCACTCTAGTTTGCCCTTTTATATCACACACACAATTGTATTGAACCATGGCAACAGATGCCAATACATCCTCACGGCAACTGTGGCACGTTTGCATCATCCATTGATCAATAGTGAAGTTTCCATCCAAATTTTTAAATATTGACAACGCAATCTGCTGAATGGACATTCACAGAAACGATGGTGCTCCTGTTTCGGCTGCTCTTGTCAGGGGACACCGCAGTGGATCAATGGACCCGTGTATACAGTACGTTTTGGCACAGGTTTTTACGACAGATTTTTTTTTTTAACACAACCATCTCTACTGTCATCCTGGCCTGTGAGTTGTGGTTGAAATTCTTCATCATGGATTCGAAGCCGGGTCTACTGCAAGGCATGTGGAAATATTGGGTCCCGTTCATTTAAAATGATTGATTGATTGATTGTTGGCCCAAAGTAGGTGTGTGCGCGTTGGTGGCCTGGTGGCCCCGCCCATCAGACGAGAAGCCTTGCTGAGTTCACCGATCCGTGCTTTGCCTTATTATCGGAGTCTCTTTTATTATTCTTTTTTAATGAGACTGAGAGACAAACTTCGCTTTTACAGAGCGTGGCTGTAAAAGAGGCATCCCCTTGTGTGTTGTTGCCAGGCGACAGTTTTATTAGGTGTGCAGGGCCATCATCACTTGCATACAGTGGTGCTCCCAGAGGGGAAGGAGCTCAGCTCCCGACGTCAGAGCATTGTCCCGGCACAGGAGGGAGTCTTCCTGTGTTTGACCTTCTGTAGATCCCAGGATGGATAACCTTGCCTATGTGTGTGTGTGGTGACTCTGACAAAGAAGGAAGGCCGGAAGTGGCAGCGGGTGGACGGAATGAGCCTGAGGAAGCTGTGAGAGAATGAGAAGAATCTCCGAGTTATTTTGAGAATTAGTTTGACAGCAGTGCTTTTATTAAGGGCCGCGTTTAAACACAAACTAAGCCTGCTTTTGGTGTGAGCTGAATGCCTGTGGCAGTGGGGATCCTCCATTCAAATACTTTTTAGTCTAAGAATAGGTTTAATCTGATCTGGAAAATACACTGAATATATGAATATGGTTCTCTCTGAATGAATGAATGCCTTTATTGTCACTATACACGCATGTACAATGAGATTAAAACAACTCCTTCAGTGCAAACATATATATTATATAGGGGGGAGGGAACAAGAATCAGTGCAAATGTAAGTTTAATGTGATTACTGCTTTTGGAAAAAAACTGTTCTTGAATCTATTTGTCCTTGCTCTGATGCACCTGTAGCGCCTCCCTGAGGGCATCAGGTCAAACAGATCGAAACCTGGGTGTGAATTGTCTTTAATGATATTTTTTGCTTTGATGAGGCAGCGGGAGGTGTAGATATCCGTCAGGGAGGGGAGAGGGCAGCCGATGATCTTCTGTGCTGTCTTTACTATTTTATGGAGCCTCGCCCTGTCATAGTGCAATTGCCATACCATACTGTGATGCAGTATGTCAGCAAGCTCTCAATAATCGAGCGGTAGATGGTCAGTAGCAGCTTGGAGTCCAGATCGTACTTCTTGAGCACCCTCAGGTAGTGTAACCGCTGCTGAGCCTTCTTGATAACTGTTGTAATATTGTCTGTCCAAGAAAGGTCAGCAGAAATAAGGATACCAAGAAACCGAAAATTATGGACCATTTCCACACACTCGCCGTTTATGAACAGGGGGGCTAAATTGGTGCTGTGCCTCCTGAAATCGACTATCATCTCCTTAGTTTTCTTGGTGTTCAGAGCCAGATTGTTCTTTGAACACCAGGCTGTTAATCTCAGGACCTCCCCTCTGTACGCTGTCTCATCTCCTTTTGAGATGAGTCCAATCAATGTGGTGTCATCAGCAAACTTAACTATGATATTATTATTATGGATGGAATTACAGTCGTGGGTGTACAGACAGTACAGGAGGGGGCTCAACACACAGCCTTGTGGGGATCCGATGTTCAGTGTGCAAATGGAGGAGAGATAGGGACCAAGTCTCACAATCTGGTGCCGGTCACAATGTGGATATCCTTTATCCAGATACATATAAAAGGGGGGAAGCCAAGAGTGACTAGTTTAGAAACAAGAATTTCAGGAATGAATGATTGTGTTGAATGCCGAGCTATAATCCACAAAGAGCATCCGGACGTAGCTCTGCTTCTGCTCAAGATAGTTCAGCACAGAGTGGAGGGCTATAGCGATGGCATCTTCTGTAGATCTATTCGCACGATATGCGAACTGGTAGGGATCGAAAACTTCAGGGAGATAGTCCTTAATGTGCTGGAGAACCAGTCTCTCAAAGCACTTCATGATTACTGGGGTGAGAGCCACAGGGCGATAATCATTTAAGCTGGTGATGGAAGACTTCTTTGGTACTGGTATAATTATGGCTGATTTTAGGCAGGATGGAACAGCTGCCTGAGCTAAAGAGAGGTTAAAAATTTTAGTGAAGATGAGGGTGAGCTGCTGGGCACACGCTCTGAGCACCCTACCAGGCACTCCATCTGGACCAGCAGCCTTCTTGGGGTTTACTGCCAGGAGTACCCGTCTAACATCATGCTCTTTTAGAGTGAGTGGAATGTCGCAGGAATCGGATGGGGGTAAGAGCAGGGTTGGAGCAGGTGAGCGCTGCTGTTGTGGTGATTCAAAGCGAGCAAAGAAGCAGTTTAGCTCCTCTGCTAGCTGTGCAGTCGAATCTCTTATTGTTACATCACAGCCCCTATAGTTTGTAATATTTTGTATTCCCTGCCACATCTCCCGTGTGTTGTGGCTGGACAGGTGGGACTCTATTCTCCTCTTGTACTGTGGTGATGAATGGGGTTTGGTTCTGGTTTATTCCTTCTTGAATTCAGTTATATGAGCACAACCTCATCTGGATTTAAAACAATACAAATAATTCATTGTTTCTTCTTGTACTTTTACCAACTAACGAAAAGATACAGACTTGAGCGTTTTTTTATTTTATTTTATTAATTGTTGCTTTTTCTAATCTTTAGTACATAGGCTTTTATGGGAAAGAAGATCCATCTATTTTAAAGTTTTTAACACCTGATACACAAGTGGTCTTAAGCTCATAATCGGGTGAAGAGCCACATTTGGTAACTTGTACCTTATACATGGGCATCCGCAGTACTGTGCAGTACTTCATGAAACAAAGCACATTTGTAGAAAAAACGTATTTGTGCATGTTTTTATGTTAAAATACATTTAACTTTGTATTTTAACATAAAAAAAAAAAATAAATAAATTATATATATATATATAAACCATAGATGTTCAAAGAATCATACAGTATATGGTAACTTTGCTGACCTTGATTTGCAACAGAGAAATAGTTCAAAGTGAACTTTTATGATTTTGCAAAACAGGACTTGATATTTAGAATTTCCAAGTATTTTAGTGAGCGCTCAATGAAAGTTTAAGGTCCAATTACATGCTTTACATTATTGAAATTTACATGCATTATGCACTGTGTACTGAAAAGTATTAAAGACACAAAATATCTAAATACCCAAACTTTGATTTTAAATTTGAATCCTCTCTTCTCCCGTTATAATCCGTATCATCTTGACATTAGTCGATGCTATTTGTCACAATATAAACAGATTAGTAATTTAAACCACGGCCACCCTTTTAAGGATAATGTGTGCACTCTAACCTCTAAATGGACATTCGAGATGGGGAGAAAATTGATTCGTCCACGCAGTCGCAATTCTTTTACGTGGTGGTTAATGCATTGCCATACGGACTCCTTAATGGATTTTTTTAAAAATAATTTTTGTAATTAGTTTTTAATTTATATTTATTTGCATTTTAGTTGGTAAAATGTTGCAGTTCCTATATAATCCTACAGGTGGTGCATTATGCAAAGCATAATTTGTTGTAGGAGCTAAAAAATAATTTAGATTTGTTTAGAATTGTAACAAAATGTTAAAATATTGTGATATAGAATCGCAATACAAATCGTATCGGCCCCTGGGTATCGTGATGATATCGTATTGGGTGATCTCTGGTGATTCCCGTCTCTAATGAGTTTCCTGAAACTTTTTGATTAGGTCTCTCAGATTCCAGTCTTAATACTAACCATCAGGACTAGGTTTAACTCCTCATGCTCCCCGTATCGCTTTTATCACCAGTGCAGTAATTTCATTATTCATTGTTTCATTGTTGTTAATAACGGAAACCCACCTTCTTCTCGTTCCAGGAGCCGTTTGAGGACGGATTTGCCAACGGTGATGAGCTGACTCCTGCTGAAGAGGCTGCAGCCAAAGAGGCAGCCGAGCCCAAAGGGGTGGTGAAGTTTGGATGGGTCAAGGGAGTGCTGGTAAATGTCTCCACATCAGCTTATACTGTAGCATCCAAAAATAGCTGAATGGAAATAGAAACTTGAGCTGAAAAAACAAACAAACAAAATGCTTTGATGTTTTAACAGCCTTTTAATTCCGAGTCAGCTCATGTGTGATCTTTGCTTTGTAGCTCTAACAGTATATTTCACACTCATGGTAGAAGTGTTGTGGAGATGAGCTGCTTTGAAAAGCTCTGCAGTATGAATGAGTGTGAGTCGCTCGCCACTTAGGATTTATTTTTTTTCTTTGGCCCCTGATGGGAATTACGCTACTCTTCAGAACCACTTGTTCCGTCTTGCTCAGAGCTGAGGCTAGAAGTTTGTGTTATTATTATTTTAGACTTGAAAATTTTCCGACAATGTGGTGCGGTTCAGTCTAATATACTTATGAGATTCGGTGTGTGGTTTGATTGCAAAAAGAACAAGACTTGATCCTGTAATAATGACTAAATAGCAGCAAGGAAGCAAAACATTTTGGTTTGTAGGAGTTGAAGCTTTTTTTGTATGTCCGAGCTTCTGTATTGAAATCTCCGAGCAAATTAACATGATGAGATGAGCAAAATATTTAAATGAATTAGTTTCAACTTAACTGTAAAAGGACATTTATATAAATGGTGATCAATCTGACTAATGAATACAAAGTGTGTTATGAATACATTTTCAGCCTCATGTAAAGTTTATCTCAGCCAAGTTTATAATTTTTTCTTTTTGGTTCGTTTAATGAAAAACCTGATGAAACCAAAGTGAACCAAATTTTGCTCGGACAATTGACGAATAGTCTGAAAATAGGCAGAAGACGTTCGCTGTAAAAAAAAAAAAAATCCTTTGTTTGAGACAGAGAGAGAGAGAAAGACCAGAGCTTAAGCTCGACTTGTCAAGGACGAGAATAATCTCTGGGTTTTGTCAGCCTTTTTTATTTTGACATTTGCAGGCCATGCTTCCTCTTGTTAATAACATCACCCTCATTTCCACCTACGCACTCAAACACTAAAACCAGATCAAGGCGATGGGGGGGAAAAAAAAAACACAAAAAAAGAGGCACTATTTAAAGTCTTCGGGAGCGAGTGATCATGTCCGACGTCATACCATTCCAAATGCAACACATCATCATGGGGTGTACAGGACACGTTTTCAGGTTTTGGGGGGGGACGGACGGTCGGTCAAAAAAGGGCTTTGCTTGGTTGTCTGCATTAAAACCTAACCGCCATCCTTCCTCTGCGCAGGTCCGCTGCATGTTGAACATTTGGGGTGTGATGCTCTTCATCCGCATGACATGGATCGTGGGCCAGGCTGGAATTGGTAGGTTTCGCTGTCTCCGTACAGCTCTTGTGAATTAGCGTCTTAATTCACACAACCTCCATGGCCTTCCATCACCCTGTCACTGTTCTGCATTCCCATTCTAAACGTTGCTCTAAGGTGGCACCTGTAGCTGAAATTCGAACACAAAGACGTTTCCTAGAAACCATTCTCGAGTGCTGAGACAGGAGTTTAGAAAAAGTGTGATTTATTGGAAGCTGCACAAGTATATGAAGTGTTCGATGTGCTGCTCATATGAGCAGGAAAAAATATTTATTTATTTTTCCTCTTAAGAAATTCATCATTTGTTTTCTTTATCTTCTTTATTAAAGGACACAAAAATGCTTAATTAACAACCAATCAATCGCAGATTAAGATCCTTAAAAATTCCTGTCCGTCCTTTGGAAAGACTTGTGTCCCTCCATGCTCTGATACTAATACAACTACGTTCCTTTTGTTTTTTTCATTTCCCCTCCACAGTGTGCACCATCATCATCATCTCCATGGCGACCGTCGTGACCTCCATCACAGGCTGCTCCACCTCAGCCATAGCGACCAACGGTTTTGTGCGAGGAGGTATTTAAGCTCACACTGCACCATCACGCTACGTTTGACATGACGTCCAAAACTGCAGAGCGAGCAGCAGGACTTTCACAGATCATTCACTATGAAGTCTTACACCAGACGTATAGCGATGGTCAAGGGCATTTAATCAACTCGCAGTAAGGCTTTGTAAATGTCATGCTGCTCAGTGATTTGAGTGATTGCTCAGTGTTCAGGATCTTTATGTTCTTGTACAGTTATGAATCATTTTCAAGGATCATATCCAAGCTGATCCTTATGGTGCGCACGATTTATTAGGCCGAGAGTTGTTTGTGTGACAGTCAATCTCCTTATTTATATATATATACACTGTATGAATATAAATACTAATGTTTCTCTTGGCTCTCTGTCATCCACATTGGTTGATTTATTTTTTTTTTTTCTTTTTTTTCTTTTCATTTATTTATTTATTTATTTATTTTTGCAAGCTTAGGGTTGGAGGCGGCAGATAAACGGCAGTTGACGTCACTGTTAAACTTTCTCATTGCTCATGATGCTCACGTCACTTTTCCGCCCGCAGGATTTCATTTAAAATGTATGCTGATGTTTATGGGGAAAAGAAAATGCATGGGCGTATGTGAGATCCGTTCACATGCTCTATGTTTATTATATGTAAAAATACATCTCCGATTTCCTCGTCTGTAAAACCTCACTCACCGGCCACTTCATTAGGTACACCTTGGTAGTACTGAGTTGGCCCCCTTTTTTTTTGTAGTCAGAAACATTCCAAGAGATCCGGTGTGGTTTGATTGCAAAAAGAACGAGACTTGATCCTGAATTGTCTCAACAGCTAGAAGGAAGCAAAACATTTTGGTTTGTAGGAGTTTGTAGCTTTAAAAAAAAATTTTTTTTATACGTCTGAGCTGCTGAATTGAAATGCCATGTGCTGGTGACCAGAAATCTCCGAGCAAATGATTCCTTCAATTTTTCATTTTTGGTTCGTCATCACATAGCTGCAGATTCATCAGTCAGACGTCCATGATGCGAATCTCCACAAGAGGAATCTAGAGGCCATTTGAGTACAGTGAACTAACGGCCATGTTTTTAAAATATAGGCTTTAAAATATGTGTACAGTGTGGTCATAAGGGGGATGAACACGGTCGGCAACAATACTCCGGTACTAGGAGGCACAGAAGTCTCACAACAAAATATCCCCCTCACCATTTAAAAAAAAAAAAAAGCAATTTCCCTTTGGGATCAATAAAGTTCTTTGAATCTTGAATCTTGAATTACACCACCACCATCAGCCTAATCCATTGATCGAAATTGGGATGGATTCATGCTTCATCCAAATGTCGCAGCAGACCTCGACACTTATTAGACCAGACACACATTTCTCATCTCCTATTGTCTTAATTTTGTCGAGCCCATCCTAATTGTACACTTAGTTTCCTGTTTTTAGCTGACAGGAGTGGCTCATCTGCTTCAAGCTTCGATGTGTTGTGCGTTCAGAGATGCTCTTTGGGATACCTCAGTTGTAATGAGATGTTATCGGAGTTACTCTACCTATCAGCTCGAACCAGTCTCTGACCTCTAGAATCAACACTGCAGTCTCACCCAGAGATCTGACCCTCACTGGATACCGTCTCTCTTTTCATTCTCTGTAAACCCTAGAGATGGTGGTGTGTGTGAAAATCCCAGGAGACCAGCAGGTTCAGAAATACTCGGCCTGTCTAGCGCTAACAACAATGCCATGTTCAGAGTCGTTCTATCACCTTTCTTCCCCCCATTCTAACTGTTGGATTTCAGCTTCAGCAGATCATCTTGCCCACGTCTACATGCAAATTCGAATTGATTGAAGTGGTTAAACAGTTGTACCTAATAAAGTAGCCGATAAGTTCATACTGTACATCCCCACGCTAGTGTACATGGTACAGTATATTATTTCTGCAGCAGTTTATAGCCTGATCTTTGCAGAAAATATGTATAAAACGTCTGCCCCATGTTTGTAATCCAGTAAATTTAATTATCGTGCTGAAATCCAGCATGTCATCACGTCACCACGTCCTCCAGGTAAGTCAGACTATTGCATAAGCACAAGTATGGGTGTCTAAGGGCAAGTACGGAATTAATAAGCCCCTGTCTTTGTAGTCGATGTGTCTTTCAGACATCATGCACACCAGGTCATTCTGCTCTAAATTACCCTGCCTCAGTGTGCTGATGGACGAAGCCAGGTTAAGGTGTACATTTACTTTGTGGCATGTGATAAGGATATTTTCATAAGGCAACATATTAATTGAGGAAGTGTTTAGGCTTCGAGACGAGGAGACGATGTACTGGGCATGCAGCACTGGGTGAAACGAGAGAGGACCGCGGGTCATGGCTGAGGCCAATATTGCACTGATGGGAAGATCATGAGAACGGCATAGTGACCTCTGATATACTGGAGCGAACTGTATCCCATTCACAACTGAGACACACAGAACGTGGCTGCCGCTAAAGTACTGTTTATGTAGTATGAGATTTCCGGGTATAGTGAATAGTGTTACCAAAGGATTTCGATTGATTGGCGTGGTATCGGAGTGATATTTTGTATTAATGACAGAGATTGGAGTCTACATGTTGATGCAGGGTCATTATTCCAGATTTATTACAAACTTAAACTTGGATTTCTTTTGGTTTTGGCAAAAAAAACAGGCCTCTTGATTGACTTTATACTATATAAAAATGCACACACAGGTGGGGGGGTTTCACAGGTTATAATGAAGTCTTTACTACCATACTATTTGGGCAGCATGTACCGTTAGGTATTTGAACAGCCACACAATTTTCATAACTTTGCCTCCTTACACCATCTCAGTGAATTTGAAATGTATAGGATTTTGTGTTTAATTTAAGGGCTTTAACAAAAATATTGCATAAAAAAAAAAACTGGAGGAATTTTGTTTTTCTACATTTTCTCAGGATCTGAAGTAATGAGACAAACTAACAATCAGAATTATCGAATTATTTTCAATCCTTTGACGCAAAACATTTGTCATCACTGACTGCCTGAAGTCACGGACCATGCCATGGACACCAGCAAATGTGTGTGCTGCGTTTCCCGTCTGTACTTTGCCAGATTTTCAGCTTGTTTGTGGGCATTTCTACCAACTGAAGATTTGTTTTGTCATCAGTAAGTGAAAGGCATGTCCAGTTGGCTTGAGGTCATGTGACTAACTCGGTCTACTACTGTACTTTGCTCTGAGTCGTTTCTGAAGTTATCACCTTTAGTTGTCTTCCATGGACTTTAGCGGATTTTTTTTTTTTCTTTAATGAAAAATTGAGTAGCATATAAGTACTGTAGACTACAGTCCCATTGAGCTTGATCAGACTAGAAAACCCTAAACTATCACTTTACGACCTTCTGGTGATTCTGAGTTCGTCGGTGATTTCCTTCTTTTTTAAGAACGCACCAAAGTGCTGATTTGGCAACTGCCTAAATTTCTGCAATCTCTCCGATAGGTCTGATTTATATTCCAACCTAATGCTGGCCTCCATCACTTGCATTGACACCTAATGGGTCTGCATCCTGAGCTTTCACTTTGGACTTGAGATGAAATGGAAGACAAACATCAGTAGACTTTATAGAAGGAAAGCTGTACATCTGTTTATTTACATTTAATACATTTTTGGGCTCATTTCTATTCTGTACATTTATCAGCATTTCATTCATTATAGACAAAATTCAGTTCACTTTATTCTCTTTTTGCCAAGATTTGGCACTCGGCTCCAGTTCTGTCAGCATTACTATAATTATTTACCTCTTGACCCTCACAGGCTGGGGCATGAGGTGACTTGCTCGCTATACCTTGCCTGAAGGAAAAGGGAAGCACATGGATTTTGGTTTTGTGGGAAACATCAACAGGGGGGTGTTGCTGAACCTCTTCTGTTGCAGTACTCAACCCTGTACCCGATATCACTCACTCTGTGACGGGTGTTTTTGTTTTCAGCACAGTAGTGTAACCATATCGTAGTTCAGGAATATTTATATTTTCTAAGATTACAGCACGATCTGTTCATCCATCAGGTCAGGTTTTGTATCCACAGGACCAGTTTCGGTTTCAGCCGGTGCTGTTAGTGTTTTGTCTGCAAGGTTCAGATGTTAAAACTTTTAGTAAAGCTGAAGGACAAGTACAGTACGTTAATAAAATGTAACATTCGCTGTGATCACATACACCTTGTGATAGCTGATGGTGCTTACAGAGGGTTTTCTCAAACACAAAACAGTGGGCTAAAAACAATATTTGTTTTCTATTTCATGTTCATTTATTAATTTAGACTCCAGAAATGTCCTGGATACTTTTTATTGTACTTTCTGAAAAGTTTGGACACACCTTTCAATTGAATGTTTTTCTCTTTAGTGTTTTTATATTTTCTACATTCTAGACTAATACCGGAGATTTCAACTATGAAATAATCCATATGGAATTTAATAAGTTATGTAGTTAAATAGGACATGAAGGTCAGCTGATCCAGAATAGTTCTTGCGAGAACAGCATTGTCAAAAAAAAACAAAAAAAAAAAAAACAACTGGCTCTCAGAGTTTTAGTTTAGAAATTGTACAAATTTTAATGAAGTGTTTGGTGTTTTTCTCTTTGTCTGCAGGAGGGGCGTATTATTTGATATCTCGAAGTTTAGGCCCTGAGTTTGGTGGCTCTATTGGGCTCATCTTTGCTTTTGCCAACGCCGTGGCAGTGGCCATGTATGTCGTGGGCTTTGCTGAGACTGTCGTTGAGCTGCTTCATGTAAGAAATGTGACATTTCTTTTTTCTTTCTATAATAATAAAGGACGGATAAAGGGTTGACTTATCTGCGATTTTGTTGTTCCAGGAAGCGAATCTTGTCATGCTCGATCAGATTAATGACATCCGAATCGTAGGAATCCTCACCGTCATTATCCTGCTTGGGATCTCCGTGGCAGGCATGGAGTGGGAGGCCAAGGTGAGAATCTTTGGTTCTGTGAGTACATGAAGGGACACGTAAAGAAAACAAACAAACATGTAATGTTATGCTTTTCACTCACAGGCTCAGATCTTCCTGCTGATCATCTTAATCACTGCCATCTTCAACTACTTTATCGGCTTATTCATTCCAACTGAAGTGAAGAATCATCAAGGATTCTTCGGCTATAATTGTATGACAGTCTTTTTTTTTTTTCTCCACAAACTTGACTCGTAATAATAATCGCAAGGGTTTTCTCTTTACACATATTCATGTAATTTTTCCGTCCTTTACAGCTGGTATCATGCTGGAAAATTTAATACCGGACTTCAGAGGTGAAACCTTCTTCTCTGTCTTTGCCATCTTCTTCCCAGCAGCTACTGGCATTCTGGCTGGTGCTAACATCTCAGGAGATCTTGCGGTGAGTCTGAAAAACGGCTCTAGGCAAATTAGGAGAGCTGCTTGGCAAAGACCCAGCCGAGCGTTTGCATTATTTATGCTGTTTTTTTTTTTTTTTTTCCTTTTAGGATCCACAAATGGCGATCCCGAGGGGAACACTTTTAGCCATTGTTATTACAGGCATCGTCTACATAGGTGTTGCTATAAGTTCAGGTAAATGGCATCCAGTGGAGCTTGCATTATATTGTATCAATGTGTTTAAATACATGGTGTTCAAGTCAAAACAGGACTTTTGATTTCGCAGAATCAATGAACATACTGTAGGTAGTTTTTACTCTCATGAATGTCTTTCTCTATATAATCCCCTGATACACTAAAGCACTTCTCAAAAGTGTTTCACTGGTACTTGGATACCATCAAGGTAGAAAGTTTTCTCGGTATGCCAGACCCTAACCCAGATCGGACTGCTGTCTGAAACGCTGGCCTCCCAGGAACTCCTTTAATGGCCCAAACTTTTGAAAATTCCCGCAGACAGATGTGTCGCTTTTGTAAGTTTGTGTCAAGTTATCCATTGATTTTCAAGGTTCAGACGCTCCACTCACTGCATGTCCACAGGAACGACTGATGTCAGATCCTAGCCACCACATCATTTAAGGACGTGCGCATTCTTTAAAACGTACAGTATGCACCACTAAAATGTTGTAATTCCGTCTCATCACCGCACTGTGATTGAAAGTTCATGCATTAATCTGGATGACCCTTATAGAAGACCTCAATCGCGTGTCCCTGTTTGACTTGAACACCCCTTATAACTGTATGCATTAAAGATTAATATCTGGATTTTTGTGTCATATGTTCATTGTTAAAATTGCTAAAAATTGCAGTACAGAAATTGTAATTTTTGTATCCAGTAATGTCTAATCTTCAGCTGTATGTTTTATTTCTCTTAAAAGGAGCCTGCATTGTGAGAGATGCCACAGGTTTCAAGGTCAACGATACAAGGCCAAACTGCACTGGTGCTGAATGCTCATTTGGTTATGACTTTTCCTCCTGCAAGCATTTTAACACAACTGAGTCCAGTTGTAAGTATGGACTCCACAATGATTTTCAGGTAAGATTATATGCCACGTGTATTGGTGAGAGGAAAATAAACATTGTTTAAACGAGATGGAATGAATATCACTGTCTTTCTCCCCCGAAAAAAAAAGATTATGAGTGTGGTGTCAGGTTTCGGGCCCCTCATCACAGCCGGGATTTTCTCTGCGACTCTTTCCTCTGCTTTGGCATCTCTGGTCAGCGCTCCCAAAGTGTTCCAGGTGATGATCAGAGCACTTTGACCACTTTTTTTCTGTTTTATCCTTTAAAACATAACAGTTTAATAAGTGAATGATGCACAAAAGTGTTTAACTTAAATATACATTTATTGAAGACTGTAGGTGAAGGTTGGTATTTTTAAGTGATTCTATAATTCCTTTATTCCATGCGCATTACAGTCGAACACTATTCTGTCCTTGCTAGTGAGCGAGTAGGCTGATGCTAGTCTGACACTTTGATACGCTCTTTTAATTTTCGATGTTGCACTGTAAAGCAGAAATAAAAATGTTTCTAATTGATCACGGTTTTATCCTCATAAATATTAGTTGCAGGTCAAAAGTATAAGGCAACGCGTGCATTTAACATTTAGCCTACTAGCAGCTAACATTAGCTAGCACATTTTGGCTAGTAATTAGCACAGCGCTAACTACATTACAGATCCCATAGACATACTAGTGTAATTAGTTTTATATTGGCTAGAAGACAGACTGGACAGATTTAAAATGCGTGTTTGCCCTGTTGGTGAACATTAGTGAATAATCAGATACCTGCTTAATATAATTTACCTTCTAGTTAAAGTATATAGACATAAAATATATGGCAGAGTGTTGGTGACAAAATTCAGCTTGCTGAGTCAAATCAGCAGCATGATGGTGACTGAAGTGTCCTTTTTGGAAACGCTGTGTTGCATCACAAACTGACAGACGTAACATCAGCACAGGAAGCATCTGCTCAATGTCGGAGGTTAACATGACAACGTGAAGTCTGTGCTCCTGTGATCGGAAGCAGACACGATTTTACGTCATCGGTTAATAATCCAAAGTGACTCCATGGAAAAAAAAAAAGTAAAATGACATTCATCCGTTTCCTCAAAATCTTTTATCCAACATTTATCTTTATTTATTTAAAATATTGTCTTTTTATATCACAAATCGACGCTCTTGTCTCTTCAGGCTTTATGCAAGGACAACATTTATCCTGGCATTGCTGGTTTTGGGAAAGGCTACGGCAAGAACAATGAACCCCTGCGTGGCTACTTCCTCACATTTGGCATTGCCATAGCCTTCATCCTTATTGGTATGTAGCCTGTCTGTAAAAACTACTGTAGGTTGCTGGTTTAAGCCTCATATTTTAAAAAAAGATCTTCTACAAATGTGTCCTTTTTTTTTTCCCCTCCATCCAGCCGAGCTGAATGTCATCGCACCAATCATTTCGAACTTCTTCCTGGCCTCATATGCCCTGATCAACTTCTCCGTGTTCCACGCCTCTTTGGCAAACTCTCCCGGTAAGTCTGGTTTGTGATAAGCTGCCTGTTACCCGAACACTGAATGTTTCCAAAAAATATGACTGTCTTAAAATTTCACCAGCTTATTATCAAGAAAAATGAAAATCTTAAGTTGCATTTGTTGATGGGATTTAAATTTTTAACTCAACTAATTTTCGTGTCAAGTTTAGGGACTTCCTTAATGATAAATCTTAAGTTTTTTTAAAAGCAGTATAATTTTTTATCTGTTTAAAGTTATGAATAATCATATGAAACAAGTTGGTTCCTGTTACTGCTTACATTATAATAATTATAAACAGTACTTCCTTATATCTTTCTTTTTCCTTCTCTAGAAATTAAAAAGCAAACTTATGTTACTAAGAAACTTTCTAATGTTGGGAAGTTTTAAGGAACAATTTGACCTCTGTGGAACCTCCTGCCAAAAAAAAAAAAAAAAATCTAAATCCAAGTTTAAAAAAAAAATAATCAGACAGTTAAATTATTCAGTGTGATTTGTTGCAATAATCATATTAAGCAAAGGTTTTTTGTAAAAGTTTAGCAATAAGTGCTTTAGTTTTCAAGTGTCCAGAACTTTGAATAGTTGACGGGGCTGCATTAAGGAAGTAACGTGTACATGTGCTATAATTCAGATTTTATTAACTCCTGTTGTCGTAATTAAGGATTTTCTTGGTCCTTCATGTTAAGTGGTTTTCTTGTTCTATGAACAGTATGGAATAGAGTTACCTAGTATTAAATTGTTTAAGTATGTCATTATGTTCTGTATGGATATTTCACATAAAAAATATTGGGTTATATAAAGTTTGTGGTCTTTAAAGTTCTGACACAAGTATGTTGATTAAAAAAAAAAAATCTGCGGTCTCTTACCTTATATTGATGCTTTTCTAAGTAAAGTTTTCAGGTATTATTGCACAGGAAATTATGGTACAATGTGAGAGTATATGATAGCAGTGTTTATGATGTGTAGTCGTGATATGTTTCTATAGGAAAGTACGATATTATTGTTTTATATATATAATATTATTGTTTTATATATATATATATACTGTATATATATATATACACACAAACCGGATTCCAAAAAAGTTGGGACACTAAACAAATTGGGAATAAAAACTGAATGCAATAATGTGGAGATGGCAAATGTCAATATTTTATTCAGAATAGAACATAGATGACAGATCAAAAGTTTAATCCGAGAAATGTATCATTTTAAAGGAAAAATATGTTGATTCCAAATTTCACGCCGTCAACAAATCCCAAAAAAGTTGGGACAAGTAGCAATAAGAGGCTGAAAAAAGTAGATTTCAGCATAACGAAGAGCTGGAAGACCAATTAACAGTAATTAGGTTAATTGGCAACATGATTGGGTATAAAAAGAGCTTCTCAGAGTGGCAGTGTCTCTCAGAAGCCAAGATGGGTAGAGGATCACCAATTCCCACAATGTTGCGCAGAAAGATAGTGGAGCAATATCAGAAAGGTGTTACCCAGCGAAAAATTGCAAAGACTTTGCAGTTATCGTCATCATCAACTGTGCATAATATCATCCGAAGATTCAGAGAATCTGGAACAATCTCTGTGCGTAAGGGTCAAGGTCGTAAAACCATACTGGAGGCCCGTGATCTCCGGGCCCTTAAACGACACTGCACCACAAACAGGAATGCTACTGTAAAGGAAATCACAGAATGGGCTCAGGAATACTTCCAGAAACCATCGTCAGTGAACACAATCCACCGTGCCATCCGCCGTTGCCAGCTGAAACTCTACAGTGCAAAGAAGAAGCCATTTCTAAGCAAGATCAACAAGCACAGGCATTTTCATTGGGCCAGGGATCATTTAAAATGGAGTGTGGCAAAATGGAAGACTGTTCTGTGGTCAGACGAGTCACGATTCGAAGTTCTTGTTGGAAATGTGGGACGCCATGTCATCCGGACCAAAGAGGACAAGGACAACCCAAGTTGTTATCAACGCTCAGTTCAGAAGCCTGCATCTCTGATGGTATGGGGTTGCATGAGTGCGTGTGGCATGGGCAGCTTGCATGTCTGGAAAGGCACCATCAATGCAGAAAAATATATTCAGGTTCTAGAACAACATCTAGTCATCTCTTTCAGGGAAGACCCTGCATTTTTCCACAAGATAATGCCAGACCACATTCTGCATCAATCACAACATCATGGCTGCGTAGGAGAAGGATCCGGGTACTGAAATGGCCAGTCTGCAGTCCAGATCTTTCCCCTATAGAGAACATTTGGCGCATCACAAAGAGGAAGGTGCGACAAAGAAGGCCCAAGACGATTGAACAGTTGAAGAGAGCATTCCTATTTCTAAACTTGAGAAACTGGTCTCCTCGGTCCCCAGACGTCTGTTGAGTTGTAAGAAGGGGAGATGCCACACAGTGGTGAAAATGGCCTTGTCTCAACTTTTTTGGGATTTGTTGACACCATGACATTTTGATTCACCATATTTTTCCCTTAAAATTATACATTTTCTCAGTTTAAACTTTTGTTCCGTGATTTATGTTCTATTCTGAATAAAATAGTGACATTTGCCATCTCCACATCATTGCATTCAGTTTTTATTCACAATTTGTTTAGTGTCCCAACTTTTTTTGGAATCCGTTTTGTGTACGTGTGTGTGTGTATATATATATATATAGGTGTGTGAATGTATGTTTTATTTTCAGTTATATTAGCTGATCTTTAAATTTTTATAAAACCAAACTACCTACCCTGTTATCAGGGAATATATGAGGGCTGTTCAAGTCAAATCGGAACTTTTGATTTGTGCAGGATAACAGAACACAGTTATGAGAGTAAAAACTACCATTATATCTTTATATAATCCCCGGCTACACTAATGCACTTATCCAAGTGTCTCACTAGTGCTTGGACGTCATCAAGGTAGAAATTCTTCCCAGTACCTGGAGCCATAATTGGGGTGGCTGCTTCACGTCTGAAAGGCTGGCTTCCCAGGAACTCCTTTAATGGCTCAAGCATGCGTAACGAAGTCAGGACTGTACAGGGGATGTGGCAATAACTCCCAGCCGAGTTCTTGTAATGTACACGTGGTGGTCTAAGATGAAAACAATGTTTACGGATGCTTTACTGCGGCTCATCATCTCCAGTCTTCTGTAAACATCAACCATTTTTCTGCCTTCATTCCTGAAAAATTTCAGCACAAGTCCCAGTTTGACTTGAACGGCGCTTGTATTATAATGTCTATGGTTTTTACTTATGTGGTTCAAACAGCCCTTGATGATAACAGTAGCATGGGGCAGATTTTGCGCAGTATCATAATATAATGGTTGTCAATGTTGTATTTATCTTTCAAGCATATTTTTAAGTACACATTTATTTCTTGTGTAAAGAGGTTTGTTCTTCCTCCAATACCAAAGCTCTAGAAGACCACCAGGTATATACCTTCATGCTAACTATGACATTTATATGTCCACAGTTTCATGCACGTAAAGGGTACATTATTATTATTATTATTATTATTATTATTATTTTTTTTTTTGGTACAGCATTTACTGGAGAGCTCGCTCTCATTCAGCTTCTTTTTTTTCCCCCAATCACATGTACCCTTTATGTCATGTATCCTTCGTAGCATTATTGTATAACAGTTCAGCTGTGTAATTGCTTGACCTTACTAAAAAAAAAAAAAAGAAAGAAACTCCCATTAGCCTAGTACTAGCTCCTTGTGGAAGAAACCCATTTATTTACTGTAACCTCTCATATATCCTAACTGATGCTAACTCATTTTAATCCAAATCTTTATTCATGCTTATGCAAATTGTGGCACTGATGTATTAAACTGTCGCAGTCTGATGATACATTTGTCAGAACAGCTAACGACATATAATATCATACCGTCTTCTAAGGATGTAAGTAAGCCATGCGATGTTTAGAGCAGGAGATCATTTAATCTGGCGTCTGCTACTTCGGTTTTATGTCATGCAACGTTACATTGCAGCAATTAATCACGGTCCTTAATAATAGTAAAAAAACAAATGTAAATATGTGTATCGATTAGTTCAGCAGTCATTGCAATGAGAGAGGAGAGATTTTAAAAGTAGTTGAAAGAAAGGCGTGCAAGATAGAAGCAGTCTGAAGTGCACGAGCAGGTTATATTAAGTGATTATGAAAGAAAGCTGAACATGATCCTCACCATAGCGAAGTTAACTTGAGTGAAAACTATAGCATGCAACATTAGGCTGTGAAAGTTTAAATAGTTATACAGTTATTTGTTATCAGGTTTTTAGTTGTTCATTTATAGTGTCATAAAGTTATAAAGGTGTAAATTTTTTACAGTTATTTATTTATAGTTGTAACCATATAATTATACAGATATATCATGTAACTATTACATTAGTTAGAATACGATATGTGACCCTGCCTGTGAAAACCCAGCCAAAGTCATTGAATCATTGACTTTAGTCGAAAAAAAAAACCTTTACATACTTTAGCAGTGTTTTTTTACAGACAGGCTCATGTATGTGTTCCGCACAAAGCAGGTAATAATCATTTATGTACTCTCAGTAGGTTAATAATCTAATAATATCCAGAAGAAAAGTTTCAGAGCACATTGTGGCACAAAAAATACGCGTGTAGTAGAATGTTATGAGGAGGCAGGATGCAGCGCTGAATATCTACGTACTTACTAATTGGTGCGTGCGTTGGACAGGATGGAGGCCAAGCTTTAAGTACTACAACATGTGGGTGTCTCTGGCTGGAGCTGTGCTCTGCTGCGTAGTTATGTTCGTCATCAACTGGTGGGCTGCGCTCCTGACCAACGTCATCGTCTTATCCCTCTACATCTACGTCAACTACAAAAAGCCAGGTCAGTCTAACTAGTTATTTCTCTCCACATGCAGAAGAATCAGGAGTATAATCACGCCTTGTTCATGTGGATTCATTATTCATGCTCTCCATATTCCCAGTGTGTTTTTATATCATCATTCTAAATGTTTAATCCAGTTTCTGTTCAGCTGCTCAACTGGGTCAGTTTGTTAGATTGGCTAAGTCAATGTTTTCTGTCCTTCAGGATTTTGAGCTTCAGCACATATTGATGCATCAGACTGTTAATTAATTTTTTTCCTGGCTGATATGAGTTTCATCGTTATCTGCTGCTCTCTCAATGCAGCAGCATGGCTCTCTCTCTCTCACACACACACACACACACACACACACACACACACTGCGGTGGGGTCGATGTGCTATTTTTGGCTGTAGATGCAGTCAGAGGAAGGACTGAAATAGATCTTATAGTATAGACTCATTCTATGGCTAGCGTTTTGTGTAATCTTTATCAGGATGTGGAAAGAAATGAATGAAGGAAAAAGAAAGTGAAAGGGGAACGAGTATGAAAAATTATATGAATCAAAATAATAACTGAATAAATTAATAAAAAGAATGAACAAAGGTAAATTTATATGAATGAAGCAAAAATTCATTGTTTTTTTTAATAAATGCAATTTTAGCTTTGTGTTATATAGCCATTAGATATTAGGATTAATTAGTTATGGTGATTAAGAAAAGAAAAAGAGGGATGCCTTTGAGGCAGGGCGAGATTTATAATTAAATTTGTCAAACACTTATTATCATTAATTTGAGTTAAAACCAATAAAAAATTTTGTCAAAATATTTCAAACAAAAATGTTTAAACTTAAAATGCTATTTAAAGTTGTGGATTTGAAACCAGCTATAGATTAGATTACTTTTCACTTACAGAAATAGGCTTTAAAATAAGTAGACTGAAGGATTTCTTGGAAAACAATCTTTTAATATGAGGGAAACAATAGAATTAGTTTTGAGGGAAGTAATTATAAGGAATACTACTACAGTAAACACCCATTGTAGGTATAATTAAAATGTACAGTGGTGTGAAAAACTATTTGCCCCCCTCCTGATTTCTTATTCTTTTGCATGTTTGTCACACAAAATGTTTCTGATCATCAAACACATTTAACTATTAGTCAAAGATAACACAAGTAAACACAAAATGCAGTTTTTAAATGAGGGGTTTTATTATTTAGGGAGAAAAAAAATCCAAACCTACATGGTCCTGTGTGAAAAAGTAATTGCCCCCTGAACCTAATAACTGGTTGGGCCACCCTTAGCAGCAATAACTGCAATCAAGCGTTTGCGATAACTTGCAACGAGTCTTTTACAGCGCTCTGGAGGAATTTTGGCCCACTCATCTTTGCAGAATTGTTGTAATTCAGCTTTATTTGAGGGTTTTCTAGCATGAACCGCCTTTTTAAGGTCATGCCACAACATCTCAATAGGATTCAGGTCAGGACTTTGACTAGGCCACTCCAAAGTCTTCATTTTGTTTTTCTTCAGCCATTCAGAGGTGGATTTGCTGGTGTGTTTTGGGTCATTGTCCTGCTGCAGCACCCAAGATCGCTTCAGCTTGAGTTGACGAACAGATGGCCGGACATTCTCCTTCAGGATTTTTTGGTAGACAGTAGAATTCATGGTTCCATCTATCACAGCAAGCCTTCCAGGTCCTGAAGCAGCAAAACAACCCCAGACCATCACACTACCACCACCATATTTTACTGTTGGTATGATGTTCTTTTTCTGAAATGCTGTGTTACTTTTACGCCAGATGTAACGGGACACGCACCTTCCAAAAAGTTCAACTTTTGTCTCGGCGGTCCACAAGGTATTTTCCCAAACGTCTTGGCAATCATTGAGATGTTTTTTAGCAAAATTGAGATGAGCCTTAAAGTTCTTTTTGCTTAAAAGTGGTTTGCGCCTTGGAAATCTGCCATGCAGGCCGTTTTTGCCCAGTCTCTTTCTTATGGTGGAGTCGTGAACACTGACCTTAATTGAGGCAAGTGAGGCCTGCAGTTCTTTAGATGTTGTCCTGGGGTCTTTTGTGGCCTCTCGGATGAGTTGTCTCTGCACTCTTGGGGTAATTTTGGTCGGCCGGCCACTCCTGGGAAGGTTCACCACTGTTCCATGTTTTTGCCATTTGTGGATAATGGCTCTCACTGTGGTTCGCTGGAGTCCCAAAGCTTTAGAAATGGCTTTATAACCTTTACCAGACTGATAGATCTCAATTACTTTTGTTCTCATTTGTTCCTGAATTTCTTTGGATCTTGGCATGATGTCTAGCTTTTGAGGTGCTTTTGGTCTACTTCTCTGTGTCAGGTAGCTCCTATTTAAGTGATTTCTTGATTGAAACAGGTGTGGCAGTAATCAGGCCTGGGGGTGACTACAGAAATTGAACTCAGGTATGATAAACCACAGTTAAGTTATTTTTTAACAAGGGGGGCAATCACTTTTTCACACAGGGCCATGTAGATTTGGAGTTTTTTTTCTCCCTTAATAACATAAACCTTCATTTAAAAACTGCATTTTGTGTTCAATTGTGTTATCTTTGACTAATAGTTAACGGTTTTTGATGAGCAGAAACATTTAAGTGTGACAAACATGCAAAAGAATAAGAAATCAGGAAGGGGGCAAATAGTTTTTCACACCACTGTATGTATAATAAACAACTAAAACCGCGAGCCATGCCTAAAATATTCACATAAAATTCATATTGAACGTCTGAATTGAACCTTTTGATTTTGATTCCAGTAAACACCGCAAGCCTGAAAAACATCTTTTAGGAAGATTTTTAAAAGGTACTTAGTGACAACATTTCTAGTGTTGTGAAGGAACACTTTAAGCTGTTTTCGCAACGCTTGAGGTGTGTGAGAGCGGTGCCCACACTAACAGAGGAGCTGGGCTCTGCCTGGCACAGAATACCACAGGAGGAAGGGCAGGAGTCTGGCACGCAGCCTGTACCACCTGCTGTGGCAGTCTGAGGGTCATCCGCCCTCCAGGTCACCAGCATGCTGAGGCCACAGATGCTGCGACGTCTCATGTGGCGCGTGCGTGTGTGCACACGTGTGGATGCGGAGTCTCTACGTGTGTGTACGTGCAGTCTTACGTAATGGAAAGGTCATTTGTGCGAAAGTCCACAAGCACACAAACAGAGTTATATAAATGTCAGGATTAAGTAAATCGGTGTCTTGGTTTCTAACCCGGGTCAACATTAAATGTGTTTCCATGTGCAGATGTGAACTGGGGCTCTTCGACCCAGGCACTGACCTACCACCAGGCCCTCACACACAGCCTGCAGCTCTGCGGCGTTGCCGACCACATAAAGACCTTCAGGTACACACAGACGTCCCGAGTCCATACCTTTTTGCACGATGATGTCATTTTCTACTTGATTTAAATTAACATTGCAGGAGTTTGTGAAGCTCCATTTCCTTTCTCGTTGCCTGATTTAGTTTGCACATGTGCCGAGCTTTTTAAAAAAAAATAATTTGTGTTTGCAGGTGTGTAGTCAAGTTGTGCTCGCTTTGTAGTTTGTTGATTCTGGTAGAGCTACATTTTATCAAAGTTTAAAGCCACCCCGTCTACGCTAGCGTGTTTGTCGCTGATAATGGGTTTAACATTTGAATGACTTTCATTGCTGTTTAATAAGTTGAGTTGAAAAATCTGTTTAAATAAACATTTTTGGAGGCTACAGTGCACGGTACACACACACACACACACACACACACACACACACACACACACACACACACACACACACACACACACACACACAGAATGAATATACTGTAGGATTAGAATTCTGAGAGTTCTAGAGTTCTAATTAATCCTAAAAATAACTGACGGTCATCTATTTACATTGGGTAGCTCAGTGGTTAAGGCATTGGACTATGGTTCAGAAGGTCCCAGGTTCAAACCCCACGACCACCAAGTTACTATTGTTGGGCCCTTGAACCCTCAACTGCTCAGATGTATAATGAGATAAAATGTAAGTGGCTCTGGATAAGGGGGTCTGACAGATACCTGGCTGTAAATAACCAGTATTCACCAATGTGAGCTGCCCCTGCCTAGCCTTATTATTATTATAATAATATGTAGTAAATTCTATTTTATGTTAATAGTGGTACAGTAGCTTAGTGGTTAATGCTGTCGTCTAGCACCTCCAGGTCCTGGGTTCAATTCTCGTGTCGGGTCTGTACAGTACAGTATGTGCATGGAGTTTGCATGTTCTCCCCGTGCTCGGTGGGTTTCCTCCGGGTTGTCCGGTTTCCCCCCCACAATCCAATGACATGCAGATTAGACTAATTGCTGTTCTCAAATTGCCTGTGGTGTGTGTGTGTTCACTGGAGGTCCTGCCACAGTCGTAGAAATTGATATAAAATACAAAGTTCACCACTGGCCTCCATGGTCCCTAGTTGGACTACAGAGGATCCTAGTTGGATGGATAGTAAAGTCTAATAATGTTACCCACAGATGTGATGAGCATTTCAGCACACATCCTACTGTGTATGATTGTGTGTGTCTAAAATGTAAACTTGGAATTAATACCTTTCATACATT
This sequence comes from Channallabes apus, assembly GCA_030522415.1. Lineage (NCBI taxonomy): Eukaryota > Metazoa > Chordata > Actinopteri > Siluriformes > Clariidae > Channallabes > Channallabes apus. Next base: position 14,607,515 of record CM060120.1, read on the forward strand.
CATGTAACCAATACAAGATGCCACTTGGTTCAGGCATTAGCTATAATCCTCAGTGATCATCAGTGAACTTGTAGTAAATCTGCTTATTAGGCCTGTAATGGATCTACTGCAGTACTAAGGAGAATTTCAGACAATACTGTTACTTGTGTTACGTCCCTGATTTAAATTGTTTATGATCAACTCAACGTTCTGCTTGCAGTTGACCAAGGTTTTTTTTTCTCAGGCATGTGGCATGTGGTGTGAGGATTAAGTGTCTATCTTATTTATGACATCATTAAACAACACTACCAAACAGGCTACGTAATACCTACATAGATGAGTTGAGACAAAGTGTCGGCCATATCGGATGATTTACATCATTTTCATCATACTCACCAAACTAATCACTAGATGTGTGTTTCGCTAATAATGGGAATAATAGACCTTTCGGATTAAAACTGCATCATGTAAACAGCTCCATATGAACTGTCTGAACCGATTCACCTCAATTAGAATGAAGTTTTCAGTCAGAATGAGAAGCATTGCATAAACCTTTGATAATCTGTTGAATGAGTAAATATTAATTATGTAAACACTTGACCTGATCACATTTCCCTCTTGGTGGAGGAAACACTACACTGATCAGCCATGACATTATGACCACTCAGTGGTGAAGTGAATAATGTTGATCATCACATTACAGCAGTACCTGGAAGTGGGTGGGATATTATTAGGCAGCAACTGAACCTGAACATTTTCTCCCTGAAGTCGATGTATTGAAAGCAGAAAAAGTTATCAAGTGATTATGGATTAAATTGACTTTGACAAGGGCCGGATTCTGCTGGCTAGACAACTACAGTAGGTCAGAGCATCTCAAAAACTGTAGCACTTGTGGGATTTTCCTGGTCTGCAGTGACCGGGATCTACCAAAATTGGTCCACAAAAAAAGGAAAAATGGTGAATCAGCAACACGGTCATGAGCGGCCAAGGCTCATTTATGAGTGTGAGGAGTGAAGGCTGTACTGACATAGCTGGCAAAGACAGTATGATGCTTTTGGCCAATGTTTTGATGAGAACGTTGGGTCTTATCTTTCATGTGGATGTTACTTTTACAGTTACTACCCACCTAAACACTGCTGGCTGACCCAGTGCACCTCTTTATGGAAACAGTATTCCCTGATGCCAGTGGTCTCTTTCAGCATTGAAGAACTTTTGTCCATGTAAACATATCTAGTCTGCTCTTCTGCCCTGTGGATGGGGTGAGGTCATCCTGGACAAGAGACCAACCCCATAAGGTGGGAAACATTCAGGATAGGATAAATCCAGGTTAGGATGACTTAAAAGATGGACCAAGTGGACCCAAACCATGCCAAGGAAAAAGGCACAGTCCCTCTCAATTTGTCACCCATTTGTAACATATTTTACACTTTTCGTTGAATTAATCTACCTAGCCAAGACCACAAAGTATATATTTGACTCTCTATATATATATATATATATATATATATATATATATTTGATGAAAGGCAAGGGTCTATGACTTTATTTTTTTCCCCCAGCACAAACAACCTGTTGTAGCTGTAAGTGCGCATTATATAATTATATACAAGTGAACCAGAACCTTGATTCCTCCAGTTTAATTGGTTTAACTTGCATTTAAGTTGTTTGATCAGGTGTTCCTCCTGCTGGGTTGGATAAAATTAAACCTCTGGTGTGAAAGAATGTAGACATGTTTGTGGCTGCTGTCTTTAGGGTCTACTGTAGATGAATAGTTATGCTGGAAAGACGGTTTAGATCAAGTATCATATGACTCTTTATAATGTGGAACAGTAATCAAACTACTCACTATATGTACTTAGTCTAACAAGATTAGATTTTCCCCAAGCTTATCTTCCAACATGCATCAAACCTTCCCTCAGCCTGAGGCAGTCACCCACACTGATCACATTCTGAATCCTGGGAGATGTCTGCACTTCTTGTTATTCGAACAGTTTGGGGGGGAAAAGAAACACATTTAGTTAGATTAATGCAGAATGACTGTAATCTCATTAAGATTAGGCCAGTATTCAGCTGGCAAACACTGTAGGAGCTGAAATGGAGGAAACTTTACCCAGCATGTGGGCGCCTGTTAGTGTTCCCATGGCAATAAGTCCTTGGAGGATTAGGGACCGTCTGATAATGCCACAATAATCAAATGAGCTACTCTTAGCCTTTGCTTAGCCATAATCCCTTTTTCTTACAGTATGTGCTTTGAAGTATATTAATCTAAATTTCTCACATTCTATACTTGACCAAAAAGATGATCTTTTGAGGTCATGTGCAAAGAAAGAAAAATGGTCCAAAGTAAGCATGTAGTGCTAAGATTAATGATATTCCAGCGTAAGAGCATGTGAAGTCTCTTGAATTTGGTTTCCTAATGGGGCATTTTCCAGCACATAGGTTGAGCAAAGCACATAATTGGGCAAACAATCTGGCACGCTCGTCTAGTCAATGTTGCACACAGATTTTCCACAATCATCATCATCATCATCAAATCTAAGTAACATGTCAACGCTGAACTTGACAACCATTATCCAATGGATGTTTGTGTTCAGAGGAATATGTCAGTAATACATTTAATAAAATCTACAGCAGATGACCTGACACAGAAATCACTTGTTTTGCTTGTATACTTGTGTTTGTGAATCTCGCCATACGCTTCCTCTGCCTTACAGAATTACTGTATATACCACGTCTAATATCATGGATGCAGTGATACAGCAGTAACTAACATCATTATGGGATGTTGTGCCTATTGATGTGTGTGTACCTGTCATGGGTGCCACGACTTATGAGTATCAAAGACATTTCATGTACTAATACTACGAGGAGGAATAAACAGGAAATAAAGATGTATCTCAGGAATGTGTTTCTGTATTTGTATGAAACTTCATGTCTATCTTGGGCATCATGATCTAAAAGACGATACTGTTAGGGGATATTAAAAACAACAGGAAGTGAAACCATATCAAATATGCCTTTGTTTATATACACCAACCTTTCTGCCTTAGGCATCATGACCAACACATTCCCGACCGCATCCATCAAAATTTTTAGTCTTTTTATGCCAAACTTTGTACGTGTCTTTTCCCTGTCCTACCTAAGAACTGTTTTCTGACCAATATCACTCTATAGTGAGGTCAAATTTAGTATTTGTTTCTCAACATCAAGCAGAGTGCTTGGTATTAATGCCAAGCTGTCAGGGAAAATAAGTCATTTAGTGTCCAATTACCAGTAAATCAGTGTGGTGGCCAAAAGGAAATCAGGCCGGCGTCTAAGTGAAGAGTAAAAATCGGATCAATGGAAGATTGCGAGTTTGAATTCGACACGCTGTGCCCAGGGTCCTGAGGGAACAGAACTGACACTGTCTTGTCAGTCACAGTGACACCAGCTCAGGGATGTAGAAGACATTCTTTCAAGCAGCAGTTTGAAAATGCAATGGTTAATGTGAAATGGCAAAATCATGACAAAACTGGTAGAAAATAAAAGTCAGCTCAGTGTTGGTGTTTTTTGATATCAGACTTGATAAACTTGATCAAGTCCACAGTTATCAGGTGCTTACGGTATAAAGAGAAACTACTATGTACAAGTCTAAGTGTCGGGTGGTTAAGATGTGTTTTTGATGAAGGCAGCATACCGACCTTGGTTGGCCTTATCAGCTAAACATGCTCATGTTCTGGGTCAAGTTCTCATCAGAAAAGATCAATTTAGTCCTAATTTGACATACATCGCTTTTAATTTCATTAGGCAAATTTATAAGACCAATTAATTGACCTTAGTGCCTCTTGGTGAGGCAAGTGCTCGGGGACTGAAATGCATGGATCAATAACGGGTGCTACAGTAATTAGGACCCACTTTACAGAGTAGTGCTTAGACATGAAAGGCTTTGGCTTATATTATATTAAATAATGTTTGGATTGTATAATTTTACCAGTTTTGACATTTGTAGCATTTCTCTATCCTGTACAGGAACTTTAAGGATTAAGTACCTTTTAAGGAATACAGTAGGATTTTTAAAGCTTTCACGCAGACACAGGCTCATGAGCATCCATTTGTTTCATCTTGACAGGCCACAGTGTTTGGTGATGACCGGAGCCCCTAACTCTCGGCCTGCTCTGCTTCATCTGGTCCATGCCTTCACCAAGAACGTTGGCCTGTTGATGTGTGGCCACGTGCGAACTGTAAGTTCTTTCTCAGTATGTTCACTCCTTCGGTGCTGTATCTATAAAGTTGCATCATAAGTTTCCTTCTATCAGTTTATAAATGTTAAGTCATTTATGTGGATTTTAAATATAAAATGTTCCACACGCATGTTTGTGTTTTATATGTTGTAATAGTCCAACGTGGATCAATAAAGCGTCCATTATGCCAGCGCTGGGAACAGCCGTGATGTAAGAGTTAGACGTGAAAAGCACTTTACAGCCGTTCTCTTGCCAGACCTTGCAGACCGCAGTAATCAAAAACACAGTTTCCCCCACAACTGGACCCAAAAGAACACGGTACCCTTCCGCTGGCTCGCACCGCTACGTCTTCCATTACAAAACCAAACACTAGGCTAACTGTCCACTTTCCTGGCACCTACTAGAGACAAACAGGACTCAATCAGTCATAAATGTACCGCTGGATTTATTATTCTGCCCATTTCACGTCATGGGACCCGTTATTAAAAAAAATGACTCCTAGTTAGGGTTTGGTGATTACCACTGCTGAAAGCCTTGAGGTTTGTGGATCAATTAACGGCACATGAGTAGTGATGTCATCTTTTTTTTAAATGTTTTTTTTTCTCTCTCTCTCCCCCGGTCTGATCATCAGAGCTCTCGGAGGCCCAACTTTAAGGAGTTGAACAATGACATGCTGCGCTACCAGCGCTGGCTTCTCAACACCAAAGCTTTTTACACCCCCGTTATTGCTGAGGACCTCCGCTTGGGCACCCAGTACCTTCTGCAGGTGTGTGTTCATCCAGGGCTATTTGGTATAATTTTGCAGCTTTGTTTTTTTTTTTTATGGTTAAAGCAGTTTTTTTCTTTTTTTCAGTTTTATTTACAGTTATTCTTCTGTGTGTGTTAGTTGGTGTGTTGCGGCTCCATCATTTTCTAGCTTTCTGAGCTTACATGTGTCTGTGTGTTAGGCTGCTGGACTCGGGAGACTGAGACCCAACACACTGGTGCTGGGCTTTAAGAACGACTGGATGAATGCGGATATGAAGGATACAGAGACCTACGTCAATATGATGCAGTGAGTCGAAGTCTCTTTACACACGTGGAAGTACGAGTGGTATTACAGAGGGGGCTGTTCATACTGTTGTATACAGTACTGTGCAAAAGGCTTGAGTTTTTATTATTGTTTTGTCTTACTTATCCACTGCGTTATAATTTCGGTGTCTCTTCAGTTGTAATGTTTGGGCTACAGTGCATTATTGTCCACTTCTAAATAGATAACTATAATAAAATTAAATCTAAATTGAGGAACCACATGCTCAAGGCTACATGCTAAATACTGTATTACCGAAACATAAGCCTAAGCCTTTACTTCTATAAAGCATAATACACACAATGTGGAGGCATCTGTTAAAAATGTGTAGACGATTCTTCAAATGATCTCGGTCCGTCTTTAACCCGTATCCGAGTTCTACCTCGTCGTTCACCGTAACACATGCTCGCGCTCGTTTGTTTGCACGTTCAGCCGCAGTATTTACACTAATTGTTCCGATCTGGTGGAACAGCGCAGTTCTAACGTAGACTTGTGGTGAACTGATCCGGTTTGTTGTCCAACATCCTCCCGCGAGACACTAACTAATCGTTATTTGTGTATTTTTTAGTGATGCTTTCGACTTCCAGTACGGCGTGGTGATTCTCAGACTGAGAGAAGGACTTGATATTTCTCATATTCAAGGCCAAGGTAGAGTGCAGCTCATATCTTCTTGTGTAATCTTTGATGTGCATGAAAAATTATTATACAGTATTGTAAATCTGCATGCATTTTTCTAGCTCATTGATTCTTATTGAAGTAAATTGTTTACTGCAACTAACAACATAGAAAGCTCGGCTCAAAAGACACAAGTGTGGTGCATTTTTAAAGTGGTGCGTATCAAATGTACTGCTTTAAAGACAGTCGGCTTTTGTTTATTTGAAAGGAAGTGGGCTCGTAATGAGGCGGTGCGCCGTTAACAGACTATTTACTGATCACGCTAAATTCCTTTTCGTAACTGTTTTGACCTCGGTGCCGTGCACGGGGGCATAAAACATGACTGGCTAATGTGATGCTTTTGTGCCCAAAGACGATACCTCAGGCATGAAGGATGTAGTGGTGTCCATCGACCTGAGTAAAGACTCAGACGGAGACTCGTCCAAGCTCTCCTCGAAGACCACGAGCGTGCAGAACAGTCCAGCTGTCCAAAAAGGTTAGCGCTTGGACTTCTTTTTAGAAACGGGTAAAGACATTTATTGGTTTGAGAGAGAATAAAGATTTTTTCTTGTCTTTATTGGTAAAAATAAACTTTTCTACTAAGGGTGTTCAAGTGGGAAACTGGGACTGGTGCAGCTTTAGTTGACAAAGCAGATCAAATAAAATTGTAATAATCTATAGATAGAGAATAAAACTTAATGCAAGGGGCGTTCAAGTCAAAACGGGAGTAAAATGATTGACATTTACATAAGACTTTAAGTTAATAGTCCAATCATGTGGAAATGGCTTGGAGTGAAGTCAGGACTGTACGTCTGAGATTAACGATCCTGCCGAGGGGACTCGGAGCCCACTACAGTCGTCCATGTGAACATTCAGTGTTTTTAAATAAAACCACGATCCTTGAAAATCGATAGAGAACTTGCCTTCAACTTGTGGACGAGACGCATCTGTCTGTGAGAACTGTACACACATCATTCAGAACACTCGGCCATTTGGTACATCCCTTTCCACATGTTTGGGCCATTTAAAGGAGTTCCTGGGAGGCCAGTGTTTCAAACATGTATCATTGAAATCTTTCTACCTTGATGGTGTCCAAGCAGTAGTGAAACTCTGGGATAAGTGCATTAGTCTAGCAGGAGATTATAACAAGAGATAAAGGTAGTTTTTTACTCTTGTAACTGTTCTGTAAAAGTCCAGATTTGACTTGAACGACCCTTCTTATGAAATAACTTTTTTTTTTTCCCCCTCAAGGGCTCGATCTTTTTTCGCATTGCTGACATTTTTAGTACGCATGTCTTAGGCTCTTCACAGAGGAAGTGGTGTATCCCAGACCCCTGTGATCCTGACCGTCCAACTGGGACCATGTGTTCCAGTCACTAACACACACTTACACAAACACACACATCCCCCACAGCTGGGTGACAAACAAACCAGGATTTAATTCCTACAAACAGGAAGCAGCGAGGATGGGAAACCGTGAGATGAGTTGGGTAAGCTGAGAAACTCTAGAAAGGGACAGATTTCCTTTTAACTGTACGTGTTGACCCCAAGCAAAGGTCAAGAGGGGGTGGGGGGGTGGTGGTGGTGGTGGTGGGGGGGGGGGGGTTCTCATAAGGGAAACGAGCTGTGAGAGTTTTAGGGACGAGGCAGCTTCTACTCATTAAGCGGCCAGATGGAGAGTCGGGGATCTGCTCCATCAGTCTGTCTCTGCATCCAGCTACAAGCTGCACCATAATGATGTTTAGACTGAGAGAGAGACGACGCGTTTCGTTCCATCCGGCGTCTGCTGACGTCACTACAGACTTTACAGCCAGCAGCTCCGATTGACACACAGATGCGCATGTGCACACACACACACACACACGGTGCAGGTATACAGTACACTGTAATACCTCACCTCTCTCCTCATCACACTCTCCTATTCATTTCTTTACTTTTCCTTTTAAATTCACGTCATCTTTCGTTCCTTTTTCCTCTTCACGGTTTTCCTCAACTTTGTTCCTCACTTTTTATTCCCTCCCTTATGGTCTGAAATTTTCTCTCAACCCACCAGCCGTCTCGTTATTTCATGATCTATTTGTTTTTTAATGACTTGTTCTTCATTCTGTCTTTGTATATTTCTGTCTTTCTTTTGCTTCTTTTCTTTCCAGTCCATTTCTCATACTTTTTAGGGTTTTTTTTTTCTTCAAATTTTCTTTTTCATATTCTTCTGTCTGTTTTCCTTTCTTCCTTTTTCTTTCACCCTCAAACCATTCCTTACTTCCTCTTTCTTTCTTTTTCTTTTTTCACCCTTCCTTACTTCTTTCCTTTACGTTTTTCCTTTTTCACTTAGGTTTATCTCTTTCATACTTCTTTTCCCGCTCTTCCCTTGTCTTTCTTTCTTTCAACTTCTCAACATCCGCCTGTCATTCCATCTTCTCTCAGCTGCTTTCCCTTTCTGCTTTTTTTTCTCTCTTTCCAAGTTTTTTTTTTTTTTCATTCTTTCTAATAATTTCCTTCTGTCTCACATAGATTTAGTTCTGTAATTTTTTATTTACTTTTTTCTAATTATATTCAATCACCCTCGCATTCTTTCTTTTTTTCACCTCTTTCTCACATTCATTCTTTTATCAGTTTTCTAGTTGTTTTTATCACAGTCTTTTTCTCTTTTCTCACCTTCCACACCCTTTCACTCTTGCTGTCTCTCTCTCTTTTCTCTTTCTTTCTTCCTTTGCATTTAATTTCTCCGCCCGTCTTTGCTTCTCACATGGGAAGTGCATTTCCTGTTTCATATGTAAATATGACTATTTATAGCGCACATTTCAGTTCAGATTGCAGTCAATGTGTGTTAGTGTTCATTTTATAACTGAGATAGCTGGTGTGTGTGTGTGTGTGTGTGTGTTACACTTACTGTTGCATGCTGTTATTATTGAACGTGTATTCAGTGTTCATCTCGACAGACTCGTGAACATTCATACGGTGATCAGACGTGGGTTAAAGATCCTATTGGCCTAATCCAAGCTTTCTGTCTCTCACTCTCACTCACACACACACACACACACACATACATATACACACACACACCATGTGATGTTTGAATGTTTTAGTTTTAGGGTTAAATTGACCTTAAACCTTTTTCATCATCACTGTTCATTCGTGTCTCCACACCATCACCGCATGCTGTCATTAAACTGATGCACCAAAGTGACCCAGAAGATCTTTCAGCGTGTTCACTACAACGTACAGAGTTTGTGTTCCTGAACCCCCCGAGGTGTCCCAGAGGCATTCCTGAGAACTTCACCTGCTGAAGTCGAGATCGAGATGATCACAGATGTGCTGAAGTTCTTACGAGGTTTATCTTTGTGTGATGTACATTGTGTTGATCTGATTGAATTTCATTTGTTTGTTTGTTTGTTTGTTTGTTTGTTTATCATTTCCCCTGTACCGAGAGCAGCGTGGTTAAATTCGGAACCATGATGTTAACAGAACAGACGTCTCATTGTACCTTGCACGTGTTTCTCATCACGACAGCAGCTGGCATTAAACCTCATCTGTTTGTTTTTTTGTTTGTTTTCTCTCTCCATCTCTCTCTCCCTCTCCCTCTTTTTTTTTTCACTTTATCCAGAAGATGATGAAGATGGCAAAGCTCCTACACAACCCCTATTGAAAAAAGGCAGGCAGTGCATCTTAGGTTTTGTTTTCTATCCCTCTTTCTCTCTCTGTTTTTTAATAGCTATTAGTACCTTATCTACCTGCTGTAGTTGACGGTCCGTTAAGAATAACTCTTCTCTTCCTTCAGTCTTCATGCTGTTTTTCTCGCCCTCCTCTGCTGCCTTCTATTCCTGTACACCACCATGCACTCCATAATGGCTGGAGAAATCTGTCTCTCTCTCTCCCCCTGTGTGTGTTTTCTAATGAATCGTCTTCCTTCCTCTCCTGGATTCCTCCCACTGCACATCACTGCTAGATCTGCTTCCAAGAAATAAAAAAAACAAATCTATTAAAACTCTACAAATCTGTGCAAACACCAGAGCGTGTTAATGTGATGTGCTCTGAATGACAGTACAGTATGCGCTTGATCATACTGTGTGATCAGTGCAGTGTGTGCTTGCAGGTGTGTAATGCTCTCTATTCAGGGACTTCATTATTCTGTGCCTCAAAAAAAAAAAAAAACCCTGCATTTTCCTCTCTTGCTCTTTTTCCTATTTCGAAACGCTTCACCCTGCAATCAGATTTAATAACGCAGCATGTTTTGTGTGTCGCTTCTTTACATGTGTGTGGTGCTGTGTTTTTATTTTTTAGATAAAGCGAGTCCCACAGCGCCCCTGAATGTGGACGATCAGAAGTTGCTGGAGGCCAGTCAGCAGTTTCAGAAGAAGCAGGGAAAAGGAACAGTGGATGTCTGGTGGCTGTTCGACGACGGTGGTGCGTCAGAAAACTGAAACGTTACTTTGCTTACGAAGAAAAAAAAAAAAAGACTTTTATTTTTTTTTCTTTGTCTAATCAAATTTTTTCCTTTCTTAATCAACGCAACTGTATAACCAAGACAAAGCAATTTCCCTCTGGGATTAATAAAGTTCTTCGAATCTTGAACACATGTTTTGCTCCGGCAGGTCTCACGCTGCTCATCCCGTACTTACTTACCAACAAGAAGAAGTGGAAGGATTGTAAGATCCGCGTGTTCATCGGCGGGAAGATCAACAGGATCGATCATGACCGCAGATCGTTAGTATCTTATTACCTTATTATAATAATATTCATTAGAATAATAATAATAACAATTTACTGTAATTATTTTAGAGGTGTAAATTTTATTTTCCTTGCAAGGCTGAATTTTTCTAAATAAGAAATTTTTCTGATCTTGTATAGTACAAGGGCTGTTTAATTTTAATCAGGCGCAAACTACAGTAACACCGTTATGAGAGGAAAAACTACCCTTATTTCTCTATATTACCCCCTGCTACACTAATGCACTTATCCCAGTTTCACTAGCGCTTGGACACCATCAAGGTAGAAAGTTTTTTCATCACGTCTGAAGCACTGGCCTCTTTTTTGTTTTTTTGCATTTCCCCCCCAAATTTTCTCCTTAATTTAGTCGTTTCCAATTCCTCCTAATCAGTAGGGGGCTCCCACATTAAGGCTGCTACTACTACTGTACCACTCAGTCAGGAGGACTATGACATCTGACCGCATCTTTTTTAAACTGCTCCATTGGGGCCGGAGTAACTCACTCTGAGCTCCTTCCGCTTGCGTGAGCTCACGGACGCTCCCGATTGGCTGTAGAGCCGTGATTGATGTGAGTGCACTAAGTACGTCTCATCCCTCCCCTCTGAGAAGAGCTCAGGTGCCAACTTGTACACATCAGGTCATAAAAGCTACAGTTATACTTTATATACTACAGTTATCTCGTCCTGCTGTAAAAGTCAATAGAAAGCAAGAAGGCGGGACTGTAGTCTCTTTTGGTTTGCTTAAAAATAGTGGATCTACTCTTCATATAATAATGGTTACTCATTTTTATTTGTATTTTTTTTGCATTGGCAATCTGCATTTTTAGGCTAATGGTTTGCACTCGAACGTCCATTACACCTCCATCCCCATCCGTATATAAACTGCAGATTGGGCCGATCAACAAATTATCCTCGACCGATTGACAGCTGTATGGGACATCCCAGAAAACCCGCCCCCTCCCCTACGAATTAAAACATTTAGTAATATATTTCCTGTATCAATTTATTCACTTGAAAGGTGCGTCTTCGCCTTCCAGCAGGAGTAAATAGAGAATGTTCGAGGCTGATTAAAGGAAATAAAACCCATGAATGTGTCGATGAACCCACAAATGTATAATGAATATCAGCTAATTATTTTTTAGCATAAATATTGATTGATTTGGGCTAAAGGTTTTAGGTTCCATGATGAAAAGCTGCAATTAAACAACAAAATGATTAACCTAGTGCAAGATTTAAAATTGCAAGATACTGCAAAAAAAAGTGGAAGTTAGAAGTTTTACGTGCACTTTTGCACTTTAAAAAGAATTCTAGAATATTTGTAAAGTAAATAAAGTGCATTACTGCATCTAACTGCGTAGTCCAATTACTGCGTTTGGACTGAAACAGACTAGCTGGTCGTTACTGTGTGTCCCTGTATCTATGTACTGTACACTGCAGTTTGACATTCATTTGTAAAAAGAATGAAAGGTTGGTCGGTTTGCTGTTGTTTATGCCACTAATATACACTCCTTTCCCCCCCGGTGTATTTTATAAGCTACTTGCCTCAGTGCAGACTAATAAGCTTCCAGACTGACCCTTAAATAAAGAACATTAATAATGCCGTTTCTCTTCAGATAACAATTTACACATGGTGTTTTCTCACTATCGCTCTCTTTTCCTTCTGTGTCAAATAGTGCTCTGAACCCACGTGGCCGCTTTGTCCAACACAAATGTTTCCCATTGTCCTGTGCAGCTGCTTGCCGCTCCTTTGTTTGCTAAATTTAGCGACGTGCCGGCGCTCGCTCCTTTCACAGCGTGCCCGAGGCCCCTCGCTTCCAATGAACTGCCTGCTGTATATAAAACGCTAATTGTCTGCCTCGGATTGTTTTTATTTTTTTTTATAATTTTTTGACGTTAAGTGGCTGATCAAATGCAGCCGAATGGAGTGATGGTTTTATGTATTCCTTTATTGGAGAGTGGTTTATACTTCATATAAGGTGGACGTGATGGAAAATAATGTGGACGGAATCCAACTGTGGATCTCTGGGATCACCATGAGAGCCAAGTGTTTTATTTTATCCTTTAATTAAAGTCCTTTTCAGTTTGTTTTTCAAGAAATTGTCCTATTTTGCATAATATTTATTGCCTTAAGATGGACGGAGATGAGAAATGAGTCACCGTGATTCGTAATTAAAATTGTACCTGCTGTGAGACCTCCCGTAAGCATTACTTTGATGGTGTAATCATTAAAAAATAAAAAATAAATATATATATATATATATATATATATATATATATATATATATATATATATATATATATATATATATATATATATATATATATATATATATATAAGTGGCTTGCAAAAGTATTCGGCTCCCTTGAACTTTTCCACATTTTGTCACATTACAGCCACAAACATGAATCAATTTTATTGGAATTCACGAGAAAGACCAATACAAAGTGGTGTACAAACGAAAATCATACATGATTCCAAACATTTTTTTTTTTTTTTACAAATAAATAACTGCAAAGTGGGGTGTGCGTAATTATTCAGCCCCCTGAGTCAATACTTTGTAGAACCACCTTTTGCTGTAATTCCAGCTGCCAGTCTTTTAGGGTATGTCTCTACCAGCTTTGCACATCTAGAGACTGAAATTCTTGCCCATTCTACATTGCAAAACAGCTCCAGATTAGATGGACAGCAGTTTTCAGATCTTACCACAGATTCTCGATTGGATTTAGATCTGGACTTTGACTGGGCCATTCTAACACATGGATATGTTTTGTTTTAAACCATTCCATTGTTGCCCTGGCTTTATGTTTAGGGTCGTTGTCCTGCTGGAAGGTGAACCTCCGCCCCAGTCTCAAGTCTTTTGCATACTCCAAGAGGTTTTCTTCCAAGATTGAAGCTCCATCCATCTTCCCATCAACTCTGACCAGCTTCCCTGTCCCTGCTGAAGAGAAGCACCCCCAGAGCATGATGCTGCCACCACCATATTTGACAGTGGGGATGGTGTGTTCAGAGTGATGTGCAGTGTTAGTTTTCCGCCACACATAGCGTTTTGCATTTTGGCCAAAAAGTTCCATTTTGGTCTCATCTGACCAGAGCACCTTCTTCCACATGTTTGCTGTGTCCCCCACATGGCTTGTGGCAAACTGCAAATGGGACTTCTTATGGTTTTCTGTTAACAATGGCTTTCTTCTTGCCACTCTTCTATAAAGGCCAACTTTGTGCAGTGTATGACTAATAGTTGTTCAGAGTCACCATGGGCCTCTTGGCTGCATTTCTGATCAGCGCTCTCCTTGTTCGGCCTGTGAGTTTAGGTGGACTGCCTTGTAGGTTTACAGTTGTGCAATACTGTACTCCTTCCATTTCTGAATGATCACTTGAACAGTGCTCCGTGGGATGTTCAAGGCTTTGGAAATCTTTTTGTAGCCTAAGCCTGCTTTAAATTTCTCAATAACTTAATCCCTGACCTGTCTGGTGTGTTCTTTGGACTTCATGGTGTTGTTGCCCCAATATTCTCTTAGACAACCTCTGAGGCCGTCACAGAGCAGCTGTATTTGTACTGACATTAGATTACACACAGGTGCACTCTATTTATTCATTAGCACTCATCAGGCAATGTCTATGGGCAACTGACTGCACTCAGACCAAAGGGGGCTGAATAATTATGCACACCCCACTTTGCAGGTATTTATTTGTAAAAAAAAAAAAATGTTTGGAATCATGTATGATTTTCGTTCCACTTCTCACGTGTACACCACTTTGTATTGGTCTTTCACATGGAATTCCAATAAAATTTATTCATGTTTGTGGCTGTAATGTGACAAAATGTGGAAAAGTTCAAGGGGGGCGAATACTTTTGCAAGCCACTGTTTGTGTGTATGTGATGGATATAATTTTTAAAAAATGATTATTTAATTATTAAAAAAAAAATTTTCAACTAATTCAGATTTCAATCCACAGCGAGTCACCACATTCTTTACTGTGAATCTCACGTGTTTAGTAACCTGCACTTTTTTTTTGTCTTTCACTTTCTTCAGGATGGCCACGCTGCTCAGCAAGTTCAGGATAGACTTCTCTGATATCACAGTTCTTGGAGACATCAATACAAAACCCAAGACTGAGAGGTAGGACCACAGCTTCCTGTTCGCTGAATGTACAGTACACGTCCATGTTGAAGATTCTCATGATTTTAATCACAGTTTGTAGCGAGGGGGAAAAAAAATAGCCTTTGGAATTATTGATGCACGAGTTCTATCCTATTATATTATATTATATTATAACTAATTAAAAGTGATCACTTGGATATCAATGTAATATCACGTTATGTAGCCGACAAGGTTTGCACATGAAATGTTTAATAGAAAAAGTATTCCATCTTTGTGTACAGCACATAATTTTTTGTGTGTGTGTATTTTGCAGACTAGAAGAGTTTTCCCAAATGATTGAGCCGTATAGACTGAGAGAAGATGACATGGAGCAGGAGGCAGCGGATAAGCTAAAGGCCGACGAGCCCTGGAGGATCACAGATAACGAGATCGAGCTTTACAAGGCCAAGGTGGGGATGAAACCACAATCACGATGCAACGCACACGGACACCATTAGTCTTGCTTATTTAAACTATTCCTCTGACTAAATCTAACTTTCAACTCTCAGTAATCATAAACACTTTTGGCTTGTTAAGTTTATGAGCCTCCTGAGATCCAGACTCTAATGTTAAGTATATTGTGAATTTTTCTTCTGGCTGTTTCTGTTTGTTAGCAATATACAGAATACAAGAATATCCAGTAGATACGGTGTAGCTGCAGGTTTTGGGAGTCCACCTTCATCATGTTGATTTATTTTTTTTTCTTTTTAGAGAGATTCATCAGATATTCCTCTCCTTATCGGCCCCTATCAAAATATACTGTAATAACCTCCCTTCATGTCTCGCACTCTTAAAGCTAAAACAATTTCTTTAAAATAAAACTTAACGCTTTATAGATGAGGGATTACTGAATGGGCTTTCATTACAGGAAATGTGTTGCACATACAGTACACCAATCAGCCATAAGATTAAAACCATTAACATAATAACTTTTCGTGTTCCCCCTGGCCATCTCTGTGCCCTGTGTCTTGTACAGGACGGATTCTTTTGGATGCTGTGGGGTCTCCATGGGTCAGATTTGTTTGTCTGGTGCTTGATCAGATTGGGATCTCCGGAATTTCGAGGCTGGATTGTTGACATTGCATAATCTTTATTATTATTATTTTATTTTTCAACGATTTGTGCTGCCTTGATCAGACCGGACAGGCTTTTCTTTGCTCCCGTGAGCCTCAGGTGCTCATGACCCCATTTACTTGCATATAATTGCTTATTAATATTAATGTTATTTGGTGGTAATGTTATGGCTGATCGGTGTTTCATTAACTATAGTTTGTTTTGTCATCCGAGAGGCCTATCAGCTTCCCCAGGTATACAGAGAGATGACCTGAAATAAGAACAGCATTGTAATTGCTCTCGGACGGGTTGTATGCGTAGGATATTACGGTAGTGTGAGTCAGAGCAGCCATGATTTACTAGATAAAAGATAGATGCAGGTAAAATAAGGGTGTTTGTAACCCAACCCCAGTGTTTCATGCTAACCTGCTTGTTTCGTGTTTGCTTTGCAGAGTAATCGTCAAGTCCGACTGAACGAGCTTTTGAAGGAGCACTCAAGCACAGCCAACCTCATTGTCATGTAAGTAGAGCTGGACATCTGCAGGAGTCATTCAGCAGCTCAGTTGTGTCCGCTCCTAGTATTTTATTTATTTATTTATTTCACCTGTTTAGGGGGCGGGGCCACGCTTTATCTCTGGGGTTACGGTGCTCGTTCTCTTAGTCATCTTGGTAGTCGTACAGTAGTAGTCTGTAGCTAAACCTAATACACTCAGGACTTGAGAATATCACCAATCACGTTTTAAAGGAAAGAAAACATTTCACTACCGTACGTCTCATTCAGCTTGGTTTCACTCTCGCGACCTTTACACACGTTTACTCACTGATGAATGAAAATGATACTTATCCACTTTTCTGTAGTAAGGATTTGCTCAGTCAGTTCAGAGTGTGTGTAGAGCCAGGGCACATAAGGTCATCAGTATGCTATTAGATCCAGCGTGAAAAACCTGTGACGCCACACATCCATTCATAATTTTTTTCCTCTCTACTGTGATATCAGTTCTCTTTTACTGGACACTGCTTGTGTCTCGACGTGTCGATAGTGGGTTAGTGGTTAAAGCGCTGGAATGCAGGTCGGACGGTTACGAAATTTATATCACAGTGTTGGCCAGATGCCACTCTTGGGCTTTTAGCTGTATCAAGTGTTAGTGATTGTTTTGTTCCAGCTCCTAACTTTATTAGCGTCTGTTCAAGACGACACTGTTTCTCTTTTGTTGATCTTTTTGTCTTTGTATTTTTCAACTTGAGCCTATTATTCCTTGGAACAAAAACAAATCTAATAAAAAAACTTTCTTTTTTAATCATCTTTTTTTTTTTTTTTTAACAAAACCAGCATTTTATTTGGATTAGTAAAACCACGTCAGTGTTAGTTTTATAAAGCTCAAGAAAGGAAAAGTAATTATACATGAATAAGAAATGACGCAATTCAAGCTGCTTTTTTTTTTTTCGTTTGCATGATGTCACTTTTGTCTGGTTATTATATTTGATTGGTCTTTTTTTTTCCCCCTCTTTGTCTAATAGGAGTATGCCCTTGGCCAGAAAAGGGGCAGTCTCCAGTGCTATGTACATGTCCTGGCTGGACACACTGTCCAAGGACCTCCCTCCCATCCTCTTGGTTCGTGGCAACCATCAGAGCGTCCTCACGTTCTACTCTTAAACGTTCCGATTCTCACCGATCCTGTAAAGCACACCTTGATGATAACACAAACGTGCACACACCAACACAAAGAGCGTAGATTACCTTGGACTGTCGGGTAATGAGTGTGACGGACAAGTGGACGATACAGAGACTGAGAGCTTCTTCGTGTTTGTAGCTCAGTGGTGATTGACACTGAAAAATCACACAGAAAACTGACAATGAGAATTTTGGGAAATGCTTCATCCAGGCATCGGGGGGAAAAAATTATATATATATCTGAGAAACCGTTCAGTGATTTTAAAGTCACGTTTCTTTTTTGGCTCACAGGTAAATCTGAGCATGTTGTTCTGAGCACCATTAGCATCAATAGAATTATGACAATAAATTGTGGATATATTGTTGTTGTTTTTTTTGCTTTACGAAGCAGCAATAATCACCCTGTTCCTTTTTTCCTTTTTTTTTCCTTACTTGGGAGAAAACCATGCACAATGCTTTGCAACACCTTTTATAGCCTTATAGATGTGCCTTCTTGCAGTTAAATGAAATTAGATTATTAAACGTGCGTGCCCTGGTGTATGTTCAACCAAATGTAGGTATATTAGAGTACCTTTCAAATTGGCTTGTTTAAAATGATACCATTTTAATGATTGTTTAATGCTAGTGGACTGGCGTTGGTTTCCAATCCTTGGCATTAAAAAAAATATATATATATGATGTTTCTTTCCTGGCAAGGTATATATTTTCCCCCAGTTGCCTTTTTTTTTTTTTTTTTTTTTTTCCATATTTCAGGTCTTCCTTTAAACTGTGAATGGGTTTAGTGTTTCTAGTGTAGTGCCCTCCGCTAATCCTGGATGTGAATTTAAATGTACTCTAAACAGAACACTGTAGAGAACTTGATCCCTCAAGGGCAGAAGAACAGCCTATGGCTTTAAGATGACGAGTCCTAGTGTGAAAGGAAGCCGCCCCAAACAGCGGGGCATCAAAGCTGCTATAATGTCATGGACGTACAAAGAACGATCAACCAAATATTGATGTAACCTCTTGAACATGCATTTATCTCTAATTCCACAAATCTGCAAGTTCTGCTAGAGAGGAAGACTTTGCCTTACAAGCAGAAGTAATGATTGTTAACTTCTATCTTATAAGCCATACTGGCTGGTTGATTGATTAGCAGGTAAATGCAGATGTAGACAGATCAATCGATGCATGAAAACTGAATGTGTAATGTCACTTGTCTTTCTCCCCCCCCCCCCTCAATGTGTTAAATTTCTCACATACATTGGACACCATGTTTTTGTTTTTCTTACAGTCCAGCATTGTATAGTAGGTACAGACTAAGTCTTTTTAATGAACCACATCTATATCCTTGTCAGAAACCTGGACGTAAACTGAGTTTTCTGTTAATGTTACAATGTAAAGTAATGGACTGTTACTGTTTTTTTATTTTTTTATTGTTTATTAGCAAACATTTAGAGGTTTCCCTGTCTTGTACATTGTAGTTCTCGAGGCCTGTTTGAAGCCATTCTACAGTTTCCAGAATGTATTGAAATGTTGACTGAGGTAATAAGAATGTTGTCCACATGTCTGTGGTGTAGTGCGTGAGATGCAGAAGAACCTCTATGCAGGTGAACTGAGAGATGAGTGCTACTCTACGACCCCCCCCCCCCCCCACCAATCATTTCTCATCCAAACTCAGGATTGACTCCCCAAACAGTCCCCTCTCATACACACACACCTGCAGTGCTTTTACCATTTATTGTTCACTGTCGAATACCATTTACGTCATGCTTTCTCGACTGGACCAGCCGAGACCAAGATGGACTTTCCATGACTAGAGCGAGGCATTTAAAAGTAAAAGACACTGACTGGAAAAGCAATTGCCTATGAATGAAATTTTCATGACAAACGAATGGTTCGTTACACAAATATTTTTGCCTCCACCATGCACTTACTGTAGTCTTCATAAAATGTGATGCTCGATTGCTTGAAATGTCGTTTGAATGTAAACACTAATGCTGAAAAACAAGCACTTCTGTTTTCTGTCCAAACGTTTTAGCAAAGTATTTTGTTTCCCCCTCAGCTTTTCTCTTCAGATCCACAAGACTTGCTTAATGGTGTGATGTGCATTGTTGGGCACTTTGTACTATAAATACCTACACGACTGCATCTCGACAGTGTGTGCTCATCACCCATCGCCATGTGACAAATATGCCATGCAGAATTGAATGAATATACTCATATTTATAACTTTCTCTATCTCTCTTGATATATAGAGATATATAAATATATATATATATACTCGTGTGTAAACAGAATTTGTATTTAGTTCGTGTGACACGTGTACAATGTACCAATCACCTACTGTGCTCGATGTATAGCCATGCATCGTTGTGGCATTAGAGGCTACTGTACCATGGGATAATGGGGCACTTCATATGTGCCTTTCACAGCTGTTGTGTGCTAGACCTTCCAGATCAACTGTGTGTACTGTACGCGTGTGTGTGTTTCCACCCAAGTTGCTGCATTTCGATCAACCTACTGGTCCATGTGTAGCCAAAGCCCAGTTCCTCTCACTCCAGCAGAGCTGTGACAAATGACGGAAAGCAGAATTCAGCATTGTAGCTCCCAAGTCTAGTTCACACTGTATTTCTTTACTAACTTGTAAATACATTCTAGCCTAATCAGATAAATGAAGGGAGTGGTGTAATAATTAATGGCAAAATTATTCTGTAGAAATAAATATTTATTTTAGTTTAGAGTTCTCCATTTTGATTTAAATGAATTGCATGTTGATTTTGGTTTTCTTTTTGATTATTTTTAAAACTTTGTTCTTCCTTTTTTGTGTCTATATTTCTATCTTTTATATGCCTTTTAATGAGAGCTTTGGAAAGCGGTTGAGTTTTTAGCTCAAGTATAAAGCGTGGATCTAATGGATCTTAGTTGGAAGAGTAAAGTTTTGATATATTGTACTGTTAATTGTCACAAATGATTTTTCTAACATTTTAACATTTAAGGTTACCAATACTTTGTACATCTTTATTGCAATAAATAAATAAAAACAATCAAATGTAAACTCATCGTAACACGTGTCTGTTTGTCCTAACTCGACTGATCATCATACAGTATGAAACACTTCTGTAAGGAGCCATTTTCGTTGGTGGAACAACACTGCCATCGTGTGGTAGAGACTGACACGACACTTTGGGCTCCTGCATGGAGATCATGACAAAATTCTAAGCCTGAGTAATGCTAAACTATGACATGGTTATGAGAGTTTTACCTTTAAAATGTCACAGCATGGAGGAGTGTGGCATGAAAGTAACAATAACAATCTAAATATTTATTTTTAAATCCAAATGTTTATTTATAAATGTACAAAGTGTTCGTTAATCTTTTATTATCTTTCAATACTTATAAATTCATATCAAATTACGAGTGTATTCAGAAAGGGGAGTGACTGAACAGACTAAATGAATTACGACAATTTTATTTATAGTCACAAAGCATTTCTCAATTTTTCTAAATTTTTTGTGTAACCTTAAATGAAATGAAACTTGAATATTAGGGGATTTTCTTTTTGCAGTGAACTCACATTGTCTGTCAAATTCCCCCCATTATATCCTGATTTATAAGGTCATACATTTAAATTTCTTTGTTTAATGTAATTTCTTTTGTGGCATAAAGATAAAACTTTTTAAGGATATTGTTTGCAGTGCTATTAAATATTAAATGAAAATCCTTTGAACAAAATGTAATAGAAACAGAATTTACACTTAAAACTGCTTTCAATATAATTAAATTGCAAATACATATTTATGACAAATCAGCTTCTAATTCAAAAATCAAATCCTGGACATTACTGAACTACTGTAAATTCAAAGGATTGTCTAGTTGTCTTTTGATATTGTATATCAATTTATATTCATTTAAGCTTTCTTCTGTTTTCTCTCATGCATAATGCGTTCTTTCTTGTAAGTTTGACTTCTCCACTACATTAATGATCCAGACCCTCTCTGCCCTCCGAACCTGTACCCTGCTTCTGGTTGGAGATTTCATCTCATGGAGGTCTGCTTGTAAGACGTGTGGTAATTAGGGACGGTTCCACTTGACCATGATGCTGGTCTCGGACTAATTCAGACAGCTGTTCTCTGATTGACAATTGATTTCTTCATGTAAAGTTGCTTTGCGACAATAATCACCATTAAAAGCAATATATAAATTAAACTGAATTTAATTGAATTAGTGAAATTATTATTTTTCTTAAATGGCTGATGCGCTTAGACAGTTTCATTTCAATGAAATCCCTCAGTAGGATATAAAAAAGTTTAGATAAACCTGTGCACATTTCATTTGGAAAAATAGCAGTATATCTGGTTTGATCAAATTAAGAAAATTTGTGATCCACTATATGTTTACTGTCACTGTATAGAGATGACAAAGATCATATAAGCACTTCAGACACTCTCTGGGATCATTACTGTTTTTTGTTGTTGTTTTTTTTACATCAGCTCTAGCCTTGGAGCGTTATTGGTATACGAGAGGATTGAAGTTAATTAGCTTAACCTCACACTAAAAATATGAGAAACAGACAAGTTGGATCAAGAATTTCAAAAGCTGATGATCTTCTAGTATTTTGACGCACAACAGCCACTGCACCGCTGAGTACGAACCCACCACAACTGCACCGCTGAAGACAGGAAAATGATCTTTATCACAGTCTTGAACAAGTCTGGACAGTGTCCTCTGGCCTCCTGCATCAACAAGGCGTTTCTGCCTACAGTACTGCCACACATTAGATGTTTATTTTTATTTTACACCATATTGAGTAAACTCTAAAGAAATGAACGAAGTTTCCCATGAGAGCAGCAGTTCCCAAAATCCATAAACCATCTCATCTTGGGCCGACAGCCATGCGATTATCAGAGTCACTAAAATCACACTATTTTCCCTATTTTCGAGAGGAGGCGGATAGTGAAGCAGGTATTTAAGACACAACTCCAGCTGCTTTTAAGTGACTGAATGGAAGAATGAGTAACTATACAGTAAATGTAATAAAAGTAATAAAGGTTTGTGATCGCCTTTATACGTATTATGAAAATACACACAATATCTTAAAACCATTTATTTGTCCAGAGATTGTCCAAAACAATCTTGGTTTTCAATTGTTTATATATATATATATAATTTTTGTAATACTTTTTTTTCTCTAATATTTTTGGTTAGAAATTATGCACTTTTGTATTCCAATATCAAAATATTTAAAAAATAAATATAAAACTAGCTTCATAAAAAACTACCTATTATATATAATATATACACACACATACATACAAACACATTAATCGACACTTTCAACTTTTCAAATACATAATTTTCAAGTCAAGACAATTTTTTATGAATTGTCTTATCTTAATATCCATTATATATATATCCATAACTTGGACATTTTTATAGAAAATAAAGAAGTGTCTTTAACAGACATTAAAAACGGTGATTTGAAGCTGCACGAGAAAGTTTTATTTGGATGAGACCACAGTTTGATGTCCACAGTTTTAGCTTCGGCTCCTTCTTTAGTGAATACGACCCGTAAACAGATAATCCATGTTTCGGAAAGCACCGTGAAATACCCTCATAAGTAAACTGCAGGCACTTACAGTATGTAAAACAAAAAAAAACTTATTGCCATAAAAATTTTTTTTTATATTATTCAGAATGAGAGCTGCTGACTTTTGGTATGTAAGTGATACACAGTGTGTTTCACTGCAGTGTAATGTGGAGCTTCATGTGGAGATTCTGCCCTAGCTCACCTGAGAGGTAGTCTCTGTCCCAGTTGTCCTCTAACTGCAGCAGCTCTGCATGATCATAGAGTGGAGAACTGCTTATCTTTAATATATAAAACCCAGTAAAAGCTTTCTCTGGCTTGCAGTGCAGGTAGCTGAGCTCCTCGTGCTGTCTGAGATGGAATATTTCTTCCTGATTGCCCTCTGTGATGTTATAGGTGACGTGATGAATGAGAGGTCTGAGGGCAGGCACCAGCTCCAGGATGTGCTCGTTGTGGGTGCACTGGGACATGTTGAGTACCAGTAGCAGAGGCTGCTCCATGTCTATACTGTCCAGGCTGACTGGGCCTTTCTGCACAGACTAAAAACCAGGTAAAGTAAATTAGCTTACTCAATTAAAAATGTGGTCATGGCATTGTTGCCATATTCTCTAAATCAGTGATGTAAATATATTTTAGGTGATGGGTCATTCATCCTAAATGCAGATAAAATATATAATTACTTAGTATTTTTATAAAATCAGCCAACTAATCTGGCCACTTTCAGATTCCTGTTCTCCTATTTCCACCTGATGTGGTCTTTTGCTTTTGTAGCATGTCCGCCAGGTACAATGTGTTGTATATTATGAGGTGCTCTTATCCTCACATTTAATAAAAAGAAGAGTTAAAGTGGCATTATTATTAGTGGCATTCTCAGTTTCTAAGTCTAAGCTAAAAATCTATTTATTTAGCCAAGCATTTTTGTCAATACATTTTCCACATTTGCTGCACATGCTGCTCCTGAGCTGCCAGTGCCCCGCTTCTTGTTAGAGATTTTGTCACATGGAGGCTCCATGTGGTCTGTTTGGGATGTACAGTATGTGTGGTGACTGGAGACAGATCTACTTTTCCATGAAGACGTTCCTGGGCTCGGCTGATAAAGACAGCAGTTCTTTGAGCACTTGTGACATTTTTAAAAAAAAAAATTCTGTTAAAGCAGCTTTGTGACAATGATCATTGTTAAAAACGCTATACAAATAAACTTGAATTAAATTGAATTAATCCAACTTCAAGAGATCAATAGTTTCTGAAATATTTCAACTAGACCACCTAGACCACCATGCCACAAAATCACTCAGATCGCATGGTACCCTTTTTTGACCAATGATTGTTCATCACCTACTAAACTAATAAAAGGAATTCAATTTTACCAAATTAACAAAATTTTAACATACAATCGCTTGATTGGTCTCCTGTGAACTTTTCGTGTTTTGAATTGTTACAACCTACAGTACAACTGAAATACATGTCAAATGTTTAGCTTGCGAACAAACTAGATAGCATTACTACATTTTGTTAGTACTTGGGTTTATGTAGTTGTACTACACTATGTTGCCCCCTAGTGGAATACCAGATGAACTTTTTTTTTTTTTTTTAACTAACAGGCCACAGAGCAATTTTAATTTCTGCATTTTTGACCCATATGTTTAACACCTTTGGCACAAAATATGATTTTATCATTTTGAATGAATGTAAGAAATAAAAATTAGTTTTACAGTTTTGATTGTTTAGACAATTTAAACCAAAACATCAGTAAAGCAATGAAGGCATTTAATATCTGACTTATATACACTACAAGTCAAAAGTTTGGAATAGCATTTTCTGATTTTTATTTCTTTATACATGGTTGTAAATAAAAACAATGCTGAAGGCATTCAAAATATTCAATAACCTTCTTTGCTTCTCTGTGTCTGCAACTTATGTTAATTGGTGATTTTTGAGGCTTTTAACTCTAAAGTAACTTCCCCTCTGCAGCAGAGGCAAGTTTTGGTCTTGCTTCCATGAGATGTTCTCCATGTTTTCATCATGGTGCTAGATGGATTTTGCTAATGCACTTGGAATAATGTATTTGTAAGACCTGTTACAGAAGAGCTGACCTTCTTGTCTTAAGTATCAACTGACTGCTGTTGTTGTTGTTACTTAATAACCTAATTTGCGGTCTCCATTTGATTGTTGTAGAGTGTAGAAGAATAAAATAAAACCTGTGTCGAAACTTTTGATTGGTACTGTATATCTATATTTTCATTTATTTTTACCTTCTCTGGCTCTACTTCGTGGATGGCATGCCTCTTCCCGATTCCTCTCTTACGTTGACTGTTACCATTGCAACTGAAGCAGCCTTTGGGGGAGTGGCTGTTATCCTCCGTTGTTCCAGATGCGCGGACAGATCCCAGCTGACTCCTCCCAAAGCCCAGAGCTGACACACAGTGCCTATACATACATGCAAAACATCCTCATCAACCTCAAATTTCAAATTGTAAATTGTACATACAAGGATGATTGACTTTTTAGCATTTCACAATGTACTTCCAGTATCTTACTATCCTAGTAATTTTGCCCCAAAAGCCCTGGTGCTTTGTATAACAACATGCCTTTCTCACCCTTGGCCAATCCTATAGTATCCAGAAGGACAGCCGCACTTGTAGCCTCCCTGGGTGTTGGAGCAGCCATGGCTGCAGGGATTTTTGAAAGAGGTGCACTCGTCCACATCCTGGCAGCTGCTGGAACCCTGCTCGAAGCTGAACCCAGCTGGACAGGCACACTTGAAGCTGCCCAATGTGTTGAAACATGAAGCGGTACCACATGTGCCAGGAGTGGAGCACTCATTCTCATCTACAGCACAGACACGAAGCTTTATAAAGAACTGTTTTTTAAGCATTTTTTAAATTTATTATATATCTCTTCCTTGAAAGAGATTACGTAACTCAAACATCAATACATAACTACATATTGTGAATTTTGCTCAAATGAAGAACATAGTCACTGTCCCTTAGATGGCGCTGTTGCTGTGCCTAATTAGAAACATAAATGTGTTGCTGACAATATAAAAACTTGCTGACAATATAAAAACAAATGCCTCTACTGTAGCTTATTTGCAACAGTATCACTGTTCGAAAGATTACCATATTTAATTAACAGATGTAAGAATTGCTACAATAAAGTCAGAAATAAAATTAAATATTTGTGGCTGTCAGCCTTTTGTAAAAAAAAAAAAAAAAAAAAAAAAAAAGATAAGCATGCATGCACACAGAATAAATAAATCAGAATAAATAATTATTTATTTCATTATGTGTTACTTACCAACACACTGATTCCACTGGTAGTGTTGGGTGTAGCCTTGGGGGCAGTTGCAGCGGTAATTGCCTAACATGTTGTCACAACCATACTGACATCGGTGATTACTTTTACACTCGTCAATATCTACAAAAAAGCCAAAACAAGTTGGAATGAGATAAGAAATGCAACAGTTTAAAAAAAACTGTTAACAGGTGTGTTAACAGGTGCTTCTCTCTTGTATGAGGTGCAGTGGGTATTCAGAAATGTATTAATTTGTCTTCAGAAACTGCTTAATTCTGGTAAGGGTTACGTCTTTTTCAAATATTATTGTGTGTTTGGGGATATAAAACCAATTAAATTAATTAAAAAAAGAGCAAGCAAAAATAATTAAGGGAGCAGGTTTGGCAAACTTTCTTCCAAAGCGGGTGGGTCTGGAATGTTAAGATAAAGTCCTGCTCTTACTTACTGCGGGGAAACTCTTTCCATTTAACAAAACGAAGACTGTCAGCAATATTCGTGAACACAGACATACAGTACCACAACACATATTAATTGTTAAATGAAAATCCTCATAATTCAGTGTACCAATTTACACACCATCAATTGTTCATATTTTAGCCAAACATTTGATTGTATTACTGTAATAATGGACCCATTTCAACCTGTTATGTGGTAGTAGTGCTTCCTTTTCACAGATGCTCTCGTGGTATCGTAACAGCTTCATAGAATCTTAATGAGGAACTGAAACCTTCTCTGGGAATGTAAAAGAGAGTTTTTTAGGTTCGAATATTCCCGAACAGCAGTAGTTTCCATGAAAACATGAGCCACTGCTGCAATGAAATATTAATGCGAACCCGATTCTCTGGCTTGAAGAACGTTGGCGGTTTGACAGTGCAGCAGTTTCTGATATACAGTACTTAAAGAAAACTAAGGGTCTGTTGCTGCTAAATTCATTGTTCATTGTTCATCCCACTCATTTCACAGACCACAAAAGACTTGGAACTTGGTCTCATGTGTAACAGCAGGTAAATGGTTTAAGGCTGCAGGTAAAATTGATGGAATTCCAGTGTTTACAATTGCTCATTACAACGTAATTTTACACAATTCATGTCTACACAACCCTAAAAGTGCTACAAAACAGATCCAGAACAGACCAGACTAACAACTCTCTTGGACTTGATCGAGTTCTTTTACAATCATAAACTACTTGATAGACAGTGCCAGGAGGAAAAAACAAAAACAAAACAAGAATCAGGACCAGTTTATTTAAGGTAGATTATGATTTAGGAATATTTCTCAACTGGATATAACTGAACATTCACATTTTAATGACATGGAAAATCTGTGCATTTACAGGAAATCCGTATGTCAGTTTTTATTTAAATCTTACACCACAAATAATATTATACTTACATGTATTATAATATTATATAATATAATGTGAGGAATGTTGCATCGATGTAGCCTGAAATCAATTTGTCAAATTTTAGATGACTAAATTATGTGAAAGTTTTTTTTTTTTTTTTTTAAAGAAATATAATCAAATGAAGAGCTTTGACTTTTGTTAAACTCCTTCCAAGCCTTTAGAGCACGAGTGTAGATTTACAGTAGGTCAGCTCTTCGTAGAAGCTGTTTGGCTCCTATAATGCTTTTGATGAATTCCTCTGCCACATGCTTTTAATGAGTTCAGCTGAATACTGAGTACAGGTCTCAGGGTTCATGAGTGTGAAAAAGCACGCCAACCCAATGTGACTTCACAGATGTTTAACACTTCCGAACACATAAATAACACTTTATTGTACTAACCTGCATGCATTACTGTGATTACCAAACTGTCTATTTCTCACATCATTAGACTGGATCTACTGAGAGCACTGCATTGAATGAATAGATCTTTATCCATTATTTGTGATTGTAAGTAATTGGAAGACATCATCGTTGCAAAGACATGACACTGATTACAAAAATGAATGAGGACAGCAACCTCACTTTTGGTAACAGTGGAGTCAAGAGGTTCACCTCGAACAATGTGTGCATGACTGAACCAGAAAGAAATACAGCTTGCCACGATACTGAGCAAGTGAGTAAGTGAATGCTAATCACTATCACTCTTTGAGAGGAGTGAAGCCATATGTGAGGAAGTTTACTAAAATAATTAAAAACAAAAGAATGCAGATTGAAGCATGACGTTTCCCTTTTTGAGGAAGTGACTTTACTAATATACAAAACATTTGTCCGATTTATGTATGTGTACACTTTTATTTATAATTTACAATTATAACATGATATAATATTAGATTAATGTATCTATTATATGTATATATAATTGTAAAAATTTAATATGAAACTTAAATTGGGTGAAGAATGAGTTTAGGTTACTGTGTACAGAATAACATCTAAAGGTCTTGCAATATATACAAGGTGGACCAACACCCTTGTTAATAAATGTGTAGCATTTTCTGAATATACATATAATCACTGCTGTTTTGAGGATTAGCGGCCTGACTGCATCATGGATTACATTGTTAAATTAAATGTTAAAGTCCATGACAGTACGATTAGAAGAAGACTTAACAAGTACAGTTTGCTTAGAAGGATTCCCTGGAGAAACCTCATTTGTCTAAAAAGAACATGTGACCGTGAGTGAGGTTCGCAAAACTGCATTTGAACAATAAACAAGACTCATGGAACAATGTCCCATGAAGTGGAGGGCAGCACCATGTTTGGGAAACACAAGCAGAATTTTTGCAAAAACACCTCAGTGAAAATCCTCATACTGTCCCACTGTCAAGCACAGCAGAGGATTCACTGGGATTTATGAAACCAAAATGCTATCACACAATATCTCTCACTCTCATATATGTAAATGATGTTACCTTCACAATGCAAGCCGCTAGAGTCAAGGCTGAATCCTTGCTGGCATTCGCAGCTAAAGCTGCCTGGTGAGTTCTGGCAGATGCCCTTAGCTCCACACAAACTAGGCTCTGCTGCACACTCGTTATTATCTGTCAAGGGAAAATACACAATAACAAGGTACATGATGTTTTGCCCTCACTGCTGTGTTATTTTTTATATATTCAGTGTGGAAAACGGTTAAATAAAGAGGAAAATAAGTTACAGTTATTGGCTCTTGGACAGTTCTTAAATCATAAATTGTTATCCTCAGTTCAGCAAAAGAGTTCAGACTGCTTTTTATGTATACTTGTTTTTGTGCTTATCAATCTGCTTACCCATACAGGCAGTGTGGTGCTGTGTAAAGCCCGGAGGACATTTGCAAGCAAAGCCCCCGATGGTGTTAATACACATAAACTGGCAGTTGTGTCTCTTTAACTGGCATTCGTCCAAATCTTCAAAGAACAAAAATAAAATCAAGTCTTTAAATTCAACAGCTCACCATTTT
The DNA here is from genome assembly GCA_030522415.1 of Channallabes apus. Classification (NCBI taxonomy): domain Eukaryota; kingdom Metazoa; phylum Chordata; class Actinopteri; order Siluriformes; family Clariidae; genus Channallabes; species Channallabes apus. The sequence goes on from CM060120.1 coordinate 14,637,247, forward strand.
CTCTCTCTCAAATAATGTTGATTTTCTACTATAAATGCATCAAATTGCAAAACAAAAACATAAATTCATACATTAATTTATCTCAGCCTGTTTAAGATCCTGTGCAAGAAGACCTGCTCTCATTTTAGTACAGGAATCAGCCACAGTAATCAGTGCCAAACACATCCTCAACTTACAGTCACAGTCACATTATACTGTAAGCCTTTACAGAAAATAGCTTGAACCCTGCGTTTTTATAGCCAAAATCTCACTAGTATGGCTTCTTAAACAGCATATTCTAAAAAAAGATTAGTTGGCACATTACTTTATATTTCTCCATAGGTTGCATGCAATCATCTAGTTTTAACTTCCATCTTGTTTTAACTGGAAATTTGATGGTCTTACTTTCACATCATTCAATTTTCATGACCTAATCCCTTCACTTTGAATGAATGAGATATGAGTGCTTCTTATATTGTTTAGCTTTTAATAAACATAATGGGGTTCCTTCTTTAATTAATACCAAATAATACATTTATACTCTTCCAAGTTTGAACTAATACAGAAAGTACTGTATAACAGCATAGACTGGAATGTCTGTTATGACAGCAACAGCCAAACGTTGGTTACTGTGATAATAATTGCCACGCCTTCCACTATAGCAGGGAGTCCCAACCTTTTTTTTCTTTTTACCTGCACTGCTTGTGTCAAAGAAAAGCTGAGTCCTCCCTCATAACATTTCACCCCACCCGGCCCCGCCCAGCCCAACCCAAAGAATAAATTGATCTTTTAAATATTTTTCTATTTATACGGTAAAGTGTGCTATTATGATCTTACTGTATTTAACATGTGCAAATTTAATTGCAGCAACCTCCGAGCCTCAGGGCAGACAAAGGCTCGTTCACCCCCTGCGATCTTTGACCCCTGGTGGGGAACCGTAATACTATAGGACACTTTGCTCACCTTTACAGGTTCTGCCATCATCTTGCAAAATATAGCCACGTGGACATGAGCAAATGTAGCTCCCTTCAGTGTTTTTGCAGATAAAGTTGCAAGGCTTCGGGGACATTGCACACTCATCCAAGTCTTAAAATATCAAAGATAAGTAATTAATAAGGCTTTTTAAGGCAGTATTTAAACCTTTGAAACTATTAATATAATTTAATATTTTAGTACTTTTATATGCATTTGGTGTTTGTGTACAGTAAATGGTCTTACCAACACATGCAGTGCCTGTAATGGTGGCTGTGTAGCCTGGACCACAGTGACATGTAAAGGATCCCATAGTGTTGATACACTGTCCATTCTTACACACGTCTGGAATGATCTTACACTCATCTATATCTGTGGATATAAAAGTATACATTAACATTTGAGTAGTTTAGGTGTTGTGTTTAGTAAGATTAGCTGTATGAAGTCATTATAGAAGAAAAGATCGTCAAGGACAGCAGCCACCCCAACCATGGACTGTTCACTATGTTGCAGTCAGGAAAGACGATTCCACTGTTTTCTTACTACCCGCCACGATGCTCACCACACATTACATACAGTTTGGCACATTTGCACATTTTGCACAACACAGAACTGTGAACTTTGAACTGCGACTTTGCACATTATTCTGCACATTCTACTGTACATACATTTGTACATAATGTACATTTAAAATTCTTTTTACAGCTAAAGTTTTTTTTCTGTATTTCTAATTTGTAAAAAATTCTCTTATTTCATAGTTAATATTCTTATTGAAAAACTCCACTTTTCTTATTTTTTTTAGGTCATCAGCGGTCATATAAGCATTTCACTTCATTTCATACTGTGTGTGACTGTGTACTGTATGTGACAAATAAAATTTAAATTTTGACTTTTTAAATTTTTTAATGAATTTAAGATTTAGTGATGATAAGCTTACATACAAGTAAACAGGCTGACGACACAAACAAGTGCATGAATAGATTATTATAAATCGTAAAATGTAAATAAACAGTTTTAATACGCTAAGTTTAAAGTAAGGTAAGGTCAATGAACATATTTAAAATATAAATCACACGCTATTTTTTGCCATAAAACGCACTGACAATTTATATTAGCTGTAAGAGAAAAAAAGCATCATCATCATTGCCATCACTAAGGACCTGTACTACGTAGGTACGATGAATTGAAAAGAAAGACTGGCAAACCTGTGCCATCTGTGGCGTAGCCGGGCCCATGTGGACACAGTTTCTTGTACTTGACAGTGCCAGGCAGAGGACAAAGCTCACACTGGTTTCCCCATCCACGGCCGCGGTCACAGCAGCACTGGGATTTAGTACAGGGTATTCTACTGCTGGAGGACATCTGACACATGGTCTGTAGCACCTCGATGAAACAGAAGCCTTGTCTAAAATCTGGGAAAAGTCAGGGTAGGATTTAATGATGAGAGTTTAATGTGAGATCATGTGCTTTGGACCTTTGATAGATATATTTTAAAATAAATGTATATACAAAACAAAATAGTAAGGGTAGCTTAATTCTATTTATTAAATGCAATGCTGGAAAACAAAAATACTGTAAGTAAATAATTAAATAAATAATAATGCCTTGCATGAGCAAATATGTATTGGCAGGTAATAAACATAAATGCACTCACACCAAAAACAAACACAAAAGGAAATAATGTAGAACTATTAATATTAGTGCATACATGCATTCAGAAACACACTTTTCTATACATTCAGGTTTCAGGTTCACAGAAAAAAAAAACCTACCCAGGCACTGAGTGTGTATAGAGTCAGACTGGAAGCCTTCTCCACACTCACACATGTAACTGCCTATAGTGTTCACACATTGGCCATTCTCACAAATACCTGGCTTAGTGCGGCATTCGTTCTCATCTAGTGGGACAGAGACCAAAGAAGAAGGTCAATGAACATATTAACAATATGTGCATTTAAGTATATCCACTTAGTGGGATGTAAATAGCATTAATGTCACGGAACAGATAATAAACAAGAGTTCTGACCATGACAAACTTCTTCATCCATCTTTCGCACCATTCCAACAGGACACACGCACATGAAGGTACCGATCAGGTTCTTACAGTTCATACCCCTGGTGTCACAGTCATGTAAACCCTCTGCACACTCATCCAGATCTGCAGTGTGAAAGAAAAAATGTGAGTTAAAGGATACAGTGCTAGTGTTAGAAGAGTTAGGGGACAGCTACGATGTAGAACTGAGAAAAAAGTCAAAACACTTTAGGTCAGTTTTAACTCCATATGATCCTAGGTTTAAGTTGTTGTCTCACCCTGACACATTCTCCCATCATATCGAAGTGTGTAGCCTGATGGGCAGGAGCATTCATATCCCCCAAATGTATTGATGCAGCGGAATGCACAGAGCAAAGGGTTCTGTGCACATTCATTTATATCTGTACCATAAATAAAAAAGTCAGACTTGCATTTGAATACAGCAACACAAAACTCGTCAGTATCATGAAGGAAAAATCCAAATGAATTCCTTCTTTACAGAGAAATAAAAAGAGCTTTACCTTCACATGTCATCATGGCGCCAGGCTCAAAACCTTCCTCACAGTGGCATTCAAAGCTTCCAATCACATTAAAGCAAGTACCGTTTCCACATGGATTCCCCACTGCACATTCATCAATATCTGCACAAAAACAGAATTATTGTGAAAAGGCGTCCAAATATTTAAAAAAATATTTATAAATATTTTTAATACAACAAAATCTAAAGAAATTTAAAAAACAAGGTAATACCCCCCTTCCACTGACCCGATGTCTCCCGATTTTAAATCGGTTTTGAAGTCATTTCGGCATGTAGCAAATCTGTTCATTTTGCAAGTGTAGCGGCCCCACATTGAGCCGTTACCAATTAAAACAAATTCGTAAGGACATGAAAATGACTCTGCAGTGAATTTTGATGAGAAGCAATAACGAAGTGTTAGCAACAACATTTTAATAGTGATTCATTAAGGATAAGCCCTAAAGAACTGATAATAAAACCGCAATGTCATTACTGACATGAAGCTAAATTTAAACACTACCGTCTATTGCAAACAAACTATTTCATCGCTAGTGTCACTTTATATATTTTTATTATATATTTTTTACTACTTTGGCTGCCGAACAGGTAAGGGGGCAATAGCAATGCTTAAGAACTAATAGCAACTAGATAATAGCGCATCCACCGAGCTTTCCAGAGGTCGCAATAAATTTGCATCGGTGTAGATTCAGTAGTTAATTTGAGTCGAATGGGGGTATAAAATGTGCACCAAAAAATATATGTTGCATGTCAACTGTCAAAAAAATACTAACAGTATTTGAATATAGTAGTAAAGGTTTCCCTTTTGTATAACGGTATACCATGATAATACTGTATGTGCCCTGTGCTTATGTCTTGGTTTCTGTTCTAGTCAGACATGTTCTGTGTACACCACTGTCCTGTGACTGGTTTGTTTCCTGATTCTGTTTAACTGCATTGGCACTTGATTTGTCAGTGGTGTTTCAGTGTCTCAATGAATTCATAACTTGTTTAAAGTGTTACACTGTAGTTCTTGGTTTCGACCCTCATTTTCTTCATTTCAGAGTCTCTGACTACGTTCACATTAGAAGCCAAACTGATCAATTCCAATTTTCCAGTGGTTTCTATCTGACTCTAATGTAGCTGCATCTGTCCTCTGAAACAGCTGATGTTTCTGATGCACCAATGGGCCATTTCAGAAGACAGATGCGGCTACATTAAAGTCCGATACAGTGGCTTGCAAAAGTATTCGGCCCCCTTGAACTTTTCCACATTTTGTCACATTACAGCCACAAACATGAATTAATATTATTGGAATTCCACGTGAAAGACCAATACAAAGTGGTGTACACGTGAGAAGTGGAACGAAAATCATACATGATTCCAAACATTTTTTACAAATATATAACTGCAAAGTGGGGTGTGCGTAATTATTCAGCCTTTAGTCTGAGTGCAGTCAGTTGCCCATAGACATTGCCTGATGAGTGCTTATGACCAAATAGAGTGCACCTGTGTGTAATCTAATGTCAGTACAAACACAACTGCTCTGTGACGGCCTCAGAGGTTGTCTAAGAGAATATTGGGAGCAACAACACCATGAAGTCCAAAGAAGACACCAGACAGGTCAGGGATAAAGTTATTGAGAAATTTAAAGCAGGCTTAGGCTACAAAAAGATTTCCAAAGCCTTGAACATCCCACGGAGCACTGTTCAAGCGATCATTCAGAAATGGAAGGAGTACAGTATTGCACAACTGTAAACCTACCAAGACAAGGCAGTCCACCTAAACTCACAGGCCGAACAAGGAGAGCGCTGATCAGAAATGCAGCCAAGAGGCCCATGGTGACTCTGGACGAGCTGCAGAGATCTACAACTGGGGGAATCTGTCCATAGGACAACTATTAGTCGTACACTGCACAAAGTTGGCCTTTATGGAAGAGTGGCAGGAAGAAAACCATTGTTAACAGAAAACCATAAGAAGTCCCGTTTGCACTTTGCCACAAGCCATGTGGGGGACACAGCAAACATGTGGAAGAAGGTGCTCTGGTCAGATGAGACCAAAATGGAACTTTTTGGCCAAAATGCAAAACGCTATGTGTGGCGGAAAACTAACACTACACATCACTCTGAACACACCATCCCCACTGTCAAATATGGTGGTGGCAGCATCATGCTCTGGGGGTGCTTCTCTTCAGCAGGGACAGAGAAGCTGGTCAGAGTTGATGGGAAGATGGATGGAGCCAAATACAGGGCAATCTTGGAAGAAAACCTCTTGGAGTCTGCAAAAGACTTGAGACTGGGGCGGAGGTTCACCTTCCAGCAGGACAACGACCCTAAACATAAAGCCAGGGCAACAATGGAATAGTTTAAAACAAACCATATCCATGTGTTAAAGAATGGCCCAGTCAAAGTCCAGATCTAAATCCAATCGAGAATCTGTGGCAAGATCTGAAAACTGCTGTTCACAAACGCTGTCCATCTAATCTGACTGAGCTGGAGCTGTTTTGCAAAGGAGAATGGGCAAGGATTTCAGTCTCTAGATGGGCAAAGCTGGTAGAGACTTACCCTAAAAGACTGGCAGCTGTAATTGTAAAAAAGGTGGTTCTACAAAGTATTGACTCAGGGGGCTGAATAATTACGCACACCCCACTTTTCAGTTATTTATATGAAAAAAATGTTTGGAATCATGTCACAATGTTTGGCCGCTGTATTTGTACTGACATAAGATTACACACAGGTGCACTCTATTTGGTCATTAGCACTCATCAGGCAATGTCTATGGGCAACTGACTGCACTCAGACTAAAGGGGGCTGAATAATTATGCACAACCCACTTTGCAGTTATATATATGTAAAAAATGTTTGGAATCATGTATGATTTTCGTTCCACTTCTCACGTGTACACCACTTTGTATTGGTCTTTCACATGGAATTCCAATAAAATTGATTCATGTTTGTGGTTGTAATGTGACAAAATGTGGAAAAGGTCAAGGGGGCCGAATACTTTTGCAAGCCACTGTAGAAACCTACAAACTGGAAAATTGGATTATATTTGTGTGACCACTAATTCATTTCACACAGAGGATGTGATATTCATAAAAATATGCTTGAGACTTTGCTGTGATGGATGACAAGCAGTTAGCTGATTGTATTTGTTGAAGTCCTGATGAAGGAAGAAAGGCAGAAGCCTCAGTTTAGGTGTTTTAGAAGCTACTGCTACTGTAGTACTGCTATGAAATCCCCTATGAAATGCTATGAAATGTTGACAGTGCCTTACATATGTGCAGAGGCAAAAAGCTTCATAAATTCTGATCTGACTGTTGTCATTTATGCTGATGACACACAGTTATAAGTCTCAGCAAAACCAGATGAAAAAAAAAAAGTTTACTAAAGTTGAGCAATGAGTGCAGGACATAAGAGTCTGGATGTTAATTAAATTCCTTCTGCTTAATCCTCATAAGACAGAAGTTCTAGTCATAGGACCACAAGCAGCTACAGTAGAAGTAAGCTTTCCGATCACACTGTAACTTTAAATGGCCTTTCTGTTCAATCAAGTGCAACAGGGAAAGATGGTACTGTATGATTATAGATTCCAGCCTTTCATTTGAAGCATGAAGCATTAGATAATATTACCAGGACAGCATTCTTTTACCTGAGAAATATTGCCAAGATAAGAAATGTACTGTATTGCCACTAAACGATGCAGAAAAACTGGTTCATGCTTTTATCACCTCTACTGTAGGTTGGACTAACAACTAAAACTCCGACACAGAGGTACGTTATAATGTCTACCGTTCAGCTCTTTCAGTGTGTTGAGTGCAGGATGTTTAGACATTCTTCCTCTGTCATTAGCGATAACTTTATTTGTGATAGGGGTGTGTTAGTGAGCACTCTGACGGAGAAGATATCAGCATTAGAGGAGCGCATCCAGACTTTAGAGAGGGTTAGAGAGTGTGAGAGCAGCGTTATTCCCGTAGCGGACAGTCTGGGTGCCGCAGGCGGAGATAACCAGCCCCCGACTCCGGCATTAGAGCCCTCACAGCAGGGCGATTGGGTGACGACTCGGCGGCATACTCGTTCAGCCAAAGCTAACGCTAAGGCTAGCCCACCGGAGCACACCTCTTCTGTGCTTCACGTGTCCAACAGGTTTGCTCTCCTCAGTGATGCACCCGCTGAGAAACCTGAAAGAGCTCTGGTTATAGGAGACTCTATACTGAGGCACGTGACATTAGCTAGACCTTTAGGGGCGCCAGCGGCAGTGGTTAGGTGTATCCCGGGAGCCAGAGCACCGGACATAGGAGGTAATCTTAGGGGTCTAGGACAGCACAGGTTCTCTAAGGTAGTGGTACATGCTGGAGCTAATGATATACGCCTTCATCAGTCAGAGGTTAGTAAGAGTAACTTTACAGAGATGTTTAAATTAGCGAAGGCGATGTCCGATGAAGTAGTATGAGACGTGGCGACATAGCTTACAGCAGGTTATGGTCGCTGAACCGCTGGATGTCCAGGTGGTGCTCCAAAAATAATGTGGGCTAAATAGACAATTGGAAGACCTTTGAGGGCAAAGCTGGCCTATTAGGGCGGGACGGTGTCCATCCCACTCGGGAAGGTGCTGCTCTCATTTCCTGTAGTATAGCTCATAGTCTCAGTAGAGGTCTAGTTAATCGGTGACAATCCAGAGCCCAGGTCAGGGAGCAGACAGACAGGCTAAACCAACCATCTGCTACAGTATGTCAAGAGTAGTATTTTAAAAGCAATGCGAAATTTCACAGGGAGCCAATGCAGTGACGATAGGATAGGGGTGATGTGCTCATATCTTCTGGTTCTAGTGAGGACTCTCGCTGCTGCATTCTGGACTAGCTGAAGCTTGTTTATGCACCTACAGTAACTGAACAACCAGACAGTAAGGCATTACAATAGTCCAACCTAGAAGTAATAAAAGCATGAACTAGTTTTTCTGCATCGTTTAGCGATAATATATTTCTTATCTTGGCAATATTTCTGAGGTGAAAGAATGCTATCCTGGTGATATTATCTACATGAGCTTCAAATGAAAGGCTGGAATCTATAATCACGCCGAGGTCTTTTACTGTTGCACTTGATGGAACAGAAAGGCCATCTAAAGTGGGAACGGTGTGATCTAAGATTTTACTCCTAGCTGTATGCGGTCCTATGACTAGAACTTCTGTCTAAGCAGAAGGAAGTTAATTAGCATCCAATTTCTTATGTCATGCACGCATTGCTCAACTTTAGCAAGCTGTTTTTTCTCATCAGGTTTTGCTGAGACATATAACTGTGTGTCGTCAGCATAACAATGAAAACTAATACCATGCTTACGGATTATGTTGCCCAGAGGAAGCATGTAAAGGGAAAAAAGCAGTGGGCCTAAAACTGAACCCTGCGGAACGCCAAACTCCACTAGAGAACATGCAGAATAATCACCATTTAAGTCTACATACTGATAACGATCGGTCAAATATGCCAGGAGAGGGCTGTACCCTTAATTCCTACTGCATTTTCTAATCTGTGAAGAAGAATAGCATGATCAATGGTGTCAAAAGCTGCACTGAGGTCGAGTAATACAAGCATAGTTACACAACCCTGATCAGAGGCCAATAGGAAGGCATTTACTAATTTAACGAGTGCTGTTTCTGTGCTGTGATGAGGCCTAAATCCTGACTGATACAGTTCATGTATGCCATTTCTAGGTAGATATGAGCATAGCTGCTCCGCTACTATCTTTTCCAGAATCTTAGAGATAAAGGGGAGGTTTGATATTGGCCTGTAATTGGATTTGATAACTGCTAATTTAAAAGATTTTGGAACATAACCAATGCTGAGTGAGGAATTAATTATTCTCAACAGCGGTTCTGTTATTTCTGGTACTATCTGTTTAAGAAAATGTGTCGGTATAGGATCTAATACAGTATACAGGTTGATGAATTTGCAGAAGAGATGAGTGAAATTAGTTCATTCTCTTCAAGGGGAGTAAAGTATTCTAGGTTTGAATCTGACATGGCTAGGTTAACATCTGTATCAATTACATTGTTCGGTTTCAAAGCCTCAATTTTATGCCTGATATTTACAATTTTATTATTAAAGAAGTTCATGAAGTCCTCACTATTGCATGATGTTGTTGTGGAGATTTCTGTAGTGGACTTATTTCTGGTTAATTTGGCTACGGTATTAAATAAAAATCTAGGATTTTTAATTTTTTTTCTTCTATAAGAGTGGAGAGATACGTAGCTACACTAAGAGCTTTTCTATAGTTCAGGATGCTCTCTTTCCATGCTACTTGAAATACTAACAATTTAGTTTGACGCCATTTACGCTCTAATTTCCGACCGGTCTGTTTTAAAGTGCGCGTGTGATCGTTATACCAGGGAGCGAGTTTCTTATCTCTAATAATTTTTCTTTTAGCTGGAGCTACATTATCTAAGGTACAACGAAATGTCGACTCTAAATATTCAGTCGCCTGATCGAGTTTTGTGGGGTCAGATGGTGACCTAATCGAAGTTGGTAACTCTGGGAGATTACTGATAAAACTCTGTGTGGTAGTTGATGTGAATGTACGTTTAATAAGGTAGCGCGGTGCTGTGCGTACATTATCACTGTGACACACTTGAATTGAGACAAGATAGTGATCTGAGATAATTTCAGATAGTGGAATTGTGAATACATTTCTTATACTTAATCCAAAAAATATTATTAAGTCTAAAGTGTGACCTGCTTTATGAGTGGGTCCTACTACACACTGATTTACGCCTACGGAGTCCAGTATGGACATAAATGCTGTTCTCAGAGGGTCTTCTGGATTCTCAAAATGAATGTTAAAATCTCCAGCAATTAACACTTTGTCTACAGAAACGACTAGATTTTAGATGAAATCTGCAAATTCACTCAGAAATCCAGAATACGGTCATGGAGGTCTGCAAATTATAATTAGTGGAATCGACTGAGCTGACTTAATATACTTAAATACACTTATGTTACTATAAAGAATTTCAAATGAACTAAATTTGTGTCCGTGTTTTTGTACGATAGACAGATTATCATTATGAATAACTGTGACGCCTCCTCCTCTACCAGTTAACCGAGGCTGGTGTATGTAGCTGTGTCCAGGAGGACTAGCTTCATTTAGGGCTACATATTGTAGTCATCCTGTTTAACCCATGTTTCAGTTAAACAGAGTATATCAAACTCCTGATCTGTGATAATTTCATTAACAATAACTGCTTTTGATGCGAGAGATCTAATATTTAACAGTCCTAGCTTCAGATCAGAGGTGCCGGCTGCGCATTCAGTATGATCCGAGTTTGTGGTCTTTATGTTAATTAAATTATTAAAACAGACTTTCTGAGTCTTTCTACATTTTTGCTTAGATCGGGGAACAGACACAGTCTCAATATGGTGAACCCTGAGTGACGACTCTATGCAGCTACTGTATAAAGCATTAAATGGTCTCGCGCCACAGTATCTGAGCGAACTGCTAGTGTCTTACGATCCGCCACGCCTACTTTGATCAAAGGATGCAGGCTGCTTGTCAGTACCGCGTATTATGAAAACTACAGCTGGGGGCAGAGATTTTTCTTACAAAGCCCCAAAATTATGGAATAGTCGTCCAAATAGTGTTCGGGACTCAGACACAGTCTCAGTGTTTAAGTCTAGGCCAGGGGTGTCAAACTCATTTTAGGGTGAGGGCCGGATGAGAAGAAATGTGACCATGTGCGGGCCGAATTTGTTTTTTTAATCATAGTCCATCAAATTACAACAAATACACTATATTCTGTAAAACTGCATGTAACAAGTCCTCAGAAACTGTTCATTAACACTCTTATTCCTTTTTGGGGGAAAAACAATGCCAAGTAATGGCAAGCAAAATCCTTTCCTTTGAACATGAATATTACTTGTCAGATAAGAAATAAAAAATGCTGCAGACTCTGTGTACAGACAGTTACATTAAATATGAAGCTATAGTCTACAATATAATTTACAAACTAGAAAAACACTTCATAATAAAAAAAAACTGCCTTTAACAACTCAATAGTTTAGAAAGAATCATACAGTATACAAAAATAAATTCTTTATGGTTAATGCAAATGAAAAAAATATATCATTCACTTTGGATATGAACATTAACTCTACACTACAAATGAGAACTTTACTTTAACAAAAAAAAATTTTTGTTTAAGTGGATTAAAGCATTAACTTTTTCCATTTGGAACTGTCCAGTGTATTTATCATATTTCTCTGCGTGTATGTCATAGTGCCGTTTAATGTTGTGTTCTTTTTGCACAGCCACGGCTTGTGAGCGGATTAAACTTACCGGCTTGCCGTTGACCTCACAGAAGAAATACTTCTCTTTCCATTTCTCCTGAAACATCCGCCCTTCCAGATCAATTTTTCTTTTTTTGGATATTTTTTTAAAATCGCGAGTGCTTGCCACACATCTTCAAATAGCCGAAGAAATTAGATTTAGGCGCCAATTTAGAATGCGCATGCGTGTTAGAGGTTTCGGCAGAAGCGCAAGAGAAGAGCAGTTAAATGATCAATGATAAAATAAAAAAATTAATAAAACCAAACACAATATTGCAGCGAATACCCGGACATAGACTTTATTTAATACTACTACTACTACTTATAATGATAATAAAAAATATTTGATATTTAATATTATTGTTCAAATCATCCCGCGGGCCGTACTGGACACCTTAGTGGGCCGTATTCGGCCCGCGGGCCGTATGTTTGACACCCCTGGTCTAGGCTAAACACTTATTTATTTAGCCAAGCATTTTTATGAATAGATTTGCCTTAGGTAAAGGAGCAGATCTGGGGAACTCATGGACGTAGAGTATTATGGTGAACTGGTATGTTTAGATGCTGTCTTCCTCACTCTCATTTGATCACTCAGGTTTGTTGACGGTGAGGTGATTGTTTGCTTTACATCTCAGGGAGCCCTCATGTTTGTGTTTCCTTCTGGCTCTCCCTTTTAGTTATGCTGTTACTGTATAGTTAGTCCTGCCAGAGTCCCTGCTTGCACTCTACAGTAAATATACATTCACATTATACATTATGTGACTGTGACCATACCTAACTGCCATCTCTCCTCTTCTTCTCTTTCTCCCCGTCTTTCTCTTTCCTTTCTCCCCCTGTCTCCCCCTTTCACTCTTTCTCTCTCTCTCTCTCTCTCTCTCTCTCTCTCTTTCGAGCTACACATGTCATCCCTGAGCTGCCAGTGATCCAGACTCCCTCTGCCCTCCGGACCTGTCTGATCCATCCTGGTGCCCCGCTTCTGGTTGGAGGTCTCGTCGCATGGATGCCTCGTGTGTGTCTTTGGGATGCGTCTGGTGATGATTCTCTCTACTTAGAAGATGGTTCTGGCCTCGACTGGTGTTGTCAGCTGTTTCTCTGAGGACTTGACAATTCGATAGTTCAGGACTGGAACTTTCTACAAGTCTATCTGAGTCTCGAATAACTACATGGACTCCATTTTAACATCAATTAAGATCAACTATTATAGCTGAACTGCCTGCCACCTAACACACTGTATAAATGCAGATAATTTCCTGATATCTGTTTCACCCAGATGAGGATGGGTTCCCTGTTGAGTCTGGTTCCTCTCAAGGTTTCTTCCTATTACCATCTCAGGGAGTTTTTCCTTGCCACTGTCGCCCTCGGCTTGCTCACCAGGGACAAACTGACCATTTTGATTCATACACATTCACATTCCATACAAACTTAAATTATTCTTTTGATTGTGTAAAGCTGTTTTGAGACAATGTCAATTGTTAAAAGCGCTATACAAATAAAATTGAAATTGAACTATTGTAACGCCTTATTGTCTGGTTGCTCAACTAGGTGCATAAACAAGCTTCAGCTAGTGCAGAATGCAGCAGCGAGAGTCCTCACTAGAACCAGAAGATACGAGCACATCACCCCTATCTGCACCACACTGCATTGGCTCCCTGTGACATTTTGCATCGATTTTAAAAATGTGGCGACTGGGGACGGTTCCACTTTACCATGAAGATGGTCCTGTCCTCGGCTGATGCAGACAGCTGTTCTCTGAGGACTTGTGACTTCAGTCGCTCAATAGTTCAGGACTGGAGTTTCCTATAGTCTACCTGAGCCTCCAAGAACGAACTGATCTCCATTTTAACTTAAACACATCTCCTGTTTTAGTGAACTTCCAGTCTCACACAGTATGATGCAGATCAACCATATCAGGGAGTTTTTCCCTGCCATTGTCCTCGACTTGCTCATCAGGGATAGTCTTATCATTGTGATCCATACACATTCACATTTCATACAAACTTAAATAATTATTTTGATTGTGTAAAGCTGCTTTGCGACAATGTCAATTGTTAAAAGCGCTATACAAATAAATCTGAATGTCACGGCGCTGTGCGAGGTCAGGCAGGCTGATAGGACCCAAGAGCAGACACCACTCTGGGATGATATTCTTAAAAGGGCTTTAATGATAAAATGTAGGAGATAGGGTTGGTAGTGCTTGGTGTTACTCTCTCACGGAATACAGGTGTATAATGAACACGGGACTGTAATGGAGGACAGAGGTGCAGCTCTGAAGCGGTTCTCTGACGTTTAATGAAGTGAGATTCTGTAGTTCACCTTGACGTGGAGGATGGCTGCTGGGTGCCTTTATGTAGTGGAAAAAACAGACGTGGATGCAGAGATTGAGAGGAGCAGAGGCGTTTCACCTGTTGGTGTCTCGAAGGATGTGGAATCCGGAAGTGAGAAACAATCGCGAAGTCAAGGGGCGAAGCGTGAGTCAGTGTCCGTGAGAGCAGTCAAGGCCACGTCAAACAATCCGAAGCGGAAGACGATAGCGAAGTCGAGGGGCGAGGCGTGGGTCGATGTCCGTGAAGCAAAAATCAGGTCTAACAAATCCGTAGGGACGAGCGAAAAGCGAAAGCCGTTAAACAAAGCACTTGGTCAAAAAACGCATGAATCATAGGAAAAATAACCGCGAGGAAACTGGGCTGTGGAGCACGCAATAATTCGGCAGCGAGAAAGCGCGCTGCGCTTCCTTAAATGTCGGGAGAAATTATTTGTGAATGGGGAGCCGGTGTGTCTAGAGACAACGTGAGCGCGAGTAGAGAAATCTGACAGCGTGGGAACAAAAACAACAACAAACGAGAGGAGTGACAGGAGTTCGTGACACTGAATTGAATTTAAGTCAAATATTGTATCTAGGACCACATATAAAAGTGACTCAATTTCAATCTGAAAAACATCAGATTTGTGCCATAAGAAAAATCTGATCTGTGTCATGTTAGGGTAAAAAATCTGAATTGAGTCACTTCAGCCTAGTAATGTGACCGTAGCCTCTGCTTAATGAAAAATTCTTTACTCATCACATACTACTATCGTTTTTATTGCTGTAAATACTAAGCCTGGGGTAAATGGTTACAAATGCCTCCTTACCAACACAATGCATTCCGGTGTAATTCAGTGTGTAGCCTGTGGAACATTCGCAGCGGAAAGAGCCATCGGTGTTGATGCAGTGGCCATTGTGACAAATGCCTGGATTCTCCACACATTCGTTCAGATCTAGCAAAAGAGAGAAAGTTTCAGCTTTAAGTTTTGAACATAATGTACTATCAAGTAATACGCTTGCTCTGCTTTTCTCTCACATATGAACATTCTATTTCTTTTTATCTACAATCAATACAGGCACACTTAAGGTCTTCGGCACCCCAAACCATAATATTTTGTGATGCTAAGTTGCACAGTTACAGTACTTAACTGTAAAGCAGTATATATTTTTTGATAAACCATGACTATGGTTTAAAACTATTTAATGGGCATTAAATCTCATTTTATTTATAGAAAGGTAGACTGGATCGCTACACAGATTACAACCAAAACTACAGCAGACTAAAATTAGCTGATCTAAAGGCTGCATACACACACGCGCACACACAAAAAATAAAAAACCCTAAAGCCTGATTTATGCTTCTGTGTCAAGTTTACTCAAAGCCGAAACTGCAATAAGGCATACAGTGATGTGAACATTTATATTTGTGTGCTGGTGTTGCCTGTGTTGGTCTGCAGTTACATCGCCACACTGGGTTTTATATCCTGCTATGCTGAGTCTCTTTGCCACTCTCTGGTGAGTTATTTTGTTGTACTACACACAATGGTGGATGAACCATAGTGGATCTTGCTGAAGCTGAAAAATGGAAGTGTAAAAGAAGGCAGAAATGCGATGCTATCAGGTGGAGCAGTTACGGTTGTTGTGGTCTGCGCTGCCGTGACGTGTAGTAAAATTTCTGGAGAGGTGCATGTCAGGCTAAGACATTGGCTGTGCGGTTACACCAGACCGACGATGTAGACTTGACACGAAAGCCCAAATCAGACTGCAGACGGTAAGACAATACACAGATGTCTGTACAGTTGACTTCAATCTAGCAACTATATGACTGCAGAGCTTAAACTAAAAAAAATGCACAAAGTCAATCTCTTCCTAAGCAAGGCAGAATAAAACAAATGAAAGAAATCAAAAAGATTCAATTTTGTGTTCTTTACACAGTTCACAAGGTCAAATGAAAACAGTTTTCAAAAGTGTTATCATTTAGTAATAAATCAGAAAAGAAGCTTATTATACACGATAATTGGAAATCACAAAGTCAGAACCTACTGTACGCTCTGTCTGGACCAAAGCCCTACAGGGCTGCTTTAAAAACAGTCATTTCCTTACCAATGATTGTATCCCCAATGCCTGGAATGATGCCATAACCAAAAGGACACAGGTCCTGAAATCCAACTGTAACAGAGAGAGAGAAATGACATACAGTAAGTGGATGCCTCATGTAAACTTGTGAAATTAAGCCCAAACAGAGATGTGTGAAAAGAAAAGGCACCTTCATGTTCTTTGGGGCAGAGTTCACAGGGGTTACCCCAGCCCTCCTTGGACATGGTGCTACAACAGCACTTGTCTTTTGTGGTGTTGAATGCCTGAGGGTTGGAGCATTTTCCATTTTCGAAGCGGGTGAAGCAAAAACTCTCTCTCGTGTCTAAAAAAAAAGTAGGAAAACGAGTTGCTAAGATGTTGAGAACGTGCTGTTTAAATAACAGATACAGTAATAACTTTTAGCTGGGTGGTTTAATCTCTGTGATTAAAAAGTTTGTAATTTACAGTGAGAAAACCAAACTACTGAAAAGCACTGATTTCTTTTCACACCTACATTCTGTACACTTAAAGGAATAATTTTTTAATCACATTATTAATAAATTATGTATGCTTTATGCTTTACATATCTGAGCCAACAGTGAGATTCTCTATAGAGCCAGTGAAGCATATATTGTCATGTTTATCCAGGCAGCAGATTCATGCAGTAAACAGTAGATGAATACAGTATATGTGTGTTTGAAAAGTCTCATGTTGTGTTTAAACACGAGTTTACCATTCTCATAAAATACTGTCGTGTTGACATCATTTGTTTAAATCAGAGTGATTTACCATAACAGCGACGTCCATTTTCTGAGAGAACAAAGCCTGGTTTGCACACACACTCAAAGCTGCCTGGGTTATTGTAACAAGAGCCAAACAGACAGATGTTGGGGTCCTCCTCACACTCATTCTCATCTGGCAGGATTACAAGGTAGAGCAGATAGTCATCGCAACCAAAAAGAAAGCTATTTAGATTACTATCATAAAATACCTCTTCTTTCTTTTTACTGTAAACTAAGAAAGTGAAAAAAAAACATGGATTTATACAAGTTAAATGACCTAACAACGTCAAAGGACAGTCATCTGATTACACACTGTTGGCATGGGACGGACACAACAATGCCAGAGAGTGGATTACAGAGCACTTAAATATGTTCACTGAAACACATGCAAACAAACATTTTTAAGAAGATTCAAAGAAAGGGCAGATTCCAATGGCTAGATTCCCAATTAAAATTAGGCAGATAATTAATAATTTTATATTAAAAGTAGGGCACATACCTACACAGTGATTGCGCTGTACAATGTAACCAGGTGGACAGATACAGCGAAAAGAGCCGTCCAAGTTCTGGCATGTTCCAGGAGCACATATTCCAGGTAGCATTATACACTCATTCACATCTGGAGTCATTACCAATGAGAGAGGATCAATTATTCTCTAAATTGTATAAAAGTGGGTGAAATTAGTAGTAAAAAAAAACAAAAACATACCAATACAGTTCTTTCCATCCTGGGTGATATCATAGCCATCTTCACACAAGCACTGGAAGGATCCTATACTGTTAATGCAATGGCCATTTCTGCACAGCTGACCATAAGCTGCTGAACATTCATCCACATCTAACAAAACACAACACAACATAAAACATTCATATTTTTATACTGCATTTAATAATGTACATATATGGCAACATAACATCCATAAAACATTCTCCTATTCTCAAAATAACCAAACATAGTGGATTAACAAAGCAATTACTTGTAAAGCTGTTTCATGAAGAATTATCCTGCATGTGAACAGAGCAAGAAGAGATCGAAAAGGACAAAATAGCGCCCTATAAGCAGTTAATGATGTCTTGTTAGATCTATTAAATGCTTCTGTGTATTCATGATTTGCAAATTCAAAATACTGTATCTCGTACTGTACTGTAAGTAATGAACAGTGCAAATGCCTTGAGGCACCCCTCATTTCTTCATATTCAATTAAATTAAATTATGTAGATTAAAGAAATACACAGTGGTGTAATGGTTAGTAAAGTACTGTCGCCTTGCACCCCCGCGACGCTGAATACAAGATAAAGCGGTACAGAAGATGAGTGAGTGAGATTAAAGAAATGGGGGGAAAAAGTTTTACTGTGACAGGCTGCCAAAAGATAAAACTTAAAAAATTATTGTTTATGTAACAACCTCAGCGGCAACCTCATTTCCTCTCTCGTCTGTTCCAATTACTCAGCATTCAGCATCACCAGTACAGTATACTAATAACCGGCCTGATCATCTGTCATTCATGCCTTAAGGTTTTTAATGCTTGAATGATTCATAAGTCACTGTGTGTCTTAAACAAAAACATTCCCCTGAAACTGGTCAGGTTCAGGGACTGAACTGAAAATAAGAGCCAAAGAAATCTGGAGATTTATTCCTCAATGAATACAAGAAAATCTGTCTCTTTGTAAACAAAATGTGAAGAAATGAGAGGCGGTCCCAGACTTTTGCACGATACTGCATTTTGAGAAATACTTTAAAGACTTACCTGTACATTGGTTGTTTAGTGTGAGCACAAATCCAGGGTTACAGAGGCAGTTGTAGGATCCTACAGTATTCTTACATGTGCCATTCCTACATGGCTGATGCACACACTCGTCAATGTCTGCAGAAGGAAATAAATTTCCCAAAAAAATCCAAAGAAAATCCAATGCTAAAATAAAACCTGAACACAAACCTTTTAATTATAATGTTTGATTAACAATTACTAATCATATAAATGGACAGATAAACTAAAATCTAACAATTCTATATTATTAGTGTAAAACATGATAATTGTTATTAATGCATCTGACCATAGTATTAGGCAAACATATAATGACATATAACTTTTTTTTAACTCCATTACGTACTTAAAAAAAATTAAGCCAAAAAGAAAAAAAACCTGAGCAATAATAAGTACCCCAATGATGTAATAGCTTGTAGCTTCATCTTAAGCAGCAATAATGTGAAGTAATTGTTTGGTGTATGATTTTATCAGTCTCTCATCTCACACCAATTCTTCTTTACAGCATATTTAATTTCATTGATGTTTTTGAGCATTTGCCTATGCACAACTCTCTTAAGGTTCCACCACAGGACTTTAAAATTTAGCATGCTCATTAAGGCCTGTAGGGTCTGAGATGTAGCTCTTGTGCTTTTTTTTTTTTTTTTTTTTGTACTTCTTTGACCTTAGGATAAATGTGCTTGGACGTTCACTCCTGGAAAGATTGGCACCTGTCTTGAATAATTTACTGTACACTGAATAATCTTTAACTTTATATTGTTTGCAAATGGCTTTATAACCCTTTCTAGATTAATGTGCAGCAAGAACTGCTTCTCCAAGACCATTGCTTACTGTACAGTATGTCTTTCCCTCTTGTCAATGTGTTAGCACACACCTGCATGTTCCAGACCAGCAAACATCTGCTTCTGCTTTTATAGAGGTTTGGACACCTGCTGATGATAAATTAATCAAGGGCTTATGACTAACAATACCTAGCTGCAACTTACCCTCTTAAATCCTGTGGAGACAGGAAGAAGGTACTTAGTATTGCCCAGATGTTTTTTGTTTTTCAATTTGTTAAATAAATAATTGCATTGTGAAATTGTGAACAGTTATATATTATTGATCATCTGAGATCGGTTTGCCCAATACATATACCCACTACATTCAGCAGATTTTTATTACATTTTTATAATGACACTGTATAATTCTCTATTTCAGTGTTACATGGTTACGGTGGTTAGCATAGTTACTGCGGTACTATAAATATAAATGTCTTGTAGCTGTGAGTTCACTTTACCCATGCACATCTTGCCACTGGGGGTGGCCATGAAGCCAGGATGGCATGTGCACATGTAGCCACCTTGGATATCCACACACTTGCCATGACTGCAAAGGTTGGGGGTTTCTAAACACTCATTCCGGTCTGCCGTGAGTATTTAAGTATAACAGAAGAGAATGGAAGACATACATCAGTAAAGAAAAAATTGACAAAATAAGGTGTTGATATAATAGCAGTGGCAGTTCAGACAAACGACTACTGCTCACATGTACTTACCCCACATTTTAGTTTACGTTGTTTAGTTTGAATGTGACATGTTATACAGTATTTAAGAAAACATCAATATACTGTAACATATATATCTTTTTGTCCATTAAAACAGCTCAATTTTACAAAAATTATATATTTTTCCATGAAATATAATTTTAATAAGCTCATGAAATATAGTTTCTGGTACCACTACAGTAAGTTATCAATTTATGCCTAATTTGACATACATTATGTCAGAATATTGTATATAAAACAGCATTTGCTTGCTGTCCATTAGACATGAAGTGATCTCACCTATACAGGCTCCAACAGGTGAGAGCTTGAAGCCGTCAGAGCACTCACAGCGATAGCTGCCAGGGCTATTAATACAGTCTGCATTCCTCTGGCACAAGATCTCTGAACCACTGCACTCATCGTTGTCTAAAGCACACACACGCACACACACGCACACACACGCACACACACACACACACACACACACACACACAAACACACACACACACAAACACACACACACACAAACACACACACACACAAACACACACACACTGTGGTGACTGGGAAAAAAACAAGGGACATCCAATTCAATGTCCAGCAACAATTATTCAGCATTCCCATTATCAGCATTGTTACTGCATTAAAGACGGTTGTTTTCAGAGCCCACGCTGGATTCAGCTCATTTCCTACTAAAACCTGGTAACTGGATTTATATTGTGCACGCATGCGCCTTTTTTAAGACCTAACCCATGGCAGCCGCACACAGCTTGGAGACACTTCAAAAGAGGAAATTGATCACATTCTCCAGGGCAAAGGCCAACAACATTGTGAGATCTGCGAGATGATTGGAGAGGAAAGGATATTAGGTTGAGGCCCTGTAAGCGAAAATTAAACATCGTCTGGAGATGGAAGTGGAGCTGGCCGAGTCAGGAGACTGGCTTGGACACAAACAGACTGTGAGCAAATATTTGGGGAAGGGGTGAAACAAGCAGCAGCCAGTGCACCAGTAAAAGTAGTAAAAGAAAAATAGAAAGAAAGACGGACAGACAGATAGAAACACTTTTTATTCAGCCATTACATGGTTGGATAAAACCTATGCAACAAGCAATATAGACACAAAGAGCCTGTCAAGACACAAAGTGCACCACTGGTCATCTGGAAATGACTTGGTTCCATATTGACCAGATCAAACAGGGGTTATTAATATTGTACCTACACACGGTTAGAAATGTTATGCTGTCGTTATATCGGCAGTTTGATTATAACTTGTGTGTGGATGAAAGTATTATCCTGGGTGACACCATTGGAGACAAACCGTAGCCAACCCTTTAGCATACATGAGTTCATACTTTATGATCGGCTAGTGTTTCTGTGACTGATAGAGGAGCGAGTGTGCCACCCCTCAGAGAGTTAGGCCAATTTTTCCTTTCTCTGACTCGTACAGTAGCTACGAATGATTGTGCCATTCAAACTCAAATACAAGCCCGTGATCAGTGGATCATCTGTAAAGCTACAAATATTTCTAATGGTTCATTAAGTTTATAATGAGAATGTACAAACGACAGCATTCCTGTACATAGTCCGGTCATTTCTTAAAACAAAACAACATAAGTTATTAGATTAGTTTTGATTGTAGGTGTTTAAACAGATGTTAAGAGTTTACAAACCTTCACATATAAGTAACAAATCATTGTAGCTGAATCCTCTTGGACATTCACAGTGAAAACTTCCGATATGGTTGATGCATACGCCATTGGCACAGATACCCGGAATCTCCCGACACTCATCAATATCTGAACATTAAACAATCAGTTACTAACAAACAGTCAGTTCTTATACATTCCTGCAAACCACAAATGTTGCTTTAATATAAAATATAATGAAAAAATAAAAGCCTTACCCACTGGTTTTCCTGTCTCAAAGCTAATTTCAAACCCTGGTGCAATATTTCCACAAAGAGTGTGAAACCCCTCTAAAGTAAGAAACAGAGAGATGCATTTCAATCTTGTTCATGCACCTTATTAAGACATCTGCCACTCTTAGTGTGTGTTCAGCAGACTGACCAGTGCCTGGTACGGGACATGCCTGACAGGGTTTGCTCCAGGCTTTACCCATGTTGTAGCCACAACAACAGAGGCGGTGTGTAATGTTGAAGGCCAGCTCATTTTCACATGTGGTGCCATTGTAGTTGCGAAAGCAAAGGCCTTTCCTCATGTCTAAAAAAAACATACAATAAGTTCAGTCTCATGAAGCTGACTAAAATAAAGAATGAAAAAAACTGAATGAAAGCAAAATCAAACGTACAAAAAAAATACATCTAATAATTGTTATACACACCCATGCACTTATTGCCTCCATTGACCTGCATGTAATCCTGAGGACACACGCAGGTGTAATTGCCCAGCGTGTTATAGCAGGAGCCTGGACCACATATCGCAGGATTCAACAAACACTCATCAATATCTGTAGACAGATAAATATGATCAGTGTATTAACTGTATGAGTCCATCACACCTATGGATTAATACATTCTTTAATGGTGAACTCAAAAGCGGGACAGTTAGTTTATTTTCAAGATTACATACATTCAGGCTGGATGCATATTGCAAGCATAAACAATTAATAAATAAAAAAATAAATAAAAGATATGAGCATGTAAGGTAAACACATGCACATTTAATGGAATGTAATGTACATATAAGGACATCCTCAAATAAATAAGTGTAAGCTACGTAAGTTAGGTTGTATTATATTGTAAAACTAAATCAGTCTTAAACACTAGGATGCAGTCAACACAGACTTATTGCACTTAAATTTGTAAATTTATCATTTTATCTTGAGTTTCTTGAGTAATAATGTTTAATCTGGGAATTAAATATTCTCACAAATCATCTGCTTGGGAAACTTTTATTACCAAAAAACAATAATATACTCATTAACACAGCGTACGTACCCTCACAAATACGACTGTCTGCGTTGAGGTAGTATCCATTTGGACAGTCACACTGAAAACTGCCGAAGGTGTTGATACAGTTTCCACCTTGACACAGACCAGGAAGCTCCTGACACTCATCTATGTCTGAAAAGAAACAATTCAACATTCTTAAATCAGAAACATGACAACAAAGAAACACTGTTAAAGACCTGTTAAAATATTTTAATGATAAAATAATGGTAATAACAAAATCAACAACAACAACAATAATAATTACAATACTACTACTACTACTACTAATAATAATAATAATAATAATAATAATAATTTTAAATAATAATAATAATAATATAAAATACCCTGTTATTATTGTTATTATTATCAATCAATCAATCAATTTTCAGAATTAGTGCAATCTTCACAGCACTAAAAATTACAATAAAATGGCAATAAAAATAGAAATAAAAGTACAAAAACAAAATAAAACACATAATTATAAGTAAATAAATGAAAAATATAAATGAAAAATATAAATGAAAAATAGAATAATAAAAATAATAATAATAATAATAATAATAATAATAATAAAAACAAAATTATGTTTATGAAATAAAAATTATGTTAACAATTATGACATATTAAAAGCCATTCTAAATAAGTGAGTCTTTAGTTTTGCTTTAAATGACGGGAGGTCCGTAATGTTACGTAACTCAGGTGGAATGGTGTTCCAGAGTTTAGGACAAGCCACTGCAAAGGAGCGATCACCCCATTATTATTATGATTATTATTAGTAGTAGTAGTGGTATTAGATTACACAGCATATCTAGCATACAGTAATTATAAAATGTTTATTAAAATAAGAACTTTTACAAATGTGAAACCTAAATGTTATAAGATTTCACCAAAGCTGTGGCAGATCAACCCGATATTTAAGCTAAAACAACAAATCACAAATGATTGGTTTTTCTAAAATAAAAAAAAACTTATGCCATTTTCATTGAAGAACTATATAACCAGCCGATATGACATATATAACTTAAAATAAAAGTAAATTCTGTTTCTGTTGTATAATCTGTAACATTACCCTCCAAGATAATAGTAATTAGGTTGGGCCTGAATCCTTCTCCACCGGGACACAACGTGTTATAGTCCGCTAAAGACACAGGACACAGTGGTTAAGAAAGAGGTCACTTATCATTAATCATAATATACATAATATACTTAATAATATAACATATGCATGCTCACAGGAGTTAATAGGAGGGCAGGATTCACAGGGGTTTCCCCAGGCTCGGCCCAGGGAGCAGCAGCAGGATGAGCGGCTGACCCCAATGCCCACCTCCACACTGCAGGACAGGCCGGCACGCCCACGCTTCACCACCTCCAGGAAACAGGTCCCTACACGTGGATCTAATAATGGAACAAAATAAGAAAGAGGATATTAAGGCACAAATTTCTTTACAATATAAAATAGTTTGCCGTCAGTAATGATAACAGAAGCAATAGTCATACACACCAACACAACCGACTCCAGTTGGGTTAAGTTCATAATCTGTAGGGCAGTTACATTCATAAGAGCCTGGTGTGTTCACACAGTGTCCATTCACGCAGTTTATAGGGTCCAAGCATTCATCAACATCTGCTCAGAAACACAAAGTTAAAGATCACACAGGATAGAGAAATAATTCAAAGACACATGAAAGCGGTGTGCTGAAGTGACGTGTACCTGTGCAGTTGCCCCCTGATCGGTCTAACTCATAGCCTTCGTCACAGATACAGCGGAACGTGCCAGGGAGGTTTTTACACGCACCAAACACACAGAGTTGCTGAAAGGAGCACTCGTCGATATCTACAGTACAGTACAAAGCATGACAGAGTATTTCATCTGTGTAACCTTCTAATGCTCTCTGTAGTTGCAGTTTATTCAATTATTTTAAACCTGCTTGTTCAGCGTTTCAACTAATTTGAGCAAAGACATATTTCAGCTCACAAGACTTAGTAAACATTGAGCAGAATGTGAGATCAGATATATCCACCACCTAGAATGGAGGCAAACAATAGAATAAATTAATAAATCAGGCATGTGTGTGTAGAAGGCGCTACCGTGGCAAGCTTTGCTGTCATCGGTTGAAGAGAAGCCCATCTCACAGTCGCAGCGATAGTCTCCTGGGATGTTTAGACACTGGCCGTTCTCACACAGCTCAGCATTATCAGTGCACTCATCTACATCTGCATGACCAAAAAAAAAAAAAAAAAAAAAAAGACCAAATAGTCTGAGGTTATTCCTGACACTGTATTTATACTAAATCGTAATTATCTTAATTATAATCACAAAGTAAAAATTTACTTTAGATTACATAATGATTGTTATCTATTATGTTAACACAGTTTTAAGATCTACACCTTTCCCCGACACTCTGTGTGGTCTGCTTGTGTACGCTTACCTTGGCAGGTAAAGCCATCTCCTGTAAAGCCCTCTGAGCAGGCACAGCGGTAAGAGCCAGGTGTGTTTATACACTTAGCATCAGGACTGCATATGTGGGTCTGATTTGTGCATTCATCCACATCTGAAACAAGCCAAAAATATGAAGGAAGGTGGATTACGCGCCTGCAGTAATATGTGAATATCCTCTGTACAGTAAGGTCATGGGTGCCAACCCATTACACTTCACAAGCACACACACTCCATGGCAACAATCAGTCTATGCCACATACTGTATCTTTGGACTGTGCAAGCAAAACAAATCAAGCAGGGGGGGCCCAGAGACCAAAGGCCCAATTCAAATAACTAAGTCCCTGGAGGTCCATGATAATGGTACTATCCACTATGCCACATTGCAACTTACAACTGGTCATAATTTGTACATAATTTATCTTTAATGTAAAGATTGTTGAGTTACTGAGATTCTCCTTCTCTCTACATTCTCAAACAGAGGTGATGGGCATGATACCTACCAACACATATAACTCCATTGCCTACCCATCCCTCTTTGCAGGAGCACTGGAAGCTTCCAGGCGTGTTGACACAGGTGGCGTGTATGGCACAGTTGTGGGCATTGATCCTACATTCATCAACATCTATTAAAAGAACACATTTTATGTGTGATTCCTATTTCATGTACCAGTGACATTATTGCTTCTTACATGTAACCTACTTCCAGGTATGATCATCTCCTAAGATAAAATAATTATATAAATGATAATGAATTATAATAATAAAATTATTATTGTTTCTCACGGGGCCGTCTCACCTGTGCAGCCTGAGGAACCCTTCTTCACAGAGTAGCCAACATCACAGTGGCAGATAAATGAGCCCTTGGTGTTCTCGCACTCTCCAAACACGCAGATGTTGGCATTGAGCTCACACTCGTCCACATCTGGAGATAGCACACAAGCATGCAGTGATCCTTCTCCAAACTCCATGTCAAGACACTTAGCAAAAAAAAATGAAGCCCTGGCTAAATATGGCGGACAGATGCTCAAAAATGGAAACAGGAATGTACAGTAAATGGCAGTAGAACGCCATTTAGAAGTTCAAAAACATTTGGGGCATGTAAAAAGAATGTCATTGTAATGCGTGTGGGTAATAGCCAGAGTTTTAGTCTATCTGGTAACCAGGAACAAGTAACAGGACTGAAAATAAACAGATTGCCATATTAAGAAAGTTACTGTTCCTCTCTTTCTTTATTATCTTTGAAAATGCAATTGATTAATGAATCTTTTGTTTATTCATTCATTAAATATAAACATCGAAATATATATAAAAAAAGCAACAAATGACAACAAATCTACTTACCTATACAAGTTTTTGTAATCATGGAAGACACATATCCATCAAAACAATCACAGTGGTACTCTCCAGGAACATTAGCGCACTGACCACCATCACATATATCAGGCTCTTCTTCACATTCATCCACATCTGGAAGAACACATTAACAGCAGCTGGTAAGCAGTTCTTCACCTTTCCACTAGTGCTGTGTGTACAGTATGCGTCTGTTTCAATTGGCCATATTTATGAATGCACCTATTTCAACCTTTGCATTCCTTCCCCTCCTGTGACTCATGCTTTGAATCCTGCCAGTTATTACCCCTATATTTCATGCTGACTTACTCAGAAAGCAGACTCAATGGAAATGAAAGGACTATAGAAATAAACTGCATTACTGGTTGTGATGTGAGTATGGCAGCGTTCATAATCATACGTATGTGATTTCATTGCTCTTGAAAAGTTTTAAAATGTTGATTTTTTTTTTTAAAAACATGACACAATGATAACAACTTGTCTGTGTAACAGACTCCTCCATATGATTATCTCCTTACCTGTACAGGTTCTGTGATCTGGCATTAAGACATATCCCTGACCACAGCTGCAAGTGTAGCTGCCCTCTGAGTTAGTGCAGTGAAAGTCACAGCCTCCATTCTCAATGGTGCATTCATCGATGTCTGCAACACAATGCAGATAATACAGAGAAAAACGTTCAGAAATTGGACAAGAAGTTGAAATGCAATTCTTATCAGTACTATGTTGCCAAAGAGTGAGAAGAATAAACCATAAAAGTGGTGGACAGTCCTGAGAAACTTTTTAAATTTAATTAACTTTTTATTTCCACCTACTGTATTACGCTTTAGAATGTCAAATAACTTCTGGGTTCTGGAAATGAATCTCACGAGTCAAATAGAAAGTTATAGTAGTGCACTATGTAGGGTATAGAATCCCTTGTCCCACACACCAAGTAGTGATCAGGGGTTAGAGACGGAGTTAGGATTCAGTTTTAGAAGCCGGTTAGCTTTGTAGCTGCAAATAACCGAACATGGATGGACCAGATGTGGTTGGAACAATTTAGAAGCAATTATTAAGGACAGAAAGTGTTCTTTAAAATGACATAATGGTATCAGAAGGGGTCGTCTTGCTGAAAGTGCTTCTGTGACTGGTTTTGAATGTGGGTTTTGGCAGGCAGCTGTTCTCCATTTGTTCCAGTACTGAGGAACATACAGTATCAACATACTTTCACCCATGCTGGATAATTAGCAGAGGTGGATTATCACCCCTCGTGGAATGCTTCTCGTCCAATTAGATTGTTCGGTCAGAACTAAATGATGTATAATTTATAAACTTGAAAACCTTATAAACAATGGCAAATATCCTGAAAATACTAATACTAAAACGCAAAGGATGATTACATCAAATGTGGATTTTAAACTTGAGTTACTTATTATCGCTGCTCTTTATATTTAATGTTTATGTGTATTTAATTACATTATTTTTAAAGACATCTTTACTTTAAAGCATTTAATTTTTTTAAACTTTGTCCCGCACATCAGAATCTTAATACTTTAACAGCTTTTTGCTTGAATGTAGAAACCTTACCTGTGCACCCCTTTCTGTCTGGGATCGGCTGGTATCCAGAAAAACAAGAGCAGTGGTAAGTGCCAGCCACATTCATACACTCCCCATTGGGACAAAGAGTGGCACTTAATTCACACTCGTTAACATCTGGAACATACATGCACCGCACACAAAGACACACATATGTGAAGCAGCTTTGAGACAATGACCATTGTTAAATAAAATAAAATCAAACTGAATTGAATATACAGTGGAACCTCGGATTACGAGCATAATAATTCCGGAAGTGCGCTCTTATTCCAAAACACTCGTAAACCAAATTTAATTTTCCCATAGGAAATAATGGAAACTCAAATGATTTGTCCTACAGCCCCAAAAAATAAATACATAAAAATAATTAAAACAAAATATAAAGTAGAAATAAAACAAATTAACCTGCATTTTACCTTAAAAAAAAGTAAAAATAAGTGTTTCCGATTACCTATCGTCTCCCCTGCTGGGTCTTAGTGCTTGCATAGTTTATGTGTAAGGCAGAGCGTGTCTGTTTGTGTGTGTGTGTGTGTGTGTGTGTGTGTGTGTGTTCACCCAGCAGGGGAGACGATTACCTACAATTCCGCAGCGCAAGAGAGAGAAAAACCGTTGGTTCAGTTGTGATGACATGACGCTCGGTGTCAAAACAAGAAGCGCATGATGCTCGTAAACCAAGACAACGCTCGTTTTTCAAGTCAAAATTTATTACAAATCTTTGCTCGTCTTACGGAACACTAGGAAACCACGTTACTAATAATCCGAGGTTCCGCTGTTCATATAAATGCAACTTCACAAAAAAAATGTGTTTTGTGCATTTCACAAAGGAAAGTGGTCTTTCTATGTTGTTTATAGATCAGATTAAAGTGCCTGACACATTCATAGTGTGTGTGTGTGTGTGTGTGTGTGTGTGTGTGTGTGTGTGTGTTTGTTGAGTTCGCACCTTCACAAGCCTCCCCATCCTCAGATAACTGATGACCTGGTGGACACACACAATCGTAACTTCCTTCGGTGTTCACACAGGTGCCTCCACGACATAGTGCAGGATTCTGTTCACACTCATCAATATCTGTTGCACAAACAGCAGGATTAAATGAATTTTTAATTGCCAAACAGTGTAATACAATAAACGTTGTTGAGACACAGCATACTGTATAACAGCGATCCACACATGAAAATTGTTTACTTCATCAGTGAGTGAAAAACTACTGTATGCTGCTCACCCATGCAGTTCTTCATCATCATGAAGCCGCTCTCATAACCTGGCAAGCAGTCACACTCAAAACTGCCTGGTGTGTTCACACACGTCCCGTGTCCACACAAGTCAGGAGAGATCTGACACTCCTCAATATCTATTCTCAC
Organism: Channallabes apus; assembly: GCA_030522415.1. Taxonomy (NCBI): domain Eukaryota; kingdom Metazoa; phylum Chordata; class Actinopteri; order Siluriformes; family Clariidae; genus Channallabes; species Channallabes apus. Next base: position 14,667,187 of record CM060120.1, read on the forward strand.
ACAAAACGCAAGACACACACATTGGCCAACATGGCAGCAGTCAAGGTGCTTAATTAAGTGCTGAAAGTTTAACAGCAGTAACAGTAAACACATTTACAATAATCTCCAGAATTACTTACATCTCCATAAGGTCAAGGAAATTTTGACATTTGCAGGTATATAGTAAATACTGTATATACAGTAGATACAGATTTATATTTATTTATTTTGGAACAATATTAAGATAAAACTATTTAGTGACCCTTTGTGCCCATGCAGCAATTATCACTGATTACATCTGTTCATGTTCAATATGTTTATAGAATTTATTGTCTTATGGTTAAATTTTTCTCATACCTGTGCAGTTCCGTCCATCCATATCCAGAGTAAACCCGTTATTACAGCGACACCTAAAGCTCCCGATTGTGTTCCGGCATGTTCCGTGTGTACAAATACTCGAGAAGACTTTACATTCATTGATGTCTGTGAAAGATAAAATTATGGACAGAATATAACAACAGAATTCACACGTACTGTAGTAACCTTATTCTAACTATTACAACAGAGGGTTTACAGTATATAACACCATACACAGATTATTGTGTATTTACACTACTGTTACACATACTGTAGAGGTGCCTCTGACTGACTTGTGCTGCTCCTTATTTCAACACAAAATTCAAAACCAAAATCCTTTTTTTTCCCTCATCTTTTCACAAACAGTCCTCCACAATTACAAAGTAAAAGCAAGTGTTTAGAGTGTTTTTGTTTATATTGTTTATATCTGTGAATATATATTTTTTATGAAATATACATTACATAAGTATTCAGATCCTTTGTTATGACACTTGCAATTGAGTTTTGGTGCATCCTACTCCTATCAATGGTCTTTAAGATGCTTCTACATCTTGATTCTACCAATGCCTAAATGCATTCATTGGACATAATTAGAAAAGGCAGACACATATAGGTCGCAAGAATTATCTGTAGACCCACAAGACAGGACTGTGTCAAGACACAATCGGGGCAGAGCAAAAGGATAAAAAAAGACTTTCTAGGGCATTGAAAGCACCCAAGAGCACAACAGCCTTTCATTCTCAAATGGAAAAGATTTAAAACAACCAAGGGTCTACACAGATCTGTCCGCCCAAACAATTACAGAGTAAACTGGGATAAAAGGTGTCGGTCAGAGAAGTAACCAAGAACCTAAGGGTCACTAGAAATTATACTCTGCGTTCCCTTGAAAACCCTTTTCCAGAGTGCCCAGGATCTCAGGTGAAGGTTTACAATTTAACAAGGTCGCTGATATTTCAGGCTTTTTTTGTTTGTTTAATGAATTAACAAAACAATCTGAAACTGGATAATTGGATAATTGTGTGTAGAATGATGAGGGAAAAAAAGATTTTAATAAATTTTAAGATGAGTGTGAAACAACAAAATGTGGAAAACTTAAAAAGGGTCTAGAAAAATGTAGTTTCGGAAGTGACTTTAACAGTACCTTTATACATAGGTCTGCCTGTAATTATGTCCCCACGGTTTCCAAAACCAGGTCCTCTGGGACACAACGTTTCATACTCGCGTGTGCCAGGCTCCGGGCATGCCTCACACTCCTTCCCCCAGGCCGCTCCAACTGTGCAGCAGCATACGTCCATCCTGAATCTTCCAGACACTGACTGACCGCACATGTCCTCATCATAGGTCAGGTAGCAAAGTTCTGAGCGAATGTCTATGTAGAGAAGAAAATGGAACTTAATTTTTTAGTCATCTTAATTTAGAAAATCAACTTATACATGTACTGTAGTGGCCTCTGAAAACATTTAACATAGTGGACATTTTTATATTAATAGTTCTTAAAATATGAAATATAAATATCTAGCTAGCGAGAGTCTAGACATATCTAGCCGGACTGACTGAATTTATTACAGCATTGACCGAACTCATTACTGTAAATGTAAAGTAATCTCAGAAGGAAAGAAACAAACCACCGTCTTTAATGTGTATGAGTGGTGTTGACTCACCAATACAGAGTCGTCCAGTGCCATCTAGAGTCAGTCCTTCAGGACATTGGCACTTAAAGGAGCCTTGTGTGTTCACACACCGTCCATTCAGACACACACCAGGAAACACCTCGCATTCATTAACATCTGATGAAAAGAAATGGATTTTTTAAATCTAAATTACACAACACTTCCAACTAAAGATATCTGACAGTAAAAATGGATTTTTTGCATTTACCTTCACAAATGGTCCCTCTTGGTCGCGTGAATCCCCTCTGACAGACAAGATCTGAGAATATACTGTAGATTATTAGTAATACAACTCTGCACAACAAGCTATACTGGTTTTCTATTCCACAAGTAGGCGTATCCCAAATTCGTATATTTTGGTTTGATATTAAGATAAGATAAGATAAGATAAGATAAGTAAAATTGTAATCATTATATATAGATTGCACATATGTTCTTTTGGGAATGAATTGGAATCATCCAGCTGCACTGGTGTTTTCAGGAGGTCATTTAAAGTTTGTCTTTAATGACACTAGGCAAGAGGAAAATTAACCTGAGGCTAAAGAATGAAGTGCATTCACAGGAAATAATGAATGACAGAAACAGGAAAACACACTTATACAGTAGGTTTAGAAACAACTAAACAATGTCAGGCCACACAAGAAGGAAAATGTCATAAAAATTGTTCACAACAGCAAGCATTGCCAGCATTTCTGTCAAAACACAAGCCAAAAACCTGTCAGATTGTATTAATTCTGGTTAGGTGGTTGACATGCGTAATAGGTATTTTTTAAGCTATATAAATCTCAGGACCACTGTGTATTTATTAAGAAAACTTAGGGTAAGATTAGATTTTTTAAAGTGATGTTATGGCCACAGTGGTTGACATACCCCTCTCACAGGGCTCACAGGGGCTTCCCCATGCAGCGCCCAGTGTGGCACAGCACTCAGATCTTAAAGTGCCGCCATTTATATTCATCTCGCAGCGGCCTTCTTGGATGTTCATCCAGCATGTCGCCTTCAGAGAGTCTGTAAAAGTCACTCACAGGTTTTCTCACAGTGAACAAAAATAATTCACAAAGTAAGAAACATACATTACATTCAGTTACAAGCATTAGAATTAACCAAATTTTCATGACCTGTTGGTATAGTAAACACTCTCAATTCAGTTTGTAAATAATTTATTGTAGTTACTGAAAGAAATTAAGAACTAAATAAAAAAAATTTATGTACAAAAATTATAACTGTCCTGTGACAAAAATATTAGTGCTTTCTATGTGATAATTACCGATGCAAATTAGCCCGGTCCGATCAAGTACGCTGCCAGGAGAGCACACACACGAGAAAGAGCCTGCATTGTTCTTACACACCCCGTTAACACATGGACTGCTCTCGCATTCATTCAGGTCTGAAAAAAACATGAGAGGTATTAGGAGGAAGCCATTCTATTAATTATATTCAACATGAGGCAAAAAGCAACAGTATGTTTTAACCAGATTTGCTTACATTTATAATGGATATCTTCATAATGTTAAATAATCTTGTACTATAAAATTATTTACTTTATTAATGCTCTATAAACCTATACTTGCTCATTCATGTGATAATCCAATCATGTGGTAGCAATGCAGTAACAGTCTTCAGCGTTTACTCAAAATGGTCCAATAAAAGCATATCCAGACAGAAATAATGATACGAGGGGTCAATACAGAATGGAGAGACATGTTCAAACAGATGAGAAGGCTACAGCAACTCAGATAACCATTCTGTACATTTGTGGTGAAAAGCATCTTAAAATGCGCAATATGTCAAATCTTGAGGCGGATGAACTAGCAGCAGAAGACCACACTGCTTTCCACTTCTGTCAGCGATGTATAGATACCTCATGCTGAAGTTGGGACAGGCTAACCAAAACTGAACAATGTCTGGAAAAATATAGTCTGGCTAATGAAGATTTCTGCTGAGGCACTACGAGGCTCTCTATGCACACATTAGAGCCTGTACTACAGTACCAATCATCACTTGAATCCCACGGCCTATTTGAGTATTGCTGCTGACCATATGCACATATTTACCGTATGGCCACAATGTACTCATCCATCTTCGATGCTTTCATTGACATTACAAATGAGATCAGTGTTCTTCAGTGGCCTTTCCGGTAACCAGATCTGAATCTACAGTAGTAGTACACATTTGGGATGGGGTAGAACAGGAGATTTCCAGCAGGAAAGAGCAACCAAAAAAAGCCAGATGTAGTTACAGTATGTCAATATGGACCATATTCTCAAAGGACTGTTTCCAACATCTTTTACAATCCATGCCAGGAAGAAGTGAAGCTATTTTAAGAGCAAAGGGACGACCTACTCAGTATTAGTGCTCCTAATAAAGTGCTTGTGTGTATATACAGTTTCTACACAGAAAGTATAAACAGTAGGACAGACATTAAAACCAAACTAAAAATACTCCTGGAAAGGTTGTGTCACTCCATTCCAGAAAGAAACAGTCAGCATCTGTATCGGGAGAATGTCACAATGTTTTTATCTGTTGTTCTTTTACTCTCTCTTTCTCTCACTACAAGAATAAACAGCACAACTCAGACAATGTGGAATTTCCAGAGTTAGCATTACATTTATGGTAAGAGATGAGATAGATGTGATACATAGATGAATCATGGTGTACAGTATATAGTGACTCAATTGCACATGACTCAAGAACAGAACTGTTTTTATAGTTCTAAAGTCTTTCTGAATCACTTGTAGCTGGATGATAATAATTATCTCCTGTGCATGAGCAGTTGCTGAGTGAAACACTGTGAGCGATAAAGACAGAATGGGAACAGGATAGACATTTTCTAAAGGATAACATGGAAACAAACAGAGAGAGAATTAATGTGCTTTGGCAAATAAATAGAATTTTAATGTACAGTTTAAGGTGGTGTTTTTCTGTGAGTGTTTCAGGAGAAATGCTAAATCTATAACAGCCACTAGAACTATGCATGGTCAAATATTTGTGTCACTACCAAGCACTTACTCATCTTATCCCAAACTCTATCCAGCTGTTCTGCCTGTGGCTCCATTATACCTGCTAAAACCCGCTCCTGCTGCCACTACACAAGCATCCAGCTGCCTACAGCTGGTGACAGTTAGACAAAGCCTGACTTCAATGAGGCTCCCAGTCAGCAACATAAAACTCAGAAACTAATTTATTACTCAATAAAACACCAGGATATAGTGGACAGGGCCAGGATGGTACCCCATGCTAATTCTTTATAGCAAAGCACCAATAAAGTAGCAGAAAAAACCTTAAATTCTTTTATTGGTTGCACAAACGTATCATACTGCTTCACATTGAATATGATATGGTTTACCAATGCTTACAAATTAATACTAATAAAATGGTAAACTTGTAATCTTTAGATTAAACTGGTCTGCATAATTCTGTGAGGATCTACTGTATAGTATTATAGCCATGATTCTCACAGAACCCATTACAACCAACTGTGGTGTGTAAGGTTGCTCTTATGCTTACAGTACTGCAGGTATCTATGATACTCATACACATTCTTCTGTACATAAGAAGTCATACACATTCTTCTGTACCTAAAAACTCATATACATTATTCTGTGCTCGAACAAGACTTATATTCACAATATCTTCATCATCATCATTTCGACTTACTTAACACTGTCTTGATTTTGCTCCTCTACTGTACAAATATACACTGTGATGATTTACACTAGATCACTACTGTATATCTGGAATCACCTACATGGGAACAGGCTCCATTCTGAGTCCTGATCCTCTTAGGGTTCTTCCTCATATCATCGCAGAGAGATTTTTCTTCATGTTCTCACCGCTGCCTGGCTTATTAGGACTCTAAAGCTACATCTGTGTTGTTCTATGAAAGTAAAATAGAATCAATAGTAATTCAATCGGCACGGTGGTGTAGTGGTTAGCACTATCGCCTTGCACTTACAGGGTCCGGGCTCGATTCCCGACCAGGCTCGATTCCCCTCTCTGTGTGCATGGAGTTTGCATGTTCTGCCCATGCTTGGTGGATTTCCTCCGAGAACTTCGGTTTCCTCCCACAGTCCAAAGACATGCAGATTAGGCTAATTGGTGTTCCCAAATTGCCCTTAGTGAGTGTGTGAATGTGTGTGTGTATACTGTATGTGTGTCCTGCGATGGATTGGCACCAGGGTGTACCCTGCCTCGTGCCCTAAGTCTCCTGGAATAGGTCCAGGTCCCCGCGACCCTGAATACAGGATAAAGTGGTATAGAAGATGAGTGAGTGAGTGAGTGAGTGAGTGAGTGAGAGAGTAATTCAAGAGAGGCTGTTTAGGCCAAAAGCAACTGCTTCCAGCTGATATGATAAGCTGTGGCCAAGATAGTTTAAGACTCTGACTGGAAAGCTTCATAAGAAAGGCTAGTTAACATAGAGGACATAGAGCAAACTTAACATAGAGGACTAATGGACCTTCAGTAAGGTGAGTCAGCTTCTAGCCTCGCTGTCGTGAAACCTGTCACATTTCAGACTGGTCCCTTTTAATGCGGTATATCTCATTTAAAACACATTTTTAAGATTATGTCCTCTCATGGGAAACTAGCCTTTCTAACGTTTCTAGGATTAGAAACTGCCCAATACCAAGTGACTTCTTAAGCTTACCTTCACACGTATCTGTATCCTGTCTGAAGACATAACCCAGGGGACATGTACAGATGTAGCTACCTGGAACATTTCTGCACAAGCCATTATCACAGAGCAGTCTGTTCACCAGACATTCATCAATATCTGCAAAGAGAAAGAATAGACGAGAACAAGTGTATAGTCTTCACTGAGACATCATACTGAAGGCTGAACACTAAATTACAGACATTTAGTGAAGTGCCACCAAATTGGGACTAAATACTGAGGACAGAGAAAATACAGTGGCTTGCAAAAGTATTCAGCCCCCTTGAACTTTTCCACGTTTTGTCACATTACAGCCACAAACATGAACCAATTTTATTGGAATTCCACGTGAAAGACCAATACAAAGTGGTGTACACGTGAGAAGTGGAATGAAAATCATACATGATTCCAAACATTTTTTTACAACTATATAACTGAAAAGTGGGGTGTGAGTAATTATTCAGCCCCCTTTGGTCTGAGTGCAGTCAGTTGCCCATAGACATTGCCTGATGAGTGCTAATGACTAAATAGAGTGCACCTGTGTGTAATCTAATGTCAGTACAAATACAGCTGCTCTGTGCCGGCCTCAGAGGTTGTCTAAGAGAATATTGGGAGCAAAAACACCATGAACACACCAGACAGGTCAGGGATAAAGTTATTGAGAAATTTAAAGCAGGCTTAGGCTACAAAAAGATTTCCAAAGCCTTGAACATCCCACAGAGCACTGTTCAAGCGATCATTCAGAAATGGAAGGAGTATGGCACAACTGTAAACCTACCAAGACAAGGCCGTCCACCTAAACTCACAGGCCGAACAAGGAGAGCGCTGATCAGAAATGCAGCCAAGAGGCCCATGGTGACTCTGGACGAGCTGCAGACATCTACAGCTCAGGTGGGGGAATATGTCCATAGGACAACTATTAGTCGTGCACTACACAAAATTGGCCTTTATGGAAGAGTGGCAGGAAGAAAGCCATTGTTAGCAGAAAACCATAAGAAGTCCCGTTTGCAATTTGCCACAAGCCATGTGGGGGGACAGCAAACATGTGGAAGAAGGTGCTCTGGTCAGATGAGACCAAAATGGAACTTTTTGGCCAAAATGCAAAACGCTATGTGTGGCAGAAAACTAACACTGCACATCACTCTGAACACACCATCCCCACTGTCAAATATGGTGGTGGCAGCATCATGCTCTGGGGGTGCTTCTCTTCAGCAGGAACAGGGAAGCTGGTCAGATTTGATGGGAAGATGGATGGAGCCAAATACAGGGCAATCTTGGAAGAAAACCTCTTGGAGTCTGCAAAAGACTTGAGACTGGGGCGGAGGTTCACCTTCCAGCAGGACAACAACCCTAAACATAAAGCCAGGGCAACAATGGAATGGTTTAAAACAAAACATATCCATGTGTTAGAATGGCCCAGTCAAAGTCCAGATCTAAATCCAATCGAGAATCTTTGGCAAGATCTGAAAACTGCTGTTCACAAACGCTGTCCATCTAATCTGACTGAGCTGGAGCTGTTTTGCAAAGAAGAATGGGCAAGGATTTCAGATGTGCAAAGCTGGTAGAGACATACCCTAAAAGACTGGCAGCTGGAATTGCAGCAAAAGGTGGTTCTACAAAGTATTGACTCAGGGGGCTGAATAACACCCCACTTTGCAGTTATTTATTTGTAAAAAATTTTTGGAATCATATATGATTTTCGTTCCACTTCTCATGTGTACACCACTTTGTATTGGTCTTTCACGTGGAATTCCAATAAAATTGATTCATGTTTGTGGCTGTAATGTGACAAAATGTGGAAAAAGTTCAAGGGGGCCGAATACTTTTGCAAGCCACTGTATACAAATCAAAGTCATATCCTCTAAATAAATCTTTAGAAACCATAGGAAATGAAGTAAGGAAAGTAAAAAATCCAATACTTAATTACTGAAAAAGTACGTCTTGCTGTTAAGAGATGTAAAAGAACAAAAATAGCCTTGTTTTTGCCAAAGATACCAGTATTAAAAAAAAAAATTTACATGTACTTTTTAACAGGTAAATTAATATAATGTTACTGTAATTATGCTTTTATTTTACCAAACAAGTGACGGTCTTTCTCTCTTATATATCCTATATACAGGGGATATAGCGAAAGTAATACAAAATAAATACAAAACAATAAACATCCATCTTATTCTTATTCATGTGTACGTTCATAACTGATTAATAAGATTACTAGAAAAAAATTTTTTATTGTCCTAAAATCCACACACCATATGGTGAATATTGATGAAATAATACTGAAAACGCCTGACATGCTTACTCACCTATACAGGCCCGGCCACTTTGGTCTGTCTCATAGCCTGTATTGCAGATACAGCGGTAGCCTCCTCTCAGGTTCTCACACACTCCATTAGAGCAGATATCAGGATCCAGTGCACATTCATTAATGTCTGTTGGTGAAGCAGCAGCTGCAGAATTACTTTTTATAGTAATTTTAAGATTTTTATAATCTGTGCAGGTGAACTGGCAAAAACAAGCCCATACATACTGCATTCTTAAAAAAATAAAGCAATGAGGATTACCTGTTCCGTCAACTGAAAATCCGATCCCACTTTGACACAAAGCATTGAATTCCGCTAAAAACAAAGATCGAAAATGCAATTTGGTTATCAGTAATCAGAAAATAGTACCCTGGCTACTCCTGAGATAAAATGCGCTATAACTAAGAGTTGCCAAGATAAATAAAGCTGTTGCTACAGTATCTGAGCTGAAGCTTTGGATAGTGAACACTAAAAAGCTCCACAAGACTGAAGTGCTGGTCTACAGTCAGATTATATTCATTCATTCCTTGTCAGCAACCACTTTATTCTGCTTTGGATTGTAAAGGTTGCAATGCCTCGCTTGGGGAACACTGTGTAAGGGTCGGCATCCACCCAAGATGTGACATCAATCCACACCTAAACACAGTTTCAGCTCATCTAATCCACCTACTAATGTGTTTTGAAAAATGGTCTGACTGAACCAATCAGTGCTGATATAAAAGATTACAAATAGCAGCTAGACAAAGAAATCCAATTAAGCCTATAGACCATTCCAAGAGAAAAATGGTCTTGTGTGTGAGAGATGAGGAGCTGCTGCTGGTGAAAAATATACAGTACGTTACTGATCTGTCAAAATAATACATAAAGTGATGCGTACTCTAAGACAGCTGTAAAATGTTCGCATGAATAACATCATGCATACGTTTGTATTTCAAGTTCCTGTACAAACTATATTGACATTTTTTTTAAACTTTGCTTATTTCAGCACACTGAGATACAGACATACAGTAATCAGCACAGGAGAGATCATCTGGATGACTCAAGATCTGGCAAATTGTTAACTCCAGGCATAATCTCACTTAATAGAAAACAGACTACCATTACTTGAGTGAAAAACACTAATAAACTCTGTGTCTGTTTAAAAAAACTACCTGAGTTTAGGGCTGGACACGGTTGGCAGGGCTCCCCAAAGCTGTAGTCTGTGCTAGCACAGCAGCACACTGATTTGGTTACTGCTCCATGGAAAGGTTGAACACACACACCTTTTTTAATAGCTCCATAGCAGGTACTGCGCATGTGTGTATCTGGATATAAAAGGATGGGACAAAACAGCAAAAAGTGATGAGTACAGCAATTTTGATTAATAAAGCAGTAGTGAGATCTATAAAGGTTTCAGCGTATGTCATTGTTTCAGTGCCTTTACAGTGCTTTAGTGAGTATACAGTAATGAGGGGTTTTAAGAGTCTGTAGTTAGTTCAGGAAAACAATGCAGAATTTCACACTGCAATTCCCATTATACAATTCATACACACAGATAAAAGCAGTAACACTTTGCATACACCTGCAATAAAATGAAAACATGGCACACAGTAAAACATCAGTTAACAGTTATGGTAACTAATGATGGTCTGAACCCATCATTGGGTCTAATGACCATAATTAATTAACTGATCTGGTAATACGGTAATTGAAGTAAGATGTTTCCTTGATTCTAAGAATGTCTTCCTATTACGAGACAGTAAGAGAAAGAGAGAGAAATAGAGAGCGAGAACAAGTGAGTCATACAGTAAAAGGCTGCACAAGCAGTTAGACAATAAAAGAGCTTGACTCAGTTTTCAGACTAAATTTCAAACAGATTGTTGACAACCCGCCATTTGTTGAGTGAAAAAATGGCCTTCAGTTATCGACAGTAAGTTACTGTGCGTATGTGTTTTAGGTGTGTTAAAAACGGGGTGTTAATCAAGTCAAACCAGGACTTTTGATTGTACAGAATAACAAGTTTTAACTCTCTATATGAGAGTTAAAACTAAATTTATGACCCTATATTATCCTCTGCTACACTAGTGCACTTATCTCAGTGTATCTCACTATAAGCTTTCAGATCATAAGACTTCAGACTCATTTGTTTTACAGTTGTTTGGTTTCTTTTAATGTTATTTTAAAATGATCACAAGTACAGTAGTGTGTCACTCAACTATTGGTTAATTGAAAGGTCAGCATTCACTAGTGGGAGAGGGAAAAACTTCCCATAACATTACCATTATTACCAGATTTCTAAGTATGCAGGAGCCATGATCAGACTGCCTGCTTCAATACTAGGACACTGCATTGCAGGAAGCCTTTTAATGGGCAAAACATGTGGAAATGGCTTGGAGTGAGGTCAGAACTATACTGTACATAGTAAGGTGGCTATAACTTTCATCTGAGTTCCTGTAATGTGCAAGTGGTGTTTGTGAATGATTGTGTGAGCTGTTCTCACAGACAGATTTGTCTTTTCCACAAATTGCTGACAAGTTATCCATCAGTTTTCAAATTTCAGGTATTTCTTTGCTGAATCTTCACGGGAACGACTGCAGTGGGCTCAGAGCCACCTCGGCCGAGATCAACATTCATGCAACATGCAGCCTTGTCCAAAATGTTTGCACCATTCAAATGTTTTACTAAGCACCATACTGTGCCACGTCTTCTGTACTGTAATGTAATGTCATTTACTTTTACACCTTTATTTACGAGAAATCCCAGTTTAACCTGAGCCCCCTGTAGCATCATCATCTTTATAAGAACCAGGAGTTGTATAGCTGTGAGTTCGAACAAGTCTCCTGTTGAGGTTGTATCTGATGGTAAATTTGGATGAATTTGTATTTTCATTTGACACACAAATATCTTCTATGCCCCATAACTCACAGAAGCATAAACTAATTAATCAAGCACTGTAACATGCACCAAGGGTTAATAATATGCCTCTGTAGTTTACACTTACATGAGTGTTTGTGTGAGTATCAGTGTGTTTTTATTTGTTCTTACCCACACAGGAGCGTCCATCCGGCCCAACAGCCAGTCCTCCTAAACACTCACACCTGTAAGACCCCTCTGTGTTTAGACACCGCCCATTTATGCAGATACCAGGGGCCAAGCACTCATCAATATCTGTGAGAATAAACACACACATTCAAAACATGCATATGTTCTCAAAAACAAACATATGCAATGACTTCAGCAATATTTTAACGCTAGAACTTTTCCACCCTGGTTATCAGTAATTTATACCTGCTGTAAGTTAAAAGGTGCATGAAAGTGTGTTACAGATGTACAACTGACAACAATACATACCCTTGCAGTAGCGACCGCTAGAGGCGAGTGTAAAACCAGGTTTGCACACACATTTAAAGCTACCATCTTCATTGATGCACATGCCGTTCAAACACATGTTTGTTATGGAACATTCATCATGGTCTATAAGAAAAAAGACATAAAAAATGTTGCATGGTACAGTAAGTAATTTCTTTTATATATATAGTAGATGAATGTTATCCAACATCTGAGCTCCATAGGGAATATGAAGACCTGAGGAAGCAGTCATGTACGTTCAGTGATGTCTGTATCAAAGAATCAGTGCTGATTAAAACAATAAAAAAAATATAAAAGCTAGAATGTAAGAGGATTTTCATTCCACAGTCTAACACACTGCAGACTCTCGTGTGAACATACTTTAGAGATGAGGTCTTACCCATACAGTTTCTGCCATCCGGGGTAAGCTGGAAGCCTGCGTTGCAGATGCACTGGAAGCTACCCGCCATGTTCAGACAGCGGCCGTTCTGACAAAGCACTCCGTTATGCAAGCACTCGTCAATGTCTGTTGATGGGTAAGAAACACTTTTGCACATTTGATTTTTTTTTTTAGGTAACCTTAAGTTACCTTAAGGTTCCATATTCATTATACTAAGAAAATCTTCAATTGATCTGTTTTCATTTCAGTTTATTTAAATTCACCACAGAATAAAAACTCAAGCGTTTCTCACACTAATCCAAACTTGGCTTCCTGGTATATGACCTATAGTTAATTAATTTTATTTTCAGATGTGGAATATTATTAAAACCCTTTATATTAAAGGTCTTGTAACTGATCTCAGTTAAATCTGCATTATCTAGGACTCACCGAAGCAGGCCTGTTTGCCTGGGGGCCTGTGAAATCCTGTATGACACTTGCAGTAGTAAGAACCAGCAGTGTTCACACAGTCTCCGTTGGTACATGGTTCAGATACACATTCATCTATATCTATAGCACACACACACAAAACACACAAAACATATGGCGGATGCAATTAAATACAGATTAAATAAACAATTCAAGTAGACAGTTCGTGACAGTTTGTCTCAGAGTTTGTTACATTTTATAGTGGAGGCGAAAGTACATTTGTGAGTTTATCATAACATTTAATGGGTTAATGTGCAGCCAATAAGATTGAGGAATGTGATATCAGAAGATCGACAGACAAAGAAAAAATTTTTTTTAATTTGGGACAGTTATGACACAAACAATGTGGGAATTTGGGAAAGGCACCTTTCGTTTAACAGCTGATCTGGGGTTACCTGAGCACTCCATTTGACTGTCCAGTTGGTAACCGGTGTTACACTCGCAGCGGTGACCAAACCCCACTGGGATACAGCGACCATTAAGGCACAAGTTATGCATCAGCAAGCATTTGTTTGTTGTCTGATTTAAACTAACTGGAAAACAAACAAACATTCTGTTAGCATATCTTTGTGTGAAGCCTTTTAACTTATAACCAAGTTTGTAGACATTAATACAAGCCAATAAAATGTATGTACAACATGTTAACATTATCATGAAAATATAATGTTCCAAAGGTCTTGAAATATTACACGTTAGCTTTGCAGTGTTTTGCTCACCTATAGGACCTTGTCCATTGCCATTGCCATGTCCATTAATGGGAATATGAGGGATTTGAGGAATCTGTGGGATATGTGGGATCTGTGGGATCTTTGGAAGCTCTGGGTATATAGGACCATTCCCGTTCGTTGGATAAAGTGGTTGGCCATCATGTCCATGGGGCTGCTGAGGAACTCTGTCCTCTCTGATGCCAGGATCCACATCTGGATATCCTCCTTCTAAGCACATCCTGTAGAATTCATCTGAGACGTACAAAAAGATCCAGTTGCTATGATTAACGGTAGTACAAATATAGGTATGAACTTGTTTTTAACATATTTTTTATACTTTCATATATATCACATACTCCTTATCAAGCATCTGCACATGTTTTCCTAGATTTTTCTGTTGCTATTTTTTTACTTTTAAGCAGGAAACGGTCATCTGTGATAACTACCCTTTAATAGGGATTACAAAATTAAAACAGGAAGGGACTCCATCCGCAGGTCCATCTAACCCTAGAGACCAGGTCGTCACTACTAAGAAAAGAACAATAACATTTTTATTAAATTCACAGATGATACTGTTATTGTGTTCCTACTCAGTAGTGACAACCATTAACACGGTAGTTTGTGATTTTACTGGTTTATAATAATAATATTTCCTCTGTTTTAATGGACGACCAGATTGTGGAATTGGTGCAGCAGTATAAGGACTGTGAACAATAACAAATTCTTTATAGTTTTCATGTTAATGTTTAATGGTGATACCACTTTTATGGAAATCTAATCTTATCTTATTGAATCTGTTCCTACTGACTTTCTGTTGCATTAAAAAATAGTTTGCAGGCCATTGTGAAGGTGTGCTGCAAAATTGCTGATACATCATTGAATACATGAACTTCATGACTCGTATAAGGTTAGGTCCTTGATGAACTTTGATATATTTTGGCTGATTCAAGCCATGCCTTGTGGTATGAACTTAAGCTACTATCGTCAGGGTGCAGATATATTCTAACACGATGTAGAACAAATAAAATGAAAAGGTCATTTTTTCCTGTTGCTTAGCGTGGTTAATGACAAGCTATGAACTCTATACATATTTACTTGCCCTGTTAAATGTTGCTGCTTTAAACCAAATTGACCTTTTGGGAATAAAGTTTCCTTGAACCTTACGCATTGCAAAACATGAGCATGATCATCCATCCAGGACATTCAGCACATTTAAAGTCCTTTGACCGCGATTGCAAAAATTCCTATTGTTTAAGGGAGAAGAACTTACCAGATCTCCGGCTAGGACATATCTCTGGCACAGTTCCTTGTGCCCAGCAGCGGCCTCTGTCACAACAGCACTGCGCTTTAGTGTGGCGCCCATACATCTCCTGAGCGCAGCGCCCACCGAGTACGGCTGTAAAACAGGAACCTGTGTGCTGCCCTTAAACACACGCACACACACCAAATCAGTAAATCGTTATGTTTATCTCATTCCTTACTTTGGTGATAGGGGTAGCTCATTGGTTAAGGCATGGAAGGTCGAAGGTTCAAACCCCATTACTATCAAGTTACTGCCTTTAGGGCCCTTAACTGTTTAGATGTATTATGAAATAAAAATAAATTAAAATGAATTAAAATAAGGTCATCGGCCTAAATATGATGTTTTCAATAATATCTTGTGACATGACTCCTGGTCAGTGGTGTCAAAAGTATTCACATTCATTATTTGAGTAGAAGTATAGATACTAGGGTTCATAAATACTTCTTTAGAAGTTGAAGTATCAACTCAAGCTTTTTACTTAAGTAAAAGTTTAAAAGTACTGGTTTCAAAACTACTTAAAGTATAAAAGTAAAAGTACCGGGAGGGGCGACAAAAGCATTAAGGTCTCGGGGGTGGGGTGTGGCAGGTGGGGTTGTGCGCGTTCTTATCAATCGACCGGGGGGGTTGCGCGTTCTGATCATAAAAATAGAGTAACGAGGCTATTTTTAAAATGTAAGGAGTAGAAAGTACAGATAATTGCTTAGAAATGTAAGGAGTAGAAGTAAAAAGTCGGCTGAAAAATAATTACTCCAGCAATTACTTCTGTACTTCTGTTACAATAATAGTATTTGTACTTCGTTACTTGACACCTCTGCTAATGGTACATTTATAGGCTTCCTTTTTTTTGTCTGCTAAATCTCTATTTAACTGATTTCGCTCTTCATCGCAGTACGAATCCACATCTCATTACACAATCAAGTAAAGGCCTCACTTCAACAGTAGGTCACTCAACCCTTGAATATGTGCGTCACTGACTTCTCAAAGGCAAGTACAGTACATTAGTCTGTTGACCATTACAGTTTTTTTCAGTCGCTAACAAGCGTTTGTCCAAACAGTTGTCACATTTTCAAAACTCTAAACACAACTAGCACAGCATCGGTCTTTTGTGGCCATACCATTCACACATTTCATGTCGTTTTCACCCAATATGCAGTCAGTGAACACATTTCCACAATGCTTACATTTTCTTAACAGACAAGCTATACCTCCCAACAAAATTATGGACTGTTTTTGTAGTATTTACGAATGTTAACACACAACATCCCACAATAGCAAAAACAATATTCCAAACCTTAGATACAGTATAAAAACCTCTGCTTCTGCAATGATATCAGTTCAAAAACAATATCAATATCAAAAATATATCTCAGCTGATAATAAACAAACAATTCAATATTTGACACACAGCTGATTTATGTTGGGTAAATTGGGCCAACCACAGCTTATTCCATTCTGGCTTAGACTCAGTGGGGTTTATAAGGCAAGACTTTGAGGAGTGATGTTTTTGGAAACAAAAAAAAAGACAAACACTGTAATGTCTGGTCGAGGAAGAGTAAGAGCAAGGGGCCCAGGGAGAAGAGCAGGCCCAAGGAGAGGGCAAGGTAGAGGTGTAAGAATGCGTGGTGGTGGCATTCCAAGGGCTGCAAGAACAGTAGTCAGTGATGAAATTTGTGCCACTATCATTGACCATGTAATCAACCATGGTCTTTCACTAAGAGAGGCTGGTGAAAGAGTGCAGCCCAATTTGAGGCGGTCAACGGTTGCCTCCATTATACGCATCTTTCAACAAACCAACAGGTAAGTATTGCATTTTACATGGATTGTTTCTATTCTCACTTGACATGTCAATATGGTCATACAGTAATGCATATGTTGAATTTTTTGCCTTTTTTTAGCCCCCCTCCCCCTCCCCCCCTTTTTATCTTGGCTTTTTGCTGTTGTTTTTTTGTTCAGAATGCTCTTGTGTGTTTCATGGATATTTTGTTCACTGTAAGCAATACTGTAAAACTTTTTCTGTTCTATCATACCGTGTTTCTACTGTACCTCCTGTAGTAAACAGTAAAGGAAAAAAAACTTGTTTGCTTTTTACTGGAATGCTTTTGAATGTGAACATTACTGTACATGTGGACATACAGTTACCAACCAAGACATTTCTGGTGTCAAAATGGTGGATTGCATGTTTACATAAAAGTCTATGCAGTTTTTGTAATGTCAATAATAGCCAGTATTTTGAAACCTGGTGTACTTTGATTGACTGCATGTACCTTGTGAAGTGAAAACAAGTGTTATTCTTTGACAGAATAATTTCATTTTGAGTCAGATTTATAGTGTTTTTGTAAAGTTAGTGTGTGCAGAGAAAGATGTGTTCTATTTTGAAATGAAGAGTTAGTATATATTTAACAAAATGTATTTTTGATAAGAAAATTATCCATTTGGCCAATTGTGTTTTGTAGGTGTGAGTCTGTGTTAAGAGTTTAGAAAAAGTATCTGAAGTATGGGTAAGCGCTTGTTAGCGATTGAAAAAAACTGTAATACACAATACATGCTTAAAAATACTAATTACTGGAAGAATATAACAAAAATGCACATATTTATAACCATTCTACCATACCACTCGTTCAAAAGCACATTGAGTAGGTTTGTTTTAATATATTTGGATACTGTTCATATTTATACAGTATACAGTACAAGCACAAATCTTTATAAACTATTAGATATGCGACATCAGCATGCTCCGGATGCTCTGACTGCTGGTTTTTGTCAGCATGCCTTTGGACAGCTGGAACATCTTGATTTAGACAAAAGTCCTTACTTAGGCATTCTGCTCTTTAGAAGCTGCACACTTTCTTAAAACAGCCACATGTTGGTTAAAAATGGATAGAAATAATTAATACAAATATTTAAAAAGAACCTTGAAAACAACTGTCATCTTTCCACACACTACAGTATGCTCTCAACAATAATACACACCGTAAAAAGTCTCAGGAGATGCTGTCCCGCATGCATAGTTCAAATGTGAACTTTCAAAAGTCAACTTTTAGAAAGAATGACACGTGTTAAGTGCCAAAATAAAGTCTGTATTTTCATTGGAATTTTTTTATTGGCTGTGAATGTGTTATTATGATTAGTGATAGTGAGTCTTATGTTTTTCAGGTTGGAATGAAGAAATGACTGGAGTCATACAGTAATTGCAGGTTGAGATCCAGTCACTGACATTGTATGATTTTCTTCATTGCATTCTATCATAACTGAGAATTCTCTACTTGCCTCAACAAGCATGTACAGTACAGTACCATCACACACATACAACACACAGACGTCTAATGGGAAACACATTTACTGTATGTTTCTGAGGTCATGACGTGAATAAATCAATGTTTTGAAATTACTGTAGATTGACTGAGACCTTGATTTGATGAGATTTTTTGGTGACTCCATGATTTGAGTACTTCTAAAATTGACAGAGGATGGGGCTACATGATCAGAGAGAGTTAGGGTAGTGGACAGGCTTCAGTCACAGCAAATGTCCACCAGTCGTCCACACTCACCAACGCAGTGAGTCTTGTCAGCGGACAGCACATATCCAGATGGACACACACAGGAAAAACTGCCGACTGAGTTGGTGCACTGTCCTCCTTCACACACATGTGGAATGGTGGTGCATTCGTCCACATCTGGGGAGAATCGACGAGGAGAGATTCCTGAATTCCTGTTATAAAGGCTGTACAATTCTTGATGAATTTGGTATTCAGAATATGTATATTATTATTATTAAATTCTAGCATTGATACAAATCAGAAAATGTGAAGTATTGAAACATATTACTGTACAGGTATATAGTATATTTCCTAGTATATCCTATATAAAAAATAGAGTGCACAGTGTGGCCTACCAAAACAGCAATAATAACAGCTGGTTAAATTATTTGTTAAAAACTATTATGAAAACTAAATCGCCTGACATAGAATTCACAATTTAACTTTATATTGCTGTCTTTTTTTATTTCTGGTGGTTTTCCAGCTCCAAGAGTAAACATTTACAAGGCTTGACTCATCACTTTCATTGCTGTCTGTTTGTATGTGATAGATGAGCATTTTAAAGTTAGATAAAACATCACAAAGATGTATTTTGATGGTAAAATAAACCTGTTGTTGTTGGGGGAATTTGGGAGAGTGTTGGACTTGGCAGAGATAACAGGCTCACAGTGGAGTGAAGTGAATCCCCACATTTATCCTGGTCATGTGACCTGTGGTCCCAGCACTGAAATGTTAGCTGTGTAAACTATAACTAAGCAGCACTCACATGAAGCATTTCCCAAAACATGAACACTTCCCAGAAAGTAAAGTGTCTAACCGCAATGAGCTAAAACAGTCTGCACGGTCCATTTGAGATTTTGAATTGCCAGAAGTGTTGTGGGTTTCATGAGTGTGTTAAGCCACCACAACTTTAAAGTACGTTTCTTTTTGCTGATGAATTTGAAACAATTCAAACAGAATAGTTCACAGTGCCAGGAAGGAATATGACACTGTCTAATGATTACTTAATTATTCAGAAAGACATATCATTGCTTTCAGTCAAGGAAAATGCTAACAGAAAAAAAAGATCTCAGCAGCAAATCTTTTTAATTTCACTGTTACTTCCGTTATAAAAATTGAATGTCACTCAGATAAAAATATAACATGAATAAAACTAAAACATGTATTTGTTAATTAAATAACTTGTGAGTGATGGTCCATTGCAAAATATGGCATTAAACAGTAAATGTACTGTTAGTACTCATGTTGGCATTTTTTCGGAAAATAATAAACAGATATAATAACTGGAATCTTATCATAATATATAGGAATAATGCTAGCTTGTTTTTAATAGATGAACACATTGCCTGTTTCTGTTTCTATAAGTTCCATAAGTTTATGACGGTTCTTCTACAGACACGCTTACAGTATATCGCTTGAAATCGATATAATTATATTTCAATTCAATTAAACTTTATTTCTTTACTCTGTGAGATCTGTATATATGTCTGTATATACAGGGAACCTCAGATTACGAGCATAATTCGTTCCGGAAGCAGGCTCGTATTCCAAAACACTTGTAAACCAAATTAAATTTTCCCATAAGAAATAATGGAATTCGTTCCATAGCCCAAAAAAATAAATACATAAAAATAATTAATACAAAATATAAAGTAAAAATAAAACAAATTAACCTGCTCTTTACCTTTCAAAAAAGTAAAAATAAATCTCGACAGATAAGTTTTTCCGTTTGTGCACGCAGGTGCTGTGTGTGTGTGTGTGTGTGTGTGTGAGGATAGAGTACTGTAAGTAGAAACTCTTGCTTTCAGCCCCTCCTGTCTCCCCCTCTCTCATCTTACACAGTAAAACTTTCACCTCTCGTCTGAAAACACACACACATCAACGGAAAGACTGTTGTTCTGTACTAAATTATTAAAGCTTCTCCGCTTTATTTGAATGTTGCTCGCGACAGCGTAACAGCTCGATAATTCATGCTTGTGTAATGAGACGAACAAACTGCCCGTTCTTTTATTTGCTGCATTGTCGGGTTATAGTACAAACTTTCGGGTGGATCCTGCACTTAAATCCAACTAAAAAACCTATTGAAGAACAAAACTCAGGCTCTATATCAAAGTTTACTGTACATCTCGCATTCGGGTTTACACTCACCTGACTGCATTACCCACAATGCATCTCCCGCACTGGACTACACTTCCGTAAACAGCGGTCATAAATCAACGTCTCTCTCCCGTAACTCTGTTTTATCTGAAAATTATCAATAAACATCGCTAATGACACTCGTGTGAGCGCAAACTAACAGAATCACTGCTGTAAAGTAAAACAAACAAACAAATGAACCAGCACCTTACCTCTGTGTGTGTCAGAGCAGAGTGTCTCTTGCCTTAATGTCTGTGCGCGCGTGCGTGCGCACGTGTGTGTGCACACGCGTGAGCGTAATTTGACACAGTGCCGGCTTGTGTGTTTGTTCCACAAAATAAAATGTTTTACACACACACGTGGTCACAGTGTTATAGTAAACAGTACACGTGTGCACGGATGTTGATTATACCAGTAAGAGACAAGCACTAAGACCCAGCATGGGAGACGATTACCCACAATTCGCAGCGCGAGAGAGAGAAAAACCGTTGGCTCAGTTGTGATCACGTGACACTCGGCGTCAAAACAAGAAGCGCATGCACGATACATGATACTCGTTGCTCATAAACAATGCTCGTTTTCCAAATCAAAATTTATGAAAAATCTTTGCTCGTCTGTATGTATATATACTGTATGTATATATACAGTAAAACTTCAGATTGAGAGTAACGAGGTTTGCGAGTGTTCTGCAAGACGAGCAAATATTTTTAGTCTTGGCTTACGAGTACCGAGTATCATGCCATGCGTCACATGATCACAACTGTGCCAACGGTTTTTCTCTCTCTTGCCCTGTGGAATTGTAAGTAATCGTCTCCCCTGCTGGGTCTTAGTGCGCGTCTCTCACTGGTATAATCAAAATCCTTGCATGCGTGTACTGTGTACTATAATACTGTGACCATGTAAGCAAAAGCAAGTCTCATTATAGAGTTTAAGAATCCATTTTCTCTCTCTGCTCAAGGCTCAGCCTGCCCCTTCCCTCCCCCCCCCCCCCCCCCACACACACAGACCCCTCCTACTTTTGCCTTCACAGACACACACACACTTTCGCTCTGCTCTACATAGAAACACTACTCTTCTTTTCGTACTTCTTTTCAAAGATAAAGTGCAGGTTAATTTGTTTTATTTGTACTTTATTATTTGTGTTAATTATTGTTATGTATTTATCTTTTTGGGCTGTGGAACGAATAATTTGAGTTTCTATTATTTCTTATGTGAAAATTTGATACGAGCCGTTTCCATAACGAATTATGCTCGTAATATATATATATATATATATATATATATAAAATATATATATATATATATATATATATATATATATATATTAAAAAAAAATATATATATATATATATATATATATATATATATATATATATACTTCCTGAGATGGCAATAGGAAGAAACTTTGAAAGTTCAGTGATACAGGATAGCAGGAATTGATTTGCAGGTCACTAAAAATAATAATCACAATGCGACTAAAGGACTCATATTTGCTTACCGTCACACTTATTTGTGTTGTCATTCAGACGATGACCAGCAGGACACTTGCACTCATAGGAGCCAACTGTGTTGATGCAACTTCCTCCTTGGCACGAACCTGGCAAAGCCTGGCATTCATCAACATCTGTAGAAAGAAATATTGTCGAACAATGTACTGTAAAGCGATTGCGCCATGAGTTCAAAGTTAAAAGCATGCGATAATTACAAACTTGTATACATTTTTGGAAATTAAATAAAAGTGAAATAGTTCTGGTAAAATAAGATATTTAGTAAAATTCAGTACTGAAGTTACTTAGCTGATAAATGTATTTTCTATTGTTAGCAGCCTGGGAGGAAAAGCCCAGGACATGTCTCGTCCAAAACATACAATACCTGGACCAACGGAGTGGACTGACAGATGGATAAATATAGGGATGGACGGATGTACAGACAGATAGAGGCAGACAGATAGCGAATCATTGATTTATGTGATTTATGTTGATGTTTCTGTTGATTCTTTTGTAGCTTGATGCATATAGTCACCTGAGGTCCAGTTTGTCGTTAATGGTTAGAAACTGACATTTTCAGTGGAAACCAGTGACAATACAAGCTGTCAAGGGACAATGTTGTATGAAACAGTAGCACCATTCATGTTCCACCAATTTCCTGCTATAGCCTACACCCTACCCTTTAAATAAGAGTTCATTGTACAGGAATGTGGGGAGACAGACTGCGGAGTAACTTCCAGCTGCATAGCAGCTGATGAGGATGTCAAGGAGTAGATTAGTTTTGTAAACAAATGTAGACACTACAGTATGTAGTCCTATTTCCAGGGGAAAAAAACTCTAATCACCAGAAACTGGAGAGACATGAAATCACTGGAAAATCACAGGAAGGACGACTAAAATAGTCTTTTAAAAATTTAGCATTTCAAAATTCGCTTTGTATAGTCTGGCTCCTTAACTTCAATGAGACTTACAGTGTACAGAAATGTGCTGCCCAGACATGCTACCTTAAAGTTCAATTCAGTTTTTGGAGCAAAATAACCAGAGAGGCATGATGTAGCAGGTCTACAGATCATTACTCAAGACATTTTTTTCAGCTGCAATGATCATCACAAATCAGATTCACTCTGGAGGCTTTGTCCATGTGCTTTTAGTGGATTCAGTAAAGAATTCAAGCTGATACTGTAGGAACGCTAAATTCACTCAGTATAAACAGATAGAGTATAACATGCCTGAAACGCCTTTGCTGTTTGTAGCTTGTTGTTAACCGTTTCGAATGTGATGTAGGTCATACAAAGTTATTCCAGATGGGCCTGTGGTGCCAGTGCTGGTGTTGAGACTTGGCAAAGGAAAAAAGCATCTCAGTGCATGCAGTAGAGCATACGCTAAATTGTTACAGCATGCAGAGCATCCACTTTGAAACCTAGGCCAAGATGTATATGGGGGGTATCAAAGTTCCAGGCTTTTCTTTGGAGGCGGTCATTAGAAGCATGACAAACACAGATGCAAAACTGACAATGTCTAAAAGTTTGATTTCTTCTGGTCCCTGCACGACGGCACTCTGACGCTCTGAAGGTAGATATTAGACAAACCGAGCGATTGTTCTGTATCAGGTGATTTGTGTGGGGGGACTGCTGTGAATATTGCCTCCTCATTCCGGCGTGACAAAAGATCAGACAGAAACATAAACCTTGCTTCAACATGCTGCCTCTCCAGTTGTGCACAATCACACGGGAGTCACAAAGCCTGGCCTGTGCTTCTGCTTCGGGTGCAGGCAGCCTCACAGGAATTCCACCTCTCTCAAAGATTTAGTGTTGAACAGTTAAATTCTGAGTCCATGTACAGTAGTTATGACAAGTCATGACAATTCACTCTAACACACTGTAGGCATTTGGCAGACACTATTATCCTGAGTGACTTACATTTATTTATTTTTTTCCTCATTACACATCGCAGTTGAGGGTTAAGGGCCTTGCTCAAGGGCCCCACAGTGGCAACTTGGTGGTTGTGGGGTTTGAACCTGGGATTTTCCAAACCATACCCTTGGCTCAGGTGAGTCATGTCGCCTTATACAGTAGCTCTTGTATGTGATCTTTTGCTGTCTGTATTTAGTTACACATGACCTCACATGTTGAAGTATACATTAAAGTGCAAAAGTCTGAGAGAGAGAGAGAGTGTGTGTGTGTGTGTGTGTGTGTGTTTGTGTGTGTGTGTGTGTGTGTGTGTGTGTGTGTGTGTGTGTGTGTGTGTGTGTGTGTGTGTGGACAGGATGCTTTGAAATAGAATGAGATGCACCAATACAGAATTAACCTTGGCCAAAATAAAGCGGCTGCTGAAGATGAGTGAATGAATAACTGAAAAATGAAAGGATTTTTTTTTCAGTGCCATGATTGATTTTTAACAGTCTGTAACCATGAGATCAGAATAAAAATTACAGTAGGATACAATTACGTTCCTATAGTTATGTTCCTTGAGCAACCACGAATTGGGAAAAACTTTTGCATGTGGTGAAAAAAAAAAAGTCTATAAATGCCTATTTCTATAGTTTAAACACTAAATATGGCCCCAAACCTTTTAATTTAATTTTAAACTCAGATTAATACATAAAGTATATGTTACTTAAAAAAAAGAATGTAAAGGTACTGTACGTCTGTATGTTCCCCGCAGTGCTAAAATGTAAAATACTGAAGTTACCCCTGTACAGTATGTAACGTAATTCACGCAAGTACACTGGATGTTCTCGTTCCTCTCGATTGTAAGTTGTGCTGCTTGGCTTTTCTGTAAGATCAGACCAGACACGTTTTGTTTTTGCTCTCCACATTATCTTGCCACCAGTTTACTGGTATATAAATGATAATCAGAGTTAATTTCATGGCTGTATATAGTTATATTTAATGGTACAGAACTTTCATGAAAGTTAGTTCCTGTTGTCACTTCTGTTATTGCAGCTATAAACAGTCGTCGCCTCACGTGAGCAGTAATAAAGTGTGTATCGTTTGTTCCTTTATTTGTTTTTAACTACGTGTTTTATTTTATTAAAGTATATAATTTTTTACAGTTTCTATACATTTATTTGACTACATACAAAACAAAATATCCTATTTTTTATATTTTTTAATTACTTAATGGGTTGGCCAAATTATATGAATATGAATCTAAACGCAACTATTGGCAGAAAAAAACAGCTGTCCATTTAGAGTGCCATTAAACGACATGCTGCTCTGCGCTATAAACAAAAAACAGTAGTCATAAATACAGAGATGACATGCACTTACTGTAGTTATGAAAACCATGATTTTCGGAATCAAACTGACGCTCATTTTGAGCCCTTTGACATGAAGGTGTTGGAAATGTAAACTTACAGCTAAGTCAATGACAGTTATAACTAATAAGGAGTCCCAAAATACAAAATTATATAAAATAAGGATTTCCGTGTTGTTTTTCTAACTTGGTATCCAAATGGAGTTTATTGAACGAGAACTCTGAAAATATGCATGACTCATATTATCCAAAATATGACTACATACATGATTTGATGTGACAGATCACATCTTTAAATCTAAGATATCATTATAGTAATACAGTAGTAGCATATTAGAGTGAGATGATGAATAAAAACAGAGCTATTGTCTGTGCTAGTATAATAGCTTCTGTAAATAAGGAAGCTTATTTGAAGGAATCACTGCAATGTGCTCAGATATTACTGCAAAAGAATGACCATTTAGGTCTTCATTTGCTTTTCAATATTAAAAAAAAGCACTTGACATTGTCACTGAAAACTGAGACTTGTACAGAGCACATTAATTATAATATTCATTTATAATGTCACTGCCATCAAAGCACTATTCATGCAAACATAACTTTTAAAAGCAGATCCTGTATGAATTTTTATTCTGTAAACAACACATATCCAGAGGCCATGTTTTTAATGAGCAGATTAAAAGTTTAATATCTTGTTTACTGAAATGATGAGCATTCCTATTCTTAGTCGTTATTAATTAAATGTGTACTAAATTCACACATCCTTAGGAAATATGCAATTTGACTCTAAGCCCGCAGGAAAAGGAAGTCTAAGGAAAGACTTAATTTATTCCTGGATTAACATGTATAAATTAAGGGGCAGGATTTCCATTTACAGTAAGTAAAAAAAACATGCAAATCCAAAAAGCAGCAAATAATGACAGGTTTATGCTAAATAAAAACAATTATTAGTTAGGTTCTAAGAAAGAAATCTGCGAACTGAGGCTGCAAACTCTGAACCACAAATTTGCAGTTGTCGACTGTAAATGGAAAATGAGGTGCAGTATAATACCGCATTGAAGTGTGAAGGCTAGACTATAACATTTGAATAGTAAATGATAGCTGTGAGACAGGTGCTGACCTTGGCATGCTCCAGTTCGTATATTGGGGATGAAACCTCTGCGGCAGGGCTGTGGTTGAACAGGGCACTCCTCACAAGGGTGACCCCAGGCTCGGCCAACGGTGGCACAGCATAGTGTCTTGGTGCACACAATGCCACTCACCTGGCTCTGGCACATCTTGTTGACAACCTGGGAGAAACATGGACCTGTTCGGTAATCTGTAGAAAAGAGTTGGTTGTTTTTTTTTATTATTAAGATAATCTGAAGATCAAATCAAAACAAAACAATGAAGCAAACTGTTTCCCTAAACAAGTAGCAAACATTCTGAACATATGAGCCTGCTGAACCGACTTAAAAGTTTTAGAAAAGTCTGTGGGTAAAACTTACTTACCGTTGTTGAGAAAATGTCTACAGTTTCCATTGTTCTATCAGTAACATAATTAAACTGTTAAGATAAGTTGATTTGATTAACGCTTGTTGTATCCAATAGTTTTACAAGTACATAATTTGCAGACTGTAGACCAGTGTTAACATCTACAAAATAGTAGAAATTTTGTATCATTTGAATATAACATAGTTTAACCTTTTTGAAACCTGTATTTGAAAGGTTTTCCCTGACACAATGTCAAGTCTAACAGTAAGAAAATGTGACCAGAGTGTTTTGGATGCAGTGTTTCCATCCCTGTTACTCTCTGTGTTCCAGCTCCAAGGGCTGGTGTAAACAACACACAGTATCTCTAAGTTCTTTCTCATCTGCTTGTATTGACATTTACAGACGACATGTAAGGGGACATACAGCTGCTCTGGGATAATTCAACAGTCCAGGCACTGCCACTATGAGACCACTTTTAAACTGTTTTATAAACATTTACAGAAAAGCTTGGAAACCAAAACAGGAAGTCACTCAGAAAGAGTTGCAGCTGCCAGAAAAACTTTTTTATGCTTAATAAGACTTAGTAGCTATGCCATATGTGCATTAGAAATAAACTATAGGCATGAAGAATTATTATTTTGTTATTACAGGCTTGGGAGTTTCATGTTCTGCCCGTGTTTGATAAATTTCCTCCACATACTAAACTTTCCTCCAACAGTCCAAAGGCATGTGCAGATATGTGATTGGCATTTTCAAGTCAACTCCAAGGCAATCTTTCAAATTGGTTATAGAGTATGATTGGGGGTGGGAGTGTGGGTGTGCTTGCGCCCTGTGATGGGTTGGCACACCATTATCCAGGGGGTACCCTCACTTGTGCCCCAAGTTCCCTGAGATAGACTTCAACATCCCTTCACAGGATAATTGGGATAGATAATGAACGTCTGGATTAAATGTTTCAAGCTTAATGTTTATGTAACATCGCCGTCACCACAGCCCGGGAGGATAAGGTCAAGGTCACCGGATTACTGAGCCGACACCTTGTCGCCCCCTAGCGTGTCTGCGTGTAAATGTCTCCCTGTAGTGTCATCAGCACGAAATCACCGCCACCTGTCTACCCTCGTGTGTCTCGCTATATAAGCCATGCTGAACCAATAGTCCTTTGTCTGTTCACTGTTGTGCACCTTTTCCATGTCCCCTGATCTCATATGTGTTTGCCCTTCCCTCAGAATTGATCGGAGTCTGCAGAGCGGGTTACAGCATCTACTTTCGAGGATTACGTCTAGTTTCCTGAGACTAATCAAACCGTGTATTTTTTGTGTTATTTCAAGGAGAGCTTTTTCACCCGAGCATTTCGAGAACCCGCCTGCAGACCCAGCTCATCGAGGAGCCTTTTTTTGTTGTTTATTTTTGTTTATAATAAAGAAAGACATTTGAACTCTAACAAACCTGCGTCTGCGTCCAAATTTACAGGGGAAAATAATGACAGATGAACAGACCATGCCGGACGCAGCAGGAATCCCCCTGCCTGACGACGAGACCCCCACGCTGGGCTACATCATTCAACAGCAGGGGCAAATAGACGGCTTGGCCCGAGCCGTTAACGACATGGCCGCCAGCCTGGAACAGATGGCGTTCCGGTGGACACAGTCCGAGTCTGCCGCTCCTCAGCCGCACGCCGCCGCACCACCCCGCGCCGCCCCCCGGAACGCTACTCAGAGAATCCGGAAGGATGTAAGCGTTTTCTCCTAGCCTTTGAGTTGTATCTCGCGGACTTCCCAGACCTCGAGGAGAAGAAGAAGGTCAGTTTTGTTATCCCGCAGCTCACAGGCCCGGCGATGGATTGGGCGGCGGCCGTATGGAGCAACGGAGGGGACGTGCTCCACAATTTCGACCAGTTCCTCAGGGACTTCCGCGCGGTGTTTGATCACCCAGACCACGGCAGATCCGGGGAGCAACAACTGCTGAGGCTGAAGCAGGGAACCCAAACCGTCGCCGACTATGCAGTGCGGTTCCGCATCCTGGCCGCGGAGAGCGGCTGGTGTGAGCGAAGTCTGCTAGCCAGGTTCCGGGACGGCCTCCAGCCTGAGTTGCAACTCGAACTCGCGTGTCGTGACGAGGGCCTGTCCCTGGATGCGAGCATAGACCTGGCGATTAAGCTGGACCAGCACCAAAGTCCCCGCCCCGAACCCATGGAGATCGGCACGTCCCGCCTGTCGGCTCAGGAGCGGCAGCGAATAATGTCATCCGGGCTGTGTCTATACTGCGGGGGGGGGGGGGGGGGCACATAAGATCAGCACCTGTCCTCTCCTGAATGTAATCTCCCACACACCTCCCCGCACACACTACCCTTTTTGTTTAAAAGCCAAACTCACTTTTAACGATGATACTGTGTCTGTCTTTCCCCTTATAGATTCTGGTTCGGCTGACAATTTCATCTCCTCCGCTCTTCTTTCCTCGCTACGAGCTCCTATGTCGAAGCTTCCATACCCGATCTCAATTAAAGCTCTACATTGCCAGAAACTAAAACAATCGCCTGTTGAATTTCTTTCCGCGCCCCTACAGTTAACTTTCCCCGGTCACACTGAGGAACTAAAATTCTTTGGTCTTCCTAAGGCGGACCAATCGTCGTGCTCGGCCTCCCATGGCTCTGCTCTCATAACCCGAATTTCAATTGGGCATACTCATGCATCACGTCATGGGAACCTCGATGCTCCAAAGAATGTAAACCACCCACGTTGGTGGTCCAAACCACCACGATTGAAAGTCCAAGCGCCCAAGTATCACTCACTGTGCCATCTGAGTACCCAGGCATTTCAAGATGTGTTTAGTGTTAGGGCTGCTGCACGACTTCCCCCTCACCGTCCGTGGGACTGCGCGATTGAGCTCATGCCGGGGAAAACACCACCGTGCTCACGCATTTATCCATTGTCCGTGGTAGAGACACGGGCAATGGAGGAATACGTGAGTGAGGCTCTCCAGCAGGGGCTCATCAGCAGGTCCACGTCGCCCGCCTCGGCAGGGTTTTTTTTTTATAGAGAAAAAAGGCGGGGGTCTTAGGCCCTGTATTGATTATAGAGGTCTAAATCAAATTACAATAAAGTACAAGCACCCGCTGCCCCTGGTTCCGGCCGCTATCGATCAACTCCAAGGAGCTTCTATCTTTACTAAACTCGACCTCCGCAGCGCCTATAATTTAGTGCGGATTCGCGCGGGCGATGAATGGAAGACTGCGTTTAGCACCACATCCGGACATTACCAATACAACGTGATGGCGTATGGGCTGGTAAACGCACCTGCGGTGTTTCAGGGGTTCATGAACGATGTGTTTCGACATATGTTGAACCGTTATGTTATAGTATATCTAGATGATATCTTGGTATACTCGCGGTCATATGGGGAGCATATCGAACATGTAACCGCCGTCCTTCGTCGGTTGCGTGAACACGGGTTGTATGCGAAGGCGGAGAAATGTGATTTTCATCAACAGGAGATTTCATTTCTCGGCTATCGCATAGGACCCCAGGGGGTCGAGATGGAGGCGACCAAGGTCACGGCGGTACAACAATGGCCGGAACCCAAGACAGTTAAGGCGCTACAGAACTTTCTTGGGTTCGCCAATTTCTACAGACGTTTTATTCGGGGCTTCAGTTCAGTGGCAGCACCACTCACAAGTTTATTAAGAGGGAAACCACAGCGCTTACGCGAGTTCCCGCCGGAAGCACGCGAGGCGTTTCAGCGACTAAAACTAGCTTTCACTTCTGCGCCTATTCTAACACTACCGGACCCTGAAAAGCCCTTCATTGTCGAGGTCAACGCGTCGGAGGTGGGACTGGGAGCGGTGCTGTCACAACGTCATGGCAACCCAGGAAAACTCCACCCCTGCGCTTTTATTTCTAGGAAACTAAATCAGGCCGAGCGCAACTAAGATATTGGTAATAGAGAACTGCTTGCAGTAAAAGCGGCGTTAGAGGAGTGGCAGCATTGATTGGAGGGAGCTAAATATCCTTTTACAGTACTCACCGACCATCGGAATTTAGAGTACATACAGCAAGCCAAAAGACTAAACTCTCGTCAAGCCCGATGGGCGCTGTTCTTCACCTGCTTCCACTTTTTGATTACGTATCGCCCCGGCTCACGCAATAAAAAAGCAGATGCGTTATCCCGCTACTATCCGGCGCCGGGTCAAAACAACAACCCGAAAACCATCTTGCCATCAGCACTCGTGGTGGCCCCGATCGTATGGGACATCGATTCGGAGATAGCCCAGATGGCGCGGTCCCACCCCGCGCCAAGGGAGTGCCCTCCGAATCGAACATACGTTCCAGAGGCACTACGCGAACGAGTGACGATCGCGGCTCATACGAGCCTTTCATCTGGTCATCCCGGCGTGTAACGTACCATCCTCCTCATAGAGCCAAAGTTCTGGTGGCCAAAGTTGAGGGAATCCATGAGAACAGGTGTTTTGTCTTGTGCAACGTGTGCAGCAACCAAAAGTCCCCGTAGGTTGCCAGCTGGTAAGTTAATGCCCCTGCCCACACCCAACAGACCGTAGTCCCATATCGCCGTGGACTTTGTGACGGATCTGCCAGTGTCTAAATGGTACACGACCATCCTAGTTGTAGTGGACCGGTTTTCGAAGGGAAGTCGGTTCCTGCCATTTACTGTAGCTCTCTCCCATCAGCCCTCCAGGTGGCAGAAACCCTGTTCGAATCGGTGTTTCGTTACTACGGTATACCCGAGGATATTGTTTCCGATCGTGGTCCCCAATTCATCGCTAGGATCTGGAAAGCTTTTTTCCAGAAATTGGGAACCACTGTTAGCCTAACGTCGGGCTACCACCCCGAGTCTAATGGGCAGGCAGAGCGGACTGTCCAGGAACTCGGAAGGTTCCTTCGAGCATACTGTAGTAGTCGACAACATGAATGGGCAGACTGTTTAATCTGGGCGGAATATGCCCAAAACTCGTTACGCCACTCCGCAACCGGCATGACTCCGTTTCAGTGTGTGCTACAGTAGGGAATCAGCCACCGCTCTGTCCCTGGGATGCCACTCCCACCAATATCCCTATGGTGGATCAGTGGTTTCAAAGAGCGGAAAAAGTATGAGAGGAAGCGCACACTAAGATCTCCCAAGCAGTTCTAAGGTTTAAGAAAACAGCCGATAGAAGGCGGGGGGAAAGTCCGCCGCTCCAGGTAGGAGATCGAGTATGGCTCTCGACACGGGACCTCCACCTGAACCTCCCTTGCAGAAAACTAACACCCAGATACATTGGACCCTTCCCCATTCTTGCACAAGTAAACCCCGTCACGTACAAGCTCCAACTCCCACGACACATGAAAATTCACCCTGTCTTTCACGTTTCCCTTCTCCGGCCAGCGATCTCGGGACCCCTGGACGAAGGCACCACCGAACCTTTGAATCCCGGTGCTGTGGAGATACCCCCACATACAAGGTGAAAGAGTTACTAGACTCCCGGAGGCGGCGGGGCTCCATTCAGTACTTAGTGGATTGGGAGGCGTACGGCCCGGAGGAAAGGAGCTGGGTCCCGGCCCGAGACATAGTAAGTAAACAAATCATAGACGAATTCCACCAAGCTCGGCCGGATCGCCCGGCCCCACGACCTCCGGGTCGACCCGCCCGCCGGCAAATCCATCAGGCCGGTGGGTTCCCACGCCCCCCGGTCATGCGGGGCGCCCGCTCGCACCCCCCTCGGTTTGCCGGTCCTGCGGGCGGAGGTACTGTAACATCGCCGTCACCACAGCCCGGGAGGATAAGGTCAAGGTCACCGGATTACTGAGCCGACACCTTGTCGCCCCCTAGTGTGTCTGCGTGTAAATGTCTCCCTGTAGTGTCATCAGCACGAAATCACCGCCACCTGTCTACCCTTGTGTGTCTTGCTATATAAGCCACTGTTTACTGTTGTGCACCTTTTCCATGTCCCCTGATCTCATACTGTATGTGTTTGCCCTTCCCTCAGAATTGATTGGAGTCTGCAGAGCGGGTTACAGCGTCTACTTTCGAGGATTACGTCTAGTTTCTGTCTGAAAGGGCCCTGCGTGAGTGACTGAGACTAATCAAACCGTGTGTTTTTTGTGTTATTTCAAGGAGAGCTTTTTCACCCGAGCATTTCGAGAACCTGCTCATCGAGGAGCCTTTTTTTGTTGTTAATTTTTTTTTTAAATAAAGAAAGACATTTTAACTCTAACAAACCTGCATCTGCGTCCAAATTTACAGGGGAAAATAATGACAGCTTATATCAGATTAATCTAGTTCTGGTTGATGGGTCATTTTTCTGCCCATTTAGCATCAGGCTTTTTTTCTTAAAGAGGGTCCACTTAATTTTTTTTAAATTATAGTGAAACCTTGGATTGCGTGAAACACGGTTTGCGAGCACTTGACATTGTCACTGAAAACTGAGACTTGTACAGAGCACAGTAATTATAATATTCACTCATTTATAATGTCACTGCCATCAAAGCACTATTCATGTGAACATAACTTTTAAAAGCAGAACATTTTTTAATAAATTTTGACTTGAAAAACGAGTAAGTCTTGGTTTTACGAGTACCGAGTATCATGTATCACGCATGTGCTTCTTGTTTTGACTAGGGTTGGGTATTGTTTTTTTTTTTTTCGATACCGGTGCCAAATCGATACTTTTAAAACGGTACCGGTGCCAAAATGGTGCTTGAACCGATACTTTACAAAAGCCACAAAATTATAGTGGATGACTGAAGAATAAATTTTTATTGAACAAAAAATTGAATGCTTAAAATTTAACAATATATTAAAAGTTTAAAGTATATATGAATATATAAGCTTACAATTTTTGCAATTCTTTTGCAGAAATTTCACCATATTTGCCTTTTCTGCCAAAATACGACACTGTTGGGGTCACTGTTGTAGTACTACTAGTACGGGCTAGAAAGCCATAATTATAAACAGAATCCATGTTACATTAGTATTTTACAAATCATTTGACCATTTGTTAGCATGAATGCAAGATTTGCATTTTGCAATTAACATTACATTAGCGCTACTACTGCTAACCTGCGGAAAGTTTGCTGTCGGCATTATAATCAGTGGACTCCCTTCTGCTACGGTTGGTATGACTGGGACTGGGGTCGTCCACACCGATAGTGCCAGCTGTTGTCCACAAGCTATCAAACATGGTGCAACCCTCTGCTTTAAACTTCATTCCGTGTATTTATTCTGCTTTTAAGTTTATTCCGTCTGCCCTCAAATGTTTCATTAGATTTGACATGTTTCCCCCTTTACACGCAACTGCTGTGAAACATTTGTTGGAATCCTTTCTTGTGAAATACAGCCACACTTTCGACCATTTAGTTTTAGACATTTTAACGAAAGTTGTTTAATTTAGCAAACTAAGATAGCGGTAGACCGCCTGCTGACGTCAGAGCGAGTGTAACGTTGCTGCATTCACGCGCATCTCGGATGGTCTCTCATTTCCTGATGATTTGTGCTTTTAATTTTTTTTATTTAATCTAATAAACTATTAATCTACAAAAATATATGAATCTAGAGAACAAACATTTCAATCGACAGTTCAGGCATTTAAGTGGCAACGAAATGAGGCACCGAAATGAGGCACCGAAATTCACGTTCTGTTTCGGTCCGGTACATACCGGTTAAATAGGTACCGGTGGCACCGGTTTTCGGTACCCAACCCTAGTTTTGACGCCGAGCATCACG
This sequence comes from Channallabes apus, assembly GCA_030522415.1. NCBI lineage: Eukaryota > Metazoa > Chordata > Actinopteri > Siluriformes > Clariidae > Channallabes > Channallabes apus. The sequence continues at coordinate 14,701,955 of CM060120.1, forward strand.
TGATGACAACCGAGCCAACGTTTTTTCTCTCTCTTGCGCTGCAGAATCGTCTCCCCTGATGAGTCTTAGTGCGCGTCTCTTACTAGTATAATCAACATCTGTTTACTATAACACTGTGACCACGTGTGTGCGCGTAAAATATATTTTATTTTGTGTTTGTAAGGCCGTGTGTACAGAGCACATGTACTGTTTCTTATAACAAACGTGTGTGCGTGTGAAGCAAAAGAAAGTCTCATTAGAGAGGTTAAAGATCCATTTCTCCCTCTCTGCATCAGTCTGTCGTTATGTGTGCGCATGCGTGTAATTTGACACCGTGCCCCTTAACACACACACTCTCTCTCTCTCTCTACACACGCACACACACACACACACACAGAAACACTGCTCTGTCGCGATTCTTTTCAAAGGTAAAGTGCAGGTTCATTTGTTTGTTTGTTTTACTTTACGGCAGTGATTCCGTTAGTATGCGTAAGAGTCTCCTCTTACTTTAGCTTCACACACATACACAAACACATTCCGTTCAACACCTATTTCCATTCTTTTTCAGCGATTTATTTTTAAAGGTAAAGTGCAGGTTAATTTGTTTTATTTTGACTTTATATTTTGTGTTAATTATTTTTATGTATGTATTTTTTTGGGCTGTGGAACAAATAATTTGAGTTTCCATTATTTCTTATGGAAAAATTCACTTTGGTTTACGAATGTTTTGGAATACAAAACCAGCTTCCGGAATGAATTATTCTCGTAATCCAAGGTTCCACTGTAGTTATTTAAGTGTGAACTTAACTTGACCAGACGTTGTGAAAAAGCAAGAAAAACATGGCTGTACCTTTATACATACAAAACCCAAAGTCGATTTTTGTAGAAGATGCTGAGTTTATTCTCTTCTGTAAAACCAAGAAACATATGATCTACATTAGAGAAGAGTTTTACCAGACATTTCAACTCTTTGTCAATTTCGTGCACCTGAAAGCAAGTCTACACCTTATGGTGCACTCTTTTGGAGTTTTACCACAAGCTCATGTCTTTCCTTTTCTGTTTCCCTTTTATTTAAATTTTTTTAGGATATGTGTATGTGCAGTATTTTTTTCTGAGGCTAATATCTTGGCTTTCACATTATTTGACATTATAAGACTGCATCCAAAGATACCTCCAATAACCCTTAATCCACTATTTAAAATAATGTAAATAGGGAACAAAGTTTTGTGCTTAAAAACTTTTGAATTAAAGCACATTCAGATTAAATGCAAAAAATACAGTACATTCCTATATATACTGTAGCTTATATAATACAGTATATGTCAAAAAAAAAAAAAATCATCAAAAGTTTTTTTTTCTTTGTAATTTTTTTTGTACTGTATGTTGTTTTATATGTAAAGTGACATATTTGCAGGCTTGTGTTGTTATAGTTTCAATGATCATGGCATACAGATGATCAAAACAAAATATTTGAACATAGGATATTTGATCCTATGATCAATCAAAAATTATTCACAATACAGAAATTCTGAAAAATACATTCTTATATACACTCATATTTGGTTGGGTATGGCATGGAGGCGATGTGACACTACTGAGGCATTAATGAAGACCGGTTGCTTTGATAGCAGTTTTCAGCTTGGCTGTATGGGTGGGTCAGGTTTTTCTCATCTCTTGACAATACCCAATAGATTATCCATGCTGTTAAGGTCAGGTGAGTTGGCTGGCCAATCAAGCCCAGTAATATCATGGTCAGCAAAACAGTTAGTGGCAGTTTTGGCACTGTGGACAAGCACTGCTGGGAATGATAATCAACATCTCTTTAAACCTTATCTGCAAACGGAAACATAAAGTTCCCTAAAATCTCCTGGTATATGCTTGGCTCCTGGCAGATGACATGCCACCTCAAACCATCACTGCCTGACTTTTCCTCTCCTCTCTTCCCCCAGACTTGATTTCCCAACGAAATGCCAGTAGTCCATTTCTTTTTCTCCTTAACCCAGGTAAGGCGCTTCAGGCATTGTCTCTGGTTCAAGAGTGGCTTGATACTATGATGTGTGTGGTGGCTTTTGATGAACTGACTCCAGCCTTAATGCACTCCTTGTCAAGCTCTCCCAAATTCTTCAAACAGCTTTGCTTAACAATCTTCTTGAGGCTACGGTCATTTCTGTTGCTAGTGCACATTTTCCTACCACACTTTTTTCTTTCCAGTCAACTGTACAAGAGCATGTTTCATTACAGCGTTCTGCAAACAGTCAGCTCTTCAGCAACAACCTTCTATGGCTTGCTCTTTTTATGAAGGGTGTTGATGATCATCATCTGGACAGCTATCAAGTCAGAAGTCTTCCCAATGATTGTAGTTGCGTGTACTGAACTAGACTACATCAAACTCAGAATAACATATTCTAATATTTTAAAATAACATATTTTGATGATTTTAATGATTCCTAAGCCATAATCATCAAATAAAAAGGCTTTAAATATATCACTTTACATGTAATTACATTTAATTAAAAATTACAACAAAAAAACACTTTAAATTATATTTTATTTTTTGAGAACCAAGTATGTATATAAAAGTACAGTAAATTAATTTCTGTAAGACCATAATAAAATCCATAGAAAAAGTATAACTAATGTTTAAAGTTTGATTTTTCAGTTTTAACCTCTTTCACATTTTCCCAACCTCACACAGACAGCTGTCCTTTATTCCCCTCCCACAAACTTTCTAACACTCACAATGTTTGAGTGTCGTGAAGAGGAAAAAACACCAGTGATTGTAGCCAAGTGTTCAAATCAGTGAGTGACTTGAAAAGCATTCCTGCATCTGTGATTATAGGGGCTTTGATGACAGACTTTAGAAGTGGTCAGAAGCCCTGTGCAACTTTTCCCCTTCCTCTAAACCTGCCAGCCAAAGACACTCATTATCTGCCCCAAAAACAGACATTCTCTACACATACACATAGTAATAGACTTGCCTGGGCAGGACTGACATTTTAAGTTATTAATACTGGTCATTGGTGGTTTTGATGCTTTACAATATTTTACCTGTCAGAGAGAGCCAGAGCTCTGAGAAGAACCAGGATTCTGGTTTTCCCACCATCACCCTGAACTGTAAAATTCAACACTGCTAAGTTCACCAACATCTGCTCTCACTCATCCCACACTTCTGATGTCTTTTCCAGACATACTTACACATGAGAACTGACCAACATACAGGAAATATATTTTCTCACAAATAGACCTGGTACACTGCTTGAGAACACCTGTGAGGCATCCAACATATAACTAAGTCAATTAAAAACAATTACAAAAATGAATTACATTGTTTTTCAACAGGTAGTAATCTACTAATCTAGACATAATTTAGTAACTAAACATGTGTCCCTAGAGGAGACACAGTATCCTCTAAAAATATTGGAACAACCATGTCAAGTCTTTTGTTTTTGCTGTGCACAGAAACATTTGTATTTCAGATAAAAAATAATAAAAGACAATAAATCAGAATTTCATGTATAAGAAAAAATACTACAGGAAATATTATAATGTTTATTACAGCACATAATAATTATTATTATTTGTCAGAGGCTGGTGACAGTCTCACAAGCAAAATAATACAAATGGTGCTTTTTGCACAGCTAATTTCCATTGTTCATGTAAAGTGTTTTATTATTAAGTTATTGGTTCTAAAAAATATTGAGGTGCAAAAAAAAAATCTCCAGGGAAATTTGCCTCTTGTGTGTAAAGAACTTAATAGATGCATAACATAATCTACACATATTAAGGAACGTTTGCGTCTGTCACAATTGATGTGAAGGAACATTAAGGGACCATGGATGTGGTTGGACGTTGTGTGAATGGATGTTAACAAGGATAAATGCTCCAAATAAAGGTTAAAATGTTGTTTTAAGGTTTTTTGCAACATTGTGTTTGGATCATTCATTCAACATTATCTCAATATAATCTTCTCATTATGTCCCAACAATGGACATTAATGGACAACAATGGACATCAATGCAACGTCATTAGAACTAAATTACAGCGATCATCCAGTGGTTGCTTCCTACTGTGATTCTTTATTCTGACATAATGAGTACTGTATAACCAGCAGAAAAAGAACAGATAATTAAATACCATATTAAAAGAAAACAAAAAGAATCTCACATGTCTGTTGAAAGAGTGTATATTTATGGAAAAAAGCAAAGAAATTAATTTATGTATTGCTCACAGGTAACCCTTCTCTCTCTCCATCAGTTCTAGGCAGCATTTTGTACAGTATACAATACAGGAGAGTTTATTAGACAAGATTAACTGGAAAAAAGCAGAAGAACATGAATTTCAGTCTTACCCCTTTCACACTGTGGACCTGTGAATCCATACACACATGCACAGCGGTTTGGCCCAATGCAACGTCCTCCATTCTGGCACTTCTTTTCACACACGGCTGGAAACACAACCACAGGGGCATTATGATGCATACATAATAAACATTTAAATAACTTTTTCTATCGGGTTAACCTAGGAATGTTTTAGCAGCTGGTCAGGGTGAGGTTCAAAACAGCTGCAGTCAACATTCTGTTTATTTAAAACATTTACAGGTCTATAAAGCGAAAACGCAGTGATATTATTAAGTCTGTCTACATGTGCTAACTTTGTGTGTTGAAACCCTTCACATAGTGACATTTTCTATTTTATACAGTATAATTGAACTTTTCTGTATAGTACAGTATGTATCTCCACCACTCGCATATTAAAGTCAGTTTATCAATAAGAGAGAAAACTTCATTTTAACAAGTTATTCCATGTCAGGTAAAAAAATTCCAACACAATAACTGAAAGGAACTGTTATTTATTCATTAGAATAAGATAATTTGGGGGGTAAGATTACTACTGTACATCATCTTTCTCATGTGTTGAATACAAATGGCAGTTTTGTTTGTCTTCTTGAAGTGTATTATTTCACTTCACAGCATGTCAAATTGTTTAACCTTTACAAATCAACCCAAAGCCACTTCATAAGCAAAAGTCAACAAAGATCCAATTGTTTTTTAAACATTAACAGATTTGGAAGTACTGACCCACAACCTCAAGATTTTTTTCAATAAAATTTGACTTGATGATTTTCAGGCTTATTTACACCAGTTCTGTTTATTTTTCTACCTTTATAGAAATACACATAACACTACGCATGCTCTATACAGTATGTGTGCTTCTAAGCACATTTACTTCTCACACGCTATTAAAGAGTTCAATCCATCCATTTATCATAGCATGTTTAAAAACAATATTATCTCAAATACGTAAAAAGGGAATTTATTACAAGAAAAACAACAAAGGCTACAAACATTTACATTATTACTAACCAAATTGCAGTTTTGCTGGTCCTCCTACACATCAAGTACTTTATTTTACTATATTTAAGTTCAAATCATTTAAAGGAGCCACATTTATATAAATAAAAAAAATGTTTTGTCTGTACAGTGGTCTGTCCTTGCTCTTTCAGTGATATATTTACATTTCATGCATTGGAGAACCCAAAACCAGTCTCAGAAAACTTTCTGTCAGTATGTATGTATATATGTCCCACCAGATTTGTTACAGCATCATGCAAAACTGGCACGACAGACTTTTGTGAATCTTTGCCAGTCCTTAGGTATTTGCCTGAAGTTAAACCTATGCCATAAATGAAATTAAAATGTTTAGTAGAAACTAAGTTACGAGCAGATATGTGCCAGATTATTAACCACAGCTTTTGACACTGAGCATGTTTCAATCTGACAGTGAATTAATAATAGAATCACTGATTACATAAAGCTGATCAGCTTATTTTTAGCTTTAACCTTTCAAATATTTCGACAAACTTTTAACAATCAATGACAATAAAATTCCACGAGTTTATAACATCAAGACTTCTCGAAAGGCTTTGCACTAGGTTTTGGAATTCAGCCATGAGAGCTTTAGTGAGATCAGATCCTGATGTCAGGTGAAAAGACCTGAGGGGCAGATGTGTCCTGACTCATTGTGAAGATGTTCAGTCAGGTTAAGCACCTTGGAGTCTCAAACCAAACTTAGACCTTGCTTTTTGAATTGGGGCATTGTCATGTTGGAACATATTTAAGTCTCTTAAGTTTAGTGACAGGGATTTTTAATGCTACAATAAACAAAGACATCCAATATAACTGTCTGCTTCAAACTTTGTGTCAACTATTTAAAAACATGTCAGGTATGAGGCCCAAGTGTCCACAAACGTTATTCCATACTTCAGATATAGAGCCTATTTATGATGGGAAAAAAACCATCAATATGAACTGTAGGACCCCTTGAATGTACTCACGTTGCCCACAGTAGTTTCCTGTAAAACCCTTCTGACACTGGCAGTGATCCTCTTCACACACACCTCCATTCATACATCTGATGCTACATTGCTGAGCTGCAGTACATAAAGAAAACAATACAGTAAACTGTTAACAGTGTAAAGAAAAAGACACTGTGTAAACTCTGGAAAATCCATGCTGGTGATGCTGTATACAAATCTGTCTGCACCCTCTTAAAACGCCATGACAGTTTATGATTCCAAAGGGACGTGGATACATTAAGCAAACGCTTTTGCTGCCAAGATTATAATGTTGTACAATGTTGTAAAAACATTGTACAACTTTCCATCTCAGACTGAAGGCTGAATTCACGTGTTTACACAGGATAAAGAAGTGATTTAGGAAGATTTACGTGATTTGGAAGCACAAGAAGTAGCAATTTGACCAGTGGGGCATGTGCACATGTTGGGCCTGGAACAGTAGCCTTCACGACAGCTGTTACGGCATATGGCTGTAGCGGAAATAGGAAAGGGTAAATGTTAGTACATTAGCAAATGACAAACTGAAACAGGAAAAAACAATACCAAAATAAACAGGTACATAAACTACAACAGTTCAAGTGAGGCATTCAAGTTTAAGGAACCATTTTCCATATGAAATATTACACTGTGAATATACAGAGTGAAGATGATTATCAGTCATGATCAGTGATCATTTACTTAACTTATAAAGATATAAGGTTCGCCTATACAATTCACTGAATCTTGTTTTATGAAACATCAACAGGTTAGAATAATTGAACCTTTTTATTTTAAATATTCTGTATTTTATGTTACTGTTTTTGATCATTTTAGGACTCCTTATGTACAGTAAAATGCCTAGAGTAGATTAGAGATGTTAATGATTAATTTTTAATTAATTAATTGGCATTAACTGATAAGATTTTTTTGCATGTAGTAATACCCTCAACAGTCCAGCTTTATTTTAACATCAGCTTAGCTATCCTTACTAGCCAGGCTGCTTACAGTACATGATTGCTAATAACTTAATTGATGAGTTTACAGAAAACTCGGCCTGTTTACAATCCACTTTCCCTTCTGCCATCTTATTTTTTTTTTTATGTAGAGAGCTCTGTCTCAATACTGATCACTGTTTGTGTGTGTGTGAGAGAGAAGCTGAGTGAATCAATGTTCTGCATGGAATTAGTTAAGATTTTACCCATTTTAAATAATAAAAAAAAGAAAATGAATATTGGGAGTCGATATTTGTGTGGCAGGTCACCACAAATGGTAGGGGAAACACTGGATTGTGCCACTAGAACTATTTAAATAAAAGATAAACTGAAGGGAAATTGTGCATCTGGTTATGATTAATTATTACTAATGAATTGATTATTGACTGTTGTTAAGCCATTTATTTATATTTATATTATTTATATTTAGAAGCTTATATTATAGTATAGATAGATTGCTAACCAATGTAGAAACCAATTATTACTCTCTGTCTAAAATATTTCTATATTGTTATTGAGCCTACATGAAGTATCATTTGCTCTTCTTATTTCCCTTTAAATTACTGTATTATTAGAAATTGTGCTTTGCTACTCTTTCACTCCAGAGCTAATCAAGTAGAAATCTGTGCTTTTATCCTACTGACCAACTGAAAGACAGTTTATTGTGTGTAACATCTGGTGCATTACTTACGCACTATACACTGGTTGCCCCCAGGCAAAGTCTTCCAGCCTGGACAGCAATAGGAGTGCAAACGAGATCCACACACATTTGGCCTGCACAAAAATGTTAAGACCTTGCCTCAATATAATGGTTAGTAGTCAAGTGTTAGTCCACTTAGAAAAGTGTGTTTCGCTTACATTTGAAAACGCTAGGACGACGTTTTTCGGATTTCTATGTCTTGTCTGTCACAATCAATATATAACACTTAAATCTATTTTAAACATAGTCTGTATAAAAAAAGGTGGGGGCGGGGCATGAACCAATGATAACCATGAACAAACCAGTTAAAAACAATTCTCTTCAGTAGTACAAACAGTGAAAATAACTGAGTAAGGCACGTCAACATCACATTTCAAAATATCGAGAACTCAAATGGCCAGACTGCAAGAATTAGTTCTGCAACTTCTCATTATCTCTGGATGAAAGCCATTTATTGAGTCACCTACCATGCAAAAGTAAAAACATGAAGATGAAATAAGAAAAATGCCTCGATAAGGACGTGTGTTTATTTCCATGTATACACAGCTGCTGCAGTAAATAAGCCAAAGTGAATCCAAATGTGTTAGAGTACTAATCATGGTAATAGCGTGACTGCTCTTAAATTCAAGTCAGATTCCTTCTCTTCACTACCACTCCATTTCCAAGGGAATGAAGAAGCAGTGATATGTCACTCCATATCAGTTTAGACAGCAAGACACAACACTTTTAGCTATTTACCTTCTTAGTTAAATTGGACCTTATAAACTAGCAATACCTCACTTACATTTCAGTCCTGTTGAATGCTTGAATCTGATTGGTGATAAGGTGTAATATAATCACAGATTAAATGTTATGTACAAAGGAACATTATCCGACAAATACATAAAGTGACTCAAATTGTGATGTTTATTTAATTTTTGCTTTAAGGAAGGAGTCTCTACTAGTTTTGTAAAGTTTCTGTCACATTAGAGTCTTGCCTTGTGATACTCAACTTGTCTCATAAATGTTCCACAACATTAGAGGGAACTATCGGGGGTGTTCATGATGAGACTCTTTGCCGCTGTAAAGTATTGGAAACGTGCAAACATTTTTAGGAAGGCTGTACCTCCCTAAATGACAATTCTGGTGAGGTGGAGCACATTGCAGTCATTCATGTGAACGTTTAGCAAGTGGAAAGCCTGATCCTTCAAAATAGACAGATAACTTGGCACCAACTTTTCACCAACCTGTACAAGCAATCATTCACGAACACCACTTGCACATTGCAAGAACTCGGCTGGGAGTTCTTGCCAGGTTCCCCATACAGTCTGTACATGTTTGGGCCATTAATGGAGTTCCTAGAAGGCCAGTGTTTCAGATGTGAAGCAGGCTCTGGCGTACTGAGAAACTTTCTACTTTGATGGTGTCCAAACATTAGCAAAACACTATAATAAGTGTATTACGTGCAATGGATTATATACAGTAGACAACTAATAAAGGTAGTTTTTACTCTCGTAATTGTGTTATTCTGACCAATCAAAAAACTCTAGTCTGGCTTCATATACAGTAAATAGTTCAAATGAATGATGACATTTCATAATAAATACAAAATTCAAACTGTTAAAATCGAACTATAGTAACAACAATACAGGATGTGATGTTCTACAAAGGAAAATGTATTTAATTTTACTATAAGAAAATATTATGTCATGTTTTATTATATTTTCTATGTCATTATTTTACAAAAAAATTATTTGAAAGCTTGAAGGAGTCCATCTGTACATGAATCTTATTAAGAAGAGGTTCAAAGTACGTATATACTCAGGCTAATAATTACTTAAAACTATTACAAAAAAAAAAGATAGCATACTACAATGGATTTCATTTATTGATCTTGTACAGTATACCGCTTATGCTGTGTACAAGATCGCAGGAGACACTAGGGTACGAGGCGGAGAACTCCCTGGACACAGTGCCAATCTACTGCAGGGCACAGATGGACACACTTACTGTACACATCCACACACACTCTGAGCAATTTGGGAACGCCACTGAACCTAATCTGCATGTCTTTGGAGTGCAGGAGGAAATCAGAGTACCCAGAGGAAACCCATCAAGCACATGCAAACTTTGCCACCTGCCTGAGAATAATATAAAATTTAAAAAATGTGTAAAGTACTACAGTTCCTTGACGTCTAAGACGTTTTAAATTTCCTGGCCATGTGCACAGTGATATAGGATACCTTAAAAAGTTTTTTTTAATGTAGTAATTTAAGCTACTGAATTGAAGCTAAATATAAAAAAAAAATTAATTATAAAAACACCTAGCGTTGCTATAGTGACAGCGATTCAGGAGGCTTGTTGAGTTCAGCGGTCGTTATGAAGCCACTCACCCGGTCAGTGACTCCTGCTTGCCGCGTCTCCTCACTCGGCTCTCGGCGGCTTGTGCGCTGCGCTCCCCCTGAAACTGGCTTCTCCCGGGCATCTCTCCGGCTAAATTCCCCACCAGAGCCCCCAGCAAAGCCAAACACCAAGCCAAACATCTCCAATTCCTCTCAGACCACATCATAAAAATCCTTCTTTTTTTAATGTATATACTGTATAAGGAGAGAGATAGAGCTCTTCTGCGCACCTTCAGTGAGACACAATAAATAATCCGCGTCTTTAAAAAAAAGAAGAAAAAAAAACAGACTGCAGCTAGGCTTTAAACATGGCAGCTACAAAAAAATAAAAAGTTTACCCTCCTTTTCGGTAACTCCTTCGAAGTAAGAAACTATACCGAGCAAACATCCCAGAAATATTGTGTAAATGATGGAGACAGTTTGAAGACAGCCAGTGCGTTTGTTTCAGCCGTTAGCGTTGAGCTCGTGAGCGCGCCGCAGCTGTCTCACGCTCCTCTTGGGATTCTGGCGCGCGCGTGGTGTCCGCGTGCAGCACGCACCACAGGTCGGCGCGAGCAAGAAGGTAGACAGAGAGAAAGAGAGAGAACAACTAAATAATTTGTCTCATATCTAATGAATCACTGGATAATATTTTTTAATTTGTGAACTCAAACCCTCAAATCACTTTCTCATCATCCCACCCAGCAGTGAAAAGACACGTGATACGCCTCTAAAAAGACTGTGGTGTATTGCACCTTTCAACAGCTTTGATTTTTATTCAGCATTCAATCATTAAACAATCACAATGAAACATGAAACTGTAATTCCATTTTCATTTTAGCATAAAGGTTTAAAAGGTAGACTGTATACAGTACATGTTTCTATGAAACAAGACTCATATTAAAGGCACTCATCAGGGTCACACTCCAGTGACATGGTAACAGACAGTTTAGGACAACTTTCCCCTCATTTTAGTATTGTGGTGATCCATTTTAAGCATAGCAACAGCTTTGCTACTTGAAAGCATGGCATATATTCCAAGATGATACCAGGTTTCATTGGGTTTAAAATGTGAAAGAGTGGTTCTGGAAGCATGAGATACTGTATCTTATTTATGTACATGCGCATAAGCAGAGTATGTACTACCTGGCCAAAAAGAAGTAACTAAAGCAAAGAGGTGAGATCCTTCCATTGGACAATTGATGCAGATATTACATAATACCATTCTGTATATTTTAATCCCAACAGATGCAATATTTCCTTAAACAACCATTTCAGAAGCCATATCCTGTGGTTTAGATGGGTCAAATCTATGGCCTGCACCAAGCAAAGAAAACAACTTGCTGAAACTTGTTGAAAATTGGTTTTAAAACTGTCCAATACTTTATTAAAACCTGGAAGAAAAGTGGTGAACCATCACCTTTGAGATAGAAATCAGTGATCAGAGATCACTTAATCCTTTGGTAAAATAAAAACATAAAAACATAACAGTATAACTTTATTAGTGAAAGTAAGAGCATTTTAAAACATCCAATGTGAAGAGCATTCAAGGGATTGGAATAAACAGCTGTGTAGATTTAAGGAAACCACCTATCAGTGATGCTTATCGGAAAAAAAGCTTCACTGTGCCAGAGAGCATAAAGAATGGACTGTGGAGCATGTGGTGTGATGACTCCAGATTTACCCTTGCCCAGTGTGATAGGCGTATCAGGGTAAAAAGAGGGGAGGATGAAGCGATGCACCCATCACAAGATGCCTAGTGAACAAGCCTGTGAAGGGAAGTGATATTATCTGCAGTTGCTTCTGTTGAATTAGATCTAGGTTTAACAACGTTGTGTGCCCCAAAATGAAGTCAGCTCACGATGTGCATATGCTAAATAACCATGTTTTTCCATCAATATTTTTTTCTTCACTGATGGCATGGGCATTTTCAAAGGTGACAATGCCAGGATTCACCGGGCTTGAATTGTGAAAGAGTGGTTATGGGAGAATGAGACATTTTCACACATGAATTGGCCACCAATCCAGACGTTAACATATTGAGAATCTTTGAGACTTTTTTTTTTACTTTTACGCAGTAGTCCGACTCTCCCACCATCAATACTCTTGCAAAGCAATTAATATAATTAATGGACAGAAATAAATGTTGTGCAAAATGTGCAAGCTTATCAAAAACGAACATTACACAAATATTTGTAAATGATTAATTATTAGAATAAAGCTTTAGGGCGACACTACATGCACATTTAGAAAATAGCAACTGTACACTCCGCTGACAAGAGGTTATGAGATGTTATGCACTACAGGCAATATTTGAACTAAAGGTGTACCTGTAAATGTATAACCACACTTGTGGCACACACTAGTATCCAGCTATTAGTCAATCAGTATTTGGTCAGGTATGTCATTGCGGTGATGTTTTTCCTTTGATAGATGGCTTAAATGCAGCCTGACAAAAACACAACGTTATCACAATCACTGCTCTGTCACACTGTGCATCTGGTGCTCTTTTACTGGAGTTGTTTACTGGAGATGTAGATTATAATCTCTGGCCCTGTTGTAACTAAGCATTAAATGTTTACGCTACTCTTTTTTGTAGACACTTCTTTTAAAGTCATAGCTTAAAAAAACGCAAGGCAGACTAGGAGGTATCTAAATAGTGTTTTGTGTTCCAGAGACTAATATGTAATTTCCTAATCTGTCATTGCACACACACTGATGCCCTACAGCATTATGTTGATGCATCCTGTTTACCAAGGAAGTGCTATGTATTTAGAGGCCAGAAATATATATAGGAACTATGCATGGCTCTGACAAGATGTTTAAATAGAAATCAGTATATCTCTGCTGACCTCTAGTGGTGGAATGTTATTTTCACTAGTATTTTGAGAATATGAATGCAGTGCGAAGAGCCATGCCAATCAGAGGATTCACACAACCAGGAGCATGGAACTCTGTAAGAACATGGGACATCTCGCAGGAGGCACAAAAAAGTACTAAATGCAGCGGTGCCAATAATTGTAACATTTTTTGTGCATGTCTGACATTTTTTCCCATAACCCTGGACATGCAAGGCCACATTGCTAAACACTACACCGCTGTGCCACATGATTAATAATAGTTTTTCATTCATTACTTACATCATTCTTACTAAAGAACTTACTCATGGCATTACATATACTGTACAGTACTATATAAATCCTATAGTAATAAAGTTAATTAAAACTCCAGCATAGCACGTAGTTACTGTAGCTATGTAAAATATAGTTAGCTGTGTTGTTAAACATGGTTAAATTATGCTAACATAAAATAAAGCAAGAAAGGTAATTCCTGACAAAAGTTAAAAACAAAAAATGTTTTCCTGTAAAAATCTAAAGAAAAAAAAAGTACAAATATTTATAAACAGAAAGTTCCAAATTCTCTCTCCAAAAATCACCTGCACACTGGCAGTGTTTAAACATATCAATAGAATCTTTGATTATTTTGTTTGTTGAAAATGTCAACAGGCGGAAACAAGCTAGACCTGGTGCAGGACTTACTTCATATGGGCTTGCACATGTAGAACATTCCAACATTTAACCCGAAATGCAATAGTACTTTTAAAAAAGTGACAATGCTTTTGAGAAATATCCAGTGTTTTCTTCCAAGTTCCAAGTTGAAATATTTTTTTTTTAAATACAAACCCTGAACATTAATCCCTGCAAAAACAATAACACCATCATGAATATGGTGCACTGTGGATTAATGCAAACTCTTTGTCAGTAAAGGACTCAGAGACTCAGAGTCGTATTTTGCCTGAGACGATGTCATCGTACACACTCTGAGAGAGGGGAATGTATGTTTTCTTGGAGTTATCCAGGAAGTAGAGTGGAGCTTGGACAGCCTTAGGACAGAAGCCGTCATCCACTAGCTTTTTCTTTTGCTGCTTAAAGGTCTCTGTCACGTCCAAGAAAGGCTGAGGATAAAAAGGAATGCAGTCCTGAAACAGATGTCTTTTCTCAATTAAAAACCCTGACATAATAAATTAGACTAGCTATAGTAACAACAAAGTGACAAATTTGGATAATTTTGAAGACAAATGTTCAAGACATAGTTTGTCTTGATGACAAATGTTCAAGACATAATACACAATGCAATATGATAACTGACAGATACACCTAGTGTAAATAATAGAATTGCTTTTAACACAAACATTTATTAGAAGTGATCTTTATCATTCTCATACCTGGAGTCTTAAAAACCATGGCCAGGCATATGCAGGAAGGTTCTGTACCAAATGTTTGTAAAGGCTCTCTCCATCTAAGTCATGGCCTTCTTTTAAGACAACAGCTGCCATCCCTGCTCGTCCCTCGTAGCCTGAGTATGTACAAGGATTATTCATGTAGATTAATGCAACATGCTGCATGTTTTTCCCATTTTTTCCCTCTAGATTAGAATTTAAGAACAAAAATTAGCAAGTACCAAAAACAAACAACAACAAAAACCCCACTATTTCTCCGTCTACCCTTATACACATGCTTTTTGTTATTGGGTTATTTGAGCGTGGATTTAAAATGTGTCATTTAATTGAAATAAGATGCCCATGTGGTTGGTCCCACAATAAACCCCTGAAAAATCTGCATGTTCCAAAAGAAAAAAGAAAATAAACAAAACCAAACGCAAAAAAAAGTTTATGCCAAAGGCTTTCCCTGGCCTTAGTGGATATTGCAGATTTGTACCCAAGTTCTCCTTCTATTCTGATCCAATTCTCCTATTCAGAGTTTTTCCCTGCCACTGTCACCCATGGCTTGCTTTGTTAGAGATCTTAGTCTCCATCTGGATTTCTGTCATTTTCCCTTTGTGACAGTTTCTATTATTAGAAATGCTTAAATTACAGGTGATGGGGTGTAACCCCAGAATATAAAAAAAAAAAAAAAAAAAAAAACATCCAGGACTTCAAAGGTCAAAAAAACATACAATTAAAATAATAAAATATGATAATAAATAAAAATATGAATGGAGATTGAATTCAAATAAACCCAATTATCTTGTAGACTGTAAAAGAAATCTAATAAATGACATCCCTGCTTGTCTAAACCTTAGAGGAACATGAACAGTCAAATAAGGTCAAAGAGATCTTGAATAAACCTGGCACGGTGATGCCGTAGACGTTTACATCCTGCAGGAATTCCAAACAGCCTAACACTTCAGAAACCTCAGTGGTGGCCACATTCTCTCCTTTCCATCTGTCAAACAAATATGAAGAGATACAGTACACACATGACGGAAGGGAGGTACAATGGGAGGTAAAAACATATTGAAAATAATTACACTTAACAAAACAGGTTATGAATATAATTATTATCTCACAAAGCTCAACACCCTAAAGCAGATCTATTAAGTAATTTCCTTGAGCAAAAAAAAAACAACAAATATACTGTGTGTGTAAAAAAGCTGTATCCCCGAGGATAGTTTGTAACCATCATAAGAAATGTTAGACAGCAATATTAGTCTGATAACACTAAACCAAATATTGATATCAGTGATTTAAACCTATGCGAATGAGTGTTTTATTAATCTTGTGCCTCTTTTTTGGACACTTTTTTTTGTGTGAGGATAAATATAGGGGTGA
The DNA here is from genome assembly GCA_030522415.1 of Channallabes apus. Lineage (NCBI taxonomy): Eukaryota > Metazoa > Chordata > Actinopteri > Siluriformes > Clariidae > Channallabes > Channallabes apus. The sequence goes on from CM060120.1 coordinate 14,717,931, forward strand.
TAGCCAGATATTCACATACTTTATGAAACAATAGTGTAAATGAAGTCAAGTAAGCTGCAGCCATGCATAAGGATGTTGGTGATTTAGGGGAAAAACACTTTTCCCCACTGGGAAAAACCAATCCCAGTAAGACACTTCCTTTCTAGGATTACCTTGTTTTACACTCAATCATTCTTGCCAAGATTTTCTACATTACCATAGTGCTTTGTCCTGACCTGCCAAACCTAAGCAAGACAAATGGCCCCTTTGTGCCCTCCTGCTTCATGGTGTCGTCAATGAAGGGCTCAAGCATTTGACCTGGCTTGCTAATGTGACTATTGTTCTCCAATCTTTCAGACATGGTAGCTGTCTCTCCTTTAATATACCACAGTCAGCAATCTCCCAGCCAGCCTTGGGGTTGAACCCATTTACTCTGAAGTACACTACTCTCTATTGATAAGCCATCTCCAGAACTGGCTTTGTAAGAGGAGCCTTGCGTCACTTCTGGCATTTTCATGAATGAACGCTGCCTAGATTTTGGCCTGGTTCTTTAGAAACGCTGCCAGTGTTTATTAGTCTCGGCCATGAATTCCACTCGAGCGGTGGGGTTGGGCGGTGCTCTGTCCTAAGCGTTCTCAGCAGGGTGATTTCATTCACATGAAGACTAGAATCAGGGATAGTATGCCTAAGAGCCAGTAGCCTTACAAATGCAGCTGGGCGTTAGCATTTATACTGAGACCCAGTTTAATGAATAGATTCACATTAATCTTAAATTCAGAAACTGAATGACACTTAATGAAGTGTGCAGAAAGGCTTGTGGAGGAACTTTCACGAATGGAAATAATTATTTCTAATGCAACCAATTCATGCACTACTCAGATTTATTTATGGGCTAGTTTTGCAGTGAACAATCTTGTCTTGTAATTGAAAATATTTAAATTCTGGTGCTAAAAAAAAAGATCAGAAAAGTCATTGACATGGCTTAGACCTGATGCTGTCAACTTGACAGATACACAAAATCATCATTAGTTACAGTAAATGCAATGCAGTCCAATACCTGAATGTGTCTCCAATCCTGTCTTTGAAGTAGACAAAATCTCTGTGATCCTGGACTATCAAATCTCCCGTGTTGAAATATACATCCCCCTCTTTAAACACATCTCTCAGCAGCTTCTTTTCAGACATGGTTTTGTTCCCCGCGTAGCCGAGAAAAGGGTTGGTGAAAGACAAGGGAGCCACCAGCAAGCCGACTTCACCTGAAACAACAGGATCACATGGCAAGATACAACTTTCTCTCATTACAAAAGCTACAGATGAATGACCTTAAATACTGATTACACCAGAGCACTGCTGATGTCTCAAATGTGTTTGAAAAGGCGTTGATCAATTTTACATAATAAAAGCTCTGACATTAGTACCAATTTATGGTTTATAAAGCACTCATACTACCATTAAGCTAGAATTTTTATAGCAGCAAGCCCCATAGTGTCCTGTACTCTGGATGAACCAGAGTTATTTTTGTTATTTAACAAAGACCAAAGAAACTGTGTTCCTGGAAAATTAGCTTCATGGTGGTACCTGCCCTTCGCATCAGGATGCATTGCATACAGGATGCGTTATTTTCCAAAAACAGCACATCCATTGTGTTTTATTCTTTACTCACACCATAGCACAACTTAATGCCTGATGAGAATAAGAAGTTCAGAAGGTGTGCATTATTTTCCTATACTCTGAGGGTGAGATAATAGTGCACTCTATCTAATATGGCATTGTTTCTATGGTAACAGCTCATATACAGGGGCTTGTACTGTACACAGGATGCGACACATTATCTAAAAATAATAGATTTTTAAAATATGATATCCTTTATGTGGTGATGTATAACATGTATGGAAGGGGTCTTGGTTGTAAGCATTTGTAACAGTTGCTGTGTTTTATAAAGTTTATCAGCACATGAAAGTTCTCAGTAGTTTTTGAGAAAGAGAGAGCGAGTGAGAGAGACAAACATATACGGAATGATCACTATTATTGAGTAATGATCATTACAATTGTTATTATTACTATTCTTAATATTATTATTATTATTATTACTGATGACTATTATCATCATTATTAGTATTATTAGTATTATTATTACTACTATTATTATCATAATTAATATATTATAGTAATATATAGTGTATAATAATATATTATTTTATAGTAGTATCTGTATACTCCAGTATACTTTCTTTTTTATAATGTTTACTTTACATTTGACTTTAACTAAATGTCTGTACTTTTTTATTTTACATACATTTATTTATCATTACTCTTTCTAAACTATTCTTTTTTTTACTTTCTACTCCTGTTATTTTCTTATTTTTATTACCAAAACTTATTAAAGCTTTAATTATGTTAATTATGTTTAATACATTAATAAACTGAACATTGTAATCGTTGGCAAAACATCTATGATAAAGCAGAATAACGTCTCCAGAACTCCAGAACGTGCTGTTATATAAAAAGATAATGCACTTTGCGGTTATGCTAACAGCATGGTCTACCGCGTGTTAATTCTTACATAATATCAGACTTCTTACCTTTATCCACTTTCAAACAGCGCCCTTGTTCTGTTCGGATGGGTTCATATGTTTCTGGGTCACACTTTAAAAGTTGAAATGGTAGACTACGCTGCAATACAGAAAACATTAAAAATAAGAATTTACTGCAGAAATCAAACGACATATTAACCACTCAGCAATCAATCCCCATTTATAGCCACAGGGTATATATTCAGATTTTACACATAATAATTAATCCAGCAGATAAAGCAATGCTATAATTTGTAGAAAGCACTAGCCTTTATTTAAAAACATTTTCCAGGAAAATATGGTCAACCTCAAAGTCTGAAAATCAAAATGAACCTTGTTGAAATAACTGGCTCGCCCGATTGGTCCGACTTCAGTGGTGTAGTTAACAAAGCCAATGCTGGCCTCGGTCAAACCGTAAGCTTCGCAAATCCGGATTTTCCCAAAGCGTCTAGAAAACTCCTTCCAGACGTCTGCTCTAAGGCCGCTCCCTGCAGCAATGCGCACTTTATGGCCAATCTCTTCTGGAGTCTGTGTACAATTAAAAAGGGTGAGAACAAACCATAAAATTTTAGGACATAACATGCTGTCCTAAAATAATTTGAATAATAATGATTTTGTTTCTAAAGCAGAAAGCAATGCACCTTGGGTTGATTGACTAAGTATCGACAGAGCTCTCCAATATACTGGAACACCGTAACCTCGTACTTGATGCAGTCCTTCCAGAACTGGCTCGCGGAAAATTTCTTCTTTAGGACACATGTGGCTCCTATGAGCAAAGAAATCAACTTTTATTTAACATGATATTTAAGCAGCCCACTTTTGTTTTGCTTTAAATATTTTCAACATTCTATTTTCGCACTGCTGAATGGTTTCCTACATTACCCAGAATTCCATCTGAATATTATGTGATCAATTCCTACTCACTGCTATTAGTTAATGCTATCATTCATACTGTATGGTGAAATGGAAAAATATTGAGGACTTACTAAAACAGGAAGCATTCTCGCAACCCTTCCCCTACCCCAAAAGTTAAATGCGGACCTAATGGCTTAATGATTTTTATAAATGAAATAATTGGAGAAAATTATACATACAGTATGTTTAGATGTGCTCCTGTATTGACTAATAATAAATACCTAATGCAGGAAATCAACTATTTAAGCTTTATTTGTTGTTAAGTGGACCATAGTGTTTTGTGTGAACCTTATCTTTTGCATGATTTAAGTATGAACTTGTTAATGAACCGATAGAAGTATGTAAACCTGTCATAACAGGTGTGTTAAACTTGTATTCAATTTTCCTTGAAGCTACAAATGTGGGTGAATCCTGCACTGTAAATTCACTGCTATTCATCATTCATGTCTTAAGCTGAATCCAGTTTACCTTCCAATTTATTAAAACCCCTGACTTGATCAAATATTATTGTTTTCTATCAAACAATGCTTGTGGTTTTATGCTTTATATAAATAGATAAAATTCAGGATCTTTTTTTAACTATCACTTTAAATTATTTTTCCAGTCTTTCCTTAATCTAACAAAAAACTTCCAGGAATTGTTTATGTTATCAATACATGCATTTCCTGATGGCTACATGGTTGGGCATTTCCGGTAGACCTCAAAAGAGGCACCCCATAAAACCGCCTACACTACTGTATTGCTCTTTCCCACTTTGAACACAGAAACAATTACCAAAGTTAGTTTATCCAGATTATCCAAAACTGCATAAATGTCTCTTAAATAAGGGTAATAAATGTATAGTTTTAAAAAGCTATTTGACTCATTTGAAATATTACAAATGTAGAGCTCATCCTCATTCTCATGTGACTTCAAACTTAAAATTCCATACCTAGTTCAATGCATCCTCCAATACCCAGCAGAGAGGCGGCCATATGGTATAGTGGCAAGGTGAGATAGATGGTATCGTTTTGATTGACACTGCACAAACGGAAGAACGCCATGCACATGACAGCCTTGATGTGACTGACCCGAGCAGCTTTTGGAAGTCCTATTAAAGAGGACAAATCAATATGCTGTTGACACCTGGTACTGTAGTAACAAAAAAAGATCCGACTTAATATTTCAGCTAACATTTTTCGCAGATGAACATAATGCTAGACTAGTCTATATGAAGAGAGAATTAAGACCTCATAAGCCTAAAAAAAACAGTACCTTGAGCAAAATCATTGTAGTTACAACAAAATCAATGCTGAACCTAAAAATTGTCCGGTCAAAATTGATGTTTGACCTGCATGTTTTACACTTACGCAAGCTGACGGTCTAACAAACCCATTTTTAAAAACGACACACAAAAAAAGTATGTGGTTATAAGCCAACATGCCATTTTGTAAACAGTACACCCAAAAGCAGGAAGGTTAATGTGCTTTGCTTTTTGTGGATTAGGGTGGGCTCAGCCATACGGCTATTTTTCAACTTGTCCGGGAAAAAAAAGGCAAAAAAAAAAAAAAACGAAAACATTTCAGTATGTGAAATTCCATGAACACAAACCACAACTAACCACTTTCTCCACCCATGAACATAAGGAAGGGAGCTGAGCAGTAGTACCTGTGGTGCCTGAGGTGAAGATGAACAGGAAGTTAGATGTGAGTGTTGGCAGGGGAAAGTCGAGTTGTGGCTTTTCCTCTGAAGCCAGCTCGACTTTGTCTAGCAGTGTGTTGACACTCTGACGTGAGCAGCTCTTTTTATTTACCCACACATTAATGTCATTATCCAAAAGAGCTGGCAGGACATCGTCCATAAATGGGATTAAATCTATGGGAATAAAACACACACACACACACACACATTTTAAACACAACTGTTTAATGTTGGTATATTTATAGAAACATACGCGCACAACCCAAATATATATTTAGCAAAAGCATAATTTTGGGTTTCAACATATAATATGTGTGAGGACGCAAACCCTAGAGCTATAGATTTGGGTGAAGGTCTCAGTTGATCCTCGATACCCAAATTCTAAGAGGTATTTGTGCCAGTAAAATGCTTCTTCTCATGAAAAATCATGTCCTTTCAGCACACAGCTTGGCATGTGGTGCTCTACAAGACACAACAAGATCATCAGGCCAAAAAGCACTGACTACAAACCTGGGCTGCGTTTCCCAAAAGCATCGTAAGCCTAAGTAGTTCGTAAAAATGATCGTACGAATGATCTTAATATTACGGTCTATTTCCCAAAACCATCGTAACTTAAGTAGTACTTGAAAATCTTCGTAGATCTATGAGTCCTCTGGAGTAATCGTAAAGCCTTAAGTGCATCGTAAGGAGACGCCTGCTGGACAACCGGCAAATTGCACCTAAAATTTACTTCTCTTCAAAGTCATTTTTCATTTTATTTGTATGTATATTTTTACTCTTTTCTATTTTCTACTCATTACACAATTCAATATAGAAATAAAAATAAAAATTACATAATAAATGTTAGAATGAAAAACAGAAGTACACTGTTGTATATGGACATTTCGAGGGAACAGTAGAAATAGAAAATATTTAATGTGCTTTAAAGATGACACAAATAAAGGATGACTTGCTGGCGTGCATGAAACCCAGCAATGCATTGAACATGTCTTGGTTGAGCATCATGAAGTCTCATCTCGACTACATTCTCTTACTCCCACCTCTTCATCTTCCTCCCTGATGTCCAAGGGCATTCTTGCCCTCACTACAATGTTGTGCAACATAGCTGTTACTGTTATTACAGCACAGCACTTTTGTGGCACACTTCCTCTAAAATAATATTAATTTCTTCTTTTTGAAAAATGTCTTTTCTTTGTTTTTTTTTTTATTTCAGCCATTTTGCTAATTTCTCCACCCCTAGGTATGTGCTTATTTAAAATTTTCTCCTATTAGCAAATGCACTTCAGGTGAAAGGCTACATTATTCAAAAATAAATGTAAGAGCTTATTCATTTATGTACTTATTTATTTATTTATTTATTTATTTATTTTGATGTGAGATAAGCAATTGTTGATAAAGAAATTGATAAATAATTCTACTTAAATAATTAAGGTTTCATATAAATATAGAATTATGCTGTTAAAACAGTTAGAATTTGTTTTATGCGAGATTGGAGCAAGACAGTGTTTTTACAGAACGACATTTCCAGTTTATTTATGTTTTTAAACTTGCTCAAGAAGAAATTACAGAACTTTTTATGTTATTCGAGTTGAATATACATTCAAACAAGTAGAAAAAACGGAAATTAAAGCTTAGATGGATTGCTAAAGCAACATGTGCAACAATGATGAGCCATTCTACAACGTGACATTTCAGCATGTGACCAACAGATATACAGGTCCTTCTGAAAAATTAGCATATTGTGATAAAGTTCATTATTTTCTGTAATGTACTGATAAACATTAGACTTTCATATATTTTAGATTCATTACACACAACTGAAGTAGCCTTTTATTGTTTTAATATTCAAGCCTTTTATTGTTTTAATATTGATGATTGTGTAATACAGCTCATGAAAACCCAAAATCCCTATCTCAAAAAATAAGCATATAATGAAAAGGTTCTCTAAACGAGCTATTAACCTAATAATCTGAATCAACTAATTAACTCTAAACACCTGCAAAAGATTCCTGAGGCGTTTAAATACTCCCAGCCTGGTTCATTACTCAAAACCACAATCATGGGTAAGACTGCCGACCTAACTGCTGTCCAGAAGGCCATCATTGACACCCTCAAGCAAGAGGGTAAGACACAGAAAGAAATTTCTGAACGAATAGGCTGTTCCCAGAGTGCTGTATCAAGGCACCTCAGTGGGAAGTCTGTGGGAAGGAAAGTGTGGCAGAAAACGCTGCACAACGAGAAGAGGTGACCGGGCCCTGAGGAAGATTGTGGAGAAGGACCGATTCCAGACCTTGGGGGACCTGCGGAAGCAGTGGACTGAGTCTGGAGTAGAAACATCCAGAGCCACCGTGTACAGGCGTGTGCAGGAAATGGGCTACAGGTTGCAAATTTTGCATGTCATTCGGAAATCAAGGTGCCAGAGTCTGGAGGAAGACTGGGGAGAGGGAAATGCCAAAATGCCTGAAGTCCAGTGTCAAGTACCCACAGTCAGTGATGGTCTGGGGTGCCATGTCAGCTGCTGGTGTTGGTCCACTGTGTTTTATCAAGGGCAGGGTCAATGCAGTTAGCTATCAGGAGATTTTGGAGCACTTCATGCTTCCATCTGCTGAAAAGCTTTATGGAGATGAAGATTTCATTTTTCAGCACGACCTGGCACCTGCTCACAGTGCCAAAACCACTGGTAAATGGTTTACTGACCATGGTATTACTGTGCTCAATTGACCTGCCAACTCTCCTGACCTGAACCCCATAGAGAATCTGTGGGATATTGTGAAGAGAAAGTTGAGAGACACAAGACACAAGAATCTGCAAAAGAATTTCTGACCAAAAGTATTGATTGCAAAACTGAACATAATTATTTGAAGGTTGACTTTTTTTTGTATTAAAAACACTTTTCTTTTATTGGTCGGATGAAATATGCTAATTTTTTGAGAAGGACCTGTATCTCTAACCCTAGTGACTCCTAAGTAGCACTTAAAGCAGGGCTACGTGCAATTGTGTTAAGTGCATGTTTGGGAAACGCACGTGAAACAATAACGAACGCTCGCAAAATGACTCGTAGAAAACACTCTTAGGCGCTAAGATCAAACGCAGCCCTGTTCAGTGCGGGAAAGGAAATGAAACTGTGTCTACTCTGTGCTGCGTGTGCTACGTGGTAGATCACAGCCTCGCGCTCCCCTAATGACTCCCGAGACCCTAATATAAGACTAAATGCAGAGGACTAGAGAAGTTCGAATGAGACTGATTAGTTTAATCTGACTAACTCAACCTAAAATGCAAACATTGAGTGTTGCAATACCAGATCCCACGATGAGAACTTTGGCTCCACAGCTTTGCAGACAGTGCTGGAGGGATCTGGATTTGAGGTTGGAGTTGAGGAAAGCCACCTCGCAGCCCAGAGTACTCAGCCCGAACCAGGCGCACACGAAGTCGGGCTCGTTGCTCATCCAAAGCGCGACGATGTCACCGTGTTTCACCCCGACGTCGCTCCGGAAAACATTCGCAAACTTGTTGCTTCTTACATGTACGTCCCAGTATGTCAGAACCTCATTCTCGAAAACGATGAACGGCTTCTCGGGATTGCGGTTCGCCTGGTCCACGAAGCAGTCCAGATAGGTGAGAACTCCGCGCTTCATCTTCGCCATCATCGCCGTCCCGACCTTTTGGACCTTTAAGTAATACATCAAATCGTCCCAAAAGTACGGGTAAAACTGCCTCTGGTAAAACAACACGGCGACAAGTCCGGCAAATAACGACCAAATTAGAAATGCCAAAGAAATCATCCTGGCAGGACAGAGAGAGAGAGAGAGAGAGAGAGAGAGAGCTGTGTTGTGTTCGACAAGGCGTTGATCGAATGAACACTGAGGTGGAATAACCCTACAGTATATTTAAATACCAGCTCGCGCATGCGCACAGCCGAGCTCATTACTGTTGCAGCTTGTTGCCAGTAAACCGCCAAGTCTACGCTGTTTAAATAAATAGCTACTATTTTTAAATAAAATAATATAAAAATATACTAATTTGTACCAAAAAAAATCACATATTCAATTCAATTCAGTTTTATTTGTATAGCGCTTTTAACAATTGACATTGTCTCAAAACAGCTTTACACAATCAAAAGAATTATTTAAGTTTGTAGAATTATTTAAGTTTGTATATTTTAATATTTCCCTGAAATATTGTTAACTAGCGTACATTTGTTTAAATAGCAGGCAATGCAAACTGAATTGAATATCAGACCTGAAATATAATTTTCATGGTGGCCCTTATCCTCTTTCCTGCCATTGCATACCATTGCCAAGAAGGTGTGTACTGTACTGCACGTGGACTGGACCAAGGTTTAGGCACACTGTAAATCCTAATGCTCAAAGTAATTAAACATATTGTGTACTGTTAACTTAAATAATTACAGTTAGTTCAAATCAATAAACCTTGATGAGTCTTCAGAACTTTTTGGTATTTATGACACTTTTCAAGTTAGCTGAACAAATTTGTTATTTTAAATATCTGTAAGTTCTAAAGTAACAGTAACTGTCACCTTAATGTTCCACTGTCTTAAAATCTTTCAGACTAGTGATTTTGTGTCTGACGTTATTAGGACGATAGGGCACTGGTGGCAAGGTACGTGCAGAGAGGGGGGGGGGGTGCTTGAGCACCCGCCCTTTTCCTCCAGGATGCCTCAAGTGCCCTTTTCTTGTTTTTTTTTGTGTTTTTTTTTATATGTATGTGCATATGGAACCCTGTCTTTGCCCCTCAACAATAAAATGTAACTATTAATCCTAATTTTGCTAAATAAAAGGATCTGGCTTGCATCAGTCACATGCCTGCCATTAACCAATGCTCGCACTTGAGGGCAGAGCGCGCTCGTTACGAGCCGGGTACGAGCTCACAAAGTGCACGCGCATTTTCTGCAGGCTGGGCGGTGCGGAGCTGGAGGAGTTGTTGTTGTTGTTGTTAGTCTTTCGGAGCTGGAGGAGAAGCAGGCAAATTAACTGGAAGGTGCAGACTGCAACAAAACAGTAAATAGGGTGTACAGCGCACAATATAGTCTATAACAACAAATTAATTGAAATAAATGAGCGTGCCGTTTGTGCAACAGCGCGGCAAACATTACCTGTCCTTTTATGAACTGCACAAGTAGTGGTGGTCATTAATTGCTAGCTAACTGGGTAAGGGGGTTACAAGGGGGTCTTTAGCTCTGTGTTCACCGTTTTAGGGAACATGTTTTGTTTTAAAGTAAGTTACAGGACTTTTCCCTTCTTTTCTAGAGGGCTTTTATTTCACAAAAAATTATCTAATATGGATATCCACATAATTATGGATTATTATATTTATGATAAAAACACAGTTTTTAAAGAAAATATATTAAGTAACAGATTATATTAGGTTTATATTTCAAATTAGATAAAATGCTGATTTTACAGCAGTAAAATTATTGTATCTCTACAATTTAAACATTTAATAAGCACTGCATGTTCATGTTTGTGTACTGTATATGTGCATGTCTGCATGTTTTATGTGTATAGATTTTTTTTATTATTACTAATAATATACCAAATATTCCAGACATGCTTCATACGGAGAGGAGGAACAAACAGCTACAAAAGGAGCTGTGTGAGGCTGCTAAAGGCAATCATCCTTTTTTAACGTATCTTTATTTTTACTTTGAGCACCCGCCCCTTTAAACATCTCTGCACGGCCCTGCTGGTGGCTCAGTGGTACAGTTACAGTAGGTGTTTCGTCTGCCATGCGAAAGACCCGGGTTTTCAATGTGGTATATTTTTTAGTGAAGATCAATTAAGCAATATCACACATTAGGGAGTGCTATATTGCAGAATATACCACAGCTGTGCTGCGATGGATTGACACCCTGTCCTGGGTGTACCCTGTCTCATGCCCTAAGCCTCCTGTGATAGGCTGTGATGCAGGCACAGCTGTGGGTGCAGCCTTCGGAATGGAATGCCTCGCATTTAATCAGATTGCGGAATATCACAAAGATATCACGACTTGTGGAAAGAATCCCAATAACCAAGGTGTTACATTAAATTGTATTTAATTGGACAGAAGTAGTGATTTATGATTGGTTACAAGTAGATGAAGAATTTCATGCTTTTTAAAATTAAATAAACATGGAATTATTTAATAGATAATCCATAGAATTACAATAAATGATTACATAATTTAACAACAAAAAAAACATATTTGGTGAAAATCTAATATACTGTACTACCGAGGCTGTAAGAATCTGTTCTCAGCAACTTCAAAAACCTGTCCTATTCATCATAGTTAAGAAAACATGACCACAATCAGTCTCAACATGTTTCCTTAACAGCGAGCTTGGATGACATAAATCAGATATATTAAGCCCTTTAGCCTACCCTCATAAATGTTTGGTTACAAAGTATAATTACAGATTAGTTACTTATAATGAAGAAATATTTTATAATTATTTTATAAAACTAATAACGGTATGAAATTGTGCGCTGTGGACAGGGGTCTACAGCCCAAAGGAGTTCTCCCTGATTCAGATCTGGTGACTGGGAAAATTACTGAAAAACATTGAACTTACTGTCAGTGTTCATGAAACAAGTTGCCACTGTTGGTCCCTTGATTAAGTGCGAACCAAATGCTGTAGGTGTGAAAGCACCCTAAGGCCCATCAACCCTCAACTGCTCAGATGTATAATGAGATAAAGCAAATTTAACATATACAGTACACATGACTGTAGAGAACACACTTGCTTTCATTGTTGCATGGTTTGTCAGTTTGCCAGTTTTATCTGCCAAAAGCAATCGGAAATATAAACTAAACATGATTAGGGTTGATTACTTCATTTTAAACAAACACCTTTCAAACACAGCAGTCCCTCTCATCTAAGCCACCTTTACAGTCCCATCGTCCATCACAGAACTGCTGGCTGGTCAGGCGTGTAAGTCGCTCTGGATAAGGGTGTCTGCCAAATGCCGTAACTGTAAAATAAACCAGTTTAAAACAATCCAAATTATCATGGTAGAAGTAGCCATTTGAAGATGGGAAAACTTTGGCCACAAGGACATGATCAGCAATAGTACTCAAATAGGTGTTGGCATTCAAGCAGTAACTGATTAGATTAACCACCAACAGCCTGAACTGTTGACTGAGTAAAGTTTGAGTCCATGGATTCATGCTGTTCCTTTCAAATTCTTACTCTAGCATCTGTGTGCCTCAGCAGAAATTAAGATTCTTCAGACAAGGTCATATTTTTCCAGTGCTTAACTATTCAGTTTTGGTAAGCCTGTATTCACTGCAGCATCAGCATTTTTGTTCTTTGCTGACAGGATTGGAACCTGACATGGTCCTTCGCTTTGTAGCATCCACCTCAAGCTTTGACATGTATTTTGAGATGCTTTTCTGTTCACCATAATTGAACAGGATGGTTATTTGAGTTATCACCTTTCTGTTAACTTGAGCTACACTGGCCATTCTGTCTCAACTCAATCCAAAGTACTCAATACTGTATTTTTATACCATTCTGAGTGATCTCTGCAAACGGGTTTGTGTGAAAATCCGAGTAGATCAGCAGTAGGAAATACTCAAAGCAGCCTGTCTGGTACCAGCAGCCATGCTATGGTCAAAATCACAGACAAAGTTTTTATCCCCCCATTTAGATAATTAATGTTAATCAACGTTGCTGTCCAATATCTAAATTACTTTATGCACTGTAAAAAAATCCACCTTGCAAATTGTTAACTCAATTTAAAATTCCAAGTTAGGGGACACATATTTTTGAGCACAGTGTTGAATTTACTTATAAAATCTATTTAACTGGATTTTACTACTATTTTGTCCAACAAATATAAACAATCAAGTTGAGGAAACTTAATATTTTGATTTCTTTATTCAATGGTTTCACATCCTGCACTGTAAAAAATAAAAAGTTGCCTTAACTTAAAAAGTTAAGACAACCGGTTGCAAAGCAATTTTGAGTTCACTCAACTTCAGTGGTTGAAGTTGTGCCAAATCATTTTAAAAAGTTAATTGAAACTGCTGTTTTAAGTTAGTTATACCTTCCTAAAAAACTACATCTACTGTAACTACATCTAGCGCAGTGGTTAAGGCATAGGACTACAGTTCAGAAGATCCCAAGTTCAAACCCCACAACCACCAAGTTGCCACTGTTGGGCCCTTGAGCAAGGCCCTTAACCCTCAGATGTATATTGAGATAAAAAAATATAAGTCGCTCTAGATAAGAGCATCTGCTAACTGAAACTACTAATTTCTTAAAATTCACTCAACCCCTTTTTCAGCTTAAAACAAACTCATAATGATTAGTTAGATGTACTTTTTTTTAGGAAGGTATAACTAACTTAAAACAGCAGTTTCAATTAACTTTTTAAAATGATTTGGCACAACTTCATCCACTGAAGTTGAGTGAACTCAAAATTGCTTTGCAGCTGGCTGCCTTAACTTTTTAAGTTAAGTCAACTTTTTATTTTTTACAGTGTGTACTGCAGCACATATTGGATAATTACATAAATGAGTAGTTGTTCAGGTGTTTCTATAGTGCTCAGTGGGTGTCTACTAAGTTATGTTTTACATCGCAACTAGGTTTTTGTACCAGTGTGTAGTGTATGTAGTTCTCCATACATTTCCACAGACATAATATCATCTCAGAGTTGCCTCTGTGCTATGCTAGTCAACGATATTTGTTGCTTGGACTAAATTATGTTATTTTTCTGGAATTCCTGTTGATTACAAAAAATTACATCCATTTTGTTGTATGTACAATTTTAATGAATGTGTTTTTTTTTTTGTACCGTTCAATTTAGCATGCTGGCAGCAGTTTATTTATTTACTTTGTTTACTTATTACCATTGGTGACAGCAGGCCAATACGGTCCAGTACTGTGATTTAGTGGTGGTACACAGTACCAGGAGATTAAGGAGAGGGGGGAGAAGCAGGGGAAAACCTACATTCAAAACCAGTCACTGTAGCATTTTCAGCAAGAAAACACGCCTGATAATGTTATGTCATCTGAGACAACACTTTGTCTTCTTAGTAATTTTTTCAAAGCTGTTCTGAATAGCCTCTGAACCATCATTGTTGTGTTTTTAACTTTTTTCCCCTGCTACTTAACATAAGCGTGAGCTTCTGCCAACACACTGACATATCCATGGCTTACCTCCTCACTTTGTTCACAGCTAATGTGCGCTACTGTACAAAGTTAACTAGCTTTCAACACAAGGCTGAATCTAAAAATTCTTTTTAACCCTGAACAAGGGCACTACTTGGTGAATGGAACAAGGGATTCTACATCTTACATATTGCACATAGCTACAGTGAAACCTCGGATTACGAGTAATGCGGTTTACGAGTGTTCCACAAGACGAGCAAAGATTTTTAATACATTTTGATTTGGAAAACGAGCATTGTCTTAGTTTATGAGCACCGAGTATCATGTATCACGCATACGCTTCTTGTTTTGAAGCAGAGTGTCACGTGATCACAACTGAGCCAACGTTTTTTCTCTCTCGCGCGCTGCGAATTGTGGGTAATCGTCTCCCCTGCTGTGTACGAAAACCGAAATACGGCACCGGTACCTATAGAACCGGTATGTACCGGACCGGAACAGAACGCGAATTTCGGTGCCTCATTTCGGTGCCACTTAAAGGCCTGAACTGTCGATTGAAATATTTGTTCTCTAGATTCATATATTTTTGTAGATTAATAGTTTATTATTCATTCATTCATTCATTTTCATCGATGGATTCATTTCAATCCATCGCAGGGCACACCTACACATACACACACTCATTCACACACTACGCGCAATTTGGAATGTCAATTAACCTAACCTACATGTCTTTGGATTGTGGGAGGAAACCGGAGTACCCGGAGGAAACCCACCAAGCACGGGGAGAACATGCAAACTCCATGCACACAGAGACAGGAATCAAGCCTGGCCGGGGAATCGAACCCGAACCCTGGCGGTGCAAGGCGACAGTGCTAACTACTACACCACCGTGCCGCCTACTTTATATTTTGTATTAATTATTTTTATGTATTTATTTTTATGAGCTGTGGAACGAAGTTTCCATTATTTCTTTAATTAAAAAATCTTATTTGGTTTACAAGTGTTTTGGAATACGAGCCCGCTTCTGGAACAAATTATGCTCGTAATCCGAGGTTCCACTGTATTTGGAATTCAACCCTGAAACCGTTGTTTATAGATGTTTACAGATTACTGCAACATACTGCCTGAATTAGGGTACTGTCTATGTACATATGAAATGCTGTTGTCTCTTAAAAACCCTACATATTGTTGTTGTTGTTGTTGGACTTTAGGCTGCTCCTTCATCTAGGGATTTTATGCCGGATGCCCTTCTTGATGCAACCCTCGCATTTTATCCTGGCTTGGAACCGGGATGCAGTGGCTGGAGAAAACCCTACAGTACATGATAGAAGATTCCACCAACGATTTCAGCAAGTGAACTTTATCCATAATCATAATCTACTTAATTTTACTTGGGAGACAAACTCTTTTGAAAATGTTTTTTTTTTAAATGTACCATTATTATACCACAGCACCACTGAGCTCTGTGACTGGTGAGAAGCTCCATCAGTATTTCCAACCGCAAAGTTCATAGTAATGAGCTCATTCTAATACATTACTTTTTATTTTGTAAATAAATTATAAATATAGTGACTTGTATGACTTGTGTGATTGCACAACAATGCACTTTATGAGGTTTTACATAAAAAAATTGTTCTTTTGTAATTTTGGATATGGTGAAGTTTTTAATGAAATATGTCTGTTTCAAAATTTTTTCAAGTAGCCAATACATTATAATACTTTTTATATTCCTTTAAAAAAGACCTCAAATTGAATTTAGCATGCTTGTAAAACCTCATTTATGTAATATATAATCCACTTTGTTGAAGAATAGCAGGTGAAACACCTCCGCCCCCTTCAACGTCTGTGTGGTACAGAGGGATGTATTAAACTAATTCAGCCTGGCCACCAGATGGTGATATGGTCTAATGATCAAAACCTTTCTATATGTCCTATTACACTTGCTTTTTTTTTTTTTTTTTACTGTATTACTGTATAATGACAAGGTAAGGTTTGTAGTGCTTATTACAATGTATGTACAATTATGGTAGTAAATGTGTTAAGTTTTTTCTTATAGTTTTCTATAATTTGATAACTGATCAGCTTTTACTATTTGTTTCAATGTATTTATTTTGCATTGAATAACTTACTGTTAATGCTTTAAATGACTATAAAGTGTTTTTTTTTCCGAGGCACTTGTAATATTCAGCAAAACATATTAGGTCATTCTACAGAAAAAGTGGAATTTGGGTCATAAAAACCTCTAAAATGTATTTCTTCTTTTACACCTAGAACTTCCTTAATAGCAGTAACTTACTTTTAAACTTTATGAATCCACAAAAAGTAGAGCTCAATGCATTTAAAAAAAATAAGTTTAATAACTGGTGTTACTTCTTTAGTAACACCAATGATGGTAACACTAAATGGCTTCCATGTGTAGAACCACATGGTTTAAATTATGTCAAAATCAATTAATTATTAGATATAGTCAGTTTTATGTCCAATTTTTGACAGTTATAATTATAAAAATAAGTAACATAAATGGGAGACTTAAAAGTTTTGCATAAAATATATAAATAAATAACGACATTTCTAAACAAATGAAGAGAGACATCTGATATACCTTTTGCATTTTGCGCTCTGAACCAGAAACCATTTAAAAATTATCAAATGTATTTCAAAATATAACTCCTTTTGTGTAACAGTAACACCAATTACATAGTTTTGGGTGAGTGATATTTATTTCATAATATTATTTATAATCAACTCTTGTTTCATGATTTTATTGGTAAACTTATTTTAGTAGATATTGATGTTAATGTGAATCAAATTTATCTTCATCTTCTTTTTTCTTTAGTTGAAAAGTAGATTGCCACACGTCCATTTCCTTAAACTTGCCCTTATCATAAAAATGATACAATTGCAAAAGTCTTACTTGCAAAGTCAGAATTTGTATTTCATAACTGAAAGTGTACATACATTATTCCCCACATTTAAGGAATTACACTATTGCAAATGAAGCCATGAGATCCTTAGTACTGTATATATTTATTTTATTTACAAATTTATGAAAAGTCACACTAGTAAAGGTGTTAGCAAAGTCTGACTAACATCAAAAACGTTTAATAATAAATTAATTTGTTCTTCAAGTATAAAGAAAGATATACTTTTCACAACACAAGGCAGTGCAATTCTGACAAGGTTAATGTACAATCCACAGTATAGTATATCATTCTATAGCTTATCTTATCAATATTTAAACTTAGTGCTTTGACAATGTTGACTATTGCATGTAATAATAATAATTCCAACTGGCCATCTAGGAACCTCTGTTGTCCAACTAGAGATTCTAGATGCCAAAGCGCTGTACCTTACCATTGTATTTATTCCCATTTTAACACCCTGGCAGGATTTCCAGTCAACATTCACACACTCATTCACACACAGTGGGCAATTTGTGAATGGGAGTTAGTCTTATCTGGATGTCTTTGGACTGTTGGAGAAAATCTGATTACCTGGGGGAAACCCACCACGAGGAAGACAGACAATCTCAGTGCGCACAGACTCAGAGGCTGGAATCAAACCCAGAACCTATTAATAATCCAGCCTTCATTCATTGCATTATCTTTTTTTATTAGTATTTGCTGGTTATACTGTATACTTGCTGGTTCATTCTCTCCATTACTACTTGCAGGTGCACCTTATGTAAATAATTAATTTCCACCTGTATATACAATTATTATGCAAATACCTGCGATGGATTGGCACCCTGTCCAGGGTGTACCCCGCCTCGTGTCCTAAGTCTCCTGGGATAGGTTCTAGGACCCCTGTGACCCTGAATACAGGATTAAGCGGTATAGAAGATGACTGAGAGTGAGTGATAGAAGCAGTATTTTCATAATCATATTATTTGATAGCATCTTATACCTCTTTAATGCACCTTAAATTATTAAGTGTTCATTAAAGGTTTACATGTAAGCAAGGTCAAAAAACACTTTTGTTTTCTCCAAAAATAGATTTAATTTTACCCCATTTCTAAATGATTCGTAAACGACTCGTGTGAAGCAGTTCGAAGATTCAGTCTGTCTATACCCCTCCTTTCCGTGAGCCCTCACTGCTGTGATTGGTCAGATGGCACGGCCCTTTATGACTGGTCTACCGCTACAGCGTGTGTCAGAAAACGAAACGCCCCTTACCATAACTGAACAACAGCTCTGGAGACCCTTCAATACATAGAAAAGACAGGCGCACGTGATGTGCATATGTGTGTGATGCATTTTTCCCCTCTGAATTTATGTGGTAGAATTAACCCAACACTATAGTTAAATATGACCTAGCATTTGAGTTGAATATTTAACCCAGCATTTAGTTAGTCCTATGTTAACCCAGCATTTTTTAGGGTGTTGTACTCATTCACATTAATTGTTCTTTACTTGCATTATTGAGTAGCCTGACTCATACTATTTAATAGCAATCTTTCTTTTTTTTTAGTTGTTGCAAATCAAATAAATTGTTGTTGGTTTTTCGGCTGCTCCCGGCAATGAGTCCCGGCACATGTTTTAAACCAGATGCCCAACCTTCCCATTTTATCTGGTCTTGGGACATGTACTGCATCCAGTTTTAGGGAATCGAACCAGGGTCCTTCACATGGCAGACAAAACACTTACCACTGAGCCACCAGTGCCCTATTGTTCTGATGATGTCAGGCACAAAATCGCTGAAAGTTTGAAATATTTTAAGATGGTGGAACTTTAAGGTGACAGTTACTGCTACTTAAGTACTTACAGATACTTAAAATATCAAATTTGTTCAGCTAACTTGAAAAGTTTAATTTCTACAAACTCATAAATACCAAAAAGTTCTAAATACTCATCAAGGTCTATTAATTTGAACTAATTATAATTATTTAAGTTAACAGTACTCAATGTTTATTCATTCATTCATTTTCTATACAACTTAATCCTGTGTTCAGGGTCGCGGGGGACCTGGAGCCTATCCCAGGAGACTTTGGGCACTAGGCGGGGTACACCCAGGGTGCCAATCCATCGCAGGGCACACAGACATACACACACTCACACCCAATCACACACTACGGGCAATTTAGGAACACCAATTAGCCTAACCTGCATATCTTTGGACTGTGGGAGGAAACCGGAGTCCCCGGAGGAAACCCACCAAGCACGGGGAGAACATGCAAACTCCATGCACACAGAGACGCGAATCGAGCCTGGCCGGGGAATCGAACCCAGACCCTGGCAGTGCAAGGCGACAGTGCTAACCACTACACCACCGTGCCGCCCCTCAATGTTTAAATTAAACTTGTATAGCTACAGCATATATATATATATATATATATATATACAGTGGTGTGAAAAACTATTTGCCCCCTTCCTGACTTCTTATTCTTTTGCATGTTTGTCACACTTAAATGTTTCTGCTCATCAAAAACCATTAACTATTAGTCAAAGATAACATAATTGAACACAAAATGCAGTTTTTAAATGAAGGTTTACGTTATTGAGGGAGAAAAAAAAATCTAAATCTACATGGCCCTGTGTGAAAAAGTGATTGCCCCCCTTGTTAAAAAAATAACTTAACTGTGGTTTATCATACCTGAGTTCAATTTCTGTAGTCACCCCCAGGCCTGATTACTGCCACACCTGTTTCAATCAAGAAATCACTTAAATAGGAGCTACCTGACACAGAGAAGTAGACCAAAAGCACCTCAAAAGCTAGACATCATGCCAAGATCCAAAGAAATTCAGGAACAAATGAGAACAAAAGTAATTGAGATCTATCAGTCTGGTAAAGGTTATAAAGCCATTTCTAAAGCTTTGGGACTCCAGCAAACCACAGTGAGAGCCATTATCCACAAATGGCAAAAACATGGAACAGTGGTGAACCTTCCCAGGAGTGGCCGGCCGACCAAAATTACCCCAAGAGCGCAGAGACAACTCCTCTGAGAGGCCACAAAAGACCCCAGGACAACATCTAAAGAGCTGCAGGCCTCACTTGCCTCAATTAAGGTCAGGGTTCACGACTCCACCATAAGAAAGAGACTGGGCAAAAACGGCCTGCATGGCAGATTTCCAAGGCGCAAACCACTTTTAAGCAAAAAGAACATTAAGGCTCATCTCAATTTAGCTATTAAACATCTCAATGATTGCCAAGACTTTTGGGAAAATACCTTGTGGACCGACGAGACAAAAGTTGAACTTTTTGGAAGGTGCGTGTCCCGTTACATCTGGCGTAAAAGTAACACAGCATTTCAGAAAAAGTACATCATACCAACAGTAAAATATGGTGGTGGTAGTGTGATGGTCTGAGGTTGTTTTGCTGCTTCAGGACCTGGAAGGCTTGTTGTGATAGATGGAACCATAAATTCTACTGTCTACCAAAAAGTCCTGAAGGAGAATGTCCGGCCATCTGTTCGTCAACTCAAGCTGAAGCGATCTTGGGTGCTGCAGCAGGACAATGACCCAAAACACACCAGCAAATCCACCTCTGAATGGCTGAAGAAAAAAAAAAAGAAGACTTTGGAGTGGCCTAGTCAAAGTCCTGACCTGAATCCTATTGAGATGTTGTGGCATGACCTTAAAAAGGCGGTTCATGCTAGAAAACCCTCAAATAAAGCTGAATTACAACAATTCTGCAAAGATGAGTGGGCCAAAATTCCTCCAGAGCGCTGTAAAAGACTTGTTGCAAGTTATCGCAAACGCTTGATTGCAGTTATTGCTGCTAATGGTGGCCCAACCAGTTATTAGGTTCAGGGGGCAATTACTTTTTCACACAGGGCCATGTAGGTTTGGATTTTTTCTCTCCCTAAATAATAAAACCCCTCATTTAAAAACTGCATTTTGTGTTTACTTGTGTTATCTTTTACTAATAGTTAAACATGTTTGATGATCAGAAACATTTTGTGTGACAAACATGCAAAAGAATAAGAAATCAGGAGGGGGCAAATAGTTTTTCACACCACTGTATATATATATATATATATATATATATAATATATATATATATATATACTAGATATAGTTATAAATACTATATATAGTTATATGCTATAGCATGTTGCTTTCATTGACGTTACTTGTAAACGGCCCACGCTGTGCGCGGCACTGATAAACCCCCGGCTGAACACACCCCAGTGAGAGACACGCCCATATATACTGTATAGGGTTGGTTGCACAACTTAGACCACGTGACGTCTAGTGCGTTTCATAAATGTAAGACTCGAAGTCCAACCAGCATTTATAATGAATGTGTGAGTTTGGTGATCTCTCAGTAGAAGAGTGCATCATGTTCATCTCGGTATCCTGGGTGACCGCGGCGCTGACGGGGATCCTGTCGGCGCACATCGTGCAGCGCCTGTACTTCCCGTACTTCTGGAAGGACCTCTCCTTCATGTGGAGCCTGGTGCGATGTGGGGTCGCCCTGGAGCTCTACAAGAAGAAGTCGAACATCATGACCGTGATGGACCGTTTCGTGCAACAGGCGCGGCGGATCCCCGACAAGCCGTTCGTGGTGTATGACGGCCGCGCGCACACCTACAGGCAGATAGACGAGCGGAGTAACCGCGTCGCGCGCGCACTGCAGCGCCACAGCTGCCTGAAGAAGGGCGACACCGTGGCGATGCTCATGAGCAACGAGCCCGATTTCCTCTGCGTCTGGTTCGGCTTGACCAAGCTGGGCTGCGCTGTGGCGTTTCTCAACACTAACATCAAGTCCAGGTCGCTGCTGCACTGCTTCAACTCGTGCGGTGCCAAACTGCTGGTGGTTGGCGCGGGTAAGTTACAGTACGCGGTTGTGTATCCCTGCGCGCGCGCGCGTGTGTGTGTAGGGGAAACTTCAAGGTCCGATATGTTCTAGAAGAGATTTGTTTACACATTCACCAATGAACAGACTCCACCCATCTCTGACGTCTCGTATTGAGAATAAAACAGCATAGTTCTTCTTCTGTATTCCCGATTTCATCTGATTGCATTGACTCTAATGCTGTTCTTTTCAAACTCTCCGAACTTTTTTTCCCGCGAAAAAATATACAGTACTAGGTTTTAGTGTTTGTGTGCTCAAAATGTGCTGACGTCACAGGGGATTGCCTGCGTTATGCGCTAAAGATGCACCCCTGCCATGGATTGCCCCCCCCCATACACATAATCTCTATCAAATATATTAGGACACCACAATCAAAAATTCATATTATTATTATCAAATATATTATTACTATTATAATTAACCGTAGGCACGTGACAAATTAATACATGAAAATTAAGACACGTAATACAAATTCTCATATAATATTTATTTTGTGGCACATTTATTTTGCAGGGGTTTGTCATGTAATTGTTTATGATGAAAAATTACATGCAAGAATTTTTTTTATAAAATAAGCAATATAAAAATATACATGTTGCATATGAAAAATATATAATTTATATGTCTTTTTTTATATTGCTTATTTTATAATCAAATTCGTTTATCATAAACCTATCTGTCTCATGATAGATACTGTATCATGTTAAAGTGGGAGAATATATGGCAAACAGTTTTCATAATGGACTGCTGGGTTTGTGTCCATCAAATAAAGTATAGCGTATCTGTATCCCAGACTTAGGGATGAAAAAAATAGATGATGAAAAGATGGATGCAGAGATGGATATGTGAAGGAGATGTGCTGGTGTGTGTGTGTGTGTGTGTGTGTAGGTATTTGACTACAACCAACTTCAGATTGGTAGTTTATTCCAACTACAGTAAGATGACATAATTCTTGGATTTTTGGCTCTGTACACCATCGACAATTGATCAGAAATAGAGATGGGATTGGAGTGGAGACTTTCAGCTTAAATTCAAAAGATCTAACAACAATCTTGTATTAACTACATAGGACAGCTATTTCACACAGGCCATTCATGTTTACAGGCTCAAAAATGACTGTTTGAGAGAATGTTGGCCCGTTGTGGCCTGTTGCTTATTTATTTTATACCAAATTAGTGAGGCAAAAGTTCTGGCATTAATTCTACTTGTTGAACAGCTTTTTGAAAGCTTGAAAGCTCTATATGCAGTTTAAAGAAGTGCTTATGCAAGCGAAGGAGACCTATGTTAGAGACATAACACTCCTATCAGAAAGATAGCAAAAATGTAAGTCTAGGGAAAAAATAATAATAATATAGACATAGTCTGTATAGACATTGTGTACTGTATATAGTGTACAGTGTAATTCACCATAATTAAATTTTTGGTCTGATTGCACATTTGTATGAGGTTACTTTAGTTTTGCAACTATTTTTAATATCAAAATAGTTTCAACCTTTAGTAAAAACCACATCAGCAAAATTGATTATTTATTCGTATTGCTTAATTCAAATGTTACAATCTTACAAACATGTAGACAATCTATGTTTCAACATGTTTTTTTAATTAATATTTTGCACATTAAAATGTTAGTAAAATCATATCATATCTTATGTATTTCAGACCTGTTGGACACCTTGAAGGACGTCCTGCCTAATCTGCAGGAGGACAATATTTCAGTATGGGCAATGAAGCAGGAGGGCTCCCACCCTGGGGTTCAATGCCTGTTGGATAAGATAGAAGATGCTTCATGTGAGCCAATGCCTGCTGAGCTCAGATCAGCTACCTCTCTTAAAACTGCCACACTTTATATCTTCACTTCAGGGACCACAGGTGTGTAACATTCCCGAATGGATCAGATTAAAAATAGATAGAATTGCATAAATATAAAAAAGTTAAATATTTAAAAAAGTTCTGATCAGTCCAAAACACACACACACACACACACACACACACACACACACACACGGAATAGAGCAATAAAAATTAATGTAAGCTCATAAACAAGAAAAAAGTGTTTAGCATAGGGACCTTCAAGACATACCATGTCCCCCTGGCCCTGTAGACAGGGTTAATCCTGCACGTTTTATCATGTTGATACAGTATTTTGAAGACATTTTCATGTTGATGATGTTTCCTAAGTTTTAATTAAAAAAATTTTTTTGTATAGACTTCATTCTTGCACCAAATATTTTACTGGCTGAGAAGCTCTTTTGCAAAGAAATTCTAAAAAACAGTTTGAGTTCAGATTATGTCTGTGGGAAAGTGGTACGAAAGGTTAGGACTTATTTCCCTCTATTGCCAAAGAGGAATCACTGACCTCAAAAAAGAACAAACAACGCTAGGACTGATATACACTTTGAAGTACCTATCGTTGGTTTGTGCTCTAGTGCTGACCTTGATGATCAGTTTTTACCAGCTACACTGAAAGATGTGCTAAAATCAAGCAAGGGGACATGTGCAAATCAAAATCTATGTTCAACAACGAGCAAGCTCTCTGAGATGACCACCACACGCACAGACTGGCTACATTCCCTTGTTATACTGCGAGGTAGTACAGTATCTGCTCGTCTGTAGAAATTCCAGCAGAACTCTGTCACACGTCGCTTATTGTCTGTGCATGAGATTTATGAGATTGATTGTTGACTTTGGGGTGGGTTAATGGTGTGACTTTTTTCCTGCAAGTTTTGAAACCGAAATGCTTCCACCTCTTGGATTGCACAAAAAAAAGTTATGCTGGGAAATATGATCCCAGAGGAAAAATGCTGTCTATTAAAACACTTTCTAAACAGCCACACCTGATCCCACTAAGTATTCAGTGCCAGCTGGTGCAGTGCCACCAAATAAATGTGATTGACAGTAATTGCTGTTACTATTCATTAGTAAAGCAACATGTTTATTTTATCATTAGGATCATCCAACATCTGAGAGCATATCAGGTGTGACCGTCATGTGAAATGTCCAGGGAATCAGCTGTTTCTATAACAATGCCATTGTATTAAAACTCATGTATAAACACAAACCTAGGACCTGAATTACAGACAGCGTTCTTGTCAGAGCTGCTGTTAAAAGAAATGAATCAATGTTCAACATTTGCTGTGATATAAACCGTAATGTTTCGTCCAAAAAGCTTGATATGCAAGGTTTACTGTTTATTTCTCCACATGTTGTATAGGGTTACCCAAGGCTGCTGTGATCACTCACATGCAGAATCTCAAGGCATCATGGGGCTTCTGGTTATACGGCGGCAGTGCAGAGGACATCATTTACACACCGCTGCCTCTCTACCACAGCGCAGCCTCTCTTATAGGCATCGGAGGCACAATAGAGCTGGGTAACACATGTTTACTTGTTATAATAAACAGCACATCAAGAGCAAGACATTGAAACCAGAAATGTAACAAACATCAGGTATATCAACGACTGGTAGAAAAACACAATTAATTTTTTCGGGACAAAGTGGACTTGCACCTCGCCTCGAGTCTCTCTGTGCTTGGTGGGTTTCCTCTGGGTGCTCCAGTTTCCTTCCACATTCCAAAGACATGTAGATTAGGCGTGGCAAAAAATAGATAAATGTAGGTAGATTTTAAATGTTGCCTCTACCAAAATTGGCTTTAGTTTTCTGCTTAGTTTGTTTTTCTGCTGTACACTTTGGTCCACTAAACTATAAACCATACAGTATATGGCTCTCCATGGATTAATGACATGCACTCTAAACTGAGATTAGAGCTTATAAAAATTTATGAATTTGGAGGAAATGTAAATGTTCAGGTCCTTCTGATAACTTCTTAGTCATGAAATGTTGTTAGTCCATTCTTGGTACTGTGATGTACTGTATTTCACATTTAAAAGGTTTTTCATCCAGTTTCTATCAGTGTGATATGATAACTGATAACTATGTGGGCGTATGATAACTGTGTGGGCGTTCATACATTTATATTTATTATGATGCGTGTCAACATTGTACATTTAAATGTAACACTTTGTGATAGGATGAATAAAGAAAAAAAAAAAAAAAAAAAAAAATATATATATATATATATATATATATATATATATATATGAGACATTGTTGCAAAAGTACTGTAGATGGAAACTTCATTGCATTTTTATTCCAGGATGCAGGCTTAAGTTTATTTTATCTAGAAAAAGCTTATCAGACCTGCAATGAATATCCTTTGCAAGTGCGTGCACTAAAATTAGATCCAACTGCCAGCAAAGATGAAAGACCTGCAGTGAACTCATTGGACATTGACGACACTGAATTCAGTGTTTATACTGTTTTCAGTAGAAATGGGACCTTGCTTGTTTTTCTGTTTATTTATTCAGCAGTCATATGAGGACAGGGTTCGATTTGATGCAAGGCAATGTGGGGCATCCTTTCCCAGGAACCACATGTTCTATGAAACTGTTTCATCACTGTAAGAATGGAAAAAGTGGACTAGCTACTGTAGCTAAACCTGGGCTCCAGAGTTTAATGTGTAGAAGACCATGCTTCACACATTAAACTCTGTATGCAAGCGAAGGAGACCTATTTTAGAGACATAGCACTCCTATCAGAGAGATAGCAAAAATGTAAGGCTAGGGCAAAAAAAAAAAATATATAGACATAGTCTGTATAGACATAGTGTAGCTCAGTGGTTAAGTCATTGGACTACGGTTCGGAAGATCCCAGGTTCAATCACCAAGTTGCCACTGTTGGGCCCTTGAGCAAGGCCCTTAACCCTCAACTGCTCAGATGTGTAATGAGATAAAAATGTAAGTCGCTCTGGATGAGAGCGTCTGCCAAATGCCTAAATGTAAATGTAAACCAGATCAACCTTTTAGTGCTGAACCCTTTTTGCATTCTATGAAACAGTTGCACAATTAAATTGCACTTCACATGACAGTGAGGCTCACTGTGGTTATAGTGTGTGTATCAGATTAAGACCTGTATATCAGGAGAATGTGAATACTTTTTATAAGGTAGCTGTCAAAGTTTGGGAAAGATTCTAATAAAGAATTTTGTTTGCTTGGCCTTATAAGCCATAAACCTCGCTGGATTTGGCTTTTCTTGTTTAGAACACAAAGGCTATGACCAGAGTTGGAGTGAGATTATGAAAATAAGAGCATTGGTTATGTGTATACATGCACATGATGCCCACGTCGTGCATGTCCAGGCATTTTGTCTAACAATAACCATAAACTGTACACTGCATGTCTCAGATTAAGCAAACTGTGCTTTAGCGTAGCAGTGTGAAAATTAAACGACAGATGAATTTGACTGTATTTATTCCAGCTGACATTTGAATTATTCACCCAAACTAAAAGACGCATACTTTACCCTCCAGCCAAACCACCTACATACTTTCTTGAGGCTCCATGTAGGACAGCAGGGGTGTAGTGGAGAACTCTGGTCCCTATACTATACATAACAACTTTTATTGGGGCACTTCTTTTCTTGATCCATATCTTTCAATTTTCATTCCCAACTAACAAGGGCTCTCCAAACCTTCGGGCACTACAGTAGGTAGTCAGAAGTCAATAGCACCCCCACCATGCATAGTTACTTTTTATGTCATAAATTGAACAAAGATAAAAAAATAAATAAAAGCATTATTGTGGCACTGTGCAAATGTTTGGGCAACCTAAATAATCAGTACTTAGTAACACCTCCTCTGGCAGGATTATTTTTTATTTTTGTTCAATTTATAGCAAAAGAAGTAACTTTGCATCAATGTTTGCTGAAAATATTGTGCATTTTTCCCATTTCCAAGAGAGACTGTGTTAACATCTTTTCAATTAAAAAAATCACAAAAATGTGTTATTTCTCAAGGGGTGCCTAAACCTTTGCATAAGACTGAATATACTGTATATGAATTTAACTGTGCAGTCAAAAATAAAGTGACCCTAGTGACAAAAACTACTGAAAAAGAAGCAAATATGATAAAAATAAGAAGAAGAAGTAAAAGAAAAAGAAGAATCATTATTTATTCAAAAGAAGAGAACAAGTGGGGATAAGGAAGATTAAAAAAGACAAATATACAGTGGGATTGTGCTGCATGTACCTGTATAATTGTGCTTGGGCATGATTCTCATTAATCATGTTTTTTAGTTTTTGAGTGTTCCTACAGAATAAATATACAAAGTGTTACATAAATAAACTCAATGCAACTATTTAAATGCCACAGTCAATATTAACAATATTTTCCTTCTAATGTAGGATAATACTGTCACTGCCCTCTGTCACTCTTTTAATGCATTTTCAAAACAGTTAATTGTCGATTTGTTTGATTAGATTGTTGATCTGTTCAGCCTAATTATGACTGTTCCTATCATTGTCCATGGCTTCACGCAGGTGTTTAAGATCTGTTTTAAGTTCAGCCCGATTGCGCAAATATTATGGCTCTTCACCGAGGAAACGGAGATAAGATGAGTGTGAGACGCGTGATTGCAGGAGTTGGCAGCTCCGTTATAATACAATGACACTTGAGTTGCTTTATACAACAGCAGAGTTGAATTTTTGAATCTCACCAATCAGAAATGTGCTGAACATCTTACTGTTTTAAATTGGTTGGCAAATTTGGTTGCATCACATACTGTGTTGCTCATTATTTTCCATCAGCCGTAACCATAAAACCATTAATGTTAAAACCAGCTAGGTTTTAGGTTCTTTCCTGTTGTGTGACGAAAACAGCCCTGACCTATCTCGAGGCCAGACTCCACAAGATCTCTGAAATTGAAATCGGACCCTATTCCTGGAGGCGCAAGGCGACCGTGCTAACCACTACACTACATTTGTTTTACTGGTACATTTGGTTAGTCAATGTTAGACAATTGATAGTCAATATCAACTCAACTGGCAGTGGTGTTAATGTCATAGAGTAGATGATTGGTGGATATTCTATTTGTAGTATATGTTTTGCCAAACTGCTTCTTGGGTAGTTTCTATTACAGCTTCATCTTATGCATTTCTTCTTTTGTTCTAACTTTAAAGGTGCAACTTGTGTTTTAAAGAAGAAATTTTCCGCCTCACAATTTTGGAACGACTGCCGAAAGTACAACGTTACCATTTTCCAATATATCGGGGAGCTATGCCGCTATCTATGCAATCAACCAAAGGTAAGACACAGCTCAGTACCTTGCTCACTTTGACCAAAAACTGTTTCTTACTGTGCTGGTGAGAGCAAAGCTTTTATATGCTTTTGTTTGGGCTGTCATACAGTATGTTGGTCCTATGATGATTTTGGATTTGCAGTTCAAGCTGTTAAAGTCTGGACTCACTTTTTATTCACACAAATAATGTGTTACATGATGAAATTAGGTATTTATGGAAACATAACAGGTTACATATTGAATTATAGAAGAAGGAGAGGAGGAAGGCGTGTTCGAAAGCAGAGAGAGAAGAAAGGGAAAAGTTTAGGAGTGATACAGTAGTAGGGACTTTGAATGTTGGAACCATGACAGGGAAGGGAAGAGAGTTGGATGATATAATAATAATAATAATAATAATAATTTTTCTTTATATGATATGATGCAGAGAAGGAAGGTGGATATCCTGTGTGTCCAGGAGGCCAGGTGGAAAGGTAGCAAGGCCAGAAGCTTAGGAACAGGGTTCAAATTGTTTTACCATGGTGCGGATAGGAAAAGAAACGGAATACGAGTTATCCTGAAAGAGGAATTTGTAAGGAATGTTCTAGAAATGAAGAGAGTATCAGATATGGTGATGAGTCTGAAGCTGGAAATTGAAGGGATAATGTTCAATGTTGTTAGTGGTTATGCCCCACAGGTACTGTAGGATGTGAGTTAGAAGAGAAGGAGAAATTCTGGAGTGAGTTAGATGAAGTAATGCAGAGCATCCCCAGAGGTGAGAGAGTTGTGATTGGTGCAGATTTCAATGGACATGTTGGAGCAGGGAACAGAGGTGATGAAAATGTGATGGGCAGGTTTGGTCTTCAGGACAGGAATGTAGAAGGACAGATGGTGGACTTTGCAAAGAGGATGGAAATGGCAGTAGTAAATAAGAGTGGAGGCAGAAGCACTCAGGTGGACTACATCTTATGGCGACGTTGTAATCTTAAAGAGATTAGTGACTGCAAAGTGTTGGTAGGTGAGAGTGTAGCCAGACAACACAGAATGGTGGTGTGTAAAATAACC
Organism: Channallabes apus; assembly: GCA_030522415.1. Classification (NCBI taxonomy): domain Eukaryota; kingdom Metazoa; phylum Chordata; class Actinopteri; order Siluriformes; family Clariidae; genus Channallabes; species Channallabes apus. Next base: position 14,748,159 of record CM060120.1, read on the forward strand.
CTGGTGGTGAGGAAGGTGAATAGGACAAAAGCAGAGCAGAGGACAAAGTGGTGGAAGTTGAAAAAGGAATAATGTTGTGTAGTCTTCAGGGAGGAGTTGAGGCAGGCTATGGGTGGTCAAGGAGGTGCTTCCAGTTTACTGGACAACTACAGCCAATGTGATCAGGGAGACAGGTAGTAGGAGTGTATACAGGGAAAGAGGCTAGCTAAGAAGAAGTGGGACACTGAGGGGACTGAAGAGAGTAGACAGGAGTACAGGGAGATGCAGCGTAAGGTGAAGGTAGAGGTGGCAAAGGCCAAACAAAGAGCATATGAGGACTTGTATGCTACCTGGACAGTAAGGAGGGAGAGGTGGATCTGTACAGGTTGGCGAGGCAGAGAGATAGAGATGGGAAGGATGTGCAGCAGTTTAGAGTGATTAAAGATAGAGATGGAAATGTACTGACAGATGCCAGGAAGGTGATGGGAAGATGGAAGGAGTACTTTGAGGAGTTGATGAATGAAGAAAACGAAAGAGAACAAAGAGTAGAAGAGGTGACTGTTGTGGAGCAAGAAGTAGCAATTATTAGTAAAAGTGAGGTGAGAAGAGTGTTGAAGAGGATGAAGAGTGGAAAGGCTCTTGGTCCTGATGACATACCTGTGGAGGTGTGGAAGTGCTTAGGAGAGGTGGCAGTAGAGTTTCTGACTAGTTTGTTTAACAAGATCTTGGAGAGTGAGAGGATTCCAGAGGAATGGAGGAGAAGTGTATTGGTGTCGATTTTTAAGAACAAGGGAGATGTGCAGAGCTGTGGCAATTACAGAGGCATAAAGCTAATGAGCCATACAATGAAGCTGTGAGAAAAAGTAGTGGAAGCTAGGTTAATGGCAGAGATGAGCATTTGTGAGCAGCAATATGGTTTCATGCCTAGAAAGAGTACATCAGATGCAGTATTTGCTTTGAGGATGCTGGTGGAGAAATATAGAGATGGTAATAAAGAGTTGCATTGTGTCTTTGTAGATTTAGAAAAAGCGTATGACGGTGCCGAGAGAGGAGCTGTGGTGTTGTATGAGGAAGTCTGGAGTGGCAGAGAAGTATGTTAGAGTGGTACAGGACATGTATAAGAGCGCTAAGACCGTGGTAAGATGTGCTGTAGGTGTGACAGCAGAGTTCAAGGTGAAAGTGGGTCTGCATCAAGGATCGGCTCTAAGCCCCTTTTTGTTTGCTCTAGTGATGGACAGGATGACAGATGAGGTTAGACAGGAGTCTCCATGGACTATGATGTTTGCAGATGACATTGTGCTTTGTAGCGAGAGCAGGGATCAGGTGGAAGAAAATTTGGAGAGGTGGAGGTACGCTCTGGAAAGCAGAGGAATGAAGGTTAGCTGCAGTAAGACGGAATCCATGTGTGTGAATGAGAGGAACCCAAGAGGAATGGTGAGGATACAGGGAGCAGAGGTAAAGAAGGTGCGTGATAATAAGTACTTACTGTAGGGTCAATGGTCCAGAGCAACGGAGAGTGTTCAAAGGAGATGAGGAGGTGGGTACAGGCAGGTTGGAATGGGTGGAGAAAGTGTCAGGTGTGTTGTGCAACAAAAGAGTACCAGCGAGAATGAAAGGAAAGCTGTACAGGACAGTGGTGAGACCAGCAATGCTCTACGGCTTAGAGACAGTGGCACTGAAGAAAAGACAGGAGGCAGAGTTGGAGGTAGCAGAGCTGAAGATGTTGAGGTTCTCCTTGGGAGTGACAAGGATGGATAGGATCAAGAATCAGTTCATCAGAGGGACAACCCATGTTAAATGTTTTGGAGATAAAGTCAGAGAGGCCAGATTGAGGTGGTTTGGACATGTTCAGAGGAGAGATGGTGAATATATCGGTAGAAGGATGCTGAGGTTGGAACTGCCAGGCAGGAGGTCTAGAGGAAGACCAAAGAGGAGATTTACTGTATGGATGCAGTGAGAGAGGACATGAAGTTAGTTGGTGTGAGAGAAGAGGATGCAGAGGATAGAGTTAGATGGAGGCAGATGATTTGCTGTGGCGACCCCTGAAAGGGAACAGCCGAAAGACAAAGAAGAAGATATTGAATTATAGGGTAGGAGTTAATGTTTATGTTCTAAACTAAATGTGCCCGCCACTTTGTTTGTGTGGAATTTAATTTTTTTAAAAATGCACAACGGCATCTGTTTAGTTTTGGAATGAACTACAATTTTTACGGGTTACCATGAAGTGCACAGAATGAAGGTGTGAGATCTCGTTTATCAAGTAGGTTTCAATTGCACACTTGTACGCATTTAATAAAAAATGTACAGCACCATCTGTTGAATCTTGAGATGAACTAATGATTTTTCAAGGTCAATTTTTAATTTAAAAAATATTATATACTGTAAGGGCATTTTCCATTTAAATTTCAGAGTAGCATATCTTCTGTTCCTGTGGGCCGATTGCGATGAAACAAGGCCTATATGTTACCCCAAGTTTGGCCAAGTACACCTGTGAAAACCTTATTAAAATTCCTTCAGTAGTTTTTATGCGATGCGTGCACAATCAAACAGACAAACAGAACAGACAAAAAAAAACAAAAAAAAAAACATGATGTGTCCTACTGTATTACTCATCTTCCATCGCCCCCAAATTATTATTTCCAAGTATTTTTAATGTACAGACATAGCAGTTACAGTTTTATTACATATACAATAAAGATAGATAGATAGATAGATAGATAGATAGATAGATAGATAGATAGATAGATAGAAACTGACTGTTCAAGCATTGAATGTAAATGATAAATTTTTTAATGAGCTATTTTTGATCGCTTGTCAAAAATTTGTATAGTAGAACATAGTTTGCAGTATATTGTAACCAGGATGGTGGGAAGAAGATGTGGGATTGGAATGAAAGGCATGTGTCTCTGTGAATGATAATTTTATACACATCATCCATATTTATAGTTCCTTGCCTTTGCAGAAAAAAATGCGTATTGTATAATATGCTGTATGATTTAAAGCATCATATTTTAATGCTTCAAAATGTGTTTTTTAATATTTTTAATATTTTTCCTAATTGGACTGTACCTGCCCCAAGACAAGCCCCTGAACCCAGTCTCGTTAACACCTTTTGTCTATTTTTTTCAGTACTGTGCAAAGGATTTAGGCAGGTGTAAACAAATACTAGAAACTAAGAAAGAATGCTTTAAAAATTTTATATATATATATATCCCTGATTTTCTACCTAATTTAGTCGTGTCCAATTCCTCCCCGTCACTACGTCAGCCACATTAAGGCTACTACTGTCACTCAGCCGAGCGGGCCGAGGACTATTTCATGTTTCCTCTAAACCACATTACTCCAGCCGACCGCATCTTTTTGAACTGCTTGCCCACGCACCATTGGGGGCGGCATAACACACTTGGAGGACAGCGCTATCCGCTGCTTCCGCTTGAGCTCACAGACGCTCCTGATTGGTTGTAGAGTTGTAATTAATTTGAGAGCACTAAGTACCTCTCATTCCTCAAATTTTTATTTGGTGTGACCAACAATTGGCTTCAAACCAGCATCAATTCTTATACTTGCATGCTTGCTCAAAGTCAAATCAAATCAAATGCGAGTTTTATTTGTCACATACGCAGTCATACACAGTAGGATATGCAGTGAAATGCCTAAACAACCTTCTGTGACCTTAAAATGTAAAAACAATGAACAAGAAATACAAGTCATGGATTTTGTAGGATCAGTCATATGATTAACCAATAATACCAAGCAGGTCTAATGATGATTAATTTCATATGCAGGTTGAAATATAGTCATTCATTTCAAGTTGCATAGAAGCCTTAAAACTGGGTGAAAACAGTCAAAGTCTGCTGCTAAGGTGAAATTGTGGAAGACAGTTTCATGCCACAGGTCATACATGTGCACAATGGCAAGACTGAACACAGCATCGAGATACAACAAAGAAACGGGAAATGTGGAGGACCATAGACACAGTGGTTAGCAAAGGAAATTTAATGTAGCAGATGAAAGACATATCATGGTTACTTCTCTTTGTCACTGGAAGATGTCCAGCAGTGCCATCAGCAAAGACCTGGCGGAAACCAGTAGGACCCTGGTACACCCATCTACCCGTCTGGAGATGAGTTTCCAGAATTGTTGTGACAAGAATTGCAGCCCAAAAGCAATTCTGATGTGGAAACAAAGCTAAGCGACTTAACTATGCACGCAAACAGAGAATCTGGGGAGCAATAAAATGCTGATGTCTCAAAATTGGAAATATTTGGCTGTAGCAGGAGGCTGGGTGTATGTCGAAGGCCTGGAGAGCGATATGATAATGAGCATTTTCAGGCAACAGTGAAGCAAGGTAGATGGATTAATAGTGTTCTCAATGCTGAGAAATACAGAGAGACAATGACCCCAAACATACGTCATACTATCTTCAGCTTAGAGAAGAATAAGGATGGTTTGGCCCCGAAATCTCAACATCATCGGGTCTGTCCGGGATCACGTGTGGTTAGTTCTATTTAAATGTGGAACAACCCAGCCGCCAAGTTCCTTCAAATAATTTGTGCAAGTCTAAGAATTGATGCTGTTTCAGGGTGGACACACCAAATATTAATTTCATTTGTTTTTCCTTTCTGTTTATTTACTTTCCAAGAACTTTTCCATAGTAGTGTACTAATGAGTGTCCCAGGAAAGCACAACTTTTGATGGTATAACATTAAGACTATACTGTAATGTTGTTTCATACCACAGCAATGGTAAAATTCTTGTGTGTCAATAGTTGTTGAGCAACCTTAAAGTGTCAGGCATAATTCCAATCACAGGTCCTGCTAGAAGGTGTCTATGTGCGATTTTTTATATGTATTTATTCTACAAGACATCAAGTACTTGTGTACTGTACATGTAGGCTGTCATGCACAACTAGTGATGGTACAGCATGTCCTTTACATAATGATGCTTCTACTGCCATGACTGCAATGTTCAAACATTCTTTGTGGACTGACTGACAAATGGTGGGTTGTGTTGGACGACCCCTGCTTCTCATCCACTTTTTGTCTTTGTCTCTGTTATTACTCTCATCAAATGAAAGTGGTCTTTGTGTCAGCCAGTTGCTTCTCCTCCCTGGCAAAAACTGACCACCACACATAACCGCCTACATCACAGCTCTCAGCTGCAGACTCAAGTGGGGGTTTTGTCCACTTAAGCTTAAGAAATCAGGAATGGAAATAATAATAAAAGAAATGCCTACATTTATTTTTCGTACAAAGGTTTTTGGTGCAAACATTAGAAAAGATGGAATCAATCAGTGAGAATATTATATAATTATTACAAATGCCCATTTGTTGCATGATACAGTAAGACATTTGGAGCATGTTTCTAAAGGAAAGACATAACGTTAAAAAAATATTTTAACTACTAAGGCTCCTCCTAAGACTTCAGGAAACTGTAAAAAGTCCAGACATGGGGGCTAGTCGTTCCTGGATGAGTTCCCCTATTGTGTTTCAGGAACCATAACAAGTACTGTAACTATGCAAACATTATTAATAATTTACATTATTTAATAAAATCACATTTTTGGAAAAAGGACAAAGATTGAGATTGTGTTATAATTTGCCATGCTGCTTAAATATGTAAAAAGAAAATCCTATTAATGTGGACATGTTAATGAATATGAATATACTGTAGACATTATTTTGCCATATTTTTTCCACTAATGGCATCTTCAGGAGAAATTATCTAAACAGGGACAAAACCAAGTTGTAATGATTAGGTTAGGTAAGCAGTTGTGAACCTGTTTGTACAGGAAGCTTTTGTAAACCCATGCAGCCAAAGCATAATTAAATGTACTTGCAGCCAGACTAATGTTTAGTATACTTGAAGTTTGCTATTTTGGAACAACTAATTTTGTACTAAGTGTATTTAAGTTGTAATTAAATTGTACAAAAGCACAATTTTAAGTGTATTAAGTATACTTGTGTGCTAAAGAGGAACAACTCAAAGTATACTTAGTACACTTAAAGTACATACCTGACAGTAATTAATACAATTTAAGTATATATTTAATGTATTATAAGTACATTAGAGCTATTTTTTACTGTATTACAAATACATGATACTATGCGTATATTTTTATTGCAGCAGTAGCGTGCTGTTATACTTCTGGACAGTTACAAATACTCAAAAAGTACACTTAGTAGTTAATACAAATATACTTTATTGTATCATACAGTACACATAACCTTCTATACTACAGTATTGCAAATATGTTGGAGAGCAAACTAATAAATGATCCTGTTATGCTAGAATTTCAGCATAAACTGGAACACATACCTCTGGCCAAGTTTTAGCCTAGTTTACTGTATGTACTGTATGTACTGTATGTTGCAAAAGAAGTAGGAAGTTACTGCAATTTGCACAGTGTATGCTAAATAAAGTAAATGAATATACTAAAAGCATTGATCATATTTTAAATACTTGATCATACCATGAATGAGAAAGCTACATGGAACTTTTTGCTAAATAAAAAATTGTAGGGAATAAGAAACAGCAAAGGCTTCATCTATATTAGATTCATATGTTCCCCAACCTCCTACATATCAGGTATGATTTCATTTGATTACTTTTTGCAAAATAATTTTTAAAAATGAAATCTGTTAAGAACTCAGTCACCAGTCAAAAGTGTCAGTTAATGTACATAATAGAGGGAAATGTGATCTGACAGGTTGTTCGTGGCAATGGGCTGAGTATCGGTTTAAGTATTTCAGAAACTCCTGTGCTCCTGAGTTTTCCCCTGCACAAAATTCAATCTAGGCTTTATGCAGAATGGTGAGAAATTCGAAGAAACAAAAACAAAACAAATCCAGTAATGGATATTGCTTTGCATGTGAGACAGGTCAGAGGCCCGACTGATTCGAGCTGGCAGGTAGTCCACAGTAATTTACATAAGCACAACCATTATGAGCAGAAAATCATTTTAGCATGCACAAACATAGAAACCTGGGTTAGGTCAAATCCTATCAGCCAAAAAACAGTATTGGTGGTGATTTTGTAAAAAAAAAAAAAAAAAAAAAAGAAAAAGTGTGTTCCAAAGAAGCAACTTCTATGTAGAATAATCTTCCTTCCCAAAAATTTCAGCAGTTTTGGAGAGATGATTTTATATGTGCCCCAAAAAATTTGTCATTTCTTAGTGTTATACTGTCTCACTTCAAACAATAATAAGTTACAATGCAAATTATTCATATTTCTTTATTAGTATTGATACTAAAATGTGATAAAAATTTGGTCAAAGCTTTAAAAGCAAAAAATCTGTAGTGTCCGGAACCATTTTAAATTTCATTTTCAAAATTTTGAAATTCAATATCTTAACAATTTAGTTTTTTAGAGTAATAAACTTTTGTATTGACACTACATAAAAGGGAAATTGTATTTAGCAAATACATTTGACAAATTTATCTGATTAAAAAAAATATAAATGTGTATGCATATTTACAGAAAAACGAAGTATAGAAAAAAAAAATATATATATATATATATATATATAATTAATAAAAATATATGATCGTATCAGAAAATGTGCTTTTTCACCTAGGTGAGAAACTGTTTAGCACCAATATCATGTTTTGGCCATGTGCAAAGAGCAAAAAAAAAAAACATGTAATAATATGCAGTCTCACATCCTGTTTAGGTCAAAAAAGCAATATGAAGTATAATCAAAAGACTATTAAAGTGGAAGTTAAACTCCCATACCATGCGTAAATGAAATTCTCTACCATGATTGTTCCAAATGATTCACTTCCTTTGAGAGTTTTTCCAGCTCAAAGACTGGAAGTCTAGGATAATAAACAGATGAAAATTATGTTGTCACTTAACAATGACACACACGTAATTCATAATTGTTCCACAAAATGTGATGATCGGCAGATTACAAATGTTAAGACGTCATTCTTGAGTACACAAGCTCTTCCAGCCCAAGGCAAATTGCTGTAGTATAATAATAATAATAATAATAACAATGTTTTATGATGGGCTGTTTAAGGATATCATTTTTGTGAGATGATATAATAACTCCACTGTATCACTGATTATTTTCCTATAACAATTGATCCCAGTTTTTGTATTCCAGACATGAGTGATGTAAGAAATGAATGAACATGTATGAAATACACTAACCCGGGTACAATTCTCACCAGGCAGAGAATGAGAAGAATCATAAAGTGCACATGGGTGTGGGAAACGGCCTTCGCCAGGATGTGTGGAAAGAATTCCACAGTCGTTTTGGGAAGATCCGCATGTGCGAACTATACGGCTCCACGGAGGGGAACCTCTGCTTCATGAACCATACCGGCAAGATCGGAGCAGTCGGCCGCTCCAACATCATCTACAAGGTGAGCGTGGGCTATTTTAGTCTTTTTAGTTTTTAGGATTTCCCAGGCTCTTATTTCAGGACATACAGTATGACTGTATTTATTGCTGAGATAAACATTACTCTAACGTTAAGTTTAGTTCTCGTTTTCTTTGAAGTTAATGTCAGTAATCTGACTGGACCGCACAGAAAATGTAAACCCTACATAGCACATGTCTATGTACTGTTCAGTACTGTCCATTACAATACTGTCTTTACTTTACCCTTAAGGACAACCATGAAACATGAAAATGCAGATGAAGAAAAAGGGTTGGTCTAAAATACTCTGCCAATTATTGTTTAGATCAGAAAAGCACCCCATTTGTAGTGGAATAAACATCATTTCTCTGGCCCGATTTCAACCTTTTGGCTAATTCTGTCAAATCATGCTGGCGTATTCATGATCAATGGTCCCAGACTTGCCCTGAACATCTGAAACAGAGCACACTTGTAATCTCCATCCACAGCATGTTGCGCAACCATTCCCCGTCCTTGAACTTTTCCACATTTTATTTTGTTGCAACCTGAAACTAAATACACACACAATAGAGCCGATAATATCGATGTGGAAGAAAAGATCTATAGAGTTTGCAAACAGAAAAAAAACGCTGAGGTTGCGACCTCACGAAAATTAGCTCTGGTACAACAAGCTGGCGCGTTCGCTCTTTTGGCTGCAGATCAAGAGACCTGAGTGTATAAAAAAAATCAGCTGTGCCCTGTGTGTGGGATCATGGCAAGCCCCCTCTTATCTGCCAATCACAATGACACTAGCTGATCGTTGTTCCTGTATGTGATCATGTATGATGGCGCTTTCCTCTGCGTGAGTTATGAAGCTCAACAGCAGCCCAAAAAGATGGTTGGTCTTAAAAAGTTGATCTTAAATACAGGTAAGCCCCAGGAGATTTTGTACGTGAATGTACTATATAGCGAAGACATTAGTCTAAGTAAGATCTAAGAAGCTACCATATACATTGCCAAGCTCTTTTTTGCATTGTAGCATAGATATACAATCCAAGCATTCGTCTGAGGAGTTGACAAGTCATCCCTCCTGCTCAGTGGCTCTACACTGGTCCTCCAGTTAAGTCCCCTGCTTTTCGAGCGAGCAGTGAGAGTACTGTAGTAATTTATTTACAGTAGTAGCGACATAAGGAGTACTGTATGTTATTGAACGTGTCATATTTTGCTTGCTGTAGTTTAACACTGTTTTAACAAAGTAAATAAAATGTAATATCATCATCTAATCTATAATTTTTTTTTTTAGTTTTTAGTTTTCCCTCTGAGCTTTGGATTGATGAAAAATTGGGAAGCTCAGTTAATTAACCAGGAAAGGTTTTGCTAAGAACACACCGAGAAGCTGCCAAATGCCTAAATGTAAGCTGCTGTGTTCCGAGACAGCATTTGCAATTAAAACTGAATTTTACGATGCAAATTCATATATTTTATTAACGAAGCTAGTTAAACTGGGTTAACCAATCTTTTCTCTGCTAGGAACAGATATTTACTGTATATTGCCACAAATCGTCTAGCTGATTTGCCTTGTTTCATAACTTGACAGACAATGGACATGCTAGTTTTCATAACTGTGAGAGTTGTCACAAAAACGCTGGTGGCAAAAAGACAATTTCAACAACTGTAGCTTTTAAACCCCACAGGATTTTTAGCTATTTTCTGCATTACTATTGTATGTTTTAAGAAATTATATATAGAGGTGAGGATTATGCAATATAGAGAGACATATCTTTTTTTTTTTTCATCATAGCCTGAGGAATATGAGGAACTGATTTTTTCCCCCCAATTCTATCTACTATACGGTACAAACATTACTGGACAAAAAATAGGCAAAGAAATGCACATGGTCATGTGATTTCACAGTTGTTTTCATTTGTTTCTGTAACCAAAAGTAATAAGAACACAAGCTTTTCATGAATCAACATTTTTGTGTTGTCATTTTCATATTCCGGTAGCAGTTACATTTTCTGCAATTAAAAACTGGATCTACCTGACATATCCCAAAACGTGTAGAGTTCGATGTCTGAAGCCTCCTCCATTGATGCGCACTGCATGACTTCTGTATATATGTTTTTTAAATCGTTTATTAACCAATGCTGTGTTGCTGGTAAGGAAGTGTGCTGCTTGAGTTTTAAGGGTTACATGAATACATTTGGATGGATTCATTATTACAATGATAATTTGCAGTTCTGTTAAATTTGATTAAGATTGATAAAGTTCTCATGCTTTAGTAAAATGGTGTTCCAGTGAAGCAGCCTAATGGTATACATGGTGCCAGATGTTGTATATGAAACATTAACTAATTGGTAAAAAAAAAAATATTATAATAATAAAAATATAATAATAATAATAATAATAATAATAATAATTACAGCGTGCCAATTCTTATTATTATTACCATTATTATTATTATACATTTGTATTAGTAAAATTAGTAATCCATATGTGTGTATGTTACAATATGTGCAGATGGGGAACTAAACCAAATTTGACCCCATGACCACTTGACCCCATGGCCTCTGATGAAACCAGAGGGCTGAAACATGTGAATCATGCAGCATGCAATACTGCAAATTGCAAAAATGCCAAATTGCTTCATTTATAAGATCACTCTGCTTGAAGAATGTTATTATAGGGATTAGGCAACAGGGATTTGAAGTACTGGAGCTGAATACCTGCGAGAGAATTTAGCCTGATGTGTATAATCATGCCGTCTATTACCAATAACTGAGTGAATATCTTTGGGGGGAAAATGATGTTCATTACTTTAATGATTCGAGAGATTTGTGGAATCTAAGCCATCTAAGACATCTTATGTTCATTTCCTTTCCCTTTAATTTGTCACTAGTCCACCAGTTTCTGATTTGGATTATTATTACATTCAAGAAACTGCTGTAACTATTTTTATGTGGGAGAACACATGGACCAGTGATCAGATTCCTTCTTAGAAAACTGTCTACAGTAAGATACTATAATATGATCTTTCATTCCAAGACACAAGTAACAATTACTATTTTTAGGAATGCTGTTGTGGCTCTCGTGTTTAAAAAAAAAAAAAAGTTGCCCTTTCATACACAGAAGTGAATATTCCAAAAAGCAGATATTTACATTTTAGCCAGACAGTTTATGAAATCAGATCTCTTGCTATACTGGTAGGGAAACACCTAAATAAAGACCTGTCCTGTCTGCTTTCTCGTGAAAAGCAGCAGTCAGATTAAAAAAGTGCTCAGTGGAAAAACGCATGCAGACAACATTTCTTTCTCATAGCAGGTTGCTTTGGCTTTTGCCTGTTTTATCTACAGTATGTAAACACTGCGAATTCATGAACCTTGGCCTTGTGAGTCAATGCAACAAAAAAAAACATAGAGAGTCAATAAATGATTTATTATAAAAAGTGTAAGGTTGAAACATGTATGTTGACACTTTCTGTACATATTGTATACTTTCATTTCATTTTTTTATTTTATTTTCATTTTTACGATTTTCAGTTTTCAGAAGCGTATTGGAAAGACAAGTTGCATAATGGTTGCTTACATTCAATATACATTCAAAAGTATTCTACATTATCATGTGGAACATAATTAAAATATGTATACATTGCATCGTAATATAGTACATAAGTATAAAATGTAAAAAAAATTAATAAATAAGATAAACACATGTTCAGTCTAGACAATGTGGATAAGTTACGCAGAGTAGAATAAAGAGTGAATATACAAATAATACTTGTCTTAAATTTATAACAGTCTTATTTTTATAACAATTAGTATAAAGTAAATTATACACTCTATTGGTTGCTTTAAATTAAAATATTTCTGCCTAAAGCAGTTGTATACTGTATATGACGGGCGTTCAAGTCAAATCAGGACTTCAGGACTCAGGACTTGATTGTGCAGAATAACAGAACACAGTTATGAGAGTAAAAACTACCTTCATTTTTCTATACAATCCCCAACTAACGCACTTAACTAACTAACTAGTTTTTGATCAGCCAATATTGGATGCTTGGATTCTATCAAAGTTTTCTCAGTATGCTGGAGCCGTAATCAGACTCTGCCTGCTTAATATCCAAAACACTCGCCTCCCATGAACAATGTGGAAATCACTTGAAATAAGGCCAGGACTTTACCAGGGATGTGAGCCTCACATCTCAATGATTGAGGATCCAATTCCCTCCTTGGGTCTGTGTGATGCTTGGTGGGTTCAAAGACATGCAGGCTGTGCTAATTGGATGTTACAAATTGCCCATAGTGTGTGAGTGTGTATGCTTGTGTGCCCTGCAAAAGAATGGCACCGTATCCAGGGTGTACCCTGCCTCATGCCCCATTCCTCTAAGATAGGCTCCAGGCCTCCAACGAACCTGTACGGGAAAAGCGGTATAGAGCGCATGAATGAGAATGACTTTAATGACATGGCATCAGAACAATGTTGGCTGATCAAAGCAACAACAAACAGCTTCAAAACTATGCAGTATTAATACCAAACCTGTGGCTAGACTGGAATTCAGACTGCAGTCACTACAGTGAGATCACGCGTGGTTACCACTGGACTACTGGAACATGTTCTTGATGCTAGTAAATGCATGTGCATAAGAATAAACAGCACCACAAAAAATACAAAAGGAAATATTAAATAAATTAGTTTGTATTTACAATATTGTGTAATGGTCATTAATGGTATCTCAATATTTTAACATTCAAGTTATTCTTATTTTCCAAAAACATTGTTGTCTTGATTTTGTCCCACCACTGGACGTCATCGCAATGTTGTTACAGCTACTGTACTGTACTGTATGTTAAAAGGCTAATTTGATGTTACAATTCCTGCTGGTAGATTAACACTCAAAATATTTCTTCTTGTGTTTTTCCTGCAGCTCATGTTTAATTATGTGTTGGTGAAATATAACATGGAAAGAGATGAACCTGTGAGAGATGAACAGGGTTTCTGTCAGCCAGTTGAAAAAGGTGAGAAAATACAGACCTTGTTTTTGACAAATCCTTAGTCTTTAAAAATAAACAGGCATCTCGTAGAAGTAGTTAGGACTGAAAAAGTCTTATTGACACTGGAATTGAGAATAAGCTCATGAGGGTCAAAGGGTGACGTAAATAGGGTTGTACAATAACATTAAGCAATTTGTGCCTGAATTCTTCTCTTGATATTGATGTATTTTTTGGCGAAATTTCATTTGATTGAGTATTGACCTGATACAGTATGATCTAATATGGATTAATTCCAATAATATACAGCTCTTTTTGGGGCAGTGATAGATTAGCAGGGTAAGACTCTGAGTAACGGGTCAAAAGCTCGGGAAATATAGTATGTACCGGTGTGTGTGTGTGTGTGTGTGTGTGTGTGTTTTGTGTGAAAAAGGCTTCTTCGACTTTTCTATTTCTAATAAAGTTGGGATATTTCCATTTCCTGAAACAGACCTTTAGTTTGTTAATTCTCTGGGACATTCATTTAATTGACAAAGGACCCAAGGAATTTTAATGCTTTGTCTCACAAATTTGATTATTATTTTACATGTAAACAAATTTTGAAATTGATGCCTGTAATACACTCCAAAAAAACAAAATAATTGGGGATGGGCAAAATAAGTTCTCTGGGTACAAGCTCATCTATGGTGGAGTGAAAGACAGTAGAAACATGTTTTTACTGTAAATCCTTAGTTCCCCAAAAAAAAAAATTATTTCAAGAAAGGTCATGCAACCTTCCTTTGTCCCATCTTTCTTTTGAGTGTGTTTGTGTGTGTGTGTTTGTGTGTGTGCACTAAATAATAAATGTCTTTATATATATTTTTTTTTCATATATTTAAGTCAGTCAGTGAAAATCTTGAAAATCTTAATATACTTGCGACAGTTAAATAAAGGGTCAAGCAAATAAAACAAATCATTCATTTTAGAATACATACATTTGGGTTTGTAGATTTTGACTTGATAAATACTGGATTGGATTAAAAAAAATATATGGATTAATTACATTTCTAGATTTATAAATGTGTAGATGTGTAATGTTGGTTGCCCAATACTAAGTTTACTGACATTTCTAAAATAATAAAAAAATGAGATCGGGTTATGACTAAACTCCGCCTGTTCATCCAGGGGAGATGGGTTTGCTGTTGTCCAGAATCGATGCCCGAAGTCCATTCTTTGGCTACGCTGGAAGCAAACAGCTAACCGAGAAAAAGATCATGAGGGATGTTTTTAAGAAAGGAGATGCTTTTTTCAACACGGGCGACCTCATGGCAGAGGACCAAGACAATTTCATCAGCTTTAAGGACAGAGTCGGGGACACTTTCAGGTAAGACAGGAAATGCTTACTGAGTGTCGCAAGTGTCTCTGGCTTTGTTCATGACGTGCATGTGTAAATAGAGTTTCATCACGGGTTCGAGGTCAAACTTCACTTTGCAAACAACTATTACTTTGGGTCTGAAAGTAAATCTGATACCACAGTTGGTCCCATGATTAAAATTATATGTTGCAGTGCGTTGGAGGTGCTTTTTGTGTTCTATTCAGGGTACGAACTAAACCAATTTAGCAAATAATTTGCATGCTGAGGAAAGATTTACCAGGTTTTTCAAGTTTTTCTTGCTTGTGTTTTGTTTCTGTTAGGTTATTGCTGATCTACTCCTCTCTCTGTTCTTCACTCTTCCCTTCATTTCATCTCATTTCAAGTCACTTTTTATGGCCAATCTCAATCTCTCTCTCTCTTTCTTTCTTGCTCCAACCCCCCCCCCCTCCCCTCCCTCATTCCTCACACCTGAACTCAACATTTGTAGCTAAAACATAGATGTGGATGGCTGTCAGTATACAGCATATGATGTGAGAAAAGTTTTCCTAACAGTGAGTCTAGGATCTCCTACCACCTACAGCTTTTAATCATAGATCCGTACTCCATTTACATTTGGCAGACTTACATTTTTATCTCATTATACATCTGAGCAGTTGAGGGTTATGGGCCTTGCTCAAGGGCCCAACAGTGGCAATAAAGTGGTTGTGGGGTTTGAACCTGGGATCTTCCGAACCGTAGTCCAATGACTTAAGCACTGAGCTACCCCTGGCCCCCAGTACTGACCTCCAGTTCAAGTAGCGTTAAACTACGACTAACCCATTCACCACCTGCGTGTTATTTTCAGATGGAAGGGTGAAAACGTGGCCACCACTGAGGTGACAGAGATTCTTGGATTGCTGGACTTTGTTCAGGAAGTCAATGTGTATGGGGTGGAGGTTCCAGGTACGAAAACATGGCTTTTTGTTTGTTTTTTTGAAAGAATACTTTTTACTCATGCAAATGCCAAATTGCCCGTAGGGTGTGAATAAGTGTGTGAGTGTCTGGTGTGTGAATGTGTGCCCTGCGATTGGATTGGCATCCTGCCCAGGGTGTACCCCGCCTTGTGCTCGAAGTTTCCTAGGAGAGGCTCCAGGCTTCCTGCGATCCTGTAGAGTATGAGCGGTATAGAAGATGAATGAATAAAGCATTTTGTTGTGAAGCAGCCAGGCCGAGAGACGTAGCGTTAGACCTTGAGTCATCTCAAATTGTGCGGCAATGCTGCCACCAAGAGGCTGATTTGTAGTTAGTTACAGCTTTGAGATAAAATCAAACATTATTGGAAATCTATCAGAATCAAACACTATACAGTACATATTAACCTGCAGGAGCAGCACCATGATCAACTAATACACATTGGCATAATACACATTGTGTCTTCTGTATGTGTTGTTAAGGTCAGCTGAAATGTATATTGAAACAATTTTTTATTCTTTCCATTTCCAATACTTTTAATATATTTTTTGATGGGTTAGATGAAATAAAATCTGCTCATTAATGATGAAAAAATAATATATAGTTGTTTACTTGCAGTATGTTTTATTAGACATGATACAAATGCTAAAATTATGGTACAATATAAAAAAAAAATTCACATTTGTGTAAGCATTGCATGCATATTATGCAGTATAATATAAAGTATAATATGCAGTGTAACGCTTACACAAATGTTTGTGACCTAAAAAGAAAAAGATATTTGCAATATATAGTATTATTTTTACAATAAAATAAAGTATGTGTATGTAAGTAAGTATGTAAAGCATATGTAAAAATGTAAAAAGTATGAACTGTATAAATAAACTGTATGAAGTATATGAAATGTGCAACATACTGTATTTACATTAATGTAATGCATACTTTATTTAATTATACATTATATTTAATTCATGACTCGTGGTCAAGGTCAAATATTATATCGGTTGGAGCAACTACAATACAATAGCAGTAACACTAATATAAGCAGTACTGATCATGGGTCCATTTTGTCTCACTAAATGAAATAAATGAATAAAGAAATGTTCTGTCGCAGGCAGCGAGGGTCGAGCTGGTATGGCTTCACTGATCATCAAGCCTGGCTGTGTGTTTGATGGAAAGAAGCTGTTTGAGAAGGTCATGACTTACCTACCTGTTTACTCTCGGCCTCTTTTCATCAGAATACAGGTAAGATTTTAAAAGAATTTCTTTGTGGATTTCAAAAGGAGTTGCACTTTTCTTTTTTTAACATTCTGCTGTAAATACATAATAGTTATTCTTCCTGACCAAAGAAAGTCACTCTAATAATATTTTATTCATCCCAGAGAACTTTAGCTGATAACAGTACACAATAGCATTTTATATATCAATAATACAGACAATTTAAGCCCATTTTCCTGATTAGTCTAGCTAATAGGTGTTTCTTTTTTAGCCAGACAATTGTGTTTTGTGTGTTTTAATGTTACAGTTTAAAATACATTTTTGTGACAATCCTGCCCCCTGCTGTTGAAAGCCCCATGTACTGTATGCAATACTTTTCAGGCATAAAGAATACCTGTATTTTTCATATACAGTAATGTAGTAGAAATACTGAGAACCTGATTGTATTGTGTAGGTCATGTGTAATTATTAATGTACATAATTTGTCTCCTCCGAGAAAGGACTAGTTTTCTTTGAGAAGAATATCAGGCATCAATAAGCTGTATCATCAATGCCTGGCTTTGACTGCAGATGAGTCCGATTAGATAAAACTTTTGGAAAAGCTAAATTAACTGTTGTATTGCTCCAGTGTTTAAATGTTGAAGTCAATTATATTATTTAATATTATCAGAATTCAACTGACCTGGCTATGCTAGTCGCATATTGTATGTACTGTATGGCGTACCACAATAGATGCAGTAGACTAGGTTGAAAAAGTACAGGGAAGCGTTATACGAGTAAAATGCTGTCATATGTGCATTAGTGTAGCAGCGGAGTATATAGAAAAATAACGCTAGTTGTTTTTCTGCGCAAAACTGTGTTCTCTTATTCTGCACAATCAAAAGTCCGGATTTGACTCGAACGCCTGTGATTTATTTATAGCTTGCATTCTAACAAATATTAACGTCTTGATTTAGAAAACCATCCACTTTAAAATCATGTTAAAATGCTAATATGTTGTTTGTTTTTATGAACATTTTCTGATTTTTGGTTGATTTCTCTGTTGTTTCTAAGCTGCTTGAAAATTAATCACAGAGTGATATGAATAAGGTAGTGGAGCATTAAACCATCTAATTCAGGGCATGAACCAGTGAGAAACAGATACAGATGATGACAGATGATCAGGCCGGTGATTAGTACAGTATACTGCCGATGCTGAATTCTAAATGGCTGGAAGGGACGAGAGGGGAAATGAGATTGCTGCTGTGGTTGTTATATAAACAACCAATTTTAAATTTGTATCTTTACGCTCAAGACTTTTGCACAGTACTGTACTGTATGTCTAAACCCCCTGCTAGTCAGTATGCTCTAAACATTCACTAGATGGTAGCCTACGTATACCATAATTCTAACATGTTTACTGGATCATGAAGCTATATGATTCTACATGACTCTCATCAGGTGCATATACGAAGCAGTACACTCATTAAAGACAGATAAACACTGTATGACATAATGTTCTCTTATTTTACTGTCTGTTAGGAGTCTATGGAGTTGACTGGCACATTCAAGCAGCTGAAGTTCGGTCTGGTGAAGAGCGGCTTCAACCCTGCCAACATCTCTGATCCGCTCTACTTTTTAGACTACACTGAGAAATGCTATGTCCCTCTCACAGACTCCATCTACGACAGCATAGCATCCGGCAAGCAAAAGCTTTAGGCCATACTCGGTGAACGGCTCTGTTACTCGGACAAACCAAATGGACATACGGTTCTGAAGGAAGATCCTGAACACGCCCAACTCTTTTGTAGTGTTGTATATTTGATTGTGCCTGAAAGCAAGCCTGCATAACTCCATAATGAATAATGGATTGCTTTTTCCTTTGTGAACATTTCACTGAGACAGCTTATCGGTTAATAATGAATCAGGGAGTTTTCATGACTTGAATGGCCTTTTTGCAGAGAGCGAGGAGACTGATTGCTGCGACGGAGCTGAATGAGAGGCCGGATTCTCACCAGTGACCCGCTCAGTATCAGGTTCTAATACCTCCATGGTCTGTCTAGCAGGTGACGAGCGTTAATAATGCCTCGACTTCATCTTTCACCATCATCTCCTCGCCGCACTCAGTTCTCTTGCTTTCCTGGCTGTGAGGAGCGTCACTGGAGATCAATACAGGAAATGACAACTGCTGCTACAATAAAATCTGATTTCACTTTAGATGGAAAACGTTGCTATATTTAAAGCTGCAGTCTGTAATTACATACCTCTCCAGAGATGGATACGGACAGATGTTTATCATTAGAAGTGCTTCGTTGAAGAACCGGTTGTCCAGATGTTTTTCATTCCATCTTTTGCAATACTTTTAGTATGGATCACCTGGATCTCGTGTGTGTGTGTGTGTGTGTGTGTGTGTGTGTGTGTGTGTGTGTGTGTGTGTGTGTGTGTGTGTGTGTGTGTGTGGAAAATCCTTAGACCAACAGGTCTTTCATGTTTCGTTCAGTAGTATTACAAATGGTTAGTTTACATATTTGCTATACTGACATGTGAAATGTGTCTTTGAAGTGACAAAACCCATGATGTTTTATCCAGTCTCCGGGGCCAGTGAAGGAATTTAAATGTATAACGCCATAGATATTTAGACACACACAGTCATATACAGCACTGGAACATGTTGTTATTTTATGCACCAGTTTTTGAGGGACTGAGCAACACATTATCCTCCTGTGCCACTTTGTATAAAACGGGACAGATTGGGTATTGGAGATAAATTGAATAGTCTTTTCTCCTAGCTGCTCCAAAAGCCAACACAGGAATAAATAAGGTATTTTGGCAGGCACAGATTCTGCAAATAAATAAATAAACAGGCACAGCTGCTTGCCATGACATAGTTACAAGGGCAATCATGCAAATGCTTTCCATGATCTATAGCAGCTTTCTTCAGCTCCAGTCCTGGAGGGCCAGTGTCCAGCAAAGTTTGTTATTCACCAGCACCCAAATACACCCACTGAACTTAATACTTAACAGATCAGATGTGTTAGAGCAGAAGATTGGCCAATCTGTGTTGGACACTGGCCCTCTTGGGCAGGAGGACCCTTGTCTATAGTGCCCTGCGTTGGTATTCACCCCCTCAAATGTTACAGATTGGAACTTGGAATTGAATTGGATTTTCCAATATTATTACAGTGTTCTGTGAAAGTATGAGTTCTGGTTATTCCACAGACCATTCAATTTAGTATCAAAAACAGAACAGAACGAGCATGGGGCAGCTTGGTGGTTTGCATGTTGGAGCAGGGTAGGGGTAGAGTTTGCAGCTTTCCCTGGGCTTGTGTGGTTTCCCCCACACATGCAGTGTAGATTTGGTGCATAGGCTTAATGATGTTTCCCTCTACACCCCAGGAATGTGACTCTGTCTAGAGGAGATGGGTCGGGAGGTTAAGGGACCATCCTTGTGTCTTTGGGTACATCAGGCAACAAATACCTTCCCATACCTGGAGAGGTAACCGTCATTTCAATGGCTTGATGCTGATTGTAAGAGCTTAAGAGTGGCAGGTCAGAAGAGCCTGGGTTCGAACTTCCTGATCAGCAATCTAACATGTTAACCACCGAGCTACCCATGTACCTTCATCAAAGTCAGTAAGTAAGGAATTGTTCCAAGAAGAAACTCAGACTGCAATATTATGTTTGAATTTAATCCAATTCAGCCCATTTTTATACACGGCACTGCGAAATGCACATGAATGTTAATCCTCCTGGATAATTTCCACAGATTCCTAACAAACTATATAAAATCATCAGAAATGGTGTTATTAATTGCAAATTTGGTGGACAATAAGACAGCAAGTCAATGGTTGGTCACAATAAGCATATCAGCAGGTCTATAAACGTTAGAATATAAACTTGCGGTATCATTTGGAGCAGCGAGTGAAATGAGACACTATCATGGGGATTGGGTGGGTTTCAACTGACAGGATCTTTCTCAAGACCAATCATCACCTGACAGTACAGGAGCTGTATGAGAAGTGTAACTAAATATTAAGGAGTTAATGGCACTGATACCGTTTCACAAAGTTACGTTATATTCAATATGTACACTATTGTGTAGGTAATTTCTCTCTCCACATATATCTTCAGGAGAATAGAAGTAATAAAATTGTCTTACTGTATGTATTGATTCAGACAGTTTATTGTGCCTTAGATGACACCAAGATCTTAAATCTGTTTATAACCATCTTCATAATCTTTCCATAATTTAGAATTTACTGTGAATGATACATTTTGTGTGGATTGTACTGGAATAATGTTTAATATTATTTTTTTATATTTTTTTGCTGAAGAGCATCTCTATTAATAATCATTTGAATCATGCATTCATGAATTTGGTTTGATAGTCTTCACTGAACAATGCTATTGTATACATGGAGTTGAGTTAGCCTGTAATTATTGCATAATTTTTTTCTTAAGTTAATAAACAAGCCAGGGTTTATTATAATAAACAACTGCTATATTAAAATGGCAGACATAATTTGAACCAATGTAAAGCACATTCTTATAATCGAGTGTAAATGTTTGCACATACCTATAACAAAATGAAGAAAATAAAGAAATTCTAAAATATAATGCTGTTTACGGTTGTTTTGTTCTTTTTAACAGATTTACAAGTAATAAAATGGTGAAATAGTCTATGTTTATAGTACAGTGGGTATAGGAAAGAATAGGTCCCCTTTTAAATAATCTAATTTTGTTGCTTTGGAGCCTGACATACTGTAAAGACAGATACATTTTTTAATATCAAGCTTTATTTACACTGTGCAACTTTTAACATTCAAGTGAAAGATACAAGACTCATGTCAGAAAATAATAGGTTAAAAAAAAAAAAATAAAAAACATGAACCCCTCCAAAAAATTACTTGTAAACTCTAACAGGTGAAGCTTACTGAGACTTTGGGCTCAAGGCAGTGTAAACCCTGAACGGAATTTCCATGTCTTCGGACTGTAAGAGGAAACCAGAATATCCATGCATCCACCCATTGTCTAAAATGCTTATCCTATGTACTGTAGGGTTGTGCTGTCCCAGGGGACTTGGGACACAAGGCAGTGTACACCATGGATTGCAGGATACAAGGATGTACACTTTGGAAAAGCCAATCGACCTGGATTGCAATTCTTTTGATCATGGGAGGAAACTGGCAGAAGCGGATGAAACTCACCAAGCACAAGTATCGTTCAATCGAACCTTAAACCCTGGAGATAAAAGCTGAGTGTTATCCACTACACCACCAGATTACTCTTGTACTTAGTTAAAAAGTTTTACGCACATAACTAGGCCTACTTAATATATCAGAATAATATCAAATTTGAGCACAAATAAAAACCCATTCGTGGAGACTTTATTTAAGGTTATTTTATTTTGATGCAAAACAGAACCAATAATGCAAAACAACAAAGAAAGAGACTAACTACTCAAAGCCTTTCAAGTTTTCAGAGCGCGCGCGCGCGCACACACACGCCTGATATCTATCTATATATATATATATATATATATATATATATATATAGTCTCCCAGATTTGTACTACTGAGCACCATCTGGAGGTCAGAGCTGATGTAGGTCATGTGTAGACAGATATATAAATCTCTGAGCGCTGAACCCCAGCAGCAGCAGCAGTCCTCAGCTCGGCTCATCATGGCGGACACCAGCAGCGCTCACGTCCACGTTTTATTCTCGTTTTCCGAGTTTTCGCGGCCGTCCTCTGTGCCTCTGAACTCCGGGTATGAAGTGCTCGTCCAGAAGTTTCTCTCCATTTACGGCCCTCAGATTGACGTCCACCGCAAATTCCTCATCCAGGTGTTCTCGGAGGAATGGGGACAGTACGTGGACCTGCCCAAGGGATTCAGCACAGCCGAGAAATGCAAACTGCGATTAGTTCCTCTTCAGACGGATGTGAGGCGGATTTCATTCACGTTCGTTTGCTGTGAACGTTTTTATTTATTATTATTTTTAAAGCTGTTTGTTCAAATCCTATACGTGATAAATTACCATTGTTTAAAAAAATCTGCAGTTACTATTTGCATTTCGTGCTGTTAACAGCGTTTGTCTGCACGCAGAGTCTTAACTTGTTGGTCTGACGAAGGTTCAATCACAAATAGCGTGATACGCCCTTTATAAGTGCACTCCATTTGATGTAAGGTACCGCGTCCCAAAGCGCACTCTCTAGTAAACACTGAGCTCTGTTGTGACGCGGAAGTACGAGTTCTGAAGGGCGTTTTGTTTACGTCGTTCTGACATCATGATTAATGGCAGTTTGTGACGTCATTACGTTATCACGGACCATACGTTGAAAGCAAACAGGGTTAATATTGTGCCATGTATAATATATATATATATATATATATATATATATATATATATAAAGCCCTTTCTGCTTTGCTCTGATCTGTCATTCTTTGTAATGAGAAGTCCCGGTTTGACTTGAACGCCCCTAGTATTTCTCAGCAGTTGACTATTAGGAATGCATTGGCTTTTGCTGTACTTTTTGAATAGTTTAGTGAGCAACTTGCTGAATGTTCAGGGGAACGACAGGAGGAGGCTCCGAGCCACCTCGACCGGAATCGTCATTCGGGTTTACAGGCTTCTTTAAAATGTTTGCAACATTCAAATGTTTTACTGCACCTAAGAGTCTCATCAAATTACTGTGCTTGAAGCCTCCTGTAAATGTCAATCGGTTTTACACATGAATTCACAACACATTTCATCACAAGTCGCAGTTTGACCTAAACGCCACTCATAGACACACTGGCTTACTATACAAGCATACATTTTTTTTCATCAGAATTTAAATCTGTCTTTATAAATTTTTAGGAAAAAGTATTCATTAATGGTCCCCTGTTATAGTAAACAATTTAATTTTTCTAATGCAGCTCTGTTTAAGCATCTGTTATAGGGTTTATAGTTATGTCTCCAGAGATGGGGGGGGGGGAAGTGCTAGACTGAATCCTTTTTTTGGAGTATACAGGTTAATAGACTGATCAAGTGTCTCATACAACCAGCAAGTGTTTTCCAGTAATCGTTCACATTGGTCACACAATTACTTGACATAAACAGGCTTTTTGTAACAGTGAACCTACAAACTGGGACATGTAACCCTAAGAGACTTCCAGCTTTTGCATGGCATCTGTTTCTGTGTAAATGATCCATGCATGACTGCTAATATTTGTCCTTGAGCAACAGGAAGAAAACAAGACTATATACTGTATAAAAACATCTATTTTGCTTAATTTATAGCACTAGAGTAGCAACCATGTATAGCCTATCATCTAGAATTTCTCTGTAGTATTTTGGTATTAACTGAAAGCCAGGTGCTTTTTGATCACTGGGTTATGAATTGTGCTCTACTAGTCTGGATTTAGTCACAGCTTTGTGTTAATCCTTCAAGTGAAATGCACAAATTGTGACCTTTTCATTAGATCCAGACTACAGAGTCTTTTTCAGCATTCAAATCCTAAGCCTTGTTTTTAAGACTGTATGAGCATCTTTTTTTTTATGTTGCTTAAATAAAATCAGGTTTAGTAAATGTCTGAATGATTGAGATGAATCTTTGAGTTCATTGCACAAGTAATAAGCGAGATGTAAAAGAAATGATAGAAAATGTAGTTTGTCAGGTAGAAACAGCACTTAAGGAGATTTATTTGTTCTTCTTTTACTGTAGATCACTACACTGGGCAATCTTTCTCCAGCAACCACCATTTTTTTCTGCTGCGACATGCAGGAACGATTCAGACCTGCCATCAAGTACTTTGGTGACATCATCAGTGTTGGCCAGAGACTGGTAAAAAAAAAATGATCATTTTCCTGTCTGTCCTGATTTATCTCTCTGTTTTTCCATAGAAATACGTTTTTTACCTGTTATGCAAAGAATGGCACTAAAAACAGAGACAGTAAGGACTGTTTATCTTCTTTAAATCAGTTATTTTATCAGACATTTTTATTGCCTTGATTCACTCATGTGACCCTCATTCTCAGACAGTTAACAGTATCACTATGTTTGAAGGTGCTGTGACCTTGAAGCCAATCTGTATATATTCCTTTCCCTGAAGATCTGGAGTTTTTCTTCATGAAGTAATAAATTAAGTTCACCGTGCTTGGTACAATGGAGGCCTAGTGACAATGATGTACTAATACAGTACAAATAGTATATAATTGTATGTAATGCCAAATAGGAACACTTTTACTTCTCATTCCTCAATCAAGTTTTGATTTCATAAATATGTACATATTATTATTATTATTATTATTATTCATTCATTCATTCATTCATTTTCTATACCGGTTAATCCTGTGTTCAGGGTCGCGGGGGACCTGGAGCCTATCCCAGGAGACTTCGGGCACTAGGCGGGGTACACCCTGGACAGGGTGCCAATCCATCGCAGAGCACACACACATACACACACTCACACACCCAATCACACACTACGGGCAATTTGGGAACGCCAATTAGCCTAACCTGCATATCTCTGGACTGTGGGAGGAAACCGGAGTACCCGGAGGAAACCCACCAAGCACGGGGAGAACATGCAAACTCCATGCACACAGAGACGGGAATCGAGCCTGGCCGGGGAATCGAACCCAGACCCTGGAGGTGCAAGGCGACAGTGCTAACCACTACACCACCGTGCCGCTATTATTATTATTATTATTTAATTTATTTATTCTTGTCGTGAAAAAGTGTCCACCATTTGATTATTATATTTTGTTCACTAAAAGCAAATGTACAGGTCTTTTTGGGTAGGGACAATATGAGTAATCTGCTGTAAAATAATATACATTCGCAATAGAGTTAAAAATTCTTGATTTTGAATTCTTGAAGATCTTGATTTATAAATATTGGAAAAAGAAAACACTGCAAAAATTTTATGAAATCAATAAAATTTTATTTAAAACAATGAACACTGAAATGCAAGAAAGAAAGAAATTAAGAATATGCTAACTGAAATTCAATAATGGGTTAAATGATAGTGTAACTCCAAACTAACATTATGAAAAAAACATAGTATAAAAAAAGTATAGTTAAAGGCACATTTATTTGTTATAGTTAAAAGCAAAATTTTTTATAAAAATACAAATCCTACTGGAGTTATCATATAAATGCCCAGTTAAGGAATATATACTGTAGTAACTTCACTGAGCTTGATTTGCAATCTAAAAATGAAAATGCCATGTTGCGTCTTATATTTGCACACACACCTGAGTACACATGCCTGTTATAAGGAGGCCCCATGAGCATGGAAATTACAAGTGAAAAGATGCTGGTTTAATAAGACATTGTACAGAGAATACAGGGTTCAGAGGTGGTTAATGTTGTGTTTCAGCTCCAAGGTGCTCGTATTTTGGGAATCCCTGTCATCGTGTCAGAGCAGTACCCTAAAGGCCTGGGTAGCACTGTACAGGAGCTGGATCTGACCGGGGCCAAGCTGGTCTTCCCTAAAACCAAGTTCTCCATGGTGCTGCCCGAGGTGGAAGCTGTGCTGGCTGAGACTCCGGGAGCTCGAAGCATTGTGCTTTTCGGAGTGGAGGTTAGCGACACTAATGATTTTTTCATGCTCTGTTTCTCTCTCTCTCGCTCTCTCTCTCTCCCTCGCGCTCTCTCTCTCTCTCCCCCCTCTCTCTCTCCCCCCCCTCTCTCTCTCGCTCTCTCTCTCTCTCTCTCTCTCTCTCTCTCTAAGCAAGACGGCCTCTCTGTTTTTGGGCTTTTCTTTTACAGAATTAACTAATGTTAATTAATGTACTTATTTAAAGAGATTTTAAAAAAATAATTAAACTACAAAAAAATTTTCATTGCTGTACATTTTTTTATTTTAGTTGCCACTCTGATGTAATTGCTGTAGCCAGTAGTGTGTGTGTATATGTGTGTGTATGTATATATATGTGTGTGTGTGTGTATGTGTGTGTATGTATATATATATATATATATATATATATATATATAGCTACAGTAAATCTCATTGCTTGTGTTCAGCATATAATCGTATTTACCCTACATGGACATTAGTGTTTGGGCTTTTAAGTATTGGCACTCCGACTAGATATTCTTTGGAATCCGCCTCTGTTTTATCAGCAACTTACTCACAAAGTATTTAAGAGCTTTACTAGATAAACTGTTTTATGACCGTTTTAGTAGTTCCTAAAGAATAAACACATATGTAGAATACATCAGATGCAAATATACGAAATAAGTCTGATAATAATAATAGGAGCTGTGTCTTCTTGTTTGAGCAAGAATCATCATTCTTTATCTTTATTCTATGTGTATTTTTATCATATTTTCAGTTCATATACATAAACAAAAATATACTATTTATTATACTAATAATTATATATATATATTTTTTAAAGGAATCTTGAATGCACAGATTTGAAGACACTGCCATCTAGTGACACTAATACAATATTTGAAGCAATTTTGCCTTTTCTGTTATAAAGTGCCAAATGTAGCCATACATGTCCCTTTGTTGGTTAATGATAAGTGACACTGCAACCTGCGTCTTAGTCACTCTAAATAAACCCTTCTTGTACTGTACGTGTAGACCCACGTGTGCATCCAGCAGACAGCACTGGACCTGATTGGGAAGGGCTTTGAGGTGCACATCGTAGCAGATGCGACGTCCTCCAGAAGCATGATGGACAGAATGTTTGCACTAGAGGTAACGTTAATATACTGTACACATCGATCAGCCATAATATTATGACCACTCGTTTTGGTCATCTATTGCCTAGATCCCACTTTTTGCCACTGAAACAACAATGTTCTGGCACCTTTTTATGGTAACCAAGTTTACCCTTTTCAACAATTTGATCTATGGTAGCTCTTCTTTTGGGTCGGACTACATGGGAGAGCATTCACTCATTTTGTCCCTGAAGATGATGTTGGAAGCAGAAAAAGAGGGAAAGCATAAGGATTTGAGCTTCTGTCTGTAACAAGGTCAAAATTGTGTTGACTAGGAGACAGTCAGGGTAATAACAAAACTGCAGCTCTTGTGGGATGTTTCTGGTCTGCAGTGGTGAGAACCTACCAAAAGTGGCCCAAGGTTCAGAAAATACTGACTACATATTTTACAATTTAGCAGGTATATAGTTGGAGACATAGTGAATTATTACTATATCTTCCTTCTGATTTAAACTGTTTACTAAATTTCATTGTATATATGAATACACTTTAGAAAACTGTTTGTTACTATATACTATATATATATATATATATATATATATATTATATTATATTATATATTGTCAAGTGCATTTGCAAAATCCGTCAAGCACCATAATGAAACTGGCTCTCATGAAGGCCGTCCCAGGAGGACGAGACCAAAACCTACCTCTGCCGCAGACGAGAAGTTCATTAGAGTTATCAGCCTGAAAAATGACCAATTAACAGCACCACAGATTAGAGGCGTTATGAAGTCTTTACAGAGCAGAGGTAGCAGACACATCTCAATATCAACTGTTCAAAGGAGATTAATGCATTTTTTTGGACGCCTTCAGCATTCCTTTACAATGTAGAAAGAAATAAAAATCAGATCATGGAGTTAGAAAGTGATCTAAAACTTTTGAACGGTAGTGTATATTACACCCAAGGTTAATGATATGTATGACACAAACACACCCCTATTAATTTGCTCGCTGGTCCTTGGCTGTGTGAACCTGTGTGTGTCAGGTTGATTTGACGCTCAGTGATTTGTAGCATCTGCCGGAAGGAAGAAGTTAAAATCCTAAGTGTCCTGGATGTAAGGTGTCAGCGATGATTTTGATTACCCGCTTCCTGACTCTGGAACATTTTCAGGCTCTTTTCTATAGACCTGACAATCATCTGTGGCCTGATTCTGTCATGATGGGTGGCTGAGCCAGACGAGACAGACAGAGACTCAGCAGTGACACTGTAGAAGTGTATAAATCCAGTAAAACTGGTTTCGCAGCTCCTTTGAATGTGTGTGATTGTTAAATTGTCACAAGAAGGTTAAAACGGTAATTAAGGGTTGGTGCTGTGGAATTCTGGAGTTCTATTTTAATCTCCATTTGTGTAAATGTGTCAAGGGGGATGTGACTGCACCCGAGGGTAAATCATTTTGTCTGCAGACTCAACATTAATAACTCGGAAATCATATTCACTGTTAACACCTAAAAATAAAAGAGCAAGTCGGAGGTAATGAAAAGCATATAGTCTAGAAATATACAGGGGGGAGAAAAGTTAATTGAATTTACTCAACTGAAATGAGTGAATGAATTGGGTTATACTAACAGTTTGTTCTTGTCCAGCCAACACAATTTGATCAGGTATTTTCAAAGCCTGGGAATAAAATCAAGCTCTGTACAATCATCCAAGCTCAGGATTAAACTCAGTCCCCTGGCATTATGAGGTGATGTGAATCTGTATGAGATATAAAACATTATACAATGTTATAAAATAACAATGAATTGTGAAAATGTCCTAAAGAAGGCCATAAGACCCTGAATGATGACCCTGGCTAAGGTGGCTCAGTTGTTTCTGTGAATGTTTAGTGAGTTGAACATCTGATCCTTGAAAATCAACAGAAAACTTTTTAGATGCTTGTTTTGGGCTATTAAAGGAGTTCCTGGGAGGCCAGCGTTTAGGAAGTGAAGTCAGCAGTCTGATCATGGCTTCAGCATACTGAGATGGTATCCAAGCAATTGTGAAAGACTGGGATGAGTGGATTAGTGTAGCAGAGGATTACATAAAGAAATAAAAGCAGTTTACGCTTATAACTGTGTTCTGTTATTCTGTGCGATCAAAAGTCCCGACTTGACTTGTACACCCCTTGTAATTGGGGTTATAAATGAGGGGAGACAGCAAATGTTTGACTCAACTGTTTGGAATATTTGACTAATACTCAAAGTTATGGCTGAGACTCGGTTATGAGATGAGAAGCAAAAGGCATTGATGGTCTCTAGCAAATGAAATTTGAATCTTTGGAAGCTGGTCGAGTTGAGGGTACAGAAGGAGTTAAGAACGCTGGATAGACTCGAGGATTAAACCGCTGCTCGATCACTCTTTATATACAGTAAAGCAATGGTAATAGGATCATCAGGTAGTCGAACTGAACGGTAGAAGGTTAAGCTCAGAATCTTAGTAATAAATCTTGGACGTTATTCAAGATCGAATGTCTGGTGTAAAGATATAATATTAATATTCGAGTCTTGGGGTGTAATATTGCCCCCCACTTTGTTTCAGAAACAAGCGTTCGTGTACGTGGTTGTACTCCTGATCCGTCACGGACACCTGGTGATGCTGGTGGTGGTTTTTGTTCCATTTTCGAAAGTTTTCTGAGTGGACTTTTTTTTATTTGTTGGAGTTTGTGATGTGTCTTGGCCCACATCGTAAATCTTTTAGCCTGCTGCTTTAGGCTTTGCCGTCCAAAAACAGCATTCTGTAATCTAAATCTTCTATAATGAATTGTGTGCCAGGTTGGAACTACTGAGCTTGGCAATGATCAATGGCTGAGGTTTTTGCCAGGGATCTTGGCTATAGTTTTAGGACCATAATGAATGTGAACGTTACTATCCACGTCTGGTGTATTTTCAATGCAGTAGAAACGCAGCTTTAAAGGGAAAGTTACTCATGGTGTGGTAATTTTAACTGGAAGCTATTTCGAAGCAATATTGATTTTAATCTTTCTATGTAATTCATTTGTGAAATTAAAATAATAAACCGGGCCTTAAGCCTGAGTTAGGACTGGACAAACAATACAAAACCAAAAAACTTTTTCTCAGCAATTATCATGATTAAAATCGTCATCACTGCCTGAAGTAGCATTTATGATTTATGACTGCACGGTTCTGCTCTGCTAATAAAAACTACTCTGTCTCTCAGCGGCTCGCGCGGACCGGCATCATCATCACCACCAGCGAGTCGGTCCTCCTGCAGCTGGTGGCGGATAAGGAGCATCCGAAGTTCAAAGAAATCCAGAACATCATTAAGGCCAGCGCCCCTGAATCAGGCCTGCTCTCCAAGGTCTGACCAGCATGAGGCGCTAAACCTCCTCCTCCCTTTTTTTTCTTTTTTTCTCGTTCAATGTCTTATAGAGATTCTTCAGCTGTGACGAGTGTTGTTTTGAATTTCGTTTGTAAAATCATGTCATATTTGAAATCGTTCCAAACTCTGTACTGTAGACACTGGTCGTGGATTATCCAGCATTTCCGCTTAGATGTGCCGTGCAAACAAAACTGCCTGGTTCTGCATATTTATGAATCGTTTAACGCTTTGTAAGTCGAACAAAATCTACCAAACTGACACAGCGAGTCGAATGAATGGGTTTGTTTTGTGTAGGGCTGCAACTAACGATTATTTTGATAATCGATTAGTTGGCCGATTATTGTTTCGATTAATCGATTAATCGGATATCGCTAAGCGCTTCTTTAATTTGATTGATGTTTTGCTTATAATTATATATAAAACCATACCAACATTTGTTTTGTTTTTAACAATAATTGCAGATGGCAAGTTGACTGTTATATTTATATATATATATATATATATATATATATATATATATTATATATATATATATATATTTTTTATATATATATATATATATATATATATATATATAAATATATTATATATATATATATATATATAAATATATTATATATATATATATATATATATAAATATATTATATATATAAATATATTATATATATATAATATATATATATATATATATTATATATATAAATATATTATATATATATATATATATATATATATATATATATATATATATATATATAAAAAACACTGTCAACTTGCCATCTACATACATACATAATATGTATATCGATTAAATCGGATAA
Source organism: Channallabes apus (assembly GCA_030522415.1). Lineage (NCBI taxonomy): Eukaryota > Metazoa > Chordata > Actinopteri > Siluriformes > Clariidae > Channallabes > Channallabes apus. The sequence goes on from CM060120.1 coordinate 14,779,839, forward strand.
AAGCTAGACGCTTTAATTTGATGTTTTGCTTAACCATATAAAACCATAAATCAGGGTATTATTTATGTATAAAGGTAAACTTTAAAAAAATGCAATAGCCACACAGTTTAATTATCTTTAATTTTGACATTTAAACCTTATTTTATGTAAATCAACATTTTTGTTTTTAACAATAACTGCAGATGGCAAGTTTACAGTATATATATATATATATATATATATATATATATATATATATATATATATATATATATTAGTTTAAAACAAAAATACATTCAGTTGTTAAGAATGACTTAAATTTTAAATTCTCTTAAATTAATTCAACTTAATAATAATAAGAATAGACTTCTAGATTATGGTATTTTTAATTGAAGTGTCTACTACATCCTTTTCACGGTTTATACATTATTTTGATCCTCTCGTGTATTTTATCCTTTTTTTTTGTCTCAATAAAAAAAATTATAAAATAAATACTAGACATTCTCGTAATACGGCGACGTGGGGAGAGAAAAAAACTCGCCGTGACTGGGTTCACTCTGTTTATTTTGCCCTTTTCCCCTCTGTATAGCATGTAGGATTATGGGATATATCCGGTCCTCCGAAGTGTAAAATGAACGTGAAGAAAACGCACTAGAAGTGTTTTCCTCGCGTTCGTTGGTATTTGAACGCAAAGAAAAAGCTGCATGCAACGTTTTTTTTTTTTTTACCCCGTATAACCGCGCAGCCGGTGAGAGTGTTCACACGGGCTTTGGTGACGTCACCAAAGCCGGTGTGAACTCTCTCACTGACTCCTATGTGTAGAAAACCCTCGGCACTTCATCCGCGCTCACTGGACACTACAACCGGCAGAAAAACGGTCGATTTTAACGCCCGATAAGAGGTGTTTAATGTAAATTGCTCCCGTACCTTGGAGGACTTGGGGCGCGCACTTTTTCCTGCAGACGCTTCTGTAACCTCCATTGCGCGAGCGACTGTGTATCTGTGTGTGTATTTGTGCATCTTGTGGTCGCGCGCCTCAATAACGTGAGCAGCCCAACTAATCGATAACGGCATTCGTTGACAACGAATTTCATTATCGATAATTATCGATTTTATCGATTAGTTGTTGCAGCCCTAGTTTTGTGTAAAGTTGACCACTGGAAGTGTGAACGGAGCACAGTCACTCTGACAACCGTAACAGCCTGGAAGCGTGTCCTGTTCATATCTCTAAACACAAATTCCACAAACCCCTGAAGTCCTGTACCTTGAAAATCCCCTTCGGGGAAAACATTTAATGTGAATGGAAGATGTGGTAGAAGTTGAGATGTGTTCAACACGCAGTAATGCAACACTGTTCTGAATAAGTGTGCAGTAGAAGCCCACAAGCTGTAGACTATCATCAGTTACTGAACAGAAGGTGTAATTAGGAGATTAATGAGCCAGTGGAGCATGAGGAGTTGTGCTGCCTTGCTGTTTGTACTGAATTATTAACTTGTAATGTGTTTAGTACTGTGTTTCAGTGGCACATCTTCTATAATAGGGCTATTAATAAGTTATCAAAATGTATGTTCTGTGCATATCTTCTAAGAGTAATTCTCTCTCTCTCTCTCTCTCTCTCTCTCTCTCTCTCTCTCTCTCTCTCAATTACTTTTTATCTTAAAAATATTATTACTCAGATTTTAAATTCTACATTTTCAGCATGTCAATAGGGTACTGATATACTATTAGAGAAATTGTCAGTGTTCGGACTAAAAGTAGACTACCTGTCATTTGGTCGAATGTGAAAATATGTTACAAACCATTAATTAACATCCCTATAAAATGCATACAGTAAGTATTAATATTCTAGGAATGGCAGTTAATTACTAACAATGTTACAGCATCCAATGGAAATATATATACTACACTGTATAGGGGAATTTAGGAATGTATTTATTTTTAACATGTATGGGTTCTTTTTGTGTGTGCGGTCCTCTGTGTGTATCTGAAACATTTTGTATTTTTTCTTTTTCTTCATGTTTTCTGAAAGCCCAAATCCTTATAAATTACACTGACACTGCATTGGCACTGCATTACCCAGTGTTTGGCAAGGATGGCGATTGTGGTTATGGTGTGTATGCTTTTTAAGTTTCGGTATTCTTTCTGTTTGCCTGTTCTGATCTGTTCATCTCTGGATACATTTAAACTAACTTTTCTCAGACATGATTTTCTTTTTTTAGCTTCAGTAGAAATCTCATTATCATCTTGTGTACTGTATCTGGCCGGTGCTTTCAGCAGATTTTCATATTGTGTGGAAATATACAAAGATCTACTGAATAGGCTTATGTAGTGCAGAACCATGCATTTATAGCATAAATATGGTTTTTGGTTATTTTGGACAACTGTAATTTGTAAAAGAAAATGTTGAATCCAATCCATTGTTTATAACCAGTTTTATTAATCTATAACTTTTATTTCATTTAACAGGTAATGTTTCCATTGTTACTTTAATAATTAAAAACATCACGCAGTACATTATTACCATCACATGCAGAACTGTGTAGTGATTTGCAGATTATTTAAAATATTAATGAATGCTAAACAAGTAAACCACTTCCATGACTTTTTTTTTTTTTTTACCTCTAGTATTCCATGTTCAAAAAAATAAAAATGTAGTTCAAATAAATAATATATATTTTTTTGTTATATATAAAACCGCGTTGTGTTTTAGATTTTCAAACTGTTTTCGCAAAGGTTGTGCAACTTAAGTGTATCCACATCTATATAGTACAGTGCCTATTCATGAACAGGTCCAAACTGGTAGTACTTCTCACAGGTAGCCTACTTGATGTGAAAAAATACTTGTGTACTTTGTTCGCATAAATGTATAAGAGCACATTGATTTTTGTAACAGCTAATGAAAAGTGTGTAATAAATGTTTATATTCACTGTATTAAAGATTGTAAATGCTGTTATTTGTTTAATAAAATATTCAATTATTTAAAAAAAAAACTAAATGCAACTGAGTCAAAAGAAAAGCGTTAAGAGAGTAAGTTTTGTCAGAGATTCAAGCAAAGTATAGTGTATGCTGATTTGATGAGAAGATGATAGAGAAGCAGCACGAAAGTCAAGTGGTATTTCAAACTCAGATTACATACGTGTGAATGAATTATGATAAAGCTTAATCATTTATTATCTGGTCTGTGAGAACTTCTTGGTCGCTCTCATAATGTCATAGACAAAAGGTACAGTACTGAAAACATAAGATCTACAATGAAAGAATGTCATTGCTGGCCATGCTAGAAAAGCAGCCTGCCGAATATGGGGCTTAGCAGGCAAAGAGCCCGAGACCACCAACCAGTTTTCCAAACTCACTCCATTTCTAGTACAGGTAGTCCCAGACTTACGAACGAGTTCCATTCCAGGAGCACGTTCGCAAGTCGTATTTGTTCTTAAGTTTGACAAAGTGAGTCTTTTATGCCTTTGACATAAATATACAATGTGAAGCATAGCAATCCAGTTGACTAAATCTCTGTTCTCTTTCCCCACACTGCCTTCATGTGGGCAAAAATCATAACTTTGCCTAATTACTGTACACACATGTCAAATGTAACCGTGTTGTCTCTGCACCTTTAAATCGCAAGGGGAATCCCGGATACCATTACAGTATGTCTTAGAGCTGATTTCCAGTGTATTGGACTGTGAACTCTGTTTTGTTGAGGATTTTCCAAAATTAGGATTGTTTACCATCAGAACTGCTTTACAGGACAGTCATTTTCTATCATCGTGCTTCTGGACTGATTAATTTAAACTGGTGAGTCCGACTCATTTCTCCCACCCCCTAACACACACACACACACACACACACACACACACACACAAAATATACTGGACTTTGAACATTTTATACACTTATCTACACATTGACAATATTGTACTTAATTGTACATATTGGTATCTGGTGCACTGTTTCTATTTTATGTACAATACACATGAGCTACAGTACTTCCCTGATTTGTTTGCATCTATGAATGTCTGTAGAACCATGGTCCGTTCACAACTGCAGAAGTAAATAACTCAAATGTTTATCAGACGGGGACTCCTGTTAATAACCTAGTGAGCCAGTGTAAGTATATATTTATTGATGAAAATTTCAAAGCACTTATGTAAGTCACTATAGATAAGGGCGACTTCCAAAATTCTGTCAATGTAAATGGGATCAAACAAGTCTGATCCATTGATGCCCCATCCCACAACCCACAGCATCCAAAGGATTCACTACAAACGTCTCACCCTGCAGAGCCATGCCCCGAGGAGCCATGTGGTGCACCAATGGCACAAGGGGAAGCAGATGGTTTTAATGATCAGTCTGTTCAGTGTATATGGTAGCAAGCTTACTGTAAGTTTTATATTTAAAACACCAACCAACATACTGTATAAATCTAAAACAATCCAACACACAGCTTTGTGTTCAAAACGTATACTGTAGCTTGCTATGTCACTGAAGTACAGTAGAACAAGAGGAGGAAATTTTTTACAAAATAAAAAAAAACATTCAATATTTTATTACACTGTAGTTTAACTGTATGTTTCAGAAGGATTGGTTTATTTATTCATACTAATTTGTGAACGATAGTGAAGTTTCGATTTACTGTATATATATAAGGCGGCGCGGTGGTGTAGTGGTTAGCACTGTCGCCTTGCACCTCCAGGGTCTGGGTTCGATTCCCCGGCCAGGCTCGATTCCCGTCTCTGTGTGCATGGAGTTTGCATGTTCTCCCCGTGCTTGGTGGGTTTCCTCCGGGTACTCCGGTTTCCTCCCACAGTCCAAAGATATGCAGGTTAGGCTAATTGGCGTTCCCAAATTGCTCGTAGTGTGTAATTGGGTGTGTGAGAGTGTGTGTATGTGTGTGTGCCCTGCGATGGATTGGCACCCTGTCCAGGGTGTACCCCGCCTAGTGCCCGAAGTCTCCTGGGATAGGCTCCAGGTCCCCCGCGACCCTGAACACAGGATTAAGCGGTATAGAAAATGAATGAATGAATGAATGTATATATATATATATATATATATATAAATAACGTTGTGACTGCACATAAACAGTGATATAGACCTCATCTCTAGTCTTTTATGTTTATATCTGTATAACGGATGGCAGGCTGAAGTATTCACCTCCAAACATTTTGTGTATTCATTATATTTCTGAACTGACAGCTGAAACTCTGAGACTTTGGATCTGATAAACACTGTATGTCCAAACAATGTATTTTTAATAGTCATTTATTAACAAGTAAGATGTCTGAACTATTAATATGTTCATGATTGCATGAGCATCTAGAATTCCATTAAACTAAAACTGACTAAGGTACCATCATTTCAGGTGTTCATTTTGTAGTAGATGCATATTTGTTCTCATTTGCACAATGCCCCAAAGCAAATGAAATATAATGGAACATGGGTAAAAAAAAAGAAAAAATTATGACTTCTTAATCAGCTACGTTCCATTATCCTTTATCTGTTCTTCCTATTTTCATTTTGCTATATTTGTCATACAGTTCCTCATTAAAGCTGTCATGATCACCAGTAAGTAATGTAACAAAACTACTGTATGTAAGGAGGGTTTGAGTCAGACTGGGACTTTTGACTGTGCAGAACACAGATACCTGTATGAGAGAAGACCTTAATTTCTCTATATAATCCCCTGCTGCACTAATGCACTCACCACAGTGTTTCACTAGTGCCTGGATACCATCAATGTACAAAGGTTTCTCAGTACGCTGGAGACATAATCAGATTACTTGCATCACATCATCTCACTGCTGAAACGCTGGCCTCCCAGGAACTCCTTAATGGCGCATTTACTGTATTTAAAGTCTTCTATAAATGTCAAACTTAATTCGTGAGTATCCTATGTCCTGGTGTGACTCAAACACCCCATATGCATTATGTACTGTAAGGTTTGCTCATGGTTTCTGGTCACATGGTGGTGCTATTATTCCTCATTGTATCACAACTATAGTATGTTGTTAATTGGACCTTTAGCAAATTCTTGTGTAAGCTTAGGAAATATTTTACTAATGTGATAGTGAATCGTCAACAGAGTTGTAACAGTCATAACAGTACTGTAGCAAAATAAACAGTGATAGCTTGTGCTTACAGATACTGTAAGAGGTCTTATCAATCTGCTGAACCATGGGGCAAAGTAAAAAAATAAATAAAATAAATAAATGTCTGTCTTCTATTTTAATTTTCCAAATCAGTCTTTTTTTTGTGTCACGACAATTGGCACGGTGATAACAATCACGATTACGCACACTGACAGAATGACTGACGTCAGTATTCGGCACATTTTGTTCCTTTTAAGTTCTGCTTCCTTCTTCTTTAGCAGGGAGTCAAAGCCCGGGGTGTAGAGATCCTCTAGCCAAAAATTCAGTTTCCTAGGGTCTTCCTGTGAGAGAAGGGAGATCATTAGGAGTCAGTACGATTTAAAGAAATGGTCTAAGATATTGAACATAACTATTACACAGTGCATGCTTTAATAATGAACAGGTGGTTCAATCTATTTACTGATTAATACAGAGAATGACTCATATAGCTGCTAAAATTAAATTAATTCATCTTTTCATACATTTATTCATTTGTTTGCTTGTTCATTCATTCATCTTCAATAAATGCTTTTTCTATTGGACACCAGTCCATCATAGGGCATCATGTATACACACACAGATTCACACATAGGGACAATGTCCATGCACCAGTCCACCGCCCAGCATGATTTAAGGGATACTGTAACTCGAGATCCCAGAGGATCCACCAGGTAAACAAGATTAGACATGTGACCTAAGCTCAGGATCAAACTGGAGACCCTGGAGATGTGCAATTGTGATTACTATGCCAAAAGTCCTGGGTTAGCATTTTGATAAGCAATATATAATATATCACATTCTTCAATAAGAATTATACATTTTTTATGTTTAGTATATATGTTAATTAAATTAAAACGCATTTACTATTGACATTTCCACTGAAATCGATTTCTAGTGTGTGTATACGGGCTCACAATCCATTGTTTTTGTGAAAGGCTCTAGATTCAGATGGTGTAAAGGTTTAATATGTCATTCTCACTATGCAGCTAAATAACTGCACTACAGTATATTTTCTTGTATTGGTGGGTTCCAATGTTATTCATTGTAGTGGCATTTACAGTAGACTCATGAGAAGTTGATTACATGCATAATTTACTATTGATTACATGCATATTTTTTTTTTACTTACAGTATCTCTTATTCAATACTGTTTTTAAGTGATAATACAAATAATATCATTGTGTACCTGTAGATAACTGGCGAGGTTGCCATGCAGAGAATGTCTGTCATAGTCCTCAATGGTCCAGGATGGTTTAGATCTCTGGTTCTCCTCCATGTCAACAGTCCTTAGATCCACATAGAGGGGGTTTTGCTTGATCTTTGGTTTCAGAGTGAGTGGTGTGATGTGCTGTTCCAGCTCACTGTCTCTGAAGTCAGGGTTGCCCTCTGGTGATGGTGGTCTTTCTGCATCCTTCCTTCCTCTCTGCTCTCCCTCAAGGAAGAATCCAGAATAGACATTAAGTCTGAAGCCCATAAATATGACAATTAATAGATAATGATTGGGGGGGGGGGGGGGTACTATGAGGGATAATACAGTATACTGTATGTACTACTAGGATGGATGATCCCTTTATTAGTGTATAAGTAGTCATATACTGTACATAAACAATGAAAGCCTCCAGCAATATAGATGGAGATTGAATAAAATTTTTAAGCTGAGCTTTTGCTATAACATGAACTTACTTTGTAAAAAGTTTATATACAGTAGGAAACTGAGTATGCTGTTTCATTTAATGCTGAAATAGCACTATGACACAGACCACTTAGATATAAGTTTGTTAGTTCGCATCTCTTCAGAGGAGACAAGTGGGAGATTCATTTAAAAATAGATATAATATCAGAACAAAAGCAAAAAGCTTATTGTAAAACCCTACATTACGCATAAACACAAAATTTAGATCAGTGAGGAAAAAACCTTTGGGTACAAGGATTAGTAATTTATTTTATAAAAAAAATAATAAAAAACAGGGAAAAATAAAAAATCGATACAAGGACCAGTGGAAAATACAATGTACAGTACTATGAAAAAGTCATTTATTAATATTACAGTAAATTCAATTATGTAGATTAAATTTAAAGAAAAATGTTTTACTGTGAATGACACTTCTGCCCACTGGTTCATGGTTTAAGTTAGATAAAAACATTCCTCTGAAACAAGTTCAGAGAGCCAAAAAGATCCTTCAGGAAGCCTGGAGAACTACTCAAGACTACATAAAAAAAAAAAAAATACAAGTAAGGCTATCTCACTGGAAAAAAATAATAATATGAAGAAATGGGGTTGACTTTTTTGGAAAGATATTTGGACATTATGGTATGTAATAAAACCAAGAAAAAAAAACATTAGGATATGCAAAATCACAACAACAATAATCATCATCATATTCAAAGTTTATGTAGAAAGATAAGTGAAAAAAATATTTTTATAACAAACTCCAGTACAAAAAGAACATTTAGGTAAATAGACTACAAGTGGAAAATAAAAGCAAAGATCAATGGAAGATAAAAATTTATATAAAAAAGACTACTGTAAAAATAAAACATTTGTGATAAACTCCAGTAGAAAATTAACATTTAGGAACAAAGACTTGTGAAAGAGTAAAATTTAAGTAAACAGTTAAATAAACATAGCATTAAAAAACACCAGTAAAATATATATATTGAAATGGAAATATTATATGGAAATATTTTAATAGAAAACAAAGTACAGTCTTATGCAAAAGTTTGAGCACCCCTTGATAAAAAACTGATTTTAATGATTTTTTTTTATTGAAAAGATGTTAACACAGTCTCTCTTGGAAATGGAAGAAATGCACAAAAAAAAAAAAAAAAAACATTATTATGGAACTGTGCAAAAGCATGAGTTCCAGAGTCTCAGATTCTTTTTACAAGGTTTTAGACCTTAATCAGCCCGTTAGATCTGATGCATGGTAAAAATCTGTCATTTGTGATTTCAAAGCTTTACAAATACTTTGACAATTCAAACCTTGTGCACACACTTGTGGACACTCAACAACCATGGGTTCCTCTAAGCGACTGTGTAAGACTTTGAAAATGAAAGTTCTTGATGCCCACAATGTACTAGAAGGCTACAAGTAGATAGCAAAGCGTTGTCAGCTTGCAGTTTCCATAGTGAGAAATGTAATTAAGAGATGGCACTTCAGGGGAATTGTGGAGGTTAAGATGAAATCTGGAAAACTCACGGAGAGAACTGCCCGTATGCTGGTCAGAAAGACAAATCAAATATAATTCTAACCCTAACCGTAACCCATTTGGCTGAAAAAAAACCTGCAGGAAGATTTAACAGATTCAGGAGTGGTGGTTGGCACCTTCATAGAACAATCAGCAGAAGAAAACCTTACCTGCGTCCCCATCATAAAATCCAACGTCAGAAGTAGGCAACAGAACATCTACAGAAGCCTGATGCGTTTTGGAAACAAGTGCTATGGACTGATAGAAATCTTTGGCCTCAATCAGCAAAGACATGTTTGGAGAAAAAAAGGAGCAGCATTTCATGAAAAGAACACCTTGCCAACTATTAAGCATGAGGGTGGATCTATCATGCTTTGGGGTCGTGTTGCAGCCAGTGGCACAGGAAACATTGCACGGGTGGAGGGAAGAATGGATTCCACTAAATACCAGCAAATTCTAGAAGCAAACATCACAGCATCTGTAAAATAGCTGAAGCTGAATAGCTGAATAGAGGATGGCTTCTACAACAGGACAATCCTAAACATACCTTGAAATCCACTATGGAATACCTTAAGTGACACAAGCTGAAGGTTTTGGAATGGCCATCACAGTCCCCTGATTTAAACAAGCTGTAATATCTGCCAGTGGAGGTGTTACTAAATACCGATTCCATAGGGTGCCCACTCTTTTGCACAGTTCCATAATGATGTTTTTGTTTTTGTTCAATTCATGGCAAAAAAGTAACTATGCCTCAATGTTTGCTGACAATATTGTGCATTCTTTCCATTTCCAAGAAAGACTGTGTTAGCATCTTTTCAATAAAAAAAAAAAATCACCAAAATCTGTTATTTATCAAGGGGTGCCCAAACTTTTGCATAAGACTGTAAATACAATTGATCACTGGAAAATAAAATTGATGTAAAAAAGACTAGTGAAAAAAAATCTTGATGTAGGTTAAAATAAAAATTCAATATGAACGTCTGAGGAAAAATACGATTTAGGAAAAAAACACCCAAAGAAGAATTTTTAGGTGTTAAACATAAGTGTAGGAAAAAATTGGTACAAAGCGTAAAATACCAAAATACAGACAAAATAACATTCAAGCACAAAGACAAAACATGAAATGCAAACAGGCCCAAATGTACATTTAGGGACATTTTTAAAATACTGTAATCTTCAAGATATTTTAAATACCCTAATAAAATAATACTCTTGAGCGAAAGTCTAATATAATCAGATGTTTCTTTCTTTTTTTTTTTTTACTATAACTTTCTAACCAAAGGTTGACCAAAGAATTTTTCAACAGTTGTAACAAATATTGAAATCGACCTAAATTTTACCCATCCATTATCCAGCTCTGTACTGCCTAGCCTTATGTTCCACTCAGGGTGTTCAAGAGCTCCCCTACCTGTGAGTATACTCTGTTGTGCCACTGCCTCTGTCCAGAAAGTGCTGCTCCTATCTGGAACATTCCATGTGTGGCTGGTAGCATCCCCACATCAAGTTGAAGGAATTTCTCTGGATGATTATTGTTGGGGAGAACAGTAATGTCCATGTTTACTCTATATCGCAGCTAACATACTTCTTTTGACTCAGCCTCATTGCTCTCATTACTTATTAATGAAGAAGCAGGTGTCAGTGGCAGGTGTGTGTAACCCTATCTATCCCATGGCATGGTTTAAGGAGCGCATGTGGTGGAAAAAGAGAAAACTCACACCTAGAAGCATGCTATGGACATGCTCTGCCTTTATCCCTTGTTTTCAAGTCATGGAGTCATTAAAATAAATATCAGTCGTTATTTAAAATTTCTAGAAAATTATTTAATTTGTAGCCCAGGATGTTTCTATTTAAGTATTCTAAAAAAAATTACTCTAATATTTTTCTAAATTCAATATGAATCCCAACAAGTGGTACAGTATAAGTAATGTGCATTTCAGCTCTGTTCAAAACGAAAATATTTCCTTAAAGTTTTTTAGAGCTCAAATTCAATACATCTCCTGGAGGTCACTGAGGTGCCTAATCTGGTACTTTTCATGAGCAGAGTAATCACCAGAATTACATTTGTTAGGGCAATGGTTCCCAACCCTGGTCCTGACGGACCCCCTGCCTTGCACATTTTAGTGTTTTCTCAGCTCCCAGCACACCTGATTTAACTAATCTGCTAATTAACAGCCTTTTCTGAATAGAAGCTGTGAAAAGCACTAAAATGTGCAGGGCAAGGGGTCCTCCAGGACCAGGGTTGGGAACCATTGCCCTAACAAATGTAATTCTGGTGATTACTGAGCTCATTTGGGTAAACTGATGCCAAAATCAGAGAATCTAACCACTAGAGGGCCTGGGTCACTAAGTTACAGTACGTAGGACAAAATGTGTCATCACAAAAAGTCTGGCTGGATGTTAGACAGACGGAAAGGAAAGAGGAAGAAATGTTTAGCAGCATTTTGTATTCAGACCAGCTGTTCCTCTCCATTATCACAACACTGACTAGGAGTTGCCAACTTTCAAGCATCCAGGCTAAATTCACCAACGTCAAATTGCCACCACTTTGAGCACATAATGAACTCCTGAAAAACACTTTGGCAGATCCTAATTACCTTCTAAATGCTTATGTGCTTAATTTCGAAAATGAAAAAAACTCTTTTAAATGTTTATTATAATACCCAATTTAGGTTCTATTGGCCTATATGGTAGAATTCATTGAGTAATCAGCAGTGACACACCAAGCTCTGTATTCTAAACCATTAGCTAATTATCTTGATAACTTATTTTGAGTATAAGGATAAATTGGGTGCTACATTCTGCAGTGCAGAAGCAAGTAAGAACCTGAGATTTCTTCTCATCCCTTGAAAATAATAACCAGGTCCTCCGGAAGCACACTTTTCCTAGGGTCCATGGGAAATCAGTTTCACTATTCCCCTCACAGTGATGCCTTGTTTCTGATCATTAAAATCATGGGAATTCGTGTCTATAAACAGCATGTGGCATGTCTGTGACTGTGAGAGAAGAGTACAGAGCTTTGAGCAGCTTCAAAAAAAAGTGAGGAAAAGCAATATTTATTGTGGGTCATTTGTGCAGGTTGTGAAACCAGGAACTAGGACAAACCATATGTAAATTAATAAGACACATTTTAAAACTTGTTATATTCCTGAAGGTGTTGAACATGTGCAAATCATACCCGGGTTGTCTGGAAACACAGTCTGCCTATACTGTAGGCCCCCCTGGAAATCAGTTCCACTCTTCTCCTCACAGTGATACCACGTTTCCTATCATTAAAATCTTGGGAATCAGTGCCCATCAACAGCATGTAGTATACCTAGGACTGTGAGAGATGAGAACAGAGCTTTAACAGGATTTTTTTTTTCACCTTTAGAAAAAGCTTAAGATCTCTTTTACAATGTTTCTATGCAAGAAATAAAGAAATCACCAGTGAATACATTACCAATTTCATGGGATTTTTTCTGATTTTTATTTATTTATTTTTTGGATCAATGCATCCAAATGATGCAATAATCTCCTTGAGTTGAGATTAAGATGTGTCTGCTACTTATGCTACAGTATGTACGTAAAGCCTTTTTAACGGCTCTAATCTAAGTTGCAAGGATGGTAACAAATGAACTGTTCCTTTGCAACAGAGGTAAGAGGTTTTGGTCTTACTTTGCTGGGATGGTCTTCATGAGTGCCAGTTTCAGTTGGGAGTTGGGTTTGGCAAATACACTTGACACTATTGTTCTTGCCACGTTGTTGCTGTTACTTAAATACCTAATTCAATATGTGTTATTTCATAGTTTTGAAATGCTTAGGTGAAGATACACAAGGTCAATACTGTGTCACACTTTTCTACCTTTTCTAAAGGCAAATCCTTGTGTTGAACAATAATTAAACTGATAAGTGATTAATTTGTTAGACAATCTTTGTTATCTGGCCTGGCAGTTGTTGGTTCAAAGGAAACAGTTTCCAAAGGAAAGCTTCTAATGCTATGTTGTACAAGCTGTTTTCAAGAAAACTTAACAGAAAACAAATTTGAAAATCTCAAGTATTTATTGTCCAAATTATTCAAGTAATAAAGAAACAGTAGTGTTTTATAGAAATAGTTGCCCAATTGGCTTAAATGGGACTTTGATTAAATAAATTACACTAGAGAGTACCATTAAATAAAAATAGATTTTTACAATAAAGTAATATAAGAATAAGATTTTTTTGGAAAATGAAAAAAATATCTAAAACATTTATGCTGAAAATGTACGATATTTACAAAAGTTACCAAAATAAAGTAGAATTAAAATATAAAGGGGCTGCACGGTGGCTTATTGGTTAGCACTGTTGCTTTGTACCTCTATGGTCTGGGTTCAATTGTGTGTGAGGTTTGCATGTTCTCCCCATGCTTAGTGGGTTTCCTTCAGGTACTCCAGTTTCAAGATTCAAAGATTCAAAGGTCTCGTGCCTATCCCAGGAGACACTAGGCAGGGTACACCATGATACAGTACAAAGATTCAAAGATTCTTCCACAGATTAGTCTAATAGTGTAAAATATGTTGTGTGTATGACAGCAGCCGTAAGATTGAAATATAGGGTATGGTGGAGTGTTGGAGGGATGAATGTATAATATACGAGGAGGTATCAAAAAGTTTGGAGACTAGTTTTGTAACACACCAACAGATGGCAGCACAAGGCAACATGCACAGAGAGCACCAACCTTCATAAGACAATGTGCCAGAAGACATGATCCTGTGTACATCTGCATGAAACTGGGAAACTCTGCCAAAGAGATGTTTGAGATAATTCTGCAAGTCTATGGCGATGTTACAATGAGTCGTCTGAGGTGTTTTTAGTGGCACGCGTCCGGAAAAACATCACTAGAAGACAACGAAAGATCAGGAAGATCTTTAACGAACTCAGTCCCCCAAAATGTGCATGACTTGTGCGTGATGACCATTGGAGAACAATCCACAACAGTTCACACTCACAGTCTAGACAATACTTGTGATTGTGTGATTTGAACATGTGTCATGTTGTTGGAAAGCAGAAGGAACATCGTTTCAAAGTCTGCCACGAACTCCAGCAGCATGCTGTGGATGACCTGTTCTTCATGTCGAAGATCATTACCGGTGACGAAATTTTGGTGTATGGGTACGCACCTGAGATGAAGCAACAGTCTTTACAGTGAAAGAACCCATCATCTCCATGACCAAGTGCATGCTCATCGTCTTTTCCAACATTTGCGGCGTTGTACATTGAGAATTCGTCCCTAGGGACCAGACTGACAATAGCAACTTCTACTGTCAGGTTTTAAGGTGTCTTAGGGAGGGCGTATGGTGAAAGTGACTAAATCTGTGGTGTGGGAATCTCTAAACTTTTTTATACTACTATATGACATGAATACATGGAGTATTCAGTATTCATGAATTATACTGTACCATCATCTTCAGGTCATCTCCACTAAATGATTGCCAATATCTTATTTTGTAACAGTGGCCTACAGTAAAGGCCTCTTAAGAAGTCTTAAGTTTTTTTTTTTTTTTTTTAATCTTCAGCAGATGTCATCTGAGGGCTAGTCAGCGCGCCCACTGTGTGGTAATGGTCTTCCATCTTGACCAGCTCAGCTTGTGTTTTGTTAGCTGGTTTCTGGTCAGACAGAGATAGATTTTTCTCGTTTGGTTTGGTGTAGAAGAGACCAGCATAGAAGAGCTTTTGTATCATACAGGGTGGAGGCTAAGCGTGGGTTTTTTTTTTGTTTTTTTTTTAAATAAAGTGTGTGTTTATGTTCTGAGTTTACAGTGTAGTTTGTCGTGTTCAAACGGACAAAGGAAGTTCTCATGAGCTTTAAGGTGAGGTTAGTGTCTTAAAGAACTTCAGTCCATGAAGTAAGGGGAATGCGGCGCCAGGTCAAACCCTGTCAGGGAAATAAAGAAGCTTGGTCTTTAGTTTATTATTATTTTTCATGTATATATACACACAGTATTTTTCACTCTTAATCACGTCACTTGTCATAACACTATAACACCAGTCCGTGTGTGTGTGTGTGTGAGGAAGGCGCTGTATAAATCACTTTGTATAACCAACAAACTGACAGCGCTAAACTGTTAGCACGTCGGCATATGTACGTGTGTGTGTGTGTGTGATGTGGAGCGCTCCATTAGATTTCCCTGAAGCTGCCCGTTATTTTGGGAAGACGCTCCGCCCAGCGGAAAGAGAGAGAGACAGCAAGAGAGAGAGAGAGAGAGAGAGAGAGAACACTCGCTTTACTTTCACAGCCGGGTTCGGGGGTTCGGGCTGCTGCAGTCGGGACGAGGCTGGCGGAAAAGTCGGGGAAAAAAACCCCGAGCTAAAGTTATTTAGCGTAGAAAACAGTAAACAACATGGCGAGTCAGCAGGAGGACGCGGGAGTGTAGTGTAGTTAGCGCGCGGTGGCTCGGCTGTAATCACAGAACTAACCAAAGTGTGAAACTGACGTTAGTTTGTTTCCAACGGAGGTTCGAGATCATTCATCACCATGGCAGTTCGGAAGACTTCGCGGGGAAGGAAGTAGCGTGCACGTCCTAGGAAACGGTGAAGGAAGCGGCGTGATTGTCGGAGACGATGAAGAGTTTACGCGGCGTTCAGTCTCCGTGTCGAGCAGGACACTTCGCGTTCAGGAAAGACACTCGAATGTAAATGCAATAGGAGGGGAACGAGGCTGGACGGAGTTGAGGGGACACTCGCTGATTTCGCTGATGTCTTAAGGATGTCCGGGCGCGTCAAAGGTCGCATCACTGTGTTCCATTGCGGTGTTCTCCAGCAATACACCTTCAGCTTGTGTTGTTTGTCTCTTGTGCTGATTTGATCATGGCATTAAGGTCTAGAAAGGCATGGACGAATGTGATAATCGGGCTTCTGCTCGGGTTCACTGCAGCGTCCTGGCTCCTGGTGCCCCGGGTCAGCGAGCTCAAAAAGTGCTCACCCTACAGTCTGGGGAAAGTTTCTGGCGAAATCATACGAATCCCCATAAGCGATGACGCCTGGCCCGAAAGCCAGCGCAAGCCATCCTCCAGTAGAGAAAGAAGCTACGAAGAAGAGGATGAGGACCAAAGTATGGACTACGCAGGACCTAAGCATTTTCTCTATGTCGGAGTCATGACCGCCAAAAAGTACCTGGACTCAAGAGCAGTGGCCGCATATAAGACTTGGGCACCGAGCATCCCAGGAAAGGTGGAGTTCTTCTCCAGCCACGGCTCTGACTCTATCCCACTTCCATTCCCTCTCCCGGTGGTCTCTCTGCCAGGTGTGGACGATTCGTACCCGCCGCAGAAGAAGTCCTTCATGATGTTGAAATACATGCACGATCATTACCTGGACAGATACGAGTGGTTCATGAGGGCGGACGATGACGTCTACGTCCGAGGTGAAGCAGCCACCTCCTGGGTTATGGGAAGGGGTGTGTCCGGTGCTTTTAGTGCCAAGCGTGCAATTACGGAATGGCAGCTTCCCTACAGAACCTTTTAATGAATGTTCACGCTTTGAATTATTACCCGGCTGCTGCCACCAGTACAGGCAGTATATTTACTTTTACTATTTCCTTTCAGGCGGAGTGTAAATCTTAGTTTAAGCTATAGACAATCCCTGAAAGACCGGCAAAGATGATTAAGAGATGATAAGCGGAATAAAGCTCACCTTTCAGGGAAATCTCTTGCAGAAAACCATTATTTGTCCACGCAGTAGGATAAAACACATTACATTCAGCAATGAAAAAAAATAGTTTTGAATAAATATTTATTATACTTTTGTAATAGATGTTCAAGTGCATCACAGCTATATTATAGACTATTCTCATTTTGTGTTATTTTTTATGTGATTTTATTTATTCAAATTGTTTCAAGCATAAAGTTCATAGCGTAATGTCATTATTTGTCATGTTTTCACAAATGAACAGTGACCTATGAAAAATGAAGTCAGTAGGCTGAAGATTGCCATGATGACTTGAAAAAAATGTCATGTATTTGAGGAGGATAAATTGTGCTTCTCACTACCACTGTCCTCCTACTATACTGTAGTTTGTTCTCTAAGATCATATTTTCATGAACATGTTTAATCAATGGCAATATTAAATTTTTCGAGGTAAAATGTAATGGAATGCACCGTTTGACGAGTTGGAGTAATATGCTTTATACTGTAGTTTTTAGAAGCTTTTTGCTAATCCTTGTTGCTTTTTGTTGATGGTGCTGCTAATAAAAAATCATAAAAGTCTTCTCAAACTCTAAGAAAGAGTCTCTAACCACAGAAATTTTGTAAGTAAAGTGTGAATTAGATTTGTTCGAATTCATTGAATAAACACTGAAAGCATGGAGCAGTTCCAGATGAAATGTGTGCTCCTTTTACTGACCCTGTCATATAAACACTGAGGTGGCAAACCATCACATATTGGCTTCATAAAAAATGCTCCAAGCTGTAAAACAGTGAATTTTCTTCAACAGCTAATGTTTACATGCCCTGAAATAACCTGAATGTAATAATATCACTCCCCTCATAATGTTTTTTCCCCCACTGTCTGTCTATCTATCTTAGGTGAAAAGCTGGAGCTCTTCTTGCGCTCGCTGAACAGCAGTAAGCCTCTGTACCTGGGTCAGACAGGTCTAGGAACCACAGAAGAACTCGGCAAGCTGGCATTGGAGCCTGGAGAGAATTTTTGCATGGGTGGCCCGGGTATGATTTTCAGCCGCGAGGTGCTGCGTATGATGGTGCCGCACATCGGGACATGTCTGAGGGAGATGTACACGACGCATGAGGATGTAGAGGTGGGCCGTTGCGTGCGCCGATTCGGAGGAACCCAGTGTGTCTGGTCGTACGAGGTAAGCCACTGTTAATGCATGGTGTTAGATGTACTTGTTTAACAGGTTGTGTCTAAACTATAGTGTATATACAATTATTAATAATCTTTCATTTGTGTAGAACTGAGCAGCTGCAGTGTGATTCACCCCTATCACACTGTTGTCTTATGCTGTTAACAGTTGATGTGTTTGCCAGAAACAGATGATGAACTGATGAAATAATAAACAATAGCATTGCCAATGAACGCACAGCTCCAGGATTCCAGGTGTAGTCCTGAGCTCGGGTTACTCTCTGTGTCCAGTTACTCATGTTCTCCCGGTGTACTTGTTGGTGTCCTCTGGGAGAAACGAGAGTAGCTGGATTGGCTGCCTTACATTGCAAACTCTAAATTGCCCTTAGATGCGAGCAGAGTTGTGGCTGTGTCCACGGTGCCCTGCAATGACCTGGTGAAGTATGTAATCCAGGATTAAGCCCAGTGTACCTGCGATAGGCTCTAGATCAGGAACGAATGGAAAAATGAAAGCAGTGAAGGGGAATTGTACATAATTAATAGAAGCTTTCTTCGATTTCAATCACTTAGACGCAGTTTTAATGGAATGAAAACATTTTAGAGAATGAAGTCCTTTGATTTAACAGACATTCGAATTTACAGCAACATTCATCGTGCTCAGTTACTTTGCCTGAGTGGACTGGCCTCCCGAAGCGAAGAAACTCAAAATCGCAAAACAGAACATGACAGTATGTGGATGTGCCTCCTTATTTACAGTTGAAGCAGATGCTTTAATTTCAAATTTGACACATGTTTCACTGGACTGTGGAATGTCCTAAAGGCAGCCCATAGAAGACAGGTATTGGCAGTTATTTGGAACTCGGTTGGATTCACGGTGTCATCAAGTGCGCTCAGCTTCAGGCATCCTTGCAGCCTGCCTTGTCGCGGGTGTGATATCTCCATCTTAACGCCTTCTCAACCATTTCATTATTAACGATGTTCGTAGGCCTGAATATAGAGTGAGGCTGTGGTACCGTTTAGCCGCTTTTCCCGTGGAAGGAAACAACCATTGCTGTCTTGAAGTAAACAACTGCAGGCGAACTATTCAAGTGGCAGGGAGAACATCACAATAAGCTTATTTAAAGATGCTCAGTGGGGTTGCGTCTTTCATCTGTGTGAGTTGTTTTAGTTTGGAAAGTTCACAAGGACTTCTTTTAATGCAGTCCTGCATGTCTTGTATTTGCAGCAATTTCAAATCTCATTTCAGACACCATGTCCTGTAAGGGCTAACTGCTAAACTGTAAATGAAAGCAATACCTATTTGCATAGATTCACAGGGATGTCCGAAGCACATTTTCCAGAGATTAATGCAATAATTTAATTCATTGGCGAAATTCGTTTTTACCAACATACTGTATGTAGCACTGTTATTCCGAGACCTTTCAGTTTGTTTAATCCGCCGAACTGAAACAGCTTTCAAGGTCTCATATCCATATTGCTTAAAGGAGATTCCTGAAAGTCTGGGTTCAGTCCTCTCTGGTATCATCCCCTTCTGCTTTCCAACAGCACTGATGAGTTTCAGCCAGTCTAAACAATAATTAATATCTATGCATAATTCATTGCTTGCCATGGTGGTGTTGGCAGAAGTGGAAAGAGAAATACAATTTTGTACTGTGTACTTTTTGTAAAAGTATTGTTACTTTAGTAAACTGAAGTACAAGTAAAGTTAAAGAAGCTTATTAAAAATGTACTCAGAGTAAAAGTTACTGAGTTACAGCGGGGGTGGGATGGGGGATGGAACACCCTTGCATAATAAATCTGTTCACTTTGTTGTGCTTGAAATCAAAGTGGTCGCTTAAATATGACCAGGTGTTTGCTTCATAAGAATTTGTTGGCATTTCACTTTCAGCTGTGTCTGCATCACTGCCATCTGTTTTGTCCGTCTCCATCGTTCTTGTGAATTTAGAGTGTTTGTCCTCCATCAATCAATCAGTGCAGTGGTTTCCGGGGTGCAATTTTTTTTCCTTCCCTGTTGTATTATTTGTATTATTTTTCATTTTCATTCATTTATTTTTTACTCAGTAGCGACTATGATTTAAAATGTAGTGAAGTACAATACTTTAAACAAAACATACTTAAGTAAAAGTAAAATTACAGATTTTAAAAACTACTTTAAAAAGTAGAAGTACACAAAACATCTACTCAATTACAGTAATGTGAGTAAATGTAATTCATTACTTTCCACCTCTGGGTGTTGGCATACTTATTATTATATTCGCCGTTCCCCTCTTTTGCCACTTCATATAATCGCACATTATGGCGACTTAAGCGACCTCACTTTAAGCATCCACACATATTGGGTCGATACATATTTTATTGCATTTGTGACCTTTTACACAACAAATAAAAGCTATCTTCAATATTCCCCAAACAGCATCTGCAGCTACTCCTGCTGCTAGAATAATGTAATTCATAGTGAGACCATTTGCAGTCTGCAGTGTTAAAGCGAGCTCTTGGGCATTGTTTGCTTTTACAACTGAGATTTTCTGGATTTTTTTTGCTTGTTCACGTAACTCTAGGCAGCTCCTGCTTCCATTGTTAATAAAGACAAAACCATATCAAGGACAAAACCATACCAAGGACAAAACCACAGAGTAAAGTACAACTCCTGAAAAACTTTCCAAAAAAAAAGTTCCCTCAACAAATCAACGATATTTCCTTGTATACGTCTATACGGCATTTACTTTACATTAGCGATGTTTTCACAGTTTTATGATGTGTATCTGTATCCAGACGTAAATAGATTTAAACGTATGTTCGCTTCAACTTACAAGAGTCCACACAGAAATGTCTGCACTGTCAGCATGTTATCACATCAAAGCAGTGTCTTGCTACAGCTTCAAAGAAAACAGTCCAAGGAACTGTTTTCTTTGGAGCTTTCCAAGGAACTGTTTTCTTTGGAGCTGCCATAGTCTACAATTCCGAATGCTCATACATTCAAGCTCATCTGATTACTGCTCTGTATCACATGCACACACTGTATAAACTGTTCGCACTTCATCCTCCTGATACACTAGGCCTTATCATTGTTATTGCGTTTTTTTCTGGTTACTGATTCTACTCCCGTCTGCTTCTGTCTGTTTGGTGATTGTCTCTGACCCATGTCTGTGCCACTCTGACGACCTTGCCTTGCTGTCTGCCATTTCTCAAATAAAGCATTTTAAACCACACCTGTAGCCGACTCTGGCATCTGACACATGGCATTAATTTAATCACTGTAAGTGCATCATGCAACATAGTCTATGCCGTTTGTTCCTGAGCACTCTCATGAAATGTAAAATCACCCATTTTATGATATTCCAGTCCTAATGTATAACTGCATCCTCAACAAGATGCCCTGTGACCCTTTCTGGCAAGCCTTCAAAAAAAAAAAAAGATCCTGGTTATATGTATCTACTGATACACTAATGCATTCAAACATTAAAATCAGCTTAATACCACCACTACTACTATTACTGCTAATAATAGTAATAATAATAATATAATTCACATGAACATTACAGTGGTGACCAACATATGCCTTGTATTATCGTTCCCACTGTGCACAAAACAGATGATGTCACTAATGAGTTCGAGCCTGTCTGGCTGAAGAGTTTTGCTAACTAGAATCAGCTGGTTTAAATGACGGATGAAACAAGTATGTGACAAATCTTTTGCTTTATGAAGCCCGGCTGTCACAAAAATGGCTAAAACTGGGGAATTCTAAAGTGAAATGCGAAACTCTGTGGCAAATCCAGCAGGTTTTGAAGACTTAAATATGAATTATGAAGAAATACTAACAAATAATTTAGTTACTGTACATGAATTAAAAAAGTATTCTTTTTATCCTGGTTGTCATTATTGTAATCCTTCAATCTCAGGATCGCAGAATCGGAGCTGCGCCAGAAACAAAGCATTGATCAAAGACTAATTTTGAAACTGACAACTGTCGGTGTGTCGACAGGGGAGGCTTCAGACGCCAAACTTGGTTTTATTTTATCATTAAAAAAAATGTGTATTTGTGATTTACATAGAACTATACAGTAGTTATCATTACTTTTACAGCAAGATAATTTAACTGCTACTGGAATAAAGGAATTATGTCGCAAATTGTAAAACTCACAAAATGTTTATTATTATAATTATTTTTTATAATTTTATAATTACTAATTATTTGTTTTTAACAGAAACACCAGAAATATAGAAAAACAGAAATTTAAAAACATGTGATCATATAGTATGTCTGCGGTATTTCTTTGCCTATGTGACTTTTTTTTATTATTATTATTATTATTATTATTATTATTATTTATTTAGCTTATATGTGTTAATATAATTGTTTAAAATGAAATAAAATTTTATTCATCATACTGATTAGGTTTTGTTGCATATACAGTAAGATATTGTAGATTTCACAATCCTGGTACATTTAAAACACAGTATTGCAAAACATGCTAAACATGCTCTGGGTTTCAAATTTGAGAACGTCATTAAAACCTTAAATTAAAATTTTTGCCTCAAATACTTTGGCCACTTTTATTAAACCACAGTACATGACTGTAGCTGTAGATTTATGAAACCCTTATTTAAAATTAATTTTCTGCTGATCGTCGTGATTCTTTTACAGACAAGTATACAACACATCAGGCAGACAGTTTCTCTTGATCAGCACTTACTATAGGAAATAAAGTTATCCGTCAATGAAGCATGTGCCATTGATTGATAATTTATAGAGCTGTATAAGAATTAAAGTAATATTTAAACCTTGTCTGCAGAAATAAGAACTCGTTTAAATTATTTGTGGCCCGCATTTGTAGTCTACATCATCATTCTTTGTGTTCAGGGACATAATTATTTAACTCGGTTTGTTGCATCGGGCGCCGTCTGTGCTGTGTATCACTCTGCACTGCTCATAAAGCATTACTCAGGGCTTTAAATTAGACTACAATTTTAACGTTGTAACCCAGGCGACAGTGGTAATTCTATAATACCGATTCTGCAGAGTTTGTATTGAGCTGCACTGAGTCCGGGGGTGTGTAATCACAAGAACAACAATTTGCCTCTATTCACTCCTACAACTTTCATAATTTTCAGGGAAACTGACAAATGCTTGACGCAGAGGCCTGGCTGTAAATAGAAAACAAGAGTGTGCAAATCATGTTTGTGAAAGGTTTCGCTCCATTCTGGTGAAAACCCGTTCAACCGATGAGGTTTGTAAGATTGCGATCAGGAAGTTAAGCAAGGTCCTCAGACTGAGGCTCAGGAACGGTTAGTATACAGAGGGAAATCGATTTTAATTGCCAGATTGCTTAGTAATCTAACTGCACATCCTTACATGGAAATAGTGATACAAGTCTTAACGTTTAGACATCTGTTTCCTCTTCAGGTTTTGTTCTTATGCCATCTTAAGAATGTTTTTATTTCTTGCCTCTGCAACATCTGGCTTGCTCAACAGAGCCCAGGTTTTTTGTAACGCTCCTTTTGTTACAATGCCGTATTTTCCTCCTGTTAAAGGGTTATACTGTATACGATAAAAACAGAACTGAACGGAATACTAGTAATGATGCATTATAGGCTACTGGATGTTCAAGTGATAGATTTGCATTAATGTCCAGATTATGAGAAAAAATATGTTTGCACTAATAGGAAGGAAAAAAATCCTATTTGCTAGATTGTGCAATGTGCTGACTCGGCCTTCATCTTGCTTTTCCTTAAAAAAGGCAAATGTGACATACATTTAACATAGAAATGTGCAAAAGTGTACACAGTATGTCTTCTGTAGGCTGCTTTAGAAATAAGCTTGCTTGGCAGGTGTGTGTGTGAAGAGCTTAGACAGTTTACAGTAGATGTAACATCATGACTTTTTTATTAGACCCAGTTGCATAGATATAATAAATGTTATCAGTAAACGTAATCAGTTATGCACAACAGGGAAGAAACAGATGCAAAATGCATTATACAGTATGTAAATGTTCCACTTCCTCTTCTAGGTTAAGTATAAGCAAATATTTATTTGGAAGTGTATTTAAACAGAATATGGAAAAAAAAATAAATAATAAAAAATCAAGTCATACCAGGACTTTTAATTGTGTGGAGTAAAAACTACCTTTATTGTACTATATGATCCCCTGCTACACTAGTGCACTTACAGTATCTCAGCATTTCACTATTTGCTTGGATACCTTCAACGTAGAAATTTTTCTCAGTACACCAGAGCCATGATCAGGCTTCTTCTTTATTTCTTTAATAAGAACTTCTTTAATAGCCCAAGCATGTGGAAATTACTTTGAGGTCACCACTGTTCGGGGGATGTGGCAGTAACTCCCTGTCGAGTTCATGTAAGGTGCAAGTGGTGTTGGTGAATAACTGTGTGTGCGGTTCCCATAGACAGATACGTCTCTTCTGTGAAGTTGGCGACAAGTTACATTCATGAATGTATAGTTCTTTAAAACTTTTTTTTAATGTTTTACTGCGGCTAAGAGTTCCATCACCGTTCTTCTGTAAATGTCAATCGTTTTTTACGCCTTTCAGAAGAAATTTTATTTCTTTATCGGTTTGACTAGCACGGACCTGTGACACTCGAATTTCTAAGTTAATTTATATTCAATTGGAGTTCATGTCAAACCGGAAATTGAAAATTCTCATGCCTATTTTGTTTGTTTTTGAAAATTAAAATTATCTTAAGGAACATCCAAAAAAAAAAGGCTTTTATAAAGAATTTTATCATGAGTAGCTTTATCATCCTTTATTTACCTGCACTTTGGGTTTGCCATTAGGATTTTCAATAAGCAAATTCCTAAGATAATAAGTGCTTTTGGATGTGGACTGGGTCAGCATGTCTGTGGTTATGCCAGTTTGTAGTTATACCCACCAATCTGCAATACACTGTTTGTTCTGACACCTTTCTATCACAACTAGAATTATTTTATTCAGGAATTTGTACGAAAGTAATTTTTTTCGTGAGGTCATTAGACCAGATCTGTTAGCCTTCACTCTCGATCTGTGCCAATGAGCCTTGAGCACCATGACTTTTGGTGCACTTGCACATTTTTGCTACCTAATGTATTCCACCCCTTGACCATTAACTCAGGTACCATACAGTAGTAATGATATAATCAACGTTAAGCACTTCACATTTACTAGGCATTTGGGAGATGCCCTTATTCAGAGCGACTTATATTTTTATCTCATTATACCTCTGAGCATTTGTGGGGAACAACATGGTCGTGGGATTTGAACCTGGGACCTCCCGAACCATAGGCCAATGCCGTAACCGCTGTGCATTCCTTTTTTTTTTTACGTGATACACATCTTAAACATCTTAAGCATAGAAGTACTGGTGGTCAGCTAAACTAACAGTATGTTTTTCAATGTCCAAATATTAACCTGCCTGATTTTATATACACATACTGTATAGAGCATCCTTAACATACCTATAGCATTAGAAGTTTGATGTTAAGGATGCTCTATATGTGTATATAAAATCAGGCAGGTTAATATTTGGACATTGAAAAACATACTGTTAGTTTAACTGACCACCAGAGAATATTGGAATTAAATACTGAATATGAGTGCACAGACTAGCCGACCTTCAGACTTAATTTGATTTGGGTAATGTTATATTGCCATAAGATGAATTGGTATTCTTGGAATCGTAAGTAATTTCTCCTCTTCTTCATCTTGTTCTCTTCCTTTCATTCTGATGTTGTGCAGGGCTGTCAGGGCTGCTTTTATTATTATTATTATTATTATTTACTTTTGTGAAGTCTTTTATTGACTGCTGACTTTGACTTAGCTACAACCAATTTTTTTCCGGAATATGTTCTTGATGTTCTTGGCCAGCTGTTGTGGAGCTTTTTATTTATTTTTTGGACCAGGGAAATAAAAACAGGCGTTTTAGTCTTCCTAAGCTCACCAAATTGTACAGTATGTACCAGTCAGCGATTTGGCCACAACTTATGTTTTTCCTGTTTTTTTTTAGTTTTATGGGTTTCTTTTTATTTTCTATTTTTTTTAGCCAAATGATGGCTGAAAAATCACACTCACAGCTGTTTGGAATTATTTTTGTGAGAAAATGACAACAGATTCAAAATGCAAAATTAGACTTCCATGTAAATGCAATAATGAAGGGGTCACACACACTTGGTTAGAGAAAAGCAGAGCAACTAATTGTCTGATTACTTTTGGTCCCTTAAAAAGTGCAGATCACATATAAAAAGTGGTAGACAGTGAGGGGTAGACACGTAAATGAACACCTTTGTCGGTGTTCTTATGATGATGATGATGATTATATTATTATGATGTTATGAGGAGCAATAGTAGTAGTAGCAGTAGTAGTAGTAGTAGTAACAACATATATAGATTGATGATTCTTATGGAACTCATGGAATCCCATCTTATGTATATAAGTTTGTTTTCACTCACGTGTAAATCATTGTGACATTTTACATTGTTGAAATGTTAAAGTAAGTAAAAACAAAGAAAGTATTCATTATAGCATTTAGTCTTGCTTCAGAGGTTTTATGTTTCATTTCTGCCAAATTAAAATGTCATGCTGTTTATTTTAAAGTTAGTGTTTTTTTTTTTTTAAATGAAACTAAATCTAACAAATAGGAATCCAGGCAAACCTGATCTTTTCTTCTGTTTATTCTAGTCTGTTTGGAAGTCATTGGGAAAAAATGCAAGAATCATCATCACCTGTCTCTGTTCATCACAACTGGGCTCGAGACGGTGTTTGTCTTGGTTGGATTGACGGCTAAAAGCTTTGCTCAGTTGTTCTAAGTAAATACTGAAACCCAGCCCTGTATCATTCCGACAGAAAGCAAGCTGCTATTATTTTGAATGGTCCAATTTTGTCCAATGTTTTGACACATTTACTTTATATTACATGTTTAACTGCAAAATAACCCGGCATGGTACTAGGTAATTCAAAGTTTAGGCTTCAGCTCTTCAGTAGGTGTCTCACTGAACAAACACTGTTGAGTGTTGAACATTTTTCCTGATAACGTTCCATGGTCCTAGAGAATGGAAACTGTATCAAAGCATCAATTTTTCAGCTATAGTTGACTTTTTAACTTTTTCTTGGTTGGCGATTGATGATGTTTCCATTTCATACTCTCTATGTCTCGTCACCAGTAATGATTCTTTTTAAGAAACTTTCACCTTCCTTAGATTATCGGTCCACATTGTTTGCAGATATCCAAATACTCCTGTTTATACTCTTCCAGGAATTGATTCAGCACCAGGTACTGTATACCATCAGACCACATAAAACTAATCACTGCACACTGCTCTTACTAGTGGGGCGTCCATTTTTGCTCACCGCAGTTACAAATGAACTGATGTAAGAGGTTCCCACCTGCGTAGCCGAGAATAAGGAGACAGTAGTGGACATATTATAATAAACAGAATGAGTAGCTCACCTCTCACATCTTCCTGTCTTAGTCGTTCGTTCTTTTGAATCTATTGCACCGCATAGCGTCTATGGGAGTCACGTGACAAAGGAACGAACGGCTCAGAGTAGAAGAGTCATTGAGAAAGAATCGCTCAATTCTGTTTCCTGTACTATGGGGGTTTTGCGATGATTTGTGCATGCGTGCCAAGTAGAAAATGAACTAATCACTCTCTGAGACTACTCGATCTTCTGAGTTCCGTTAAAAATTCGTTCAAAAAGAACGAATCGTTCATGAACGACCCATCACTAATGGCTTGGAGATTCATCTCAAGGGTGTTCGGTAGGGTTAAAGTCAGTCTTCCATGCAGGCTGTTTGAGTTCTTACAGTTTTATCTTTGGCAAAACATAGCACACATGGCCTGACAGATTTGCAACCAACTAACAACAGTAAATCAAACGAAAATCAAAAGGCAGCGTCTTTCATCTCAGAACAAGGCGTCAGGTTCTACCAGATGGCCAATTCAAAACAGCACATGCATGCATAATAATGCAATAACGTATCTGGTCTCCTAATGCTGTGCTGTAATTAGATCTTCAAAACTGCAAGGATTGCTTTCAAGGTCCTTTCGTCAGCAAGTGAAGGGCTGTTATCCTGTGCTATTCATGAACTGCATTAGTATCGCACCGTTGTCATGGCAGCTTCGAATAAACAAAAAGTGATTATGTGGTAAAAGAGGTTGTTTACCCGAGATGTGACCTATAACATCAAATCAGGTATTAGGGTGTTTGGATATTGTCAGATTCCTGGTTCAATAAGCTCCATTTTGATACTTGGTTTATTACGGTATCACATCCGGGTGCTGAGATATGGAAAGTTTGTTTACCAGGAACAAAACCAGATTTTGTGAAGTAGTAAGAGAGTGAATCTTCAGCCTTCTTTTTGCACAAAGATTCCCTTGCTACCCATTGGGGTAATAGGGGAAAAAACTCATGTTTTTCTATCATGACTGGAGTAAACCATAAAGCACTTTAGAGTGCTTTAAAGCAAAATTTAGGAATAAAATTTCTTAGCTCTTGTGATGGATCAGGAAGATACGGTATCTATTAACCGATTATGGCCAAAATTTTTAATGGTGGATCATTGACTATTGGCAAGAGTACGAAACTGACCTGTGCGTCTTATTATCTGACTTGATTTGATGGGTCACATATACCAAATTTCTTCAAAGCAATTAAAATAATTGTATGAAATACATCACAGCATGTGAAGAAAGCAGAATTGCATTTTGCAATATAATTGCACCTTTCTGCCTACATAAGTGCATCTTTTGATGGCAGTGGTAATTGCTTCAAGAACATTGAATTTTTTTCTTTTAGTGAAAAACATCGATTGGGAAAAAGGAACGTTTTTCGAAAGAGAAGCCCCTCCTCCTCCTCCTTTCCTTCCGCCCACCTCCCCTCTGGAGCGGCACTGAAAGTGCTAATCTTGCCATCTGCCCTTAAATGAGAGCCAAATATAAATGGCAGAATGATGGAGCGTCATGTCCACATGTCAAGTGTTGGACTTTAAGGTCTTTACTATCCTCCTTCTGTTCATTTTCGAGTGCGTTCCTCGCAGGCTAAAAAACGAAGGTTTAGAAAATGATTAAGTGCACATGTGTAGCCCAGTGCACTTCACAAATCCAAGGTTAGAGCTGTGCTTATATGGGCATTCTAGTGTGATTATGCCACCGCTGCCGTTAAATAGGAAATGAACTATTTCATAAGGCAGCTGCTGGGAGCCCCGAGGAATGAGGATGAATGAATTAGGTAGAAGATGAAAATGCAGTATTAAGAAAAAAAAAAAAAGAATAGCTCAGTTAAAGCCATTTTGATTGCTCTGTGAAGCAATTTCAGAAAGCTGAATATCTGCTCTCATGAGCCATCAGAATCTTCACTGGGTACCTCAGTTAACGTCAAGAAGCTCCAGGTTGTTAAAAAGATGATATTGTGCTGGCATGTGCTTCCCATATGGCTTAACGTTGCAAACGTCAAACTTGTCTGTGAATAGTCTGCATTCTTAATACAAGGGTGAGTCAAAAATGATCCGCACTCCGGTTATATTAAAACTTGTGTTGCCGGCACTTTCTGTTCATGACTACTGACTCCCCAGTCACAGTCATCTATGCAGGTGTGAATGTTACATCAGTTCATTTGTAACTGCGGTCCGAGAAAAAATGGATGCCCTCCCTTGTGATAGGCAAATCACAGTCTTCTGTTTGGTCCGCTGAAAGCAGCCCTGTAAGGACCAGTACGTTACTCAAAAAAAAAATCTACTACAAATGACTAATTCCTACTTTAAAATTGTAATTTGGTTATATTACTTATAAGATTACTAATTACGTTACTTTCAAGTTACTTTGAAAACATCTGCCAAGGCGTGCGCCTGCAATGGGTGTGCGCCTTAACCTGCTGTCGGTCCTCGGTCACTCCGTAGGCTCCCTACTTCGGTGTTCCCACCCTTCTGCAGGTGCGCGAAGGGGCGAGGCTGCTAGGTTGGACCAGCTGGCGATAATTAATGTTTATGGTTCTCCCACGTTAAAGAATCGTTCCTTTTATTCCCTTCCTCACTTCTTTAACCCTTCTGCTTCACCATTTTTTTCTAAATAAAATTACCCCTTTTCTCATTAGACCTCACCTTGTGTCTGTGGTGCTGCGCGTGCAAAAAAAAAGCAAACCAAAAAAAATGCATTTTGATTCATTTTAAACACATTTGTAACGCTAGTAATGTTATGGACATTGGAAACTGTAATCAAATTACATGCATTTAAAATGTAATGCGTTACATTACTGTGTTACCAGGAAACGTAATTAGATTATAGTTATACCCAACTCTGGTAAGGACGAAGAGTCACTTCTGATGAAGAAGTGAAGTCAGCGGTGCATTCGTGGCTCGCAGCTCAGCCTAACACGGTTTTAATGAGGAAATACAAAAGCTTGTTGACAGATGGACAAAAATTATTGAAAAGCGATGAGATTATGTCCAAAAATCATGTACCAGTAAAAGAACCAGTGTTTCACCTAGAAGTCAGTATTCGAGTTCATTCGCTGCCTAGCGTTCCTAATGTGCGAATCCTTTGCCCCATTAGAGGAGCACTGAACAGAGTCAGAATAATTTGTCTTCCAGAGAAACATGTCATGTACAGGGCTCTCAGCTCATTTGGTGTCGTGCATCACGGAAACTCATAGATAATTCACAAATAATGTACACGATATTTATTAAAGCCGAAACTATCAAATCATTTTCATGTTGCTTATTCCATATGTGTGGTAGAGGTCTTAGTGGACGATGGTAAGGTGTGGTGCAGTGTAGGGCTGTGTAAATATGTACAGAAAAGCATTACATGAGCATGTACACTGGGGTTCTTGTGCCTGAGCTGGAAACTTGAACTAAGTTGTGCAACACAAAAAGAGGCAGTGTGTTAGCAGGGAGGTGCTGAAAGCCTTGACAGATGGCTGCTGTGAGAAAGCATGGTACTGTATGCATGGATGTGCCTGTGTATAGCTGGACTGTAGACATCCAAAAGTATTGGAATAACGGGGCCAATTCTTTCTTTCTGTCTTCCTTATTTTGTTTGTTTGGTTTTTTTTCTTTCTTGCTTATTTTACCATACACTGATGATATTTGTGTTTGATGTCAAAAGATAAAAAACTAAAATAAATTGCGGGGAATGATAAAAAATATTGGAACGTCCGACTGCTAGGTGCGTCATGTCGCCCCTGCTAGATTGATTGTTTACCCAATGAATATATCTGACCGGCATCTATGTGTAAATATCAGGAAATGAAAGCCGGCATTCATCTTTTCATGTCAAACCTAAATGCGTTTAGTATATAGCAAAATCACAAAAATTGCCCTTGCAACCATACACATAGTACAGTGGCTATAACTGCTGATCCTGGGACTTTCACACACAACACTCAACAGAAATAATAATAATAACAATAATAATAATAATAATAATAATAAAAATCCAGGGAACAGCAATTTCAGATTGCTGATGAGAGAGGTTAACTGTGAAACAGGTGACAGAAAGTAACTCTGATAAACCACTCTGTACAATTGTGGTGAACAGAAAAGCATATTGAAACATTAGACCATGTGATGCATGGGCTACAACAGCAAAATACTGCGATGGGCTTCAATTAAGCTGAGGCTGTGATAGGGACTAATGAGACTTGATTTCCACTGATGCACACAGATGGTTAGGTCAGGATTTGGCACGGAAAGCGTGAATCCATGGACTCAACCTGCCTTGTCAAACGTCCTGGCTGGTGGAGTTGGTGTAATGGTTATGGAAATGGTTTCTTGGCACGTATCGGCTCATTAATACTAATCAATCATCTCTTGAATGCCACGGCCTAATGCTGCTGACCATATGCACCCTTTTATGGCCAGAGTTCACCCCTCTCCTTAGTGGCTACTTCACATGTGATATTACACCCATTTATGAAGCAAAACTCTCAACCTGCTTCTATGAACATGATCCAATGAGATCAGTGTTCTGCAGTGGCCTTCCCAGTTACCAGATCTGACTATACCTACTTGTACAATAGAACACATTTGGGATGGGGTTTAACAGGAGATTTTCAGCATTAAAGTGTAATCAAAAAACCTGCAGGAATTGTGTGAATGTTTTACATAAAGTGTAGATTCTTACTGGACATATTTCCATTGTTTTTAATACATTTGACAAAGATTAGGGTTAAAATTGCTTCTAAGATGATTATGAATGAATTTAAAACTGACAAATGAACACGTTCATTCCCAAATATTGTAAGAAGTAGTTTTAATGAAAAAAACAAACAAAAAAATTCATACATTTTTATTCCGAGCTTATGAGAAGCAGAGAAGTGCTCGGTGTGTCCAAGAGGTTGCTATCAGGGATGGTGTTCAGAATTTAAAATGTAATTACATTTTGGTTATATTTTCTTCTCACTACGTAACACTACATGTTCTATTACATAGCAGTAAAGCGTTAATGCTATTGGTTGAAAATATTGACTGGCGGTATACATCGATCAGCAGCACTGATTATCACCAAAGCCTACAGTGACCGAAGGCCAGCCTGTACAATCAGTGGTGGCCACTATAGAAAGGCACAAGAACATCCAATGCATCACAATGCATTAATATTATGGTTAATGAGTGTATGCATGTGCTTGTTGTTCTGCCCTTCAAGTAAAAACAAAGGTGATATTTTTTTATTTTACCAATCTGTCCTCTTCGTATCCTGTTTTTGTAATTTTCAGCTGTTGTAGCCCATCCGCTTCAAGGTGTGAAATGTGTTTTGTGATGTTTTCCTGTTCCCCATGGTTAACATGGTTTCCCCAGTTAACTTACTGTAGCCTTCCTCTTCACTGTCTGTTCCCCACCGAAATCTCTTATCAGCAAGGATTTTACACCTGTGACGCCACACTCACAGGATGTGGGACTTGCACTAACACCTCTACCACAATCAAGAGCTCTGAGATCAAAAACTGCTCCCATTCTGATGTTTATCTCCAGCTTTTTATCTGTATTTTATGAGATTTGATGCATTGCAGTTTTGCCACATGAATGCTGAATTGGGTGGTCGCATGAATGAGCAGGTGTATAGCCGTTTCTTTTAAAGTGGCCGGTGAGTGCATGAACACAATGAACACAGTTCTTATGAATAAAGCGTGCCACACTACGGCTTACACTCCGCATACACTCGCTTATATACAGCATAGACTCGGCTACTCAGAGCTTCTAACTGAATATATTTGATGCATATTTGTCCCAAGAGAAAGTTTCCTAAATTGAGTTGTCACGCTAAAACCCCCGGCGCCTCAGTGACAAAAAAATTATTTGAGTGTCATATATTTCATCCACTGCCAGAGGTTCTAAATCTAAAGGTTGTGTTGAATGTGTATGGCTTGATCCATATGCTTCAATTTAAATTGTAAAACGCTTCATGAAAAAAATAACAAAAAAATAAACCTCAGAATATTTGATTGTGTAGAATAACAACACAGTTATAAGTTGTTATTAAAAACTACCTTTATTTGTATATATAATCCTTTAGCTACAGTACACTAATGTACCTATCCCAGCATTTTACTGGTGCTCGGATAACTTGAAGTTATGCCGAAGCCCTGATCGGACTTCCTGATTTGTGAATGAAACCCTGGCCTCCCAGGAACTCCTTTAGAAAATGACAGGATGTGGCAATACCTCCCAGCCACCTTCCTGTAATATGCAAGTGGTACATGTGTGTACAGTTCCTACAGACATACAGTATGTGTCTCTTCCGCAAGTTGCCGAAAAGATATCATGTCAATTTTCACCCACATGTTCACGGAAACGACTGCAGTGGGCTCTGAATTACATCGGTCTGTACCATAAGTTATTAATGTACAAGCTTTTTAAAAAGGTTTGCACCATTCAAATGTTTTACTGCGGCTAAGAGTCTCATCAAAGTAAAGTCTTCTGTAAATATCAATCGGTTTTATGCCTTCAATTCACGAGTCTTGCATCACAAGTCCAGGTTTGACTTGAACGCCCCTCGTCCTGCACATTTCTACTTTACGAAAACAAATGTCTTTTACCAAAGCAGCGTAGACGTGTGTTAAATTTAGACTACATTCCATCCATGCTGTGGCTTCTATTTGCAAAAATCCTGGTGTATAGGAGAGTAATTTAACACACAGCGGCAAAAGTTTTTTTTTTTTAGTTATTATTATTTTTTTTATTTCCTTTTGATTTTATCAAGTTTTCAGACAGGTGCATATCATAGCAAAAACAAAACGTCTGTGTTTCAAAAAGTCAGTAATACATACGCCTGCTCTGTCACATCATCATCATCATCATTGTCTAAAGAGAGAGGAGAGTTTAGACTCTGTACAGATGACAGCAGGCAAAGCTTTAACTGTTTTTAATGACCTAATAAAATGATATTAATAAACAATAGTAAACATAAATGTCTGAAATAAATCTGGTACGATTTCAGCACAGGTGTTAGCTCTAGAGCTCAGTCGAGTGAAGAGACGATGGGAAAGACTTTGTGTTTAAAGGTGATGATCCAGAGACTGATTGTCTCCCTTCCTTCAGAAACCTGATATTGTTTTACATTTGTTACTGTAGATATTTCATAAGTAGATTAGGCTGTAAATTTAAATTCTGGATTAATAATTGAAACGCAATTTTCTCCGTCTTGTTCGAAGTAAGCAGAATTTTAAATGCTATAATCCTAACTGGTTGTAATATAGTACATACAAAAGAGAAAGCTTCTCATTCTTGCATTGCAAATCGAACACTAAAAAAATTTAAAATGGATTCGGAAAAAGCCTCAGCAGTTTTTTAAATTTATTTATTTTATTTCACCTGTCTGGATCGGGGGAAGCTGTGCTTGCTGTAGCCTCAGGTCCTTGTTCTTGGCTGACAGAACAGGAACCTGATGAGCTCTTCTGCTGTTGTAGCACATCCATTTGAAGTTCCGACAAACCTTATTGTGCCTTTCCGTGTGCTTTTTCTGCTCACCGCGGTTGTAAAGAGTGCTTATTCGAGTAACCAGAGCCTTCTTTAAACCAGCTTGATCTCCTCTGACCTCCCACATTAACAAGGCATTTCCTTAGGACCACTGCTTAAAGGATATTCTGCGTAAACTTTAAAGAGTGTATACGTGTCTATCCCAGGAGATCAGCGCCGGATCAGCATTTTTCTTTACTCTGATGTTCGATATGAACATTAACTAAAGGGCTTCACCAGGATTTACGTGATTTTATACATTGTGTTGCTGCTACTGTACATGATGGCGAGGAGCTGTCGCACACACACACATACACACATACAGTACAAAGAAAATCAGATCAGTTCCCCGCACGACTTTCAATGCATCATTGACACATTGGATACTAATGAAGCCTCCACTAGTCCTGAGTCTATTTTTAGTCTTTCTTATCGCATTGACTTTGGTATGTCTGTGTTTGCTGCTGCCAGCTGTGGATCTGACTGGTGTGCATTGATTCACACACTCTGTTTGCAAACGTGGCTTCCTGCACCACAGCAAGAGTGACAGAGGCTGTATGTGGGAGCTGTGCTGACTTCGCCCAGTACTCACACACAATTTCACACACACACACACACACACACACACACACACACACACACACACACACACACACACACACACACACACACTGGCCCCACTTCAGCCCAGATGAATTGCCTCTCTTGCCTTTGCAATGAGCCATATTTCACAAAGATTAGATTCTTCTGCAGTCACCTAGCTTTTTCCTAAACATCGAGATTTCATTGTCAGATTTTGTTTTATTGTCTGATTGATGTGTTTACAGCATTAGATCACGTTCCTTTTTCTGTCATTAAACCATTTCTTCTTATCATGTAAAAAAACAAAAAAAACCACCATAGATAGATGAGGACTTTTTTTTTTTTTTTTGCCGAAGGGGGATGGGAAGGCATTAACGGCATTACTATATAGTCAGCCCTGGTGTGCATATATACTGATGTATGTGTCAGTGCACAGTGAAGCTGAATGACAATGACATCTCGGTGTTACTTTAGATTCAGCTCCTCTCTCTAGCTCCAGGGTGATGTGCTGAAGGCAGGCTCTAAGCTTGCATTAATCCATATGTATGACTTACACTTATGTTTTATTTATCGCTCTGCCCAGTGTCAACCTTGTGTCAGTCCACCTGCATGCAATGCTTACGCACTGGCATTAAAGTCCGGCGTGTGCCGAGGTCAGCGGCAGTAATTCCCCTCCGCCTTTAGCACCTAGTTGTGCCAGACGTCACTCGTTTGGGACGAATCCATCATGTTGAAGCATTGGGTTTGAGCTGCAGACCAGCCTGATTGTTCATTTTTGGCTGGCTGGTGGAAAAAAAAAAAAACCCACTGTCTGTCCAGCCTTGAGCTATAAAGGTGGAGTTATCTTGATTTGCAGCAAGGCCAAACAGGGATAAGCCTTGTGCTTCTAAACACTCACTCATGTTTACTGGCACACGTTTAATCATGTCAGTCGCATCGCAAGCAACAGTGGTTTCACTAATCGAAGCCACTGGCACTATTTATACCCACTACATGTGGATTTACGGCCGCGAAATGTTGAACGTGGTTAAAAACAGGAGCGCACCCGTCCAGCGATGTGAATCAAGGGTGGGAATAAGACATCCGATGAATTTTTTAGTTTAGTGTTGGGTTACATTCCAAGCTGTCGCGCTCTCCATTACAAACCTTGGCAATAGTTTAATGCGGATTGCAGTCGGTCCTCTGAGACGGCTTTATACTGCACAGGATTCTTTTACACAGTCACCCAATTCAATTACTATAGCAACTCCACTTCAAGGAATGTACTATAGAGTGGAGGTACACAATATAGAAGGAAAACAAGGGTTTATAAACTCATTCATTTTTTTTTTTCTTTTAACCTGCTATTATTTGCTAAGTGAATTAGTATAATTCTTGCTCTGGTAAAATGTTCTGCAAGACAACGATCATTTAATGTGTATGGAAGGAGTCTCCAGTGTCAGTCTTGTAGTTTTCAGACAGAACCTGTACCTTTCAGAGACATGACAAGCTGCATTTATACAGTATGTTCGTTTAGTTTTTTGATTTGTTTATGTTGTCTGATTAACGCCAGCATGTGGATCCCAGAGACGATGGTTCGATTCCCGTTTCAAGTTTCCTCCAGGTACTTACGGTTTACTCCCACAATCCGAAGACATGTAGATTAAGTTCAAAAATTGTCCGTAGTGTAGTGTGTGTGTGTGCGTTGTGATGGATTGACGCCCTGTCTAGGGTTTACCCCACCCTGTGTCCAACGTTTCCAGGGGATAGGGTCTATGCCTCCTGTTCAGGATAAGCGGTATAGAATGAATGAATGAATGTACATCGTACAATATTGTATTTGGCTGTCTTTAGGAGTCTTGCCAAATCATCGCCTAAAACCCTTCAAATAAAAATGGTTAAAAGAACAACAAATGTATTTTTATTGAGTGAAAACAAAAACAAGCATTAACTGTTAACTTGCTTCAATGCAAGGTTAAGATAGGATATACCTTTATCCATCCCACAGTGGGGAAATAAGGTTAAGGTTGGGAGGCATGTTGGGGTTAGCACTGTGGCCTCGCACCTCCAGGCCACGTCTTTCGTTGACGTGGCAAAGAAAAACTCCTTGAGATGACAAGAGGAAGAAAACTTGACAGAAACCAGACTCAACAGGGAATCCATCCTCATTTGGGTAATGTGATGGATGGATACCGTAGGCACTGATTTGTAGCCATGCTGCGTACCAGGAGGTGGAAGTCCAGTATGACAGGAAAGGTGTTTAAGATAATATGGAGTTCACAATTGTTGGTGGAAGCTCAGGTACAAAACTGATTGCTGGATCCAACATTAATCTTCCTGCTAAACTACTATATCGTGGAATATTATTCAAAATGCAAAATGATCCCTGTGTGATAGAAGTTTCTCCAAGTTTCAAGTACAGAATATTATATACTTATAATATCAAATATAGGACATTGTGTAAGATGAAGAAGGTGTATTTGAACAATTGAACTAATCGGATCAAGCAGTACAATGAGTCCTGTGTTAAAGATTATAAACACCAGGCTTCCTTCTACAATGTCGCTCCATTTCCCTCTTTATTTTATTTTCTCTCTCTCTTTCTCTGAAAGGTACTGTTTATGTATTCAGCGTGTAAAGGAGAGAAGTATGATTTATGGCACCGAGGCGGTTGGAGCAGGGCATGTTAATGAGAGTTTTAGCGGTGGGCACTGAGGTAAGCTCTGTGCTCGACTTTCTCTGTGTTCTCCAGCGCTAGACTGCCTGCAGGGCCTGCATTAGCATGCGCTGAGTTCAGCTCACCTAGCTGCCCAGACGCTAAGGCTAATCCTGTGCAGTAAAGGCTGATCACCTGCAGGCTTTAGCATAGATAAGCCAGCACTTCAGTGTAGGCAGAATGTTTTTTTTCCTTTTTTCTCTTCCATTTTTTTTTTTTTTTTGTAGCCAAATGGATATACGCTTCATAAAAAAGTGCATAATGGTGCAATTAATGATCGGTAACTATTTCCATCAGGAAACCGGGGCGCATGTAATGGAGAAAATCGTAATAGCTAAGGAGAGATGATGTTCACAAAGCATAGCAGGATATATTGTGTATATAACAGTGGTAATATTTCAGATTTGCATATCGAGTGTGAGCAAACTATAGCTGGAATTCAATCATCGAACTCAGTCACAGCTCGAGATCTGTAGCTATAAAAGGATTACATGCACTATAATGCTTTAACTAAAGCCCGAGGGATTGAAGTGGATCTTTTTTGGAAGGCGCTCACCTTTATAATCTCGAAAAGCTTTTAGTAAGCATGCTATTGCAGAAACAATAATATCTCAACGAGTACAATCATGATATAAATAGACTAAAGTGCCAGGTGGTAGAGAAGCATAGATTTTACATTTTTGTCCGCTCCTGAAATAAATGTCACTATTTGCTAAGACATAAAATGAACAGAAAACGCACATACACACAGGTCCGGGAGTAAAAATGCCAACCTACAAAGAATAGACAGCACAATTTGTACGTTTGTCGCATATTTGTCCTTTGAGGTGCCAGATGAGACAACATGGAGATGATTGCTGCTCTTCAGAATGACAGATCCTTGGCCAAGGCTTTCAGTCTAGGAAAGAGTGGTCAATCCACAGGGAGCTCTACTGACACAGCGTTATTCTGACTAATGCATAGTGCAACAAAGCCTCAGAGCAACCTAACTGAATCCTACTCAGCACCTCGGACCTGTCAGTTCAGCAGCGGGTGACAGATAGATGCAGCGTACGCAGAGATTTAGAGACTGCACCAGGAAAACAGCTACAGGAGAAAAAAAAATCTGCACAATCTGAAGCAGTGTCAACAGATACAATAAATGTATCTGCACCCTGACAATGTTATACTGTATCAGAACCTGTACCATGCCACCTCGTCGTACACGATTGCCAGGTATTTATTCCATAGCAACTTAAGACCATCATGAAAAACGAGCAGCACATTTCCATAAATGTCACACTTCAGTTGATGGCAGCAACTTGAATTTAATTGTCTTGCTTATCAGAAATGTATGCCAGGATTGTTTAATTAAGTACGGGACACTTCTGAGTGCTGTACTCTAGCTGTAGGCGAGCTGCTGCTTATTAATAAGCTAATGTCACCACCACAGAAATCATCCATCCTTTAGGAAAATGGCAGAATGCAAACTGGGATTCTCATACATTTATGTTGGCAAGGTTCATTTTTATAACATGACAGCATTCACCAAAACAAAATTTAATTATTAATGATTATGAGATTGATGAGATCTAAAGTA
Source organism: Channallabes apus (assembly GCA_030522415.1). Lineage (NCBI taxonomy): Eukaryota > Metazoa > Chordata > Actinopteri > Siluriformes > Clariidae > Channallabes > Channallabes apus. The sequence continues at coordinate 14,819,741 of CM060120.1, forward strand.
TTATAGATCGAACATGGCTCTGTTTAAGCTCATGATGTTTTCCATATGACATTAAAGGAACATTTCACCTCATCGTTTGGCTGAATTTGGACAAAAATATCCAAGAAAAATACAAATTACAATTTATGCCCACAAAAGTATTCATACCCCTTGAACTTGACCTTACAAATAAAAATGAAAAAATGTGGCATGCATTTGCATTCAGCATTTTATTCTAATTAGTAAATAGAGTCCACCTGTGTGTAATTTAATCTCAGTATAAATACAGCTGTTCTGCGAAGCCCTCAGAGGTTTGCTAGAGAACATTATTGAATGTTAGTGAATAGCATCATGAAGCCTAAGTAACACGCCAGACAGGTCAGTGATGAAGTTCTGGAGAAGTTTAAAGCAGGGTTAAATAAAATCCCAAGCTTTGAAAATCTCACGGGAAATGGAAAGAGTATAGCACAACTGCAAACCTACCAAGACATGGCTGCCTACCTAAACTGACAGGCTGGGCAAGGAGGCAGTGACTCTGGAAGTGATGCAGAGATCCACAGCTCAGGGAGAACCTGTCCACAGGACAACTATTAGTCATACACTCCACAAATCTGGCCTTTATGGAAGAGTGGCAAAAACAAAGGTATTGTTAAAAGAAAGCCATGAGAAGTCCCATTTGCAGTTTGCGACAAGCCATGTAGGGACAAAGCAAACTAGAAAAAGATGCTCTGGTCAGATGAATGCAAAGCACTACATGTGGTGAAAACCTGACACTGTGCATGGTGGTGGAAGAATCATGTCATGGGACATGGAAGCTGGTATGAGTTGATGGAAAGATGGATGGTGTGGTGTGTATACCCGATTAAATGCGTTCCATGGGCGTTGACAATGACATGACAATGCACGTCCGCATACTTCTACCCACACTGTTGACACTCTGCAAAAACTATTTAAAGCATCCTCTCTTTAAAAGGCTGGGGCCAGAGCACAGGGTCAGAGTCATAATAAAAATTCAAATCAGCGCTTGGAGCAGAAAGGGGTAGGAGTGTGACGAGATCTCGTGGTGTGAGATCTCGCGAGATCAGATTTGTCTCGCGAGATGCGTCTGGTCTCACGAGAACATGACGATATCCTTGCGTTATTGGCACGATGGAGTGTGAGGGAGAAGTAAGGATAGAAGATTCGCCCGTGACATTTAAATCGTTGGTGTGGCAACATTTTGGATTCCTTGTGGAAATAAGAAATGGCGAAAAAATGACAGACAAGACAAAGACAATTTTCATACACTGTAAGAAATTAATACCGTACACCTCTGCTAACACAAGCACTATGCAAAAGCATTTAGAAAACAACCACAGCTCGTTACTAAAAGCTGCACCTGTGAAGAAAACGGAAAGCAATTCAGTTCGCATGAAAGGTCAAACAACCATAACAAATACCTTTGCAGCTAAACTTCCACCATCCAATGCAAGAGCCACGGCAATAACAAGAGACATCGGCGTTTCCATTGCAGCCGATATGAGACCATTTTCTGTGATGGAAAATCTGGGATTTCGGTGACTCATCCACACACTGGAACCAAAGTACGCCATCCCGTCACGCGCACATTTTACTCGCATGGTGGTCCCGACCCTCCACAAGGAGTGCAAGGTAAACGTTGTACAGGCTCTGAAAGAGGCAGAAGGTCATTACCTCATTACCTAGGTCTTTTTATAGTGTTAAGAGAATTTAGTTCATTGTTTTGCACTCTGAGTTTTAAGACAGCACTATTTTGAAAGTTACACTAATTATGGTTAATTGCACGTACAGGGATATTTGTGTTGTTTATTATTTATTTTTATTTATACTATTTAATTTTATTGTGCAATTAATTGCCTGTCAATTTGTGGCAAAATATTTTGCAGTATTTACATGTTATTACTACATATCATTCATGAAAAAAGTTCTATTTCATAAAGTTGATTTCAAAATAGACATGTGTTTTTTGCATTTTGTGTTTTTCAGTTAAATAAAAGGCTATTTTTGCTATATATTTAAACATTGAGGATTTCTTTTTAAAAATTTTCTAAAAGTCTTGTCTCGTTCTTGTGAACCCAGTCTCGTGTCTCGTCTCGTGGGAAAAGCGTCACATCACATCCCTAGTTAAGGGTCATGTTTAGGGGCCCAACGGTGGCAGTGTGGTGGAGCTAGGGTTTGAACTGCCTTGAGGGTTTGCTGAGGTACCACTTCCCCAATAATGTGCTCCTACCACTGCCACAATAATAATTGTACAGTGGAACCTCGGATTACGAGCATAATTTGTTCCGGAAGCGGACTCGTATTCCAAAACACTCATAAACCAACTTTAATTTTCCCATAGGAAATAATGGAGTTCCTGGTGACGGTCTGTGTCAAAACAAGAAGCGCACGCGTGATACATGATACTCGCTGCTCGTAAACCAAGACAATGCTCGTTTTACAAGTCAAAATTTATTAAAAATCTTTGCTTGTCTTGTGGAACACTCGTAAACCGCATTACTCGTAATCCGAGGTTCCACTGTATTCTATAAAGAAATAGATAGGCAAACCTGTCAACACCGTAGATTTAAGTTCAGTTCTCTATAGAAATCTTCCTCTGAAAGTTTATCATTTGTCTCTAGTTCTTTGGTTCCACATAGAATTAATACAAAAGATAACCAAAAAGAAAAAGGCTGAAACCAATGAAATGAAGTTTAAATGAAGAGCTCTGTCATTATGTGCTATGAAAATAAATAACGAGTCTGTTGTTGTTAGTTTTATGGTCATTTGATACCTTGATGTGTAGGTTAAATGACAAAAGATGCAAAACTAGCTCTGTGTTTTTGTCAAGCTAATCACGTACCTCAGATCATGTGCTCTTGTTGTGAGTTTTTCCCGAATCCTGTTCAGTGTTGTGTACTTAAGTTTGCACCGCCTTGTGTTTTTGTGTGTTCATTTTTATGTAGTCAAAGTTCATATTATAAATTTTCTGTTACTGTGTGTTGCATATGCTTTTCATGATGCCAATTAAACAGAATCAGCCGCTTCGGCTAATTGCACCTTTTGATCATGGCAGTTTTTTAGGCACAAAGCAATCACATACTGACATAATGTGTAGCTCCAATGCTCGGCATCTTTTTAATTTTTTTGAATGAGTAATATCATTTTATTTTCATTATTCTGTATGTATAAAAATACATACTGTATGTTTACAGCATCAGTATATGTATGTTTTACCTGCAAGAGCTTTTGCATAGATGCTGTGCCGTATAGCACAGACTGCACAATGCAGTACTTCCCCTCCATCAATACAAATATGCTTTTACAATATTTTCTTCTCTGTGAGATTTCATCATTTGAATTTGATACTATGGTGTGAGTAAGTGAGTGTAGATGAATGAATAGTGTCTGAACTAGAAAATGATTTTCAAGTACCGAGCAAGGTCAAGCTGTGTTTATTGTTGTATGCCAAAAGTGTGGATAATGCAAGAGGAATTTTTTTGCTGTGAGAATTCTTTATAATATGCAGATTATTAGATAAGCAAAATGTTCCGTACAGGTCCAAGAAGCATTACAATCAGTATGCTAAATCAACCTTTCAAAGCCTGTTCTTTTAATCCTTAACTGGAACGCATTATAACCTGCATGATGCTCTGACACTGCATATTTAAAAGCACACAAAGGAGGCATAATTGTTCAAAGAAACTGAAGTAGCAAAGTGTGACAGTCAGTGCACCGAAGCTAACGCACGCTCGAGAGTCTCTCACCTTGATTCAAAGAATTTTGTCCTTTTTCTGGTTTGTCGACGCAGCACAATTCTAATTTGTTCAAATAAAGTGCTTAGTTCAGTGTTATACACTGTCTGGCCATACAGAAAGTCACCATTTCAGAGAGGTCAAATTCTTGGCAAGCAAAGAAAACAACTAATGAGATTTGAAATTAGTGTAATTGCTAAAGAACCTTCCAACACACTTCTTAAAAACCTGGAAGGACATTAACTTTGCTGAAGAAATGGGGTTAAAAAAAAGACAAAAATCATGAATGTCCATGACCAGAGATCACTTAAATGCTTGGTGAAGTTTTGTCATTAAATAAATTGGATGAAATCATTAGTAAGAGCATTTTCACATTCACTATGTGACAGGAATTCACAGGATTTGTATGTATTCATTAAAAAAAAAGGCTTCAGTTTGGTAAGGAGTCTAAAGATTGAACTTGAAGATTGGCGCGATGGAAAAAAGATCATGTGATCTAATATTATCAGATTGAGCCTATTTCAGAGCGGCGGGTGTGTCGGTAAGAAGGGACGCCCGTGAAGCGATGCACTCATCATCAGTGATGGGTTCATAATCAGAGTACTTGGATTACTTTTTTGATTTAACGAGTAATCGAACGCGTTAGGTCCGCCATTTAAGTTCTCAGTTATTTTAGTTACTTTTTCAAAAATGTAATCCGTTATTTAGACAATTTATGTAATCCATGAGCCAGAGAGCAGTCGTTCTGGCCCTTAGGACTGACCCTTAGTGTGTATGTGTGTGTGAAAGTCGTCCTACAAGCCCCTCCCCCGATAACTCGCCCCCTCTGTTATTCCTGCTGTTATACCCCTATCTCACCTATGCGGTTTGACTATGTGAGGACCAGCATGCGGATGATGGTAGAATAATTATAAAGGACTTGACTAAAACAGCATGCATAAGGAATCACAAAGGAGTTTTCATTTTCTGCAATGGAAAAGTACTAAAAACTAGTTACTTTTATCAAAAAGTGTTGCTGTAATGTAACTGATTACTTTTTAAAGACAGTAATTTTGTAATGTAATTAGTTACTTCAAAAAGTAACGTCCCCCAACACTGCTCATCATGCAAAGTGCTCGATGTGCAAGCTTCTGAAGGCAGTGTTATGACTTGGGGTTGCTTTGGATGGTCAAAAAAAAATCTATGGACGACGACCCAGGCAAAGTCCAGGATGCAAATTGTGAAAGATTGGTTCAGGGAGCATGAGGAACCATTTTCACATGATTGTTTTTTTTTTTTTTTTTGCTGGGCCAGACAGTGTAGGTTGGTGGGTGGTATACCACGTGTAAATTAAATGCCTTAATTATACCAGGAACGGCTTTCTCGTAATTATTGTACTTACATGAAATGCAGATTGGAATCAAAACATGGACATTTCGTTTCAGTTTTTTTACTGATTGCATTTTTCTACTCTGAACAGCATAAAGATAATGTATAGCATGATGCTTGAGACTTAAAAGCTTGCACTTGAATAGCTAATAAGTATCATGTAAGCGCTGTACCTCATGGCCAGTGGATTATTGCTCTAGGTAGGTTATTGCTGTGGGTGGATGATTGGTGCGAGGGGATAATTAGTGTGGGCGGATTATTAGCGTGGGCGACTGACATTTCATAGGTGCTCCTGAAAGTGTATTTGAGCATTTTTAAGGGGATTATATACAACATTCGCCACCCATGTTAAGAAAAAAATAAATAAAAAAAAGGTGCCCATAATATTGAATACCCACCAGGCCAGACTATGCTATCATTCTGAAAAATAACAAGTAGCTCCTTACAAAAGTCCATAATCCCTTGTGTACAGTATAGCACCATAATAATGACTCAGCAGGATTGCAGTGGACGACATATTTTTATAAAAAAAAAAGATATCTAGCTTTACTATCACATGACAGGACTGTATTGCTTCTTGTAAAACAGCTCTCGTGGGTTTATACTGTCAGGTTTCACAAAAGAAAACCTTAGACACTGAAGTACCAGTCAGAATTTTGGTTTTGTGCACAATACTGAAGATTTTGTAGAATTTCTGGGGAGAACTTTAAAATGACACATACAGTACAGCAACAGTTATTATAGTTATTATTGTGTGACATGAAGGTCAGCGGTTCTGGAATAGTTCTTGCAAGAATAGTAGTGTCAAGTGCATTTGCAAAACCCATCAAGCACCATGATGAAACTGGCTCTCATGAAGACCATCTCAGGAACGTAAGGAGAAGTTTATTTAGAGGTACCAGGCTCAAAAATCTCCAATCAGCACCTCAGGTGAGAGCCGTTATGAAGGCTTTACGGAGCAGATACATCTCAATAGTACCTATTAAAAGGAGATTATTGCATTTATTGGGTGCATTTAGCACTGTTTTACAAAAAGAAAGACCAGGGAATTAGAAGGTACAGTATGTCCAAACTTTTAACAATGGAGTTATTAGTGTTGATGCAGATGATCTATGTACCAGACAAGCTATTTATTATATACTGTAATCTGTTATCTAATCTCTAATTGGTGTGTTCTTGTGTCTGCATATTTATATTTTAGCCTGAATAGAGCAGTAGATTAAAAGGCACTAATACTGGAGTCTCCTTCCAGAAAAAGCTCCATTAAAGCTTTTCGATTTCTTTTTCCTTTCATAAAAAAATTCCACTATATCAAAAGTGACGTTTTTATGCTGTACAAGTTCCTCTGTAAGTAAAAGAGCTGCTGCTATAGAAAATATTTCAACACCTTCTGACAAATCAGATTAGAGATTTCAGCAGTCCTGTTGTATCATACACAATAACGGCAAAACAATAGGACACACAAAGTTAAGACTATACTGTCACAAGAAACAGATTTCGACTCTAATGAAAATAGACCACAGTTTCAGGTTCATGTTATTCATATTAGAGCATTTGCAGGCAGGAAGCATATGCAGCTGTTTTGTTAGTGAGCCGTAGACCTCATTGTGTGTACAGTACGTTCAGTGACCTTTGCAGTTGCACCTCACTGCATCAGCATTGCTGTGGCTATGCTCTTGCTGCACTGGAGCTGTAAGCTTTAATAGATTTGCCCTTTCTCACATCATACAACAGTTGTGGGTTGAACAGACCAGTATAATTGTATTATTATGAGGGAGGGATAGGATGGCGCAACTAATGAACTAATGAAAATTAAAGTTCTTTCTCTACATATTGATCATTTTTGTGGTAATTGCTTGGATCTGCATAGTCCAAAATAGTTGGGAAATGAGGATCCTGCCTCACTGCATGTAGTACAAATAATATATATATATTTTTCTAGAGATGTGAATCTGCAAAGAAGGTTGTAGAGTAGCACCGCGAGAAATCAAATAATAAGCATAACAGCAGCTTAAAAAAAAGCCCAAGTCTGTAGTTTAATAAAGCAAGTTTAGCACATATCTGGGCTCTTTTCATAATATTCATATTGCTGCTACACTTGAGTAAAGAGGGTCCCATATGTCAGATAAAAGTATTTAACCTTGAGAATTTTAAGTATTTAATGTTAAGTTCAATGAAAAAATCCTCAGCCCTCACTTTAATCCAGTTCTGACGATATGAAGAAACTAGAGATGTTCCGATACCATTTTTTCCCTCCCGATACCGATTCCGATACTTGGGCTCAGGGTATCGGCCGATACCGAGTACTGATCCGATACCTGGGTGTGTATCTGTACTGTGTGTGTGTGTGTGTGTGTATGTGTGTATATATATATATATATATATATATATATATATATATATATACACACACATACATACTAATATATACACATACATAATAAATATATATATATAATTTCTTTTTTTAAGTAAAATACTACTAGCCCTGTGTAACGGGTTCGACCCTAAGTGCACGGGCGACACCATGAAACAAGGACACGAGGCGAGGTCTTACAGGAAAAAGGGTCATTTATTTAGAAAAATGGATAAGGAAAGGGTTAAAGGCTCTATGCGGTCTTTTCCCCTTCGGCGGCAGGGATGCTCGCGCAGCTCGTGCAGCTCGTTCACGCGCTCCTCTCGCGGAGATCAAAGGCGACCCCTTTTTAAAGTCTTTGGGCCGCATCACATCGCCCCGCTCTTGTGCCACTGTCTCTCATAAAATCCACCGCGTCGCAAAGTCCAGCTTCCCAACAGTCAGACCCCGAGCTACACTCCCCGCTGTGTTTTATAGCACCGATAGCTCATCGGCCGTTGCCTGATTCTGTGGCCCTGCTACTTCACATACCTAAAGAGGGGGGAGGCCGCCTAACTAGTGAGCGAGGAGCGATATCAATTTGGGCCCACGCCCATCACAGGCGCACGCTGTGACACTCTGTAAGTAAGCTAAGCTAGCAAAGCTAGCGGGCATAAATAGGTTATGTTTAGGAAAATGGTATCGGATCGGTACGTGGACTCAAATACTCGCCGATTCCGATGCCAGCTTTTTTTGTGGTATCGGCAGCATTTCCGATACCAGTATCGGAATCGGAACAACCCTAGAAGAAACTGAGCTTGTTTTGTGAACTGCTTTATGAGCTATCAGCTTCCAAACCTTTGTGATGTCATATTTGTGTCAGCATACATCAGCACTACACTGCCATAAAAACCTGTTCTGGCCTGTACATTAGTCTATAGCAGAGATAAGAGCATAAAAATCTTGGAAATAACTGTCCAAAAAAAACGCTAAGGGCTTTGGCTGTGGGTTCTGTGGGTATTGCACCATCTGATTAAATCAGAACACTCATATAGAAAAACTCTGCATACTGTAGCTTCACCATTACATTTTCTTTTGCAATAATAGCTACTCAGGAGCTACTGTACTCAGGAGCTACTATAATACTGAAATCGTTGTATATGGTGGCTTAAAGGCTTACACCTCCAGGGTTTTGGGCTTAAATCTCACCCCTAGTTCTTGTGCGTGAAGTCTGCATGTTCTCTCCTTTCTTGGTGGGTTTCCTCTGGGTATACGGTTTTCTCCCACAGTCCAATGTCATGCATTGTACTGTAGGTCGTTAGCATTTCCAAATTGTCCATAGTGTATGGCTGTGGGAGTGTGTGTGCTTGCATCCCCTGCATCCCTGTACAGAATAAGAGATAGATATAATGTATGGATGAATGCACTTTACTATAGCATAGCAGACCTTTTATTTCTGTTTTTACTTAGAGTCTCAGTCAAAAACCAAGTGGTAAATAATACAGCATTCAATCAACTGACTATAATTTATTGGAACAGTATATACAGTATGTGTATTAAAGTGAAAAGGCAAAAAATAAATCACAAAAATATGGAAAATGTACTGTAGTACACCACATACCTATGTTTAACAGTTAATACTAGCACTCTCTATGAACCTTTGCATTAGGACCAGAGAGTGTCTTAGTAATATTAAGTTCTATGAAGATTTTCATAAAGAATCTGCAAATATTTGTAGATTGACTTTAGCTTTGATGGCAGAGAACATTTGCCTTGGCATTGTTCCAACAATCTGATGCAACCTGAGAATATTTATTTTTGTCATGAGTTGCATACATTTTTGATAAAGGAACCACTTTTTCACAATTTGTGTCCTGGCCACTGATGAGAAAAATCCAGTACCTCCATTAACTACAAATATATATATGCTGTATATATATATATATATATATATATATATATATATATATATATATATATATATATGTATTTATATATACACAGGCCCTTCTCAAAAAATTAGCATATTGTGATAAAGTTCATTATTTTCTGTAATGTACTGATAAACATTAGACTTTCATATATTTTAGATTCATTACACACAACTGAAGTAGTTCAAGCATTTAATTGTTATAATATTGATGATTGTGGCATACAGCTCATGAAAACCCAAAATCCCTATCTCAAAAAATTTGCATATTTCATCTGACCAATAAAAGAAAAGTGTTTTTAATACAAAAAAAGTCAACCTTCAAATAATTATGTTCAGTTTTGTACTCAATACTTGGTCGGGAATCCTTTTGCAGATTCTTGTGTCTTGTGTCTCTCAACTTTCTCTTCCACAATATCCCACAGATTCTCTATGGGGTTCAGGTCAGGAGAGTTGGCAGGCCAATTGAGCACAGTAATACCATGGTTAGTAAACCATTTACCAGTGGTTTTGGCACTGTGAGCAGGTGCCAGGTCGTGCTGAAAAATGAAATCTTCATCTCCATAAAGCTTTTCAGCAGACGGAAGCATGAAGTGTTCCAAAATCTCCTGATAGCTAGCTGCATTGACCCTGCCCTTGATAAAACACAGTGGACCAACACCAGCAGCTGACATGGCACCCCAGACCATCACTGACTGTGGGTACTTGACACTGGACTTCAGGCATTTTGACATTTCCCTCTCCCCAGTCTTCCTCCAGACTCTGGCACCTTGATTTCCGAATGACATGCAAAATTTGCAACCTGTAGCCCATTTCCTGCACATGCCTGTACACGGTGGCTCTGGATGTTTCTACTCCAGACTCAGTCCACTGCTTCCGCAGGTCCCCCAAGGTCTGGAATCGGTCCTTCTCCATAATCTTCCTCAGGGCCCGGTCACCTCTTCTCGTTGTGCAGCGTTTTCTGCTACACGTTTTCCTTCCCACAGACTTCCCACTGAGGTGCCTTGATACAGCACTCTGGGAACAGCTTTTCGTTCAGAAATTTCTTTCGGAGTCTTACCCTCTTGCTTGAGGGTGTCAATGATGGCCTTCTGGACAGCAGTCAGGTCGGCAGTCTTACCCATGATTGCGGTTTTGAGTAATGAACCAGGCTGGGAGTTTTTAAAAGCCTCAGGAATCTTTTGCAGGTGTTTAGAGTTAATTAGTTGATTCAGATGATTAGGTTAATAGCTCGTTTAGAGAACCTTTTCATGATATGCTAATTTTTTGAGATAGGGATTTTGGGTTTTCATGAGCTGTATGCCACAATCATCAATATTAAAACAATAAAAAGCTTGAACTACTTCAGTTGTGTGTAATGAATCGAAAATATATGAAAGTCTAATGTTTATCAGTACATTACAGAAAATAATGAACTTTATCACAATATGCAAATTTTTTGAGAAGGACCAGTATATACAGTGTGTATATATATATATATATATATATATATATATATATATATATATATATATATATATAAATTTCTTCCAAATGAATTGTTTATTCAACCAGGAAAAAGACTCAATATGGGACTTTTAAAGCCTTATTTTCTGAGTTTAAAGGAGGACTGGAGTGTTTTGTACAACATTATAGCTTCGCAACGCATTATCACTATGATTGAGTGTATTTGGAGCTCACCTGAATCTAAGCACAGCCATTTGAGACAGATCATCCGTCTTTATGAACAAAGGTCTGTCTATAAAATTTTTTTTTTTTAAATTCAGTTTGCTCACACCTATATATAATTCCAAAAGCAAACAGATCTAGTCAATGCCTGTTTTATTGCAGCTGTGTAAAATCCTTCCCAAGCTTTGCAGATATTCAGAAGGTGGTTCTGTAGTTCAAAATCTTCTATCTCATATAACAGTGGACACGTTATAGACAGAACAAACTTTATTGTCACTCTGACCTTCAATCAAGACCCATTGATTTCTTAAGGCGGATGCATCTAAATGTTGTTTTTATTGTACCATGAAACGACGTAGCTTAGTTCTTGAATATTATTTAGAAATTACTTGGGTTGTTAGAAAAGCTAATAAGCCTAGGGCAGGTCAAGCTGTTTTTTTTCTCTTTCCGATTTGTTTTTGCCCACTGCTCTTGTGAATGAATGTATAAATGCATAAACCCAGATGAGAACATGCACTCAATTCTGCTGTATGCATTTTATTTTCTGCAGTATGTAAGGGATTTATCAGATAAGCGTTGTTTTTCTAATGTGACCCTGAATCCAAGTACAGTAACTCACATTAGATTAGCCCATTCACCATATCAAAAATGAAATGAAATTCTTGTCACATGGGAACCAGTGGACACAGCTGTGGATGGAACTGTACGGTCTGCTTGGGATGTGTTTGGTGACTGGGGACGGTTTCAGTCAATGACCATGAAGATAACCTTGGACTGTGTTGATGCAGGAAGCTTTTCTCTACTGGCTTGTGAGTATAGAAACATACTATACACAAACCTCATGGACAACAAATGTGGACTATACTAACTTATAGTGAACTTTTAGTTTTATAGGTTTTAGACTTATTTCTAGTCAGACTATTTGATATAGTCTTCAGTTTTGCCTCCTTGTTGAGACTTGTTCCTCTCAAGATTTTTTCATATGTTCATCTCAAGTAGTTTTTTCTTCGCCACCATCAGGGACAAACAGATTTTTTTTTCATTACTTTTTTTCTTCTTCTAATTTTCTAGTTTTTATTATCACATCATTATGTGCATTTCATATTTTCTTTGCTATCTTTTCTTTGCTATCGTAGTAACCTATATAGTAAGTCTACTATATTTTAGAGTGTGACTGTGGGGATTTGTGCTCATTCAGCCATTCCAGTTCCCACCAAATGTAATAAGTGAGGTTGAGGTCAAGGCTCTGTGTAGGTCACTCAAGTTTTTCAGCTTTGTCAAACCTTCTCTTCATGGACCTGGCTTTGTGCACAGGGGTGTCTTCAAGCTCGTACATATTTGGGCCCTTAGTTCCAATGAAGGTAAATCATACTGCTACAGTATAGAACAACATCCTAGGCTTGTGATTCTTCCACAATTACAGTACCATTAACCTTTTGTAACCCTGTAAAGTGCAGCGAGGCAAAAAGGCAAGACCCGAGTGTATGAGATCAGTGTGCTCTTTATTAATTAGAGCAAACAAGGAATCACTGTCAGAGTCTCTTATCAAAGGTCAAGGCACAGATGGGCGCCATCATCCGAGGAAGATTCATCATTGTGAACCAGGTACACAAGAAAGAAACAAGATACACACGATGCAATTGACTTTATTTCACTCTGGAACATAGGCAGACAAGAACTTAAATATATAGATTAATCAAGCAGCTACAAGACTGAGGTAGAGACGAGACATGAACCAAAACAGTTTTCACTTCGCCATGTAAACACCTGGTAGCTGGAACACATGCTGAGATCTGCAGCGTACACCGAGATGTGCAGAGAAATGGAATACAGTATGTGAGAAACCCTTGTAGAATTTACCTTTTTATCAAACATTTATCATTCCAACATAGAATCTAAAATAACATGCATTTGTATCTAGTATAAAAATGTGTTAACCAGTCTCACGCAACATCTCGGGTTCTGTGCTGAACTTATGCACTAAATACTGTTTTTTTTTGTTTTTATTTTGTTAGAATTGTGTTCTAATGTCATGAGGAAACTATGATTTAGTTCAAATGCATACTGTACATTTAATCAGTAATTTCCTCTCATCCATAATTTACCCAAATGTATAATTTCTGTAACCGGGATGTAATTTTAAAGTAACCTTATCAGTCAACATAATTGAAAGAAATAGAGCAGAAGAAAGAACCTAATTTTCTTCCCTGTCTTATCTTCAGGAGATTTGGATGATGCAGGTTTCTGTTGAAATTGTGGAATATTGCAAATATTTCATAGGCATGAATGTGTTCAGGTAACAGCATTGATTGAAGGTTATGAAAATAAAATGTGTGTGCAAATCTATAATTGATGATGTGTCGGAGTGCATGGTTCAAGCATGAAATGTTAAAAAGATTCTCACATTAATGGAAAAAAAAAACTTTTATTTCACTGCGTATATTTCATGGCCAATTGACGTGCGGCAATGAAAGTCTTTTTTTTTTTTTTTTTTAATGTATGAAGGTTATTAAAAGTTATTCATTTAGTAACACTCAGGCACTCGACCCCAACTGTACCTACGCATGTGCATTATGTTTGTGTAGTAGGCAATGTCAATGCGTCAGGCCAGTGGATTAAAGCTATAACATAAAACCCCTGTCACAATAAGCCATATTCAAATTAGTGTTGTCTTCATTGATGTGGAGCTGCCATCCTTTTTTTTTAGACATGTAAAAATAAAAATCCCTGGTGAAGACGTGGTCAAAGCAAGATGGAAGAATAAGGAAGTATTCATGATGACATTGAGCAAAAACTGACATAACTAACACCGATTAGGGACTACTACAAGCATGGCATTGGGATGTTGTTGCTACATTAATGGAGTTCTCACAACAACCGCTTGTGCTACGACCATGGTAGGTCCAAGCTATGTTGTAGAAGATGGCATTAAGTTCATATTACATTTCTCTGGTGCTTACCACATTTATGGCATGCACTATAAAAAAAAGCCTATGTTATCTCAAGCTCGGTCAAATGCGAAAACCCCATTGAATTCTTTCAGTAGTTTGATCTTACACAAACAAAAAAAAATCATCTTGATGTGTTCTATTTTGTATCTTACATGCCCCTAAATTATTTTTTGCGCAAATATGTTCAATGTACAGACAGGCCAACTTTATTGTTTTATTATATGTATATCTGAAATCTTTATGCGACCTCACGTAGAGCTCTTTCAGAAGGTGGATGGAGAAAGTCAAATGCGTGATAAAGATCCAGGCACTGAATTATAATAAGAAAGATTGCTTCGATTAATTATTTGAATATTTCTCATTTAAATGCGTAATCTGACTTGTATAATGTACTAAACTTTTTTTTTATCTTAAAGAATTGTCCATTAGCTTTCACGCCAGTTTGTGTCTGAGTGTAGAATTTCCACTGGAATACAACTGCATGTATTAAAATTATTTAACTAACATGGTTAAAAAGATGCACGAACATGAGTGAAAGCATTGCTGCCTTCGTGCCGGTTGTACTGTTTTACCGCCTACTCCTGTGTGCACTCATCACCTTTCTTATCCTCCTGGGATGTCGAACAGCAGCAGAGTGCTTGTCAGTTATACAGCCTCTGCCCATTTAGCAAAGGCATGGAGCAATGGTAAGATCATCATTCTTTCCTTCCGTCTGGTACTAATAGCACATCATCTGCCAGGTTCCAGTACAGCCTGAAGGTCTGTGGTTCCTAATATCATTCAAGTTTTTTTCAAACCACAGGTCAAAATCACAGTTTTCTTCTTGCAAACCTGACCGTCTGCAAAATGGACCAGGTCTGACACTCGGAGCTCTTTGATGGTTTGGTACTGGAGAAGCTCAACCCGGACTTCATTTAAAAAAATTTTTCTTTGCTTTAAATTTTTATGCTCGACATTAGATTATGAATGAATATATCTCGGAGTGCTAGCTGGTACAAGTTTAGCTATGACCCAGTTTGGCGTGCTGTACAGTATGTAAACTGAATTCCTTTCCCATGATGTGATTAGATCACTCAACAGGCGTTGGTAGAACTTTAGCTCATGAGCTATTTTTTACAGAACGAGGTCAGTATTTCAAACCTTTGGTTTCTTTGTGCCTCTCAGAAACACACCATGGGTAGATTGGTGACGCTAAATGACCCCTAATTGTAAAAAGATTATGTGAAAGTGTGTATGGTTTCCTGTAATTGACTGGTGTTTGAAGGGTGTGTATCCAACTCACACTTAAAGTTCCTCCTAATCCATTGCGACACTGACCAGAATAAAGCAAACACTTGAAGGTGAACTTGATACCATGATGTACAGTAGTTCTAAAATGATTGTTTATCATTTTTGATTTTTGATTTCTACTATGAAATACCTGTTTCCCTTTTGCATTTTTAATTCACATTATAATTCTCATCCATCATGAATACCACTTATGTAATATATAAACATTACAGCTGTCAGAATGAAATTCACTGTTATTAATGCAGAGTCATTATCAAGGATCCCAGTGCTTCTAAAATTTGCTTTTTTTACCCCTCTATCCATATAGATAAGTATAAGTATAAACGTACTGTGTGTTCTTAATAACCGACTAGAATATTATTTGGATTGTTGAACCTTGCAGTAGTCACTGTCTATTGCTGATGGTGGATAAAATAATTTTACAGCAGATATTTTGGATGTTGTGTTTGTATAATCCAGGCAAAAAAATGATCTATCAAGCAGCCGGTTGGTCCTTTGTGATGGACGACTCAACTTAAGAAAATGAATGATGAAGTGCCCTTGAAACCTTAACGTTAGAATGATTTAAACCTCTGTAACCTTCTGACTTGTTCACTTTCATTGTTTTTTTTTTGTTTTTTTTTCATCTTGCTTTATAAACCAGGTTCCACTGGTTCTGGGAATCATTAATATTTGTCAGATTATCGCAGGCCGTTCCAACAGCTTCAGATATATAGATATGTACATTAATCTTTTAGCGTGGTGTCCCTGGAAAGAAGGACATTACTGTAGTGAACCTTCAAGTGGGAATAATTTGTGTCGATTAAGTCTGCCATCTATCTTTATTAGTGCGCTCAGTCACAGAGCACTGATTTGATCTCTTGCTAATCTCTGCAGTGTGGGGGCCAAGCATGAAATAGGAACACTGTAGGACTTAATAAAACAAATAAAAACAACCATCTCTTTTGTATCATATGCTCGGAAGATGAAGGTTCTGCCGGTGGGCATTTGAATGTGGATTTTATTCACCAGAGGCATTGAGATCATAATGGATAAACCCAGCAGGGATGTTTTTAATTACTAGATTAAAATCTACGCACACATTTTTAATATTCAGTCACACAAAAAACTTACATCTTCATTAACAAGTACAGCATTGAATCATTCGAAATCTGCTCTGACACAAAAACTAAAAACCTTCCTCTACACAATGAACCTTTTGTGGTTTTCCTGAGGAGTATGTTTGTGCTACAGGATGTGGTTAGAGTGTGTGTTTTACACCTGAACTGCAAAAGAGTTTTGGCTGACAGAGTGATACAGTACAGTAGGTAACAATCTAAAGGAAATAATGGGTTATGGTTTTAAAAATGACCCACCATTGTTAACCAGTTTCTCTGGGAACACCATGTTAGCACTGAGGAGATACACATACTGTATTTATTCTCAGTTACTCAAAACGATGTTTCTTCAATCTGATTGAAATCATTCCGATTAGAGATTCAACTTTCGTTCACGTTTAAGGATTTGGGAGAATCTCTTATCCAGAGCGACTTTGAAGTTTCCATTATCAGATACTGTACAGGATTGTCCTTACACTGGGTTACTAGGTTACCACCGTTGGGAAGCGTTGGAAACTTAACAGTTCACATGGACACAGATCCGATAAGATTGGTGTTTACATGCTCAAAGCATTTAATCAGAATATACCCTTTTTGATGTGCACATGTGAAATGGTTAATCTGCCGGAAAAACTGTAAGAAGGACAAGACAAAGTATTTTTCCCATCTTTGAGGTTTGGTCCAGCTTGTGATCTTTTCTGATAAAACCTGCCTTCTGTGTTATATTTATTTGGTTATAAAAATTCAGTCTCATCTATGATTGGTTAGATCAGTGGTTCTCAACTCAACCACTGGATTAGCTGGTTTACTATCTACACGATGGTGAGCCAATCAGAGCCCCATCGTCAGCCAGAGACCTAGTGGGTGAAAGTCTGGTGTAAAGACTGGTGTGTTCTTATAGAGTTTACTAATCGGTAATGGAAGCTAAAATTGTCTCCCGGAAACTCATCAATGTTTTTTATTGCCGCGTGGAGCAAACATGCAATACATTTATCCCAGTGAGCAAATATGAACAACCAGAAGTTTACATGGCCAGTATTTACCTTAAATCAAAGGTTTACATGTCCATTATTCTGATTGGAAATTCATTCGGGTTGGGCCAGATCGGCTCAGACTGAGGTGGTTACAAGATGCATTTTTATACTGATTGGACTATTATGTGAAAGCACCACATGTCTACTTTTTAGTGAAAATACAAATATCAATCCAATAATATAATACAAACAAACCAAATATAATAAAATTATCAAGTTATTTTTTGCAGATTTTCCCATTAATTTGGTCATGACCAATTCCGAATGTCATTAGGGCACTCCACATCAAGGCTACTACTACCAGTCAGCTCCTTCTGCTTTATTGAGCTCACATACACTCGTGATTGGCTTAGAACTGATTGAGAGTGCAGAGTACCCCCTATCACACTCATCTGAGAGAGTTCGGCCAATCGGCTCGCTCCAGGCCCCCCGGCCGTGGGAGCCTACAGCATCGAACTAGAGATTTCCAGATGATAAGGCGAGTTATTTACCGAAACAAGAAATTGCCTGCTTACAATTTTAACAACGTTTGACTAGAAATAAGTTTCATTTGTTTTTTTAAACTATAGAGAGGTTTGGCTAGATTCAAGAATATAACACTTGCTAATAAGATGTCATTTTTTGCAGAATAGATTGGAAATATTCAAATGCGATTCTGACCTTATGTCATCTAACATCCTCTACACCATTACACCACCACCACCCTCAAATGATCATTTGACATAAAGCAAGTTGGGTACGTGCATCTAAACCTAACCCAAGCATCTAGATGTTGCGTCAGATTATGAGATTCATCTGACTATCAGACCATGATTTTCTGTTTCTCTTCAACTGCTTTTCTGGTCACCATGGATGTAAAGAGTGGTTATTCAAGTTACAGTTTCCTTTGACTCGCCATTTCCTTTGACCTTGACAAGGTCCTTCTGCAAGCTGATTTGCTTCCGACAGATTATTATTATCTTTTTTGCACCATTCTGTGTAAAGGCTAGAGATTTTTGCTTGTGAAAATCCAATGGGCTGCTGCTACAAGATAAGTCTAAAACACTTATTCTATTTCCATGAGTGATTTCTGTTCATTTCACCACTGTGTGGTATTACAAAAGAGGAGACAATTGGCTTCTGGATTTCTAATCAAGTAGCAATCCAATTTTGTGCCTGATGAAATTTTTTTTTTCTTTCACAAAAACTGAATTTGTTCTGAAGCTTCCAATGAAAAATACATATGCACTGTGGGTTTAAAACAGCTGCTGTGGATGTGATTTATCATTAGATATTTTAACCCAGCAGTTGAGACATAAGCAAATTGAACGTCAGGAAGATTTTCCTGATTTACAGCACACTTTCTATAATAATACATCCATCCTCAGCTGTGTGAAGCCCTGTATACAGTGGCTTTTTTTTCTTACTGAGAAAATTGACAGTTCCCTTAAAATATGATATATTTTTAGACCTTAGAGCTGAGCATTTGCTCCTGTGTGCTCGTGATGCACATAAGCCCCATTCATAATCTCCTAAGTTGTAATAATGTATGCTTGAAATGTTCGGGCAGTGATGCTTTCCAATATCCACCTTTATTCCCAGGTGAACTGAAGCTGGAAAAATGCTTTTACAGGCAGGAAGCAGCACTTGTCACTGAATTATGGCCTCTCTTAAGATACACTTTAATGCCCTAAGCAGTGGACCTCAAACTGCTTAAAGGGGCACTACAGACAAATTGTAACGTTTAACCTTCCCGACATCGGTTGTAAAAATTATTTCTTGCCTTTAGCATTGGTGACACTGTACAATAGCGTAGGAAAGAAAGTTGATAAGTATAGAGGAAAGCCAGAGATTACAGGAACATAATGTAAATCTGCAACTAGAAATTAATATATAAATGAAAATGTAGGCAATCGTTCTTCACTTCAGACAACTTCAATGACAAAAATGTTTCGAGCGCTCATCTGAGATAACTAAAAGAAAGCAGGAAACCAAAGCTGGGTCTTACCTACAGTAGCTTATGTTCCCTCGTATGTCCACAAAAAATTGAGTGAATGCAGTAAGAATTGTACAACTTGGCAGAATCGTAGTAGAAACCGGTATGTACCGGATGTGGTACTGAGTTTTCTTGGAATGTCACTGCGTCGTTCTCATGTCAATGGAGTTCTCACAACAACCTCTTCAGGCTCGCGCTACTTTATGACCAAGGTTAATTTTACATTCTTCTAGTGCTTACCACATTTACAGTAAGGCGTGCGTCTGCAATGATGTACTGTAGCAACGACTTGGTTCGATCTCATCTGCCCTGGTGAGTGCGCGATCATGTGCTTGAGAAGAAATTTGTGACAGCATGATAGACACATTGAGAACCTGACAGAGACAAGACTAAGAAGTACTGTAGTATTGCATTGATAAATGCACATTTTTCCATTTTGACCCCATTCTCGATGCGTTCTTTGATATTTTTAGAATGTAGTGGGAACTTGACGGTCTGAGTCGGAATGTGACAGGCCTTAGCAAAATCAACGAAAGTAACTACAGTACTATTCCAAAAATAGGACATACTGTATGCAGAATGAGTTACAGAAGTGCTTTAAAGGCTCTGTTCATAATATATCTTGTTACAGGTTCACTAGGCCATTGACTAATAATACTATCATATATATATATATATATATATATATATATATATATATATATATATATATATATATATATAATATATATATTTTTTTTCTTTTTTTTTTCTTTTTCTGTTTTAGAATTTAGACATTGATTGAAGATCAGATGCCACTGTTCAAACATCTACAGGAAGGCTATTCTACTGTACCTCCTGCTTGGTAGAACAGTGAAGAATCTTAATGCACTGATATTGTGAGTTATGATTGGGTAGTGGTGTATCTGGAAACCCCACAACGGAAATCCCACGGAAACCAAGTTGCCACTGTTGAGCCCTTGAGCAAGGCCATGAACTCTCAACTGCTCAGTATAATTAAATAAAAATTCAGGTTGCTCTGGATAAGGGCGTCCACCAAATGCCTAGATGTTTCAACACAATTTTCAAACCTTTAATGAGATAGTACTGAACATGTCATATGTATGCATATTTAATTAAACATTCCTTAATACTGTAAATGCTGTAAGAACCATTGAGAAGGATAAACAAAACCTTGTAACCTGATAAATGCCTCATATATCCCACGCTGCCCCTAAACCCTGCACACTGGGTAAACAAGCAAGATAAACAGGCAGCACATCACAGAGGACTCATCTCATAGGTTCAGATATTATTTCAGAACAAACTTTATTTAAAATACACTGCCCGGCCAAAAAAAAGAACCGCAATCAGAACAGCCGTTTGCTTTGATTAAGGATTAGGTCATCGGATTTTCGATATCGAATGTCAAAACATTTACAGTGGGGTAAATAAGTATTTAGTCAGCCACCAATTGTGCAAGTTCTCTTCTCTTTCTACTTAAAAAGATGAGAGAGGCCTGTAATTTCATCAAATACATCATATGTATATCTCAACTATGAGAGACAAAATAAGAAAAAAAAAAATAGGATGCAGGATTTTTAAAGAATTTATTTGCAAATTATGGTGGACAATACGTATTTGGTCATCTACAAACAAGCAAGATTTCTGGCTCACACAGATCTGCAACTTCTTCTTTAAGAGGCTCCACGTAAGATCTCACCCGTTGGGATCAAAATGATCACAAGAATTGTGAGCAAAAATCCCAAAACCACATGGGGGACCTAGTGAATGACCTGCAGAAAACTGGGACCAAAGTAACAAAGGCTACCATCAGTAACACACTGCGCCGCTAGCTTCACAAAAATTAAAGAAATTTAACAAAAATAAATAAAAATAATAATAATAATAAATAAATAAATGGCGGCGCGGTGGTGTAGTGGTTAGCACTGTCGCCTTGCACCTCCAGGGTCTGGGTTCGATTCCCCGGCCAGGCTCGATTCCCGTCTCTGTGTGCATGGAGTTTGCATGTTCTCCCCGTGCTTGGTGGGTTTCCTCCGGGTACTCCGGTTTCCTCCCACAGTCCAAAGATATGCAGGTTGGGCTAATTGGCGTTCCTAAAATTGCCCGTAGTGTGTGATTGGTTGTGTGAGTGTGTGTATGTGTGTGTGCCCTGCGATGGATTGGCACCCTGTCCAGGGTGTACCCCACCTAGTGCCCGAAGTCTCCTGGGATAGGCTCCAGGTCCCCACCGACCCTGAACACAGGATTAAGCGGTATAGAAAATGAATGAATGAATGAATGAATAAATAAATAAATAAATAAATAAATAAATAATATATAGATAATTATAAAAAAATAATAATTATAGAAAAGAAAATAATTGGAAGTGTGGATGTGTGAGAAAAATGTGCAGATAATAATAATGAGACGAATGAATGAAATGTCTCTGATGAGCAAGCCAAGGGTGACGGCGACGGTGGCAAGGAAAAACTCCCTGAGATGGCATTAGGAAGAAACCTTGAGAGGAACCAGACTCAACAGGGAACCCATCCTCATTTGGGCGATAACAGATAGAAATGATATAACATCTTGTGTGTTGTGCAGGTGAAAATTCAATATGACAGAAATTATTTTAATTGACATGAAGATCAGTTCAGCACAGGGACGAGTCAGTAGGTGCAGAGGGCAGATGAGGTCTGGATCACTGGAAGCACAGGAGCAGCATGTGTAGCTCCAACCATCATAAAGCTGAATCCAGCTGGAGCTGGTCCTTCTCTGGATGCCTCAGGAACCTCGCAGGGTCGGCCTTTGTCTACTGAAGCTGGCAAAATCTCCCGATGCCTCGGGATGGGTAGAGAAATACAGAACAGATGGGGAGAATTAGCGTAGTTGCCAATGATCCCAAACACACCACCCGGGCAACGAAGGAGTGGCTCCGTAAGAAGCATGGTCCTGGAGTGGCCTAGCAGTCTCCAGATATCAACCCCATAGAAAATCTTTGGAGGGAAAGTCTGTGTTGCCCAGCGACAGCCCCAAAACATCACTGCTCTAGAGGAGATCTGCATGGAGGAACGGGCCAAAATACCAGCAACAGTGTGTGAAAACCTTGTGAAGACTTACAGAAAACGTTTGATCCCTGTCATTGCCAACAAAGGGTATATAACAAAGTATTGAGATGAAATTTTGTTATTGACCAAATACTTATTTTCACCATAATTTGCAATTAAATTGTTTAAAAATCCTACAATATGATTTTCTGGATTTTTAAAAATTTTATTTTTCCTCTCATAGTTGAGGTATACCTATGATGAAAATTACAGGCCTCTCTCATCTTTTTAAGTTGGAGAACTTGCACAATTGGTGGCTGACTAAATACCTTTTTGCCCCACTGTATTTCAGAGTTGCATTAATTTCTCTCCAAGGTCTGGTATTGATCTTGGGAGAGTCAGACTGCTGTGTAAAGCCTACTCCACCACATCCTGAAGATTTTCTATGGGGTTAAGGTCTAGGGTTTCACATAATCCTTATGGGAAAATGATGTCTCGTGTTGTGGTTCGGGAACTACTCTTTTACAGTTTGAACCTGATCAATCCTGGCATCCTTATCTTGGAATATGCCGGTGCATCAGTGAAGAAAAAAAATCCGTTGATGGTCATTTAGTATATTCAGGTCGTCAGATGATCTAATTTCAGTGCTGAACCTAGACCTGATTAGCAGAAACATCCCCGGATCATAACACTGCCTCCACAAGCATGATGGGTGCATTATGTCATTACTTCACCTCTATTCTTATCCTTATGTGCCCTTCACTCTGCCACAGGGTAAATCTGGACTAGATGACGTGACATATTTCCAGTGTCCACAGTCCATTCCTTATGCTTGGCTAGTAGCTCTTAATTGACCACAATATAACACTAAAGATTGGTGGCATGGAATTTTTGATTGATTCTATGATTCAGTCAGAACTGAATAGTCATATTAGATTAGCAGAGCTAAAACCTATGATCATTCAGTGGCTTCACAATGAAACTATGACTGCTGAAACATACATGATAACATCATGAAGTGTTAGAGATGATGAAATAATCATACACACATGTTTAAAGATATATAAGCATTTATAAATGTATAAATTTTTTGCATTTATAAATTATAATATTTCTTCAAGTCTAATATCCTACGTGTGTTTGTGAGTTTAAATATTTTTCGTCTGAACATTAAATATGTTAATCAGAAATGCTGTAAACGTATCATTCAAGTCATTTCACATTAACCTTACAGTCATGTACTGTATGTTTTTGTGTTATCGGTGCTTTGATTTGGAGAGTGTGTGTTAGGTCTAACTAGAGAAAAAAATTATGACGGAGTAAATAACACACCTCATCCAAGTTCATTACACCTGAAACTGTATTGTGGATGAACCTTGTCATCACTGCTGATGACTTGTTTCAGATGAAAGACAACGGCCCAAATGAAAATCGAATCTAGTGGGTGTCTGCGTAATCACCTGACAGGAGCATCACTGATAGGGTGCATGAATCTACATCCAATCAGCCCTGGCCTCCCTTCTTTCCTTCTTCATACCTTGCAGTGTTTTATTCTTACAAACTGTGGTATTTTTCTAAACCGTAAATGGGGCCTATTATTCAACATACACTCTTTAGTCATTTTTAGACATTCAGATGGATCTGTAATGTGCATGCACAAACAAAAGACCATTAAAAAATCTATTTCCTTTTTTAAAATGTTTGTATTCACCAGGGTTTAAACAAGCCAATAGATTTTCCACACTTGTGACCTACTGTAGGGGTGAATCAAATGATAACCTATGAACACATAATAACTTTTTGAAAAAAAGAAAGAAAAAACATTGTGTTTCACAGTGTGAAATAAATAATAAGGTTTTTTTCATTCGAGTATGCAGCAGTTTATTTTACTGTTTCAGCTAAATAATTGCGTTAATAGTAGGGCTGCACGATATATCGAAAAAATATCGTTATCGCGATAATGGCATGCGCGATAACCTGTCCAAATTTGACCAATCAGATGGGCCCTTACTATGTTTATACCCGCTTTTATATATATATATATATATATATATATATATATATATATATATATATATATATATATATATTATTTATATCTTTATACTTCATTCTGTCGCGAACTAACCCCGGATGATCAGAAGATTTAGCGATTAGCCGTTAGCCGCGATTAGCCGTTAGCCCTTTATAGACGGTAAACCCAAACGCGGAAGCAAGCGAGTAGGCAGGATAACCACGCGAATTAGTTTAAGGACTCTCACAGAAGGGGAGCAAGGGAAAAACACACATTTAACCCGAGTCCTACATGTAACAGCCTGGTTACATGTAAATAAAAAGTAATGTTTGAAAGTAATTAATATTGTGTTGGCAGGTCTATAGTAACAGCAAACCAGAAGTCAGAATATCTGCTGAGGGTTTTAAGTCATTCATAGTGTTTTGAAGTCTAAATATTTGCAACTTCCTTGACATATAGTTTCTTTTTAGTCTGAATTAGATTTAATTACATCAGACGAATATCTATTACCTGTTTATTTTAGTATCATTACATATAAATAAATAATTTTAAAAAATAGGCAATAATAATAATAAAAAAATGCATTTCTCTAGGGAAATGTTATATCGCAAGAAATATCGATATCGCAATATTCAACAACAATATCGCATATCGCATATTTTCCTAATATCGTGCAGCCCTAGTTAATAGTCTGATGTACATCCGGTAAATATAAATAATACTATTGTGCCATTTTCTTGCCTTATTCTCTTTTTCCACTAATTGCACATTAGCCACACTTGAGGGACTAATGTGTAGTGGCACACACTAATGTGTGGTGGCATGAGTCTTTGCAGAAATCAATATGCAGTGGGAAGAATTACTCTAATGGCCTGGTATAATAGTCTAACACTGAGATTATTTTTAAACGTTTACATTCATATTTAACTGTATCCTTCAATACAACCATAATAAACAGTGAAACATATATATATGAGAGCAGTGTGATTTTATCACCATGCTCTTTCCTGTCCGCCGCATATACCACAACTTATACTAAGCAGCACTTTTTGATGAGTTTACTTGTCTGAAGCTTTGCGCTGTGCAATTTAAGATGACAAAAATCATTGCTCTCAGCCTCACTAAGCCTTCTGCTCTCACAGAGCACATAATGTTGAAGCGGAGCGGGCTCTCGTACGTTTTGTGCTACGCCGAATACTCTTCTGTTATCTCGCCTCAAAGCTCGTCTGTGAATGATGCATCCAGAGTGCCGCTGCCTTAAAAAGGAGCTTGAGAAATAGTATGTGAAGTCAATTCATTCTGAATACTCATCAAGCTGAAACCACGCAGCGCTCAGTGATCCTCCCCACAGGCTGAGCCTTCAAAGGCCTTCCTGTGGAAATTAATCCCTCTTCTTCACATGAATACGCCCAGGTCCCACTGCTTTGCACAGGCAGGCACATCCACAATAAAAAGCTGTTAATTCATCCCCCGTATTACTGATTCTCAGATTTAAATCCATCCTAATACCCATACACAAAAGAATGCTTCAGTAAACGCTGGGTAATGGTGTGATAAATTAATTAGTGTATTTTTGTTGTTGTTGTTGTTGTTTTTTAGCAATTTTTATATTTTGCAGTCTTGAGCCCAGCAGAAATATTCAGAAAGTTTAAAAACTCCGTGGCTTCCTCCAAGTGCTCTATTATCCCAAAGAAAATGGATGTGACATGCTGTGTTAACCCGAATGCCCAGGACAGACCTGACAACCATAATGCATTTTACTTAGGAACATTGGAGGCTTGTCTGTTTATATCAGCCACTCAGCTTCATCAAGTCCTCAACCTGTTTTTGATTCAACTCAACGACTGATTAACTCTTTGGTAATTAAATCTGTCACAATTCCAGGAATTTTTTTTTGAATGTTTATAGTGTACAGAATGAAAAAAAGGTGAGAAAATCCCAGTGAACTTGTTTTCCTCTCAAAAGATGAGTTTCAGGTCTTAAGTGCTTTTTACAAATGTAGTTGGACTTCCCAGTTTGCTGAAACCTGGCAACACCTATTAATAATATTACCTACGCTGGCTGGCCAAAAACAAAAAGTTGCTAATATTTCATTCAACATTGTTTAACCTTTGATTAAAGTCCTGGAATATCCCATGTGAAAAAATCCATTGATGGGAGATAAGATCAATTCAGTACCTTCAGGTCATCAGCCATTGCTGAGTCTTGACCTGACCAATTGAAATGACCCGAGATCATGACACTGCCTTCAGGATCTTGTACAGTAGACACTATACAGTACATTGTAGCGCAGCCACACAAAAGGGACACTTTCAACAACAGGGAAATGGTTGTAGAGCTAATGCTGCTCACCTGTGGCCGAAGGTGTGCCCTGGCGGTTTCTTTTCCCCCATTGACAGTGGTTTGGTCACCGGGCAAGTTCCCGCGCATGCGCGATCGCGACGCAAAGGAACCCGGAAGTGACGTGGGTCACATGATCCGGCATAAAGCCGGAACCGGCAGAGAAGCCGACACGGAGAGATGAAGACAGCGCGCTGCATTTTGTTTGAGGCTGTGAGACTGCTTGCGGATTATTGTTCCATAATTTCATCCAGTGCCCAGCTCATTCCGTTTCTCGATCTCCCAGACCTACCATCTGTATCTGGTGAGATCGACCCATCTCTCCAACTCACCATTTCACCCCAATTGCCGTTTTTTCAGACACTGGACTATCTTACACACACACACACACCCGCATACATCGCACAAACACTTTTTTCTATTTGTATTATATTTGTATATATTGGTTTGTGGTGCACCTTGTTTGTTTATTTGTTTATGTCGCTTGTATAATACACTTGGTTTAATTTATTATAATTGTTTTGTGTCGCGTCGTGTTTTGTCCAGCTGCGGTTGCGCAATACCGGAAGTAGTGTTTTCAAGCCCCTGTTTAGATTCCCGAATCCGTATTTTTGTAACCAAGCGGTTTTATAAACCCAAGCGTTACATAGTGGTGGCCCGTACGGGGAATCTGTATTTAGGGATATTTTCCGTTTTTGTGTGATGTGGCTGAACAAGATGGACGCTAGTGCTAAAGCTAATGCTAAGGCTAATGCTAGTAGTGCTGCTAAGGCCGACTGTGTAGTGGATAATAACATGCCGGTTGATGTAGAGGATGCATTTTATACACGCCGTAACCCTACAACTGAATTAACTTCATTGATTAGTTCGTTATATATATCAGATAGCCATGATAATGACAATAATGAAAATGATGATTTTATTGTTCATGGGACTGATATAGAGGTAGTGCACACACTACAGACTGAACTTAATCAATGCAAGATGGACATGGTGGCGCTTACTGATAAAGTGAGCTCCATAGAGCAGGATTATAGACAATCCAAAGACAGCAGTCTCAACCGGGAAATCAGTCTTCGTGACGCAGTGGACGCGAGCTTGGAAGGGCTGCAGCGCTACTGCCAGGAGGCTCTCGAAAAAATAGAGAGAGCCATCGTTGACTGTTTTTCTGCGACGGGACGTCATCTGGGAAAACCGGATGAAGAGACTGCGTCTCACTTGTACGCCCACAGGTTACAGGCCTACACCCCTACACCATCTCCTACACATCGTCCCAGCACTCCAACCACTACAGCAACAGCCAAGGTAAAGCTTCCAAGCACTCATGCCATCGCCGACGTTCCTCCTGGTGTTCCAGCACACTCCTCGGCACTGCTCTCCTCCCCACTTTCTTCTTCTTCTTCTCTGCATGCTCATCCATCCATCTGTGTGGAGTTCCCAGCCTTCTGCGACGCGTCAGAG
The DNA here is from genome assembly GCA_030522415.1 of Channallabes apus. Taxonomy (NCBI): domain Eukaryota; kingdom Metazoa; phylum Chordata; class Actinopteri; order Siluriformes; family Clariidae; genus Channallabes; species Channallabes apus. Next base: position 14,847,964 of record CM060120.1, read on the forward strand.
ACAGCTGAGGTGAGGAACTTCATCGAGCAAGCAGAGAAATACCTGGAGATCAGACCCCTGACCCGACCAGAGCTACTGGGAACCCTCGGCTCAGTTCTCCGAGGGCCGGCTCTCAGTTGGTGGAAGGCGGAGAAGGGCAAGGTGAAGGACTGGCAATCTTTTAAACAGGCGTTCACGGCAGCATTCATACTGGATGACGACCTCGACGAAGAGGAAGACAACCTGAGGTCTCCAGTACAGCGGCCACAGCAACGCCTGGGAGACTCCGCCAATGATCACCCCGCCCTCTGTCTCATGGGGAAACCTGATAGCTCCGAGGAAGAACAGATGGGGCGAACCCTGGAGAACAGCAACACGAGAGTGGTGTTAAGAAGAGCGGCGAGCACCATGGAACAACAGGTGGAGAGTGGAGCTAGGGAAAAGAATGTTCGCGAGGACGACTTTAATCCGGGTCCAGACGCCATACCCCAAGCACACCCGCCGCTGAAAGGAGCTGACACCCCACGTCTACCCACCATGTCCACTAAAGAGGCCTCCAGCTTCCCGAGCGACCTGAGCGAGATCAGCAGAGCCCAACAGAACGACCCAACGATCACGAAGCTGCTCTCCAAAGATCATCAAAGAGGTACACAAGATCAGAGGGTCACCTTCGAATGTCGTCAGGGCGTCCTATATCGCCGGGTACCAGTAAGGCACGGGGAGAAAATCCAGCTCGTTGTTCCCCAGTCTCTAATAAAGAGTTTTCTTCAGTATTTTCACGACAATCCACTGGGAGGACACTGGGGACAACTGAAAACCCTGCTGAGGTTATTAGAGGTGGCGTGGTGGCCGACGGTGCGGAAAGACGTCTGGCGTTATACCAGAGCTTGCAGCATGTGCCACCGACACAAGACAGGACATCCGTCATCACCCCGACAAAGACTTATCCAGGAGGAGGTGCAACAAAGAGCACAACAACTAGAAGCCACACAAGCCAGATATCACAATACCCGGAGGAAAGCAGCGCACTTTCAACCGGGAGAACTGGTGTGGAGAAAAGCTCAACCACAATCCTCCACAACAAAAAGAGATTCTGCAAGGCGAGCGCCCCAGTGGGAGGGTCCAGCAGAGAAAAAAAACAGAAAAGGGCCAATTAAATACACAAGGTCTTGGGGCTACCCACAAAAAGCCGATGTCGGTGTGGCGAATTTAAAGCGCTTGTGCGGACGTTCTCCTCAGACGCCGGAGGCTTGGGGGGGGGGGGGTCTATGTAGCGCAGCCACACAAAAGGGACACTTTCAACAACAGGGAAATGGTTGTAGAGCTAATGCTGCTCACCTGTGGCCGAAGGTGTGCCCTGGCGGTTTCTTTTCCCCCATTAACAGTGGTTTGTTCACCGGGCAAGTTCCCGCGCATGCGCGATCGCGACACAAAGGAACCCGGAAGTGACGTGGGTCACATGATCCGGCATAAAGCCGGAACCGGCAGAGAAGCCGACACGGAGAGATGAAGACAGCGCGCTGCATTTTGTTTGAGGCTATGAGACTGCTTGCGGATTATTGTTCCATAATTTCATCCAGTGCCCAGCTCATTCCGTTTCTCGATCTCCCAGACCTACCATCTTTATCTGGTGAGATCGACCCATCTCTCCAACTCACCATTTCACCCCAATTGCCGTTTTTTCAGACACTGGACTATCTTACACACACACACACACCCGCATACATCGCACAAACACTTTTTTTTTGTATTATATTTGTATTATATTTGTATATATTGGTTTGTGGTGCACCTTGTTTGTTTATTTGTTTATGTCGCTTGTATAATACACTTGGTTTAATTTATTATAATTGTTTTGTGTCGCGTCGTGTTTTGTCCAGCTGCGGTTGCGCAATACCGGAAGTAGTGTTTTCAAGCCCCTGTTTAGATTCCCGAATCCGTATTTTTGTAACCAAGCGGTTTTATAAACCCAAGCGTTACAACATGATGGGTGCATCGCCTTATGTGCTTCCCCTTTTTACTCTGACGTACAGTACACATTTCTCTAGAATAGAGATCACATGACTGTTTTCCATTGCGCTAATGTCCAATCATTATGAATTAAACTTTTTTTTCTGATTAGACTCACTAACAAGTATTTACTGTAAGAACACAAAGCTGTTTAGTCCCTATTCTTTTGTAGAAATGTCTTTACTTTCACTATTAAACATCACTCTAAGGTCAACTTTCGTGTTTTTTTCCACTATGCAACTTCACCTTAAGTGTTTACGTGATTTCTTCTGCATACTTTTTTTCTTTCGCGCTATTTAAATTATGTGTTGAGTTTTTTAACCCTATTCTAAATCACTTTTGGCTTGATGCAGGCCTATAATTTGACCCTCCTGAAACCCAGCCCAGGCGGTGTAGAGAACAAATGAACATCTAAAACCACTCAAAACAAGATGCTAATTGGTTTGCTGGATGACTGTTGTTGACTCTCAACTACCTGTTGTGGGGTTATTTTAATACATTCACTAAATAGTAGCCTGTAGCATATGTCAAGTGTTACAGCCTTGCAACTTGCATTTATTTGATAAACATGTCATTATTAATGTTGTCCTTCTCCACCAAAATCTATACCCATGAGCCAGTACTTCGCAGAAACTCTGCTTTTACCAGGCACTTATTTGTGCCATTATGCACAACACTGCTTTACATTAAGACAGAAATCGAACTATAAAGAGCAACATGTGGAGTGAGCTTGACTTCTTACCTTAATAGATTTAGGAGAAGTCAGGAAGACATCATATTTAATTATTCACTGACAAAAGGAACACATTTAATCAATATCGCTTCTTCCGATAAGATGCACTGTGTCTTATAAAGACATTAAGGCCCGGAGTCGAGCAGAGTCCTAATGGGATAGGCCTTTAAAAGAGAATAATTACCATTTGCCAATAACCTTATTTGTCATCCAGACAACATGATTGTGCTGATGCAGAAGGGGTTGTCTCGATGTCTTAATTTGAATTATGAATAGAGAAATAACAAATAGTGTTTTGGCAGTTCTCCTGCGTGGGTGTTTTTGCCTGAAGCCTTCATATGCTTGCAGGATTTCTATCCTCATGTCGTCAGGTTGTGTTTTTCTCACTTCTTTCCGTCAGTTCTTCATGCAAATTGTGTCACATCCTGAATAACTGATAATCAGTAATGGTATAATATCCAATAGTATATGGCATTTGTTTACGCCGCTGTGTATCATTTAGATGCAGAGCAGCTACGAGAGAAGTGCTGTTCAAGGCAACTTTAAAACCCTGACCGTAATCAAGCAAATTGCAGTGACGGCAATGACCTTCAAAATATCTATAGTCAAATCCCACTGAGACATTTATACATTTTGCTTAGGAGCGGAACAGTAAATCAGAATAAAAAACATAATGGCATGAGACAGACGATGCGATGCAAATATCTACACAAAGTTTTTGTATGATGCAGTAACAATGCTGTCAGGAAGATTACACGAGGCATTAGTATTGTGTAACTGTGTATAACTGTGACTTTCCATAATTCCCCAATTTCTCATCCAAGTTCCTAGTTAGCATACTTTCTGGTTTTGATCTGATTTATGTATCCCCTTTATGTATTGTGACTAAAATAGATTACGCCAAATAGAATAACTGCACTTGCATCTGACTCGTTCGCATGTGTTATAAGTTTTAAAAGAATGATTTAGTGTTTTATTTCCTCTACGACAGTTTCCCACCAATCAGTGATCACAGGATGAGAAATCGTAATGCTATTGATACAACAGTTTGTTTCAGTCCAGTATTATGATTGGGCATGCAGCGTTCCATGAGTGTTAATATTTACGAGGGGCGTTCAGGTCAAACCAGGACTTGTCATGAGATTTCTTGTGAATGAAAGTGTAAAACCCATTAACATTTATAGAAGTCTTTACACACACAGTACGGTAATGATAACTTTTCTAAAACATTTGAATATTGCAAAGGATATAAAGAAGGTAGTGGCTCAAAGCCCACTGCAGTCATTCCCATGAACTCAAATGAATGGAACATCTGATAGTTAAATATTGACAGATAGCTTGCGGGAAGAGATGCATCTGGCTGTGGGAACTACACATGCAAGCATTCCTGAAATTCCACCACTTGTACATAACAGGAACTTGACTAGGAGTTTTTCTAATATGTTAAGGCCATTAAAGGAGTTCCTGGGAGGCCAGAGTTTCAGACATGAAGCAGATAGGTTGGTCATGGCTTTACTGTACTGACAAAATTTCTGCCTTGATAGAGTCCAAGCACAGTAGCAGAGGACTATAGGTGGTTTTTACTATCATAGCTTTGTTCTGTTATTTTGCATAATCACAAGTCTCTATTTGACTTGGACATCACCGATACATTTCAATGTTTGCATCATTCCATTAATCTTTGTTTGACCACAAAAATTCAAGCTCTTGCCTTTTTTTTTTTTTTACATTGACATAGGTAGTACAGCAGACTAACCATTGTCAGAGAACAACAACTTAAAATATAAAAGCTCATCAGATGAAGATAAAGATGCAAAAGTGAGTCTCATTTCATAGGATGCCTTTTAAACAGGAAAGTGGGAATCAGTGTGAAGCCAACGAGCAGCAAGCAAGCTGCAGTCTGTATGTTGCATAGCAACACAAAACACTCTCCATCTGTGGCTTCTTCGGAATTTCTGTCTGATAGCGGAGCAAAAAAAAAAAACAAGCCTATATTGTGCCAAAAAGGTCAGTTATTCATTATAAACGTACTGTTCATAAAACTGTTGGATAAAAAACATAGCCTGTTATTCACCTCATTGCTTTTGTGTGATGCACTGTTGATTATTATACACAGTGATGTTGATTTCTGGAATCTGATTGGTCTATTAGTAATCTAACAAATTTTTTGTATAAACATAACATGCTTTATGTCTTTCATTGGTTAACTCTGGAAAGTTTAGGCTTGCTTAAGACGATCCCTAAACAGTTGCCCCTTTTTTGCATGTAGTAGGTGCAATTAAAATTAGTATTGAAAGCTACAGTCAAAGCAAGAGAACCAAGGGTAGGTCAAGGTGGCTTTCTCAGAAGGTTAGAAATTCAAGCCAAGGGGCAACATCCGGTTCTGAAAAATCCACAGTCCCTTAAATGTCCACTCAGGGCTGGCTTCAAGAGCGAGTCAATCCCCATAGACCCCCATGTTAAAATACCCTGCTTTATAACAGAAATAAATGTTTACAGCCTCGTACTAAAAACGGTTTCTACATCAACAGCTAGATTTCTTATTCATGACAACTGACCTACAGTAGGGGTAAATTTTTACAGTATGTACTGTAACTCACTCACTTACGTACTCATCGTCTATATTGTTTTATCCTGTATACTGTAAATATCTGGAGGGGCCCGAACTCTATCTAAGGAGACTTAAGGCATGAGGAATGAATCGAACCCCGAAGTGCTAGGCGACAGCATTAACCACGAAGCCAGCATGCTGTCTGTACTGTAACTCATCAGATCCAACATATTTAAATAAAAATTATGCTTAATTATTGGTTTGGCCAATTTGAGTGACAGCTGCATTGCTGGTGCATATAAACTAACCGTATCCAAAGTGGCATTTTAGCTATGCTAAAGCTAAACTCACTAGATTGTTGGTGGTAAGTGTCTTAGGCAGGCAGATTTCAGGCGGTTTTTGTTTTGCCCGTTTGCCCATTTATGGACTGACTGGGCTTTAGGCGGATTCAGGTCCTGCCAAGATGGCAGCGACCAGAGCGCCTACATTTGAGCTTCAAAACCGCTCTTCAGAAATCATATGAGTGACGTCACAGAGTTTTATTTTTTATATATAATCTGTGGTTCAAGCCCCACGACTGCTGAGCTACCACTAAGCCCCTTAACCCTATTTGCTGAAGTGATGCTGAATCATGGCTGCCCCTGCAAACTTGGAAATGTGTAAAAAGAATTTCAATGTGCTATAATGAGTTTCTACACCATAAATTATAGCTGAACCAACAGTGGCTTTATGTACAGTAGGAACTATTCAGCGTCGGTCCCTTTTTTTCTCCTTTTTTTTTTAAACTGTGCGTGTATTCAAAACAAGAAGAAATTACAGTCTACTTTAAAAAAGTGAGTTTCAAAACTTTTAGGATTTAAGGAAACAAATTTCCTCAAGCACTTTGAGTAAAGTCTACTTGGTAGAGTTTACATTGTTGTGGATGCACCACATAAACTGTCAGAATGAAAGCTGTTCCTTAAGGCTTTGTTACACTTATTAACTTCAAGAGGAAGAGAGAGAAGGAATGCTTAGAACTTATAACAATATTCAATCAGCTCTATAAATATTTATACCATGACAATTTCCATGGATTTAAATTACTTTTGAGCCTGTGAAAATGGAGGAACTTGTCTAATATTCCTGAACGATGGACGCAATCATTTCCTAAAATCTCTTGAATTAAAGTTAAAGTCTACACTTCAATCACATCTTGTTTGTGTCATCTCAAATCTATTGTGATGGTGTACACAGGCAAAAATACAAAAAAACAAGATTAAGATCAATACAGAATAAAAACAACAGTGAATAAAAATATGGTGAGTCAAAAATAATCCACACTTCAGCTGTAGAATTTATTTGAATGAACTTTTAGAAAAGATACTTAATACTTAAACAGTACTTAATTCTTTGACATAATGTCCTGTTCCTCCTTTTCAATACACTTTGTCCACCTGTTAACAAGCTTTCATATTCCTTCATAAAAAAATGTCTTAGGCTAAGCTGCGAGTCACAAATGCACCGCTGTCTTCACTTCTTCATCAGGAGTGAGTCGCCGTCCCTGTAGCATTTGTTTCAGTACAAACAGGAGCAAGAGCCGGACTATAGGGAGGACGCTTTAACACCTCAGGATGAAGTTTTTGCTGAGTGTCGACAGCGTGGGTAGAAGTGTGTGGACATTCATCACCACTAGGGTTGGGTATCGTTTGGGTTTTTTTCGATACCGGTGCCAAATCGATAATTTTAAAACGGTACCGGTGCCAAAACGGTGCCTGAACCGATACTTTACAAAAGCCACAAAATGATGGTGGATGACTCAAGAATACATTTTTATTGAACAAAAAATTTTAGGCTTAAAATTGAACAATATGTTAAAAGTTTAATGTATATATGAATAAATAAGCTTCAAATTTTAGCAATTCTTTTGCTGAAATTTCACCATATTTGCTTTTTCTGGCAAAATAGGACTCCTTTCCTGACTTATTGCATGCCTTGCATTTTGCGATTAACATTACATTAGCCTACTACTAACCTGCGGAAAGGCTGCTTTCGTCATTATAACCAGTGGACTCCTTTTTGCTACAGTATGGTATGACTGGGGCTCGGGTCGTCCACACCCATAGTGCCAGCTTTTGTCCGCAAGCTGTCAAACACGGTGCAGTCCACTGCTTTAAACTTTATTCCATGTGCTTTCAAATGTTTCATTAGATTTGACATGTTTCTCCCTTTACACACAACTGCTGTAAAACATTTGCTGCACGTCGCTGTGTTGGAATCCTTTCTAGTGAAATATAGCCACACTTTCGACCGTTTAGTTTTAGGCATTTTAACGAAAGTTTAATTTTGTTTAATTTTAAGTGAGTGTAACGTTAGTTGCTGCATTCACGCGCATCTCGCATGGTCTCTCATTTCCTGATGATTTGTGCTTTAAAATTTTTTATTTAATATAATAAACTATTAATTTACAAAATTACATATTAATATACATATTAATCTAGAGAACAAATATTTCAATCGACAGTTCAGGCATTTAAGTGGAACCGAAATGAGGCTCCGAAATTCATGTTCTGTTTCGGTCCGGTACATACCTGTACCGGTTATATAGGTACCGGTGTCGTATTGGCACCGGTTTTCGGTACCCAACCCTAATCACCATGCAAGATCACATCCAACTTGGATAGCAGTCCTCTGCGTTTAATCCGGTATTTAGGCTTCAGCTCTTAAATAAGCATTCACTGAGTACTGCTGATTGTTTTAACCGTTTTCCAGATAATATTTCAGTACTGATTCATGAGAATCCCAGGAGACTGTAAGCATCAATTTTCCAGCATAAATTTTTTCTTGGCCGGCGATTGAGGATGTTTCCATTCCATCCGCCGTTTAATCTCAGGCTTGTAGTGATGAAGCCGTTTCTCTTCACCAGTAATGATTCTTTTAAGACACTTTCACCTTCCTTAGAGTATCGGTCCTCATTTTGTTTGTAGATACCCAAACACTTTCTCCATACTGCACACAAAGGCTTCATTAAATAACGGCACCAGGTACTCCTCCAAAAAACTAATTACTTCACACTGCCGTTCTTTCATGCTAATCATTAATTTTTGCTAGCATTTCAGTTACTGATGTAACACGTTCACACCTGCACAGCAGTGACCTCGGTAGCCTTGAATGGAAAGCGCTGATAAGACGATGCAGCCAAAAGAAGTTTTAATATAACCGGAGTGCGGATTATTTTTGACTCACCCTCGTAGGAATAATAGACAATAATAAAAGTACATGACTCCCTTATTGCTTTGTCCAGGATATTTATGTCATATAGCAGTATTATTTGTCATTAAGGTAGTATCACTGTCGCTGTCCAAATAGTTATGGACCTGCCAGTAAGTCATAACGGGAGCAAATTTGTTTTGAGGATGTTCAACAATATAAATCATAAATAGTTCAGAAGTGCAGTACAATGTACACTGGCAGCATATAGATACTCATGGAATTGTTTCACGGGTTTGTCAGACCCCAGATGTGCCGGTGTTAATGTATTTAGCGTGCGCCAACGCACCTGATTACAATAATGTATTTGCTAAATTGAATTAGTGATTGAGAGGTAATCTGCATGGCAGCTTTCAGGACACTACGCTGATTTCCCAGTCTGCTACATTGCTTTACAAATACATAATTATCTAGAAAATACAAAAAAGAGTGCCATGACATTGTTATCATCATCTTTCGAATGTTATTTCTTTCATTTCTTTCATGAAGGTCATTGAGCTGCGCAGCAGGATTTATCATATGCTAGCCTATAACTTACTTCTTAGACATAATATCAGCGAGTTAGCGATATCAAATAATGTCCCTGACTCTATCAGGAAACGCTGCTTCCTTTGGAAAATTGTGAATTGAAAAGAAATGCATGAATGCAATAAATGAAGAATACAGTGCTGTGAAAAAGTGTTTGCATATGCATCATACTTAAATGATTCAGATCATCAAATGAATTTTAATATTACACAAAAAAAACTTGAGCAGTGGCGGCATGGTGGCTTGGTGATCAGCACTGACGCCTCGCACCTCCAGGTTCCGGGTACTCAGTTTCCTCTAAATAGCCCATGTGTGAGTGTGTGTATATGTGTGTGCCCTGCGATGAATTGGCACCATGTCCAGGTATTACCCCGCCTTGTGCCCCAAGTCTCCTGGGATAGGCTTCAGACCCCACGCAACCGTGTACAGTATACACGATAAAGCGGTATAGACGATGAGTGAACCCGAGCTGCCCAAACCAGCCTGACTGTATTGTTCAAAAAGTCATTTCCCCTAAACCAAATAGCTGGTTGTACCACCCTTGGCGGCAGCAACTGCAATAAAGCATTTGTGATAATTGGCAATGCGCTTGCTGTGGAGGAATTTTGGGCCACTCTTCTTTGCAGGATTGTTTCGTTCAGCCACATTGGAGAGTTTTCGAGCATGAACGGCCTGTTTAAGGTCATCTCAATTGGATTTAATTCTGGATTTTGACTAGGCCACTCTAAAACCTTAATTATGTTTTATTCGAGCCATTCAGAGGTGGACCTGCTGGTGTGTTTCGGATCATTGTCTTGCTGCATAACCCAAGTAGGGCCAGGCAGGTTTGAACAGATTTTTTTGCCGTTATAAAATTAAATCATCATTTCCAAATTGCATTTTGTTTTTAATGATTTTACTGCACTGATAATTGAGCTGTAAAAATACATAAAAAACATATTAGGCTTGTAAAACATGTCCTAAAGGGAAATTGTGCGTCTGTAATTTTATGCATACAATCATGGATTCAGTATGAAGAGCGATTAATGTTAGAAAGATATAATAGTGTTTGCTACATTTTTGGTGAGAATTGGCTGGAAAGACAAGACTAACAGAAGGCCTGTCTGAATAACGCCATCATGATTTATACAGTCAGGTTCATCCAACAGCAGTTGCTGAAAGTTTTCTCGTGATTCGTTCTGAGAATTTCTCACGGTGCGCGTACTGTACGCAAATTTATGCAGAGAGCATGCGTGTCAAATCCGAGTACGGTAATGCGCGTATACTGTAGCTGTCAATAGTTACCCATGTATTCTCGTGTCTGCATGAAAATTCTGTTCACTTGCAGGAAGGTCATTTCAGTATTGTTCAGCCACTTTTGTTTTAATTCTTGTGTAAATAGTCATTCAGATTGCTCTGGGTCATACTTAATTAAAGATTAAGCTGTATTCAGTTCATCTGGCAGGCTAAAGTGGAGCAGTACTTTGCAGATAAGTGGAGGAATCGAGCAGAGAAAATGTGCTTGCTAATGTCTGGAACGTTGGTGTGAAAAACCGGAGGAATGTCCTAAACATGAGCTTCCTTCTCTGCTAAAGCGACTTAAAGACACCATCGTCAAAATCCCACATAGTAGCATGTTTTCTCTTTTTTTTCTCATTTCTTTTTTTCTTTCCTTTCTTTTTTACTACACAGCTATGTTACAATGAAAATATTTCCTAGTCAGTGGTTTGATTATGTCAAACTGCATTCCTTTTTTTGCAGTAATTGTGCTGTAATTATGTTATGGTTAAGATGAAAAGACAAAGCTGTTAACAACATTTAACGGTATTCATTTGTTTAATTATATTCTATTGCCCAATTACTGTACGTTTCATATCAAGCCGACTGGTGAAATACTTGCAGGTTTAGAGCAGGTGGGGGTAAAGACATGTGGACCTTTTTTATGAGATAAAATGCAATTGTCCCCCATTAGTGGTATCTGTATTTAATCATTTACAATGAAACTGTCATAAAGTTATTTTATGCCTAGATCAAAAATATAACAGGATTAGTTGATGGTAAATCTTATCCTGATGGATTCACAGCATCAGCGCACCTACTACTGTCTGAACTTAAACCGCATCAGCATGTCATAACCATACAGATCATGTAGTGATGTTATTATAGTATAGTCTCTAACTCCTGCCTCCTCCATTGCTTTAAAGCATATATTTTTTACACACATTTACACTCATATTCACATGCAAAGATTAATGTACTCCAATAATGTGACTTTTAACTCAATATAAATTATTATGCCGGTTATTATTATTATGTCCTGCGAGCCATTAGAGAATCAATTTCACCTTAACTCATTTGCATCTTCTGTTTAATCATAAAATTACATGATCACCTCACAGGGGGTTTTTACATTAAAGCAAGATTTACATGTGCTCTATTGTATTAAATATATCATGGGTAAAGATTCAAGCCTGGTGTGTGTGTGCGTATGTGTGTGTGTGTGCAGTTTGGAATCTACATTCCGATCAGTTGATACATGCATCATTTTGGGGAAGTGATAGAATTCAGGCTTATTAAGTAAGCTTTCTTTACTTTTTGGTGATAGAAATGCCATAACATTTTTACATATACCGTCCATACACCGGTCAACAATTTCTACAATTTGATGTTTTATGCCTCATGGTTTGCAGATTAGCCTAATTGCCATTCCCAAATTGCTCGTAGTGTGTGAATGAGCATGAGTGTGAGTGTGAGTGTGCCCTGTGATGGATTGACACCCTGTGCACCCCGCTCTGTCTCCTTGGGATAGCCGCTAGGCCTCCGTGTCCCTGTATACTGTATATGATAAAGCAGTATAGACGATGAACCGATGATGCTTCATGTCCAAATAAAGCTGACTATGTGCATGTTGATGCAGTCGTTTATCACACCTGTCATGTGTATCTGTCGCCCCCTACTGTCTCAACTCATCAATTACATTCCTATTCCAAGCCTATTGTAAGACTTGGTAGGAAGACAAATCTTGTGCAGATGTTGTTCCATCTGTTAAATTTAAGAAGAAAAAAAAAAAAAGAAGTAACACAGCCTCTGTTTAAGCAAACAAATACATTTGCAAGTTAGCATTCAGATACTGAAGATATGATATGATATATTCCTACTGTACATCTTTTGTACCATTACTCTTAAACTGCTTTAAGTTACATCACCCAGGTAAAAGATTGCCCGAGTAAAAATTGGTGTTTTTTTTTTTTTCTCCCTGTACAGATGCAGGAGCTGTTCTATGAAAACTATGAACACAAAAAGGGTTTCATCGAGGAACTGCATAGCAGCAAGATCCACAACGCCATCACCCTGCACCCCAACAAGCGTCCAGCTTACCAGTACCGGCTGCACAACTACATGCTCAGCCGGCAGATCTCCCAGCTGCGCTACCATACCATCCAGCTGCATCGTGAGACCATGAGCATGAGCCACCTCAGCAACACAGAGGTGCAGTGGGAGGACCAGCAGCTAGGTGCGCCCCCTTCCTACGCCCGCTACCAACCGACCGAACGAGCAGACGTCATCGAGTGGGATTTCCTCAACGGGAGGTACCTGTACTCTACGAGCGAGAAGAACATCCCTCGACAGGGTCTCGGGAGCGTACTACGCTCTGCCTTAGAGGACACGGTGCTGCAGGTGATGGAAATGATCAACGAGAACTCCAAAGTCCGAGGGCGTGTCATCGACTTCAAAAAGATCCAGTACGGTTATAAGAGGGTGAATCCTTTACACGGTGCTGAGTACATCCTAGACCTCATGCTGCTCTATAAGAGGCACAAAGGACGCAAAGTGACAGTGCCTGTCCGGAGACATGTCTACCTGCAGCAGTCCTTCAGTAGGCCTTATTTTAATGAACCCGAGCAGCTAGATGTAGCTGAACTAGTGGATGCGATCAATAGTGACTTTCAGTCGTTTTCACTTCTTTCCAATTCACTCAAAATCTTTTACCCTTTTCAGTTTTCAGAGTCTAACAGGGAGATGAGAGAGCAAGGTCAAAAGAAGCTGCATGTGCTCGTCCCGCTTACTGGTCGCTACGATACGTTTGTGCGCTTCATGGACAACTTTGAGAAGGTCTGCCTTATTTCTAACCAGAATATAAAACTGGTAATCGTCTTGGTGGATAATGATAGCAACCAGGACAAAGAGAAGCATTTGGACTTGATTAAGGAGTACCATAATAAATACCCCAAAGCAGATCTGTCTGTGATACCAATGACAGGAGAGTTTTCTAGGGGTCTTGCGTTAGAAATGGGTGCCTCTGGCCTTAACAATAGCTCCCTGCTATTTTTCTGCGATGTGGATCTGGTCTTCAATAGTGATGCACTCCAGCGCTGTAGAGATAACACCATTGAAGGGAGACAGGCCTATTTTCCTGTCGTCTTCAGCCAGTACAATCCCAAAATGGTCTTCGCCGGCAGCCATACAGAAGACAGCAACTTTGTTTTCACCAAAAAAACTGGCTTCTGGCGAGATTACGGCTTCGGCATCGCCTGCATATACAAAAGCGACCTGCTGAAAGCTGGCGGTTTCGACACTTCAATACAAGGCTGGGGGCTGGAGGATGTCGACTTGTTCACCAAGATCATCAACTCCGATTTAAAAGTGTTCCGCTCACAAGAACCCGGCATAGTGCATGTTTATCATCCCGTCCATTGCGATACTAATCTAGACCCCAAACAATACAAAATGTGCCTGGGGTCCAAGGCGAGTATGTACGCGTCTGCGATGCAGTTAGCCGAACTGTGGCTTGAGAAACATTTAGGCGTAGGATACAGGAACAGAACATCCTCCTGACATTCCAGCTGTCTTGTCAGTGTCCCTGGAGATTACCTCAGTCCCTCAGTATCTGAACACACAAGACTTATTGTGCGAGTCTGTACGTCTAACGTTTGAACAAACGTGTGAAGTTAAAGGTACCCTAGCGACGTTTGCGCACAACGTATTTATTTCACAGCGTCTTCCAAAGGTCATGTAGAGAAATGTTAAAACCATTTGTTTCGTGCTCTCCGTTGAAAACATCAAATCTGCTGATTTACTCAGGAGCATATTTCTCATCACATGACCACCGTCTGTGAATGTCCAGTATTATCCTTGCGGTTAAAGCCGTAAGAGAAGTGCTCTTGTTTCCAAGTTAAAGTGGACACAAACACCGCCATGAATTAATAAATTATTAATAAATTAATATATTTCCATGGGGGGGCAATATTAATGAAAGTACCATGAATGTGCTTTAAAGGAGACAGAAGAAAATGTTTCTTTATACTAATAAAATATTTTTTATTTCTGCAGTAGTTTTTTAAAGTTTCTGTAACTTTTATTTTCTAGTTGCAGTAGGATTGTTATTTTAAGGTACTGGTTGCCTTTCGACATTTGCTGTATTAAGTCCTTTTCTTTTGTTGTTTTTCTGAAGCTTTGTTGTGGTGAACAGATTGCATCTTTTATAATTTTTGCTTTGTGATAAAACTTCATTTTATGGCAACTAAAATAATATTTCAGTTGATTATTTATAATAAAGATCCATGTTTCCTCTCCTCTCGTGTTTCCCAACAGAGCGGAGTTTGTGTGTAAGGCAGAGAGTGTGTGTGTCTGTGTGTGCGAAGCCGAAAGGAGTTGAGGATGGGTGGGGGCTGTTAAGGCGAGTGTGTGTGTGTGTGTGTGTGTGTGTGCGTGCGTCTGCTAATTCTACTAATAAGCTGAGTCTGAGAGTTTTATTTGTTTGATAGTTTATTTCACATTTCACAGTTTATTAAAAAAAAAATGTATATAATTTTAATAGGAGGAGCCTGGAGGTATTATAGACTTTGCAAATTCAGTTTGTAGACATCCATTGTGTGTGTGTTTCCTTGGCAGTTTTTTCCTGAGGCTTTTTAATATTGTCTATATCAATATCGGAATTATATCGTATCGACCAAAATTAAGAAATATATCGTGATATAAATTTTTGCCATATCGGGTTAGATTATATATTATATATATATAATTAAATAAATAAAAATATGGGCCTGTGTAATAATGTAATAACACAAGCTGGAATTTATTACATTCCAATTTAAAGTATATGTTTACAGTTTTTTAATAATTTTGAGTTGAAAAAAACATTTTGGTAAACAGAATCTTTATGAGATTATTTGTGCCATTAGCCATAGATAAATACATTTGAAGACAGCATAGTACTGTATATTTATATAGTTACTGTATATATTACAGCATGTGTGAAAATGATCTCAATGTGATTTTCTGATCAAATTGTACAGCCCTAGATAGCTGGAAATATCACCATATAAATCCGCCAGTGCAGTGTCCTCACACGTGTTATAAAGAACAGATGGACCTTGATACAAAAATGATAATATCCATAGACTGAAGTTTCTCAGCATACACTGATGTCTGGTCTCTCGTCATGCGTTCAGTAAAATCCGTGGGGGTAAATTTATCCAGTGATTCATCATGTTTTGGCTCAGCAGTATCATTTGTAGCAGGCATGACTGCCAGACAAAATGGGGAATGTTTTGATTGTAGATCATGTGACCACAAGAGCTTTATAGTTTTATGTGTTTTGGCATGTGCTGTGTTCAGTATGTCTTACAGTAGCCATTAATATGCTCTGCATCCAATAATAAAAGCTGCCTATAAGTGTTTACCAGTCAGTGTAGTAGTCGAACTCAGTGTGAGAGATTGGTTTTCTGCATTTTAGAAACTGTAGTTGGGCGATTCACATAGTAATACATTTTAAAGGACGCTCGCTAGTTGTATACTTAATGTTTAAATGCACTTTCATTTTCATTTTCACCGCTGCCACAAAGTTGGAAGAACACAATTGTATAGAAGGTAATTGTATGCTCTAGGATTACGGTTTCCCTCCACTGGAACTAAGAGGCTCAAACCTGTTCTAGCATGACAATACGCCTGCACACAAAGTGAGCTCTATGAACACATGGTTTACTAATGTTATGGTGCAACAACTGGTGTGTGCTGCACAGATCCCTGACCTCAACCCAACTGAACACATTGAACTGGAACCCAACTGTTGCTGAATGAGCACAAACCAACCCCCCACCCCCAGTTAATGCTTCCCCCAGAATATACTGTAAAACACTATCGTATACTGTAGCTGCAGATTCAACTGAGGTTTAAAAAGCTGATGTGGTTCTAATCTGAACTTTTTTAGGCTATAAATAATATCACAAGAGTGGCAAATTCAAATTAAAATGATTATGTAAAGAGGATTTTTAAAACTGTCTTGAACCTTAAAATCTAGGAACAAAATGACAGCTACAAAGCACTGCAAAGTATTTTTCCTTTCTGCAATTTCTCACTCAATCCTGTATTTAATGTCTATTCCTGGAAGTGTAGTCTTTTCCAGGAATCTGAATAATACAATAAAATAACTTGCATAGTACAAGCTGAAAAGGCAGCTACCTACTGGTCCGAAATGTAATGTTATGAACTGTAATGCCTGTTATGACGCCGTTGATAGTCTAACACTGCAGTGCTTTTGATTTTGATACCTACTGTATATATTAGGCATGGCTTCACATGCAGTAAAAGTGACACTATCCAATATGGCACCACAGTGCTCACCCACCAGCGCTAATGCAATGGCATGATAATGTTCTATCTACTCTAAAGATATCTATGACTGCGTTCCACATGTGATTTCTATCTAGTATTACAGTGATCCCTTTGTCTTCCCCATTGCTCACTTCATTCGGAACAAAAGACAGATGGATTTTGTTTCAAGTAAAGAGCACTGAGGTGGCATGTTGGTGTAGTGGTTAGCATTGTCGACTCGTCCCTCCAGGGTCGGGATTCGATTCCGGGGTCTGTACTGTATGTGGTGGGTTTGCATGTTCTCCCCATACTTTTTGAGTTTCTTCCAAGTACTCAGGCTTCCTTCCACAGTCCAAAGACATGCAGATTAGGTTAACTGACGTTGCCAAATCGCCCATAGTGTGTGTGTGTGTGTGTGTGTCCGTGTGTACCCTGCCTTGTGCCCAAAGTCTCCTGGAATAGGCACCAGACCCCCCTGCAACCCTGTCACCCTTTACAGGATAAGCCTTATAGAAGTGAGTTCATTAAATTTTTGCACTCACAATTCATCAAACCACAATTAGTTTTCCACAAGTCCCATATTCTGCAATGGAAAGTGCTTAGGAATGCCAGTTTTAATCTGAGTAAATCTAAATATGAATTTCTGCAATATTTGAAATAATAATGACAAATTGAGTTGAAAATGATTTTTTTTTTCAAATTCTTCATAGTATGTGTGTGTGTGTGTGTGTGTGCGCGCTGTGGTGGATTGGCATCCCATTCAGGATGTACCCTTCATATGCTCCTATTCCCCTGGGATAGGCTCCAGGCTTAGAATAAGCAGTATAGAGAATGAGTGAGTGAGAGATAGAGAGAGAGCGCTATCAAGTTTTAAACTACTGTAGATTATCTTTAATTCAGCCAAAACTTTTTAATGACTTCATTAGCTCCTAATTCAATAGCTCCTAAAGCACACTTTTACCACCATGCACAGCATCCACTTAAACTTTTACTTCACACTTTCATATTTTTTCAGTTTAGAAAGAGTTACATTTTTTGCTTTTTTAAAATTTAATAGCTTCTGAGCCAGAAGGGCTTGACATATTATGCTCATACACACCGATTAAAAATTAAAGATTAAAAAACCGAGGGGGAAAAATTATCTGGAAAAAAAAAAGTATAAATATACATATATATTTTTAATATGGTCCTTAGCACAATGATCCTAGTGGCATTCTCATAGCCCTTTTATTTTCAAATCTATTTCATTATCATTTATCCGAATGGAATTTAAAAAATGAATAAATTGTTGGTTAAAAATTAAATTGAATAATTTTAACACATTGATTGTTAAGCTTGTACAAAGTATAACATTTTACTTTTTAGTTTCCAGTGCACTATAATGCTTGCGTTTTTATTTAATACTAAACAAAGGTAAAATATGTACTAATATACATACACAGAACGTTGCTTTTACTTTTCTTGCTGGTTGGCTACATGTCGCGATAATTCGTAAAACATTCATTGTACCATAAAAACCATTTGGATATGGTTTTAGAAACATGTATTTAAAACATATATACAGCATTATTTATTTAATTAACATCAAGAAAGAGGCAAACTAAGATTGGTGAGGGATAGAATGTTAAGTATGATGAATCTCTCTGGTATAAGAGGAGAAGAAAACTGTTGCTTTAGAAGTACAGTAACTAGAGGTTCTCCTGTGCCTCCATCCTCGTGTACAGTAAATCCGGACACTTGCATGCTACCATTAACCACAAGTGGAGAGTGCGGTCAACTTTCTGCCGATACGATATTATATATTGTTACATTCGGTGAGGAATTTGTGTGACACGCTCACAGTATGATGATGTTGCCTCCTGTTTCATCGTATTATGAAATAAAATCTGATGCGCCTGCGTCTAGCTGTCACAATCTCACTCACAGTACCTACAAATACAAAATCTCATGCCAATGGCACCTGGGAGAGGGTGGGTATATTAGGCAGAAAGTTTGTCCCTGAAGTTGACAGGTGGGATGCAGAAAAAAAGGGGCAAGCATATGGATTTGAGTGACTTTGGCAAGAGCCAAATTGTGATGACTATTGTGATTCTGAGGATTGGGTCAGAGCAACTTCAGAACTGCAGGTCTTGTGGGATGTTCCTGGTCTGCAGTAGTGAGAACAGACACAAAGTGGTGCAAGCAATTTAAACCGGTGAACCAGCAAAAAGGTCATGGATGGCCAAGGTCACTGATGTACATGGAGAGTGAAGGCTGTACTCTGATTCAGTAAAAGAGAAAAAGTAAACATTAACCCTTTGTTTCATTGGGATTAAAATAATTATTCCGCCTATCCCCGTAGGGTGTTAATACAAAAACTGTATTGTCAATCTTAAACAAACAAACAAGACAAGCAGGACTGTGAGATTGCACCTTTGAGCGCAAAACTTTGTATTGATCTACAAGCCATCTCCACCGGATGTTGCGTCATACGCTCGCTGCACTGCAGCTGAATCATCTGCGATTCCCTCTGTTTGGAGATCCGCTACAGACAGAGCGGTTGCATCAACCACACAGAGCGGGCTTCCGGTCGGTAGAGCTCTGCTACTCTCAGCGCTATGGCGGACGAGTTGGCCAAGGCGCAAACTGCAAAACCCGGAGGTGACACGATATTCGGCAAAATCATTCGTAAGGAGATTCCTGCTAAAATAATACACGAAGATGACCAGGTGTGTGTTTATTTGTATTAGCTGTTGCTAACTCGCGTTAGTTGTACGTTAGCGTGCTGCTGTTCGAGCAGAGCGCGTGCACGGTAGCGGTGTGAGGTAGACAGTAATCTGCACATTAAAAAGAAAACACATAAAAAATATTTAAAGATAAACTCGTGGTGTGCGGTAGGCTTGCAACAGATTTCTCCAGAGCTCCACGTTAGCCAGGTTGTGCTGCGCAAGTCATATTTAGTTTTTGTGAATCTGATACTGAAACTGTTAGCTGCAATAATACAGCTGACACACACACTCCATAACCCCATAATACATTAATCATGTACACACATGTCCAGCTTCCTGTTTTACTTTACACTTGATGACTCATACATTATCACTGTCAAAATATATCAAGATTAAATATTTCAAAATGAATAGATTGTGCATAGTAAAACCTATTATAAACCTATTATTGTTATTCACTATTCAATCATACATTCCTGTGTAATATATATTATTTTCAAATTCAAATTTTATTGGTCACATACACAATCATACACAGTATAATATGCAGTGAAATGCTTTATACGACCGCCAGTGACCTTAAAAAAAGAAAATAAAAGCTTGTACGTAAAATAAATAATCAATAAAAAGGAAATACTAAAGAAATAATTTTAACTAGTAAAATTAACTGTGCAATAAGGGCATGATAAAATATTGCAAAAATATAGAAATCTAGGGTAGAGTATATACGTCAACATATCCTTTAAAAAGTGTATTGGTGTGTGGTGGTAGGTTTCTTGCCTGGGTGGCCCGGGTTCAATTCCCAGTGGCATGCAGTCGGAACCCCAGAGAAAATGGGAGGCTGCGTCAGAAAGGACGTCCGAGTGAAAACCTGTACCATGTTGGGTGCACATCTGATTGTCAGCTGTGGCAATCCCTCGACATTTTTGATCAAATATCAAATATTTTTTAAAATGTGTTCAAAATCCAGAACAAACCAAAAATGATTTTTCTTCCTCAAAAAATGTAAAAACTTTAATTCATTCATTCATCTTCTATACCGCTTTATCCTGTATTAGGGTCGCGGGGACCTGGAGCCTATCACAGGAGACTCTGGGCACGAGGCAGGGTACACCCTGGACAGCGTGCCAATCCATCGCAGAGCACACACACATACACACACACACACACACTCATTCACACACTATGGTCAATTTGGGACCGCCAATTAGCCTAATCTGCATGTCTTTGGACTGTTGGAGGAAACCGGAGTACCCGGAGGAAACCCACCAAGCACGGGGAGAACATGCAAACTCCATGCACACAGAATCGAACCCGGACCCTGGAGGTGCAAGGCGACAGTGCTAACCACTACATCACCGTGCCGCCTCGTAAAACTTTAATTTAAAACTTACATCTTAAGTATCTTTAAATACTAAATTTATATTAAACATCTGCGAAAGCTGAAAGTGGCAAATAAGAGTTAAAATAAAGAGTTTTTCAACATAAATTTACAATAATGCTCTTTGGTCATTTACATTGGTCATTTTTATATACTTTATATTTTTTAATATGAATAACAATAAAAAAACAGTCTTGACTGTGCTGAGTGTAGACAACACATATACAAGGGAGCACCTTTATTATTATTATTATTTAAAATTATTATTATAATACTAATGCTAATTTGGTAACATGCCGAAAACTGACCTTTTCTCTGAAACTTAATAACTCTATTATTAACACTAACATGTGATGGTAAGCTATATGATAATATAAATAAAGTATATTTACATACAGCAATCTTTAATATGCATGACATTAATTAATCAATTCATTCATTCAAGATTGCTGTGTGTAAAAAATGCTTTAGTTATTTAGTAAATAATTTAGTTATTAAAATTATAACTTAAACTAAAATAAACCAGAATGGTTTTCTTCTATCCACTGTATGGTCAAAAGTATGTAGACACCTGACCATCACACTGTTACCCATTCCAGAGCCATTAGCATGGAGCTGTTTGCTGTGCATCAGCGATGTTTTGTGATGAGATCAGGTTAACAATCCAGACTATAGAGTTAACAATCCAGACTATTCCAAAGGTGTTCTGAATGATAATAAACTTCGTAACAAGGAGTTCAGCTTTTTTCAGCGTGGATGTTTAGCTTAGAACGGAACTGCCTGAAACAAACCTGGCTGTAAGAGTTTGGAAAGTAAAGTCAAGACCTTTGTATTACTTTTTTGTTAGAAGATTGCACAATTTGACCTGATACGCTTTTATTGCAACAGAACAGCCCTGCCATCAAAGTTTATATTTAACTCCAGACATGTTTCCAGTTATGTACCTTGTAATATTTCACATTATAATAGGTTATTAAAAATATTTGAAGTAGTACTTAATTTCCAAACCTACACTAAGCTCTTTAACTGTAGAAATCCGTTCCACTCACCACTTAGTACAGCTTTATTTCACGTTTATTATTTAAGTGTGTACAATAAAAGTTTGTCTAATAGTTCTGCTCATGAACTTTACTTTTAAAGAACACATTAGGTCCAAGTAGACATTGTATGGGATCCAGATAAAATCTTGTCTGAGAGAACGTATTCTGAAGATCAAATTATTAGATAAAGATTCTCTAATGATTGCAGATGTTCTGCTTAAGTCATCAATCAGCATGATATGGAAATGGGCTCATATGAGCAGAAAACATCTTGAACATGAGCTTGATGTAATAGAGCACATTTTTTTACCTTTAGCATGTTTTTTTTTTTTATTTCACAGTGGCTACTAACATCTCGCGAGCTTCATGCCATCATCTTTTGTACTCCTTTTCGTTGTTTTTTTAACAAAAACGTCATAGCATCGGTCATACTCACAGACAAAATTGAGACTGCCAGAACTTCAGTCAAAGTGGCATAAACCAGCCGTCAGCAAATTCATCATACCAAAATACTCATTTACAGTATGTAACCGAGCTCATTTACATACTAGGGAGTGGGGGACATGTAAAGCAGTAAAGATGCTTTGCATTAAGCCACACAAAAGATCTGAGACAGTCAAATCCTAGCCCTTCCTGACACTCCGTTTCCTGTGAAATCTGTATGAAGTCAGATCTAATCAGCTGAACAGTGATTCAGAAAACTTAAGAATAGCGCTTGGCCAAATGCTGGTTTAATGTTTGTAGGTAAAAGTGTAGTGCATTCATTAAACTATTCTGTTCTCTTTGTTTCAAGTGCATAGTCTTCCATGATGTGGCTCCCCAGGCTCCTACTCACTTTTTGGTAGTTCCCAGGAAACCCATTTCTCAGATCTCAAAAGCTGAGGACAGTGATGCAGCAGTAAGTAGAACATGGTTGCATGTGTGTAATGTATGCATGTTTGTAGTCATCTTTTGAAACATTTCACGAACAAAGAAAGAATCCGGGCTTCGAACTTTTCTCTGACTACATATTCGCAGGCTTGATTATTACAGGACGTGGTGACACTTCTGACTTGTGGGCGTTCCATGACATTTAACAAATGCCTTTGAGCAGTGCAGCGACTTGTGGAGTAGTTTGTCTGTTCTGCCATCTGGCTTTTTCCCAACAAAATAATACTGCAAGTCGTCTAATTAATCCCGTTTAATTGCTACACCACAGCTGCAGCAACTCAAATATCTATTCAGGCATCATTTTTCAGTCTAGCACTCTTAGACCTGTGTCTTAGTCACATCTGCACCCTGTCGATGGGATGAAATTACAACCCAAACAAAGATTTTGCTTTTCGGCACCTCAGTGAGATCACTCATACTTACACTGTGCATGCTTAGAAAAGCAATTAACAGCGGAAAGAAATTATAAAAAGAAAATAAAGTTACATTTCAGATGTTATAGTTAAGTTTTGCTTTCGTAATAAATCTGTACGTTTGCCAAGGCTACTTTCATCATACTGTACACTGATCAATGATCAACAATGATCAATTATACACCAGCAAATTGGTGACAGGATCATAGCCACCAAGGCTCAAGTCTTGTCCGGTCCCACAGAAAATGCAATGCATCACAAAATGCAAAAAAATTATTTTTTAATAAATAATGCTGTCCATGATGGAACCATCGTGGAGCAATGTTTGATGGTTGTAATGTTATGGCTGATCAGTGTACTGTAAATGTGTTGCATAAAAATACTTTAATTACAAAGAACATTGTAATAGTTTGTTGATTTATATACACTACATATAATTAAAAGGAACTTTTGTCACCATAAGTATAATTCTGTTAAATAATTTATTTTATGCAAGCTTTTTGTTTCCAAGACAGGTTGATAGGGCACCAAGTCATGTACTTAAGTTATGTGATGACCTAATCTTGATAAGTTTCTCTCACTCTCTCTCACTCTCGCTCTCTTTTCATTCCATCTCACTCGCTTTCTCTAGCTTCTAGGACATTTGATGATTGTTGGCAAGAAGTGTGCTGAGCAGCTTGGATTGCCCAATGGTTACCGGATGGTGTTGAATGAAGGCCCTGATGGGGGTCAGTCTGTCTACCACGTCCACCTTCATGTTCTAGGTGGCCGTCAGCTGGCCTGGCCTCCCGGCTAAGAGACTCCACAAACTCTACAGCAGAGTCAATAATATCAGCATTATCCAGAGAGTTGTGCTGATGGTCAATATCATCATCTTAGTTCTCTAATGCAGTGAAGATGTAATATGGAAAAACAATAAACTCACTCACCATCTAACCCACCAGTGTCCTATTGACTCTTTAACATTTCTACTTTTGTGTTCTTGGTGATAACTTTGTCACATAACATTTTTTCCCTACCCTCTTGGGGGCGCTCTTGCATTATTATAAGAAACCAGGCGTGCCCATCAGTACAGTGTATGTAAAGCTTAAAGTGTAAGACTATATTTGACAAGACCATTTGGGCTAACCACTTTTTGAAACTAAAGTGCTTTGGACAAAACTTAAACTAAACCTCCTGTACAGAGCAATGCTTTTTGTACTGCTGGAGATTCCAGATCCTTTCTGTTACATTTTATGATGTTTGATACACATATATATAAATCCGAATATGCATTTCTCTCCAATAATAATAAATTTTATAATACATTTCTCTCCAAACATCCATGTACTGTATGCAGTGATTACACTGTGCTGGCTTACTACAAATACAGGGAGGTCCGAAGGTCAGAATTTATAGTCGTTTTGCTTAATTTTAATGGTTTATTTTTCTTGTATTTCAGATCCTATATGGCTTTTAATATTAACAATATAAGATTGACTAGAACCAGACCTAGCACCACTCATCTTTTTTTCAGTATGATCAGAAGGACAGTAATCATCATCTATTGCACTAATGGGGAAATATTCTCTGCATGTATAGTAACATGAATTTTAAAAGTTAAAAAGTTCAGTGTTCTTGTATTCAGCATATGCTCAAGTACTGAAAAGGCAATTTAAATCTTTTGTATTATTTTTTACTTAATTTTTTGTTTTTTACTTATGGATCCAGAGTTTTGAGCCACCCCGATATGAAGGGCCCTAATGTAAAATGTCCATTTAGCCTCAGTAAGTTCTTAATCCTGATCAGTGTATCCCAGAAAGACTCAGCATTAGAAAGGATGGGATGGATCCCTGAATGAGACGTGAAGTGTGTGATTGAATACCAAACTGCAAAGTATGCAAATGATTTATATAAATGAAATCATTTTAAATTTTCAAAAAAATGTTTATTCATCTTGCGCACCTTTCGTTCACACTCTCCTGGTCTGGATCCATGTGACTCCAGAGCATAATAGGTTCAAGTCTGTGATGTTTCTCGGATAGGGCTCAGGTATTATGTGTAATTAAACTGTAGTAGTGAGTGAATTACAAGCGGAAGCAAAGTAATAGTTTCACTCATTCATCTTCTAACCATATTATACTGTAAAGGTCACATGGGGCCTGGAGCCAATTCCAGGAGACTTTGTGCACAAGGTGGGGTACACTCTGGACAGGGTGCCAATCTATTGCAGGGCACATACACACTATGGGCAATTTTTTTATTTTTTTGGAAACCTCAATTAACCTGATCAGCATGTCTTTGGGAGGAAACCCACCAAGCACAAGAACACAGACCCAAGGAGGGAATCGAACCCTCGATCGTGGAGGTGCGAGGCCAAATTTATGATGTTTTTCGATATAACATCAAATGTGATGAAACAGCTTCAATCAGACATTGACATACTATTCAGATTCAGAATTACAGCTTTATTACTACTGTACATCAGTAAAGACTTGACAGCATCAAACTGGATTTCCCTCTAGCAAGAATTAGACATTTTCGAAAGGAAAAACTGAGTCATGTGAGATTTAAGAGTTTTTGCATTTTCCAAAATGGGTCCCAAATATATGTGCCTTTGTTGCATTTCTTTTGAAGCTGTCAAATCACAAAACTACCAAACCCAAGCGCGGAATTTAGAACGGGGGCGGGGCTAGCTTATGAATATTAATCACGCGGGCCAGAACTCTGACCAATAAGAGCTGCGCATGTGTGCTATGCTAATGAGCAATTGACAGCTGCAGAAGAATCCCATCCAGTTCAGGCGTCGCTCGCGCAGAGATGGAGACTGGAGTTGGAGTTTTGGGAAGAGGAGGATTATCACTGTGCAGACTCAGACTGCGGGTTTAGAGCACACGGGGTAAGAGGGGTAGAATGTGAACGCCGTTCTCGGGACAGTAGGAAAGTGGATGTAGTGTACAGTTTTTTTGTTTGTTTGTTTGTTTGTTTGTTTCGTCCAAGTTGTCCCAGTGTGTTTAGTTAAAAACAAAAATCAAAATAAGACAATAAAATGGACCTGAGCGCTTTAAGGATGCACCGCGCCTTCTCATTCGCAATGGCGGCGGAAAGGAGCCGGTATAAGGAGAGACTGGAGGCGACTCTGGCGGGTTTGTGCGAGCTCGAGATGCTGAAACAGCGGCAGGAGAGTCTCGTGCTCAGCGCGCTCAGGCTCGGAGACCCAGGCCCGGGGGGCGCGCGCGCAGCGTGGCCGCTCATCCGACACGGCTTCCCTGCTTCTGCAAACCTGGAGCAGGAACAGCCGGGATCAGCAGAACAGCAGGTAACACTCAGACTCTTCGTGCATAGGACGTGCATGTGCATAACCGTTCACAGGCTCCTGCACTGGACCATAGTGGATACTTGTCTAATTTACCATCGTGGACCTGAATTAGTCCTATTCTAAACTTATTCATGTCTTCACGTCCAAAAAAAAATCACATCATTCAAAGAAGTTACTTTTTCATGCAGAAGAGGAAAAAGTTGTGAGTGTGCCCAAACATGACGTGCAATTTTCCTCTTCTGCATGAAAAATTAACTTCTTTGCATAATGTGATTTTTTTGGATGATCAATTATTGTAGAATTCTGGTTCCTCCTAGTAATAATTAAACTGAGGAAAGCTTTAAGGATCAAACAATGAGAGGAATTATACTTTACCAAAAAAGGGGGGGAAGTGACATTTACTTAGGATGTGTTTTACTAGATAAAGTTAAGTTTGATGTCACTGAGTCCAAATATATGTTTTATGTTTAGAACACTATTAAATAACATAAATTCTAATCTTTGAAAAAATAAAATGATCTATGATTTATTTTCTTGATACATTTATTAATGAATAAAATGCTAAATGCAATAATGATTGCATACTCACATGCAAGACAGTTATTCATGAGGGTGCTGTCAGCTCTCTAAACCTCGTAAAGTGTAATTTTTTTGGAAAGAGCTCAAACTGTGGGTGACCAACTGATGACTGTCAGCCTGTGCCACCAAACCACACACTAACACTTTACTCCTAGATCCTAACAATGCTGTCCACGAGCACATGATAACAGCATGCCCTGGGTGTAAAAACTGTATATAGCTCGACATTTAAGTGTACTGTAGCAGTTTTTGGATGTGATGCAGTATCTTGTGACTTTTTGTAGGTAGCAGTTATTTCCTAAGCTAAATATAGCACATTTGCAGCAATTTATTTTATTGCTTTGAAGTGGAGAGCTGTTTATTTTAATGTAAAAGTGAAAGTTGGTTTAAAAATGATAAGACATCTGGGAAGTGTAATAGCACTGGATGCCTCAAACCGCAGGTCACTGTTGCATCTACAGTACTACAGATCTTCATGTCCCTTCTGTTCCTGTAAATTTGTTATCTCTTTCGCTGAGAATGAGCGTCTGCAGAGGCTTAATCTCATTGTTTGAGTATGTGACAGGCCCTGGTGGAAAGAAGTGGGGGGTCTGTGTACCAGCAAGGCACCATGTGTTTGTGTGTGCATGTGTGTCTGTGTGTGAGGTGGGGGCTAGGGGGGATATCAAGGCTAGTAAAGATATGCAGTAGGCCTGCTGTTCAACAAACACACTCAAATACACCAGGCCGGTTTATTCCTGGCATCGTGGTGCTGACAGCAATCTGACAGCACACGACAGCTGGGAAAGCACCGTTCATACTGTCCTCAATCTGTATGTGAGCATGAATGTATGCATGCATGCATGTGCGTGCATTGTGCCACATTTTACCTCATTGAGCAACTGTGGCCGCGTGTCATTCGCGATCTATCAGTATTCACTCACACGTCTGGCTGCACAGGGGTGTCTGAGTGCAAGATGGAGATTATATGTGCACGTGCCATTGTGCTCTGATTGATGGGTCATGAAAAATGTATGAGATTCAAGGTTTAAGTGGGCTCCTTGAGGTTTAGTCAACATGTGTCCTGTGTGCAGACCTTTAGCTTTCAGATGTGGGATCTCGTGAGAATGTGGTTGGCAATTGTTTCCTGAGCTAAATATCATTTACGGTCAGTGTTTTTCCTTGCTTTGGAGCACAGAGCTGCTTTTAGAGCTTATTTTTAGTTTAAACCTTTTGTCTCTAACTTTTTCCCCGGCTTACAGTAACTCATTTAGTGTGCTCTGGAGAGTGGTGTATGGGGCCTAGGAGGAGAACTGTGTTGTAGCTATTGGCTTGCTGCTCTAATTACCACAAGCAGCCTCCTTGCCAGTTTGCAAGGAGCAGAAAAGCAATTGAGCAAGCAAGTGAGATATAGGAGCTGAAGAGTAATTGAACTGTGAGATGATAATATCAGTGTTCAATACAATCTTGCTCGTGTGTTATGTGTGGGCACCTTTCTCTCCGTCCTTTTCTGCATCCGGTTACGCCCTTCCATGCTGTTCCCATGTTAATTCGAGTGATGACATAATTTTGGTTAAGCTAACAGGCTTTGGGTGATTTGGTCTGAGGCCAGGGGGATGGGTGTGTAGGTATGGGGGTGTAGAGCTGTAGGGTAAGGTTACAGCCATGGTGCAGACTCCAGCCAACTCTCTTCCATGGATGAGTGGTCTAGATTAGTCAAATGGAGTCTGTCTTCGAGTGAGGAGGAGTGAAGCAGACTTTGAAACTGAGAGTGAGATCCATGCAGCTTTGCACGTGGCATTGGAATTTGTTCATTACATCATTTGCTTGGCCATTTCAAACAATAATGCTGTTGATGAACTTGAATAAACTATTCGTGCCTCAGAAAATCGAAGCACTATTATTTAAAACTTTTTTCGTATGTGCTCATTTCTCTATGTACACACACTGTACTGTATTTCACACCAAGGAATATTTTTATTCCTTCACGTTGGCTAAACTGCTAATCAGTCAAACATCAACAGCCAACGGCACCATACATGGGCGTAGCTCTGTTGAGGAATGTACAAGCGGAGATAAAAAGCCCTTATTCTCATCACCGTATTCATTGTTTTTTCTGTGAAATGACATCATTGAGAGAGAATCATGGGCAGAGTAGAACCACAGAGCCTTTATGCTCAGAATTCCAGCTTAGTTATTTTCTGCTGCACTGACAGAGCAGCTGTGCCACCTCGCCATTGTGCATGATAAAGAATCATAAGGACCGCTTGTCACGAATTATGGCTTTTCATAGAAAATGTGGTTAAAGACGCTTTTTAGTCTATGGCTATCTACACACACCATACACATCTACTTCATAGCAAGATTGATTTTTTTAACTTGGATCTGGATCAACACTATTCCAGATTTATTAATCAAATACTGTATATGATTGATATGAAGAAACCTGCCTGTGCGAATAGGAGACATTTTTGGAGACATAGGAGACAAGTAGGTCCTGAGCGGAGCAGTATGGGAACAGCAGAGCAGTGTGGATTGGCTGAGCGTATGATGGGTGGGTGGGGAACTCTGTAGAGAAACAAATGATCATTGAGGCAGTGGCCTCACAGGAGCCCCTTAACCACAGAGCCTAAGCCAACACTTGCATTAGTACATTTAGATGAGTGCACAGCGATGGCTCTTATTTCTGCTATGATGGCAGAGAGGGGGGAAAAAAACAGTTCCTAAATGACATTTCATATTTAATACATGTGGGTAAGTGTTTTAGCAGATCAAGGGCAAATTCATCTGCATGCGATCGTTTTTACAGCCTTGCGGAGCATGGTATGCTAATGTAGGCAAACCTTTCTAGCTACAGTACGTTGAAGCTGCAGCTGTCTACATCAGTATATACCTATGCTATATGTTAAGTATTAGGTAGAAAAGAAAGATGTCTAGCAAAAAAAAAAATTCTTAATATGCTTTCTGCGTACTGATGCGGGACTAATGATGATAATAATAATAATAATAATAATAATAATAAAAATGCAACAAATAAGATTGAAGATAACATCTCATAACTTTTTTGTCCAAGTTCATTCAGTCAGCTATCCACGAATCATTTGCATTGTGCAGTGAAATTTCCCTCAGTTCCTCTGGCCCACATGCACGCTCTCACTCCTACGTGTCATTTTACACTTAAGCGTTGTTAATACAATGAATCAGGGTGTGTGGGTGAGGGTGTAGCTGTTAGCAGTGCCACATGCAAAAACAAAAGCAGTAGGTCTAGAAAATTAAATCAGACCTTTCTTTAATTTTCACACCATCCCTGAGATAATTTTTTTCCGCTCCCCTGCCTGACACATTATTATGTCATCTACAGCAAGATACTTAGAAAAGAGCAATCAGGTGATAGAGGAACTTTGGAATTTTGGAAGATAAAGCTGTGGCACAATCTCTCATTCTTTCATCAATGGGACGTTGTGTTCCTTCCCTTCCCAGACATCTCGTAGTGTATGACTGAGTGCATTGATGGGTCGCTGATTCACCCTGTTTTTCTCACTCATCTGGGAATCTTACATCCTACACACTCAAGATGCAACACACATAGACACCAGAGATCTTCAAAGTAATGGAAAATGTGGCCTCAGTCAGACTGTATACAGACTTGACTGAATATGCAGAGTGTTTATAGTCTGCTTAGTCCTTATGTTCCACCTAGTTCAAAATCACCTTCATTCTTGATCTGTGTAGAATGTCTATCCAAGCTTTTCATTTTCAACCTCATACGATGAACTATGGTCAAGTATTGATTAAGACTTAGAAGGCAGGGATCTGTCAGTGATGTTTGTATTAGCTTGAAAGTTTGATCACTTTTTGCCTTGTTATATTTATGGGTAACACTTTACCGGTGTATATATTACATAACGACAACAGACAGAAACTGACAAAATCATTAGAGTTATTCTAACAGGCATCAGCTGTCCTTTGACATGTTGTGAGTTTGTGTGATGACATGTGCAGAGCTGACTTACATCAGAACATCATGGCATCTGACCTTGGAGCTCAGTGTTCCGGTATGTGATGATGGACATGCCACCAAAGTGTCTCCTAAACTCAGCTCATGTTGAAACCATTTAACCCCAAAAGCCTACAGAAGAGACAATGAAATAGTGAAATAATTTGGCTGTGAAAACTCTCACATGGTAACAACAGAGAGTCTATTTTCTTAGACTCTTACTTATGGTTTGTTTTATTTTTGCTGTTTATGTGATTATTTTTTACCATATACACTAGGTCAGTGTTGTCAGGGTGGCCAAGCATCTGCAAACCTTCTGATTTAAAGAAGGATTGTGGTATCCAAATAGGAGCATGGAGCTGAATCCCACTTTTGACATAAATTTCCCCCAGGGATCAGCAACTACCGGGCCCTTTTTTTCCAGTCTTTAACCATCCAGTTTTGGAGAGCCTGTGCTGACTGTAGCCCCAGATTTCTCTTCTTGGCTAACAGGAGTAAGACCCTTATATGGTCTTCTGCTATTTTAGCCCATTTGTCATTAGCCAAGGTTTGATGTGTTATTCATCCTGAGATGCTTTTCTGCTCATCATGGATGCAAAGAGTTTTATTTTTTCAGAATGTTTTTTAGATTAACACATTCTGAAATACCACAAACCACAACAATAATACAATTGTAAAATACACTAAAATCTAAATTTCCCACATTGCTATGTTGAACGTTACCAGAGGCAACTGATTTGTTTCTGTATGTCTTTAACTTACCCTTTGTAGTATTTTTACCAAAACATACAATAATGTCGTGGTACCGTTGGCTATACTGTACTTTGTCTGTTCCTAAAATGAAGTGTGATATTAATATTGCATGAATTGTTATTAAAATGTATGCCAATGCTTTGACACTGTGAGGACACTAAGATTGGTTTTGATGTTTGCTATCACATCAGCATCATCACTCCGTGACTGACATGCCAGTAATACATTACGCTATAGAGTTATTCAAAGGATATTATGTTCTATTAAAGGGCAGTTCTGTATGTGTCACTCCAGTACAGTTATGTCAGCAAAATACATGCATTAGATATTAAAATTTGCAAAAGCATTTGGATATTGCAACAGGACTTCAGTTGTTTTTTTTTGTGATTTGTCAGTTGTAGGATTTAAATATTTTTGACTATTACCTTATTGTTTTACACAATCACCTCTGACAAAACAGAGATTTTGTATGGAAAAAGTAGAAATCTCTTATATTATGTAATACAAACTTCCCAAAAGCAGCCTTTAGGAGATCACATAAGATTGTATGTGATTAAAAAAAAAAGTATATTTCTTGTCCCACTTTACACAATACTATTGTACATGTGCCCGTGACTTTGTTTGTACGAAATTTTATTATACACTCATAAATGTGTTTTAGAAATGTACAGCACCATCTGTTGAATTTTGAGATGGTTTAATGATTTTTCAAAGTTTTTATGATTAAGTGGCATACAGTATAGTCTGAAACAAATCCTATATGTTACCTCTAGCTTGGTCAAATACATCTGTAAAAACCCCATTAAAATTGATTCAGTAGTTTTTACGTGACGCATGCACAAGCAATTAGACAGACAAAAATTCCAAAAAAACAACCTGATGTGTTCTATTACTTTTTTCACAAATATCTATAATGTACAGACATGACAACTTTACAGTTTTATTATATTTATAGATTATTAACATTCTCTTGGACACATGCTGTTGTTTTGAACAATCTGTCAACTATTACTTTAGTAAGAATGCTAAGCTTTTAAACCTCATCATCAGGTCCAGGCAACTTTATTATTCATTTCACTGCAATTACTAAATAATTCACAGCGGCTGCAGAATAATCAGCTTGAAGATGAATAACTGAATAATAATGTGGGACTTGAAGGCGTTCGCCTGCTGTTCTATTTTCCTCATGTGTGTTCGCTAAAACTTAACTTTGTTACTGTATCATATCAGCTTTGCCTGTTAGCCTGCACTCTGCACACAAGATACCCCAAAAAAATGCTGAATAATAACAGTCAGCTGCAATCTTTTAAACACTTTTTAAACAGACAGTAAATACAGACGTTTTCTTTTTTTTTAATGAGTTAACCAGGTATGAGTCAGCCAGGCATTTGGAAGCTGCTGTACTGTTCATGAAACTTTCATAAACACAAAGTTATGCCTTTAATATGTGTTTAACACTAGTCCAAATTTTTAACTGTAGAGCACGTCTGTGTAAATGAATGTTCTAAAGTTCATCATGTCATTATGGTGTGTTTGTGTGTTTTTAGGGTTTGATGGCCGTACTCCAACAGCAGGTAGGAGAACTGAGAGTGGATACAGAGACCGGCTCAGTGGAGCACCTCCCAAACACAGGAGATGGTGAACCAAGTTCAGGTGCACATGCATTTCTTTTCTTTTCTTCTCTTTTTTTTTTTTTTCAAATGAAATGAAATGAAAACAACTTTATAGAAATATTTATGTGGATTTGGTCCATAATGAGTGAGCCAGCAATGGCACTGACAGGAAACAAAACACTTACTGTAGATCATATGGGAAGACCTTGCTTCTGAATGTGAGCAAAAACTTAGCAGTAGCCTAAAGGACAGATAAAGCCAAGTATGTCTGTATATGACATCAAGTTTACATCACAGCTCATTCATCTCAGCTCAGACGGAGCTTAAAGTCTTGACTCCTGACTGTTTTAACATGAAGTATTCGAGATCACACCAGCCTTAATAGTATTTACACCAATCAGCCATAATGGCTCAGTGGTAGATTTCTCGTCTGCCATGCGGAAGGCCTGGGTTCACTTGATGCAGTACTGGTCCCTGATTCTGGTATCCAGTCGTTAGTACCTACCAAAAGTGGTCCAAGGAAGGACAGTGGGTTTACATCATGTGAAAGAGATGCCAGAGATGCCAGGATCTACTATGTAAAGAGAGGAAGCCAGCGAACTCAATGTAATGCTCAGGATAATGTTCTTCTGGAAAAGCTTGGGTTCTTCATTCATGTGGATATTGCTTTGCGTGTTCCACCTACTTAAACATTGTTGCAGACCAAGTAAACATTTACATTTGAGCATTTGCCCTTAATTTATTTATTTATTTTTTTTAATTGCATCTAAGCAATTGAGGGTTAAGGGTGTTGCTCAATGGCCCAAAGTGGCAGTTTGGTGGTGCTGAGGTTTGAACCTGGAACCTTCTGATATGTAGTCCAATGTCTTAACCACTACATTTACACCTGATGCCCCATACATCACTTCTCTTTCTCTCTTTCAGAATTATAATGAACCCTGTCATCCTGCAAAAAATGTTAAAGAATAGCTTGAGGAACATGACAGAATGTTCAGGGTGTTGACTTGGCCTCCAAATTCTACAGATCTTAATCCAAATAAGTATCTGTGGCGGACAAACAAGTCTGATCCATGGAGGCCTAATATTTGAAGCAGGTGGTTTTAATGTTATGGCTGATTGGTGTACAGTTTACAATATGTTCTCAGTAGTCACTTGTGAAGCTGACCCAGGTATCAGTTTAACAATTGTAATATCTTCCACTCGATGTAAAATTGTTAAAACAATGTTATGATGTATGTTATGGTAAGTGTTATCAGAAAGTGAAGCAGAACGTGAGGAGATGCAATCCTTGTACTGTCTTAGTGAATGTCATTGTGAAGAATAAGCATTAGCATAGCTGAGGTTTGCTAAAATGCAGACTCATCTTCAGAAGCTTCTGAGGCAGGAGTTAAACAAAGTGGAAAAACATCCAGACATAACATCCTCTATACAATTATCACCAAA
The DNA here is from genome assembly GCA_030522415.1 of Channallabes apus. Lineage (NCBI taxonomy): Eukaryota > Metazoa > Chordata > Actinopteri > Siluriformes > Clariidae > Channallabes > Channallabes apus. Next base: position 14,882,717 of record CM060120.1, read on the forward strand.
TATTAATCTAAAATGAGCTTTTACATCAGTCTGGCTGTAGCCTGTGTATGCTTGTTAAACTGAAGTATGATTTAATATCTTCTTTGTGACACAAACAAATTGTAAAAATTGTGACGTCTTGAAAGAATTTTTGCTTTTGCTATAAAAAAAAAAAAACGACCTTTTTAAAACTATTGCCTGTAGACCAATCATACCTAGTAAATGTTAAGTCAAGATTAATTAATTTTTGTCTTATTGTTGCATATAGTTGATATTATATTCATCATGAGTATGTGTTTTATAACAATTAGCAAAATTGTGAGTTTTGCATTAACCATCAGCCCCAGGACGTAACATATCTCTGATCATGTCCTGTTTAGCACCGTTATTCAAGCTTCTGTTGTTAGTGTTTTTTGTCTTTTGTTACTGTGTTTGAATTTCAGGAAAATAATGATCTTCACCTGCATCCGCCTTTCGCTGTATCATAAAAACCAATGAATGCAAACACTTGATTACTTTTACTAAGGCATGAGCATTATGAACTTGCAATATACCGTGTCTGAGTAAGCACTTATTTCTCCCGAAAAAGGACAGCTTCTACAAATTGCTCAGACTTTTATATCACCATACTGTTCTGTTTAAAGCTAGCCTGTGGTTCCGTTATATTAAAAACATTCTCTCTACAAAATAATAATGTTTACACTGCAAGGACATTCTTCTAGCAAACCGTATATCATGCTCGTATCAAACTTAGGCTTCTCAGAGATTCCTACATCTGTTAGTCTGACTCTCTGTTTGTGTAATTGGCCAGGTTTCTGTGAGCAGAGAGAGAGTCAGACTCCTCTGGACTCAGGTGACCTCTCTTCCAGGACTTCATTCTCAATCCACTCACCTAGTACTAAATCTTCTGGTAAGTAGCCAACCAAAGTTCCTCTCCCTTCATCATTTCATTTAAGACTTGTTAGAAATCTATAAAATGCCTCATGGTAAGGTTTTTCCTTCCTGCAGAGTTTATTATCATTTTTAATTTCACATTACCTCAGTGCCGTTAAAGGGTTAACATCTTATAATTACATCAGTCAAAAAACTCCTGCAGGGAGGAACAGAACTCCCGTTCAGTCATGAAATTTGCTGTGCACTGAGACCTCAGTGTGTGCATGCAGTCCCAGGACACAGACAGAAAAGCAGTCTATGTAAGCGTAAAGCATGAATGCACATATAGTTTATGGGTTTGCTTTGTCAGACATCGCATTTTTGCATTTATCTTCCAAATTAGTCACAGTCAACTGCGGTAGTATGTCTGTCCTCAGTTTGGTCTCCCACATATCCAAGACTTAACTGTTTCCTCACAACAAGAACGCAGTCATTATGCACAATTAAATCACAATGTGACATGTAATGTGTGGTACTTCAACCTTAACAAGTTCTTTGCTTTGCTTACACAAACTTTCCACATGTAGGGGAAAGTAACTCTTTTTAAGCAGGCGGAACTATTAAATCCTCAACATGAATGTAATTTCTTTGCAAACACATAATTGCTTCATTATGTTATTTTCTCCTACAGTATTTCTGTAGAATTATGGGACACTTTATTCAAGCTTCTGAATATTTTTAGAAAAGAATATAATTTAGGTACAAGTTTTATACGGCTTTTATTTTCCAGCCTCGTCAAAAATGGTTATACATTAGATAAACCACATAAACAACATTGCATAAATAGTGCTATACATCCAAACATTTGCAATAATCCATGTGATGTTTATGTCTAAAGCAGGTCAGCACTCAATCTTAGCAGCGAAATAATAATGTTTTACTCACACCAAAACCACAATGACACCCTCTGCCTCTACAAACCACACTGGGGTTCATTCTTAGCTCCAGATACTTTTACATCCTAAAGCCTGCGTCCAAGTTTGCAATGCTTAATGTTCATACCTGCACCACAAACACCTCATCAGTCAAAAGACCCAAAACTGAGTAGTAAAATGACTATAATGTAAACAAATGCTGTCAGCTAATCAGTATAATTACTTTTTTGGACCACGTGCATGTGGAATGTTTTTGAATGAATTTTGACACATCTCAAGCAATTAGATTGTTTTTAAAATGGGAAATAATAATAATAATAATAATAATAATAATAATAATAATAATAATAATAATAATAATAATAATATTAATAATAGATTCATATTATTATTATTATTAATAAATAATGATAATTATTATAATAATAAATATTAGAATTAATAATAATATCATGTAATAATAGTAACAGCAATAGTAATGCATTTAAATAGCAGGTTCTGAATAGTATTGTTTTGCCAGCGATAACATTAACACCACCATGTCAGTTAAACATCAGTGATCACGAAGTATTCACCAGCAAACAGGTGACAGGATCATTGGCTCACCCATGCAGACAGGAACCAAATGCTAATGAGGCAGAAATTGCACATGGGGCGGCAAAGAGGCCAAACCTGGCCCCCAAACCTGGCCCCACCCCACAACCCACAGCACCCAAAAGATCCACAGCCAACATTCTGGTGCCACACACACCTGCAGACCTTGCAGAGCCATGCCCTGAGGGGCCAGAGCCACCCCGATGACACAAGGAGAAACCAAATCCAGTTTCTTCTATTCTAATGTTAATGGTTTAATTTTATGGTTGATTGATATATAATAGCATATCGGATAGTTATCTGTATGACTGATGTTAAAATAAAATAAGTTTTAAAGAGCAGTAATTATTTTTACAAATGCAAAAATACTGTACTTCAAATGCATGAGTGAGTATTCAGATATGGTTCTAATAATAAATGAAGCATCTTGTCCAGTTGTCTAAATTGAAAACTGGTTACACCTACAGTAAGCAAAAAATGCTTAAACTGAAATAAACACACTAAGTAATAGGAAAGGAAAGGAAAATAACAGTTTAGATCAAACAAACAATTCAGATAAAACAAAACACAATTTAAATTTTATTTTGGGGTAAAATATTCTTTAAAAGGTATATGGTGAAAATAACCCAGGTAGCTTTCGTGCTTGTCTGTTAATTTTGTATGGCTGACATCTTGTATCCACCTCTAATTTTACCTCTAATTTGGGCTCTCTTTATAGGAGATACATTTGTGACCAGTCGTGATGGACTCCAGGAATGTGGGGGCTCTGCAGGACGATCTCCAGTTCCACGATCACTCTCAGTCACCCAGCCACCTTTAATGGGTTTAACAAAGAGAGGTGGAGAGGGTGAGCGCTGGCTTTGGCCAGAAGGTAATGGAGCAGGAGATGATGATGAGCCCACTTCTGAGGACTATCATCAGACTCAGCATGTAGAGACCTACATCCTGGGTTTGATACAGCGCCGTCTTCTGGCCACAAGGCAGTGCAAACCTCGAACCAACATGAGCCCTGAAGCCAGAGGAGTAATGAGACAAAGTAGTCTTTGCCGCAAGGAACCTGTCTTCATTCCAGATCATTGCAAAGTTTCTCCAAGCCCTGAGAGACCAACATGGGCCTCATACAACATTGAAGAGAGGCAGCTTGAGGGCTTTTCTCCTGGAGAGCAACTTCCTGCTCACTATGCAAGGCTTGAGGAGCAGATGCCTGCTCATTTCTCAAGACCTGAGGAGCAGCACACTACACATTATTCCAGGCCTGAGGAGAAGATTTCAACACAATATTCCATGCCTGCCCTGTCAGGAATTCACTCCACATCTTTGGATTTTCCCTCTGGAGATTTGGACCCCAGCAGTAGTGAAGCAGACTCACCCCAGCACTATCAGATCCCCCACTCACCCTCTTCTGAAGAGCATTTAGTCAATGCACAGTACATCCCAGCACAGCCATGCCAGGCGCCAATGAGAGCCAAAACTTCTCGTGCACATGCAGCCCCCAAAGCTGGCCGCGGTGGTGGCAACACTCACTCCCCTGAAAGACCACAGCCCAAGCAACGGGCCATGCCAAAGAAGTGTCGCTTTAGTGAAGACAGGACAGCTGTAAAGAAACCTGGAAGAAAAGCCTGTCGCTCACAGTCAGAGAACAGCCTATTGGGCCAAAAGGGTGTACCTGAGCGAAAGTACAGCACAGTGGAGCGGGACACAGGTCGCGCTAACCAGACCAAATCCAGACGCCAGCAAGGCAGCCTTGGGCACCGCCGCTGGCGCTCTACACTAGAGCTCAGCCAGGATGAAGCTGAGCCCACACCAGAGCGAGAGGTCAGACGCACCCGTAGGTCTAGACCTGCTGCACCAACCTATGTCTACAACCAGACTCCTCAGCACCATCATTCACATCATCCACCCCACATTCCTCATGCTCACCTTCATTCAGACTACCCAATGCACACCTCGGTGTGCCGTCCAGAGGGGGGCTACAAGCACCCAGGCCCTGGAGAGTGGGAGTCCAGTCTGAGTGAAGGAGAGTCCCCTGGCTCCAGTTCCATGTCCAGTGACTCTGATGAGAGTGGAGGACTGGTGTGGCCTCAGCAACTTGCCCCACCCCTGGCTCCTCCTTCGCCCCCAACTCCTTCTGGGGCGCAACTGCAGTCCAAAGCCTTGGTAAAGATTAAAGCCTCACATGCTCTCAAGAAGAAGATCCTTCGCTTTAGAACTGGTTCTCTCAAAGTCATGACCACCGTTTGAGCTACTAGGTAAAGCATTGTGGAGGTCTTTCTCTTCACTATTTTGGGATGTCCTAAGACAGAGTTGAAAAGTCTGAACTCAAGCTAAAACTACCATTTACAAATCTGTGTATGTGATAACGGTACTTGTATTTATGATTCTCTGTACTCTGTAAATAAAACTCTGAGGTCATGTCTTGAAGATGTTTGTAGTTTAAAATCATAAGGTGTAGAATATAATTACAGTATTACATTAATTTCAGTCACAGCAACCCACACTAAAGCAGCAGAGGAGAAATACATTTAGCTGTTTCACACTGAGACAAGGAAAACTTTAATAGTCTGCCCTGCCCAGACAGATGCAGACAAAGGAAACATGCCAAGCGTAATACAGACAACTCACAGGAAGTCAAACAGGGCTATGTTCAGCAGAGTGTTTTACTCCCACAATAGGAAAGAGGAGGTAAACTCTGGAGAAGGTAAAATTTTGTGTGTCCTATTATTGCCATTTATGTCTGCAGCATTCCACAGTAATTTTCTCCTAACTTGACCTGGGAAGTGATTTGTTTGTTTGTAAAACAGTGATGTGGGTGTTCCATCATGGCCAGTGTGAGGAAGTTCACTGCTGAAGCTTCACATGCAGGCCACCCAAGTGTATGTCTTTAGGGTCTATGAAAAGAGGTGGATGTTCTCGGGAAACGTCCGGTTTGGCAAGCTACCAATATAGGTGCAACTTTCATCCAAAAGCACTAACACATAAACACTAATGATATTAACTCCAGCTGCTGGACTTTAATTAATCTCTTAGAATTTTAGACACTTCCTCCACCTAAGGTATATAACAAACTTTGGAGAGCACTGTGCATAGTATGTACCCATACAGTATGTACTGTAGAAAGAGGGTCCACCAGACTAACTATCGGAATAACCTAATCCTACCGAATTCTAGTTCAGTAAAAAATATAAACGTTTTAAAGCTACCCCTCAGATTTTCATATTTTGCTACTAAGGAAAATGTGACTGTTTTATTTTAATGTAGTCTATTGGAGTTCTCCAGTCTTCCTGAAGGACGTTTTTTAGTCTCAGATATTTTACAAGTTTTTGGCTCTCAATTTCAGTTCAGTCCCTGTACCCGAGTAGTTTCAGAGAAATGTTTTTTGTTTGTTAAGCCACTCAATGCCCCATAAATAATTTTAGCATAAAAAATCAACAAATTTATATTTTATACATATACTAAGTGAGGAACAGGTGCAGATGATGACAGAGCATGTACTGTATAAATGCTAAATAGCTGGAACAGACAAGAGGGGAAATGAGGTTGCTGCTCAGGTTTTGTCACATTCTAAAATTGTATCTTTAGGCACTTTGAAGTCTGTTGCAGGTTGCTCCCATTCATTCATTCATTCATTCATCTTCTATACTTTAGTTGGGAACGCCAGTGCAAACTCCATGCAAACAGACCCAAGGTGGGGATCGAACCCTAACCCTGGCTCCAGACTCAAGAATTCATGATATTTGAGCATCAACATATTCTCTTATCTGCCATTGCAACACTAGTCAATCACAAACCTCTGATAGTGCAAACATGAAGATTCAACTTCATACATTGCCATATAACATATCACAAGCAGTTTGAAAATATGCAGTACTGTACATGTTTTTTTAGTTATCCTGGGTAATTTGTTACAGTTCACCTTTCCAGATTGTTGTGAAATAGATGAGACCATATGATAGTTGGATGATAGAAGATGATAGTTGTGTTGAGGGCTCTGTTCAGAGCACACATCCTGATGATTCGGAGTTTGTTAGCTTGTTTGTTGGTTAACAAAGGGAAAAAACTAGTGACAAGGATAAGAGAAAAAGGTAAGCTGTTCTTAGAGGGAAAACTTGTATGCCCATTTATGGAACTAGAGTCTTGTCTGGTAGGATCTTTCTGTATTACAAAATTCCTGCTCTGGTCATAAACACAATTACCTGATGTTGGCAAGATTGCATGTCCTGAGCTATTAAAAACCCAGTTTTCTGCCATAGGGATGGCGATGCACACTTTAGGACTAAATTGGACCCCACTAGTTGGCAGCCAAAAGAACAATGCAATGTACGGGCTCTAGGTGCTTTTGGTGGTCTGTGTTGATGCAGACAAAAGCGGTGAGCCTTTGCTCATCCAAGCCTGCCTTAAGCTCCAATCTGAATAAACTCTGGGAAGAAAGAAGCTTTGTGCCCATGTCTCTATATTCCTAAAACCACTCTCTCTCCCTTTCCCCATCTGGACGTGGTTAAAGAGGCTCCCTTCAAGGCCAAGAACCTGGAGAATTTCCTGTAAAAGGGGGAGGGGCAGAGAGGGAGGAAAACGAAGACAGAAACTCAGAAAGAGGGGAAAATGAGACTTTTAGCAAGACAGTCCCTACTACACATCTGGTTTATATTAGAAGGAGGAAAGGGGGGCGGGGGTGTTCTATGATCAGAAAATGGAGAAGGATAAGGGAGGGACTGAACAGAAAAGGAGCTACATTTTCGGTGCTTTGTTCAAGTAGGCCTGCCATATTTCTTTCTCTCTCTCCCACTCGCTTTCTCACTCTCTCTCTTTTGCTCACTGTGTGAATATGCACATTGTGAGACTGTCCAGATCGCTGTTCTCTGGAAGTTGAATAGCTGTATCCTGACTGTTTGTACACCTCCTTATTTTTTCTCTCTTAACTTCTCATTTTGCCACATTGTTTCTGTAACGCATATAAAACACCCACTCCCACAAACCGAACTTTACTCATCTCGTTTGAAGACCATTTAAAGTCCAGGACTTATGTTTGATACTGGTTGGCTCTGTATGCATACCAGAGTCTGGGATTGGGGCCAAGCCGAGCAGTGAAGGAAAAAGGGGGCAGAAAAAGAGAGAGTGAGAGACAAAGTGGGGTCTCTGGGACAAGTTACATTTTAGACAGCTGCACCATGTCCACCAAGCCAGACCCATTCCCAGCCCCCAAAGCTAGAAGCTGAAGACAAATTTTGATTGACAGTGGTTCTGCACTGTGTACTAGGTCTAAATGTATCTGACAACATGACTACTTATAAATCCCTCAGGTGGGCCGTCTACATATATGTTTGGACATGAATCTAAGACCTATGGATTTGAATGTGTTAAATGCATTTCACAGTGACATTCATAGCAATACTTTTGAGAAATAGTGGATTTTTGGGCAAGTGATATTTATTACAGTTTATCAAGTGCTATTGCTAAATTCTCACCATCTGCCATGATTTAGATTATAAAGTCTAAGAATGTTCTGTCTTTTTCTGTTTATCACCTCTGTCTTTCCTCATCATGTCTCCCTGTCTTCCTGACTCATAGGCTGAAAGGAACAAAATGTCTCATGGCTCGTGCATCGTGCTCATCATATACATATAGATGCCTGTAATACAACAGTTTTTCCCCCTAACTGCTTAATTGAGCAATTGATTTTATTGCGCCCTCGTGTGGCTAAACTAAGAATTCACATCTTGTGTTGCTTTATCCTTTTGATAGCAAAAAATTAATTACCATGGAAAAAATAGAATATATGATACATATTTTTTTGCAGTGAAGGCAAAGTTGTTACCAGTCTAATGTAATTAACCTTGGGCTAACTATTACTTATATTGCTTGATATTACTGGTAGGATATAACCATCTGTACCTGTTCTGTCTCCATTGTGTGTAGGCCGTCAGCCTGGCAATTTCTTACTAAGAAGAGAAATATATTACTTAAAAAAAACACCAGGTTGTTGTCAATACAATTTAGGCAGAAAGAGTCCATAATTCTGCCAACACATTTTGAGGTCTAGATATTTTGGTAACAAACAAATTATAATATCTTATCCGAAAATAATTATTGATATTTCGCATAAAATATATTTCCTGTGAATATATATAAACTCACCCAGTATATATATATATATATATATATATATTGTACCTCACCCAGTCTGACTCACTTTAAGCCTATTAAGTGAGTAAAAAAAAAAAAAAAAAAATATATATATATATATATATATATATATTTTTTTTTTTTTATTTATATGGGCCATGGGTAGCTCAGTGGTTAAGCTATGGCATTGTGGCATAAGTGGCATTGGACTATGGTTCGGAAGATCCCAGGTTCAAACCCCACAACCACCAAGTTGCCACTTTTGGGCCTTGAACAAGGCTCTTAACCCTCAACTGCTCAGATGTATAAAGAGATAAAAATGTAAGTCGCTCTGGATAAGAGCATCTGCTAAATGTAAATATATATATATATTTTTTTTACTCACTTAACAGGCTTAAAGTGAGTCAGACTGGGTGAGGTACAATAGCGAAAACACTAAATTGTACCTTGGTTTAGAAACAGGGTACACGCACTTATATATTATACAGTATATATTATACACACACAGTATATACTGTATTATGTTTAATTGCAGTCCATAAAAACGCAATACTATAAAATAAAAAAAAAAGTAGCTCCATTTTCAGCTGCCATTCAGAGATAAACACAATACAAGTAGCAGTCTGTAATGGGATATGATGGCCTGAAATTTTTGCATTTAAAAAAGAAAGGCCTTTTTCTATATATTTAAACTTCCCCCATGGCGGCACGGTGGTGTAGTGGTTAGCACTGTCGCCTTGCACCTCCAGGGTCCGGGTTCGATTCCCCGGCCAGGTTTGATTCCCGTCTCTGTGTGCATGGAGCTTGCATGGTCCCCTCCGTGCTTGGTGGGTTTCCTCCGGGTACTCCGGTTTCCTCCCACAGTCCAAAGATATGCAGGTTAGGCTAATTGGCGTTCCTAAATTGCCCGTGGTGTGTGTGTGTGTGCCCTGCGATGGATTGGCACCCTGTCCAGGGTGTACCCTGCCTAGTGCCCGAAGTCTCCTGGGATAGGAGCGACCCTGAACACAGGATTAAGCGGTATAGAAGATGAATGAATGAATGAATAAACTTCCCCCTAATTCCTCTGGTCTATCCATTATAAAATCTGTGAGTCGATTTAACTAATACTTCTAACTAATATTTCTATACAGTACATATAAAATCAATGACAATTTTTAATGTGTGTTCCTTTTAAAAATGATGAAGAGAGTCTAAATTACTGTAAAATCTTGAGTCGTATTATGTTTTGAGAGACCTAGGCACAAATTTATGAATATATTACTGTATATACTGTAACTCTCAGAAATCTTTGATGTACTTGCAATCTGCAGTTATCGATTTCTTCTCAAATAGAGACTTCTAAATGACTCAAAATTTAATTATTTGTCACTTTGAGGAATTAATTCAAAACTGTAGTTTCTTTGCTTATTGACTATTCTTTGTGGAAACTGCATTGGCTGACTACCTGTCTTCAATTTCCTCTGAACCCTTTATATAAGGTGGTGGTTTGGGAGATGCAATGGTCATGGAAAGCCTTGGAAGACCTTTATCTAGTCCCTGAAGCCTCTGAAGTTCTCCCCTTCCTCTCTGGTTATGTGTGTAGGCTCTACTCTAGAGGGCAGACATTCTCTCTTCTCCTCTAACTGCACAGCCTCAAAGTGTTTTCATGAACCTGGAGTAATCACGAGGTTCTGCAGTGAGAAGATTTAGAAAGATCTCCATAGTAAGATTATGCTGCTTTGCTGTTTCAAATAAATTGTAAAATGTTACATTACTGACATTTACTGTACGATGTATGTTTTTCATGCTAAATAATTTTGGAGATTATTGATATAGAAATCAAAGTACTATAGTGATTTTCATCATTTGATGGTTGGCATTGCTAAACAGTTTTGTGTAATTCACACATTCTTCCTACCAGGTGAATAAAAGTGTTTAAGGTACCCTGCAATGGAATGGTGACCTGCTATATTCTTTCCTCATGGCCAACATTTGTGAGACACACTATCGGTTAGGTTTGAACACATCTTCTAATTTAATGGTCTTTTTTCTTCATTGTGCCACTATGTTGAAGTTTTCAAAATATGAAATAATCTCTTTTGAAATGTGAGATACGTCAGAGACTAGAGCTCTGTTAAACACTCGTGTAGGCACTAATTTGAGGCTTGGAGACTTCTTAAAGCTCAGAGCATTTTAGCTGTTTTTTTTAATATACATATTTAGAGCTCAGGATTGTGCAGTACAGACTGACATATCATTTTTTTCAGCACAAAATAGCCAATATGTGGAAACTGCATTTTACTTCATTTTAACCAACTATCCAAATGTCATGGAGCAAAAAAATCAAAATGGGTTAAAGAAAATAGCCCATACACAGTATCACATGCTTTTTCATTGTTGTTTACATGACAAAATCATATACAGTGGAACCTCGGATTACGAGCATAAGCAGGCTCGTATTCCAAAACACTCGTAAACCAAATTTAATTTTCCCATAGGAAATAACTCAAATTATTTGTTCTACAGCCTCAAAAAATAAATACATAAAAATAATTAACACAAAATATAAAGTAAAAATAAAACAAACTAACCTGCACTTTACCTTTAAAACAACATAAAAATAAATCCCGACAGATAAGTGTTTCCCACAGACACACACACAAACACACACACACACACATTAATGGAGAGACCGTTTTTAAACCGTTTAAAAAGTAGCAAGAAACATCGCTAGTCACACTCGCATGAGCGCATACTAACAGAATCACTGCTGTAAAGTAAAACAACAACAACAAAAAAACAAATTAACCAGCTCCTTACCTTTGAAAACAATCGTGACAGAGAAGAGTTGCTGTGTGTTTGTTTGGGAACCTGAGAGAAGGGGGGCTGTAAACACGAGCGTGTGTGTGTGTGTGTGTGTGTTGGTGTAAGTGAAACTCGCTCGCGTTTACAGCCCCCCTTCTCTCCAGTTCCCAAACAAACACACACACTCTCTGCCTTACACAGACACACCCACACACACACACACGCACACACACAAACACAAACACACACGCACACACAAACACACACGCACACTCAAAAACTCTCTGCAAGCACTAAGACCCAGCAGGGGAGACAATAGGTCTCGGCTTTACAGCCCCACTCCTCTCAGGTTCCGAAATAAACACACAAATGTATTAAGTTCTTTGATAAGATTACGTCACATGACAAGTCACGAAAGCGTCAAGCAGCTACCGCTGCCAGTCACAACAAAACAAAGAAATAAAAATGAAGATGGAAGATGAGGTGCGGGAGAAATTGAGGTCGATGTTTCCAAGCACTTTCAGGCTGAAATAAAGGCTGTTTTCATTTGAATTACTATGCCTAGTATGCTATTTAATGGTTCGCGGGGCGGGCCAAATAATTTCATAAAAGCGGGACCCGCGGGTTGGAGAAATACCCGACCCGCGCATCACTAGTGTGAACACGAATGTGAAGCTATGATATAGAGCCTGAGTTTTGTTCTTCAGTAGGTTTTTTTGTTGGATTTAAGTGCAGGATCCACCCGAAAGTTTGTATTCAATTCAATTCAATTTTATTTATATAGTGCTTTTAACAATGGTCATTGTCTCAAAGCAGCTTCACAAAAATGAAAGAACTTTAACAAAAAAAATATATATATATATTAAAATAAATAAATAAATAAATAAATAAAAATAATAAAAAAAATATTTAAAAAAAATAATAATAAATAAATAAAATAAAATAAAAATAATAATAATTATAGAAGAGAAAATAATTAGAAGTGTGTATGTGTGAGAAAAATATGCAGATAATAATAATGAGACGAATGAATGAAATTTCTCTGATGAGCAAGCCAAGGGTGACAGCGACGGTGGCAAGGAAAAACTCCCTGAGATGGCATTAGGAAGAAACCTTGAGAGGAACCAGACTCAGCAGGGAACCCATCCTCATTTGGGCGATAACAGATAGAAATGAAATGATATAACATCTTGTGTGTTGTGCAGGTGAAAATTCAATATGACAGAAATTATTTAAATTGACATGAAGACCAGTTCAGCATAGGGACGAGTCAGTAGGTGCAGAGGGCAGATGAGGTCTGGATCACTGGAAGCACAGGAGCAGCATGTGTAGCTCCAACCATCATAAAGCTGAATCCAGCTGGAGCTGGTCCTTCTCTGGATGCCTCAGGAACCTCGCAGGGTCGGCCTTTGTCTACTGAAGCTGGCAAAATCTCCCGATGCCTCGGGATGGGTAGAGAAATACAGAACAGATGAGGAGAATTAGCGTAGTTGCCATTCGGGATAGGTGTACTGGAGTATGAGATTATGGGATGAGTTATGTGTATGCCAGATTAAAAAGATGCGTCTTGAGTCTACTTTTGAACTGAGAAACCGTGTCTGCTCCCCGAACACTGTCTGGAAGGCTATTCCAAAGCTTTGGAGCTAAATATGAAAAAGCCCTACCCCCTTTTGTAGATTTTGAAATTCTGGGAACTACCAGAAGTCCGGAGCTTTGTGATCTTAAGGCGCGTGGTGGATTGTAGCGTATCAGAAGACTGGTTAGGTATGTGGGAGCTAAACCATTTAAGGCCTTGTATGTAAGTAATACTATTTTGTAATTTATTCTAAACTGAACAGGTAGCCAGTGCAGGGATGATAATATTGGGGTTATATGATCATATTTTCTGGATCTAGTGAGAACCCTGGCAGCTGCATTTTGGATTAACTGAAGCTTGTTTATTGAGGATGCAGGACAACCACCTAGTAATGCATTACAATAGTCCAGTCTGGAGGTCATGAATGCATGAACTAGTTTTTCTGCATCAGATACGGATAAGATGTTCCTAAGTTTAGCAATATTTCGAAGATGGAAAAAGGCTGTTTTTGTGATATTTGAAATGTGATTTTCAAAAGACAAGTTACTGTCTAATATTACGCCCAGGTCTTTTACTGCTGAGCTGGTAGTAACAGTACATCCTTCTAAGCGCAGGCTGAATTGTGAAAGCTGTTGTGTGCTGGTTTTTGGGCCAATAAGTAATATCTCTGTCTTATCTAAATTTAATAAAAGAAAGTTATTGGTCATCCAATCTTTTATGTCCTGGACACACTCAGTTAATCTAGACAACTTACAGTAGGTATTTCGTCTGGTTTAGTTGAGATATACAATTGGGTATCATCAGCATAACAATGGAAACTAATCCCATGTCTTCTAATGATGTTACCCAAGGGAAGCATGTGTATTGAGAACAACAGAGGTCCTAAAACTGACCCTTGTGGGACCCCATATTTCACTGGCATTACACCAGACGGTTCTCCATGTAGATCTACAAAATGGTAGCGATCAGACAGGTAAGATCTAAACCATTTTAATGCCTGTCCCTGAATACCTATATAATTTTGTAAGCGATCTATGAGAATATTATGATCTATAGTGTCGAATGCAGCACTAAGATCAAGCAGGACTAGCAATGAGATGCAGCCTTGGTCTGAAGCTAAAAACAAGTCGTTTGTAATCTTAACTAGTGCAGTTTCTGTGCTATGATGGGGCCTGAAACCTGACTGAAATTCTTCAAGGATGTTGTTATCCTGCAAGAATGTGCAAATTTGAGCTGATACTACTTTTTCTAGTATTTTTGATATGAACGGAAGGTTTGAAATCGGTCTGTAATTTGTTATTTCATTCGCGTCCAAATTAGATTTTTTAAGAAGCGGCTTAATAACTGCTAACTTGAAAGGTTTAGGGACGTGACCTAGATGTAATGAAGAATTAATAATGTTTAGAAGTGGCTCTCCAACCGTAAGAATCACTTCTTTTAAAAATCTGGTTGGGATTGTACTACAGTGTAGCCCGACAATGCAGAAAATAAAAGTTTGGAAGAACTAATTTTGTACTAAGTGTATTTAAATTGTAATTAAATTGTACAAAAGCACAATTTTAAGTGTATTAAGTATACTTTTGTGTGCTAAAGTGGAACAACTTTAAGTATACTTAGTACACTTAAAGTATATGGCAGTGTGTGTACTAACGTACAAACCTGACAATAATTAATACAAGTTAAGTATATATTTGATGTATTATAAGCACATTACAGCTATTTTTACTGTTACATGTAAATATAATACATGATTGATATACTACGAGTATATTCTTATTGCAGCAGTAACATGCTGTTACACTTCTGTCCAATTGCATATACAAATATACTTTATTATATCATACAGTACATAAAACCTTCTATACTACAGTATTGAAAATGTGTTACCAGTACACTAAAGGTGTTTAGGATAATTTACAAATATTAAATGTATTTTCAACACTATAACATGTTTTTGAAAAGCATTACATCAGTAATTATGAGGCAGATTTTATTCACGAGTTCAACAGATTTAATTTGCACAAGGTTACAAAAAAGCACTACTATAGTTTATTTGTGTTCAACAAAATGTGTTCACAAACACACGAACTAAAATATAAACTGGTGTGTGAACACAGACAGACATTAGCATTAGAATCTACAGGTACAGTATTAGTTTAAACCTGGTGTGTGAACACAGACAGACATTAGTATTAGAATCTACAGGTACAGTATTAGTTTAAACCTGGTGTGTTGATTCTGTTACACAGAGACTGAAAACAGGCCGAGAGCTACGGAGCCATTATACCACAAGCAAAGTACATAAGATTTAGCAACAACACATTACACAATACATTCTATAGCTTAAAGTACTTACTGTAATTACAAATTACCTAACAAAAAACATAAAATTTACTTTATGCCGATGAAAATAAAATAATAATGATACGAACTAGCGCACGCAATGATGCAGCTTCCAATCGTTAATTCAAACTAGAAGTGGAGGTCTGGGGAGCCAATCAGAGAACGGACAGTCTGAATCTGCCCGCCTCCAGGTTCTGATTGGCTGGTGTGGTCGCCGATTCTAGTCTCTGGTTGGGTTGAATAGTTGCAGAATTATAACGCTCCTGCAGTTTGTGCAAGTGTCTCTTCATGATAGTGAGCGCGCAGAAGAGAGAGAGAATGCAAACATAAATTATCATAAATTATTATAAATTAACGAGTTTGAGAGAGCGCGCGCGCAAGAGTGAGAGAGATTCAGCGTGTAAAAAAGAGAGAGTAGTGCACTAAATATAAGCATAAATAAGTACATATGAATAAGTACATTTAAATTTAACTGATAATATACTGAGATTACCGTATATTAAAAATTGTATTCTAATGTATACTTTCTGTACATTTCTACAATGATTATTTCGATCATATTGTTTTAAAATATATCAAAAATATCTTGAAAAACAAGTTTAAATAAGTATACTTTGAAAATTAGGCCAACATTTCACATAATGTACATTTTTTAATAATATATTTTTGGAGAGTGTACTATAATAAAATTATTTTGAAGCATATTTAAAGTTTAATTCCAAAAATTTTTAAAAGCATGATGTTAGTATACTTTTTTAACTGATGGTACAACTTTTTGTTAGTATATTTGCAATGTACTAGCGAGGATTTCAATATATTTGTAATACACTAAAATGCTTGTTTTTTTTCCCACTGGGGTTGCCATGTACTAGGATGATGAAGATGTAACAAGGGTGGACGTTTAGCAAGATATTAATTCCAAACAGTCAAGGACACTCTCAATTGGTTTCAGTGCAAAAAAAAACCTAACTAGAATCTGTTTAAAAATCTATGGGAAAAAAACTAATATCAGAGCTCATAGAAAGGATACACACAACCTTCAAGATACAGTATGAAGACTTAGAATTACACCTGAGCAATGCATTCAACTAGTTTCTCCATACAGGAAGATTTTATTCGACATAAACAAATTTTAGTAAGCGTGTTCAATTTTAATTTCACATTATTACACATAACGTAAAATTTATAGCCATCTATGGTCTAATTCCTTTGCATGTGTGGATTGTATGATCTGGTGAAAATTTCATGTCAATAGCACCTTCAGAAATATCTTTACTGAGCCAAATGGTGACATGTTCAATACTTGTTTTACCCACTGTATAATTATTTAGCCAAACACATTGAATACGTTTGTACTAATAAAGAGAAACAGTGAGGAGAAATTGTAATGTAGACATATAATTTTAAAATAATAATAATTTATATCATAATGCTATCATAATTATACATTACATTACAATTTCTCCTCACTGTTTCTCTTTATTAACACAGACGTACATGAATGTATAAAAAACTAATACAATATCCATTGGGCTAACAACATTATATTTTTTACTTTGTTTTGTTAAAATAGCATGTACAAAACAAAGTAAAAAATATAATGTAAAATATAATATATAAACAAAACAACAAAGAATTTTTTTTTTCATCTTTATTCTGTAACACTGGCACTGGCCTATCCACAAACAAAACAAATGTTAGACATGTGGCTTTTATGCTTTTAATAAACTTGCTGTAAATTTTCCCTCGGCTATCATTTATAACATTAGCATTTTCCAGAAAATATCAGTCAGTATTAAAATGACCATGGCTTTATCTCTGAGTCAGTTTCTTACTCTATCTACTCTTAATGCTTTATTTACTCTTAATGTTTTTTTGTACTTTTTTTGTACTTTTTCTGCACTTACGTTGTATTCTCTGGGAGAAATCTGATTTAAATCTTAAATACTGTACAGTTCACTACTTTTGAATCTGCTATCATCTGAATACTTCCACAGAAATGAAAGCTGTTAGAAAGAGTGTCCATCGCTTTGCCCTTATAATTCAACTTTATAATTATAATTCCTTCACTTCTTTAAGGGGGGGATTTTCGACTAGGTTTATGTTTAAGACACAAAGCATCAGTGATCAGCTTCAAGTTTACTCATTTTCATAAATATCCATCTTTAGCTCATCGTGCTCGACTCGAACCAGCTTGTGATTGCCTGTTGAGGCCGCTGAGATGAAAATGTGATGCAAATATTTGTCGGAAGACTTGAGCTCCTAACAAACATTTCCGATAAATGCGGTGCATTTGTGTACATGCTATTCATTAACATATAAAAGGAGAAAAACTGGCCAAGTTTTGTATGATTTAATGATTTGCAGATTTCTCCATGCTTCAACACTAGAGAGCACCCCAACACACTGTACAATCATTCAAGCAGGTCAGTTTTTTTTTTCAAAACAAGAGGTGTTGCATTAACCCTGAATTTACCTTTCAGTTTCAAAACTCCATGTGTTCATTTGTCTTTCAGAGGACAACTTATTTCCCTTGCAAATAAAAACATTTAGGCATGCTTAGTAAAAAAAACTAGCACAACTTCCTTCTAAAGCTTTTCAAACAAACCGAAGGCAGTGCAATCACATGCACTAGTTTTCCTTATCAGTGGGCGTTCTCCGGACTTTGAACAGTGATTTAGTTCTACATAAAACTTAAAATTAACCTAGTCATTTAGATTTAAGGGTGAAAAGTAAGTACGGCAGCATTTCTTGTTTCTGCTTTCTTTTTATAATATGTACTGTAGGATGATTATATTTATATACTGTATGGCTGCACATCATCGCATATAAAAATGTAAGACAAACTGAAGATGTCATTTTACTACTGTATATACCATAATCATTTAGTGAAGTAAATAAAAATGGAAGTGGATGAAACAGCAATATTTAGATGTCTTATGAAGTAGATAACAATCTAAATCTAAAAAGCTGTAATAGTGTCACAATCTCTCCAATCTCTAAGGTAAGCTAAGATGCAGCACGTGCCGTCATCGAAGAGAAAGGGCAAAGTATTAATAAACAAAGAAAGAAAAGGGAGGGGTGAAAAGGCATTGTGTTGTAAAAGGTACAGTGCAACAGGGAGAAGTTACTGTAGAGAGAGAGAGAGACAGAGAACTGCCCTCTAAAAGAACCAAGAGCAACAGCTGTTCAGAACAGACCCACCACAGGACACATGGTGCAAGTAGAGACAGGCTAAGGACTGGACAACTGTGATGAGGGACAGATGAAGAGCAGGGGAGGCATGCATCTGGATTAGAAAGAGAGTCCCATTAGATATGTGGTAGTCACAAAAAGAAAAGAGATTTGGTAAAGGAACTCTGACAAATGAGGAACAAAGCATATATGAGCGCAGTGGCACAGTACCTGAGAGATAGAGGGAAGTAGAGAGAGACAGAATATCGGAGGGGGGGGGGGGAGAGAGAGAGAGAGAGAGAGAGAGAGAGAGCAGAAGCAAAGGGGTGGGAGACACACACCAAAAAAGGGCTTGAGCCAGAGCTGGAATCAATGCTTGCTGGACAAACGCAAAGACGGCAGGGAGGAAGGATAAGGCAACAACAGACAGAGTGAAAGAGAGAGAGTAAGAAAGCAAACAGCCTGATTTGTGAGGGGCATTAAAAAAGAACAGGGTGCACTAAGGACTGGGTAAGTGTATTAAAGTATGTGCAGTATGTTTTGAAGTAAGTGGTAGTGTACAGATTTATAGGAGTGGGAGTGTACTTTAGTCGAGGCTATGGAATAGAGCTGCACCAGAACACAGAGTGTAAGCTGTGGTATTCCACCATGTCCACGGGCCCCGGGCCCCGAGAGGCCCCTCTGCCCAGAGAGAAGCTGTTGAAGGAGTCTGGTGTGATGATGGGGAGCCTGGCACATAGCAGTCCTGTGGGACTTCAGACGCTACTCGACCTGTTTGTTGGAGTC
This sequence comes from Channallabes apus, assembly GCA_030522415.1. NCBI lineage: Eukaryota > Metazoa > Chordata > Actinopteri > Siluriformes > Clariidae > Channallabes > Channallabes apus. The sequence goes on from CM060120.1 coordinate 14,901,884, forward strand.
TACCAGGAGTTCCAGTCCTCCAATACAGCCAGAGATAGATACGTCAGATGCTTCCTGCAGTGGGGTCAGTAGTGTTCCCTCAGTGTGTGTGTGTGTGTGTGTGTGTGTGTGCATGTGCGTGTGTGTGTTTAGTTGCTTGGTAACTGTGTTATGCTCCAGTGGGCTCAGGAAGGATGTAGCTGGGAGGTGAACATGCACACAAGGTCGTGAAAGGGAACACTGTTCAGAGGTGATGTGGTCATGGGGGCGAGAGTGTGCCAAAGTCACTGCATGTCCCAGAGATCATCACAAGACTCTTTGAATATTAGTATTTACTGTATCCCTGTGTGTGTCAAATAAGGGAAATGTATATGTATCTTGGTGGGGACCAAATATCCTCACCAATATTTAAGGATAGAAATTTCTGACAGTTCAGACACTACCTAACTCTCAGCACATTAATAAGTGTCTTCGTGATTGATAAACCAAAGATTAATGGTTTAACCAAAGAGTAAGATATACTGCCATCTATCAGTGGTTTATAACAAAAGTACCTGCCCCTGCCACATCCACTCGTGCCCCCAACACACATACACACACAAACACACTGGTCTTGTCACTCCGTACATTCAGGTCTAGACTTCACCATGACTTGATGACTTCATGATGGAGAAGTAGCAAATATAGCCAGAATCAACATACACACAGAAACAGGCTGTTACAAATATACCTCAAATCATACCTAACACTCAAATCCACAGACAGTCTAATTTGCTGTTTTACTCTACATGTACAGTCAATACAGTCAAGACACCTTTAAAAAATGCATTACTACAGTACATGTGTGTAAATATGCTAGAGATGGCACAATGCCAGAACTTCTGAATCACTGGATATCCAACAGGTGCTGGAATACCAGTGGCAGAGCAAAGCCCCATCAAAGCCTGAGTTATTTTTTGCATAAGTTACAATTGAGTCTCCAGCTCCCATGTAGTGTCAGCTGCCAGTAAACAATCAGTCACTCTGTAACCATAGGAAAACTTGTTTATGTACAGTCTGTCATGGACAGGGAGAAGAGCTAAAGAGATTCGCTGGCGTTCCCTCTGTTATAGTGATATTTCCATTTATGTGGCTGGCAGACTGCTCAGCTCTGTTCTACTGAAGAGGGGAAATGGTAAACAGAAGGAAGGGTGGGGAGTGATTCCCAACTTTCCACAAGCATGCCTCACCATCAGCATCAAGTTGGTGTCACTGCCCCCTGAGTGGCTATTAGGATAGGTGCTTTTTCAGCACAAACCTATCAGCACATGATACTGTTTAGAGAAGTACAAAAAAGTTGATACAGTTTGTAAAAGTAAAATGGTATACGTTTGGAAAGTGTTTAGTTGTTTGCAAGGCTTAAAGTATGTTTCATGAAGAGTGATGTTTTGTAGCTGATGTATGATGTCAAGAGGTTATTGTGCTGTCTTTAATAGTCACAATAAGCAGATTTGAAGCCTTATTCGTACTTTTTTACATTAATATTGGCATACCTGCATCTCTGAACTCAGGTTCAAGTAGAAACAGGTCACAGATGCACAAAAAATCCTTAAACCACTTACTGATTTTTGTTACTGGCAACTTTTACCACAGAACAAAGGAATGTGGTGAAACATTAGCTTAGCCTAACTAACAGCTTTATGCCTAATCTGTTAAATGTTAGCTGGCTGTCAGACGTAAATAGCTACACCGTGATTTTAGGCCTTATTCTCATTGTTACATCTGATGAATTTTATATTTTGTTACAAATTTAGATAAACTTCTTGATTGTTTATTGTTTTGGTTTTTAATATATGTGACATATATAAAATTGGCCGTTTTCCTATATTATGCGTACATATATGCGTATATATATACACGTGCATATATGTACCTATATAGGTACATGTATGCATGTATATATGTACGCATATATGTCCACATTACTAAAATCTAGGTAAACATAGGTGCATATATGCACACATATATACATACATACATGTACATATATATAGTAGGCACATGTATGCATGTTTATATGTGTGCATATATGCACCTATATGTTTACCTAGATATTAGTAAAATTATAAAAATCCATATGCTAGACAACAAAGAAAAGCCCAAAATGTAGAAATTAAAAATTTTTATTTTCTTAAGAACAATCACATAGCAAAAGAACAAAAATATAGTACAAGAACAAAAATAAAACTAAAAACTGAACAGGAAGAAAAAAAAAATTATTTTGAGGAGCTTCTCAGCTCCGTGAGCTTTGAATTGATAGATGTGCCTATCTGCCCTCGGGTGGCTGCCGGCCACTTCTTCAATGTTGCATCTAGAGAAGACAAAAATAATGAGGCAGTATAATAATAATAAATGATTATTTATTAAAACTTCAGACGACAACAATTAGTGCCGCAAGGTTATTTGCAACACTATATGTTCTACAAAATAGAGGACTACACACCTTACAGCGCAATATAATGTGGCTTTAGAAGAGGAAAGGTAGGATTAAGAAGTGAGCAAGCGATGAATTAGTATTATAGGTCCCAAGCAGATACAGTAACAATAATGGGTGCTCTACCTTATGCAGTCTCCATTGATGGCTAATAAACATTGATACAAGTAGGCTATGGTTAAAGTGGTGAACTTATATAGTCTTAAATGTTTTGTTTTCCCTTCTCAACGCATTATGCATTTACTCACCAATAATGGCAACCTTTTTAATTTGGTCAAGTCTCCAAGTCGAAGGAGCCCAGCAGCAGATTCCGTACCATGGCAGTAGCAGAGGTGGCAAGGCGGGCTGCTCTCCACGCTTCTGCCTGGCAAAACACCCCAGAGCCTTTTATAACTTCAATCTGAAAAATAATTTCACATCACAATATTAATTTATTGGCAACTTTTAGAAACTTTTCATGTTTCATACTGATTCTTATGTTTAGCTTCCCAATAGTTAATATGATTTTATGTATAAATGCAGATTAATGATAAAGATACATGCAGGGTAAAACTGCAACAGGAACAGTACAAAATAAAAACTGAAAAAAGACGGACATTCAGAGTAAAACAGTGCAAGATAAAAAAAAACTGTACAAAACATACATGCAGGGTAAGCATTGGGGGGAGCAATGTCAAAGCAGTGTAGAGAAATATTTCTGTACGACTTCATTGTTTTGTGCTGTGTAGTATAGTATTGTAATAGCTGATCAGAGTGATCAACTCCCCATGTGCTGGTTGTACGCAGTCACAGGACATGGAAATGTCCTACATAAGGCAGTATTTTAGTGGTGACTTTTTTATGCATTTCTATTGAAAGTATTGTTAGCTGAAACTAACAAACAAAAAAATTTATTTACACACATGCCTACACATACCGACATTGTGTTAGCATTAGCAATTGAAAAAAACATTACTGATAATTGTGCCTCAGTAAATTCAGGCCTTAACATTATTGATCAGAATTGGATTTTTTCTTGCGAGTGGATTTCGACAAGTACATAGTCCAAAGGTTTGGTCCAAAAAATTTATATCCTTATGACTGAGTCATGCCATACTTCTCATGCTTGATCAGAAATCATTACTCATTTCTTTAGTCATGCAATAAATGCAATCATGTGGCTGCGATTCGTAGCAACAGGTGTATTGTAAAACATCACTGCCATAAATTGCTTAGATTCAACCCTTATCTTCCATACATTTGTACAGAAATTAATTAACGGCTAATTTCCCTAGAAATATTGTAACTTGTTTACAAAGTCTACATTGTATCTTATAACTTTACCTACCCATTTTTTAACGACCTTGTTATCAACCAACATCCTGAATAATGTCAATCAGGTGTTACAACATGGAGCTTATCTTAATAGTCCTATAGCTACAGTACTACAGCCACGTCTGCTGACAAGAAGAGATTTTTAAAGCTTGTATATTTAGTAATTGTGTAGCTATTTCTAATAGGCAATCTTGACCAAACTAATGTAACTGTTACGGTGATAAGTGATACTAGAAAAAGTTTAATTGCTAAATTTCACATTTCTTAAAATGAAAGTCTTGAGACTATTCTTAAATAGCTGTTAGTCTCTACTAGTGTTAGACTAGTTTAACCCATTTAAATTGTCAATAATACTGTGTCAAACTGGTGTTATTGTTTCTATGCATTATAGTATTTCTTTATAAAGTGTCTTTAAGAGTCTCTTCCTTTGAGGCTCAGCTTTGGCCAAATTTGTTATTTCAAACATGTGTGTGAAGGCTTGGAAAAACAACATGGTAACATGTTATCATTTTCTACTACATACAGTATAGGGACAGATCGATAACCAATATCTGATTTATGTGCACTTCACCACTACATGTAAATATTCAACAACTCCCTAGCATTCCCTGTGTTTGAACTTAGCTAGCAAGGTTTTAAAGAGCTTTAGATAAACTATCTATGTTTATTAAACTGTAAATTGGTCCCTCAACTAGGCAATGTTAAAAAGTAAATAAATATATTTCTACAGTGATATTTATTTCTTTTTTCACGTTTAAGTCTCAAGGTATGTTAAGTATGTTATAAGTAGAAAACCACATATTTTTGTTTTATTAATTTATTTTTTTTATCAATTTTTATCTTTTTTGGTTTGGACTTTGCAGGAAAGGGAAAAGTGGACAAGGAGACTTGGTGGTGGAACGAGGAAGTCCAGGAGTGCATACAGGGAATGCACTCCTGGACTTCTTAGCTAGGGAAAGAGGCTAGCTAAGAAGAAGTGAGACACTGAGCGGAAAAGAGTAGACAGGAGTACAGGGAGATGCAGCGTAAGGTGAAGGTAGAAGTGGCAAAGGCCAAACAAAGAGCATATGAGGATTTGTATGCTAGGTTGGATAGTAAGGAGGGAGGGGTGTATCTGTATACAGTATGTTGTCGAGGCAAAGAGATAGAGATGGAAAGGATGTGCAGCATGTTAGAGTGATTAAAGATAGGGATGGAAATGTACAGACAGGTGCCATGAGGGTGATGGGAAGATGGAAGGAGTACTTTACAGAGTTGATGAATGAGGAAAATGAAAGAGAACGAAGAGTAGAAGCTGGAAGAGTTGTGGAGCAGGAAGTAGCAAAAATCAGTAAGAGTGAGGTGAGGAGGGCGTTAAAGAGGATGAAGAGTGGAAAGGCAGTTGGTCCTGATGACATACCTATGAAGGTATGGAAGTGCTTAGGAGAGGTTGCAATAGAGTTTCTGACTAGTCTGTTTAACAAGATTTTGGAGAGTGAGAGAATCCCGGAGGAATGGAGGAGAAGTGTATAAGTGCCGATCTTCAAGAACAAGGGGGATGTGCAGAGCTGTGGCAATTACAGAGGCATAAAGTTGATAAGTCATACAATGAAGCTTTTTGATAGAGTAGTGGAAGCTACAGTAGGTTAAGGGCAGAGTATAAAGTATAACGAGAGCAGGGAACAGGTGGAGGAAAATTTAGGGAGATGGAAGTATGCTCTGGAAAGCAGAGGAATGAAGGTTAGCCGTAGCAAGCAGAATACATGTATGTGAATGAGAGGGACCTAAGTGGAATGGTAAGGCTACAGAGGTAAAGAGGGTGCAGGACTTTAAGTACTTAGGGTCAACGGTCTAGAGCAACGGAGATTGTGGAAAGGAGGTGAAGAGGCGGGTACAGGCAGGTTGGAATGGGTGGAGAAAAGTGTGTTAAGTGACAAAAGAGTATCAGCGAGAGTGAAAGGAAAGGTGTTCAAGACAGTGGTGAGACCAGCGAGACGGCTTAGAGACAGTGTTACTGAAGAAAACTCTACTCTACTCTTTTCTGGTTTGCCAGAATTTCCCCACAGTGATTTGGGTTTTTACACAAATACACTTTACATTGAATAGCAAGTTATGACCACCTGCCTAATTTTAAGTAGGTTCCCCTTCTGCAATCAAAACAGTAATGTGCTGTATGTTCTGACACCTTTCTGTAGGAACCAGCATTATTTATTTCAGCAATTTAAGCTACATGGGCCAGCCTTTGTTCCCCATCTGCATCAATAAGCCTTAGCCATCTATCACACTGTGACAGGTTCACCAGATTTCCTTCCTTCGACCACCTCAAGAGTTGAAGTTTAGGAGGTGCACTGACTCAGTCATCTAGCCATCACAATTTGGCCCTTGTCACAGTAACTACAGTTACAATATCTTGTAACAATGGCACCTGGAAGTGGGTGGGATATATTAGTTATCGAACAAAAGTAAGTGCACAAAAGAAAAATAATATGCATGCAGAAGTAGTTGATCAACTTTGATAAGAATCGAAGGTACAGTACTTAAAAACTGCAACTCTTGTGGGATGTTCCTAGTCTTCAGTGGTCAGGACCGGCCAATAGTGGTCCAAGGAACGGAAACTGGTAAACCAGCGACCGGTTGATTTGCGACCAAAGCTCCTTGAGAGAGCAAAGTTTTCCGATCCATTAAAAAAGATTCAAGATTCAAGATTTAAAGAGCTTTATTAATCCTAGAGGGAAATTGCTTGTTCTTTGTTATAGTTGCTCACGGTTGTTATCCGGGAGGAAAGGAAAAGTAATAAATAGGAAAAAATTCCTGAAAAGATCAATGCTGGTTCTCAGAGAAAGGTGTCAGAATACACACAGACAGAACATCGCTGTTTTGGTTTGCAGAATGTTGGACCTACTCAATATTAGGCAGGTGGTCATAATGTCCTGTAATGGTTGTAATGGTGTATGTGTTTGCAAGCTGGCTTACATAAAGAATGAAACATAGTCCATCTGTTCCGATACCACAGAAACACCAATGCAGGACAAATCACTAAAAAAAAGTCAAGGTTGGCCACGATACAAAGGTACCAGAACACCCAGTGCACCACAGCCTTCTTCACAAAGAGCCCAAGGCCACCAACCTAGACTCCAAACTCCCCAGATCCCAAGCTGATCGAGCACCTATGGAATTATTCATCTGTACATCCCAGTGCTTTATCTGGACATAGCAGCTGATTGTCACAGGACTGTAGGTTTTCTGTTTGGCAGCATAGCTTATGTAGGGATCAGGGTTTTATGTTGCAGAAGGCAAAAATCACACAAAAGATCTACTTGTTAGAGTTTAATCAAAGTGAAAAGACAAGCATTATGAAACATTTGTGCTTTGTACAAAGTTCAAAGGACAGAGCAGTTACTTAAGTATACCCCTATCAATTACATACAGTTTCATCACTTTCTAAACATCCCCTGACTATGAAAGACATGGAATGGGACAGACTTTACTCAAAATGCTCTTTCTTCCAATTCCAAACTCCTTCCCCTCTCTTTGTTTATCTCATCCCCTCTTAACACAAATCTCTTTCAGTTTATCTGTCTACCTCAAACTTCTTTTAACTTCTCTATATCATAAACCTCGGGCCATCTCTGTACCCCAGATATGCGGTTTGTCCCACCACTCTCCTGCCTCAGTTACTAGCGTGAGAAGTGTTTGGGACATGGAGAAACACTTCTGGAAACTTCTTTTCACTAAAACAGTTTACACTGTTGCCTTGCTCTCACTCACATTCCTCTCGTGTATGTGTGTGTCTGTGTGTATGAGTCTGCGATCCAAGGCACTGGAAAAACTTGCCTTAAAAAAGTCTTAAGCAGTGGCAACCTATTCTTAGCATCATCTGTTCTATTTATGAACATTTCTTTCTTAAAGGGAAACAGTTTTTTTCTTATAATGGGAGGACACTTGATTCTGAGTGAGGAATGGACTTATTTAAAGGTAAAAGGTAAAGGTAATAGCAATGGAAGATCTGCAAGTTATGTAGTGTACATCAAACAATTTCCTAAAAATTCACATTTTGGGTAAATTCACTGATAGGGTAAGGGGTAGCTCAGTGGTTAAGTCATTGGACTACGGTTCGGAAGGTCCCAGGTTCAAACCCCACAACCACCAAGTTGCCACTGTTGGGCCCTTGAGCAAGGCCCTTAACCCTCAACTGCTCAGATGTATACAGTAATAAGATAAAAATGTAAGTTGCTCTGGATAAGAGCGTCTGCCGAATGCCTAAATGATTAGATAAATGTGTGAAATACTATACACATGCTGTGCATGATTTAATATTGTACGAAAAAGATATTCAACAGGTAATGTTAAATAAAAATTGTGCAAAAAAGCAATTCAGGATGTGTTGCATCATGCAGATGTCTGATTTATCATTCAGCAACTTCCTGCAATGCATTCATGTGGTCATTAGTAAAACTGAACGGTTTGCACAAAAGTTATTACTGAAAAATTAACTATGGCCATGTACAGTATAGTAGTGGACTAGAGAGTTGGTAGATAACTTGTTTGCTATCAGGGTTCAGTTTTGACACATACTGTACAGTATATGCATGATTAAAATCAAACTTTGAATTCAGTTCACAATAATGTGTTATAATAATGTGCTTGTTTGAATATATTGATGCTTCTATAGGAATAACTTATTTTCTTAGTTTATGGCAGACACATAATCTAAACCAAATACTGAACAGACTTAAAATGTTTTTGTTATTTAACAAAAAAAAAAGTCAAATCTTTGACATGGTGAAGAATTCTTCAAGCTGACATTTTTTAACAGGTTCATGTCAAATGTACAGGAAAGTAAAAAAAATCAAAGACTAATAATCTCATTAACTTCAGATCTCTGTTTATAGATGCTATAATGCAAGCAATAACAGGAATTATTCTGTATTTTGCTGACATTCCACAGTGTTAAATGTAGCTATAACTGGATAAAAAAAACAACTATGACTCATTCTTTAAAATTCTTTACAGTAGGTGGCACAGTGACTTAGTGGTTAGCACTGTCATCTCACATCTTCAGGGATTGAGGTTTGAATCTTGCCATTAGTGTGTTTGGCGGGTTTCCCCAGATACGCTCATGTCCTCATGACCTAGGTTGACGGGATTTGCAAAATGCCCAAGTGTGTGTGCATGTACTCTGCAATATGTTTGTACCCCATCCAGGGTGCACCATGCCTTGTGCCTAAAGTTCTTTGATTTAGGCTCTAGACCCCTGTGGTATAGATAATTAATGGATGGATGGATGGATGGATGGAAGACTTGCATTATGTTAGTTGGATGGCATGGCTTATTTTAATATTGTCTGCCATGTACATTAACCACAACCCTACAATCTCACCTGCTCCTTCTCCTTCGTATCACAATTCTTATTCTCATTCAGTGCATAAAGTGACAGCCAATAACAGCTGACATTATTCCTCTCCTCTTATCGTATTATAGCAGAGCCTCTGGTGAGACAAGTGAAGAAGACGCGCATAAGAAGGGATGATTTCAACATCTTAAAGGTGATTGGCCGGGGGACCTTCAGTGAGGTAAGAGTCTTTTTATTGTCTAATACACAGTCTAATGCAGACAAATGTAGTAGCTATAAACATATGAATATGCAGTTGGGTTGTTACAGGTTGCTGTGGCCAGAATGCGCAAAACTCAGCAGGTCTATGCACTAAAAATAATGAACAAATGGGACATGCTGAAGCGTGGAGAGGTAAAACAGTTCACATAATCCTTAAGCCTTCTGTATGGTCTTTTATTTTACTATGGTATCATATTATTGAGTATGTCTCACCCTTTTGTTTTTTTTTTCTTCATACATATGTTCAGACAGCATGCTATCAGGAGGAAAGGGAGGTTTTGCTAAAAGGAGATCGTCGTTGGATCACTGAGTTGCACTATGCCTTTCAAGATGACAATTACATTGTATGATTTGATAGAAATCGCATATTTCATATATTAAGTGTCATCAAGCACATTATACATGATTAATATGTTATTTGTGTATTTTTCTGTTGTAGTACTTAGCAATGGATTACTATGTTGGTGGAGACTTGCTGACATTGCTTAGTAAATTTGGTGACCATGTTCCAGAGGACATGGCCCAGTTTTACTTAGCAGAGATGGTGATGGCTATTGACTCTATCCACAGACTTGGCTACGTCCACAGGTAGATTTGGGTGGGTTACTAGTGTGCACTAGTGGAGATTGATACGCTGCTTTGCAGCAGTGATGAGCTGTCTTATTTTTGCTCCATATCTTTTAAAATCACACCTAAACAGATTGCATTGGTGCAGAGAGTGACCAATACTTGCCATATATTGTCCTCATTTCTCCACTTTTGATGACCTCCATGGTGTTCCATGGTATATCCAATATTTTGGCAATCCATTTGTATCCCTGTATCCTGATTGATAGCTTTCGACTGTAAACTGTTTGCAGACTTTAGTAGTCAGATTGAGCCAGCAGTTTTTATTAGGGGTGTGTAGACCCAGTGTGTAGTAATACAGTACATACAGGTCCTTCTCAAAAAATTTGCATATTGTGATAAAGTTCATTATTTTCTGTAATGTACTGATAAACATTAGACTTTCATATATTTTAGATTCATTACACACAACTGAAGTAGTTCAAGCCTTGTATTGTTTTAATATTGATGATTGTGGCATACAGCTCATGAAAACCCAAAATCCCTATCTCAAAAAATTATCATATCATGAAAAGGTTCTCTAAACGAGCTATTAACCTAATCATCTGAATCAACTAATTAACTCTAAACACCTGCAAAAGATTCCTGAGGCTTTTAAAAACTCCCAGCCTGGTTCATTATTCAAAACCGCAATCATGGGTAAGACTGCCGACCTGACTGCTGTCCAGAAGGCCATCATTGACACCCTCAAGCAAGAGGGTAAGACACAAAGAAATTTCTGAACGAATAGGCTGTTCCCAGAGTGCTGTATCAAGGCACCTCAGTGGGAAGTCTGTGGGAAGGAAAACGTGTAGCAGAAAACGCTGCACAACGAGAAGAGGTGACCGGGCCCTGAGGAAGATTGTGGAGAAGGACCGATTCCAGACCTTGGGGGACCTGCGGAAGCAGTGGACTGAGTCTGGAGTAGAAACATCCAGAGCCACCGTGTACAGGCGTGTGCAGGAAATGGGCTACAGGTTGCAAATTTTGCATGTCATTCGGAAATCAAGGTGCCAGAGTCTGGAGGAAGACTGGGGAGAGGGAAATGCCAAAATGCCTGAAGTCCAGTGTCAAGTACCCACAGTCAGTGATGGTCTGGGGTGCCATGTCAGCTGCTGGTGTTGGTCCACTGTGTTTTATCAAGGGCAGGGTCAATGCAGCTAGCTATCAGGAGATTTTGGAGCACTTCATGCTTCCATCTGCTGAAAAGCTTTATGGAGATGAAGATTTCATTTTTCAGCACGACCTGGCACCTGCTCACAGTGCCAAAACCACTGGTAAATGGTTTACTGACCATGGTATTACTGTGCTCAATTGGCCTGCCAACACTCCTGACCTGAACCCCATAGAGAATCTGTGGGATATTGTGAAGAGAAAGTTGAGAGACACAAGACACAAGAATCTGCAAAAGGATTCCCGACCAAGTATTGAGTGCAAAACTGAACATAATTATTTGAAGGTTGACTCTTTTTGTATTCAAAACACTTTTCTTTTATTGGTCGGATGAAATAGGCTACTTTTTTGAGATGGGGATTTTGGGTTTTCATGAGCTGTATGCCACAATCATCAATATTAAAACAATAAAAGGCTTGAACTACTTCAGTTTGTGTGTAATGAATCTAAAATATATGAAAGTCTAATGTTTATCAGTACATTACAGAAAATAATGAACTTTATCACAATATGCTAATTTTTTGAGAAGGACCTGTATAGCTGTATGCGGAAGGTATGAAAATCTGTGCTCTTTCTTCTAGAGATGTAAAGCCTGATAACATCCTGCTAACAGCAGATGGACATGTACGACTGGGGGACTTTGGGTCATGTTTAAGACTGCAGGATGATGGTATGGTGAGGTCACAGTGCACTATCCAGGAATAACTACAGGCATAATCTGACATAATCCATCATTTGCTCGTATTATTTATTTTTAAGTATTTGAAGTTACCCAGACTCTATAAATGCCTGTGAGTAAATTGTAGGAATGTGACTAAATATACAGTGTGTGTATGTGTGTGTTTGCAGGTTCACTCTTCATTGGCTGTAGGTACTCCAGACTACCTGTCTCCAGAGATCTTGCGAGCGGTAGAAGGTGGAGGAGGCTATGGTACAGAGTGTGACTGGTGGGCTCTTGGTGTGTGCGCGTATGAGATGCTATTTGGGACAACTCCATTTTATGCAGAGTCTCTGTCTGAAACCTATGCAAAAATAATCCACTTTCAGGTAAATGAGGAGAAAAAGGCTTAGATAGAAAGGAATAGATTTTACAGTAAAGATGAGTCCTCATTCAACATCTCACAAGTACTAGAAGACAATTGAAATTTGAGTATTATCTTGGGTTCTGTATATATTTTCGTCTCTACAGGATTATTTTGAGTTTCCTGCATCTGATGTGGAGATTTCCGAAGAGTCACGCTCCCTGATCACAAGTTTGCTATGTGACAGGAATGAGAGACTGGGTGCAAATGGCTCAGCAGATTTCCGGAGTCATCCTTTCTTCAGTGGACTTCAGTGGAGTATCCTGCACCAGTTGCCTGCTCCCTATCAGCCTGAAGTCTCCAACGCTACAGACACCTCCAACTTTGATGTGCTGGATGACTGCCTCAGTGAAACAGTACATACATATCCACTGTATTTTAGAGTATTTTATTGCCCAAGTATGGTTATGGAGCATGATACGCAGCACTGGGATCTTGTGCCTGTGTTTGTGTATATGTGTTGTAGGAAACTCTAACTGATGTAATGGACAGAGCACCTACAGGAATTCACCTAGCATTTGTTGGATACTCTTATACTGCTACCAGGTGATAATTCTCTAAAATAATTATCAATGTCTCCATTATATACCTAATACTGTATACAATAAAACAATAAATTGACCTTTTCCTACATATCTGCTGTGATCTTCGGCATGAATTGTGTGCTTCTTTTATTCTGCTCCAGAGAAACAGGAGCTGTGGACCGCAGCCAAGACATCATGATGGAGATTGACCAGCAGCCACTTCAAGAGTGTCTGTACCTGGAGAAACTGGTATAAGAAACTCAACCATATTACACATTAGTTTCATATTCCATTAGCATTTCACCGGGAACATTGTGTTTCTGAAAACTAGCAGTAAAATGTGTATTCATTATTTAAAAACTACATGCATTCAATAGTTTAATAGCCTTGTAAGTCTTCAACACAAAATACTGTAGTAGATTAGGATCAAAGTAGGCTATACTGTAGATCACCAGTCTTGGTGTACTAGCATTTAGGGTGAGTGGTACGTAGAGAGCATTTAGCTCGAGCACCCAGATTTAATCCTGAGCTTTACTGAGGTTACTGCTTGTGTGAAGTTTGTCATATTCCTTCCGTGTCGATGTGGGTTTGCTCTGGGGTCTCCACTTTCTTTCCAAAAACTTACAAAAACATGTCGGTAGGTGGATTGCCTATTCCAAATTACCCATTGATGCAAGTGTTGGTGGAGACTTCCGGAGACTTCCGTCAGAATTGGATTTAAAAACTCCTGCTTTAGATACACCCTAATCATAGATAGATAGATAGATAGATAGATAGATAGATAGATAGAACATACATACAGTGGTGTGAAAAACTATTTGCCCCCTTCCTGATTTCTTATTCTTTTGCATGTTTGTCACATTTAAATGTTTCTGCTCATCAAAAATCGTTAACTATTAGTCAAAGATAACATAATTGAACACAAAATGCAGTTTTTAAATGAAGGTTTACATTATTAAGGGAGAAAAAAACCTCCAAATCTACGTGGCCCTGTGTGAAAAAGTGATTGCCCCCCTTGTTAAAAAATAACTTAACTGTGGTTTATCACACCTGAGTTCAATTTCTGTAGTCACCCCCAGGCCTGATTACTGCCACACCTGTTTCAATCAAGAAATCACTTAAATAGGAGCTACCTAACACAGAGAAGTAGACCAAAAGCACCTCAAAAGCTAGACATCATACCAAGATCCAAAGAAATTCAGGAACAAATGAGAACAAAAGTAATTGAGATCTATCAGTCTGGTAAAGGTTATAAAGCCATTTCTAAAGCTTTGGGACTCCAACGAACCACAGTGAGAGCCATTATCCACAAATGGCAAAAACATGGAACAGTGGTGAACCTTCCTAGGAGTGGCCGGCCGACTGAAATTACCCCAAGAGCGCAGAGACGACTCATCCGAGAGGCCACAAAAGACCCCAGGACAACATCTAAAGAACTGCAGGCCTCACTTGCCTCAATTAAGGTCAGTGTTCATGACTCCACCATAAGAAAGAGACTGGGCAAAAACGGCCTGCATGGCAGATTTCCAAGGCGAAAACCACTTTTAAGCAAAAAGAACATTAAGTCTCGTCTCAATTTTGCTAAAAAAACATCTCAATGATTGCCAAGACTTTTGGGAAAATACCTTGTGGACCGACGAGACAAAAGTTGAACTTTTTGGAAGGTGCGTGTCCCGTTACATCTGGCGTAAAAGTAACACAGATTTCAGAAAAAGAACATCATAGCAACAGTAAAATATGGTGGTGGTAGTGTGATGGTCTGGGGTTGTTTTGCTGCTTCAGGACCTGGACGGCTTGCTGTGATTGATGGAACCATGAATTCTACTGTCTACCAAAAAATCCTGAAGGAGAATGTCCGGCCATCTGTTCGTCAACTCAAGCGGAAGCGATCTTGGGTGCTGCAGCAGGACAATGACCCAAAACACACCAGCAAATCCACCTCTGAATGGCTGAAGAAAAACAAAATGAAGACTTTGGAGTGGCCTAGTCAAAGTCCTGACCTGAATCCTATTGAGATGTTGTGGCATGACCTTAAAAAGGCGGTTCATGCTAGAAAACCCTCAAATAAAGCTGAATTACAACAATTCTGCAAAGATGAGTGGGCCAAAATTCCTCCAGAGCGCTGTAAAAGACTCGTTGCAAGTTATCGCAAACGCTTGATTGCAGTTATTGCTGCTAAAGGTGGCCCAAGCAGTTATTAGGTTCAGGGGGCAATTACTTTTTCACACAGGGCCATGTAGGTTTGGATTTTTTTCTCCCTAAATAATAAAACCCCTCATTTAAAAACTGCATTTTGTGTTTACTTGTGTTATCTTTGACTAATAGTTAAATGTGTTTGATGATCAGAAACATTTTGTGTGACAAACATGCAAAAGAATAAGAAATCAGGAGGGGGGCAAATAGTTTTTCACACCACTGTACATACATACATACATACATACATACATACATACATACATACATATAAATAAATAAATCACATGATGATGACATATAATCCTGTTGGTAATGAGTGTGCACAAAAACCCTGATTGGAAATTATGTAAGAGGCATTTAATTTCCTGTGATACAGTACTGGCTCTGGGTAACACTGCCTTTATCATGGTGCTCAAGATAACATTAGTGAGTGTGTCTATGAATATTTCAGAATCAAGTGTGGCAGCTCAGGGAGGCTCATGAGGTGTCAACTCAGACAGATTTTCCCCTGGCCCTTGAGCACAGTATTGTAGAGCCTCCAACCACACCAGATACAGAACAGAATAATGCCCAAATCCAGGAACTGCAGAGGTAAACTACTGTACCTGTCCCACTTCCCTGCTTTGCATTTACCTGTCTGCTCTTTGTCTGCCCTACTTTTCTCACTAACCCACTGCCTTACAAACCACACTGCCCTTCCTGGTCCACTGACCTACTTGTCTACAATGTTGAAAATGCAATAGGTGTGAACACACATGTGAGCCTTATTAGGTGCTTGCGTACTTTTGTCAAACCTCAGAATATTTCACACAAAGGTGCTTAAACAAGGTCTTATCCACCTTGGAACAGGACTTTATACTCCTACAGTACCTTTCCTACTGTATTAACCACCCTTGCTACCTATTTACACCACTGATTCCAATTAGCTGCTATTATCCCGCTCAATTCCTAACTGATGACCTTGTTCTATCAGGCAACTGAGGGAGGCTGAGCAGAGAAACAGAGACCTGAAACAAGAAGTAGACACCCTGCGTGACGAGATCTCCAGACTCAAGGACCAGCAGGACAAAGGCAAGAAACGAAGCCATACGTGTGTACACAAGCTGAGGCGTGATATACAGTTTTCAGAAATTAGTTATTTAATTTAGTTATCAACTTTTAAATAAGTAGAGTGCCAGATTGTAAGGATCATTAGTACATTCATAATATTTAGCCATTTCACACACTTAATCACTCACTTATCGTCTATATCGCTTTATCCTGTATACAGGGTCATGGGGGGGCCTGGAACCTATCCCAGGAGACTTAGGGCACCAGGCGAGGTACACCCTGGACGGGGTTCCAATCCATGGCAGGGCAGCCATTTACACAGGCTGTGTAAAAATAATCATTACAGAAATTTAACTGAAGCATTCTCTGATGGAACATGGTTTTAAAAAGTACATATTTTGGATAAGTCTGAATAATTAACAGAAAATCATGAACTTCCTCATGAATGAGGAAAGCAAGAACTAAGCACAAACGCCTGAGACACAATAGTTAACTATAGCAGATGCAAGATACACAATTTTTTTGAGATAGGGATTTTAACTGCAATACTTAACTGCAACACATGTGATTATGACTTTCAGTTAAAGATGACTACAAGCTCGTTGTGTTTGTATTACTACATAGGAAGCTTTAGAATAAATACACAGGACACAATTAAACAAAAATAATGCCAGAAAGAACTTATATGGGATAGAAATGCTGAATGATTTGGGAAGCTGAGTGTTCCGGGCCGGTTCATTTATTTAGCCGCAGAGCCTATAAAATGTAGTATATCTTTTTCTGTCAAATAATAATAGCACTGACCCTTTCTTGTGTCTTTAAACAGTTAAAGCTTAACGATCGGTGATGCAATTAAAAAAGTTATTTTCAATTATTATTATTATTTGCGGCGCGGTGATGTAGTGGTTAGCACTGTCGCCTTGCACCTCCAGGGTCTGGGTTCGATTCCCCGGCCAGGCTCGATTCCCGTCTCTGTGTGCATGGAGTTTGCATGTTCTCCCCGTGCTTGGTGGATTTCCTCCGGGTACTCCGGTTTCCTCCCACAGTCCAAAGATATGCAGGTTAGGCTAATTGGCGTTCCTAAATTGCCCGTAGTGTGTGATTGGGTGTGTGAGTGTGTGTATATGTGTGTGCCCTGCGATGGATTGGCACCCTGTCCAGGGTGTACCCCGCCTAGTGCCCGAAGTCTCTTGAATTATAATAATAATAATAATTATTATTATTATTATTATTATTGCACAATGAATGAAACTTTGCTTTTGGCCACAAAAAAAGTCAGAAGCTGTTTAGTTTAATTATAACTGGTTTAATTATTGCTTGAAACCTACGCTTTAAAGATCAAAATAGTTGCTGAATGATATCAGATGGACATAAACCAACTCCCCCACACACAAACACAATGGAGCTCATTGTTATGCCATGAATGTTTATGTTTAAACCTTTACCCAGAGAACAGTTATAAATGTGTCATCCAGGAATAAGCCACCGCGAGTTCTGCACCAGCAGGCGCCAATCAAAGAGAGTGCAGCCACTCCTCACCCAGGCCTTGTGACTAGAAAGCAGAGCGCTGAACCACCTCTCACTGCCTTCTGCTTTCACATCAGCAAGCCATTCATGAAGAAAACAAACCTGCTCTACAGTATCTTCTTATGCTTTACATGTGTGGAGCAGGCACCAGACGCGCACTCGGAATTACAGTACGCATGACACCGCACTGTAAAGCATGACCTTTCTCCTGTTGTGTGGCTTAGTGGCTTGCACATTCCTCTCTAAAGTGTAGTGCCAAGTTATGGGAGAAGGGGACGTATATATGTGTGTTTTTCCGTTTTCCACAGGACCGCACTAATGGCTCTTTCTCATCTGACCACAGAACTGTGTGTGTGCCCACCGCCTGTCTTTCTGCCTGCCTGCTGTGTGGAGCCTTTCAGGGATGTAAGCCTGCCTCTTAGCTTCTCTCTCTCTCTCTCTCTCTCTCTCTCTCACTCTCTCTCTCTGCTTCTGTGTGAATGGAGCGATACAAATTGTTTAAAATAAAGATGGCTCATTTAAACCATTTATGCCATTTTCGATAATGCCATTTCTTTAATACTAGTGTCAAGCTACAGTACAGTACTTCTATGCTAATTATACAGTACAAACAGCACAGTTGTACAGCAACAGCAAGCAAAAACAACAAAAACATAAATTTTTCATCAGTTACCCCCATTTTGATATTTTAACATTCTGGCCAGGACTTTTCTCGTTTCCTGTCTTGTGCCTTCCTGTAACAGGGTAGTGCATGGGTTCTCAACCCTTTTTTTTCTGCCACGGAGCATTTTCACAATAATATAAAGCTTTCAGTACACATTTCTTATATGAACATTTCATCATGTGTGTACAATCATATTTTGTTTATATTTCTAAAGGTAAATAACAATTAATTCCTGAAATTTACACTAACAGAATAAGTTATGTCCAAGTTGACATCTTTTATTAGCCTACTTGTTTTTTTTAGTCATGAGGTTTGGAAAACCCCTTTTTATTGACCAATCAAATGGGACAAAAATCCTGAAAGCTCATATCAAAGCTATGATATTATAATAATGTTGATAATTGTGAGTAGTGATTTTTATTGCTTCACCTAAATCAATCATTCATGGCCGAAGCTTCACAGACCACTGGGGATGCCTTGACCACACTTTCACAGTCACTGGTTGTATGCTTTAGCTCACAGGGGATACAGGGTGTTTCCAATGCTTATGCATGCAGATTCACGGACACTCATATTTTTTATGAAGATAAAATATTCAGACGTTGCCAATCATTTATTGTAATCACAAAATCAGTGGCACATTCATCTGGGAAATAATTATGGAAGATGTCGAAAGAGAGAACACAGCAAGTAATCCTGAAGCCATTAACTCCCTGTAGTGTTTTCATTGTGCTTCATAATGCTGTACTGTACACTACTTTTATATTTGCAGAACTCAGCAGTGCCCCCTGTCTGCCATTACCCACTAGTGAGACCTCTGCTGCGCCACCTGCTGATCTTCCACAGGGTGAGTGTAAAAACATCTCACGGCACACCTACACTTGATCTACAGTACACACATGAACCACTGAATAACTAGTGATGACATTAGAACTGAAAGTTAAATTTTATATTTATCAGACGCTCAACAGTGGAACTATTTGGGTGGAGCAATTTATTATATCGCAAGTTCTCACTGATTCCAGTATGCAAGGCATACACAGCATGCATGAAGTGTACAAAAAAAAGTGTACAAAAACCACAGATAATGCCGCATCAGTGCCATTTTCAGGTTAGCTATAATCACCTGACACAACCGTCACTGGTAAAACTGCATGAATCTACAGTCTGGCTTTAAATAAAAATCACTCTTTGTATCACTTCTTCTGTGTATTTTTATGGTATAATATTTGTGGTACTGTTTTTCTTGGTTCAAAATTCAAAATGACCTGATTTAAGACTGACCAATACAATTAAGCATTATATGTTAGCATGTTAGCTCAGTTAGCATGTATGCATCTCTGTTAGCATCCCTTTGCTTTTTTCTGTCTCACAGGTGCGTTGGCCACAGGTGAAGACTGAGTCGTATCTGCTGGTGTGTGCAGAAAGCAGAGAGCTCCAGATGTGGGAACGCTACTTCAGTTCTGAGCTCTCCTGAGCACCGCTGTGCAAAGAGCCAGTGTCAGGTTTTCTGTGTGGGTCCAGCACGACTTTCTGACGTTCTCAGTCAGCTTGTATAATCCAAGCTCTAACTAAAACTCTCCACACCTTACTCTAAGCCGCACTGCTGAGACCCGTCCTGTCGTTAATACCAATCAGGAGTACTGTAAGTGCAACTGGGGTTCAATCAGTAACAAGTAGCAAGCTTAATTTGTTAATGTTTACTTTATAGGCCTCATTGATCTTCACTGATTTCAGTTTCATGCAGGCTGACACTTGATTGCACTTGTTAATGAAAAAATGGGTATATGGTCTTTCAGTTTGTATGATACTCCTTTTGATACACACTTAAGCTTTTGTAATGTGATTTTTTAACAAATCCCATCTGATTTATTAAAGTGATTGTGTGCTGTATCAGGCAAAAGAAAAAAGAAAAAAAGAGAGGAGAGGACATAGAGAAAGACCACTGAATCCCAGGTGTGCTGTTATAATGCACTGTGTACTGAAAAGATTTTATTATATTTTGTACAAAGTAAATATTAAAGGTATTGCACATTTAAGAACTATAAATGTTAGCCAACTAGTACATATTTATTACAGGACTACTAAATTGTATTTGTCCATAAAATGCTTGAGTGAATAATTGCTGTTTAAGGTGTGGTAAAGACATTATTATATCATTATTAAGGTGTTAATAAGAACTAGCAAAGTTATTTTTTATCAAAATAAATAAAAATTGTGTGCCTCCGAGATTTACTTAAGTTCACTTTCACTTTGTTAACTGAATGATATATTGATATAATTGGTGTAGAGCATTGGATCTTGGCTTCCAAAACTTCTCAAGAAAGATTTTTCTTTTATTAAAGCACAAATATTATTAACATGTATAAAAAAAAATATTGACCAAGGAAAGGATTATAATAACTGTACAGACATAAAGAACCTGACAGTATAAACATATTAGAATGAAATGTGTTAAAAATGGAAAACCAGAAACAACAGACTGCATCCAAAGAATATGCTTAAACCAATGTGTGCTTTAACATACACCTTAAGTTTCTGACCATCACATCTATATGTGGGTGTTAACCAAAATGCCACCACTAAGTTTTTTTACATGATGTTTTTAAGGTGTAGACTTATACTTTCCCTTCAGCTTGACAGTGCCTTGTCCAAAACATGCATTCTTTAAAGGCATTTTTTTTTGCCAAAGTTGGAATAGATGGAACATTTAAGTGCCTTAAACAGACCTTTGACCTTAACTAATCTGATTGCCTTGGGCTCTCCTTGCCCAAAATCTGTGTCTGATCTCACTAATGCTCTTGTGGCAGAATGATCACATCTCCACACAGCTTTGCTTGAAAATTTAGCCGGAAAGTCTTCCTAGAACAGTGGAGCTTATTATAAGAGCAGAGGATAACAGAATGTTCAAAATAAAATATATGGCTGTGATGGTGAGATGTCCACAAACCTTACCTACGTTGTGTATTTGTATATCATAATGCTAGTGGGCCTACATAGCCCTGCCTGCTCATGTTACCAGGTATGCAGATTCAGCAGAGGCTCAGGGAAACAGTGCGTTGGGTTTCACATGTAAAACGCTGTGGTTGGGTAGAGCATGAAGGGTGAGATGCGGGGCTGAGAGGGGCTCTCCTGCATGTGTTTGCGGTAGTATCTGCGCAGTGCTGGGCTGTCGGGGTGCCTCTGACGTACGTGCATGAAGTACTCGTCTGGTCGGCTGGAAGTGAAGCCGCAGTCCTCGCACACAAAGATCTTGGAGCGTCGCTGCCGGTAAGCGTACTGCTGCCTCACACCATGGATCTTGCGCAGGTGAGACTCCAGTGAGCAGCGCTGCGTGAAGGCCTTCTCACAAAGCTCACACCTATACGGCCGGATACCTGCACACAGGAGTGCGTGGGTGAGAAACGGAGGGCTTCTAGCGGGGAGAGATCTCTGCAAGAGGTGCGTGTGTAGAGTGTCATCACCTGTGTGTGTGCGCATGTGCCTCTTCAGGTCAAACGTGTCGTTGAAGCCTTTGCCGCAGTACCTGCACGGGTGTCTCTTGATAAGGCTGTGGCACTTCAGGTGTCGAGTCAACATGCGTTGGAGTGGGAAGATTTTATGGCAAACGGGACACTGGAAGTCTCCAGAGCTGGGGGCAGGAACCTGTAGACGAGACAGGGAGCAAAATGCTTAAGGAAAGACATGGCAGTTGTGTTCATTTTGGATTAACTGTTACATCTTCCTTGATTGCAACTTCTACTCGATTGCACTAATACCTTTTTACGCACACCTACCAATAGGACGACCCTCAATCAAACTGGAAAAAAATTTAATGAAAGTGAGTTGTATTAGGTATTTTAATTAGATTGAAAAGGTCATACCTTTGATCTGGTTGTTGATGCTGAATCAGAAGGAGAAATTGACTGTAAAAGACTCTGAGGAAGCTGCTGAGAATGGCAGTGTTCAGGACTCATTGTTTCTGATTCATTGCTGCTAGATGCGTATGTTGACTCGAAGTCAGCACTGCTGGATATGTCAATCGGTTCAGAAGGAACGCTGTTTAGCAACGGCTCTGACTGCAGATCGACGGTGTCAGGTGACTTTACTGTCACTGCTGAAAAAACATACAAAAAAGGAAACTGATATTCCGCTTTTTTTTTAAAGCATATATTTATTAACCAGTAAATGATATGATATGATTAATTACGTATAACTTTATAACCAAATCTAACAGGAAAAGTTACACAAGTGAGGAATGTACGTCAGGAGGACCTTCGTCAGGATAAATCGTAACGGATATGACGCATTCGATCTGTCTATTCATAATGACGGAATAAAGTTAATCTTATCCTAAAGAATGCGTTTAATTCTTTTTATAAGCGCACATCCTTAAACCGTTCACCCACAGGAGTGCTCACCCACAGCAAGGAATATGCAAAAAAAAAAAAGTGAATGTGTAAATTTTAAATTTCAATTAAATTAGGAATAATATTCTACTTCAAAAGTTGAAAACTGTCAGTAACATGAATCATTCTACATTTAACCTGAGTATCTAAGCAGCAATCTGATTCCAGGGTGAGTTTTATGAGATATCTGTCATCACTGTTTCACTTCTAGCATTGTCTGGTAATAAAGATTGTCCAAAGTCGAAAACGAGGCCTAAATCACACAAATTCAGGTCTAAATAAAATATTAAATAAAATCTGATTCACTTCTCATACCTTTCCTTCATAGCTGTAATGAATTTTTAATTGCAAGCCATTAGGGATATTATTTCTGTGATTGTTTAGAAACTGCTGCATTACCTTCACCGATGTGAGTGATCCAGGATGAGTTTTCATCATCTCCCCAAGTCAATCCACCGCATGCGTCCCGCTTCCTCCTCACCAGAAATGATCGTGGCATCCTTGCTATTCTGTTTTGAGCCTCCTTTGAATCAATCTAACTGCCGATGTACAGTAGCTTTACTTTCTTTCTACAATCTCAACTCAAACTTTAACTCGACTGGAACTGTATCTACTTCAACATGTCACCTTAAACCATGCAACCCCTCACCTGTACACAGACACTGTGTTCACAGCTGATCTGCGCCTCACTCTTTACTGTAATCCTCCTGCGTGTGTGTCATCTAACCATCCCCCCCCCCCCACCCTATTCAGCGGTTAGAAAGCGCAAATCTCAGTGCTCATTTCCATACCTCTGGAGGGAGGCCACGGCAGCAGACACACCTGTGTGTGTGTGTATGTGTATGTGTGTGTGTGTGTGTGTGTTAACTGCTGCCCTGAAGATTTTGCATGCCAGGTAGTGAGAATCTGGTCTCTTCATTCAACTGGTCCTTCCATGCAAATGGCCCACTGGCTCTGCCGGCATGGAGGGCACGGCCTGCCTAACAGGAGCACGCACAGCTTGGACTGCTAGTAAAATTTGGCTTTTATTTATCGTTCCATATAATTGTCTGCTGGGTTTGAATCACCTGGGCCCAGACAAAGGCCATTCAAATCTCTCTTTTACTGTTTACTATCTGTTAACTACCCGGTTTAGAGAATTGAATGAACCTCTCTCCCCAATTTACAGGTGGCTTTTCCTTTTGTTGCACAACAGAAAGGGTGAAAAATCATTCCCGCCATGTCTGGGAGCACCATTACACTTGAAAATGTTCATGCGTTCAGTGGATAAATGAATTGTATACATATTTGAATATGAATGGGCATAGAACATGTTTCCACACTATAGTTATATGCTATACAGAGATGAGCTTCGAGGGATGAGCGTTAGGCTCATTACACTGAGCTCTGACTGGCAAATATATCTGCTTGCATCATGTCGTGCAGCCCGTATGCAAACTGTCTCTCTGCCTCTTAGATAGCAGAAGACGATCCCTGAAAGTAGTTGAGTTTTGAACCGATAGTCAGTAATAATTAATTCGCTAAATAAAATCATTAAACCACATTTGGACATTACAGATAGTCCAAATGCGTTAACTGGACAACTATTTTTTTTTAAAACATACTTTATACGTGTTAAACATATTTATGACTTTTTATACTTCTTCAGATTCAGATTCAGAATAAAACTAATGTATATTAAAGAGGGAAATATGTGGATTTTTTTTAAGTGCTTAAACTTATGTTTTATAATTAAAGGAAAACTTTTTGTATGTTGCGTATGGCTACTATTTGCATATTCTTCTTCCTTGATCAGGAGTAGGTTTACTAACTGAGCCCTACTGTTGTGTTCATTCATGAGTTATACAATTCATTATTATTGTATATGAGGGAATCTTAAATAATACAGTCAGGCATTTTGCATGCATCATTTAGGTTAAGGGTGCTTTTTAAGCATAGCTACTATTAAACAAAAATTATGCTAATAACTTTTATTTACACAAAATCTAAGGAAAATGCTACGCAATAATTATTTAAGGCTTTCTCTGCATAAATCTAATTAAAATTTTCTCCGTAATGCATTATTACATTTATTTTTTTTATATTGTTTTCACCTAATGCAATTTTAATGACTATATTTTAGCTTTCTTCCTTTTTCCATCACAGACAACGTCATAGTAAAAAAAAAAAAAAAAAAAAAATAGTACAAGTTGTGTAGTATACTCAAATTTGCAATACATCAGTCGATATCACATAGACTGCAAATCTAAGATTTTAGACTAGTAGGATGCCTAATAGATGAAACATAATTGAATCAATGAAAAACTCATATTTAAAGAAATTATAAATACTGTACAAATTTACATTAATCAAATTTGGTAAGCATTCCTTATTTTAAAAAAAAGAGACGTAGAGTTATTAGAATGTAAGTTATGTACATCTATACTCAATACCATATGCAGTCTGTGTAACAGTATGAAAATGAGACTCGTCCGTTAAAAAACAGAGAACAATTAAAAGTCGAAATTCCCTTTTTACTTTACTTAAATTCACTTTAAAAGCATTATTTATATTTCCACGGTTTCAGTTCAGTTACTTTTCTTTCGCAAAAATAACAATCTTTTTCTCTGGGTTTGTAAACAGTGTATTGGTGGCATCAGTCTGAAAGGCCGCTGTATATAATACAGTACACTCACAGGCATCTAGAGACTCTCTCTAACTGTATGCAAATCCCCTCCTGACTTGCTGCCCTCTGCTCTCAGACAAACACACAGGAAGCCTCACTATTTCTGCTATTGTGTGTGGAAGTAAAGAAATGATTTTAAGCATATGATCAACTGTTGGAGGTAAAGAAGGCAGAATATAAGCTCTTTGATTCAAAATGCATATGAGATGCTTCTATTGTTCTACTAAATGTACTTTGCAGCGCAAACATAAACACTCTGTACTGAACATTGCAGTTTTGCATAGTTATTTGAACAGTGACCAGTGAGGGAGGGTGCTGTGTTTGACTTTTAAATGTTCCTATTTCTAATGTGAACCACACCCGCACAAGAAGAAAAGAACCGGGTGTCTTTTTGTTCACTACTAAACACCAGGCTGAGTGAAAAGAGCTGTCTGTCAGAACAAAAACAATGTTGCCTAAAGAATATAGGACTGTTGCAAACTGACTTGGACTGTTATTTTCAGAGTGGCAATAAAAAAAGCTTCAAATGCATTGAAGCACAGGTGTTTTTGCTTGGTGTTTCGTTTTACATTTTGGACAGTTTTGTCAGTTTTGTCAGTTTTCTTTAAATATTCCTATTTAGCCTATATGTAGTGTTTCTTTGCATTATTACTGTAAATGACAAATAACAATCAGGCTACATGACAAATTACACATTTACATGTAAGTGTATTTGCCTAATGGATAGAAGAACCTTTACTCTTTAGTTTACCGTCAAAGTGAAAAGGTACCTTGCAATTTTTCCCTTCCTATTGTTTCTGTAAAATATTCCTATAATTAAAGGGACAAAAAAGTATTGGCCTTTTATTCTATCTTTAGACCTAAGTTTTGCACTTTGGAAAAAGATTAAAAGATTAAACATATTTAACAAATCTATTGGAATATAAATTCCAACTGTTTTTTTTATCTTTATTTTATGTTGTTTTTTATATGTTCATTTGTAAGATCATTGCAAATCTTCCTGTATGAAAATAAACAGAAATTACAAACAGTATGGACAAGATGGAGCAGGATTAGATTTAAAAAAATTATAATAAAAAAAAAAAAAAAAAAAAAAAATATATATATATATATATATATATATATATATATATATATATATAAAAACAATTTTTTAACTTAATTTGTTCTATGTGTAGCATACATTTTGAAAATAGATTAGATTAAACTTTATTGTTGAGCAGAGTACTAGTACTAAGCCAGTGGAATGCTGTTAGCATCAAACCAGAAGTGTGAAACAGCAAGTCACATTAAGTGTAACGTGCAAAGAAGCAATAAGGTGGCAGTAAAGTGCAAGTGACAACATGTTAACATGTTATCGAAACTGTAAGTGGAGTTTAAAGTAGGACAAACCGTACACATGGCATCATGTTAAAAGTCTGAAAACATGAATTACCGTCATAAAGACGGTGCAGTGCTGTGAACAAAGTGTGTGTAACAGTGCACCATCATTTTTAATTAACACAATGTATGATATAAGGACACATAATAGTTTTTTTATGGTGTATTCAGAATACACAGTGCCTAAAGGAATGGTCATGAAAATACCAATTTACACACGTTTAATTGTTTATGGCTACTGGTTAATGAAACTAATGCAGTAATATTAAAATTAAATTTTGCATGATTATTTTTACATTTACTTGCCAAAATAATTTGTCTTCTCCATAAAAATATATTTCATAGTATAAAAACATATAAGGTCTAAGAGTACCATCAAACTCAAAGCACGTTAGAAAGCAGTTCTGCAGCAAAAGAAAAAAACACACACAAATCAAAAGATTTTCTTATTACATTAATGCTGATTTAAATGCTTGGTGGAGAAGTACAGTAGGTCTTTGTTTGAAGAGAGTCAGAGACACAGCTGGTTTGACAGCAATGGGAAGTTCAAATCACCACCTGGGTGACAGAGAAGAGGCTTGATGCTTGTCTTTCTTGTAGAATATCTTCAGGGAATGTGGGGAACTTGGTGAGATTGATAAAGAAATCTTGCAGCTGCATTTTAGATTAGTTGTCTTATGGTGGCAATAGATTAAACAATCACCTGAACTGTCTCCGTGGAGATGCAATGTTAGATCCTCCTTATACTGGAAATGAGAAATCTACAGTACATGACTGGGTAGAGCAAACAATGCAAAGAAAAACATACCGTATACCTAGATCCAATGCAAATAAAAAAAATTTAATTATGTTGTTAAATTGTAGATAGCTGATTGTTTTGAGACTCTAGGCTTAACATTTGATGCGTTGAACCTTTAGTCTTCATTTCAAAGACATATCTCCCTACGCAAGCCTAGGCTCATGTAACGTGATTGACAGGCAAAGTGTCACCTCCTTGTCATGGCTGGTTGGATTGTTGTTGGTCTACATTTGTTTGTTGTCTTACACAACACAAAAAAACTGACTTTTTTAGTCAGATAGTTTTACAGCTACCAGAATGTGAACAGTATTTTTTTTTGTAACGTGCTTTCCCACCTTTAATCTTATTGCAGTATTAATGTAGGATAAAACATTATTTTCCCTTCTCACTATCATGGATGGTTTTCCACAGTACCTTTATTGCCAGGCAAGGTGCATATTGTATAGGTTCTTTAAAAGTACACCAGTTGTCCTTAAATTTTTAAAAAAATAAAATATTATTTATATTTATTTAATATTATTTATATCAGTTGGAAGATACATACTAAAGGTGCAGGCATTCAGATTTATTTAACACTTAGAAACAGTGGTTGTTGTCACAACACAGCTTAACAGAATCAAAAAGAAAGTTTGAAAAGTGTAAGGAAACATCCATAATTCATAATTATAAAATTGTCCCTGATGAGCAAACCAAGAGCAACGTTGGCAAGGAAAAACTCCCTGAGATGTCAATAGGAAGAAATTCATCCTCATTTGGGTGATAACTTCTGAGACTAGAAGTTCAGTTAAATCGGAGATGTGTTTAAGGCACTATTTGTTAACTTTCGTTATTGTAGGCTCAGGTAAAAAAAAAAAAAAAAACTGTTAGTGGGAATTTCAGGCCTGAACTATTGAGTGACTGCAGTCACAAGTCAACAGAGAACAAATGCCTGTATCAGCTGAATCTATGATCATATTTATGGTCAAGTGGACCTGTCCCCAGTCACCACATGCATCCCAAGAACACCACATGGAGATCTCCTAGGGCACCAGGACGAGTCAGACAGGTTCAGACCAGAGAGAGAGAACAGTTAATTATGGTCAGAGTCACATAATGTACATTATAAGTTGAACCTATATTTAGGGCAGAGGGCAAACAGTGACACCCTCAGGACTAACTCACTCACTCACTATCCAGTACTGTATGCAGGATTCCAGAGGGGGGGGGGGGGGTCTGGAGACTACCCCAGAAGACTTAGGGTACAAGGTGAGGGCCAATCCGTTGCAGGGAACACACACACACATGCACACACACATGCACACTATTGGCAATTTTGGGAATGGCAGTTAGCCTAATCGCTGGCCTGATAAAGTCAGAAATGAAGACCTGTGGCAAAGGGCGGGACAAGAACCAGTGGCCAAGCAGTGAAGGAAGTGGGGCTGGATAGGGCATACACTCAGGAAGGAATCATCCAGCACCACACGCCAGGCCCTGACTTGGAACCTGCAAGGGAAGAGAAAACATGGCAGACCTAGAAACAGCTGAAGGCGAGACACTGAAACAGAACTGAGACAGTATGGGATCCCAGAAAGAAGCCCAGAACCGAGTTCGCTGGCGGAGGGTCGTCGATGGACTATGCTCATCCGTGGGCTAAGGGCTACTACTACAGCTAGCCTAATCTGCATGTCTTTGGACTGAGGAAACCGGAGTACGCAGAGAAAACTGTCATGAAATTAAATCAACTGAATCAAACCTGGACCTTGGAGGTGCAAGGCGGCAGTGCCAACCACTAAGGACTAATTAAGCCAGCATAAATAAAAGTGGCAGAAGGAAACACAGACATGATCGGGCCTTGCGGATGTACCCAGTCACTCCACCATGAACAAACCTTTGTGATCAATGAGTGTGGGGGAAGACAGCATCCAAACATACTGTAGCAATTCACCATCCATGAGCCCTACAAATCTGCACCTTTAGACATTTGGTGGCACCATCTCAATGATAAAGCCATATATAATGCTGCAATACTATAAACAGCCACAAGAGGGCATGCGAGTAGTAGGACTTAGACTTCAGTTTTCATCTAAACAACCGAATAATGTAAATCAAATGTAATGCAAAGTTATCGTTATTATTATTATTATTATTAGATTTTATGGTTTATTTTGTGCCCCTATAGTAATTGATATTAAAGGTTAATTCTCCTATAAAGTCAGCCTCGTACAGTATATATACATATATAAAAAATGCTGACTTCCCCACGTGTATTAAAGGATGAACGTTATTTTATGTCAGCGCGTCTGAAGCGTAAAACTGGTCTCGGATCAGATGCGTCAGTTTAAACCAGGAAATTGTGGCTTGTTCTGAACAGCCGCCTGAGAAGCGGATGCCTGTGAGCAGCACTTCACCTCAGATGCCTTTCATATAAATGTGGCTTGTCGTTTCTCTGACAAGATCATCACGTCAAAATGGGGTAAGTCCAACAAAAGACGGTCTTTAAACTACGTTTGGTTGGTATCTTGTTTATCTTATTTTAGTTTAGAGGTTTTTAGCGTGTCATCGCCTCTTCTGCCTTCCTAAGTCACAGAAGAAGAAAAAAAAGATATACATCTGTGCGTTTCCATCACCGCATGTTTTTTATTGTTGTTTATCAATGTGTCTGTTTAATTTTTTGTTGAAAACAAATGCTTTATAGCCTTCTACCCACAACTTTGAAGTGTTGCCTTCAGGCAACATTTACTTTCTTCATTGTTCGCTCTTTAAGCGTGTTGCCAGATTGATCCGAATTCCGTTTTATTTGAATATACAGTACTTTGTTGCAATGTTAAGATTTAAATCCCTTTGAAATAAAACAAGGCAGGTGTGACAAAAGCTCCCTGAGTCGACACGAGGAAGCAACCTTGAGAAGAACCAGACTCAAAAGGAAACCCATCTTTTTCTTGGTGTCACACTTGGTTCACTCTTTTCACACTGTAAAATCTAACAGTACTAAGTGTATTCAAAGGATGTTCAGTGTAAGCAAATTGTGCCTGAGATGAGCGCAGGATAATCGTTATCATTACAGCAGCAGCATCCCTTTAGTACACAATCCAGGTAGGATTATGCACTAAATCATTGTTCCAGGAGGCCAATCCTATACTCTAATGTCTCCCATATAGTGCAACATACAGTACATACAGGAAGCTCCAAGCAGATCTAGAGAATCAGAGGAAAATTTTATGAAAAAAAAAAAGAACAACAGTAGCATGTGTCAGGATCAGGCACCGGTTTCACATCAGGCCGTGCATGTGTGGAGAATAGGTTATTTTGTATGATCTTATCCTTGAGTGGATTAAAAGGGTGTACAGGGTGTAATTGGCCTGGATTAACATTTTCCACACCCAAAAACAAATGACTCAATTCAGCAGATTTCCCAACCTGGGAACAAGATCGCCATCATCTCGGTGAGCCTGATTTGATGATGCCGGATTTAAAAAATAAATAAACAAATACATTTCTTAAAGCACGTCTCTTCACTAAAGTAACTCTCGGTTAATGTCTGACTGGATACAGAGCCTGAAACAGAGCCATTGGAGTTCGATTACATTAAACCTAACTATTTCCTCCACAGTTTTGAGGAAGTTAATACCAATCCACTGTGGTTGAAAAGCAAACATCAGGTGTCAGTGACTTTCTCATATAACTGTTTATTTTTTAATTGTGGTTTCTAATAAAACATAAAACTTCAGAAGTACACTGTGTTAGCCATGGATATGGCGAACACGAAATCCATGAATCTGAAATTCATGGACATGAATTCCAACATTGAACGTAAACTCGCCTATCCCTAAAGCTAATAAGTAACTATCTTTTTTTATTTTATTTGTGTGCATGCAAATTTGCAAACAGTTAAAGCAACAGTTGTGTCTTTTGAATTCTGAATGGTACCTGTTCATCTTAAAGCTATTGGGTCAAGGATGACTTAAAAAAATGAAGAAAAAAATGTCACAACCTTAAAAACACAACCAGGACTGAAAAGCATGAAAAGTGTTGTTTATCAGGTGGGTTTTGTTTTAAAGAATGCGGTAACGTATCAGTCAAGTATCTGATAAGTAAGCATGTAAAGTCTTGCTTATCAGATCGTTTTTTTATTTTTTTCATTTATTTTAGATGCTTGTATTTTGCAGGCTGTAAATAAGACACAGTACATCAGCACAGCTAGAGTATATTCAGCTAATTTAACATCACCACTATATGTGTATATGTCTTTAATAATTTGTGTCCGTCCACAACAGGCCTTTGTAGAAATGCACAAACCCAAATGCCTTAAAAGCAATTTGTTTTCTAAGCTGGTGAAAACTTCAACTAACACCTTTGGCATATACTCCGGCCACCAAAATAGACAGTATGAACTGAGAAACTCATCTCTGCACCATCGCATGTCTAAAACAGCCACATATCCGGCATGTGTAAAGCTGTTAATAATAAGAGCTGTATTAGAAGCAGTGTGTTAGAAGCTGTTTGTCTGTACACTGGAAAACAAATTAACAAATGTTCCCCAGTTTAGAGCTGATAAGAAATAAAAAAAAAAAATCGTTTCACATGACACACACTATTTGCATTGCTTCTGTTTGTGTGTCTTCTAATCAGTGCATGAAAATATGAACAACTGCATAACACTGACTATAACTGGGCCACTCCTTCTAGAACTGTTATTTATTTGATAATGTTGTAATTAGTTGTTATTGTCCTCTAGCAACACTACAATATAAAACATGAAAAGGTATAAACTGTAAAATTAGACCTTACAGCTACAGTATGAACTGTGAGAACCAATATTTCGCTGTAAGGCCTTATATGGGGAGTGTGTGATGGAGGCGTTTTTAAAACCTCGCTAGGGTTCAATGTCCTCACAAGAATAGAAATAAGTAGTGTTAACCTTCGTCTGGTCGCGACAAGCCAAACGGATTTCCAAAAAAATCTGCAGCTTTTATTTAGAACAAACTAAAAAGACAACAAAATGTATTTTCTGTTTGTACGATCAAGGTACTGTCAGCATGTATGTAGGTGAGACCTAACTTCAATAAGCTACATTAATCATCAAGAAAGTGGAAGGTACCCATGAATAGAGTAAAGACAAAGTTTGTGTGTACGTGTGGGTCTGTGTGTCTGTGCGTAAATCAGTAAATCATTCTGTACTCAGTGTCTGCAGTAAACCACAATTTCCTACACTGCATTTAGTGCTGGAGAGACTAAACCAACATAAACCAAACCAATAAAAAGCATTTTGATATTGTTCATTTATGTGCAAACAAAAGAGGAAGTATTTTGCACTATAGAACACCAAAGGGAGGCTTCAGTGTTTCTGCATTTTCTTTTTACCGTGCTAGTCTTATCTCGCTCTCTCTCTGAAACAACACTTCCTATTAATTAACATCTCAGATCCGCTTTTAGCTTTGCTTCGTCTCGTTGGTCAAACCGAGTACAGTATGGTTAGACACCAGAGCTAGCTAGTGCTTTGCAGAAAGTTGCACTTACTGACCATGTGTGCAAAGTATGCTCGCGCGAGCTTCGAGTCATTGTTTTCTCTTCAGAAGCAGGCTATCATGTCAGCGGAAGTCAGTAGGTGCAATATTATAGTTGAGACAATCACAGAGGAAGAGGGAAACGTGCTCCCACTTCCTCCTGTGTGTTTTTCTACACACTTTGTAAGAGAAGCGTTCTAATAATGGTAGTCTGTGAGTCATTATCCTGATACAGACCAGCATCGATCACCAGTTGTTAATGCATTTTTTTTTTCATGATAAAAAGTATGCATAAGTGTGTTTAAAATGAGAGAACTGTTGGCTGATCATTTCTCCACCCTGTCTCCCATTGGCTCAGTGAGGTGAGCTTGTGCCAGGCGCGAGCCACTGTCATGCTATACGATGATGCAGGGAAACGCTGGGTCCCCGCTGGAACCGGAGGTCAGTCTGTGAGCAGAGTGCACATCTACCAAAACCCTGCTAACAACACCTTCAGGGTGGTGGGACGAAAACTGCAGGCTGACCAGCAGGTAAAACATGCTACAGAGTCACAGAACGTCTAATGGTTACCTGTCATGAAGCATAATTAACATTACCACTACCACCAGGTGAATTGAATAACACTGATATCAGTATCGACTATATACCAGTTGTAGTATAAACTGTGTACCAGTTGTTATAAACAGTTGACAGGATCATAACCATCCAAAGCTTATTTATGACTCTGGCGAGCAAAGACTAACCCGTCTGGTCTGATCCCACAGAAAAGCTAATTTAGCACAAGTTGCTAAAGAAGTTAATGCTGGCTATGATTGAAGGGCACCAGAACACTTAATGCATCATCATAGCCTGCTGTGACAATATATTAGGTATTGTCGTATACTATAAATTTAAATAATAAAGATGAGATGAAGAAAGGAAAATCTGGGGACTTGGTGTGCATACATTCATTCATTCATTCATTCATTCATTTTCTATACCGCTTAATCCTGTGTTCAGGGTCGCGGGGGACCTGGAGCCTATCCCAGGAGACTTCGGGCACTAGGCGGGGTGGTGTGCATACAGTATGAAAGTAATTATGTGTAACATTTGATATGAAATAAAAATTCTTCTTTAGATGACCTTTTCTATGAAAGACTCCTTCGCATGACTATAGCGTTTCTGAGAAACTTGACAAAGTTTCACCTCCTCTTTTCAGTGGTTAGTAATGACAGCTCATAAGGTATTTATGATCAGCTATAGAACAGAATAATAATTTTGTAAAAGTAATAATTTTACGATTCTGTTATGTTTTTACCAAATGCCCTATAGAGGGATGGGAAGGATGCTTTATGCGTGTGGGAAACGGCACAGAACATTGTCAGTTTGTCCTCACTTAGTGGTTTTTGTCTTTTTTTTCAGTCTCACAGTTTGCTGTCTACGTTTGACTTCCTGTGTCTGTGTGAAAGCAGAGTGAATCACACTGCCAACAAAAACAGATTCAATCAGGAGTTTTTTTTTCAAATTCCATTCAGAATTAGACCTGTTAACCATAATGGTGCAGGAAGTAAGGTCCAAACCGGCATCTGCAGGTTTATTAAATGTAAATAAAAATTGTTAGTTGATTTCATTGGTTTTCATTAATTTCTGAAAATTTTACACTGTAAGAAAAAAAATGAGGATGTGACTCACTACCATGCTTGTGCTATACAGTAGCTGATAGCATACCCTTTGAGTGGGCGATTTACATATCACTGTAGACTATCACTCTACTAGTAAGTGTCACAATGTGAATGGATTGTCTTTATGAGAATTGGGCACTTTGGAGCGTAAGAATTAAACTTACTCTGGAGTGGAATTTGTGCTGGGGCAGTTTGTCATTGCCAGTTAAACCAGTGCGGATGTGACCTTGTGTGTCTTAATGGCTAGGAGTCCTAATTGCTGCATTCATGGGAACAGAGCAGCATATAATAGATAATTACATGCATGTTCAATATTTGGTTTCTAATTTGACTTTTTCACAAATAAGCACAGAACATCACACAACCACCGTCCCCAAATACTGGAGCTAGCTAGATTCTAAATAGATTCTTCAAAACTTACAAATGGTAATACAACAGGTCTACTGTAGTTGGATTTTTCATGCAGTACAGATCTCTGATGTGCATGAACATATAGACCAGGGTTTGGGATTTTTTTTTACTCTGTCCTAAACCATCTTAAACTGGGACATGTGAGACCTGGGATGTTCCTTAATTAATAGGGAGTCCAATTTGCTGCGCACAATCAATATACAATAAATTATTACAAGTATATTAATGTTCGGTATGCTAACATTTCCTTTTTGCAGGTTGTTATCAACTGCCCACTTGCAAAAGGTACAAAGTACAACGAAGCCACTCCAAATTTCCACCAGTGGCGAGATTCACGGCAGGTGTGGGGCCTAAATTTCGGCACCAGGGATGAAGCTGCACAGTTTGCTAGCACCATGCTGCATGCACTAGATCTGCTCAGTGGTGAGACAACGTCCAGACACACTATTACTCCCACTCAGTATACTGTATACATTTGCATTGAAGCTATTATGTTGCTATTGATTAGGCCCGTCAGTCAGGGTCAGAACATTACAGTGACTAGCATTACGTTAGTGTGTTGAGGGAATTTATTATATTTTGTTTGCTTCGTAGGTGCCGCTCCCTCTCGGCCTCCACCGAACGGACCGAGTGTTGAAGAGCAGCAGAGGTACTCACTCACCAGTGCTGTGCACGCAATAACCTCGACCTAACTCTGCCATCACCACACACAGTGACTCAGCACAGCTCATTACGAAAGACAGTGTTTTGTATTTCACTAATGTACATTCACACACTCCGGATTCTTACATGTACAATGTAATACATAAACCACAAAAGGTTGAAATCATCCTCAAATGTTGTTAATATTCAGATGCATTTGTGCAATATACATTTATGAAAATTACATTACAGTGTCTGAAAATAATGTTAACCATTAATATGTAATATCAGTTTCGAAATTTCATTTAATAAATTAATTAATTCAATTACATTTTCAATTACATTTTATTTATATAGCGCTTTTAACAATGGACGTTGTCTCAAAGAAGCTTTACAAAATGAAAAGAAAATTTATGGAAGTGTGTATGAGTGAAAAAAAATGTGTTTGTGAGATTGTCCCTGATGAGCAAGCCGAGGGCGATGGTGGCAAGGAAAAACTCCAAACCTGAGATGGCTATAGGAAGAACCAGACTCAACAGAGAACCCATCCTCATTTGGGTGATAATGGATAACAGGAATTGTATATCATCGAGTTATCATGGAGTTCAGTACAGGGATGAGTCAGCAGGTGCAGAGGGCAGAGGGGGGTCTGGATCACTGGGAGCACAGGAGCAGCATCTGTAGATCCAAACAATCATGAAGCAGAATCCAGCTGGAGATCATCCTTCTCTGGATGCCTCAAGATCTTTGCAGGGTTGGCCTCTGCCTACTGGAGCTGGCACAATCTCCAGATGCTTCGGGATGGGTAGAGAAAGGGTATTAGCAGCAGTAGATAGGAGTGTGCATTTAGATATACTGGAGTAAGAGGTTATGTGATGAATTATGTGTATGCTAGATTAAAGAGATGTGTCTCGAGTCTACTTTTAAACAGGTAGAGTATGTCTGAGCCCCGAACATTGTCTGGAAGGCTATTCCAAAGCTAAATTAAGCATTCCGCAATTGACATATTTCTTAATTCCCTTTCTATGTCAAACAACAGGAGGGCAAATTAGTATGTTTTAATAAACTTGGGTTATTTGACTAAAAGTCGGACAGGGATCTTTTGTGTTTTTGAATGCATAAATATTACGAACATTTAACTAGTTTTCTGCTCAGTCATGCCTCAATACAGTCTTTGCATTTTTTCAACAGGCTTCAGGAGCAGCAGGAGCGAGAGAGACAGGAGAGAGAGAGACAGGAGCAGGAACGCCTAGAGAGGCAGAGACAGGCAGCTGCCCCTCCTGCTCCTCCTCCAGCTCCAGCTTCAGCTGCAGGTCCTCCCCCAGGAGTCCCACCTCCACCTGGACCTCCGCCGCCTCCTGGGCCACCTCCAGCTCCTCCACCACCACCCTCTGGTGGTGCTCCATCTGCCCCACCACCACCACCTTCAGGAGGAGGAGGAGGAGGCGGTCTTGGTGGAGCTGGCGGACTAGCATCAGCTCTCGCTGGGGCTAAACTACGCAAAGTGGCCAAGGTAAATACAGTACGGTATATAACGGTAATGTACAGTGCAAATCAAGAAAAATTGAATATATTAATATAATTCAAAAAGTAGAATTATCATATATTCTAGAATCATTACATGTAAAGTTAAATATTTCAATGATTACAGCTTATAGATCATGAAAATAAAAAATCCAGTATCTCATAGATTCTCTGTGGGATTCAGGTCAAATGAGTGAAGTAATATTTTTTGCAACTGTGAGCAGATGCCATGTCCTGTTGAAAAAGGAAATCGGAATCTCCATAAAGCCTGTCAGCTGCCAGAACCATGAAGTGTTGTAAAGTGTGTTTAAATTCTAAATTTAATTTCATCTGAAAAGAGGACTTAGGACCTCTGAACAACGGGCCTCTTCTTTTTCCTCTCCTTAGCCCAGGTAAAACACTTCTCAAAAGTTGTCTCTCATACATGAATGGGCTGACACTAGGAATGTACTTGTACGCATTTCCTGAAGATGACTGTGCATGGTGGCACTTGATGTACTGACTCCGGCCTCACTCCACTCATTGTGAAGCTCTTTCAAGTTCTTGAATCGGGTTTGCTTGACAAGCATCTTAAGGCTGAAGTCATCCCTGTTGCTTGTGCAACTTTTTGCCTTTCGCCCAACTTTGCATAAATATGATTCGATAAAGCGGTCTGTGAAAAAACAGCCATTTCAGCAATGACTTCTGGTGGCTGTCTTTGTACAGATTGTGCCAGTCAACAATCACCGTCTGGACAACTGTCAAGTCAGCACTCCTCCCCATGCATGTACTGAACTAGCCCAAGAGATATACACTATTCATGCTGTATGACAAGTACACAAATACATTCAAATTCAAAATTAAATATTCTAATGTTTAAAGATACTGTATTTTTTTTCATTACCTATAAATTTGTAATATTTTAAAACAAAGAAAAGGCTCGAAATATTTCACTTTATGTTCAATTAATCAAGTAAATATGGGGGTTCACTTTTTGAATTAGATTTTAATGTAAGAAAAAAAACTTTTCCATTATGTTATAATTTTGTATATGTATGTATATGTTTGTGTCTATCTGTCATGTTGTGAATTCTGAGAAGCATTTTCTTTTACCATAACAGTGGTGATTTAGCTACCTGTCAATTAGTACCAGTTTGGCAATTCTTCTCTGTCCTCTCTCATTAACAAGGCAGTTACACCTCCTACACACTAAATGTTTCTCTTGCTTTTTAACACCATAATGTGTTGACTTCAGAGACAGTTTCAAATGACTGTTTTCTTATTTTTGTTTTTATATATATATATATTTGGTTTCTATTAAAAAGGCTAGTAAGAGTAAGATAGTATATACTGTACACTGAGCTGAGAAGAAAGGGCATCAATGGCAAAGAATATCATAGTTTATTTGTTGCAGTGGGTCTAATATAATTGTGATTAATGCGTGCTATGGTATGGAGAGTAGGTAATAATGGTATGGAGAGTGGGACAAGTACAGTATGTTAACGTGGGAGTAAAGGGATTGAATATGTTGTAAATGGAGCTAATGGATGGCTCTTCCCTGGGCATGTAGGATGAGAGTGGATCTGCTGCTCCACCCAAAGAGAGTAGCCAGAACTCTGGCGGAGGAGGCGGAGGGGGAAGTGGCGGTGGTGGAGGAGGAGGAGGAGGAGGGTTGATGGGTGAGATGAGTGCACTTCTTGCAAGAAGGTTAGTATACAGCAAACCCATTATTAACATGTCTATATTTTGAAGATATAAGCCTCTGCTTTTTAAAGATATTCTAAAAAGGGTTTTGACAAGAAAGATTATTAGAAGGTAAGGGTGTTACTGTAATAGCCAATCAATACACATTCTCATTAGTCTCCCAGATCTCCCAGAAGTGTATTTATATTAATATTATATACAATTAGTTTTCACTTACAGTTATTAGGCAGTATTTTGGTGGTATAAGTAATCAGCTGAATGGAAATGGTTATTTCAAAATTGTTTTCTGATAACTGAATGTCTGTAACTTTTTGACTTCTAAATTTGTGGTCAGATGTGCATGAATGTCTTGACAATATTGGGCTTGTGATTTATTTTTTTTCAACTGATCTTTTTCTGGCATATATCTTGCTAAAAGTAAATCACAAGAACTTATATAGTTATAGTTAACTTAATATTTGGTTAAATGTTCATACTGTAGTTGATACTTGGATAGACAAATTCTTAGCAGAATTGGTAGGGGTCTATTAAATTTGTTGGTTACATAAATGTTTAATAGGGTTTTGGTACCAGAGGCTTAAAGTTAGCCTGCTTTACACATTCAACAACCAGCTTTAATGTGTATTTGAGATCATTGTCTTGTTGAAACACCCAAAAGCACTATGCTACCACCACCCAAAAGCACTATACTGTACTGCCACCACCCAAAAGCACTATACTACCACCACTATGCACCTTGGACAGCCGCCCTCACTCCATGGTGACATAAAACAACTTGACCCTGGCTTTCCCAGTGTACTGTGTTAGTCAGTTCAATAATGCTATCAAACAAAGTCATTCTATATTTTCACAGTGAGGCTAGCAGCTGCAATAGATCATCATCACTAACAGCTTACTCAGGACCTTCAGCATGAACTAAACTATAGTTTATATAAACTATTAGGAAAGGTGCAACAAAGATGTTTTCTGTCTTCTTGTGTCTTTTTTTTTTTTTATTAGTGTTTCCACATGGCATCAGATAATTCCTATCCTTTATGATGGAAGAAAAAGGGGCTGTGTAGTGGAATTCTAATTAAAAGCAAAATGCCACACCCCCAGTGCATCTGTAATTATTTCTTATCCCAAAAAATGGCAGTTGGACAGAAACAGCAAGACCTTATCATTGACAAGACCTCACAAATTTGACTTGTGCCTAGCTAAATAAACTACATGTTTTGTAATGGAAAATGTATTTGTCGCATAATGAGTTTCTTTTTGTGTCCTTCCTTTATAGGCGCAAGGTTACAGATACCCCAGTGGTGAAAAAAGAAGATAGCAATGTAGGTTCTATATATACAGTGGCTTGCAAAAGTATTCGGCCCCCTTGAACCTTTCCACATTTTCACATTACAGCCACAAACATGAATCAATTTTATTGGAATTCCACGTGAAAGACCAATACAAAGTGGTGTACACGTGAGAAGTGGAACGAAAATCATACATTCATAAAAAAAAAAAAAAATTTTTTTGAACAAATAAATAACTGAAAAGTGGGGTGTGCGTAATTATTCAGCCCCCTTTGGTCTGAGTGCAGTCAGTTGCCCATAGACATTGCCTGATGAGTGCTAATAACTAAATAGAGTGCACCTGTGTGTAATCTAGTGTCAGTACAAATACAGCTGCTCTGTGATGCCTCAGAGGTTGTCTAAGAGAATATTGGGAGCAACAACACCATGAAGTCCAAAGAAGACACCAGACAGGTCAGGGATAAAGTTATTGAGAAATTTAAAGCAGGCTTAGGCTACAAAAAGATTTCCAAAGCCTTGAACATCCCACGGAGCACTGTTCAAGCGATCATTCAGAAAAGGAAGGAGTATGGCACAACTGTAAACCTACCAAGACAAGGCCGTCCACCTAAACTCACAGGCTGAACAAGGAGAGCGCTGATCAGAAATGCAGCCAAGAGGCCCATGGTGACTACAGCTCAGGTGAGGGAATCTGTCCATAGGACAACTATTAGTCATGCACTGCTCAAAGTTGGCCTTTATGGAAGAGTGGCAAGAAGAAAGCCATTGTTAACAGAAAACCATAAGAAGTCTTGTTTGCAGTTTGCCACAAGCCATGTGGGGGGCACAGCAAACATGGTGCTCTGGTCAGATGAGACCAAAATGGAACTTTTTGGCCAAAATGCAAAACGCTATGTGTGGCGGAAAACTAACACTGCACATCACTCTGAACACACCATCCCCACTGTCAAATATGGTGGTGGCAGCATCATGCTCTGGGGGTGCTTCTCTTCAGCAGGGACAGGGAAGCTGGTCAGAGTTGATGG
This sequence comes from Channallabes apus, assembly GCA_030522415.1. NCBI lineage: Eukaryota > Metazoa > Chordata > Actinopteri > Siluriformes > Clariidae > Channallabes > Channallabes apus. Next base: position 14,943,012 of record CM060120.1, read on the forward strand.
GAAGATGGATGGAGCTTCAATCTTGGAAGAAAACCTCTTGGAGTCTGCAAAAGACTTGAGACTGGGGCGGAGGTTCACCTTCCAGCAGGACAACGACCCTAAACATAAAGCCAGGGCAACAATGGAATGGTTTAAAACAAAACATATCCATGTGTTAGAATGGCCCAGTCAAAGTCCAGATCTAAATCCAATCGAGAATCTGTGGCAAGATCTGAAAACTGCTGTCCATCTAATCTGGAGCTGTTTTGCAAAGAAGAATGGGCAAGAATTTCAGTCTCTAGATGTGCAAAGCTGGTAGAGACATACGCTAAAAGACCGGCAGCTGTAATTGCAGCAAAAGGTGGTTCTACAAAGTATTGACTCAGGGGGTTGAATAATTACGCACACCCCACTTTTCAGTTATTTATTTGTAAACAATGTTTGGTATCATGTATGATTTTCGTTCCACTTCTCACGTGTACACCACTTTGTATTGGTCTTTCACGTGGAATTCCAATAAAATTGATTCATGTTTGTAGCTGTAATGTGACAAAATGTGGAAAAGTTCAAGGGGGCCGAATACTTTTGCAAGCCACTGTATAATGTATATATAACATTTTGTATATTGTATATAAATATTTATGTATATAAATAACCCATACTTGCTTTGAGAAAATCTACTTTTTTTACTCTTGCTTATAGGACAGTTCAACTCCCTCAGAGCCCAAATCAGAAAGTAAGTGTTATAAGCAGAAATACAGTAAAATGCTTCTTCTGCCAGTCAGTTTCCCTGTACAGTAATGTCTATAATCAATCTTTTTTTTTCAGCTGTTTGCAAGCCTTGGGAGAAGTCTGGTACCCTTCCACGGTAAAGTCTACTTATAAATGTTTTCACCCTGTTTCTCAACTGTGTAGAAGATATTGAGTAAAAAGAGGAACCACAGAAGCACTTACAGTTAAAAATGTTGATACAATAGCAGATAATGTACTAACAGAGATCATTGCAGTTAATATGAAATGTTTCATGAAATGTGGAAATTTTATTAAATCAGGCTGTTCATTTTATACAGAAGTAATTCTGGCCCCAAAGGTCTTGATAGGAGCACGTCTTCAGCTTCAGCTTCAGCTCCATTAAACAGGTACTCCTATTCTTTCAGTTGCGCTCTCTCTCTCTCTCTCTCTCTCTCTCCCTCTCTCTCTCTCTCTTTCTCTCTCTCTCTCTGTCTCACAAAAAAGTGTAAAGAGTGGTGCTTTTGCTTCATCATTTTGTTTACTTTCTGAGCTTCAGCATGGACTGATTCTGAATTTTGTCAATATTCAACATTGCCATGTTTCTGTTTTGACTCTGGGGGCAAATGAGTCATTCAATCGTTCACATACCTTTTACCAAAAAATACACTTAAAGTTCATTTTATTAAGTAAACTTGAGTAAAGTTCAAGAATGTTTTCTAACTATGTAGTAAGTATATTAATATCAATGTACTAATAATATACTTGAAAAACTACTTAAATATTTCAATACCTTTTTTCAGTTTATAAAAGCAGACTTTTAGGTATACTTTAGGTTTAAGAGTAGCAAACTACACAACTAGTTCACATCTAAGTATTATTTTGTACTCTATACTGTGAAGTATATTATAAGTGACTTTATAGGTACTAGTTATGTACTTCTAGCACAGTTTTTAGTTTATGAAAGTATACTTGTAAGTTTTCTTCCAGTAATCTTAACCACTCTGTGCATTGTGGTTACTAAAATAAACAAAAACATATAAATATATATTATGCCAACATCCAAGTAAGTAAAGTGGCCATGCAACAAAACGTTAATACTATTCAGGGAGTTTACTACTCATATATTATTTTTGTGCTTAAAAGTATAGTAAGTTAATAGGTTTCTAATTAGGTGTAACTTCCTATAGTTGAAACTAACCTTTAACTATTTATAATGTATAATGTATAATGTATTTAAAGTAGAATTGAAGTTAACTATTATAAACATTATCAGTGGACTATACGCATACAAAAATACTATCACAAGGACAATATGTATATTTTTCTTTATAAAGCAAACATTTAAAAATAAATATTGTACTGATTGTACCAAAATATGATAAATCAACATTACATTTCAAAAGGCATGCAAAAGGCACACAGCATGCCAAGAACTCATTCTTGATCTGAGAACTTTGGCATTTAGAATTTTGCCCTACATCCTCTCTAAAATCAGTCCCTGGTTACCCACAAACAGGTTGTACCTCAGATGCTGCTCTGTTGAATAACTTTAAATCCCACCAACTGTTCTGCAAAACTGAAACAGCCATGTTCTTACCACATCACCTTTTTTAAGTGGTTTGCTTGGTATATCAGAAGTCCAGTGTTGTAGCCAGTGTTTTATGTATTACTTTAACATCATTGCCTCAAGGAAACCGGGAAATATGCCTCCCCCCCCCCACTAATGTGCAAAATAAGGAAATCTAATCCTCCTAAATAAGCCAACATCCATTAGCCAAGATTAAAACTCATGAAACAGCACTTTGACATGAACTGTCCTGAGCATTATTACACTCGGTCTGGGGGAAGCAGCATTCAAAGCGCTACACTGGGGCACTTGAAAAATTAACAAAAGCAAAAGACGATATTTTGCAGGTGCTTGAACAACCACGTTCATGTGTGTAAGCCCATTAAAGAAACCAGTTTTTACTTCTTAGAACATGCAGTTGCAAACTAACAATCTCTGGACATAACATCTGGTTCATATTCCCGACTTACCATGGAGTAAATAAAAATATTAACACAAATTTTTGTGTGACGAAACAACACTAACAAAACAATATTTGCTGGTTGTCACGTCACACTAAAATTAGTGTTAATACTTTTATTTACTCCATGGTGTGAGTTAAGAATATGAACCATATGTTCATTGATACATTTGACTACTTTAAGTTAAGTTGCACTTTGGACAGATTGTCAGTAAACTCAGCAATATGTTTTTCAGTTTTGTGTCAGGTAGTAGCACTATGTACAAAAAAGGTCATGGTCAGTACCACCATCTACTATTAACTTCAAATTACAGAACTAGTATACTTTACCTTTACCTTTGAATTATCAGCTGAAGTATAGTTAAACTTTTCTGTCTAACTGTCAGGTTAAGCCCAGTACGGTAAATTAAAGTATAATTTTGTGCAGTATATTTAAAATAAATGCATAAAAAGTAAACTGAAGTGACTTATACTACAGTATAATCATAAAATAGAGATTATTTTTTTCCGCCTCTGCAGCCCCACTCATCTTGCATCCATTACTTTCTCTCTCCAGGCAAAGACCAGGCAGCAACGTGAGTGACACTGCTGCCAAAGAGAGTATTGATATGGAGAAATTTAAGCAGGTCAGATATTATACCATTGCTAATGTCTGGATTAATTATAGATGAAGCACTTTGATACCTTATTTTCCATGGGCAGAAAGTGATTTTGTGTTATTACAGGAAATCCTGGAGGAGGTGCGCAAAGAACTGCAGAAAGTTAAGGATGAAATTATTGGAGGTAAGAATTTGGATTTTCTTATTCGATAAACTGTATTAGTTTATTTTAATATTTAGCTTCTAAGATCTCAGAAATCTTTAGACATTTAGACAGTCTTACCTACGTTCTTTATAAACATTTAATTTGACTAGCACTGAGTCTGGATAATTGAAAAAGGCTTGATTTAACTATTGCCTCTTTTATATCTACAGCATTTATAGAAGAGCTGCAGAAGATAGGCGCCCCCTAGCGTCACAATGATAAAACGGCGTCTGCTTTGCAATGCAATAAAATGTCCAAACAGTGTTCCACATAGAACCATTTATGCAAACTCTTGCAAAGAGCATTTTTCTCATTTTCATCTACCACTATTCTGATGTCTCATATTCACCAAAGCTGCCAAACAGCATCTGGGTCCCTTGGCAAGGGTTCTACAATGGTCTGGAACTGAACATGAGGGACAAACACCATTCTACAGGCAGAAGACTTAAACCGGTTCAGCACAAGGCTTCTTACACCATCATATAGATTGTTTTCCTCTTTAATTTGTCACCCATCTGCAGAATTCTTCTATTACACCTGCCTCTTTTTCTAATATGTTTGTTTTTAGATATACAGTATCTACATACTCAGTCATAACATTAACACCACATATTAAAACTGATTATCAATTATACTGTATACCAGCAAACTGGTGGCTGGATCATGGGCACCCAAGGCTACATCTACATTCGAGGTCCTCTTGGGCGGTTTTCACACAGCAGTGGTGTCAGTGTTATGGCTGATCTGTGTATATTTATAAAGAAGTACATGTGCTGGTGAAACATCAGCTGTGCATGTGGTGATGAATGGTGGGTGAATGTTAGCTTGCTGGATTTTTTCTTTTCTTTGCCTCAGGGATTAGCAAATGCAAATATAGGTGTACAATTACACCTTTAATTTTTAAATTGCTAAATTGTTGCTCATGCTACTGCTATGTTTGCTTTTTCTTACTTTATGTGCCTTTGTGTTTTAATGGGGAAAAATACATTACTCATGACTGTTGTTCAAAAACTGAGTTTCGGCAATATTATTGCTTAGTGGTACTGTTTAACTACTTCAGATTTCTCATGATTATTTTAATGAAAATACAGATTGTTATTTAAGGGATTCTGAAATACAACAAATTTATACAGATTTTGACTTACCTATTTTTTTCCCTATATATTCTTCCCCAATTCCTGATAGATTATACATTGCACTCAGTGACCAGTAAATTAAGAATGAGATTAACCTACAGTGTATTGCTAACTGTAGTTCACCTTTTGCTATGCACATTTGGTTAAGTTAAAAATGATGCGCCTGTTTTCAGCACTAGCACTTGTGTGTGTGTTTTTTTTTTCCCTATTGGAACTAAGTGACCTTCAATGACCTCAAGTTTTTGTATGTGCAATTCAGCCTTCAGACATGTCCTAATAAACAGTGTGTTTCATCATTTCCACCAGCTTGCAACTATGCCAAGTTCCTGTTCTTTAGCAGTTACTCTACTCAAGTCACTTAGATGAGCCTTAGGCAGACCTTTTATAAAGCTTGGTACATTTGCTGTCTGATGAGTAGTCAGTGGTGAAAATAGGCTTACAAAATCAGTATATTTGCCTTACATGTAAGCAAAAGACAGGGAAGGTAAGGACTTGCCCGGAGTAGACAAGCACCCGATATTAAACAAGATAACAAACTTTTTGATGGGACAAAGGGCTCAGAATTACAGTAAGTTACCCAAGTCCAAGTCAGTCCTAGTTAAAGTATAAAATATATAGGCTTATTTAAACATTACTGCTTTTGATCAAAATGCGTGTGATAGTGCTATTGACATAATGCGTGCATGTATGCACAGCCACTTGAACTTACAAAGAGTAAGTAAATTACAAAGAGTTTTTGACTTGTCCACAGTGCGATGAATGTAATGTGCCATGTGAATTTACGCCTGCTCGTACAAAACAAGACAGTATGTTGTGGTTTTGGCAAACATGTTCACATTTATATTTGATATTGTGAACAGTGTTGAATGGTTAAAATTATATACCACTAAAAACAATAACATATCGGTATATGACTTCATTCATCATGGTGCTCGGTGGGTTTTGCAAATACACTGGACAATACTGTTCTTGCAAGAACTATTCCAGAGCAACTCATTGTCTATACCGCTTTGTCCTGTATACAGGTTCACATAGAGCCTCTCCCAGGAGACAGGTACGGCCTGGACAGGCGCCGATCCCTGACAGGGCAAATCCACACATATAAAAAGCTTAGAGATTAGCTCTGTTTACAAGAAAATATTTTATCACTCATTACTTAGTTATTAATACTTTATTATTATTTGGTGAGTATGGTTGGTCAGAATGTCATAATGCACAAGTTGCCGAATGGTTTCGTTGAAGGTCTTCATGATCTCTCATTATCTTCAAGTCATATTCTTCCACTCTTAACCTTCATGTCCTAAAATAAAAAATATATATGGCATATACAGTATATGGCATTAGATAATTAAGCATTAAATAATTATGAGATAATTATTAGATATATGGCATTAGATAATTAAGTTGTTACTTAATGTATAATATAGTACACATATATGCATAATATATGTTATTTCATTGTTTTGAATAAATAAATCGAGTATTGTTGTTTAATGTAGAAAATAAAGCTAAACTTTTGATTGACAGGATACTGAACATGAAGATTTTTTTTTCTCATACGAGTGCTAGGTCTTTAAACGGTTGAACACAGTGTGGTCACGTGACCAGTCAGCTGACTCACTGACGCTGCTTATTATTATAGACATGGACACGAATATTGTAAGAAGCTGACAGGAGACAGGAAGTAAGAGACACAGTATGGGGTTCGTTCTACTTCAGCAGCCATTCGGAGTGTTTGCGTAAAACTGTCCTGCAGCGTGAAGCTTTTTTTGTTGCTTTTTTTTTTAAAAGTGTAATCTGGTGGTTATTTGACTTCCTGTCTGAAATCGCAAGTCACTCACTCGCCCATAATGCGAAACTTGAAGTCATAGACGCCCTGAGAGATAGTGAGCGCTTCACTGTCGGATTAAATATCACTGGAAGATTCTGGAATTGTGTGTTTATTGAGAATATATCAGTGAGGTTTTACTGCGATAAGGATGATGAAGAGTGTGTGTTTGGTCTCAGTAGTTGTTTTGCTGCTCTCCTCTCTCTGCTCCTCTTCTCCTCTGTATGATGATGTGGATGTTGCTGACCTCATGACCAGGAACACACTGGACCGCTTTAAGGTTCACTTCAGCTGGCACAACATTAGCTGCCCGGTGTGTAAAGCTGTCTTCACCGTTGTGGACATTGCTCTTTTGGTAAGGAAGTCCAGTCATGCTTACATTAAGCAAGATATACTGAGTATTAATAGCCAGGTTAAAATTATTTCCAAACATTAACAGTTTACAGGAGGTCTTTATTCTGTTAACATTTCCTGTGTTAGATTGGGGCGTTTCGTTTAAAGCCAACATGAAGCTAAAGAGTGAGATTGATGTAAGTGTAGTGCATTGTTGTTCAGAAGCTTCAGTAACAAACACTGCTGTATTTTAAGTGATATCTCCATTTAGACTTATGGGAAAGACCTCAGTTAATATATTTATGAGCTGTGGTAAACAAGTATCACAATGACTATGATCATGAGTAAGTGTGCGGTTAAACAGAACAACTGAGAATGTCAGTGCAGCTTTTTACCCCACTTTGTTATTTACATTATATGCCTTATGGTCCGGGTTCAAATCCCGCCTAGAGGTCCGTGTGCATGGGGTTTGCATGTTCTCCCCATGCTTGGCCGGTTGTTCAAAAACATGCATTTTAGGCTAATTGGCGTTCCCAAATTACCTGTAGTGTGTGAATGTGTGTGTGTAAATGATGACCAAAGATCCCACCTCAATCTTAAAATGAGAATAAATGCAATAGTAATCACCAGTGGCCTCCACGGTCCCTAGTTGGACTACAGAGGTTCCCAGATGGATTGATGGATGGATGGATAGGTACAGTATATAGTTATACAGTAAGTAAGAATTTGGTTATGAGGAAAAATAAAACATTTGCTATTCTTGTATTCATACAATTTCTTGTTTTTAACAAACCCTTGCCTTTTTTGTTGTTGTTCTTAACAAACCTAAAACAACTGTGTTGCTGAGGTAGTGTAAAGAAATAAGACGAGCTATTCACACTCTTGAGTTTTGTGCTGACTGCACAAACCCTAAAACTGCGACCACATTGTCTCACTTTGTCAAACTGTTTTAACGGAAAATTGTGGCTCATGGTTAACTTTGTATGAAGTGTGAGCTCATGACATTTGCATTTGCATGTTCGAGCATATGTCACTGTTGTATTCCTAGGACTGTAAACTTGTTGCTACACTTTGACCTTTGCTCTCTTTTTAGAGTGACACAAACATGGAGCATGTGGCTCATGCAGTAGGCGAAGCATGTGTCCATTTGCATTTGGCAGAGGAAAACGTGTGCAGGGAAATCACTGAGCTCTTCTGTGATGACTTCATCCGTGCCCTCCAGGAGTCTTTTCTTTGGCCATCAGAGGTTTGCGCCTTACTCGTCGGACCCTCTTGTGGACATTTTGACATCTATGCTTCCTGGAACATCACCCTGCCCCGTGTCCCCAAACCTCCTGTGGTCCCTCCATCACCACCCAAACCTGGCTCGCCTCAAAGCAGGGTGCTATTTCTCACTGATATTCACTGGGATGCCGAGTACTCAGAGGGTAGCGCAGCCGACTGCAAACAGCCTTTGTGCTGCAGGAATGGGTCTGGTAGAGCCAACTGGAGACACCGTGCTGCAGGCCACTGGGGTACCTACAGCAAGTGTGACCTCCCACTGCGCACAGTAGAAAACCTCCTGCAGAATGTAGCCAAAGCGGGACCCTGGGACTGGGTCTACTGGACAGGGGACATTCCTGCACACAATGTGTGGTCCCAAACAAGGTCACAGCAGTTGAACGAGCTGACCACCATCTCCAGGCTCATCAGGAAGTACCTCGGACCTGATGTTAACGTATACCCAGCCGTGGGTAACCATGAGAGCACACCAGTCAACAGCTTTCCTCCTCCGTTTGTTCATGGGAATCGCTCATCCCAATGGCTGTATAACACCATGGCAGAAGAATGGGCTCCCTGGCTGCCTGCTCAAGCTCTGGTGACTCTGCGGTAAGCATAATACTGCCAGATTCATTTAAGGAGAATCACCAAATTCCATTAAACAGTTTCACCATAACTTGAAATAATGTATAACTTAATTAAAACATTTTCAACAGCAAATTTTTTATGTCGTTCTATAAACTGTAGACAGGACGTTCATTAATTTACTGCTGACACTCCATATTTGTCCATTCTTTTTAGACGTATATTTTCAAGTCCTGCAATACATGATTAGCATTTGTCATTTTAACTAAGCTTTATTAAATGTTGGAAATTCCATTCCAGCCGAGGAGGCTTCTACATGGCCCAGGTACAGCCAGGTCTGAGGGTAGTGTCCCTGAATATGAACTTTTGTGCAAGGGAGAACTTCTGGCTGATGGTGAACTCCACAGACCCTGCAGATCAGCTTCAGTGGCTCATACATATCCTGCAGGAGGCTGAAAACAAGGGAGAAAAGGTAGAACTGCTGTCTCTGTTGGACTTGCCCTAAACATTCCAACTAGTTTCCTGTCTGATTTTCTTGAAATCCAGAACATGAACTATAAACAATAAAACACCCCAATTTGCGAGCAGACTTTTGCTAAAGAATGATGCATCATACTTTTTACTTATTTATACTATATTTAATATAGTATAATGTTTATGAAGGCAGCATGGTGGCTTAATGGTTAGCATTGTCGCCTTGCACCTCCTGATCCTGGGTTTAATTCCTGTGTCTGGAATCTGGGTTCTCCTAATTGGCTTATTGGCGTTTTCAAACTGCCCATAGTGTTTGAATACAATGGTCACCATTGGCCTCCACGGTCCTTAGTTGGACTACAGAGGTTCCTAGATGAATGGACGGAACATTTATGAAATAAGTTAAAGATTTTTATTACTCATGTCTCAGCTACCACAAACTCTGTTTCTCCTGTGTTGAAGTTAATCTCCACACAGAAAACCTTTCTTAACCTGTTTATATGGAGTGTTTCCCAGACAACTGTCCATGTAAGTTGTTACTATAGAATCAGTAACACATTAGAATAGGAAGTAAAATACTGGTCTTGTTTCACAAGACATATTCTCTATAACAAAATGTCATAGAGATATCATTTTGTTATAGAGAATAGGACTGTGAAGCAAGGCATTTAGGATCTTTAGGCCATGAAAGCTACTCTAGAGACTGAGTAGAAATAGTTGTGGACATACTGTAGACATTGCAGTGGTGTGTACGTATATTATCAATCTAATAGCACAGTGAGATGGTGAATGCGTGCTTACTTTATTAGCATCCTGATGAACACAACATCATGAACACTTCCCAAAATGCAATGAGACATGTTGTCGTTGCCTGTTTTCTATTCTGTACTGACCCATAAGGAATGTTTTCCCTCTTTCTAGGTGCACATTATTGGCCACATCCCTCCTGGACTTTGTTTGAGCAGCTGGAGCTGGAACTACTATCACATAGTCAACAGGTTAGTCCCAGACTGTCTGTCCCAATCTCTCTGTGTGCTATGTCTTGGTCTACCATGAGCACATGACTTCAGAAGCGGACTTTCCTCTACTTCCTCATTGCAGTTCCCTTTAGATGAAAAGAAGTGGCTATCATATTTGCAATTGAGGTCACAAGGATTATTGCAGACCATGTGATTCAGTTTGAAATCCTATATCTGTATATCAGCTGATTGTTAATGATTTCTATATATTGTTATTATGTAATGTTTTACATGTATTGAAATGTTGATTAGTTATTTTAAGCTTTAACTGATGTATTTATTTCTTTGCATCAGGTACGAGAGCACTATAACAGGACAGTTTTTTGGACACACACACTTTGACGAATTTCAGTTGTTTTATGATGAAGAGACGTTGACCCGAGCAGTCGGTGTGGCATACATTGCTCCAAGTGTAACCACGTTCATTAACCTGAATCCAGGTATAAATGACATAAACATGCATATACCGTACAGTAGGTCTTAATGACCTACAAAGGTGTGTTATTAATTTAGGGGAAAAAAAGTTTACTTGCGATGAAAGGTTCCATGGTTTAGATTCACTTTAGCAGTTGAGTTGATTTATTACTGATACTGATGGAAACGAGAATCATGTTTGTATCACAATCAGTCATAATACTGATCTTAATTGCATTATCTTAAGTTGTGAGTGGCCAAAATGGATTTGGTGGACTACTTTTTTTGTCTTAATGCTAGTTACTGTAGGTGTGGTGAATATTTAATGGTGTAATACTGGTCTTATTTACATGTGACAATAGAAATAATGCACATTAACTTGAATTATTTACATAGTTATTACATTTACTGATTGCATTTACCTTCAAATACCGTTTAATCTTGGTGTTTTTGTTATGCAGGTTATCGTGTATATTATATTGATGGTAACTACTCTGATAGCACTCATCTGGTCCTTGATCATGAGACCTTCATCCTCAACCTCACCTTGGCAAATGGATTTCAAGATAACTCCTCATGGTTCCCCAAGCCTGACCCAGACCCAGCGTGGACACTGCTGTACCGGGCCTCTCAGGCCTATGGTCTACCTACCTTGTTCCCAGCTGACTGGGATGGTCTAGTCAGATCCTTTACGAATGATCGCATCTTTCAACAATTTTGGTACTTTATGCACAAAGGCCATGTTTCGGAGCCCTGCCAGGATGTGTGTAAGAGCGCACTGATCTGCTACCTGCGTAGTGGCCGTTATGACCTGCTGGAACACTGTGATCGCATTGATGAAGTCAAGAAGCCAAGAGGACATTCTGTCAGAAAGACTCTGTGCTGATCAGATTAGACACTTGCTGAGGTTAAGAGTTCCACAGGCAGTGCACTTATCACTAGTGATTTTTTTTTTCAATATTGGTGTTTTCACTGAGCCAAGTTTTCAGGGTTTCTGTAACGTGTAATATGGAGTTTTTGATTGTGCTATATGTAATCCAAACATCAGTCTGTTTTGAATCACTGTATAATACAATGTCCTAATTATTTTATTCCTGATTGCCACTGATTTGTAATTACAGCTAAATGTCATTGCAAATTTAAATGAAATACCATGGGTGAGAATTATTTCTGATCTTAAATTAAAGTAGTTTGTGACCATGCTGTACAACAATCAAATGAAAATACAAAATTAATTCCCCTAATTGAAAACTAGTATGCACTAGTGATGCTAAAACCTCACATGATGAAAGGGTCATGGTATTGAATCTTATGTATTTTACCTTTGTACACTTATATAATAAAACAGTGGTGGTTGAGGTCAAATCATATCACTTCATATAAGATAGTAATATGAAGTGATATGATTTGACCTCAACCACCACTGTTTTATTACTGTTTCCACTATATTTGCTAGGACTGATTTCATGTCAAGCCATTGATTTTTGGAGTTTGCAGTGTACACAGTTTTGATATTGTCCAAGATCCTTTATAAGTTAAATCTTTTATAAGTTACAGTTAACCTCGCCTTGTCTTTCATTGGCAGAGTGTAGCACATTTAATGCACAATCACTTTTGTAACAGAAAATTGTTGGGTTTGGACCCGAGTTATGTATGTAAAATTAATTTAACTGATGTAAATTTTTATGTAAATTATTAAATTAATTTAACAATCCAAGTTCTGTAATTTTTTTGTTAAAGCAGATATATGCGATATAAAAATTGTATGAATAGATGTGCTCCAATCTCTCTCTCTCTCTCTCCCACTCAATTTTTTTTATCATAAATTATCAACATACAGGAATGTCTAAAATAAAATGTTATGCGACATCATAGACATTTAAAATATTGGGCTGAATGTGCTAGGGGAGACGTGTGCACCCTAACATGTGCTTTTTTTCCCTCTCCAAGTTTCTCATTGCACACCCCCAATATTTTTACATTTTATTTTTATTGAAGTGTTTCATATGCCACACCCATCTGGGCTTATTTAACATCCCATTACAAAACCATAAAATTGAATATGGAGTTTTAAATATTGCAAACGAAGTCAAACAAAGTAAAACCTGATGATTCGCTAATGGCAGCGGTGTACAGTATTTCAGCAGTTTATGTGCCGAGGGTTAGGGTTAGGCATTGCCACGTGCAAAAATTATTCAGAAATGGTTTGAACATGACATACGTTTAAGGTACTGATTTGGCCCCCAAATTCCGTAGATCTTATTTGGTTAAATTATATGTGGGATGTGCTCTGCAAAAAAAAGTCCACTTTTCTACAGGATCTGCTGCTAACATCTTGATGCCAGTAACCATATAATGGAACCCATGCCTTGAAAGGTCAGAGCTGTTTAGGTGACACAAGCATGGACCAACATAAAATTAGACATATAGCTTTAATAGCCATGTAGGTATATGATATGCAGGTATATGAGTGAAACTTTTTGAAGAAATGTAAACGACGGCTTTGGATGCTTTAGCAGTAAGATTTCCCTACACTGAAAGTAAGGGGCCTAAGCCTGTTCCAACAAGACAGTGCCCCTGTGCACAAAGTAAGGTCCATAAAGAAATGGTTTGCCAGTGTCAAAAAATCTTTAATGACATGCACAAAGTCCTTACCTCACACCCCTAGACAAAAACTATGGGAACTGACGAGGATACAGGCCTTCTCGCCCAACATCAATGGCTGACTAAAACTCTATGCTTGAATGAGCAAATCATCACATCATGTTCCCAAATGAAGTGAAAAGCCTTCCTGGAAGAGCAGAGGTTATGACAGCAAATGGAAACAACATCTAGAATAGAATGTTTAAAAAGCATATGGCCAAATGCAAATGAGTGTAGTTGGTCAGATTTCCACAAACTCTTGGTCACAGTGAATCAACCGGAAAAGGACACCTGATCTCTGGTAAGGACATCATTATATACAGTACATGTAGTGTATACTTCATATACATACAGTATGTAGTGTCAGGAGTTCTGGTTGAAAGGGCTGTTTTTTGTGGTATAGCACCTAACTAGAACATTTTTAATTGCCCACAATCGCAATCTGTATCTGCACTAAAAGATAATTATTACTGGATGGTCAATTTTTTCTGTCATTCTTGTTTGCCCGGTTTATTATTAGGATATTTGATACAGTAAATGATGAATTATGATCTGTACACATTTTAACTAATGCCACATTTTACTATTTAAAAATTTGTCTGTAGGTCTTGTAGGCTAAAGTGTGAACTTGAAGTGGGGTTGAACATCAGCATCAACAACTTTTGTGTTGTTTACATTCAGAGATCCATCTTCAGCCCAACATACTGTATGTAATTCCATTTTTAAAGTGAATAAGAGACTGAATGCAGTATTTATTTCTTCAATTACTTTATTTTCTTTGTCATATAAAAATCCTTTTCCCTATTCTCTACCTCTTCCATGGTTATTAAACAAAATGTTTATTTAAATATCAGTTATATAGTGAATCTGGAGTGTTTACGTTCCATGTAATCTGTGAAACCCCACGATGCTGAATAAAACAACACATACACAACACTGTGAAAATTGAGAGGCAAATCTGATCCTGCACATGTGTAAGAAGAACATTGTGACATTTTGGAAACTTGCGAATACAGTATATCCTTCAAAAGCTGTGTTGCCAAATATTGCACCATTTTCTATAAATTTCCCCTTTAACTAAAAAAAAAAAAAATGTAAATCGGACAAACAGTATTCTGGCCTAAATGTCTCGGTGCCAATTCTTCTAGTTAGAGTAAGGCATTTATAGGGAATGATAGTGTGGATCACATCATTAATGCTCTCTTCAGGGGTCACTGAATGACACGGTCACACCAAAGTCCTCTTTATAGATGTCCCAGGTCTTGGACTTGTGTGGGTTGTCCAGTTCTTCCCTCGACAGATATAGCCTGTTTAAGTTGAGATCAGAACTTTAAGAAGTATGAAGAGCATCCTAAACAATTTTGATGACTGAGAAGTACCAAAGTATTCTTAGACACTAGTGTAAATGTCCTACTGTACCTGTGGTCCTCTATAAATGAGGTGTTAAACCAGAAAAAGAATGGACAGTCTTCATATCCCTTTGGAATGCCCTGGACACAGAGGAAAGTGAGAAGCATGGTTAAACCTAAAAGTAAAAGAATGCAATATTGGATATCATTAGAATAGAGAGCTAACTTACAGCACTGGATTCAAACATGACTTTGACATCACCACACACCACTGGGCAATTGTGTAAACTGATCACCACCGCATTGTTCCCAGCATCAGGGAACAGCTAGGATATTAATATACAAACATCATATGCAAATGACCAACCTGAAGTGCAAAATACAGAAGAACTTATTTCTCGAAAAGGTTTGGTAGATGTAGTGGATTACATAATTTGTATAGTATTATTATTACTGCTTCCCGCTAAACACTTTACCGCTATCTGAGTCATCTGCTCGAGGTTTTAGACATAATTTCATTAGAAACATTAAAAAGAAAGGCAACAGATATTTTGGCAAACTTTATATTTAGAACTGTCTCAGCATCCTAGATTCGAGAAAAAGTCCAGTATTTACTAGTATTAAAAGGCCAGCATATGGATCTCTAAAGGCTAATCTTTCTGCTAATTTCACAACTAAAAATTTGCAACTAGGTATCATATGCCAGCAATTGGGAAATTATCTGATGAAATATCTTCCCAATCTGGCAAAAAATTTTTTTTTGCACATTTTACAAAATTACAATTAAACAATTAAAAACATTTACAGTTAGAATGAACATTTTAATTAAAAAAAATTACCATTTAAGGATTTATACTTTCTACAAGTTCTAATATGGACATTTTATTTCAATATTTTGCTAATTTATCTCCTATACTGCTAATTCTGTGTACAGGGTCGTGGGAGGCCTGGAGCCTATAACAGGAGGCTGGACAGGACCCTGGACAGGGTACCCATCCATCACAGGGTACACATGCATGCACACAATATGGGCAAATTGGGAACACTAAATTTCCTAATCTCCATGTCTTTGGACTGTGAGAGGAAACCGGAGTACCCAGAGGAAACCGACTAAACTTGGAGAAAACATGCAAACTCCGCATGCACAGACCCAAGGCGGCAATCGAACCCTTTGACTGGGGAGGTGCGAGGCCACAATGAGTGCCACCCAATATGTGCCTTACATATTATTATAATATTTACATTTGTCTTGTAGGAGCTAATATACTTATCTTCATTTGTGCTAAAGCACAACTTTTCTATCACCAATACTACATGATCAAACCGTCACAATGTAAACATCTGAAAATGGACAAAGTGATCTCACAGTGATTTCTCGATGTTTTTTTCTAACAAATAATTTTTTTACACAAATGGCAACACAATTCCCACCCAGCTGGATCACAGATAGGAAAAAATACCAAAACCCTTCACAAACAGAGCAACGTGTTTAAATAGCATTCCTTTATGGGGTTTTATTACCGTGCAGTTCTCTTGTTTGGCACAAATGCACTGGAACACCTGCACCTTCCTCACTATGATACGGACTTTCAGATCGCTGCCATTGCCCCTTCCAACCCCTGCAAAGTAAACATAAAAGAAGTACTAACGTATCAGTACTAACTAAATCAAATACTTATTGTACTGTATACATACAGTCACATATGGGGAAATATAAATATCTGATGAATACCTGCGATAGAGTGAATGCGCAGACTCTTGATTTTTAAGCTTTGTGGTGGGGGCAGCTGCCGGTTGTATTTGTTCTTCATGATCTCATAATATCCAACATACCGGCTCTACAAAATGTTACAAAAAAGCAGCTATTTAAACTAATCTCACTGGACAAAAACAGTCTTGGCTTGTACACAGTGCCTGGCATGGCACGACTCACCTGAGACGGAGTTTCGACGCCCTGGAATTTTGAACTCATGCTTTTATCCGTTCTTCTTTCACCAAAGTAGTCCAGGCTGTCCTGCCAAACACGAAAGCAAGACGAAAGTTCAAGGTATATGTCTGTATAAAACTAATTCTGTACATCCTTTTTTTAGAAGTATAGTACCTGTGCACTTTCAAACTGATCGCTGTCGATTAGCCACGTGCACACCATCGTCCCTGTCCGTCCTGTCACAACAGAAAAGAATTCTTAATCTGACCTGTTACAACCACTCCATGCATCATAAATACTGTAAGTGAGTGCAATGTCACCTTTTCCCCCTTTGCAATGAATAGCAATGATGTTGCGTGAGTCTGCAGCCATCCACTCCCTAACACTGGAGGTGTATCTTAGCATGTCGCTGAGAACCACATAACACACACACACACACACCGAATACACTCCCACTGTAGCCCCACAAAGCAAGAAGAGACATTTAAAATAGCCAGACTTATTACTTACTCTAATGATGGCACATTATGGTCATCAATCATCACACGTTCCACTCTATAATGGAAAAGTTTTGGATCATAACCTTTCTCACCTGAAATAAGACAAATATTAGCCTTAAAAGTTGTTCATCAGTTAGATTTACTGTATATGCACTGTACAGTAATAAAACTAACTCACTGCAGAGGTTGTAAACTTTGTAGTGATCCGGATGTTTAGTGTCCAGGAATCTGACAACTTCCTAAAATAGTATAGAGATAGTTATTTAAACTGTGCAGCCATGCCACTGAAAAACTGCTATTAGTGTTGAAAAATAGCTCTTTATATGTAATGATATTTATAATATCAGCTGTTTTTTTTAGTATTTATTACTTTTATAACTCCCTTTCATCATGTCACTTACTCTGATGGGATTCCGGTACAAGGCCTGTTTCCCGGATGAAGGGAAGGACATAGCAATGACTCTGTCTAAAAAGGCACAAAGCAAACGTTATGAAGGTTGTCAGACAAAAGCATAGATTACAAAAAGGGACTCAAACCTGTGACGTATGTGAGGTCCAAATCGAATCCATCCTTTTGGTACCGCCTTTTGTTCTCAGACACCTGAGACATTCATAAATATGAATGCAAGGTCACATTGAACAGAGATCAAAACAGAGATCAAAGTGAATGAGAAACAGGCCCTTGCTTCGTCAAATCCTTACCATTCTTCTAGTGACCTTCTCCATCTCTTTCTTCTGGGAGGCCAGTCGGAAGATACGCACCAGGATAATTATTCTCAAGGACCTCAGAAATGTCACTATCCTGTTGATAGTTGCAGAGTTCCATACACTTGTTAACATGTACAAAAGACTATCACAGTGTGCTTGAATACCTGAATCTGATTAATTCCCCATAACAGCAGCTCTCTTAGTAGGACCTGCTGCAAAGTTTATATCAATGCTCTCACTGTAATATACTTTGGTTTATATAGTAAAAACTCATTTTCAGTGGCTTGGAAAGCTAACGTAATTCTCAAAGAGGTTTAAGAATATGTTCTTATTGAACAGAGCTACATATACAGAGAAAACATTAAATATTATTATATTTACTATATATTAATATTGTGCACGAGGCAAGGGACACTCTGGACAGGGTGCCAATCCACACACACCCACATACAGTACTGTACATGTGCAACGGGAATCAAACTCTTGACCCTGGAGGTGTGAAGCCACAGCTTTAACCACTATGCGACTGTGCTGCCTCTGCAATTATTTTATATTTGTGAAAAAAGTTTCCGGCGTCTGAACTTTAAACAACAGTCAGAGGGGAATCTGTTTCACCATTGGAAATTAATCTTTGTAGTACAAAAAGTTAGATTTGTTGTCTTATAAACTTCAGGACAAAGTAAAACAAGAGGCTGGTGAGGGATTAACTGTTTACAGCTGCTATACTGTAATGTAAGTGACAACAGGAATGTGTTTCCAATTGCTGAATAATTGCTGTGGTATAAGTGGAATAAAACGTTTGGGGGTGTGTTGTTTTTGGAAAATACAGTAAACGATGAACCATATTACCTCGTCATCTCTGAGTTTACTTCTCCTGAAAGAAACTAACATACACACTATTATGTGTGTGTGTGTTGATCTACCACAATATGCGTAATGTAATGTAAGTGTTCGAACTGTGTCGACAACGAAGCGGTGAAATGTTCATATAGCTCATGCAGATTCTCAACCCAGATTCCAGTTTGAATTCACAGTTGAAAACACTCTCCTTTAACATTCCCCACAATTAGGCATCCGGTGGTGTATGATCGGGGTATGGGAAAAAAATCATCCTGCCACCTTTATTAAACTCGGTCGCTATTCACGACCACTTCTGTATGAGTGGATAAAACACTCGACTATGAATACTTTATAAAAATAAGACAGTACGGCCTAATGTAGGATTGTTTCAAAAATAAACATGTACCTGGGAATGAGGCTTGCTCCTGAGAAATCGGAAAATGTATAGATCATAGTGACAACCAGAGTGATGACCACAATGCAGGCGTCCATGATGTTCAGCTTGGAACTGAAGTACACCTTAAATCTGAAACATAAAGAGTAGGGGGCATTAAGCACTGCATTGTTAATTCCCTTTTCAGGACTTAAGCAAACCTCACATTTATATTTGCAACAAGAACATGCTTCACATTGTGCATACAGAGAGTCAGCAGTTCTTATTTTTCTGCATGATTTGCTAGAGTCAGGCAGGAAATAGCTGCCACAACACTTCCTGTATCCTTCTGAAATATCAGCACTCTTTTCTTTTCCTGAGGTATTTTCAAATGTGGACAGAAGTGCATAAAGCTAATGTATTTTCCCCTCTTTGCTGTTCCATACTGACCCTTCTACATAAATCCGCAGAAGCACATCGATGAGAAAGAAGAAGGAAATGATAAGTGAGATGGTCTCCAAAGTAGTCCCCACACTCTCACGGTTCTTGGATGACAGTGACAGGTCAACAATGACCAGAATAATATCCACAAAGATGAGCACCAAGCCAAAGACACTAGAATCATCCACATAAAAGAAATATTTAAAAAGAAATATCAAATAATTTTTTAACAAGACAGTCACAATTTACGATACATGGAGTTTGTCTGCAAAGTACTTTAAAAGGATACAGTGATACTATAAGAATATAATTACTCACCGGAAACCAAACGACATTACAATAGGAGCTATCCATTTCCTAAGACGGCTGAGAAAACAACGAAAGGCAAATGAGAAAAAGAAATAGAATCTCACTTTCTATATTTATCATTTTCTTCTTCAAAGCATATGATGACAGGAAATCTGCTTACTAATACATTGTGTCCGGTTCCTCAGTTTCCTCTTTGCCATCATCAATTTGAACCTCTGCCTCCTCCATCACACCGTTCCTAAGGGAAAAAAAAAAAAACATAAATAGCAAGACAGTCTGTTACCAACCCATTAAATCTACTGTGTAAAGGATGGATCAACATTTAAACTTTTAATTGAAGAAAAATACCCACAATTAAGTACTTACTGTATGTGGCCATATATGTGAGTGACCATATAGGTCTGCGCAATATATAATTTCTGCTTTAATAGGGCTGCACAATATATATTGTCCTTTGCAATACCAATTATAAATTGAGCCATTTAATAAATTGTGCTTGGGACATCCTGACCTACAGTTTCAGTATCTCTACAGATAGATAATCACTCCAAATAATTCAGGGCAGTCTTTATCCTTGTTACTTCTGGGTTAATTTAAAAGCACATCAGAATTAGTGGGATATCAGAGCACATTACATTACAATATTTTGTCCATATCATGCAGCCCTACTGTGGCCATGTACGAGGTGGTATCAAAAACTTTCGAGATTAGTTCTGCAACACACCAACAGATGGCAGCACAGGGCTGCACAAACAGTCACAGGAAGCCAGCGTGCCAAGACATTATCCCATATATATTGGGAGCTGTGCAACTGGTGCTATTCTGACCATGTGCATTACCACGTCTGCTATTTCATCATGGACAGCAAATTAGAACAAAGAGCAAACGTTATGTTTTTGCTTAAAACTGGGCAAACCTGCCATTTGACTTGGTTCTGCAAGTTTACATTTTAATACTGAAGTGAATAATTCGAGGTGCTTTGGTTGGCACACACTTCAAGAGCAGAGACAACTCTAAAAATGTAGAAACTATTTGGCAACTTTTGGACTGTTCTCCAACAATCATCATGCACATCATTGTCAAACATCATTGTCGAAACGGTCTGTCAGCGTGCCGTGGATGACCATCCTTCATGTCGAGGATCATTACTGGTGATAAAACTTGATAAAGCAACAGCCTTTGCAGTGAAAAAGCCCATCATCTCCACGACTGAAAAAGGTGAGGTAGGTCCGCAGCTCGATTAAGTGCATACTCATCATGTTTTTCAAAATTCGCTACATTGTGCACTGAGAATTTGTCCCCAGGGACCAGACCAACAAGAGCAAATTCTACTGCCAGGTTATAAGGTGTCTGATGGAGAGCATATTGCAAAACACAGAGCTAATCTCAAAACTTTTTGATACCTCCTCATATAGAGGCTTTCCCTGAAGTGTGCAGTATACAGTGTTTAAGTGATTATTTAAGATCCCGTTCCCGTGGCATGATTGGATTTGCATTTTGTGATAACTGAGCAAAAGTGTAAACTGAGAAGCGTGATGTGCATTGGGCTTAAAAATAAGATGACAGAGCATGAGGGAGGAGAAGAGTAAAGGTCATGAGCGCTGGTTAAGGTTAAGGCATTGCACTAAACGTTGTTCACTCACCCATTAACATCTTTGGAATCCAAGTGGGCATTATAATGCACAGAGGTCATTTTAAAGAGATTTTTGTTTTAAGAGAACTTGTCTCGTGTTCTGTTCCATAAGAAGAAACCAGTTGCATTTAAGAGTGTGATTCAGGTTACATTTAACATTTTAAAACTCAAGAGAAGAAAACCTCAAGCAAAAAAAAAAAAAAAGCATAAAACAATAAAATTATTTTTAATAATAAGTAAAGTGATGCAGGCCACGTGACATTTACCTCAAATAGTCCAGGTTGTTTTTCAAGAGCTGAGAGATTTAATAATCATGCATGCTCCTACTGCACACTGGAATCTTTGTGGCCTGTTCCAAGAGCAAGCAGCAGATGGGAACAATTGAAAAGCTCAGCAGCTAAAACATCTCAAGTATGACAGCAAACATCTGAGTCAGATTTTCAAGGCGTAACAAGAAGAGGTAGCACTTCTAAAGTTGCTCGTTGTTAAAATTCAATCTAGAAAACAAACAGATCCAAAGCAGAGAGCACCGAAGAGGAAGGAGGCTTTTTCTACTCTCTGCTCCTTTCTGTTTTCTCACCGTTTCTACAGTACGTCCCAAAACTCTGCCAGAAAAAGTAAAGCGCTAAACACACAGGCTCTGCTCAGCGTCGCGTGTCGGCTTTTTAGTTCTTCTTCTTTAGCTGCTTTTCTTTACGATGGCCTGACTATCCCGTGACAGAGGAAACGGTCCAAAGGTTTTCCTTCCTCCAGTGCTCATATTCAGTGTAAACACTACGGAGGAACATTCCCGCCGGGATGAGGATGAGGATGATGATGTGTCATTTGCGAACGAGTCGATTCCTCGACTCTTAAACAGTATGAACACCGGGAGTGACTCGTTTTTTTAACAATGTTTTGTCCAAATGACTTTTTCGCTAAAATGTAACAGTATGTTGTCTTCATGAGAGACGATAATCTCATGTGTGAGACGAACAGCGACCAGGAGGTCAATCTAGACAGACTAGAAAACCAAAACGTGTGTAAACTTTTTGTTTCCCTCTACAGTGGTTATTCTGTTTGGGAAACAACCAGGCGGTCAGTAGTTATATATATATATATATATATATATATATATATATATATATATATATTTTTTTTTTTTTTTTACAGTGGAGGAATTTACAACCGGAGTTTGCATGTTCTCCCTGTGCTGGGTGGGTTTCCTCCGGGTACTCCGGTTTCCTCCCACAGTCTAAAGATATGCAGATTAGGCTAATTGGTGTTCCCAAAATTGACCGTAGTGTGTGAATGAGTGTGTGAATGTGCGTATGAGTGTGTGCCCTGCGATGAATTGGCACCCTGTCCAGGGTGTACCCCACATTGTGCCCTAAGCCTCCTGGGATAGGCTCCAGGTCCCCTGCGACCCTGAATAGAAGGATAAAGTGGTATAGAAGATGAATTAATTAATTAATTAATTTACAACCTACATTTACCAAAGTTAAATGTTTATAATTGAGTTGATTTCTTATAATTATTAGCCTCCTTGACTGGTCATTTGTCTCATCGTCTAGAACACTTTATCCTGAGGCAGGGTACCAATCCATCACAGGGCACTCCAGACAATTTGGGAATACCAATTAGCCTAATCTTCATGTTTTTGGACTGAGGGAGGAAACTAGAGTCCCCAGAAGAAGCCCACCAAGCACAGGGAGAACATGCAAACTCCATACACACAGACCCGAGGCAGGAATCGAACCCAGAACCTGGAGGTGTATGGTCTAACCACTAATCCACCGTGCCACACTGCTCATTCATGTAAATGTGTTTAATCCAAACCTCATAACAGAAAAACAGCTAGGGAGTAACACACATTGCATACTACTATACAACCTTTCTCTTTCTCTCTCTCACTCTTTCTCATTCTCACCGAACAGCCATAACAATAACACCACTGAACAACACTAATCACCCGCTGATACACCAGCAAATGCTCGATTTTCACCCAAGGCCAGCCCTATCGTCTCTGGTCCAACAGAATAGCCAATTCAGCACAAGTTGCTAATAAAAGTCAGATAAAAAGGAACTGTTGCCTTGCACCTCCAGGATCCAGGTTCCTGGTGTTCCCAGTGAATGAGCATGTGGTGTGTACTGTATGTGTGTGTGCCCTGCAATGGATTGGCACCCCGTCCAGGGTGTACCCTGCCTCGTGCCCTAAGGCTCTTGTGATGGGCTCTAGGCCACCGCAACCCTGTATATACAGTAGGATAAAGCGGTATCGTTGATGAGTCTATAAGTGAGTGAGACAAAAAGGCATCAGAACACCAACCGTACTACAGCTTACTGTACATGGGGCCCAGCATCTCAAGAACCCAAAGCTGCCAAACAAGCCTCCAAACTCCACATATCCAAACCAGACCAAGCAGCCAGGAGATGCACCAAACAAACAAGTTCAATCCACAGAAGCCCCACACTACAACCCACAGCTGCCAAAGGAACCGTTGCCAATGTCTTGCTGCCTGACACTACAGCACACCCCAGGGGCCCTACAGAGCCATGCTCCGGTGTTACAAGTGGAACCCAAAACCTAGTTGGTTTTAATATGAATCTTATGGCTGATACCTAATAATTCACACTTACAGACTGTTCAGATTCCAGCTTTAAACGCTGCAGTACAAAATATTATTCATGTCAATAACCAGTGAGTTCCTTCTACGGACAGTTCAGAGGTAGAATGTTATTTGACTCTAAATAGACAGAAAATCGGCTACTGTTGTATACATTTAAATATTCGTGAAATAATTAATTGGGGATAAAGGGGGTAATGGGTGTGTGGGGGTAAATAGTTATCAGAATAAATTGACAGAACCTTCTTCAAAGTGCATATACAGTAGCAGGCACACACAATATAGGATATATTCAGACAGAAGACTACATTTTATTTAAAAGTTAAACCTTTATAAAAATGGCACTGAACCATTTGGGATTTGAAATAGTCGGCTCTTATGTTTGAGCTGAATCCTGTGATGTGACTCACTGAAAAGCTTCGGAATTCCCATCACTACTTCCCTAAGAGCACAGTCCTAAACCTCCCCCAACATTCCGTTAACTCAAACCAGACAGCATGGTCCAAGAATTTTAGTGGCTGTTGTTCTGATATGGGTGAAAAAGTTCTGATAGACAATTTACAGTAAAAAAGAAAAAGAAAAAAAATCACCATTTGTCCTTTTAATGCATAGCAGACAGGGTTATGCATTACAGAGAAAGAGAGAGAAAGCATGTGTGAGAGAGAGAGCTTGTTCATGCACAAGCAGCAGTGGTACCTGTGTGTCCAGTTGCTGATGTTCTTTTTATCTGCTAACATGTGCTACAAAATCACTTCTGAGCCCCTCATTAAGAACAATGTATTAAAACTGGTTAGGGCCTCCCTTTGCTTTCAAAACAGCCTAAATTCTCTCAAGATACAGGAAACATTCCTTTGAGATTATAGCCCAGGTTGACTTGATCACATCATGCAATTCATGCAGGTTTTGCTGTCCGTTTTTGGTGTTGTGCATTCTGAGATGATTCTCTGCTCACCACACCACATGCAGAGTGGTTATCTCAATAATTGTATATATCAACTCAAACCAGTGTGGCCAATTGCTGTTGACTTCACCAAGAGTTTTAAAGATTACTGTGAATAGTCCCACACACATACTGAATTTAAGCGAATCAAAAACACAAATTTGCTACAGAATTACAAAGAACAAACATATAGGCTTTTTAATGCATGGTGGATGTTTATCTTTGGACTTATTTTAATTTTTTTATTTGAAATATTTTTAGAAAACTATTTTAGTGATTGATTATAGTATTGAAATCATTTTAGTTTGTTTTTTGAAAGAAAAAAAGGCCAGTGGAATGTAAGAAATGTAAACGTGGTGCAACACCTTCTTTGATTTAACGGAGACCATGCGGAACTAACTGGTCCTATAAATAATAGAAATAAAAGCATGTAAGTTCTGAACTATCAGCATGTGGAGTACAGTTCTTGGAAATGAAGCTACCAGAACACATGTTACAGTCTACTGATTCCACTGCCATTGGAATCTTAACTATCTTAAAAGACGCAGATTTTAAGATTTTAAAAAGCTGTTAAAACAGTGGTGGAAGTGTGTGCACATTCTTGCCCTGTCTTTGGGTTTTCTGATTTTGTGGTCATGTCTGCTGTGATTCTCCTTTTTATGGTATACTTTACAACTCTGCCATCAGCTGGCTTGGTAAGAAATATTGTTTTTATTTTTTATTATTTTTATTATACAGCACATGAATAAGTGTTATTCCAAAAGGGTAAGGTTAAGTGAATTGTTATCTTTTTTGCAAATCATCTAAAATACTTATGCATGACTTTCAAGTGTATGTTGATATTAACCTCAGTCTATGTCTAAGGTAGTTAATAAAGTCATTCTCAATACCTAAATCTAATTCTATATTTACAGATAATGTCACAGTCCAAGACAACCCTACTATTACTGTACACTGGTAGTAAAAATGAGCCACCTGTTCAATCAGAAAACTGGCATATTGAATAATATAATGCAGATGCTTTACACCAATTTTGTTAAAGTAAAAAGTACTTCAGTGGGCTTTTTGAATAGAGAATGTCGATTTGCAATAGTTAGCGTTAAAACAGTTTTATCTACACATTAATAAGCAGAAATGACAATAAGCAGTCATTTGCTATTAAATTTGTTAAAATGTAAAATAATGTAATTTAATTATTTTAATGTCATATTTAGGTTTGTATTTTATTTATTATTATTATTATTATTATTATTATTATTATTATTATTATTATTATTTACAGTTTTCCTTAGAATAAGTCTTAAATAATTAAAAACAGAAAAAAGACATCTCTTAAGCTTAAGAGAGAGTGCTTAAGTTAATAAATTTGTATATTTATATATTTATATTTATTTTATTTTTTTTATCTTTTTTAATTAGGAAAAGGATTTATAATTTGGGCAATTAAAACTAAATAAATGTAATATATATATATATATATCATAGAGAACATTAAAAGAGAATAACATAGCATTTTATCTCTTACATGTAAAATCTATTTTTTAAAAAGAGAGAAAAAAGTAGAAAGTATGGAAAAGAAGAATGGAAATGCGGCTAGGGCGGGGGGGGGGGGGGGGGGGTGCTGGTTAGTCAGTCAGAAGTTGGACACTGCTGAATTAAAGTACACGAGGCCTGGCGCCATCTGCTGGTAATATTTAAATTTTATTTGTCACATGAACAGCCATAAACTGTATGATATACAGTGAAAATATGATAAATATGAACTAAGAGAAGATTTAACAAATATAGAAAAACTTTAGCTGGTAAATTTACAATATGTACAATGTTGCTACTAAAGTATAATTGAAATAGAAATGTTTGAGATGTTAAGTGTTGGTCGTGTTGGTGTGTTAGTGGGAATGTAGGGAGAGTGTTATTGTGTGAAAAATAAAGAAAACAGATCGATTTGTTTAGTCCTACAGTTACCTCTAATACATTATTTTATTTTTCCGATTTTAAAAAGTACTTCTTGTTTTTAAATGACTGAGATATGATTAGTGGCATGGACGATTTCCAAAGAATCAACAGATGGTGCCTGGCTGTTAAACATTAGAAGCCAAAAATAACTGATTCCTTTTGGGATCCTGGGATAAAATCTGGCCTGTCTAGCTTTTGAAAATTTAACTCAGTACTGTACTTTTGTACTTTAAAATGTATGACTTAACCTGGCACATAATTAAGCAAATATAAACGTGAAATTATTTATAAATTGGTAAAAATTCGGGGAAAAAAGTTCGAAAGCAGCACAAGATTGGTTGTAAAGCCTGAGGGTTTAGGTAAAGAGCAGATCACTAAAGGAAATAAAGATGTCTAAAGAATGAGGGTAGTATATTATTTTACGTATAAGCAGCCTAATAATATAAAAGAAAAATCTATGTCAGGCCATCATGAAGTACCCATCTCTGGTTACTTAAAAAATGCAAAGGTTCATTGGATCGCTTTTTTTTAGCCATTCCATTTTATAAAAAGTTACCAATAGTTTGATATATGGATCTTAAAAAAACTTTTAAATTAAATCATAACCATACATTCACACAAAAACTAAAATCTAGGTAGAATATTCATGTTAACCGCACTGATTTTGATTAACTTAATTTGGTAATCTACTAAAAAACATTCAGCAAAAAAAAGAAGACACATAATATGATTCCTATATATTTAAAATGAGATCTACTTAACCTGAAAGAAATAGTTTCGTTTACGTCATAATGCAGTGCTATTTATTGAATAGTACTTTAAACAATATTAACTTTATAGGTCCTTCTCAAAAAATTTGCATATTGTGATAAAGTTCATTATTTTCTGTAATGTACTGATAAACATTAGACTTTCATATATTTTAGATTCATTACACACAACTGAAGTAGTTCAAGCCTTTTATTGTTTTAATATTGATGATTGTGGCATACAGCTCATGAAAACCCAAAATCCCTATCTCAAAAAATTAGCATATTTCATCCGACCAATAAAAGAAAAGTGTTTTTAATACAAAAAAAAAGTCAACCTTCAAATAATTATGTTCAGTTTTGCACTCAATACTTGGTCGGGAATCCTTTTGCAGATTCTTGTATCTTGTGTCTCTCAACTTTCTCTTCACAATATCCCACAGATTCTCTATGGGGTTCAGGTCAGGAGAGTTGACAGGCCAATTGAGCACAGTAATACCATGGTCAGTAAACCATTTACCAGTGGTTTTGGCACTGTGAGCAGGTGCCAGGTCGTGCTGAAAAATGAAATCTTCATCTCCATAAAGCTTTTCAGCAGATGGAAGCATGAAGTGCTCCAAAATCTCCTGATAGCTAGCTGCATTGACCCTGCCCTTGATAAAACACAGTGGACCAACACCAGCAGCTGACATGGCACCCCAGACCATCACTGACTGTGGGTACTTGACACTGGACTTCAGGCATTTTGGCATTTCCCTCTCCCCAGTCTTCCTCCAGACTCTGGCACCTTGATTTCCGAATGACATGCAAAATTTGCAAACTGTAGCCCATTTCCTGCACACGCCTGTACACGGTGGCTCTGGATGTTTCTACTCCAGACTCAGTCCACTGCTTCCGCAGGTCTCCCAAGGTCTGGAATTGGTCCTTCTCCACAATCTTCCTCAGGGCCCGGTCACCTCTTCTCGTTGTGCAGCGTTTTCTGCCACACTTTTTCCTTCCCACAGACTTCCCACTGAGGTGTCTTGATACAGCACTCTGGGAACAGCCTATTCGTTCAGAAATGTCTTTCTGTGTCTTACCCTCTTGCTTGAGGGTGTCAATGATGGCCTTCTGGACAGCAGTCAGGTCGGCAGTCTTACCCATGATTGCGGTTTTGAGTAATGAACCAGGCTGGGAGTTTTTAAAAGCCTCAGGAATCTTTTGCAGGTGTTTAGAGTTAATTAGTTGATTCAGATGATTAGGTTAATAGCTCGTTTAGAGAACCTTTTCATGATATGCCAATTTTTTGAGATAGGGATTTTGGGTTTTCATGAGCTGTATGCCACAATCTTCAGTATTAAAACAATAAAAGGCTTGAACTACTTCAGTTGTGTGTAATGAATCTAAAATATATGAAAGTCTAATGTTTATCAGTACATTACAGAAAATAATGAACTTTATCACAATATGCAAATTTTTTGAGAAGGACCTGTATATCCTTCAAATTTGCCAAACAATTTTACCCTAAAACATCTGAAATAATCACAGGGTATTAGATTAGAAGTTAATGGATCTGACATTTATCACATTAGATCATCTATGTACAATGTACTTTAAAACCAGAGTTGGCACATAAAATTCCTTCCCAAAAGGGGGTGGCTCTCAGGGCAGTTGATAATGGCTCAATTGCAAGAGCAGATAACAGAGGGTATTTATTTTTATTTTTCATTAATAAATCAGCAAACAAACTAACTAAACAAGGTTTCCCAATGATTATTTGTATAGTTAAGGAATCTTGTGCTCTCACAAGGGATCCCTTTGGCACACTCTGAAATGGAAATCATCTGTTAAAGTGTTCTGTTTAAAAAAATTTTGCAACATTGTAAATGTGGAAACAATATCCATAATCCATTGTTTTGTGTTAATTGAGACAGAGGATAATTGTCCCTTGGATTTGTTGGAGCTGAAAGAGAGTATTCAGAAACTTCATTATGAGCTCTTAATCGGGGACTGGAAACTGATTTATCTGCGTACACACCGCAGCTTCAGACCGGCACCAGAGCCTGAACAGGACAACACGACCTTACCAAGTCTGCCAAACACAGGAGGAAACCTGCTGGTTTATGACAAAGGTGTTATGTTGGTCCATTGGTGTTTTTTTTTTGTTTCTTTTTTTGCATTTTTTATATTAAATAAAGTTTTGTAGATGATGATATTGTTTAATGACATCAATTTTATCTAGTTGCAAATGTATGGGGCATTCAGGTCAAACCAGAACTTTTGACTTACAGAATAACAGATTATTAAAAAACAAAAAACACTTTATTTCTCTATATAATAACTTAGAAAGTTCTTAGAAAGAACTCACTACACTCTAGCCATAATCAGACTGCTTGCTTAATGTAATAGTCACTGCTGAAACACTGGTCTTCCAGGAACACCTTCAATGGTCCAAACAGATGGAAATTGCTTTGCAAAGTCAGGACTGTATGAGGGACATGATAACTCTCAGCCTATTATCCTATAATGTGCAAATGGTGCGGATGACAGTATGAGTATGGCGATTAAACCAGGATGTTTTTTTCCTGAGAGCATTCCACTCTCTGGATGTTGAGTATGTGACTACAGTAGGCACTTCTGATTTCAAACACCTGCTACACGATTAAGTGTTTCACTAAGGGATGGCAAATCACGCAATTATGCGTAATAGTCAGCAGCTTGCAATAGTGCTGCTACAAATACTACACAACACCATCTAGAAATGTAGTGAAGTAGAAAGTACTTGTATCTGTTGTAGGAAATATAAAGTATGGTAAAGTTACCTTCCACCAATGCTGAAGTGTGGTATGGACATACAATTCAGACATAGAAACAAAAAGCTGTAATGCTGATATAGCTATAGTGCTGTTGAGAACAGTGATTAGAAACTTTAAAAACTGTAGCAACAGATTAGACGACTGTATTATAATTAATGTATTTGGATTGTGTTTTTTAAACTTCAGATTGCTCTGAGCTATTTGACAGGCTCAGTCCTGAAAGTGGGTTCTACCGGATTAGACCAGATACAACTCTTGAGCCTTTTCTTGTGTACTGCGATATGGAAGATGGAGGAGGCTGGACTGTGTTACAGAAGCGTCGCAACGGTAAAGTGGATTTCAATAGGTAGGCTATAACACCACTCCACCATTAATGGGTCATTGGTGACCTAGATATTTCCAAACAAATTGGTTGACAAACAAGAATTAAAATGTTAGACTGACTCTTTCAGAGTCGAAAGTCCAGGAATTCCATCATGCAAGTCCATCACATTGCATCATATACATGCATATTTGGACACTCATTCAAACCTAGAAACAACTTACTGTAGCATAGCCAATCCATCTACTAGGGTGATTTAGGGTGGTAAGAGGAAAACAGAGAGCATTATAATATTGGATGAATAAGTATCTTTCTCAGAATTTTAAGATGAAGCTTGACTGTCTTCTCATCATCTTCTATACCTCTTTATCCTGTATTCAGGGTCACGGGACCTAGAGCCTATCCCAGGAGGCTTAGGGCATGAGGCAGTGTACACCCTGTACAGGGTACCAATCCATCGCAGGGCACACACACACACACACACACACACACACACACACACTCATATACTATGGGCAATTTGGGAACGCCAATTAGCCCAACCTGTATATCTTTAGACTGTGGGAGGAAACCGGAGTACCCGGAGGAAACCCACCAAGCACAGGGAGAACATGCAAACTCCATGCACACAGAGACGGGAATCGAGCCAGGCCAGGAATCTGGACCCTGGAGGTGCAAGGTGACAGCTTGGCTGTCTTTAGGAGAAAAATGTAAATTACAGGATTATAGAAAATAACTAAATTACAATACACCGTGAGGGATGTCCATATAATGTTATACATTGTAACGACTAACCAATAACTGGCCCCTTTTCAGAGGCTGGCAGGACTATAAGAATGGGTTTGGTCATTTCCAATCAAGCAAAGATGAGTTCTGGCTGGGCAATGATCATATTCACTCCTTGCTTCACAGAGGTAGATTGCTGTTAAATAATCTGTAAAACATTTTATCCCATGTTCATGGAAAAGACTTGCATTATGTGCATTTTCCACGAAGGTAAAAAAGTAATGAAAATTGATCTGATGGACTGGAATGGAGAAAAATCATATGCAATATATGAAAACTTCAGAGTGGCAAATGAAAAGGTAAGCTTTCATATTATTTTGTTATTATCTAAAAACAAAACTTAATGTTGCATAAATGTTGCATTTGTAGTGTTTCCAATCCCTAAAATAGTGTCTTACATTTCCTCCTCCCCACACAGGATAAATACAGGCTGTACTTTGGCATGTACAGTGGCCGGGCTGGAGATGCCCTGTCTGGTGGGAGCAATATGGTGGAGCAGTGGTCTGCCTCCCACAGTGGCATGCAGTTTAGTACCAGAGACCAGGATAATGATCGGTACCTGCAAGGAAACTGTGCTATAGAGAACAAGGGTGGCTGGTGGTACAACAGGTAAGGTATAAAAAGTATACAAAGTGCATATTTAGGGCCCAAGCACTATGACATCAGCACTATGATATAAAAGTTGGTAAAGACCCTTTCGTTCTTCTAAGGGTTACTATTATTATTTCAAATTTGTTCTCCATTACAGAGATTCAGAACATGTTACTTGCAGATAGTGTGTATTGAAACTTCATTAATAGCAGTTACAGAATGGTTTGCTCTTCTCTAGGTGCCATGCTGCCAACTTGAATGGGAAGTTTTATAGAGGAGGGAAGTACACAGCAAAGTATGACAATGGGGTGGTGTGGAGCACCTGGCGAGGATTCTGGTACTCCCTCAGACACATAAGCATGAAGGTGCGGCCTACAGCATTTATGGACAGTCTCGGGAGTGGAGCGGGACCAGACAGCTAAAACATTATACTTTTTAATGTTTCTGCTCTATGTTACAATAAGCGAATTTAGCCGCACCATTATGCAATCCAAACATGCAACAAAAGTACAATACATTCTGATTATAACCCAGAAATTACATGCATGTGGATTATAGATATAAAACATCATTCCTTTGCTTTCTGAAGTGCAAAATAATATAGTAAGCATGCATCAAGAGCAGCTTGTTGAAATGTCATTTATGAGCAATTTATATTTTTTAAAGTAGTTTTCATCATAGGGACCAGCCATCACCATCTCTATCCTTGTAAATAACCCTCTACATTCTAATATTGTACTTTCAATTGCTAAAAATATACAGTATTTAGGTTCTGCATTTATCTGAAGTACAACAGGAATAACAAAGATTGATAACCATGAAATAAATTTATTTACAATGCATAAAGAACATTTATTGCCTTTTCATGAGCTGAGACATTTCTTCCAGTGTAAAGAGACTTTAAACTACTCTGTATTATCCTCTAGACTACAGTCAGATTATGACTGCATTCTTTTAATCCTGATCCCAAAACAAAACTATTATGCACTAATCCTGAAAGATTTCCAAGACATGAACATTTTTTCATTTACAACCAATGTAGATATATATTCATTTACAACCAATTACATATATATTGTAATTTAAATGCTGCATTAATGCAGTGAAAAATGTAATATCATTATATTTTTTGAGGAATGTTTTCTCATTTACTTGATAAATCCAGCTTGGTCTTTTATACAGTATCAGTATCTGATCTTATGGCAGCATTAAAGTACTAGTGCTTATATATAACTGGTTAATTAGGTGCTAATAACATAATTACTGTAGGAGTATTTGAGAGGAATCTGTTTGAGAGGAATCTAATTATAGAGGGAATCTTCAGATTCCTACAATGTGCACGTTTAATATAATTTGTGATGCTAATAGATTACTAAGAATTTAAAGAAATTTAAATATAATAAATTATTCATTTTCCAACTAATCACAAATCTTGTTCCCAAAGCCACTACAATTATTTTACTTTAAAACCTAGAGAAACATTCACTTGTGAAAATCCAGCTCAGGAGTTTCTGATCAGGACATTCTCAAATATAATTAGGTGAGTCCGAGGTCTTTCATTATTCCTGTCCCAACCTCTTCTCCCAAATATCCAGAAATGTCCATCATTCGCTGCTCATCCTCAGTCAGGCCATAGGAGGAGCTGCTGAAGTCCGCAGAGAGTGGGAGGCTACGGCACCGACCCCTGCTCTGATCAGAGCTAGAGAAGGTGGAACTTCTCTGTCTGTGGTGGCTGGCTGATGAATTGGCTTCTCTTAACTTCCTGGCCAAAATATTCCGCTGTATGGGTGATGGACCTCTCCTGTTCCAATTTTGTTCTGCCCTTTCTACTCGATCCATTTCAAAAGATGGGGCCCAGCCCACTCCATGCCTGTCAGTTACTCGATTTTTTGTGGGTACTGAAGTCCCTGATTTAACCATCGCAGGTTTGGATTTTGGGAAGGAATGCATATTTACCCAAGGCTGCTGTCTGTGGTCACTAGAGATTTCAGGTATCCTATATTTAGCTTGAGACCAGTCTTCCAGCTCAGGTATTGTAT
Source organism: Channallabes apus (assembly GCA_030522415.1). Taxonomy (NCBI): domain Eukaryota; kingdom Metazoa; phylum Chordata; class Actinopteri; order Siluriformes; family Clariidae; genus Channallabes; species Channallabes apus. The sequence goes on from CM060120.1 coordinate 14,977,110, forward strand.
GCTCCCAAGCTCTGGTTCTACAGCTGCCCTCTGGAAGCTGGCGCGGGGCCACCTGAGTCATGCTCCTCTCCCTAAATGACCTTGGCTTAGATAACTGCTGAAGGTTGCTCTCATTGAAGCTAGATGTCCTTCTGAAGTTTGGATTCTTAGTAGAACTGAGTCTGTTTCGATCCACCATTGCCACCCAGTCTGCTGTGCGTTCTTGTCGTCGGTCCCGATCACTAATAACAGCTTTTGGAGTGGCCAACAGGGGGTCCACCTTGTGGGTCAGTCTGTCAGGCAGCGTGGCAGAGTTTCTGTTAGGCCATGTGGACTCTGTGAAGAGGGATTTGTGGAGGTGACTGATACTGACTTCTTCTTGACTTTCCACGTCCTGAGGCACTGGTGTAAGACCAGCAGATGTTGAGGCTGTGGCCTCCACCATGGCGTCATCAACAGGACTCTGAGAGACATGATAGACTTGTGTGGCTTCTCTGAGCCCTTTCTTCTTCATTTCCTTAAGCTGTTGCTGTGCCAAACGATATCCAAAAATGGGAGGAACAATCTTTTGACCAGAGGGGGACAGCCGCTCAGGATCCTGGGGAAAGGGCATGGGGAGGGAAAAACTCTGCTGACAGGCCAGTACCCCCTTGTCTGTTGCTGCTCGAATAGATATAGGGCATGATTGGCCTTTCTGAACTGCCCCCATACTCTCAGAGTAACTAGGCCTCTGCATGCTCTGTCCACAAATAGAAGCCTCATCTGAGTTCTTTCGTCCACCAGGAGAATGCATAGACTCAGGCCGTGCTGAGCTACACTTTGGGGTATGACACAGTTTTCTCCATACTGTGATGAGGATAGTCACAAGAATGACAGCTAGACAGAGAACGATACCAGTCACAACAACTAGGTTACCTCCAAGAAAGGAATCCACAGCTGGAGGAGGTGAGACCGAAACAGGCGGCATGACATCTAGAGGCGACACAATAGGATAGATTTAGAATTCCAGAAAATGTGTTATACACAAATACAAAACTGAGCTTCTTCAGACTGCAAAAGAATAAAGACATGGTCCTTAAGAAATGTCTTACCAGTGCAGACCTCAAGGGAGCAGAGTGACTGCTCTCTCACCATGCCAGTGCACTGCATCCCACCACCAGGGGGGAGCAAACACTCACGGACACGCTCTCGCACCCCGTCTCCACAGGTCACGCTGCACACGCTCCATGTTTGCCATGGGCCCCACATCTCTACTAACAAATCAAATACAAAGCTTAAGCAGAACTGAACTGATTATGCACGCCAGGAGAAATACTATATTTCTATTATATGGATATAATGCTGTTGTGATGGTGGCATATGAGCACTATTGCATTAACTGGAAATAACAGAAATAAACATTCATTTAAGTGACCTGATGTAAAAAATTTTTTTACCACATATAAAAACTGTTTTACAAAAATGCTCACCAGCATTTCTTTGCACAATGATGCACGTCTGTGCCAAAATGGGGGCGTGACTGTAGATGCGTGCATACTGAAAGCAGTACTTTTTCTGGCCAAGATCAAACTGGGAGCAGTTAAATTCGGTCTCATTCTCCCCTCGATTAAGAAATTGAAAGGGAGACTGAGAAGAAGTTTCCTGCATTGCAGCTGAACTGGCCTCCTTATACAGCAGCACCTTCCCTGTGGACACCGTGCAGGGTGGATAGAGCAGCCGGACAGACACTGTGCCCTCACAGCCACTCTTGTAGATGTTCTCGACCATGAGCTTATAGGAGAATATGCGAGATAGATAGAGTGGTCCTGAGGATTTGATGTCCTGTCGGGTATAGTGGGACTTGAGAGCTACTTGGATGAAATCAGCCTCAGTCAGCAGGGAGGCACATTTGATGTCTACATGCTGTGACTTTACAACCTGGATGTTGTGTGTCGTTCGTTTCTGTACCTTGTCGATGGTGTTCTTCCTAATTGTGTTGTGCTCCATGTAGCTGACCTCTAGATAGAGGGATGCACTGATGTACAGGCAGAAATGGAAGTCAACGTTGGTAGACACAGAAACCTGAAATGCACCAGAGCCATGGTCGTCGTTAGCACGTTCTACTCCAAAGTGGAAAGTGGGCCACTGGACATGTAATACTGGGCTCCACCAGCTGGATGTACTTTTCAGTGCACCCTGATGGCCCTGTTGGTCTAATCTGAAGCTGAAGTTTCCAGCATATGAGAAGGATGTGCAGTCAAACTCCAGAACGCCCTCCGACTGGTTGAATGGCAAACGTCTAGTTAGCACAGTTAAATTCTTATCAAGGTCAACCAAATCCATAGATAGTTCACTGGCTGTCATGTTGCTGTCTGTATTGTAAGTGACAAAAACACTGGCATTGCTTAGAGCAACATGTACTGCGGGCCACAAATGTAGACCAGCCATTGCTGAAAACAGAATAAAAGACAAAAAAGGAAGTAAAGATAAAAGGAGAAAAGGGAAACAATTAAATTAAAAAAAGAATTATTATAGAATTATATACAGTATAAATAACAGCATTCAAGATGTTTTCTCACAAACATTCCCAAAATTGATATCTTCAGAAGATTGAATTAATTTCTATTCTTTAGTCTGCCCCTTTCTTCAGTGGATCACACCTTAATTTTACAGACTTCTGTAATTATGTGTATTAAACTGCCTTGTACCAGGTAATCTTTTCACATTGTCATGATCATGTGTGTTGGGAGCTGAGAAAACACTTAAATGTGCAAGGGAGAGGGTTGTTCGCCGCTATAGCATTCACTTTGTCTTAAGGCTTTTTTCCTCATATTGTCTCTTCCTTGCTACTGTCACCTCTAGCTTCTTCATTTGGGATCTTAATATACATTAACATCTGTAAAGTTGCTTTGTTACAATATCTCATAATAAAAGCAATATTTGACTGAACTAAGCTATGGGTATTGCACCCTATAACCTAGGGTATTCACAGTGGTTTACGTTATTGCAAACCACTGTGCATATCCTATTGGCCTCCACCTCCCTTCCAAAACACTTTGTATTCTTTTGACAATAGGCTGTGAGAACCCACCGTTACTTAAGCAAGACATTGTGATTTACGAATGCCGCTACACATAGGTCACTTCCCAAGACAAAAAATAATACATAAGCCAACGGAAAAGCGGGCAGGAAAAACACTCCCTCCCTTCTCTTCCTATCTGAGCTTGTGTTCAACTAAAGGACACTGCTTATACTAGACCACCATATGATATCAGGTGTCATAATTACAATAATTATGCACAATGAATTTATACATGTATAGCTATGGACAGAGGCATTAACGCTAAACCTATCTTGTTGAACCTAAAAAGCCGTGTAGCTAGTGTATCATTACAATCCTTATTTATATCTTAGTGTTTTTACTTACCAAATCCCATAAGGATGAGCAGGAGTAGAAACTGGACAAGTGGGGTGGAACCTTGTATCATTCCGACGCATGTGTCCTCGGTCTTGCTTGATCAACATCACCTTTATTTTTTTATAATCAAACACCCCTGTAAGTTACACACTATTCCAACAGAGAGCAGAAATTAGCGACAGTTTGACAATACACTTTATAATCTTTGGACGTCTTGAGACAGAAACGACCATGAATTAAATAATGGGTTAAATGGGGACACCAGTTTAAGTATTAATTTCATCATCATCATCGTCTTTAATCACAAATAAATGAATGAATACATAAATAAACAAATCTACTGTATTAAGAAAATGAAGCCCTTACAGAGAGCATGATATTTTTTAGATGATAGATTTCTTCACTTGCTACTTACATAAACATCTACATCCAGCCCCAGCAGTTTGGTTTATGTATTGAAAAGTCGGTTGCTCGTTTTCCATTTGCCTCAGCATTAATCCTCATATTTTGGGGGTTCCTGGGATCCTTATACTTGATACTTTCTGAACAATTCTGGCCTCAGGAATGAACCCATCAGAGTCGGATCTGTTCCTCAAACCAGTGATTCCAATTTTCCAGCTTGTTCGATGTCCAGTGAAAATACACAACCATCAACTCTCCATCTCCAGTGTTCCATCTCTTACACACACACACACACACACACACACACAATGTAGATGTGTTTTTGTGAAACAGCTTACCATAAACAAATGCCAGTATAATTCCTAAATGTGTCTAAAATAAACATATGCACAGGGGATCCACAAACGGCGTATTTAACACGAGGATAAACCGGAATGCATTTGTATTCACTTTATTTAGACGTTTAAAGACTGAAAAGGAGAGAAAAAGATGACATTTTAAACCTTACTCCCTTGTTAGTGAACTCATAAGCGGTGTATTTATAACTCGAGGCGACCGCAAGAGGACTATTTAATTGAATTTAAAGTTGTGGTGAGTTGCGCTATTTAAATGGAGGGTCTATACGCCCATTCAAATGTGTGGTGCATGTGAACGCACCCTCAAACGGGAACGTATACAATGGAACATCATTACAAAAAGAACGAATTAATAAATAGATAATCATAGTGATACAAAGTGAAAAAAATATTTCTTTGATCTCAAGTTTAAACTTGCTAAGCTTTCATGTGTAATCGAGTCCATGCTGATATTTTCTGTATTTATACCCAAACTAATTCTCACTTACGACCACAATAATCCGTTATTCCAGCGAGAAGTACTAACTAAGGCTGTGAGGTAAAGGAGATAAAATGTCGTTTACTTACAGCCTGTGTGTAGAAGAGAGACGCGAGCTGTTTATCCGCTGCTGAAGCTCGGAGTCTCTCACACGGCCGCCAGACTGGGCGGGTTTCCGCGCTGGCTTTCATTGGATTGTTCAGAGTGGACAAAATGCTGGCTTTTAAAAATAACAAAACCAAAAATCCTCTGCTGTCTCGTGAAACCAAACAGCCTACACTGACCGGACACTTTAATAAGAACATATGCACATACATGCAATTATCCAATCAGAACGTCATGTGGCGGCGGCCTAATGTACACTAGAAAATCATGCCAAGAGATTCAGTTAATGCTCACACCTAAACATAATTAATGCAAAAAAAAAAAAATTACTTGAACCACAAAATGCTACTTTTATCAGTAATTTCAGAAAATGCTCATCCCTTGGGCCAGGCTCGATTCCCATCTCTGTGTGCATGGAGTTTGTATCTTCTCCCTGTGCTTTGTGGGTTTCCTCCCACAGTCCAAATACATGCAGATTAGGCTAACTGGCATTCCCAAATTGCCCATAGTGTGTGAATGAATGTGTGGGTGTGTCCTGCAATGAATTGGCACCCTGTCCAAGTTGTACTCCGCCTTGTGCCCTAAGCCTCCTCGAATATAGGCTCCAAGCCCCCACAACCCTGAATACAGGATGAAGTGGTATAGATTATTATGGTATTGTGAGTGGAAACGTCTTGTTTACAAGAAAGGTCAATCGATAATGCTTAACATATAGTGGTTAGCAAGGTGGCCTTGCACCTCCATGGCCGAGAGTTCGATTCCCGCCTGGGTTCTCCTTCTGCTTGGTGGGTTTCCTCCCACAGTCCAAAGACATGCAGATTGTCGTTCCGAAATTGTCTGTAGTGTGTGCGCCCTGTGATGGATTGGCATCCAGCTAGCTTGCTCCACATCTCCTTCCCTACATCTCCAGGGATAGACTACAGGTCCCCCCAAAGCATGTACACAGGATAAGTGGGATTGAAGAAAAAAATAATAATAATTAATTGAGCCACAGTATTGTGGGAGGAAAAATCTTGACCACAAGGAAGGATCAACCCACTCATAAGATGGCAAGGTAGTAGAGTGGTTAGCATTGTCTCCCACACTCCTGAGAAACTGGAGGTTAACTGGCGTTCCCAAATTGCCTACAGTTTGTACGCGTCCATGCCTTGCAATGGATTGGATATACAGTACACTGCCTCGTGCCTTAAGTCTCTTAGGCTCCATGATAAGCGGTATACAAAATGAATGTTTTTTTTTTTTTTTTTTCTCACTCTTAACAACCACCAATAACAAAATAACAAAAAGGACAAAACTGTACAGTGTATGTACAATTTTTTTTCTCCATAGTAAAACATATGAGTAAAATTATATTAATCATCTATTGATCATCAGTAAACTTTTTGTTGTGGTGGATCCAGAGCCAAAACAATGGCCCTGCAGCAGCAAGAGAATTCACTCTGTACGGAACACCAGTCACAGATAGTGGGATAACCCAAGCTCAGGTTCAAACCCAGGAACCCTGGAACGCAACTCATATTTCAGCATTCTAATATTCATCTGATGAAACATTTAAATAAAGAAAAGATCAGGATGGTCTTAAAGTCAAGTAAATATTTAGCCAAAAATATACTGGGAAAAAAAATCACTTTATTTAGTTACTAAAGGAGATGTAGGATTAAACTTACACTATATCATCAAAAATCTCTCGACACTTCATAACACCCATAGTATATAGGCCTTTATAAACCGCTGCCACAACACTGGAAGCACACAATTGTCTGGAATGTCTTGTATGCTGCAGCTTTAGGATTTACTAAAGCTACCCAAACCAGGGGCTCAAACCAGCTCCAGGAGTACACTTCTCATGGGTATGAAGTAAGGACCATAAAGACGTGGTTTCCCAAGGAAGGTCAGGAAGAACGTAAATGTCATGCACATTGGCCGGACCTCATCCCCGCTCAACACCTTTAGAATACTGGTTGCAGCAAAAGCATCCCCCATTCTCTAGTGCCTGACCTCACTAATGCTCCTGTGACAAATTTCTACAGCAAGAGTTCCAATACCTAGTCGAAAGCCTTCCCAGAAAAAAATGGAAGTTATTATAACAGCAGAGCAGGACAAAATATGGATCAAGTTGTTCAAATGATATATGGGTGCAAATGTGCAAAAACAGTGTCAGAAGATTTTCTGTGAACTGGAACCTTTCCCTTGGATGCCTGCATAATGAAGCCCAAACTTGAAACTTGTACATTAGTCAGGTTCTTGGTTATAGCCTTGCTGGGTAGATTTACAATATATAATTACTTTTAGTAATAGCACTTGGGATATTATATATAGTACCTAATTCAGTGGCATTTATATATATATATATATATATATATATATATATATATATATATATATATATAAATAAAACAGACCTCTTTGAACTAAATCAATTAAACATTACTCCTGCAACCCCTTGTACAAACAAATAAGTATGGTAAACTTGGAACCAAAACGTACACCAATAACACTGCTCACTAATATTATAGAGTTGTGAACTGAACATCCTGCAGTGCAGTTCCACTAGGTCCAGTATATAAAGTGAACAGTTCTGTTTTGTAAGCAGGGTGCTGTGTGATCATCAGAACATGAGTCCAGTAAAAGAAAAAGAAAAAAAAGGAATTATTCCCGATTTTCAGACTTCAGATAAATCAGAAAAGGTTGGGATAAAAGCGTAGGCCTTCCACAGAGTCGTCTCTGCATAGATGCCCCATTTTCTCAGCCAGAAGCAGTCTGGAAGAAAGACATTGAAGAGTTAGAAAGAAAGCAGCTATTTGACAATGCTGTAACAACAAAATCCCCTATGAGATAGCAATACCTCTCTTTTGCAAGAAGAACAGACAATCCTAAAAGTTTAGCAAACTCCTCTGCGGTTAAGGAGCCCATATCAGACACCTGTGAAACAGAAACAAAAGTGCCATAAAATGCCAATGAGACATGCACCACGAATATCTGGTGTCTTCACACCATTACAGAATGAAAAATGTTTTTCATTCAACATTCATAGATTGTGTTTCCTCTGGCACCTTCTGTAAATTTTTCAGAACTTTGCAAAAATACAATATAATTGTACCATATATATACTGTACTACATAAAGGGTAATGACTGCTGTCTGGATAATAACTGAACAATATCTAAAAAGTCCCTGCATTTTTTTGGTTTATCTCTGGTCCAAAAAAAACAAATGAAAAAATAGGTCAATGACGTAGTCACACATCTGCTATTTGTTTCCCACCCATTTTGTACATTTGAATTTTTAAAATAATATTAGGAGCATTAAAAAGTCTCATTTGACATTTGAAATATTAAGGTTTAGAAACTTATAAAGAGGAAATATAACAGATTAATAGGGTAATGACTTTCCTTGATAAATATTGCTTATTGGTGCATAATCCACAATTTTTCAGTTCCCTAATGGTTTAGTAACAACAAACCTGTAATTATGCTTATACCACTTGTGGCCAGGTACAGCGCTGCAGACAACCTAACAAAATAGTATGTGGTATTTGGTGGTTGGTCTCTTTTGACCTCAGTGCTCCTTTTAATATTATGTGCATAACAGTAATCAACAAAAACACCAAACAATTAATACTTTTTGGTAGGTTTGCTGAAATGTTCTCAAAATCTACAGTTTTATACAGTACAAACACATGGCCACTATTAAGCACCAACTCTGCATGGACTGAAGGCCTAGTTTCCACGCAGCTGCTAAGAGAAATGAGAGAGAAAGCTGCAGCACACGGTTATGGTCGTAGCATAGATCCAAGTTCCGCTCTCCCAAACCCCTAATTAAACATGATGTATAGTAAGGGGCCGAGGTATGTATGGCTAACTCCAAGCGATTTAACAGAATATGGAGGATGACACTCACATTATCGATAGCAGATGCAATCATCTCTTCTTCACTGTGAGACTGAAGCTGAACCACCATTACGCCACTGTCAAACACTCGCAACCTGAGAAAGATAAACAATAATGTACTGAGTTCCACTGAGAACCACAAGTACAGCAACATTAAAAAAAACAGATCAAGCTCCTTGAAGCAGTATCCAACCAATACACCATGTCTCAATTTAGGTTGGTGATATTAGTGGGATTGGGAAAGCCGAAAGGATGTTTTCCTTTGCAAGATGGAAAGCAAAGAGGCCTCTAAAACAGGAAGTCAGACAGGAAGTGGCAGCTGATTCTTCCATTGACTTGCATCCCCTCACTCTTACACATGTACTGTACATACACACACTCACCTGAGAGGGAGTTTCAAAGACTCAAACAACTTGCAGGCATTGACCATGTCCTCAGGAGAAAGAAGCTATAGTGCAGAAAGATTAACCAACTTTAAATGCATTCTGAAAACATTTTAGGTACACCTGGTTCAACAAAGATTTAGGTTTCTGTATTTATTCTATAGCATCTGATACCATACTATCGCAAATGATCCCATGGCTTGATTAAATTCACACACTCGAGATTGCTGTTGTATGGAAATAATCTAAAATAATGTATGTCTAATATATGTATAAGCTAAGCTGTTCACTTTACCATATCTAAAATACTCTTTAGAAGTTAAATTGTTTTTTGGAAAAGCACTCGACAAAACTAGGCTATATACATACATACTCAGGCTGGAGTCGTAACTACTGGCCTAAATAAAATACAATATTAAAGTAAATTAAATATGAAATAAATAGTAATCTGATATACAGATATACATCATGCTAGTTTACCTCCATCCCTCGTGCCCGGTTCACTAGACAGTAAACCTCTGTGAGGGCCATCATACCTCCTCGCTCCTGTAGAGACGGAGCATTGAACAATTACAAAAAAAATCCACTATGAGGAGCTACAATATAATAAAATGCAAAGTTTAATGTATTTTAATGTATGTAAAGGGTCAGAACGTCTGCAAATAATTATAAAAATACTAAAGCTCAGTTTCAGTCTTGCAAGGAACTGCATCTGATTGTTGATGTAATTTATGCAAAAAAGATAACATACAGTATATACAATGGAAACATGTGGTTCCAACATGTGGTGCATTTCTTTATATGTAAAAAGAGATTCACATCTAGCTTTACCTCCAGTGGTGCCTGCAGCATGTCTCCTAACTGTTTAGCAAGCTGCATGTGGTAGTGTGTGCCTGAGCCATGCGTTTCCCTGGTTACGGGGTTGGCAATGCCCATGCTCAACAAATATGACTTGAAGCGGATAGTCTACAAAAGGCAGATGTGACACAGTACACTGTAACATCTTTTTGCTTTCAGATATTCACTTAGTTACAATGGAGAACAGTTTTTTAATTCAGTGCTGAAAGAACCCCAAGAACAAATGTAGACAGTCAATAATAAAAAACATGTGTGTAATTCAATATTTCATTCATAAATTACCAATTTCTCTATCCATGTTTACATGTTATGGCTGCAAGAATTTAGCCTATGTAAAAAAAGGGATTGCATGTGTCCCCTAGAGCTACAGACCATAACCAAGTTAAGCCATTAAAAGCACTCAGCATGCTTCATATTATCCACTTAATGTGGCTTTCAGAAAATGGAGAAAATGTACACAAATGCTGAATATTTACATCCACCTGTAAGGTGTTTTTTTTTTTTTTTTTTAAATGCTTGGCCTACATTGTATATACACAAAGCTGAATGGTTTCAAATCCCTGATCCCTAAAGGGGCCTATTTGACAACGGATTGTACATCCTATACAGCGTACCAGCTTTCTATTTAACACTATTTGGGATTCAAGTGCGACCTGGAAGTTAATGGAGCTGATATTCTATAGTGGAATAAGGAGATTTACAGAACTATCCACTACTACTAATGTTTTATTCTCCTCATCTTTTGGCTACATAATACTGGTGAGACTTTAAAACTACTTTCATCCCTTTGAATCACACTTCTATCACATCTATGTTGGTTGCAGGTTAGTTAGTTCTGCCAGTCCTGGAAGGATGTGTTGGCGGAGAAAATACTGGTTTAGTAAAGAAACAAACCATAATGATAATAAATGATGTTGTGTAACTGTTGTATAAACTCTCGAGGTTGTGCTGAATATCAGCATGGCTGTGATTAGGGCTGCACGATATTAGGAAAATATGCGATATTGTTGTTGAATATTGCGATAATGATATTTCTTGCGATATAACATTTCCCTAGAGAAATGCATTTTTTTATTATTATTATTGCCTATTTTTTTATTATTTATTTATATGTAATGATCATACTAAAATAAACAGGTAATAGATATTCGTCTGATGTAATTAAATCTAATTCAGGCTAAAAAGAAACTATATGTCAAGGAAGTTGCACATATTTAGACTTCAAAACACTACGAATGACTTAAAACCCTCAGCAGATATTTTGACTTCTGGTTTGCTGTTACTATAAACCTGCCAACACAATATGAATTACTTTATATTTACGTGTAACCATACACTCATCAGTAGTGTCTTAAAACAAGAGCATCTTTTAAACTAAATATTCTCTTTGGCTTGCCTGTTTTTTTGTTTTGTTTGTTTTTTTTTTAAATAAAAATAAATATTATTTAACAAAAATGTAATAAAAAATACTATTTGTCACACACACACGCACGCACGGAGCTCCGCGACCGGCACTAGGACCCGAACCAGGAAGTATAAGAGGAGTAAACAAACCATTGCATACAGCTTAGTCACTGAGTTCGCCATGTCGGTTCAGATTGTTTACTTTCTGATTAGAGTGTGTGTTTATAGGACGCGGGTTAAATGTGTGTTTTTCCCATGCTCCCCTTCTGTGAGAGTCCTTAAACTAATTTGCGTGGTTATCCTGCGTACTCGCTTGCTTCCGCGTTTGGGTTTACCATCCACGCTACAAAGGGCTAACGGCTAATCGCTAAGTCTTCTGATCATCCCGGGTTAGTTCGCGACAGAATGAAGTATAAAGATATAAATTATATAAAGATATAAGCGGGTATAAATATAGTAAGGGCCCATCTGATTGGTCAAATTTGGACACACAAATGCTTGGCACATAAAGTATTTATCGCAACTCTTTGCGATATGGTTATCGCACATGCCATTATCGCGATAACGATATTTTTTCGATATATCGTGCAGCCCTAGCTGTGATGCCTTTGGCACTTGGACTGCACCCTTGTGCCTACAACCGCATCACAGCGGTGCTGATATTCCAGCAGAACAGCACTTCCTCTTGTGTAATATTGCTTAATTATATACCAACAACCAAGCCCAGCCCGGCAGTGTGGCACAAATTGTTAATAAAATGAAAAAAATCAAAAGTCAATAATGGCCATGGTAGAAATGTATCAGAACACACAGAACACCACAGCTGGCTGGGGATGGGGATTAGCTGGCAAAGTGTTCAAGGTTGTTGATCCGGCTTCTAAATTCTCCATATATCTATCTGAACAAGCGTCCACACAATGCAGTTGAAAAACAAGTCCGACCCATGGCAAGACACCACAGCACACCCCAAAAAGTCCAGAGGATTCATGTCCCGAGGGGCCAGATATGCCCCGGCAGCACATGGAGAACCTACACATTATTGGGCTTAATATTTTGGAGTTTAATGTCATGGTTTTATATATATATATATATATATATACATACATACATACACACACACACACAGGTCCTTCTCTAAAAATTTGCATATTGTGATAAAGTTCATTATTTTCTGTAATGTACTGATAAACATTAGACTTTCATATATTTTAGATTCATTACACACAACTGAAGTAGTTCAAGCCTTTTATTGTTTTAATATTGAAGATTGTGTAATACAGCTCATGAAAACCCAAAATCCCTATCTCAAAAAATTTGCATATCATGAAAAGGTTCTCTAAACGAGCTATTAACCTAATCATCTGAATCAACTAATTAACTCTAAACACCTGCAAAAGATTCCTGAGGCTTTTAAAAACTCCCAGCCTGGTTCATTACTCAAAACCGCAATCATGGGTAAGACTGCCGACCTGACTGCTGTCCAGAAGGCCATCATTGACACCCTCAAGCAAGAGGGTAAGACTCCGAAAGAAATTTCTGAACGAATAGGCTGTTCCCAGAGTGCTGTATCAAGGCACCTCAGTGGGAAGTCTGTGGGAAGGAAAGTGTGGCAGAAAACGCTGCACAACGAGAAGAGGTGACCGGGCCCTGAGCAAGATTGTGGAGAAGGACCGATTCCAGACCTTGGGGGACCTGCGGAAGCAGTGGACTGAGTCTGGAGTAGAAACATCCAGAGCCACCGTGTACAGGCGTGTGCAGGAAATGGGCTACAGGTTGCAAATTTTGCATGTCATTCGGAAATCAAGGTGGCAGAGTCTGGAGGAAGACTGGGGAGAGGGAAATGCCAAAATGCCTGAAGTCCAGTGTCAAGTACCCACAGTCAGTGATGGTCTGGGGTGCCATGTCAGCTGCTGGTGTTGGTCCACTGTGTTTTATCAAGGGCAGGGTCAATGCAGCTAGCTATCAGGAGATTTTGGAGCACTTCATGCTTCCGTCTGCTGAAAAGCTTTATGGAGATGAAGATTTCATTTTTCAGAACGACCTGGCACCTGCTCACAGTGCCAAAACCACTGCAATACACAATATACAAATATAATATAGACAACGTCTTGTACCTCACCTCGTCCTCAGTGATGTCCCCCTGTTTATCTTTGATTTTGTTGGCAATGGATCTGGAAAGCTCAACCATCTCTTTAGCCTGAGGGAGAAAAAAAAAGGGCAGGTCACTATGATGTCACACTGTGCCTACAGAAATGAGAGGTATGTCATGAGGGCAGAGTGCCTGACCTTCTCCATTAGCTTGCTGAGATCTTCAAATGCCTGGTGGAAACAGAGGAGAGGAGAGGAGGATTAGAACAGGTGATAACCTGACAGCAGCCCACACCGGCACTAAATCAACACATAAATACGTGCCAGATCCAATATAAAACCTAAGTAATATTGGTATTAATCATATATTTACCATGTTAAATAATAAAGCTGTAGTTTGATATCACACAATAGAAACATTTTATATAAAAGCGGAGAATATTATTAGTTTTTTTTTTTGTAATTCTTTATCTTGTAGTTCTCTGGCTAAACGAGGGTCGGACATGGCAGTTAAATCAGTAGGCGGTGTTTCAATTCGGCTCCTGGCCGGATGAGTTCTTATCTCTACTTTTAGCCAGGGCAGGAAGCCCTTTCATGTCCCACAGCATGGTGTCACACAACCACGTAAACAGGTCCATGCTCTACTTCAGCATGAAAATAATTAGCAGAACCGAAAGTGATACAACTGTCCTGCAATCGTGTAAAACACACATACAGTATAAATTAACCCTTTATGTCCAACCTTCATCATTCAATTAACTCTCTCTCTAACAAGTTTTTAACGTTGTCACTTGTATACTGTCTTACCTCTGAAATGTTTTTATCAGTCTCTTTCCTCTTCTCCTCCAGCTTCCGCTCAATGCCAACAATCCCTACTGCACGGGTTTTTCCTGTCTGTAGAAGCACAAAAGATGAGAAACAATATATTAGTGCTTCTTGATCTCACGCACACACACACACACACACACACACACACACACACACACACACACACACACACACACACACACACACAAACACCCATCCACCACCATGAACAACACTAACATTACCCTGTTCCAAAAAAAAAAAAAGAAACAACAAAGAGAGAGGAAGGAAAGGGTAAGGCTAGCGGTAATTCCTCATTGTCCTAACTATAATTCTGCATGGTTGAGAAAAAGCTTAGCCTACTCTTATCATAATTTTAGTAGAACAATGATTGACGTACCATGTAAAAGAGATTTGTCTATCCTTAACCATATTAAAACAATGCCACCTATAGGCAGTACTGGACACTGCAGCATGCTTAATAATTGGTATCCGGTTAAAAATATTTTTAAATGTGCTTCCCAAAACATTCTTTATCTCCTAACCCATGGACAAGGATGGCCCATTTATTCATTTAAGGATGTAGCAATTCTTACACGCAGACAATGGAATCAAGGAAGACATACCAATACTCCAGAGTGAGGATACACATGTGCTTCCTATGTGGAAGTATTATTTGTTGTTTTATTAGAGATTAACTTTACTGACCCCAAGACAAGTGACAATAATAAGAACAATAAATATGCAAACTGATTGGCCTTAATAAGAACAAAATTCTTCCATGTTACCGATAGGTGAATTTACTTCAGTTAAAATTTTATATTCTTGAACTAGTGTTACTGATTAACAATCATGTATTAGAGTTTAAACAATAAAATATCTCACTCAGGCTTAGTAAATCTGGTTTTAAATATTTAGGGATCAGGGTCAGAGTCGTTCTGAATCCTCATTTAATTACTGCAAATTTTGTAAAAAAAAAAATAAATAAATAAAATTAAATAAATAAATAATGAGTGATGCCGTGAAAAAGTATTTGCCCCCTTCCTGAATTTTTACCAGCATGTCCACCTCTAAGTGGCTCTAAATAAATAAATAAATAAATATGGTCTTGGAGTAGTTTGGTCTAAAGACAGCATTTTTTGTGAAATTTTACGGTATAACTTAACTGTTTATAGGTTTAGAGGAGGACCTGATACTTTTAAAGCACCAACATTAGTCTTTAAAAGTTATAATCAACTTTCTCTGGATAAACCCACATTTCACAAAAATAAAAGAGCATGAAAACCTGAATTTGGTTTGGTGTTCACAAAATTATGGCAAAGGAAGGTACAACACACAGGATACACAAACTCCTTGGGCAAAAAAAGAAGCATTAATATTTAATTTGACTGCCTTTAGATTTAATTACAGTTCGTACATGTGCAGTCCCGATCGTTTTAGACCTTATGTGTTATTTCTGGAATTATATTTACAAGGTTAGTTCAGGACATGTTATACTATTAAATGATTTAACTGTTAAACATAGTTGTGGTTTGTACTGTCATTTTAAAATGATGCAGCTTCACCAAGTGTTTAAGTTATCTCTGATCATTCTCATTTATGTTTGTTAGTTTTTTTAACCACATTTCTTCTGCAAGATAGATAAAGTATACTTTATATATATTTCTTCTTTTATTTGTTGGACAGTTCTCACCCCAACTGCGTTAATATGGTTGTTTCATTGCTTGATGCAAGTTAAAAATATAACCCTTCTGAAAAAGCGCCTTTTTTCTGGTCAGGCAGTTTCCAAAGCTCAGCATGTCTGCCCTCTGACTGAATCACCTCCTACTTTTTGATGATACTGATGTTTCAATTATTCATTTTTCTTTTGTATTCTCTTACAACTTATACTTTTGGTTTGTTGGATGTCTTAAGGAGTAGCACCATTTTGTTCTCTTTATTTGTTTTATTTGTTAGATTTATTATTATATCCATCTTGTAAAGGAGGTAAATTGCAATAACTGTATTAATAAGGTATTATTCCAAATTGTAAGGTATTATTACAATTGTAATTTATACATTTGCTTAATGAAAAAACGTGTTATTTGGCAACAGGGTGTGATTTTGATTTCTCCTGCAATTGTTTTGTAACAGTCCTGGCATTCTTTCCTCACTTTCTCAAAAGGAGGAGGATACACATGAGAAAGGAAAGCAAGACAATAAAACTAGGCGGTGTAATTTAAGAAATAAAAGGCACCTTAGCCTTCTCTTCATTAAATGCCACATAATTTTACAATAAGGAAAGTTTCAGGCAGACCTTCAGTGCTGTTGGTGTAATGGGTTGTGACGCTGGCGTATTCTCCCACCTCCTCTGAGTCATTTCTTCTGTCAGACGTCTGTAAAACTGCACACAGTTATAAATCAAGGTAACTTTATAAACTAAACTGTGACGTTGCATATGCATAAAGCATTACATTTTTATGTAACCTTTTTAAAAATACATGAATCACTCTTGTAACTTACTTCAATTTGTCCATGTTCCTTAAAGGATAACTTAATGTAGGAGTACTTGCTATTCTGGTATGGCCCAGGCTCTTTATTAGCAGGAACTGGATGCAGGTGAATGACAATCTTGGCACTGGAAGTATTTAGAGATACCATAAAACATCACAATGCAACAGATCCATATGTAATATTTATACAGGGTGACACAAAAGTCCATGCTCAAAATTTTATGTAAAAGCATAAATTACAGCAAATGCTTAAACTGATGGTGTTTGTTTTTATGGCACTTGTGTATACACAAAGTAAGTTTATCTGATAGACTGCTGACTTCACACACGCCTCCATAACCCTTCCCACCCCCCACCCCCCCAGAAAAAAAAATCAAGTGCCATTAGATTTGATTATATCAAGTATTTTGATTGTTAGCTTTTGAAGCCGAACTGATTCTGAAATAAAATCAAAATATGAACAGTCATATAAGCAAAAGGCCTATGAAACTTGATTTATATTTTTTCCACCCTGAATATGGAATACTCATGGATGGGTTAGTATTGTCGCCTTGCACCTCCAGTGACCAGGTTTGATTCCTGTCTTGGGTCCGTGTTCATGTGCTTGATAGGTTTAGTCCGGGTGCACTGATTTCCTCTCACAGTTCAAAGACATGGAGATTAGGCTAACTGACGTGCCCAAATTGCCCCATATTGTGAGTGTGTGCCCTGCGATAGATTGGCAACCCTGTCTATGGTGTACCCCTCCTCGTGCCCTAAGTCTCCTGGAATAGGCTCCAGGCTCCCCGTGACCCTGTATAGACAATGAGGGAGTAAGAGTGAGTGAGTGTGTATGAAACAGAATGCAAAAACAGGTACCTCTTTCCAATTCCTGCAGACTGCTCCTCAAAGAATATGATCTGAGACAACGGCATACATATACAGCACTCCTGTGTAGTCAGACACATTGTAGACACATGTATTTAACTCTAAAATGTGGCTAAAGTCAGTGCACAATTATTTATCTAATATATATAACGAGGACTATCTTCACTGAGTGTAGAAAATGGCGTGAGAAATCTTACATGATTCTTCAGATCCCTCCAAATTAATCGATGTGTGCTTAAGAGGACCACTCCTACATCAAGTTTCACCTGAAAAACAATATATAATTATTATTTAAAGTTAATAAATTAATACTAATAAGTAATTAATCTTATTAATTAGACCGTAAACTAATTAAACTGTCATTAGTTATGATTCGCAAAGAAAAATCCACAGTAGAGCTAGCTATGCAAATGGGGGAATCGCAAATTAGATAGTGTTTAATATGTAGTGCATTACAAAAGAACAAAATATCAAATGATTTTTCCACTATGAAGTGCACCCATATAACGTTCAGGGTGTAATTTAGGATACGGCCAATGCTACTGCAACTTGACTAGCTGCTCTAAATAAAGTCTGTGTAAAGTTAGATACCTTTTCGTCACCGTCATATAGTCGAACACCCCTTTGCTGGATTACTAAGGTTTCGTTCATTTCAAGGAGTCCATTGGTCCACATGAATCGATCCATTTTTTTAATTATATAAATACTCGGTCTATAAATAAATTTGTAGATTTCTACATTTCCTATGTGAAGTTACTGAGCGATCAATTGTTTTCTTCCGGTATGGTGCCCAATAAAGTGCCTGTACATAATAGTGCTTGGTAATTTAGGGTTCATTTTTAAGAATGGAAAAAATAACCCAAATTGAGAAATTTGGATTTGAATAACCATATTAAAAATGATTAGTTTTGATCCTAAGCTCTTCCTATAAAATGTAATTCAGTGTTTTAAACATCATAGGATGGTCAAAGCACTTTAACCAATGTTTAATGGCACAACAATTAAAGGAAAAGGGCCTTGTAGGAGGTTACACATAAATTCACCTTTTTCAAAGCTTATAACATAAGCTTCATATTCCGAACAACAATATATAAAAATATAGATTTATTTTTTGACAATGCTCGAGCACATGCTGTGTGCGTGCGATGCGTGCCGCCAGACTGGGGTCCTAACACCGGAAGTCGTTCCCCATTTGGACCTCCTGCTGCCGTGAGGCTAGACAGCTAGTGTAGCTAACAACAGATCCGAAACAAACAATCGCGAAAAGTATGCTTCTGTGATCCTTCTGTCTTAACGCTACAGCGCAGATGCTTCCGACGATATTCCTCTGATTACCCGCGTATACGAGTAGTGTATTATATAACGTCCTGGTTGTGCTTTTCTGCGATCTGCAGGCATGTTCTCAAGCTAGCGTGTCAACCAGTAAATCAATAACAACCTAGCTGACAAGCCAGCTATCAAAATAAACGGTTGGTCTGCCAAAATGAACTCGGTGAGCCATTGAGACCGCGCTTATTATACATGGACTGTACTATGGAAATTCTGTTATAATATAATTTATCGGTTTTAATGACTCGTTTTTCATTGATCGTTGCTAAAATGCAATAACAGAGTCTTATTTATTTGCTGAATATTAAATCATCAACCTCGAAACTACGTCTAAATTGAGTAGGAATCTTTTTAACATGGATAAGAAATCTTTTGACATCGTTTTGGACGAAATAAGAAAGGTAAGAGCACACATTCCTAGCATTTACACTAACTTAAAATGTGGTGAAGTAACTGCTGCTAAATTCCTGAAATCTGTCTTCAGTTTGCACTTTAATTAGAAAAGACAGTAATAATATATATATATATATATATATATATATATATATATATATATATATATCTCTATATAAATTAATTAATTATGTATTTATTTTAAACACAAACTGTTTCTTTTCAGTGTGTTTTGACAGATCAGCGGATTAAGGCAATCGAGCAGGTGCATGGATATTTCTCCAGTGAACAGGTACATAGCTATAGATTATCTCCACAATGCGGTGTTCCTCCAGTTCATGTTCAGGATATTTAGAGATTTTCCCTCTTTAAAACAAACCAACAAAAACCCACACACAATCTGATTCACAAGTATATTACTAGGATTAGGTGCCATCTAAAATGGTACCCCTGCTGTCTTGTGTTTCTTATTGGAACAAGCAGGTTGTAGGATGCTTCATTCTTATTTTGAAGTTAAGAGGGTAATATCTGAACTCGTTCTATGTGATTTTAATATGTCTTTCGATTGGGTCAACACGACACCTTTTATCACCACTACTATATATATATATATATATATATATATATATGTGTATATGTATATATATAATTTTATTATCATTATTAATGTTTTTTTATATTGAAATTTATTTGAAGATGTTTCTTACTTCAGGTGCTCTTACAAAGCCATATTATAATTTGAACATCACAGTTTGGTTTAAACATTTTGCCAACATCATCAAAGATGACGATGTAATTTTGATGGGATGTTCAAACAAACAAGTTTTGTCTTTGCCCCTGTGTCAGTGTTCTTATAGCCCTGCAGTAGTAATGTGAAATAAATAAGAACCACTAAATCCCCCAATCCTTCACTATCGCTTCTATTCCCACAACAAAGCAGCCCATCCTGACTGAAAATATGAAATGCTGCTGTGGTCCTTTGGCTTATGATTTGTTAAGGAACTTGTGCTTATGCCATAACTTCTCTCTTTAGGTGATCGACATTCTGAAATACTTCTCCTGGGCAGAGCCTCAGGTGAAGGCAGTGAAAGCGTTTCAACATGTAAGTTCAACATATTTTGTTAAGATCGTTACCACAATGCAGGTGTGAGATGCCCTTGTATGACGTAGTTCAATAGTGGCAATAACTAATATTTGGAATCTGTTTTGTTATTTGCAGAAAATGGTTGCCATTCCTACAACTAAGGTTGCAAAAATCTTGAATACATTCACCTTCTCAAAAGACAAGCTTATTGTGCTGGAGCTTATAGCTCTGTAAGTAATGTAAACAAGACACAACTATTAAACATTTGTTGAAAGCAGTTTTATTTTTAAATGTGTTTTTAATAGCAGCACTCTTTTCATGACAGAAACATATCCGATGCTCATAATTACACTCCAGTGGAGGACCAGTTCCGCATTCACCTGTCAGAGAAAAAACGTGCGCGACGGATCCTTGAGCAGGTAAGATGGTCATTATGTTTTTTTAAATTTATTTATTAATTTTTTTAAACTGTTAACATTTCTGTGGCTGCTGTAGTCTTAACTGAAAAGTTTTGATATGTGCCCTAAAGGATGACATAATGGTAAAGAGAGTGACCCAAAGGTTGGATCAGCTAAGAAAATTTTATATTTCTTCCTCTTTTTTTGTCATCGGAAGATGTTACATTCATTTCATCTTGTTCATGCGTAATAACTTTATGTGCATTTAAAATCACCAGTCACCATCCAATACGGTATCATGATATTTAGGTGCCGATTCGATTTATAATGTGATTTTTTTTGATGCAGTGTCACAGGAATTGACAGGCTTAGGAACATATTAGAGACATTGCAGGTAGAACAGTTTGGGGACAAAGTTAGAGAGCCCGGATTAAGATGATTTGGACATGTACACAGGAGGGACGAGGGGTATATCGGGAGGAGAATGTTAGAGATGGGGTGCCAAGCAGGAGTAGAAGAGGAAGGCCCAAGAGGAGGTTTATGGATGTGGTGAAGAGGACACGCAGGTGGTTGGAGTGACAAGGGAAAATGTGGTAGATAGAGTTAGATGGAGACAAATGGTGGTCCTCTGTGGTGACCCAGAACAGGAGCAGTCGAAGGTAGAGGAAAAATCTAAAAAAATTAAATAAAAAAAAAAAGGTGTTCACGCAAAGGTTTTATACATCATCTTCACAATTGAATTGATCATGAGTGAGTAATTATAGTCTATTCCTTATACCATTTAGTTTTCTCATTTGAACATCAAGGGAAAGTTTAAACAGTACAATCTAACTTAAATAACATTTAACACTAAATTAAATCGAAACAAAAAGCTAAATTTTATTACACATACTGCTGTTGTGTCATCCAGCATAATTGCTATTTTTAAACGAACTTAGCATTCATACAAATACAAATTTACTTCTACCACAGATGATGATGTATGAATAGTTTAGAATGTAGCATTGGAAAGAAACTGTGAAGTTTTACTACCTCAAATGCTCCAAAGTTCGAAAACTCAAATTGACAACGAGCGTGTGTTAAACAGTTAGAGGCACACAGGTGGACGGCCTCTAATACATGCGATTGCCGAGACTCTTTTGTGCTTGCTGTGTTTTAAGACTGTTTAAGCATGTATAATGATGGAATTTGAGATTAATTTGTTTGCAGAGTTTGGAGAAAAATAATTATCAAAAGTGCTGCTTTTGAAAATGCAATATAGTGTGTTTCTGTTGCATCACTCAGAATCGGATATATCCAATACAATATATGTATTGTTCAGGCTGAAAACCAGCCAATTCCATCCGCTGCCTGATTAACCGGTGCAACTATTATAAATGCAACAAAAATATTTAAGAAAATCAATTTTGGAGTGAACAATTTTGTAGTTTCTACTGAACAATGCATGCTAAATCACTGTGTTGTGTGAAACTTTTCAGGTGTGTAAGGTGGGATGTAAAGCCCCAGTGGCAATGGTTTCCTCTTGTGGGATGATTCCTGGAAACCCTTATCCTAAAGGAAAACCCAGCCAGGTCACTGGAACCTTTCCTGTAAGTACTCTTAAGATGTTGGGGCTCTGAAGTGTGAAGATTGCAAGTGCAAATCCCATGCATATCTAACTATTTCTGCAAATTGTCAGGGTATGCCTCCTAGGAAGGAAGGAGAGGAGGTGAGTTCAGAAGGAAAAGGGATTGCGAACCGCATCATTGGACCCAGCAAACCAGTGAGTTGTTCTCTCAGATACCTGTTTTCTAATTAGTTTTGTTATTTTACTGGCATCATAATATTTCCTTTAATTGTTTTGAAAGACATCAAAAACTGTCTAAACATTCGAGATTTTATTATATTTAATTACAGTCTCCATCGACCTACAATCCACACAGACCAATACCATACCCGATTCCTCCCTGCAGGCCACATGCCACTATCGCACCAAGTAAGTTTTTCATAAATAGACAAACACATTCTCTTACACAGATAGACAGCAAGCGCACCTGCATGAGAGAGAACCTAGATAGGAGGATGAAGATAGGAGGATGAAGTCTAACTACACAGTTATACTGTCTGTGCCATTTTAGAGAGAAAGGAGGAGGACAAGGTGAGTGTAAGAAGGAAGCAGGAAATCAGTCATGCAAAATCTCACCATCACTTTGATTAAGGAAATCTAAGCAAGATGTATACCTCGTGATGGGGAAAAACACACCAGAGAGCGCTCTTTACAAAGTAAAAGCACAACAATTCCATTGTCCAGAGAGTAAGAGTGAGCTAAAGAATCGTGTCTGTATTGATAGAAATTCTCGTCCAGACAGGATTTATCTTAATATATAATGAAGGTGAGGTGATGTAGTGAATGACAGTAAATAGTGTTTATTTAGTATTCACGTGTGCAAGATGATCTGTGTTTGTTAAACTTGGTGGCAGTATGATACATTGAAGTGATGTACCCAGAATCCAGTAGGTTCTGTTCCCCTGCTCAGGTGCGTACAACAACGCAGGCCTGATGTCAATGGGAGGGGTCATTACAGCACATGTGCCCCCCCCACCCTACTCTGCCACTTCAAAGTTAGCAGGTATGATGGCTGCTGCTGCTGCTAATGCAATCTCTGCTGCTCAGTGACACGCTAACTCGACCTCTGCTAATTGCGCCTTTGCTAACAGCACCTACCCTTTTCTAGCATACAGTCCTTGCCTCCTGCACTCAGCATGCTGCTTAATAGACCTGAATGGTTTACACAAATTTGAAAGAGTGCATTTTAATGGCTAAAGCTGTTTTTAAATAATAGTCCGCATTAGCAATGTTTAATGTTGTAACATGTGTACATCGCTGCTACAATCCACCTTGCACAAGAGATCAAATCTCATTTTGCCTCTGCAATGTTTTACATGGCTGCTAATGTGACCTCTGGTGTGTACAGTACACTATGGTGTGGTATTTTGTCTAAAAAAATATTTATTTACTTATTCATTTATTGCAAAAAAAAAAAAGGTAGTTATGATCTCTCATAATTTGTGCAGTTCATAATAACTCTCATTACTATAGGGCATTGTTGGCTCAGTGGTTGGTCTCTCGCCTGCCATGCAAAAGGCCCGGGCTCGAATCCCAGCCCATGTCCAAATCCCAAGTACGGATAAAATGGAATCGTTCGTGCAGGAAGGGCATCCTAAAAGCTTCGCCAAGTTGTTGTGCAACTCGAATAGTCCCCTGTAGTGACCCCTTGACGGGAGCAGCCGAAAGACTAACATCATATTGCTCTTAAATCAGACTCAACCTTGACCAGACAATGAGATTTAAAGTTATAATTTTGCACAAAATCTTAGCAGTAAATACATGAGAAGAGCATATGTTGGGTAGAGTTTGTATTGAATATTTTGGTTGAAGTTGTAATATAATAAAAATTGTTATAGACCATTGTTCATGTTCCGTGAGTGGTTGCAGTTATGTCCACTAGCATTAGTATGCATAGTTGACGGTAACAGTCTTTACAAAAAGCTAAAAGGTTAAAGCTGATCATCTTTATAGTAATCAGTGATATTTCAGGTCGATTCGTGTTTTATCTTATAGTGGTGCTCCACATTACTGCTTTAATTAGCACCACGGTTTTGAACATATGAGACAAACTGTTTTTACGCTTCTTGAAGGAAGAATATACGTACAGACTTTGAAGAATAATTAATTACAGAAAGAAATTTTTTTAGACTAATTTCCGGTCCTCTAATGTATGAAGCGTAAAGATATAATTGAAAGAGCCATTTCTGGGGGGTGTTCTTCGTACGTCGCTAACTCAGTTAGCTGGATTTGATTGTTGTGGATTTGTCCTGATCTTGGATTGTTTCGTTCTTCGATGCTCATCTCGCATTTGTTGTCATAGCAACATGTCCGTAAGCTTGAAGCTGCTCGGTAGCAGGTTTATTTCATGTAAACAGGATTAAGGCTGCGCTCCTGCCGGGTTATGATTGGTTGAAATGGTGAGGTCACATCTGATTGGTTAAAGAGCGCTGACGTGGACTGACTCACGTGGGGAAAGAAAAGTATCTTGCATATATATATACGGCTTGCCATATAATTGATATCAAATATTATATTAGAACATAAATTCATAGGTTTTTTTATTATTATAATAAATTCTAGACACGAGACAGCCCTCAAGACCATTAATTCAAATTGTTGTATAATGTTTATTTTGTAACACATTTATTTTTCAGGGGTTCGTTATGAATATGCAAATATATATATATATATATATATATATATATATATATATATATATATAATAAACACATTTTTTTTTATAATGAAAAATTGGACAAAACTAATTTTATTATAAAGTAAACAATATAAAAGTATACATGTTTTTGAAAAAACATTCATTTTTCCATATACAACATATTTATTTTCATATTTCTTATTTTATTTTATTGTCTCGTGTAATTTGTAAAACATATGTGCATATTATGTTCTAATATAATATTTGATAGCGATTATGTGTGTGTGGTGGGAGGGGGGGGATCCATGGCAGGGAAGCATTTCAGCGCATAACACGTGGGGGGAGCATTTCAGCGCATAACAGGTGTTACAAAAAAAATTGAGCTTGTTCTTTTGTCATTTCGTCAACCAATCAAAGGGCTTGTGATCAGTGTTTCTACTGTCGATGCATATCGCCTTTTAAACCAACGCACGAGCGCGCAATAATCCTAGACAACTCAATCCGGCCATACTAATCATCATCAACAGGTGTGCTCGAAGAACCAACTTAGCCGGAGCGTAATTAGCACGATGATCTCATCTTGGATGTGTCAATTCATCCCGGATGTTTCAAGCGACGTACGAAGAACACCCCCCTGATCAATGTACAGACAAAACCTTTCTTTCATTTATATAAATAAATACTGGTTTGATTTGACAAAGAATTGTCATAAGGGGGCACTATAGCAGCCAAAATGTCAGTGCAAACCTTGAACTTTGATTCTTGGCTTGAGTTCTTGTGGCTTTCTTAAGTTGGACAACATTTTCTTTGCTAATAACATTGGTCTGTTTTTCAGCCTGTAGGGTTTTATAGCCCTTTAACACCTTAGGTGGTGGCTTTAGAAAGAGTTTTATACTGTGGTCAACTCAATCTGCTTTTATTTTAAAGCTTTGCATGAAATGCCTGTGCCAGTAGACATCACCAAATGGATCCTAATGTTCATATTTGCCCAATCTTGCCAGTAATATTTTTTTCATGTTTATTTCAGCTTATACTCGGCCTGCCAGTCAACAGAATCCTCCCTCTGGTCCCTCTGCCACTTCAAGTGTAACACCTACCAGTTCAGCTCCTGCTACCTCTGTCAACTCCCAAGCTCAACCCACCACTCCAGTTACTCCTGTTTTCCCAGGAGTTGTCTTTTCTCAAAGTTCTGTTGCCCAATCTCCCGGGCCTGCCTCAACTTCCTCAGTGATCAAAAGTCCCCCTTTGCCTTCTGGTTCTCCTCAGGTTGCACCAAACCCCAGTGGTCATAGCACCCCTACTCACACTGGCCTGCCACCTTCTGGAAGGAACACTCCATCAGTTATCAGATCCCACACCCCGTCCAGCACATCTGGTATTCCTCCTCCACCATATGGGACATCCCGCTCTGGAACACCTTCAGGCATTCCAAAGGGAGCAGTAGACCCTTCCCAGAGTTTAGCACTTTCCTCCTCCAAAGGCTTTCTATCTTCTGCTGAGCTCCAGTCAACTCCTCCTAATCCAAAATGCTCTACCAATTCAGTCATTCGCAGTTACACACCTGCAGGAGCACCACCTGGACGTTCCACCCCTATGCAGGTAATGGGTACCCCCGTGCCCCCATGTACACCTAGTCCCAAACTATCCTCTGGCACATCTCAGAGTGGCACAACTAACCCTGGCTTGTATAGCGACCAGCCCTCAAACTCAGTTGTCCAGCATGGTGGAGGCAGTGGCAGTAACAGTCCAGTTCCTTCAGCCTTCAAAGGTCCATCATCAAGGTCAGGCACACCCTCACTCAGCTCACTAGTGATGCCCAACTCTGCTGCCCTGGCTCGCTCACTGGGCCTGAGCCACAGTGCAGCATCTCCCCTGGGCTCTCTAGGCTCCCAGCCTGGAGGCAGTCCTGCCACATCATTCCAGTGCATCTCTCCCTTTTCTGCAATGTCCACAGCATCACCTCTTAATACAGTTCAATCCTCCATGCATTCTTCAGTTTCTTCTGCACCAACAGCACCTTCCATTGCATACTGTGACCCCACTGGGGCTCCTTCTCCTTTTGGCCTTGGACTCGCCACAAATCCCTCCATGATTCCCGGTTTGGCCCCAGGACAGAACCCTGCCTTCCCTGGGTTTGGGGGTTCAGGTCATCCAGGAGCAGGTAGTCCTGTTCTTTCCTCCCTGATGGGGCTTACAGGTGCCTCTTCTTCAGTGGCTACAGTGGCTCCCCTCCAAGCAGCTGCAGTGGCAGCTGCAGCAGCAGGTGTCCCCTCCACCTCACCTGTGCTTCCTGGTTTTGCCTCTGCATTTAGCTCGAACTTCAACCCCACTTTGGTGGGCCAGTCAGGGTAAGTGTGTGCAAATTTACCACTCAGTTGATCAATTCAGAATTGCATTTAATTGGTCTTTTGGCACATTTTATTATTCTGTTTGACAGGAGAGAACATCATTTTCTTTTGGAGTACCTTTTTAAATTTTTATTGAAAACGGCAAATGTCTACATTTTTGTGCATGTTCGTGCTCTTTTAAAACACAAAGTATAATTAGGTTGTAAAAGATGTACTGTATAACCCCTCATTTTCAACACTGGATGTGATGGTTTGATAGTGTGGGGAAATTAGTAAACACAAAAGCTTTAAATGTCTGTACAGTCTTCTGTAATTACTTAATGCCAGAAGAAACTTTTCGTTTTATGAAGCAGTTCAAATCTTTTATGTTTTTGTTTGATCGAATGTATTTTTTTGCTTTGGGGGAGAATATTAAACTACTCATCTGCTTAATTTTTTAGTTCACATGGGATTGGTTGGATTAAAATTATATAATTTGTACACCTTGGTTTTGTTGTTTGTGCTCAGTGGTGGTCTTCAGGCCCCAGCAGGGGCTGCCTTCCCCGGACTCCTGTCTTTTCCTGCAGGAGTTCCTGGTTTTTCCTCCAGTCCCGCTCCTGCAGCTCTCTCAGGCATCCACAATTCAGCTGTACAGTCAGCTTTGCTGCAGGTACCAATGAACTATAAGACACACTTCGTCAGTTAACTAAAAATTTACTCCATTTTACTCCAGATATTACTAACCATCACAAACACACACATGAAATATTAGTGTGATGTTTTACAAAACCTTTTTTCATTGTGTGCGTTTAGGCTCATTCTGCATCAGCGCTGGAAAACTTTCCTCCTCAACCTAATGGCTTCAGCAGCTACCCTGCAGCGTCTCCATTCCCCCCTCCAGCTGCAGGAACCCCCTTTCCCCTTCAGCCTGGTCTGCACCCACAGCTGGGCTGGCAGTAATCGGTTGTATTATGCACTGATATTAAACATCAACAGTAATATCTTGAACACTTCAGAACATCATCATTACTACATCATTACCCTTATGCTTTCTCTTCTGGTGAAAGTTGTTTTGCATTATATGGTTAAAAGCAGCATTGCATGAAATAACAAATGTAACAGTTGAATTAAAAAAAATATTTCAGTAGTATTAAAAAAATATTTTTTATGATTAATTATTTTCATGAAAAGTGCCAACCAGCTCTAAATCCAAGAAAAAGGTTAACGGATAGCTTCTTGTTAAACCCAAGAAAAATGCATATACAAGACAGTGGTCCTGAATTGTGGAAGGTACACAGCTCAGCTACTAAGTGACGCAAAAGACATGATGGGGTTTATGGTTGTATTAACAGGAACATTTTACCTCTGGGAGTCAATATGTTTAACAGAGAAATTGATGACGTGAGAGGTGGATAGACTAAAGGACTAAAACGGTCTTTATGTAGAAATAAAGGAATGGCTTAGCCCCACTGGCGTTGCATGTCATCTAGGAAACCATTAGCCAAATTGAAAATAAACCATTTAAAATAAATAAATGAAATAAAAAAGGTTACCTTAGAATTTCAATATAACATTTTGGATGTCATTGAAGATCACATATCATTTATAAAGATTAATATACAAGTTATTTAAGATAGATTATTTCTTTAAATGGTGAATAAAAATTTTTTTTTCATGGTATGAAAATTAAATACTGTTACAAACTCTGAGATGAGGATGATCTCATCGAACGAGTGAGAGTACCTTATTAGGCTGAACAATTGGGTGATAGTGTGCATAAAATATGGAGTATGACCATAAGAACTTTCTCGGTCTACAGTGAGTCAGTGAGAGTATAGAGGATGTTTTTTTGGGGAAAAAAATCATAGCTACTAGAGTGTGAGAGGGAGTAAACAAATAAAAATATTTTTTGTTGATCTGCAGCTCTCTTAGACATGTTCAGATGAAATCTGAAGTAGGCAATGATATAATGATTTGAACATCTATCAGAAATGGTGAAAAGTATGGAATTAATACTACGGTATTGTGTGGTGTTTTATTATTATCATTAATACTTTTTTTGGTTTGTGTTTTACATTTTCTTTTGTTTAATGTGATTATCATTTAAAACCTTCAAACCGTAAGAAAGTTGATAAATGCAAAGGCTTGATAAACTGTGAAAAAACTCATGATAGTTTCCTTACACTTTTCTAAAAGTCTGTGCAAGTTGGAATTATTACCAAGAATTTCTTCAATTGGTAATATACTGTATGTGTACATAGCAGCAGCTAAACGTGTGTCTGTGTCTACCTTTTATTATGATTATTATTATTTTATTTTATAATTTTGTTTTTTTGTACCAGTGTCTGTATAGAAGGAATTGGGTAAATGAGACTTCCTGGGTTTGTCATGGATTTACACCTGTTGTTTTTAGATGAATTTGACGACTATCAAATACTGTACTAGATGGAACAGTAGATGTAGGCTGCTTTATTTCATATGAAATAAAAACAAATTTCTACAAGGCTGCATTTCAGTTTGTGTGTAAGCTTCTGAGAATCTGAATATGTCAAGAGCTTTGGTGGGTCGAAACTTATAGTAGGATTTATGTGGAATTATCATACAACCAACAAATAACTCATACTTTTCTTTAATAATATCCGCCATTTTTGTCATGCAGTGATATTAGTTACACGTATTACTACACACTCAGGATCTTAATGCCATTTGGGCCGCAATAAATAATGATACTCAAAGTCTGTTACGTTCAGAAACATTCAAGATGACAGACTTAAGTGCTTTAAGCTGAAATGAGTTCTAGCAAAAATTATTTTTGACTAAGCTACGCACTTTCTGTGTAAGTACTGTTGAGCATTTGGGGAAGTAAACAATGACCTCTTTTCCCCTAAATTTTTACAAAGGTTGTTCAGGTCAAATTGGACCTTTTGATTGTGCAGAATAACAGAAACAATTATTATAAAAACTACATTTATTTTTCTATAGAGGCTGATCTCCTGCATTTCACTAGTGCTTGGACAACATTAATGTAGAATATGTTTTTGCCAGTGCCATGATTAAACTACCTGCATTTTGTCTAAAATACTGGCCTCCCAGGAACCCCTTTATACATAGATAAATATAGTTCTTACTCTGTTATTCTGCACAATTTAAAGCCTTGGTTTGACTTGAAAGCCCCTTGGTTTCTGTATGGTTTATATGTTACTTAAGCAAGATAATGCATTTGAAAATCATTCTTCAGGCATTGGTGCAGATTTCAGTGTATCAAACCCTGCACACATGTAACTGGAAAACAGGAAAAGAACGTTGTTTCATTTTCATTTTGGTCTTTGGTAGCATATCACAGAAATTAATATCTCAAGATTCAAACCTGCTGAATGTTGAAAATTTTTTTACCCAGTTATTCTGATGCTGGCTAAAAAAACGGGAAAGTGACACTAATGGATTGGGAAGACAAGTCATGGCTCAATAGTTGAACGTACCAGAAATGAACTGAGGTGTGTTATGTATTAATGTTTACTCCATTAACAATACAGGTCCTAACCACAACCTTATATTTGCGCTTTATGATTACTGTAATTCTATTTTGAGTTTCATTAGGCAAAGACGGTTGAACAGCAGATTATTGTCTTTTGTAGCACTAGCATAGACACTTTAACATAAAGCATATTCTCTTCCACTATTATAATTTATATTTTATTCTAAATCAATTTGGATGCCAAGATACAGAAGGCATTTATTATTTATGCTAAATACATTTTCCACTTACATATACAGTATTTTCTGTATCCATAATCAAAATGTATTTTAAAATGACTTTGACTTTGTGGCAGTTGATAAAAAGGAGAACATTTGTGTCCTCATCTATCAGAATGAATCTTATCTGCAGAGATTAATTTTCTCCACAAGTCCAATATTGTTTTAGGCTATTTCTACTGATTTTGGGGGGGAAATGATTTTATATTAGTCCTGTTTCTATTAGATCTTATATTATTATGTAGTTCCAAAGACATCTTGGATCCAAAATAAAAGGAAAAATATAACATTTAATTAAATGCAAAATGATTAGAAATCCTTTTTGGCACACCCTGTATAACAAAATGAACCATTTTCTACATGCATGCTGATCTGACCAAGCAGTATTGAGATAGTGTTACAATATGTCACGTCCTGTATTATACGCACGTGATCATTAGTCACAGAGGCCTTTTCACCCTTTACTGCATGAACTTGCTATGTTGTGCAACATTAATTCAGTATCTGTACAATGGTTATCCAATAACTAGTACTATCTACTGTATTTCAGATTAGTGGAGGTTTTTAACCATTAAGAGGACATCAGATAACTAAAAAAAAACTTAAATGTAATATTATGCAGTAGAAACTCTAAGAGCATTTCTTCTTATATAGAACATTTTACAGAAGGGCTAAGTATGTGTGGAAGAATAAGCCATTCTGCACAAGTATGTGTGTGTGTGTGTGTGTGTGTGCATGCATGTGTGGGAAAATCCACTTTTATTATATTATTAAATTTCAATTCAATTTTATTTATATAGCGCTTTTAACAATGGTCATTGTCTCAAAGCAGCTTCACAAAAATGAAAGAAAATTTACAAAAAAATGAAAAAAAAAATTTAGAAAAGAAAATAATTGGAAGTGTGTATGTGTGAGAAAAATGTGTCTAGATAATAATGAGACGAATGAATGAAATGTCTCTGATGAGCAAGCCAAGGGTGACTGCGACGGTGGCAAGGAAAAACTCCCTGAGATGGCATTAGGAAGAAACCTTGAGAGGAACCAGACTCAACAGGGAACCCATCCTCATTTGGGTGATAACAGATAGAAATGATATAACATCTTGTGTGTTGTGCAGGTGAAAATTCAATATGACAGAAATTATTTAAATTGACATGAAGACCAGTTCAGCATAGGGACGAGTCAGTAGGTGCAGAGGGCAGATGAGGTCTGGATCACTGGAAGCACAGGAGCAGCATGTGTAGCTCCAACCATCATAAAGCTGAATTCCGGTGGAGCTGGTCCTTCTCTGGATGCCTCAGGAACCTCGCAGGGTCGGCCTTTGTCTACTGAAGCTGGCAAAATCTCCTGATGCCTCGGGATGGGTAGAGAAATACAGAACAGATGGGGAGAATTAGCGTAGTTGCCATTCGGGATAGGTGTACTGGAGTATGAGATTATGGGATGAGTTATGTGTATGCCAGATTAAAGAGATGCGTCTTGAGTCTACTTTTGACCTGGGAAACCGTGTCTGCTCCCTGAACACTGTCTGGAAGGCTATTCCAAAGCTTTGGAGCTAAATATGAAAAAGCCCTACCCCCTTTTGTAGATTTTTAAATTCTGGGAACTACCAGAAGTCCGGAGCTTTGTGATCTTAAGGCGCGTGGTGGATTGTAGCGTATCAGAAGACTGGTTAGGTATGTGGGAGCTAAACCATTTAAGGCCTTGTATGTAAGTAATACTATTTTGTAATTTATTCTAAACTGAACAGGTAGCCAGTGCAGGGATGATAATATTGGGGTTATATGATCATATTTTCTGGATCTAGTGAGAACCCTGGCAGCTGCATTTTGGACGAACTGAAGCTTGTTTATTGAGGATGCAGGACAACCACCTAGTAATGCATTACAATAGTCCAGTCTGGAGGTCATGAATGCATGAACTAACGTTTCTGCATCAGATACGGATAAGATTTTCAATATTTCTAAGATGGAAAAAGGCTGTTTTTGTGATATTTGAAATGTGATTTTCAAAAGACAAGTTACTATCTAATATTACGCCACATTAATTTTGTCCATCATGCACAAAACTAATGTAGACACCTTACCCTCATACCAATATGCTCCCCAGCATCTTTCACTCTTCTGAGAAGACTGTCCATTACATTATGGGGACATAAGGTGAGGTGACAAGGCCTGGTGTGAAGTCAGTGTTTTAATTAATCCAGAAGATTTGGGACTTCAGGTCAGAAATCTTTATGAGGAACAAAATTTTTGTTATTTCTTGATTTGTACAAAAGTCAGTCATTCTGGAACTGTTCCATGCCAGTCC
Source organism: Channallabes apus (assembly GCA_030522415.1). Lineage (NCBI taxonomy): Eukaryota > Metazoa > Chordata > Actinopteri > Siluriformes > Clariidae > Channallabes > Channallabes apus. The sequence continues at coordinate 15,010,453 of CM060120.1, forward strand.
TGGTTGGTCTGAACAGTTTGTGACTCACAAATTGCCACTGAATTTGACAATTAACAGATGAATTAAATCAGTTGAATGGTTCCAAATTTGCCACAGAACTTTTGGGGAAGAACCACATATGGTTGTTATGGTCAGCTGTCCACACACTTTTGACCATAAAATATAGTGCACATACTAAGTGAGGAACATAAATTGAATATTTTCCTTACAATATATTATTTTATGCATGTATTAATGATCGATAAACTAAACAATACACATCCTGCTGATCACCAACTAATCATAGGGTGCATGAAGAAGCACAGGGAGGGAAAAACACTAGATTTAATATCTGATTAATGGATGGATAATTAACCTAAGTAATTTAACAATTCTAATCAAATGAGAGACTACATTCGTGATGGTAATAGAGCTTTTAAAATGAAAACACACCCAGTCACGAGGCAATTTTCTCCATGTGATATATCGTAATGACACTCCTTCTTTAAAGCCACGCCTTTGCAGCCTGTAAAGTTTATAAAGCAATAACCACTTCCCTCAAAGTCTTAGACTGCTCTGCTCATAGAACCACAACAGAGGCACTTTGTTATATGAAAATGGAGGGACGAATAGAGAGGGGAACTTCAAGCAAGCAAGACTTAATTAGTAAGTCATAATCAAATTTTATGTTTGATTTTCTTTTAATATATCATTTACATGTACTTTTATTGACATTTTTTGCATAAAAAATTTACTGCATGCATGATCATATGTTCATGCATACAGTGCATGAACATATGCACTGTTTAGTTAAAAAATGTTTAGTCAAAAATGTTTATTTGGCTAACCACACATTCCCCACCCTTGGCTCCTTACCTGGGAGAGTAAAGTTCATGTTTTTATTTGAGGACGAAAATAAAATCACTGTCATCATTGTGGTTGAGATGAGTATGATTAGAGACAGTGCAATTGTACCTGAACACAAATCAACATATGAACTAGCTCCGAGATAACGAGAAGCAAAATAAACACAAAGCAGTGCAATTCATTTTGGTTTTTGTTAATCGTTATTAGTATGCATTTATGTATTTGCTTTAACTCATATTTTTGCACTTAAACACAAAAGCATTTGTTCTCTTATTTTATACTGAAATGTATTATTGTCTCAATCAGCCTTGATAAGACAATATATAATTTTGGATAGAAAAGCTACATACTACAGGACAGATTGTTTACCCACAAAAGAAGTAAATGTAAGTGTTTTTGACTCTCAGGTTCGAAACTGCACGGGAAAGGGTTAGATTTAAAAACCACGCCAGTGATATGCATCAGACCAACCCTGTTCATGATTTTACTGTATACTAAGCAAACAATGCTCTTTCTAGGCCATCATACATTGTTTACCTTTGCACCTACTCGTGAACATACACAAGACCTATGAGCCCTGTTTGTCACCCTGGCAACACGTTTAATTAATAATAAGCAGAATTGGAGGAAACTAAACCTTGGAAACATATCTGTAAGTGACATGTAGGCAATATTTAATTTCATTAACTTAATAATAATGTAACAAATTATATATATATAGTTAGAAATTTCATCACAAGTCCAGATTTTAATATTTCTCAATACTGTAATACTTAAAGTTCTTTACTAGAGCTGGTAGTGTTGCTTTATAAAACACACCCTCTTAGGCACAGTGAGTGTAAGCCTCTATCACTTTCACAACATAATAATAAAAAATAAATAAAACAGCCAGGAATCAGTGCATATGACAGGAACTTCTTCAAGCATGTGAGTTGCATGTTACCAAGTCATGTGACTTAACCAATGCTTATAAATTTGTAGGAAGTTGTAAGAACAAAAGTCAAAATGTCTATTGTGGTTACTTACAATTAAAGCCATTTTACAATACAGGAAGAAATAAAAATATTAACTGCGATATCGTGTAATTATACTGCTGAACTTACTAATTTGCTTGCAGTAATGGATTCAGGGCTGTGAGATTCAAGAATACATAAAAAAGCTTACAAAATGTGCAGGTTATTCCAGGATTAGACTGAATTCCACTCATCTACAGGAATCAATGTAAAAAATAAAATGCAAAATATGGCAAGCCATTTTTTTCCCTTTTAAGGATATTTTTTTTCTATCCATAAATTACATCAATCTCTCTCTCTCATTCTCTCTCTCTCTCTCTCTCTCTCTCTCTCTCTCTATCTCTCTCTATATCATATTCCTTGGTTACAGGTGAGAATACAGGCAGCCTTGGTGTTTGCGGATGGATCCTTGTTGGCCTGTCTACTTTTTTTATAGTGCTGCTTTTCCCAATCATGATTTTTGTCAGCCTGAAGGTACCAGCTTTATTCAATAGAATATCAAAATTAATTACAGATACAAAAAGCATTTTTCTGGTTATTAATTTTGTTTATATGCTTATGCATGGCAATAAACATCAACTAGACAAATTATATTATTCTCAAAGCATCTGTATCAAAATTATTGACTACATTTTTTTTATGCAGCCTTGCAAATGCAATTAATTGCTTTCAGTATACAGAAACACTGTTCTGTCCTTTTTAACATGGAACTCCACTGAGGGTTCAATATAAAAGAGAGATGGTTGTTATGCTGCACACTGGGTATAAAATTATGTAGACATTTACTGTACAACATACCAGTAAACATAATCAAGGAGAAAATAAGAGCTTAGCCAGTCTGAAACCATTATAAATGGCCAGAAAGATTATACCTTTGCACAGTGACCATAGTTGGGTTGTAAATATTAAAACAAATTAGATTTTCCTCAACGCATATATTAATGAAAATCCATTTCCACCAATTAATAATAATACTAAAAAGAATAATAGTGATGTATCCATATATACACTATTGTGTGAATTTTATTTAATTATTTATCAACAGTCATAAGTTGGATAATAAATTTATTAGTTTTCATTTCAGGACATGTAGCCAAATGGAGTTTGTAAACCTGCTGTAATGTGTAAGATTGCTGTTCCTGAGCATAGGAAGCCTATAATGTTTACTTACTTTCTCACAGATTGTACAGGAATATGAAAGGGCTGTAATATTCAGACTGGGCCGCATCACTTCTAGAAAGCCAAAGGGACCAGGTAAGTCAGTCTACAACTTCAACTATTACAACCTTTACTATTTTTTTTTTCACTGGATGGAGAGCTCTCCAAAGTTTAATTGCTATGACACTTTTATAAATGGGTGACAAATGGGGGGTGAGGTGGGTGTGGGGGTGGGGGGGGGGTGACACTGGCATTAATGAAAAATTTCATTAGGACCTCATAGGCAAAAAGTAATCATAATATATTTGTATTGATTTGAACTTAACCTTACCTTAAATTGATAATTTACTAACCTAACAAAAGGCACATTTGTTTCTGTGGTTAATTTTCCACCTATAAGTAAATTAGTAGCCTGAATGTTGTTATTAGAATCAATGTACAGTGAAAAGAAAAAAAAATAACTTGTCCCTTTTCCCCCTTCCACATATAGGTATCTTTTTCATTGTTCCTTGCACTGACAGCTTTATAAAGGTGGACATGAGAACAGTATCATTTGACATTCCTCCTCAAGAGGTAGGATCAGCACAGATGAGCATAGGATTATACATCTATGTAATACCGTATACATCTATCTAATACAGTATTATACAGTTGAGATATATATACAGTTGCAAATGCACTTGACAATACTGTTCTTGCAAGAACTATTACACAAAGCCTGACCTCTGTGTCTTAAAACAACAACTAACTGTTGTTTTTGTTCTTGTTACGTAATTACCTAATTCCATATGTGTTATTTTATAGTTTTGAAATCCCCAGTATTGTTGTAGAATGTAGAAAATAAATCACTAAACAAAAGCAAAGAAATTTGCAAGTGACCCCACACTTTTGAACGGTAGTATATATATAAAACTGATCATGCATCAAAACATTGAATAAAATTTCCAATCTTCACAGATTCTGACAAAAGACTCTGTGACAGTAAGTGTGGATGGAGTAGTGTATTTCCGGGTGAGTGATCCCATTGCCTCCGTGGCAAATGTCAGCAATGCTGATTACTCCACACGCCTGCTTGCCCAGACTACCCTGAGGAACGTTTTGGGCACCAAGAACCTAGCTGAAGTTCTGTCAGACCGTGAGGGCATCTCTCACAGCATGCAGGTAAGAAAAAAGACATAGGTGGGAACATACTGTAAGTACATGCAAAAACAGACTCCTAGGAGATCTAATTATTCATTTATTGTGGTAGTGTATACAGTAGTTGCCTAATTTCTTATGTCTTTGTTCACATTTTACTTACCACACCTAATGCAACATACACTCTTTCTACAGACGACTTTGGATGAGGCCACAGACTCATGGGGCATTAAGGTGGAACGTGTGGAGATAAAGGACGTGAAGCTGCCACAACAACTTCAGAGGGCCATGGCTGCCGAGGCTGAGGCAGCCCGCGAGGCTAGAGCTAAGGTTAGAGTCTTTGACCTGCGAGAATGAAGTTAATGTGTTCTATGAATTTTTATATGCCTGTAGTACTCTATTGGGATATTTATTCCCAAAACAAAGTAAATGAAATTGAGGCAACAGTTTATATTTCACTAGAAAGTGAAAGTTAAGTACAATAGAGTCTGGGGTTATTCTTTTCAATTATGCCTCACACTTGTTTTTCTGAAATTTTGCACAGGTGATTGCAGCAGAGGGAGAGATGAATGCTTCACGTGCTCTGAAAGAGGCTTCTCTGGTGATCGCTGAATCTCCATCTGCTCTACAGCTGCGTTACCTACAGACCCTCAACACCATCGCTACTGAGAAGAACTCCACCATCATCTTCCCACTCCCTATAGACATAATGGGTCACTTCATGAACAAGTGAAGTCTGATAGCAATAGCCCCCAGACAGTCGATTACAAATATGGTTTACATTTGAATTATTGATTAAACAGTAAAAGAAAGACAAATAACCCTCAGTAAACAGTTTCATTATTTTATTTTTAAATTTTCAGCTTCTGAATATAAATTCCCCTCTGAACATATAGAAATGACAAGGCTAATTCCATTGTTCTATGCGCATTACATTAAGATGTAAATATCAGAAAATTAAAGCAGAAGTTCTGTTCAAACAAAATAATAATTTTTGTTGTTCTAAAATGTTTGGAGGGTAACAGATTTACTGTATATTAAACTGAAATATGATAAAATATGATATTAATGTTGTTACAGTAATTAATGCAATAGTTAAGAAATGTGTATTGTTATATTCATATGAAAAAGCAATATCTTTATTTTTATATAATCTTTTATAAAAATCTTCCCTAATAGAATTGCTTGACACAACAATAAAAAAAGGTTAAACGGTCTTGGAATTCATTATTTTGAAACATTCAGTTATACCGTCCATCAATATTTTTGAACTTGTTGACTGAAAGATTTTCACAGTTCCAGAATCAGTGTTTAAAGCATACTAAAACATATGATTCTAAAACATATGATCATAAATGCTGTCCATAGGTCACTTAAGTGCACTTCCCTGTGAGTAACTGTATTTCAGTAGCTATGCTATTGAAGTATCTCAGAACCTGTGCTGTCCTCATTAACGTCTTCAAAGGTCACGGTTTTGGACTCCTCCTCCTCCTCCTCCATGTCTAGTCGCAGCCAGAGCATAACACTGAAGAACATGATTAAAATAACATTTGGTACTGTATATAACATGCTAATGACTTCAATATGATATTTACAGTGTTTTGCCAAAGTAGTCATATTATTAATTTTTTTACTTTTCCACATTTTGTCATATTACAACCACAAATGTTAATGTATTTTATTGTGATTATGTTACATACCAGCACAAAGTAGCACATACTGTAATTGTGAAGTGGAAGGAAAATGATAAATGGTTTAAAAACAATTAACATATAAATATCTGAAAAGTGTTGTATACATCTTTATTTGTATTGTATTTGTAGAGCCAGTTTCTACCAGCTTTAAACATCTGGACAGTGAAATTTCTGCTCAATCTTCTTTGAAAAACAACTCAAGCTCAGTCAGCTTGGATGGAGAGAGTCTGTGAACAGCAATTTTTAAGGCTTGCCACAGATTCTCAATTAGATTTAGGTCTGAGCTTTGAGTGGGCCATTCTACAAACACATGAACACGCTTTGATCTAAACCAATCCATTGTAGCTCTGGCTATATGTTTAGGGTCGTTGTTCTGTTTAACGGTGAACCTCTGCCCTAATCTCAATTCTTTTGCGGACTCTAACAGGTTTTCTTCTAAGATTTGGTTCCATCCTTCTTCCCACCAACTCTGACCAGCTTACTTGCCCCTGCTGAAGAAACGCATCCTCATGACATGATGATGCCACCACTATGCACAGTGTTAGTTTTCTGCCACAAATAGCTTCACTTTTGGTCTCATCTTACCAGAACACCTTCTTCCACATGTTAACTTTGTCCCCACATGACTTGTCGCAAACTAAACGGGGCTTTGTTTGGCTTCCTTTCAACAATGGCTTTATTCTTCCAATAAAGGCCAGATTTGTGGAGTGCACAACTAATTTTTGTCCTGTGGACAGATTCTCCCACCTGAACTTTGGATCTGTGTCGCTCCTCCAGAGTTACCATGGGTCATTTGGCTGTTTCTTTGACCAATGCTCTCCTTGCCCAGCCTGTCTGTTCAGGTGGACGTCCATGTCTTGGTAGGTTTTCAGTTGTACCATAATTTTTCCATTTTCCGATGGTGTATTGAACAGTGCTCATTGAACAGATGTTCATAGCTTGGGATATTTTTTTTATAACCTAACCTAGCTTTAAACTTCTCCACAACGGTATCCATGACCTGTCTATTGTGTTCATTCGGCTTCATGATGCTGTTTGTTCACTAATGTTCTCTAACAATCCTCTGAGGGCTTCACAGAACAGCTGTATTAATAATGATATTAAATTACTCACAGTTGGACTCTTTATACTAATTAGGTGAGTTCTGAAGGCAAATGGTTGCACTGGATTTTAGTTAAAGGTATCGGAGTAAAGAGGGCTGAATACAAATGCACGCCACACTTTTCAGATTTTTTCTTTGTAAAAACCTATTTCACATTGTGAGGGTTGCCCACTAGAGGGAAGTGTTTGTGTTCTGTAGGTTTTGGTTGTAGACTCAGTTTCCCAGAAAGCACCTCGGTCAGGTGACGCGGATGCTCACCTGAACTGAGGATGCTCATTCGAATCCTTATAAATAGCTGTTAGTTCTGGGAAACTGGGTCGAGCATTATAATTTCAGTTCTGTTAAGTGGGTTTTGTTTTATCTGGTTCTGTTTCAATTTGGTTTAATTATAGTTGGCCTTTTGGTTTCTGGAGCTATTTAAGTTAAGTTTATATTGGTCTTAATTTAGTACACTGCAAATTATCTGACACTTGCCATGATTTAAAATCTGACTTTCAGACATGATAGATAATTTGCCTTGTTTTAAAAATTACTTACTTGTTTTTAATACTTGATTTTATATCATAATCTTAAACTGAGCATGAGTATATCATTTTGTCTTTATTAGTCCAGAAATCCTAAATTGGATAGAATAGCTCTTAAAATAAGCTAAATTAGTTATTTCACCAGACGTCTCACAAAATAAAACTTCTTTTAAGATTCTTTGACAAACTCAAAGATTTGTTTGCTCAGTTTGCTTGATTTAAAAATCTTATTTCAAGATTTCTTACCAAGTAAAATTTACTTGCTGCATGGACAGATAATTTCACTAGTTTTAGGTAATTTTTTTATCAAATGTAGTAATTGTTTCTTATTTTTAGACTAACAATTTTTGCAGTGTATGTCTTTGTCTCTGTCTCCTAGCAGGATTAGCCTCTAGGAGAATTAGCCTTTTGTGTTTACCCTCATGTGTGTGTAACTTCCTTTGCATGTCTAGATCTTAGTCTGTATAAATACTAATGAGGGCACTACTAACCTGATTAGATCTTAGTCTGTCTAGTCTTCGAGTCTGTCTAGTCTCATCGTCTGATTAGCTCTTAGTCTGTTTAGGTAGTAACCTGTTTAGCCACTAACCTTTAGAGTTCTTAGTCTGTTTCATACCGAGTCTGCTGTGTACCTTGCCTGTTCATCCCTTGGGTCTCAGGCTCCTAGCCTGTTTAGCCATTAGTCTGATTAGCTACTAGCTAGCTTAGCAGCTAATGTGCAGAACAGCTAGTAGGCCTAGCCAAGTCTGTCTTGTGTATGTTTAACCCCTGCATGTATAGTCCCTAGTGTTTAGTCCGCTAGTCTGTTTAGTGTGTCTCGTCCGGTTTGTACCCCATGTCTGTATTGTATTGTATAATCCCTAGTCTGTGTATGTTTTAGTTTATTATGTGTTCTGTTTATAGCACGCTCCAAGTAAAGCCAGCTTCCTTTGTTCATGTTTGTTTGGTTTTGTTATTAAAGACTTTTGTTACACCTCATCCCCCTCTGCGCCTATGCCTCAACTCATGCCCACAGTCCTACACCTAACAGTACAGTATGTGACACACATATTTATTTCACAATTATGTGCAACTTTTGTTGTTTGTCACATACAAATCCCGATAAAGTACATTTACGTACAGTATATGGTTGTGACGTGACAAAAAGTGGAAACGTTCAAGGGGAATGGATACTTTTGCACTGCACTGTAAAATGGAAGAAGTGTGCTGTTAGGGGAAAATACACCAGCACTATTTTAAAGCATATATAAAAATACAAGTAGTATTGTATTCCTAACAAAATGGAAATACATATTTGATTTGTTAACTCACCTAATCAGCAATGCTGGTATTAGGATAAGCCCAGCAGCTAGAAGGAAGGTGAACCCAGAGAACCAGGAGATGGTAGCAGCATAGATGCTCGTGAACAATGGGAATGCCACGCCCATGCTCAACATTTCCACAAACGCCATACATGCAAAGACAGCACCTGTAGATGTGGTTAAAGAGAGTTGACAAGGTCTATTTTGGGGACCAGATCTGTCAGTGCTGAGATCATTCTGTATTATGTTTCACTGAGTGAGGACGGAATATTGTTCTGGTCTGATTCTCGCATTGAGCTTCAATGCCAGGCTAATTACTAGTGCCATTTAGTGATTGAAGCCAGGCATCACAATCATTTTGCTTGTAACTAGCATTTATAATTTTTTAAATAACTTTTATATGGTCACAGTATGTAAAATTACAGACAAACACTTGATCTTTTAAAACATTCACTCTAAATAATAAACAGAATACTTTATTAATCCCAAAGGATTACATTCTATACCACAAGTAAGCAACATGCTAGAATTGCAGTGAGAAGGTAAAGTTAAATTGTGATGATAACATTTGCTCTATCATTCTGTTCAAGTTCAGATCTAAATATTAAATTACATTGTAAGGCCTATTTTTTCATATTTAATGTAATATTTTATTTCTTGCTATTCTGTTGATTATCACTATAATGTTTATTGACTGATCTCAAACCGACACATTTTTCCAAGTCTTTCTTCAAATGTGGTCAGAAAACAGTCTAATAAAAATTTAATTAAAAAAATAAACTTACAAGAACTTACAAGGTAAAAAAAAACTCCTCAGAAGAAACCAAGTTTAATAATGAATTAAGAGCATTTCCATATGTACATATAATAATGGACATTTAAGCAATGCACTTTGGAGTAATGGAAAAAAGGTCACGTGGTAGGATGAATCTAGACTGGACCAACCTTAACTCATTCTTAGCGTAGTGTCAGCTCAAGACGCTAGTCGCCGCCACTGAGCAGCAGTCTTTACCCAGATAGCAAGGTGACATTGATTCAATGTTGAAATTTCATCAGAATCATCATTTTGGTTGAGGTTGATTTTTCAATGCTAAATAATGTTGAATCAATGTTGATAATTCAATGCTTTTCTGTGTTGAAAAGACAAACATTGAATCAATGTTGATTTTTGGTTGTGGAACCCATCCTCATTCAACAATGTAAGGCAAATTAAATTAACTAAGTGCATTTCTATAAAAATGTGTATGCATGTGTGTATGTGTTTAAAACAGGTTAAAAAATTGACAAGAGATTTGCCATGGTGCTTAAAAAAAATAAATAATTATATATATATATATATATATATATATATATATATATATATATATATATATATATATATATATAGTTATTGAGGAAAAAAAATAATTTGACGGTAAGTTTTGTGTATTTACCTTGCTGTCTAGTTTACTCACTTGAGAGCTTAATTCCTGTTTGCCGTTCAAAAGTACTCAATTTTCGGCTCGCATTTAACATCGGAGGGTGTTTTTACACTGTCGCCACGTCATTATAATACACTCTACAGGCATGAGAATTCAATATCTTGTAGTCTGGAAGTTCCTGCCACTCACGGTGAAAGAATTTTGGCGATGCGACCTACGGTATTCTGTTGGGAAGCATTTGTTTGAGACCTTAGTTCCTGTTTCCCGTTGTCTGTGTCTGACCCAGAGCAGTGTGCGTGCCCCACATGGAAAGAACCTATATGAGGATATAAGGCATTGGACTAAGGTTCAAACCCCACAACCACCAAGTTGCCACTGTTGGGCCCTTGAGCAAGGCCCTTAACCCTCAACTGCTCTGATGTATAACGAGATAAAAATGTAAGTCGCTCTGGATAAGAGCGTCTGCCAAATGCCTAAATGGAAATGGAAATATGAGGATATATGCGCATATATGAAACCTATATGCAGTATATATGCACATATATGATAATATATATGCTGCATATATGCGTATATATGCCACATGTAGGCAACATTGAGGTGCATATATGTGCATATACAGGCCATATAGGTCTCCTGTATTGCTTCTTTATATCCACATATAAGCCCTACTGTATATGTACATACAAGATATGTCTCCTATGGCAGGATCTGGTCATTTTAGCTCATATCTCACTTTGGCAACTGTCATACATGATGCCTAGCTCATATTTTCTATTATCAAGGCAATAACTAAGAACTAACAAAACAAAAAAGCAAAAAACTAATCCTAATTGGCCACATACAGTATATGAAGATATATGCACATATATGAAACCTCAGTCTCCGTGAAAATCTTTTTGAAACACGTCACTAAAATTAACTGAAATGAGAAATATATCTATATAAAGCTTAAAGTGTCTACTTTTAAATGATGCAAGTCACATTGAAAACAAATATTCTCAGTTTATGTAATCCGTATGAAACCAAGGAGAGGCACAGAATTTCTGTCACACTTATATGCTAATGACCAGAGGCAGGACACGCCCACGCGCCAATCACACGGAAATCAGTCCGAGTAATTTACATACTAGACCACGCCTCCGGACACCGGCATGAAAAAACGAACACAGAGAGACAGGTTTGAAAATACTCCGATTCAGTGAGTTTTCAGCACGTTTTGGAAGATGGCACGCGCGTACACATCCGAGGAAACTCTTCAGAATGTTCTGGAAAGTTGGAGGGTTTTACATTTACCTCAGAAGAAGACTGTGTGACTCCGACAACGAACGGGAGCATTTTGAACAGAGAATAGACCCATGCTACACTGGGTAAGTTATTAAGTCTTATATAACTCTTATTCTGATAATATTAAACTAATATTAGTAAATATTTTCCTCACTACAGCTAGCTCTTGTCAGCTTGTGTGACACATTGGCTTTCAATGCCATTTATATAGTTTAGTTAAATCATGCTAACATGCTACATCATGTAGCACAAACATGATATTTCCCGGTGGCTAAGCTAATGCCTTATGGAGTTTACAGATGTTTATATTCACCTTGTTTTGGATAGCTTTAGATTATGGTTGCTAATGTGTATTTGGCTCCATTTTGGTTAGCTTATAACACTGCTATCGGTAATGTTATTTAGCACAAACAAGCAAGTTGCAGGTGGCTAAAATACTGCCTTATGTAGCTAAGTGATGCTTATGGATATTTCTTTGGTGTAAATGTATATAATCCCTTTTGTTTAGCGTGTATTTACAAATACCTGATAAGATGTAATTGTTTAGAATGTGTTCAATATGTGTGTAATGTCCAGTGGATGGTGTTTTTTAAAACTCAAATTGAATTATGGCAGCAGTGTGTAGTATTATCTATCACCATCATTGATGCTGTCATGTGACCTACAGAAGAGAGGTGTATATTTTTCATGTTGAGGTGTGGATACATTTTTGGTCATCTCTGTACTGTATATATTGTGCATCCATATTAATTGCACATCCATTTACTCTGAACAGTATAGGTTAACATTTTTTTATTTATTTGTTTTTAGGAATGTGTCTGCATCACCCTTGCCTTCACCAGCCCCTCACATCAGGACACGCAAGCTCCGTTCAGATGGACCTCTTGTATTTGTGAAGTGGATGGACACACGAGAAGTATCTACATGTTGTACCATCCATTCTGCTTTACAGTAGACGTGGTGAAGATGAGGGTGAAATTACAAGGTACATGGACTACAAAGACATTTCCATGTCCTGTGATTGCGTACAACCAGCACATGGGGAGTTGATCACTCTGATCAGCTATTACAATACTATACTACACAGCACAAAACAATGAAGTCGTACAGAAATATTTCTCTACACTGCTTGGACATTGCTCCCACCAATGCTTACCCTGCATGTATGTTTTGTACAGTTTTTTTTTTATCTTGCACTGTTTTACTCTGAATGTCCGTCTTTTTTCAGTTTTTATTTTGTACTGTTCCTGTTGCAGTTTTACCCTGCATGTAAACAAATGTCCAGAATGTCCAGATTATCATTAATCTGCATTTATACATAAAATCCTATTAACTATTGGGAAGCTAAACATAAGAATCAGTATGAAACATGAAAAGTTTCTAAAAGTTGCCAATAAATTAATATTGTGATGTGAAATAATTTTTTAGATTGAAGTTATAAAGGGCTCTGGGGTGTTTTGCCAGGCAGAAGCGTGGAGAGCAGCCCGCCTTGCCACCTCTGCTACTGCCATGGTACGGAATCTGCTGCTGGGCACCTTCGACTTGGAGACTTGACCAAATTAAAAAGGTAGCCATTATTGGTGAGTAAATGCATAATGCGTTGAGAAGGGAAAACAAAACATTTAAGACTTTATAAGTTCACAACTTTAACCATAACCTACTTGTATCAATGTTTATTAGCCATCAATGGAGACTGTATAAGGTAGGGCACCCATTATTGTTACTGTATCTGCTTGGGACCTATAATACTAATTCATCACTTGCTCACTTCTTAATCCTACCTTTCCTCTTCTAAAGCCACATTATATTGCGCTGTAAGGTGTGTAGTCCTCTATTTTGTAGAACATATAGTGTTGCAAATAACCTCGTGGCACTAATTGTTGTTGTCTGAAGTTTTAATAAATAATCATAATGCTGTCAAAAATAATGTCATAAATAGATTTTCTTTATCAATTAACTTCTATTAATTAAATAAAATTTTTAATGTAAATTTTTAAAGTTTAATGGAATGGCTGTGTGAAAGATGCTGAAGCTGACGTGCCAATGGTCTTTTATATTAATGTTGTTCGGAAGCCTGTGTAATGATGTAGTTTCGACATCTATCGACTGAACAGCGTTTTTTCAACTTGTTTTCATGTTATTGTTGTTCAGCAATGGCATGGACGTGATGTTTTGGCAAAAGAAGGGTGGGATGGTGGTTGATGGTGACTGAAAGCGTTGACTGAGTAGAGGCAGAGCTACTTTATGCAGGCTGTGTGCATTCTACTGTGGATTGACTGTTTTGAAACTTATATGGTAGTTACATAGCCCCTAGACCTCAGTTACCATGAAAAAAGCCATGAAATTTCAGTTTTGACCATATGGGATCTTAAACAAGGACGTCATCTTTTTTTAATTATTGTTTGTTCGGGGAGGAATTATAGACCACAATGTCAGCATGATCTTGGGTTTGTTTCCTTATCACTTCTTGTGTGCGTTTGGCTGTAGCTTGCACACCAGACAGAGTTGTTGGTGATTCTTCCTATTGTAAAGTCATGCAGTGTGTAATCTCCTGTCGCCAATTCATTGTGCAGTGTGAACACAGCAGCAACTAAATGCTACCACAGATAGTACAGTGTGAAAACAACGGTGATCCGATGACTTTGAAAATCATGCAGTGTGAGTTTGAGGAGAAGGTAAAAAGCAATGCAAAACAAATAATGTACAGTTTATGTTGTCATTACTTTGCTCTCAAACTAAATGCAATGTAATAATAGGCGTTATTTAATAATAACATTAACAGTGCAGCATACATCTAACTCTGGGTAAAAAGCTTATAATAAAATCACCAAAATAAGTCTTCATGTTAAGAATAAATATGCAAACAGTACGGTATCTGAGCGTACGGATTGGAAATTTGTGCATACAGTTTGTTAATCCGTGGCCACGATTTGTTAAACTGAGGGAACAGTTTAAGTATTTGTGAGTGCGGGGGACAAATTGCAAAACCGTCGCCACGGATTGATTTTTTTTAAATTTATTTATTTTTTTGGTCCTACAGGTTTTTTTTTTTTTTTTTTTTTTTTGCACATAAAAGACTACATTGTTACATTTAAGTATATTTGTTTTCATAGCATTGAATATGTACATTGTAGGACAACATTTGCAGATTGTGAAATAACACATACAGGTCCTTCTCAAATAATTAGCATATTGTGATAAAGTTCATTATTTTCTGTAATGTACTGATAATCATTAGACTTTCATATATTTTAGATTCATTACACACAACTGAAGTAGTTCAAGCCTTTTATTGTTTTAATATTGATGATTGTGGCATACAGCTCATGAAAACCCAAAATCCCAAAAATCTCAAACAATTAGCATATCATGAAAAGGTTCTCTAAACGAGCTATTAACCTAATCATCTGAATCAACTAATTATCTATAAACACCTACAAAAGATTCCTGAGGCTTTTAAAAACTCCCAGCCTGGTTCATTACTCAAAACCGCAATCATGGGTAAGACTGCCGACCTGACTGCTGTCCAGAAGGCCATCATTGACACCCTCAAGCAAGAGGGTAAGACA
The DNA here is from genome assembly GCA_030522415.1 of Channallabes apus. Classification (NCBI taxonomy): domain Eukaryota; kingdom Metazoa; phylum Chordata; class Actinopteri; order Siluriformes; family Clariidae; genus Channallabes; species Channallabes apus. The sequence goes on from CM060120.1 coordinate 15,025,505, forward strand.
CAGAAAGACATTTCTGAACGAATAGGCTGTTCCCAGAGTGCTGTATCAAGGCACCTCAGTGGGAAGTCTGTGGGAAGGAAAAAGTGTGGCAGAAAACGCTGCACAACGAGAAGAGGTGACCGGGCCCTGAAGAAGATTGTGGAGAAGGACCGATTCCAGACCTTGGGGGACCTGCGGAAGCAGTGGACTGAGTCTGGAGCAGAAACATCCAGAGCCACCGTGTACAGGCGTGTGCAGGAAATGGGCTACAGGTTGCAAATTTTGCATGTCATTCGGAAATCAAGGTGCCAGAGTCTGGAGGAAGACTGGGGAGAGGGAAATGCCAAAATGCCTGAAGTCCAGTGTCAAGTACCCACAGTCAGTGATGGTCTGGGGTGCCATGTCAGCTGCTGCTGTTGGTCCACTGTGTTTTATCAAGGGCAGGGTCAATGCAGCTAGCTATCAGGAGATTTTGGAGCACTTCATGCTTCCATCTGCTGAAAAGCTTTATGGAGATGAAGATTTCATTTTTCAGCACGACCTGGCACCTGCTCACAGTGCCAAAACCACTGGTAAATGGTTTACTGACCATGGTATTACTGTGCTCAATTGGCCTGCCAACTCTCCTGACCTGAACCCCATAGAGAATCTGTGGGATATTGTGAAGAGAAAGTTGAGAGACACAAGAATCTGCAAAAGGATTCCCGACCAAGTATTGAGTGCAGAACTGAACATAATTATATGAAGGATGACTATTTTTGTATTAAAAACACTTTTCTTTTATTGGTCGGATGAAATATGCAAATTTTTTGAGATAGGGATTTTGGGTTTTCATGAGCTGTATGCCACAATAATCAACATTAAAACAATAAAAGGCTTGAACTACTTCAGTTGTGTGTAATGAATCTAAAATATATGAAAGTCTAATGTTTATCAGTACATTACAGAAAATAATGAACTTTATCACAATATGCTAATTTTTTGAGAAGGACCTGTATATTAAAAAAAATCTAATGTGTGCATTGTATCTATGGAAGATTGTAGGACATTTCAAAACATATGTTGCATATCTGTACATTTGTAAAAGTCACATTTCCAAAAATTTAGGACCCACCTTCTGTCATTCATAAACAACTACCACTCCAAGTTTTTAGAGCATTGTATAGTTCTAACCTTTTGTTTGTTTTTCATTCTTTAGATGCACTACTACAACAACAGCTGAAAGCTGAAGAAAAGGAGGCCACAGAGTTTCTTTGCTTCAACAGTTCAGAAATGGCTTCGTTATGCCCCAGAACGGCTGGGGGGAATTGCTCGTGGTGGAAAACCATAAGTTCAGACTCATGTCTTATTATCTGTTTTGCTGAGTAAATACATTTCAACTTACGAATAATGTTTCAGTCATCTGTTGTGTTTCTGACTTGGTTGTTTCTATTTGCATTTGACTGAATTTTGCTGAGGCAGGTTGCCATTTTTATATTATGGTTTTCCAGTCTCTTATCTTGGCAGTTAGATTCTGTTTTATGAATTCAGAATTAACAATCTCTTCTAATAGTTCTCTTCTAAAAAGTCATATTGTCATCCAGTTTATAATAATTTGTATGTAAGTTGTAGTGTGTTTTATTATATAGTTGTTTTATTGTAATTGTGATGTTACTTCCTGTTTAAATGGGTATGGAGCATAAATAAATAAATATGTTTACATGTAAACTGAAGGATGTTGAGTTACTGACTTTTTGTTTAAAAAAAAAAATTAAAAAAAAAGCTTTTCAGCCCTACATGGTCTCTGATTTAAAGAAATAAATCAAAACGGACATGATTTACTGTCATAGAATCTTGCTGTTCATAAAGCAAGACTAAACTATAATTGTTTCAATGTTGATTCAATGTTGATTCAATGTAAAATAAGTGATTGAATTTACGTTGAACAAACATTGATTTTATGCCCATCTTGATCTATTTTTCATCATTGAAATAACATTATTTCAAGGTGCAAACCTGATGAAAAATCAACGTTTAACATTGAAATTTCAACATTGATTCAATGACAAGTTGGTTGATGCTTTAATGTTGATTCAACGATGATTCAATGTTGTTCTGCTATCTGGGTATGAACCAGCGGTGTATGCAAACACATTATGGCACGTTATCAAAGTCATATTAATGATGGAATATACTGTAGACCTGTTTAAGAATATTATTTTATTTGATATCAGAACTAATAGAGTGACTTTTAATTAGCCTATTTCATAATGTGACTAATGCATTAAAATTGGCAAAGGTGGCAAACAATTTGGGAGCGATACAGCGTGGTGTTGTGTTAAACTGAAGACGGTGCCGTCCGCGGAGCCGTGTGGCTCATGTAAATTTTTCCTTTAGACAAAACTTCAGCCCTTTTCATATTATCCCCGTGGTCGTTATTTTTAAAAAAAAAAAGGTTTGCCTTCCAAAGCAACAGATTATGGAGCTTCTTGAGCTGCTCAGACCTGCGCGTGCCAGACCAACATGTCGTACTTACGCTCTACTGTACGTCCCGATGTCCATCTGCTCGTTGCTTTTTGTTTAAAATATGTTTCATTGATCATTAGCCATTATCCATAACTTTATGGGCTTTTCTTTTGACACGTTTTATTTTTATGAAATTTGATTTAGTTAAATGAGAAAATAACATTGGGAGTTTCCCCGCATCCATTCATTTTTCTGGGTGATTGTAATGCTTAATTCCCCTACAGTATTCACTTATGCGGTTTGACTCGCTGTGAGATGCGGTGTGTTATACCCCTATCTCACCTGCATGGTCTCGCGCTGTGGCCGTATAGGGTTCATCATTATTCACCCCGAGTTTTTGCGTTGTGATCCCGTGTGCATCTTTCCGCGTGAAAAAAAAAACGTTAATTTTTTTGCTGGTCCTCTTGCAGACCTTGCTAAACTTCGCGGAACGTTAAAGGAACGTCGCGGGCAATCACGGCAGCTCACGGAGATGCGTCAGGCCACACAGGTGAGAGAGGAGGGGTACAGTCTTAGACACTGTGAGCGACGCCCAACGGTCCGCAAAGATCTGCAAGGTCCGCGAGCTTCCGCATGTTAAACATGTTTAATTTTTAAAATGGAAACGTAACCATGACACCAAAACTCGCGCCGAATCATAATGAACCGCACTTACGGCCCCTGCGCGAAACCGCGTAGGTGAGATAGGAGTATTAAACCTCCACTCTGTCATCTCATCGTATTCATTCCATAAGTGTGCTACAGTATACAACCCCAACAACTGACATACTTCACATTGTTTCTGAAGCTGGTGAAGAGTGTTATCAGCTGTCCATCAACTATGATTGTAAACCCGGTTCGTTTCACCGCCACAGGTTCCATGAAATTATTAGCGACAGTTTGGTGAATATTACATTAGAAATTATATATATAATGTTTTTCCATAATGAAATAACAATGAAATAACAATGGTATCTAAATGGAATCTAAAACTGAAAAATGTAAAAAAAATAAATAAAAAACCTACAGGAAAATGGAGAACATTAGAAACTCTCTAACCTTGTTCAGAGTTCAACACCAGTTTGGACATCATGGAGCGCATCACAGGATCAGGCATGATGGACAAGAGAAGAGGAAGTCGCACTGCAAGACCACAACTCATTACTTACCGCATGACTTCTGTATACTTCCTGAATAAGACATGCATTCATACAGTTTTCTGTACTGTTCACCGGTTTGTTTAATTAATACTTATAAGACACAAATATGTATGTTTACTATATGTATATTACTCATCAAGGACCAGAATAACAAAATGTATGGCTCCCTTTAAAAAGATATTGTCATCATTGAATAAAGCAGTATGACACAAAGGCACTCAGAAAACAAAAACTACACAGGGATGCACCCATAACAAGAAACCCAATTAACCAAGGGAGTATGCAAGCCAAGTGAGATTTTATGTTAGATTTAAATATAAATATTTCTGTTTATGAGCTATTTAATCATTGTTATCTTTGCAAAATATACAGTAATTTCTGTACTACATAATATTTATTGATTCATATTCATTTCTGATTAGTGGCCTGTTTGCTGTTATTTCTATGCATTTCTTTATGTAAATCTGGTACCCAGGATATTAAGATACATAAGGTACCATTAGCTAACTACTGTATACTGTATATCAGCTTCTATACCAAAAATGAAACATAAAACATGTTTGATAAACTATAAGTTATTGAGAGAATATTTTGGGAACAGAGTTCACATTGTAAGAACATAATGAAATGGCTTCCAAAAACATTACCAAAGCGGAACTACATATTAAAGGGAACGGTCTGAACTGGGTATAATCTGAAAATAGCAGTTCCTTCATTATTATTATTATTATTCATTCATTTTCTATACCGTTTATCCTGTATTTATGGTCGCGGGGGACCTGGAGCTTATCCCAGGAGACTCAGGGCACGAGGCAGGGTACACCCTGGACAGGGTGCCAGTCCATCGCAGAGCACACACACACACACACACTATGGTCAATTTGGGAACGCCAATTAGCCTAATGTGCATGTTTTTGGACTGTGGGAGGAAACTGGAGTACCCAGAGGAAACCCACCAAGCACGGGGAGAACATGCAAACTCCATGCACACAGAGACGGGAATCGAGCCTGGCCGGGGAATCGAACTTAGATCCTGGAGGTGCAAGGCGACAGTGCTAACCACTACACCACCGTGCCGCTATTATTATTATTATTATTCATTCATTCATTCATTCATTCATTTTCTATACCGCTTAATCCTGTGTTCAGGGTCGCGGGGGACCTGGAGCCTATCCCAGGAGACTTCGGGCACTAGGCGGGGTACACCCTGGACAGGGTGCCTATCCATCGCAGGGCGCACACATATACAGTACACACACTCACACACCCAATCACACACTACGGGCAATTTAGGAACGCCAATTAGCCTAACCTGCATATCTTTGGACTGTGGGAGGATTATTATTATTATTATTATTATTATTATTATTATTATTTATATATGTTTGGGGAGGCAGTAGTACAGGCACTTCTTATTAGACTGAATTCAACTCATCCACTTGAATACATTTTTTTTAATTGAAGTTATTTTTTTTCTAGCCTTAAAATTTTCATGAAGAAAAGAATATTCCATGAAGAATAAATTATGAATGCAGCAGACATTACATTACATTACACATCTCTCTCTCTCTCTCTCTCTCTCTCTCTGTGTCTCTTACTTTTACTCACCCAGAAACATAAGCAGTGTGGTCTTGGCAAAGGCAGCCATGAAGAAGCCAGTAGCCACACTCAATAACCCAAGTAGGATGATGTAAGCATCAGACAGCCATCGCGACAACAGTGACACACCTACAAAACTGCTCAGGTAGATCAGAGTGTTAAGAGCCGAGCCATAGCCAATGAGAACCTCACTCCAACACAGTGGAGGATTTAGCTCATACAGGAGAAATATGGACATGGCACCCAATTTGGACACCTGTGGAATAATATCAATACAAATAGCAATAATTCTATTGAAAGAAACTTCAATATATCTAAAATGTGTGTGCAGAAAAAAAATGTGTAAACACAAATGTAACTGAAAAGTAAAAATTAAGTAAAACTAACAGGTCAACGATGAAACAATGGTGAACTAATTATGTCTATGACATAAGCGAGATGCAGTACAAAATAAACCATATACCATATTTTTTTTACACTAGTTCTTTTTACATAAAGATTATAAAACTGAATGTGAGATTTTGCAGATGCTAAGACATTAGAAGCTTAACCACCATTGATGAATAATAATAATTAATAATTTTGTTTTAAATAATAATCTCTACACTATATTTACCTATTTAGCTTTCCCGGACTTTAAATTTGATTACATATACTGTACAGTACAGTATATTGGATTGACATTTTTTTTGTAAGATTCCAGACTATATTAACTATTGTGGTGTATACAGGTTATATATAAATCACTCACAATTCAATTAATTGTGTCTCTATCATGAAATTTAAAATCAGAAGGTATAGATTACTTTTTACTCTATATAGATTACTAGATTAGCTATTTTGTTATCACCTTGTAGAAGACAAAAGCACTCAGCATGAGCAGCAGCCCTGCATTTCGTTTCTTTGTGGAAGCTGCAAAAAGCAGGTAGACACCATGGAAATGTCTTGTCATGACCTGAGGCCTCAGTAGATGACGAGGCTCAGCAACTGCCCTGTGAATTGAAGAGCTCATATTTTGTACTGAATCACGCTGAGGCTGCTTCAGGATTGCCAAGACATAAATCAGGTTGAGCAGATGAAGTACGGATGCTGAGAGGAATGGCCAGCTAAAACCAGCAGCTTGAATATAGAAGCCAGTGCAAAAAGAGCTTAAACCAGATAGCACACCTAGAATCATGTCTAGACGGGCCATTCGTACGGTCTTCGCTCTTCTTTTATTTTCTGCCAGTTCTTGTTCACAGCAGTCAGCAACATAGGAGAAACAACCTCCAATCAGAGTGCTTGTACCTCCAAAAAGCCCAGCAAAGAAAGCAGAACCAAGAAGGTAGCTGAGCCTGAGTGAATACTTGCTCACAATGAAATAAGTGAGGGTGAAGAGAAGACTGCCCACCATTGGGGGCACCATGGCCAATTTGCGGCCATGGGAATCACTGTGGGACACCAGAAACAGCGAGGAGACCAGGCTGGGGAAGAGGAAGGACAACTCAGTCTGGATGAGGAAGTGAGACGTCTCCCTCTGCACAGCCTGACACACAGACACACAAGTGCACTGAATTAGCTGAGACTGCAAATAGATCAAATGACCAGTAATTACAAAACCGATTAGGCTTGTGTACAATTACTCTGCAAACCAGTTCTAGACATGAAAGACTGCTTTCCATTTGCTTACCTTTTGTTTTCTTTGTTCTTTATGTCTCTAAATAGTTGGGCGACTGAATTTACAATGATTAATAGTGTAATTTGTTATACGGTAAAAAAGTGCAAACCCTTTTCATCTCTTACACATATGTAGAAAAAAAAATTAATTACAAAGTGATCAAGTGAACCAGGACCTCAGAGGCCATGGAAAGCATACAGGCTGTGGGTGAATCCTACCTGGTGAATACTCAGATTGGTGTAGTTGTTGGAACAGTGAGACTGGTTTATACTGACTGGAAACGGAGAACCACTCAGCTGTTCCCACAGCCTTCTGTAGACATACTGCTGTAATAGCGGATAAGTCATAAACATGGCAAAGGCATGCAGACCCACCACAGGCTCGATCACAGTCACACACCCCATCTCACCTCCTGCTCTTCAGGCTGGTACAGGAGTGACACCAAAATTTGAATTAATTTTAATATTAAGTTCATGTTATCTGTGGAGTCTACATTTCATATTCAACTGCCTACAAACATTTGCTAAACTTTAAGAATATTAACTAAGAAAATGCTTTTTTTAAAAATTAATTCAGGTTGATTTAGTTAAATAAACTGCAGCTGATAACAATACACACCATGAGAACATTATGAACACATACCAGTAATGCGTTTCTTACCTGATAAACTAATATGGGATACTGTACATGTCCACTTATTTCTACTGTTAATTAATCCTGCACCATATATTTTCCGTCTCTCAAAAACTTGCGTATTCCATTCCTATTCCATATTCTTGTGTAATAGATGACAATGGTCTCTTTAAACAGTTGAGCACCTAAAGCGAACACCTGCCCGGAAGCTCTGATGCTTTGTTTGTAAAGTAAGCAAATCCCTAATGAAATACTTGTGTGTGTGTGTGTGTGTGTGTGTGTGTATGTGTGTGTGTGTGTGTGTGGTCACTAGAGGGTGTGGAGCGAAATGAGATACATCAGCGTACAATATGGTACAACATAGAAGTAAGTACTTGTTATATTGAGAATCCATTCTCATTCATTCCTAAACCTTACATACTGTACTGTACATACTGTACTGTATTTCATAAAGCAATGTTGAAAGATGATTTACAGACTTATGTTAGAATTTGTGAAGAGTTGTGTTCATCTAGATTTCATGTCATGCTTTTCATTTCCTTAATTGTGCATCCTTGGTTACAGTTTTTGTTTTCTTTCTTCACATCTTGTCTCCCTTGGGTATGTGAGGAACAGATGCAAACGTACATGAAGGGAAATGTGATGTTCATACAGTATGGAATGAATTGTTAAATCATGGTCAATGCTTTCAATAACTGAGGGCTACTGTAAATAAACATAGTCACATAGTTTATCTTTCATAAAGGTATGCTTTATTTAGAAATGTCTGTCGACTTTGAATCTTTTAAGAGTAATTAAAATTATGTCTGAAGTGATCATTTTAGTGTCAGACAAAAATGTTATATAATTTCAATATTGATATAGTCATAATTTTAACACCATATGTAAGTCTTATTTCAATTATTTACATTTTCTAAAGTGATTCTCACTATATGTTGTCCTTAGTGTTACATTAATGCACTTATTCTAGTGTTTCACTAGTGCTTGGATACCATCACGGTATGAAAGTTTTCTCAGTACACTGGAGCCATTATCAGATGGCCTGCATCACGTTTGAAACTCTGGCCTCCCAAGAACTCTTTTAATGACCCAAACATGCAGAAATGGCTTAGAGTGAGTTGAGGACTGTACGGGGAATGTGTCTCTTCTGCAAAGTTGCTGACAAGTTTTACTGTACATTTTCAAGGTTTAAGCATTCCACTTAAGCATTGGATGATCATGGGAACGACTGCAGTCGGCTCCGACCCACCCCGGCCGGCATCGTCATTTATGGACGTACAGCCTTCTTTAAACTGCTTGCACCATTTAAATGTTTCACTGCAGTTATGAGTCTCATCACTGTACTGTGTTTGAAGTCCTCTGTAAATGTCAATCACATGTCCCGTTTTGACTTGAACAATTCTCATTTGTATTCCTACTATAAAAAAAAACACTCCAGGTACTTTTTTAAACTACTGTAGTATTTTATTTAATATTCATCCCTCCCAAAGTGCATACAAATGTTTTAAGATATAAATACCTTCCATTCCTTAAGACTAATAGTAACTAAGCTACAGTTACAGATACCATTACAGTGTTAACTATCACAAAAGAAAGGATTTTTTTTAAAAAACAATAAAGCACATACAGAGAATAAAGATGATCTGCACAGACAAACATGCACTGCTGATTTCTAAGACAATAAATTTTATGTACAGTACATAAGCGACTGAAAACTCCAATTACCAGAAGAAAGAAGCAGAATGGAGGAAAACAAGAATGGTGAGATTTTCTACAAACATGTCGCCTGTGTGCAGTGATGCTTTTGTTCATCGTGAGAGTTGAGATTCAGTTCTGTAGAAAGCTTCGGTCCCTGATCCAGTTTTTAACCCATTCATGCATTAGCACAGAGATGTCAATAGTTGTCAAAAACTGAGGTAATTAACCCCTTAAACTCTTGGCTTATTAAGCAAATATATATCTTAAAGCCTATTGCTTAAAAACAGGTGAATGATTAATTATTTATTAACTACAGTTAAACTAATGTGAAATTTGAGTAATGTAAATCTGTGCTCACTAACATGTCCTGGAGTTTAAGGGGTTAAAATATTCAAAAATTCAGTGTTCAGTTTTGGTCTTTCGATCATATATTTATAACATTTATGACTGTACACAATATTATGTAACACTGGTATTATGAAGCTCCGGCTAGGTGAAACGTAAATGCCAGACTACAGTAAGATGTTTGTAAAGTGCAAATCAGGATGTTCTGAGAGGGATTCTTTGGGTATTATTTGTAATATTTGTAATATTTCACATCACAGCTTGGTTGGTTTGAAGGTAGAAAAGTCTCTCTGTTCAGTACTGATGTTTTGAACCATTTATTTATTTCAAGTTACAGTATACAGTAAATAGGAGTTTAATATGTTCATATCGAAATATGTATTGTAGCTGATCTCTAAAAACATTCTGATTTGATAATTAAAAGGGGTTCTGGAGGGACTTTAGATATAGGAGGCAGAACACAATCTCTAAAAAACCGTCTGTGCGAAATAATGAAAACAAGCAAACATTTAAAATTAACTTAATCTAGCACATCCTTATGAAACATTCAAAAACTGCAGTAATATCATTGTTAAAAATCTCCTCTGTTTTTGCTACGGTACTGTAAATCAAGGCACATTACTTCAATGTGTATTAGGTGAAATATTCTTGAATAATTTTAAGTGTAGAAACATTTGTTCATAATAATACATTGGCTGGTGTAATAGCTGCTGTGTAAGAAAAAGTATGTTATACTTGCTAATGCATTAACTTAAAGTTTTAAGTTAAATAGTTATAAAAAAAAACGACTTAACCGTCTTATGAAACATTTTCTGAAAGCTATCTATAATGACAATGGCTAATTTATAAATCCTATTGTTCATGTTTAATGTAACCATGTGACCATTTGTGATAACTCGGCTATGTTAGCAAAAACAGAGGACTTTTTAAAGAAAAATTATTTCAGCAACATTACAAGTTTACAAATCACTGACAAAACATAAAAAAAATAACAATTTAAGCCACAATACAACAGGCAGTTGTAAAATTATATAAAAATCAAAATAAACACAATCAAAAATATTTCCATATAAGATAAAAAAATAGTCTCTAAACAAAAACTTTCCTCATTCTTACAAGAGTGTGCTCATGAACAAACCAATATGTCCTGAAATCATAGGTATTACAAGCTGTATTTAAGAGACCGAACATAAAACAGCTTTTTATTTTGTTAGCTGTTCTTGAATTAACCTATGAAAAGCACCATCTGACATTACTATTATAAAAAGAATATCAGTAAACATCTGACAATTTTCTTTAAAAGCAGTAGCAAAATTGATATCTGAAATTGGAATACCTTTGCAACAAGTAAATATGTGATCTAACACTGGATCTAGAAAATGTCCAATTTAAAAAATTGTGTGTTGGGAGTTATCGAAAATTTGTTTTTTTCCCCCTCACTTAATGTTCTGTTAAAACAATGTTTTCTCTACAAGTCCTACTGTGCAACATTTTTCTTCAGTCTAGGTACACTTTTTGCTCTGTCTGTGTACTGTAAATTATTAAATAATTCATTTTTATCAGTGATTTATTCAGGTGGAATTTTATTGCTATAAATAAATCAACCCAGGGCATTGGTCAGTCAATTGTCAGTCATTTAGTAATAAAATCATTCTGGGCGGATTTCTAAATCGCAAGAAACATGCTATTTCATTATCAGAAAAAACCCTCCACTATCTAAAAAAATCCCTGAAAGTTAAAGTACAATGGCATTTAAGACATTTTAGGCTACATTCCCTTCTAGTTTATTTATACAGAGAGAATTATTTCTATAAGTAATGCTACTCTACACAGTTAATAATAAGGGTTATTATAAATACAGATAAAACAGCTTCAATTAGTCAACATTACAATAAAAAAAAAGTATTAGTCTGTCATTCTCAACTGACTGTGTTCTATCAGTGGAGAACAACAAGCTTACCGTCTCATGTATATGAGAAGTAATTTTGGCTCACTACTGAGGTGTAATTCGTACCTAGTCTTATGTATATGGAAGCGTTTGGAGCAGAGTCCTTGTATCTATATTTACTATAATCCCAAGTTTCACAAAAGAAAGCCTATAAGGCTTTTTACAACACATGCACATAGCAAAATTTCATTACAACACCATACAAATATTAATATTAAAAATGACAAATAGCAACGTTTACGTGGAGGAATTCCTGTAGTAGCTTTATACATTGTCTGTCAACTGTCTGGTGTGTGTACCGTATACTGAGAACTAGAACCTGTAAGAAATAAAGTTGTAAGAAAGTTAAGTTTGTGTGTGTGTGTGCATGGCGACCTGAGGGACATGACCCTGAGCGGCAGCCATTACAGACAAGACTGGAAGACCAGGTCAAGTGTTGTGTAGTTTAAGTTTATACATAAGTTATATTTGCAGACAAAAGTGTTGACCTGCAGTGATCACGCAAACTGTTCTTAAACCTGTCATTGTACAGTGAAAACTGGCTTAAGCATGGTGTCATAGATTATTGGCAGGACAGCGTAAAGACCTGGATACACCAAAGGTCAAATATAGTAATCATGTTTTGAATAACAGACACAAAATGTTTCATTTTAGTGCAACAAGCATTATGACAGATAACTAGCGTGATGCTAAGCTTCAAGCTGCTCTTGAATTTTAAGAAACATCTGACTGTTTATTAATATGTTAAATATATACTGTATACATTAGAGCTGCGAGTCATACTGTACATACGTAGACTGACGATTCAAGAAAATTTTGGGGCATTGTAGTTTTCGATTTTATTTAAGGTTTATTGTCACTAATGTTTATTGTCTAATTTCTCTCAAGCAGCTTACAGGTTTTGAATGAATTACAAAATTATCTATACTGAAATGGTCTGTAAATTGTGTTGTTTAAATGTCATGTTTCATGAAAAAGCACACACACAATTTCAACTCCAGGAGATAATGCACTAAAATCAAATATGAATAAGTGACACTCTCACAAAATAAGGGTATTTGGACACTTTTTAAATGCTAAAGCTAGAAATTAGTTTGAATTTTAGACAACTTAACATTTACAGGTTTACCTAAATAATTAAATAAATTAATTGTTTTTCAATTAAAACTGCCCCATCCAATCAATTAATTGAATCGTTTAAGTAAAGATTGCAAAACCAATATTCTTGCACAGTTCTAATAGTATACAGTATATAAACTTGCATATGTCTCGAAAGTGTATTTTGAAATTTTCACTTAACTTTCTAAAATTTCAAAGAAATATTAAAGAAAAAAAAACATTATTAAAATTCTCCTTGATTCCTTAATATGAAACATATTACCTCTATCATACTGTATGGCTGGTAATAATGTATTTATTCATACTACCCAAAATTTTACTGTAAAATATCCACCAAGACGCCCCCACATTTTATCATGTTTGTTTTGGGGGTTAAAGAACTTAAAACTCCACTTCAGTAAACGTTTCAATTACATGAACAGTAAAACTTCAAATTATTCTGTATTATAGTGTCATTATAGTGAAACCATTAGTTACAGAGAAAATGATGTGATATTTATGGAAAATCAGAATAAACACAAATATGCAAATCCTTTACAGGCCTAAGACTGGTTGTCATTATTTCTTTTGTTTCACAGATTTTGAGGCACTAGTTTCCTTTTTAAAATGATAGCGTTAATGCTTTTATATGGTCTGGATTGAACATATAAAATTGTTGTACAATTATGCAATGTTAGGTGTAAAGTCTAGAGCATGCTTCCCCAGTGTGAAAATGTTTAATAGTGTGCTATGAGCTTATTAATTTGTTTTCCCTAGATCACATAAGCAGGAATGGGCATGGGTAGGAAGGGCTATTTAGACCACCGGTTCTTGAGTTTAACATCCGTGGCACCATCATTTCCATTACTGCATCCAGACTTTAAGGCCTGCCAGTGACCTCAACCATGCTCCAAGCAAAACTACATGACTGTAAAGTCTACAGATTAAAGTATGGTAACAGCAGACTTTACTATTACACATTGGGTGAGGTTAAAATGTACAGAATGCTTTTGTTCCGAACACAATAACCTGCTGGTGTGCTAATCACTTCAAGGCTGAGAATGTGTGGGTTGGATACAAAAGGATTCTGTTGGGTATAATATTGGCCCGTTTGTGTCCTGCCTTAGAATGAGAAGGCTATAGGATTTAAATGCACTATAGATTATAGCAAGCAGTGATGAAGCTACACTGATGTATAAGATGTGGTTGAGATATCAAAAAGATTTGGTGTCTGACATCCAGGCATATGGATCCAATCTGACAGTCAGAATCTCTGTCCAAACATTTATCTTAGACAAATGTTGACATGTTAAAAACTCCTCACTCTGTGTTTTTACACTATAATCAATGGGCAACAACATCATACAATTATAGCACTTGTAAAAGATTGAAAGACAGAATAAAGAGTGATTAAACGAGACATGATTTTTTTCAAAGAACTTATCTAGGAAGTGTGTTGGCGTTGGGCACTCGTGCTGGGGAGCTCCTGGCTGCTGGTGAGGCTCTGTGAGTCGGAGTACCTGGGCCAGGAGAGCCCAATTTATGTACCGGCGTGCAGGGTCCAGGGGAATATGAGTGTGTGGGCGTTCCTGGGCTGGGAGACCCAGGATAGGGGGGATTATCAAACCCTGCAAAGAAGACTCTGTGGCTGGGCGAGGAGGAGGGAGAGAGATGGGGACTTGTCTGCAGTAGCCACAGCAGCTCTTCGTTGTTACGGCTCAGGCGCTTCTTCTCGTTAGACTCCCTCTCCACATGCTCCTGGAGGTTAGCATTCTCCTCCGAAAGCTGCCTACAATTAGGCATGATGTACAGACATACAGTCACACAGTGCATTTAATAGTGCGCTTCATTACTGCATGTGCTGTTCTTACTTTCATCTTAAATTTACTGTGAGAGCTTCTACATTTTCAACAAGAGTAGTCCACTGAACACAGAGTACTAAAAACTATGTTTCTGGTGCAATTTGAGTCAGTCAATTTGAAATTTTTAAAATATGTGAAAGGATTTACCCATATTTAGAGTTGTGTTACAATGGTGATTACTTTCAATGTTTAAGGCAGGGGTACTCAAATAAAAATTTGAAAGGTCCACTTGCCAAATTTCTATTCAGTCCGCGGTCCAGAAAAATGACAGTCCAATTTCAACTACAAACAAAGTCCAATCCAAAATTTTCGAACAATACCCAACAATGACATGGTAGTCCTTTTAGTGTTAAAGGTGACATCATCTTTGTGCCACCAGTTGTTTGAACTTGGGCATAAAAGGTCTGCGGACCAGGTGGAGGCACTGATGTAAATGTTCATTGGTGAGGGAGCTGCGATATGTGATTTTCACCAGGCTCATAGTTAAACGGCAGATTCATAGCAGTACGTTGAGGAAAACATTGTGAGAATTTGAAGGGCCATTTTCTGCAGGACAGGAACACCTGCTGCAGTAACCATCTTTGTCCAGACGTTGAGAAGGTGACCACTTTTAATTGCTAGATTAAGCACATTGGTTTTCTGCTTCCCACAGGGAGCACGAATACATATTTTTCTGTCCACTCACTCTTAAATTCAACTTATATCAATGGCTTGATATAATTTTTGAGCACGCCATTAGGATATTAAGGACATATTATAATAAACAGAATGAGTAGCTCACTTATGTCTTCCAGTCTGAGTCGTTCGTTCTTTTGAATCTACTGCACCGCATAGCGTCTATGGGAGTCACGTGACAAAGGAACAAACAACTCGGGACTTGACAATTCGTTCAGAACGCTTGAATTCTGTTTCTGAATCACTCTCGGAGACGACTCGTTCTTCTGAGTCACGTTAAAGATTCATTCAAAAAGAAGGGGTTCAATCAGGCCTGGACTGGCCATAAGGCATACCGGGCAAAGCCCGGTGGGCCGACGGAGATTTTTGGGTCGGGGGTGTCAGTCATAATTTAATATTTTTAAAAAAGTTTATTAGGCCAATTTATTTATTACCGCAACGGTAGAGTATCTGAGACACGAATCACGGCCCATTGGTTGACTGTCTTAAAGGACATTGAGCTAGTCCAATGAAATAGGCCACGCCCTGCCTTCCTCCTGACCAGCCCTCATCTCCCCTTGACAAAGTCTGCTATTTAGAGTTCGATCGGAGTTTCAGATGAGTCCAACAATAACAATGGATAAACCAGAAAATCCATGGGGGGGTGCAGAAAAGCTGCGGGAAAAAAGACGCAAAAGCCTACAAGTGGAAGCAGCAAAATGCGCGAAAATCACATTTAGGGCCATCAACATTTAGCAAGAGTGCAGAGGCAGTCCAGAGTGCTCAGACTGCTGGAGCGGGAGTGTAGAACAGAGTAACGTCAACGTTAGTTACACAGATGAAGAGGAGGAGGTGGTGAGAGACGTTACGCAGCAGGGACAGATTGAGGAAGGCTTCAGAATAGCTACATGTAAGTCCGGTAAGAAATAGCCGAAATAGAGTGAAGGGAGGGACATTTATGTAGGGAAGACAGAGGGCTTTTTTGTGGTGTGTGTGTGTGTCACTCGTGCATTTGAGTGCTTGTCGACAACCTGCACCACTAGCTGCTACTCCCAAATGAACCATCTGCCAATTAGGTACATTGCCATCAAATTAACGAGTGGTCTTATGTCTGTCACGATTGATTGAAATTGTTGTCAATTTTCACGCAGTACAACAAATAAACCCCCAGAGTTATATAAATGACATGGCTGACTATAGGATTTCTTGGTAGACACACATAAGCCTACACACACGCAGAATGATGATAGCCCGTGGAATTAGCAGTGAAAATGTTAAGTGTAGCCTACATCTTCACTAAATAGTAAGCTATCTGGAGGATTTGTCACATACATCAAAGGATATGTCATATGCCTCAGCATATTGTTTAAATAATCATGGCGGGCCGCTATGGCCAAAAATGCCAGGGCCGTTTTTTGGTCCCAGTCCAGTCCTGGGTTCTATTATGGTAATGACAACACATGGGAAACCAAAATTTGAAGATTTTGTACAAAGAAGATTATTTTAGTTTGTTGAGCTACACAGTGACCTATGCACTGTATCATTCAAGCATAAAAAAAAAATATATATAAATATATATATATATATTAGAGATGTTCCGATACCATTTTTTCCCTCCCGATACCGATTCCGATACTTGGGCTCAGGGTATCGGCCGATACCGAGTACCGATCCGATACCTGGGTGTGTATGTGTGTGTGTGTGTGTGTGTGTGTGTGTGTATATATATATATATATATATATATATATATATATATATACATACATTATATATATATTATATACAGAGGTGGAAAGTAACAAATTACATTTACTCGCGTTACTGTAATTGAGTAGATTTTTTGTGTATTTCTACTTTTTTAAGGAGTTTTAAAAATCTGTAATTTTACTTTTACTTAAGTACGTTTTGTTTGAAGTATTGTAATTCGCTACATTTTAAATCATATTCTCTACTGAGTAAAAAATAAATGAATGAAAATGATAAAATAATAAAAATATTATGCTTTGTATAAATGCTCCATTGCGCCGCGTGTGTGTATCATGTCCTGGTCGCGCGCCGCTCCAGACTCCACTCCAGGTTTTCTGACATCGGCATCTACCTGACCTTCCACATGGTCGCTTCCGCCCTGAGTGACGTCATCGACTAGCACGACCACATACAATATAAACCGGAGAGAGACGCGGGAAAGATGAAAGAGGTTGTGATTTTGGCGTTTTGATATTTGGTTGTGTATTCCGGATTGACTTTTTGCCTCCAATTGACTTTGATTATTGCTTTGTCCCTTTGGTTTGCTTGGTCTTTGTATATATTTGTAGATAATTTCATTGTTTTTGGTTTAGGGAGTCCGTGAAGGTACCTGTATTTTTGTTTCTGGGGTTTTTTTGTTGTTGTTTCTTTTTGCAGGTAATCTAGCTACTAAATATAAATACCATTTTGTTTGTTATTTTGGCCTGGGTGCATCCTGAATCTGATCCTCCTCCTCCTGTTGTGTGTGTGTGTGTGTGTGTGTGTGTGTGTGTGTGTGTTTGTATATAAAAACCTCATTATTTCATCAGTTAATGACTGGATCTAGTTCTTTCTGCCATATACCACCATTTCCATACAGTTTAAAATAGAACCCTGAACCATTCTTTTGCTGTATGGCCCTAGACTGGGACGTAACACCATATTTAAGTGACCACTTTGATTTTCGAGCACAACAAAGACAACAGCTTTATTATGCAAAGGTGTTCCTTCAGTTAAAAACAACTAGTTTGAGATTTATATCTGCTCATCTTTTTTGAACTACGCTAGAATGCCTCATCCCACCCCCGCTGTGTGTTTTTTTTTTTATATTTAACAAAACAAAAAAAAAAAGCAGAGCCAGATCAATATACAATAATCTGTTAATATAAGAGTGAACATGGAAACACCCAAGGGCAAAACAATTCAGCAAAAGAATCACCCCCGCTGTTAAAAAAAATTTAAATAAAAAAGTAACTCGGTAACTTTTACTCTGAGTAAATTTTTTAATGAGCTACTTTTTACTTTTATTTGAGTAGATTTTTATAAGGGTAACTTTACTTGTACTTAAGTAAAATTTCACTGAAGTAACAGTACTTGTACTTGAGTACAACATTTTATTACTCTTTCCACCTCTGATTATATATACAGTGGTGTGAAAAACTATTTGCCCCCTTCCTGATTTCTTATTCTTTTGCATGTTTGTCACACTTAAATGTTTCTGCTCATCAAAAAACGTTAACTATTAGTCAAAGATAACATAATTGAACACAAAATGCAGTTTTTAAATGAAGGTTTACGTTATTAAGGGAGAAAAAAAACTCAAAATCTACATGGCCCTGTGTGAAAAAGTGATTGCCCCCCTTG
The DNA here is from genome assembly GCA_030522415.1 of Channallabes apus. Lineage (NCBI taxonomy): Eukaryota > Metazoa > Chordata > Actinopteri > Siluriformes > Clariidae > Channallabes > Channallabes apus. Next base: position 15,043,992 of record CM060120.1, read on the forward strand.
TTAAAAAATAACTTAACTGTGGTTTATCACACCCGAGTTCAATTTCTGTAGTCACCCCCAGGCCTGATTACTGCCACACCTGTTTCAATCAAGAAATCACTTAAATAGGAGCTACCTGACACAGAGAAGTAGACCAAAAGCACCTCAAAAGCTAGACATCATGCCAAGATCCAAAGAAATTCAGGAACAAATGAGAACAAAAGTAATTGAGATCTATCAGTCTGGTAAAGGTTATAAAGCCATTTCTAAAGCTTTGGGACTCCAGCGAACCACAGTGAGAGCCATTATCCACAAATGGCAAAAACATGGAACAGTGGTGAACCTTCCCAGGAGTGGCCGACCGACCAAAATTACCCCAAGAGCGCAGAGACAACTCATCCGAGAGGCCACAAAAGACCCCAGGACAACATCTAAAGAACTGCAGGCCTCACTCGCCTCAATTAAGGTCAGTGTTCACGACTCCACCATAAGAAAGAGACTGGGCAAAAACGGCCTGCATGGCAGATTTCCAAGGCGCAAACCACTTTTAAGCAAAAAGAACATTAAGGCTCGTCTCAATTTTGCTAAAAAACATCTCAATGATTGCCAAGACTTTTGGGAAAATACCTTGTGGGCCGACGAGACAAAAGTTGAACTTTTTGGAAGGTGCTTACATCTGGTGTAAAAGTAACACAGCATTTCAGAAAAAGAACATCATACCAACAGTAAAATATGGTGGTGGTAGTGTGATGGTCTGGGGTTGTTTTGCTGCTTCAGGACCTGGAAGGCTTGCTGTGATAGATGGAACCATGAATTCTACTGTCTACCAAAAAATCCTGAAAGAGAATGGACGGCCATCTGTTCGTCAACTCAAGCTGAAGCGATCTTGGGTGCTGCAGCAGGACAATGACCCAAAACACACCAGCATATCCACCTCTGAATGGCTGAAGAAAAACAAAATGAAGACTTTGGAGTGGCCTAGTCAAAGTCCTGACCTGAATTCTATTGAGATGTTGTGGCATGACTTTAAAAAGGCGGTTCATGCTAGAAAACCCTCAAATAAAGCTGAATTACAACAATTCTGCAAAGATGAGTGGGCCAAAATTCCTCCAGAGCGCTGTAAAAGACTCGTTGCAAGTTATCGCAAACGCTTGATTGCAGTTATTGCTGCTAAGGGTGGCCCAACCAGTTATTAGGTTCAGGGGGCAATTACTTTTTCCCACAGGGCCATGTTGGTTTGGATTTTTTTTCTCCCTAAAGAATAAAACCTCTCATTTAAAAACTGCATTTTGTATTTATTTGTGTTATCTTTGACTAATAGTTAAATGTGTTTGATGATCAGAAAAATTTTGTGTGACAAACATGCAAAAGAATAAGAAATCAGGAGGGGGGCAAATAGTTTTTCACACCACTGTATATAATTTTTTTATGCTTGAATTTTTTAAGTAAAATACTGCTAGCCCTGTGTAACGGGTTCGACCCTAAGTGCACGGGCGACACCATGAAACACGGACACGAGGCGAGGTCTTACAGGAAAAAGGGTCATTTATTTAGAAAAATGGGGAAGGAAAGGGTTAAAGGCTCTCTGCGGCGGCAGGGATGCGAAAGCGGGCTCTACGCGGAAGCTTCCCAACAGTCAGACCACGAGCTACACTCCCCGCTGTGTTTTATAGCGCCAGGATCATTAGCGGCGATAGCTCATGGGCCGTTGGGTGGGGTGGGGAGGCCGCCTAACTAGTGAGCGAGGAGCGATATCAATTTGGGAGCACACCCATCAGGCACATGCCGTGACACCTCTGTAAGTAAGCTAAGCTAGCAAAGCTAGCGGGCATAAATAGGTTATGTTTAGGAAAATGGTATCGGATCGGTACGTGGACTCAAATACTCGCCGATTCCGATGCCAGCTTTTTTTGTGGTATCGGCAGCATTTCCGATACCAGTATCGGAATCGGAACAACCCTAATTATTATACTGGTGGTGCTGAATGCTGAGCATTTGGAAAAGGCGAGAGGGGAAATGAGGTTGCTGCTAATGTTGTTAAATAAACAACCAATTTTGAAATTGTATCAGCCTGTCACAATTAAATATTTATTCCAATTTCTTTAATTGAATATATATAATTAGTAATTAATTATTAATTTGGAGCTAATTAAAACTACAACAAACGAGGAAAAAAACATGTTGTTTATACATGTTTCTCTCCAAAAAATATTTTTAACATATCCTGGAAAAACAACCACACACCTTGGAGCTTTATACACACTGACAATAATTTATATAAAACAGCAGTTTTGTGTTTAACAGCAGTTTTTGTCAGTGTCCTCAGACATTTGGAGCCAACTTTGATAACACATTTTCATTAATTAATGAAATCTTAATGAACGCAGAAAGATTATTGCTGGTGAGGATTACCTGGACATGGCGACATTGCGGTCAATGCGGGCCTTCATGTCTTCATTCTGCTGTTGTAGAACTTGTACCTTCTCCTCCAGGTATATGTTCTTTTGGGCCTGCTCAAATGATCAGGTAACCAGAGAGCTCCCCATTAAATTCTTATTCACATCACATACAGATGTACAATAATACATCACCTATTGTAAGTCACTCTGGATAAGTGTCTAAATGTAAATTTCACTTCCAGTTTCATTGATGTTTGCTGAGAAATGATGTGTCTTCCATATGCCATCATACCCTGATAAATCTCTATATATACCCTTGCCATATTAAATAACGTCCAGAAGAGATTCGCATTTAAAATATGCCAATAAAGGGAATTTATTTTTTACCACTTTCTCCAGGTGGCAGATTTTCCTCTCTTGGTCATGTATCTGCTGGTTCTTCATCTCCAGCACCTCTTTGAGGCTCTTAAGGTCTTGCTCAATGTGCTTGTATGGGGCTAGAGCATCCTAAAAATCATTCAAATTAACCCACTATAAACAGCACAAATCATTTGATTGTGTTAGAGTGTGTGAATCAATTTTACCAGTATCTGCTCGTCTGCACTCTTCCTCAACGCCTCTTCAAAGCGTCTGGCTTTGTCTTGTAAGGCTCGGTTCTGAAATGTCAGCATGTCAACCTGATCCTAAAACACAACACACGTCACTATAAACACCTGAAATACTGTTGCCCGTGAATCTGTTAGTGGCCAACACATCTTAATTCCATGATAGTATGTGACAATTTTACAGTAGGTCAAATTTAGGTCCAAACGTGCATGTTAACAACACGTGACACTACCTGAAGGGAGAGTTTATGCTTTTCAAAATCAGTCTCTAGAGCAGCTTTCTGTTTTTCATGGGCTTTCCTTAGGTCTGGAATCAGAAGGCAAAATAAGCAGGACATGGCATTCTGCCTATATAAGATTTAACAAATAAAACCATTAAAATGCAAACACACACCTCTCATGCTCCTTGCATGCTCCTCCTGCAGACTTGCCATGGTCACGTCGTGCATGGTCCTCAGGTCTTCCAAGGCTGACTCATGTTGAGCTGTTAGCTCTTCAATCTGCAAAGAAACAACATGAATTCATATTCATGTCTCTTTGCCTTAACCTTTTATATATACAGTATGTGATGTACATTTTTCAGGTCTATTCTTAGCTGTGCTCTTTCCTTTGGGAGATGGCACACAAAAAAAAAACAAGATCAGCATATAAAGCCAGAACGTTTAGCTGTGGAACAGCTTAGAACTGCAAATCTGTCAAAAAGCCAGCTGTCTTTGTGTTCTCTTAAAGTTGTCTTAAAGTGTCTCATAAAAAATTAAAATAATAATTTCATATTATAGGAACTACAGTACATTCAGGTCGTTTTGGCTTGAAAAGTATTTTTAGTTTTTATATGCAGTACTTTAAATGTATGCTGATGAGAAGAATCACTTGATTATACAGCTAATAAGAGATGGAGAAAATATACTGTGATAATATACACTCACTGGTCGCTTCATTAGCTACACAATGTTTAACTGCTCAATGCTTATAGGCTTTAGGCATTAGTTCAAACCAAGCATCAGCATGAGGAAGAAAATTTATTTAAGCCATCTCTAGGGTTTAGAGAATGGTCTGAAAAACGGAAAACCACCAGTGAGAGGAAGTCCTATGGCCAACAATGGCTTGGTGATGCCAGAGGTCAGAGGAGAATGGCCAAACTGATTCGAGCTGATAGAAAGGCAACAGTAACTCTAATAACATCTCTTTACAACTGAGGTACGCTGAAGAGCATCTCAACAATCACCAAATTATAAAATTACTCAAATGGCCGCTGTCACCAAATCTCAATCTGGTGATTATTATACTGGTGATGCTGAATGCTGATTGTTTGGGACAGACGAGAGGGGAAATGAGGTTGCTGGTGATGTTGTTAAATAAACAACCAAATTTTAAATTGTATCAGTCTGTCACAAAAAAATATTTATTCCAATTTCTTTCATTAAAAAAAAAAAAAAAAAAAAAAATAATAATAATAATAATAATAAATATATATATATATATATATATATATATATATATACACATACACACTACCGTTCAAAAGTTTGGGGTCACTTGCAAATTTCTTTGTTTTTGTTTAGTGATTTATTTTCTACATTCTACAACAATACTGGGGATTTCAAAACTATAAAATAACACATATGCGATTAGGTAATTACGTAACAACAACAAAAACAACAGTTAGTTGTTATTTTAAGACACAGAGGTCGGCCTTTCTGTAATAGTTCTTGCAAGAACAGTATTGTCAAGTGCATTTGCAAAATCCGTCAAACACCATAATGAAACTGGCTCTCATGAAGGCCGTCCCAGGAGGGCGAGAACAAAACCTACCTCTGCTGCAGACCAGAAGTTCATTAGAGTTATCAGCCTGAAAAATGACCAACTAACAGCACCTCAGATTAGAGGCGTTATGAAGTCTTTACAGAGCAGAAGTAGCAGAAACATCTCAATATCAACTGTTCAAAGGAGATTAATGCATTTTTTGGACGCCTTCAGCATTCCTTTACAATGTAGAAATAAATAAATATCAGGAACCATCATGGAGTTAGAAAGTGATCTAAAACTTTTGAACGGTAGTGTATAATATATATATATATATATATATATATATATATATATATATATATATATATATATATATATATATATATATTGTTTATAGAATTAAAGCCAGTAGAACAGCTTTGGGATGTGGTAGAATAGGAGATTTGCATCATGGATGATGATATCATGTCAATATGGACCAAGTATTTCCAGTATCTTTAAAATCTATGCCATGAAGAATTAAGGAAGTCCAAAAGACAAAAGAGGGCCCAAGTGGACAGTGAATGTATAGAACTCTAACACACACACACACACACACACACACACACATACACACACACACACACACACACACACACACACACACACACACACACACACACACACACACACACCTGCTCCTGTTGCTGGGTTCTTAGTTCCTCCACATGTGACTGGTGCTCAGCTCTCAGGTGGTCTGTGTCAGAGGCGTGCCGTGTTCTGAGCTCTTCCTCCAGAGTGGCAAGCTCAGCCTCCTGCTGCTCCTGGAGCTCCTTCAGCTGCAGTGCAAAACTTTGTTCCAGTGCAACCTTTTCCTGTTGCAGCAGCCTCCATCGAGCAGAGGTGCAGACTGACAATGAGGGAGGCAGAAGTCAAACTCAGCATTTACTTTAAACCATCTTTACCTTTAAACAATCAAACAAGTATGGATGTCATATTATATTACATCCTTTATTTATTCATTTTTACAAATAAACTAAAAATTATGAATAGGACTCTTACCCATAACCTTTGTATCTTTTCATATTATTTGAAACACATCTCACAGGGGTAGAATGAATACTAGAGTCTAGAGTCAGGGGCAGAAATGTACCAGCATTTATGTAAGTAAATGCCCATGAAGTCAGCATGGAGTCTTAGTGGTTAGAATTGTCGCCTTATACCTCCAGGTTCAAGGGTTTGTTTCCTGCCTTGGGTCTGTGTGCATGGAGTGTGCATGGTGTGACTGTGCTTGGTGGGTTTTCCCTGAGTACTCCAGTTTCCTCCCAAAGTCCATGAACATGCAGAATACTGTAGGCTAAGAGGCATTTCCAAATTGCCCTTAATGTGTTAATGAGTGTGTGAGTATGTGTATGTGTGCCCTGCAATGGATTGGCACCCCATCCAGGACCTACCCGCCTTATGCCCTAAGTCTCCATGGATAGTCTCACAAAACCCTGTATTTATGTTATAGATGATGAGCTGAGCTGAGATGCCCATGAAGTGAGACAATGTCAAGGTTTTTTAACTCATGGTTACAAATTAGGAACTCTACAGATGTGAGTGTGGTTTATTCTTGTACACTGAAAAAAAAAATACACATAACTTACCCACTTCCTCTTGAATATGGCTGAGCTCCAGAGACAACTCCTTCTCTTTCTGCTCAGCATTTTCACTCTGAAACACACACACACACAAAAAAAACACAATTCTGCATTATTTCATCCTGAGTAATAGACCTATAAAGCTGAGTGTTGCAGTGTCATGACCTGCACAATGATAATGTGGTACGGACCCATATTTTAAGTATATTCCATTAGATGTTGCATATGTGACATGAAGTATAGTACATTTCATCCTACTGCTGAAGCACGCCTACAGGCTGGAATACTCAGCTGACAGTCAAAGCTTTGGTTGTGGGTTAAATTTTTCTGTTCATTCTGTTTCTAGCTGTTTATCATTTCTCTATAATATATGAAACTTGTGAGTGATAGCATAAACTGTTGTGTAGGAGTGTCGGCATAGATATACTGGTGTGTGTGTGTGTGTGTGTGTGTGTGTGTGTGTGTGTGTGTGTGTGTGTGTGTGTGTGTGTGTGGACATGCATGCCATTTTGATCCATACACAACTTGACAAGAATAAACTTAACAATTTCATTATAAGGATCCTGGAAATTTAAAAGAGATAAAGAGAAAAGAGAATTTTTTTCTTTATCTAACACTCCACTTTGAGTCCATAAATGGCCTTAATAATTATTTGACTAGTGATATCTAGTGTATTGTGGTTTTTCAGGAGTGTCTGACACCTTCGATGTAAACAGCACAAAGAGGTGGGGAAAAAAACTAAATAATTTAAACTGCACTGCCTTTTATGAACACCAGAGGGCACTGTAAAAAAGCCAGTCTAATATATGCACAGTGCAATTAAAAAAATTAATATATTGAATATCACATTAGCTAGCGGAAGACATTTTTTAAATTCACAATAAACAATATTTATATACTATTGTGGAGTTATTTTAAGAAAAAAATATTTGCGTCAAATTTAAAGGCAGTCTGAGTTTTTTTTGTTTGTTTGGAAGAATAAGTAAAGAATAAGTAAAAATATTTACATAACCCGTATAAGTATTATTTGTGATAGTAATATATACCTAATTACTCTCTGGACAGTAAATGTCTGTAAAGGAACACAAGCTGTACAAGAATACTCTACATAGCTGTATACAAGGCAGACAAAATGACTAACCATTATAAATAATCATGATATTTATTATATATTGATATATTTGTCTTTCATCATTATCCAATCAATAAGTTCCAATAATGTAACCTTTAAGGTAAGGATCTTCTGTTTGCCATGCAACTTTCTTGAGAGATCCTGTGTGAGTTTACTGAGTATCTTTACAAGCTGAATTCTTCTCTCAATACCTTCAGACAGAAGTGCTGGGTGCAGACGGCTAGCACATCCAGGCTGAGCACTGTCCTCTTCAGCTCAGCCCGGAGAGCCAGCAGCTGTCCATTCTGCTCCTTGCATTGAGCCTGCAGCCGCAGGATCTCCTCCTCTTGCTTCTCCTGCTCTTTTTGCTCTTTCTCCTTCCTGTGTGCATCTTCTTTTTTCTTTTCTGAGCCTGGGGAGACACTGCTTCCTATTATCTGCACACCCGGGCCCCCAGGAACTCCGAGGACTCGCACTGCTGCTGCCCTCTGTCTCTGCAGGACTGGAGAGAGGAAACCAGTTGCATGTAGAAGTTTAAGTCAGTGTCACAAAACATAAACTGTTCAGTTTACTGGGGATCTGTTCAGATTAAAGGGGGGGGGGGGGGGGTTAAAAGGCTCTATGCACCCTGGACACTTTTTCCCTTTTGCATGCCAGAGAAAAAGTTCCTTCTTAGCTGAAAAAATACACATCCCTATAGAATGACATCCAAACTTGTGATTTCCATCCATTGAACTATTAGACAGTAGGCAGCAAGAAACCCATCTTAACAGCTTTAAACAATATCTATAAATCCATTACTGTCATACTAACTCATAAACATGCTTTTACATTAACCTCAATGCACCGATTACAGAAGCATATGTCAGAATGACATAAAGTGCTGCAAGACGGATCATGTATTTAATCTCTAATGCACACACACCCACATCCATCAGAGTGTTCACACAAAAATGCATGTAACCACGTACTGTATATGTAATATATGGCACCAGAATGGTTCAGCTTATAGTCATGGAGTCATCTCTATGACAACAAGAGAAAAGTATAGGAGTCTTGATAGCAGGGCTAATAGAAGGGTAGACAATGTTTCTCATTACTCAGGGGTGATAATGGGACAGATGCTTTTATTTAGAAAGATTCCACTCATGTGTATGTGTGTGTGTGTGTGTGTGTGTGTGTGTGTGTGTGTGTGTGTGTGTGTGTGTGTGTGTGTGTGTGTGTGTGTGGGAGAGAGAGCGAGAGAGAGAGAGAGAGAGAGAGAGAGAGAGAGAGAGAGAGAGAGAGAGAGATGGAAAAATCAACTATAGGTGCATCTAGAGGTCTGCTAACTATATGCATGTCCCCTCACAGATTTATACACTATTTATTTTACTGCATATATTATGTAACACTCAGTGGTATGTAAAATATAAATGTATGTCAGTGTAATCAGAGTCATAGGTGTAGGGCAGACTGTGAATTTTCAGCAGCTGACCAGAATGCTGAAACACAGTCCATGAAAAATTTGATATATATGATACTATGGTATATACAGTATATCACTCATCATCCATAGTGAGTGAGTCTAAAGCCTATCCGAGAGGCCTTAGTTATGTAGAATGATGTTAACACTTTAAGACAGTTATCTTATAGTTGGTTCATCATAATGCCTACGGTTTTTTTTTACAAACCGGATTCCAAAAAAGTTGGGACACTAAACAAAGTGTGAATAAAAACTGAATGCAATGATGTGGAGATGGCAAATGTCAATATTTTATTCAGAATAGAACATAAATCACGGAACAAAAGTTTAAACTGAGAAAATTTATCATTTTAAGGGAAAAATATGGTGAATCAAAATGTCATGGTGTCAACAAATCCCAAAAAAGTTGTGACAAGGCCATTTTCACCACTGTGTGGCATCTCCCCTTCTTCTTACAACACTCAACAGACGTCTGGGGACCGAGGAGACCAGTTTCTCAAGTTTAGAAATAGGAATGCTCTCCCATTCTTGTCTAATACAGGCCTCTAACTGTTCAATCGTCTTGGGCCTTCTTTGTCGCACCTTCCTCTTTATGATGCGCCAAATGTTCTCTATAGGGGAAAGATCTGGACTGCAGACTGGCCATTTCAGCACCCGGATCCTTCTCCTACGCAGCCATGATGCTGTGATTGATGCAGAATGTGGTCTGGCATTATCTTGTTGAAAAATGCAGGGTCTTCCCTGAAAGAGATGACTAGATGTTGTTCTAGAACCTGAATATATTTTTCTGCATTGATGGTGCCTTTCCAGACATGCAAGTTGCCCATGCCACACGCACTCATGCAACCCCATACCATCAGAGATGCAGGCTTCTGAACTGAGCGTTGATAACAACTTGGGTTGTCCTTGTCCTCTTTGGTCCGGATGACATGGCGTCCCACATTTCCAACAAGAACTTCGAATCGTGACTCGTCTGACCACAGAACAGTCTTCCATTTTGCCACACTCCATTTTAAATGATCCCTGGCCCAATGAAAACGCCTGTGCTTGTGGATCTTGCTTAGAAATGGCTTCGTCTTTGCACTGTAGAGTTTCAGCTGGCAACGGCGGATGGCACGGTGGATTGTGTTCACTGACAATGGTTTCTGGAAGTATTCCTGAGCCCATTCTGTGATTTCCTTTACAGTAGCATTCCTGTTTGTGGTGCAGTGTCATTTAAGGGCCCGGAGATCACGGGCATCCAGTATGGTTTTACGCCCTTGACCCTTACGCACAGAGATTGTTCCAGATTCTCTGAATCTTCGGATGATATTATGCACAGTTGATGATGATAACTGCAAAGTCTTTGCAATTTTTCGCTGGGTAACACCTTTCTGATATTGCTCCACTATCTTTCTGGGCAACATTGTGGGAATTGGTGATCCTCTACCCATCTTGGCTTCTGAGAGACACTGCCACTCTGAGAAGCTCTTTTTATACCCAATCATGTTGCCAATTAACCTAATTACTGTTTATTGGTCTTCCAGCTCTTCGTTATGCTCAAATTTACTTTTTTCAGCCTCTTATTGCTACTTGTCCCAACTTTTTTGGGATTTGTTGACACCGTGAAATTTGGAATCAACATATTTCTCCTTTAAAATGATACATTTTCTCGGATTAAACTTTTGATTTGTCATCTATGTTCTATTCTGAATAAAATATTGACATTTGCCATCTGCACATCATTGCATTCAGTTTTTATTCCCAATTTGTTTAGTGTCCCAACTTTTTTGGAATCCGGTTTGTAGTTGTACAGCAGACACATTTGCAACCTCACTAGAGTGAAATGAAAATACATTTGCGTCTTATATTAACTACAAGAAAGACATCTTTATAATAAATGACAATAAAGATGGAGAAAAAAAATGCCAGGAGAACTCATGTTAAGGAATCAGAACGGACACAAGTGCAGGTCTCCTTCAAGATTTTATTGGTTGCAGATATGCCTTGACTCAGACAGAAAAGGGAAAAAAATAAATAAATAAATAAATAAATAAAAATACAAAAATAAGATCAGGAACAAGCTGCACTGCTTTCTTCTTTTCTTTTCCTTTTCTTTAAAGCAAAACCCAGGAGCGCCAACGTCCCAAAAGGGGAAAAAACAAAAACCACTCCGTAGAGGAAAAGGGGCCTTAACCAGGAGACGAGGCTGTAGTTCCTTTGGCGGCCAGCAGGGGGCGATAGGACCGAAGTCCGCTGAACTGCACGGCCGCGAAGAAGAGCAAGAGCCGGCCGGCTGCGGGATGGGAAACTGCAGTGCAAATTCAGAAAAGAAAAACAGGATCCAGCCTGGGTGCAAAAGGACAAAAAACCACGGGAGAGAGGAGGGAAAAAATAGGTGGAAAACAGGACCGACGGATACTGGCTTGGAGCCAAAATAAACTCTACATACAGGACTAGACAGAACAAGAAACGGACAGGCGATACAGCTAGCGACATGGGACAACGATCTGACACAGGACGATGGACAAGAGGGAATAAATAGGGCGACTGATTACAACGAAAACGAGGGGAACAGGTGAGTGAAATCATCTTGATAGAGTGATAGGGAGGAAGTGGGAGGGATGGTGGTGATGTCACAGACACGAGCACATGGCGAAGGATCAAAACAAACACCATGTGCTAGAATAGACATGTAAACACTGGGAGAGAGGAAAGGAGAAAAGAAAAAAGATTTAAATCTTAAAGATCAGACCGGGGTCTTGACAGTACCCCCCCCCCCATGGGCGCCACTAGGCGCCCCCAGGGAGGGGCTCACCTCGTCGTCGACAGAGGTCCACGACCAGCGCCCGATCCAGAACATCCCGGGCCGGAATCCAACTCCTCTCCTCTGGACCATAGCCCTCCCAGTCCACTAGATACTGAAAACCCCGACCTCTGCGACGGACGTCCAGCAACCTCCTAACAGTGTATACTGGGGAGCCATCCACTAGACGAGGGGGAGGGGGGGTCGGAGCAGAAGGGGCAAGAGGGGAGGAATACACAGGTTTAACCCTAGAAACATGAAATACTGGGTGTACCCGACCAAGCGTGGAAGGAAGCTTGAGCCGGATCGCCACTGGGTTCAAGACCTTTGTGATCCGGTACGGACCAATGAACTTGGGAGCCAACTTGCGCGAGACCACCCTGAGAGGCAAGTCCTTGGTAGAAAGCCATACCCTTTGACCACAAACATAGTTAGGGGCAGGAGTCCGGTGGCGATCGGCCGCGGCTTTGGTCCGTCTACTAGTCCGGGCCAAGACCTCCTTAGCCTTTCTCCAGGTGCGCCGGCAACGTTGGACAAAAGCCAAGGCAGACGGGACTGCCGCTTCGGGTTCCTGTGAAGGGAACAGAGGGGGTTGATAGCCAACAGAACACTGAAATGGTGACATACCTGTGGCAGAAACCGGTAGAGTATTGTGGGCATACTCTACCCAGGACAACTGTTGACACCAGGAGGTCGGATTGTGGGATGCCAGGCAGCGGAGAGCACGTTCCAAATCCTGGTTAGCCCGCTCAGACTGCCCATTGGTCTGGGGGTGGAATCCAGATGACAGACTCGTTGAGGCCCCGATCTGTCTGCAAAATTCCTTCCAAAACCGAGAGACGAACTGTGGGCCCCTATCAGAGACCACGTTTACCGGAAGACCATGAATCCGGAATACTTGGTCAACCACCACCTGAGCAGTCTCTTTGGCGGAGGGGAGCTTGGGGAGAGGGATGAAGTGGGCTGCTTTGGAGAAGCGGTCCACCACCGTGAGAATGACGGTGTTGCCCCTTGACTCGGGGAGGCCCGTGACAAAATCAAGAGCTAGATGTGACCACGGGCGGGCGGGGATGGGTAATGGGCGAAGAAGACCAACGGGAGGCGAAGGTGAACTCTTGTTCTGGGCGCAAACTGAGCAAGCTGCCACGAACTGCCTGACATCCTTGGTCATGGTGGACCACCAAAATCGCTGACGGATGGAGGCCAACGATCTCCGAACTCCTGGGTGACAAACCAGTCTGGATGAGTGACACCACTGGATGACTTTGGAGCGCAGTCTCAAAGGGACATACAGCTTGCCCGCTGGAACCCCTCTGGGTACACGGCACTTCTGCAGGGCCTCCTGAACCTCCCTCTCGACGTCCCATGAGAGCGCAGCCACCACCATGCCCTTGGGCAGGATGGTGTCGACGGAGGTCTCCTTCTCAGGGGTCTCAAATAGCCGAGAAAGGGAGTCCGGTTTGGTGTTTTTAGACCCAGGCCTGTAAGAGAGTGTAAAATTAAAACGGCTAAAGAAAAGGGACCAGCGGGCCTGTCTGGAATTTAGTCTCCTGGCCGAGTTGATGTATTCTAAATTCTTGTGGTCAGTCCAGACCATGAATGGTTGGACTGCGCCCTCCAGCCAGTGACGCCACTCACCCAAAGCCAGTCTGACTGCCAACAACTCCCGATTACCTATGTCGTAATTCCGCTCAGTGGGGTTCAGGCGGTGGGAGAAGAAGGCGCATGGATGCACCTTCCCATCCCGAAGAGAGCGTTGTGACAGGACCGCACCAACTCCAACATCTGAAGCGTCCACCTCAACAATAAACTGTAGTTCAGGATCTGGAGTAGACAAGACAGGAGCAGAGACAAACCGGGACTTTAATTTATCAAAGGATTCCTGGGCCTCATTACTCCATTTAAACAGTACCTTTGGAGAAGTGAGCGCTGTTAAGGGTGCAGCCATCTGACTGAAGTTCCGGATGAAACGCCGATAAAAGTTGGCGAACCCCAGGAACCGCTGCAGAGCCTTCCGAGAGTCAGGAGTTGGCCACTCAGCTACCGCCCTTATCTTAGCAGGGTCGGCTCTGATCTCACCCGCCGAAATCACGAACCCCAGGAACGAAACCGACCTTGCATGGAAGACACACTTCTCCGCTTTCACGAATAGTTGGTTCTCGTTAAATGAGTCACAACATGGGGCTCTGGACTCCCAGACAGAAGTTCCCCATTCACGGGCCTTGCCTGTAAGAAGAGTCAAAACAAATGCCACCCTTGTCTCTTCTGCTGCAAATGTGCGCGGCTGGAGGGCGAACACTACCGAACATTGTGTCAGGAAGGCTCGGCAGGAGTTAGGGTCCCCATCATAGGGAGGTGGGTTGTTGCAGCGGGGCTCATGATCGTGACGTGAGGAGAGGTGGACAGAACCTGCTTGAGCGGCCTCCCGCTGGAGTTCCTGGATGCGCGCCGTGAGGTCTGCCACCTGGGTGGCGAGGAACTCGACCTCTCTCGTGGTGCTGGTCAAGCGGGTCTCATGCTGGCCTAGGAGTACCCCCTGTTGGGCTACTGCTGATCTGATGGGGTCTGGACCTGCTGTGTCCATGCTGGTCAGATCGTTCTGTTAAGGAATCAGAACGGACACAAGTGCAGGTCTCCTTCAAGATTTTATTGGTTGCAGATATGCCTTGACTCAGACAGAAAAGGGAAAAAAAAAAATAAATAAATAAATAAATAAAAATACAAAAATAAGATCAGGAACAAGCTGCACTGCTTTCTTCTTTTCTTTTCCTTTTCTTTAAAGCAAAACCCAGGAGCGCCAACGTCCCAAAAGGGGAAAAAACAAAAACCACTCCGTAGAGGAAAAGGGGCCTTAACCAGGAGACGAGGCTGTAGTTCCTTTGGCGGCCAGCAGGGGGCGATAGGACCGAAGTCCGCTGAACTGCACGGCCGCGAAGAAGAGCAAGAGCCGGCCGGCTGCGGGATGGGAAACTGCAGTGCAAATTCAGAAAAGAAAAACAGGATCCAGCCTGGGTGCAAAAGGACAAAAAACCACGGGAGAGAGGAGGGAAAAAATAGGTGGAAAACAGGACCGACGGATACTGGCTTGGAGCCAAAATAAACTCTACATACAGGACTAGACAGAACAAGAAACGGACAGGCGATACAGCTAGCGACATGGGACAACGATCTGACACAGGACGATGGACAAGAGGGAATAAATAGGGCGACTGATTACAACGAAAACGAGGGGAACAGGTGAGTGAAATCATCTTGATAGAGTGATAGGGAGGAAGTGGGAGGGATGGTGGTGATGTCACAGACACGAGCACATGGCGAAGGATCAAAACAAACACCATGTGCTAGAATAGACATGTAAACACTGGGAGAGAGGAAAGGAGAAAAGAAAAAAGATTTAAATCTTAAAGATCAGACCGGGGTCTTGACAACTCATTGTATTTTCCTGTCATTTCATAGAATGTATTAGAATGGTAATGCAATATTATGCAAAAGAAAGTTAAAGTATTGTTATGTAATACAATGCAGCATACTGTATTTACTATATAGCACAGTTTGTAGTGCTTATAAAAATCTCATAAAGAGAAAAAAGTGGATTGAGGGGATGGTTGGTAAGTGAGTATTTCGGACTTGGCAGTTTGTGAGTTTTGGGATTTTAAACTGTGTGAAAGGAATAACCATGTCATTTCCAACAGATTCATACAGTATATGGTCTCTGTCTGTCCATTTCATGAAATGTATAAGTTTGTTATATGCAATTCATGGAAAGCATATAGGTTTTTAGAGGCTGTGTTTACTTGTATGTTTTTTTCATGAGCTGCAGAAATTGCAGCCTCGATCTGGTTCTGTGGTTATCTATCAGAATAAACTTATTCTTACTTTACTTTAATATTTTTCTTTTTACTGTCTTAACCAAACCCTGGCATTATTTAATTAAAGGTTGATTAAACATGAAGTTCAATGAAAAAAAAAAAGAGGTTTAAAGATTAATGATGAGATTGCCGATGGAGGACAAATCTTTATCTCACCTGGTGACTGGGGTTTGGGTGAAACAACAGCCAGACGCTTTGGGGATGAGAGTGCCGAATGAGAGCCTTCAGAAGACTTCTGAAAGTCTTTCCGAGAGCCTAAAATGCATAAAAAGGCAACAGTAAAAAAACAGTTACAATAAAGAGTTATAACGAAGAGGGTACTTGCATTTTAGCAGGCATAGATGTATCAGAGACATACTGTAAAGTTCTACAAGACAGGCTTCTCTTTCCTTTTGTCTCTTATTATCTAAAACTAGTATTACTTCTTAACTTTGGCGCCAGAGAGAAAGATCAATTTCAATAAGGTGCAGTCAGGCAATAAATGAGGCAGTTTCATGCTCCTTTAATACCTTAGTCTAGCTGGAATGTCACGCTGTGACCCTGATACACACTACTGCGTCACTCTAACAGCAATGTTTTTTTTTTTTTATATACAACACTAACCCTCATATGAAATTGTATCACATGCATTGTGTGACTCAGGCATGGCAAGTGCACACCATAATTTAGTCACGAACATCAAATTAATCAAATATTATTACCTCATTTTGGGACACGACAAGCAAATGTAAAACATTAAATTCTAGACATATTGGGTCTCAAAACCCCAAAACCACATGACTAGACCGTCAGGCATGCTAGCATGAAATCGTGATTCTCCTAAACCCCTAACATCATCATGTATTACCTCAAAATATTTCCCAACCATGGAACTAAAAAGCTGGAGCAAATTTAAACAGTTTAAATAACAGAGCAATTCATACTTCGCATCCGTTTTCAGAACATATTAGAGAATTGAAAATGATCTGTAGTGATCAGTGCCAACGGCCACGACGAACAGCTCCTGCTAAGATTCATACCCATTTCCACAGTCCCTGCTGGTTTTGCAGCTCTGGCGGCCCTCCCTCGCCTTGACTCTGGAGCTCCAGAGTGTGGTTACACACACTGCAGGAACAGCAAAGCTGTGTTTAAAGATTAATGGGCTGAAGAGTGAGAGTGGCACAGGGCTGATAAAAAATATAGGATCCAGGTTATGTTCCTGCTGCCCACGCCTTTTGTCCATCGTTGTGCATAATGTGGAACGCTAATGTTAAGAAGATGAGCAGAAAATCCCTGAGGCACTTAATGAATGAATAAATGTTCGTTCAGTGGAATAGACACACCGAGTTGAAAAGAAACACACTGTGTTGAAAGGCAAATGACAATGGCAAATACAAACAACAACAATACACTGAGTTTAGTTGGCTTAAGGACTTAATTTAGCCTTAACTAATGTTTTGTATGTACATGGCTTACACAGAAACCAGTACATACATTATTCTACATCATTTTATGAATAATAAATTAATATGGTTGGTGTGATTCTAAAATATAAGAGACACTATGACTTGCGCTTAGAATAAATGCTTTAACTTATGAGTCGAGACTAAGACTTAAACAGAAGGCCAGAACAACCAATAAAACAGAACTCACCCAGATGGGCTCTCGCATGTTCATTTTACATACAAAAACAGTAAAAAGTTACACACTACCAGAATTGATACAGTGCCAAGAAAAAATATTTACAAATTTTTTTTTCGTTTGTCAGACTTAAATGGTTGAGATCATTAAACAAATTCTAATGCTACAGTACATAATGAGAACCCAAGTAAATACAAAATGCATTTTTTAAATGAGGATTTTATTTATTATGGAAAAAAACCTACCTGGCTCTCAAAATCATGAATGAACTAAAGTTTTTGCAAAGCTGAGTTAAAATTCACTTGCCACACCCAGATCTTAAATAGAACCTGTCTGACAAAGCCAAGGTGAAAGCCACTGGTGACCAAAAAGAACACAAAGGCTCATCTCACAAGATTTTTGGTCAAATATAAAACAAAAGTTGAACTTTTTGGAAGGTGTGCATCCTGTTACAAACAGTCAAACATGGTGGTGGTAGGTGGTGTGATGGTCTGGGGCTGCTTTGCACGTTCAGGACCAGGACGATTTGCCATAATTGATGGAACCATGAATTCCGCACTCAGATAGGACCAGGTAGGTTTGGACTTCTTTTTTCACTGAATAAATGAAATCATCATTTATTCAGTATTATTAAACGTTGGTTGATGATCTGATTCATTTAAGCGTAAAAAAAAATGCACAAAAAAAGTCGGGGGGTTCTGCATAGACCATCCCCACAGCTTTTCCACATACGTTGTTAAAAATTTAATAATTTAATAAATAACTGTTGAGAATGTCTTTGGATGCTGTGGAATTACAGTTTCTCTTTATTGGAACCAGTAGCTCATAAAGTACATGTTCTTACATGATACTGCTCTACTGTGCTAGGTCTTGCACTAGAGTGGAGGTTATTATAACATCTAAGAGGAACTAAATGTAGATATTGAAAATATACTGAATTTGACCAAATTGTTATATATATATATATATATATATATATATATATATATATATATATATATATATATATATATATATATATATGCATCTAAAAGCGTAAATGATCATTTCATGCCAAGAATAACATTTGGATTTATTATCAACCACTGCAGTGAATTTTAGTAGACTAGAAATATTTTAATCATAAATTTTTTTCTATTACAGTGTTTGAATAATTTACTGTAGACACTCTAAAAACATCAAATAGCAAATAAAGTCTAAACATTTTTAAACAGTTTATACACTAAAATCAAATATTCATACAGTATATCAACATGTTTAAATGAAGAGCAGAATTGCTCTCTGTCCATTTCATGTAGTGTTTAAATTCGTTATATGCAATTCATGGAAGGCAAGTGGGTTTTTAGAGGCTGTGTTCACTTGCATTATTTTTTCATGAACTGCAGGTATTGTAGTCTCTGTCAGGTTTGTGGTTATCTATCAAAATAAAAGTATTCTTACTTTTTATTCTTGCATTATATTCATATACAGTATCAATATGTTTAAATTAAGGGTCTACTTCATTTCTACTTACGTAAAGTTGAACAAAAATAAATTACTGCAAATGATAAAAAATGTTAAAAGGTTAATGTCTAATTAACTATAATTAAAAACATTACAAACAGAATTTTTGGTACAATCGACATAATCTATAAAGGTGACATATGGCCAGAATCTTTTTTTTTTTTTGGAACGTGGTTGGTGTTAAATAAACATTGTACACACTGTTGATGTTTATTCTATAAACTGTAGTTTCAGCTGATCTCTGGCCTTGTCAATCTCAAAATTAGTTCATGTCTATTCTACTTACACATATTATGACATGTTGAAAGGTTGATAAATTTTTGACATGCTATGCACATACTTCTGCTGCATGTTGTGATGCTGATGCCTGATCCTGACACACTTCCACTACTCCTTTCACCCTGAGGACCTGCCCGATTCATCTTGATGCTCTACTTCCGAATCTCTGGGGGTTTCTGTACTTTTTACTCATTTTCCGCTGCTGTGGATGGTGCTGCATGGATACCCTAGGTTTTGCACTTCAATGCCTGAAAACCACATTTTCTGGTGTAGAACTGGTGTAAACATTAAAATTGGGCTACTCATTCCAAACATCAACACACCTACAGTACAGTACTGTAGATCTGTAGATCTCTTCTACTACAGACTGTAATGATTTACAATCCCATTACATGGTGTCATTTGGAAGAGGAATGGTTCAGTTTTGCATTTGGTTCCTCTTACAGTTTCTTGTTCCTCAGGGAGTTTTTCCTTGTCATTTCCACCTCTGGCTCGGTCATTAGGGATCTAAATATAAATCGACCGTACATTCATTTGTCTAAAAGGTTGCTTGGTGACAAGGTGTATTGTTAAAATCTTTATGCAAATGAAATTTAATTGAATGGGAAAAAATGTTAATAAGGATGAGCTGGTTCATGAGAGTCTGTAGATGGTTTATAAAGCACATAAGGCGTTGCCCCAGATTTGATCATCTCAGCAATATTGGGATAATAAATCTTCTTAGCCTAGCAGGTATGGACTTATACCACTTTGATTCCTTTGAGATTAATGGTTGCTGTGGTCACATGAGACATTGTTCAAGCTTGACAACCTTTCCTCACTCCAGCTTGATGCTTAAGTTAGAATAAGCTGCCTCAGTAAAAGAGGCTCCCATCTGCAAGGCGAACATCATTTTAACCTAGACACACTAAAAACTAAATCTTTAAAACAATGTATCTGCTCTCTGTTCTCCTTTAAACTTGATTTATAAACACAGCTTTTAAGATTTTATTCTGAAATAATGATAAGCACTATTGATTTAGTATACTGTAGATGTAAGCAGTTGCCTGGCTGGAGGGGACGTTTGTTCATGGTGTAAATAGTAGTTTGTCTGGTTGTGTGGATTTAGCAACTTCTTATCACGGAAAATAAAAGTGCTCAGGTTCTTTTTCATGTTCTTACCAACTGGGGAGCCTGGTGGAGGAGGCAGCAGTGGGCGGCGGGTTGGTACAGGAGTGCTGGGGGGTTGTAGGTTGCAGCGGGATGGCGCTTTCTGCCCCTCACCGCACAAAGCTGTAATCACCCTGTGGAAAGGGGGGTCATCGCTCACACCGGCAGGACCTGAAAGCACACAAACAAATAAAGCACATCCTCTAGTACATTATTTACCGTACCAGCACAAACAAGTTAAAGCACTGAAATCAATCTTATCCTTAACCCTGCTTTCATATGACTCGTATTTTCCTCTAATACTTCTTTAGCCATTTCCTAAAGCCATACACACTGTCTGTAACAAATCTCACCTTTATTAATAATACATAGCATGTGCTTTTATATTTTTGGGTTTCTGTATTTACTAGACATCACTATGGTAGCATGTTTCAAAAATGGATAAAAGAAAAAGAGTAGATCACCTTGACCTGCAGGTCACTCAAAATAAAATAAAAAAAAGCAGATAGACCCTGTACTGTACATCCTACCCTCCAGTGTAGGATGCGTCGGTTTTAGCACACCAGCATGTGCCACCTGCTGAAGTGAGCACCATATGGAACTACAGTAGGTGAGCAGCTCCTCAAGAGTCATAACATTATAGATTGTCTCACTGCTTTACTTGTACAGTATGTAATTATCTAAATGGTAGTGACATTTACTGAACACCATAGACAACACTCTCTGCACATCCATCTGTAACGCTTCAGAAGGAATAAGAATTCAAAGTTAGAACGAACACCACAAAGTCAGCTTAAATCCAGATGGACCACATACGTATGAGCTCTGTGATTAGACAACGAGAATTAAAACCCTATCGTAACAATTCTAAATAAATCCAGAACTGTAAACTGACCATTGACTTAAGAAATATTGGCACACATAAAAAATAAGTATCACAAAGAGCCCATTTTCATCTCCCCAGAGGAAAATGATAACACACACGTTCATACTTATACACATAGAGCATACGATTTCTGAAGAGATTCAACCACAGACATGATTCTAGTTATAATGAATGCAAAGCAACATTGACAGTTTCCTCATAACAAGGACAAATGCACAACTGAATAAACACATACGGTTTTGTTTCTGACTTGTATTGTATTGCATGCGTCATAATTTATCGTACACACAACATTCTTAAATAAATGATAAACATAATTGGATTTAGGGCGAGCTGTATAGAAAAGGAAAACTGAGCCATCAGCATGTTTTGTGTCTCAGGTTGAAGCATTTAGAGAACATGGAGTGGCAAGACAATAGGACACAGAACCTCAGGAGAGGGAAAGAGGGGGAGGGGGGGGGGGAGAGAGAGAGAGATTAGAAATGAGGTATTGCTGGTGGGGTGAGGGAGAGTAGAGTCATGCTGATCATTATTGAGTGGTAAATGCAAACATTTAGAGCAGAAAATGTGGGAGGAGATTAAACAGAGACAAGCAAGAAGAGGACTACAGTTTATCCATAGTCCATGAGAAGAATATAGAGAATGAAAGATTAGACAAGGGAAACAAGGGAAATGGATAGAACCATATGTCGTTAGAAAAACAGAGGAACGAGCAGATGTAAGAAGTGAAACACAATTTGAGAATTTAAAAGACAATTAACTAAATTAAGGCAAACAGACCAAATTACAAAAGGTGATTTTTGACTTTTAGACAGAAAAATGGAAACAACAGTAATGCTTTTGCACCACAGGAGGTATTCCGTTCTGGTAAAAACAATACAGACGTGCTACCATAAGAAACAACCTGCCATGCATTATTAACCATTAATCATTAAGCCAACACCCACCTTGAAATGACACTGAGATGCATGACGGTAAAGATTATGCAAAGCAAGCTCTCTGCTGCCACATGTCAGCACGGGGTCACCAGAGTGGAAATGAGAGCATCAAGCTCCTTCCACACCAATTACATTCTTCAATCCAGCTCATGGCAAACTGACAGGTGACCAAATTAAAATTTTATACTGTTGAAAATAGGATTTGAAGGACGCTGAAAAACTTGTATTTGTATTTAAAAATGATTTGCTTAATCTGGTGATTTTAATCTGGGGGCAGTGGTGGCTCAGTCGGTTAAAGCTGTGGGTTACTGGGTTACTGATCGGAAGGTCGGGGGTTCGAACCCCAGCATCGCCAAGTTGCCACTGTTGAGCCCTTGAGCAAGGCCCTTAACCCTATCTGCTCCAGGGGCGCTGCTCCGTAAGCTGGCTGACCCTGCACTCTGACCCCAGTTTCCTAATTGGGATATGTGAAAATTGAGCAATTTCCCTCTGGGATTAATAAAGTTCTATAAAATAAAAAAAAAATTAAATTAAAAATAAAATTTAATTTAAAGGCGGCATGGTGGCTTAGTGGTTAGCATTGCACATGGAGGGTCCAGGCTTGATTCCCAGCCAGGTTCAATTCCCATCTCTGTGTGCATGTTATCCCCATTCTTGGTGGGTTTCTTTCAGGTTCTCCGGTTTCCTTCCATAGTGCAAAGGCATGGAGAGTAGTCTAACTGGTGTTCCCATATTGCCCATAGTGAGGTGTGAATGAGTGTGTGTGTGTGTGTGTGTGTGTGTGTGTGAGACCTGCAATGAATTGGCACCCCGCCCAGGATGTATCCGGCCCCCCGCAACCCTGTATACAGGATAAAGTGGTAAAGACAATAAGCCAGTGAGCGAGTGAGATAGTGATTTTAGTTAGCTTGATTAATCAGCAAAATAAGCATGAACATTTACTGTAAAAGCCAAATAACAGATCCCATAATCATACTAAATGTGGTTATTTCCTCTGGAATTTCCTTCAGGATCAATAAAGTAAGTAAGTAAGTAAGTAAGTAAGTAAGTATGTATGTATGTATGTATGTATGTATGTATGTATGTATGTATGTATGTACAGTGGTGTGAAAAACTATTTGCCCCCCTCCTGAGTTCTTATTCTTTTGCATGTTTGTCACACAAAATGTTTCTGATCATCAAACACATTTAACTATTAGTCAAAGGTAACACAAGCAAACACAAAATGCAGTTTTTAAATGAGGGGTTTTATTATTTAGGGAGAAAAAAAATCCAAACCTACATGGCCCTGTGTGAAAAAGTAATTGCCCCCTGAACCTAATAACTGGTTGGGCCACCCTTAGCAGCAATAACTGCAATCAAGCGTTTGCGATAACTTGCAACGAGTCTTTTACAGCGCTCTGGAGGAATTTTGGCCCACTCATCTTTGCAGAATTGTTGTAATTCAGCTTTATTTGAGGGTTTTCTAGCATGAACCGCCTTTTTAAGGTCATGCCACATCATCTCAATAGGATTCAGGTCAGGACTTTGACTAGGCCACTCCAAAGTCTTCATTTTGTTTTTCTTCAGCCATTCAGAGGTGGATTTGCTGGTGTGTTTTGGGTCATTGTCCTGCTGCAGCACCCAAGATCGCTTCAGCTTGACTTGATGAACAGATGGCCGGACATTCTCCTTCAGGATTTTTTGGTAGACAGTAGAATTCATGGTTCCATCTATCACAGCAAGCCTTCCAGGTCCTGAAGCAGCAAAACAACCCCAGACCATCACACTACCACCACCATATTTTACTGTTGGTATGATGTTCTTTTTCTGAAATGCTGTGTTACTTTTACACCAGATGTAACGGGACACGCACCTTCCAAAAAGTTCAACTTTTGTCTCGTCGGTCCACAAGGTATTTTCCCAAAAGTCTTGGCAATCATTGAGATGTTTTATAGCAAAATTGAGACGAGCCTTAATGTTCTTTTTGCTTAAAAGTGGTTTGCGCCTTGGAAATCTGCCATGCAGGCCGTTTTTGCCCAGTCTCTTTCTTATGGTGGAGTCGTGAACACTGACCTTAATTGAGGCAAGTGAGGCCTGCAGTTCTTTAGATGTTGTCCTGGGGTCTTTTGTGGCCTCTCGGATGAGTTGTCTCTGCGCTCTTGGGGTAATTTTGGTCGGCCGGCCACTCCTGGGAAGGTTCACCACTGTTCCATGTTTTTACCATTTGTGGATAATGGCTCTCACTGTGGTTTGCTGGAGTCCCAAAGCTTTAGAAATGGCTTTATAACCTTAAATTAAACCTCAATTACTTTTGTTCTCATTTGTTCCTGAATTTCTTTGGATCTTGGCATGATGTCTAGCTTTTGAGGTGCTTTTGGTCTACTTCTCTGTGTCAGGTAGCTCCTATTTAAGTGATTTCTTGATTGAAACAGGTGTGGCAGTAATCAGGCCTGGGGGTGACTACAGAAATTGAACTCAGGTGTGATAAACCACAATTAAGTTATTTTTTAACAAGGGGGGCAATCACTTTTTCACACAGGGCCATGTAGATTTGGATTTTTTTTTCTACCTTAATAACGTAAACCTTCATTTAAAAACTGCATTTTGTGTTCAATTATGTTATCTTTGACTAATAGTTAACGGTTTGTTATGAGCAGAAACATTTAAGTGTGACAAACATGCAAAAGAATAAGAAATCAGGAAGGGGGCAAATAGTTTTTCACACCACTGTATGTACTGTATGTATGTATCTATCTATCTATCTATCTATCTATCTATCTATCTATCTATCTATCTATCTATCTATATCACACTAACCTGAGTAAAATATTGTTATGGTATTAATGATTCGGATACATAAGGGTGAACGTACAGTAGTAATCAGGACACTACTCTAGTTACTCTAAATAAACAAGTATTTGTCTGGTAGACAAGTATTTGTTTAACTACTTCACAATTTTTTTACACCTACAATTGACACAACTAATCTGAAAATTTTCTATATCTGAGATTTTAAGTAAATAAATAATTAAATATGAAGGGTTATCTAAAAGTTTAGAGATTCGCGGGCCACAGATTTGGATTGCGGGCCACTCAGATGGTCTCTTTTATCATTCGTTCTCCCTCAGATGCCCTAAAAGCTGACAGAAAACTTAGCTTTTAACGGTCTGGCACCTGGGGACAAATTCTTGATGCACAATGCCATGAATGTTGGAAAAGACAATGAGCATGGACTTGGTACACCTGCACACCTGCCTTGCCTTATTCAATTCTAGAGATGATAGCCTCTTCCACTGTGAAGACTGTTGCCTCGTCTCAGGGTCGTACCCATGCACCCAAGTTTCGTCACCAGTAATGTTCCTTAACATAAAGGACGGGTCATTGACAGCACTGAAGTTCTTGACAGGCTTTGACACAATGCTGCTTCTGCCCCTGTGTCAGTAGCCTGTGAACTGGGCAGCAATAAAGCGGATGTTCAAATCACGTGTGAGGATTGCCTGGGCTCTTCCGTATGACATTCCGTATGATTGTTCTCCAGTGATTATCATGCACAAGTTGCCGAATGGTTTAGACATTTTAGGGGGTTGAACTTGTTGAAGGTCTTCCTGATCTCTTCTTCTCTTCAAGTGATGTTCTTCTGCTCTTAAAGCACTCAAAACACCTTGAATGACTCATTGCAGCATCACCATAAACCAAACATGCCAAACATGTTAAACATCCCCTTTTCCCACAGAATTTCATGTTTGCTTTTTGTTCTAACTTGCTGTCAATGATAAAATTTAAGAATTGGTAAGGCACATGGTCAAAAGAGCACCAATTGAACACAGGATGATGTCTTTTTTTGTTTGTTTGTTTGTTTGTTTGTTTGTTTGTTTGTATGTATGTATGTATGTATGCAGTGTTGTAAACATTAAAGCACTTTTTGTAAGTCGCTCTGGATAAGATGCCCAAATGCCTAAATGTAAATGTTTTGGCACGCTGACTTATGATGGTCGGTGTTTTCTGTGACTGTGTGTGCAGCCTTGTACTGCCATCCTTTGGCGTGCTACAAAACTAGTCTACTTTTTGATACCACCTCGTAAATGATCTTACCAAATACGCTATGATAACCAACCTTGATGATCAACATTAAATAAGGAAACTAAAATGATCTGGCTAACTAACTTGGTCAAACGACATTGGGGTTTCAGTAGCATGCTAGTTTTGTCTGTCCTGGGTTTTCTGGCCATGTAAAATGCAGACCATTATTACTGTTACCTTTGAAACATTTCAACCTGAAATTTGGACATGGCTGCTCAGTTAAGTCCATTGCCTCAAACACTGCTGCTGCTGATTAAGCATTTAGCTCTTGTGTAGTGTAGACTTTAAATTGAATTATTTATTATTTGAACTTTCTTTGGATTGGTTTTCTTTTGTGTTATGTTTATTTTTTCTTTTCTTTTATTTTACATTGTTATTTTTTACTCTGTTCATTAAACATAACAAGTAAACCAATCCCCCAGTACTTAGGTACCAGGGTATTAGAGAGTCGGGTTATTTCGAACATTTAGCAAGTAGAGTTGTGACATATCTGAGAATCGGAAAAGAGATGGCAGTATAAACAATTCATGTCAATTTAACATATCCTCAGAGACAAAGAACGTAGATCCATCAAAGAGTATAGCACAGTCTCTGCCTTGACAGACTGACAGGGAACGAAAGTCTCATCGGAACAAACACTATAGAAGCCACAGAGCAGGGGATCATCAGAGGTTTTGAAACTGGACAATGTTTCATTTGTTTTGTGTCTGAATAGCATGAAAACAAGCGACAAGGAAGTGCTTAAACATAAAGACTGTGAATCCTTGAATGGTACAAAATCTCTAACTGTTATGAAAAATCATTGTAGGAGAACATCACGTCCTCAAAATGTATACACGGTACACTGTATAGCAACCCATATTTATCCAAAAAGTAGACCAGCATACAAAATGCCATTGAGAAACCCCATAAATGCTCAAGAGAAGATTCACTTTGTTCTTTACTTTTTACTTCCAATTAAAAGTCACCCACTGTAACAGCCAGTCCATTAGGAGCCATTAGACACACAAAACTTAACCTATTAGCGAAAATAATTACTTAATTCTAGACTAATGCCAAACAAAAAGTAAGGTCATAGGAGCATTCACTACGTTTATAAGTAAGGTACTGACAAAAAGATGCTGCTTATTATGTTAAAAGCTCTGAAAGATTTCGCTCTAGCACATCTTGCTGATCTACTGGTGGAGCATATTCCATACTGGGCATTTCTCTTATCTGAGGGGAGAATTAATCATATTTTCTTATATTATCCTTAATGGTACCATTCTTATATATTTAGTCATACATTGCGGATTATAGATTGTGTACTTAATGTACTTTCTCATAAAAACTACACTTTCATCCAGACAAATAGGGCTATACTGTAGTAGTGCAGGAAAACTTGAAGAGTAGAAGATCTAGCAGTGAATTATTCTATAATAATACAATACATTTATACTACATGCATTTATTAAGCCCAATGCGATTTTGCAAAACATGCCGCCAGCCAAACCGCAATATTACACAGACAATATTAAACAAAACTTTTACTAAAACAAAAAAGTGTAAGGAAGGATGATGGGAAGTCATGTAAGACTTTAAGCATTATATGGCAGACTTTACTTAAACAATTGGACTCATTTCAAATTGGTTTAATTGAGTAAGTTTAATTGATGTAAACCGGAGTAGCATGAGCTGATAATTCTGGCACCTGAGCTTTATAAGTAATGAATTAGTAATTGTTATAAAAACAGTAGCTGCTAAGAGTGAATTAAATGTGTTTACTGGATTTTTGAAGAATGTTGAAACAAAGAAAAATTATGTTTACATTTTTCCTATCTGTTGCAGTTACGCTTTGTATCAGTTTGTCCTTGATAAATTCTGGGAAACAGGACATTATGGAGTTCAGATGCTGTGCAAACACCAGACTGTAATATACTGTACATAAAGAAAGCTATGTGGGATACTAAAGCTAAACCTTCATTTTTAAATCTATGCTTCTCTTTTACTTGTTTTTCCTGTTATCACTATCGTTGGCCCCTCTGCCTTTGGAGCCATAATGCAAATAACAGGATTTTAAAAAAAATTAATAATAACATTTAAACATTAAAGAAATGTGCAAACCATGTGTAGAGAAGACATGAGATTTAGAGGAGACAAGTGTTTTCATTTGCTTTTGACATTTTTTAACTTTAACCTTATACTATAACCTTATAGAACAACAGACATTTACTCAGTCGGACGATGCATGAATGGACCTTATTTGGTGCATTCCTCTACTATGATAAGGCACTTCATTACCAAAGTGAACCTTAAACTCATACAGAGGGAGGTTAACTACGCAGTATACACTGAAGTAAAAAAAAAAATCACAATCAAAGCATGAGTTTGCTGTATCAAAAAATAATAATAAATAATACTAAACTGCACATAAACACAATCGCAGGCTGATGAATCCATTGTGACAAAACTGTGGGAGTTATAGAGTTGCAAAATCACACAAAATTCACTCAGATAAAGAAAACAATTCTGATATTATATTTAGGCATTTTTGCTTTTTAACACCATAAACACTCAAACAAAACATGAAAAAACTATTCTCTATCTGTTTGCATTTTTGTTAAAACGGCACAAATGGTGTTACCTAATTTTGCTGTCAAATTGATACATACTGTACAGTATAAGCTTCAAAGGCTGTAAAAAGTACTCATGGTCCAAGATCAGGATAGGAAAAAAGGAAGTGGATTAATTAGTAATTTTTTTCTAGAATCTGAGAAATCAGAGTCTTGGTTTGGATGAGTCTACTCTGCCAATAAGAGAAAGACCAACGCAGCCTGAGCTATTTAGTCACACACACTGCTGAAGCTGATAGCTAATAAAAGTATTTACTCCATCATGTTTTTTCTTCTATTATTTTTTCTTATGATCACATGGATCCATATTTTTCATAACACTGTCGTAGTGTTTCTTTATATAATATATGAACTAGATTTTGATACTACTACAGTATATGTTTTTATGGAATAGATACACTTCATAAGGAGGTACATGGAACAAGGGATGAACTCCAAACAAGTACAAGCATCATGTAGGAATGACAACATGGTAGTGGATTGGCACTTGGCAATAAAAAACAGCTACATGTTGAACAAAAAGTAAAAATGTAGATTTAAGTGCTCGCCATATTTTGAACCATAACAGAGGAACTAAATGACAATTTGGACATGAAGATACCATAACGATACTTCTCATATTGAAAGGTTGGTATTTCTAAGCAGTTCCTAAAAAACATTTTGATCTCATGCTAATTCTTTTGTTCTGCCTCTCAAATTATAGATGAGTAAGCCAGGGTGGGCAGAGCACAGCGCATATATAAACAAAAACAGAAATTAGCAATGTAATGTACCAAGCATCAGGTATATGCATCACATCAGATATGCATCACTTTTCTGACTCCATAAACACTAACTACAGAAACAGAGAAAGATCAAAGGCTCTAACTAAATGTATGATGTGTGCAAAGGAAACCACATCACACAAGCTGTTGTAGAACAGCATTTCCAATATAAAAATAACTGTCATTTAACCACTACAGTAATACATCATGATCACGTCAAGTCCACTACAGTGCTAAAATAAAAAAATGTGCATTTCTTAGATTTAACAGTAGCAAATACTGTATACAGTATGATTCTGACATGACACTACAATAACCAGTTGGTTAGGCTGACTTGTGTTTGTTGCTGCCCTTGAAGAACCATCTGTGCTTGCCACTCACGATGACTTTCATAACAAGTTCGTGATACCCTTTCCACTCTCATTACATGTTAACACAGACAATCATCACAAATATTTTGCTCACCTTTTATCTCTTGAAACACCATATCTAGCTTATTTCACTCTCTCTTTCTACCCTTACAGTTTTGCCTTCTACAGTTATACTGTACTGTATGTAAGAAGTGAGCTGAACAGGCAGGGGCTAAATTTCACAGTGTTTGTTCAAGCATGGGTTTGTAATAGGCTCAGGGAGTAAAAAGATGGGGCTTCAACATTATAATTACTAATTCACACTAGACGTGATATAGTAGAATGAAAACTTCGATCCCATATTGATTCAAACTAAAAAACAATAATTGAGTTATTAAGAAGCAATTTAAATGAAGCTAATATCCAATAATAAGGATATCCATCATCACTGCCTTCTGTCAACAGACCTTCATTTATGGCCATTTTTGTTAATAGAAATTCAATATATTTATAATACTATCAGACCTAAAAGTGTGTGAGCATACAGTATGAGTACAATCACTGCACACTGTTTTACCTGTGAAACACACACTTCCCTGAAAATCAATCATAATTGGATCACCTTGACTCATGGCCAGGCTTTCCTGTGTACCCTTCTGGTTGTACTGTATGTAAAACAAAGCCTTGCTATCAATACTAATGCTGTGCTGAAGATCTAAAGGACAGTAAATATTTTTTTGTAAATGTGCTCAGTACCAATCTGCTTGATAATCACAGCTCATGAACCTCTAGTACTGTAAAACTGCAGGTTTTTTTCTTTGTATATTGGCATTTTGAGCATAACCCTCAACTGCTCAATAAGATAAATATAAGTTGTTCTGGATACGGGTGTCTGTCAAATATCATAAATGTAAATGTAAGCGTACATCACTAAAGAAATTTTAGACTCATTACAACAGCACCTCATTGATAAGAAGGTACTGACTCTTAGATTACTACGTACTCTACCCTCAAAATTTTCAAGCGTTCTATGCTTACTTATACACTGATGAGCTATTACATTAACATTGATTAGCATAAAATATATAATTAAACACGTCACAGGATAATGGGTACCAAGGCTCACCCATGCCTATGGGGAGCAAGCCTCAGTCTGTCTGGTCTGATCATACAGAAAAACCAATGCAATACAAAATGGCCTTAATCGAAAGACACCAGAACCACCAGTACACCACATCCAGCCAAGCACAGGGCCGCACAGGCAAAAACCAGGCCTTAAAACGCCCCAGATCCCTGTCCATTCCACTGAGGCCCCACCCCGCAACCCACAGCATCCAAAAGATCTGCTGCCAAGATCCTGGTGCCAGGCACCACAGCACATCCCCAGAGGTGTTCTGGAGTTATCCTATAGCAAAGTACAACGGAATAAAATATCTGCCAGCCATTTGCTTACTCCCCTGATATTAAGGACAAGGATGTAAGAATGTGTGTAAGATGTATAAGAACGTGTTTGTAGTGCCAGAAAGAGTAAACTGGCCTGGGTATGCACAGTCCTGCACATTCACTGGGAGATCTAGTCAAGCTGAAGAAAATACACTGTAGATACATCCTGACAGAGAAAGTAAAATTAAACAAAAAAATATTTTATGCAATGCATAGATAATAGAAGGTGTTAACAGCACCCTCTAAAGTTTGAGCGGTCAGGTAACCCTCTTTTCCCTCTTTTCGTTCTTCAGTCAATCTTGTACACACAGACAAACAAACAGTAGGGGTGTGTCCTCCATGATTGCATAAAAGGTTCTGTGCTCAGAGGATTTGTTAAGGTCAAACGATGCTGGAGTCTTTCAACATCTCACAGCAAGTGTGCAGCTTCAAACAGAATCTACAGTAGAGACATTTAACAATAGCTAACAAAGGTTTCTACTACAGTATGTATTCATGGAGACTTGTCAGGGCTATCCCCTAGCGCCATGCGGCTGACCTTGGTTTTGAACTTTTGTTTTGTTGGGACTTTTATTTTGATGAGTTATTCTAATGTTTATAGTATTCTGTTTTACAGGTATTTTCAGTTGTGTCAGAATTAGTAGTGCTATTTATGCTCTCGGGTTTTATACAGTTATTTGTTCTGTTTGATTTACTGTTTTGATTCCGGGTGGTTTATTCTAGTTAACCTGACAGAATCCAAGAACAACACTTTGGGATAGCAGATGGCGTAAAAATTTTTAGAGGACAATCTTCGTGAGGTGAGCAGACTTTGCAGGCAGCCCCCTTGTGAGAATTACGAGATCCTACATGCCACTCCGATATTGGCAGCGAAGAGAGAACAATGCAGCCTAGGTGGACAAGTTCTTGGCTCATAATACACCGTAAGCATTTAGGCACACATCAAAAAGGCATCCTAGGGGAAGTGGCTCCCTGAATCCTGCGACAGGGTGAGGAGAAACTCTGTACTATGTGTCTACTAAGGGCAGATAGCACAGAGCAAAGGCAACAGATGCATTCCATCATATATATGCATCCAACAGAGGTTTTAACTATAACATTTAGGTTTAAACTAAATGCACATTTTACATGCATACTGTTAAATCAACTATAACTAACAGTTCATAAATTGTCTAGAGCTGTGGTCTGAATTGCATTTTATTCTTGCTGACACAATTCATTTTGTTTATAACATTCCTAAGGAATGGTCAGTGATTTTGTTAGAAATGAGCTATAACAAAACAAAGATTCCATCTTTGTCATTCCTTCATAAGGTCTCACTGGCACCTATTTCCCTAATTCTCTGTAAAAGGATCACAGTCAACATGGATCAAATAACATGCAGATGCAGAACAGACTAAAGGACTGGATCAGCAGTAAGCGGGAAGTAAGAGATCAATTCTGAGTTAAGGCTCAAGCAGGACTTGCTGTAATGACAGCTTAATCAATCAGCCTTACTCTGCAATAAAATTCCACACTCACCAATTCAAACTCATTCATACAATTACGAGTCTGTCTACCGCTATCAATTTAGACTCACAAATCGATCAAGCTCATTCAGTCTCAGAGACCTGATGCCACTGGAGACTAAGGTGCCTTTGACACTCCCAGGTCAATAATTCACACCATTATAACTAGGCCAAGAAATAATCAAGCAACACAAAGGAAGATGAAGCTCTAGTAGATTCTCCATAAATGTTCTTGTTTGCTTATTGAGACAGACAAACCGATCAGTGTGATGTTCTCATAGGGTGTGTTCTCTGGAAATAAATACATAAATGCATGCAACATATATGCATGTATCATTTGTACAGTATGAATGTTGATCAGTGACCTGTCAGTGATTGCAAGTAATCTAAGTTTTAGGTTAGAGAAAATTGGATTAGGTGTCCTGCTAAATTAATACAATGAGTGGGACTGTTTATATTAAATGTTGGAGGTTTAATTGTATTCTATTAACAATAGCTTATTCAGTTGATCATAGACAAAACGTTAGAGTACCTGTATATACCAGCAGTACTAAATTCAATTTTAAAAAATTCTGGTCAGAGGCTTGAGGCTCAAAGGTTGAGGTCCGAATTTCATGTTTGTGTTAGGATTCAGATATACAGTATGCAGTCGTCATAAGTCTATAAAAATGAACTATTTAAAATTTACATGGCATTTCAATAATATTTATCATCAATTTAACTGTGTTAAAACTTGTAGACAATTTGAACTTTGATGGCTTTGTATTCTTCCCTGTATTTGTATGGAATACAAACAACTAAAGATTTTTATTCAATCTTTAGTGAATCTTCATTTGCACGCATCTGGGCTGTAAATGAATGTGAATGGACTCTGGTTGCTCTGTCATACTTGGCTCTCAGTTCAGTTATTTTACATGCCCTCAACTCGGACTGCTGTGGATATACTCAACTACCCGTGTTTTACCTGATAGCAATGCTTTACAATAGTGGATTTTATTATTGCCACAATTTCAGAACATATGAGACAAACTGGTTTTAAATCTCCAGCAGGAAGAATAAACATACAGTGAACGTTTGGATTATGAGCATAATTCATTCGAAGGTGGCTCGTATTTCAAAACCAAATAAAATTTCCCATAAGAAATAATGGAAACTCAAATTATCTCTCTAATGACACTCGATTGAGCGACACACTAACGGAATCACTGCTATAAAGTAAAAATAAAACAAATTAACCTGCACTTTACCTTTGAAAAGAATCATGACTGAGCAGTGTTTCTGTGTAGAGCAGAGAGAAAGAGTGTGTGTGTGTCTGTGAAGGCAAAAGTAGGAGGGGTCTGTGTGTGTGTGTTCAAGTTCAAGTAGGCTTTATTATCACTTCAACCATATACAGTTAGTACACAGTGAAACAAAACAACGTTCCTCCAGGACCAAGGTGCTACATGCAACATAAATTTACAACATAAATTAACAGAAGAGCTAAAACTAGCTAACTAAGAGGCCTAGTTAGCTGGCTAGCAGAGACAAGACAGGACAAATTGACCTGACAACCTAAATTTTTAAACAACATAAATTAACAACATAAATTAACAAAAACTAACTAGCTAACCTAGAGACAACAGACAACATAAAGTGCACGTGCAAATGTGCAAACGAGCAACAAAGTGACGGTATGGCAAATATAACATAACACAATACTTTGTGGTGTTGAGGTGATGAGTTGAGGTAGTGCAGAACGAGTAACTGTTCCTTAAAGTAGCAGCAAGAATTTAGAAGTTAGTGCAAAAAGTAATCCAGTAATTAATATTGTGCAAAAAAGAGCATTTACAGGTTAGTGTGTATGATAATTTGGTAGTGTAGGTCAGTGTGTCTGCGCTTGTGTTGATTAGTCAGTCCAGTCTCAATGCTTTGAGGTAGCTGAGTTAAGCTGAGTGATAATGTTTGTGTGTGTGTGTGTGTGTGTGTGTGTGTGTATCAGTCCAGTCCCTTTTTGTTGAGAAGACGGATGGCTTGTGGAAAAAAGCTGTGCAGGATGTGTGTGCCCCAATGCTACGGTACCTTTTTCCAGATGGCAGGAGTGTGAAGTGTGTGTGAGAGGGGTGTGTCCGATCAGCCACAATGCTGGTGGCTTTGCGGATGCAGCGTGTGGTATAGATGTCTTCAATAGAGGGGAGAGAGACCCCGATGATCTTCTCTGCTGTCCTCACTATCCGCTGTAGGGTCTTGCGGTCCGTTCTGGCACAATTCCCAAACCAGGATGCTCAGGATGCTCTCAATAGTTCCTCTATAGAAGGTGGTCAGGATCGGTGGTGGAAGCTGGGCCTTCCTCAGTCTTCTCAGAAAGAAGAGACGTTGTTGGGCTTTCTTGTGTAGGGAACTGGTGTTGAGGGACCAGCTAAGGTCCTTCTCCAGGTGGATGCCCAGGAATTTGGTGCTTTCGACGATCTCCACAGAGGAGCCATCGATGCTCAGCGGAGAATGGTCGTCTCGTGTCCTCCTAAAGTCAACAACCATCTGCTTTGTCTTGTCAACATTCAGAGACAGGTTGTTGTCTTTACACCAGTCCGTTAGCCTCTGCACTTCCTCTCTGTACGCTGACTCGTCGTTCTTGCTAATGAGACCCACCACGGTCGTGTCATCAGCAAACTTAATGATGTGATTCGAACTGTGTGTTGCTACACAGTCGTGAGTCAGCAGTGTGAACAGCAGGGGACTGAGCACACAGCCTTGTGGGGGCCCGTGCTCAGTGTGGTGGTGCTGGAGGTTCCCGATCCGTACTGACTGAGGCCTTCCGGTCAGAAAGTCCAGGATCCAGTTGCAGGGGGAGGTGTTTAGGCCCAACAGGCTCAGCTCAGCTCAGTTGATGGGGGATGATAGTGTTGAATGCTGAGCTGAAATCTATGTACAGCATTCGAACGTATGTGTCCTTCTTGTCCAAGTGTGTGAGGGCAAGATGGAGTGTAGTGGAGATGGCATCGTCCGTTGAGTGGTTAGGACGGTACGCAAATTGCAGTGGGTCCAGTGAGGGGGGCAGCAGGGTCTTGATGTGTCTCATGACGAGCCGCTCGAAGCACTTCATGATGGTGGGTGTAAGTGTAGTCATTGAGACAGGACACAGAAGTCTTCTTGGGCACGGGAACAATGGTGGTGGCCTTGAAGCACGTGGGAACGAAGGCGCTGCTCAGAGAGATGTTGAAGATGTTGGTAAGAACATCTGCCAGCTGTTCAGCACATTCTCTGAGCACTCTGCCTGGGATGTTGTCTGGTCCAGCAGCTTTACGTGGGTTGACTCTGCATAGAGTTTTCCTCACATCAGCTGTAGTGAGACACAGCACCTGGTCGTTCGGAGGAGGGGTGGTCTTCCTCGCCGCCATGTCCTTCTGCCTGTCGAACCGAGCGTAGAAGTTCAGCGCATCTGGGAGGGAGCCGTCACCGTCACAGGCAGGTGATGTCGTCCTGTAGTTTGTGATGGCTTGTAAGCCCTGCCACATGCGCCGTGTGTCGCTGCTGTCCTTGAAGTGGTTGTGGATTCTCTAGGCGTGTGCGTGCTTTGCTTCTCTGATGGCCCGAGTGTGTGTGTGTGTGTGGCACGGTGTCCAATGACGTGGGCGCACATAGAGAAACACAAAGAGCAGGCTGATACAGAGAGAGAAAATTGATCTTTAACCTCTCTAATAAGACTTGCTTTTGCTTTACACGCGCGCTGTACACACATGCATACATAGTTCGTTACTGTACCTTACTTAAGTAGAAATTTTGAGTATCTAAACTTTACTGGAGTAATTATTTTTCAGCCGACTTTTTACTTCTACTCCTTACATTTTCACGCAATTATCTGTATTTCTACTCCTTACATTTTGAAAATAGCCTTGTTACTCCTATTTTATTTCAGCTTGTCATTCAAAAAACAAACAAACAAAAAAAAAACATCCGGATAAATTGAGCCATCCGGATGGAGCGAATTTGATTGTGGTTGGATGATGTAGTGTTTGCATGTAGTTCTGTTCCAAGTTTTCTGTTCAGCATCCTTACTCTGACGTAAGCACGTCGAGTGGAACGAGGTAACTAAGCATGTGTACCCAAGTAAAAAAAAAGTATGCTAAGTATATTAAATCCTAGCATGCCAAAGCATACTTAAATGTACTTGCTCCAGACTAATGACTAGTATACTTGAAGTTTGCTATTTTGGAACAACTAATTTTGTACTAAGTGTATTTAAGTTGTAATTAAATTGTAGAAAAGCACAATTTTAAGTGTATTAAGTATACTTGTGTGTGCTAAAGTGGAACAACTTTAAGTATACTTTAGTACACTTAAAGTATATGGCTGTGTGTGTACTAACGTACATACCTGACAGTATTATTAATACAATTTAAGTATATATTTAATGTATTATAAGTACATTACAGCTATTTTTACTGTATTACAAATACATGATTAATATACTATGAGTATATTCTTATTGTAGCAGTAGCATGCTGTTATACTTCTAGCCAATTACAAATACTAAAAAAGTACACTTTGTGGTTAATACAAATATACTTTATTGTATCATACAGTACACACAACCTTCTATAATACTGTAGCGTTTTTCGACACTAGCAGGGAACTTGGAGGACGAGTGAGTTTGGTGGCTACAGAATGTAATGACACACCTATTCAGCTATTAGCTAGAACTGGAGAACGGTAACAGAATGCATCACATACACACATATAGATAGCACACATGTACACATACTCAAACTTGGCCGAAGCCACTAACCTAAACACACGTCCCAAACAGGGTGAACACAAAAAGAACACCTCACGCAAGGCACGACGGTCGCAAACCGCAGCCCCGCCCACAATACTGTATTGCAAATGTGTTACCAGTACATTAAATGTTTAGGATATGCTAAATGCATTTTCTACACTATAACATGTTTTTGAAAAGCATTACATCAGTAATTATGAGGCAGACTTTATTCATGAGTTCAGCAGATTTAATTTGCACAAGGTTACAAAAAAGCACTACTATAGTTTATTTGTGCTCAACAAAAGTCAGGTTGTCTCACAAACACACAAACTAAAATATAAACTGGTGTGTGAACACAGACAGACATTAGTATTAGACTCTACAGGTACAGTATTAGTTTAAACCTGGTGTGTTGATTCTGTTACACAGAGACTGAAAACAGGCCGAGAGCTACAGAGTCATTATACCACAAGCAAAGCACATACAGTAACACATTAACAACAACACATTACACAATACACACTATAGATTAAAGTATGTATTTAATTTAAAACCGTTAAATTTACCTTATGCCGATGAAAATAAAATAATAACGATACGAACTAACGCACGCGATGATGCAGCTTCAACCGTTAATTCAAACTAGAAGTGGAGAACTGGGGAGCCAATCAGAGAACGGACAGTCCGAATCTGCCCGCCTCTAGCTCTGATTGGCTGGTGGGGCGCCGTCTAGTCTCCGGTTGGCTGGAATAGTCGCAGAGTTTACAACGCTGCTGCAGTTTGTGTGTCGCTTTATGACAGTGAGCGGACAGAAGAGTGAGGAGTAAAAACATAAATTATCTTGAACGGCAAAAGTGATTTTGAGCGCGCAGGAACGAGTTTGAGATCACGCGCGCGAGGGAGAGATTCAGCGTGCAAAAACGAGTCTAAAAGCGCGCGCACGAGAGAGTAGTGCACTCAATATAAGTACATTTACATTTAACTGATAATATACTGAGACTACCGTATATTAAAATTTGTATTCTAATATATAATTTCTGTACATTTGTACAATGATTATTTCGAGCATATTTTTAAAAAAATATACCAAAAATATATTGAAAAACAAGTTTAAATAAGTATACTTTGGAAATTAGACCAGCCTTTCACTTAAAGTATATTTTCCAATAATATATCTTTGGAACGTGTACTATAATACAATAATTTTTAAGTATATTTAAAGTTTAATTCCAAAATTTGGTAAAAGCATGATGTTAGTATACTTTTTATATATTAACTGATGGTACAACTTTTTGTTAGTATATTAGAGGTATTATTAGTTAGTATTGTTAGTATTATTGAGGATTTCAATATATTTGTAATACACTAAAGTGCATTTTTTTTTCACTGGGGTAATCTGTCACTGGGCATGCACATGAGAGAACCAAAAAGTAAACGTCACATTCGCTAACAACTCCGTTTGTCTATGTGATCTTTATTTTCTTCTATACCGAAGGACGTTACAGATGAGAAGTATAAACATACCAGTCCGACACCCTGTTGGTTGGTACGCGATCCATCGCACCTGCACATGACGTTATGTCACACACTCCAGCAAGGACGTTTGAATAAATTAGCATTTTCGGTTGATAAGGTTATGATAAATAGACAAAGCTGTCCGTGATAGAGACTCAAGATTCGAGTTGATACTTCAACTTCTAAAGAAGTCTTTTTAAACCCTAGTATCTATACTTTTACTCAAGTAATGAATGTGAATACTGTACTTTTGACACCACTTCTCATAAGTCAGAATCTTTGGTGATTACATAGTGCTTGCGTGGTCTTATGGTCCCATGAATGACATTATGTGATCTAATTGCACTTCACTGGTGCAGTCTGCTGGCACGACATATCAATTAAAGAGTGTTCCTTTTTTTCCTGGCTAGAAGCCAATCAACATAATTAGCATCTAGAGCTTATAATTGCTCTTAACATGCAGTCAGGAGAATGATTTATTTGGCCTTAAGCAATGCAGCCAAAGTTGAAACCAATCAAACACCACACAATGTTAGATACACATATGATCCATGTGAGTATGGGGAAAATGTGACATTTCTAATTCTTCTTTCTAAGGAGATTAGATAACAGATGCAAGGGATTTATATGAAAGAGGAGAACCACATGAAAAATGTATGAGCTGTACAATGTGATATGGCAGAATAATTTTTCTGCTGATTTGGGGTGATCTTTAGTTACACTGTGCTTGCATTCTCAAGTTCAACCTACCATATTAGAAAAGAAAAGCTGTTAAAATTAATCCCACACTGGTTTCTTTCCTCATCCTGGTCTCTCACACCTAACAGAGGGATTTCTCACAATAATCCCTTTCTTCCACTCTCGTTTTTCATTCCCTCCTCTTCCTACTCAACTGTGATAGCTAAGGGGTTCCTCGCCCTGAGAGGCAAGTGATAATGATGTAATTCCTCCCGTGACTTATTTGTATAAGACTCCCTGGGATACACTGACGTCAGCTGTAACTAAGGGAAGACTAACTAACCACTTACGTAGGTTTCATTTATAACGTGGCGCAAGCACCTTTTTTTTTTCTTTTTTTTTTACAGACAAGTGTTAATCAGGGACAAAAATCCACTTTAAAGCCTTCTATTACAGTATGTTATTTATATCAAGCCTAGACCTAACAGCTACCCTCTACCATTTCTATGATTTCAAGTAACAAGCTAAAATAACCACTGCAGTTCAGATATTATTTGTGCAGTAGATCATTCTGAGCACTGCAGTGTCACTGAGTTGATTTTAAAACACCACGATGCCACAGAACAGTCTGTCAACTAAAAATATCCAGCCAAGAACAGTTCTTGGGACAGAGACTGACACAAATTATACATGAGGAAATAGTCTCTAAGCAGTTATGTGCACGGTGATTAAATGAGTCCAAACAAGTAGCCAGAAGTGTTTAAAAGCCAAACCACAAAGCAATCACCATGTCCATGTTGCTGGTGTTCTGAGCATGACCTACCACCCAAACATCAGCTGGTCAATGGTCCTATGGGAAAACCCTCTTAACGCATTAAGTGGTTTAAAAACGAGGCTGAGGTCAAGCATACAGTAGAACCGATGAACTACAGATGTATGATTTATGTCCAAAAACAGCCAATAATAAATCATAAGCCTTTGAGAATTTGAAATTCAGTAAATTATCGACAATAAGTAACTTACGATTTGTTGGTCTGCACGGATCACTTCGTGTGCTGTCAGTGGAGTGGTTGCTGGATCCAGAAGACACACTGGAGCTGCGGACAAAGCCAAAGGCAGCAAGGCGTGCTGCGGGGATGCGAGAGTAACCGGGAGGGCGCAGGCCTGATGGAGCTGGTTTGGGCAAAAGAGATTTAACAGCCAGTCCTGCTGATGGTGCCTTACACTGGTCTAAGAAAATTAACAAAAAAGATTAAAGAAAACTAAGGCAAATATCCTGTAAGAATAAATGTGTTCATGTATCCTGTATGTTGAATGCATAAATTGGCTCCAACAACCTTGTTTATATTTTATTAATGTCTTCATTATGTACAGCAAACATATTGGTCTTGTGTATAATTTTTTTCTCTCTCTCAAAAAAAAATTATTTTATTATTTCATCTTCTATGTTTGTTACAATGCAAATTCAGTTTTTTTCATACAACATCCCGCATACAGCGGATCCCTCTAACATCTCATAAGGCAAAAAAAAAAGTCCTGGTCTGCATCACTTCAACTGCTTAGCCCAGCACAAATTATTGAACTGCCAGCAATTTTAACACTTTATGACATCTTGAATATTTCTTCGAGCTATTTCCCAAGTGAAGGCTGTACAGGCGTGCTCTAGCTCGGGCTTGCTTTAAAGGGTGTTAAATATAACATTGTCAAGAACTGGTTTCCAACATACAGTACAGTACATGGAGCATAAATTATGTGCTCAGGGTCTGGTATTGGGAACATAACAGCAGCCATCAAGCAAAACACCAAATGAAGTTCCTTCAGTGCGAACAGCCACTCAACACTTGGCTAAAGCCCATATCCCACTGCATTGCTGCAAATCCTATTGTCATTTATTATTATCACTTGTCACACTGTATAAGATTGTGCCAACAGAATTCTACAGCATCCTGTGTGATATCATTTGTTAACCATGTCAGATTAGACAATGAAGATCCTCTAACCATCTACAAACTTGTGCAAATATCAAGCTTAAATATACAGATTTATGTCTTCAACATGTGTAATAATTGATGTAATAATGTTTTTTTTCTCCTTTTCCCAAACAGTTTTTTGCTATAGTCAACTTTCAACTTTACACTGTCCTATGAGTTATACATCCTCCTATGACATCAGTGGCGGCTGGTGCAAATTTTTATTTTTTGGGGGGAGTGGCACAAACAAAATTAAACTTAAACGTTTAATAACAATCGCCTATAAATATCCATAATTAGTGCTGGAAAAGCTCTGTTTTACTACTGTTTAATTAGAAGATAAGGTCGATCTGTCCAAGCTCTTTAACTTTTATTCTTTCTTCGTCCGATCGCTTTGTGAAAGGGTATTTTAGCAAAGAAATTACAGAGTTTTATCTCATATTTAGCTGGCTTCCACGTCTATCACTATTTAATACATTAACTAACAATCTGCTGACCGTTAATAAGACTAGTTGAGAATGGTCCAATCACATGAGCTGAAATATTTAAAACCAATATTCATTCGCTTAGAACAAAAGTGGGAGGGTTTGAGGCACACAGTGCTGCGTCCCCAAGGATGATTTGATAAAATCCAATTAGAGTTCAGCCTCAAATCACCTGCTTTTCAAAAAGCAGGTGATTTGAGGCCTACAAAGAAACTTGTTTGTGTAAATAAATTATATTAAGACATACAGCGGAATATTGTGACTAAGTGACTTTATTTCATGATTAAAATAAATAAGTATTACGTTAAATAATTACAGGTTAAAGTAGCATTCTTCTCTGCGTAACTTTAAGGGGGCGGCGCCGCAGGGCCCCTTATTGACCGTCCGCCACTGTATGACATCCTGCTATACATCAAGGCAACAGGCATACACTAAGATTTTAATTAAAGTCCAAAGACCAGACATTTATCTGCTGTCTTTAGGAACATTAGTGCTAAAATAGCTGGCAACAAGCACGTTACATTTTGTGTATCAATGAATTATTTTCTTTTTCAGCAGCAGCAAAAGAACCTCTTATGTACAAAATAATATCTTTACATATACAAACATGCACCATATTCATAAGCAGTGGAGGAGGGGAGGAACAGACTTGCCCTGCATTAGGCCAGTGATTTGGGGCAACTCCAAGTCTGATCTCGTTCTGACTCCTGAAAATAAATTGTCGCTGGTCTCCGTCCCATAAGCCCTGCTCCTGGAGTGATGCATAATGCATTCTGAATGAGCGCCTCAAGAGGGGCAGAAATCATCACCCTTTCTCACTATTCCTTTCAATTCTCGTCACTGCTCCCATCGGTTTAGGGAAAAAAAATCATCTGGACACTGAATAAGTGTATATGCGGTGCTTGCACGTGCACACACTTACAGTACACATAAATTCAGACACCAATATAAGGATTTTTAATGAAACTGCAGTCAGTTTTCTCCTCTGAGGAAAAGTTGTGATCATTAAAGATAAATGCGTTCCAGCTTCCTCCCTCACCCAACCCAATCTCTCTCTCTCTCTCTCTCTCTCTCTCGACTAGCGAGGAAACAAATGTTTCATAAACATTCATTTCCAACCCTCTGCTTTCCTGTCTAAGCAAACAAATAATTCATAGTGATTTGCTCTTTTCTTTCTTTTCTTATGCATTTTGACTTTTTCTAAGATGTGTAAGGATGTGCAGGATATTATAGGATTTATGGAATGAGCACAGTTACATTGCAGTATGATGCTTCTAAGATATAGTTAGCAGAATCTAAGAACACGCTTTTGTTGAGAGATTTTTCATTTGGTTTTCAGC
Organism: Channallabes apus; assembly: GCA_030522415.1. Classification (NCBI taxonomy): domain Eukaryota; kingdom Metazoa; phylum Chordata; class Actinopteri; order Siluriformes; family Clariidae; genus Channallabes; species Channallabes apus. The sequence continues at coordinate 15,087,410 of CM060120.1, forward strand.
TTGATGAACAGCCTTGGATTCTTTCTTAATGTGTGTATTCTTAGCTGTGAGGTTAATCTGCTTGATACCAAACAGAGGGATTCAACCTCAACCCACAAGTCAAAATGATTTTACATTCACAACTAGCTTGCAGCTTTTTTTTTTTTTTTAACAAAAGGGCAAAACTCCAAAACCCTACTGTATATCCTGGAACTTTGTGGCATATTCTGATTCCTTCCATTATGCCACATCTTGTGCCTACCATATACTGTATTAGCAGTTAAACATAAGGAGATCTACATTATTTAATTGAACACCTTATTGTAGAATGCACAAGCATTTATATACAGATTATGAACCTAACCTCATGTATCCATGATGTGAAAATTCCATAATTTGAAATAATGGAGTTGTGTGCATGTGTCTAATTAGCACCAAGGCGTGCAAAATAATTCACCTTTCAAATAAGTGCTATGTGAGGATGGCTCAGTAGCAACACCAAATCCATTGCCAGCTACAATCACTTGGAGGATTCAGCTAAATTATTTTATGGGTAACATCCTGTCAAAGAGCATTTTCTTCCCTGGCAACCCAATAATGAGCCCAACCCAATAATAATGTTAATAAAAAGTCTCCTGTTCTGTAGTTTTAACCTTTTCACATCCACTTTCCCACATCTCCACATCAGACTCATCCATGTCATGCATGTCCAATTACTTCCCCTACCATTAGATTACTTGCAGCTTTGTTTATGGATGGTACATTGGTGATAAAATTAAACTAGCCTTACCTGACGTCTCTGGTAGGCTTTGAGTGGATGGGGTTACTAATGAGGTGGTTTGCGCAGTCACTGATGGAGTCACTGCTTGAACTGGTTGACTGAGAGCTAGAGGTGACTTCTGTGCTGTGAAGATCCTGCCCTTAGCAGCAACAGATGGGGACTTGCTGACAGCACCAACACCAAGCTGGGGTCTCAGGGTCCGAGAAGGCTGTAAAAAACCTCCTGTATCTTGAGGTACTGCCTGGGACTCTGACAGATCCTTGGCACCAGAGGAAATCTTAAATATCGCATAGGATAAATAAAATCCATCATTATAATTCAGGTTTCTGAAAAGGCATCCATCATTTTCAATTATTCTAAAAAAAAAATGAATTATGTGTCAAAAACCATTGGGAAGTAATATCCAGTATGAGGTAGATGTTTGCTCCCCATGATTTCAGTATTACACAGACTACTGTACCACTACCATTTCAGCATCCATGCTGCTATGAAAAAAAGGACCATCTCAACATTTCTTATCATCGCAATTGATAAACGTGGTAAAAGTGGGTAAAAAATTATACTTAGCAACAAATGGGCTACAATAATTACTGATAATAACTTGTAGGTAGGTTATCCTGATAAAAAATAATGCACATAATAAACTGTAAGACAGGGCTTCACTGGCTTTTTCTAAAGACCATTTTATAGACATCATAAACACTCAAGTACTCCTTAGAGTCAAGCACTTGCTTAATGTCTACCCTGTTAATGTAGATTTATTTCTGGTTGCCACTGCTGTCTTCGCAGCAGCCAATACTTCTTGTCTCTGTTCATTTTCTCAAGGTGACCTTGATTAAAATTGTTACTTGCATTATTATTCCAAACATACTGTAACTAGATACTTTATTGATCCTGAAGGAAAATCTAGAATTCCATTACAGAGTAACAGAAGAATATTCGCACAGGCCAGTTTTCAGATGGAAGGAAAAAGTAAGTTCCTGGGATTTGTATGACATAGAAATTAGGAAATGTGACAAAGTTACCAAAAGAACTCTGGCATCATTAAAACCTCCCAGCTGTCTTATAAAAGTACACAAATCTGTATCTGACACTACTGATTACTTTTAAGAAAAGAGGTTTTACATCAAATAGTGACTGTATTTATTTAATTACTCTTTAGAGTACTTTAGAGTTTCTTTTATGCACAAACATTTTTAAAGGCATCTTTTTTTTTTTTTTTGGATGTGCAAGACTTTTGCACATTACTATAAGAAAAAATGCTATTAATTTTTACTGAGTGTGCTGGAGAATATGGGTTCTTCTGCTAACTGTGTCATACTTCCTCCTTTCTATTTTCAAGCAAAACCCAGAAGCTGGTCTGTCATGTAATGTGTTGCTTTCTTTACAGACATGTAAGTATTCTTGTGTAATGTTATTTATTCATTTATTTTTTAAATAAGTTTGGAAATAGTGAATTATTTTATACATAATGCAGATGTGATAAATATATGTACCAAAATGTGTACTGAAGACAATACAGTATATATTATGCTAATATAAATACAATATGTATAGGCAAACATATCAATTCTTAGACTTTATATAATTTAATGTTCATATACAGTGGTGTGAAAAACTATTTGCCCCCTTCCTGATTTCTTATTCTCTCGCATGTTTGTCACACTTAAATGTTTCTGCTCATCAAAAACCGTTAACTATTAGTCAAAGATAACATAATTGAACACAAAATGCAGTTTTTAAATGAAGGTTTACGTTATTAAGGGAGAAAAAAACTCCAAATATACATGGCCCTGTGTGAAAAAGTGATTGCCCCCCTTGTTAAAAAATAACTTAACTGTGGTTTATCACACCTGAGTTCAATTTCTGTAGTCACCCCCAGGCCTGATTACTGCCACACCTGTTTCAATCAAGAAACCACTTAAATAGGAGCTACCTGACACAGAGAAGTAGACCAAAAGCACCTCAAAAGCTAGACATCATGCCAAGATCGAAAGAAATTCAGGAACAAATGAGAACAAAAGTAATTGAGATCTATCAGTCTGGTAAAGGTTATAAAGCCATTTCTAAAGCTCTGGGACTCCAGCGAACCACAGTGAGAGCCATTATCCGCAAATGGCAAAAACATGGAACAGTGGTGAACCTTCCCAGGAGTGGCCGGCCGACCAAAATTACCCCAAGAGCGCAGAGACAACTCATCCGAGAGGCCACAAAAGACCCCAGGACAACATCTAAAGAACTGCAGGCCTCACTTGCCTCAATTAAGGTCAGTGTTCACGACTCCATCATAAGAAAGAGACTGGGCAAAAACGGCCTGCATGGCAGATTTCCAAGGCGCAAACCACTTTTAAGCAGAAAGAACATTAAGGCTCATCTCAATTTTGCTAAAAAACATCTCAATGATTGCCAAGACTTTTGGGAAAATACCTTGTGGACCGACAAGACAAAAGTTTAACTTTTTGGAAGGTGCGTGTCCCGTTACATCTGGCGTAAAAGTAACACAGCATTTCAGAAAAAGAACATCATACCAACAGTAAAATATGGTGGTGGTAGTGTGATGGTCTGGGGTTGTTTTGCTGCTTCAGGACCTGGAAGGCTTGCTGTGATAGATGGAACCATGAATTCTACTGTCTACCAAAAAATCCTGAAGGAGAATGTCCGGCCATCTGTTCGTCAACTCAAGCTGAAGCGATCTTGGGTGCTGCAGCAGGACAATGACCCAAAACACACCAGCAAATCCACCTCTGAATGGCTGAAGAAAAACAAAATGAAGACTTTGGAGTGGCCTAGTCAAAGTCCTGACCTGAATCCTATTGAGATGTTGTGGCATGACCTTAAAAAGGCGGTTCATGCTAGAAAACCCTCAAATAAAGCTGAATTACAATAATTCTGCAAAGATGAGTGGGCCAAAATTCCTCCAGAGCGCTGTAAAAGACTCGTTGCAAGTTATCGCAAACGCTTGATTGCAGTTATTGCTGCTAAGGGTGGCCCAACCAGTTATTAGGTTCAGGGGGCAATTACTTTTTCACACAGGGCCATGTAGGTTTGGATTTTTTTTCTCCCTAAATAATAAAACCCATCATTTAAAAACTGCATTTTATGTTTACTTGTGTTATCTTTGACTAATAGTTAAATGTGTTTGATGATCAGAAACATTTTGTGTGACAAACATGCAAAAGAATAAGAAATCAGGAGGGGGGCAAATAGTTTTTCACACCACTGTATAATTCCATCTTATTAGCTTTTGAACCAGATTGTATCTTACCGCTGCATTCAAAAATTTGTTGCCCATAGAGCCACAGAAGTTGTTTGTCCTCCCTACAGCTTTGGGTTGAGGCATGGGTTGGCTGGATGGTTTTGTCCCAGACACCATTGAATCAGGAGATATATTTCGGACTTTCTGAAGCTCCTGTCTATACTTTTCATATAATAGGTTAGAGGCACTCAGCACTGGAGCTCCCGCTGACTCTACTGCTGGGGTTTTGGCATTTGGAGAACTGGTGGAGTTTGAAAGTTTAGTGGGTAGTGAGGAGACTTCATATGGGCTATCAGTGGCCTGGGGCTTAATCTGTGGGCTCTTGCGAATATAGGTGATGATTTTAGGGCGAACACTTTTCGGCTTTGGGGGACACTTTGGTGGAGACGAAGTTACATTAGAGCTTTGTTGTGGGACAGGAGTTTGGACATTTGTGTTTATGGTGGTTTTGACTGGAGGTCTCAGGCCAAAGCCATACCCTTGAGAAGCACCGTAACCCAGCTGCGGGCCTCGAGAAGGTACTCGGCTTCTCCCAGGAGAGATGGGGGGACGTCTCTGAGGTGACCCTGTACTTTTTGGGGATGGGGGTGTTGAAGCCCTGGTAGGGCTGCTGTAGTTTCTGTGGCTCCAATGACTCTTCTTGTCCAGGGGACCAGCATTCTCAGCTGAACCTTGCCTTCTTAGGATAGAACCTGCCTTGGTAGAAGTCTGGCTAGATTGCATCCCTAAGCCTGAGCTAAGAGATGGGGCATTATTATTAATCTGCACTGGGTCCTTTAGGTCTGGCTGATAACTGCTGGTTTTAGGACCTTTTAGTTCTGAAGAGGGAGAAGCTCGCTCTCCTTGAGGGGTGTCTTTATAAGCAGGATGTCCTGAGGTTAGCTTTGGTTCCATTCCTGGAGAGAGTGGACGTACAAGCTGCCTGCAAGAAGGTGGGACTCTTTCAAAATTTCTCTGGAATTTAGCAGACAGGACATTCTCCTCTCTGTTGTATCCTCTGTTTGTACTCCAGCATTGCCTATCAGTCAGACAGTTACCATTTTCAATGCTCAATCTACGCTCATGTGTTGGTTCCTGAGGCAGTAGAATAGGACTATGGTTCTGATCCCTCTTTCTGAGTTGGTCTTTGCTTTGTGTAAAAAGGATAAGAGACTTATTTGTGGCTGGCTGCTGGAACTGGCACTTCTCTGAGGTAGGCTTAATGGGTAAGGAAGAAGGACACTGTGTATGTCCTGCACTATCAAGAGCACTGGCCAAGCTTCCACTAAGGTTCACTGCTGAGAAAGTGGGGACAAAGACATTGTTCTCTGAGTTACTACGTGTCTCTCTCAGCCTCCTCTGTTCTCCAGACCTAGAGGCAGATGTCCTGAGGTCCAGAGGCTGAGTGCTATGATCTGTATCTATATCCTCACTGTGGTTGGCATTTAGGTCTGTCTTACTTAAGTCACTGGCAGGGTCTGAACATGAGAAGGTAGACTGTCTCTGACAAAAGATTTTCTTTTCACCCTCTATACTTGTATTGTGACCTCTCACTTCTCGCTCTGTTACAAAAGCTTCTATTTCCTGACACTCTAATAATTCAAACTCTTCCAGCTCTGGGTCCTCACTGTGGGCATGTGTGCCCCAAATAATAATCCTTTCCTGAGTGCTGCTCTGTGACAACAGGGGAGGTATTAAACTGCCTCTCTCAGTGTGGCTTTCTTCCATAGGGATTTGGTTAGCATTGGCATCTCCATCAGGATAGAGGAAAGGCTGCTTGTTGTTCTTCTTTATTTCTTTGTGCATACTGTCACTGGGGCCCCTTATGTTCTCTTCCTTACTCATGTTGTACAAGTCCAAGGATCTCTCTTAACAGCTTTCCACTACTATGGGATCCATTAAAGGCTTCACTCCCCTCTGGGCTTTTCTGTTCATTCATGGAGTGAAATTTTTAAATCTTATAATTTTCATCTTTGCTGGAAATCAGACTTTTGATGTCCTCTTCATTTCACAGCTGGACATAGTGCTTTAAGCACTATTTTCATTACATTTCCAGAATTAGATAGAAACATCATCAAACATCAAGCCTAATCATGCACAAAGGAAGGGAAGGGGGGAAAGAGAGAGAGAGAGAGAGAACAAATACATTATTATATATAATTATAAATTGATATACAAAATCACTATTCATTTCCGCTACACGGTTTCTATCTAAACTGCATGTATCAATAGCAGAAAATATCAAGCATTATTATTTAGTTTGCTTGATCTTTATCTACATATTTCTAATATGTGCATTGTGAAAAACAGAATGGAACAGGCTCCCGGCTCCCTGTGACCCTACACAGGATAAGCAGTATATACTTATCATAGATGGATGGATAGATGGAGTTTTAAATGAAAAGGTTGTTTAAAATACTAATTTGTTATCAATTAAACATGAGAAGTGTGATTTCAATTGTCTAAAAAAAGTTATCAGTCTAAATAAAACACCACAAGAAGCTGATATATTTCTGATATGGGTCATTTGTTGAATGTGTTTGTAGCCATATAGAAACACCAATGTCACATGAGCAGCAAGACTACAGGGGAGCATAATTCGTTCTGGAAACGGGCTTGTATCCCAAAACATTCGTAAACCAAATTTAATTTTCCCATAGGAAATAATGGAAACTCAAATTATTCGTTCCATATCCCAAAAAAATAAATACATAAAAATAATTAACACAAAATATAAAGTAAAAATAAAACAAATTAACCTGCACTTTACCTATAAAAAATGTAAAAAATAAATCCCGACAGATAAGTGTTTCCGTTTGTGCATGCAGGCGCTGTGTGTGTGTGTGTGTGTAATGTGCGGTCACACGCAGTACAGTATGCTAACCACTAAGCCACCGTGCCACCAATAATGTTAATAACCAGATTGTGCCAAGTTTAAGTTTTCCAGATTTTAGGTCGTGTTCTTCGTCCATGTAAAAGCATATCATCATATCTCAGATGAATAGTCTGACAGAGATGATAGTCTGACAGTGCGGTCACACGCAGTACAGTATGCTAACCACTAAGCCACCGTGCCACCAATAATGTTAATAACCAGATTGTGCCAAGTTTAAGTTTTCCAGATTTTAGGTCGTGTTCTTCGTCCATGTAAAAGCATATCATCATATCTCAGATGAATAGTCTGACAGAGATATGATTAGTTTTTCATAACACAGCTGGCTTCCCTAAAAATGACACTGTGCATGTATCAGTCATGATGGAATAGGAATAAGTCATGGAAAATATGATAAACTATGCTTGTTACTGCCCTATTTTTTTTTTATGTCTGCAGATTCTTCTACTTTGTCCCTGCTAGTAATTCATATTATAGTATAACGTAATAATTCAATATATGTGTAACAGAAGTTTGCTTCCTGGCATATGGTGCATTTTGGTACTATATAAAAAAGGTTTTAATGAATACAATCTTCGCACTAAGCTGAAGCATCCACAAAATATGCTATCATTTATTTCATAACAATTTGACCAGTGCTGAAACTAAAATGACTTTGGCATCCATTTTTTTTATTTCCATGCATTTAAAAGTAGCAGATCTGTGTGTCAGACAATACAAGCCACTTGTCAAGCCAATTCTTACTATATGTTGAACTGAGTGAAGCTTGAAAATGAGCAGGTGGTGTTTGTGTCTTTGGATACCTGCTGCTAACTTAGGACACAGCAGACATGCCAGGAAAAAGATAACAGGGAGAAACATCTTCCCAGTGACATACTGTCACTCTGTTGAAGTTAAAGGGACAGTTTGTTATTTTAAACCCCCTGTAAGGAAAATGGCTTGTGGAATAAAAACGTAGCCAATCCTTTTCCCACCTGCCTTTGAAAGAACGAGAGGCACTTTAGTTATCTAAAGACAGTGAAGCCTAGTGAGAAGGTTCCTTGCAAATTCTAGCTAGTTAGCAGGGTGGGATCAGAGTGGCCAACCAGACAGCACCACAAAAAGAGAGGGATCAGAATTCAAGAACGCTTGCCAGCTCAGTGAGTTCAACTAATGACTTTCTAATCAATAGACCAGAACTTTAACTACTAAACCATCAGGGTTTTGAGGACTATACTTCACAGACAACCTAATTGAAGACTAGAAATGAGTTGTGTACTGTATGCATCAAACTAACAATTACTGTATAAGTGATCATAATTTGATTAATTGATCAAACAAGCTTTCCAGGTTGCTTGGCCTTGTAAGCTTTGCTCAGCTCATGGCCACTTACTGTATGCACATGCTCAGCTCAATGCTCAGGGAGAAATGGGAACAAAGATAGATAGGACTTATATCTTGAGAAACAAGGCTCAGGTGTGCTCTGCTAATCATTACACCTGTCGCTTGTCCCCAAACACCACCCTGTCACTGCAGCCTAATGCTTTATTCCATTTCACTTTAAAGTGTACTCAGTACTTCCTGATCCCTGTGCAGGAAATGTTGGAACTTCACCAGCTGGACAAACTTCCTCCATTCAGAACACACTGGACATCAACAATGCAAACTGTGTCTGTGCGTTATCCTTGTAATATTAGCACTTCTGATACCAGTGGCTACTACTATGGACCTAGTATAGTTATTTATTTGATATGATTGCCTTGTAGAATATGCTATTCTGTTGAATGTACATTTAAATGTTCGTGCAAGATTCATTCATTAGGTTAGGACTCGTTAACTGTATGGAAAGCATCCGAAATATAGGAGACTCATTGCAGAGAAAATAGAACAACAATTAAACAAGCTGAAAAATACATTATTATTATTATTATTATTATTATTATTATTATTATATTCCTTTATTCCTTTCATGAAAATGCATTATTTGTACAAGTCACATACAACTCATTTAAGTTTTCCTTTACATATCCATGATCAGAAAGGAGCAGATGGAAGAATAATTTTCTTATATTTATCTGCCCCCTCTGACATCCCAAAAGGGACGTCCCGAAATTGCTGCGAGCTTGTGCTCTGCTGGCTTCCTGCTGAGCACAAAACACATCTGCACAGCTTGTAATTACGTCAATATTCTCAGCTATTCCCGCTTTTCATCTTACAATTACGCCATCTTTATCACCTCTCACACTTTGTTTTCACCTCGGCAAAAAGGGAAACAGAACAGGCAGAGCAGAGATGGTTGAGAAATGAGACTTGCACAGAGATAATAAGAAAAAGATACAGAGTAGACAGTAAGACTAAACAGAAAGAGAGAAAACAATAAAAAAAAACATTTAAGAACTCAAAAAATGAGAAAATCGGTGTGAAATCATGACGACACACACAAAAAAAGGAACAGACCAGACAAGGAGAAGCAGCAAAGCATGTGCTCTGTCAAATAGTTCAGTCCTTTAATACCGAAAGATGGACGAAGAAATTTTATAGCCTTTATTTTCCTAAAATAAGATTTTATGATAATTTTATGATTTATGATTATGAGAAGTATCTGAAAAACAGATTGTTCTAACCTCTGTTAAAATACATTTACATGTAGATTGTTTTAATATGTTATTATGTTGAATTTTTTTAACATGTTTGGTCGAATTAAATAATTTATTATAATTAAAATAGCAATTAGAGAGATTGTTAAAATTGTTTTGCAATTACTGCAGGAACAGTAATTAAAATACGCACTCATGCAACCCCATACCATCAGAGATGCAGGCTTCTGAACTGAGCGTTGATAACAACTTGGGTTGTCCTTGTCCTCTTTGGTCCGGATGACATGGCGTCCCACATTTCCAACAAGAACTTCGAATTGTGACTCGTCTGACCACAGAACAGTCTTCCATTTTGCCACACTCCATTTTAAATGATCCCTGGCCCAATGAAAACGCCTGTGCTTGTGGATCTTGCTTAGAAATGGCTTCTTCTTTGCACTGTAGAGTTTCAGCTGGCAACGGCGGATGGCACGGTGGATTGTGTTCACTGACGATGGTTTCTGGAAGTATTCCTGAGCCCATTCTGTGATTTCCTTTACAGTAGCATTCCTGTTTGTGGTGCAGTGTCGTTTAAGGGCCCGGAGATCACGGGCATCCAGTATGGTTTTACACCCTTGACCCTTACGCACAGAGATTGTTCCAGATTCTCTGAATCTTCGGATGATATTATGCACAGTTGATGATGATAACTGCAAAGTCTTTGCAATTTTTCGCTGGGTAACACCTTTCTGATATTGCTCCACTATCTTTCTGCACAACATTGTGGGAATTGGTGATCCTCTACCCATCTTGGCTTCTGAGAGACACTGCCACTCTGAGAAGCTCTTTTTATACCCAATCATGTTGCCAATTAACCTAATTACTGTTAATTGGTCTTCCAGCTCTTCGTTATGCTCAAATTTACTTTTTCCAGCCTCTTATTGCTACTTGTCCCAACTTTTTTGGGATTTGTTGACACTGTAAAATTTGGAGTCAACATATTTTTCCTTTAAAATGATACATTTTCTCGGATTAAACTTTTGATCTGTCGTCTATGTTCTATTCTGAATAAAATATTGACATTTGCCATCTCCACATCATTGCATTCAGTTTTTATTCACAATTTTTGGAATCCGGTTTGTATTTGTGCATTGGTCAGAACTTACTCTTTTAATGATAACTTAATGTTTCTTAATGAAACCAGTCTTATGTCTTTATGTCTGTCTGTCTGACTGTTTGTATGTCTGTCCAGTCAGATTTTGACACAGCATCACACAAAACTGGCTGGACAGAGGTTGATGAACTATTTCTACAAACTCTTTTCCCATCAACGATGGGTACTTATGCTAGTTCTAGTAATAAATCCACAAAGTCGATATGAAACTCAATAGTCAGTGAAATATGCTACCATGATCAGTATTCATCACACAAAACAGAGTGTGTTATAAGTCACTACACTGAACCACACATTTACTGGCCATGACCAATCAAGAGCAATAGCTATAATCTCTTGCTATATCTAGATGTCTGTAAATTGCTTTCCTGTCACATGACATTTCATTGCTTGCTTTCTCTCATGTCAGGTGCCAGGGCTAATCATGGTGATATGGGTGGAATAAGAAGGCCATGGAGGAGTCCAGTGATGAGATAGGATATGAGGAGGAGCGTGAGGTTGCTCAGAGACATGGCCAGCTTTATAAACTTGTTTCTGCAGTGGCAGGCACTCTCTGGCCCTCGATGGAGCTAATTAACCTTAGCCTAAAGTTAGCAACAGAGACCTCCTGGAGCTGAGGTGTGGAGTGCTGCCTGAACTCGTCTTCCAGCCTTCAAATTTTCCTCTTAACACGTTTCATTTATAGCTCTTTCAGTCACACACACACACAAGTTTTCTTCCATTTTCACTGAACCCAAACATAACCATGTGCTGCGGTTTCTTTTTTATCTGAGGAAATAAATCATCAGCTGTCCAATCTTTCTTATAAGGGTAATTTCCCTATGGCTTTGTGTAATTGAGTAGTAGAATTGAAAATGAGATGCATGTTATAGTTTATAGTATACTGATATAGCCTCGATAAGCAGTCAGTATCTTCTCCCATCTGGTTTAAGAGGATCTGACCAATTCCCATGTTGACTAGCCCCCACTTAATTACATCAGGAAATAAATAGTAGGCATTTCTCCCATTACTCAATCAATGCAATGAGTTCAAGGATATGGTGCTAATTAAGTGAAAGCATGAGAGCCTGGCATTATTGATGAGCCTCGGCGTTCATCGCAATATTTCTGCCATCACTTAACCACAGAGCAAGCTATGTGTAGAAATGGGAAGAGCAGCTAAGCTACTCTACTGCACACAACCTTAATAAACCGAAACTGACGCTAATTGAAGAGACACATTTTCCTGTCTTAGACTCGGTGTACGCTTGTCAGTCAAGGGCAGTTTGGAGCAGGGACACAAAGGAGTGAAACACAATAGCAGAGTGATGTGGTCTCAGTGTACTCAGTGTATGCTGTACTTACAGTATGAATATGATAACGGAATATATTTTGAAAAGAGGAATTCATTTACTTAGCTGCAGAAATGGTAGGTGTTAATGATATGCAGCATATCACAAGGATGTACTGTAGCCATGTACCTGTAAATACAGTGGCTTGCAAAAGTATTCGGCCCCCTTGAACTTTTCCACATTTTGTCAGATTACAGCCACAAACATGAATCAATTTAATTGGAATTCCGCGTGAAAGACCACAAAGTGGTGTACACGTGAGAAGTGTAACGAAAATCATACAGGATGCCAAACATTTTTTTTACAAATAAATAACTGAAAAGTGTGGTGTGCGTAATTATTCAGCCCCCTTTGGTCTGAGTGCAGTCAGTTGCCCATAGACATTGCCTGATGAGTGCTAATGACTAAATAGAGTGCACCTGTGTGTAATCTAATGTCAGTACAAATACAGCTGCTCTGTGACGGCCTCAGAGGTTGTCTAAAAGAATATTGGGAGCAACAACATCATGAAGTCCAAAGAACACACCAGACAGGTCAGGGATAAAGTTATTGAGAAATTTAAAGCAGGCTTAGGCTACAAAAAGATTTCCAAAGTCTTGAACATCCCACGGAGCACTGTTCAAGCGATCATTCAGAAATGGAAGGAGTATGGCACAACTGTAAACCTACCAAGACAAGGCAGTCCACCTAAACTCACAGGCCGAACAAGGAGAGCGCTGATCAGAAATGCAGCCAAGAGGCCCATGGTGACTCTGGAAGAGCTGCAGAGATCTACAGCTCCGGTGGGGGAATTTGTCCATAGGACAACTATTAGTCGTGCACTGCACAAAGTTGGCCTTTATGGAAGAGTGGCAAGAAGAAAGCCATTGTTAACAGAAAAACATAAGAAGTCCCGTTTGCACAGCAAACATGTGGAAGAAGGTGCTCTGGTCAGATGAGACCCAAATGGAACTTTTTGGCCAAAATGCAAAACGCTATGTGTGGCCGAAAACTAACACTGCACATCACTCTGAACACACCATCCCCACTGTCAAATATGATGGTGGCAGCATCATGCTCTGGGGGTGCTTCTCTTCAGCAGGGACAGGGAAGCTGGTCAGAGTTGATGGGAAGATGGATGGAGCTTCAATCTTGGAAGAAAACCTCTTGGAGTCTGCAAAAGACTTGAGACTGGGGTGGAGATTCACCTTCCAGCAGGACAACGACCCTAAACATAAAGCCAGGGCAACAATGGAATGGTTTAAAACAAAACATATCCATGTGTTAGAATGGCCCAGTCAAAGTCCAGATCTAAATCCAATCGAGAATCTGTGGCTGCTGTCCATCTAATCTGACTGAGCTGGAGCTGTTTTGCAAAGAAGAATGGGCAAGGATTTCAGTCTCTAGATGTGCAAAGCTGGTAGAGACATACCCTAAAAGACTGGTAGCTGTAATTGCAGCAAAAGGTGGTTCTACAAAGTATTGACTCAGGGGGCTGAATAATTATGCACACCCCACTTTTCAGTTACTTATTTGTAAAAAATTTTTGGAATCATGTATGATTTTCGTTCCACTTCTCACGTGTACACCACTTTGTATTGGTCTTTCTCGTGGAATTCCAATAAAATTTATTCATGTTTGTGGTTGTAATGTGACAAAATGTGGAAAAGTTTAAGGGGGCCGAATACTTTTGCAAGCCACTGTATATCTCAACATTTACAGTCCATTACTATGTCCGTTTACTGCTGATATTATCCTGTATAATACAGGGTGGGTGGAAATTAACTAGGCAATATTTAATGCCTATAGAACTATTTTTCTGTTATGTGCCTGGGTGGTTAGATCAGCATTTTTCAGAATTTCTTCTGAACGGGCTCCAAGAAGTCCAGATCTCACGCCATGTGGTTTTTCCTATGAGGCTATACAAAGGAGGAGGTGTACAATAAAGCCTCACACACTGGAGGACTTGGAGGCACGGCTTCAGGAGGTTCTCAGCAATATCCCAATTGACTTCCTTTAACAGACTGTGCATTCCATGCCCGGCCATTTGAGGAAACTGGTTGATGCCGCCGGTGCCTATGTTGAAGTTTAAAGATTTTTCTATGTAATAAAGTACATGTACAATCTGTTTCAATATATTTGTATAAGAAATATGGACTTTATAACCAGTTTTTAATGCCTAATTACTTTTCACCCACCTTGTACAGTATATCCAGTTGCATATAACCAGGCAACACACACATACATTGTAATAAAAATATTGTTTGACAAGAAAGTGAAACTAGTGAAATACATACTGTAAAAGCCAGTACCGTGAAAAGAGTGCTGAATTGTACAATTATCCTAAATGGTAATAAGTGCTGATGTGTTCTGAAGTTATCATAATTACATTTTTCTAATTTTTATAAAATAAAATATTTTTTGCTGTTTTTGCAAATTGACATTTGGTCTTCATAACAAATTGTTTTCTCAGTATGTCTTTGTCAGATTGTATGTCACTGTTTGTTGAAACTAGTTCAAAGTGTGTAATAATTCAGTGTTGTAACAAATGCATTTTTTCTTGGTCTTACAACCATCACAAGTTCAGTCCTCATGCTTCGATCCATATAGGATGCTGTATAAAGGTTATTTTAAAAGCAAGAAGTGTGTGTGTGTGTGTGTGTGTGTGTACATATGAGTGTCTGTGTGCGCATTTGTGTGTGTGCGTGTGTGTGTGTGTGTGTGTGTGTGCGTGTGTGTGTGTGTGCATATACAGTATGTTATTGCATGCATATGTACAGTATGTGTGTCAATGTTTGTGAGAATGATGGTGTATTTCTGCCTCATGTGCTGTTTCCAATTTAGTTTGTTCTTTAATACCTACGATTCATGCTGTCGCCAACTGCTGTCTTACTGTATACTGTAAAAGGAGTAAAACACTTCAAGACAGCCTTATGTACAGCTGTCTCATATCAGATTGTTGTTGATAATTTTCCTCTAACAACACAACTCTGGTTTGTTTTTTCCCTTATTTGTATAAAGTACACTAGTGTGCAATAATGAATTCAGAGTAGAGATTCGTTCTCACTCAACAGAGGGGCGTCTTGCTGCAAAGAGGGTAGCTATCGAGGGATAAAATAATAATTATGGTTACTTTAAGCATGTTCAAACAAAAAATTAAATAAAGTAAACTTTACAAAGCTAACTTCAATTTAACTCCATAGTCATGAGCTCATTTAATTATTCAAAACAAATAAAAAAATTTTATTTGCAATGCTGCTGCACTGAAACACATAAAATGAAATGCATTTTTAAAAATTGGTTTGCAATCAGGATGATTTTCAGCAAGCTATCTGCCTTCAGTAATGAATGCTGTACCACTAATTCAAGTGTTCAAGTGTTATTCAAAATAGGGCCAAGCAACTGAAGCAAGCCTATGCATGTTGGCACCTCACAAGCAGCAGATTGTCTCTTCCAAATGTCTCTGCTACAGTATAGCCAGGCCATGTCATATCCAATGCAGAAAATGCTATTCTGCACATTATATTATCCTTACATTTTTATTTCAATCAGCATAATATATTTAATCCATGTTATTGTTGCGAGTCTACCAACATTGACAAAAAGAAATTCAAGCAATGTTCACTCCAAGTCTGCAATTAACTGTGTCTGCATGACAGTAATCAACACTTATTTTAGTCTTGTTTATTCATCGTTCACAACCAAATACTGTGGTTGGGATTTGTATGTGACAGATAATTGGCACCCTTCTAGCAGAGGACAGTAAATATTTGCATTGTGCATGGCGAAAGAAAGAATTTTTTGCGCCGAGTGTCATCTGGGCCATCAGGCTAATAGCAGCATATGCAGATACTGTACACGTGAATAAGCGTGAATAAGTGCGTTATGCTTCCTCCTCTATGATCAACATAACATACAGAGTGACCTCACATTTGTCCACTATGTACATGTACTGTATATGTATATGCATCAATGTGATTGGACCTTAAAAATAAAAGATTGATGATATGAAAGAAATCTGTGGGTGTGTGGTGAGGAAGAAAACAGCTTGTTTTTCATCACATTATCTCTGTACTACAATACGGAACAGCATTTCAACATTAGTAATCCATCATCCTGGTGCATATTACTGAAGTGATTACACTCGAATCAGTCATGTTACACAAGGTACCTACATCCAGTGGCATAATCTTTCGTTCTCATTTAGAAGTATTGTGTAGCTTTATAATGCAGATGGCGGGGTAATATAAAATGAGGGCATACTTTGAGACTTGAAATACTGTTATTATGAAAATGATTCCTGGGGAAATGTCTTTTGGGTTTTGTTGCCATGACAACAGGAGGTCTGAAAAGGTGCTGGGGAGCTTTTACTTAAAGTTCAAAATTATAGCTGGGAGAAGGTGGAGGCTGGACAGTGAACGTTTTCAGCTTCTCTCTGATTGTGAAAATCCTTCTCTGTTAGCCAACAGTGGGTGTAATGTCGGGGATGTTGTTGGTGCTGGTTTGTTCTCTGGTCTGTTTCTTTCTAATGTCAGGGAGTCACATTTTTAAAGGCATGCACAAATGTCTAGACAGGCTCCCCGAAGAATTTGCCTATTGTCGCCTTTTCTGTGAGGCTCTAATTACTTTATATTTATATTTACCTTGTTAGCTGAGAAGTAAAAGTGGGTGTTATGTCTCCTGCTTGAGGGCTTCTGGAAATTTACAAATAAAACTAGTTACCTATTTGATCTTCATGCTTCTAGCTGCCCACTGGTACAGGATAATATTCTCACTGAGAATGATGTCTGAAAGAATGATGGAGGCTACAAAACTCATTTTCTTCACTAATAGAATTTGGTCCAAAATGGGCATTTTAGGACATTTGTGACAAAATGATGTACATCAAAAAGACAAAGGAGAGTCTAGAGAATTTTGGCAGCACGGTGACTTAGTGGTCAGCTTGCACCTCCAAGGTCCGGGTTCGATCCCTGCCTTGGGGTCCGTCTGCATGGAGTTTGCATGTTCTCCCCACATTGGGTTTCCCCCAGGTACTCCAGTTTCCACCCACAGTATAAAGACATGCAGATTAGGCTAATTGCCATTCCCAATTTGCCTGTAGATGTGAATGAGCATGTGAATGTTGATCAGAGGTCCTACCATGGGCGTAAAAATGGGAATAATACAATGGTCACCACTGGCCTCCACGTTCCTAGTTTGACAAACGAGGTTCTTAGATGGATGGGTGAAGTGAATTTTATATGAATTATATAGATACAGTTTAAATGATTTTCTTGTTTTTTCATTTATTCTACATTTTCTGTGCCATCTGTTGTGGCAACAGGATAAGAAAGATTTTTCTATTCTTAGCCACAGATTCTAGTTCCTCATGGGGTGCCCAGATGTTCATAAGCCTACTGTGAGAGTCCCGGGTCTGCCTCAGGTTCTCCTTCCACTGGGAAAGTGGATAAGAGGATATCCTTGTTAAGGTGTTCAGGCTCTAATATACTTCTACTATAGTACTTTTCATAATGCTTATATAATGTGACCACACTACATCATTCTTTTTTTTATTATAATATTTTTCACTCTGATACAAGTACTAGCTTTTAACATCTCCAACGGATAGAGAGGAAGGGTGAGTTTCACAGAAAAGAAGAGTCACTTGTCACTGAGCTAATACTGTTAATCACATAAACTTGACCAAAAACTGAATAATGAAATTGGATTAAACACAAGTTTTTTTTTTTTTTAAAGTCAGAAAGCATGTGCACACCGAAAGTTGTGTTGACTGGAAGGAGAGCTGGAAGAAGATGAGGATTTTGGAAGAGAAGTTGAAACAATAGGACAGAAGAAGGATTACTGTCCAAATCCTGTAGCTTTTCCTTGTACACATTGCCTGCACATGACTGACATTCACTAAAATATCATTATTACAGATTACCCATTGCTCTAGTATCACCAACATACTCATTACACACTATCCCCCCAATACCTGGTCTCCTCAAAAACCTTTCATCAAACACCTGAAACCTAATATTCCAGTTCCTGTCCCAAAGCCTGAAATGAAAATCATGTGGCAAGTGATAATTCACTTTACCACATTTCAGCATACTATATAAGGTTCAAATACAACAGAATCAAGACAGATGAATCCATTCTTTATTCTATTTATACTATATAACAGGTGTTATACTGTATGAACAGTGTGGTTACTGTACAGTATGTGTGATATTCAGCAAAGTATCACAGAGAATTAGGTCAATATTCCATGCCAAATGGACAGCTGGTGTATTGACCAGTAAAAAAAAATTACACTTGACTTAATGCTGACCACTTTGAGAATAAAGTATTACAATTCCAAGAAAAAAAGGAGAATTTTTTTTTTTTAATAAATTAAACAAAAAATATATATTATATTAATTATCTTATATAATTAATATATTATATTACAGAATATATTCTGATCTCACTCACTCTCTATACTGCTTATCGTTTACAGGGTCGTGAGAGACTTGGCAGTGTCTTGAAAACTGGGCAGGATACACCCTGGAAGGTGTGCCAATCCAGACACGAGCACATGTTCACTCAACTGGAAGTGAACTCAATTTGGAAATGCCAGTTAGCATAATCTGCATGTCTTTGTTTACCTGGAGGAAAACTCACACAAGAGCACATGCATACTCCATGCACACATACGTGAACGTGGGACTCGAACTCTCAACCAAACAGTACTAACGTCTACTGTATGCCACTGTGTCTGCCTATTGTATGCTATGCTACAGTATAAACCTTTTGTAACCAGAGATCCTGAGATTGTACCGCAATTACCAATGATTGGAATACTGCATGCTAGAGAATGATCATTTTGAATAAAAAAGGAAATGCTTGTGTTCGAGGTCATGTGGCAGTTCTGCAACAAATGACTACACACAACATTTTTCTTCTTCTTCTTCTTCTTCTTCTTATTATTGATTTTGAAAATGCTTTGATGTGAGTTTCATCATTTATACCATGTTCCAAATTATTACGCAAATGATATCTTTCCGTGATTTTCATAATTAGTATAGTCAGTATAATTTTCAAGTCATCAACCATTAGGGTATAATTTAAATTTTATTGAACAAACCATCTAATGATAACAATATTTATAAAAAAAAAATTTTAAAAACTGAAAACGCACTGTTCCAAATATTTATGCACAACAGAGTTAAACATTTTATAGGTTGTAAAGAACTGAAAATGGGCTTTTGTTCAATTTGCAGCTTTAGGAGGTTATTTAAAGAAATCAAAAACTATTTCAATCAAAAACATCCTAAAAGGGCATGTTACATCTTAACATAGAACCCCTTCATTGATATCACCTTCACAATTCTTGCATCCATTGAACTTGTGAGTTTTTGGACAGTTTCTGCTTGAATTTCTTTGCAGGATGTCAGAATAGCCTCCCAGAGCTGCTGTTTTGATGTGAACCGCCTCCCACCCTCATAGATCTTTTGAGGATTCTCCAAAGGTTTTCAATGGGTTTGAGGTCAGGGGAGGATGGTGGCCAAACCATGAGTTTCTCATCTTTTATTCCCATAGAAGCCAATGACACAAAGGTATTCTTTGCAGCATGATATGGTGCATTGTAGTGCATGAAGATGATTTTGCTACGGAAGGCACGGTTCTTCTGTTTGTACCATGGAAGAAACTGATCAGTCAATATACAGTACTTTGCAGAGGTCATTTTCACACCTTCAGGGACCCTACAGGGGCCTACCAGCTCTCGCCCCATGATTCCAGCCCAAAACATGACTCCGGCACCTCCTTGTTGACTTCGCAGCCTTGTTGGGACATGGTGGCCATCCACCAACCATCCACTACTCCATCCATCTGGACCATCCAGGGTTGCACGGCACTCATCAGTAAACAAGACTGTTTAAAAACTTGTCTTCATGTATGCCTGGGCCCACTGCAACCGTTTCTGCTTGTGAGCATTGGTTAGGGGTGGACGAATAGTAGGTTAATGCACAACTGCAAGCATTTAAAGGATCCTACACCTTGAGGTTCGGGGGGTTCCAGAGGCACCAGCAGCTTCAAATACCTGTTTACTGCTTTGTAATGGCATTTCAGCAGCTGCTCTCTTAATCCGATGAATTTGTCTTGCAGAAACCTTCCTCATTATACCTTCATCTGCACTAAGCTGTCTGTGCGCTGAATCAGCCACAAATGTCTTCACAGTACGATGATCACACTTAAGTTTTCATGAAATATCTAATGTTTTCATACCTTGTCCAAAGCATTGCAATATTTGACGCTTTTCGGCAGCAGAGAGATAATTTTTCTTTCCCATATCGCTTGAAACCTGTCGCCTGCTTAATAATGTGGAACAACCTTCTTCAGTACTTTTCCTTTAATTGGGCTCATCTGGCAAACTAATTATCACACGTGTCTGAGATTCATTTCAATGATCAAAAGAGCCCTGAGACACAATACCATCCATGAGTTTAATTTAAAAATTAAACATTTAATGTTTATGACACTTACATCCAATTTGCATAATAATTTGGAACGCAGTGTAGATTCACCAAAGATCAAACTGATGAATGGAAAAATTTACATATACTTATTTTAAGCTCCAATCTGATTATACACACTTTTGATAAGAACCTATATTACATTTTAATCCAAAAAGTAAAACAAAGCTAATAAAATATTTTAAGTATTTATAAAATATTTGTGTCTTTCCAGCTCTACATGAGAAAAACTAATAGAATTCATAATGCACAGACACACGCTGACACACACCACAGCTCAATGTCCTGCTCCACTGCACAGCAAAGACACCTCCACCACACACACACACACACACACACACACACACACACACACACACACACACACACACACTCCAAAACCAATATCCACACCCAATTACCATCCACCCTTGCCTCAATCCTTTCTAACCTGTTTTCATTTCCAATTAGTGAGAGCTTCTGATATTATCTGGTTTAATTGCTTTGCGGTACCTCAAACCAAAACACACTATAATGGTGCACTTACAGTATGTCTACTGGATCACAAATGAAGGGTAGATCAGAGTG
Source organism: Channallabes apus (assembly GCA_030522415.1). Taxonomy (NCBI): domain Eukaryota; kingdom Metazoa; phylum Chordata; class Actinopteri; order Siluriformes; family Clariidae; genus Channallabes; species Channallabes apus. The sequence goes on from CM060120.1 coordinate 15,108,402, forward strand.
TTAAGGACAGGCATGAGGGAGACAAAGAGACTTATCAGAGCTGATGAAAGCGCAGCCTCAGCAGCTGCAGTGCAGATGCACGACTCATTGATTTGAAGAAGAAAAAAAAAAAACGCTAAATCCCTCTCTGCTCACAGACACTCCATGACCTCTGAAACCCAGGACCATGAATGTGCCTGAGACACTTAAAAATGGAGGATGTACATTATGGTGTGGGCGAACTGAAAAGCCCAATTTACTCCCACACACAGGTAATGTAATATGTTTTTAATGGTTAATTATGAACGCCCACCTACAGCGGACAGTTTTCTTTCATCTGTGTGGTTACATGGTGGTCTTTACAAGCTGGTGAGGAAACCTTCATATGACTGTGGTGCTTTTACATAGTACAGTGATTTCCAGAGATTGATTCCATAGGCATGGTTTAGGAATATGAAGTTTAAAAATAAGTAATGAATATGCAAAGATAAAGATCAGAAGAATTCTCACTCACTCATATATCTTCTATACCGTTTTATCCTGTATTCAGGGTTGCACAAGACCTGGAGCCTATCCCAGGAGACAGGACACATGGCGGCATACAACCTGGGTGCCTATCCATCGCAAGGCACACACACACATACATTCACACACTACAGGCAATTTGGGAATGCCAATTAGCCTAATTTGCATGTCTTTGGACTGTGGGAGAAAACCGGAGTACCCGGAGAAAACCCACCAAGCACAGGGAGAACATGCAAACTCCATGCTTACAGACACAGGAATCTATCCCGGAACCTGGCGGGGCAAGGCGACAGTGCTAACCACTACACCACCGTGCCGCCTTATTCTTTAAAGTTCAACCTATAAGACCCTCAACCATTTCAAATTCCATCAATCAAATTTGATGCCCATTATGTCAGAAAGAAGGGGGAAAGCACACAGCATCTGTTAATCTGTTGTGTAGATTTGGGCCTCCCAGTGCAGCGGAAGGACCACCATACTGCCACAGCTGGGAAAGTGCTGCTGATCTCTATAACAAGATTTCAGTCTACACGCTCTAAATGAATCCCTGTGCTGAGCCCTGTGAGCTCTTCATCACCAAATCCATCCTCATTATGTCGCATGTACATCCATTTATCAAGCAGATAATCAGTAATTCATTTATCAGAAAGGCCATGCTGGTGTAAAGGAAACAGTGAGACCGTATTGCTGTGTGACCCCCTAATAAGATTTAGGGAAGATCAACAAAGATACGCAGGCAGCATAATACGAAGATACAAATGAGCTGATTGCCCCAGTGTAGGACAATTAGAATAAAAATTAAAATAATGATAAAAAAAGTTTTTTGCTCAAAGTGTTGAACACATGAAATCTTATAGACAAGAAACAATGCAATTTAGACTGCACAGATTAATACAGTATATAGCAATATACTGTAGAAGCAAGCTGGTAAACAAAATCAAATCTTTTTATTAAAATGCATTAAATAGTATTAATAACATTAAAGATAGGAAGTTGAGCTTGTTAGATAGTATTTACAGTATATTGTAAACGTGTATGCATGCATTAAAATACATTAAAAGTACAGTAATACTAACCACTACTTTGAGAGAAAAGCCTGAACATGACATGAAGATATGTCTAGCAAGCTTAGCTTCACTAGGAGCATCAAAAAAGCAGTAATTATTGATATTTAAGCCAATGTTTTATCGGTATCCGTTTGGACATACGTGTATAAGGCTGATCTTCTCAACTGATTTTCTGCAATAAAAGGTATTAATGATGCACATTCATTGATAACAAGTTGTTACAGATTATCTACATGATATTTTATGCACCTTGACTAGAGTCGCCTGGATAAGCATGGCTTCAGAAATCAGTCATTAACATGTTTGGAATGGATGAACATTGAAAATTGGGACGTGTTCCTATTAATACTTTAATTACCAGAGATAAAAGGGACATTCAAATGAATGAAAAAAAAAGCATCACATGGAGCAGATTTCGAACTGCTCAAATCTATTAACGGATTTACAACACTAACAAAAATTACTGTAGTGACAATTTGCTTTCAAAGTTCACTACACAATAAGACAAGTAAATACATTTTCCTTAGAAATATAATACACACATGAAACAATTGACATTTAACAGTCTATATAGTCTGGTAGTCTTTGTGTAACCTGTGCACAGTGGAAAAAAACAAAAATGAGTACACGTACACGTACACACACACACACACACACACACACACACACACACACACACACACACACACACACACATGCAATTACACTTCCAGACAATAGGAACATTGCTGCCACTGCTGAGTTCTAGCACCACTCTACCACTACACAAATCATCCTGAGAAGCACATAGCACGTGAACACAAACACACACACGCAAACACACACACACCTCACCTTTCTGCACACAGTCATCTTTGTTTATAATGGCGTTTTTCCAGCTCTGCTCACCGCCCACAATCTCCTCACACACTAACATACTGAGATGATGAAAAACCCCAAACACACACACACACACACACACACACATGGACACAAATCTGCAACTATCGGTAAACATCAGTAATTTGACCTGCACTATAAGGTTTCACAGTATTATTGATAATTTTTGTGTGTGCATGCATGTGTGAATATGCTTGACTTTCATTTGCCCTTGGGAGTCAATAAAGTACATATCTATCTATCTATCTATCTATCTATCTATCTATCTATCTATCTATCTATCTATCTATCTATCTTCAAACCATGACCTCTCTACTTGCCCCTCCATGAAGAAACCAATATACTGTTTAATATTAAAATCTCTTCAAGCACACATTTGCCGGGACAAAGGCAAATTGCCTTGCCCTTCCCCCACCTCTTCCTCTCTCTCCCTCGCTTTTTCTTTCTCATGCATGTAAATTGTCTCAGGGTGGTGCAAGTTATTAAATACTAAACACAGCCGGACACTCATCCACTAGAGTGGGCTAAGACCAGCCCTTTGTCAAGACTTGAGAAATTATACAGTCTACACATACAGATCGTTAGCCCTCGCCACTTACTTTTGAGACTCTGAGACCACCCCCACCCAAAAGTAATGCATGGCGACTCCACCTGACGGATGTGATCCTGTCCCCTTTGTCCTTGTGCTTGATTTTTGTACATTTGCACTCTTACCTAAATTAAAGATCGCCATAAACCAGTCAAGGTCTCTGAAACCTAAATCTACACCACAGACATGTTGTATATGTGACTTTCTTCAGAACAGATGGGCCTTCGACAGTATTATGACAGAACACAGCGGATATCTTTGCAAAATCTGACGCTCGCTGCCAAGTCTATCAATCTATCAAATGAAGCCACAACAGGAATCCACTATGCTCTTCTGCCCGTGCACAGTGAAAGGGTTGTACTGTATGTCTATAAGGTTTCTGTCCAGTTTAATTATGTCAATAAAGGAATATTCAGGGTTTTTTCTTCTATTAACCTATTATATTTAAAGTACATGCCATTAACGAGAAAAGAGTTTTTAGAAATAGCTAAAAAAAAAAATACATATCTGTCTATCTTTGTGTACAGCAGAACTCTCTGCCTAACTTAGAATACCTTACTCAGCGCGTAAAAATTAACGGGATTTTCACAGCTTGTAATTGCATTACAGTCATTTGGTATTTTGCATTACAATACCAAAATACCAAAGGCCAAAGTTTCATTAAATTCAATCCAGCCAGTTTTGCATGATGTTGTGACAAAATCTGACTGAAAACACATACAGATATACATTTTTCTGAGACAGGTTTCGGGTCCTCCAATTTATGAAACGTAATTGAAGGAACGAGTTCTGACCAATGTGCAGACAAAACCTTTCTTTTATATAGATAAATGGCCAGACATATGTGACAGGTATAACGGAAGTCTTAAGACTACATTTACAATTAAATGTACATGATAAAAATTTAATTAAATTGCCATTCTATTAACGGTATATTTTCACCTCATGCTATGTTTCTGGGACAGGCTCTAAATGACACGAATTTCGCTTTAACAGTTAGGTTGAGACAAGCATGAAAGAAAGAACTACTTTACTCTGGTCAGGTTTAAGGTGGATCTGGATCCTAATTCTGTACAGTGTGAATACGCCCAGAATGGGATATTAGGCCATGACAAATCACACAACCACTCATACACACTTAGGGGGACGTTAGTGAAGTCAGTTTATCTATCTACTAGAAGTACAATAGAGTTTAATTCAGTTAAACATGACTGAAATAATCATAATCATAAAATTTTATATATATAAAAAAAAAAAAAAATAGCAGTTAGTTGTTTTATATATACATATATAAAATTGGTAGTAGGCAGCCAGGTGGCTTAGTGGTTAGCACTGTCGACTTGCACTCCCAGGGTCCGGGATAGATTCCTACCTTGGGTCTGTGTTTGCATGTTCTGCTTGTGGTTGGTGGGTTTCCTCCAGGTGCTCCGGTTTGTGAGTCTGTGTATGTGTGTGTGTATGTGTGTGTGTATATATCATGCCCTAAGTCTCCTTGAATAGGTTCCAGGCCCCCACGACCTTGTATACAGGATAAAGCGGCACAGATGTTGAGTGAGTGAGTGAATGAGTGAGAAAACTGGTAGTAGATAAATTATCTTTATTCTACCAGTACAAAACAGGACTTTTTATTTTTTTGCTGTTAACATCCAGAGAAGAGTATATAGCTCGAGGGAGGGAAGCACCTGGATAGGTTAAAGCTCTCAAGCAGTCTGTACAGGGAGCAGAGGAAAAAACGAAGGATTGATTTAATAACATCAAGAATTTATTAAGCTTTCTCATTTCACCCTATGCACTCTTTCTCTCTCTCTCTCTCTCTCTCTCTCTCTCCCTGTGTACTGTATATGTATGTATACACAGGTATTTTTTTTCCCTTGCTCTCTGACTCTCCTTCTTTTGCAGTTTGTGTGTGTATGCAAACAAATTAACATGGCCAGTCACACACACAGATTTCCACAGCACACAAAGAAGAAGTACTGCATTAAATCTCTAATAAGAATCAAATAAGAAACCAAAAAAGCTTTAAGTAATGTCTAGGAAATTATTAAGAAATTAATAAGTAATGCTATCATTTAGAGAAGTATTCAGCCCTTTGTTTTGCGGATTTACAGTAGATGCACCTATACCAGCACATACAACTTTAAGTCTTAATGTGTAGATCTTTACAAACTTTACACATATTCGTTCTGGTTGTTTCACACATTCTCGCTGGAAAATCCTTTCAAGCTCAAGCATACTTAATGGGAAAAATAATGTCTCTCAATACAATATACAGATTTGGACACATATTATAATTCAATGTTGTTGCTTAGTGATTAATTTTCTAACAATACTGGAGATTTCAAAACTATTAAATAAAACATACGGCATTAGGTAAAACAAGTACAACAGTCAGCTGTTATTTTTAAGACACGGAGGTCATCTGTTCTGGATCAGTTCTTGCAAGAATAGTATTGTCAAGTGCATTTGCAACCAGGCACCAGGATGAAGCTGGCTCTCATGAAGACCTTTCCAGGAAAGCAAGACTAAAACTTACCTCTACTGCAGAGAAGAAGTTCATTTGGAGTAACCAGCCCAGTAACCAATTTACAGCACCTCAAATTAAATTAGGGCTGTTATGAAGGGCTGTTTGGATGATTTAGCTTTTAGCATTGTTTTACAATGTAAAACAAAATATAAATCAAGCGAGATCATGGAATTAGAAGGTGTGTCCAAACTTTTGACACCTTTTCCAACATCGTCTTGGCTGTAGGCTTCAGTTTGTTGTCACACAGCACAAACTTAATTGCTCAAGTAACAACCAGAAAGTTTATTTATTGAAATTAATTTTTGGACACATTTGGAAAAACATAGCACTGTTGGGTGTATCCCCATACGTGCTGCTAAGAAGCACAACCATAGTTTGATGCTGCCACCACCATGCTTCACAATAAAGATGGTCCCATCACTGAGGATAACTTCTGAAGCTCTGTTAGAGTGAACATTGGCTCTTGACCACCACCATAATTAAGGCCCAGCTATTTAGTTTGTGCCTTACTAAAACATGTTGAGTTAACTACGGTCAGCAGATGATCATGGCAAACAGATTAGCCAGTGTTCTTCATACGTATGTAGGTGAATAGACCAAAAATAGTTCAAATATATATGCAAAAAGAGAAGGGACAAGGGACTGAATACTATCTAAAGCCATTTTCATGTATATAGAAACATACATGTTTGTCACAGTGGCTCAATTCACCTATGGAACACAGATAAATCAATACCAGAGATATAAGACATTTGAGTGCACAAAGAGACACCCACAAAGCCAAACAGACACAATAGTGAGGTGACTCAGGTTGTCAAGGCATCTGTTAAATATAAACTCAATGAAAAATACAAACTGTCATCACTGTTCCTCACTAGTGGTCATCATGTTCTTTAACCCAAAACCCATAATGTCACCCATCACACCATACCCAAGCATTAGTGTATAGAAGGACTAAAAGGCTACATGTGATGTTGAGATAAATTAGAAGGTCTTTCTTTTTTGTACTGTAAGTGTCACTTCTCTCCTTGGTTTGGCATGAAAAAAACATTACACTGGCTTGCTTAATTAAAAGTAGAATGATTCTGTTCATTTACATTTGAAAGCAGTGAGATTGAAAGGAGGAAGAGGAAAGCAGACACGGGCAGGGAATGGACATTAATGGACTGAATGTTAAAAGAACAGTTTGTTTTTCTTTAACATACAGACAAGTCTATCCCTTATACTGTACCAAAAGCAGGCCAAAAAGGTATTTGGTAATACATAAAAAATGCTTATATTGTTTTAATGTTTTTTTTTAAAGAAAAATAAAAAATGCAAATCAGTAGTTGTTTGATGAGAATACACAGTTGTGTGGCTCTCTAGAGACTATAAAGATCTTTTCACATTGTGAATTGCTTTTATAGAGGAACAAACAAAACTCTTCACTTGATGAGTGAATTAAAAATATATACTTTAGATACCTACTATCAGAATTGGTTTGACTTTGAGCGTAAAACCAATTAATGTATTAACAGTATTATATTAGACAGATATCATTTTCAGTGCAATATGTACACTGATCACAGTTGCATTTTGCTTCGTGTAACAACTCAACTCAAAGAAAAATAATTATGTTGAAATTTATGTTTTAATTTATAATAGCCCATTATGTTCATGATATATACCATTCATTCATTAATTTTCTATACCGCTTACTCCTGTGTTCAGGGTCGCGGGGGACCTGGAGCCTATCCCAGGAGACTTCGGGCACTAGGCGGGGTACACCCTGGACAGGGTGCCAATCCATCGCAAGGCACACACACATACACACACACCCAATTACACACTATGGGCAATTTAGGAACGCCAATTAGCCTAACCTGCATATCTTTGGACTGTGGGAGGACCCGGAGAAAACCCACCAAGCACGGGGAGAACATGCAAACTCAATGACCACACAGAGACGGGAATCGAGCCTGGCCAGGGAATCGAACCCAGACCCTGGAGGTGCAAGGATCGAACCCAGACCCTGGAGGTGCAAGGCGACAGTCCTAACCACTACACCACCGCGCCGCCTGATATATACCAATACACACCAATTAGCCATAAACCTAAAACTACCTAAAATTCCCCTTATGCCACCAGGGGCGTGGCTCCACTGGGCCTCTGGGGTGTACTGTGGTGCCTGGCTGCGCATCCAGATGGATGCTCAATTGGATTGATCTGGAGAGTTTGGAAGTCAGGTTGGCAACTTTGGATGGGCTGGGGTGAACTGGGTGTTCTGTTGCCTTTATATTGTGCCCTGCATTGACTTTTTTTTTTTTAGATGTTTGGCTGCATTGGCTTTTCTGTGGAATCGGACAGGACCAGCTGGGCTTTGGTACTTGTAGGCAGTTTACTGGTTTATAATATACGAGTAATCAATGTTATTCAATTCACCTGGCGCTGAAGTTAATGTTATGGCTGATTGGTGTATATCCCTGGGGTGGGTAAAAAGCAATCACTTGTTATCCTTCACACTCAACCACAAACCTATGTGTGCAATTCCCTTTGCACAAAACATTGTACTGTACATGTTGTACAATAAAACGCAATATTGAGATTAGGGTTGTTCCGATTCCGATACTGGTATCGGAAATGCTGCCGATACCACAAAAAAAGCTGGCATCGGAATCGGCGAGTACTTGGGTCCACGTACCGATCCGATACCATTTTCCTAAACATAACCTATTTATGCCCGCTAGCTTAGCTTACTTACAGAGTGTCACGGCGTGCGCCTGTGATGGGTGTGCGCCCAAATTGATACAGGTATTGCTCCTCGCTCACTAGTTAGGCAGCCTCCCCACCCTTTAGGTATGTGAAGTAGCAGGGACGCAGAATCAGGCAACGGCCCATGAGCTATCGGCGCTATAAAACACAGCGGGGAGTGTAGCTCGGGGTCTGACTGTTGGGAAACTGGACTTTGCGAAGCGGTGGATTTTATGAGAGACAGTGGCACAAGAGCGGGGCGATGTGATGCGGCCCAAAGACTTTAAAAAGGGGGGCGCCTTTAATCTCCGCGAGAGGAGCGCGTGAACGAGCTGCGCGATCTCCCGCGGCACCTTCACTTCCGCGTAGAGCCCGCCTTCGCATCCCTGCCGCCGAAGTGGAAAAGACCGCAGCGAGCCTTTAACCCTTTCCTTCCCCATTTTTCTAAATAAATTACCCTTTTTGGTGTAAGACCTCGCCTCGTGTCCGTGTTTCATGGTGTCGCCCGTGCACTTACTGTAGGGTCGAACCCGTTACACAGGGCTACTAGTATTTTACTTAAAAAAGAAATTATATATATATATTTATTATGTATGTATGTACGTGTATATATATATATATATATATATATATATATATATATATATATATAAATAATGTATGTATGTGTGTGTATATATATATATATATATATATATATACACACACACACACACACACACACACACAGTACAGATACACACCCAGGTATCGGATCGGTACTCGGTATCGGCCGATACCCTGAGCCCAAGTATCGGAATCGGTATCGGGAGGGAAAAAATGGTATCGGAACATCTCTAATTGAGATACACATTTACAGTATTCCTAATCTTCTGTCTACACCAGACATAATTGCTCAAACCGACTTGTATGAATTGACCATCAGATTCTACTGTATGCCAGATGTATGTTGTATTTTCTACCTGCTATAAAATGTTAAATTGCACAAAGACATTGACCCATAAGAGAAGCAAAGATAAATTGGTTTTGTTCAGAAAAGTGTTGCTAACATATCAATTCGCTTCATTTGTTTCAATATCGTGGATGATTACTGAGTTAATCATATTTAAGAGTGTGCTTGCTTCTAGAGAAGATGGAGTGACAGGGACTTAAAAAAAATTCTTTCCATATCCTCTCAAAAGACATATCAAATAAAACCAGGCTGGTGTGTGGGATTGCATTTTCCAGAACCAATCTTTCATCATGTAGGTATGAGTGCAAAATCTGAAACTTCAGCCAGAAAAAAAAAACAGCAATGCAGTTCAAAAAACAACACCAGCGAACCAACATGATTGCACTCCAGATGCAATGACAGCATCTCTTTCCGCTTAAAACACCAACCACCGCCATGATGGAGTTACTGAGTCACTGAGTCAATGAAACTGTAAACAAGCTCCCAGAGCAGTACTGGAAGCATAAATGCAGAAGAGCACTCTGAGTTATGTACCTGCTTCCCCATTTTCCTGACAGTTAAGTTGAATGAAACTGTTTAACCCAATGTAATCATGCTTAAGGAACAAAACACTGTATAACATTTATCCTTACTATGAGCTATTCTGGCAGCACAGTGCCAGGTTTTAAAGATTATTTGTGAACCAGTCAAGACTAAGGTTAGAGAGAATGGACTTTTTGTTCAAGTAGAAATTTTCTGTCTTTCATAATATATACTCATCTGCCTCTTTAATAGGAACACCTGCAGTCTTGATCATTCGTGCAATTATCCAACCAGCCGAACATGTTTGCAGAGCAATACAAAAAATAAATCATACAAGGCTAATAGCTTTAATTAATATTCACACCAAAAATCAGAATGTCTTAATGTATTTTTCACTGCATTTATTGTTAATTTTAGGTTTTTCACCTGCTACCATCGAGGGATCGCCATAGCAGACCATCCGATCTATGCACAACTTGGCACAGGTTTTACACCAGATGCCCTTCCTTCCAGTGGCTGGGGTTTGAGCATTGGGTTGAAATGGAACTCAGGCCTTCCACATGGTAGGCAAGAAACCTACCACTGAGCCACCAATGCCCACTGCAGTGGCTTAATGGAAACTCACAAACTACAGCTTCATTTATATTTAAAAAAAAATCTATTATATAGTTTGTCCATTATGCATATACTGCAATACTTGAACTGATGCAAGTACTTTGTGTATTTATCATCATCCATCACTTCACACATTGTTTAGCATTTATTTGTCATTTTGAGTCCTAAGTTGAGGACAGCAAAGAGCAATATTGAAAAGCACTACATTTTTGGAAAGGACACCAGAGCCCATACTACAGCATGGCACTGTAGGACACGTATGGACATGTGTGGGGGAGGATTCAGAAAAATACTGTGGGGTAAAAGCCAAAAAAAGCTTAGCCTTATTTGGTAATATTGCATTCATAAAAATGTATGTCACTCAACCAAACAAAATATTTATCATCACATATCCAAGAAGAAAAAGAAATCTTTCCATGTTGCAGAAAGCCATTCTTTATTTGGCTGTTGTTTTGGACCTCAAAAGCATGTGGAGTTCCCCTAAGGACAGCTCCATTTTGGTGTGGCGTGTTGATATTGTACTGTAGTTCTATTTAACTGACAGGTGGATCACAGGGTGTGCAGGAGGCAAAGCCATTTTAATCTCCCATAATCATTAACATAAGTCAATGTCTTTCTCTAACTCTCATGCTTCCCATTGCATCAGGTTATTTTATTTCTCAATTAGCATCCCTTGGGACAAACTGTTGGGCTATGAAATATTTCCAGAGTGAATGATGAAAAACTTAATTTCCTTCTCGTCCTCTTTGTTGCTCTGTGTCTGCACTGTCCCTTATGAGTGTATGTCAAAAGTAAAACCTGAGACATAAATTTTTGTAATATCCTCCTAGGGAACATACATGCTACCAGCACTGACAGCAGCTAATAAAAATCCAGCTAATGGAAAAAAGGTAAAAGTGGTACTGCTTCTGCTCAAGCACAGATAGCACTTTAAAAGATTTTGCTTTCCATGCACCAAAACTAACACATCCAAAGATTGACTGGTGGGGTCATTAGCCCAGAGTCAGTAGGACGAGACACTTTCTGATACAGTAAATAAACACTACATAGATTAAAAATCTTAATGAAAATTGACATAGCATTGAGTTCTACATTATAAGACAAATTAAAGGTACATTACATGAACGTTCCTATGCGATGAATATCCCAAACTACTACTATAGGAAATGTATCATTTAGTACCTTAATTTTCCTAGAAAGGACAACCAAAGAAACTTGAAGTGTTTTAGATCTAAAGCATTTTTCTAACTGTAGTGATAAAAGAGTCAACAAAAGAATCAAATGGCTTAGTGTATAAATGAAATATGACATAAAATGACATAACAAATGTTACAAATGAAACAAATTGAATTCAAACAGGATAGACTATTTATTGTAGATGTCATATTGTAACAAATTGAATAGTGCACATTTGAACTGTTTTTAAATACCTGACAAGATTCACCTGAATAACTGTTTATGAATGGAAAAAAGAAACAAACAAAAAAAAACATTTATTTATGTATTTGACACTACCACATTTTTTTGCGGTTCCTGTTATCCCTTGATTCCTGGAAGTGTTTGGTTTTCCTAGAAAAGGACAACCAAAGAAACTTGAAGTGTTTTAGATCTTAACCATTTTTTTCTAGTAGTGAAATAATTAAAGAGTCGACAAAAGAATCAAGTGGCGTAGTGTAGAAATGGAATATGACATCAAAAGACATGTTACAAATTAAAAATGTTACAAATTAATCAAATTGAATTCAAACAGGATATACTATTTATTTTAAGTCATATTGTAATAAATTGGATAGTGCACATTTGAACTGTTTTTAAATACCTGACTAGATTAACCTAAATATTTTTTATTTAAATTAAACAAATAAAACTTTATTTATTTATTTATTATTTTACATTAGATTCAGAATCTCTGGCCCTATACTGTTACATTCTTCTGGTCATTTGCTGAAAGAAAACAAGGCAAAATATGTCCAGAATATGAACAGATGATATATTTGTGCACTTCTTATGCGTGCTCTGACAATTTCAATCGGTTTTTATACTGCTAGGAACTTTTGCACAATACAAAAGCCCCAGACCCCTAAACCTTTTTTTCCTGTATATTTTAATAAAATTTTTGTTTAAAAAGAAAAAGTTAATGTATTTGCCAAAGTGCGAATCCGCAGTCGGTACATACAGTAAGAAGGTGTCTTTGTTTCCGCCGCCAGCCTGGACGCCCCTTTTACCGCCCACCAGTCTAACGAGGTGTTTTTGGTGAGACAAAGAATTGCAGCACACATGTATCCACACTGAAGGACCATGTGCACACGATGCACTGGGGGATCGAAGCCTCGCGCTACCCTATATACCATATTTACTCATCATTTCTTCTCACAATGATCGTTTATGCATCCATACAGCCTTCAGTAAATGAATACTTACCTTTAAACTGTAAAACCCCTCCTGGCTCGCCGAGGTGTGAGCTGAGTAAAATGCCGCGATGTGATGCTCTAATGCTGAGCATCATTTCCTCCTCCTGCCCACCTTTCTCTCCTCCCTGAAGCTGCCTCAGGTCCTCTCCTGTGCAGCGTGTTTAAAACGCGCCCTCTATCGGTGAAAGCCCCGAACAGCACACTAACACAATAATCCTACAGCAAAGCGGCCGCCGTCTCGTCTCCTGTCTTTCATCATTTGTTTCTTGTCCGTTAGTATGCACTGGTATGGTTCGATTATGGTCATAATTTTAGACCTATTCCTTGTTCGCAGCACATCAGCCATGTTCCACATAAAATTCCACTATGAGGACAAAAAAAATTATGTACGCTTTACTATCACACCTATCACACAAAAACAAAATGTCTTTGTATGCAGCTGAATTACAATTTCAGTTTACTGGGATTAAGATGACAAAAGATTATCGAGTTTGATAATGCTTCTGTGCACAAAAGGTAATCCATTAAGACATGTTTTGTAGCACCGCCACCAAATAAAGGGCACTTTTATAGGGCGAAAGTAAGCCGGCCCAAATGATAAACTAAGCTGTGGCGCCTTATAAATTGCGCCTGAGAATTGGCCATGGTTCTTGTTCACTGGATTTTAAAGCACTCTGATACGAATATAAAGATCTCTCCTTTTTGTGTAACTTCAGTTAACGTTTGTCCTTTTCCAAGGAGTGGAAAACTTGAGCTATCCAGCTAACATGTCCATGTAAGCCCAGTGTGGGTAAGTGCTGGTAAATGTGAGGCAGTATGGGCCGGGCATACCCACACTAATCCCTCTCAAGCCCCATATGGGACAGGCTATACAGCTGTTTTGCCTTATGGGGCCCCTTTGTGGGTTTTCTCCAAGCGCGCTCAATTGTGGGCTCACCTGCATTAAACCCACCCTCCTGTAGGTTAGTCCATAAAAAGAAATTAACTGTTGAGCTCCATCAATTTTTGACAACAAATGGTTTGGTTTGCTGTGTTGCTGTTGTAACAGTTAAATTTAAGTTGTTGCATAATTCAGTCACAAAAAGGAATTAAAACAAAGGTAGCAGGACTGATGATGATGATGATGATGATGATGAACTCAGGGAATGTATGGAAATGTTCTTGGTTTACACCTTGACTAAAGTACCATTTACCCCTTTTAACTCTAAAATGTTAATACGTTTTCTACTGAATCTTGTTCCATCACATTGGTGTGTGTTGTATATATTGTATAAAGTGTATATTGCACCATCACAGGCCACAATAATCCACTTTTAAAAAAGTTTCTGTTTCAAACAAACAGGCTGAATTTCAAACAGACTTTTTTTTTAGCAAATACCCAAAATACATGATTATGCGCATATGAGGACAATAAAATTCTTTTATTGATCTACAGTAACTGAAAAAAGGGCAAATATTTTTTTATTTTTCTTCTGATGTTGAATTTCAAGAAATTCTGATGATAAATGAAACTTGTGAAACATTAAGGCCTATTTTAAATTCATAAGAAATTCATACATAATTATATTTAAGTATTTGATTATATATTATAAGTATTTTACTGAATATATTCTGTATTTTAAGGTAAAAGTATATAGTAGACTGGAGCAGAACAGTGTTTTTGACCCTTAACATATGTCTTTCACTTTTGTATTATTCACAGTATTATTTAATACCAGTGACTTATTTTATATAATTATGTAATATTATTGGGACACAAGGGACATCCCAGTAGTGGAGTAGCAGTGGTAGCCATCTGTGCTCAGAGCTTTATGCATGTAGGAAGGTGTAAATAAAGTGGTCTAGTATTCCTCATTAATGTTGAGGTCCTACCACAGTTGTACAAACGGTAATAAATACAATCGCCACAATTGGCCTTTATGGTCCCTAGTTGGACTATAGAGGCTCCTAGAGGGTGCATAGAGTATTACTCATTACTCATCATAAAGAAATCCCACAAAGTCAACAATTTAAAGCAATATAAAATGTATAGAAATTAAGCTAATTTCATGTTGAATTAATTATACATCTGTACTTATGCACTTTAAAATCCCTTTATTACTGAGGTAATGATATAAAGGGATTCTTTCACATAATTATGTAATCCTAAATATGCAGAACGCCTATTTCTATAATATAAATAAATTAATAAAATAAAACAAATAAAATGTGGCTAACATCATTTTATTTACAGTACAAATGCAAAGTACAGTGATTTGAGCTACAGCACATCTCAACTATACTGGGACACAAACAATACAGCAGAAATGGTCCAAAAAAAAAAAAAGACAAAAAGGTGTAAACAGCATTACATTATTTAAACTATAAAACATGTACACACTCAATGGGTGGTCAAATCTAGCTGTTCTAGGGACATGGCATAGGAATTTTTTTTTATTTTTTTTTTTAAATCTGGTCACTCTCACTCTGCTTGGTGGGTTTCCTCCAGGTACTCCGGTTTCCTCCCACATTCCAAAGACATGTAGGTAAGGTTAATTGATGTTCCCAAATTGCCCATAGTGTGTGAATGAGTGTGTATATGTGTGTGTGTGTGCCCTGCGATGGATTGGCACCCTGTACAGGGTGTACCCCGCCTCGTGCCCTAAGCCTCCTGGGATAGGCTCCAGGCCCCCCTCGACCCTGAATACAGGACAAAGCGGTATAGAAGATGAGTGAGTGAGTGAGTGAGATTCATTAATGCAGTTTATCGCACTTTACCTGTTGCAACTATGTAAAGCACTTAATTAATCTGTGTCATGAAAGGGATTTATCATAAGGGAAAACATTATGCCAACGTCTAATATATCTGCATTTATCACTATTAAACTTAGATATTAAACTTCATATCTTCACAAGAAGCAACCACTTATGAAATGTTTCTATTATCCAAACCAGCCTAAAAGGTTTTAGTCCTACAAACCCTTTTCAAATATTCTTGAGATGAAGATTTAAATTAGCAGCTGAAAAACATTATATGAGACAAATAAATCTTGAAAGAGAAAAACCACCCAGTACTGGAAATATAACCCTCTCAGTATGCAAGAAAGAGCTTTAGTTTTCTGTCTGTGTTCGCTACCACTCCACCAGGTGGCAGTGACTGTAATAGGTAACGAGGGCTTTCTATAAATACCAGATGTATTAAATTTGGATCAGACCAGTTCAGCTCCAGCTTAGACTAGTAGGTAACATTACAGAAGAGTGTGGGCTTAAACTGAATATGAATTTATAAAAAGCCCTAAGCCATGTGTGGAGTTGATTTACTTATTAAACAAACTAAACTGTTAATAGAAGCCCAGGGAAGGCAACGTGTCCATGATTGGACTTCAACATGGTGTGTATTTATTCTAATGGAGTTCTAACATGTGGAATATTGTAAAAATTAATTGTAAAACTGGACACTCGGTACGTAACTACTTTTCATTTACATTTCAGCATTTGGCAGAAACGCTTATCCAGAGTGACTTTTTTTTAATCTCATTATAAATCTGAGCAGTTGAGGCTTAAGGATAACAGGGGTAACTTGTGGATCCGGACCATAGTCCAAGGCCTTAACCACAGAGCTACCCCTGTCTTAAAGCTTAACAACCTAATCTAACAGAATCTAGCAATAACTGTTCTTGTTTCATTTTGGGTGCAAATTAGAACACCAAAAAGCACTATCCAACAACAGGCCTCTCATTCTTACTGTATAAGGAACTAATCAACCACCATGATGCATCTCTCAATGCTCAGTCTGTTAACAGTTTGTGCTCCTCAGCGGCCCTGAGTGTTGCAGTTCAGAGAGAAGGTCTAGCAGGCAGTACTGAAGCTCATCTGATGCTCAGCATCAGAGCTCACCATTTACTTCATCCCCATCCTCTTGTCTGTTGTTGAGGAAGGCCTCTTTCTCAGGGAGCATGACATCCTCTTGAGTACCGGTGGATTTACACTCATCAGACACTTCATCTGGATTGGAATGAGTCAGGGTACCTTCTGAGCTGTGCCATATTCCATAGCCAAAGTATATAATAAGGCCTGGGATAAAATGAGTGATAAAGTATGAAAGGTCTATTAATCAACACATTGAGGTTATTATAGGTACTCTTTTTAAATCCTTTGCATAGTTTAAAAAAAAACAACAACATATAATTAAATTAAAATACTACACAGTTTTCATTTATAAGGCAAAGAACATATTTTATAAGGCTCTTGAGGAAAATATGTTTCTCTTTATGTATAATAATCACACATACCAATAAACATCCACATGGCAAAGCGTATCCAGGTCCCCCTGTCCAGCTGCATCATCAGATACACATTAACAAACATGCTTACCACAGGGAGGAAGGGCAACAGAGGCACCTGCAAGCCAAAAAGTCAAATCATTCAACTAATGCAATATTTATTATTATCATTATTACTTCAGTGCCTTGCCTTATGTACAGCTACAGTATGATATTATGGCACTTTAAAAAAATGGTGCAAACCAAAAGTGAAAAAAATGTTAGGATGTGATTGCAAATGGATTGCTGCAGGGTTCACATTTTCCTTGTTTGCATAATTCTTTGATGGATAACTGTAGGCTGCACAGCCTTACTAACCTTAAATGAGAGCTTGCTTTTGCTCTCTGGCTGCCTCCAGATGATAAGTGTGAGAAGAAGACATACCAAGACAATCACACAGAGGGTTGCTATGCTCCAGCTGTTAGCACTACTCTGCACAGCCACGACTGCAAAAACCAGGATCAGGAAACCTGCAGCACACATAAAATTGATGTTGATACATCCTCAAAGATGAAGGTCATGGCAATATTGGGCTTTCTGGTCGTTACAAACATGGTATATACACAGTATATAGACAAGATGGATATTCAAGTTAAACTGAGACTTATGACAATTTACAGTGATGCGATTCTTAGTTGCAGTTAAACTTTTGAATGGGGTAAACATTTTACAGAAGGCCGCACATCCAGGAATGACGATCCCAAACAAAGTGGTTCAGAGCAAACTGCAGCCTTTCCTATGAACATTAGCAAGTGGAACACATTTTTACAGTATAACAGAAAATTTATTCTGGACATCTTGAAGAAGACACACAACTCAATGTGGGAACCGTACACACAATCTTTCATAAACACCACTTGCACACTACAGGAACTAAGCTGGGAGTTACTGATACAGATACACCCCGTATAGTCAAGCCATTTCCACATGTTTGGGCCATTAAAGGAGTTCCTGGAAGGCCAGAATTTCAGTTGTGTAGGAGGCAGTCTGATCATGACTTTGGTATACTGATAAACCTTTCTATCCAAGCACCTTTGTGTAAGTGCATAAGTGTAGCTTTGGAATATACAAAGAAATAAAGGTAGTTTATCTATAACAAATTTTTATTTTCTTCACTCAAATGGTTCTGGCCTCATGTAGCTGTAACATACTGATATTATATCTATTGTACTAACCTTAATAAAATTATAATGTATTTAATTAGTTTAATCTATGTACCAGTTTTGCCCATTATTTTCCATTCTTTTTTTTTTTTTCAACTAAATTCTGACTAAAATTTAAATATACTCATATAGGAATATTTTTAGCGTTCTATTAAACAGGTATGTTATACTGTATATACCTTATTCTTTCCTAAAAAGCTCATAGCACAAGCCCAATAGTCACATGAAATTTATTTTACTGGTACAGTAAGTGTATATACATTTCTAAATACAACTGTATACATAATACTGAAAACATTCCTTTGAAACATCAGTGAATTGTGTGGCTAGAGTATAAGCAGATCATTCTTGGCTGGAATAAGCCTCAACATAAGCATGTCATGGTACTGAGAACATAACCAGCAAAAAATGATAAAATGTGATTATATCATCCATTATTCAAATCTTACCAAGCAGGCTTGCACAGACATTGACGGCAGAGCCAGATAGTCCAGACGGCTCTGTGTTGTCAGGGAAAAGCACTGTTTTGAAACTGAAGTGCTCCTCCATGCCAGGCAAAATGCCCATACTCGTAGTACTAAAGGATTCTCTCATCTCCAGCTCCTCATGTGAGCTTGCCATCTGGTAGCCCTGACTGTGGTGATCTGGTTGATACCTGAAACAACAAGACCTTTACCTTTAAGGGTTTTTTTTTCCACATCTTTGTGATTCTAAGTATCTCCACTTCTCGCTAATATTGGGGCTAGTATTTAGGGATAAACATGGTAGTTTAAATTAAATGAAAGTTTCGAAACATAAGTACTTGTATATTATTGATATTAGACACCAAATGTTTACTTTAAACATGTTTTATTTTTATTAGTAAGTAAATATAAAGGTTTTGTATAAAATGTGTATTATTATTAAGCATTATATATTTACTGATAACTCAAATGCAGAAAGGATGACATAACTCACCTGAGCACTAGCACACATGCAGCAACCAAAGTGTAAGCCAGGAGTGTGCCGATAGACATAAGATCAACCAGATCCTTGAGATCAAACAGAAATGCCATGACAGCTGTGCAGGAGAAGAAAGAACAGCCACAAGCACACGCACATATCAACACTATTCAGAATTTGTGAATAGTTTAATGATAAAAAATTTATACATTAAAAAAAAAATCTCATAGCTTATAGTAAACATGGTACCAGGAACTGGTAAATACCAGGAACATTCTATAAAAAATGTTTTTATGTAGCAAGTCAATCATGTCATCTGCCCATATACAAGTTCCAATGTTTAACAACACAAGCACAGCCAATAGAAGACTACAGGGCACAGGAAAGGTCATAGTACATGAATATTTGACCTTTATCTGGGACAACTTTCATTTTGCCATCGCTTCCATTTTCTCTTACAGCATTAAAAAAATTCTGTAAATGTAAGTGTTTATGCAGGGAAAACTAAGGAAAAATGTCTCTTGACCCCTAGTGGATATTCAAATATCACCCACATATTGTAAAGATATTATCTTAAAAAAAGGTTTGATTTTGAAAAAGAAAAACAAGGTAAAACAAGATGGCTACCAAAACAAACTAGTTTATCCATATCAAAGTGACGTAAGACCTATGATATGTGATGTCAAATTATACCTGCAGCAACCTTGTTGATTGTGATTTCTCATGACCATGTCAATGTTTTACCATGGAAGCAAAACTACAACAAACATTAACAACTCATAAGCTCCTGTCCTAGAAAGGTCTGTTTGTAGTGTAAACAATAAAATAGTATCTATGCCTGCATCAGAGGAAGTTTTCGTCTCTTCCACTAGGGTGCTGCTCTTACCGGACAATACCCCGGCAGCCATCGTGGCAATAATAGGTGTCTTCCTCTTGCTCACACGTGCCAGAAATGAGAAGAGCAGACCATCTCGGGACATGGCATAGATAATACGAGGTAGAGGAAACATAGAACCCAGGAGACTAGGTATGGGAAAATGGTTGAAGGAAGATGATTGAAAGTGTACATCATCATAGACAAAAACAAAAATGTAAAAAAATTTTAATAAAAAAGCCTTTGCAGAATTTGTGGGACATACAATATGGTGTCTATCAATTAAAATGCGTTAATATGGAATAGAGGTTGCTAACTCCAACAGATAAACCCATCAGACTCCCAACACCAACTACACTTGGTGAGATACTGCATGCACTAAGACACTCAGAGTTCAAAAGGACAGCTGAATTGAGTCTCAATTCCAGGACCAGTGCAATGTTAGTAGTATTAAGAGTCTTTCTCACCTGCCACAAAGCCAGATGTTAGAGTAGCAGGCAAGGGGGTTTTTGTTTTCGGGTTGATTTCTGCCATGTATTTGAAGATCAGCCCATCACCTGCCATCGTCCACAAAACCCGTGGCATTGGGAACATGGTACCGATGAGGCTAGCATTAGAGATTGGAGAGGCCATGCCATGCATGTTAAAAAGTGATAAATTGCATTCACTGTCCTATGGCAAAGTGCATTCACAGTCAGTGATGAAACCATGCCACTGTGGTTTCATCAGAATAAGCAGTGAGAAAAAAGACACACAGATCAATGCATTAAAAACAATATAACTTTTTCTCTTCATAGCAACTAATCAGATTAGATTGCACAGAAGGAAAAAAAGATGCACTAAAGCACAATCCTGTTTTAAATTATTATTATTATTATTATTATTATTATTATTATTATTATTATTATCTATGAAACAAACCCATTACATTATTTAATCAGTTCAGTTCTGTTAAAGAAATGTTATACCATCATGCAGAAAATCAAGAAAATGCATTTCTTTTTTTAAAAAAGATATTATGAACATTTTATATAAGAATAAGTTTTTACAAGTATGATAAACTTTCCTGAACAAAAAGTACAAAAGAAGGTAATAAATCAATCAACTTAGCTTAAAGAAAGATAGTTAGGCACTATGATGCATATTTTTAGCAAAGGGGTCATATGTACACCCTCAGACAAATATACACATGCAATGCCATGTATGCAAGCACAGGGCACATTGCTTATCACCTCTTTCCACTTCCTGTTACAAGTGCATTCATATGTCCTGAGATTTTAGAAATCTTTATCCTATAGGATTAATCCAAATCCATTTTAATTAAAATAAAATTTGCCATATTAATAGCATGTCTTATGTATGAAGGCGTTCAAGTCAAACAAGGACTTTTAATTAACTTTAAATAAATTTTTCTATATACAGTAATAACCTGCTACACTAATGCACTTATTTTGGAAAATCCCAGGCTCAAATCTCACGACCCCTGTTGAGCCCTTGAGCAAGGCCCTTAACGATCAACTGCTCAGATGTACTGTATAATGAGATAAAAATGTAAGTTGCTCTGGATAAGGGTGTCTGCCAAATGCCTAAATGTAAATGTAGTTGGATACCACCAAGGTAGAAAGTTTTCTCAGTACTACCTTCTGATATGCTGGCCTCCCATGAAGCTCTTTATTGGCCCAAAAAGTGGGAAATTGCTTGGAGTGAGAACTCTATTAGGGATGTGGCTATAACTCAGCTAAACTCCTTTAACATGCAATTGAGGCAGTGGACAGTATGATGTCATGCACTGCCCTGCAAAAGCAGTAGTTATCCATTGATGTAAAATGATTAGGTATTCCTATCACTGAATGTTAACTGCAATGAGCTACAAACCACCTTGGCCAGGAATGTCATTCATGGAGGTATGGTCTTCTTTAAAACATTCGCATATTTTATTGCAGCTAACAGGCGCCACCATACTGAGCTTGAAGTCTTCTAGAAATGTGAACTGGTTTTCATGCCTTTCTTAAAGAGAAATTAAATTACAAATTCTGTTTTTCCTTGGACGCCCGTCATATTATATATCAATTTCTAATTTACATATTAGATAAAGTGGACAAGGAATCAGTGCTCAGCTGACCCCTATTGTTTATACAACATCTGTTTCTGTGTATAAGCTCATGGCAAAACACAGCATTGGTGCTGATATTATCTTTAACGTTATACATATTGTATAATACAGAAAATGTGTGTCCCAAAGCAGCTACTTCTAAAGTTTATGCAATATGAATGTGACCAATCTTACTTCTGTAAAAATTTCAAGTTGCTTCAGCATTTTTGGAGAGATGATTTTATATGTGCCCCAAAAATGGCCATTTTTCAACATTGTATAGCGTTATACTGAATGGCCATTTTTCAGCGTTATATTGACTCGTTTCAAACTATTTAAAATGTAAATTATTCATACTTCTTTATTAGTATTGATACTAAAATTGGTGTAAGGTTCTAGAATTATATGACCTGTAAAATTGTTAAATTAAAATATTTACATTTAATTATTAAATTAAATCATTCTAGGTTTTGGTAAAGGGATTTTTTTTTAAAGAAGCAAAAAATCTGTAGTGTCCATAACATTGTCAAATTAATATTGCAATATCTTAACAATTTAGCATTTTAGAACAATACAGTTTTTCAGGTTTATGTCAATTTCATATAAAATCTAAATTGGACAAGTTTCATCTGAATGACCATTAAGATCATTGAAAGATTCAAATAAAAAAAAGTTACAGACACTACATAAAACAACATGAAATTGTATTTAGTAGATATGTTTTTAGCTGATAAAAATATAAACGTGTATGCATTTTACAAAAAAAAATTAAGCATGAATTATTGAATGTATTATAAAAATGGTGTTATATGATCCTATCTGAAAATTCACTTTTTCACCTAGGTAAGACACTTTTTAGCACCAATACCATGTTTTGACTGTTAGTTTTGTGCTTACCTGGTAGAGAGGGCACACAGAGAGCCTACAGCCACTGCGTAGGTGGCTCCCTCCCAGCCTACATATTTAAAGGCCACAGGAATTGGGCTTTTCCTATCCAGCATGTAGTATGGCATCATCATAGTGAGAGCAGCTGACACACCAAAGTAGGCAACAAAACAGATGAGCAGAGAGGAGACGATGCCGATGGGGATGGCCCTCTGAGGATTCTTCACCTCCTCACCTAGAAGATATTTAAGTGACCTATGTGCAAAAACTGCAATGTCCTCCCTACATCATATTGCATGGAACAGTGCAAATGAGTTTAGAACTAATTTTAATTAATGACTCACTGACAAATGGCAGGCCTGGAAAGATGTAATGCAAATTTCAACTACACAAAACATACGCAATGCAAATGCAGACTGAAATGTTCCTAGCTCTACTTCAGAGAAAAATTGGCACACACTCCTCTAGCATGAAACAACATTCTGCTTTTCCGAACCAATTAGAGTTGAAGTAAAAAGTCTCAGAAAGAGTATGCATACTGAAGAACTATTCTATGAAGGTTTCATTCATCATTCATCAATTCGAATTCGAATGATACATTTTTATTCATTAAAAATGTTAGTACCTTGAAACATGTTTTATGCTTTATATAACGGCAACCAGTCCAGATTTATAAAAATGTTAGGGTACCCATTGATCAATCTCACAGTATAATTAATATATCAAAGCATAATTAATAATATATTATGTATCATAACTAATTAATATGTTAGTAATTAACTCATATTTCTGGTCATATTCTTGGCCATCTTTTCCCCCCACAATTAAAGCATTATCAGTAGTGGCATCTGGCATCTTACAGACTGAACAAGATTGAGCCAGATTTGACAGTGAGCTCTGTGTAGTTTCTGGTGCAAGTGAACTCTGACTATGTTCACTGTACTTAGGATAAGATATGAGAAATGACTGTTGCTGCCAAAAGCAAAAGAACATAGGAAAGGCCAAATGCCTTTATGGAAGGGGGTTGGGGGAACAGGTTATGAAACAGATCCAAATTCAGCAATGTGTTCTGGGGAGAAAGACATGCCCAGGCAGACATAAACCAAAATTCCACCAATCAGAGCACAAAAAATAGGGGCGTGAGCATAGCTCAATGTAAAATATAGAGGAGAAGCAGGGGGAGTTAAGGGAGCAGTAAATGCTGGAGAAAAGAATGTTAAATCATGAATAAGTGTTAAGAGAAAAGGAACTGGTGCAGAACAATATAAACATTTAGTGTGGAGATAACCAACCACAAATCCAAAGCAATTGAACAACATGCTATTGTTTGAAACATTTGAACGTAGCTAAATTTTTACTAAGCCTTGTTTTGGAAACATATTATGTGAGTAGGAGTTTCCACTTCACCCCCTGCCTCTTATACACTTACTTACCTGTTGTGGCAATGCAATCGAACCCAACAAATGCGTAGAAGCAAGTAGCAGCTCCAGAGAGGACTCCAGTGAAGCCAAATGGCATAAATCCACCCATTCCCAAGCTCTTGGCAAATTCCTTCTCCTCTGTTGTACTTTTCAGGGAGGGGAACAGAGAACAAAGAAAACATTATTTCATATAAGAATATAGTTTAGCTTTAGTACAATATGAGACCCATTCATTTTTTTTCTTTTACACCACAGCACCATTTACTCATGGTTGAGTCAAGGTTGCGTCACTTTCTATACAGCATATATGAAAATAGTACAAGACAAATTATTATTATTATTATTTTTGTTATATAATAGGGGGAAAAGAGAACCTGTTAAAAATGCTTATACCTACTCTAATATGATTGATGACACATAACATTTGATGTCATTCTCACTCACTCACTCACTCACTCACTCACTCATTGTCTCCTGGAGCCTATCCCAGAAGACTTGGAGGACAAGGCTACCTGGACGGAGTGCCAATCCATTTCAGGGCACACACATACACACAAATTGAGGACGCCAATTAGCCTAATCTGCATGTCTTTGGACTGTGGAAGGAAAAGGGAGCACCTGGTGGAAATCTATCAAGCATGGGGAGAACATGCCAACTCCATGCACACAGACCTGGAGCGGGAATCAAACCTGGAGCCTGGAGGTGCCAGGCGACAATGCTAACCACTAAGCCACCACTACATACAGTACACTGCCGTGATGACATTCTTTAATTTAAAAAAAATATATAGTGGGTGTTTGCTGTTGGAGTACAGCCAACATTGGATTGATAATGGCCCTCTGCTTCACACTGAGCTGTATGGCACCACCCCATTTATTATTTTCATATAGCAGAATACATTATGTTTTATTTCCCCATACAACCATCAAAATGGCTATATGAGGCAAGAGTTCAGGAAAGAAAATGGTACAACACCCTTCTAAATTTGCAGTGTCCCCAAACCCTAGCATTAATACCCTACTATCTGCAAGTAAATAGCTTTAGAGTTGATGATGAACCTGCTGTACTGGGAAGCACAACAGAAAGGAGTTCAGCTTCTGCATGCTGCTCACTTGAGTCGTGAGGAATTGGTGGCATCAAGAATCTCATCAGGATTCAGCTGCCAGTTCTTCATCGTGCCTTTGACCAGACCTGATAGCACCATGAACAGCAGCACCAGAATATTGATGCAGGTGAAAACCTTATTAACCATGGCTGACTCTTTCACTCCAAAGGCCAACACGCCTACATAAGAAAAAGAGTAATATTCATAATAATCATATTATAATATAATAAAATTCCTTATGTTGACATTACCATCATTATAAAAAAATGTGGAGAATCCACTCACAGTATGCATTGGTGTAAATTGTGTTCGTATTATAGGTTGATTATTTAATAAAGTACCTGTAAGACACAGAATGATGGCCACTGCGAACATATCCGGATAATCAGCCAACACACCCGGTACCTTCATGCTCATGTACTGTCGACAAAACACCTCAATATGTTTGCCGATGATCTCATCGAACGTAGAGCTCCATGCACGAGCTACGCTGGCTGTGCCTTTTCCGATTAACAAAGAATGAGAGAAGATCCAACAAAATTATACTGCATGGAAAATGTTCATATAATTAAAAGAGTACTTGAAAAGACTAATTAAATAAGAGAGAGATTTATCAGAGACTCAGTTTATGTTAAGGAAATTGGAATGGTAAAATAAAGCATTGGCCTAAAATCACATTATTAATTGTTTTATATACTCATAGGCCACTTCAACAGGAACAGGAAAAGCCAAGTAATTCAGCGTTGCAATGTAATGCATGTTCAAGAGATTCAAGTTCAAGGTCAGCTAAACTGGTCAGTTAAAATTGGGGAAAAAAATATCCAATCATCAACTGTCAAGCTTGGTGCCCAGTGAAGTCTAAGATTTCTGTTCTTTGCTGACAAGAGTAGAACATGACATTCTAGTCTTTCATCCCATCTTCCTTAATGTTCCATGTGATGTGCATTCTGAGATGCTTTTTTTTTTTTTTAGTTATTAGAACTTCTGTTCGCTAAATGTTTTTGGTTTTTTGGGATCAATCTCTACAAGCTCTGGAGTTTGCTGCATCTTAAAAACCCAGGAGATCAGAGAGGTTCTTAAATATTTACACCAGCTAGTCTGGTAGCCACAACCCTGGCAAGTATACTGGCATTCATATTAAAGTAGTTACTGAGTGTATATGCACATCAATGAAAATGTTTTATTTAATGTACAGAGCAATGTTATTTATATGTCCACTTTTTTTAGTTTTAAATGCATTTAATACAAAAGTAAACAAAAAAAATAGTATGCATGGTCCTACCTATAATATAAGAAAGGATCAGGTTCCAGCCAGTGATGAAGGCCCAGAGCTCCCCCACTGTCACATAGCTGTACAGATACGCTGAGCCTGTCTTGGGTACTCGTGCCCCGAACTCAGCATAGCAAAGGCCAGCCAGCACCGATGCCATGGCAGCAATAAGGAAGGACAGCACAATGGCAGGCCCCGCATTCTCGCGGGCCACTGCACCAGCTAGGACGTACACCCCAGCTCCCAGAGTGCTGCCCACACCCAGAGCCACTAGGTCAAACGTGTTCAGACATCGAGAGAGATGAGAGTCTTCCAAGCTGCAGTTCACCACTTTCACGCGCAACAGCTGCTTGCCAAAACTCAGAAGCTTCTGCAAAGCCATGGTTCATCTGATCCAGGAAAGATTAACAGAAGTGAGCTGATTAATCTTTTAATTAATTAATTAATTAATTAATTAATATTTTTTATTAAATAATTGTCCAAAAAATGATTAAACAGTTTTAATTTTCATGTTGAGTTTTTGAATTAGGTCCTTGCCACATGTTAAATCATCATTTACTATTTATTGTAAGCCAGCATTGAAAAGAGAACATTCTGTCCTTGTCCGCTCTAGAGTATGAACTGGCAGCAGTGACTACAGAATGATTGGTGGATTGAAAACTCTCCACTCAGAAATTTTTTTAATTCATGTTCACTTACATAAGACGTCAGATAAATGAACTCAACCCAAAACAGTAAATTAGAGGTCACCTTAAAAGCGATTCTAGAAGAGCACTGAGTCTATGATGACACGATAAAGCCAAATGGCGCAACATCAAACTCTGCTTAAGTAACAGGCTTTATAAAAGAGACAATCTAAAAGAGTGTCTATATGCTTATAGCTGTAAGCTTTTAGTGAAGTGGAGAAAAATCTAATAGGTGTCATAACTAATATAGAATCTAAAGTACTTACACTTTTTAAGCCTTAAAAAAATTAATTAACTGAATAAATTAAGGGCACAATAATACAGCAAAATTAAAGCATCTACTGATTATTCATTATTAATTCTGTCCTCAACCTTGTTAAGTATATAATTAAGTAATAAAAATGGTAATGTGACACCATGAAGTATATCAGCACAGAAACACCTCCAAACACCTCTATACAATCTGAGAGTATCTAAAAGCCACATCAAAGTCATTTAAAATATTTAATGAATTCTGATTTAATGAAATAAGATTTGTGGTTAAAGAGGTAGTCTACATGCTCACATTGAAAAAGAGTTAATCAGAGTTAATAATTTTTTTTTAATTAAGATATATATTAAAATATTGAGATATTTTCTCTTAAATAAGATATTAAATAAGAAATGTCTGCAGAGAAATGTAATCCCCAAGCAGAGGATGAACAGCTGTTGAGAACAACAGGAAAAGAAAAAATACAAAACAACGATAACACAGATAACTGCCAACTTCATAGTTTGCTGACAGAAAAGAATTCACTGAAGCAAATCTAATTCATGCACATTTGTGGGAAGCCAAGCAGACTCAATAACCTCTATACCACAGCAAAGAAGTGAGAGGGAGAAGAGATTTACCTACTATTGGCGAGTACGATATGTATGTATGAACTCCTGTCTACTGACCACCTCGATCTCACTCACTGCTGTCCTACAAATAGCACATCGACAAATCACATGTTCAAGTTATTCCAGGCAGACTGTATATGTATCTGTGAGTTCAGTGAGCCACATTCAAGCCTTCAACTTCCAAAAGTATTCTAAGAAACACGATCACAGAAGTCACTGAGTTCCTGTTTAACTACACAACACAATAGAACAAATTAAAATGTTTGTTGGACATAAAAAGTAGATAGAAAATTATACTATTAGACTTAAGTGACCTCATTACATGATGTCAAAGACAACATAAAAATGGAAACTAACAAACATTTAAGATTTTTAAACATACTGTAGGTAGGAAATGCACAATATGTTGAATATTAAATATTCTGCACAAAATTTCTATTTCTTACTATTTAAATGCTATCAAATTGGTTTTATTGGAAAGATATATTTTTTGTAAGAATCTTAGACTTTGATCTTAAATCTGAGGAGTCTCTAAAATTACTTTAAATACTTTTAAGATGCTACTTATAGTTAATAACTTAAGCTGCACAATTAATTGCATACAAATCAAGATCCGACCTAAGCAATGATTTACTCGCAGAATTCTGCAATGGAATAAATTGAATACTTTATGTAGAATCTGGAATTGGCCTATAGTTTGCCATTTTTTTAGTACTTTTGAGATGATAAGTAAATATTGTCCAAGAAAAGGACACATTTAATAGTTACACTATCACTGTTTAACTTTTTATATATAATTTATAATAAAAATCAATAAAGTATTAAAATAAAAAATAAGCCTTTTCACTAGCTGTCTCAGGCCACTACGCATCTTAAGTTGCTATAAAAATACTTTCTTGGCTGTATTTACTGTAGTAACTCCTCTTACAGTATAAAATACTGTCACTGACAACATGTCACTTGAGGTTTGAGATCTGTTCGATGATGATCTGTTTTTTTTTTTTTTTTTTTTCAGTCAGATCACAGTCTAGATCTCCAGAGAACAATTCAGCATGGCAGGACATTGCGCACATGGGATATGAGGCAATGTGCGGGGTTCTGGTGGGCATGGAAAAACCTGCAGGCTCTAAATCAATTTAGACACTTCCAGCTGGAACTAATAGCAACTTGCATTGCTTGCGTTACTGGACAAGAAGATTAAAACTCTCTCTCTCTCTCTCTATTTTTTTTCACACACATTCTCTTCCTCTCCCTCACTCTCTGTCTCTGACCATCCCCACACACACCCACACGCAGGATAATTTAAGTTGGTGGAAAGAGCAGGGGTGTGTTGTGCCACTCTCCAATCATTTTGCAAGGCTTTGTTGTTGTGTGTAACATGTAGCACATGATATAAAGATTCTAGTTAGGTCACTTTTGAGAACACTAAACATAGAAGAATAACACCACAGGTTTGTTGGAGTGTTCTCATAAATAGAGGGAAAATAAAATATTGTAAAATATGAACAGCCGAAAGACAAAGAAGAAGAAGATGTTCAGGAACTAATCCAGAAATTTACATTTCGCCAATTTTCAGTGAATCACTTTGATCGGAATCACTTTTGATCGGTGTTATACACCGGAAAAGATGTATAAAAGTAATCTTGATTTTCACTAAAGCAACTCAGACTATTATGTATGGGACAGAAAGAGTTATGCTGTCAAAAGGCCATATTGGTCAAATATGTTGATCTGCAACTTTTAGATCTTCTACAGAACGTTGCCATTACAACATTACAATTCATGGTCATGAGGCTGTCTCTAAGGCAGTCATAAATGCTTTAGTCAAATTACAGGTATGTTACATATCTTGGAAGGTCACAGTGATTTGAACAGAAGCTCAATTTCCAGCAGCTCATACAGGGATCCCAGCCAGAATGGTCATCCATTTTTGGCTTGAGGTCAAGTTCACACATACAGAAAGATATACAAGCTGTCTGACTTTCAGAGTGACATTAAAACATTCAATGCTTTCTGGTATTACTGACACACTTCAGAAAATAAGCAGAATGCTTGATTTAAATCACAATAACAATAATTCCATCTCAAAATATAGAGAGGTACTTTTTTCTTGTAATCCTTGTAATTAGGAATACTTTTTTTTGTCAAAGTGTATGCTTCTCAAGAAATATCTGCCAAAATGATTGATACCATACCATTTTTGGTCAACTGTTTGGTGATGAAATGGGACTGTGTTGATGGAAAAATAAGTAATACCAGCTTTAGATTGGGCAGTGGATCATCTATGGTTAGAAACTCTTTTGAAGATTGACAGCATCATGAATTCTGCTAAAGATCATGTCCAAACATCCCAATTAAAGAAGCACAGAATAAATGACTATTTCAACCGCAAGGAACAGTGTGTATTTGTATAAGGACGCAGCTTAAATGGAACATCCGTCCTTCCTGAAAACCCTGAGCAGTATAAAGTGATAACTGAAGATGGAATGAAGAAGGAATTGATTAAGTATAACCTGTAATCCCATCTCAAGAGCAGAAACAATTATGGAAGGCATAGCATAACTAAAATGTCAGAATCAGAATCAGAAAGAGTTTTATTGCCAAGTACGCTTGCACGTACAAGGAATTTGTTTTAGTGACGGAGCTTCCAGAACAAAAAATACAAATGACAAGACAAAAACAGCATGACGCAAAAAAAAAAAAAAAAAAAGAATTTTTTTTTAAATGGTTGACATCAAATGGAGTACGATGTGAGATACTTTTAAATAAGTTACATCAATATCTGAAGTCTGTGGTATTATACAGTATATTGCACAGTGGTGTTGTACACAATATTGCACATATATTTATTGACCGTTTGAATGATGTTTATCTGTTAAGGAGGTAGATTGCCTGGGGGAAAAAACTGTTCTTATGCCTGACTGTCCTGGTGTTCGGTGCTCTGTAGCGTCGACCCGATGGCAAAAGTTCAAAAAGAAGGTGGCTTGGGTGTGAGGGGTCCAAAGTGATATTCCGTGCCCTTTTCTTCACTCTGGATATATACAGTTCTTGCAGCGTGGGCAGGGGAGTGCCAATAATTCTTTCAGCAGTCCGAACCGTCCTTTGTAGTCTTCTGATGTCTGCTTTCGTAGCTGAGCCAAACCAGACAGTTATTGAAGTGCACAGGACGGATTCAATGACGGCTGAGTAGAACTGTGTGAGCAGCTCCTGTGGCAGGTTGAATTTCTTCAGCTGGCGAAGGAAATACAACCTCTGGTGGGCCTTTTTAACAATGGAGTCAATGTGAATGTCCCACTTCAGGTCCTGAGAGATGGTCGTGCCCAGGAACCGGAATGACTCCACTGCCGTCACAGTGCTGTTCATGATGGTGAGTGGGGGAAGTGCAGGTGGGTTTCTCCTGAAGTCCACGATCATCTCCACTGTTTTGTGGAGTTAAAAAATTAAAAAAAAAAAATTAAAAAAAAAAATTAAAAAATTTTGAGCGTGTTTAGCTCCAGGTTGTTGTGACTGCACCAGACAGCCAACTGCTTGACCTCCCTTCTGTATGCAGACTCGTCACCGTCCTGGATGAGGCCGATGATTGTAGTGTCATCTGCAAATTTCAGGAGCTTGACAGTGGGGTCTGTGGAGGTGCAGTCGTTGGTGTAGATGGAGAAGAGCAGTGGGGAGAGAACGCAACCCTGAGGGGCTCCAGTATTGGTGGTGTGACTGTTGGATATGAATTTTCCCAGTTTCACTAGCTGCTGTCTGTCTGTCAGAAAGCTGGTGATCCAGTGACAGATAGAGCTAGGAACAGAGAGCTGGTTTAATTTGGTCTGAAGCAGTGCTGGGATGATCGTATTAAAAGCTGATGAAAAGTCTATAATCAAGACCCTTGCATAAGCCCCTGGTTTGTCCAGATGTTGAAGGATGAAGTGCAGTCCCATATTAACTGCATCATCAACAGACCTGTTTGCTCTATAAGCAAACTGCAGGGGGTCCAGTAAGGGTCCTGTGATGTCCCTCAGATAGGCCAACACCAGTCTTTCAAATGACTTCATGACCACAGATGTTAGGGCAACTGGTCTGTAGTCATTAAGTCCTGTGATTTTAGTTTTTTTTGGAATGGGGATGATTGTGGAACGTTTAAAGCACAAAGGCACTTCACATTGTTCCAGTGATCTGTTGAAGATCTGTGTGAAAATGGGCGCCAGCTGGTCAGCACAGGATTTCAGACAGGCTGGTGTCACGCCGTCTGGGCCTGGAGCTTTCCTTCTCTTTTGTTTCAGAAAGATCTGGCGAACATCCTTTTCACAGACCTGGAGTGCAGGGGGGGAAGAGAGGGTGGTTGTCAGAGGTGATAATGGTGGTGTAGAAAGAGGGTTAGGACAGGAGTGTGGTGTGAGACTGGGAGTTTCAAATCTACAATAGAACTCATTCAGGTCATCAACCAGTTGTTGATTCCCTACAGAGTTGGGGGATGGCGTCTTGTAGTTAGTGATGGTTTTCAGGCCTTTCCACACTGAAGCAGGGTCGTTTGCCGAAAACTGGTTTTCCAGTTTTTTAGAGTAGCTCCTCTTAGCTGCTCTGATCGCCCTTGTTAGTGTGTTCCTGGCCTGGTTGTACAAGATCCTGTCCCCACTCCTGTAGGCATCCTCTTTGGCCTGACGAAGCTGTCTGAGCTTTGCTGTAAACCATGGTTTGTCATTGTTATATGTTAAAAGTGTCCTGGTAGGGATGCACATGTCCTCACAGAAACTGATGTAGGATGTTACAGAATCTGTGAGCTCGTCCAGATTGGTGGCAGCAGCTTCAAAAACACTCCAATCAGTGCAGTCAAAACAGGCCTGTAATTCCTGTTCTGCTTCACTGGTCCATCTCTTTACTGTCCTTACTACAGGCTTAGCAGATTTAAGTTTTTGCCTATAGGTTGGGAGAAGATGAACCAGGCAGTGGTCAGAAAGTCCTAAAGCTGCTCTGGGGACGGAGCGATATGCATCCTTTATTGTGGTGTAGCAGTGATCCAAAGTATTTTTGTCTCTGGTGGGGCATGTGATGTGCTGTTTGTATTTAGGCAGTTCACGTTTGAGGTTTGCTTTGTTAAAATCCCCAAGTATAATTATAAGAGAGTCCGGGTGTTGTTGCTCCGTGTCTGTGATCTGAGCAGCCAGCTGTTGCAATGCTGCGTTCACACACGCTTGTGGAGGGATGTACACACTCACAAGAATGAACGAGGTGAACTCGCGCGGCGAATAGAAAGGCTTGCAGTTGATGAAATATGCCTCTAGATCAGGACAGCACATCTTCTTCAATGGTGTCACATTTGTACACCAACTTTCGTTGATGTAAAAGCATGTCCCGCCGCCTCGCGATTTCCCCGTTGATTCTGTGTCGCGATCCGCTCTGAACAGCTGGAAGCCCGGCAGGTGTAGCGCGTTGTCCGGGATGGCTTCATTCAGCCAGGTTTCCGTGAAACACAGCGCGGCAGAGTTTGAAAAGTCCTTATTTTTCCTGGAGAGCAGGAAAAGTTCGTCCATTTTGTTGGGTAGAGAGCGGAGATTCGCCAGATGTATACTCGGCAGCGCAGTTCTAAAGCCGCGCTGTCGGAGCTTGACGAGCGCACCGGCTCTCTTCCCCCGCCTGCGCTTCTTAAAGCATTTAAACAGCGCAGCTGCTCCGCTGGTTACAATGTTCAGTAAAACGTTTGAAAAATCAAAAAGTGGTTGAAAATTGTGTGATGTGTCCTGCTGAACGTTCAGCAGTTCATCCCTGGTATAAGTTATTACGTTTGAGAAACAAAAAACAGGACAAACTAACAAAAACAGTAAGACTAATGGAGAGCTCCACACTGAGGCAGCCATCCGCGGCGCCATCCTGAGAGAATTCATGTCTACTGTATAACCAAGATTTCCCCCTAATCAATCCTACCAAATAGTAGACAGTGTGACTACCCTAAAATAATTTTTGATCTTTGAGAATGACTATAGTGTCACATTCCAGCCAGATCAACCCAGCACCTCCAAACCCTAGAATTCCACTCCAGGTTTTTCCCCAGCAAGCTCACCTGCCGCTCTAGCACACCTGTAACCGATCATGCAATCACCTCTAGGCTTTTTAAGCACGCTGAGAAAGCCATTCAGTGCCGCAGTATCTTACTCGTGTGCCTCGCGTTTGTTTTGTCCAAGTGATTTTCTAGTCTACCTAGCCTGTTGTCTACCCTGCCTGTTTTTTGGATTTCTCTCTTCTCTACGCCCCTCCTGGTACCTCTGCTGTTTTCGGACTGATTAATGTGTATGACCTCGCCTGTTTTCAAGACTTCGGATTTGTACTCACGATTTGGATTCATTCGCTCTCGCTGCTGGATTTCTGGATACCGACCCTTGCATGGAAAAAGACGATTCTTCTAGCCACCACTTCGCCTACTTCATCAGTCGGCTTCCTCCTCCAACGCGATCACCCCGCTTTCGAGCACTCTCGTGTTCGCGGAGAAAAGACATTCACGGTGAGCACTTTACCTTCACATTCACAGAAGAGAATAATCCGTTGCACTCCATCGTACCTATTAAGCGAACTGATAATAAGGAACGAATCGCAAGAACACGAAAAGATTGCCCGTGTTCGGCTTCCGGGATTGTGGAGATTCCCCCGCGTCATAGCCCCGCCTCCTCTCTCGTCACTAAGGGCTTCCCCAGTCACCAAGCACACACAGCCACTACTTCTCTCCCCTGCTCCTGCTGCAGTGACTCACCCAAGCTCTGGTATATATACAGTATATAAACATTAAAGGATTAAATACTACTTTTTATCACTTAATTCCTGTTTGTCTGCTATTGGGTTCATTGCCACTCAATCATCTGTGAACCGCCCGTGACAGTATACTGCGGCCATGACGGACCCAGCGGACATTCCTCGCCCTAGATCTAGCCTTCGAACCAGACATCAGCTCAGATCTAATGTACATTCTGATGCCCGATTGCGTCAGGCTGTCGCTCAGCAAGGAGCTTTGATCAACTCTCAGCAGCAAAGTCTCCAGCAGATCTCCCAGGCCTTGTCTCAGCTGTCGGCTCAGTTCCAACAGATATGCATTGTTCTTCCTTCTACCTCGGCACCTCCGGCTCGATGCGAACCGTCCCTACCACGACATGAACCTCGCCTACCCAATCCTCAACCATACAATGGCGACCCCGGAACATGTCGCTCCTTCTTGTCTCAGTGTTCTCTGTCACTGGAACTACAACCCTCTACCTTCCCCACCGAACGCTCTAAAGTGGCGTACATCATCACCCTCCTCACAGATAAAGCCCGTGAGTGGGGGACTGCCGTCTGGGATGCTAACGACCCTTGTTGCGTCACTTTCAATACCTTCACTGAGGAAATGAAGAGGGTCTTTGATCGTTCCTATGCAGGAAGAGAGGCCGCGAGGCAACTGCTGGAGCTTCGCCAGGGCTCTAGGTCTGCTTATGACTACGCCATCGAGTTTCGAACCCTGGCGGCAGCTACTGAGTGGGA
Source organism: Channallabes apus (assembly GCA_030522415.1). Taxonomy (NCBI): domain Eukaryota; kingdom Metazoa; phylum Chordata; class Actinopteri; order Siluriformes; family Clariidae; genus Channallabes; species Channallabes apus. The sequence goes on from CM060120.1 coordinate 15,144,305, forward strand.
CGCCCAGGCCTTGTACGACACCTTCATGAGCGGACTCTCAGAGCCAGTCAAGGATCAGTTAGTCTCCCAAAAGCTCCCTGAAGAATTGAATGGTCTAATGGATTTAGCAGGACGAGTGGATGCACGTCTCAGACAAAGACGTCGTGCCCCTAACCAACTCCAACCCCAGACCAACATTTCTCAGGCACCAATCCCCTCCGCCGGCTCTCCAGCCGAACCCATGCAGATTGGACGAACCCGGATCTCACCAGATGAGCGACAACGTCGGGTTCAGACGGGGGCGTGCCTTTATTGTGGGCAACTCGGACATCTACGTCTCCAGTGCCCATTAAAAAGCAAGGCCCCCTCAGTGAACATAGGCACACTGGAGGGGGCATGCCAAAACCAATCGCCTAGGAACCGCTCACTTCTCCCCGTCAGGCTACTTTGGGACAGTCGCTCCCACGTGCTTCACGCTCTCGTCGACTCCGGCTCGGATCAGAATTTAATCAGTGCTACAAAAGTCGAGGAACTGCATTTGCCAACAGTTCTCCTGGAACCGCCATTGTCTGTCCGAGCCCTCGATGGGACACTCCTTCCCCCCATTAACCGGCGAACCGCTCCGGTAATACTGGGGACATCCGGGAACCACTCGGAGGAGATATCATTCCTAGTCATGCCAAAAGCTCAAGCACAGCTCATTCTTGGACGACCCTGGTTCATCCGCCACAACCCACAAATAGACTGGCAGAACAATACCGTCCTTGGATGGAGCCCCCTCTGCCTAGCATCATGTCTTAAGTCGGCGCTCAGTCCCTCTCCAGTAATAGCTTCCCCTGAGGAGTTTCCTGACCTCTCCTCGGTCCCAAGTGATTACTCTGATCTCAGAACGGTCTTCAGCAAGTCCCGGGCTACTTCTCTACCTCCACACCGACCCTATGACTGCGCCATTGACCTCCTCTCTGGCACGACTCCACCACAGGGACGTCTCTACTCGCTCTCCCAACATGAAAGGGGAGCCATGGATAAGTACATCTCAGAATCATTAGCCGCCGGCATCATCCGACCGTCATCATCACCCGCCGGGGCAGGCTTCTTCTTCGTGTCCAAAAAAGACGGGTCCCTGCGCCCCTGTATTGACTACAGAGGGCTTAACGACATCACCGTTAAAAACCGGTATCCCCTACCCCTGATGTCAACAGCCTTTGACCTCCTGCAGGGGGCCCAGGTCTTCACCAAGTTGGATCTCCGTAGTGCCTATCATCTTGTTAGAATCAGAGAGGGAGACGAATGGAAGACCGCTTTTAACAGCTCATCGGGTCATTATGAATATCTCGTAATGCCTTTCGGTCTGGCCAACGCTCCGGCAGTCTTCCAAGCCTTGGTCAACGATGTCCTTAGAGACTTCATCAACGTATTCACCTTTGTCTATCTGGATGACATTCTCATCTTCTCTCGCTCCATAGAAGAACACATAAGACATGTTCGCCAGGTGCTTCAAAGGCTTCTTGAGAACCAACTCTTCGTCAAGGCTGAGAAATGTGAGTTTCATCGCACCACTGTTTCCTTTCTGGGCTTCATCATTGCTCCCTCCAAGATCCAGATGGACCCCGCCAAGCTGCGAGCGGTTACTGACTGGCCCCTTCCAACCACCCGTAAAGACCTCCAGCGCTTTCTTGGCTTCGCCAATTTTTACAGGCGATTTATCCGTGGTTATAGTTCTGTAGCCATGCCACTCACCTCCTTGACCTCAGTAAAGAGCCCATTTATCTGGACTAAACAAGCAGCCGGGGCATTTCAAGAACTGAAGACACTCTTCACGTCAGCTCCAATTCTCCAACAGCCTAATCCTTCCCTTCAGTTCGTGGTCGAGGTGGACGCCTCAGATTCTGGAGTAGGGGCGGTGCTATCACAAAGATCCCCCAAGGACAACAAGCTGCACCCCTGCTGTTTTTTCTCCCGCCGACTCTCACCCACTGAGAGAAACTACGGCATTGGGGATCGAGAACTACTGGCTGTAAAACTGGCATTGGAGGAGTGGAGACACTGGCTGGAAGGAACCGAGGTTCCGTTCCTGGTCTGGACAGACCACAAGAACCTGGAATATTTAAGAACCGCCAAACGTCTCAACTCCCGACAAGCTAGGTGGTCTCTGTTCTTTTCACGCTTCAATTTCTCCCTGTCCTACCGCCCGGGCGATAAGAACACCAAACCGGATGCGCTCTCCCGTCAGTTTTCACCAGTCCAGAGTCACACAGCCGACGCCACAATTTTGCCTCCCCAATGTCTGGTAGGGGTGACACTACTAGACATCGAGTCACGAGTCAGAACAGCACTCAACCAGGGGTCCGGCCCCCCAGAGACACCAACAGGCAAACTCTTTGTCCCGAGGGCAGAACGGCCTTATGTCCTGGAATGGGGACATGGCTCAAGGCTGGCCTGTCACCCAGGGGCGGCGCGTACACTGGCCCTTGTCCGGCAACGCTTCTGGTGGTCCACCATGAGAAACGACATCCGTCGCTTCGTAAGTGCCTGCGACATCTGCGCAAGGAACAAGACCAGCAACAAACCACCTGCCGGTCACCTTAGGCCTCTTCCAATCCCGCACAGACCCTGGTCCCACATAGCCCTCGATTTTGTCACTGGGCTCCCCGAGTCCGAAGGTCACACCTGTGTGCTCACTGTCGTGGATCGTTTTTCCAAGTCTGCTCACTTCGTTCCCCTCTCTGGTCTCCCCACCGCCAAAGAGACGGCGGACCTGCTGATTACTCATGTTTTCCGACTTCATGGACTCCCGATGGACATTGTATCGGACCGGGGACCCCAGTTTGCAGCAAAATTTTGGTCCGCCTTCTGCAAACTAATCGGTGCTACGCCCAGCTTATCTTCGGGGTATCATCCACAAACTAATGGGCAGACGGAGCGGGCCAACCAGAGCCTGGAGACAGCCATCCGGTGTATGACCTCTAAGGACCCTCGTTCCTGGAGCCGGATGCTTCCATGGATCGAATATGCCCACAACTCCTTGCCTACGACAGCTACCGGTCTCTCACCCTTTCAGTGCTCCCTTGGGTACCAACCTCCCCTGTTCCCTCCTCAGGAAGAGGAGGTTTCGGTCCCTTCGGTTCAAGCCTTCATTCATAGATGCCGAAGAACTTGGCTAAATGCAAGATTAAAGATCCGCCAGACTGTCTCGGCCTTCAAACGACAAGCCGATCGACGCCGTTCCAGGGCACCGCCCTATCGAGTGGGCCAAAGGGTCATGTTGTCTGCCCGTAATATCCCCCTCAAAACCGTCTCTCGGAAACTTTCCCCCAGGTTTCTTGGCCCATTTACAATCATTAAACTCATCAACCCCTGCACTGTCAGACTCCGCCTTCCCTCCACTATGCGTCGGATAAACCCCTCATTTCATGTCTCCCAGATCAAACCTCTGGTCTTCTGCCCACTAAATCCACCCTCCCGCCCAACTCCTCCTCCCCAAGTCATCGATGGTGGTGAAGCATTCACCGTACGAAGACTGCTGAAGGCTCGGCGACGAGGCAGGGGCCTCCAGTACCTAGTAGATTGGGAGGGCTATGGCCCAGAGGAAAGAAGCTGGATTCCGTCAAGACTAATTTTGGATCCATCTCTCATTGAGGATTTCCACAGACAACATCCTAACGCACCAGCCAGAACGCCAGGCGGCGTCCGTAGGAGGGGGGGTACTGTCACATTCCAGCCAGATCAACCCAGCACCTCCAAACCCTAGAATTCCACTCCAGGTTTTTCCCCAGCAAGCTCACCTGCCGCTCTAGCACACCTGTAACCGATCATGCAATCACCTCTAGGCTTTTTAAGCACGCTGAGAAAGCCATTCAGTGCCGCAGTATCTTACTCGTGTGCCTCGCGTTTGTTTTGTCCAAGTGATTTTCTAGTCTACCTAGCCTGTTGTCTACCCTGCCTGTTTTTTGGATTTCTCTCTTCTCTACGCCCCTCCTGGTACCTCTGCTGTTTTCGGACTGATTAATGTGTATGACCTCGCCTGTTTTCAAGACTTCGGATTTGTACTCACGATTTGGATTCATTCGCTCTCGCTGCTGGATTTCTGGATACCGACCCTTGCATGGAAAAAGACGATTCTTCTAGCCACCACTTCGCCTACTTCATCAGTCGGCTTCCTCCTCCAACGCGATCACCCCGCTTTCGAGCGCTCTCGTGTTCGCGGAGAAAAGACATTCACGGTGAGCACTTTACCTTCACATTCACAGAAGAGAATAATCCGTTGCACTCCATCGTACCTATTAAGCGAACTGATAATAAGGAACGAATCGCAAGAACACGAAAAGATTGCCCGTGTTCGGCTTCCGGGATTGTGGAGATTCCCCCGCGTCATAGCCCCGCCTCCTCTCTCGTCACTAAGGGCTTCCCCAGTCACCAAGCACACACAGCCACTACTTCTCTCCCCTGCTCCTGCTGCAGTGACTCACCCAAGCTCTGGTATATATACAGTATATAAACATTAAAGGATTAAATACTACTTTTTATCACTTAATTCCTGTTTGTCTGCTATTGGGTTCATTGCCACTCAATCATCTGTGAACCGCCCGTGACATATAGTTCATATGTTCAGCAATGGAAAATCCATTCAGCACCAACATTCAATTCAAATCCAATCCAATGTGTTTAATTCAATTCTTATCTAATCCTTTGTGATTATTTTTGTGATTATTTTGTGTTATTACAGCTTTTGCAGCAAATCTTAATTATTATTTATAGATTGTGCATATGATAATTTCTTTTCTGACTTTTCTACAAAACTATTTTTTTTTGCATTAACCCTCAAAATAAATAAATAAATAAGATTTTCATTTAATTAACCCTTGTCAAAATTTCTTGTAAGATTATTTTAGAAATACAAGAAAGTTAACCAAAAAAATAAAAAAGGTAAACTGCTCATTAATGCTACTGCATAGTGTAAAACGTAGCCATACTGGAGAAGTAGCCATAAATAAAAAATATATATAAAACATAAATACAAATTGCTGATCATGGCTCTCTAAAAGATGCCTTTATTTGTCACATATACACTACATTATACCTGCTAAAAGAGAAATTTATTTCCCTGATTGTTAGGAAACTGGGGTCAGAACACAGGGTCAACCATGATACAGGGTCCGGGAGAAGAGAGAGTTAAGGGCCTTGAGCAGTGGCCCAACAGTGACAGCTAAAACAGTTGCTTGCATCAGTAACCCAGAGCCTGATCCATTGAGACACTACTGTAGTTTTTTATGCAATGATCTAAATTTTATTATAAATAAACTGGGTCAAGCAAAAATAATAATAAGATAATTTAATGTAAATCTAATATGTAAAAATGCATTATATATAAGTCATATAAGCACAGGCATCAGGCTTGCCATATTCTGACCATGACAGCCTATTTACAGCATAACCTATATTGTTGTGGACACAAAGAAGGGATGGAAAGATTTCCAACATAAACATTTCATTTTTGTCTCCCTGGATGGGAAGCATGCATAAAATGGGTAGGTCAATGAAATTGTACGGTTTTAAAATAATATTTACACAGAACACTGTTAAAGAGCAACGGCACACAGACTAACCCCATGAATACTGTAAGCATACATCCGGATTTCACAGTAACCGGCTACATTTTTTTAACTAACAGTTTGTATTGTAAATCTTGAACATGACCATGTGCCTGGATAAACAAGTTGGCTCAGTCATTTTATTGTGTTGTTAGACCTGCACATATTTGGTTGTGGAATTAAGTCTTTTTTAAAGCATAACTTTTAAGCAGGACTGCCAACTTTTAAAAAAAAAGCTTGCGAGTGAATTTCTGAAAATAATAGTATTGGTTCTGTGTGTACATGAACACGACGCCCCTGTTGTGCGTGCCAAGGCATTTTGTCTAACAATAACCATACACCTTACCCTGCATGCCTCAGGTTCTGCATATTTTAAGTGTTAAATTGAAACAACAGATTTATGTGTCTGTATTTATTCTAGCTGGTACAACTGTCAGTGAGCCAAACCACCTACATACTCTCTAGCAGCTCCATGTACTGTAGGGCAGCAGGGGTGTCGCAGAGAATTATACATATAGCCTCGATACATCAGCAGTCTTTTTAGGATCCACTTTTTTCTTGATCCATATCTCTCACTTTTCATTCCAGACTAACAAGGGCCCTCCCCTCACTAGGGCCGTGTATCCAGTGCTCACAGAAATTACATGTATTGCGCGGGAGCCTGTGAAAATGAGTGACCGGGTGAGTATTTTATCGACAAAGTTTTGTCGATAAAATACGTTCTTTTACAGAAATAATTGATGGTAACTAAGAGTGTCAGTCCATACTGACACTGTTGTATGGAAGGAAAAGGTAGTTCACACCATGTCATGTTAAGCTGTAGATCCATAGTTTTATACCAGAAACGACGACTCAGTGGAGGATTTCCATTTAAACACCCCCCCCCCCCATTCGGTACATTTTTGTATTACGTCATCTAAATTTCATCACACAAAGTTAACACGCTTTCATTTACATCTGGAAAAAAAAACGTTCCCCTGCCGTCTTCAAGTTAAAGATACAGTACTGTTTGTTCTGACAAAAACGAGTCTTACCTGGAAGCCGACACGCTCACAATAACCTCCTCTCTTACTTCAGAAAGCGGTACAGTGTGTGTGTCCTGGAGTAAGTGTGTGATTTAAAAGGAGGCGTCGACTTTCCCCTCTTTCACCATCTTTATAGAAGTGTACACCCCTCCCGAGCTTTTTTTTTTTTTACTTGACAAGCTACAGATGTTTTTACTGTACATACTGTACACGTCATAGTGACATTATTATACATCTTCATTCATCAACCATTCTCAAAATGCCATCAATGCTGCCTTAACAGCAGAGAAAATGTGTTACAGGAAAAGTAATCATCTCCATGATTATCTCAATCATCTCAAAAATAATCTCCAATATACCTCAACAGAGTAGTCAACATGATAAAATATCATTCAACATCATATCAAATTCCCTCTAAGATGCCCCTACCGTGGAGCAAACACAACAATGCGCCCTCAAAGGTACCACAGTAAAGCAGACACGACAAAGCGCCCTCATAGGCGCCCTCAGCCCCTCATAGTAGAGCAAACATGAGAAAATGCCCTTGAAAGTATGTTCATAGTATAGTAAATATGATAACAGTCCCTCTAAGGTGCCCCAGCCCTCCATAGTAGAAAAAACATGATAAAGTGCCCACTAAGGTGCTCCCACATTAAAGAGCCCTCTAAGGTAATGCCCAGTAGAGCAAGCACAATTCTATGCCCTCGCCCCTCCCCTCCCCCCCCCCCAATTTATTATTATTATTTTTTTTTAACTAAGAAAAAGTACAATCTATGCTGCACACACAGTAACGCAAACATGATAAAGTGCCCACTAAGATGCCTCTATGGTGTAACATATATACAAGTATAGACACGATGATAAATTTCTCTCTGAGGTGAATCTATAGTACAGTATAATGCATACCTTACTATAATGCCCTGTGGGAGCACATTAGAGGGTGAATTATCACATTTGCTCCAGTGTGGAAGCACCTCAGAGCAAAGTTGATAATATGCCCTCTAATGTGCCCCCAAAGTAGAACAGACATAATAAAGGGCCACCTAAAGTGCATATAAATAAATACATAAAGACAAAAATAGATGTAGAATAAGGCAAGCTAAAGATACAGTACTGTTCATTTTGATAGAAACAAGTCTTACCTTGAAGACAATTTGCACAAAAATATCCTCTCTTTTTTGGCATAGTGTGTGAATTAAAAGGAGGTGTCAACTTTTGCCTCTTTCACTATCTTTATGGGAGTGAACTTACTGGGAGTGCTCCAAGCTTTATTACTTGCATGAAACTTGACAAGCTGCAAATGTCAATACATACACCCACTAACCACATTATTATGTATCTTTTCTATCTGATATCTTTGACAAAGATGTATTTTTTTAGTTATTCATTGACTGTTAGTTAAATAACAATAACAAAAGTGCTATGAATTTATAATTTGATTGTATACTTGTGATTTTTAAGATGTATCACAAGTGAGTAAGGTACCCCTATAGTGTAGCAAACATGATAAATTGCCATCAAAGAAACTCCAACTGTACAGTAATATGATAAAGTGCCTTGTAAGGTGTTACATTAAAGCAGATAAAAGTATGTTACCTCTAAGGTGCTTTACTAGAGCAAACACAGTAAAATTTCCCTTAAGGTGCCCCACAATAAGGAACTTATAATGTAGTGTTCTCTAAATATCTTCCCATAGTACAGCAAACATAATAATTTTCCCTCTAAGGTTTCAGAACAAAGGAAAACTATATCACAGTTTTATAATGACTTATAGTCTTACTATCAGTAAATCAGAAAGTGTCCCAGATACAATTGTATTTAGATGTTTTAATACAGTTCTCATGAACATGAATGTCATGGCAATACTGGGCTTTTAGTTATTTCATTGAACTGGTTGTTTTCCTGGGAAAGAATCATTGTGTAACATACAAATTTGAAAACTGCAAGAATATGGAGGACAACATTCAATTTATTTTGGTTTTCTGAAATTAATAAAGGGACAGAATTATACATAAGGTATAAAATGTCTAGATACACCTAATTTAGATTAATAATTTGTGGTTCTCATGTGTTTTAGCACACCATAAACATAGTAGGTGCTCAGTGCAGAACTGAGAAAAAGTACAGTAAATCTACACAAGTCAGGAATGTCTCTGGGATCCATGCCACTTTACCAAGGTCTGGAAGAATTTTAACCTCCTGGCTTAATTGGCTTAATTTTCAGGAACAAACCTTAACCACCACCACCAAAGATATGAAAGTATGTTCAAGTATATGCTTTGCACAATTTAGATGGAATAATGTAGAAGGACCTCAAACCTTCAGATAGGTGGCTGAAGTAATTAGCTTGGACAAAGCTGACTGTTCCAACAGGACAATGACCCTGGAATGTGGAATGGATAAAACAGGCTAACTATAAGCTTATACCAACAAATTTAACTAATCAGAAATCTGCCAAGACAAGGGGTCAACCAGAATTATGCAAGATGATGTTAATGGTTATCGAAAGCTTCTGCTAAAGGTGAACATTTTATGGGATATTTAACCACATATTAAGTTTACTGTATGTAAGCTGTCTCTTAAGGTATATTTCTGTGCTTATTTCAGAAAGTTCAAATTAAACATTTTCTCCATCTTAAAAATCGATTGTACAATCATTCTACCCCAGAAACATACCTGTTTAATGTAAACATATGGCCAATAGAAAATATTATCACACACTGTAAAACAAGAAGCAAGAGATAACATGCCTTGAGGAGTGAAAAGGTTGCAATGTAGTGCCTTATGATTTTCCAAAGTAATATGCTTAGCTTCTAGTGACTTCTACTGAAAAACAGATTTTAAAAAAGTACAATTTAAGGTGTTCCCAGGATACTGAAGTACAGAATTTGGTGGCCTTTTACTCACTCACTCACTCACTCACTCATTAGTATATACCTCTTTATACAGGTTGTGAGGGGTCCTGGAGCCTATCCCAGGAGACTTGGGACATAAGAAAGGGTACACCCTGAACAGGGTGCCAATCCATCACAATCCATGAAATACACACATTCACACACACTGGGCAGTTTGGGAATGCCAATTAACCTAATCTGTCTTTGGACTATGGTAGGAAACTCACCAAGCACGGGGAGAACGTGCAAACATCATGCACACAGATGAGGAGTGAACCCAGACCCTGGTGGTGTGAGGTGCTAACCACTACACAACCATTCTGCCAGTTTAAAGAAAAAATAAATGCCCTTTCAGGCTACCTCACACACACACACAATGTGACATCAATTTAAACTTTTTGTGGGTATAAAAAGCTGGTATTGTCAGTAAGTCATTCCAAATTCACCATTCAAACAGCCATGAACACACGACGTTACTTAACGGACGAGCAGCGCCAACTGGCCATGGCGCGCCTTCGGGTCAGTCAGATGTTGCTCGTGAACTTGGTGTGTCTCAAAGTGTCATCAGAAGACTTGCATCAAGACACAGAACTACTGGCAGAATTCATGACAGACCCAGGAGTGGAGCCCCACGAGTGACAGACCGCAACGATGACCAGTACCTAAGGACATCGTTATGCAACTTCCACACAGCTGCAGGCCCGTTTATGAGATGCAAGGGGTATTAGGGTTTCCAGACAAACCATTCACAACCGACTCCACCGCTTTGGCTTGAATGCCAGACGACCATTGCAGATGACTCCACTGACACCAAGACACCGCCGTGAACGTTTGCAGTGGGCACAAGACCATGGGACCTGGACAATGCAGCAGTGCTTGCATCATCTTGCACAGAAATGACTGTTGTCAGCGTTGCTGGAGATACACTGAGGTCAACATGGTCCCCAGGGTTTGCTTTGGTGGAGAAGGTGCAACAGTCTGGGCAGACATCACCAGTCAGCGCAAAACAGATTTGGCTATTGTACATGGCTCAATCACTACACGTTCTTACCTCAGAGACATCATCCCCCAATTCCACCAGCACACCCCCAACTTTCTGTTCATGGGTGATAATGCTCCACCACATCGTGGCAGAATTGTCACAGCTCGACTTCAGGAAGTTGGAGTGCCTTATATGGTATGCGGCCATCAATATCCCCTGACCTGAATCACATAGAGGCCAGTTGAAGCAGAGACTGGATGATCGTACCCCACCCCCACGTGACCTGGAAGAACTGCGTGTACAGTAGCACTTATGGAAGAGTGGAACGCATTGCCTCAGAACATCATCATGGTCTAGTGACGAGCAAGAGACGTCGGTGTCAAGCGGTCATTGCGGCAAATGGTGGAAACACTCGCTACTGACATTGTCAATTTTTGTTATTTGGGGCTATCCCTGCTATTGTTTAAATTTTTGGGATAATAAATATTAAACTAATAAAAATGGTGCTTCATCTCATACATTATTAGTAATATCAAAGGGAACTTTTACTTATTTCTTTCAAATTCAGAGCAAATAGGAAAAGCATTCATGTAAATAACATCCCTAACTTATTGTGAGTAGTGTATATGTTAGTGGTACAGTAACAAGTGATGTGCGACATGGTCAACATACCTTGAGTGTTTATTATATTCTAAAGACATTTAAGCTCTTGATACTTTACACTTATCATGGTGCCTTACAATGCCTGTATCAAATCAGTTATCTAATATTAGTGTATCCAAAATCATTTCAAAATAGCAGGTAAGAGACAGATTTACACAAGTCATAACATTAAAATGACCTGACTAATATTGTGTGGGTCCCCTTGGTAATCAACACCAGTATTAACTTTTTCAACAATCTGTGAACAATAGCTCTTCTGTTCAATCAGACCAGACAGTAAAGCTTCCATTCCCCACATACACCAATTGAGTAGGGGACTCTGACCTAGTTCCCTAGACAATTCAGTTTGACACCTGTCAAATCCCTTAATTTTTCCCATTTTTCTTGCTTCCAACAATCAAATTCGAGAACAGCCTCTTCACTTACTGCTTAATATAGCCCACTCACTGACAGGAGTGCCACTGTTATTTACTTCACCTGTCAGTAGTTGAATATTATTACTGGTCTGTATTTATGAGTATTCATACAGGGTGGCCCACATTGTGGTGCAATAGGCGATCTAAAAAAATTCAGCAGCAGCTTCTTTGTGTATACTTGTCTCTCTTGCATACATGAGGCTGAGCTCTAGTCGATTCTTTTAATGTTAGTTTTAAAGCCACCTTGGGTCCAAAATGAAGATAAAAAAAATAAAATTTTATGTAAGAAAAAAAAATGCTTCCTCCAAATACCCTGTATCAGCTTCAAAACATTAAAATATTGTACAATGACTGAATTACATTTCATGTAGTTAAGAAGCATGATACCAATCATAGGGGAAACTAAATTCTTGCAGCCAACAATAAACACAGAAGGATTTATCAGAGAAGATAGGAATCCCAACCTAAAACTGGAAGAAAAACAACTTGTAATCTGCCACAAATATAACAGTATAACGTGTGAGCATTACTAAGAATGGCAGCAGTAGTATGGTTGATCCTTTCCTTTGATAGGGTGCTGACAAACTTTAGACTTGCTGTGTACACATGCAAAAAATAAAAACATTAAAATGAATTTCATATTCCATTACTTTCAACAGAACATTTTTATTCAGGTTAATAAAACACTCTGGGGGGACAAAATATTGCAAATTTTAAACCGAGGTGAATGACTAAGATTTATGTACGTCATGCAGTCAGAAGAATTAAGTACTATTTCTACAGCCAAACTGCATCCAATCAATCAATCCTGTAGCAGGTGAATATAATTTACGGACATGATTAAAACGTTGGTGAGTCACTGAAACAAAATGAAATCTGGGTCTTTGCCACTTAAATGGATACAAAAGCCAGGTTATGAACTTGGACATGGCAGATCAAAGCCAACCTCCAAACTTAGTAAAATTATTCATTCTTATGTATGTCCACCTGATTCCACCTCGGAAAGTTGAAAACGCATCAAAAAACTATTTCCTGAAGCACAGATATGTACAGTATGTACAATTTATACACAGTTCACCCCGAGGACCAATCCTGAGTCATCTTCAATCAGGGATGCTCAAGTTGTTTCATTTATTCTCCAGCAATGTCTTAATGTCTTTAATTCCATGCTCAGAGGCGACAGCAATTACATGATCCAAAGCATTAAGTCGACCTAGAAGCTTCACCACCTCCTTAATGTGCTCCCTGGAAAAAACACAATAAACAGTGTTTAGTAAATGTACTGTACTGTTTCTTTTTAATGTCATTTGTAGAAATTGTAAATTACACTAGCTTTATGTATCAGTATAATTACATTATAACTTAACCGTTATCCATTCATGTTTGACTCATAGACCAAGTTTATTTCATATTAATGACCTCAGCCATTTGTGTTATCCTGACAGAAAACAAATGTTAAGCATCTTTCAAGTTGGACATAGAGGAATACTACCAGGAAAAAAAAAAAAAAAAAAAAAAGAATACTAATATTAGATGGAAGGAAAGGGCCAAGGCTTTCAGAGACTACTACAGGGTTCAATGCGTAATGCTAACACGTGCAGCTTCTATGTAGCACAATGTTAGCAAAATAAGTTAAGTGGTGGGGTGGTTACGATGTGTGAACAGGGCATTTCCTCCATATTACCACAAAAAGCTCTCCATGTGGGAGTTTTTCCTAGGCAAAACCCTATTGTAAACATCCCTAATGGATTTCCTATTAATGTGTTGGTTGCCCAGTTAAACATGCCACTTAATCACTTCTGCTAATGTTTATTTTCTTTGCTCAGGCAACCCAGTTTCTATACAGGTTTAAGTTCTGACAAAAAACATCACCTTGCTATCCTCTTATCCAGATCAGTAGCTGTCAGGCTGCTACGATACAGTGAACTGGCCATGTGCTTCATGTAGCGGCATAAATTCTCCAACTGTGGCAGAGTCTGTTGGCCTTTCAGACTGCTGAACCATTGCACAGGAAAACACTCCAACACCTTGAGGTAGCAGTGAAAAGGGTGAAATTCACAATCTGTACTTCTGAACACTAATAATCTTCAACAAAGTAACCTGCAATTATTTTATTACAAGTTTTTTTTTTTTATGGATTCATACCTTCCTGCATTTCTCCACACAGTCCTCTCCAACATCTGTGGACTGTAAGGCTGAGAGAATATAGCGGTTCAGTGTGCTATCAATAGCAAGCTCCTTTAAACTGTTCAGAGACAAGATGCCATCCCACTGCAGGATGTTCCTCAGGAGCTGCAGAGGTAGAAAGAAAGTGATCCATAATTAAAATGAGAGAAAACTTTAAGTTTAAAAAACAGTGTTACCTAAAACTGTCTCAGTTATTATTCTAGACAGTCATGAAAAACTACTTAAAGGTCAATGTGTAAGAACCAACCTGTAGTCAAATTATTAAGTTATTTATTGCAGGAATTAGCATGCAGCCTATGGGCTAAAACTAACCCACTAACAAAGTTAAGAAAAACAAAAATTGGTGTAATTTACAACATCCCCGTTATCTGTAATTGAATTAAAGATTTAAAAGAGAACAGCTAACCTCAATTATTCCAATAGGGGGCAAAATAGGGCAACTCATTTACTGACAAGGGCTACTAAAATACCAAATATATTGACCGCCCAAAAAACCTGCTGAAAATGTAATAAGCTATAGAGGGTTTGATTGGATAAATCACTGCCGTGATTAAGATCAAATTTGCAACAACGAATCGATAAAATCGATAATTATCGATAATGAAATTCGTTGTCAACGAATGCTGTTATCGATTAGTTGGGCTGCTCACGTTACTGAGAAGCGCGACCACAAGATGCACAAAGACACAAAAGATACACACAGAGGCTCGCGCAATGGAGGTTACAGAAGCGTTTGCAGGAAAAACGCGCGCGCCCCAAGTCCTCCAAGGTATGGGAGCAATTTACATTAAACACCTCTTATCGGACATTAAAATCGAGCGTTTTTTAATCTGCCGTTCGTAGTGTCCGGTGAGCGCGGATGAAGCGCCGAGGGTTTTCTACACATAGGAGTCAGTGAGTGTGTTCACACAGGCTTTGGTGACGTGCGTTTGTCCGGCTGTGCGGTTATACGGTGTCAAAAAAAAAAAAAAAAAAAAAAAAAAAAAAAAAAAAACCTTGCATGCAGCTTTTTCTTGGCGTTCAAATCCCAACGAACTCAAGGAAAACACTTCTAGTGCGTTTTTTCTTCACGTTCATTTTACACTTCGGAGGACCGGATATATCCCATGATCCTACACGCTATACAGAGGGAAATGCGGAAAACAGTAAAAACAGGAAAAAAAAGAGTAAACACAGTAGCGGCGAGTTTTTCTCTCCCTACGTTGTCATATTATGAGAATGTCTAGTACAGCAAAATGGTATCTCTCTATCTATCTATCTATTAATAAAATAATTTTTTTTATTGCGACAAAAAAAAGGATAAAATACACGAGAGGAATAATGTATAAACCGTGAAAAGGATGTAGCAAGAGACACTTCAATTAAAAATAATATCATAATAATCTAGAAGTCTATTATTATTCTTAAGTTGAATTAATTTAAGAGAATTTAAAAGTGAGGTCTGCAATTATTGTTAAAAACAAAAATGTTGATTTACAAAAAAAAGGTTTAAATGTCAAAATTAAAAGTCATTAAACTCTGTGGCTATTGCATTTTTTAAAGTTTACTTTTATACATAAATAATACCCTGATTTATGGTTTTATATAGTTAAGCAAAACATCAAATTAAAGTGCTTAGTTTTATCCGATTCATCGGAAATAACAATAATAATCGACCAACTAATCGATTATCAAAATAATCGTTTGTTGCATCCCTAGATCAAATTAATTAAGTTTCAGCTGGGAATGATGTGATGGGTAGCTTTTCATTTCTTAATCAACCATGTCAGAAGGCATATGGTCCTGAAAAAGATGCTACTTTCTCAGAAAAATTATTGGCCTGCATTGAGCAAATAAAACAACTAAGGAGAAAACACAGGAAATGTGTGAAGAACTGTCAAAAGGATTAGTAAAACCTGGAGGTCAATTTAATGAAAGAAATTATATATATTATATATATATATATATATATATAGTAGAAATCACACCTGTGTTAAATTTTTAAAAGCACATTTATTTATTTATGCACACAGTGTGACAAGTACTCATAAGATTGGGACTAAACAGCTGTGTGGGTATCACCAAAAAAAGATTTGCTCAAAGATTTGGGGGGGGAAAAAAAAAAAAAAAAAAAAAAAAGACATGTGGTCTAATAGGTCCAGGCTGATCTCATTACAAAGCGATGGGGGTGTGTATGAAGCACACAAAGCTATGCATCCATTATGCATAGTGCCCAGTGTACAAGCCTCTGGAGGCAGGATTATAATCTGGTGTTGATTCATTTGGTGATATCTAGGCTCAGCAACATTATATGGCAACGTTGAATGAACATAAATCAAAGCAATAGTGGTCAATGAAATACTGGAGTGCAATGGTTTTTTTTGGGGGCTCTGCAGTGTTTAAACGTGTTCTCATAATCCCAGTATTCACAACATTATTTATTATTTAAATCATCAATTATTATTAACAATACCTTTACACAGGACCAGAACTGCCGTTGGAAAAACAAATAAGGACTGGAGTTCTTATTTTCCATGACACTAAAGCGACAAAAAATATAAATAGATTAATCAGGAGATTTAAAATAGCAGATCTCTACAAATCTAACAGACAATCATTATGCATGATATACTTTTTGGGAAACAGTGGCATGAAGATGTCCTCGTCTAACGTCCGTCTCGTGCGTAGAACGATTGTCCTCAGCAGCTCCTACAACCAAAATTCAGCGTAGAAAAATAGGAATGGTAAACCTCATTAACATGAAATGCTTGTAATAAATCGTATTAAACATTTATTCCGGTGCTATTTGCTGTGTTCTGCATATAACAGAGCAATACTTTGTCTTCAAACCTGTGTGTTGCGGTTGTCTCCGTGTAAAATGGTAGGGTAACCCTTTATTAGTCGCCGCATGAAGGCCACCAGCCTGCCCGTCTCACTGTGGGACAAGGGATCCCACACCTGCTCTGCTAGCACTGAGAACACAATCCAGTATAGGAAGCACAAGGGAAAAGTACATCATGCCATGATCTCTGTCGGTCTCCCTCACTTCTTTATGTTTACTACTTGAATATGGATAAAATTAGCTCATTATAACAATGATTGAGTTAAATAATATAATACAATCATTAAATAACAAACAATGACAACAGAAACAAAAACAACTGGATTACACATAAGCAGATTAGTGTAGTTTTAAAGAAGCAACTAATGATGTAGATGAAGGGAACTGGGCTGACCTGCAAGTTTGGGGAGTACCACCCTCTCAACGATAGCAGGTAGGAGACCACTGTCAATGTCCTCCTGCTGCTCAGTGCTCTGCTCCTCATAGCCATAGAACAGAAGTGTCTCAAACCATAGCATGTACTCAAAGTTCGGGCAGTCCTCCTACACGGAGAAGGTATAACGTCATCAAAGAATTACACATTCACTATCCTGTCAGTGTTTAAGCACACGGAAGATTAAATAAAAAGAAAACTGAGGTTCTCCCTCTGCCTGATGCTTTCATTACAATTATTCCTATAAATGTTTTAAATCTAGCAAAACAATCAATGCACACTTTTTAATTGCTACCCTTATCTAAACTTTTTGTTCTATTACATCCCCATCAGTTGCAGTCATGTCATTTTAAAATAAGAAACATGCAAGATCAATAACTACCACTCAACATTATGTTTATAAGAAAGGCAAGATATGTACCTCCAAAGGCGACCATGGGATTAGCTGCAGTCTGATCAGGGGGTTGAAAAGTCTGGGCAGGCATAGGCCAATGTAAGCGTCTCTGTAGCACGTGAAGTAAAGGTTCTTCCACAATTCAAAGCGGGATTTGATGCAGTTTAAGGAATGGAAATCGTCTACGACATCCTCAAACACTTTCTTCGATTCTCTTAATATACGATCTAGTGAGGAAGAGATAAGGAGTGAAATGATACAAAACCAAAATGAAAGGTTCTTTAGACATCAATATTTACCAGAATATAACAATCATGAGAAACTAAGGACATTTAAGTCGAACTGGGTCTTGTGATGAAATTTCTTGTAAATGAAAGCATAAAGCCGACTGACATTTTTCAAGAAAATGTGAGAAAGCACAAGAAACTGAGCTGCAGTAAAACATTTGAACAGTTGAAAATCTATGGTTGACCTGTTGCCAACTTGTGCGAGTCTATGAGAACTGTCCACACATTAACTCATGAAAACCAATGGCACATCACAGGAACTCAGCTGGGAGTTTTTGTCACATCCCCTATGCAGTCCTGACCTCACTTTAAGCCATTTACACAAGTTTGGACCATTAAAGGAGTTCCTGGTGGGCCAGCATTTCAGATGTGAAGCCAATAATGGCTCTGTCATGATGCTATTGAAGCATGAGTAAAATTATGAAATAAGTGCATTAGTATATTTACTCGCATATTTGTGTTATTCTACACAATCAAAAAATCCCGGTTTGACTTGAATGCCACTTGTAGTTTAATGGCATTACAAAAGCAATTCAAATGTCATTGTTTCATTATTAATTTATTTCTCTATATACAAAAATTATGTACTGACATGACACCAATTAATAAAATTTTAAGTTGCTTACCTTTCTCTAGGTTAAAGCTTGTTATATCAGTCGATGTCTCCTCATCATCACTGGACAGTCCCTCCTTGTGCTCAGCTCTCGCCCCACTCTGTTCTCGAGCCTGTCTGCGCCGAGCTCTGATAAAAGACAACATAGTGATATTTATATTCCTAAATAAGAGAATCTACAATATTAATTTTCAAATAGGGTAGCCCCTACAAATGTATTAGTAATACATAAAAATACACAAAGTTGAAAATATACCTCCTGGCCTCACGCTCTGCTACCCTCCTCTGTCTGCTAAGCTCCTGATAGGCTGCACGATCTCGGCCAAAAGGGTCCATATTTGGGGCCATAACGGCTTTACCTACAATTGAAAGGGGATATATTAATCTTGAGGTCCAGATATGGTCTTCCATTTTACATTTTCTACCTATATGAACATTACAAAATTTCATGAACTGTTACACTGATAATAAAAGTTACAGGGAGAATATGATTGTGCGTTTAAGAATATTACTTAAATTATCCTATGTTCAGGTTCTAATGCAATTCTTATTATTATAAAATGTTCACCTAGCTGACTGAACTTTCGTACTTACGCTGCACCTTAAGCAATGATTCTGATGTGACAGTTTCGCTCAGGAATTTCTGAACCAAGATGTCATAAGCTCTTTCATACACATTCAAACCCACACAAAGGTAAGGGGCACACAGTGCGTCTGCTACTGAGCAGGAAATGGTCATTGCAAAAACCAGTCCACTAAAAAAAAGCTGTGAGTTTAGCTGTGTTATGATTCTGACATCAGCAGAACAATGAGTCCCGACAAACAGGACAGGGACTAGCGGTCTGACTAAATGTGGCTGCAGGAGGAAAAGGAAAATAATGAGGCCATTCAAATAAAAAATAAAAACCTTCAAGATGGACTGACTTGAAAGGCTCGAAAACTCCGCTGATTCATCTTTAATATCATCCTGTCTTCTCTGGACTCGCCGCACCGCCCGTTGCCTTAGTAACTGGTGCATTGCAGCCTCTAGCTCCAGAACAGCAGGCACCTGAAACATATGATAGATTATGTGATGGCTGCTCCTCAGTGAGGAGTTGGAGAGTGTGAGAGAGAGGGCAAAAAAACTGGGGAAGAATGAGTGGCTTGGGGGCTTGGCATATTCTTCTGGGGCACAGCCGAGCCAAAATTGCATGTTTATTTCACAATTCGTTAGCAAATACAGACATTTTAACACCATGCTATAACACACCTGTCATCATCTGAACTTTATGTTTGCTGTATATTAGCAGGTCCACCGGTCATAAATACAGTTGCTTCTACTTCAACATTTATAGCTAGCGTTTCGTTAAGTTGAAGCAAAAGCACTGAGGCAACATAACGAATCCTCATATGTGCTCTTACAAGTTGAAATTAAAGACATGGTATTAACAAGGTGCTACGAGAGGCACAGCTGAAGGAAGCGCATTATTTCCTGCCCCACTCTGTCTGATGTCCTGTGGAAAAATGAACTTCAGATTATTCTAAATATAATGATTAAAAGACTTGATTTAAACAACGAAATAGTCACAGTATGTAATAATTACAATATTTATTATAAGATGTATCTTTTGTATGATTTACTTTCATTGTATAGGACATGTCAACTTAAAAAAAAAAAAGAAATACATGGTCATACTTAAAAAGAAAAAAAGGAAGGTCAAGTACATTTATAAGTGTGGCTGGTGCATGTTATGACCTAACTGAATACAGTCTAGCATTAACTAATGGGGGATTTTCTCCATTAGGTAGCTTAATTCATATGAATGGAACAGGCAGCATGTGACGGAGGACTTCTTATTCAAATATCACTTCAGAAATACGGAATTTGTTCCGGTTTGGAAAGTCAGAGGACAAGTTTATTTAAATTATAATTAGGGCTGCACAATATTAGGAAAATATGCGATATGCAATGTTGTTGAATACTGTGATAACGATATTTCTTGTGATATAACATTTCCCTAGAGAAATGCATTCTTTATTATTATTGCCTATTTTTTAATTTTTTTATTTATATGTAATGATCATACTAAAATAAACAGGTAATAGATATTCATCTGCTGTAATTAAATCTAATTCAGGCTAAAAAGAAACTATATGTCAAGGAAGTCAAGCAAATATTTAGACTTCAAAACACTATGAATGACTTAAAACCCTCAGCAGATATTCTGATTTCTGGTTTGCTATTACTATAGACCTGCCAACACAATATGAAT
Source organism: Channallabes apus (assembly GCA_030522415.1). Taxonomy (NCBI): domain Eukaryota; kingdom Metazoa; phylum Chordata; class Actinopteri; order Siluriformes; family Clariidae; genus Channallabes; species Channallabes apus. Next base: position 15,164,842 of record CM060120.1, read on the forward strand.
TACTTTCAAACATTACTTTTTATTTACGTAATAGTGTCTTAAAACAAGAGCATCTTTTAAACAAAATGTTCTCTTTGGCTTGCCTGTTTTTATAAAAAAAAAAAAAATAAAAAAAAAAACACTATTTGTCACACATGCGCGATCAGCGACCGGCACTAGAACCCAGAAGTAATGCGGTCACGAACCAGGAAGTACAAGTGGAGTAAACAAACCGCAGAGAGCTTAGTCACTGAGTTCACGCATGTCGGTGCAGATTATTTACTTTCTGATTCTAGTGTGTGTTTATAGGATACGAGTTAAATTTGTGTTTTTCCCTTGCTCCCCCCCCCTTCTGTGAGAATCCTTAGACTAATTCACGTGGTTATCCTGCGTACTCGCTTGCTTCCGCGTTTGGGTTTACCGTCCACGCTACAAAGGGCTAACGGCTAATTGCTAAGTCCTCTGATCATCCAGGGTTAGTAAGCGACAGAATTAAGTATAAATATATATATATATATATATATATATATATATATATATATATATATATAAATAAAGATATAAGCGGGTATAAACATAGTGGCCCATCTGACTGGTCAAATTTGGACACAAATTATTTATCGCAACTGTTTGCGTTATGGTTATCGCGCATGCCATTATTGCGATAACGATATTTTTTCAATATATCGTGCAGCCCTAATTATAATTCAGTGTGTTCTATTCAAAGGGCAGGGAATTACATCATTTCCAACTTTGGTGCATTCCACAAACAAAGAAACTGGACATTCGGGTTTTGTTAGCAACATGTTTTGGCAGCTAACTCGGATGAGTGAAGTATGTTTTCTTTCTAAAAACAATGAACTGTACAGTTAGCGTTTTAGATTTATCATCTGTATGTTGATTAAAGCTAATACTTGTCAGTACAGTAGAGATGAGAATTATTAGAGAACTCCTGATACAATATTATCGTGATCTCGAGATGGTGATTCAATTTTAATGATTCTGCGATTCTCAATTTGATAAATATCCAGAATTACAGTATATGCTACTAAAAACATCCTCTCCATTTACTCCATTTGTAAACATCACACCAACACTACCATCATCAGTAACAAAAAGTTGTTTTAACAAAGGAAAGCATGTTCCTTTTTGTCCATTCCTTTATTTGTTCAGAGTATTATGGCTTGATTGTTTGTGCTTAGATGCTTACAAGTGAAACGTATAATTCATGGAAAAAAAAACTTCCAAAAACAGTCCATTAAACTGTACGGGAAAAGCACCGAACAATGACAAATCAATGAATGCATCAAGTGTGTGAGACAAAAACTAATTCCTAGCATAAATAGCACCGATTTATTATACAAAATCAAAAGGACTTTTGTTTTCCCCTTTTGATATCACATAACACATGGAAGCAGAGCTGCTAAGCAATACAACTTGTAAAAACGTTCAGAGATTTGCTTGTAGAAAGATGAGCCAAAAAAAAAAAAAAAAAAAAAACAGGTCATCCTGAGACAACAGTAATGCTAGTACAATTCTACTCCATGCAGTTAATCAAACTGTGATATTTATGGTTAGCCAACAACACTAACGCATAACAGGAAGAATTAAAGTCATAAAAAAAAAAAAAAAAAATCATGAAATCAGCAATCAAGCTTACATGGTGGGGGAGGGGGAGTGGAAAAACAGTCTCTGAGGTTTTTCTTACCTTTTCGCTGAAACACTCAAGCAAGTCTCGGACATACCCTCGCATTTCTTGCAAGAATTTATACTGCTCAGCGGCATGCTGTGAGGACTCCTCCAGCTGCAGGATGCTATTATCCGAAGCCTGCAGTTCTTCCTGGATCTGCTCGTAGCGCCGGGCGCTGGCATCGCGACCCTGACGCATCGAGCTCAGCCTGGCATACGGAAGACAAGCGTCAGAGCCCACACGCCAGAGCAGTGTCATACACCGGAGTCTGCAACTCTTACTTAAATGCTTCCACACGTTTACATCAAGTTTGTCCCACCCTGTCCTGACAGCTCTTTTTGTGACACCATGCAAACATTACCTTTTCTCCTCACCCAGGGGTCGGCAACCTAAAACACTCAGAGCCATTTGGACCCATTTCACAGGGAGCCCAAAATCATTTTGACATCTAAAATAAAGATAACACTGCATATATCGTTTTTTATTTTCATGCTATGTATAAAAAAAAAAACGAAGTATGTTGCATTTATGAAATCAATGAACTGCTACATAGAAAAAAAAATCTAATTTCTGTATGCAACAAAAAACATTTCTGAAAGACGTTGGGTTGAAGGTTACTTTCAAATAATATACTCAATGTCTATCAGTCCTCTTATTTATGGAATAAAAAGCCGAAATTTAATTATCCACCTGCGGCCTGAGAAGTTGAGAAGTTCCCTTCATCCACATTCACTGCAAACGTGCAAACTATAATCTAAAAATTTTTAGATACATTTGAAAAAAACTAATGAACTAAAATAAAATAAATTTCAATGAAATACTCATTATTCATTTTAGTAGGCGGATGAAAGAGCCACATGCGACTCCGGAGTCACGCGTTGCAGACCCCTGTCCTAACCCAAAATGCCAGACTCTGATATTCAGCTATCCATCAAACAAAGTCTATATGTTACCTCAAGCTCGGCCAAATACAAATGTGAAACCCCCATTAAAATTTGTTCAGTAGTTTTTATGTGGACAGAAAAATAAAAAAATTCCAAAAAACATCTTGATCCATTACTCATCTTATGTCCCCACAAAATATTTTGTACAGACATGCCAACTTTACAGTTTTATTATATGTACAATATATATAGATATATTGATATTGTATTTATATACAGAGCACGTGCATGTACTGAAGATCAATGGGGCTTATAAGTGGGAAAGAGCAAGTCTCTCTGAGCCTACCTGTCCATGAGCCGTTTCTTTACCAGAGCAGTAGTGATGGGATTAAGGCTGCTGCTGGGAATTGGGTAGGGCACAGTATTCTCCGCTTTCACAGCCTTTACACTTTCTGGGCCGAGTGCTGTGTATCCGTATTGCATGCTATATGATGCCGCATACTGGTGGTTTTCATAGCCAGTTTGGTAATACATGCTTGCATCCTCTGGCTGACTGGTTTGGACCTAACACACAGCACGTAGGAGTTAACAGTAAAATTCAGTCATTTTACTTACAAGCATTTAATAATAGCAATTAAAGTCTCCAAACAGGCTTCTAGGAATAAGGTACAGTGGAATCTCGGATTACGAGCATAATTCGTTCCGGAAGTGAGCTCATATTCCAAAACACTCGTAAACCAAATTTAATTTTCCCATAAGAAATAATGGAAACTTAAATTATTTGTTCTACAGTCCAAAAAAATAAATACATAAAAATAATTCATATATAAAAATAAAACAAATTATCCTGCACTTTACCTTTCAAAAAAGTAAAAAATAAATCCCGACAGATAAGTGTTTCCATTTGTGCACGCAGGCGCAGTGTGTGTAAGTGTGCCTGCTTTACTCTTGCTTTCAGCCCCTCCTGTCTCCCCCTTCTCATCTTACACAGTAAAACTTTCTCCTTTCGTCTGAATTAAACACACATATTAACGGAAAGACTGTTGTTCTCTTCCAAATTATTAAAGCTTCTCCGCTTCATTTTAATGTTGCTCGCGACAGCGTAACAGCCCGTTAATTCATGCTCGTGTAATGATGAGATGGACAAACTGGTCGATGTGCCCGTTCTTTTATTTGCTGCATTGTCGGGCTATAGTACAAACTTTCGAGTGGATCCTGCACTTAAGTCCAACTAAGAAAAAATAAATAAAATACTGAAGAACAAAACTCAGGCTCTATATCCTAGCTTACATCTCGCATTCGCATTTACACACACCGGACTACATTACCCACAGTGCATCTCTCGCACTGGACTACGCTTCCATAAACAGCAGTCATAAATCAACATCTCTCTCCTGCTACACTATAAACTGCTACGCAATAAACATCGCTAATGACACTCTTGAGCGCAAACTAACAAAATCACTGCTGTAAAGTAAAACAAACGAACCAGCACCTTTCCTCTGAAAAGAGCTTAGTTTCTTTGTGAGTCTCTCTCCTGCGTGCGCGCGGGCGTTTGTTTCTGAAGGGGGATTCACACACACAGCCGGCAGTGTCAAATTGCGCTCGCACACACACACACCGCTATGAGCTGAGGGAGAAAATTTTTTTTAACCACTGTATTGAGAATTTCTTTTGCTTCACTCGCGCGCACACGTGTGTTATAAGAAACAGTACACGCACTGTACACACGCGCTTCCGAACACAAAATAAAATATGGTTTACACACACACACGGGGTCAAAGTGTTATAGTAAACAGTACACGCGTGCACGGATGTTGATTATCCCAGTAAGAGACGTGCACTAAGACCCAGGAGGAGAGACGATTACCCACAATTCTGCAGCGCAAGAGAGAGAAAAACAACGCCTGTTTTTCAAGTCAAAATTTATTAAAAACCTTTGCTCGTCTTGCGGAACACCCGTAAACCGAGTTACTCATAATCCGAGGTTCCACTGTATATAAAAGTGACAATAAACTGCTGTATTTGGTGTATAAACAGTTACAATGTGTCAAAGCATGAAAACTCAAACCCGGCAGAAACAAACATCCACATGGTGAAGCTCTACGTCGGCTATAAAATGTACATTTATGTGTTATGGAGTCTTTCTGGCATAACACTAATCTTTCTCGATTGTGGGATCTACATGAATCTAGATCAGGGCCAGTTCTACCCCTTGGGCTTTTTGGTTCTAACATCAAGCCTCTTACAGAGAACTAGTAGGTAGATTATTTTTTCAACTTGAGATATTAGTAGTCCCACTAATCTACTGTTCTCAAAGGCGTTATATAAATAGACTACGAATACATATAAATGTGAACATGATCAAATAGACAGTTATAGAATATGAATAGAAAGCTTGCAATCTTGTATTATATATCAATTAATCTTGTATTGTATAGCTTGTATTATCATTAAACCCCTCAAGGCAGGCGTTGCAGATTTGCAACTAAATTTGCAACTACCTAAACAATGTAACAAAGTGCTTTTCAGTGGCAGAACAACAACAAAAACAATATGGGATCCAAATCAAATATCTCAAATCCTCAAAACTTAATTTGAGCCTGAAAGGGTTAAATATGTAAGCAAGCAATTGTCCTTCCAACTGAAAAACTATATAAAAATTTTGTCTGATTGTCTAATTGATTAGATCTAAGGAAAGGAGAAAGTAGCAGGACAAAAAGATGAAAAGGGGGGGGGGGGGGGCTCACCTGAGGAATGCTAATGCCTTTCCGGATCTGCTCCTGCTCCCAGCGACTGACTTCCTCATCATTACCTTCAGTATTTAAGGCCTCATCATCGCTGCACTCAATACCTGCATCATCAAACATAATCTTAAATATTTCACATTTACAACTGACCAATCATGAATTTAACTAAAATCGGCAACATGTTTTTTTTTTACTCTGAACATTAGGAATGGGAATCACCAGTCACCTCCCGATACAATATTATCACAATACCTCGGTGCCAATTTAATTGAAATTGCGATTCTACATGAATCACTCTTCTATAAATATCCTGAACCATTATAAAATTTTTCCCTATTTTGTTATAATTTAAAACCTTTTTAAAAAAAAAGTTTGCAGCTTCTCAAGCACAGCACTAAATTTCACACAAATTCATTCATAGTTTGGAGAGAAGGGCAAATTGGAAACCAACCAATTCTGGTCACTGGCCAATCAACTGGTTAATCTCCATTGCATACATGAAGAGTTTTTTAAAAATCTATTTCTAAGTCAGTGTGACGATACGTTAATTGCTACATAAAAGAATTGCAATTCATAAGGAAATCGATTTTCCCCATCTCTACTAAAAATCTAAATCAGACAAGATTTAATATTTAAAGTCTATTTCAAAGACTACGTATGCACAAAGATGCATTAGATCAAAAGTCTCACTGCGCATGTACCAATTTCCTCAGCTATTTTCTGACGCTGAGTTTTCTGCTTGACGCCGCTGAACACAATCCTCTTCTCATCTTCATCGTCACTTCCACCTTGTTCGTCCTCATGGACCAGCCGCTTATTTGATGCTTCGGTCTCCACAAGCGGAGTCTCGCCTCCAAGTTCTCGTGCCATCTGCCTGCGTTTACGGGCCGCGTGAATGAAGGCTGCGTCTGGGATCTCACCTGCCAGAAAATTGCCAAATGCTTATACACCCACTTCGTGAAATCTGCATGAGGCTTATTATTTTTTAAAATAAGATAAAATAAAAACTACTAATAAAAAATATTCATAGACAAACCTGGTCTGAGGGAGCTGAGAGCAGACAGGGCCTGAGAGAAGTTTCCTCCCTGCCGGTTTTCAGTTTCTTCATCCTGTTCATCATTACTGTCCACCTCCATCTCACCTTCACCTTGTTCACTGCTGCCTCTGCTATCCACTGCCTCCTCTTTAACACTCACTCCAGACAGACATTGAACACCTAATAAATAAAAAAGGCCACATGTCAAAGCACAATATCATAAAACAGTTAACATACTCACACATTCTCACTCACACACACAGAGCATGAAGTATTTGTATTCGGAATGCTTCTAATGCGCACCCTTTTCAAATTTTAGACAATTTAAGCGGTAAAACAAAAGATTTACATCATGAAAGTGAACTTGAAAAAGCTGCAGGATCTGTGTGATGAAATAATTTTAACTTCAGTCAACATAAACTAAACTTTCAAAGCAATGTTTAAAACATCAAACATCTCCCATTCCTCCTTGCACAAGGCTTCAAGTTCTGTAATATTATTTGGCCATCTTGCATGCATAGCTCTTTTAAAATCTACCCACAAATTTTCAATGATGTTTAAATCAGGGGACTGTGATGGCCATTCGAAAACCTTCCGCTTGTGTCTCTTGAGGTATTCCATAGTGGATTTAGAAGTATGTCTAGGATCATTGTCCTGTTGTAGAAGCCATCCTCTTTTCAGCCTTTTTACAGACGGTGCGATGTTTGCTTCCAGAATTTGCTGATATTTGGTGGAATCCATTCTTCCTTCCACCCGTGCAATGTTTCCTGTGCCACTGGCTGCAACACGACCGCAAAGCATGATAGATCCACCCCCATGCTTAATAGTTGGCAAGGTGTTCTTTCCATAAAATGCTGCTCCTTTTTTTTCTCCAAACATGTCTTTGCTAATTAAGGCCAAAGAGTTCTATTTTAACTTCTTCAGTCCATAGCACTTGTTTCTAAAACTCATCAGGCTTCTGTAGATGTTCCGTTGCATACTTCTGATATTGGATTTTTACGAGGATTTTTGCAGGTAAGGTTTTCTTCTGCTGACTCTTCCATGAAAATCTTGTGGAACGGTGCACCACCACTCCTGAGTCTGCTAAATCTTCCTGCAGGTTTTTGCAGTCAAATGAGAGTTTTGATTTGTCTTCCTGACCAGCATACGAGCTATTCTCAAGTTTTCTTGGTTTTCCAGATCTTATATTGACCTCCACAGCCCCCTTGAACTGCAGTCTCAGATCAAACGAGCTGATTAAGGTCTGAAACCTTGTAAAAAGAATATGAGACTCTGGAACTCATAGGGTGACCAAACTTTTGCACAGTGCCATAATGTTGTTGTTGGTCTTTCGGCTGCTCTCGGCAAGGTGTCGCCACAGCGGAATATCTGGCCCGCACAACAACTTGGCACAAGTTTTTACGCGGGATCCCCTTCTTGACGTAACCCTTCCATTTATCCAGGCTTGGGACCGGCACTGCATCCAGTGGCTGGGTGGATTGCGCACTGGCTGGGAATCAAACCTGGGCCTTCCGCATGGCAGGGTTAATATGGGTATTGGTATGAATATGGATTATGCATGGAAATACAAAGGAGCAAGTGTGAAAGTTGTCAGAAAAACTCATTCTACAGCACACTCAGTAAAAATTAAAAACGGTTTTAACTGTTTTAGCTGTGTAAACGCCTTAAGAACATAAAGGGCAATAAGAAAATACACTTTTGAAAACATTTGCACAAAAAGAATAAGAAACTTCAATAAAGAGGACTAAGAAGTAATAAAAATAGTACGTATTTTCTCACCAGGTACTGACTAACTGAATCAACCTACTTCAATACACAGTGCGGCATTACCGCCTATCGTGTAATCAATACCTCAATTTTTCCCCACTTTATATTAGAACCACAAGGTTAACCCATCAATTTACTTTTTTTTTCATTCCTGATGGGACAAGCACATTCTAGGACAACAATGTGAAAATTTATTGCGGTCAAATTGTGAAAGAGTGGTTTGGAGAGCATGAGGAATTAAAAGGCAATTAATAAACATACAGTATATCTATTCAAAAAACAGATAGTTAGACAGCCAGGTGAACAGAATGATAATTTGAGGTTGTAACTTGTTACGTACCATCGTGACGTGGGTGTTCTTGCACAACATGGACCTTTTCCTCTCTGTACTCCTTCTTGAGTTGTTTGACAATCTTCTTACTGTGATTGGATTTCTTCACTCTGAACACTTCAGTGTCCTCTGAAATCACAATACAATCCAATAATTAAAAACAAGCAAAAAACTAGAATAAAATAAATAGAAAAAAAATCAAGCTACTGGAATGAGAAAAATTTTACTGTTTAGAAAAATTTTTGATTTTTGATGAAAAAAAAATGTTTTGTTTGATTAACAGTTGGTGGTTAACAGCTTTAGTTAATTAACAACAACTGATTAATTCAGCAGGTGTATTTATCACCAGCTTCACTTACTTAACATAAAAGGCAGGGTAAACAGCAATGCAATATGGGCAAAATCTTCAAATGCAAGTAATAAATATACAACACATCAAGTCTCGAAAAGCATTTATACTACAAAAGGGAGCTACTGAATAAAAATAAGGAACAATGACGCTAAAAGGGTTTCACTAAAAGGGAAAAAATGTACAACGTATTACACAGTTAACAATGCTCTCGTATACCTATGCTGTTCAAATAATGTAATAAAGAGCAAACCCTAGAAACACCATTTATGGCTACAAGTACTAAGGTTTAAAAGTAATACATAGTAGTATTCCCTGGACATACACAATCCCCTGAGACCCAGACGCTAAATAAAATTTTCCCTGACAAGTATGAACTCAGTCAGTCAATGTTTTCAAATAAGAATGACTTTGATATAAGAATTATACCCAGCTGCCCAGATTTGAAGTTCATACAATGATATATAGACAATGTAGTTGGGGAAAAAGCATGATGTCCTCATATTAGCACATTCGTGTCTCAAGAGGTTAACATCAATTAAATACAAGCCTAATTGTGACCTACTTTGTAAAGCCTCCCTACTACAGAAAATTTTTTTATGTGGTTCACCGTATTTCCATAATGATAAAGTGTAAAGAGCAAAGGTGTTAGTGTAAATGGAACCTTTCTAAGATGAAGTGTGTGAAATGTCCATTACAGCATCATAGAACTTGTGTGTGACAAATGATCCAGGACTAAATTTGCTGACTTTTTCCAAAGGGAATCATTCATCAGATATGAGAAAGGATAGCCATTAACAAGAGATACAGCCAATACTAAGAAATGAAGGTACTTTTTTCTTTTCTCTCCCAACATTTGGTTAGACTCAGTCTTGCCTTAACTCAGCTATGCTGCAGAAGAGGATCTGGGTTACAAACTGCAAGTCACTAAAAAAATCTTAAGAAAAACCCAGCTCATAAGTTTTAAGCTTAAAAAAAAACAAAAAAAAAAAAAAAAAACATGCAATATGAGGAGAGAACACCACAGCTCATAGCTACAACATTCACAAATCTCTTGCTGGTGTATTATATCAAGATCATAATTAAACACAATTGTTACTCTTGGTGTATACAGTATGAATGCATTTATACACTAGTTAATTGACAATACAATCACCTTCATTAGGTACACCTTGGTAGTGCGGGGTTAGACCACATTTTGCCTTCAAAACTACCTTAATTCTTCATAGTATAGATTCAACAATGTACTGGAAACATTCATTAGAGTTTTTACGTCCACAATGACATGATGGTTTGTCCATCATGATTCGTCAACTGCACATCCAATCTCGCCTTCCATATAACGAAGGTGCTGTATTGGATTGAGATTTGATGACTGTGGAAGCCATTTGAGTACAGTAAACTCACGTTCATGTCAGGCATTTTTCCAATTTTCTATTGTAAGGCTTTGGTGATCTTACCCAAATTGTAGCCCACGTTTCCTGTTCTTAGCTAACAGGACCCAGTGAGTTTCTAAAATCTTTTGGAAATGTTTTGTAGATGGTGGAGCAGGGAATTTAATGAAGAGTGGAAGGTTAAATAATTTGACTCATCCTGTTGCCCTGCTTTTGGTTGGAGTTTTTGTCACAAGGAGGCCCCATGTGGTCTGCATGTGTGAACTGGGGACGGTTCCACCGGACCATGAAAACAATCCTGGACTCGGCTGATGCAGACAGTTGTTCTCGGTCAACAGTTCGGGACTGAAATTCCCACCAACAGTTTTGCACTTGAGTTTCCAACAACAAAAGCAGACTCCATATAAACACCTCTCCTATTATACCGAACGTCCAGTCTCCTAACACACAGTATGACATCTGATCAATCCCTTCCTATCTGATATCATCCAAATGAGGAACAGCATTCCCTGTTTAGTCTGGGCCCTCTCTCCTCTCCTTGCCACCATCAGGTACAATCTTATAATTATGATTTACAAATGTTTCTTCACACATTTCAAAATTATTTCCATAAATGTTTTGATTCTGCAAAGCTGCTTTGTGACAATGACCATTGCTAAAACTGTGACAAATAAAATTGCACTGACTTGAGAATATTTCAGGCTAAACACTTGGTTACCTCTGCCAGAAAGGTTACATTTTACCCCAGAGTGTTGTCCAGAGATAAACAGTTCAAGATCTAAAACAGTCTTCAGCCTTCTTAGACATTATAAGGTCCTTGCTATGATTCTCTTCAGGTTAGCCTTAAACAGAGGATTTGGACCTTATACATTCTAAAACCAGTAATAAAACATAATAACTTGGACAGTTTTTTTTTTAACTCAATTTAACCCTTTACTTAGTATGTTTATTCACGATGGGTGCTAATTATTCTGTAGTTGCATAACGTAGAGGCTAACGTTAGTTAGCGGCTTAGCATTGTAATGCACATCCCAAACAGCTCCAACCTCCCTGTAGAAAAGCACTTACCTGAACCTGCAGTACTGCTGTGTGTACCCTATCTAGTGCACTTAGAGGAATATGTATGCAGCGGTTTAGGATTCGGTCCATCTATGTTTATCTGTTAATGTTTTACCTTCTTCATCGTTGAAGCTGAGTAAACTGGCTTTCGGTTCATCTCGGATTTCCTTCTTCTTTTTCTTGTCTTTAAGAAGCTTCGCAGCTCCCGCCTGCACTCCATTTCCATGGCTGTTGAGAGTATGCGGTGCGGTTGAGAGGGTTTCGGCGGTGGGTGTATGTGAGCTGTCCGCGCCGGGCCCGCATGGCTGCTGCGCCTCCTCGCTCGGCTCGTCCTGACCCTCCTCTTTCTCCTCGTCGTCGGAATCGTTCCGGCGCCTGAAATTACACCGTTTCGCTTTCTTAAACATTGCGACGCAGAAAAAAATACACCTGCGTGAAAGTTAATACGAATTATTTCTGCAAGGCGCCAAAAACAAGCCGAAACGGTGCGCTAAAGTCCACCATCTTCCTTGTTCGTTAAATTACTTCTTCAGTGACTATTTGTGATCTGTTTTTACACAGCGGACTCAGTGCTGCCACATAGCGAAGAACTCGTAATAATTCATTCATCCTTATTCTATACAGTATGGTGGCCGTGAAGTGACCAACAAAAAAGCCCAAAACATAATAGTTTTGGGTTTTGTTATTTTGTTTTTGAATTTATTTTGTTTTCAGTTTTGTTCACTTCACGGCCACCGTTATATAGCATGGCAGCATGGTTTTCCACAGGTCTGAACTATACTAGCGGTGGTAGTGCTCAAGGCTTTATAGCATGAGCATTATATATAGTGACATTCATGTTCTGTGTTTTTCAGCACAACGTAGGGAATATGATGAACTGAATTTTAATGAATTTTAAACAACTATACAAACATGACTTAGTTTAAAATTGTAATATAATAAGAAATGGGTCACATGGGTAAAGAAATAGCTGAGATTTACGTGTTTTTACTGTTGTTTTTGGGTTGTTTGAAATTTATCATGCTGTGCAATAATAATAATAATAATAATACGCGACATTTTTGCGACGTCATTTCTATATTCTGGGATTAGTACAATTTACTCGTTTTAAAAGTAATTATAACTGTTTTCTAATGTCATAACTATATGACATTAGAAAACACACACCGGCAGGACTGTATAAGACAGTGGTTCTCAACCTTTCTTTTTGCAGTGGGCCGCACTATGTCCAAGTTCATATTATTTACATATGACATCAACGCGAAATAACCAGATATTATGCATCTAAAATTATTATAATTAGATGTATTATTATCATTAGAGAGGATAATTCTACTTACCACCTGATGTTGTCGGGAGCCGACCAATTTGGTGAAATTCGGCTCAAAAGGAGTAACAGCACAATGAAGTTGTGAAGTGTAGTCTGTAAGACGCGCGCGGAAACGTGACTTGATGCGCGTCATTGCAGAAAATGTGCGTTCGCAAGTTTATGTGGATCCAAATATGGAAAGCACTTTTGAACTTAATTATCTGAGGTTTTGTCCAGAGATGTTTCGCCACATTTCTGCAACTGAGGATGACTGCTGTGCGGTTTGGCTGTGTCCTCTTGCTTGAACATCCATCAGTTCATCTTCCAGCGCGCGGCGAAGCAAACCGAAAGTTAGTTGATGACTGTTTTAAATCTGTCAGAGCGCGCGCGCTTGTAATTGTGTGCGCGTAAACTGTGTAATTGTGTAATCAGTTCATAGTTGCGTCAGTTCTGCGCATATATGAAAAAATGATCACCAAAATGATTTTATGAAAAATATAGTTCAAAGTTTGTTTAATAATTTTTTTAAAATTAATTGTAAAACCATTAATTATTATTTTATTTATGTTTTATTTTTTTACGTGGTCAGCATCGCGGGCCGCATTTGCATTTGTGACGGGCCGCATGCCGCATGCCGCAGGTTGAGAACCACTGGTATAAGACGTATCAATTTTTTCCATGCAGGCACACGCACTGACCACAGGAGGACAGCAGAGTGTTCAATCACGTTATTTTGTTCAAGCTTTTCAAAATTATTTAGAACACGTCCAAAATGGCGGCAAGGATGCTGCACACTTTCTAGGCGTTTTATATATATATATATATATAATAAACCAAGTAGGTAGATTGTAACGAAACCAGCAGGACGCTCTTTTGTTTCGCAAAATGCTACATAAGCTAGCGCATTCAAGTCATAATTTTTCATTGGAGCATTACCAGTATCGTAACCCAGATAGCAGAACAACATTGAATCATCGTTGAATCAACATTAAAGCATCAACCAACTTGTCATTGAATCAATGTTGAAATTTCAATGTTAAACGTTGATTTTTCATCAGGTTTGCACCTTGAAATAATGTTATTTCAATGATGAAAAATAGATCAAGATGGGCATAAAATCAATGTTTGTTCAACGTAAATTCAATCACTTATTTTACATTGAATCAACATTGAATCAACATTGAAGCAATTATAGTTTAGTCTTGCTTTATGAACAGCAAGATTCTATGACAGTAAATCATGTCCGTTTTGGTTTATTTCTTTAAATCAGAGACCATGTAGGGCTGAAAAGCTTTTTTTTTTTTTTTTTTTAACAAAAAGTCAGTAACTCAACATCCTTCAGTTTACATGTAAACATATTTATTTATTTATGCTCCATACCCATTTAAACAGGAAGTAACATCACAATTACAATAAAACAACTATATAATAAAACACACTACAACTTACATACAAATTATTATAAACTGGATGACAAAATGAGTTTTTAGAAGAGAACTATTAGAAGAGATTGTTAATTCTGAATTCATAAAACAGAATCTAACTGCCAAGAGAAGAGACTGGAAAACCATAATATAAAAATGGCAGCCTGCCTCAGCAAAATTCAGTCAAATGCAAATAGAAACAACCAAGTCAGAAACACAACAGATGACTGAAACATTATTCGTAAGTTGAAATGTATTTACGCAGCAAAACAGATAATAAGACATAAGATAATAAACTAAAAACATACATGTATGCAATAAACATCATCCTATTAAATGTTCTTAGAAAAAACATTTATTTTTCAAAAGCACAAGAACAGATAATCAACAGTGACATCATTACTATACTATTACTGACAAGGGCAGAATGGAGTAATTGAACAAATAGGCTGAAGCAACTTCTACAGAGCAGGATCAAAACTATCCAGCCCTGGTCTCATTTTAACATACAAACACTGTCTATGACTTTTCAGGTAGGTCTCGTTATTTCATAGCAACATTACAACATTACTGAGAGCAGCGCTGGTCATTATCTCCCAACGTCAGGATGTAGGGGTACGGCCTTGACACTTCAGCCTGCTGGAGGTATTCCACCATGTTGGTGCCAACCTTAGAAAGAAAGAAATGAAAAAGTTAAAATTTTGTTGAATAGCAAAGATTAAACTGAATAAGACTATCAATTTCGTGTGAAATACGATTGATACTAAAAAATTACAAAGCTGCCCATTAAGATAGGGTATACTGTAGGTAACCAGAAACAAAAACATGGAGACAGCTACTACCAAAAATAAAACAGCAGAATAAGCATGGCTTTTAGGATACAGCTCTTTATGTCAGACTAGTTGATATTGTAGTCTGCATTGATTTTAAGCTAATTACCGAAAAAATGTCATAGCTGGTGTCATACTGGTACATTACAATCACCAAAATATTAATACTTCATCTAGTAGTTATCTGTACCGCTGTGGTACTTTTTCCTGTAGTTGGCGCGCTGACTGATAGTTAATTTAACTTTGGTTAAAGAGGGCTACCTGGTTAGCTTACATGCTATTACTGGTGATACATTTGCATACTTGCCAAAGGGGGAAAGGTGTAAAATATTGTTATAACTCGGGAGAAACGCAGGAGAAATTTGACCGCAGAGTAAATTACTAGCTAGTGAAAAACGGGAGGGTTAGCAGGTCTGTATATTTGTGAGAGGGTCAGTGGTTTGTAACACACCAGCATTTTATTGTCTCAAGCAGTGAGTTTAATAAAGTTCTAAAGTGGTTGCTAATGCTAGCAAACTAACTAAATGCCTGGTCATGCTAACACTACAGTTAACAGTTTAGCGTTCATTCATCACTTCACCATCTTCGTAACCCTGCAAACATTCTACAGAGAAAGCTAAAAAGCTCAGACATCTTAGCCGTTTCTTTCATACACAGGTGGGGTTTATGGCTAGCAGCTATTCTCAGCTAAATTATCATCCAGTACCTCAGACCAGCCGGAAAGTTTGTGTGTAACCTTAACACGGCAACAGCAATAAATGTTACATATAGTAATAATTTTTCAGTCATATGTGAATTAGGTGAGTGAACATGTGTATACAGACCTTGTATTTAACGCCATTTTCCCTTAAATGTCCGAGGAGGATGAACCGTCATCAGCGGTGTGGGAGCTCAAGAGTCACGAAGCTGAGTGACAGCCGCTGAATCCACCGGTGAACTTTGGGGGAGGGGCCAAGCAAACTTCAACCCAGCAGCTGGGTTACACAAAAACTACCCAACTCTCTGTAAATAACCCAGAAAAATGACCCAACAGCGGCAACCCAGCGTTTGGGTAGAAAAAACAACCCAGCATTTTTTAGAGTGTAGGCAGCAAGGTAAATACACAAAACTTACCGTCAAATTATTTTTTTTCCTCAATTTATATATATATATATATATATATTTTTTTTTTTTTTAAATTATTTTATTTATTTATTTATTTTATTTTTTAAGCACCATGGCAAATCTCTCGTAGTCAATTTTTTAACCTGTTTTAAACACATACACACATGCATACACATTTTTATAGAAATGCACTTAGTTAATTTAATTTGCCTTACATTGTTGAATGAGGATGGGTTCCACAACCAAAAATCAACATTGATTCAATGTTTGTCTTTTCAACACAGAAAAGCATTGAATTATCAACATTGATTCAACATTATTTAGCATTGAAAAATCAACCTCAACCAAAATGATGATTCTGATGAAATTTCAACATTGAATCAATGTCACCTTGCTATCTGGGAATTAACATCTTCACAAAAGTCCAGTACATTATTAGTGCCTCCACTGTGCTCTTACTGTGATCGTTCGATCAAGCTAGTTTGACAAAAATGTTCCATATCTGCTATGGTGTTCTCCTTTCAGTATTTTCTCTGACAGGTGGTTCATATCCCTCACTCCTAACTGTACATGCTCGTTATTTATCTTTGGCCCCCGACACACTTCGACGAAGACCATGAAGTTCGCACTGTCCTAAAAAAAAAAAAAAAAAAAAATATATATATATATATATATATATATATATATATATATATATATTAAAAAAAACACCATGGGTTTGGGGTTAATATGTAAAAATGTGACTTTACCTAGCCACGTCCATGTCAAGTTCTCAATGCCTTTATTATGTTGTCACTTATTTCCTATCATGCACATAATCACGCTCCTGTCCAATAAGACAGAGTCCGATCAGATCGCATCATGCTTTTACCAGGCACTTAATGTGCTTATTACTGTATGTTGTAACTGCGTTCAGCTGGTTGGTATAAATACCCCGACACATGCAGTGCTTTTCATCACTGAGAAATTGGATCAAGTATTTTTGCTAAATTCTCTGAACGTGACATAGACCTGTGATAATCTGATGTATGAGAGCCATAACTGTAGTAAGCACCAAAGAAATGTAATATGCACTTAGTGCAGTGGTTCTCAAAGTGTGGGGCGCGCCCCACTAGTGGGGAATACAGACATGACAGGTGGGGCGCAATGAACGGGAGGTAATTAGTGGAAAATAATAGGAAAGTACCTATTCTAATTCATGCTGTTCTTTATTGATAATGAAGAGCGTGCGCTCAAAACAGTCATACACAAATAAATGGATCATTAATACAAGTAAATTGAATTGAAACCTGCGCGACCCACTGGGCAGCGCTGCGCGACTCTGACAGAAATAGACCGCGCCGACCATCAAAGTACATTTTCCCCCGCTGGGATGCGCACGTACAAACCAGGCATGACAAGGCGGAAACAATATTAAACAGTCCTGACATTTTAAATATTTTTTTTTAAAATAAAACACAGTGAGTCGCGCAGGTTTGTGATTCGAGCGGCGCTGCGCGATCCACTGGGCTGCGCAAATAAACCAGATCATCACTGCATTATTCAGATAGTCGCGCTGCGCTGTATTTGCACATATATTTGGTTCAATCAGGTGCCACGGTTTCGTCCCACTTTTGACGTGTTTGGCTTCACATACACTTCGACAATGGAAGAAGACGGTGCAGCAGCAGTGAGTTTTCTTACATGACGAAACCAACAACGAGGAGATTGTAAAGAAAAAAGGTGACTCGTCTGTGGTGTGGAATTGGTTTGGGTATAAGAAAAGTAATACGAATGAGATGAACGTGATTTGCAAAATACGCAAGTGCACTGTTTTAACAAGTGGTGGAAACACGTCAAACCTTTTCTATTATCTGAAATCCAAGCTTCCAAACGAATATGGCCAAAGTAAAAAAAAAATGCGGCAAACCCCAGCAATTCACAGTCTAAATAAAATTACATTATATAAAACAGTTTCTTTGTGTTTGAATTTTTATTAATGCATTTTCAGATACAAATGCCTATATTGTGATATATATCGTTATCGAGGTAGAAATTTGCTTCTACCGTGATAGAAGATTTTGGTTATATCGCCCACCCCTAATGAAGCCTATCTTGAGCTTGGATTCATGGTGGGGATGGTGCGGGCAGAGGAGAGGCTCGTGTGTGTTTTGTGTCTTAAACCGCTGGCAGCAGACCGCATGAGACCCAACAAATTAGGAAAACACTTAGAGACAACACACTCAGTCACGTTAATAAGCCACTCGACTTCTTTCAAAGAAAGCTGGCAGAATACAGACAGCAGGATAATCGCATTATAAAATCTGAATCAGTGAACAGCAACGCACAAATGGCTTCATTCAAAGTTGCATACAGAATTGGCCAGTGCAAAAAAACTACAAACGATTGCTGAGCAGCTAATAAACATGGGGTCAATTATGCAAAGATATGTGACAACGTAAGCCTTGTATAACAATTGCATGTGTATTTTACTGTATCTATTTTGAACTTGGTGTTGTTTGATCTTATTGGTTTAGAAATAGATATTTCAATAAACAGTAAACTTGGCAGATTTCGTTATTTTGTTGACAAGTGGGGCTTGAAAACTCGCTCACCCCCTTAAGTGGGGAATGACAGAAAAAGTTTGAGAACCACTGACTTAGTGCATCTTCTACAATGTGGCAATAACCTACCATGGTCATAGCATGATTGGGGCCTTAAAGACACAAGCGCATACTGACGCTAACTGACTTTCTTGCGCTGATACTGTAAGAAATGATAGCGAGTAATACTGTGTGTTAAAAGCATTTTTATAAGCAAACAATTGTATGAGAGAGATCAGTCTATTATGTGTTCTTTGTGACATGTAGGAGGAAAAGTCACTCCTATGGAACGATATCGCGGACAATATTCAAATGCAATTGCAAATTGCATTTGCAATTGCGTTTTCCATATGTGGACGCACAAACTGTGCCATAATTCAAATGCAATTGCAAACTTTGCATTACCGTTTGCTGATTCGCCTTTGCGAGCGCACACTGACTGCCAAATTTCAAATGAAAAAACAAAGTCCATTTGTATTTCCCAGGTCTTACACGTCATGAACCTGTCATATTTAAATATCAAAATCAATTACCACGTTTGCTTTTTCACTTTCTCTGCGCCGCGCGTCAAGCCGGCCAAAATTCAAACGCAATCGCTAATCCATTTGCAATTGCATTTCCAACACGTTACACAGAAACCTGTCAATCAGCATCAGGGGCGGGTCTATACTGTGGGGCGGGATTGTATGGGAGTGACGTCACTCGCACTCGCCGACCAAGAGGGGGATATTTGAGCACTGGAGGTGAACCGAGATTATCTCATTTGTTTATCAAGAAATAAACACACAAAAATGACAAATCGCATATTTTCTTGCTCCGGAGTGGACAGAGAAGTTTTTACAAATAAAAATATTTTTAGATCTTCTCCTGTTACAGCCTGCTGGAGCTAAATCTTTCAGAAACGCTGCGTACCGGTGTTATGCGCTAAAATGCCTCCCTGCCACTGATTGCACCCCCACAAAATCTCTGTCAAATATATGAGGACATCACAATCAAATATTCATATTATTATTATCAAATATAATATATGAGTATTATCACGAAGCGATTTTTATTATAAATAAGAAATATAAAAATATACATGTACAACCCCTGGCAAAAATTCTGGAATCACCCCTCTCAGAAGATGTTCATTCAAATGTTTAATTGTGTAGAAAAAAAAACAGGCACATACATGCCACAAAACTATTTTCACTCAACAATCCAAACTTCTGGCTGTATAAAACACTTAAAAAAAAAGAAAGATAACTATAGTCAACGACAACTGTTTTAACAGCTCAAACAGAGGAACAAAATATGGAATCACACAAATCTGAGGAAAAAAATATGGAATCACCATGCACTTTGCATTTCTACAACTGCTAATTAGTCTACAGTTAAAAAAGAGTGCTTGCACACATTAGGGATGTGTTGAACCAAGATGATTGACATAACTCATAGCTCCAACACGAGAGATGTCAGTTGAAACAAAGGAGAGAATTATCAAACTTCTTGAAGAAGGTAAATCTTCATGGAATGTTGCAAAAGATGTTGGTTGTTCCCAGTCAGCTGTGTCTAAAATCTGGACCAAGTACAAATCACATGGAAAGGTTGTAAAAGGGAAGCGTACTGGTAGACCAAGAAAGACATCAAAGCTCCAAGACAGAAAACATAAAGCAATATTACTTGAAAACAGAAAATGCACAGCAAAACAAATGAGGAACAAATGGTCAGAAAGTGGAGTCAATGTCTGTGACCGGACAGTAAGAAATCGCCTAAAAGAAATGGGATTCAGTGGGCTAAAGAAAGACAATCTTGGACTGCGGATGACTGGATGAGAGTTAGATTCAGTGATGAATCACAAATCTGTATTGGGCAGGGTGATGATGCTGGAACTTTTGTTTGGTGCCGTTCCAATGAAATTTATAAAGACAACTGCCTGAAGAAAACATGCAAATTTCCACAATCATTATTGATATGGGGTTGTATGTCAGGTAAAGGTATGGGAGACATGACAGTCATTACATCTTCTATAAATGCACAAGTTTATGTTGAGATTTTGGACACTTTTCTTATTCCATCAATTGAAAGGATGTTTGGTGATGGTAGCATCATTTTTCAGGATGATAATGCATCGTGCCATAGGGCAAAATCTGTGAAAACATTCCTACAGGAAATACATATAATGTCAATGGCATGGCCTGCAAATAGTCCGGACCTTAATCCAATTGAAAATCTGTGGTGGAAATGAAAGAAAATGGTCCACGACAAGCCTCCAACCTGCAAAGCTGATCTGGCAACTGCAATAAGACAAAGCTGGAGACAGACTGATGAAGTATACTGTTTGACATTAGTTAAATCAATGCCTCAGAGAATTCAAGCTGTTATAAAAGCCAGAGGTGGTGCAACAAAGTACAAGTAGTGTTTTTATTTGGTGATTTCATATTTTTTTCCTCTGTTTGAGTTGTTAAAACAGTTGTCGTTGACTATAGTTATCTTTCTTAGTTTTTTTTTAAAGTGTTTTATACAGCCAGAAGTTTGGATTGTTGAGTGAAAATAGTTTTGTGGCATGTATGTGCTTGTTTTTTTTTTCTACACAATTAAACATTTGAATGAACATCTTCTGAGAGGGGTGATTCCAGAATTTTTGCCAGGGGTTGTATATGAAAATAATATATAATTAATATATTTTCCCCCTATACTACATGTGTTTTTTTATATAGATTATTTTATAATCAAATTCGTTTGGTGCAATTTGTAAATCATAAACCTATTCATTTATGTTAATTTATGTTTATGTTAATATAATATTTGATAGAGGTTATGTTGGGGGGGGGGGGGGCAATCCGTGGCAGGGAGGCTTTTTAGCGCATAACACCGGTACGCAGCGTTTCTGAAAGATTTAGCTCCAGCAGGCTGTAACAGGAGAAGATCTAAAAATATTTTTATTTGTAAAAACTTCTCTGTCCACTCCGGAGCAAGGAAATATGCGATTTGTCATTTGTCATGTGTGTTTATTTCTTGATAAACAAATGAGATAATCTCGGTTCACCTCCAGTGCTCAAATATCCCCCTCTTGGTCGGCGACTGCGAGTGACGTCACTCCCCATACAATCCCGCCCCACAGTATAGACCCGCCCCTGACGCTGATTGACAGGTTTCTGTGTAACGTGTTGGAAATGCAATTGCAAATGGATTAGCGATTGCGTTTGAATTTTGGCCGGCTTGACGCGCGGCGCAGAGAAAGTGAAAAAGCAAATGTGGTAATTGATTTTGATATTTAAATATGACAGGTTCATGACGTGTAAGACCTGGGAAATACAAATGCAAATGGACTTTGTTTTTTCATTTGAAATTTGGCAGTCAGTGTGCGCTCGCAAAGGCGAATCAGCAAACGGTAATGCAAAGTTTGCAATTGCATTTGAATTATGGCACAGTTTGTGCGTCCACATATGGAAAACGCAATTGCAAATGCAATTTGCAATTGCATTTGAATATTGTCCGCGATATCGCTCCATACACTCCATTGTATAATATAGTGAAAATGTGTTTATGATTATGTTTATGATATTTGCATAAAATGCCTTCTAGTCCAATGAAAGTAATCTACATGTTTTCTTATCTGGTTTCTTTTATAGAAGCTTAACAAAAAAGTTAATTCAATACCGTGTCTTGTATGGGCCGGTTTGGGAATAGTGGTATTACAATCTATTAAATGATGTTCTTGTTAATGTAATGTAATTCATACATTTGACCCAGCACGCTCCCTATGGCCAAGGTTTTTTTGTCCCTATTCATACAATATACTATTTATTGGATTTGTCTGACAGCCAAACTCTTATCTTTCATGTTTTAAAATAACATTTTAAAATTATTCTTGAGAAATGCCACACCTTGCAAAGGTGTTCAACCCTCATAAGCCAGATTTGTCCAAATACAAAGATTGGTTTGGATTACAAATAACATTCAAACTGTTCTAGTCTGTATGTGTTTTATCTAGATAATCCTTTTAAAACACCTAATATATAAACACTCAATATTTATAATATGTGTTTTTAAAGTAGACTAAAGGCTTAATCATAATACACAAACATGAATTTAGTAGCCTGGCTTATTCAATAATAAGTAACTCTTATAAAATGCCCAGGGTATATGGTTTGGTTTTGTTGTTTGGAAACCAAACCCTTTTTCCTTAAAGGAAACATGATTACATGAATGACATTTAACGTTATAATACAGTCATTATGTTCAATGTAGGGCATCCTGCATCTTGGGTTTTTAAAGTGATATAGAGTATAGTCAAGAACTGCACTGACACCTAATACTGAGGAACTATTCTTAGGATAAAATCAGATATCACAAATATTCCAGTAATGATGATCCAAAAGCAGTCCTTTAAACTGATGAGGGCTTAAAGTATCATAGTGTTTATATTAAAAAAGTCCAATTTGTCATTCTTAACAAGAAGGCATGGAACTGTATAACACAGAAAAAAACAGCCACAGAAAATAATGTATTATTATTGTATATTACTGTGTTGATCATGTAACCTATTTTTTTTATTTTAATGTTACAGCAGATTTACATTTAGGCAGACGCTCTTATTCAGAGCAACTTACATTTTATCAATTTTAGCAATTGAGGGTTAAGGGCCTTGCTCAAGGGCCCAACAGTGGCAACTTGGTGGTTGTGGGGTTTGAACCCGGGATCTTCCGAACCGTAGTCCAATGCCTTAACCACTGAGCTACCCCTGACCCAGATCTCTATGGGTATTGTCACATTCCAGATATGATTGCCAAATTAATGAGTTTGTCCAGTTGGAGGCAAAGGTTGTTAACTCCGTGAGATGACATGTGTTAGAATTATTTTATATATAAAGGAGTTGATTCTACTCTCTTATAGATTTGACATAGATTTGATATTAACGTGTTAAATCTTTCCTGCTGCTATCTTCCTGTCTCCTCTTGCATCTGTTCTTAAAGGTGTGAACGCTCCCACGCTCACCTTCCCATACTCTCTTTATGTCTCTCTCTCTTCCCCTCTCTCTCTATCTCCCTCTGTCTTCTTCCCCCTCTCCCCCTAACTCGAGCCAACATCTTGTGATCTGTCTCTGCACGGACACCTCTATCTTCCTCTCCTTTGATTCTTCAGGATCTCACCAGGACATTTACAATGGTTCATGCTCTTTGTAGTAACATATGTCTATAGCCCAGGCGTTTGGTCAAATATATATAAACCCCATCTTTTGCTGTTAATAAACAGAGACCTTTCTGACAGACAACGTGTGTGTGTGTGTTTGACTGAATCTCTCCTGGCGCCAGAAAAGCTTACCGAAGCACAGCGGACAGACCGAGCAACTCGCTTCTTCTACTACAAAACTTTAGAAAAACTTTACAACATGTAAAAGAAAATCTGAAAGCAAAAACTCAAAAGTGAACCCATCCTAATTTGAATGACACCAGATAGTGTGTTTCTAAATAATTCCCTTCAGAAGTCCAAAAGTGCAATTGTTTAACCAATAAAATGAATTATAGTTTAACATAAACAAAATTTTATAAGCTATTAACTTTAGGAAACTTGAGCGGCAAAATGGCAACAATGTTCAAAATACTTGTAGTCCAAAGCTTACAAAAAAACTTAATTGTGCCCTTTTGTTTAAGCTGTCCATATGAAACATTTAAATTGATCCTAGGTGATGATACATACCCTGTATCATGTGATGCTCATAAAATTGGACAATTAATTGCATTGCCCTAAAAATTAGGACATACTGTATGCTAAACTTTTATTGAAGATTCCATTCATTACTTATTTCATTAATCTTCAGCATCCACTACAGCATCTCCTGATAACAATGGGTGCAAGAAGGAAGAATTCACAATGGGTGACAGCCTACACACACCTTCACAAACAGTGGCTTGCAAAAGTATTCAGCCCCCTTGAACTTTTCCACATTTTGGTTCAAGGGGCCCGAATACTTTTGCAAGCCACTGTATAGGAAAATCTAAAAGTATCCTTTATAGCTATCTGCATGTTATGGATAGCAGGAAGAAACATAGGACGTCATAGGAAACCCATTGAACAAAAGGAGGATATATGATGCTCATCAGACAGTTGTTTTTTGGCTTAGAAGAAATAAATAATGTTTTAAAAATGTGATGTTGTGAACCTTGAAAACTGGAAAGAATGACAAAAATACATAAAATAATATTTAAGAAAAACTAATAATAAAATAAAAACAGATACTAAAAATTATAATATAGCATTTCATGTAATTAGTAAAACATAACCGTGTTAGTATTTTCAAAATATGTAGTCTGTTAGCCTATTTACAGTAAACAACCGTTAAAACTATTATGCTGGCTTTTTCTTATTGGTTCACTCTTGCTGTTCTGGGGAGTTCAGTTTCTTCATGCTTATGTGATGTTTCATGTTACACAGACTGAAATATGCTGTCATCTGTCTCCTCAGTCAGTATTCTTACCTTTCAGTGCACCTCACAGCTGACACCCTGAAGTACACAAATGGGCTTTCATATAAATCAGTGTTGTTTATTTAGTCTAATCAGTTTTTGCACTCTCATCGGAAAAAATGAAGGCATCACACGGACTTATTTTATTGGTATAAGAGAAGAGAACTGGAATTATGCACCAGGTGGTTATAACCGCATCACCAGGAAACCAGTTATTCAGGATGAGTGAGTATTAATGTTTTGTCATTTACTTTGTAATATTTTATTGTGTCATGCTTGGCTCAATATATCAATATATAGTATTGGTACAGCACACAATCATACCTTAAACAGACCCTGTACGTGATATGACTCATATCATACTTATTTGTATTTTTCCTACACATCAATTAGCACATTCAAGATTCTTAATATTCAAAGCTAAAAGGATGTATAGAATTTTAAGCAAGTTTATCCCCTATGATGGAAATAATTAGCTAAATATTGTACCTTCTTTTAAAATATAATTTCATGCGCCTTTTCCATCTATAAATTCTGTTCCAATAATCAGTTTGTAATCCATTTTAGAAAAGACATAAGCCAATGGGAGCTCCACTTGAAAGCATCCCTTGAAAACCCTGAGCCCTTTAGGAGAAGCTCTAAAATATTGTCCAGTTTTGTGTTATAGGTTCTTATTTTTCATTACATTCTATTTTTTTAACATCTGTCCTCACTAATTAATGTAATGTAAGTACTGTAAGAGTAGAACGTTTTTTCACAGTAACACTGCTATCGATTCCTCTGCCATGCACTTACACGTACCGTACAGGTATGTGCATGCATGTGTCATGGGAAATCATGGTGCACACCAGAAAATAGGGCTCCCCAATAACCATTGTGTTATTTGAAACCTGATTTTAGAGACCGTTTAAGAAGCATAAAAACTTGTCTGGTTCAGTTCCAGGTGCACAGCTTCTGTCATGTCATGTACTCTTTTGAATGAATAGCTTTCACTAAAATGCAGTTTAATGTAATGTTAGTTTAATGCTGTTAATACACATGATTACCAGAGCTCCTCCTCCAAAATATTTATGTTATTTATTAATGTATGTTATAATATAAGTTAAATTTAGTTTTACATTTGGAAAAAATTTAAGTCCTGCAGTAGTTCACTTTTATATTTATTATATGCTGAAAAAAATACAATGTATCAATATACAGTAAGAACCCATTGTGTGTGTGTGGTTTTTGTTTTGTTAGACATGCATCACTGTTTCTGCTTCAAACTCCCGATCGGATTGGACCTGTGTATAAGAAAGCAATATACAGACAGTACACTGATGAGACATACACACAGGAGATCCTCAAACCTGCTTGGCTGGGTTACCTGGGTCCTGTGATTCGGGCTGAGGTTAAAGATGTTATAGTGGTCCACCTGAAGAACTTTGCCTCCAGACCATATTCAATGCACACACATGGAGTCTTCTATGAGAAAGACTCAGAGGGTAAAATATGTCTGCATTATTCCTTTAAAATACATTCAATATACATTAAAATATGTGGCTTTAAATCTAAACTGCAATAAAACAGATTATAGGCTTCATCATTGCACTCAAATATGTATTCAGGAGATCAGCTTTATCTCTCACATAATGACCAGGGACAACTGTGGGTTTGGTTTTGTTACTTGGAACAAAAAAAAACATCTTCCTCTTGAAGGAAACAGGGGAACGGTAATGTAAAAAAAAACATGAAAGACGCTTTGCCTCATAATGCAGTCATTATTTTCTATGTAAGATATCCTGTTTAATCAAATGATCTAGACTACACAAGATAAGGTCTTGAAAATGACGAAGCTTGTTTCTTTATGTTGTCTCTTATTCAATAGTTTTTTTTTTTTTTTTTTTAGTTCTGCACTGACACCTAATATGGAGGAATCCTCTTTCTCTTACAATGTAGACACTGCGCCTGACAGCAAGACATGGAGCCAGTGAAATCTGTGTCAAGAATGACCACAGAAAAAAGTTACTGTTGTACAGACAAAGACTTGTACATGTGTAGCAAATATTTTTTACATTCACTCAAAAGTATGAAAACCTATATTTTAGCTAAGGGAAATAATAATCATGTTTCCAAAGGCTTAGTTGTAAATAATTGATTTAAAAGAAAGAAATACTGTGTACTGTATATAATTGCAGGGTCGCCTGTCAAGCAAGCAAGAGAAGTAAATTCTTGAAGTTAATTTGTTGGAAAAATGAGATGAACAGAAGTGACTCTGACAAGTGCCAAATTTTGATGGATAAATAATAGGTTCTGTTGGGGATATTCCCGGTACACAGTGGATGGTACATAACAAAAGTAGACCAAGGAAGGACAACCAGTGAACTGGCAACAGGGTCATGGGCACCCAAGGCTTATTGATGTGTTTGGAGAGGGAAGGCTAGCAAATCTGGTCTGATCCCACAGTAGTGCTTCCGTCGAGTAAATTGATAAAAAAAAGTTAATGTCATTATAACAGGTTAACTCGTTGGGAAGGATGAGCACAGCACAAATGGTAGATCAATCATTGATTTCCTTGCTTATGATGAATAAAGTTTCTGTTTTATAGCATGCACATACAATAGTCTCTCTCACACACACACGCACGCACACACGCACACACACACCACACACACACCACACACACACACACACACACACACACACACACACACACACACACACAAAATCCCCTCATTATTCCACACAAAATAATTCACAATGACAAAGAAAAAACAGGTGTTTGGAGTGTGTTTTGTTAATTGTTAATTGAGTATTGTGAAGTGAATTGTCCACATCCAATCCACATCAGTGTTTTTCTTTACCAGTTCCATCCCATTTTACAGAAATATGTAATGCTAGGACTAATTGCATGTTATGTATTAGGAGCCCTGTATCCAGATGAGACGTCTGGAGCAAAGAAAAAGGATGACAATGTACCTCCTGGTGGAAATTATACTTATACATGGACAGTAAAGCCAGAGTTTGCACCTGTTCAGGGAGATCCAAACTGTCTAACTTGGGCTTACCATTCACATGTGATTGCCTACAAAGACATCTCCTCTGGACTCATAGGGGCCCTGCTGACTTGTAAGAAAGGTACACAACTGTCATCCACCAAACAGTGGAGTTATTGCACATTACACTCATTCATACTTTCCATTCACTAACAGCATGTGTCTACCACAGTAACTGGAGGATGTACCAGCATGTGTTGGGAAATACTATTTGTTTTGGTAATAAAGTATTCAAATAAAATTATTACATAATTATAAAATTATAAAAGAATTAAACACATTGGACAATTCTAACATCCTACCCACACAAAGACTATGAAACAAGAAACAAAATGTTTACCATTTCCTGTACCCAAATCTTTTTGTATGGATTTGGAGACAGAAATTTTACTGAAACCTGGAGCTTTACAACTTGGTTTTGTCCAGTGGGATTCACATTATACTTAACTATTTTTCATGCCCATGTTCATATTCATTTAGGATGCATTTTCTGTTCAATCCAAATAATATATTTAAATTCAGTTACATCTCTAATATCCACGGTCTGTTTAATCAGGAATCCTGGAGCCTGTTTTCAAAGTGAACAATTCCCAGGTATCAGCAGGTGTTACCCACTCCCAGGTACAAAGAACAGATGTGGAGCAGGACTTCCTTCTTTTGTTTAGTGTGGTGAATGAAAACCTGAGCTGGTATCTAGAAGAAAATATCCAAACTTTCTGTTTGGATCCAGCTAATGTCATATCCTCTGATCCAGATTTCAAACTCTCTAACCAGATGAATGGTAAGTGTTTATTTTTGTAACTTTGTTTGGGGCAGTTTTTCTGAATGTCATAAACAGAGATTTTTTTTTGGAAAATTTATAATATCTCTAGTGCCTCTTTCTGCATCCTATTTTATAGCTATTAATGGATATGTGTATGGAAACCTTCCTGGAATTGAGTTGTGCCAGAACAAAAAAGTTTCATGGCATTTTATTGCCATGGGAAATGAGGTGGACGTCCATTCAGTATATTTTCATGGACAGACATTGCTTGTACAAGGACATCGTGTTGATGCTGTTAGCCTGATTCCTGCCACCTTTATGACTGCAGAGATGAAGCCCTTAACAATTGGAAAATGGCTGCTGAACTGTCAAGTTAACAGCCATATGCAAGGTACATGTTCAGCTTTGAGAAGTGTTTCTACTGGAATATATAGAAGTATACACAGCAAAAATACAGATTCTGGTCAAATCCTATACATTTTGGAAGAACAAGATTAAGATTAGATTAGTAGATTAGATACATTAGATTAGTTATCAGAAGATTAGACAATTATAACAATTATAACAGAAATCTTGGGGAAACTGTGCAAGGTGTAATGGGAGAGTGTAGAATATTGCAGCTGAGTGGATTCAAATAAAGAATGATCAGAGATTACATTTATATTACATTTAGAAATGAAATTGGTAACATCAGTAATATCAATATTAAAATATTTATATTGGGCCAGTAAGTATATTATAAATCACAGAAGATATATAGTTAAAAAAGATTGGTGTTTGAAACAACTAAACAAATGGACCAAAATGTGACAAAAAAATTCCAGACTATTATTTTGAAAACAACTTCAAATTTTGGATAATTATTTCTTCTATATTGTGAATACAGTAAACAGTCCATCCAACCATCTAGGAACCTCTGTAGTCCAACTAGGGACCATGGAGGCCAGTGATGACCATAGTATTTATTCCCATTTGTATGATCATGGTAAGACCACTGGTCAACATTCACACACATATTTACACACTATGGGCAATTTTGGAATGCCAATTAGCTTAATCTGCATATCTTTGGACTGTGGGAGGAAACCGGAGAAACCGGAAACCCTGAGGAAACCCACCAAGCACAGGGAGAACATGCAAACTTCATGCACACAGACCTGATGCGAACCAGGAGGTGCAAGGCGACACTGCTAACCACTAAGCCACCATGATGCCTCCGTATACAGTGCTTCAAAAAATGTGAATATAAAAAAAAGAGTTCATTTTCTTTCAGAATTTCATTCACAAAGGCAATTTTTCATATATTCATTACTTGTAAAATGACATTTTCAAGCCATTTTTGTTTAAATTTAAATGATTATGATTATGATGATTATTTAGATGAAAATAAAAAATACATTCATTCATTCATTCATTTTCTATACCGCTTAATCCTGATAAAAAATACAATATTTTTTAATATTTCAAATATTTCCTAAGACCAATAAAAAAATTCTTTATAATACAGGAATTTGGGGCTTCCTTAGAACAAATTACTGCATCAGTGCACAGCCTGTGACACTGTTGAGGGGTCATATTGAGATATCATGGTCAGCAAATTGGCCAGTGGTGGTTTTGGCACTGTGTGCTGGTACTAAGTCCTACTGGAAAAGGAAATCAGCGTCTTCATAAAGATTGTCAGCAGATGGAAGCAGGGAGTGCTCTAAAATCTTCTGCTAGACAGCTGTGGTGACTTTGGCCTGATAAAACATAATGGATCAACACCAGCAGATGACATGGCACCTCAAATCATCACAGACTGTGGAAACTTCACACTGGACTTCAAACAACTTGGATTCTGTCTTTCCACACTTCCCATAGACTAGGAGACCATAATTTTCCAATTCCAACTCACTTCCATATAAAAAGAAGACTTTGGAACACTGAGCTACAGTCCAATTCTTTTTCTTAACAGCTCAGGTAACATGCTTCTGATGTTGTCTCTGGTTCAGGAGTGGCCTGATTTTAGGAATGCAACAGTTGAAATCCATTTCCCGAAGACGCCTGTGCGGGGGTTACTCTTCATGTACGCATAGTCCCCCACTTATGAACATTCGAGTTATGAATTCTGCTGATACGTACAAACGGATTCCAAAAAAGTTGGGACACTAAACCAATTGTGAATAAAAACTGAATGCAATGATGTGGAGATGGCAAATGTCAATATTTTATTCAGAATAGAACATAGATGACAGATCAAAAGTTTAATCTGAGACAATTTTTCATTTTAAAGGAAAAATATGTTGATTCCAAATTTCTCGGTGTCAACAAATCCCAAAAAAGTTGGGACAAGTAGCAATAAGGGGCTGGAAAAAGTAAATTTGAGCATAACGAAGAGCTGGAAAACCAATTAACAGTAATTAGGTTAATTGGCAACATGATTGGGTATAAAAAGAGCTTCTCAGAGTGGCAGTGTCTCTCAGAAGCCAAGATGGGTAGAGGATCACCAATTCCCACAATGTTGCGCAGAAAGATAGTGGAGCAATATCAGAAAGGTGTTACCCAGCGAAAAATTGCAAAGACTTTGCAGTTATCATCATCAACTGTGCATAATATCATCTGAAGATTCAGAGAATTTGGAACAATCTCTGTACCTAAGGGTCAAGGGCATAAAACCATACTGGATGCCCGTGATCTCCGGGCCCTTAAACGACACTGCACCACAAACAGGAATGCTACTATAAAGGAAATCACAGAATGGGCTCAGGAATACTTCCAGAAACCATTGTCAGTGAACACAATCCACCGTGCCATCCGCCGTTGCCAGCTGAAACTCTACAGTGCAAAGAAGAAGCCATTTCTAAGCAAGATCCACAAGCACAGGCGTTTTCATTGGGCCAGGGATCATTTAAAATGGAGTGTGGCAAAATGGAAGACTGTTCTGTGGTCAGACGAGTCATGATTCGAAGTTCTTGTTGGAAATGTGGGACGCCATGTCATCCGGACCAAAGAGGACAAGGACAACCCAAGTTGTTATCAACGCTCATTTCAGAAGCCTGCATCTCTGATGGTATGGGGTTGCATGAGTGCGTGTGGCATGGGCAGCTTGCATGTCTGGAAAGGCACCATCAATGCAGAAAAATATATTCAGGTTCTAGAACAACATCTAGTCATCTCTTTCAGGGAAGACCCTGCATTTTTCCACAAGATAATGCCAGACCACATTCTGCATCAATCACAACATCATGGCTGCATAGGAGAAGGATCCGGGTACTGAAATGGCCAGTCTGCAGTCCAGATCTTTCCCCTATAGAGAACATTTGGCGCATCATAAAGAGGAAGGTGCCACAAAGAAGGCCCAAGACGATTGAACAGTTAGAGGCCTGTATTAGACAAGAATGGGAGAGCATTCCTATTTCTAAACTTGAGAAACTGGTCTCCTCGGTCCCCAGACGTCTGTTGAGTGTTGTAAGAAGAAGGGGAGATGCCACACAGTGGTGAAAATGGCCTTGTCTCAACTTTTTTGGGATTTGTTGACACCATGACATTTTGATTCACCATATTTTTCCCTTAAAATTATACATTTTCTCAGTTTAAACTTTTGTTCCGTGATTTATGTTCTATTCTGAATAAAATATTGGCATTTGCCATCTCCACATCATTGCATTCAGTTTTTATTCACAATTTGTTTAGTGTCCCAACTTTTTTGGAATCCGGTTTGTACAAACCACGGTTCTATTAACATTCATAGATGCGAACAAATCGCAAAAGGAGCTCACGTGTACAGTATTATACAAAAAATAGACATTGCAATACACCAGATACTGTACCAATTATATACAATAGTCTCAGTGTGTAAGTGAATGTATAAAGTGTGTAAAGCCCGGTACATTATATGTGTGTGCACATGGGGGTGCAGGAGAAATGAGTCAGCCTCACTCGTTTCAATGAATGAGTCCAGAAGCACAATGATGGAAAAAGGGTGTATAAAGCTGTCCTGATAATCCTAAGTTTGGAAAATGACAAAATGGCATCTGGGGTTCCCCTCGTGATTTAAAGGCGCAGAGACAACACTATTACAGTACATTTCAAATTTCACTGTGAGATTAATTTCCTGAGGCTCTGTTACAGTTTTTGGCCACATTATGGCAGTGTGGGGAAAGGGGACAGAGATTTAGTCAAGTGGCATGGTATGCTTGACTAAATGCTTGAGATGTACATTGTATATTAGTGTCAAAGACATATAAGACTCACTTTGTCGGACTTAAGAACTAATCCAAAATATGGACATGCTCAGTGACTACCTACCGGTATGTGAAAATCTCCCTAGGTCACCCCTGTTGCTTGTGCACCTTTTCCTACCACATTTTCACCTTTCATTCAACTTATGATAATAAATATCAATTATTCCATGAATATTCTTCAATATAGCACCTTCTGTGGCTATGGAGGGTGTTGATGATCATCTTCTGGAAAACTGTCAAGTCAGCAGGCTTTAATTAGCGTAAAAATTTTTTATTATTACAAAACTTTACCCAAGTATACATGGAGTTTGACCTGATCACATACAGTAGGGCCTCAAGTAGCAGATAGACAGTTAGTCTTAATAATGTTAGATATCTCTTCATTAGTCCAGTTTAGTGTCCTGTACGTTTATATGTACATGTCAATGTATACAGTATGATTTGCAGGTGTCAAGGAGCTATCAATATATAGGACAATCTCAGAACCTCTGGGAGATCTGCTATGATGTCATGCTGGATAGATTAATGTTGTCTGTGTGCAGATGGTATGCAGGCGATGTTCAATGTTTCACTGTGTGCTGGGAAGACAGATTTTGTCACTCCTCTAAATGGGACAGTAAGGAAGTACTTCATTGCTGCTGAACTCATTCAGTGGAACTACGCTCCATCAGGAGTAGACAGTTTGACTAATATGTCACTGACTGATCCTGAGAGGTATGGAGCTTCACTAGTTTCTTTTCAGTTTCTGTTTCTACTGTATGTTTATAATGACATTATATCATCATAGTGTAAACTGTGATGACTGCCTGTACAGTTTTTGCGTAAAATTTCCTCTTACATCATTTAAAGATACATGCTATACACTATCAAATCCTCTCTTTTTTTTCTTTTACTTAGCCCATCAGAGCTGTATTTCAGGAAGAATAACGGTCATCTCGGTGGTCAATATACAAAGGTGGTATATAAAGCTTACACTGATGGAACATTTACAGAAAATATCATCAATGATGCACACTTGGGCATACTAGGTAGACAGACAATCCTTTAAAAAATTTCCCCTGATGTTAGCCAATTATATGTATTTTTGAATGAAAATTCTCTTGAATGAAAATTCTCTTCAGGTCCGGTACTAAGAGCTGAGGTTGGGGATACTTTAGAGGTCACATTTATGAACAAGGCTGATAGAAATTACAGCATCCAACCCCATGGCCTTCAATACACAAAGCCATCTGAGGGAGCTCAATATGAAGACGGTGAGAAGGCAATGATTCAGAACCACAACCAATAATCTTCCACCTTCACTGCCCAGTTACATTTTTCTAAGTTACTACAAATGATTGTCAGGAATACGTGATTTTTAAAATTGTATTAAGTATTCATTTTATTGAATCATATTTTATAATAGTAGTGAAGTAAATATACAAAAGCACTTTCATTTCTGTAAATTAAAATACAATAAAAGCTTACCTAGATTAGTATGCAGGTAGACCTCTGGGTGGTATGGAGGTACAGCATCATTAAATCAAATTATAACAAGTCATTTGCAGGTTTATATTATTATTATTACTATTTTTTTTTTATTATTATTTTTTAAACCAGCATTTTTATTTGACCCTCAGGCACAGAGAAAAATGGATCTCATGTGCAGCCTGGAGAATCCTTCAACTACACTTGGCATGTGCTAGAGGGTCCATCTGACAGTGACCAGGCCTGTATTTCTTACTTGTATTTCTCCTCCAGTGACCCCATCAGAGACACCAACTCTGGCTTATTTGGACCTCTGCTTGTGTGTAGGAAAGGTGCACTGAGCTCCAATAATACCCAGGTATATATATATAGTTTTTTTTTTTTTTTTTTTTTTTTACAATTTCCTGTATATACAATACCATGGTGAGACAATGATATGCCTTTAAGAATGTATATTTAAACAGTTTGTCAATTATTTAATGATAATTATAGAAAAATGTGGACAAAGATTTTTTCCTGCTTTTTACTATGATGGATGAAAACTTGAGCTGGTATCTGAACGAGAATATTCAGACATATGGGACAAACGAGTCAAATCCACATAATCAGGAATTTCAGGACAGCAACATGATGCATGGTAGTCACATACACATAAGCATTACACAACCCAAACAACTAATTTTAATTTTAATAGTGAAAATCTGTTGTTTTTTAATGATTTTTAATTGTTTTTAGTAATTACATTATAAAAAATATACCATTCTATCCTAGCTAATTTTATTTATGTGTGTGATGCAGTGGTAAATGGCTACATGTACGGCAATCTGCCAGGACTGGAAATGTGTAAGGGTGACCAGGTCAGATGGTACGTCCTAGGACTTGGCACAAATATGGATATACATGGGGTTTACTTCCAGGCAAACTCCTTCCGCAAAGACAATACCACTCGTGACACGCTCTCTGTGTTCCCACACACTACTGTCCGGGTTTCCATGCAGCCAGATACAACTGGTCAGTCATGTTTGGTACATTTGCTTATACTATAGTTTTTCTTTGTTGTTCTTTCATCCTCTCCCATTAGGGATTGCCACAATGGCAAATTTTTATTTTGGCACAGGTTTTATTCTCTATGCCCAAATCGATTAACGACTGACACTAAGAGTGCCTTGCAACCCCACTGGCTGGATATAGTACACTGTATACATAATTTGTCTAAGTTTTCCAGTTTCTTTTTATTGTTCATTTGAGCTGATAGCTGGAATGCCCATAAATGTGAATAGGTAGGGGCGGCACGGTGGCATAGTGATTACCACTATGGTTTCGCACCTCAAAAGGGATAGAAACCCTTCGTCAGGTCTATGTGCGGGAGTCTGCATGTTGTCCACATGCGTGATAGGTTTCCTTTGGGTACTTCTGTTTCCTCCCACAGTCCAAAGACTTGGCATTCCCTAATTCCCTACCCCGTCCATGGTGTACCCCGCTTTCTTACATGCATTGTCATATTGTGTCCAGAGACCCCAGGATATACTCCAGATACACCAGTGATAACCAGTGATACTCCAGATACACCAGTTTTAGATACACAGGATAAGGATGTTGCTGAAGAAAAAAAAAGGGTTTTAATGCAGTTATTTCTAGAGCCCAACAAATTAATTCAGCATGGGGTTTACCGATAGATATTATGAACTGAAGATGATATACGCTTATCAATCTGAATGGCAAATCTACAGTATGTTTGATGAAACCCACCCTAATGCTTCACAATCGATTTCCACAGAATGATTAAAACAATCTAAAAGAATGCTGTAATCAAATATTTTGAAACACAGTGGTGTGGTCAAGGATGAATAAATGACACAATTGCACACTCTGTCAACTCAACATAAAACCTGAATGAAACCTGTCTGTAATCACATTTTCATGTAAGTTTCAAGACACCTGGGAAGAGACGGGGATAATCCATAAATAATATTAAATAATAAAACTATTCGAAGACACTAAACTAGGACACCTGTTAAAAAAGTTATAGGAAGTGACAGAGGTCTGCTTCTGAACATCTGTAATTGGGAAAAACTTTGTGCAGGGGATGGGAGGTGTTGGGCATGATGGACAGCAGTTTGCTCACAGACCTCTACTGCACTGACTCCAGAGAGTCCAGCTCAAAAGCCAAGCACTGAACCAGCTCTGCTGACAACTTTGTCCAAGAACGTGGCATCAATGATTTTTAAGGCAATGATCATATGTTATATGCTAACAGTAACAGCAAGTTGCGGTGGAACTAGCCCGAATGTACCAGGCTGAGGTTTACATCAACTTTCTCCTAGTACGTAAATTGCAGAGGATCCAGAGCATGGTAGACCCAAAGTGTGTGAAGATAGAGAAACAGTCATTTTAAGGTCAAGTCAGTGCTCTTTGGCACAGCTCTACTTTCATAGATTGTATGTGCATGTGTGCCTGTTTGTGTGTGAATACAGGACTTTTTGAAGTGAGCTGCAAAGTGAGTAACCATTACATGGGAGGCATGAAGCAACAGTACAGAGTAAAGAATTGTGGCCAGAGCTCGTCTGCTCCACCCTCTGATCCCACAGCACACTACTACATTGCTGCAGAAGAAGTAGAGTGGGACTACTCACCAAATCGCAACTGGGAGCTCCAGCTCTTCAACACCACAGAGGAAAATAGGTATATACTGTACAAACACACATACAGAAAAGTTAATTATGCAAGCCAACAGAAATAGCTTGAAGACCAATATTTTGTGTTAAATGTGATCAGGAAATCCTTGTATATTGGAATCACTCTGTAAAGTCTACTTTTCCTAATATGGAAGCGACATGGTTGTAACACAAAACGTTTATCTGACACATGTCCAGACGTGTCCAGACATGTCAAAATGTACTTAACTGAAATGTTTACAAAAATCATAAGCTTTGCCTTACTAATGTGGCAGTCTTTATCTACAGTAACTTGTTATGGATACTCTGCTTCTTAGTCCAGGCAGTGTTTTTGTAGGGACTGGTGAAAACAGACTCGGCTCCAAATATAAAAAAGTGGTTTATAGAGAGTACACTAATGCCACCTTCATTACCAAAAAGGAGCGGAAGTCTTCAGAAAAACATCTGGAAATACTGGGTACAAAGATATGATTCTAAAAGCTGATTCTAAAAGCTTTTGTTGCTTTTAATTAATTGTCACTTTGTGTGACTGTCATCTGTGAACCAGTCACTCTGTCTGTATGTGTTTGTGTTGGGGTATTTTGTTAGGTCCACTCATTAGGGGAGAGGTCGGTGAAGTTCTTCATATTACATTTCTTAATAAGGCTAGTCGTCCATACTCTATCCAGCCTCATGGGGTGAAGACTTCACCTCAAAATTCAATGCCTGTTTTACCTGGTGAGGAATCCACAACTTTATAATGAGTGCTTCCAACCTACAGCATTGTGGTATCTAGTACTGTAAATATACTCTTCTATACTGCCTGGCCAAAATAAAAGTTGGATCACTTTTAGCTTTGATTATGGCATCCATTCACCAGGGCAATGTTTTGGCAACTGAGATCTTGTACAGTATTTATGACAGATGAACTACTCCATAGTTCTCCAAAGACTTTTAATGGGGTTAACGTCACAACTTTGTGGTGCTCAATTCATGCTTCAAAATGATTCCTTGTATTTCCAGAACCATGCTTTCACACCTGGTCATTTAGTAAGTCAGCTGACTTCATTTTATTACCACATAAGGCTGCTGAGCCTAGGCCTGACCAACATAAACGACCCATCATGATCATACAGTATAACTGCTTCCAGATGCTTGTACAATGGGCATGATTCGTGCATCACTTCATACGTTTCCTTCTCACTCTGATGCATCCATTGCTCTGTAATAGCCTAGCTCTAGATGACAGACCACATGAGCCTTTTCCATTGCTCCTATGTCCAAATCTTAATGCTATGTAGAAATATTACATAGTGATGGTCAAAAGAGTATTAAGACAAAAGCGAATTTCTATTTTAATGACATTTTTATTATGTAAAAATAATGACAATCAACATAATAAGAACAATTTGTAATTTTATGAAATACATTTGCTGTCCAACAAACTATAATGCATGACATTTGTTGTCTTAATACTTAACAATGATTAACCAAATTCCAGTAATTTCTGGCTCCTTAATTGTTGTTTTTTGCTTGATGCAGGCGAGTATTTTGACCCTCCTAAAACATTGTAACCTCTTTCCATAACCACAGGATATGTAAAAGAACTTTTATTTGGCCAGGCTGTATATATACTTAGTGATTTCTGTGATAAAAATAATTACGGTTGTAATTACAATCCTATGAATTCTAGGTAGTAATGGTAGTAAGAAATATATAAATTTGGACACAATAAATGAAATAGTGTTGTAATGATTGACTGCAGGAAACATGACTATGTACCAGTGGATTATTCCAGAAAGTTCTGGCCCAGGATCCTCCGATCCAAATTGCACAACGTTTGCCTACTACTCTACTGTGGACTTCATTAAGGTGATAATTAACAAGTACATATGAGTTATTCTATAATTTGGGCTACACTACTACATATGTAAATAAATACAAAAACAACAGAAGAAATGGTGGTTCATGTTAGTAAATTTTTTTAGTGTAACATATCTGCTATTATTCACATCCAAATTAATGAATATAGTAACGAAATTAAACATAAACATTAGAGATCAAAGTCTAAACGTCTTGGTCATGTTTTAAAGCACACACAGCCTGAACAAAACAAAAAAGTTTCTTTTTTTGTGAGGAAATACTGTATGTATTTCTGCTTGTAAATCCACATGTTTCCAGAAAAGTGTTAATTAATTTTGATTTATTAATTACACTATATGGCCAAATCCCAAATGTGTTCAGCAGGCTCTCTGCAGACCTGTGGAGGTTTTGCACACCAAACCATGACCTCATGCATCTTGCTTTGGGTACATGAGCATTGTCTTAAGTTTGGGCATTTTAGTTCCAATCAAGAGAAATTACAGTGGTACAGTATACATCTTCAAGAACGTGGGGAGGCATATACTGTACCTTCATGAAGAAACTTTAAGGATGGCCCATATATGGGTGTGATGTGATTTCCACAGAAATTTGGCGATTTTAGAAATTTAGAAATATTACAAAACAACACACATTATCTGAAGTCCTTATAATCTTTTATTTGATATTATTACGTGGTCATGATGTGACAACTTGTTTGATGCTTGTTGCTGGATGGTGTTTTGGGTTTTAGGACACAGTCAGTGGACTAATTGGACCACTGGTGGTCTGCAGGAAAGGGACCCTAAACCAGACACGGCAAAGACTGGATGTGGATGGGGAGTTTGCAATTCTTTTCTTTATCTTTGATGAGAATATGTCATGGTACCTTGAAGAAAACATTCAAACCTACTACAACAGTTCACAACCTCTGATCAAAAATAGTGACTTTGTGGAGAGTAATAGAATGCATGGTGAGATTTAACCCCTTAATCTTTATAATCTTGACTACTTGACCAAATCAGCCAAATGTCCAAAATCCTTGATGTTCATTTTATAGCTTTTATACCTTTACTATTATTTCACAATACTCAAAACTGTGGGTCACAAGTCAGCATTGTGCTATTCCTCTTTCTTAGCAATCAATGGAAAGATGTATGGAAATCTTCAGGGAGTGGAAATGTGGCAAGGACAGAGGGTCAACTGGTATCTCATTGGAATGGGCAGTGAAGTGGATCTGCATACGGTGCATCTACATGGTCAGACCTTCATTTACAAGGTGATAATGAAACACAACAGGTTATGCTAGTCACAGTTATTGAGATGGCAATAACTATCACAGAACTTTAAACCAAGAAACTAGCCAAATGTGCACTTGTAAGTCTTTCTTCATTTCTCTCTCATGGAGTAGACAGACCTGCCCCACCGGGCCGATGTGTTTGACTTGATTCCAGGAACTTTTCAGACACTGGAGATAATAGCAGACACTGAGGGAATGTGGCTGCTGCACTGTCATGTGGATGACCACATCCTTGCAGGCATGGAGACCACTTATACCATCAGGAGATCAGGTGATTTAAAAAAAATTATTATTATGGCTCAGTGGTAGTCTTCTCACCTGCCATGTCGATGACCTGCGTTAAATTCCTAGCCAGGATTCACGGCATCCTTAGTGCCAGCCCCAAGTCAAACATGCATATCAGACAGTCTGTTGTAACAACTCCTTAACAGAAGCAGCCGGTTTCACTTTTTTTTCTCTCAAATCTCTTTTTAAGCACGAAAGAGGGCACATCAGGTCATTTTATGATCCACAATTGTTTTATGCTTTATATGATTATGTGTTTTAGGTGCCAGTGCTCTAACTCAACCCCTGGGCGTTGTCTTCATCTTGGCCTTTTTCTCCAGCATTGGACTAAAGTGATATTAGCTTAAGTATACTGTACTTCATAGATTTTGTAGATTTTATAGGTTTAGCTAAAACAGTATACATGTATCTATTTTGTTTTAGTCATCTATAATAAACCACAATCTTAGTCATTAACTCACAAATTTGAAAAACCTTTTCTTCAGCCAACTTTTTTTTTTGGTTGCATTACTGTTGCCACATTTAATTAAAAGTCACACTTACTGTAACCTAACACTGTGACTCACTATCCCACTCAGTACAACATAAGCCAAATGAAATATTCTCACAGAAGTGCAAACTTAAATGGTACAGTAACACATGTTTGTAAAAACAAAACAAAAAACAAAGTACTGTATACTCAAATTAACAATTTGTTACATTGAGGGGCCAAAGAGAGAGGAAGAAGGCAGCAGAAAAGAGGCCAAGAAGAAACAAGAAAGAAGTTTACAAATTAACCTCATTCACTCATAATCTTTGTCTTGTCTGGGCTTGTGTTTAAAGTTTAACCATTTTAGATGTTTAACTAAAATATGACAACAGTCTGTTGAAATGACTTTTCTGTATCCTACAGAGCCCTGCTATTTCATTCATCCTTTAAAGAAATAATGAGTTGCCTGATTATTACATTAGAACTGACTCCACATGCATGGGCATAACTTTGTAAGGTTAAATGATGTATTATGTAAATGTTAATGTAAGTATTAGTTAGTATTAGTCATTACTTTTAAATGACATAGAGATCTTACAAAACATGAGGCAAGATGTGTGATTGTTATGAATTATGGAATGTATACAGTACTGTGCAAAAGTCTTGGGTATCCAGTTTTTTCTTTTAAAAACTTTTTAAAGACTATATTATTGCATCTGTACAAAAAACAATCTGATTTCCAAACATTACTTTTTCAACACAAAATGAAATGTAACAGAAAAATATTTGGATGCCAGAAAATAAAGCAGTATATTATATAAGAAACCACTTTTTAGACAAAAAACAAAATGTAAACGGCTGGGTTTTGCATGCAAAAAAAAGAAACATGTGCAGCAAGTGCTCAGAAGAACTGTGGGTGAGTGTGAAGGATGCTCATTAACCTTAGTAGATAATTTCCTTATAAAGAGAGTAAAGTCCTCATTTTTACAAATATAGAACAAAATGGAAAAAGTCCCTTTAAGTTACTTCGCACAAGAATGATGAAGATGTTTTGCCTAGCCACCAACAGGCATTAGGGGCACATCGTCAGTTGTGTTCCAAAGCATCATAGGGTGTTTCGGCCTTTACTTGCAATACACCCTCTGCTAAGGCAGGCCCACCCAGGCTGATTGGACCTGGGTGTGTGTCTCTAACGCCTTGGAGCCCAGCTACGATCTTTCCTCAGCTAAGCATATCGCTACCTCTTTCTCTCATTTGCCTCGTCTATTGGTTGGTACAGGTTTGCACACATCTCAGGAAGGATTTTGGTCCACTATTCTTTACAAATCTTCTCTAAATATTTAAGGTTTCTTGCCTGTCGTTTATTGGTACCCTGTCCAGTGCCCTAAGTCTCCTGGGATAGGCTCCAATCCTTTGTTGACTTGGTGGTATGTTTTGGGTCATTGTCATCCTGAGAGACCCATCCACAACCAATATTCAGGAGGTTCTCATCCAAACTTTTACAGTACATGGCCTCATTCATTGGGCCCACAATGAGACTAAGTTGGCCTGTACCTTTAGCAGAGAAAAAGACGATTTCCTTTCTTAAGAATTAATAAATTTTTTAAACATAGAACATAACACCTTCATCATCATCATCATCATCATCATCATCATCAACAACAACAAAGGATCTCACCAGCCAGGGTCTGTGGTAAGGTGAATTACCATATATTGGAAATTTGAAAACTAAGCATTGTTTACAATTCCCTGTAATTGCAAAAAGAGTGGTATAAAGTTACCCAACAGCAATGTGAAAATCAGTTATTCCACCAAATATTGATTTTGAATTTAGGAGAAATATTGTCAGCAGTTCAAAAAAATTAAACAAAACTGTTCTTCCCACCAATACATGCACCTGTAAAAAAAGAGAAAAAAATGAATTATGCTGCAGTGGTCTCTTAGTTTTCCAGAGCTGTATTTATACAGTATATATTTATATTTTTTATATAATTAATTTAATATTTATTTATTAACCAATAATCAGCACTGTCGCCTTGCGCCTCCAGGGTCTGGGTTCGAGTCACAGCCAGGCTCGATTCCCGTCTCTGTGTGCATGGAGTTTGCATGTTCTCCCCGTGCTTGGTGGGTTTCCTCCGGGCACTCTGGTTTCCTCCCGCAGTCCAAAGACATGCAGATTAGGCTAATTGGCGTTCCCAAATTGACCATAGTGTGTGAATGATGTGGGTGTGTGCTCTGCGTTGGATTGGCACGTTGTCCAGGGTGTACCCTGCCTTGTGCCCAGAGTCTCCTGGGATAGGTTCCAGGTCCCCGCGACCCTAAATACAGGATAAAGCGGTATCGAAAATGAATGAATGAATGAATGAATAACCAATAATCAAACTTTAATGATAATTTTTCTTTCACAAAATTACAGAAGTGCTCTAAGTTCTCTAAGTGCTCAAAATCAAAAATATATCCTGATATTGGTTTACTAGGTTACTAACTAAGTGTTTTTTGGTTTGTTAAGTCAAGTATATAAGAAAAAAAACTATATATTTAGATGTCATTGAAGACCACTAGTGACTCAGCTGTTTGGACATCAAGAAATTAATTCCATTTGCATATCTAGAAGTGATACATGACTTGTACCCTAAGAGATGGTGGGATGAGTTTAGCAGAAGAATGAGAATGGGAATAAAAAAAAAAAAATCAGATTGATCATAATCTTTCCACCTATTCTCCTGTTAGCAGTTATACCATAGCACAGTTGAAATCCTGAAACTGAATTATTATTATTATTATTAGTCGTAGTAGTAGTAGTGGTAGTAGAAGTACATCTATTAATTATTTATGGTGTATCCAGTGTTCTTGCACATACTGAATGTGTCAGAATCGTGAATTAGAATGTATTGTTAATTATTATTAAATGTCACTCATTTGTATGATTAAGTAAGGACCCTGCCTTTGCTTTGCCTTTGTTTCTCCTGTTGTCTGGTTTACTTTTAGCATATATTCTCAGCTCTGTTAAACAAAATATGTTAATGCTATGATAAAATATTTGTTATGAGCTAAGTTAATTATTAATTAATAATGAATTTTCTTTTACATAAGCAGTTGTGTTATGTTTTTGACTAAATATTTTTAATAGTTGCTAAGATATAACTTAAAGCTGTTGAGTTAGCTCAGTGGTTCTCAAAGTG
The DNA here is from genome assembly GCA_030522415.1 of Channallabes apus. NCBI lineage: Eukaryota > Metazoa > Chordata > Actinopteri > Siluriformes > Clariidae > Channallabes > Channallabes apus. Next base: position 15,209,019 of record CM060120.1, read on the forward strand.
TGGTGCGCGCCCCACTAGTGGGGAATACAGACATGACAGGTGGGGCGCAATGAACGGGAGGTAATTAGTGGAAAATAATAGGAAAGTACCTATTCTAATTCATGCTGTTCTTTATTGATAATGAAGAGCGTGCGCTCAAAACAATCACACACAAATAAATGGATCATTAATACAAGTAAATTGAATTGAAACCTGCGCGACCAACTGGGCAGCGCTGCGCGACTCTGACAGAAATAGACCGCGCCGACCATCAAAGTACATTTTACCCCGCTGGGATGCGCTCGTACAAACCAGGCATGACAAGGCGGAAACAATATTAAACAGTCCTGACATTTTAAATAAATTTTTTTTAAATAAAACACAGTGAGTCGCGCAGGTTTGTGATTCGAGCGGTGCTGCGCGATCCACCGGGCTGCGCAAATAAACCAGATCATCACTGCGCTATCCAGATAGTCGCACTGCGCTGTATTTGCACAGATATTTGGTTCAATCAGGTGCCACGGTTTCGTCCCACTTTTGACGTGTTTGGCTTCACATACACTTCGACAATGGAAGAAGACAGCAGCAGTGAGTTTGCATACATGACGAAACCAACAACGAGGAGATTGTTAAGAAAAAAGCTGCATCGTCTGTGGTGTGGAATTGGTTTGGGTATAAGAAAAGTGATACGAATGAGATGAACGTGATTTGCAAGATACGCAAGTGCACTGTTTTAACAAGTGGTGGAAACACGTCAAACCTTTTCTATTATCTGAAATCCAAGCACCAAACGATTCTTTATCGTTATCGATTCTTTATCGTTATCGAGGTAGAAATTGGCTTCTACCGTGATAGAAGATTTTTTCAATTATGCAAAGATATGTGACAACGTAAGCCTTGTATAACAATTGCATGTGTATTTTATCTATTTTGAACTTGGTGTTGTTTGATCTTATTGGTTTAGAAATAGATATTTCAATAAACAGTAAACTTGGCCGATTTCGTTATTTTGTTGACAAGTGGGGCTTGAAAACTCGCTCACCCCCTTAAGTGGGGAATGACAGAAAAAGTTTGAGAACCACTGAGTTAGCTCAATATCATACAGTATTTGTTAGAGAAAATGGTTAAATGTTTCCAATTTGGCTTCCAAAGTGTGAGCTTGCATGTTTTACTTTTGCAAATACTGTAGGTAATTAGAAATACAATGCCTTGCAAACGTTTTCAACACCCGTAAAAAGTTGTAAGATTTGGCTAGATTACAAATTACTGTCACGGTCCTTTGCGTGTCTGTGTCGGGTGTGTGTGCGCGGCATGAACGCAGAGGCGAGCTGACGGTTGAATTAATTGTAATATTTATTTAAATAACAACAGAACCTAACACAAACACAAATCTAAACATCAACAAAAGCTAGACGCCTGACTGAAGTTCAGCCAGACTATTTATAATGAACTAAACATAATTAAACATAATTAACTTCCCTCGGTTCAGGCGAGCTTCTTTCGTCACCTGACCGAGGTGCACACTGGGAACTGAAGTATTACTTAACGCAAAACAAAACTACAACACAAAATAAACGGGCGTTTGGCGCCCTCTAGGGGTTAACCCTTATAATTACCTCCAAATTGTTCATGACAATATTTTCATTGCAGACCAATATGCTTTTAATAATAACAACAATAATAAAAAATGAATTATTAAACCTAAACTAATTATTTATTAGCAGTTTAGCAACCATCCTTTCTGGCATATTTTCTCCACTGTAATTCATATCTGAAACTGACCAGGACCATTGTCCAGCTGAAAAGTAAAGTTTCTCTTGTGCTTTAGTCTGACAACAAGATGGTGGATGAAAAGTCTTTGTCTTGATTTTAGGATGAGTTTTGAGCAGAGGTGGAAAGAGTAATAAAATTTTGTACTCAAGTAAAAGTACTGTTACTTTAGTGAACTTTTACTGAAGTACAAGTAAAGTTACCCTTATAAAAATCTACTCAAGTAAAAGTAAAATGTAGCTCATTAAAAATTTACTCAGAGTAAAAGTTACTGAGTTACTTTTTTTTTTAACAGCGGGGTTGGGATGGGGGATGGAAACCCCTTGCATAATAAATCTGTTCACTTTGTTGTGCTTGAAATCAAAGTGGTCGCTTAAATATGACCAGGGGTTTGCTTCATAAGAATTTGTTGGCTGTTCACTTTCAGCTGTGTCTGCATCACTGGAATCTGTTTTGTCCGTCTCCATCGTTCTTGTGAATTTAGCGCATTTGTTCTCCACGCCCATCAATTAATCAGTGCAGTGGTTTCCGGGGTGCAATTTTTTTCCTTCCCCGTTGTATTATTTGTATTATTTTTCATTTTCATTCATTTATTTTTTTACTCAGTAGCAAATATGATTTAAAATGTAGTGAAGTACAATACTTTAAACAAAACATACTTAAGTAAAAGTAAAATTACAGATTTTAAAAACTACTTTAAAAAGGAGACGTACACAAAAAAATCTTCTCAGTTACGGTAATGTGAGTAAATGTAATTCATTACTTTCCACCTCTGGTTTTGAGAAAGGGCCTTGTCCAGTAGTGGTTCTGGACAAGTGGATGCCAATCCATGTGTGAAAAATGTGCCATTAGGGGAAAAAATCTACTGATGAAAAAATCTTGGCATTCAGTATATTCAGGTAGTCAAACATCCTAATTTTTTGGACACATAATGTTCCTGAATCTAAACGTAACAATGCCTAAACAGGCTTGTATTGTAGCATGATGGGTGCATATTGATGGATATATCTTCTGTCTTCTTCTTCCTTGTCTTTCGGCAGTTCCCTTTCAGGGGTCGCCACAGCGAATCATCTGCCTCCATCTAACCCTGTCCTCTGCATCCTCTTCTCTCACACTAACTAACTTCATGTCGTCTCTCACTGCATCCATAAATCTTCTCTTTGGTCTTCCTCTAGACCTCCTGCCTGTCAGTTCCAACCTCAGCATCCTTCTACCGATATATTCACCATCTCTCCTCTGAACATGTCCAAACCACCTCAATCTAACATGGGTTGTCCCTCTGATGAACTCATTCTTGATCCATCCTTGTCACTCCCAAGGAGAACCTCAACATCTTCAGCTCTGCTACCTCCAACTCTGCCTCCTGTCTTTTCTTCAGTGCCACTGTCCTTAAGCACAACATACCCGAAACTTTTCTCCAATCCATTCCAACCTGCCTGTACCCGTCTCTTCACCTCCTTTCCACACTCTCCGTTGCTCTGGACCGTTGACCCTAAGTATTTAAAGTCCTGCACCTTCTTTACCTCTGCTCGCTGTATCCTAACCATTCCTCTTGGGTTCCTCTCATTCACACACATGTATTCCGTCTTGCTGCAGCTAACCTTCATTCCAATGCATTCCAGAGCATACCTCCACCTCTCCAAATTTTATTCCACCTGTTCCCTGCTCTCACTACAAAGCACAATGTCATCTGCAAACATCATAGTCCATGGAGACTCCTGTCTAACCTCATCTGTCATCCTGTCCATCACCAGAGCAAACAAAAAGGGGCTTAGAGCCGATCCTTGATGCTGACCCACCTCCACCGTGAACTCTTCTGTCACACCTAAAGCACATCTCACCACTGTCTTACAGCTCTCATACATGTCCTGCACCACTCTAACATACTTCTCTGCCACTCCAGACTTCCTCATACAACACCACAGCTCCTCTCTCGGCAAGTTAACCCATATTAATCACTGCAGTATTATGCAATAAAAGGCTCTTAACTATTTACTTAATTTTTTGGTTGTGTATGATGCTCCTTAACCATATTGAAGCAGTTTTAATATATAAACATTTATTATTTATGAATATTACCATTAAGACAAAATATGGTGTTTAGAGTTACTTGGACCTGGGTGGTTGAATAATTAAGAAATCTGCATGTCAGGTTTAGATTTTTTAAAGAGCATATATTTGCAATAAAAACACTGACCTGTGTGTATTTTTCATTTCTTATTTAGAAAATTCTGATCAATTTTAGTTGGGTTGACTACATTTGTAAGCAATTTAATAGAAATCCATGAATACCTATGTTATAAATACACTCACTGGTTGCTTTATTATGAACATGTGCACATTTATGCAACTATGCCAAGCAATCAAACATGTGGTATTTAAATTTACTTCATAGCATTTGTCTGACTCCTATATCCAGAGAAACTTGAGTAAGTGCTTTGTAGTCTATTTCTAAACACTAGCTAAGGACTAAGAATATCATCAGATTAAAATTCCAGTAAAATTCCAGTATAAAAACATTTCATAACATTTAAACATTTCATTTGAAAGATGATGATAATTAAAACATGTATTTAAATGCATAAATATGTAAATATCAAACAATGAGAGAAAGATGGTTCTCTGAGCTTTTGCTTATCATGTACTGTATTGCTGTTAAAATTAAACAATTAATTGTTTTGCTCTAAATATTTGGACATATGCTAATATTGTACTCTAACAGGAGGCAGGAACCCTGGAGCCTAACTTAGGGGGAGGGGATACACTCTGGATGGGGTGCCAACCCATTGCAGGGCACACACTCACGCACTCCATTGGAAATTAAAACATCATTTACCATAATCTGTCTTTGGACTGTGGCAGGAAACCAGAGTACCTGGACTAAACCCACCAAGCACACATACTCCATGTGCACAAACCTGACTGCACCTTCTTATCAAATTTTACATTAATTAGGTAATGTTATTTCTATCCAGCGTCTCTAATTAAAGGGCTTGGTAATATTAGACAAAACAATATTGCATTCAAATTTAAACTGTCCAGATGTCTAAGTAGGTAAGTAGGTTTAATAGTGTGATAATGTCTTCCTTTTTACTATATAGGCCTACCTAAAATTCTATCTCCTGTTTTCAACACAAGACTTGCAATAAGGCTAGTTCCCCATACAGTGGCACTAGTGGGTATGAGAGGCATTATTTGAGTCATAAAACAGGGAGGACGGTGAATATAGATATAGGACACCTTAAGACATACAGTTCACTTCCATGTCGCGAACAAAGAACTTCTGTTTCTGTAATTAGGAAACACAGAAATTCATAAATAAATAATGTGATAGAACTATGATGTGTATGCTGTTTCCCAACAGGGAACTAAAGGCAAGAAATCTAGCCTGACCATAATGCTAAAGAGTGATACAAATCATTGAAAGATTGATGACCTGGCTCAGGTGTAGTAACTACGGATATAAGGATCCAATGGATTGATTTAATGCATCAATTTAAATGCTATTGAAAAGAAGCAAGGCAGTTACTAAAAAAATTAATCTACTGAAAACGTCTATAAATCAATTATCACAGTATTATCAAAGTGGACAAACAAATCATTCATGTTTTGAAACTAAGGTGTACATATACCATCAAGCTGATTTCTCTGTAATTAGTTCATCATTAAATTAATCATCATCATCATCATCCTCAGAAATGATCAAATATCCTACCCCAGTCTCTGAACAAGTTAGTCACATATCATTTTGAAGATTATCAAGGTTAGTTTTGGTGGTAGTAATATATATTGTATAGTATCAAAGCACATTAAATTGTGTCAACAAATGTAAAATTGTAAGAGATTCAGTAGTGTAATCAAATATAGAATCATTACCGAAATATTCGGAATTTTATTATATCGTAGCAAAACTTGTGGTATTGTCAAATATTGAATCCATGGTTCATGGATCATAGTAGTCTTATCATAGTAGATTCAGTGGTATCATCAAATGTTGACAAATGTTCACTTTAACAATCATGTGCAGCCTGATGTTTACATTTCACAAACTGTACCAGGATAAAATACTAAGGTTGAAAGAACCAATAGACACTAACAAGGGATTGTGTCATCGATAAAAAAGACATTGGCATCACTAAATTTCAGAACTGAAATTCATTACAAACAGTTTGTACCTGGGCCTCCAACAATGAAAGTGGACTCTACAGTATATTAACTTAAACACCTTTCCTGTTATACTAAACTTCTAGCCGCCTAACACTCATTATGACTGCAGATCAGTCCCTGCTAGCTAATATTACTCAAATGAGGATGGGTTCCCTGTTGAGTCTGGTTCCTCTCAAGGTTTCTTCCTATTGTCCTATCGTCACTCTTGGCTTGCTCATCAGCAGTGTTGGGTATAATGCGTTACAAAGTAACACGTTAGAGTACTTGGATTACTTTTTTGATGTAACGTGTAATCTTACACGTTAGGTCCGCCATTTAAGTACTCAGTTATTTAGTTATATTTTCAAAAATGTAATCCATTATTCACACAATTTATGTACACAAGCCCCGCCACCGATAACCCGCACCCTGTTATTCCTTCTGTTATACCCCTATCTCACCTATGAGGTTTGACTCGTGATGAGAAGCGGTGGCACTGTGAGTCGCTGCGAGTGACCGCCCGACATTCCACGAAGTTCTGAAAGGTTTGCGAGGACCGACAGGTGGAAAGATGAAAACGTAATCCAGAACTCTCTGTGAATCATGATGAACCTTACTGCCACTGCACAAAACCATGTAGGTGAAAAGTATGGAAAAGTACTCTAACTAGTTACTTTTATCAAAAAGTAGCACTTTAATGTAACTGATTACTTTTTAATGACAGTAATTTTGTAATGTAATTAGTTACTTTAAAAAGTAACGTCCCCCAACATTGCTCATCAGGGACAATCTGATTGTTTTGATTTGTACAGTTTTTCTCAGACATTTCATACTCATTTCCATTATAATTTTTTATTTTATAAAGCTGCTTTGCCACAACTACCATTGTTAAAAGAAAACCTTTAAATTGAATTGAACTAAAGGAATGCAGGGGTGTGGCCCATATGAAGAGGGGATAATCCCAAAGCCAAAGTTTAAGCTACTGCTGAAAACACAGAACCAAAAATGTAGGGATGCTTAAAATGCATTCTATAAATCTGTAGACCTAAACAGATAGCAAAGATAGGAGAACGTTTAACGTTAGACAAGAATGTGTTTAAACAATAAGTTGTAGTTACAAAAGAGCCTAGAAAAAAAGTGGTTGGTTTAAAGACGTGAAATAATAATCTGTGTGTCTGTGTGTGTGCAATTAATTATGCAGGTTTTCTCGAATAAGCCGTTCTTTTAAGGATTAGAGAGGCATTAATGCCCAGTTTTGCCGGTAAACCCGCAGCAGGAGCGCGCGAGCTGCACGACGTGGAGCTTTTGTCATTCCAAAACTCGTCCTGCGTCCAGTTCCCTCAGTCACCATGTGATCCTGCTCTGTACAATTTTGAATCAAGGGTCAAGACTCAAAGACCCAAGAAACTACTTCCGAAATGATTAAGACTTGGAAAATGAAGTCGGAAAAGAATGCAGACTGTAGTTAACCGTGCGATAAGGATGAGTGAGTGATTGTGCTGATCTTGCTCTGTTCGACAGCTGAACGCTGATTACGCGACGCGTCTTCAAGGAGAAAATTGATTGTGCAACACGTAAAGAACTAGTTGAGACTGACATCATCATCATCACCAGAAGCTGAAAACTGATGACATGGCAAAACTATAAGAGACTGAACTTACACTTTGGTCCCCAATGACATTTCCACAGGCTTACAAGAAAGAAAAAAAAAATCCAAGTGAAAAGCTCTGACTAAGCCCATGTGAGTTGAACAAGCTGTTGCGTAAAGCTTCTTTCCTCACGCAGCATTTACGCATTAGGGCTGTTGTTTTCCCTGTTTCACACTGACAGTAATTTATTTTTTCCTCGTTTTGATTTTTGCTTATCTGCAATTGAGTTGAAATATTGAACTGCACGTAACCTGTGTCCACATCCACTCGCAAGCAAATATGTTTTCGTCTTTAATATAATATGATATAATATATCATATCATATCATATCATATCATATCATATCATATCATATCATATCATATCATATCATATCATAATAAAGCAGATAAGTAAAAGTAAAATCTATCTTAAATCCAGTCCACATCCCCCATGTCCATCAATAAATAATAAATTTGAATGCCTCATTTCTTCTACCAAGTTACTGTAGGCGCCATATGACTGTATGCCGCGTTTACCTGTTGAACGTTTATTGAGTGTACTTCCACACTCACCAGTGATTGGCTGGCAGCCTCCATGGTTAGCCAATCAGAATCTCCCAGTGTTTTTCAGGCTTGTGCTCCTATAAATTAGAGCGATTGTCCAGTTGGAATTTCTCGAGGGACGAGCGAGCAGAGAAAGGGAGAGCTTCGACCTGTTTCCCACAGGTAGGCTTTGAGCCCATAAATTACATGATTACAAGCATGGACTTTAAACTTTTTTTCTTTTTTAAGACTCTGCTTTAAATGTTGTATCTGAAAACACTGGGGAAAAAAAAATCATAATTCATGAATTAATATACTGTATTTAAATTAAAAAGTGGTAAAATATGTATTAAAATAATAAGTAAAATATGTTTAAAAAAATAATAAAACTAACGGAGCTGAACTGATATGAGTATGTAAAACTCTTTAAATAGAATTAAGTTTATTTAGAAACTTTTTTTTGCTGTTGCAAAATTGACATATCAATTTGAGAAAAATGGGCAAAATTAATTTCCCAAGTGTAGTTTAAAATAATCTAAATTTTTTTTTGATAGATTAATTAAAAAATTTCTAATGCCTCTATTGGTCAATATCGAGAATGTCAAGGCTATTTTAGCTGGGATACTGTATAAATAGGTGTGATCCGTTTTTATTGTTGTAACAATTTGAACATTTTTAAGTTTAAATTTCCCCAAATATATCTAATTCTCTGTCATTTGTTCCAAAATGACTGTCATTTCTCTTTTTCATTTACAGATCTGAGCTGGTGTGTGTACATCCTTGTAGCCTTATACCTTTTTCACTATGGCTCCTACACTCTCCACTGCGTTTGCTCGCCGCTGGTGGATGGCAGTTACTGCCATCATTGAGAACCTGCTGTTCTCTGCTGTACTGCTGGGCTGGGGCTCCCTTCTCATCATGCTCAAGTCTGAAGGCTTTTACTCCTATCTCTGCACAGAACATAGTAAGAACCCATGGCTGAGTTGATCATACTGTATAAGTGTTAGTGATAACCTTGCTTGGCTTATTTAGTATTGTAAATCAACAAACCAACACCTACTGTTTTGCATTTTAAAAAGCATGGAATGCATTGTGGCATAGCAATGCTAAACGGTTTTATCAGCTCATCGGCTGTAAACAACTTTTAAATGCCCTTTGTGCTTTCTTTCATCACAGATGAAGAATGAGTTGGTCCTCCATGAATCTTTAGACTTTTAGTACGGGTTTCTTCATTTAGAATGCTATGTAGTACTTTGGAGACAAGAAGTTACTCCACTGGGATTCAGTGACCTAACCAGTTCAGCCATAAATTGAGAGGCCTAAGGCTATAAAATGTATGCAGCCTTAAATACCAATGGAGTGTTTTTCAACTTTGAAACATTCCTCTTTTCTGTTTGTGTGACATGGTATCAGGCTTATTGATTTTCTCTAAATAGATTTATTGACCTAAACATTAACCAGGTGCCTCAGCAGGGTCTAAAGACTGCAGCTGAAAACACCTTGTTCCACTGAATTTGAATCAATTAGAAACTCAATCCTGATAAATCACAAAAGTCATGCTAATGGGTACAAAAAGGTACAAAAGGACATGCTTGTGAATGGAAGCAGTTGAAGGCATTAATTGGGAGTGTTCTGGCTACAGACACTGAGACCTGCCATATCTCTTGTGGATTGAGGCTAAAATATCAATCATGTTTTGCTGTCTAGATCCTACTGATTTAGGAGACTATATTTGAACAAAATGCCTTTTTGTTATGTCAGAGACAGAGCTTGAATCAGTCTATATTTCCAATAGTCACTTGAAGAAAAAACGTGATGCTTGTGACATAGCCAGGGAGGAGCCTGATGTTCTAATAAACATTTTCTTTGGCATTGTAATATAATAAAAGGTCTCAAAGGGTGCCAAAGTATCAGTACTGCATATACAGTAGTATACAGCGTCCTCAGCAAAAAAACATTAGAGTGATACAAGCCTTTGCCCTCGTCTTGAGCAAATCTGAGTGCAAGGTGGCCTCTTGTACCATCTGTTCCTGATTTTTATCAGATCTGGCCTGCACAATGTTCTGGCAGCGAATATGAAAGGACACTATCAGTTCTCACTTTAGTTTCCTAAGTTTTACTTTTTTCTCTTCAGCTTGCTACTGTACCTTTCAGCTCTTTCAGGCAACTAATTTACCAGTTACAGAATTAAGTTCTTCACAAGAATTCAGACAGTTGTACTGGATATGTTGATGAACTACTTTTCATTTTCCTATAAATAAAACTCACAGCTAACTTGCGCTACTTACAATAATTAAACTGTATATTCCCTTTAATCATTCTAAATTTTAAAACAGAAAGAAGTAAGATATAAATGTGCATTAGCTTACATCTGTTGATTCTGTGCATTAGCCTATATTTTTAATTATCTATGAATATTTCTGACCTTGCTGTAACTATTAGAGACCACCCATCTCTCTATCAAACTCCCCTTGGTTGCACTTCATGGTCTCCCACTGCATAGTTTGTCTTTAATGCTGGTTTCCCCCCTTTTAAAATTCTTCATCCATCTGTCCCACTCTATATATTCATCCCTTGTGAACTGTGTCATCTCTGGAAAAAAGGGGATTTTCATAAAGGATTTGAGAGTTGGGTTCAACGATTTAATTGTTTCATTTAGGGATTTGTTTTTTAAATATTATGAAATTCATCACATTTATATGTATAAATTAAATTTAAACTGAATACTGAATAATCAATTTCTAAAAGCGCGGTAATTCATACCAGTTAAATATAATTTCAAGTTTATAAATGATTTTCCAAATGATTTACTAATAATTAATTTGTATCCAGTTATATAAAGTAGAAGCCAGTAATTTATGAGGCCTTTCACCTCCAGTATTCAATTTTTATATTAAAACTCTTTCTAATCTTTCTAGATGTCTATTGTAGTCACTTTTCTAGGCCATGTTTACAAATCCTACCTTCAAGTGTCTTATAATAAGACCTGCAGGATAATATGCAGCATGCAGTTTTCTCTAGTCAGAAGAAAGCTAGGTGAAGTGGCATTCTGTAGGCTTTTAGTGCTGGTCCTATGAGCTAACGTGTTTTTTCCATGTCACCTCACTCTGAGGCCTTCTGCTGAATGAAGTAAATATGGGTAGTTCCAGTTACAGGCGGATTGATTGTATAACAGAGTGCAACAATAAACTCTTCCAGCAGTGTGCAATAAAAGAACCGCAAATTGGTGCCGTCTTACGGCCTATCACAGAGTTATCTCTGAGCTCTCCATGCTAATCAGCACTTTACTGCTGGTACAAGGTTATTTGTTAAAGCTAGAGAATAAAGCTTTGCTATTATTGGGCATTTTAGTACTCCTCACAAAGTATGGTTTAATTAGTTTTCATTATAATGATGGCCTGTATGGTACAATAAAGTAATTTTGCTTAAAGTTTGGATAGCCATAAATAGTAATAGGTTTATGCAAATAAGATTTAATAGATAATAAATCATGATTTACAACCATTAAATATAATTAAATATAAAATATGCATAATTTTCATTGTATATTTGTTTTATTCTGAAAAGTTAAAATGAAGTTTATTCTTTGATGATCAGAATTAATATGCTCTTAATTTTTAAGTTAATATGTATATATTCGATATACTTACATATTCTGTGAGAGGTAAATTTTTCAAAGAACAGCTGGGCAGTTCCTGGAGCAGCATGTGAGGCAGTGTGATCGAACAGCTTCTCTGCTATAAACAACTAAATCTTATCTTACCTCAGAATTTCATTTGACTCATATGACGCATGCTCCATTAATTCCATGTGCTGGGGTTATTTAGCTTTCATTCTCAGCTGATTATGAAGATTGTGCTGTGATTATACTTTCTGAAACAAGTGTTAAAACTCTCCTTTTGCCTAAAGGTAAAAAAAAAAAATTATATGTCTAGACAGAGCAGACATGTTATTGTGTGAAGGCAGAAACCAATAATTGTCTAATCAAAAATTAACTGTCTTCTCTTTACAAAAGATCAAAAACTCAGGTTTGTGAGGTTCTAAAGTCTTATTTCCAAAGGTCAAACAGAGCTTTCATGTGGACTAGTTTCAAAATCATAAATGCAGTATCTGCAATATGCGAGCAGGTGTACAGTAGCTAAAAAATACAAATATTTAATAAAAAATAATTCTAAACGTTACTAAACAATTATCAGCTAATAATTCATACTGATAATTAGACTGCTATATGCTACATTATTATCACAGTTGTTACTCTTTCACAATTTATTTCTGCTACGGTCCTTATTGTGAGGGAAAAAAAAAGAAAAATTAAGTGTGACGTAAGAGGTTTGTCTTGACTGACATTGTTTTTCTGTGATTAAATGAATTTGCTAACCTTGTTCACATTTTCTTTTCCAGGTAACAGTTCCACTTTCAATATCTCTACAAAACCAGTGACTTCACCAGCAGTGGAAGAGGAAGACTTCCTATATGAGGACTTTTCACATGACAATGGGGTAGAAATACTTTCTCTGAAACCAGTGGATCAACCTCTGCATTTGAACGGCTGGTTAATCTGCAAAGAACAGGATGAGATGCTAAACCTTGCCTTCACTGTCGGGTCGTTCCTTCTCAGTGCCATCGCTCTCCCTCTCGGCATCGTCATGGACAAATATGGGCCCCGCAAACTCCGACTGACTGGCAGGTTAGTTCTGTGGTCATTGATTTTGACCTTAACTTTGTAAAGATTTTTTCTGACTGCTATTCTTCTTTATTACAGTGCCTGCTTTGGCTTGTCATGCCTGCTTATTGCCTATGGAGCCAGCAACCCCAGTGGTAGGGCTATTGCTAATATGTGCCACATAATCAGACAATTAATTAGAGTATCAAACTGATAAAGGCTGTGCTTTTTTTGTTTGTTTTTTGTTCCAGAACTTTCTGTACTTATTTTCATCGCACTGATTTTTAACGGCTTTGGAGGAATGTGTATGACCTTCACTTCCCTTACAGTAAGTGTGTTTCACAGTTATGGTCTCTTTGTTCATGTGGTGTTTGTTAAATTCTTTTTCATTATATTTCTCTTCTCTTGCGCACTCCTTTTCAGTTCTTTATTATTTTTTCTTCCACTGTTTCCCTTCTTTGGCCACTCGGCAGAGTGTTCAAACTTTTGCTTCATGAAGACCATCAGCTACAGTATTAGCACTTTGTTTAAAATATGATGTTACCAGAAGCTCTGGGGTGATAAATGGATACATTTTCTTTAGTTTTCTAGCAACAGTCTTTCGCTCTCTCTCACTCACCCTGCTCTAATAGTTTACACTAGGTTAATTATTAGGCCCATCTACCATTCGTACTTCTCTTTCTCGTTCCTGATGACTGGGTTTTGCTGAGGCATGAGCTATTCTGCGTCCATCGAGCAGTAGAGCGCTGACCCGGCAACAAAAGCCCAAGGTCATCACAAGCACAAGGAATGCTTGTCAAGTTGTGCAAACTCAATGGCATCTTGAACATTATGACCACATCAGAATAGATTGCATATTCAGTTTGGAAGGGTCATTTTTATGGTCACAAAGCATAACTGTACTGAAAAGAAAATACTCACAGTACTAAACTTCTGAAATCTGCACAACCTTTATATGCCGGTCATTATTTGCTTGCTGCAGCTACACTCATGTACAATCTAAAAAAAATGGAGCTGACTTTTGGGTCAATTCATTCTAATAATCAAATGCCAATATCAAATGTTCAATATCTATCTTCAGTAGGTATGTGTTTGTGGTTCAATGACTGCTGCGGGACTGCTGGTCAACAGGCAAAGCAGGCAACTGTTTGGGGCCCCTTTTAAAGTAGCTGATATCTGTCTTTTTTTTTTTTTTTTTTTTTTCATATAATGCATAATTCAGACATCATGCAATTTAATTAAAATTCGCTGTTAATCAGTCTATTATAGATTTCCATTATTAAACTTTTTCCAGGATTTGCCCTATCTTGATTAGTATCAAGATAGTATAATGACACTAGTTTCTTAACTATATCAGGGAGTTAGTTATGACAGTACAATGCCCCAATAAAGAAACTCAGGAAAACCATTTTGCTCTTAGCTCTTAATTACCTCATGTTTCTTCCCACCTGCTGTTCATGCAACCCAGAGGTGTTCTGAGAATAGTTTGCCATGCTCTCTTTCAATAAACCTTCAGGGTTAAAAATGTCTAACAGACAGCAGGAAGAGTTGTAATAGGAACTACTGTAAATAGATAAATAGTTATCTAATGTGATTTTGTTTGTCTTTTTAGCTTCCCAGCATGTTTGGAGACCTGCGTTCCACATTTATTTCACTCATGATTGGCTCCTATGCATCATCAGCTGTCACATTTCCTGGAGTTAAGGTGTGTGTATAAATTACAGTCAACTACTACTATTTGTATTTCTATACAGGGTACTTTTTCTATCCATTGCATGCCTGTTATAAATATAAATCAAACCTAGAAACCTCTAAGGACAAAAAGAAAATAAGATGTCAGATTGAAGGTCAAAGTTTCAGCATGATTTTATTTGCCTCAATGCAGGTGATCTATGACCTGGGAGTGAACTTCATTACTATCCTGGTAGTGTGGGCGGTGTGTGCTGGCCTTGTCTTCCTCAACTGTTTCCTCAACTGGCCTCTTGAAGCCTTTCCTGGCCCAGAAGACATGGACTACACGTAAGAAATAGGGCATGTGCCCACACAAGCATGCACACATATACTAAAGATGTTAGTACAATGTTTCCTAATATGGTAACAAACATAATGTGGATAAACATACCATAATGCAGCACAGTAGTATGGCTATATACTGTATGTTATTTGAATAGACTTTTGCGGTATATTAAAACAAACTGATGAACTTGAATGCGTGTAAGTTGTTACTGTAAAATGGAGATGCAATTTTCGGATCAAGAGAAGGGCAAGTAGATTGTTAGTTTGGTTATTTTCTTATTTGGTTATTTATCAGTATTGCAAAAATGAATAAAGGAAAAAAAATTACACTTTGCACAGACCCATATTCATGTAATTTTTCTGCCATTTTTCCAGTGTGAAAATCAAGTTTAGCTGGTTGGGTTTCGACCACAAGATTACCGGAAAGGAATTTTATAAGCAGGTGACCACAGTAGGCAAACGGTTAAGCACAAGTGCCCCTCCAACACAGAAGGAGCTGTCTGACAGTGAAGCTTACAAACTCTGCCTCTCTACCATGGACCTGGAGGTGCAGTGTGAGCCCAAAGAAGAATGTAAGAGTTAATTTAGTTTCAATGCATGTATCATTCATAAAGATTTTCAAAATCTATTACATAGTATAATTAGGAAGAAATAAAATGTAACCACATTTTATGGCCAAACAAAGGTTGCAGTTTTAGAAGGGTCAAATTATTGCATCAATATTGCATAGTAAAGTAATGAAAAACATGAAATTACTGGAATTTGACTAAGAACCATCCGATGCATTACTAAAAACCTGGAAGGATAGTAAACATCATGGAAAAAATGTGCTTGGAAAAAAAAGTCACAAGTGGTACTAAATGACCAGGTTATCTTGTCAATTGATTTTTTTTCTTTCCTGGTTGCATGTCCTGGGCATATTAAAGAAAAAAACAAACATGAATTGGCTACATTGTACTGTACGTTATGAAAGGAACTTTTGCCAGGCATTTTATCTAACTGGATGTAATTGCATTGATTAAAATATGTTGTTGGTCTTGGTTGCAGCTCAGTCCTTCATGCAGAGTATTCTCAGCCCTCTCTTCTTGCTCAGTCTGGTTACAATGTGTGTCACTCAGCTGCGTCTGATCTTCTACATGGGAGCCATGAACAGCATCTTGGAGTCCATGAGCGATGGAGATCTAGATACAGGTGCATAAAGAATAAATAGAAGGAGAGAGATTTTTGGAGAGGGAATTTTTTCCATGTGTATGAATTATTGTACATGGTGACAATGAGTGAATATCTTCCACTGTTTTCATGGTAATTTATATTGGCGTTAATGGTATTTTGTGGTTCTTCCACTGGCATTGACTATACTTTTTTTTCTTTTCCCTTTCCTCTTAAATTCAACATGCTTCTTGGATTTTTTTTCTGCAGTTGAGAGAATGGAGTTGGGTAAGAAATTGGAGTTGTATAGGGATGGGTGGTATGGTCTTGAAAGCAACAACATGCTTCTTTTCGGCATTTTATTTCCCCTCATTTTCAAAAAGTCTGTTTTCTATCTCTTTGCAAAACTAAAAATGAAACATATAAGACTGTACTGTGATAGGATATTATCACCCACCCCTATTTATAAGCTCACCTAAATCACTGAGATTGTGCTTTCAGCTGCTTTGCTGACCAATCAATTAACCTTCACCCATACAAGGTGTTACTGGAAAAAATACTCCCTCATTCATAGCATTCCTGCTTTATATGACACTGGAAGCTAAACTCATTAACGCTAACCTTGATTCACTCATTTACCTCAATAGTTACTGACTAACATCTGACTATGCATTATAATGTACACTAATACATATTTCTCTTTCTTTTTGTATCCTTTATAGTGAGTCTGTACACCTCTATTTTTGGCGTGATGCAACTGTTGTGCCTCTTGACCACTCCAGTCATTGGTCAGATCATGGACTGGAAGCTGAAGGACTGTGATGACGAGACTGATATGAAAAATGCCAGCAAGTGAGCATCATTTATCCACACACTACAATACTCTTCCTATACGTTACTACTGTATATAGTATTAATATGTAACATAGTACATACTGTAGTAAAACTTCACTATAATGTGGTAATGGAAAATCTGTGCAGCTGTTCTGGGCCCGCAGTAATCTTCTAACAGAAAATATTGTCAATGTTTGATGAATGACATTGAAATTTTTTATAAATCTTTTCTCTTTTGCTTTATTTCTTAGAAATCAGCCACAGCCAAAGCGAAGGGACAGAAAAATCCAAAAGATAACCAATGCCATTCGAGCCTTTGCCCTAACTAACCTCATCCTTGTTGGGTTTGGCATCACTTGTCTCATCCCAATCCTTCAACTTCAGGTAATTTGAATTTCTGCTAGAAAAAATTACAGGATATGTCATCTAAGAACTGTGATGAGTGAATAGAGTTGATGTAAGCAGAAGCTTAATATTAATGTGGATGTAAGCATAAGATTATACAAATGGCCAGACATAATTGTGGAAAAAAGAGTTGCTTAGAGTTACTATTTGAAATAGCAGCAATTCCTCATAAAGGATCTGATGCGCAGAGTTGAATCAGAATAAACAGGAAACAGGTGTGTTATTGTTTCAGTGTATGAACATTGTAAAGGTTGGGCTTGGATTCAGATTTGGATGAAGAGTGGAAATAGGTGTGACAAACACTCAATTTATGCAGCGTTATCCTGCTCTCTTAATACCTACATTTTAACAAACAATTCTCCTATAAAATGTTGCTGCTTTACTTCTGTATATTTTGTACAATGTCTCCCTCCAGAGGAGAAGATGCTCAAATGCTTTAGAAATGATACAGCATGTAGACCTATGTATATACAGTATATATGTAGCCTTCCCTTAGTTGTGGGTTATTTATCTGCATGTTCTTGTCTTCTTTTCTTACATATGATTCTTCCACCAGTTTATCTGTCCTCAACTTGCTAAAGCTTAATATGCAGTGATATTTCAGTTGGTGTGAAAATGACCAGCAGATGGCATGCAAAAATCATGAAGGGTGCAAAAGTAAAATGTTTCACTGGGAACAGAAAGTCATGTCTTGCATAAGCTTAAGCAATGAATTGAGAAGATGTGTTCATTAACACCCTAAATCACTTAGATACATACGGCTAAATGCTACAATGAAAGATTAGATGATTTAAGCTCAGATCTTAACCTGCATTATCTCCCACCAGATGCTCTCTTTCGTTCTGCATACAATTGTCAGAGGTTTTATCCACTCAGCTATTGGAGGACTTTATGCTGCTGTGTAAGTTTGCTACTTTCAAGTCAAACTTTTTTAAGTCACTATCAGAGGTACTCTAGCTCACGTGTTGGAATTAACCATCCTTTTGGTTATGTATATTTGTGTCTTTACAGCTACCCATCTTCTCAATTTGGAACCCTGACAGGGATGCAGTCTCTGATTAGTGCCCTTTTTGCCCTG
Organism: Channallabes apus; assembly: GCA_030522415.1. Classification (NCBI taxonomy): domain Eukaryota; kingdom Metazoa; phylum Chordata; class Actinopteri; order Siluriformes; family Clariidae; genus Channallabes; species Channallabes apus. The sequence goes on from CM060120.1 coordinate 15,227,232, forward strand.
CTCCAGCAACCTCTTTTTATGGCCATGATGGGGCCCCTGGAGGGAAATCCACTCTGGGTATGAAAACACTCTATCAGAAAGATTTTTTAAAGAATCTATTAAACACTGTAATATTATGAATCTGCAGGCTGTGAAGGGTTGAGATTTAAGATCTCTTAAATTTGTTACATGCTCACACTCATCAAAGTTCATTTTCACATTGTGTCTCTCTTCTGTCTCTTTCTGTTATAGGTGGATGTGGGTCTTTTTGTCCTCAGCATGCTTGGTTTCCTGCTGCCCCTTTATCTGCTGTGTTTCCGTAAAAACCTTCACCAAAAGAGGAAAGAGAGAGAAAATGATGCCAAGATCTACATCAGAATCAATGGCAGTGACAAGACTGAGGCTTTTGTCTAGACCCAGGCCAAACCCAGAGACTAAAGCAAGGATGTACAGAGACAGAGAGAATGTGTGTCATTTTTATTATGACATATATTAACATAAACCCATGCACACACCTCTTGTTTAGAGATTCAGCGTACTAACTATGCTGTTTTGGAAACTAATATATCATCAATGGAAAAAACAATATGGAACTCGAAATCCTGTGTGTTCAAATGTACACTTTTCTTTCTTCACTAGCTGTCTAACTAATTTTACATTGTCTGCTATGTGGAGAAATGGAAAGAAAGGGAAAAAAACATTTGATTTGAACATTAATGTTCAGCTGCCTAACTCTTGGTACCTTACCAATGTGCTGTGCAAGAAAACAGCAATGGTAAAAATTGTAAATGACAATTTTGGTTATGAGAATTTTATATTTGTATGAGATAATAACGATGCATTAAACAAGTTGGTCCATATGAGTTGGTGGAATGAATTGTGAATATTATTACCTACATTTTGCAGTTCCATTAAGAGCATAATTTAGAAATTTAACAACAACAGAGAAAAGAACAAGAAAAATCACAACAACAACAACAACAAAAAATACATAAATGCATTCTTCAATTCAATAATCCTGGCTTTTGTCACTCCCTAGAGGTAAAAGTTGTAAACCTGGCCAGTGCTGTAGTCTTCTGATGCACAGCACCTCAAGGAGGCAGTATTTAACCCAACCGTATAGTACTAGGTAACATAAGAGGTGGTATGGAAGATCTATCTGAGAGGGATTTTATTTATTTACAATGGCATTAAAAGTATAATGATTTGTCTACTTACAAATATAACAGTATGTAATACATTAAAAGCATTAATCATACACATGCATTATGCGGTTGGCGACTGGAGAAAATGTTTGCCCCTTTGGTCAACCCTTTATTGTGAACTACAGTACTTTTATGTTTTACAGAGTTTTCAAAGCCACACAGTGCCCTACATCTATTCCTTCTGACGTTTTGGAATTTTATTGATATCATATGGACCTTTTTATTGGCTTGTCAGACAGGTATCATAAATGTTAATGTGACCTTTAAAAGTGATGCCTTAAAATTTAAGCACAAACATTTTGGAGAAGTGTATGTATTTAGAAATTTGATAAATGTGTAATTCTGAAGTGCTCAAAATTTTTATTTATTAGCTCCGTTCTTAATTCTAAACATTATACCCAAGCAAAACACTAAATTCTTGTTAGTTTGATAAGCTAGCAAACTACTTTTTTATGTATTGATACTGAGGAATAACATCAAATAAAATGTGATTTTCCTCATTGTGTGTTTTATTGTGAAATAGGAATGCATCTTGAATATTGATGTCACAAATATATAAGGACCTAATTACATAAACATTTGAGAAAATTTACATTTCCTCCCTTCATATTCAATTCCATATGTATATATACATACAAATATATAAATAAATAAAAATAGCTACAAATTATTTAGCTAATGAAACTATGGTAGCCGTGAGGTGTATAATTTGCTGCTGTGTTTTCCTTTTGTTGATGTGTAACAACTATCGTCTTGCACCTCAAGGGTCGGGGTTCAATTTCAGGCCAGGTTCGATTCCCACCTCTGTGTGCATGGAGTTTGCATGTTCTCCCCGTGCTTGGAAGGTTTCCTTCGGATACTCTGGTTTCCTCCCAAAGACATGCAGATTAGGCTATTTGGCATTCCCAAAATTGCCCGTAGTGTGTGAATGAATGTGTGAGTGTGTGTATGAGTGTATGCCCTATGATACTGTAGATTGGCACCCTGTCCAGGGTATACCCCACCTCATGCCCTAAGTCTCCTAGAAACGGCTCCGGGCCCCTCATGACCCTGAATACAGGATTAATCAGTACAGAAGATGAGTAAGTGAGAGTGAGAGTATAAGTTTTAAGACTATATAGGACCACATCATTACCTACAAGCACCATGTTCAGATGTTGTTCGATTTGTCTTCATACTCTTCTTCTTCCTATTAGGCAGCATATTAATGTAGTGATTAGCACTGTGGTCTAGCACCTCCGGGATCAAAGGGTCAATTCCTGCCTCGGGACAGTGTGCATGGAGTTTGCATGTGCTCCCTGTTCAGTCTAACATACATGCAGGTTATGTTAGGGGTTTATGCGATTTAAAAACTTGATAAATTTGCATTTCTGAAATGCTAGGGCGTTCCCAAACTGACTGGGGTGTGCACGATGTGATGGATTAGCAACCTGTCCAGGGTGTAACCATTCTCGTGCTCCTTCTGGGTTCTCCTTAATATGTTGTGAATGGGGTATTAAAAACTATTTCACATTTTGTCTTATTGGTGAGAGAGAAAGATGTATGAATTATGCAGGCATGATGTAAAGCTACTGTATAAACAGATGTTACATCATTTTTGGCAGCAGTTATTTAGTGGAGATCAGTAGGACTTAAGCGTGTACCAACCAGATACCATCCCTCACTGACCACTCACACCAAGCCTTCCTAATGGTTTAGCACAACATCTGTCATAGGTGTTGAAACGGATTGAAATATTATATGATATTATGATTAGACAGAATCTTCAAGGATTTCTGTCTGAGGCTTGACGTACTGCAAAATATATTATAGCCAAACGCAAATGGATTTGTTTTTTAGATGGTTATAGATATATTTCTGTGTAGGTCCCCCCTTCCATCCCTGTAACGTGACGTCACGCTGCCTACGCCACGGCTGAGGCTCGTGTGATTAGGGCGAGTGCGCCGCACCCCCTCGGCCCCGATCAGGAAGCGGAGCGGAGAGAAAGCGCTGGCTACAATGACACAGAAGCAGCGCTGAGCTGTAGGAGAGACTGCGGCTAAACCGAGGAACAGCTCCAGCACGACATCACAACGCTATCTCACCACAACAACGACGACACAAAATGCTCATCAAAGAATTGTAAGTAAGCTGTTTTCCAACCTCCTCTGTTATTATTTCTAATAATGACGCGTTGTGTGAAGGCAGCATCCTCCGGCTGTGGAGCTCAGGTGGACTGGCGTTTCTTTGACCCAGGCCATGGCCATGAATTTGACGTCAGATCTCGTCAAATATATACCCGTTTTTAACTGACATACTACTTAGATATAAACTATTGACCTGATCCTAATAGTAACGATGTCCAGTCTGCGATTATTTTCATGTCGATTGCGTGGAGACAGTAGGTGTTATATTTTTACATTTAATTTCACGTATTTTCTTTTATTATTTGCCATATTCATTCTCTTTTTCAACTCAGTTATTATTATTATTATTATTATTGCATAGCGTTAGTCAGTGTAAATCATCTCATATAACCGAGTACACTACACCATGGCACACTGTGTTCCTAAATTCACTGTATTTTAGGAAACTTTAACTCATTACTGATATTTCCTTACATCTTGTTGTACCCTATACCTATACGTTAGCCTACAATGCTAAGGCAATGATTCAGTCCATTTTTGAAAGAGTGTAATTTGAGAAGATGTGTTTGTTGGTTTAGCATCGAGTGATGCACTACATAACCAAACATACATACCGGCATCCTGAGGTGCAGAAATGCGCGTGTTCACTCCAGCAGGGACATACGGTTTATCAAGGTCATTATACCGAGATGAAGTTACCTAAATATAAAATATATACTGTATAAATCTTTTAATATATCCAACTTAAAGCAGGGGACGAGAAAATGTGGCATATATGTTACATTCCAGCTCGTCAGTATTGTATATTATTTGTCTGGAGAGTGAGGGAGGCTGATTAAGGAAGACCTGTTCGAGCACAGAGCACAATCCCTGTCTGTGATTGGTCCGCTCGGACTCGTGCGCTATCGATGAAACGCGCTCAAGGACCCCACGCGCGCGGGAGTACTGAGATATGGCTGCTGAGGTCGTAACCTATTCCTGCGACGTACAGTGTAGTATTTGCAGGCTGAATATATGGTTTGAGACAGGAGTTTCCTAACTCAGGAACAGGTTTGTTTTCTTCTGACCTTTTGCACGTAAACATCAAGGGCTATAGAAATTAGAATTTGGAGCAGATGAAGGCAGGCTTGATGGCACGATGGACGGCACTAGGGGTTAGCACTGTGGCCTTGCACTTCTAGGTTCGATTTACAGTACAGGTTTGATACCCCTTTGTGTGAGGAGTTTGCATGTTCTTCCCGTGCTTGGTGGATTTCCTCCACAAAGACATGCAGATTAGGCTAATTGGTTCCTAAACTGTGTGTTCTGTGTGCGATGTTTTGGCATACTGTCCAGGGTGTACCCCGTCTTGTGCACAAAGTTTAGGCTCCAGGCTTCCCGTGACCCAGTCTTCATGTGAAGAAGATATGCAGCCTTTCTTTTTGGAGAAACAGTAAAATTAATGTTTCAGTGGGCCAGTGGTGGCTCAGTGTGCTAAGGGTCTGAGTTACTGATCGGACGGTCAGCAGTTGAAGCCCCAGCTCGCTAGGGTGCTGCTGTTGGGCCCTAGAGCAAGGCCCCTAACCCTGTCTGCTCCAGGGATGCTGAAAAAATGGCAGACTTTGTGCTCTGACCCCTGCCTTCCAACAAAAAGCGGGGATATGCGAAGAATAAATAATTGTACAGTAATGTACTGGGATATCTGAAGAATAAAGAATTGAACAGTAATGTGTATGTGACGGAAAAAGGCTGAACTGAATGAAAAACCAATGGATGATAATATGGTGCATTTAGTACTCTGGTCAAACAAATCTATAACTGTAAACATTTTAGAAATATAGATAATAGATATTAAGTATGAATAAAGGAATATAGATATTTACTGCTTGGTACCTCATGTGTAATGAAGCTACATGAAACTTAATATTAATATTAAGGAATGGAAAACTTTTAGATTTGAATTTTAAAACATGCATTTTAGGGACTTGGATTAGTTCCTTAACATCAGTTTACTGCCTGTGTAAAGTTTCTGATTGTTGTCGTCTTGTCCTTGTGGGTTTCCTCGTCCAGCTTTCTAGGTGCAAATAATTGTGTGCACAGTCCCCTCTCATGTACAGGGTATATTCCTACTTTGTACCCAGTGTTCCCTAGATAGGTTTAAGATCTAATGTGACCCTAACCAGAATAAGTGGTTACCGAAGATGATTTCATTCATTCATTCATTCATTCATTTTCTATACCGCTTAATCCTGTGTTCAGGGTCGCGGGGGACCTGGAGCCTATCCCAGGAGACTTCGGGCACTAGGCGGGGTACACCCTGGACAGGGTGCCAATCCATCGCAGGGCACACACACATACACACACTCACACACCCAATCACACCGAAGATGATTTCATGAATAATAATAAATCAATCAACCATAATATTAACAGTACATAACACTAACACATTAGCATCAATTATCTATATATACCAATAAACTGGTCCCAGGATCAATTGGACCCAGTTATGCCTGTGAGGAGCAAAGGGCAGCCTGTTCAATCCAATTCCACAGAAAAGCTATCACAGTGCAGCTCACCAAAAAATGTCAATGCTGGCTACGATAGAAAGGGGCCAGAAGAGTCAACGTGCACAGGCCCTGGCAGGTATTGTAATGAGCCCAAAGCCACTAACATGACCTCCAAATTTATGTCTGATATTTGGTTTGATTTAATTAAGTATTTTAGTATTAATTACTATATAAATAATAAATAAATAAACTGCAGGACTGCTTTTGGGACTACAGTTGACTTTTGGTGTGCGCTGTCCATGGCGCCAGATTTTCCTTCATTTATAGTGCAGGTTAAAACAAATTCTGTTAATTTGCATGGAAGCCAAAATTACCTCATATACAGTACTCATACCTTCCTGACTAAATTGTGGTGATTCCAAAGCATCACTTTAAGTTCACATTCATATTACAGTCATATTATGCTGTTTAAACACTTATGGTTGTGGAATTTGTGCATGTAAGCATTTTTGTGCTTTTTGTTTACTTAGTACACTTGTGGTAGACCCACTTCATATACATAACCCGGAAGTGTCCTTTTGCTGAACTGGTTCATTCCCTGTGTAATGTGTAAGATGCAAAAGGGAGGGAATTAAAGCAGCTGGGCAATGTGACTCAGATAGATGTTCATATGCAGCAGATTGTGGTGTCAAATAGGAAGAGAAGAACAGAGACACTGAATCTCCCATAGTGAACATTAGTGGCTCTGTAGGCTATAGAGGGGCCCAGGAAGGTGACTCCTGCTGGTATACAGTAAATTTTACATCACAACACCTGAAGCCTTAGACAGCATTAAAGCAAACTCATTATGAGCACTGGAGCTGAACTAGTCAGCATTCTGTGTCAGAAGTATGGCTTTGCATGACACTGTAAAGCAGCAGGGAGAATATTTTGGTGCTTAAAGTCATGAGATAGATATGAACGTAGATGTGAAGAGTCTAAAGCGAGTGAGCTGATGGTGTCGTCTTACTCCTCAGGAGTATTGATAAAAAATGCAGGCAGTACAGAATGAGCTACCCTGCCAGTGACAATAAGAAGCACAAGTAGCATTTTAAAGTGCACAAGCTTTTGTGTAAGAGATTACTAAAGTTTTGTTAAATAGATTTTGTCATAGGATTTAAATGAAGCTAATTTCAGCCATTTGATGTGCCTGAAACTTTTAATTATCTTTAACTACAGGTAAGAAAGACCTGAAATATCAGAATTATCATGGAGGCTATATTTCTCCACATTATTTTGTAGAGTTGTATTGAAAACACGATGATGTTATTGATGTGAGAAAAGTGAGGCTTAGTAAAAAGAATGAGAAAGTGATGATGGTGATGGAACAATGAAAATTGTAAAAAAAAAAAAAAAATGTTAACAATGGGGAACCTAATCATCAGATCTGATATTTTATGGTGGTTGGTTTGTGATCTGTATTTTTTTTCTCTTATCGTTTCAGTCGAGTGATCCTACCCATTTCTGTGGAGGAGGTAAGTGCTAAGTGTGCACTCATTTTTTGTGTGTTGGTCTGTGTATGTGGTGTGAAGCAGGATTTTGCACAGCAAATTATTCATATGGACTGCAAAAAAACCTTAGAGATGATTTCCTTGCTTGTCTGCAAAGGCTCAGCTTTGTCATTTTGGATTAGATCGCTGTTATGCATGTCAGTAAGCTGCATATTTGTCAGCTCTACAGGGAGTTCCTTCACTTGGCATTGCTGTGTGTTCTTTGTACACAATGTAAAATGACTAAGTTACTGCTTACCTATCTGCCTGCCAATATTAAAATCTGTGTCAGCAGTTGTATCCTCATCAGCAACTCTTGCTCGCTTGATTTTATAATTAAATAATCCAAATTAATCCGCGTAGTACACCTTTTTAAATTGCACACCACATTAAGTATTGTATTCCTGTCTTACTCATCTTCTCTGTTCCTGTCACTGTCTCAGTATCTTCTATGTTTCTTTAGCATGTCCATCATGTCCCTGGGTATGAATAGCCAAAGAGATATCTGATATTACTCAGTGTCCTGCTCTTTCTGCTTCTTTCCCTCATGCTCCCTAACTTTCCATTTATTCATGGCTATTTTTAAACTTTCATTCTTGTGTTTCTGTGTCAGTTAGTACTGTATGTATAGTATAAATATGATAGTTACAATTATACAATTATCCCATGCGATGTACAGCAAATACAAATACTAACACAAGCACACCAGAGCAATGTTTACTGACTTGAAACTGGGAAATCCTCTCCTGACATTGTATGAGAATAATTGAGAAATGGATCAATGGATTTATTTTTTTTCTAAGTGATGCTGGGGGAATCCAGATATTAAAAGAACAGAAAGTACTGGCATATTTAAAACATTAAAAACACAATTGCTCATATACTGTACAGTACATGATTTACTTGAGCAACAGAAACAAATCATCTCTATCTTGCCTTGTCTTCTTGGTGTTTGTAGACAAGCATATTGGCGGTTCTATCTATCTATCTATCTATCTATCTATCTATCTATCTATCTATCTATCTATCTATCTATCTATCTATCTACAGTATCTATCTATCTATCTATCTATCTATCTATCTATCTATCTATCTATCTATCTATCTATCTATCTATCTATCTATCCATCCATCCATCCATCCATCCATCCATCCATCCATCCATCCATCCATCTTTATGTTCTGCAAAAATGAGCTAACACATGACCATGATTGGCTGGTGTCACTGTGATTGATAGGGGAGAGAGTATATCTTCTCTTCCAACAAGAGAACGTGGTGCATTTTACTCTCTTGGCTATCGGCCACCAATGGCTTTGGCATCAATGGGATTTGTCCTTATGATCTCCCCACTCATTTAACATTCTGAGAGACAGTACAAAACGCTTTGTATTTACTATACCTGGGTGCATAAGTATTTGGACAGTGATTGAAAAAAAGTATTCACCTGTAGACCACCACAACGGATTGATATAAAAGCTATTAAGATATTATTGGAGTGTAGAGTTTATTTTAATTTTAATTGATTTAACAACAGTAATATTAACTGCTTAGGAATTACAGACATTTTTATAGTTTCTCAATTTTTACAGGCTCAAAAGAATGAGGTATGTACCAATAATTAATAATGGGAAAATGAGCATTTTTTTTATTATTAACTGACATTGGTCATTCAAATTGCATATGGTATTTGAGTAACTCTTCCTCTGTACAAAGTTAATACTCCACATAATCTGCATAGCAACATTTCCGGGATTGTTGAACCCAACTCTCTAATTCTCTTTGAAAATCTCCTTTGGTACAGTTGATGGTCTCACCTAAACTACAGAATGTTTATGGAGATGACACTGTTGATTATCAAATGATCTAATTATCAAAGAAGTTTAGAAAAGGGGATGACAAACCAAGCAGTAGCATCAACTGTGAAAAAGGGGACTTTCAAAGAGGATTCGAACATTTGCATGTTGAGTAGCTTTGTATAGAGGAAGAGCTGCTCTACCAGCATGTGCAATTTGACAACGCCTTTAATAAAACCGTATATATACACTTTTGCATTACTTTCTGTATAGCCCTCGTAATTGGTAAAATTAATATCATTAAAAATAAAAGGCTTATTTTAGTACTTAGATGCAAATTCTTTATGACTGATGATGTCTGAAGTCTAGAGCCAATGTTTTTTCCATTGAGATGCTTTGCCAGGTCTTTACTTTAGCTGCTTGTTTGTACAGTTTCTGACTTTAGATTTGTGTTTAGTAAATGAAAAGCAAAAAACAGCAGAGTTGAGTTGTGGTCAGGAGACTAACTTGGGCTTTTAAGAGCATAATTTTTTTTTGCCTTAAGAAGCTCTTGGGCTGCTTTTGCAGTATGTTTTATGTCATTATCCATCCGTACTGTGAAATGCTGTTCTAAATGTTTTGCAGCATTTAACTGAATCAGGCCGTAAGCTATTGCTTTGTGCACTTAAGTGTTCATCCTGCTGCTTCTGTCAGCAGCCACATCATAAATAAACACCAGTGACCCAGTTCCACTGGCAACCATACACACTCATGCCATAATATTGCTGATGATGTGGTATGACCCGTTCATTTTCTTCCCTTTCCATCATTCTTCCAAAAGCTATTTTGGTTTCAAATACTTACTATACTTGGTTTCATTTGTACAAGGAATGTTGTTCCACAGTTGGGCAGGCATTTTGTAGATGTTTTCCCACAAAGTCTTATCTGGCCTTTCTGTTCTTGGGTGATACCAGTGGCTTACATCTTGAGATAAACCCTTTGTATTTACATTCATGAAGGTATCTCTCGATTGTTGACTATAGAAAGGCAAAATTACGAACATTGTGTCACTGTCCAAAGACTCATTAAGGAGAGTATTTTAACATAATCCATAACAGCTATTGCACAAAACTTTATACAGTCATTACATCTGATAAATAGTGATAGTGATTTTTTGGGGAGAATTCCCAATGATTGTAAAATGTATTTTGCAAACAGTATGTGATAATGTTAGAAAACTGTGAATTTTGCAAAAATGATGAGATGCTGAGGTTCAAAAATTACATTCTGTGCTATGTAACATGACAAATAACATAAATCAAATGCTATATTTATGAGAGAATGCTTGCCCCTTTAAGCTTCTTACACCAGGGCTAATGCCTGAACATGTGCACCATTTAAGCATTTAAGTCTCATACACTGAGGTTTATACCAGCCACTGGATGCAGTGCCGGTCCCAAGCCCGGATAAAATGGGAGGGTTGCGTCAGGAAGGGCATCCGGCGTAAAACCTGTGCCAAGTTGTAGTGCGGACTGGATATTCCGCTGTGGCGACCCCTTGTCGGGAGCAGTCGAAAGAACAAACAACAACAACACTGAGGTTTATACAAACACATTAGACCACCTAAATGAAAATAACACTTTATAAATATTCTAATAAAAAAAATAAAAAAACTCGAATGTAGACTAGTCTGTATTTTTATCTTCAAGATTTTTCTTACTTTCTACTTTGCTAAACAATACTGAAGACACCCAAAATACACAATAATCTTTTTTTAACAGGTAATATTGAGATATGTCTGATATCCATGATCTGTAAAGCCTTCATAATGGCTCTAATCCGAGATGCCGTAAATTGGTGATTTTTTGATTCTGGTGACTCTAAATGAACTTCTCTGCAGCAGAGGTAAGTTTCAGTCTTGCTTTCCTGGGATGGTCTTCATGAGAGCCAGTTTCATCATGGTGCTTGATAGGTTTTGAAAATGCACTTGACAATACTGTTCTTGCAAGAACTATTCCGGAAAGACTGACCTCTGTGTCTTAAAAATAACAACATATTGTTGTTATTACATAATGACGTAATTCCATATGTGTTATTTCATAGTTTTGAAATCCCCAATATTGTTGTAAAATGTAGAAAAGAAATGACTAAACGAAAACAAAGAAATTTGCAAGTGATACCAAACTTTTGAGCGTTAGGTATATAGCTTTCGTTGTTGGCTGCAGTGGGAAACTTATCCATTAAGTGATTTGATAAAGGGTTATGGAAAGAGACTCTTTAAATTAATGTTAGAGGATTCCATGACTCTGTGTGTGTGTGTGTGTGTGTGTGTGTGGCTGTTGTATTGTTGGAGCCTATTTGGAATAATTGCATAGCATAAGCTCATGGATACGCATGATTTTTATTTATTTATTTATTTATTTATATATTTGTTTTTGCTGACTTCGTAATTTCATAAAATGTGTAAGAGAGAAGACACATGCGGACTCATCTAGAATCTCCATATAATTGCAGGATGAATTTCTTTGTTAGTTTTTGGACGTTTTTGTGTATTTTGTTTTTGTATGATTTAATTTGAATGACTGAGTAAAAAAATTAACTTTTCAATATCGGCAAAATATCACCCTTTCTAGTTAATTCTAAACTTCTATTATTCCTACCCTGTAGAATTTATGTATTTGAATTATGGAGTGCATTAAATATGACCCATTTGCCTGAGGCTTTAATAACATAGCAGATACAACTGGGCAGTTGAAGGTGAAGGCTTTGGAGTTGTTAGTGCTAGGAGTTGGACTTCACAACCATTCGATCTGTAGCCCAGTTAGCCACCATTTACTTCAGCCATCACAAATGCAAAATTTCCCTTGACTCGCTTTCGTTGATTCAAACACATTTACAGTTAAAGTAACTTGCACTAAATTGCAGTATCTAAACTGAAATTTATATTTGTATATACAGTACAGTATGCTTAAACAAAAAATAATTTATTTATATTATCATAGGGCGGCACGGTGGTGTAGTGGTTAGCACTGTCGCCTTGCACCTCCAGGGTCTGGGTTCGATTCCCGTCTCTGTGTGCATGGAGTTTGCATGTTCTCCCCGTGCTTGGTGGGTTTCCTCCGGGTACTCCGGTTTCCTCCCACAGTCCAAAGATATGCAGGTTAGGTTAATTGGCGTTCCCAAATTGACCGTAGTGTGTGAATGAATGTGTGAATGTGCGTATGAGTGTGTGCCTTGCGATGGATTGGCACCCTGTCCAGGGTGTACCCCGCCTAGTGCCCGAAGTCTCCTGGGATAGGCTCCAGGCCCCCCGCGACCCTGAATAGAAGGATAAAGCGGTATAGAAGATGAATGAATGAATGAATGAATATTATCATAGAGGTACACACTAATTTTCAGAATCCCAACCCTATACTCAGTCCCATCCCACAATACTGGGCCAGGGGTAGCTCAGTGGTTAAGGCATTGGATTACGGTTCGGAAGATCCCACGTTCAAACCCCACAACCACCAACTTGCCACTGTTGGGCCCTCGAGCAAGGCCCTTAACCCTCAACTGCTCAGATGTACGGTATAATGAGATAAAAATGTAAGTCGCTCTGGATAAGAGCGTCTGCCAAATGCCTAAATGTAAATGTAAAAAATGTAATACATTATATTACTTTTTGTGGTATATTACTGCTACAGTCCAATCCTACAAAATACAACATTATTATATTGCTGTAAAATTTGTGGCATACAGTGGTGTGAAAAACTATTTGCCCCCTTCCTGATTTCTTGTTCTTTTGCATGTTTGTCACACTTAAATGTTTCTGCTCATCAAAAACCGTTAACTATTAGTCAAAGATAACATAATTGAACACAAAATGCAGTTTTTAAATGAAGGTTTACGTTATTAAGGGAGAAAAAAAACTCAAAATCTACATGGCCCTGTGTGAAAAAGTGATTGCCCCCCTTGTTAAAAAATAACTTAACTGTGGTTTATCACACCTGAGTTCAATTTCTGTAGTCACCCCCAGGCCTGATTACTGCCACACCTGTTTCAATCAAGAAATCACTTAAATAGGAGCTACCTGACGCAGAGAAGTAGACCAAAAGCACCTCAAAAGCTAGACATCATGCCAAGATCCAAAGAAATTCAGGAACAAATGAGAACAAAAGTAATTGAGACCTATCAGTCTGGTAAAGGTTATAAAGCCATTTCTAAAGCTTTGGGACTCCAGCGAACCACAGTGAGAGCCATTATCCACAAATGGCAAAAACATGGAACAGTGGTGAACCTTCCCAGGAGTGGCCGGCCGACCAAAATTACCCCAAGAGCGCAGAGACAACTCATCCGAGAGGCCACAAAAGACCCCAGGACAACATCTAAAGAACTGCAGGCCTCACTTGCCTCAATTAAGGTCAGTGTTCACGACTCCACCATAAGAAAGAGACTGGGCAAAAACGGCCTGCATGGCAGATTTCCAAGGCGCAAACCACTTTTAAGCAAAAAGAACATTAAGGCTTGACTCAATTTTGCTAAAAAACATCTCAATAATTGCCAAGACTTTTGGGAAAATACCTTGTGGACCGACGAGAGAAAAGTTGAACTTTTTGGAAGGTGCGTGTCCCGTTACATCTGGCGTAAAAATAACACAGCATTTCAGAAAAAGAACATCATACCAACAGTAAAATATGGTGGTGGTAGTGTGATGTTCTGGGGTTGTTTTGCTGCTTCAGGACCTGGAAGGCTTGCTGTGATAGATGGAACCATGAATTCTACTGTCTACCAAAAAATCCTGAAGGAGAATGTCCGGCCATCTGTTTCGTCAACTCAAGCTGAAGCGATCTTGGGTGCTGCAGCAGGACAATGACCCAAAACACACCAGCAAATCCACCTCTGAATGGCTGAAGAAAAACAAAATGAAGACTTTGGAGTGGCCTAGTCAAAGTCCTGACCTGAATCCTATTGAGATGTTGTGGCATGACCATAAAAAGGCTGTTCATGCTAGAAAACCCTCACATAAAGCTGAATTACAACAATTCTGCAAAGATGAGTGGGCCAAAATTCCTCCAGAGCGCTGTAAAAGACTCGTTGCAAGTTATCGCAAAGGCTTGATTGCAGTTATTGCTGCTAAGGGTGGCCCAACCAGTTATTAGGTTCAGGGGGCAATTACTTTTTCACACAGGGCCATGTAGGTTTGGATTTTTTTTCTCCCTAAATAATAAAACCCCTCATTTAAAAACTGCATTTTGTGTTTACTTGTGTTATCTTTGACTAATAGTTAAATGTGTTTGATGATCAGAAACATTTTGTGTGACAAACATGCAAAAGAATAAGAAATCAGGAGGGGGGCAAATAGTTTTTCACACCACTGTACATCTACAGCTATTCCTGTGGAAGATCTTTGTAGTCCTAATAGACTACTTTCAGTGTCATACTTTTTTTGAGTTCTTGTAGCAATGGTGGTTCTTACCGGACCAGATTGCTAGCCCGACACCCAAACCTCCTCCTTTCTCATTGCGACTTTGGGACGAGTGATTTGTATGGGCATAGGGTGACGGGCCTTGCTCAAGGATCCAACAGTGGCAACACGGCGGTAGCAAGGCTCGAAGACCTTGATCATTCGATCAGCAATCAAGTGTTGGGCTACCCATAATTGCCCCAGTGTTATACTGTACATTACCGTAACAAAATATGTGCATTCATTTTGATATCTATATATACCTATATATCTATATATATCTATATGTCTACCTGGCATTTACCTTTTCTTCATTTTGGAAAGCTGGTCAAATTACCAGTGTGTAATGACCTCACACAGTAGGGTCAGCAGATTTAAATTAACACCTTTGGTGTAGATTGGAAAAAGCTGGAACATAGTGGTCTTTAGAGAGAAGTTTAATTAAAGGTGTTAATTGGAGATTTTGCTTCACAGAAGTGAGTTTTGTCTGGTGTGTTTTGTCTTCTCTCTTCAGCCCCACTTAATTCTTTTTCTTACAGTTTGGTCTCCATGTTGTTCAGTGTACTGTTTTGTCTGTGAGTGTTTCAGACAAGTAGTTAGAAGCAGAGTTACTGTATTAAATTAGCTATTCAGAGCCTCAGCATAATTCACTGAAAAGGAGTTTACAGTAAATTTAGGTTATTGTATTAGGTATGGGATGATATTAAGTACAAATAATTTGATGCTTTTAGTATAAAATATTGCTTTAAGAATTCTGTTTGATATAATATAGATTCAAAAGTCTATGTGCTAAACTGACCTGTATATTGCTTGTACTGTACAGTACATGCATGCCCGCTCAGCTTTTAACTCATTTGTTCTTAAGCTTTTAACTCATTTGTTCTTAAGCTTTTAACTCATTTGTTCTTAAGATTTTCTTATTGTTCCTTTAATTGGTGAGTTGGGAGTACTTTGTGAAATGCTATTAAAGAGAATATATCATTCTTTCAGTTTTTTTGTTGCATAAGCTGTCCACACTATTATTTGTCCGATTCCAATCCTAATGACAGTACTAAATAAACAAAAGCAAAAATATATGAATGTCAAGTGGCAAATAATCCATTGCTCACATTTGTAAGATGTCTGAGGTCCAAAGGGCAGTTGAGATACTACTGTAGCTTGCTGCACTCTTTTCTGAAAGTGTCTGTGAATTAAACCTAAGAATAAAATCTGGATAGTTAGTTGCTTTTAGTGTGCGTTGTTGTGCACTGCATATCATCATGCATTATGAGATTTAAAAGGGGCATTGGGTTTTCTCCACCCTGTTTTGGACTACAAAAGCACTACAAAAATGGCAGACCCCCAAAATAATGCACTGTGTAGTGAATAGTACACATAGGCACAGTGAATTATTCAGTAACTGCAGTGGAACTTTAGTAATACAGGAGTGTAAATAAGTAGGTGTGTGGGGCATTTTTTTGGATCAGTTTTACGCATGTCTCGTCATATCTTTTTTAGCACATTATTTAATGTCGGTCTTCACCGACTCCTTGTGTAGCTTTTGTTGTGTGCGATTGGTCATAGTCTTTGTGTTCCTTGATTCATAACCAAAATTCATGTTGCTTACTGTTTTCATGTTTATTTTTGTGTCATTTGTTTGCATTTTGATTAATAAAGAGCTGCACGTTGCTTCTCTTTGAAACCTGGCAGCAAACAACAGCACTATAGGAGACTTTTGATTATGTTGTCGTTTTCCAAACAACATGACATGGCATGTTTCATGTACATGCCACCTGGCACATTGGGCGACAGATATACTGTATATATACAGGTTTGGGTTGCCAGATCGACACTCGAATGTATCTGAGCACTTGGGGGTAAAGGACCTTGCTCAAGGGTCCAACAGCGGCAACCTGGCAATGTTGGGGCTCAAACCAGGGACCTCCTGGTCAGCAGTCCAACACCTTAACCACCGAGCCACCCCTGCTCTTTAGTCTCATTGGTAATAATACACATATTTAGTAGGAAATGCATGTTCTAATCAAAAAAGCAATGTTACATAATGTTTCACCCAGCTGATCGTGACAGGATTTATTTATTTATTTCTATCTGAATAATAAATCTGACAGGAATGGAGCCAGAACGAAAAGCATAATCTTTTTTTTGTGGGAGTGAAGGAGCATATTAAAGCAATCACTCGGTCACATGAGAGATATATGGCAGAAGACAGAGCATAATTGCAAAACAGTAGCTTAGGGGTTAGCACTGTCGCCTCACACCTACAGTATAGGTTTGACAGTTAGAATCTTGCCTCCAGTGTGTATACATGGATTTTGCATCTTCTTCCCCTGCTTGATGGGTTAAGACCTACAGTAGTACTCGGGTTTGCCCCACAGTCCAAAGACATGCATTGTAGTCTGATTGCCGATTCCAAATTTTTCATAGTGTATGTATTTATTTATTTTTTGTGCTCAGTTTATTTTTCATCCTTCCCTTGCCATCTCTGCATTTCATTCTACATGCTCACAGAAAATGTGTCTGTGAGTGAGGGGGGGTGTAGGTGTGTGTAGGTGTGTGTATGTGCTGCACAGTGACATGCAGTGCTAGGGGACTAGGATTGGTTGGAAGATGTAGCCTTCGATTGGTTGGTAGAGGATGATGCAGAGAAGATGTTGGTGTAATATCACAGGCTCTGTGATGTCACACTGACACACACACACACACACACACACGCACACAATTTTATTTGTTCGCATATTCAGACCATATGAACATCTTAATAAGTTCTTAATAGGCATCCGTTCCCCTTCTCTCATTCGCACAGTCATGTAATCCTTGACACAGCACTAAAAATAAAGGCAAGTGAAGATGCTTTTCTGCACTCCCTTCTGTTTTTTTTTTTTGCATCTCCTTGGCCAGTGTAGTGTGGATACTTGTGCTAAAAATAGTCCAGTCTGCATGGCTTCCTCTGTATCTTATAGATGCACACATACTATATGAAGACACACTTGCGCAGATGTGTGAAAAAGGTCTTCGAATGTCAGCCTCCTAAAAATAACACTTTCATACATATTTTAGCTGACTTATTAACCTCATGAATGATCAACTTGAGAATGATCACTTTGGATTTATTAATCTCACACATTAATGCCTTGTGCAAATAAGTCCTGGCTTCTGCATTCACACGGGATTGGAATTAATACACGTTAAAAAGAAATCTTGCCGTATCTGCTTATTTTGCTTTTTTTCTTTCTACCACGGCAAGTAGTTCTGCACTGCTGTATGCAGATTTCTGGTGACATCTTATGATATTACAGCATGTGTGGCAGATACTGTCGATACATTGCTGTCTTTTTCATGTCGTGCATACCCTTTGGTGGAGACTGTTCTCCTTTTGGTGTAAACCCGATAGGCTGGATTTGTTGCATGATGCAATTCCTGAAAAAACAACAACATTGGGTTCTAATTAACTTCATTTCCCAGAAAGAACAAGGTGCCTCAATCTACCATAAAACCTTTCTGTAGTTTGTGTTTGTGTGTGATCTCCATTATGTGCTAGAGTCTTTTAAAACTCCTTTTTTTAAGGACTATGGAATGCCTCTGAAAAATTGCAATTTGCTAGTTGGGAAATTGCACCCTTTGGCAAAAGCCAAATGATTCTAGATTGACCTTGTGGTTGAATCTGGGATTCCTGCCCAAGGACATACTGTGTAGCCCGGTTTTGTGAATCAATCAGTTGTCCATGTACTGTTCTATCAAAGTAAACCTAGAGAACATTCCATTTTAATGCCTTCACTTATTTATACTTTAAAATGAGTTCTGTTCCTTGTGACATCCAGGTGGTTGTCAAGAGTTTGGTGGTTAAGAAGGGTAAAATGAAAATAAAACCCTAAAATCTCCAGTTACACTTAAATTGTGTTTCTATGAACCCTGGGTACATACATAATGGTGAAGTAGTCTGAATGTTGTTTTGTCATTCAAAAGTAATGAATAATACCTTGCCCAAGAAATTGCTAGTGAAATATGGATGCATGATAGAGGTACTTAATGGAAAGACTGTGTAATTGACCACAATGTGACTCTTATTAATACTCGTAAACCTCAGAACATTTTAGCCATTAATAGGGATTTGGATTGTGCATTATAGAGTGACATATCTTTAAAAAAAAAAGAAGTTGCTTCTTGGTCTTGGTTTCTTCTTTTACCATAGTTTTGGGAAAAAGCATTCAGTGAAGTCAATCAAAATGGTTATTATGCCAGTCCATCGCAGGGCATTAGCATGCACATACTATGGACTAGTAGAAAACACCAGTTAGCCTAATCTGCATGTCTTTGGACTGTCAGAGGAAACCCATCAAGCATGGGGAGAACATACATACTTCACACAGGCAACCCAAAGGCAGGACTTGAACCTTCAACCATGGCTGTGCAATGGCATGCGATGGCCTGGCACAATATCCATTTTCATTGACTTCATTGAATGCTTCTTCCCAAAACTATGGTGAATATGCCACCATGTATGTTTTGCTAACTTTTTTGCTAAATTTTCTGTAGACTCTGACTCTGCCTTGTGTCCTAAATTCCCTGAAATAGGCACAGGACCTCCGGGGACCCTATGCAAGATAAGCAGTATATAGATAATGGACAGATAAACGGATGGCCAATGTTTAACCAAACACTCTAAAACAAATATTGCCTGTATTTGAATCCTCAAATCCTGAATCCTGTATTTGTCCAGCAATTTCTGCTAAATACTAGCATGGCTCCAAGCTTGCCTAAATACCTGATTGTCCAGAATGTAATTTAACAATAGAATGTCCAAATTTACATTGTATGGTATTTATCAGCCAAACAGTGTCAGCCAGACATCAAAGTAAATTACCTTTTGTTGTTATTTATTTTATTGCTACCAAATTTATTAATTGTCCTAAAAATGTGTGGATCATGTATATTGTTAATTTGGTAAATGTATGCCTGCAGGATCAGAGCTCTGTTTACACTTAGAATTTCTTTTGATTGTGCAAAGCTTCTTTGGGACAATAACAATTGTTAAAAGCTCTATACAAATTTCAGTTCATTTCATTCATTTAATGTTTAGGTATTCCCAACTGTTCTTGAAGTGGAGCAAAATTATTAGGCAAGATGAATGTGAATATAGCCTAAATATCATCAAATCACATAATGTATCACTAGTTAGGTGCTAGGTGCTTTTAGTTTAGTAGCAATTTAATATTAAGGAATCACATAATTCATGAACTCCTAAATCACACATAAATGACCCATGAAAATCTAAATTTATTTGCTATATCACAATTTCAATCATTAATGGTTAAACCATATGGAAATTTAAACAATATTTTATTGCAGTAAATTAGCGATTGAGACACAGTGGGAGGAGCAAAATTGGTAGACATACTGAATTTGTAATTTCTAAATGTAAATCTCTAAATTTAGTGTGATCTTATACAGTATTATCTTTTTCTGGTATAAAAGATCCACAAGAGCTTGTAACGCTCAGAATTATTATTTGAGCTAATTACACTAAATCGGGGTCTAAGATCTAAAAACGGGTTAATCGCACTTACTTCCGGTATTGCGCAACCTTCGCGGAGCAAGGAAAGACGGACACAACAACAGATTCCAAAACCAAACCCAAGTGTATTATATACAAAAGACAAACAAACAAATGAAGTGCAACGAAAAAATAATATATACAAAATATAAACAAATATGTACAATGTCAGTAGTGTGTGCGAGTGTGTGTGTGCGTATGTATGAATGTCCAAGTCCGTGTTATTGTAAATGTATGGAATGATGAAATGGGGAGATGGCTCGATCTCACCGGTAAAAGATGGTAAGTCCGGGAGCTCGAGAAACGGAATGAGAGGGGTATAGTTGACATCCAGGAAAAGAATAATCCAGTGGCAATCGTAAACTAGCTCTCTCTCTGTCTCCATACACAGCGCTGCTTGCTTCATCTCTCCGTGTTGACTGTCATGCCGGTTCCGGCTTTATACCGGCACACGTGACCTGATAGGTCATCAGGGTTCCCTCGCGGCACAGCTGCGCATGCGCGCGAGAGCTTAACCCCGGAACCAAGGCACCGTTGCCATGGGGACGAAAATAACCGAAAGGGGTCACTTTGTTTATGCAGGTGAGCAACATTAGCTCCTTCCTTTTTCCCCTGCAGTTTAACCGCCCCTTTATGTGGCCGCGCTACAAGCTCTTTCAGGACTAATTGCAATAAGTGTTGCAGCAGAGAATACAGGTGTGTTGCTGCGAGAGAGCGAAGAGAAGCGAATAGGTAGGATATCCCCGCGATTTAGTATAAGGACTCTCACAAAGGGTGAGCAAGGGAAAAACACAAATTTAACCCGCGTCCTGTGAATGCACACACAAATAGCAGAAAGCAATAACCCAATAATCCAATAATTGGTGAGTACTCACGGTTTGGAAGATCGCAGCACGAACCGACATGGGCATAACTCAATGACTGAGCGTTCTGCTATGGTTTATTTACTCCTTTTATACTTCCTGAATCACGACCGCTCTACTTCCGGGTCCTAGTGCCGGTTGTGGATTGAGTGTGCATGACAGATTCAAACAAAAAAAAATATTAATTTGGTTAACTGTATTTGGAAAAATATGAACTTTAAATGTCAAAACAGATTGCTGCATTACTTTGAGTGGAAACCTCTGTCCGAGTGTGTCTATTTATGTGTGTTTTGTGTACAGTACCAGGTAGGTCAGCTATACTCAGTAGCCGAAGCAAGTAAGAATGAGACCGGAGGAGGAGAGGGTGTGGAGGTCCTGAAGAATGAACCATATGAGAAAGATGGAGAAAAAGGTCAATACACACACAAAATCTATCACCTGCAGAGGTGAGTTATCACATGCACACTACCATATATATATATATATATATATATATATATATATATATATATATATATATATATATATATACCTATGAATCAGTCATATACTATGTGAGAGATATGCCATGTCACACAAGCCTCTTTTCAAAACATTTTGCTGTTTTTAGTAAAGTTCCATCTTTTGTGAGAATGCTGGCACCAGCATCAGCTCTCAACATTCATGAGAAAGCCTGGAATGCTTACCCATACTGCCGCACAGGTAAAACACACACACACACACACACACACACACACACACACACACACACACACACACACACACACACACACACACACACACACACACACACACACAATCACCCACTTCTATCTCTCTGTTAAAAAATTAATTGATTGAGCAGAATGGGAGTGGAGTTACAGCACAGGTAACTGAGGTTACTCTGATGACACACACACACACACACACACACACACACACACACACACACACACACACACACACACACACACACACACGCACAATCACAAGTTTTACTATCCTTATGAGGAAATTCCATTGACATAATTAAATTATTGTGGCTAATTACTGCTATGCTACACCCAGACCTAGCCCTAACATTAACTTCAATTACCTTTTGACTCTTTCAGTTTCTAAATAGAATAATAACTCTGAGCATATACTATATAGCACTAGAAATAAATTATAACTGATGGGTCTTTTCTCTTTCTTGTCATTGCTCTTTCTTTCTACAGTAATCACGGTGAGTAGATGACCACCTATACTTCACCTCACACATACCAAGGCCACTCCACAGACAGACAGACAGACAGACAGACAGACAGACAGACAGACACACACACACACACACACACACACACACACACACACACACACACACCAAATATCAAACATTATTTTATATGTTTTGTCATATACTATTAATAACAATGCTCTTATCCTGCAGAATGAGTATATGAAAGACAATTTCCTCATCAAGATAGAAACATGGCATAAACCTGACATGGGTCATCAGGACAATGTATGTATTCTTTTTTTGTTTGAAATGTCACTGCTGGGGCCACTAAACGTGACCCTGAGTGTGTTTCACATGGCTTGTGCAGGTGCACGGTCTGGACCCTGACACATGGAAGAAGGTTGATGTGGTATATATTGACATTGGGGACAGAAGTCAGGTGGAGCCAAAGGTAAGAATGGGCTTCTTATCTGCCTGAATACAAAAGAAAGAAAGAAGAGGTCATTATTTGTCAATTTAAACCCCTTGAATATACAGAATATAGTTAGGCAGGAAGTGTCAGCACAGCTAGTATAAAGCTTATTCTGGCTCGTCTGTGGGGATTTATACAGTTTCACTGTAGATTGAGGAAAGTTACCAGAAAGCACAGACGTAATTTTAGTTAACTCTGTACAATTCTTTGTACAATTCTTTGTACAGTCTCTTCTTCATTACTCTTATGTACGCATTTCAATTTTTATAAACCTTTTTTCTTGATCAATACCAGCTATTATCATGTAATCATGGGCATGAGATGAGGCGACGTAGCTGGGACACGTGGAACGTAGGATTGATTCGCCGCATGGTTGAGGGGAGCAAGAGTTTAACAGCGCAGGGGTTGACTATCTTAGTGATGGTGAAGGGGCCGAGGTAACGAGGGGAAAGCTTGCGGCAGGTGGTCTTTAGGGGGATATCTCTGGCGGCAAGCATGACTCTCTGCCCCACCCTGTACTTGGGAGCCTGGGAGCGTCTGCGGTCGGCCTGTGTCTTATATCTTCTGCCGACCCGTAACAACGTTCTCCTCGCTTGCAGCCAGGTCTTTCTGCATCGCCTGACAAAAGCTTGGACGGACGGGACACTGACCTCCTCCTCCTGAGATGGGAATAAGGGTGGCTGATAGCCCAGGCAGCACTGGAATGGAGACAAACCAGTAGATGATGATACTTGGGAGTTGTGGGCGTATTCCACCCATGGCAGAAACTTGCTCCAGGAGGCGACATCTCGGGAGGCCATGCACCTTAAGGCGACCTCGAGGGACTGGTTCTTTCTTTCGGTCTGCCCGTTGGACTGGGGGTGAAAGCCTGAGGACAGACTGGGGGTGGCTCCAATGAGTCTGCAGAATGCCTTCCAAAATTGTGATGTGAATTGGGGCCCACGGTCAGAGACAATGTCATTGGGAAGACCATGCAGCCTGAAAACGTGCGTTATCATGAGATCAGCGGTTTCCTTGGTGGATGGGAGCTTGGGTAGCGGAATGAAATGGGCAGCCTTAGAGAACCGATCCACCACGGTCATGATGCATGAGTGGCCGTTGGAGGAAGGTAACCCTGTGACAAAGTCCAGTGCAATGTTGGACCATGGATGAGATGGGATAGGTAATGGTCTGAGGAGGCCTGCCGGCGCGGTGTTGGTATGTTTGCATCTAGCACAGGTGTCACATTCTGCCACGAAGCTGGAGGTGTCTTCCTTGACCGTGGGCCACCAGAAACGTTGTTGGACTTGAGACAGGGTTCGAGCTGAGCCAGGATGACAGGAGAGCTTGGAGCTGTGTGCCCATTCCAGAACTTGAGAACGTAGAGGAAGTGGAACAAACAGGCAATTAGGAGGCACGTTGCTTGGTCCGGGTTCATGAGACAGGGCTTGCTGGACCTTGGTCTCGATATCAAGCTCAGCTGCTGCGAGCAAGCATGACGGAGGAATGATGGTTTCGATGGCAGTGGAGTCGTGAGTAGGTGAAAACTGTCTGGAAAGTGCATCTGGCTTGGAATTCTTGGACCCAGGACGATAGGAGAGGACGAAGTTGAATCTGGCGAAGAACAGTGACCACCGAGCCTGGCGAGAATTTAGCCTCTTGGCATTCTGCAGGTATTCGAGGTTCTTGTGGTCAGTCCAGACCAAAAATGGGGTCTCCGTCCCCTCTAACCAGTGTCTCCATTCTTCTAGGGCCAGCTTGATGGCCAGCAGTTCTCGATCGCCTATGCCATAATTGACCTCAGCAGGAGTTAAGCGGTGAGAGAAGAAAGAGCAGGGGTGTAGCTTGTTGTCGTGTGCAGCTATCTGGGAAAGGACACCTCCTACCCCCGTGCTGGAGGCATCGACTTCCACAACAAACTGGCGTGACAGATCTGGAATAGTCAGGATTGGGGCAGACGTGAACCGTTTCTTGAGTTCCGAGAAGGCTTTTTCAGAGTTCATGTCCCAACGGAAACGTGTCTTGGGGGAAGTCAGGGCTGTTAAGGGGGCAGCAATGGAGCTGTAGCCTCGGACGAAGCGACGGTAAAAGTTGGCAAAACCCAAGAATCTCTGAAGTTCCGGTCTTGTGGTGGGCGTAGGCCAGTTCGTGACTGCATGGAGTTTAGCAGGCTCCATTTCAATGCCTGAGGGACCAATGACGAACCCCAGGAAAGTGGTGGTTGTAGTGTGAAATTCGCACTTCTCTGCTTTGACGAAAAGATTGTTCTCTAACAGTCTTTGTAGCACCTGTCGAACATGATGTTGGTGCTCTCCTAGGTCTCGGGAGAAGATTAAAATATCGTCCAGATAAACAAACACAAATAAATTCAGAAAGTCCCTGAAGACATCATTGATGAGGGCCTGAAAGACGGCCGGGGCGTTGGTCAGGCCAAACGGGACCACCAGGTATTCATAGTGTCCTGTTGGGGTATTGAAAGCAGTTTTCCATTCGTCACCCTCTCGGACTCGGACGAGGTGATATGCGTTGCGTAGGTCCAGTTTGGTAAAAATCTTTGCTTCCTGGAGCAGTTCAAAGGCGGTCGCCATTAACGGAAGGGGATAGCGGTTCTTCACTGTGATCTGGTTTAGGCCCCTATAATCGATACATGGATGAAGGGACCCATCTTTTTTACCCACGAAGAAGAAGCCGGCTCCCGCCGGGGAGGAGGAGGGGCGAATGATCCCCACCGCAAGGGACTCCGAGATATAATGATTCATAGCTTCACGCTCCCTGGGTGACAGAGAATATAGGCGGCCCTTGGGGGGCGTGGTACCTGGGAGCAGGTCGATAGCGCAGTCATATGGTCGGTGGGGGGGCAGAGAGACAGCACGAGATTTACTGAAGACCTCCTTGAGATCATGGTACTCTGGCGGGACGGCGGTGAGGTCCGGTGGTTCCTCCACAGATGCAGGGCTGAGGCAGGACGTGGCTGCAGCTCGCAGGCAGGTAGTGGCGCATGACGGGTTCCAGGCTATGATTGTGTTCCTGACCCAATC
The DNA here is from genome assembly GCA_030522415.1 of Channallabes apus. NCBI lineage: Eukaryota > Metazoa > Chordata > Actinopteri > Siluriformes > Clariidae > Channallabes > Channallabes apus. The sequence continues at coordinate 15,252,880 of CM060120.1, forward strand.
GAGTTGAGGATTGTGACGGGTTAGCCAGGGCAGGCCCAGGACAACAGTAGCATGTGATCCCTCCATGATAAACAAAGAAGTTTGTTCTAAATGGTTGCCCGAGACCCTTAGCCCGATAAGGGGAGTTCTGTGTGTGATAGATGGGAGTGGGCTGCCGTCGAGTGCCTGAACTTTGAGGTGGGTCTCCAAGGGTAGCGCGGGGATTCCTAGGGTCTTGGCAGAAGTCGCATTGATCAGGTTGCGGTCTGAACCTGAATCAATCAGTGCCTGCACCAGGTGGGTCCGTTGCTCGTGGATGAGAAAAACTGGAAACAGGCGGCATTGATCTGGGAATCTTCCTGGTGACACACCCTCCAATTCTCCCAGCTGGACTAGAAGACGCCCCCTTTTAACAGGGCAGTTCTTGAGCTGATGACATGATTTTCCACAGTAGAAGCATGCACCATCCACTCTACGTCGTCGTCGTTCTTCAGGGGAAACGCGGGTCCTGTCCAGTCGCATGGGTCTCTCCTGAGGATTAGTTTGAGGGGGGCGAGATTGTGGGCGGTCTCTGGGTGGTGAGAATCTGGTTGACTTTCCCAGGCGGAGACGTGAATCTACTCGGCCGGCCAGATCCATGAGATCTTGGAACGACGAGGGAAGTTCTTGGGAGATCAGCGTATCCTGGAGCGTCGCAGTCAGGCCTTCGAAGAAGGTATCACTTAGGGCCCGACCATTCCACCCGCTGGAGAGAGCTAGGGTCTGGAACTCTATGGCGTAGTCATAGGCTGAACGTGAACCTTGGTGAAGTTTTAACAGCTTGTGGCCTGCCTCCCTGCCATGACATGAGCGATCAAACACCCTCCTCATCTCTTTAGCGAAGTGCTCGTAGCTGGGAGGAGCAAGAGCAGTGCTCTGCACTGAGAGAGGAAGGAGCGACAGGTGCTTGGATCTCCTTCATAGGTGGGAGGGGCAGGCAGTCGTGGTTCCCGTTGCGTGCAGGGGCCCCCACTTTGTGCCGGAGAGAGATGGAGCCGTTGGAGTTGGGAAATAACATCATCCAGGGTTTGCTTGGTGTTGAGCAGCTCCTGCTGGTGAGCTCCGAGAAGTGCACCTTGACTCTCCAGCGTCGATTTCATGCAGTCAATATCTGCTGGATTCATTTCGCTGGCTGGATTATTCTGTCACGTGGCGGAACGGAACGAGGTGAATCCAAGTGCAGATGACGTGCCACAATGTCAGGCGAGAGCGTGGTCGGAATGCGGAAGTCAATGCCGGGCGATCAGTCAGCGTACCGTCTAAGCCAAATCGTAAAGCGGGAGCCGTGGTCAAAAGAGGAAGCGTTAATTCAAAACCGGGAGATCAAAGGGCGAGGCAAACAAATCCGAGACGAGAAACTGAAAGCGAAAAACGAGAAACAAAGCGAACTTGGCAATGTGAGATCAAGGGAAAATAAACGCGAGAAGATCGGGGCATGAAAACACAAGATAATCCAGCGATTTAAGCAGCGCACAGCGCATGCTTAAATGCTGGAGTAATCAGACAGGGATTAGAGACAGGTGTGCAGACGGGGCGGAAACAGGGGCGTGGGAAAGGATGCAGTCAGACAGGAGTAAACATGAGCACATGGGGAAAGTGACAGCGTGGGAAAACAAACGGCCGACAGACCGTGACTCGTGACATAAACAAAAAATTAGATAATTGCAATGTATCAGGCTGGTGTTTTAGAATGCATCAAGATAGAATGTAATGTAATCTAGTTAATCACAGTCATAGACTGTGATTAATCATGATTTATCACAATTTTAAAATACTCAGATTCATTTGTATATGCAATGTTGGAATAAAGAAATTTATGACAAACTGGTTAGAGGAAACAGATTATGCAGTTTTATAATGTCAAACTTTAAAATTTAACAAATGTTAAGTTTAAATTTCTCAAATGGTAGGCTCCTTGCAGAAGCAGTCATATTGTGAGCCCTTTCTGGCCTTAACTCTTTTTCTAAATTTTCTGCCTTTAGCATTGATTAGCTTGCTGTTACACCGAGGTAGTTACTGTATGGTTACTGATGACCAGCGGTCTCCAGTAAGTGCAATAAAAGTAGCTTCTACCAACTGCTTCACTTCCATAACCTTTATCAGAGTGTTACATTTGAAAAACAAAACACATAGCCAGGTAACCACACTGTGATTATGGAAAGCTAATCACAAGCAGAATGCTCTTGGTCATCAATTCACTGTGGAGAATAAATGGAGAAACATTATATTCTTAAGCCTTATTTGTTTTAACCAAAACAAGAAAAATTTCAATTCAAAGAAAATTTGAGCATCTCAAGGATGGGCATGTGCTGCAGTTTAAACTCTACTGTAGTTAATTCTAGCTAAAAATATGCAAAAGTTCCTACAAAACTCTATAACATACCAAGTACATATGCACTGTGCATTTTGCATTTCTACGTAAATAGCTGATGATATGATCTGCTTGAATATAGAGTAAACAGTTCTGACAGAAGTATGTAATTATTTATGGACAAAATTCTTCCAAAAGCATTAGGGCTTAGTCAAGGTCACCCCACACACCTTTCCTTTTCCAGTAATTAAGTTTTGTTTCAAGAAATCAAAGAACCTTAAAGCCACAGTAATCACCAGACAGGGGCTGGAGTGCCTGGCTCAAGGGTTCAGTGCATTTAGTTGTCCCAACTCAGTTATTTTACAGCTGAATGAGTAAAACTGGAGAAGTGGACACATAATTTTGAGGTATAATTTGTGTGGTGTAATGCTGCCCTCTGCAGGACTACAAACCAGATGAAGATCCGGCAAAGTATAAATCTGTCAAGACTGGCCGAGGACCCTTGGGGCCAGACTGGAAGGTGCACAATATTCCACTTTGATATCTGTTCTTTAATTATGACCTTCTTTTAACATACATTGTATGCATGTGTATGGTTGCAGAAAGACCTGCCCAAAAAGACAGACTGTCCACATATGTGTGCATATAAACTGGTAACAGTGAAATTCAAGTGGTGGGGATTACAAAACAAAGTGGAGAGCTTCATTCAAAAGGTAAGTTCTTATGAAGGTCAATGTGTGCTTCCGCCTCAAGTGATCATTGGTAAAGCCGAAATCCTTTCAAGCTGTCAATCTGTACTTCCTTTCGACGAGTGGGATTGAATTTACACATTAAATTCTTAGTAAAAATTGAAAGCAATTCCTCCAATCTTTCAAAAAAGCACAATCTCAGCAGAATAATAACACTACAATGATGTACATGAGACGTAAACCTACAAATCCCAGCTAAACGGGCAATAAAACTAGCAAGCATTGTAAAACAAAATTTAGATAACACTGAAGAAATACAAGTAGGACTGCAGGATTCCTCCTTCAATGTGTGCAGTTTCGGGAAGAAACTTTGCATGTCTAACTTTTCAAGCTACAAGCTAACAGCATGATTTAAGATAACATAACTACAGCTAGGCTAAATAAAAGTAGCTAACTATATTAAAATTACTTTTTCAAAAATAGGTATTTTTAATAAGTAAGCCTATGTAAAGAGAGTTTGTTTTTCCTTTTATAAACCACGTTATACAAGTTAAAGGTCTTTATTATACTCTTTATTTCTGTTCTGTGAATAATCTCATAAAGAGAGAAAGATCTGAACAGTGTAATCAAACACAGGTTTCTACAAAAAAACACAGGTGTATTTTTTTGTTCTCATTTTGTGTGTGTACACATACTGTACAGTACTTGGGAGCCATGTGAACGTTTATCTATGAGCAAAAAGTGAATTTTGCATAATAGGTGACCTTTAATGAACTGCCACTGAATGCGCCTTTGCATACTGTACCTGCATTTTCCAAGTCAGAGCTCTCAAGTCATCTTAGCTTTTAAGAAACGAACAGACCAGGGATGTTGCTCCATATCAACTATGTTTAAAACTTTTTAAATCATTAAACAGATTAAATCGAGGATATAATTGAAAAATAATATTCCTATGCCACCACACAATTGATCTATTGTTACTAAAACTATTTTTCTGCAGATTTATCTGCAGTTACCCTGAACAGTAATACCCTTAATAGTCATTTCTTAGACATGAGAAAAGAATGGAAAACCTGTTTACTTGAAATGTAGTTGTAAATAAAGCAAAGTGATAGAAGTAATTCAACAACTATAGGGAAAGTTTTGGGGGTGAATTGGGTATAACAAAATACACTATTTTCTTAATAATGAAATATAGCAATTAATAAACATATTTTATTGCTGTTACTACTGTATGACTAAAATACTTGCTTACTCAGTAGTAAGTTAGTATTGAATAACCACAAATATTTTTCTCTGGAAACATGGATCTTATATAGCTATGGGGATTCAAACTTTTGATCTCCAGACAATATGGTTAATGTTTTCCTGTCGTGGGTCTTGAGCACATGTCATATAACATGCAATGAGCAGTTAAAACACTTATCAACTATCTTTATTTTATACTCTCATTCTAATTCTATCTCTGTCAACAGCAAGAGAAACGCCTATTCACTAATTTCCACCGGCAACTCTTCTGCTGGATTGATAACTGGATTGAACTTAACATGGATGACATTCGAAGAATGGAGGAAGAGACCAGGAAGGAGCTGGATGAGGTGAGCAATACAGAAAGATGGAGAGGGAGAGAGAATGTATGCAAGGGATAAAAATATAGCACGCACCAGTCCAGTACTCTGCCATCTGTTTATATCTATTGCATTATGATACTGATTTTTCTTCTTCCTTATTATGTGCATTCCTAATACGTAATTAGGAACATTTGTTTTACGCATCATACAATATCATATAATCTTCATAAGATTTCTTTTTACAAAGAAACAAAAACAATAATACTCATTTCTTGTTAGTGAGGTAAGTTCTTTGCTGTTAAATTATTAAGTAACAATGATAATGAGACTGGGGGACAAAAAGCAGTAGCCAAGCAGAGCAGAACACAGATAAACTAGTCAGACATTTGACTTACATTGCAGAAAATGTCTCTGTTGCACCTACAGTATAGGCGGCACAGTGGCTTGGTAAGTTAGCAGGTTCTGGGATTGAGTTCCTCCTCGGGGGAGTTTGTGTGTGTGGAGTTTGCATGTTCTCCTTGTGCATTTGTGGGTTTCCTCCAGGTACTCCGGTTTTCGTCCCACAGTCTGAAAACATGCAGATTAGGCTAATTGGCGTTCCCAAATTGCCCATAGTCAATGAGTGTGTGAGTGTGTGTATGGGTTAGGATTATGGTTAGTGTGCCCTGTGATGGATTTGCACCCTGTCCACACTCCTGGGATAGGGTCCAGACCCTGTGTACAGGATAGAGCGGTATGGATGATGAGTGAGTGAGTTTTGCACCTATTGCTCTGTAAATCTTTTTTTATTTACTTACCCTCAGGAGAGTCATGGTGGATAACTCTCAGGAACACAAGGTGCAATGTACACACCTTCACGGATTTATGTGCACCTACTGTAATGGTAACTTAGGTTAGCCCATTTACCTAACTGCATGTTTTTTTGAGAGGTGAAAGGAAACTGGAGAACCTGGAGCAAAACCACACATGCACAGGGAGAACATACAAGCCTGCATGCTAGATACATTTATATGGGAAGATTTAGAAATTTTTAATATTCATTCCAAATAGAAGCATTCTGATTAGGGATTTTAACTTAACCGTTTACATGGACACAGAGACTAAATGTCTTGAGTCTAGTAGTTTACCGATCAAGTGTTTACATAGCTAATATTTATCTATTAAAAGGATTGTCAACTTTCTTATTCAGACTGAAAATTAATTTCGATTTGCATTTTTATTCCAATTGGAATATTATTCAGATTAGTGGAATATTAGGGACCGTGTCAGCGCACCCACAGTACTGACAAACTCAGGACCGAACGAGGGACTGTGGAACATGCTATACCACCATGTCACTATATCACTGTGCATAACTAGGTAAATGTTAAACTAGTTTTCAACCAAATTCGGCTGCACATTTTTATTTAAAAAATTATATCCTGCAGGTATATACACAAAGTATATACAAAGTACAAGGCTAGGTTTATAATTTTTGTTTGACATTCAACTAATTAGAAGCCTTATAGCTTTGTTTTAATTAGTAACTTTTAGCACGAGATATTGTGTGGGAGCATTGCTCATTGTGTCATGCACATAGCAGCTGGGTATAATCTGCAAATGAAAATGTTAAATGACAAAACATGTGATGACAGTATTTACATGTGCCATCCAAAACAAAAATTAGGAATTTATTTGAGCTTGTAAAATTGTGAAGTGGGTTTCAGCTTCTCACAACCAGCACGTTTGTTTTCTGGAATTATACCAAGTCTTTTATTCTGTCATTTGCTCACTGGTTAATTTTATATCCCCTTAATTTGAGTAAAGTGGCTTCAGTAAAAAAAGCCTTTCCTACAACTACCATTTTAAATGCTTGCAAAAGGGGTTTCATGACTATCACTTTCACTTGTCTGCTTGCAATAAAATAGATATCTTTCCCTTCAAGCAAAGTTTTAAACCAAAAACTCTTTATAGGCTGAAACCACATTGCGGTTAAATGCCATAAACAGGCTTGCTGCTGTAAACTGCTGTAATAAAAATGCAAATCATTATATCCATATCTCATATTACAATATTTTCATGTTGATGAAAATATCAAATTGATCATTCTAAAAAGCCTGCAATGTAGGTGTTTCTTGTAGATTAAAGATGGGTGAAGGGTATGAGGTCTCTGGGAGATTCTTCACCTGTGTTCAAATTTACAACAGAAAATATGCTGCTGCTCTCATTTCTAAACTAGCTCAGTGGGGTTACATAGTGAAGTGCTCTTTCACACAGCATTTGTCACAATTAAAAATTACTTTGCTACAGTGCAATGATTTTATTTACATATTATTTAGATTTAAAAGGGAACAAACATAATTAGGGAAGGAATTCCTTTAGGAGTGGACAAGGATAAGATTTAAAACACATCTTACACATTTACACATCTCTAGACTGCAGTGTCATGAAAAATTGTTAATCATTCATTAATGGTAAAAGAAGGAGACTTATTCAGTTAACTGTGGATAGAATTTTTTTTTAAATTGATTAGTCTATGAACTCCTAAAAGTATACTTTAAAACAAGTGTACCTCTTCATACATAAACAGTTTTCTAGTTTTGCAGTAAGTTTGGTTAAAGTTTTCTTAAATTTACTCGCTCTGAATTTTGAGAACAAAGGATGGGTATTGTGTAAGAATAAGAACAATTAGCTTTAACTTAAGCTTTACTGCTACTAAAAAATGAATAACATAATTTGTTCCACTTTTGTTTTCTGTTTTTCCCTTTATTAGATGAGAGTAAAGGACCCCGTAAAAGGGATGGTGGCCCTTGAAGACTGAATCTCCTGTACTGTATATAGACGGAGTGTGCTGCTGTTTATATTGGTGTGTAACAGAGGTGCCAGCGGCATTGCCGTGTTGTGAAATTATAGGCTTCCCCTGGCATCACTTCTTAGTAAAAATTCCCTTGAAATATACATTATAAATGACTTAATTCTATTTAATTACTGGCCTCATGTTACACAATTGTGAGTTTTTAAATTCCTCATCTTTTGTCTTTCACCCCCTACATCTTGATAAGTAATGTAATCTATACATTTCTTTCACTGTCTCTCTATAACTCACATATGTAATATTAGAAATCAGCTGCATCAATTTTCAATCAAATTGGATGATATTTCAGAACTGAAATAAAAAATTCTGCTCCTCTAACCAGGGTAATAAAAACTATGAGGAATAGACACACACATTAAAAGATAAATAGCACTTATACATACCAAATAATCGTTTCCCATGCACTTTTTCATGAAAATCAATATTGCTGACATACAAAAGAGAGACACTTATGATTGGATAATTAATATGTCAAAATCAGATTTTGGTTGTATATATATTCTCTGAATATTGGGAGGTGAGATATCCCCCCCCCCCCCCCCCAGTAATTACACTTAGTAATTAACCTTAGATGTGTTTTGCGGACCAAGCTGACTCTGCTCAGTGTTCTGTTTTGAAATTCTTGTGATTGTTCTTATTGTTGGTTAAAAACCTTATTATATTCATAGTCTTCCCCACTGAAACAGGAGCTAAATTGAAATGTGGGCCTCCACAATGACAGGTACTCATTTGCCTATTCAGAGGTTACTACACTACAGTAAATATATTATTATGTATCACAAGTTAAAGGAGAAGTAAAATAAAACACTGCACTGATTGCTCTGTTCCCTCTTGAGCTTCAGAAGGTCATGCAAGTTTACCAGCACATTCTTTTTCTCAATGCAAATGTTAATCAGTACATTGTGCTTCTCTGTGAATCATTTAGGATGCTCCACAACCTTGTTTTGTCCTCTCTATACAGAACTTATGCTTAGTCATTCTTCTGTGTTCTATTTCTGTCATCATTAAGGCCGCCATTTCCTTGTTTTCTTCCTGTGCATTTGTGGAGGAGGAGAGAAGAGGGTTACAGAAAATGAGGAAAGTACATGCCGATGTGTGCATTTTTGTAAATTTATGCTAGACCGTACAGTACATGACTCAGGCATATAGTCTCCAGACATTTCTTATTGAAACAGCTACACAGATCTAAAAAAAAAAAAATTAAATCATTTTTAACAGCGCACAGGAAAAATATCTGTTTGCATATTTTTTTATTTATGCCTTTTTATTGCTGTATAATAGGCTGCTCTGGGAAGACGGTAGATTTTGCTTTAATAATAGCAAAGGTTTATTGTCCTCATTTAAAGCTGTTGGCCCATTTTCACATTTCTAATTGATAAAAGGAAACTTTTATCCAGATTTTAGCAATAATCCTCACATTTTCCATCGCATCTCACACTTTTTCCTCAATACTAAAGCTTGTCTCTGAGTCTTTTAGTGGGCAATTCCTACTGTTCCCAGAATGTTGCTAAGTGGCCACACTCACTCAATTGGATTCACGAAACAGGTTTAATTTAATTGTCTGACTGTATTTTCTCTCTCTCTCTCTCTCTCTCTCTCTCTCTCTCTCTCTATATATATATATATATATATATATATATATATATGTATGTATGTATGTATGTACAGTATATGTGTGTGTGTGTGTGTGTGTGTGGTATGTGATGTTATCAGTGTTTGAGGGGTGTTTAAAATATGGATGGACTGAAGATCCTCTAGTCCACGTAGCTGAGTTTCACATTCAACACTGAACAATACCAATAGCAATACTCTACCACTACATCAGCCCTAAGAATCTTATCATGGAGCTGTTTGGATGTATGTATTGAATTGTACATAGTATATAAATATATGTAGATGAATACACACCTATAGGTCAGACTGTCCTGACAATTTATCAGCAGTCGTCTTACACTTACTGTACACCATGCTGTGGTTGCAGAATGGTGTATTTTAAGGAAAACCCCTTAATGCTGCTGTAGCTCCATCAAAGCCAATCTGAATAGCAGTAAACACACTGATTTACTCTTTTGTTTGGTTCTGTCCCGTGAGGACGAAGAGCTGAAATGAGCTTCGGTTCTGAACCATTGTGTTCCGCTGTTGAAATCCTAGAATTGAATAAAATTGTTCATATAATGGCCTCTTACTTCACCTCTTTGGCAGGAAAGTGTTAAAAATATATATATATATTTTTTTGTTCCTTGTTGTCTTCTACCTGCAGTATGTTATTAGTCTCTGAGCTTTGTTGGTGCCCATTTTATCAGGTGAGGTCTTTCAAAGATGTCACCACCAGTTTTTACTGGTCTCTGAGCAGTTTTGCCACTTCTTCATTATATTGTAAAAAAGTTGACTTAAGTCAGAAAAACTGGTCTTATACCAGTACAGGGCAGCTTTTATTCAGAACATTTGTAATAGAAATGAGAGCCTGAGTAAGAGGTGGCTAAAAAGCATCCAATGATATGATTCCTCGCCTGTACTGGGACAGATCATTGTGCGAAGAGATGATCATGTAGCTCTGTTGTCAGTACAGTCCTTGTTTTGTTGTCAGGTTTACAAATCGGTTATTGCAGAATTACAAATGATTCATTTTTAAATGATTTTGGTTCATGTCGCTTCCTTGCTTGTCATCTGTTTTTAGTTTCTTTTACTGTGAATTTGTGCCTTTTGTCATTTTATCTTCTGAAATTCTTGGAGACGTGAATAAAATAAATATGGAAAAAATATAGTGTCCTTGAATTTTGATGATTGTGAATTTCAACACAAATCTAGTTGTTTTATTTAGCACACAGTTGTTAATGTCATAATCGTAAAGACTTATAATAATAATAATAATAATAATAATAATAATATTATCAAATTATTATTATTATTATTATTATTAATAATAATAAATTTAAATTTTTTCATGTGTGGACAAATATTGGTGGACCTCTACTGACTTTCCTCTCATTATGGACAATGTGAATTTTGGACAATAAGGAATGCAGTGGCATACAGAGTAAGTTTTTTTTTTTATTCAAGAGTGTAAAGAAAGTTAAGGTCATGAATGTCTCAAAGTTGTCTTTTCATGAAGCTTAAAGCACCTTTCCTATTAGTTTCACTTTAGTTACTGAATAATTCTTAGAAGTTACTGAAAAGTATATTTTAAGATAAATAACAAATTACGATGACCTGAAAATGCTAAAGTTTATGTTACACTAATGAAAAGGCAACTTTATGTGAGTTTATTTGACATTCAAATATTCCACTTCATAGAGTATAGTAACAGTGCACAAGACTTCAACGTTCATCAACACCACCAAACAGAATTATGATGACTGATATAACTGATATAACATCACAATGTTACATAATGTTCCATCTGAGCACAACAGAACATGGTGAACATAATTCTTATGTGGCAGTGGGTCAGGAACTGGTAGAGGAGGCGGATGCAAGTGCAGGAGTCGGGTTTATTATGAGTGAAAACATGTAAAACACAGATGACTATGGAACAAAAGGAGGTAACAACATGAGAATGACATCAATTAGGTGACCGTGACATGAACATAAACATAACATGAGTTAGGTGACAGTGACAAAAGTTAAACAAACAAGACATTCAAATTTTATTAGTCACATACACAGTCATACACAGTACGAAATGCAGTGAAATGCTTATACGACCGCCAGTGACCTTAAGAAATAAAATAAAAACTTGTATGTACAGTAAGGAATAAATATGAATAAAAATAAATACTAAAGAAATACTAAAGAAAATAAATGTACCTATTAAAATAAACTGTACAAATAAGGGCATGATGAAAAATATTACAAAATATAGAAATATTTGAAAGTGGCAGTGGTTGTGCAAAAATGCATAAAAAGTGACTTATTAAAGTGTCTTGTGCAATGGTCCAGATATATATACAAATATGTAGTGTGAGTGTGTATGAATGTGTCCATGATTGTCCAGTCAATGTTGGGAGTTTAAAAAGATGTTATTAATCTCTGTGTTGGCCTTCAGGGAGCGGAATCGCTTCCCAGACCGCAACAGAGAAAACAGTCCATTGTTGGGGTGGCTGAGGTCCTTCACGATCTTCCTGGCTTTGGTCCAGCACTGCTTGCTGTAGATCGAGTGCAGGTCAGGGAGCTCGGTGCGGATGATGCGCTCAGCTGATCGCACCACCCTCTGTAGAGCTCGTCTGTCCTGCATGGTGCTGTTTCCAAACCAGGTCGTGATGTGACCCGTCAGGATGCTCTCTATGGTACAGGAGTAGAAATTCCTGAGCACCTTAGAGGGCAATCTGAAGTCTCTCAAGCGTCTGAGGTGGTAGAGACGCTGTTGGGCCTTTTTCACCACGGTGTTGATGTGACAGGACCATGACAGGTCCTGCGTGATGTGAACACCGAGGTATCTGAAGTTGTCCACTCTCTCAACTGGGCTCTTGTTGATGATGGGGGTCTGGTAGTTCCTCTCCTGCTTTGTACTGATATCCACTATCAGCTCCTTTGTCTTGCTGACGTTCAGGAGGAGATTGTTCCTCTGGCACCAGTTCTCCAGATTTCCAATCTCCTCTAGGTAGGCCGACTCATCATTGTTGGTGATCAGGCAAACAATGTCGTCAGCAAACTTGACGATGGCGGTGGAGTTGGTAGTGGCCACGCAGTCGTGGGTGTACAAAGAGTACAGCAGGGGGCTCAGAACACAACCCTGGGGGGCTCCAGTGCTGAGAGTGAGTGAGGCTGAGACGTGTCCGCCCATTCTTACTGCCTGTGGTCTGCCAGTCAGGAAGTTGGAGATCCACAGACACATTTATGAGCTGAGTCCCAGGTGCTCCAGCTTGGTGGTGAGTGTGGAGGGAATTATGGTATTAAATGCAGAGCTGTAGTCGATGAAGAGCATTTTAACATAATTCCCCTTCCTAGTGTCCAGGTGAGTGAGTGATGTATGGAGTAGATGAGAGATTGCATCGTCTGTGGAGCAGTTCTGACGGTATGCAAACTGCAGAGGGTCCAGTGTGTCGGGTAGTGAAGAAATGATGAAGTCTCTGACCAGGCGCTCAAAGCACTTCATCACTACTGATGTGAGGGCTACAGGGCGATAATCGTTGAGAGAAGCAGGATGTGGTTTCTTCGGGACAGGAACAATGATGGACTCTTTGAAGCATGTGGGGATCACTGACTGAGATAAAGAGATGTTGAATATCTCAGTGAATCATCTTGAAGGATTTCAAGATGGCGCCGGTGAGGTCGGCTGCCGTCACGACAGCTCCGACCACCTTTTCTTTGTTTTTGTTCTTTAAGTTAGTTTTCAGTGTTTTAAAATCTGCAAAATCATCACCATTGAGTACATTAGGTATGATAGAGACACTCTTGTTTCTATTGGTATACAATGTACTCACAATTCGACGTTTTTAACTCCGGATCCGAGCTGGCCGAGTGAGATCCTGAGGGAGAACAATGGACGCGACGCGAAGCGGAGGCCTCGAGGGAGACGAGCTGGCGTGAGGAATAGGCTCAGAGCCCGTGCACACCGCACACCTCTGCCTAGCATCCTGCTCGCCAACGTCCAGTCACTGGAGAACAAACTCGATGACCTCAGGGCCAGGATAAAGTTCCAGAGAGACATTCGGGACTGCAATCTCCTTTGCTTCACTGAGACATGGCTGACCCCAGCGGTGCCAGACCACGCCATACAACCAGCCGAGTTCTTCTCGGTTCACCGCATGGACAGGACGCGGGACTCGGGGAAGTCAAGGGGAGGCGGAGTGTGCTTAATGGTGAACAACAGCTGGTGCAACAGCGCGAGCGTTGTTCCTCTTACACGCTCCTGTACACCAAACCTGGAACTACTGTCCATCATGTGTCGTCCTTTTTATCTTCCACGGGAGTTCACATCGGTCATAGTCAGTGCCGTTTACATTCCACCACAAGCAGACACTGAAACTGCCTTATGCGAGCTGCATGAGGCACTCACACAGCACCAGACACAACACCGGGACGCTGCGCTCATTGTGGCGGGGGACTTTAATAGTGCCAACCTCAAACGCGCAGCGCCGAACTTTTATCAGCACATCACCTGCCCCACCAGGGGTGAAAGGACACTGGACCATTGTTATACCACGGTCAAAGACGGTTACAAGGCACAATCTCGTCCAGCGTTTGGTAAATCCGACCACGACGCCATCTTCCTCATGCCAAAATATAAACAAAGGCTGAAACAGGAAGTTCCGGTTCAGAGGGAGGTCGCGCGCTGGACGGACCAGACTGGGACATGTTCAGAAACAGCTCCGATGATGACGTCAGCGTGTTTACGGAAGCGGTTGTGGGATTTATTGGGAAGCTAGTAGACGATACGGTGGAGAAAAAGACTATCAGAACGTTTCCCAACCAGAAGCCGTGGGTGGATAAAACCATCCGCGACGCTCTGAGATCTCGCACAGCTGCCTACAACACGGGACTTGCGTCGGGGGACATGGAACCGTACAAGGCTGCGTCATACAACGTGCGGAAGGCGGTGAAAGAGGCGAAGCAGCGCTACGGCAGAAAACTAGGGTCACAGCTTCAACAGAGTGACTCTAGGAGCCTGTGGCAGGGACTGAGAACAATAACGGATTATAAAGCACCAACATCCGGTATGACGAACACGGACGCGACTCTGGCAGATGAGCTCAACACCTTCTATGCTCGCTTCGAGGCTGCAGCTAAAGACGCTAGCGATGCTAATGCTAACGGTGCTAATGCTAACGGCGCTAATGCTAGCGGCGCTAACGGCTGCAGACAGGAAGACACTGCCAGCACCGGGAACGCGCTCATCATCTCCGAGCACGACGTGAGGAGAGCCTTCAAGAGAGTGAACACCAGGAAAGCAGCAGGACCAGACGGCATCTCAGGCCGTATCCTCAGAGCCTACGCAGACCAGCTAGCACCTGTGTTCACTGAGATATTCAACATCTCTTATCTCAGTCGGTGGTCCCCACGTGCTTCAAAGAGTCCATCAGTGTTCCAGTCCCGAAGAAACCACATCCTGCTTCCCTCAATGACTATCGCCCTGTAGCCCTCACCTCAGTAGTGATGAAGTGCCTTATCAGAGACTTCATCATTTCTTCACTGCCCGACACACTGGACCCACTACAGTTTGCATACCGTCAGAACCGCTCCACAGACGATGCAATCTCTCATCTACTCCATACATCACTCACTCACCTGGACACTAGGTAAGGGAATTATGTTAAAATGCTCTTCATCGACTACAGCTCTGCTTTTAATACCATAATTCCCTCCACACTCACCACCAAGCTGGAGCACCTGGGACTCAGCTCATCTATATGTCAGTGGATCTCCAATTTTCTGACTGGCAGACCACAGGCAGTAAGGATGGGCGGACATGTCTCAGCTACACTCACTCTCAGCACTGGAGCCCCCCAGGGTTGTGTTCTGAGCCCCCTGCTGTACTCTTTGTACACCCACGACTGCGTGGCCACTACCAACTCCACCTCCATCATCAAGTTTGCTGACGACACCGTCGTGGTCGGACTGATCACCAACAATGATGAGTCGGACTACCTAGAGGAGATCTGGAGAGAAATCTGGAGAACTGGTGCCAGAGGAACAATCTCCTCCTGAACGTCAGTAAGACAAAGGAGCTGATAGTGGACTTTAGTACAAAGCAGGAGAGGAACTACCAGTCATCAACAGGAGCCCAGTGGAGAGAGTGGACAGCTTCAGATACCTCGGTGTTCACATCACACAGGACCTGTCATGGTCCTGTCACATCAACACCGTGGTGAAAAAAGCCCGGCAGTGTCTCTACCACCTCAGACGCTTGAGAGACTTTAGACTGCCCTCCAAGGTGCTCAGGAACTTCTACTCCTGCACCATAGAGAGCATCCTGACGGGAAACATCACGACCTGGTTCGGGAACAGCACCATGCAGGACAGACGAGCTCTACAGAGGGTGGTGCGATCAGCCGAGCGCATCATCCGCACTGAGCTCCCTGACCTGCACTCAATCTACAGCAAGCGGTGCTGGACTAAGGCCAGGAAGATCATGAAGGACCTCAGTCACCCCAGTAATGGACTGTTCTCTTTGTTGCGGTCTGGGAAGCGATTTCGCTCCCTAAAGGCCAACACAGAGAGGCTGAGGAGGAGCTTCTTCCCGCAGGCGATAAGGTCTCTCAATCACACCTCCACACAGGACTAATAACATCTTTTTAAGCTCACAACCCTGACTGGACAATCATGGACACATTCATACACACTTGCACTAAATACTTATACATCTGGACAATTGCACATGTCACTTTCATTAGTCACCTTTCATGCATATTTGCACAACCACTGAAACTTTAAATTCTATATACATATATACTCTATCTACCCTACAGTATATTTCTATATTTTGCAATATTTTATTATGCCCTTATTGTACAGTTAATTTTACTAGTTAAATTTATTTCTTTAGTATTTCCTTTTTATTGATTATTTATTTTATGTACAAGCTTTTATTTTCTTTTTAAGGTCACTGGCGGTCGTGTAAGCATTTCACTGCATATTATACTGTGTATGACTGTGTATGTGACAAATAAAATTTGAATTTGAACACAGGTGCTAGCTGGTCTGCGCAGGCTCTGAGAATACGGCCTGAGATGCCGTCTGGTCCTGCTGCTTTCCTGGTGTTCACTCTCCTGAAGGCTCTCCTCATGTTGTGTTCGGAGATGATGAGGGCGTTTCTGGTGCTGGCAGTGTCTTCCTGTCTGCAGCCGTTAGCGCTGCTAGCATTAGCGCCATTAGCATTAGCACCGTTAGCATTCGAGCCGTTAGCATTAGCGCCGCTAGCGTCTTTAGCTGCAGCCTCGAAGCGAGTGTGGGAGAAAATTCTTCCACCTTGTTGAAGTTGCCTGAATTTAAAATATCAAATAGTTAACAAATTATTTACAAAGACAATTTAAAGTATAATCAAAGAAGATTTCAGAAACCACTCAGAGCTGGATGAAGTAAGTCAGGTTTATTATTGCAGCAATAAGAACCCAAGTGAGCCAGGCTTAGCAATGCTCTAGATCAAATCACAAGCAGTGCCAAAGTCGGACTGAATTCACAGCAAAAGTCACACACCTTTTATACACTTCAATGAGGAGGAGGGGGGGGTCCCGGGGACTCTCCCGAGGGAGGGGGAAGTCCCCGGGGAATTTCCCGACCCCTCCTCTATACACTTTTTTTTGCTGACCACATCAAATTTTTTATCCCATTATAATTCATTTCTATCAATTGTTTTATTCCAGTTTCTATCAATTAGTTTTCCATTATAATTATACTTTTGTCATTTAACCCTTTCCTGCGCGTATCTGACTCCTCCTTGCGCTCATCTGACTCCTCCTATGCTTATTAATCTTTCCCATTAAACTTAATTTTCATTAATAATTAGTTTCCATTATCTTTACATTTTTTGTACCTTTTTTATAAAAAAAATATAGGGGTGGCGTTTGTTTTCAAGACTTTTCTTTGTTTGTTTTTTTGGTTTATTCCTCATTTCTCAAAAGACCAGCCATCGGTAAGCATCTCCCTTCAGTTATATTTATTTACATTAAATATTTTACCCATTTCAAGGTTTTTAAACACTGTATTCTATTTTATAGCCAATTGCGACTTCTCCATTGAGGACTTCATCCCTTTGGATGATTCGGACAGCCAGGACAGTTCAGATCGTGTTCCTTCTGAGGACTACAACCCGACTGAGCCTGTGTTGGATCCGACCTCCGTGAGTCCTGTCCGATCTGATTCCGAATTGTCTGGATCTTTGATGCAGTATCTACGAAATAAAGGACTTACTTATTTTAGAAAGGATGAGTCTAAGCCTGCTCCTTCTAAGAGACGACGCTTGGATTTTGAGAGCCCTCACTGTTCTTTTCAGCCAGTGAGGGCCACATCCAACAGACGGCCTAGATTTAAAGTAAGTGTGAGTACTCAGACTGATTCAAACGTGTCTGTTGGTACACAGACCAATGGAACTAAATCCATTGGTGTTCAAACAGATTTTCCTCAGGCCTCTGTGTCTATGTTAAACCGTGGGGTCTCTGTGTTCATTCCCCTTACTGACCTTCCACTAGGAGTCGTCCTAGGCCAGAGAAGGCTTGATATGTAATTTACTTTCTCTAGATGCTTACCCATGGCCCCCTATCTTGTATGTTTTTTTCATTGGGCCTTTATACTGTTTGTAAGTATTTTATGTTATTACCATGTAGATACGTATTTTATTTTGTGTCTACTCTTATTAAACTATGTTATTCATAAGCCTGTTTCTGCGTCTTTTTTCTCTGTGTCTTTTTTTTCTGTGTCTCTTGTTATCAGCTCGTACCAGTCTGCGCTCACACATGTACACTGTCCTGCCTGGAAATTCCCCTTGTCATATAGGTTTCGGGTCAACTTAAATTATTACCTTGTTTTTCTCGCGATCCTGTCATGTATGGTTTTGATGGTTTTCTTGTCCTTCCCTATTTTCATTACCTCATCTAGTTGTCCTTTTATGTACTTCCGATCTTTCCCCCCCACTCTTCACTATGTGTGTGTGTTCAGTTTCTTCGCTATGTCCGGCACCTTAAGTGTGTGTGCTTAGTTCCTTCGCTATGTCCGGCACCTTAAGTGTGTGTGCTTAGTTCCGGCTAATCCGGCACCTGGCGCCTTATCTGGTCTATGTTTTACGACCTGTCATGCTCCTTGGATTCTAGGGACTTTTCCAGTTCCCCCTCAACTCTTGTCTTCTTTTTTTTATTTTTACTATAATGGTACTTTTATAGTTCTTTTCTATATTTCTACTTGCATAAATATATGTTGATTAAAATTTGCTTACATATTTCCCCCTCTGCGACTTTTAAGTCGCATAATGGACAATACATAAGTAAAGGAAAATACATCAAAAAGAAATACATCAAAGAAAAAATAAACTTTAGGTGATTATAGTTTCGATTATAGGATTATTATAGTTATTAGATAGCAGTTCCACTAGATATTAGATAATATAGGTATTAGATAATAGTCCCACTTACATATTACCCCCTCAGCCAAGGGATCACCCCACACAACAAGTCCAGTGGCTGAGGAGAACACATTGGGCCCACTCGGTGAGTAAATAAGACAGAGTAATCAAGGGGTAAATAAGCCAATAAATGTTGGTTACTAACATGAGTAAATAGCTGGTAAATATTGAGTAAATAATGGGCATAAACATGAGTTCAGAGGTGGGCGAAAAACCCTCATAACTTAGCCAATCCAGAGGGAAAATTCCACACCTTGCCAGCATTATATGCTCGACAGTGTAAGTATCACCTGAACTTGCCCCTTACATATATATATATATAGTCACGCTTATACATAGATCGATGGTAACCGTTAAGACTCGTCAAACAGTGAGTTAGGGTCCCTGTAGAATAAAGACAAACAATCCAGATGATCACTACTTCCATCCACCATTAGTTTGCGGTCCTCCTCAGTGTAGTCAAGGATGTGTAAGTCTTTACAAGTCAGGATGAATGATAACGGCCTGACAAAAGGTTCGTCCGCGTTCTGACAAAGAGGATCTAACCAGTGTCCTGGTGCGTGCAGGGCATCCACTGCTCGTTGTGTAGTGATGGGAGTATCAGTCCACAAGACATCCTCTCCCAAACATACCTTAGTAACGACTTTCGTTGCTCTTAGATAGACATGTTCAAATACAAACGTTCCACAGATGCCATTCCGTTCCTCATGTTCCTCAGCGTTGGCGGTCGTACAGAGGCCAAGCTCAAGGTATCTTCCTAGTTGGTAGGTTGTTGTTTCTAGAAGAAGTCCTCGATTCTTGTCAAGGAAAACTGTGTTCTGTTCCCTTGATGTGACCCATTTGATGTCCTGAGTTAATACGTCTGCCATGGTGATGAATTTCGTAGGCCACGTTGGATAGTGCGGATACCAGTCGACCAGGTCGTGTCGTATTTTGTCCCATCTTTTTCTGGGTGCCTGTGCCGTAGTCTGCTTCCAGATCAGGGTGCAGATTGTACAGGTGATTTTCCACTGCAGATACGGCCGCACTTCCCCCTCAGGCACAGGTTCTACAGGGTCCATTCTGTAACACATATATGTATAGCGGAACAACAATACACTTCTACTGACACTAGTTCTATTATCTACTATTATATAATCACTTGGTATAGGTTAATTGGTTAGATGATTGATTTTAGGGCATATAGGTAAAGTGTTGTCAAGATTTTAATATACATGTGATCATTAAGGATATAGTTCGTGGTCCAATGCACAGATGGTTGGTTATTGTTCATCCATTTGCATGTAGATTGATTCATCCACGTCGTCCTCATCATAGGTCCTGTGATACTCCATGACAACAGAGTACTGTCCTACCATTCGTCTGATGCTTGCTCTTGCCAATGGGATGACACAGCATGATAGGATGAGCAAGGTACCTAGCACAATCAGGACAATTGTTCCCATTTTTACTAGTAGTCCATACCAGTTAGAAGGGTTGAGCCAGTCAAACCAGGAAGTCCATGCTGTAGTCTCCTGAGCTTCCTGAGTGACTCTGACATGTTCATCTCTCAACTGTCGCATAGCTTTTAAAATTTTGGTTATGTTACCCTCCGGTCCGGTGTGTCTTGGAATGTACGTGCAGCATTCTTCTCCAATCAGGGCACATACTCCTCGTTGAGGTGCTAGCATCGTGTCCAGGACGAATCTGTTCTGCATAGTCATTAGTGTTGTCTTATCTAACTGTTCTTGTACCAATCCTAGAACACTGAGTGTGTGATTCCAGAATCTCTGTTGATTGTACCATAACAGATTTATCCATCTTGCGTTCTTAGCGATCTGTCCCCATGGGAGGAAGAAAGTCATGAATGCTCCTGCTACCCTGTTTATGACCTCGTGTTCGGTAGGTACGCCTATCGGAATGCCATCCCATGTTACTGATATTCCTCCTTCTCTGTCAAATTCCTCCCACACCCTCAATTCTTCTTTACCAATTCTCTCCGTGAACTTTGTGTCACGTGTGTTTCGGCGTTCGTTCTCATGTCGCAAGCCTACCACGACTAAGTCTCCTCCTAGTAATACGGGAGCACAGCATCCTCCCCAATTCTTTGGTAACGTTTGCCTAACAGTGG
This sequence comes from Channallabes apus, assembly GCA_030522415.1. Taxonomy (NCBI): domain Eukaryota; kingdom Metazoa; phylum Chordata; class Actinopteri; order Siluriformes; family Clariidae; genus Channallabes; species Channallabes apus. Next base: position 15,273,486 of record CM060120.1, read on the forward strand.
TCCCATCGCAGTACCAGAATATGTCTGCCAAGGGTGTGGTTCCCATACTTATGTCGGGTTGCTGTATTTTCACCATCTCACTGCATGATATGTTGTCGGTTTTACCGTCGCATACATGTCGCATCTCTATAAAGAAACCTGTTGCTGGTTGTGTTTCATTGCAGCTTGGAGATAGATCTCCTATTTCTTCAGTCCCATTTGAACAGATGCATAAAGGATAGGTTTGCTGGACTAGCGTTACTTCTCGCTGGACGGCATCTATTGTGGTCACAGGGCGATATGTACATTTACTTGTATTCTGCATCCATTCAGGGCCATAATGCACTGCGGCTGAGTGCAAAAGACAGCTGATAGGGCATAATTCTGATGTACTGTATGTTGGGTTGTCTGTGCACTCCTTCGTGCCCTGAGTAGGAATTGTATGTAGGGGTTTATTACTTCTATCATGACACACAATGCAATCTCTTGAGGTCAATGAGTCCGCTGTAAATTTCAACCATTGAAAGAACATGTCATTTTTCCATGTTATATCAGTTTCCGTCAGGTTCTTGGGTGATGCCTTCGTCATCTGAGGGATGATTGTTACATATGATGTCGATTCTTCATCCGAGATTCTGATCTGTTTGTCTGCTCTTGCGTAACATCCCTGCCAATCTGTCAGAATTAAACATGCGCCGCGTATTTTCCCTTTTGCTGATTTATTGAACGCACACCAATTTTTGGGTAATGGTTTTGCTTCAATTACCCAATCTGTCTTAGACATCTGCTGCACTTTATTTTTTTCATCTAGTTCTATATGAATGCGCACTTGTTTGTCCAGCGTCTGCGTCTTGCCCACCTTTATTTGAAACATTGCTGTCCAAACTCCAGATCTGTCTAGCATGGACATTCTAGCCGTTCTCCTTGCCCTAGTTATCGAGGCTAATGCGCAGCGTATTTGTCTTTCCTTAGGGTCCCAGCCTATGCTGGTGTTATCACTCAAAGTGGTTCTGCCATCAATTAGATCTGGCAGTATAATAGTTATTATAATTATAAGCATAATGTTCGGATTATTTTGTAGGTAGTAACGGGGTGGTTTCTTCATTTGGATCACAAAGTCGGCACGTAGGGCTATGGCCTAATAATCTACACAATATATGTCTTGGTGTGTTTTTTGTTGGGTGTGGCCTTACTATTGAGGTTGCTCTAACTATTTTAATCGCTATCTGATCCAGTGTCGGGTTCTAGCTGTTGCCGTATTTCTTCGAGTCTTGCGCGTTTTTCCAGTCGTTGTTTGCCTCGGGCTCTTGTTCTCTGGGCTGGTCCGGCTTGTTCTGCTGCAGCCTCTTCCTCAATGAGTTCCGCTTCCCAGTCCCCTATGTCATCTTGGGGCCACTCTGGCCAGTAACCTTGTTCTTCTTGTTCTTGTTCTTCTAGTTCGATCCACGGCGCCCCTTCGGTATGTTCGTATGGGTCTGGTGCCTGTCTTCTGGGTCTCTCTTCGTGTAGTCCTGATGGCCCTGCTCTTGGAGATTCTTCAGGGACTTCGGGGGGAAACCTGTCTCTTACCTGGTCTGGGTTGGGTGCTTTGCAGCAGTGGTTCAGATGATACCACACGTCTTTTCCTTGTACTTTTACAGCTGTTGGAGTTGCCAACACTACCTTGTAAGGGCCTTCCCTCCTAGCTTGGTTCCACCTTCTTCTAAACACTCGAATAAATACCCAGTCACCAGGCAATACTGTTCTGTTGTCTGCTTCTTCCTCGTCTTCGTTAGCTGGTTGCTGCCTGTTGTCATCGAGTATTGTCGCTCCCTTAACCTGTTGGAAAATAACTTTGTGTATTTCAGATAAGTGTTTCACATAATGGTCAAGTTCGCTTTGTAATTGTTCGAGAGTTGGACCTTTATAGGGTCCTCGAACAAAGGAAGTCAACATTGGTCTGCCAGTAAGCATTTCATGCGGTGTTAAATGCGTGTTTCGTTTAGTTTGCGATCTCATGCACATTAAAGCTAGCGGCAAAGCTTCTAACCAGTTCATGTTTGTGTCTGCACAGATTTTGGCGAGTTTCATCTTAAGTACTCCATTCGCCCTTTCCACCATCCCTTGGGACTGGGGGTGGTAGACACATCCGAATCTATGCTTGATGTTTAACCACTGAGTTACTTTCTGTATTACCTTGTTTGCAAAGTGCTTTCCATTGTCTGAGCTAAGGGTGTCCGGGATTCCAAATCTTGGTATGACCTCTCTACACAAGAATTTTGCTACAGCAGTTGCATCTTCCTTAGCTGTTGCCACAGCTTCTACCCATCTGCTGAATCTATCAACAACTACTAGGATGTATCGTTTTCCTTGGAACCTTGGCTCTCCCATGTCTACAAAATCACACATTATGTGTCTAAACGGTCCCTCTGGTTCTGGGATGTGTCCTATGGGTGAGGTGAAATGCTTTCTATTGTTAAATCTGGCACATATATCACAGAATTGGGACAAGGTCCGATGAACCATAGGGCCTAAATAGGGTGACCACCATGCCCTTTGAATCCTCCTTATCACCTCTCCTTTTGCTACATGGTCGTCACCATGAGCTTGTTTTATCAACGTTATAAGAAAGCTTTGCGGTGCTACCAGCCGCCCATCCGCACTGCGCCAAACATTGGTGTCATTGTCTTTCTTTGCTCCCCTAGTTACCCATTTTCGAATTTCTTCACCTGAGGCTGTCGCCTGCATGTCTGCTAAGTGAGTTAAATCTGGTGGGGGCGGTGTATAGTCTTCAGGTCTGAGTATTATTCTCCTTTCCACGTCTGGGTCTACATTGGGTCTAGCGGGGCTCGCGACTGGGGAGCCTGAGCTCGAACTTGAGTTAGAGCTCGAACTGGAGCTGGAGCTAGAGCTTGAACTAGAGCCTGAACTAGAGCCAACGCCGGAGCTTGACCCTTCGTCTCCCTGCGGCTCAGGTTCTGCCTGTGGATCAAGTTCTGCTTGTGGATCAGGCTCTATCTGTGGATTAGGTTCCACTTGTGCAGCTGTTTCAGGCATCATGTTTATCTGCCTTACTGCTGCTTTCTTGGCTGCATCGTCAGCTGCTTCATTTCCATTACTAACGAATGTACCATCCTTTTTGTGTGCTGCGCACTTGACTATGGCTATCTTTAACGGTAATTTGATGGCTCTTAGTAGCTCGGCTATTGCTTCTCCATGCACTACTGATGTTCCATCTGCTCTTTTATACCCTCTTTGTGCCCATATAGGGCCATACAGATGGCATATTCCATATGCATAAGCTGAGTCAGTATATATGGTACACACCTTTCCTTTTGCTAGTTTACAGGCGCTTATCAGAGCAAGTAACTCAGCTAATTGGGCGGAGCAGGGCTGTGGCACATGTTCTGCTTGAGCAATCTTAAAAGCCTCTCCATCCGGAGTCGGTGTCACTACAGCATAGCCTGCTTTATTGCTATCTCCGTCTCTGAAACAGGACCCATCTACAAAGAGTATACAGTCTGACTGTGCCAGAGGCTGATTTTCTAGGTCTTGTCGCGTCTTTAAGTGTTCTGCTGACACTAGATGGCAGTCATGTGGTTCTCCTTCTGCTAGAGTCATTACCCGATCTGCGGGGTTAACTGTCTGACATCTACGTACGGTCAACTCAGGTACAGAGAGTATTACATCATATCCTGTTCTTCTTGCATTTGTAATTACAAACGATGGACTGGTTAGTAGTGCGTGCAGCGCATGGGTGGTGTACAGCGTAACTGGGTGTCCCATAGTAATTTTGGCTGCTTTTTGATAAGCAAACGCCGCTGCTGCCACTCCTCGATAACAGGATGGCATGCCTTTTTCAATATTATCAAGCGCTGTACTGTAATAGGCTATTGGTTGTTTACTGGGCCCTTGCTGTTGAGTCAGAACCCCTGTGGCAAAGCCGCCACGCTCTGAGACGTACAGGTGGAACGGTTTGTTATACTCTGGACTAGCCAACGCTGGTGCCGTGCAGAGTTCTCTTTTTAATTGTTCAAAGGCTTCAACTGCTTCGGGCGTCCACTCTAGTAGTGCACTATTTTTGGCCTGTCCTACTGCCTTGATTAGCGCCCTCAGGGGTGCTGTTTTTAATGCAAAATCACAAATCCAATCTCTACTAAAGCCCACCATGCCTAAGAACGATAACATCTCTTTTATGGAACGCGGTTTGGGGGCTTTCAATATTGCTTCTACGTGTTCGGGAGATATGTGCTTAGATGTTCCTTTCAGAACTCTGCCCAAGTACTCTACCTCCTGTTTGCAAAATTGCAATTTCTCTCTACTTACTTTGTGGCCATTTTCAGCTAATACGGTCAGCACCCGTAGCGAGTCTGCTTCACATTGTTCTCTGGTTGGGCTGCAAATTAGGAGATCGTCACAATATTGAATTAAAGTGCTTTTAATGTTTATCGCAGCTAGATCTTGCGTTAGCACTCGATTAAATATAGATGGGGACTCACAGTAGCCTTGTGGTAAGCGGTTGTACGTATATTGTTGTCCCTCGTAGGTGAAAGCGAACAAGTGTTGTGATGCTGGATGCAGTGGAATACTAAAGAAAGCTGAACATAAGTCTATGACTGTATACCACTGCGTGTCTTCTGGTATATTGGACAACAGAGTGTGAGGATCAGGCACAACAGGCAACTCTGCCTCTACAATTTGATTTATAGCTCGTAAATCATGTACAAGTCTCCACTTGTCTGAGTTGGGCTTCCTGACGGGAAAGATAGGAGTGTTGCAAGAGCTCTTAGTGGTTTTCAATACTCCAGCTTCTAATAAGCCTTCTATAGTGGGTTTTATTCCAGCTATGGCTTGGGGTGTTAGTGGGTACTGTCTTTGATAAGGTAATTTTGCATTTGGTCTTATTTTTATCAAGGCTTGTCCTCCAGACTTAACTACTCCTACGTCAGTAGAGTGTCTTGTCCATAGCTCATCTGGGATTATTTTCAGCAGTTCTTCATCCAACATTCCTTTTCCCTCATCTTCCTGTCCTAACATCCTTACTGTCATTTGTGTGTGCGATGATAACGAGGTGTTACACATCCCCCTCTGAGGGTGTGTTGACAACGGCATGTTCCCATCTATCTCTGTATGCGTTGCCCTCATTCTGTCTATTCCTGAAAAGGTTAGTTTTAAAAATTTCTGATCGTGTGAGATATGTACGGAGGGGTTAGAGGTCTGCGCCCATTCAGTTACTTCGGCTGCTTGTTTAACCATCAGTCCTAGTTCTTTGGACTGCGTTCCTTTTCCCACTAACAATGAGATGTGGGGTGCTGTATTTGGCACTTGATGCCAGTGTTCCATTTGTTCAGTCAAGTGTACAGTGATGGCTGCTCCTGCAGCTCCCACGATTATGTCTCCTAACGTCACATAAGTGATTGTATCTTCCATGACGTCTGTCCACAACTGTGCATATTCTTCATCTTGACTCTCTGTGTCGTAATACATGGTACAGTGTAATGGCAAGGTCACTCTTTTGCAGTCTGGTCGTCGTTGAATGATCCAGTCTTCCCATGTTTCTTGAGCATGTTGAGCTCCTCTGCCTGTGCATAGCATCCAGTAAACCATGTCCATGTTGTGTTGTTTCTCGACAGTCTGCAGGAACTGTCCTATTGTTACACATAATCCTTTATTGTTACATTGAATCTTCGCCTTAAGTTTACACAACAGATCTCTTCCAAGTAAATTAACTGGGGTAGTTGGTGAGAAGAGTAAGGGTGCTATTATAGTGGTGTCTTCTAGTGTTATTAATTGGGGCTCTGTGAAGTGCAATACTTGGGATAGTCCCGAGAAGCCTGTAGTTTTTATCGTACTGCTTGAGAGGGGGAGCTTCGAGCCTTCGCGTCCTACACATGAGTAGGTTGCACCTGTGTCGATCATAAATGGAATTGGTTGTGAATTATTTATAGACACCATGACAGTTGGTTCTTGTTGCGGATGCAGTGTTGAGACGTACTGCATCTGCTCCCCCTCTGGCTTCTCTGGGCCCCGTCAATTCCAGTTTTGAGGTCCCATCCAGGGGCCTGTCCACTGGTTCTGGGGTTGTCCCCGTGCCCATGTTCCAGGGGGTCCCATGTTTCCGGCAGGTGCTTGCGCTGCTCCGTCTGGTCCTCGGGTTTGGGATCCCATCGGCATCCCTCCTGTCATTTGTGGGCAGTTTCGTCTGATATGTCCTGTTCCTCCACATTGCCAGCACTGCATGTTTTGACCTCTTAGGCCCATTGGTCCTGGGGCATTCACTTGCTGTCTCCTGAATTGCGGTTGATACGATCCTCTCTGACCTCGGCCTCCATAGGGCCTGGGGCCCTGCCCTTGCCACCTCATGGGTGGAGCTGGTCCTTGTTGGTTTCCAGGATAGGCATAGATTGGAGGGGCTGCTGGTTGTTGTACTTGCTGCACTTGTGGTGTTGGCCCAGCAGGGGGTGGTGTTGCCTGATTTTCTGGCACCATCACAGCAGCTTGGACTTTTCCTTTTTCTTTTTCTTTTTTCTTCGCGGCTGAGAGTTCCCCCAGCTGTATTTTGTGCAGTTGGGTTGTGATCGATTCAGCTGCTTCTTTGTTCTCCCTCTTTTTCTTCCGATATTGATCCACATGATGTACGATGTGAGCTTGGAATGTGTCCCATGGCAATGTGTTCAGACCCACCACTCCCTCTAGGGCTGTCTGGACCTCTAGAGGCATGCATTTCTTCAGCATCATTCGGAACAGGCTCTTGCTTGTATCTGTTTGGTCCCATGACCCTCCTGTTTCTTCTCTCCACTTGGTTTGGAAGTTATTGATGAACTTTACTGTGTTCTCGTCTTCTCCCAGTGACACTGATTCCAGTTTTCCTGGGTCCATTTTTGTGGGATAGGCCCTTCGTAGGGCATTCCATATTACTGTTCTGTACGCCCCGAATGCAAATGCGTCTCCTGCATTCTGACTTGTCAGTGCCTTCAGACCAGCATCGTCCAGTATTTCCATAGTTTTCACCTTTCCAATTGTTTGGGCTAGCATAGCTTTTACATCTCCAATTGCCAGCAAATATCCAGTAGTTTTTTCTTCAAACTTAGTTATCCACTTTTGTGCTCCGTTGCACAACTCAGGTAGTTGGCCGGCCAGGCCTGTCATGTCCATGAATGACCATGGTACATACTGGCGTTGGGCTCCCTTTATCACGAGAGGACATTGGTTAGCGTTGTAATCTTCTGTGTCCGACATACTTCTTACACACAGTTCATCCCTTTTCTGTTGTCTGGGTTTTCTCCCATAGGTGGGTTTGTGCCAGTCTGGGCTGCCATACCAACTTGATGTTCGTTTTGGACGTGCTGATCTCCTTATCACACTGGGATCTGTCAGGGCTCTCTCGGTCTTTTCCAGGGCACTTTTCGTGTATTGGGTTATTTGGTCCTCACACATGTCTAATCTTTCTTCGGCCTGTTTAAGTGCCTTTTTTATGGACCTCTTATCAATAACTCCTGTATCAGCTACACGAGGAGCCTCATGTCGGCTTCTACTCCTGTATGTCTGCTTTCTATTTCCTGTGTAGCTTTGATCACTGCGTCTTGGGGTGTTCAGCCGGCCTTTCCTTTCTGCCCTTTTCACTGCATCCTCTGTGGGTTCAATGAACATGAATCCCTGTACTTTTCTTTTAACGGCTTTTTCTTGAGCCTCTTCATCTGTTTCGTCTTCTTCCTCGGATTCTGCTCTGTCTTCATCCGTGTCAGACCCCCAATGTGTTGAAGGCGGTGGACTGGATGTCTCGGGTATGTCTTCCTCTTCTCTCTGTTCCTCTTCCTCTTCTTCCTGTTCCATCGTTCTCTTGTCCGGTGTGTAATGCCGTTTGGGTGTGAGCATCTGGGTTTTCTTCAAAAATAGCTCGCTTTGTACCTTCATTCGTTCTAGCTCCTCTTTTCCTGTTAGCTCCTTTTTCTTTTCTTCCCTCAGCCCTTCAGTGCCGTATCTGGTGCCTGCTTCTTGTTGTTGTTCATTTTCAGTTTGTTGTTCTTTCCATTCAGGGTTGTATGGCATCCATCCAGGGGGGCATGTTGTCAATTCAGGGTTGCATGATGTCATTTGGATCTGTCCCATCACTTGTCCCTTAAAGTCCCATGTTCCTTCCTTATTTTCTGTTAACGTTGGGTACATTCCCCTAGCCCTCCGTTGCATGTGTTCCTCAGTGTATGGTGGTGGTCTTTCTATGTCTTCGCTCATCTCATCTTTCTTTTCCTCACGTGCTCCTTCCTCTCTACCTGCTTTTACTTCCTGTTCTTTTTCTTCAGTTGATTTTTTCTTCTCTTTTCTTTTTCCTTCTTTCATAAACCATTCAATAATATCCAACTTACGTTCTAGTTTCATTCTTTCCTTACTGCTTTTTCCTTTAGTAGTATGTCTAAGCATTTCTTTAACTTCATTGCAATGTTCTTCACTGAAGGTTCCTTCTTTGGGCCATTGCAGCTCTCCTGTTGTCCCGTCATGCCATTTTGTCATGCATTTTTTGATGTATTTTTCCTCTTCTTTGTGTTTAGCTATAATTATGTCTGCAGGTGTCACTGGCTTTGGCCAGGTGCTCTTTCCGCGGTGTAGCATCTTCTCCATCACACTCTTTTGTTCCTGTTTATATGTTAAATGTCGATGTCTCTTTTCTCTTTTATTTACTGTCGTTCGTCTGTTGTATACCTTATGCTCGTTGCTGTAGCTCTTCACTATCTGTTTTTCTTTTGTATATTCTCTGAACATTAATTGTCCACTGCTGTCATAATCAGAGGCACAACAACTTTGTCAAGGGTCTGAAAAATTATTTGTCCGTCAGGGCTCACTGGTATCAGAGTAAAATCACTAGTATTATTGTTCAGCCACCACCTGCGACACAGCACTAGCGGACCAGCTTCTGCTTCTATTAATCTGTACCTTTTCACTGTTCGTCCGTTTGGATTCTCGTCTAGGCGTAACACGTCCCAACTTGGGTATGTGCGTAGCAGTGAAATGAGTGAATTTAGACTAGGGGGTCCACCAATTTCTCCTGTTTCTAATGTATAGTCTATTACCTTTAAACGAATTTCTTTAGGCACTAATCCGATGAAAAAGGACATGTCCTCATTCTAAATACGTTGTAAGTATTACAGTGTGTGTATTATTGCCACTACTCAGCACGTCTGGTAGTAGAGATAGTCTGAGCGTCCACGTTCCCTTGCTGTCCTCTATACTATAAAGTAAATCTTTTCCCGAATTATTCAGCAACCACTCATATAAATCATTCCGATGCGATTCTGTTATCCTGTATGTATGCACCCACTTGACTAATATTCCCTCTTCACTTATCTGTTCGTCCCAATATATTTCTGTACTGTATATATGCACCCTCTTGTCTAATATTCCTGCTTCACTTATTTGTTCATCCCAATATATCTCCTCACACTCAGATGTCATGCGTTTTACCTGTATATATATATCTTATCCATGCACACAGATTCTTATACCTAGGTTTTAATGCACACATATAACACGTACACAGTTAACAGAAAACATACAATCCAACAGTACACACAATACAAGCGCTTTTGACAAGTTTTACAAATTTGAGTACTCCAAAATACAATACAAAAAGTTTATCACACACCTGGGCCCAGAACACAAATTCCACCTGTAGGAATTTTCAAACAGCAATCTCCCTTCGTACCCCAGCGATACCTCGTATATTTATATACGGGTTCTAGCCCTAGGGCACGTGATTGCAGTACTGTTCCTAGCGATACCTCACACACGTGGGTTCTAGCCCTAGGACTCAAGGCCTTGAGAACACAGCACAACCAACCACCTACAGGACTTTTTCCACCTGCTCAGCTCCGCGTCTTAGAAACACCTCACTTTTCAATGAGTTCTATACTTAGCGGCTTATTACAGGACTTTTCCACCTGCCCACGTCTGAGGATTTGCTTTCGTCCTCTACCTAGTGATTTGGCAGGACTTTTTCATCTGGGTCCAGCCCCACTGGTTGGCGATTCCTCGTGTACGGGCTCTGGCCCCAACTCAGTGGCGTTACCTCAGATCTTATAAAACCATCTGGGTCCGGCCCCACCTGTTGGCGATTCCTCTGGTACGGGCTCTAGCCCCAACACGGTGGCGTTACCTCAGATACAAACGTGCGTGCACCACAAATATAAATAAAACCTTTGGAGATCTCTTATTGTTTTGTTACTTCATCCAGTCTTTTATATCTGACACAAATATAGTGCTTTTCTTATTAATATAGCAACATTCAACAAAATGTGTTCAATATACCTAAGGAGTTATTCCCTCCAGCTGGAATCACGTACACTAACAGACCATGAACCTCTAATGCAGAAATTTGATAAAACAGGTTTTCTGCTTACCTTCTCTATGTTGGCCAAAGTTGATGGTCTGTCAGCCCACGGTGGTCCCAGGTCCCCAGAGGGGCCGCCCCTCGATGGTAATCGCAGTCGGGGTCACCAATAAATGTGGGAGAAAATTCTTCCACCTTGTTGAAGTTGCCTGAATTTAAAATATCAAATAGTTAACAAATTATTTACAAAGACAATTTAAAGTATAATCAAAGAAGATTTCAGAAACCACTCAGAGCTGGATGAAGTAAGTCAGGTTTATTATTGCAGCAATAAGAACCCAAGTGAGCCAGGCTTAGCAATGCTCTAGATCAAATCACAAGCAGTGCCAAAGTCGGACTGAATTCACAGCAAAAGTCACACACCTTTTATACACTTCAATGAGGAGGAGGGGGGGGGGTCCCGGGGACTCTCCCGAGGGAGGGGGAAGTCCCCGGGGAATTTCCCGACCCCTCCTCTATACACTTTTTTTTGCTGACCACATCAAATTTTTTATCCCATTATAATTCATTTCTATCAATTGTTTTATTCCAGTTTCTATCAATTAGTTTTCCATTATAATTATACTTTTGTCATTTAACCCTTTCCTGCGCGTATCTGACTCCTCCTTGCGCTCATCTGACTCCTCCTATGCTTATTAATCTTTCCCATTAAACTTAATTTTCATTAATAATTAGTTTCCATTATCTTTACATTTTTTGTACCTTTTTTATAAAAAAATATAGGGGTGGCGTTTGTTTTCAAGACTTTTCTTTGTTTGTTTTTTGGTTTATTCCTCATTTCTCAAAAGACCAGCCATGGGTAAGCATCTCCCTTCAGTTATATTTATTTACATTAAATATTTTACCCATTTCAAGGTTTTTAAACACTGTATTCTATTTTATAGCCAATTGCGACTTCTCCATTGAGGACTTCATCCCTTTGGATGATTCGGACAGCCAGGACAGTTCAGATCGTGTTCCTTCTGAGGACTACAACCCGACTGAGCCTGTGTTGGATCCGACCTCCGTGAGTCCTGTCCGATCTGATTCCGAATTGTCTGGATCTTTGATGCAGTATCTACGAAATAAAGGACTTACTTATTTTAGAAAGGATGAGTCTAAGCCTGCTCCTTCTAAGAGACGACGCTTGGATTTTGAGAGCCCTCACTGTTCTTTTCAGCCAGTGAGGGCCACATCCAACAGACGGCCTAGATTTAAAGTAAGTGTGAGTACTCAGACTGATTCAAACGTGTCTGTTGTTACACAGACCAATGGAACTAAATCCATTGGTGTTCAAACAGATTTTCCTCAGGCCTCTGTGTCTATGTTAAACCGTGGGGTCTCTGTGTTCATTCCCCTTACTGACCTTCCACTAGGAGTCGTCCTAGGCCAGAGAAGGCTTGATATGTAATTTACTTTCTCTAGATGCTTACCCATGGCCCCCTATCTTGTATGTTTTTTTCATTGGGCCTTTATACTGTTTGTAAGTATTTTATGTTATTACCATGTAGATACGTATTTTATTTTGTGTCTACTCTTATTAAACTATGTTATTCATAAGCCTGTTTCTGCGTCTTTTTTCTCTGTGTCTTTTTTTTCTGTGTCTCTTGTTATCAGCTCGTACCAGTCTGCGCTCACACATGTACACTGTCCTGCCTGGAAATTCCCCTTGTCATATAGGTTTCGGGTCAACTTAAATTATTACCTTGTTTTTCTCGCGATCCTGTCATGTATGGTTTTGATGGTTGATTTATAGTTTTGTTTTTCTCGTATCTCCTTGTCAGGTTCATCCAATTATTTTTGATTTCTGGTCTTATGTCTCCCTTATCTTATCTGGTCATCTGTTGGTTCCGGCTACGTCCGGTTCCTGGTCCTTCCATATTTTCATTACCTCATCTAGTTGTCCTTTTATGTACTTCCGATCTTTTCCCCCCACTCTTCACTATGTGTGTGTGTTCAGTTTCTTCGCTATGTCCGGCACCTTAAGTGTGTGTGCTTAGTTCCTTCGCTATGTCCGGCACCTTAAGTGTGTGTGCTTAGTTCCGGCTAATCCGGCACCTGGCGCCTTATCTGGTCTATGTTTTACGACCTGTCATGCTCCTTGGATTCTAGGGACTTTTCCAGTTCCCCCTCAACTCTTGTCTTCTTTTTTTTATTTTTACTATAATGGTACTTTTATAGTTCTTTTCTATATTTCTACTTGCATAAATATATGTTGATTAAAATTTGCTTACACGAGCGTAGAAAGTGTTGAGCTCGTCTGCCAGAGTCGCGTCTGTGTTCATCATACCGGATGTTGGTGCTTTATAATCCGTGATTGTTCTCAGTCCATGCCACAGGCTCCTAGAGTCACTCTGTTGAAGCTGTGACTCTAGTTTTGTCCCGTAGCGCTGCTTCGCCTCTTTCACCGCCTTCCGGACGTTGTATGATGCATCCTTGAATGGTTCCATGTCCCCCGACGCAAGTCCCGTGTTGTAGGCAGCGGTGCGAGATCTCAGAGCGTCGCGGATGGTTTTACTCACCCACGGCTTCTAATTGGGAAACGTTCTGATAGTCTTTTTCTCCACCGTATCATCCGCTAGCTTCCCAATAAATCCCACAACCGCTTCCGTAAACACGCTGACATCATCATCGGAGCTGTTTCTGAACATGTCCCAGTCTGCGTCATCGAGTGCGTCCTGAAACGCGGCCACCGATTGGTCCGTCCAGCGCGCGACCTCCCTCTGAACCGGAACTTCCTGTTTCAGCCTTTCTTTGTATTTTGGCATGAGGAAGATGGCGGCGTGGTCGGATTTACCAAACGCTGGACGAGATTGTGCCTTGTAGCCATCCTTGACCGTTGTATAACAATGATCTAGTGTCCTATCACCTCTGGTGGGGCAGGTGATATGCTGATGAAAGTTCGGCGCTGCGCGTTTGAGGTTAGCGTCCCGGTGTTGTGTCTGGTGCTGTGTGAGCGCCTCATGCAGCTCGCATAAGGCAGTGTCCGTGTCTGCTTGTGGTGGAATGTAAACGGCACTTATTATGACTGATGTGAACTCCCGGGTAAGATAAAAAGGACGACACATGATGGACAGTAATTCCAGATTTGGTGTGCAGGAGCGTGTAAGAGGAACAACGCTCGCGTGGTTGCACCAGCTGTTGTTCACCATTAAACACACGCCACCTCCCCTTGACTTCCCCGAGTCCCTCGGTTCACCATGTGGTGAACCGAGAAGAACTCGGCTGGTTGTATGGCGTGGTCTGGCACCGCCGGGTTCAGCCATGTCTCGGTGAAGCAGAGAAGGTTGCAGTCCTGAATGTCTCTTTGTCCTGGCCCTGAGGTCATCGAGTTTGTTCTCCAGTGACTGTTGGCGAGCAGGATGCTAGGCAGAGGTGTGCGGTGTGCACAGGCTCTCAGCCTGTTCCTGACACCGGCTCGTTTCCCTCTGGGCTGCCGCTTCGCGTCGCGTCCATTGTTCTTCCTCAAGATCTCACTCGGCCAGCTCGGATCCGGAGTTAAACGTCGAATTGTGAGTACATTGTATACCAATAGAAACAAGAGTGTCTTTATCATACCTAATGTACTCAATGGTGATGATTTTGCCGGTTTAAAGCTACTGGAAATTACTTTAAAATACAAAAACAAAGAAAAGTAGGTCAGAGCAGTCGTGACGGCAGCTGACCTCACCGGCGACATCTTGGAACATGATGTTAATACTGGTCCTCCTTATACAACTGTCACATGATGTGATGAGTGGTGTGGGCAGGAGTTGAGCAGGGGATGATGGGAATTTTTTTGTGTGCTTTATTTGGCATAATCCTGACAATATAATGATGTGTCTGGACACAGTTATTATTATTATAAGTTTAGAGGAGACATTTATTCCTCTTCAAAGTAAATCAGTAAAGTTTGGTGGGGTGTCATAAATTATGCTAATTTTAACCATATAATATTGTTGCAGCCTAAGACTGACACTACGAATGTATTTTAAATCTTTTGCCAGAAGTGAATGCTCATATAGCTGTTCTGATATTGCCTTAACGTTTATTCACTCATTAGTTTTAAATGATAAAAATATAATATTTTTTATTTTTTATTACAGAAAAGGTAACACTAAATTCAGAAATGCTGCACAAATTTTTAAGTTTTTTTCCCCAATTTGGACACCAATGTATCAGAGGGTAATGGCTAATACATGAATCTTTTTTTCAAACTGTTGTTCATTCTTTATCACCTGCCTTCTCCTGCATACTTGAGCTCAAAAACAGTCATTTGCCCATGACACTATGAGTGGCAGGAGAGAGAGAGAATATACCCACTTTGAAAGTAGCTACAGATGTCGCCATTAAAAACCTGCGTTTCGAGAAAAGGGATCCCGTGACTTGCCGCGGCTTTGCGCGGCTGCGTGCGGGAAGCTGTGAACATGCCCTTCATTACCTGTAGGGGGCAGTCGTGTTTCAGTCTGAAGTATTGTGTGTCTACTGAAGCCGAAAATGTGTGCAAATTAAACTGCGCATGCGTGTTTGGAGTCGCTGTGCCGGCGCTGTGGATCAGTCGGTTGTGGATCATCACGGAGGTACAACACGGTGTGGCTGCTGCTGGAGTTTGTCGTGTTCGAGGTAAGTTTAGCTTTCTTTTTTGGATGTGATTCTCGCTTTCATGACTCCCAATTAATGTTCATCTTAATCTCAGGACGTACAATTAGCAATTTCAGTTTTTAATAGTGTGGAGATTCACAAAACACCGTTTTCGTGTAAAAACCTGAACCTACGGAGCCCCCCATGGGTCCTGTGGTAAATAAATAAATAAATAAAATAATAACGAACCGAGCGCGCGGATTAATACACCGAGATGTGTGTTTCTTACCCCCACCCCGAGTGAAAACGGCGTCTTCAGACAAAGCCTCGCCAGTTAGATGCCATTTCTGAACAAACTGAGTCGTGTGTGTTAAAGCATTAAATGGTAAAAGAGCACTAGCAATAAACGTTTTTTTTTCTGAAGCCGGGCTTTATTAATGAGTTACGAGTAAAGAACCTGTACATATGTTCATACAGTATTGACAGCAGCTCTAATTTACTGCGGTAAAGCCAGCCGCGGTTCAGAAAAACACGGTCAAGCCAGCCGCGATTGATTTTAGTGCGCGCGCATATTACAGCGATTACGGTAGTTTCATGAACAACACAGAGAGAATGCCCCATATCTGAAAAATGCTGCAGTAAAATAGTTTCATATGTGGTGTGTATATAGTATGGGACGTCCTGAATAAGAACTGATCATTGTTTTTTTCTACTTATTAGAAATGGGGTCTTTATACCCCTTTAAAGTGTAATAATGTCCAATATCTCAAAAATGCTGCAGTAAAATAGTTTCATATGTGGTGTGTATATAGTATGGGACGTCCTGATTAAGAACTGATCATTGTTTTTTTTCTACTTTTTTTTTTATCATATAATGTGTGTACATTATATGGGATAAAAACTGACCATGGCGTTTTATACTTACTAGAATTTATTTTTTCATAGGTCTCTGAAGTGAAATAAAGGCATTTTATTTAACTTTTTTTCCCCATTGTGAACATTTGTTTATTTGACCTCTCTTCCAAAGCAGACGTTAATCCTCATTATAGAAAACATTCATTGAAGAATAACTGCTACTTTTGAACAGTAAAACAAAATAAAAATCAATTCTGGTATTTAGAAAGACTAAATACATTATTTTGTCTGTTTTCTACGAATTCTGCTGTAACTTATCTACATAAAACAATTATTTGAATGGTGAATATTTAAGAAAAATATTGTAACAGACAACCGTCAAAGTCACCAATAAATAACACGGATATTAAAGCAGAAATGCAAATAAATAAGCAAGTAAAAATTGACGAGCATGTTGTATTATCTCTCAGTCCTGGGCGTCTAAATGAAAAGCGCTCTGAAAGCGCGTTGTCTCTGTGTCGGTCCTGAAACTACCGTAATCACTGTAATATGTGCGCACACTAAAATCAATCGCGGCTGGCTTGACCGTGTTCTTCTGAACCGCGGCTGGCTTTACCGCAGTTCTAATTTGTCTAAATCGCATTGCAGACAATAAAAATAAGTCGAGTCATCCTGTGACCCTACATGCTTAATCTTTGCACACATGATTCTTCCTTCTCACTTTTTCCTTAATCCCTCACTGTTCTATCTTGTATTTTCTAACGGTGTCAGAAACTTTGTGTTAGTAGCACTGCTTGACATGCTTGACGCCTTCCTCTTTTGTAATTTGCTTTGGATAAAGGCAAACTTACAAAAGATGAAGAAATGCCTGAATGTAGTTGTACGAATAAAAGATTATGTAATGATACAATGTAAATATTTTCACAGAAACAAAGTGTAAAGATGAGACGTGAATCTGAAGAGGATCTCTTTGATGATTGCCTGGTAAAGCATTGTTTTCTTATTAATTATACAATTTATTAATACCTTGAATATAGTGTTTGTTGTATCAGCATTCATCATAGGATTTCCTGACACTGTAAAGCCATCTCATGCCATGTTTTACTGATGCAAGATAAAGCAATTTAACCCAAGTTTAACAATATGAAGTATATGAAGTGATGGTCATTTTTTTATTATCATTTATTTTTATTATTATTATTTTCTCAATGAAGTCAGCACAGGTTGAAGCAATTCAGATTTTTTTGCTTCTCAAAATAAATGATTTATTTTCTTGTAAATTTTATGCAGGGGGACAGACGAAGTGACACCTTCTTAAAATCCTTGTCGTTCGTGCTGTTGAAGGGGAAGAACCGGTTGGTGTATCCATAATCCTTGAAGGAGAGGCTATTTTCAGAAAGTTCTTCTAGAACTTGATGGGATTAAGCTATCACCAAAAGTGCAAGCTTTAAAGATGAAGTTATCATCTTAAAACATTTGATTTGGCTTGACTACAAGTGTTTACATGTTGTGTTTACATGTTCAGCTTAAAATGTTTTCATGCATTAAGGTTTCAATGGCATACTTTTAAGTGCACTAGTCCAGAGTGCTGATTTGAAAGTTGCAACTTCACTGCTTCAGAGGGCTATTACGTTTTAACGTTTATTCTACAGTTTGTTTAAAGTATTTTCTGCTGCATTTTATTTCTAAATGAATGCTGTATTTTATTTATTTATTATTTTACACAATTTTGTTTAAAACAAGTATTTCAGGCCCTGGTGCCGTGCAGTTTTTTTCTATGGATGCAAAATTTAGCTGAATGCACTTTTATTAAAAAGACAACTTGGATCTAGACTGTGAATGTCACAAATATTTGGTAATGTTGGTGAATAAACTGTTTAATTATATTTTACTTGTGTGATTTATGAAAGATATAGATGAAATAATTACTTAAGTTTCTTTCCAAAACATAAATTAGCAATGTTTACATTATTATAGGGAGTAATAGGTAGCAAACCTACGCCCTTGTGTGTGTGTGTGTGTGTGTGTGTATGTATATATATGGAAATATAATTAATATTTTCGTGTTTAATTACAAAAAAAAAATTTTTAATGGCTAGTGATTGTTGCAGACATTTACACTATTTTTGAGAACTATTAAGTTCTCCTTCAACGTGTCATAGCCGATAACTGCCCCTTTGAAGCCTTTGAATGGTGTTAAAAATACTTGCAAAACAAGTATTGCAGCCATACATTGGAGGGAACTTCTGAGGTGGTCAGTGATTGATGGCACGGTCGGTCGGAGGGGGTTGTGATCACACCTATAGATCTTTTGTTCTAGGCTATCGGTCAAATATCTCTCCACTTGGAAGCAAAAACATGCAAGGGATTTCAGCATCTCGACGCACATACTAAGCTGTTTATAAAGTAGACACTGTTTGTTTTTTCATTTTGTAATCTTTCCCGTGTTTACCGTGTACTGTACAATGTATATTCATTTTTTAATGAATTACTGTAAATAAACTACACATTCCGTTGATTTACCAGAAATGACTTTTCTGTTTTTTTTGTGTGTGCTAAACTAAACTTCAGGGTCAAAGTAATAGCGATTTTATTTGAAAAGTATTATATATTTACAATGCTGATAAGTTCAAGCTTAGATTCATATATAAACTGCTTCAAAGTCTTTCCGTGACCGCTGAAATCCGACAGACGCAGGGCTCAAGGGAGGTGTGTCTGTGTGTGTGTGTGTGCGCGCGCGTGTGTATGTGTGTGTGTGCGGGTTAGTGTGCCTGTCCTATTTCAGCGGATTTTTCCGCTACCGCAGATCAGTTTATCAACTTGTAATATATACATTTTAGGAATATATTAACATGTGCAGACATTTAAGGTTGCGCTGCCCTCTCTTGCCCCTGCGTAGAGCCTACACACACACACACACACACATCTATCTATCTATCTATTATATAAATACACATTTGGAATCTGCATCTACATTTTCTGTTACAAGTATAGAATTAGGTTCAGCTGAGACTCATGATCAATGGTGTTAGGGTACTTATGTAGTGATAATTAGTTTCAGCCAAATCATTAAAACTAACAATGGACTATGACACTCTTGAGAGGGGATATGAAGGTGTTATTCATTTATTTATTCTCTACAAGGGTGCGAACTACAGTACAGACCAAACTATAACTCTCTCTTACTACTATAAAAATTCTAGACATAAACAAACAAAATACAGCTTTTTTTCCTCAGAGGTAAACGGAAAAGTGAAGTTGTTCAGCTGTTCACTGTCACTGCAGCTTCTTCAAAGTCTTCCCACTCCGTGACCACTGAAATCCGACACGACACCACGTTAGGCTGCGTCTTGACTCATTTGTATACCGACGGTGATTGGATGTTTCCCGAGGGCTCAGGGGAGTGTGTGTGTCTGTGTGTGTGTGTGTGTCTATGTGTGTGTGTCTGTGTGTGTGTGTGTCTATGTGTGTGCGTCCGCGCGGGTACTTGTTCTACTGTTATAAAAACTCTAAATATAAACAAACAAAATACAGCTTTTTTTTCAGAGGTAAACGGAAAAGTGAAGATGTTCAGTGTCACTATGCAGATGTTACACTCAGTGGAGTTACCGAAATCATTGGTTTAGTCCTCATTGAGCTTTTGTTCCTCTTATGTGAGCATAAACAGTGAAACATTCCACAGGTTTAAAATACACCGCGGCCAAGTGAACCACGTTCCCGTCGAACGAAACGAGGCATAATCGTGGTGTTTGCTTCGGTTATGACACACCATAGTTTATTACCTGCTGTGGTAGATCTGAATATTTATTCAAACACAATAATAAAGCTTTATATCCTCAGGAGGGCTCAGTACATTGTTTTAGCGATAGTTTCACGGAAGCGAGTTCAGAACTAATCTAACCAAACCAAAAAAAAAAATAGCTGAATAGTTTTGTTCTTCAGAAAAGATATCTGAAGTCACAGAGAGATCCTGCTCTGTAGAAGCTGCCTCAGTCTATTTGTGCAATTACTCCATCCCGCCCTTATCAATGATAGTATAGTAATGATGTCGCTGTTGATTATCTGTTCTTGTGCTTTTGAAAAATAAATATTTTTTTCTAAGAACATGTAATAGGATGGTGTTTATTGCATATATGTATGTTTTTTTTGTAATAGGCAAGTATATCAAAATAATTTAACTGTTTAATAAACATGGGTGTTTTTTTTTACAGATTCACTGTAAAACATGAAAATAATAATAACCTATTTGTGAGGTAGAATTAACCCAACATTCCAGTTAAAATGAACCAACAAACCCCAAACATATGGGTAGAACATTTGAACCATTTATGTGGTAGAATTAACCCAGCATTATAGTTAAATATCACCTAGCATTTGGATTGAATATTTAACCCATCTTTCTGGGTTAAAAACAACCCAGATTGTTTTTAACCCAGCATTTTTTAGGGTATATATATATATATATATATATATATATATATTATATATATACACACACACACAGACATGCGTGTGTCATTTTAATTCAAATGAACATTTTAATCTGTTCATGGGCGTCAACTCGCACGTTCTGTAATGTTCCATTGTCTTTTAGAGCCCATTACTAAAGCAGGTTACTAAAACCTGGCTTACTACCTATAAAAAATATTTCAATTTAACTCATGGATCTCAATCACAGATGACACGACAAATTATATACTCTGAAACGTTCATTTGAACATTTAAAATGTTAATACAAAAATACAAAAACATGAATACTAATGTTATCATGGTGTAAATTATTAACATTAGGTTAGGTCCTGCCCTTAATTAATTCATATTATAATTACTTTTACATAGTATAGTTACTGGACTGACATTACCAAAACTAGCTATTTGATTTAGCCTTTCTAAAATCAACCCATATATCATTTATAATCAGAAAACATAAAACATATTATGATCTGTTCAACAGCCCATCTGTTTTAATTTAGTTTGTATTTTTTATTATTCATAAGACAACCTTTCAGTTTTGTAAATATTTTAGTTATAGTGTGTTAAGTCTTACAGTTACTATAAAATATATATATATATATAAACATAATATGATCTTTTTGAGTTATAATGTTTTTTTTTATTATTCATAAGAAAACCTTTCAGTTTTGTAAATATTCTAGTTATAGTGTGTTATGTTTTTTTTAGGTTAAACGGTTTTGAGAATTAGACCATCCAGCTTAGATAAATGTTATGTCATTGATAAAATCTGGATTAAGGATATTTTATTATATAATTATATAATTATATATATATATATATATATATATTTTTTTTTTTTTTTTAGTTTCCCCCTGAGGGATTGCCACCTTATTGTGGTCTGGGGGTTTGCGTGCCTCAACACAATTCAGCAAATACAATACTGTTACTATACAGTAAGGCCAGGTAAAAACAGTGCTTGAACATGATGCCCCCCTCCCCCCACCCCGTGTTGTCTGGTCTAGAACGGCGCTGCCTCTGACCGTCTTTTGTCTTGTAAATGAGTATTCTCACTCACCTTCCAATCCCCCCAGCGCACACACTCTGTTTGTACTGTAAACTGTACTGTAACTGTGTTTGCTAGGGCACTTGGTTATACACAGTACTTTAATGTATGGAACACTTACTTAACTTACTGGTTTGGTTTAAATATCGCTTATTACCTTATTCAACAAAATAAATTCATTATTAACGTATTGAAGTATTTTAGTTAAGGACAAAAACTGTGCTTGTGTTTAGAACTGCTGAACAGCCGAAAACACACACACACACCCATCCCCCCACCAAAAACACACACGCACACACAGAGCAATTAACACCAGGAGTGGAAGGTGACAAACCTCAATGGAGAATACCAAGTTTGTCGTTGCTCTTTTGGAGTTCTTAAAACCCAAAACATTTATTTATACTGAGAAAAAATTATTATGGGTCACAATCACAAACACAAATACATATAATCAAGTGTTTAACTGGTTTCATTTGTTTCTATGATCAATAATTATTATTATTATTTTCAGCCCAACTCTTTGACTATTTAAAACAAAGTTGTGTCCCATTTTTTGCCCATTGAAGTTGTTGGTTCAACTAAACAATTTTTAAATACCCAAACAATCCCCCAAAATTAAAACACGCAAAACATGACTTTAGTTTTGGAAGAATAAATTGAATTGTTAGTCAAAGTTAAAACAGTAATTAATATAAAACAGATGAATACATGTTGTCTTTTTGCTTAAAGTTCATTAAACAACCCGGATACACCAGCTGCTTATAAGTCTCTATCTATAGTCCTTTTACATTAAAATAAAAAAATTTCAAATATCAAAACTATTACATATTTGTTATTAATAATGTTATTACTTAACAGTTTAAGTCTTTGTTTCCCCCAAAGTACTGTATCAGACATTTTGCAGTTCTATGTTCAGAATATACAGTAGACCTGATCAAACATCATTCTAAAGCTGTCGGACTGTGACGTCATCGCTACCGCAGATCAGTTCATCAACTTGTAATATATACATTTTAGGAATATATTAACATGTGCAGACATTTAAGGGTGCGCTGCCCTCTCTTGCCCCTGCGTAGAGCCTACACACACACACACACACACACACACACACACATCTATCTATCTATCTATCTATTATATAAATACACATTTGGAATCTGCATCTACATTTTCTGTTACAAGTATAGAATTAGGTTCAGCTGAGACTCATGATCAATGGTGTTAGGGTACTTATGTAGTGATAATTAGTTTCAGCCAGATCATTAAAACTAACAATGGACTATGACACTCTTGAGAGGGGATATGAAGGTGTTATTCATTTATTTATTCTCTACAAGGGTGCGAAGAACAGTACAGACCAAACTATAACTCTCTCTTACTACTATAAAAATTCTAGATATAAACAAACAAAATACAGCTTTTTTTCCTCAGAGGTAAACGGAAAAGTGAAGTTGTTCAGCTGTTCACTGTCACTGCAGCTTCTTCAAAGTCTTCCCACTCCGTGACCACTGAAATCCGACACGACACCACGTTAGGCTACGTCTTGACTCATTTGTATACCGACGGTGATTGGATGTTTCCCGAGGGCTCAGGGGAGTGTGTGTGTCTGTGTGTGTGTGTCTATGTGTGCGTGTCATTGTTTTAGCGATAGTTTCAAGGAAGCGAGTTCAGAACTAATCTAACCAAACCAAAAAAAAAAAAAACATCCGAAGCTTCAAATAGAATGAACGAACTAATGAAATTGATATATATGTAATTGATATACTGTATACACAGACGTGTGTGTGTCATTTTAATTCAAATGAACATTTTAATGCTTTCTGATACACTTATCATCTTATCCACATAAACTTATCAACACATACTCTCCGTGCACGCACATACAATCTCTAAAAAAGTAAAATTAATAACATACATATACAAATAAACAAAAATATAAACGTCTATGTATATTGAAGTTTACGGTGAACGCAGAGTCGGCTAAGCACATGTGATGACGCGCGCGCCATCACCTCTTGTTACGACTGCCTATTTGGCCAAAAAATAATTGAACGATATGCCTGGTCCTGGAAAGAGACAATAAATATATATATTTTTTATACATTTATTGCATTGTTTGTTGTTTACAGTCAAGCCATCAACATACAATAAAATGTAAACATGAGATCTAAACTAAAAACTGTGCTCCCTGTGCTGGTGCTGGCAATATCATCTCTTTGTTCTGCTGTCTCCGGCTCCCTCCCTGGTCCTGAACCGTACCATACATACCAGATCAAGAACTTGAAGATGAAGATTATATCTCTGGTCTTCTCTCTGACGGGTTCCTCCCTAGTTTCTGATGATCTCAATTACTTTGTAGTGTTGCTTGTCCAAGGAAACCAGTAATCTTGCTTGAAGTGGAGCAGATATAATTCTCAGAAACTCATTACTGATCTTTAAAAAAAAAAAAAAAGGTAAAAACAAAGATTGGACTGGCTCAAGTTCTTATGTTAGCAAATCTTAATTACAGTGTGTATAAAGTATAGAAAGCAGTACACTACAAACAGCACTCACTCCAAATTAGCTTGTTCTATGTTTACGTCACTTTCCTATAAATTTTTACATCGTTAACCAACGGTACTTAAATATAATTATTTTCTTCGGCGCCGCTGACTTACTGTATAAACTCCGGTGTTTTTGAAAATCACCACGTTAGTTAGCTAATGCTAATGCAGGTAATATAGGTGGTTTTAGCTACAGTAGCAAACACGGACACAAAACTCAATCTACAAAGTAGTTGTTCCTGACATAAATCATGAATTTGCTCATAGAAGAGATACATTTAACATAGAAATGACATGAGTTTGCTTTCTTACCTGGTTTAAAGGAGTTTTCTTTGAGAATCTCCACCCGCATGTGATTCAGTCCGTGAAAATGCTGCGTCATGAGACACGGTTTGAAGCAGAAATGTCCTTTGTGAATGGATTAGATTTAAGTTTAATCAGGGGCTTTAACTAACAGTAACTGAAATACAGGTTCTGATATCCTTCCTTACTTGTTTCAACGTCATGCTCCGGTTTGAGGCGGAAATAAAATTATACCGGCAAAACTATGGTCTAAAGACTGCGCATGCGCAAATCACACTCAACCTAATAAGAGTACCTTGATCAAAATGAAATATTTCACTTTGGTTTCCTGCTGTAAACAGCATTATACTAAAAAAAAAAAAAAAAAAAAAGATTCACCCATAAGCATAAATTAGACACTTCAGTTAAAAAGAGCAAATTATTTTTTTTACTAATGGAATGAGAAAAAAAAACACATTAAACTAGGTTTACTTTTTTCAGTGGATCCCTCAATAATTTCTGTCTCCTTTGCCTGTGTTTGATAATGTGAAGCACATATACACTCATTCATCATGAAAGATCTATTATAAAACTAAATAAAATTCATGTTCGCTTCAGCACTGTTCATCCGCGTCCTTACATTCATTGTTGTACTTGGTCCGGCTTTTAGATAAAGTCCTTCCATGCGCCATCTGGCGGATATTCAGTGAAGCGCAACACATTTATTTAAAATTCCCGAATGTTGCCTCCGGCAAGACGCGGCACGCCGCGCGCTAAATTGCGGCATCCCGCGGGAAAACACGCAGGGTTTTAAGGGCGACATCTGTAAATGTACTTCTGTTGCAGTGGTGGCTGCTAGCTTTTGAAACAGGGGAAGCTCATATTAGGCCTTCATCAAAAAAATTTATTATGTTATTTCTACGTACCTTCTGGCTAGTTTCCCCTTCCATGAGCTACTTTAATTATATGAACGAACTAAATTTACAATGCTGAAACAAGGAGCAAAGTCAAGAACGCTATAATCTGTGTTTTTTTAATTATTATTTAAAGAATGATTTATACAAACAAAAATGGTTTATATCACCAGCAAACAGTACAGAGTGCAGCAGTTCGTCGTACCACTTCACCTGCATATCCGCATGGGACTGAACTCGAATCTCTGTAGCGCTGATGTATACTTAAGACATGCTGTCAATCAAAAAAGGGGTTCCACCCTTTAAACAGCTCCTCCAATCATCATGCAGCAGCCCAGCATCCTGGCCCGCCCACTGCTCCATTCACTCCCAGAGAAGCTGTGACGATTGTGGTCCATTTATCCAATTACCTTCCAGCTTTTCTGCAGTGAAAAAAGCTCCTCTGTGCTTCGCCTTAGAGCTTCAGTGAAGCTGGGCTTCAGGAGGGTTTAACGCGCTGTGCTGCACGAAAATGTATGACAAGAAAATCGCGTCAAACAATCTACAATAAATATATGATTCTGAACGAGCTAGTCATGAGGTTGAACAAGCATTTATTTTCTGACATAGTAGAGGAAGTGGAGTTTCCCTTGTAGTCTTAGAGCAGCCGCCGCTGTTCTGTTCATTAATGGCTGTGACATTATGCAGGAATTTGTGAGGTCTACTTGGGAGGTCCCAATCATAACCAGTTTTGAAATTGCTTTCACATCTCCACTCTAAGAAATATAAAAAAATTGGAAGATATATTTTAATACTGTAACCTATTAGATCTCTTGTCATTTTAGGCATTTTAAATAAATAAATGAATAAATACGGTGGGCGGGTGGCCCCAATGGTCAGCTTGTGCCAAATTTACATTATGTGTAAAAGCTTTAGCAAGCAAATGCTAAGCTGTGTATCTCACTGTTAGACAATGAATGCAGGGTCTCTGTAAAGCGGAAAAAGACATCATGCGTACAGGTAGGACATTTTTGGGGCTTTTTAAGTTGTTTAAAGCAACATGCCTCATGCTTAATTCAATGTTTCATAAGTATGTGCAAAAATTCAACAACAACAAGAAAAAAATGTACAGTAGTAAAATGGCGATTGTGTTGGAAGACACACGTGAGCGTTCAGGTAGCAACAACAGCACCAGGTCCAACGGAATGTGTTTACGCCAGACCCTCTTACACCTGCTTACATGTGTGGAGGACCTCAGCTCTGGTGATGAAACCACTGAAAAGATGTCCTGCACCTTGGACAAAGCCTTTCACAGCAGGGAATTTTTCAGGTGCCTGCTTTTTATTGTGGAGAATTGAAACATAATCAATTAAATGGATACGACCATACAAATATGTATTGAAAGAAAGAACAGAAACATTCATTGCTTTTGCAAGCTATAAAACATTTGCTTTGTTCTATATTCTAGTATAACTAACAGGAAACTAGTTTAGGTGAAATTAAAAGTAGACAGACCCAAGTTGCAAGAACAATCTTCATTTCATTGTATCAGTCCTTGTCTCAAGGTTAGAGAGAAACTTCTAGTAGACCACACACTCTTCAGCTTAAATGACAAATAAATTTAGCTCATTTAAGTACATTATAATGAATAGCAGACGTCTTACATTGAAGATTAATGTACTGTCAGGATATGAAATATAAATGTCTGCTACCACACAGCCCATGATGATCAGTCCAGTGCCCCATTTATATGCAGGTATGCATCATTTGTGGCCTATTTTTTCTTTGTTTATGGGTTGGCTCTTCATTATTCTGACACTTCTTCTGCTTTTTGGTAAGGTTTCCTTTATGTCCTTTAACACAAATGCTGTTGTAAGCATATTTTAGTAACATATACTTGTGTATGCACACTGTAAAACATTTTCGTAATTCTAACAGTAAAATACTGTATAAATGCTACAGAGTAAAACCGTATTTCACAAACTTGGGATAACCGTAGAATTTACAGTGAAAAACTGTAATTAGTTTTACAGAGTAAGACCTTAAATTTAACAGTTAAAAACATATGAAAATATGGTTTATTGCAGTAAAATTGATGATATACTGTATTTATAAAAAGGAAACTCTCAGAGAAGGTATTTGTTACTAATATCATGGAGCATCAATTTATATTTTACTAAACCTTTGTTGATAGAGTTTAAAAATCAGAAAAATATCTGCTCTGTAAAAAATAAACTTAAAAAATTTATGGTAAAGAACTGGCAGCTGTGGTTGCCAGAAATTTACCATAAAAAATACGGGAGCAACGTTATTGGTTGTACGGGATTGCACTCATTAAACTGTACATTTTACGGATTTTAATATTTTTTTCTACGGTTTATAAATAAATCATAAATTTTACGGTAAAAAACTGGCAGCTGTGGTTGCCAGAAATTTACCGTAAAAAATACGGTAACAACACTATTGTTTGTATGGGATTGCACTCATTATACTGTATATTTTACGGATATTAATAGCTTTTTCTAAAGTTTATAGCCGTCTAATTTACATTAACCAAAGACTTCAAATTTGTGAATGGTATTCCGCCCTTTGATGACTGTGGCAAGGACAGCCGCTAACACGAGCCACTTTGCCCGCCCCCACCGCCATACTTAGATTGTCTGCCCAAAAAAATGTCCACCCTGTATATTTGATTTTGAGAATTTAAATATTGTTTTGCTGTCTTTATTAAAAAATACATGGGACCAATGCTGATGTCCGAGTCTTGAATAACTTTTGATGGGTTTTGATGATTTAGGTTTGTATTCATCAATTAGTATAAAAGTACTCTTAATAGTTTCTTAACAGTAAAATCCGAATGCTTAGCAATGTAACTTCTATCTCTTTTGGCCCCCAACTTGTGTGATAAAATGATGCTTTCACAGAATTGCTGAATGAATTCACTGTGGTAAAACATAATAAAACAAATAGTCCAACAACAACGACAGCAATTGTGTAGCAAGCATGGTAGTGTAGTGGTTAGCACTGTCGCCTTCCACCACCAGGGGCCGGGTTCGATTCCTGGCCAGGCTCGATTCCCATCTCTGTGTGCATGGAGTTTGTATGTTCTCCCTGTGCTTGGTGGGTTTCCTCCAGGTACTAGTCCCCCCCCCCAATATATAGGATAAAGTTGTATAGATGATGTGTGTGAGTACTGAGCTGTAAAAAAGATGGAAATAAACCGTTATTATTACAACATAAATCTTTAAATTAGACAGTTCTGAGCAGTAAAAAACATGGTTATTATCCATATTTGTTACAATGTAAACCCTGGAATTTGGCGGGAATAAACTGTTTTTATAACAACATAAACATGTTAATTAGACAGTTATAAACCGTAAAAAAAAAAAAATTAAAATCTGTAAAAAAAATTTACGGTAAACTTCTGACAACCACAGCTGCCATTTTTTACCGTAAAATTTACGGTTTATTATTTTTTTTTGCAGTGCAATAACGGTGCTACCGTATTTTTTACGGTAGAATTCTGGCAACCACAGCTGCCGTTTATTTTTTTACCGTAAAATTTACTATTTATTTTTTACAGTGCAGCAATGTACCAATATGATAATATTAATCAACATAATATTAATCTAAGTTAAATAATATAGAATTTGGTAGAGAGTATGACAGGTCATAAAACATAATGGGTGCACTTAGAGGTGAGATAAGAAAAGCAGACAGAGTATGACAGGGAATAAAATATAATGTGTTCACTCAGAGGTGAGACAAGATAAGCAGATGACTATGAGACAGGTCATAAAACATAAACAGTAAGGGGATGGGTAGTGATACTCAGTGTACAGTGTGTACCCAAAGTACATGGGGAAAAAAACCCTAGAGTGACCCAGACATGAACTGTACTTATTTTATAATTAGCTGTCATGTTTATGATAAATAGACAAGATAAGGCGCCAGGTGCTGGACCTGACAGAGACACGAGCATAAGATAAGGCGCCAGGTGCTGGACTTGGCAGAGACACGAGCACACTGAATGTAGAATTGAAACATGTGCTGGATACACATGCTACACGTGCACCTAAAGTCGCGCACACATGTCTAAGTAAGAATATAGACAAATAATCAAAAGACCCACAATCAGTTTTACGAATACTGAGTTTGATAAGAGTAGACACAAAAATAAACTAGTATGAGCATCTACATAATACCAAACAAAGAGATGCTTACCCATGGTCTGTCTCTTGAGAACTTTAGTGTAAACGAGGAAAAAACAGGAATGTATAGTAAAGATACAGTAAGCGCCATCCTGTTATTTTTTAATAACTAAACCAATGAAGTGTGAAGATAATACAAAGGAATTTGCAAAAAAAAAAATTTATAATGGGAAAAATATAATCACTTGGTAAAGAGGACATAGGGAGTCAGATGATGAGGTATATGATGTAACATAATATGATATTGTAGCCCGCTACAGGATAGGGTAGGGTAGGTTAAAGTAAAATGGGCCAATAGCTAGGTTCGTAGGAGGGATAAAGTGAGTTGCATGGAGAAGAATGACTGGAGCCACAGGTAAAAATTGCTTTGAATTGTATTGAATTGTATAACACGAGTAAACAACTCTTCATAAACAGGAATGAAGATATTAAATAGAAAACAAAAACAACAGCAGCAATAATAATATCCCCAATCCTATCTGAGCTCAGATATGTCAGTCCTGCCGGCTTAATAGTCAGTGTTCAGTCAAGTCAAATCCAGAGGGTCAAAAGTCAAATAGGTGCGATTTCGTCCTACCGCACTGTTGTAATTGTTCGTGAGAGAAGAGCAACTTGCCCTCCCGGGCCAACTCGGAATGGCTGTGGTTCGATTCAAAGGGAAAGGCTCACCATCTTCCTCGTCAGGAAGAAATCCATGTTTCACGATCCCACAAAAAACCTAGCCTGTTAACAACAGGGCTATTACAATTCAGTTCACACACTCTATAGTGAGGTATATGGCCATATGTTGTACAGTAAATAATGCAAATGCTTTAACAAACAAGCACAAAACATTAATTCTAATTTATAACTACAGTATAAACAGTGCATACTAATCATGAATGCAATCTTTAAATCACAATCAGCTTATTTTATCATTAAGGTGCACATTTCTATCAGAAATCATAAATGAACCATGAACTATGGTAGGTAATTTCTTACAGTAATGCCCCTTTAACTGAAACACCAGAGCATTGCTTTACATTGCATAGCAATGAAGCAATATGTTAATTACATTCAATGTGCAAAATAAATTTACCAAAAATATACAAAATCCCACAGGCTGTAGTTTTACAGTTTGTGTTAAGCAGCAGCACCATAAGAATATACATACAGTAGACATCAATACAGTGCCTCTCCAACATCAAATGTAACAAGAAAATAAAATAGCTTCATAAACTTTAATATCAAAATTAATGTCAACTCATCATCTTATCTTAGTGCATTTAATAGTCACAAATAATACTAAACCATCATCAGCACATAAGATGAGTGCTCAGGGTAGTTAAACTTCGTGAAAAGAACTGTGTGTTCTCCCACAGTAAAAGCATGGTTGGCTCTAGCTACAGCTATGAGCATTAGGCTAGTTAGCTTTTCCTTTAGCCTGATTCACCCAGTCCCAGTTTAACTCACCAGCACGCTTCAAATGTTCACTCTCATAGAATCTTGTTCGCTTCATCCACACCCGTGCAGATCTACAACATTGAAATTGGGCCATTATATTCCCCGTTAACTTCTTGCTAACTTTTTAGCTTCAAGTTTAGCTTAACAGCTTCCGACTCACGGCGATGGTTCCGAAGTCCAAAATGAATCAGGTTCGTTCCTCCAAGGTCCTTGCAGATCTCCGATATGAATATTTGCTCAATTTATCGCGTTTATAGTTGTTTTTTCAGCAATAAGCTCGCGGTTAAAATCGGCAATGGTCTCGTGCACATCCGTCTCTCTCTGTGTCGGAGCACATGCGACGCTACAGAGCAGGGGAAGGCGGGGCTTGTCCCTCCTTAACCAGTGGAAGTCTCACATTTACTCTTTGGGGTTTTATTCTTATATTTATGTTATTTATCTTTTAGTTTGGGTTTACTTTAGCTCAATTCAGTGATGAAAAGAGTAATGGTGAATTACAATTTAACAATAACAATGTTGTAGTGCATTACTGAGTCATGTAAAACTAATTGGGGTTACATCCTCCCCTCTTAAATCTCATGCACGTCCCCGTGCATGGCTCTAGTGGGATAGGCTACATCATGAACAAGGGAGTCGATGAGAACTTTGTTCAATCCTTGAAAGAGTGATTTAACCACTGTTACTAGTGGGTTACCTAGCTAAGGATAAGTAAGTCTTTGGGACGGTTTGCGAATTCTTTCAGATCTTCTGACCTGTGTTTCTGTTTGGAAAGTTTCGGGTTCATCATCATTTTCAACTTGTCTTTCAGGTGGAAGTTGATTAGTTGAGTCCTCTGACAACGGTGAATCTGACAACTGGTCGACAAAAACATTTTCCTTTTTGAGTATCTGTTTCAATCTCACTTGGTGTGTTGTTTTGTAGGCTTGTGTCACCTTCACTTCGTGATAAGTTTGCTTCACCTTCTGTCTGAGGTAAATTGGTGTCAGTTGAACTTCCAGTTTCACCTTCAGGTAAGTATGCCTCAGTTTCATTCTCAGTTTCTTGCTCAGGTAAGTATGGTTCAGTTTCGTTTTCAGTTTTCTTTCCAGGTAAGTCTGTCATTTCCGGTAATGTATTAAGTCGTTTGTTATCATTTACAGGATCTTTGTCTTGTTTGAATCCTTGCGTTGGTGGCATGGCACATACTTGGTAGAAATGTCTGTCTTTCACTTGTGGGGTTCAGGGTAATAAAACTCATCTTCCTCCTCCTCAAGTGTTTGGTCGGTGTCAGTTTCTAGAGCTGAACTTTGTCTTGTGCGTGGTCTGTTTGGTTTGGTGACTCGCTCGGGTTCATGCTCTGTTGGTGAGAGAAATCCGCAGGGGAGTAACAGATCTCTGTGGAGGGTTCTGTTGGGTCCCTCTCCTTTTTCCGGTTTTACAGTATATACAGGTAAGCTTTCCCTTTGTTTGGTAACAATCCCATTTGTCTGCTAATTTGTGCTTCTCCCTCAAGCGGAGATTCCGAACCAAGACTCGGTCTCCCACATCTAGTGTGGATTCACGGATGATTTTGTCAAATCGTTTCTTGTTTTTGTCAGCCACTTTCTGGGAGTTTTTGATGGCTATTTCATAGCTCTGTTCGAGGTAGCTTTTCAACTGCTTGACGTACTGAGAGTGAGTCAAGTATGGCTTGTTTGGTTGTGTCAGGCCAAAGGCAATATCAATGGGCAAGCGGGGTTGTCTGCCAAACATTAATTTGTAAGGAGAGTATCCTGTTACGTCATTTTTCGTACAGTTATCGGTATGAGTAAGTGGTTTTACGAAGTCACGCCAGTAATGCTTCTCGGTGTCTTTCAGGGTACCGAGCATACTGCGTAACGTGCGATTGTATCGCTCAACAGGGTTGCCACGAGGATGATACGGGCTTGTTCGGACTTTGCGG
Organism: Channallabes apus; assembly: GCA_030522415.1. Lineage (NCBI taxonomy): Eukaryota > Metazoa > Chordata > Actinopteri > Siluriformes > Clariidae > Channallabes > Channallabes apus. Next base: position 15,306,030 of record CM060120.1, read on the forward strand.
ATACTGAGCAGAGAGCACAGTTCTTTGATTGTACACGATTCAAAGTCTCTCCCTTGATCGCTATGAAGTCGCTCTGGAAAGCCATAATGAACTAGGAAGTTATCCCATAAGTTCTTTGCAACGGTGGTGGCTTTCTGATCTCTGGTTGGAATGGACACAGCATACTTCGTAAAATGATTCATGATCACTAGGACATCTTTAGTGTTTTTACTGTCTGGCTCTATTGAGAGGAAGTCCATGCAGACTAGCTCCATAGGCCTGGAAGTTGTAATATTTACCAGAGGAGCAGCCTTGTCTGGCAGGGCTTTCCTACGGACACATCTCTCGCAAGCTTTCACTTTCTTTTCAACATCGATCGCCATTTTTAGCCAGTAGAAACGAGACCGAATGAGTTCCAGCGTGCGCTCGACCCCTAAATGCCCCATGTTGTCATGAAGATTGCACATAACTGTAGGGCGTGAGGAATCAGGAAGGACTAACTGCAACAAGGTCTCTGGCCCCAACTGGCGTTTTCGGTACAGTAAGTCATTTTGAAACTCAAGACATTTCCACTCCCTTAAAAATAGGAGCACATCGCGACACTCAGACTTAATATTGGCTGGCGGTCTGGAGTCAGCTGCCAGCAGCTTGATGACTTCACTAATGGCTGTATCTTTTCTTTGCAGGGTGACAAAATCAGAATGGATGTATTGGGGTAAGGCTAGGAGGTTGTTATCATTGCCTTCTTCTTGGAACAGGTCTGGAATGGCAACTGCAGACATGGCAATTGATTGGACTAGAGCACAAGAGGGTTCAGTTTGGCCCAAGGCCATATGTCTTTGACAGGCTGCCATCACGGTATCGGATCGGATTGGAGCTCGACATCTTTGACTGAGGACAAGAGATGGGATCTGAACTTATCAATGCGTTGACATTCCTCAGTAATAACTGGATTGTCCTCAGGTTCGTCATGTGGTTTCCTAGATAGTCCATCTGCATCAAGATTTTGTTTCCCAGCTCTGTACTTAATGTCAAAGTTGTAGGTGGACAATACAGCCAACCAGCGATAACTCATGGCGTCAAGCTTTGGTGTGGTTAGAAGGTAAGTCAATGGGTTATTGTCGGTGATGACAGTGAATGTGACTTTAGGTCCATCACAGAGAACCACTGAGATCCCGCAAGTGCAGAAAATGACTCCTCTAAGTTTGGCAGGGCATATGCATCGCGGATGGTCTGCAAGTTAAGCTTCCTAAAATCTATGCATAACCGCACATTACCATTCTTTTTTCGGACCACCACGATCGGTGATGAGAATGGAGATTCGGATTCTCTGATTATGCCTGCATCTAAGAGGGCTTGTAAGTGCTTTTTAACTGCCTCGTAGTCATTAGGATGAATCGGGCGAGATCTCTGTTTGAAGGGGGTCTCGTCTTTTACATTTACATTTAGGCATTTGGCAGACACTCTTATCCAGAGCGACTTACATTTTTATCTCATTATACATCTGAGCAGTTGAGGGTTAAAAGGGCCTTGCTCAAGGGACCAAAATGTGGCAACTTGCTGGTTGTGGGGTTTGAACCTGGGACCTTCCGAAACGTAGTCCAATGCCTTAACCACTGAGCTACCCGTGGCCTGGTCTTTTAAGTTGATGTGATGTTTTATATGTGTGGCGTGTCCAAAATCAAGATCATTTTGTGAAAAAACATCGGAGAAAGTGTTTAGCTCTTTAGTTATCTTCTCCTTCCACTCTTCCAGTAGGGGTGATTCACCAAAGTCGAAACTGAGAGGAGGTCTTGAGTTTGAGGTCTGCTGCAGAGAGTTACACGTTGCAGACACCTTTTGGTCACCTTTCTCAGGCTCAGGACATGGCATGGCACAGTCAGGGGCAACTAACTCAACAATTATACAGTTAATGGGCAATGAAATGTCATGGTTAGCTTCGTTTCTTAGCAATACAGGGACTTTATAAGGACCGTGCTTTGGCAGAGATATAAAGCAACAATCTACAAACACACCACCAGGTAGGGAGCCGCTGGTGGGCTGTTCAATAATTGCACACTGTTCAGGTTTAGTGTGGCTAGCATGCATAAAACCTTCGAGTAGTAGCTTTTGATTGGCAGGAAGCACTTCTTGGGTTCTACTTCGAAGTTTTACCAAGCCAATCTTTCCACTGTCAGTTTGTCTTTTTCTGGATGCTAATGTTTTCAGCACTTGTTGGTATCCATAAGGGAGTACCTTAAAGTCAGGTAAAGTGCTCTCACAAAGATGCTCATATAAGGGATCAAGTGTATTTGTGCCAATTAGTAGAGGTGTGTCTGAGTTTAAACGAATGTCAGGGACAACTAAGGCAGAGTAGGTAGTTCAAGCTCTGACTGATCGAGATCTTTGGGGAACATGATACTCGTCTCGATGTATCCCAAGTAGGGGACTGTCTGACCATTTGCACATTCGACCTCTAGGAGATCACTGATGGGTTTTATAGGATGATCAGGTAAGTGTTCTTGATAGAAGGATTGGGCAATAGTGGTCACTTTGTAGCACGGCCACATAAAGGGACATTTTAATAGCAGGGAAAGGATTGAAGAGCTAATGCTGCTCACCTGTGGACAAAGATGTACCCTATCGGTTGTTATTTTCCCCTTGTGACAGTGTTGGTCACCGGGCAAGCTCCCACGCGCATGCGCGATCGCGATGCGAGGGAACCCGGATGTGAATCTGATCACGTGTGCCGGCATAAAGCCGGAACTGGCATGACGCTCGGGACGGAGCGATTACTGCAGCGCGCTGACTATTTTGAGAGAGAGAGAGTTGTTTGTTGTTTCCTAACGGATGATCATCATTGCTTGGATCTATCTATTGGACACTCACAATCCACCTCTCATTCCGTTACTCGAGCTCCCAGAGTTGTCATCTTTCCTGGTGAGGCCGAGAATAATCTCTCCAATTCATCATTCCATACACGCAATACAACACACCCTGGACTTCCACTCATACTCACACACACCCCTGCATACACCACATACATTGTTTATATTTGTATTATATTTGTATATATTGGTTTCAGTGCACCGTGTTTGTTTGTTTGTTGGTTTGATTTTGTTATAATACACTTTTGATAATTTCACTACTATCTTTTGTGTCGCATCGTATATTGTCCTGCCGCGGTTGCGCAATACCGGAAGTGTGGTTTACCAGCACATATATAGATTCCTGAATCCGTAATCTTGTAACAAACGGTTTAATATTAATCCAAGCATTACAACTTGAGAGCCTGTGTCAAGCAAGCAACTACACTCAACGCCATTGATAATCCTGGTTGTGCATTTTCTACCCACAAGTTTTTTGGGAAGTTTAGGCATTGAGTGAACATTAGATCTTTCACATTGGGCTTGTGTTGTTCTTGTCTTAGTGGGACTTGGTTCAGATTTAGCACCCATCTGTCCCGCGACAGGGGCTCCTTCTAGTTTAAAGGACTCACCGACTGGTCTTGATTTTTCCCATTCTCGCTGCTTGTGTCTGAGGGCATTCCTTTTAGCGGCTACTACCTGGGTTTGCCTCATTACTACAGTTGGAAGCAATATGTCCATCTTCCCCACACTTGAAACAGTATCAAGGTTTGGGTTTGGCTGACACTGCAGCGATTTGTGGTATCTGTTCGGACTTGTCATGAGTTTTGGTACTTTGAGTCCTGAGGTCAGCAATTTGCTTCTGGAGATCAGCAGAATTGTTGTCCATTCCATCCTCAATCATTCCTACCTTGAGGACATGTAGTTTGCATGCTAGAATTCACACGAATCTTTTGGATCCCCAAATGTTTTTTCATGCGGTTTGCTTTGCTTTGTTTGTCCTCCTCTGTGTGTAATTGGAGAAGTAGCTCTGCAAAATGAGGTGGATTGTCTTTCTTTTGTTCGAGTTGAAGGTTTGCAATCAATGAGCTGTCCCAACACCCTCTGCAAAATTGTCTCAGGAGCTGCTTATTGACATCACTAGACGCAATTCCGTCTCTCTTTATGACTAGGTTTAACACTGTGTGCAATCTTTGCAGGTAATGTGAGGGTTTTTCGCCCCCATTTTTATTTGTGTTTAAGAAGCGAGCAAATAGTTCGTCACCGTCCTCTACAGTGGCATAGGCAGAATCAAGATTGTAACGCTCAGAATTATTATTTGAGCTAATTACACTAAATCGGGGTCTAAGATCTATAAACGGGTTGATTACACTCTCTTCCGGTATTGCGCAACCTTCGCGGAGCAAGGAAAGACGGACACAACAACAATTTCCCAAAACCAAACCAAAGTGTATTATGTACAAAAGATAAACAAATGAAGTGCAACAAAAAAACAATATATACAACATATAAACAAATATATACAATGTCAGTAGTGTGTGCGAGTGTGTGAGTGCGTATGTATGAATGTCCAAGTCCGTGTTATTGTAAATGAATGGAATGGTGAAATGGGGAGACGGCTCGATCTCACCGGTGAAAGATGGTAAGTCCGGGAGCTCGAGAAACGGAATCAGAGGGGTATAGTTGACGTCCATGAACAGAATAATCCAATGGCAGTAAACTAGCTCTCTCTCTTTCTCCATATACAGCGCTGCTTTCTTCATCTCCCCGTCTCGAACGTCATGCCGGTTCCGGCTTTATACCGGCACACGTGACCTGATAGGTCATCAGGGTTCCCTCGCGGCACAGCTGCGCATGCGCGCGAGAGCTTAACCCCAGAACCAAGGCACCGTTGCCATGGGGACGAACATAACCGAAAGGGGTCAGTTTGTGTGTGCAGGTGAGCAACATTAGCTCCTTCCCTTTTCCCCTGCTGTTTAACCGCCCCTTTATGTGGCCGCGCTACATAGACCCCCCCCCCCCAGCCTCCAGCGTGTGAGGAGAGGACCGCACTAGCGCTTTTTTAGTTCCACTTACTCGGCTTAGTGGGTTGCCCCCAGACCTAGTGTCAGTCCATTGGTTCTTTTTTGTGTCTTTTAGCAGGACCCTCCCACTGGGCACTAGCTCACCTGACAAGTCTTTGATGGGCAGAGGAAAGAGATGGAGTCCATCGCTAAACCAGCCCGCCCGGTAGCTCTGGCACCTCGAGCTGCCGGGAACTGTGGTAGCTGGCTTCTTTGGCAGGCTGACCTGTTGGTGGTGGTGTCTCTTCCTCCGCTGTGATCTTGCTGTCGGTCGGTTATGTATCAGTGGCTGGGTCTGTGGAGTGTTGTTGGGTGGTAGGCTGCTCCAGCAGCCCCTGGTTCGCTTAGCCTCCCTCTGGGTGTTCTGGCAGACCTCGCACGCACCCACGTACCGCCAGACGTCCTTGCGGATGGTGGGCCACCAGGCGACGTCTAGGAGGCTTAGTAGGGTTTTTAGCCCCCCCCGGTGGCCACCCGACGGCTTTTGGTGAAAGTCTTGTAGGTACGTCTGGACGTTTGTAGGTGGGACTACCAGCTGTAGTGCTCCTCCCTTCTTCCTCGGAACTCTATGGTGTAACGCCCCCTGGTGGTGTTCGAAAGAGACACCCTGGTTCTGGGTCGCTCCGACATCGACCACCGTGGCTATTAGCGCCACCTGGAGACCTTCCCGCTGTGGCGGTTCCACCTCTGCGAGGTCTCTGGGAGGGGCGGCTGACCGCTCCGAGGTAGGTTGAGGAGGTTCAGCTTTGGTTGGCACGGCGTAGTAGAGCTGAGAGGGTGCAGAGAGGGGCTGGGCGTTGGACGGTCCAGCTTGGGCCAGAGTAGAAGTGGGCAGTGGTGCTCCTTTCTTCTCATTCTCCTGGTTGTCCTTCTCAGGTGTTGCAACGGTTGGACGATCAGCTGAATGTAGAGCTGGAGGTGGAGAAGACGCCGCGGAGTGTGCTACAGATCTGAGGGTGGTGGGCGTGTTAAAGAGGCGCAGCTTCTTCATCTGTTTCTCCCAGACGATATCACGGCGCAGGAAACAGTCCGCTACTGCTTTCTCCAGTTTCCCTAGCGACTCTCGGCAGTAGCGCTCCAGCTCATCTAGCTTGGTGTCTACTGCCTGTCGAAAACTGAGTTCACGGTTTAAGCTGCTGTCCATGGAGTCTCTGAAATTCCTCTCCAACACACCCACATTTTCAGTCATAGCCACTACATCCCCTTTACATTGCTCAAGTTCAGAACGCATCGTTTTTAAACTATCAGACATATTAGACACAAGACCCTCAATGTTATCATGTCTATCTGATACATATAATGAACTAAGCAATGATTTAGGATTACGCCTTGTCACAAATACACATTCCTCATCCAGTGTTTTACTACCGGCAACATAGTTGGCCCTCCCGGTCCTACTAGCATTAGCAAACAAGTTAGCCTTAGCACTAGCCATGTTAGCGTCTATTTTGCTCCACGAATTCACACAACACTGGAAAATTACCCTAATAATTAGACTCCCCGTACGGGCCACCAATATGTAACGCTCAGAATTATTATTTGAGCTAATTACACTAAATCGGGGTCTAAGATCTATAAACGGGTTGATTACACTCTCTTCCGGTATTGCGCAACCTTCGCGGAGCAAGGAAAGACGGACACAACAACAATTTCCCAAAACCAAACCAAAGTGTATTATGTACAAAAGATAAACAAATGAAGTGCAACAAAAAAACAATATATACAACATATAAACAAATATATACAATGTCAGTAGTGTGTGCGAGTGTGTGAGTGCGTATGTATGAATGTCCAAGTCCGTGTTATTGTAAATGAATGGAATGGTGAAATGGGGAGACGGCTCGATCTCACCGGTGAAAGATGGTAAGTCCGGGAGCTCGAGAAACGGAATCAGAGGGGTATAGTTGACGTCCATGAACAGAATAATCCAATGGCAGTAAACTAGCTCTCTCTCTTTCTCCATATACAGCGCTGCTTTCTTCATCTCCCCGTCTCGAACGTCATGCCGGTTCCGGCTTTATACCGGCACACGTGACCTGATAGGTCATCAGGGTTCCCTCGCGGCACAGCTGCGCATGCGCGCGAGAGCTTAACCCCGGAACCAAGGCACCGTTGCCATGGGGACGAACATAACCGAAAGGGGTCAGTTTGTGTGTGCAGGTGAGCAACATTAGCTCCTTCCCTTTTCCCCTGCTGTTTAACCGCCCCTTTATGTGGCCGCGCTACAAGATGTTCAAGGTAAGTTGTGGGGTTTGCTCTTGGACCAAGAGCTTTTACCAGGTCTGCTACAGGAGGTGAAAGACTTTCAACAATTTTTCGCACAACTTGAGTTTCAGTGAATGAGGGATCAGTCAAGTAAAACTCTACGCTGCTGCGCCAAGTGTCATAGTCAGTTTCAAAATGAGGGTGTGGAACTCTCCCTGAACAAGGCTTCAGTCTGTATTGAGAGTTTGGTGGGGAAGCAACGTCACTGCTTTTAACAATATGCTCTACAATAACAAAGGCTGGTGGGAATCTGAGGGGTTTGTTTCTCAGCCTCTACAGGGGATTGAGCGTCATTCCCGGAGCTTAAATGGTCACTATTGGTTGTTAAAGGAGGAGAAGGTAGGGCCTCATCACTGTGGTACACTGGCTCTTGTTCAGTGGAAGGCTCAGCTGTGTGGACCTCCCCTCCCAATGACTCTCCAATTTTAGCTAGCTCATCCATCAAAAGGTCCTTAAACGATCAGTTGCTTCGTGCTGCCACATCTTTAAGCTGTGACAGGTAAGTTACAGTAGATGATGCGCTGGTTTCAATGCTATATGCACTGGCTAGGTCTCTAATGTGATAGGTGACTTCTGGTCTCACAGTACAAGGACTGTTATAAGGCAAATATCTTTTCTCTAGTTCTTTAGCAGTAACCTCATGTTGAAACTCCACAATAATCTTACCACCTGTTGGTAGCTTGATATGCCTACTGACAGGACCGAAAGCTTCTAAGAACTCAATTATTTCATTATCAATGTCTGTGTTAGTTAAACCACTGACCAAAACAGCATTTCGGACTTTAACATTCTCTGTTTTCACTACATCCATTGTTAAGACACGTAAACGCACCAGTAGTTGGGAAAAAACAAATCACTGTGAAGCTCCAGGCACTCTTAAATGTTTTATGAAATCTTGGATGGGTTAACAACTCTGCAACCCTCCTGGCTGGCTCGCCACTTTCTGTAGCTCGCTACAGGATAGGGTAGGGTGGGTTAAAGTAAAATGGAGAGAATGGGCCAATAGCTAGGTTCGTAGGAGGGATAAAGTGAGGTGCATGGAGAAGAATGACTGAAGCCACAGGTAAAAATTGCTTTGAATTGTATTGAATTGTATAACACGAGTAAACAACTCTTCATAAACAGGAATGAAGATATTAAATAGAAAACAAAAACAACAGCAGCAATAATAATATCCCCAATCCTATCTGAGCTCAGATATGTCAGTCCTGCCGGCTTAATAGTCAGTGTTCAGTCAAGTCAAACCCAGAGGGTCAAAAGTCTGTGATTGGTGCGATTTCGTCCTACCGCACTGTTGTAATTGTTCGTGAGAGAAGAGCAACTTGCCCTCCCGGGTCAACTCGGAATGGCTGTGGTTCGATTCAAAGGGAAAGGCTCGTCATCTTCCTCGTCAGGAAGAAATCCAGGTTTCACGATCCCACAAAAAACCTAGCCTGTAAACAACAGGGCTATTACAATTCAGTTCACACACTTTATAGTGAGGTATATGGCCATATGTTGTAAATAATGCAAATGCTTTAACAAACAAGCACAAAACATTAATTCTAATTTATAACTACAGTATAAACAGTGCATACTAGTCATGAATGCAATCTTTAAATCACAATCAGCTTATTTTATCATTAAGGTGCACATTTCTATCAGAAATCATAAATGAACCATGAACTATGGTAGGTAATTTCTTACAGTAATGCCCCTTTAACTGAATTACCGGAGCATTGCTTTACATTGCATAGCAATGAAGCAATATGTTAATGACATTCAATGTGCAAAATAAATTTACCAAAAATATACAAAATCCCACAGGCTGTAGTTTTACATAAGAATATGCATAGACATCAATACAGTGCCTCTCCAACATCAAATGTAACAAGAAAATAAAATAGCTTCATAAACTTTAATATCAAAATTAACGTCAACTCATCATCTTATCTTAGTGCATTTAACACTAGAAGCGCCGAGCAGCGGTCATCTGACCGCAAGGGGAAAAACAAAACAAAAAAACTTCTTTTTAAATCGCACCTGTAAAAGCCAGTATAAAGCTATTTTGCTCTTATTTACGTGAAATCGCTGACAGCTGCTCGGCGGCGTGACGTTTTCTGCATTTTCCAACCTGCGATTCTCATTTCTCTCAGCAGATGGCGCAAGGGATCGCGCATACTATATATGCGTCATTCAGTGCGTCTATCTCAGGTTTCATTCATTCCATATATGCAGTTTATATATATCAATTATATCAAAATATAATCAATTATATCAATTTCACAGAAGCATATGCTTCGCCATATGACAATTCGCCATTCATTCCCGCATTGATAATCAGCGATATTTTATAAGGAGATTTAGGGATTTAGCTCTAAAATTTCTGAAACTTCGGATGTTTTTTTTTTTTGGTTAGATTAGTTCTGAACTCGCTTCCGTGAAACTATCGCTAAAACAATGTACTGAGCCCTCCTGAGGATATAAAGCTTTATTATTGTGTTTGAATAAATAATCAGATCTACCACAGCAGATAATAACCTATGGTGTGTCATAACCGAAGCAAACACCACGATTATGCCTCGTTTCGTTCGACGGGAACGTGGTTCACCTGGCCGCGGTGTATTATAAACCTGTGGAATGTTTCACTGTTTATGCTCACATAAGAGTAATAAAAGCGAGTGAAATGTGGAAATGATGTGTGGCAACTCAATGAGAACTAAACCAAAGATTTCGGTAACTCCACTGAGTGTAACATCTGCATAGTGACACTGAACATCTTCACTTTTCCGTTTACCTCTGAAAAAAAGCTGTATTTTGTTTGTTTATGTTTAGAATTTTTATAACAGTAGAAGAAGTACGCGCGCGCACGCACACACATAGACACACACACACACACACACACAGACACACACACTCCCCTGAGCCCTCGGGAAATATCCAATCACCGTCGGTATACAAATGAGTCAAGACGTAGCCTAACGTGGTGTCGTGTCGGATTTCAGCGGTCACGGAGTGGGAAGACTTTGAAGAAGCTGCAGTGACAGTAAAGAGCTGAACAACTTCACTTTTCCGTTTACCTCTGAGGAAAAAAAGCTGTATTTTGTTTGTTTATTCATTCATTAATTTTCTATACCACTTAATCCTGTGTTCAGGGTCGCGGGGGACCTGGAGCCTATCCCAGGAGACTTCGCGCACTAGGCGGGGTACACCCTGCACAGGGTGCCAATCCATCGCAGGGCACACACACATACACACACTCACACACCCAATCACACACTACGGGCAATTTAGGAACGCCAATTAGCCTAACCTGCATATCTTTGGACTGTGGGAGGAAACCGGAGAACCCGGAGGAAACCCACCAAGCACGGGGAGAAGATGCAAACTCCATGCACACAGAGACGGGAACCGAGCCTGGCCGGGGAATCGAACCCAGACTCTGGAGGTGCAAGGCGACAGTGCTAACCACTACACCACCGCGCCGCCTCGGTTTGTTTATATTTAGGATTTTTATAGTAGTAAGAGAGAGTTATAGTTTGGTCTGTACTGTAGTTCGCACCCTTGTAGAGAATAAATAAATGAATAACACCTTCATATACCCTCTCAAGAGAGTGCCATAGAGAGTGCGCACACGCACACACACACATACACACACACACAGACACACCTCCCTTGAGCCCTGCGTCTGTCGGATTTCAGCGGTCACGGGGTGGAAAGACTTTGAAGCAGTATATATATGAAGCTAAGCTTGAACTTATCAGCATTGTAAATATATAATACATTTCAAATAAAATCGCTATTACTTAACCCTGAAGTTTAGTTTAGCACACACAAAAAACTGAAAAGTCATTTCTGGTAACTCAACAGCATGTGTTTATTTACAGTAATTCATAAAAAATTTACAGTAATTTATTAAAAAAAATACCACCATTCAAATGCTTACAATTCATCTAGATTTCTAGCAGATGCCATACGTTTTGTTCCCTGAACATCTGCCGACTTGATTTTCATTTGCTTACGAACACAAGTTCCATTCAACATATAATGATGTCTGCACATGTTAATATATTCCTAAAATGTATATATTACAAGTTGATAAACTGATCTGCGGCAGCGGAAAAATCCGCTAAAAAAAGGACAGGCTGCAGCGCACGCGCACACACACACACACAGACACACCTCCCTTAAGCCTTTCGTCAGTCGGATAGATAGATAGATGTGTGTGTATATAATCAAACCCATAAATACAAAATACGTTTCAAATAAAATCGCTATTACTTGACCCTGAAGTTTAGTTTAGCACACACACAAACAAAAAAACAGAAAAGTAATTTCTGGTAAATCAACTGCATATGTAGTTTATTTACAGTAATTCATTAAAAAATGAATATACATTGTACAGTACACGGTAAACACGGGAAAGATTACAAAAAACAGTGTCTACTTTATAAACAGCTTAGTATGTGCGTCGAGATGCTGAAATCCCTTGCATGTTGCCGCTCCATTTTGTGCTTCCAAGTGGAGAGATATTTGACCGATAGCCTAGAACAAAAGATCTATAGGTGTGATCACACCTCTGACCGACCGTGCCATCAATCACTGACCACCTCAGAAGTTCCCTCCAATGTATGGCTGCAATACTTGTTTTGCAAGTATTTTTAACACCATTCAAATGCTTACAATTCGTCTAGATTTGATTTTCATTTGCTTACGAACACAAGTTCCATTCAACATTGTGAATTTTGCTCATGATGCTTGCATCGCTTTATTAACATTCCAAGCATAGCTTTGGTGCATTCTTTGAGCATTTGCCACAGACAAGCCGCTTATATAAGAGGTTTTGTTCCCTGCACATCTGCCAATCTGACACTGCCTCCTTTTTTCGCAGGTGGAGAAGGAGTTTCAGGTACAGGTCGCGTGCATACCATTGCCCTTGCCCCTTCTGCCCTTGCCGTTTTCTGGTGCGCACATAGTTTCTTTACCAACTCCAGAATAAATCTCCTCCTGCTTATGGTCACATTCATGCACTGTTTATATAGAATATGTGCATTAATTGCCGCCAGGTCTAGGAGGTTGTAAAACACAGCCACAGGCCAGCGCCGGGTGCCTCCCTTTACTGAAGCCGCGCCATTTGATCCATAACATCAACGCCAACTTTAGTGCTGTTGTAGTAGGAAATTGTTTCAGGCAGTTTCTTTTCGCCATTATCAGTTGAAACTGCCTGATGCATTGTGCTCAGAATGCATACATTCTTCTTTCGTTTTGCCTGATAAATCGTGAGCGTGGCCTTTCCAGCCTTCAACAACCTGGTCGAATATCGTTCAGACTGTGCCTGTGTACAAGGGGGCATTTCTCGTCTGATTTTATTCATTGTGCCAACAATGGTGGTTTTATTCGCCAAAAGATTGTTTGCAAGTCTTAACGAGGTTAAGAAATTGTCTGTTGTTATATTTCTTCCTTTCCCCAGGAAAGGCTCCACATACGCATTACAACCGTGTCTGATAACCGCTGACCAGCCGCCCTACTGTCGTCTTTCCCTAGATAGGGAATTGCGTTCAACATGTATTTTGTTTCAACATCAGCGGCCACCCAGAATTTGATACCAAACTTGTCTGGTTTATTGGCCATGTACTGCGTGAAACGACAGCGCGCTTTAGTAGGGAACAGTTGCTGATCTACTGTTATGTTCACACCGGGTATGTAAGAGGCAATGCTGTTTTTCACAAATTTCTCAAATATCTCAGAGATCATGGCAAATGTATCATTCACAAGTCGGGCAGCCCTTGTTGTCTTGTCATCAAAGCGCAGATAGCGCATAATGTCTCTAAATTTTTTTCGAGACATTGTCTCTTTGAAAATAGGATTTCCCAAGTCAGCGGACCAGTAATCATCCAGATTCATGCTTTTACCACCCGTGATACCTCTCAAATAAATGAGACCAACGAATGCTTTTAGTTCATCACCTGTAAGCTTGAACTTATCAGCATTGCTTCGTTCAGATTCCGCTTCAGTGTGTTTCTTAATCTTTCCCCACATTTCTGTGTCAATCAAACACAGTAGACTGCTCAATGGGCTTGTAATATTGCCCTTGGCATAAGGTGTGGGACCTGGGGTTTCTTTCATTATATTGCACTCTTGCGCTCTCCCTTGAGGGTTTTCAGCCTTTAGTTCAACCCATACTGTGCCATCTCTTGCCTCTTGAAATGAGTCCCCTGCACACTCAATTTCAGAGTGTGATTCTGATTCTGAATCAGATTCAACATTCAGATTTAATTCGCTTTTGCCCTCTTGCTCACCTGCTCCATCTGACACCTCACATTGCTCGCCCTCTGATTCCATCTCATCAATATTCCACAGAATGTCCAGCACTTGCTGTGGGGTATATCGCTCTCTTTGAGTCATTGTGTATAAATTCACCGCTCAATCGCCCAAACTCTGTAGCCGCCCCAACTACAGAGTGAGTTGTAGACGTACCTGTTGACTTATTTATAGGTCTCAATGTATAAGAAATGTTATTGATCATAATAGCTCCGCCCTCATAATCAATGGTGTTATGGTACTTATGTAGTGATAATGAGTTTCTGCCCGATGAAAATGAGTTTTTTTTCGTATATATATATATATATATATATATATATATATATATATAGTAATTGAGCAGCTCTAAGTAGATGAATATGGTCAAATTTCTATATATATAGTGGAATAGTGTATATATTAGGAATGTAATGGTATCAAAACTTCACGGTACAGTAATACCTCAGTATGAATGGCACGGTACGGTCATTGCATAATAGAATGCCAATAGAAGCTAAATTTCTATTATTTCTTGCCACAATTTCTACACACAGACACTGCAAAAAGGCTCAATTATATAGAACTTAGATACCTAGATAAAGTTCTATGCACATACTGCACACACAACAAACTACCAGGTCTAATTTTGCTTCTTCATTCATTCATCTTCTATACCGCATTATCCTGTATTAGGGTTGCGGGGACCTGGAGACTATCCCAGGAGACTCTGGGCACAAGGCAGGGTACACCCTGGACAGCGTGCCAATCCATTGCAGAGCACACACACACACACACACACACACACTCATTCACACACTATGGTCAATTTGGGAACACCAATTAGCCTAATCTGCATGTCTTTGGACTGTGGGAGGAAACCGGAGTACCCGGAGGAAACCTAATTTTGCTACTAATTGTACAATTAATATTATCTAATTTCTATTATCTTAGCAGGACAATTCAGAAGTGCGTTACCATTCAGATCAGCCTCCATATATGGTAATGTGTATAATGTATATTATTATTATAGTGGTTTTAATACCTGTTTGGGTAATTTTTTTATAAATGTTATTATTAGTTATCATTGCTATGTGCAACATTTTTAACTATCATTAATGTGCGGTATAAAATAATTAAAATGTATCAGTTTGAATAGTTATAAGTTACTAACATACTTATAATTTAGCTAGTGTATATAGCAAGTAAGGGATAGGCAATATAAAAAATATAGTGATTGCTGAATAATTAATACATATCCATTAATCAGTCAGAGCGCTCGATGCACTTGAAAATTCTGTTCTAAAGTTTAATTGACATTAAAATCACTAACATTTTAAAAATAACTGAAAAAAATTTAATAAAACAAATTTTCAATTCAAATGTCGATTTAATAATACAATTAAATAGTCAAATATTTCCATCCTTTTTAAAGTGTAAAATCAGTCTGGGCCAGGACAATTTCACTTTTACTATATAGTTGGGTACCTGCTAGGTGTTTTATAGTTCATATTTGCCTGGCCCAGAGAAATAGAAGCTACTAAAATGGTCTTGGAAATCTGGCTTCTTATTTACACCATTATGCATAATAGAATGAGATATTTCCATTTGATTTTTCAAGTGTAAAATCAATCTGGGTCAGGACAATTTCACTTTTACTATACAGTATACTGTAGTTGGGTACCTGCTAGGTATGTTATAGTTCATATTTGCCTGGCCCAGAGAGATTTAAGCTACTAAAATGGTCTTGGAAAGCTGACTTCTTACAGTATTTACACCATTGTGCATAATAGAATGACATATTTCCATTTGATATTTAAAGTGTAAAATCAATCTGGGCCAGGACAATTTCACTTTTACTATATAGCTGGGTACCTGCTTTGTATTGTATAGTTCATATTTGCCCGACCAGAACGGTTTAAGCCACCAAAATAACGTTTTATTGATAAACTGCGCAGCAGCTTTCGCCAACGTGAACACTCCCGTTAGCGTCTGTTGTCGCTACAGATCCAGTAATGCGGAAATGGTGCTGCTATTAGAGGTGAAGGAAAAGACATGGAAAGAGTAATTAATCATTACGGAGTAAGCGGGTTTTAAATCAGATGTCCGCATTACTGGATCTGCAGCGACAACAGACCGCAAAGGATGATGGCCACGCCTGGGCTGATGGGAATTGTAGTTCCCGCTACCTCCCGTTCGCTCCATTTGCCTGAGTAAACTTTTCTCAGAAGACCTATCATTTTATCATCATGCGACCACGGTATTATCGAAATAAATTGTTATTGCGGTACGACGGTATTTACAATACCGTTACATTTTGACATTAATTAAAATTTTTATGTGTTACCGTAAAGTGCACAGAATGAAGGTGTGAGATCAATTGTGTAGATTTCAATTGCAAACTCTGAAGCAGTTTTGGCTTTATCGTGTTACAAAGTAATGTGTTAGAGTACTTGGATTACTTTTTTGATGTAACGAATAATCTAACGAATTAGGTCTGCCATTTAAATACATATTATTATACTGTATTATATTTTCAAAAATGTAATCCGTTATTCAGACAATTTATATCAGCCAGACAGTAGTCATTCTCAATTCGTTAGTGTGCGTGTGTGTGTGAAAGTCATCCTACAAGCCCCGCCCCTGATAACCCGACCCACTCTGTTATTCCTGCTGTTATACCCCTCTCACCTATGCGAGGACCGACACGGCTACCGCACGACACAGCATAGGTGAGATAGGGGTATTATTAGTTAATATAATATGGGCCAAACTTCACTGAGTGATGATGGTAGAATAATTATAAAGGTCTTGACTAAGACAACATGCATGAGGAATCACAAAGGAGCATTTTCTGCAATGGAAAAGTACTCGAACTAGTTACTTTTATCAGAAATAACGCTGTAATGTAACTGATTACTTTTTAAAGACAGTGATTTTGTAATGTAATTAGTTACTTTAAAAAGTAACGTCGCCCACCACTGCTCTTAAGTGCATATTAAAAAATGTACAGCGCCATTTTGAATTTTGAGATGAACTAGTGATTTTTTTCAAGGTTTTTTTTTTTTTTATGATATAAGGGCTTTTTCCATTCTAATTTTAAAGTAGCATATCTTCTCTTCCTGTGGGCCATTGGATGAAACAAAGAAAATATGTTACCTCGAGCTCGGTCAAATACACGTGTGATAACCCCATTAAAATTGTTCAGTAGGTCAGTAATTCATTTAGTTATGTGATCCTTGCACAGATAGACATACAAAAAAATTGTCTGTCTATTTGTCTATCCACACACACACACACAAATAATAATAATAATAATAATTGAAGAAGGATCTCTAGAGTTCAAATCAACACACAAATTTAGCCACCTCTCTGATGACTATGCCACACAAACACACACATTTACATTTAGGCATTTGGCAGACGCTCTTGTCCAGAGCGACTTACAAAAATTGCTTTAAAGTTTACACCACTGGATACATACTTACAGTACACTGGGTTAACTAGGTTAATAACTAAGTGCCATTAGTCCAACGCAACTGGGAAGAGGGATTTTTTTTTTGGGGGGGGGGAGGGGGGGGGGTTAGTCCAAGTACTGGAGAAACAGATGCGTCTTTAGTTGTCGTTTAAAGATAGTCAAAGTCTCTGCTGTACGGACATCTAGAGGAAGTTTGTTCCACCACCTAGGTGCCAGAACAGAAAAGAGCCTGGATGAATGCCGCCCTCGATCCCTGAGAGATGGTGGGATGAGGCGAGCAGTGCTGGAGGATCGGAGGGAACGTGGTGCAGTGCGTGGTGTGATTAGAGCAGAGAGGTACAGTAAGTGGGTGCTGGGCCATTTTTAGCTTTGTAGGCAAGCATCAGCGTTTTGAATTTGATGCGGGCAGCTACAGGAAGCCAGTGCAGGGAGCGGAGGAGTGGGGTGGTGTGGGAGAACTTGGGGAGGTTCAAAACGAGACGTGCTGCTGCATTCTGGATCAGTTGCATAGGACGAATCGTGGACAGAGGCAGGCCTGCCAGGGGTGAGTTGCAGTAGTCCAGTCTTGAAATAACAAGGGACTGAACAAGCACCTGAGTAGCCTGTGAAGAAAGAAATGGGCGAATTCTTCTGATATTGTAAAGAAGAAATCTACAAGAGCGAGTAAGGTTAGCGATATGTGGGGTGTAGATGCGGTCATGTTATGTCACTAGTTTTGACGCGTAGCTTTGGTTCAAAGTTTCACTCACACAACAGAAGTCCGATCTCTTTGTCTCTTGTAGTTTACTGTGTCAGCATCAAAGAATCAACACTTCATACAGTCGTCTTGAGTAAATCCACTGTGGTTACAGACAACAGTTGCTGTATCTTGCAAATTTCTGACTTTTACAACAACCTAGTTGCTGTATCTTACATTCTTAGCTTATGGTCAAAAGCTTGCGTTTCCGTAGCCTTCCGCATCTAAACTGACTTTTCTATCATGCGATAGTCATACAAATACATGTCATAGTGGAATGACCTCACAGACCAACTTACGATTGTCAAAATGGATGCTTAACTAACACATTCAGAGCTTATGGCTTATGTAATAAACTTAATGCTTACTTCTTAACTAATGAATAGAACAAGGTAGAATAAATGAAATAATAACAAATAAAATAAACACAACAACAAATTCATAAGTACGATATGGCTCTTACATTCCAGCCCCTAATTGACAGGCATGGAGACTGACAATTACAAGTTGTGTTTTTTTTTTTTTTGACAAAGCAATGAAATCAAACATTCTTAACCTTCTAAATGTTGTAAATCTTGTAAATGTATAATATTTGTCTCAGGTGTTTATATTTGCATATCAAATTTCATAACATATTAGCACACATTTAACAGTCCATTTCACATATGAGGCACAGCTTGTCGATGGGTCTTTCCAGAGTGTTGGTCTTAGTTTTAACTAGCACGCGTCTCACAAGTCCCCTTTTGTCGGGGAACACTTTCGTGATTCTTCCCATGACCCATGAATGTCTTGGAGAAGACTCATCAATTATTAAAACTATGTCTCCAATCGAGAGGTTTTTTCTCTCTTGATACCATTTTTGCAGTTCCTGGAGCAAGGGCAAGTATTCACGCACCCATCGCTTCCAGAATAGGTCTGATAGGTACTGAATCTGCTTCCACCTGCGACGTGCATAGGTGTCTTCCTTTTTGAAAAGTCCAGGGGGCAGGTTTGGCTGTTTTTTCATCAGCAGCAGGTGGTTAGGTGTCAGAGGTTCCAGATCTGTGGGATCTTCCGAGACAGTAGTGAGGGGTCGGTTATTCATTATCGCTTCTACCTCACACATGAATGTATGCAGGCTCTCGTCAGTTAATGTTTGTTCTTTCAGTACTGATCTCAAGATCTTTTTACCTGACCTGATCTGTCTTTCCCATATTCCACCAAAGTGAGATCCAGAGCGCGAGTTGAATTTTTCAATTCAATTCAGTTTTATTTGTATAGCGCTTTTAACAATTGACATTGTCTCAAAACAGCTTTACACAATCAAAATAACTATTTAAGTTTGTATGGAATGTGAATGTGTATGAATCAAAATGTTCAGATAGTTCCTGATGAGCAAGCCCGAGGGCAACAGTGGCAAGGAAAAACTCCCTGAGATGGTAATAGGAAGAAACCTTGAGAGGAACCAGATTCAACAGGGAACCCATCCTCATCTGGGTGAAACAGATAGCAGGAAATTATCTGCATTTATACAGTGTTAAGTGTTAGGTTCAGCTATAATAGTTGATGTAAAATGGAGTCCAGTAGTTATTGGAGACTCAGATAGACTTGTAGAAAGTTCCAGTCCTGAACTATCGAATTGTCAAGTCCTCAGAGAAACAGCTGACAACACCAGTCGAGGCCAGAACCATCTTCTAAGTAGATAGAATCATCCCCACCCCAGTGAAAAAAAAATGCACTTTAGAGTATTACAAATATATTGAAATCCTCGATAATACACTGCTAATATACTAACAAAAAGTTGTACCATCAGTTAATATATAAAAAGTATACTATCATCATGCTTTTACCAAATTTTGGAATTAAACTTTAAATATACTTAAAAATAATTGTATTATAGTACATGTTCCAAAGATATATTATTGAATATACTTTAAGTGAAAGGCTGGTCTAATTTCCAAAGTATACTTATTTAAACTTGTTTTTCAATATATTTTTGGTATATTTTTTTAAAAATATGCTCAAAATAATCATTGTACAAATGTACAGAAAGTATATATTAGAATACAAATTTTAATATACGGTAGTCTCAGTATATTATCAGTTAAATGTAAATGTACTTATTAATATGGACTTATATTGAGTGCACTACTCTCTCGTGCGCGTGCTTTTAGACTCATTTTTGCACGCTGAATCTCTCCCTTGCGCGCGCGATCTCAAACTCGTTCCTGCGCGCTCAAAATCACTTTTGCCGTTCAATGTAATTTATGTGTGCACTCTCTCACTGTCATAAAGCGACACACAAACTGCAGCAGGGTTGTAAAACTTGGCGACTATTCCAGCCAACCGGAGACTAGACGGCGCCCCACCAGCCAATCAGAGGCTGGAGGGGGGCAGATTCGGACTGTCCGTTCTCTGATTGGCTCCCCAGTTTTCCACTTCAAGTTTGAATTAACGGCTGAAGCTGCATCATCGCGTGCGTTAGTTTGTATCGTTATTATTTTATTTTCATTGACATAAGGTAAATTTAACGGTTTTAAATTAAGTACATACTTTAATCTATAGTATGTATTGTGTAATGTGTT
This sequence comes from Channallabes apus, assembly GCA_030522415.1. Lineage (NCBI taxonomy): Eukaryota > Metazoa > Chordata > Actinopteri > Siluriformes > Clariidae > Channallabes > Channallabes apus. Next base: position 15,326,237 of record CM060120.1, read on the forward strand.
GTTGTTAATGTGTTATGTACTGTGCTTGTGGTATAATGGCTCTGTAGCTCTCGGCCTGTTTTCACTCTCTGTGTAACAGAATCAACACAACAGGTTTAAACTAATACTGTACCTGCAGATTCTAATACTAATGTCTGTCTGTGTTCACACAACTGTTTATATTTTAGTTTGTGTGTTTGTGAGACAACCTGACTTTTGTTGAGCACAAATAAACTATAGTAGTGCTTTTTTGTAACCATGTGCAAATTAAATCTGTTGAACTCATGAATAAAATCTGCCTCATAATTACTGATGTAATGCTTTTCAAAAACATGTTATAGTGTAGAAAATGCATTTAGCATATCCTAAACACTTAATGTACTGCAACACATTTGCAATACAGTATTGTGGGCGGGGCGGCGGCTTGCGACCGTCATGCCTTGCGGGAGGTGTTCTTTTTGTGTTCACCCTGTTTGGGACGTGTGTTTAGGTTAGTGGCTTCGGCCAAGTTTGAGTATGTGTACATGTGTGCTATCTCTATGTGTGTGTATGTGCTGCATTCTGCTACCGTTCTCCAGTTCCAGCTAATAGCTGAATAGGTGTGTGCGTGCGTGCGGTTAAATAAACTACTCCCAGTCATTACATTGGGTAGCCACCAAACTCACTCGTCCTCCAAGTTCCCTGCTAGTGTCGAAAAACGCTACAGTATTATAGAAGGTTGTGTGTATTGTATGATACAATAAAGTATATTTTTATTACCCACAAAGTGTACTTTTTTAGTATTTGTAATTGCTCAGAAGTATAACAGCACGCTACTGCTGCAATAAGAATATACTCATAAGTATATTAATCATGTATTTGTAATACAGTAAAAATAGCTGTAATGTACTTATAATACATTAAATATATACTTAAATTGTATTAATAATACTGTCAGGTATGTATGTTAGTACACACACAGCCATATACTTTAAGTGTACTAAAGTATACTTAAAGTTGTTCCACTATAGCACACAAAAGTATACTTAATATACTTAAAATTGTGCTTTTGTACAATTTAATTACAACTTAAATACACTTAGTACAAAATTAGTTGTTCCAAAATAGCAAACTTCAAGTATACTAGTCATTAGTCTGGCTGCAAGTACATTTAAGTATGCTTTGGCATGCTAGGATTTAATATACTTAGCATACTTTTTTTTTACTTGGGCAGACACCAGACGCATCCCAAAGAGACACACGGGGCATCCATGCGACGAGACCTCCAACCAGAAACGGGGCACCAGGATGGATCAGACAGGTCCGGAGGGCAGAGGGAGTCTGGATCACTGGCAGCTCAGGAATGACATGTGTAGCTCGAAAGAGAGAGAGAGAGAAAGAGTGAAAGGGGGAGACAGGGGGCGAGAGGAAAGAGAAAGAGGGGGAGAAAGAGGAGAGGAGGAGAGATTGCAATTAGGTATGGTCACAGTCACAATGTATAATGTGAATGTATATTTACTGTAGAGTGCATGCAGGGACTCCGGCAGGACTAACTATGACAGCATAACTAAAAAGGGACAGCCAGAAGGAAACACAAACATGAGGACTCCCTGAGATGTAAAGCAAACAATCACCTCACCGTCAACAAACCTGAGTGATCAAATGAGAGTGAGGAAGACAGCATCTAAACATACCAGTTCACCATAATACTCTACGTCCATGAGTCCCCCAGATCTGCTCCTTTACCTTATGGCAAATCTATTTATAAAAATGCTTGGCTAAATAAATAGGTTTTTAGCCTAGACTTAAACACTGAGACTGTGTCTGAGTCCCGAACACTATTTGGAAGACTATTCCATAATTTTGGGGCTTTGTAAGAAAAAGCTCTGCCCCCAGCTGTAGTTTTCATAATACGCGGTACTGACAAGCAGCATGCATCCTTTGACCGAAGTAGGCGTGGCGGATCGTAAGACACTAGCAGTTCGCTCAGATACTGCGGCGCGAGACCATTTAATGCTTTATATGTCAAGAGTAGTATTTTAAAATCAATGCGAAATTTCACAGGGAGCCAATGTAGTGAAGATAGGTTAGGGGTGATGTGCTCATATCTTCTGGTTCTAGTGAGGACTCTCGCTGCTGCATTCTGGACTAGCTGAAGCTTGTTTATGCACCTAACAGAACAACCAGAATGTCCACTCTATGTTCCTTTGAGTGAGGAAGCTTTCAATTCGTGACTGATTCCATTGCTGAATAGCCTCGCGCAGTTCAGTCTCAGCACCTATGAAGTTTGTTCCATTGTCACTTCTCATAACTGACACCTGACCTCTCCTGCTTATAAAGTGTCGCATGGCATTCACACAAGAGTCTGTGTCAAGCGAATGAGCGATTTCAATGTGCACGGCTATTGTTGTCAGACAAAGTACGCCTATCTTTTAACGTTACTTCTGCCACGTTTGACCTCGAAGGGTCCGAAGTAGTCTACTCCCACATTAGTGAAGGGTGGGTGGTCTGGTATTATTCTGTCGATTGGCAATTCTGACATTTTTTGCTCACATGTTTTAGCTCTAGACTTTCTGCATATCACACACCTGGAGAGAAACTATCTTACGAGTGAGTTAGCAGTCGGAATCCAGTATTTCTGCCGCAATTCTGAAAGCATGTAATTCCTGCCACTGTGTCCAATCTTGTCATGAACGTCTCTTAATATTAACATTGTGATATGTGAGTCTTTAGGTACAATGACTGGGTGTTTAACGTGCTCTGGCATTGCGGACCTGCCGAGACGTCCTCCGACTCTCAGCAATCCATCCTGTAGTACTGGGTCCAGTTTGGACAAGCAACTGTTTCTTTTTACAGATGCCTTGCGTTTTTGCTGTGTGGGAATTCCCTGTTTGAATTCTGCTGCTGCTTTACCCTTTTGCAACGTGAGAATTTCTTCCTTAAAATTTTGTCTTTGAGTAAATTTAATGATTTCATTTTCTGCTCTTGTTAGGTCTTGAACTGTTAGAGACTTGTGATTTTCTGTCTTTGGGTTATCTACTCGTGTTCTAACCCTTACTGTTTTTTGTTTGAGCATGTCTCTGATGCGACGAATCCAGGCAACGGATCATTTTAACTTGTGCCAATCAGAGTGATGATTAATCAATTTACTCACTGCGTCTGCGCATTTTGTAATGCTCACAATATTCACTAAAGCTGAGAGTTTAATTTCATCATAATTTTCTTTTATTGATATATCATGAATAACCTGGCCATTTGCACTCTGCTTCTTTGAGAAAGGAGGGACCATGGATCCAGTTAACATTTTTCATAAACTTTTCACAGGATGCCCCCATGGAGGCAGTCAGCTGGGTTTTTTGAGGTATTAACGTACCTCCATTGCTGTGACTTGGTTGACTCTCTTATAATGGCGATTCTGTTGGCCACAAAGGTTTTAAAAATGAAGTGTTTCATTATCAATGTATCTCAAAACAGTTGTACTGTCAGTCCAAAACATAGAGTCCAGCAATTTCAATTCTAGCTGTTCTTTCAACATTTTGTAATTTTTTACAGCGACCATTGCCGCAGTCAGTTCCATTCGTGGGATGGTGGTTTGTTTCAGGGGTGCTACACGGGAGTTCCCCATCATGAATGCACAATGTGTAAGTCCATCAGCATTTACTACCCTGAGGTATGAGACAACTCCATATCCCATTTCACTTGCATCCGAGAAGTGGCGGAGTTGTGCTGTAGCTGTAACTCCGAAGTCGGCTGGTTTTATGCACCTTGCTATGCTGAACTGCTCGGGAATGTCATCATCCCAGGCTAGTTTTTCTTTACATAACTGTTGCATTAGAGTTCTGGCTGGCAGTATGACAGGCGCGAGAAAACCAAAGGGGTCGTAAATCGAACTGGTGATTGACAGGATTCCTCGTCTTTTCACAGGTCTTTCCTTTAAACTAATTTTGAACTTGAACATGTCTGAGTTAATGCACCACAGCACCCCCAGAGTTCTCTCAACCGGAAGTGCATCCTTACTCAAGTCTAAGTCTCTCATGTCTTTGATCCTTTCGCTCTCGGGAATGACAGTTGTGGTGGAAATTCTGAAACCAATATAAAGACAAGTAATCCATACACTGGGTAAGAGCAAAGTAACAAAGGTTTTATTTTAAACTTCTGCAGAAGGACCAGTCTCATACAGCAAACAGTTGCAGCATAGAGAAAGGTGATCTCTTTCTCTAGCTGACCTATTTTATACACAAACATCTCTGTTAACATAATCAACGCCCCGTACGTGAAGTTCCTACATTCAAACTCATGACTCTTTATCTGCCCCAGACTAGATGTCCATACCTTATCATTTATTCAGGGACAACTACAATCAGGTTGTTTCTATTCTGTTCTCGGCCTTGTGTCTCTAAGCTTCGACAACTAAGTTCAAACTTCTAAGGCCTACGTTACACACTTACTACAAGGATCAGAATTAATACATGATTAAAATATGATTTTTCCATTACAATTTCCCCCTTTTGTCATTCTATGACAACCTAAATATTTTAATTCTACAATTCAAAACAATACTAATAATCTATGCATTAGGTAAATTTCATCAGATATTGTCTCTCCAACCTGGGTTTTTAACAACATCATCACTAGCACTCTAATGCACACAGAGGACACTACAGCTGTCTTTATGGGGATAGACCCCTGACACAAAAGCATAAAAAAAATTTGCAACCTACTTAAATATACATGCTTGACATTTCTCTAAAGATTTACATTATGTCTTCCATATCATGATCTAAACATTCAAAATGATAGTCACCGGAATTTTGAACTCTGTCAGAAGTCGGGTCGTCCCAGTCCGTTTTCCGTTCTATGTTGTCAGTCTGTCTTAACATTTAATAATTTACTGTGTTTGTTGACGATAGTTCTATGAACGGACAACTACCATCATTTGGAAAATAATTACCATCTATACTACATTTAGGTGACCTACCTTTTGAACGATTGGTTATACGAACGTAAGTGGTGCACTCAGACCATCCTAAGTCAGGTTCCCCATTTTCCCTTTGATCTTGCACAACGCAAGTGTCTCCTTTTTGCCAAGGGACCATATAAGTAGAATTGTCTTCATATTTCTTAACAGGCAATGGGGAACAATAGCTCCCTGGCGCATCAAAACATAGATTATTGTAATAATTACACTCAGGGACTGCTGGGTTTGGCCTCCCTGTTTGTTTGTATTATGCTGATATCTGTAAGATGGCCATGGTGGTTATCGGTATAATACAAGACGTGTTGTCTGCATTTGCTTCTGCTGTTGTGACATTATTTAGGGGCACTGCTACCCAGCCTGAGGACATGACATGGCATACACAACACAAGAGGTTGTGTATGTCTGTTATATTATCAGCAATGTCTAATGATAGGGCACATTCCCAATTTCCCTGCACATCTATTGAGATTAGTGTTATGCCTTTTTATCATGCTGTCTCTTCTCTTTATTCTAGTTAAATGCATGTGGCTTGAGTTTGTTAAATAGACTTTACCATGACCGTTTCTCTCCGAATTCTCAATAAGTAGGCACATCAGGGTAACCATAACTATTATTATTCCTAAAGTTACCCAAATTGCTTTGGGGTGTTTTCTCATTTGTAACCAAGGGTCCAGTCCAGCTAATTCAATGTCTGTAGTGTGAATAATCTCAGTCACTAATATACTCCGTCCTCTAAAACAGTCTTCTATCCTGTCAGTAGTTACAACACTTACTTTTAACTCTAATTACTTTTATATGTCACCAATGTTACTCCGTGTTACTGCTACTTTGACACCTTACACTTTCTTCATGTGTTGTCCTCAAATGTAGTGTACTTATTGTTGTGATGAATTTGAGTGGAGAGTTGTGGTTCTGCGTTGTTTCTGTCCACTCTAGTTGGTTCTTCTGACCCATGCACTTTGCGTGCAGGTGAGGGTCTGTTGGGGTTCACAGGAGAGGTTACTAGCACATCACTGTTCACCCTTGGTGACCTCGGTGATGATTTCTCTTAGGTTCTGGAACATGTTTGGGGTAGCTGGCGTGTACCCTCATCTCTGTTTCCACTACTTTGACTTCTTTTTGTGGTGTTAGGAGCACTGTCAGTGGGCCTGTATTAAAAATAAATCCTCAAAGAGTTTTGCACAATAACATAACATTTCATCTTCACAATGTCCTTTTACTTTTTGTGTGCTCTGGCTTCATCTTAATTCCTTTATCTACAGTACAGTATGTTATTAGAAACACAAATGCACATACTATCGCTTATTCCCCCTTTTGACACATGGTCCTTACACGTGTGTCAACTTAGCATAGAAAGGAAATAGCTTTATAGGCAGACACGGCTTGTGATTGGTTGTCGTACCAAACCCCTTCTGTCAAAACACATCCCGCTCTTCTCCAGAGTGTTTCCTCTCCTGGAGTGACTGTAGCTCTGAAGCTCTTCAAGGTTAGCTGTGGGGGTGAGAGCATTAGACACACACATGTTATGGTTATAGGAAAGGGGAAGTTTGGCCACGGCCTTCACTGCTGCATCTGCTTTTCTGAAATAGAATATAATTTGTTAGTTTGAGCATTACATTTACACTATTTAAATTTCATGTGCTATAACTATGACAAACTCCTGTTAGCACCTATTTCTCTATCACAAAATATTGTTCCATCCACGTTCATTTTATATCCGGATTCTGTAGCGGCGCTTACTGTGGATCAATCCTAGTGGAACAAAGTTGTTTAACAGTGAAAGAAAAGAGTTAGAGGGTTAGAACTATACATCTTTCCACATTGATATTTATAATTTAGTATTGTACTTTAACCACTCTGTTGCAAATAAGTGTGATTCTTCTCTGTATAAAAGATACTGAAACTTCATGAACTAGAAATGTCAAATTACTGTAGCCCACTATATATCTTTATTCTATACCTGCCTTCTCAGCTTCTGGTACTGGTCATAAACACATGGGTGATGCTGCTGCTACAGGATCTGATTTGGCTGAGAAGTGAGATAAATATCTCATTGTTTTTCTCTCTTTCTCTCTGTTTATTTTTTTTTCCTGCAGTCAGTCTGAAATCATGCAACAATTCTTTTCATCAACAGTTTTTGTAAAAGGCCTTTTATAATTTGAAATGTCCAATATTAAAGTAGTTTATACTGCCAAATTTGATTCAATTAAAGATTGTTCTTGCTTCCGGAGTTCAACTAAGTGCACTGTGGGCCAGTAGACCCTTCCCATGAGTGTATAGCTCACTGGGGCCTCGAGGATTGTATAGATCAAAATAACTTTTCTGCAATAAAACACTTTTACTTTTTACATTTCCACTTTAGCGTCAATTTTCTTATTTGTTTTAGAATATTTTGGACTACTACTGTACTTGGATCCAAAGTTTTATCTTGTCCCAAAACAATTTGACCTAAGATATGACTTATATGTGCGAATTGTAGCTTTTATATGGTTTGCTTTATGACCTTGTTCTGCTGGACAATAAGAAGTTGCTGATGTTTACCATGACAACAGCTTTAAAATAAAGAATTAAACACTGGAATTATTTCAGTTAAAGACTCGGGTAGGTACAGTATGAAGTTTGTAGGGCCTAAATTTTACTTTGGGGTGATCACCGCCAGTTCACTTCCCTTAATTAAACCTACATCGTGCTTGCCATTAGCCCATACATTTTAGTGAGTAATTATAAACATAAATTCTTTTTAAAAAAGAAAAGAAAAAGTTCCGCATGCTGATAACTTAATTTTTTCTGCCTGGCCAGGTCTTGTGACTGTAGGTACTGTAATATATACAGTTCTTTTATACTTTAACAGATTTTTTTTCAGCATTGCATCAGCATTTGTTTCTCTGTGGCTGTAATGTAATGTCAGATAAGACGTTCATTCTCAATCACTCTCATTCATACCACATGTCACTCAAACGCCCAATATTTTATTTATTTAGTTATTTTTTTCCTCATCCTTATTACTTTTATCCAATAACACATTAGGGGTGTCCCTACTGTGATTACTGTGACACTTGTGCTACATTTTCTCATGTTCACACTCCTTATCTCTACATTAACTACACATCTGAGCTTATCTTTAAAAAAAAGAGATATGTGACACATATCTAATATCATAATGTGTTTACTGGTATATATTTGTCTATCACCGTAGCATTTACTGAACTCACAGTTGAAGTGCAGAGCTTCCATTCATACACATACAACAGGGGCAACGGATCACATTTCACAAGAGTGAAATCCTCAGGCTCAATACTGGTTTAGTCTCAAGAGATTTATACCTAATTTACATATGAAATCTTCACCCCAATAGATTTACTGGGCAGCAATAAGAGCAAAAAATCTAAATTTATCATGTACACCTGGAAAAAGCCACACGCTTGTCTTTATGAGGCTCTTTTCAGCTGCATGTCCTGAAGTGCCCACAGAGTTCAGGAATCTGCCACTCTGTTTCACTAAACTGTCAAATTCACACACTTTAATGACTGAATGACCTGCATGGAATGTAGCTAAATGAATTTTGTTTGTCATGGAGCTGTAATTCCATTGTTGGCATTTTACTGATATTGTATTCTTCAAGATCATACGTAGCATGTGTGGATGTTTCTAAGATACAAACGTGAATTGAATCATTGAAAAAGATAGCAAGCTTTTCTTCATTGCGATCACAGCAAGAAGTGTTAGTAGGAAAATAATTTTTTTACTCACCCTCTCCTTCGGGTCTGCTCCCCACGCCCCCGGCCTTTTTCTGTCAATTTCCACCCTGATCCTCACCTCTCCTAATCCATTCCTCTCCTCTGCTCCTTCTCGGACAGTCTCTAATCCAATGGTCTTCACTTCCGCATGCATAACAGCCATTTGTTCTCCCACGTCCACGTCCACGGCCTCCTCGTCCTCTTCCACGTCTCCTGTACTGTACATCCGCAGTTTGTCTTACCATCTGCAACACTGCCAGCTGTGCATTGTGACTCTGGTCTTCTCTCTTCCTGTTGCGCTTATCTTGTTCTTGTGATACCAGCTTTTCCGCGTGTATTGCATGTTGTTCAATGAGACTAAGTTTTCCAGTGTCCCATCCAACACATGTGTTTTTCACCTTCTGAGCGATGTCCTCCTGTAATCCATTTATGAAACTGTTCCTCAAATGTGCTTCATACGGTGAGATTGATGCCACAGACATGTCTGCAGGCCTCTCCAACCCGCAGTTTGCATCATGTACATCAGTGAGGCGGGTGAGATAGTGTGACACGCTCTCTCCTGGTTGTTGTTTGCACATTGATATTTTAGTCATATCCATTTTGCTGGGAACGCTTCTTTACACGCTGCTGTAAGGCACACCACAAAACCGTTAAATGCTTGGTTTTCTTCATGATCAGCCTGAGCTCGCCGTGCGAAAACATTGTCCGTTGGCCAGGAATACTTAATCTTTGCAAAGTTCGCACCTAGTTTTCTCCCCAAAAGTCGTCGCATTTCATAAGATGTCGGGCGAAACTCTGAGCAAAGTCTGCTCATTTCATCACCGAATTCCTGTCCTCCCACCTCTCTCGGGTCTGAGAGTTGTCCATGTGCATTTTCGATGTCCTTTATTGTCCATGGTCGGTGAACAAGCATCGCTGTGCCATCCGCCCCTGCTACTTCCATCATTGGAGCAGTGATTTCTTGATGAACACTTCCTGTAGCTCCTAAGAGTTCCTCTCTCTCGTCCTCGCTGTCATCAGGTGGTGGTTGTCGATCAGCCTTTTCTCTTTTCAGCTGAGCCTTGGTTCGAGTATGTGATGAAATTGGAGACAGAGCCGTGCTTGCTGTGCTGGCTGTGCTGGGGCCTGGGGCCTGCCGAGAAGTCTCTTGTCCATGTTGTCTTACTGGATCTGCTGAAGGGGCTATCTGTCTAAGAGCTGGGGGTCGCGGGGGGCAGCCGTCCAGGTCGGGATCTGAAACAAACTTAACACACTGAAAAGGATCAATGTTTTGTGCTTGCATTTTAGGTTGTATGCGTTTTTCTCTAGGTTCTGCTTCTGCCTTCCACATATTAAATCCTACCCAATTAATGTTTACTTTGTTATTCTTTTTGTTATTGTAATTATCTATCTACACATGATTCACACATCCACAACTCAAAAGCAATCTCAGTAATTAATAATTCTACATTTCTCTTTTTTTTTCTTTTGTTTTCCCTGGATTTCCACATTTCTCAAACATTTCTCATAACATAATTTAGATTTTATCTTTACCAAGGAACGCCACAAGCGTAACAATCTTTTTTTTTTTTTTTTTTTTTGCTGTTACCCATGATTTTTACTTGTCAATTTACACGTGCCACTAACTCACAGTGAGCTCTCACAGTCTCCCTGACTGCTACCGGTGCAGCGGTTTGCACTCTGCCATAAAGTCCTCTTGACTTTACCGGTGCACTTTACACTCTACCTTAATTTACCTCAACAGTCCCCTTGACTGTTTTTCCCGTAAAGTCCTCTTGACTTTTACGTGTGCACCTTGCAACCCTGCACTCTGACTTGCTTTTACCTCCGGAGGTCCTCACACCGAGCACGTCTGCTGCGGGGCCAAGTTTTTCGGAAACGAGGCGAAACCAGTACCCTATCTCTCTCTTTTGTGCGCCTTTGCACTTTTTTGGGTACTTTTCACGAATCCCAGACTCGTGTGATAGATCCAAGTTTAAATCTATCCCAGCCACTGTGAGAAAGCGCACTTAATACTCAATTACAACTTACTTTGACTTTAACAATTACAACTTACTTTAACTTTAACAATTACAACTTAAAGACTTACAACTTAAAAAATTTCCTTACCACACTATTTTAGTTCTTTTAACTCCGGTGTTGAGGTGACATGGTGAATCCCCGGTCCTCTCACGCTCGATTGCCAATTAAGCGTTTGAGATGAAGTGAAAAGCCTTCAAGGCGTCAGCGCTTACGCCTCCCCGGGATTCTCCAATGCCCTCCTCAAACACGGAGAACTGCCGACAACGCCAAGTTGTGGTGGAAATTCTGAAACCAATATAAAGACAAGTAATCCATACACTGGGTAAGAGCAAAGTAACAAAGGTTTTATTTTAAACTTCTGCAGAAGGACCAGTCTCATACAGCAAACAGTTGCAGCATAGAGAAAGGTGATCTCTTTCTCTAGCTGACCTATTTTATACACAAACATCTCTGTTAACATAATCAACGCCCCGTACGTGAAGTTCCTACATTCAAACTCATGACTCTTTATCTGCCCCAGACTAGATGTCCATACCTTATCATTTATTCAGGGACAACTACAATCAGGTTGTTTCTATTCTGTTCTCGGCCTTGTGTCTCTAAGCTTCGACAACTAAGTTCAAACTTCTAAGGCCTACGTTACACACTTACTACAAGGATCAGAATTAATACATGATTAAAATATGATTTTTCCATTACACAGTCAGTAGGGCACGGCTATTGCTTGCCCATTTAGTGAGGTTAAACCCTCCGCTTGCACAGAGACTTGTGAGATCGTTGTATAGGGCGACTGCTTGGTCATGACTCGAAACAGATTTCAGGCAGTCGTCTACATAAAAGTTTTTAAGTACTGTATTGACTGCCACAGCAGGTGCATTGCTGCGGTTTTCTTCTGCTGTCTTTCTGAGGGCGAAGTTAGCAACACTAGGCGACGATTTTGCACTGAACAGATGAACTACCATTTTATATTCAACTAAGTCTTGGTTCACATCTCCATTCGGCCACCATAGGAAGCGCAGCAGATCTGTGTCCTTCTCGGGGACTCTCACTTGATAGTACATGGCTTCTACGTCTGTCATCATGGCAATTTCTTCTTGTCTAAAGCATGTGAGCACACCAATGGGTGAGTTTGTTAAGTCTGGTCCTTGTAGGAGCTCACTGTTTACTGACACTCCTTGATAACTGGCAGCACAGTCGAAAACCACCCTCAGTTTATTCTTTTGAGGATGATAGACGCCATGATGCGGTCTGTACCACACCTGACCGCCTTTACGTGATGTGTAGGGACCCTGACTGCATGACCCTTTTTTAGCATGTCATTCATGAAGTTTGTGTACTCCTCGTGAAAGGAGCTGTTGCTGCTAAGTTTTCGTTTAAGGTTTAATGCACGTTGCATAGCTGCATTTCGTTTGTTGGGCATTTGAACTGATGCTTTCTTAAGTGGGAGGCCGATATAGAAGTGATTGTCTGTGAACTGCAAGGAGTTATTAACGAGATTTAAGAACTGATAATCCTCGTGTGACATCTCTGCCTTGTCATCGCAATTTCGTTCGGGAAAATCATGGTTATATTGCTCTATCAGCATTCGTTCTACACTTTCAATGGAGGTTCGGTTAACTGTACCGCTCGCTGGTTCGTTATTGGGCTGGCTGTCCTCGACGGGTTCTCGGAGTGGCCCGTTCACAATCCAGCCGAGGGGGGTCCGTACTGCGTACGGGCCCATGCGCCTGCTATTAATGATTCGCGATGGTTCTAAGAGCTCGTGCTCTCTATTACCTATGAGAATTTCGATTCCAGCATTAATCTGGGGGTGTTTTACGTCGCTAAGGTATGGCCACTTATCGATGTCATGCTGTTGTGGAATGTTTTCCACTGTAGCTGGGATATTCTTTTGTGTAAAGACGTTGGGAAGTTCAATAAAGGTGTTTTCTTCCAGGCTACTGATCTCCAAATCATTGAGCATGTAGCTTTCTACCAGTTTTGTGGAGTTCATGGTGCTCAGCCATATCTTAACTCTTCTGCCTTGTACATTTAATTGGCTTGCTAATGACTCTGTACAGAATGTGGCGGAACTGCCTTGGTCTATAAATGCATACACTTCTGCGATTTTGTCACCTTTCTTGGACTTTACCAGGTACTATGGGGAGGATGCAATTACCTCCAGCCCCAGTGAGCGCATTTGATTCGTGACTCACTGCAGGTGGTGTATTTGTTGTGTCACCTTCAGTTTCGTTTTTGTTGGCGCTTGTAAGTAACTGTGCCGTGTCTTGCACTGCTCTGTGTAGCATGCGAGGATGTGGCTTTGAACACAATGAACATATAATTTTTCTGGTACAGTCTTTCCACAAATGACCCTTTCTTAAACATCCGAAACAGAATCCATTCTTTTTTATGAATTCTACTTTGTCTTTGTGTGTCTGATCATTAAATTTTACGCACTCGTATAAGATGTGGCAGTTTTTACAATATGCGCACGGCTTAGTGAAAGCGCTAACAGCTAATGTACCGGCATTCTTCATTGTAATCGAGTCTTTGTGAATTTTACCAACCTGTCGGACATCGGTTGCAAAACTGACCCTGGCTTTTCCTTCCCTTTTTTGTTTGTGTCCTTGAAGGGATGTGCGACTGTGTTTCTTATCGCTGGTCATGGCGTCCAGGTCGGCGAAGAGCGGGTTGGAGTACAGTCTGGCTTGTTGATCTATGAAGTCCACCAGCTGGGCGAACTTGGCTCTCGTCCCGTAGTGCTCGTAGTGCTGACTTGCGCAAGACTTCCACCTGTCGATCAGCTTGTAGGGCAATTTCAAAAGAATGGTGTTCATGCACTTGCTGCTGTTCAACTCGTCCATAGATTCACAATTTGCCGTTGCGTTTTGGCAAGTTATCAGGAAAGAGGAGAGGGCGCTTAACGCCCTTCCGTCGTCTGTCTTTATGTTTGGCCAATTAATTGCCTTTTGCTTATAAGCTGCTGCAATTCTCAGCTCGCTTCTGAACCTGTCACGCAGCAGTTTCTTTGTTCTTGCATACACATCTGTCATGTGCATGCAGCTCGTTACAAGGTCTTTGGGTTCCCCTTTGGTGTACAGTTCGAGATATGACAGCTTATCGATGTCATTGTCAGTTTTGGATTCAACGAAGCGTTCAAAGGACAACATGAAGGATTTGAACTGGAGCGGGTCTCCGTAAAAGGGAGAAAGGTCATGCCGAGGCAACGAGGACAGCATTTGGCTCCTCGCGAGCATTTCTGCGAGTTCTGCCTGATGTTGCATTTGGTGATGCATTGTGTCAAGTCCATGACGTAGGGAATCATTATCTCGAGTGTCCCTTAAGGAGTTTGTCATTTGTGTGTTTGCGCTCAGGGGCACACCTGAGTGCGCTGCCCCATGGAGCGTTGGCATTTGAGAATATGATGTGTCGAAACTATGACTTGTGCGTTCATTGTTTACGATAGGACATTCATTTCGAGTACTTGCCATTGTAGGTCTGGCACTGATGGGCACACGTACATGGGCTGCCTGTAGACGTAATGGCAGTTCGCAATAGTCCGTCGACGCAATGTGCTGGTAAAGTTCATTGCATTCCGAGTTTCGAAAGTGCAGGCTGCTCGGTTCAATGACTGAGCTCTCTCTCACCAGCTGTCGTCGGCTGTCATATCCATTGTTGAGGAAGTGTGCGCTGCTCAAGTAGGCGCTGCTCGATTCAATGAGTGCACTCTCTGTTGCTGGCTGTTGACCTTTGCGATCTTGACGTTGAGGCACTCTTAATTTGGCATCGTGCATAGCGAGCGCCATTTTGATTTCCAGCCTTTCTCTTTTGCCTTTAGTTGTGCCTTCTCCATTTTTAGTCATGCCTTTAGTTGTGCTTCCTCCATTTCTAACTCGAGACGTTCGTCCAAGGTTGCTGCTTTTGCCAGCAGAGCTGCTCTGCCGGCTTCTTCTTTGCGGCGAGATGAGGAAGCCGCGGACGTTACGCTTCCTTGTGGCTCAGCCGCCGCAACTTGTGACACAAGTCTTCTGCCGAGACTTCTTCGTTGTCCTCGTCGCTTAACATCATGAAGTTCAAACAAAAAGGGAAAGTCTCTTTCGGTTTCGGTTTCAACAGTTACTTATCTTCTCTTAGGCAGCGGATAAGCTTTTGACTTTTGTAGATGCGGTCATGTTATTTCACTAATTTTGACGCGTAGCTTTGCTTCAAAGTTTCACTCACACAACAGAAGTCCGATCTTTTTGTCTCTTGTAGTTTATTTTGTCAGCATCAAAGAATCAACACTTCATACAATCGTCTTGAGTAAATCCACTGTGGTTACAGACACCAGTTGCTGTATCTTGCAAATTTCTGACTTTTACAACAACCTATTTGCTGTATCTTACACATATAACAACACTTTTGTTATATACTTTATATCTGCTTACGGGTAGCTTACGGCTACAACAACCTAGTTGCTGTATCTTACATTCTTAGCTTACGGTCAAAAGCTTGTGTTTCCGTAGCCTTCCGCATCTAAACTGACTTTTCTGTCATGTGATAGTCATACAAATACATGTCATAGTGGAATGACCTCACAGACCAACTTACGATTGTCAAAATGGATGCTTAACTAACACATTCAGAGCTTATGGCTTATGTAATAAACTTAATGCTTACTTCTTAACTAATGAATAGAACAAGGTAGAATAAATGAAATAATAACAAATAAAATAAACACAACAACAAATTCATAAGTACGATATGGCTCTTACATTCCAGCCCCTAATTGACAGGCATGGAGACTGACAATTACAATTTGTGTTTTTTTTTTTTTTTTGACAAAGCAATGAAATCAAACATTCTTAACCTTCTAAAAGTTGTAAATCTTGTAAATGTATAATATTTGTCTCAGGTGTTTATATTTGCATATCAAATTTCATAACATATTAGCACACATTTAACAGTCCATTTCACATATGAGGCACAGCTTGTCGATGGGTCTTTCCAGAGTGTTGGTCTTAGTTTTAACTAGCACGCGTCTCACAAGTCCCCTTTTGTCGGGGAACACTTTCGTGATTCTTCCCATGACGCATGAATGTCTTGGAGAAGACTCATCAATTATTAAAACTATGTCTCCAATCGAGAGGTTTTTTTCTCTCTTGATACCATTTTACAAATTCAAAACAAGTACGATATGGCTCTTACATGGGGAAAATGACAGATGATTGTCCACGGTTATCCCAAGATTGCGGGCGGTGGCTGAAGGAGTGATTTGGTTGTTGTCCAGGGATATCACAAGGTCTTGACATGGGGATGAGTCACAAGGGACAAACAGCAGTTCAGTTTTACTGAGGTTGAGCTTCAGCTGATGAACAGCCATCCAAGATGAGATGTCTGCCAGACATGCTGAGATCTGGGTGGAAAACTGAGGGTCAGAAGGAGGAAAGGAGAGAATAAGTTGGGTGTCCTCTGCATAACAATGGTATAAAAATCCATGCGATGATATGACCTTACCGAGAGACTGGGTACTGCGGGACACAGTAGATCCCCTCCATGTTACCTCAGATGTAGATCCCCTCCATGTTACCTCATATGACCTATCTTCTAGGTAAGAAGCAAACCATTGCCACAGTGTTCCACAAATTCCAAGGCTTGTAAGAATAGATAATAGAATCTTGTGGTTCACCGTATCAAATGCAGCTGACAGGTCCAGGAGGATGAGAACAGATGACAGTTTAGCAAATCTAGCAGCATGGAGCTTCTCAGTGACTGACAGAAGGACAGTCTCTGTGGAATGTGCCACTTTGAATCCAGATTGGTTGGGATCATTAAGGTTGTTCTGTGAGAGATAAAGAGAAATTTGGTTATAAACAGTTCTTTCAAGAATTTTGGAAAAGAAAGAGAGAAGTGATACCAGGCGATAGTTGTTAACTTCTGATGGGTCCAGGCAGGGTTTCTTGAGGATGGGAATAACCCTTGCCTTCTTAAAAGCAGCAGGAACATGACCAGATGATATGGAATCGTTGATGATGGGTGTGGTGAAGGGAAGGAGGTCTCGTGAGATTGCCTGGAGCATTGCGGAGGGGATTGGGTCTAATGAACAGGTAGTGGGATTAGATGACGAGATGATCTGCTGAATCTCATCAGATGACAAGTTGGAGAATTCTGTTAAAGGAGTGAAGGGAAGGTCCTGAGGTTCTGCTGTAGGAGTTTGATTGGGAGAGAAGGACTAGCGGATTGCTGCAATTTTCCCATCGTAGAATGTGGCAAAATCGTCAGCAGTCAGAGAGGAAGGGGCAGGAGGAGTCGGTGGGTTGAGTAGTGAGGAGATGATGTTGTGAAGTTTGCCAGGATCATGTGCAGAGGCTTCTAGCTTTTCTTTGAAGAAGGTAGTTTTGGCAGAAGTCACTTCACATGAGAATTTGGAGAGAAGTGTCTGGTAAGAGATTTCTTCGATCTTCTCTCTGCAGTTCTTAATTCTCTCCTGTTGTTGCGTAGTACATCAGATAGCCAAGGAGCAGGACAAGACATCTTCCTTGGTTTAGATGACAGCGGGCAAAGGAGATCTATGAATGAGGAGAGAGAGGAGAGGAAAGTTTCAGTCGCAGTCTCTAGTGGTAGAGAGAAGGAGTCTGGGTCTGGGAGGGATGATAAGGTGCATGAAGACACAGAGGAGGGGGAGACAGAGTGAAGGTTTCTGCGAGAAAAGGAGAAATTTTGGTGGTTAGGTTTACATAGAATAGGAAGGGTTATGGTGAAGGATACAAGGTAATGATCAGATTTATGAAGAGGAATAGTAGTGACATACGTGACTGGGCAAGGGCGGCAAAAAACGAGATCGAGAGAATTCCCTGCCTTGTGTGTGGGAGGGCTGTTGTTTAGAGTTAAAGAGAAGGAGTTAAGGAGAGGGATAAGGAAAGAGGATTGTAGTTTGTCAGATGGAAGGTTGAAATATCCTAGAAATCTCCTTGGTTCACTGCCTAGAACAGTGAGAGGCGTGTTATCAGAAGGAAAAAGACTAAGAAGAATGTCCATTTCATCTAGAAAGTTTCCTAAAGAGCCAGGAGGATGGTAAATAACTAAGATGTGGAGGTTAATTGGAGAGGTTACCTTAACTGCATGAAATTCAAGTGATGGAAAACTGAGATGAGACAGGGGGATTGGCGAGAAGGACGAGAAGAAGAATCCAATATAGAAAACTAAAGCACACACACACACCTCAACACGCTTCAACATGCTTCTTTTATTTCTCTCACAGCTTGGAGAAGACATGATTTAGTTTAAAGTAAGATGACACTTTTCAAACTTAGATTCTCACTCATTCTATAAAGAGCACTAAACACTCCCTCAACCCTCTTTTCCCCCCATCGTGTCTATACACAGCTTCAACAAATTCACTCTAAATTGTATGTATTGTGACTATTGCCCCTACAGTATGACCCCTAAAAGAAACTGCAGTTTATTTCAACATTGTATAATATTGCAATGCTGTAAGAGGCTTACTGAAGTAGGATTAAGGATGCTATATCTGCTTTCTGTGCTAGGAGCTATAAAGTGTGTATTAGTTCCACTGCAGTAGGTATTAAGCTTTAAGTGCAGAGTCCCTGTACATATGTCTTTGCGGGGTCAAGAAGCACGTGTCAAAAATCATTGGCAAAATTCAACCTGCAGAATGATTATCCATAAATTCCATAAGTATTGTTGTACTGTATTGAGACAAGATTTTTATGACAAAATTAGCATAAGAATGAAAATGCCTACCATGTTCATTAGACAACATAACATATGGAATTATGTTTCTTTTCAAATTAAGCCACAATTCATTTGTCAAATTTAGTAACAGAACATTTTAACAGCATGCTGTTTTATATGAATAGAAAAGTCTTTTTTTTGTATATGGTAACAGCAATTCTGAGTGTAGTGCTGTCTATAATTGAAATCACATAAAAAAAATTATTTAAATGTATGTAGTAAAAGCTAATTCACAGTCAAACTGATTAAAATGTTACAGTATATAGGAAAGGAAAATGGATATGGTTGGTTCAGTGAATATAAAGTTTTCAAGTTTTGAAGATGAATGAACGGGTCGCTGGTCTCCAATAGTCCTCTGTGCTTCGATAAGCTTACTGACATCAGGAGAGCTACAGTCAATCACGCAAACACACTGTATGCCAGAAATTTCCAGAAAGGGTTTTTATATTTTTGGCAAAATGCCTGGCATCATGTACAGTACATCTGTATTTCAAAGAACAAAAACCTTTAACATGTCCTGGTTGAAATCCTGTAATACAAAGCTTTGAAGTTGTATAGGCGATGAACTAGGAAGTGTTAGCATAATATCACATCAAAGGGGAAGAGACAAAGAAAGTAGAGTTAACACTTACTCACTCATTGTCTATACTGCTTTATCCTGTATACATGGTTGTGTGTGTGTGTGTGTGTGGGGGGGGGGGGTCACTGTGCTGCCTGGAGTTTGAAATAAAAACAAAAACACTAATAGTGAATCAGCAGTATTTGGTATTTGTTTAGCATAGATGGGAAGTTACATGACAAAGAAAGAAGGTTGGTGAAGGAATGAAATGTTACATAAATGGTTAAATAGTATGATGTCATTTCTTAGTCACTCACAAAATTAATATGATATAATAGGAATTAAACCCTATGGACAGTGCTGTTTTAATGTAATAATACATCATTGTCACGGACGCGGGGCAGAACGATATGAATCCAAGCGCAGATAATGACTGTATAGAGATGTGGGGGCGTGGTCGGAAGTGTGAGCAAGAGTCGAATGCCGTGAGTCCGTTAATGGGCATGAGGCGAGACGACGTAGCTAGGACACGTGGAATGTGGCATTTATCCGTCGCATCGTAGAGGGAAGGAAGAGTTTGACCGCGCAAGGATTGACAATCTTGGTTATGGAGAAGGGGCCGATGTAACTGGGTGAAAGTTTGCGAGACAGGGTCATTAGACGCAGGTCTCTGGTGGAGAGCATGACTCTCTGCCCTATCCTGTACTTGGGGACCTGAGAGCGCCTACGGTCTGCTTGTTCCTTGTAAGTTTTGCTTTGTCGTAGCAGCGTCTTTCTGGCTTGAGTCCAGGTCCTCCTGCAGCGGCGAATGAAGGCTTGGACAGAGGGGATGCTGACCTCCTCTTCCTGAGAGGGGAACAAGGGTGGTTGGTAACCCAGGCAGCACTGGAAGGGAGACAGCCCAGTAGAAGAAGAGACTAGGGAGTTGTGGGCATATTCGACCCAGGGTGGAAATCTGCTCCACGAGGTGACGTCCCGGTAGGTCATGCACCTCAGGGCGACCTCGAGGGCCTGGTTCTTCCTCTCTGTCTGCCCATTGGATTGAGGGTGAAATCCTGATGACAGACTTGGGGTGGCTCCGATGAGCTAACAAAATGCCTTCCAGAACTGAGAGGTGAACTGTGGGCCCCGATCAGAAACAATGTCCTTGGGTAGGCCGTGGAGCTTAATTACATGGTTGATCATGAGCTCGGCAGTCTACTTGGCGGACGGAAGTTTTGGTAGGGGGATAAAGTGAGGAGCTTTAGAGAACTGATCAACCACGGTCATGATGCAGGTGTGGACGGTGGTAGCCCGGTGACGAAGTCCAGGGCAATGTTGGACCAGGGGCGATGAGGGATGGACAGAGGTCTGAGGAGGCCAGCTGGGGCCGTGTTGACATGTTTGGATCTTATACAGACATCGCATGCTGCAACAAAACGAGAGACGTCCTCCTTGAGGGTGGGCCACCAAAACCGCTGCTGGGCTAGTGCCAGAGTTCTGGCGGAGCCTGCGTGGCACGAGAGTTTAGAGCTGCGATCCCACTCCAGGACTTGAGAGCGCAGAGCGAGGGGAACGAAGAGACGGTTAGGGGGCACGTTGCGTGGGCTTGGTTCATGAGATAGGGCTTGCTTGACACTGGTTTCGATGTCGAGCCCGGCCACGGCGAGCAGGCAGGAGGGTGGCAAAATAGTCTCACATGCGGCAGGGTCTTGGGTGATCATAAATAGTCTCGAAAGGGCGTCCGGCTTGGTGTTCTTAGACCCTGGTCGGTAGGAGAGGGTAAAATTGAACCTCGCAAAGAACAGGGACCACCGGGCCTGACGAGAATTGAGCCTCTTGGTGCTCCGTAGATACTCGAGGTTCTTGTGATCGGTCCAAACTAGGAATGGGACCTCCGTTCCCTCTAGCCAGTGTCTCCATTCCTCCAGTGCTAACTTGATGGCTATGAGTTCACGGTCTCTGATGCCGTAATTACTTTCAGCAGTAGTTAGGCGGTGGGAGAAGAAGGAGCAGGAGTGCAGCTTATTATCCAGGTTGGATCTTTGTGAGAGGATGCCTCCTACTCCAGTGCTTGAGGCGTCGACCTCCACGATGAACTGCCGTGACGGGTCTGGGATGGTGAGGATAGGGGCGGAGGTGAACCATTTCTTAAGCTCGCTGAAGGCTTTCTCAGATTCCAGGTTCCAGCAGAAATGGGTCTTAGTAGAGGTCAGGGCTGTTCGAATGGCCGGCGATGGAGCTGTAGCCTCAGATAAACCGATGATAAAAGTTAGCGAAGCCTAAGAACCTCTGGAGTTCTTGCCGAGAGGTAGGGGTGGGCCACCTAGTGACAGCTTGGAGCTTAGCAGGTTCCATCTCGATGCCTTTGGGGCTGATGGTGAACCCGAGGAACGTGGTAGATGTGGTGTGGAACTCGCACTTCTCAGCCTTGATGAACAAGTTGTTCTCCAGCAGCCTCTGCAGCACCTGCCTGACGTGATGGTTGGTGTTCTTCTGGGTTCTGAGAGAAGATCAGGACATTGTCCAGATAGACGAATACAGAAGAATTGAGGAAATCCCTGAGAACGTCATTAATTAAGGCCTGAAACACTCCGGGGGCATTAGTAAGTCCAAAGGGGACCACCAGATATTCATAATGTCCAGTTGGCGTATTGAAAGCTGTTTTCCATTCATCCCCTTCCTGAATGCGGACAAGGTGATAGGCGTTGCGCAGATCGAGCTTGGTGAAGGTGCTGGCCCCCTGAAGAAGTTCGAAGGCGGTAGGCATTAGAGGAAGGGGGTACCGGTTCTTTATTGTGATGTCGTTAAGACCCCTATAATCAATGCACGGGCGAAGGGAACCATCTTTTTTGCCCGCGAAGAAGAATCCAGACCCTGCCGGAGAAGAAGAGGGGTGGATGATTCCTGCGGCAAGGGATTCCGTGATGTACTGATTCAAGGCTTGGCGTTCCTTGGGCGACGGAAAGTAAAGATGGCCCTTGGGGGGGGAGGGGGGGGTGCCAGGGAGGAGGACAATGGCACAGTCGTATGGTCGGTGGGGGGGGGGAGGGGAGAGAGACTGCACGTGATTTGCTAAACACAGTGCTGAGGTCATGGTATTCTGGGGGGAGGGGACACAGGTGAGGTCCGGTGGCTCCTTTGCGGGGGCGGGATCGAGGCATGGCGTGGTGGCGGCGTGTAAACATGACGTGGAACATGATGGGCTCCAGGCTACGATAGAGTTCCTGACCCAATCAATGTGCGGGTTGTGCTGGGTTAACCAGGGGAGGCCTAGGACGACCATGGCATGTGACCCCTCCATGATGAACAGCGACGTCTGTTCTGAGTGGTTGCCGGAGACCTTTAGACCAATGAGAGGGGTTCTGTGGGTGATAGATGGGAGCGGACTCCCGTCGAGGGCCTGGACCTTGAGGTGGTTCTCCAAGGGCAGCGCGGGAATACCCAGGGTTTTGGCCGAATCCGCATTCAGCAGGTTACGATCCGAACCTGAGTCGACCAGTGCCTGCACTAGGTGGGTCTGTTGCTCATGGATGAGGAGGGAAGCAGGTGACGTTGATCTGGGAGCCTTCTTGGAGTCTCGCCCTCTAGTGCTACCAGCTGAACTAGAGGGCGCCCCTCTTGCTCTCGCAAATTAGCTTATCTTGGAGCTTCTCTGTCAGACCCTCCAAAAAGACGTCGCATAGCGCTCGGTTGTTCCAATCGCTGGGGAGGGCCAGGGTCTGGAACTCAATGGCATAATCATAGGCCAAGCTCGAGCCTTGGCAGAGATTCAGCAGTCTTCGGCCCACCTCTCTGCCGTGGCATGAACGGTCGAACACCCTCTTCATTTCTCTGGCGAAATCCTCGTAATTGGAACAGCAGGGGTCGTGTGCGTCCCAAAGCGCGGTGCTCCATTCCCGAGCGTGTCCTGACAGGAGTGTGGTGACGTAGGCCACCTTGGATCGTTCGGTGGAAAAGGCGGAGGCTTGGAGCTCGAAGATCAGGAAACACTGAGATAGGAAGGAGCGGCAGGTGCCTGGATCTCCCTAGTAGGGAGGGGCGGGGAGGCATGGCTCCTGTTGCACGTGGGGGTTTGCTCCTTGCGGTAGGAAGAGTTGGAGCCTCTGGAGCTGGGAAGTGACGTCAGCGAGAAACTGCTTTGTGCTGAGCAGTTCCTGTTGATGAGTCCCAAGCAGAGCACCTTGACTCTCCAATGCCGCTCTCATATGGTCAGAAGCCGCTGGATCCATAGCTGGCTGGATTATTCTGTCACGGACGCGGGGCAGAACGATATGAATCCAAGCGCGGATAATGACTGTATAGAGATGTGGGGGCGTGGTCGGAAGTGTGAGCAAGGGTCGAATGCCGTGAGTCCGTCAGCGAAGCGTCAAAAAACTAAAACATGAGACGAGAGCCGTAGTCAAAAAGGAAAGCGCAAGGTAAAAAAACGGGAAGACAATCAGCGAGGCAAAACGAAACCAAACGGACAAGAGACGGGAGTCGTAAATCAAAGGGGGAAGCGTGGGTCGAAACCGAGAAACCAAAGGGAGGCGAACAATCCAAATCGGCAGGCAAAATTTCAATAACGAGAAAACACAAAGCGAGGTCGTAACGTGAAAGACAATGAAAAGGAAATGCGAGAGAATCGAGGTATAAACACACACAATAATCCAGCGATCTGAGCAGCCCGCAGTGCGTGCTTAAATCACAGGAGTAATTAGTTGAGGAGATGAGAAACAGGTGCATAGCCGGGGCGGAAACGGGGGCGTGGGAAAGGATAAATTACAGGCTGGTGAAAAACATGGGCACGTGGGGAAGTGACAGCGTGGGAAAAAAAAGATAAGCAAAACGGGTTGTGAAAAAAGACGTGACACATGACAATCATGCCACACTGTGTATGATTTTCCCCCTGTGACATTTTATCCATTTTATGTTTTACTGGACACTTATTACATGCTGAGCATTACTTGTATTACTAAATATGGAAGTCATGATTTAATCAACTTGAGAGACTTGAAATAATTATTTCTAACATTTTACAAAAGGATTCTTGCAGTACCATTCAACAATATCACCACTGAACACATTGGTAACACTTTATTAAAAGTAGCCTACCTGCCTTCATAAGTAATTTACAAGGATTGCATAAATATTTTATAAAGCAATACTGGAGGATTTATGTAAGGCTCATGTCAAAACTTAAAGCTTTTTATGAAGCATATTGCTTTGCCTTTATATGAAAAATTAAAAGCCCTCACTTACAGTATGGGTAGACTGAGACTATACAGTATGTGTAATCTTTTTCCTTTTATCTTGAAAATTAAAGCATATTCATGAGGTGTTGAGAATTTCCTGTCAGTTTATCTTTTTGAAGATGTATTTATTGCATCTACTTTTAACAGGAGCATGAAAATTAATACTCTTTTTGACTGAAGTGCTGTTGGCCTATTTGCATGCACGTCTATTATAAAGCATCATTAAAATACAACTTATCTATGATGTCCACATGACGGACAAAAAATATTTCAAATGCCCTCAAAATAAAGTAGTAGTCTAACTGCAATCTAACAGCAATGCTGTTATGAATGCACTATTATTAAAATCAAACTAATAGTTCGAAGAAAAGGATCAAAATTTACCCATATTGAGTACAGAGAGCGATTCTATTTTCTTTCTGTGAAACCTATAAATGCTCATGACCTAAAACCTTTAATCATTTCTTCATAAGATATGAATGCAATGCTTATGAATGTGTTATGAATTAATTAGCGATGACAGAAACTGACAAAAAAATGGCACTGATTTTAGAGATCCATTTTTTTCCCCAGTTGTTTTAATTCATGTTGCATAATACAGGAAAATGTCCTTTATTATCCCTACAGGTACGTGTGCCAGGAAATGGATTTTAGCTATGAACTCATGCATGGTTTAAAGGCTAGTCCTTATGTGGTAGAGATTTTAAAAAGAGGGCAAAGTCATTTTCTGTTTCCTGTTATGTCAACTAGTTGGCCAAATAGTGGCAACCTTTGCCAATTGACATACTAAACAAATGTGTGCATGTGTATCTACCATCTGTATGTATTAGGAGGTATAGAACATTTTCAAGATTTGCACACTACAAATCCGGTTACTTTCACTGTACATCCTCCCTCAGATGCCTTAAAACCTGCCAGTAGAATTTGCTATTGTCAAAATATCGATGCACAATGCCACGAAAAAGACAATAAACATGCACTGTGGACGGTCCTCACCTTTTCAGTCATGAAGACGATGAGCTCTTCTACTGTAAAGACTTCTTCTCAGGGTCGTGCCCATACACCCAGGTTTCGGCACCGGTAATGACCCTCAACATGAAGAACGCATCATCCACAGCACACTGACAAAGTTCTTGGCAGACTTCGATGCGATCTGGATCAGCAGTCTGGGAACAAACTTGGCAGCAACATGGCACATGTTCAAATCACACATGAGGATTGCCTCAATTGTTCCATATAACAAACTGACAATGGCAGGAACATTGTAAATTGTTCTAATTTTCGGGAGTTGAGCTCATTGAGGATGTCTTGTGTTGTTCTCGGCGGTCTCAGTGATGTTCTTCTGCCTTTGAAGTGTGCGTGCCACTCAAAAAACTTCAAACAGCACATTGCAGCATCGCCATGAATTTGCCATATCATCTCATATGTCTCTGTGGCAGATTTGCCCAGTTTCACGCAGAATTTCACATTTGTTCTTCGTGCCAACTTGCTGTTCGTAAGGAAATCGCAGACGTGGTAACACATGTGGTCAGAATAGCAGCATTTGCACAGTTCCCGATGTACACAGGATGATGTCTTTTGGCACACTAACTTGTGACTGTGCTTGCAGCAATGTGCTGCCATCTTTTGCCATCTCTAAAATTAGTCTTGAAACGGCCTTGAACAGCGCTAGTCAAAGGTTTGGACACATGTTTGGATTTTTTTTTATTTTTCAATAACACATACTGTATGACATTAGGTAACTAAATAACAACAAAAATTACAGTCAGTTGTTATATTAAGACACAAAGTTCAATTGTTCTGGGACAGTTCTAGAACATTATTGTCAATGCATTTGCAAAACCATCAAGAACCATGCACAACTGGCTCTCATGAAGA
Source organism: Channallabes apus (assembly GCA_030522415.1). Taxonomy (NCBI): domain Eukaryota; kingdom Metazoa; phylum Chordata; class Actinopteri; order Siluriformes; family Clariidae; genus Channallabes; species Channallabes apus. The sequence goes on from CM060120.1 coordinate 15,352,301, forward strand.
CCAATACAAGAAAGCAAGATCAAAACTTACCTCTGCTGCAGAGGAGAAGTTCATTCATTTATTAATGTCCATCAGAAAACACCAATTTACAGCACCTTAAATGAGTAATACATACATCTCATTATAAACCATTCAAAGGAGATTATTGCATATTTACACGGACGTCTTCAGCATTGTTTTACACTGTAGAAAAATTTAAAATCAGGAAAGACCATGGAAATAGATGGTATGTCCAAACTTTTAACTCATACTGTATGTCAGTTATAGGGTATGTATGTTTTAACTTAGACATGCATGTAAATTCTTTTTGGTTACAACGTCTATATAAACACAAACATAAGTCATATTTCAGCTAACACCAAATAGCTAACCTTGTTGCTCTGAAAATTTACATGTAAATGTAAAATAACAATAATGCGCCATACATTAGTTAACATATGAACACACATGTCTAATTATAATGACTAATCGTACTGTTGCTGTCATATTCCACAAAATGTTTTTAAAGGTGCATGCTTTTATATCTTATACTTCTCATACTTTTTATAGTTTACACTTACATTTTGCATTTTGACTTGATTGTTTATTTTATTTCATTTCATGAATTAAATTCCAGTTATTTATTTATTTTTGCAAATTCTATTCTTGGTTTAATCTTTTCTAGCCTTTCACTACATGCCATACATGCACAAGGGGGCAGTGTTATGTCAGGTTTTATATAAAAATAAAATAGATCGAATAGAATAAACTCAAGTCAAAGGCTGCCATAAAGCTTGGGTTCGGGTTCATCACATCTAAAGCTGTGTCTAGACACGACAATGTAATAAATCAGATCAAATTAGTGTATCTAGTTATCTGTTTAATTTGGAATTGAACCAGTATGAAAAGGTCAAATGTACCTGTCTGACTGCAAACTGACCACAGCAATCTGTTCTGAGCACTGAGCTATACACCTCATTTATAACACTGTAACAATGTTATGTGTCTATAACTACTCAGTGGAAAGAAACGGAAGTCAGCTTGGACTGATCGAATCCTGTGGAGGGTAAAGCCCAAATGCTCACAAGATGATAAAGAGAGTGACTCAACATCATCAGATGACAAAAAAAAAATTTCTTTGAAGGTGACACAGCACAAGAGCACTTGTGACACATCATACAGCGTTAGTGACCATAACCGTTCTTTTACCCTATAGGTAAGTATATTTACATTGACCTCTGAAAATAAAAATGCTTGGTCTATGATCTAATGTTGGTTACACAATTAAATATTTGAATTCATTCTATGGAGCGATATCGCGGACAATATTCAAATGCAATTGCAAATTACATTTGCAATTGCGTTTCCCATATGTGGACGCACAAAGTGTGCCATAATTCAAATGCAATTGCAAACTTTGCATTACCGTTTGCTGATTCGCCTTTGCGAGCGCACACTGACTGCCAAATTTCAAATGAAAAAACAAAGTCCATTTGCATTTGTATTTCCCAGGTCTTACACGTCATGAACCTGTCATATTTAAATATCAAAATCAATTACCACGTTTGCTTTTTCACTTTCTCTGCGCCGCGCGTCAAGCCGGCCAAAATTCAAACGCAATCGCTAATCCATTTGCAATTGCATTTCCAACACGTTACACAGAAACCTGTCAATCAGCGTCAGGGGCGGGTCTATACTGTGGGGCGGGATTGTATGGGGAGTGACGTCACTCGCACTCGCCGACCAAGAGGGGGATATTTGAGCACTGGAGGTGAACCGAGATTATCTCAATTGTTTATCAAGAAATAAACACACAAAAATGACAAATCGCATATTTTCTTGCTCCGGAGTGGACAGAGAAGTTTTTACAAATAAAAATATTTTTAGATCTTCTCCTGTTACAGCCTGCTGGAGCTAAATCTTTCAGAAACGCTGCGTACCGGTGTTATGCGCTAAAAAGCCTCCCTGCCACTGATTGCCCCCCCCCAACATAACCTCTATCAAATATTATATTACAACATAAATTAATAGGTTTATGATTTACAAATTGCACCAAACGAATTTGATTATAAAATAATCTATATAAAAAAAACATGTAGTATAGGGGGAAAATATATTAATTATATATTATTTTCATATACAACCCCTGGCAAAAATTCTGGAATCACCCCTCTCAGAAGATGTTCATTCAAATGTTTAATTGTGTAGAAAAAAAAACAAGCACATACATGCCACAAAACTATTTTCACTCAACAATCCAAACTTCTGGCTGTATAAAACACTTAAAAAAAACAAAAACAAAGAAAGATAACTATATTCAACGACAACTGTTTTAACAGCTCAAACAGAGGAAAAAAATATGGAAGCACCAAATAAAAACACTACTTGTACTTTGTTGCGCCAGCTCTGGCTTTTATAACAGCTTGAATTCTCTGAGGCATGGATTTAACTAATGTCAAACAGTATACTTCATCAGTCTGTCTCCAGCTTTGTCTTATTGCAGTTGCCAGATCAGCTTTGCAGGTTGGAGCCTTGTCGTGGACCATTTTCTTTCATTTCCACCACAGATTTTCAATTGGATTAAGGTCCGGACTATTTGCAGGCCATGCCATTGACATTATATGTATTTCCTGTAGGAACGTTTTCACAGATTTTGCCCTATGGCACGATGCATTATCATCCTGAAAAATGATGCTACCATCATTAAACATCCTTTCAATTGATGGAATAAGAAAAGTGTCCAAAATCTCAACATAAACTTGTGCATTTATAGAAGATGTAATGACTGTCATGTCTCCCATACCTTTATCTGACATACAACCCCATATCAATAATGATTGTGGAAATTTGCATGTTTTCTTCAGGCAGTTGTCTTTATAAATTTCATTGGAACGGCACCAAACAAAAGTTCCAGCATCATCACCCTGCGCAATGCAGATTCGTGATTCATCACTGAATCTAACTCTCATCCAGTCATCCGCAGTCCAAGATTGTCTTTCTTTAGCCCACTGAACCCTTGTTTTTTTCTGTTTAGATGTTAATGATGGTTTTCTTTTGGCTTTTCTGTATGTAAATCCCATTTCTTTTAGGTGATTTCTTACTGTCCGGTCACAGACATTGACTCCACTTTCTGCCCATTTGTTCCTCATTTGTTTTGTTGTGCATTTTCTGTTTTCAAGTCATATTGCTTTAAGTTTTCTGTCTTGGCGCTTTGATGTCTTTCTTGGTCTACCAGTATGCTTCCCTTTTACAACCTTTCCATTTGATTTGTACTTGGTCCAGATTTTAGACACAGCTGACTGGGAACAACCAACATCTTTTGCAACATTCCATGAAGATTTACCTTCTTCAAGAAGTTTGATAATTCTCTCCTTTGTTTCAACTGACATCTCTCGTGTTGGAGCTATGAGTTATGTCAATCATCTTGGTTCAACACATCCCTAATGTGTGCAAGCACTCTTTTTTAACTGTAGACTAATTAGCAGTTGCAGAATTGCAAAGTGCATGGTGATTCCATATTTTGTCCTCATATTTGTGTGATTCCATATTTTTTTCCTCTGTTTGAGCTGTTAAAACAGTTGTCGTTGACTATAGTTATCTTTCTTTGTTTTTTTTTTAAAAGTGTTTTATACAGCCAGAAGTTTGGATTGTTGAGTGAAAATAGTTTTGTGGCATGTATGTGCTTGTTTTTTTTTTCTACACAATTAAACATTTGAATGAACATCTTCTGAGAGGGGTGATTCCAGAATTTTTGCCAGGGGTTGTACATGTATATTTTTATATTTCTTATTTATAATTAAAATCGCTTCGTGATAATACTCATATATTATATTTGATAATAATAATATGAATATTTGATTGTGATGTCCTCATATATTTGACAAAGATTTTGTGGGGGTGCAATCAGTGGCAGGGGGGCATTTTAGCATAGCTCCAGCAGGCTGTAACAGGCGAAGATCTAAAAATATTTTTATTTGTAAAAACTTCTCTGTCCACTCCGGAGCAAGAAAATATGCGATTTGTCATTTTTGTGTGTTTATTTCTTGATAAACAATTGAGATAATCTCGGTTCACCTCCAGTGCTCAAATATCCCCCTCTTGGTCGGCGAGTGCGAGTGACGTCACTCCCCATACAATCCCGCCCCACAGTATAGACCCGCCCCTGACGCTGATTGACAGGTTTCTGTGTAACGTGTTGGAAATTCAATTGCAAATGGATTAGCGATTGCGTTTGAATTTTGGCCGGCTTGACGCGCGGAGAGAAAGTGAAAAAGCAAATGTGGTAATTGATTTTGCTATTTAAATATGACAGGTTCATGACGTGTAAGACCTGGGAAATACAAATGCAAATGGACTTTGTTTTTTCATTTGAAATTTGGCAGTCAGTGTGCGCTCGCAAAGGCGAATCAGCAAACGGTAATGCAAAGTTTGCAATTGCATTTGAATTATGGCACACTTTGTGCGTCCACATATGGGAAACGCAATTGCAAATGCAATTTGCAATTGCATTTGAATATTGTCCGCGATATCGTTCCATATCATTCCATGAATGCGGAATGAAAAGTTTTGAGACTAGTTTTGTAACACGCCAACAGATGGCAGCACAAGGCTGCACGCACAGTCACAGGGAGCACCGTCCTCAATAAGTCAGTGTGCCAACAGACATCATCAGGAGCTGTGCAAATGGTGCCACATCTGCTATTTCATCACATGCCACAGAGATGTTTGACATGATTCAGGGATGCTGCAATGAGACGTTCGAGGTGCTTTGAGTGGGCACATGTGCTTCAAGAGAGGAAGAACATCACTAAAAGATGATAAGGGGTCAGGAAGACCTTCAGTGAGCTCAACCCCTGAAATGCCGGAACCATTTAGCAACTTGTGCATAATAATTGTCGGAGAACAATCCATTTGAACATACACTGTGTTGCCGCCAAGTTTGTCCCCACACTGCTGACCTAGGAGCAGAAGGAACATCACATCGAAGTCTACCAAGAACAAAATCCGTTTGCGTGTTGTGGATGCTCCGTTCTTTATGTCGAGAATCATCATACAAGTGACAAAACTTGAGTGCATGGGTACGACCCTGAGATGAAGCAACAGTCCTCACAATGGAAGAGCCCATCATACCAACAACAGAGAAATGTGAGGCTGGTCCACAGCTTAACTAAGTGTATGTTTGTTGTCTTTTTTGAGGTTCGCAGCATTGTGGGCCGAGAATTTATGCCCAGGGGCTAGACTGTCAATAGTGAATTCTACTGCCAGGTTTTAAGGCATCTGAGAGCATGTACAGCGCAAAAACTGAGCTTATAAAAAAAAAGCTCTTTCTCTCTCTCTCTCGTTCTCTCATATACAGTTTTCCCTAAACAATAATGTAATTAGAAGGTTGACAAGTTGATGTTTACAAGATACTTTTCCTGTTATGACTTAAATAGTTGATCCATCAGCAAATCACAGCTTGTCATGTTACCAAGATACATCAAAACTCCCCCATATCTGCAGAATGCTCCTGTGCTGTAAAGGTTTAGGTTTAGGTTTAGTTTATTTATAAAGCACATTTATAACAGCCGTGAGACTGACCAAAGTGCTGTACATCCACATCATAATATCATAAAGGCTAAAAATACACTATACACACAAAAATGTAATAGGCTAAAAATGCACTATACTGTACATACAACAACGAAATAGGCACAGTAGTGCCTAGTAGGCCAGGGAAAACAAATGGGTTTTTAAAAGGGATTTAAAAATGGTCAAGCTGGGAGCCGTTCGAATATAAAATGGCAAGTCATTCCAGAGACGAGGCCCAATAACCGAGAAAGCACGGTCACCTCTACGCTTAAGTCTGGAGTGTGGGATTAAGAGGAGGTTCTGGTCGCAGGATCTCAATCTTCTCAGGGGGGTATGATGGTGCAGCAATTCAGATAAGTAGATGGGTGCTTGCTGGTGTAACGATTTAAAAACAAATAGTAAAATTTTAAAATGAATTCTGAATTGAACAGGCAGCCAATGAAGGGCTTTCAGAAGCGGAGTCACATGATCCCTTTTTTTCTTTTTCAGAAGAAATTTAGCAGCAGCGTTCTGAACCAGTTGAAGACGGGCGATTTGAGCTTTAGAAACACCATAATAAAGAGAGTTGCAATAGTCAAGCCGGGTTGTAATGAAGGCATGAATGGCCATCTCTAGAGTCTTATCAGTGAGAAAAGGTTTCATTTTAGCCAGCGTACGGAGCTGATAGAAGCTACAGTAGATCCAATCACGGTAGAGATTTGTTTCTCAAGTAAAACTTGTGTTTTGTTGTGAAAACAAAGTGATGACACTGGTGACTTCTTCACCATGTTTATTTATTAATTTATTATATTTATATATATATATTTTTAAATATTAACTTATACAGTCAGGGCCAAAATAGTTGGGACCTCTGAAATTTTTCGAGAAAATTAAGTATTTCTCACAGAAAAGTCTTGCATTAACATATGTTTTGCTATGCACGTTTTATCTCATTGTGTGTATTGGAACAAAGCAAAAAATGGAGGAAAAAAAGCTAATTTGACATAATGCAACACAAAACTCCAAAAATGGGCTGGACAAAATTATTGACCCTTAACTTAATATTTGGTTGCACACACTTTGGAAAAGATTATTGAAATCAGTCGCTTTCTATAACCATCAATAAGCTTCTTACACCTCTCACCCGGAATTTTGGACCACTCTTCTCTCATATTATAAGGGTGCCTCTTCCATAACAGCAATTTTAAGATTCAAAGAACTTTATTAATCCCAGTGGGAAATTGCTTAAAATCTCTCCACATGTGTTCAATGGAATTTAGATCTGGACTCATTGCTGGCCACTTCAGAACTCTCCAGTGCTTTGTTGCCATCCATTTCTGGGTGCTTTTTGAAGTAGGTTTGGGGTCATTGTCCTGCTGGAAGGCCCAAGATCTTGGACGCAAACCCAGCTTTCTGACACTGGGTCACACTTTACAGTGTGACCCAAAATCCTTTGGTAATTCTCAGATTTCATGATGCCTTGCACACAGTCAAGGCACCCATTGCCAGAGGCAGCAAAACAACTCCAAAACATTTTTAAACCTCCACCATATTTGACTGTAGGTACTGTTATTTTCTTTGTAGGCCTCATTCCGTTTTCAGTAAAAAGTAGAATGTTGTGCTTTACCAAAAAGTTCTATCTTGGTCTCATCTGTCCACAAGACTTTTTCCCAGAAGGATTTTGGCGTACTCAAGTACATTTTGGCAAACTGTAGTCTTGCTTTTTTATGTCTCTGTGTCAGCAGTGGGGTCCTCCTGGGTCTCCTGCCATCGAGTTTCATTTCATTTAAATGTCGACAGATAGTTCACGCTGACACTGATGATCCCTGAGCCTGCAGAACAGCTTGAATTTCTTTGGAACTTGTTTGGGGCTGCTTATCCACCATCCGGACTATCCTGCATTGCAACCTTTCATAAATCTTTCTCTTCCATCTGTAACCGGTCTATTGCTGACCGCTGTCACTCTCTTCTGCGTTGTGTTCTAAGAAGACCAGGACACTTGCTACTGCTGTTCACCAAAACTGGTTTATTGATGCTCTCCGTCCACCTGTGTATTAATATCAACAAGTTGATATTACAAGGCTGTGGGCAATTCTCAACAGGTACACTCCTCTCAACAGAACATGCAGCTCAAACTGCTATGTGTGACAATTTAACAAAATATTTCTTAACAATGAAATATTAAATTTAACTACACAATTCAATAATAAAACAAAATACAATAATAAACAAGACGAATAAATTAAAAACAATAACCAGCAATGGAAACAAATGGAATACCTGTGTATTAATGACAACAAGTTGATATTACAAGGCTGTGGGCAATTCTCAACAGGCACACTCCTGTATAATACAACACATGTTAATATGGTTCTGAATTTTTAGTCAGCTAACACATACACACATGCAGCCCACATAATATATAATACAACATGTGCATTCACACACCAAAACATGCAACAGAACACTGCATACTGTCTTAATATTATTTACAAGAAGAAATTAACAATATTTCCAAACTTTATAAACTTTATTTGCTCTTAAAACCGAGAGCTCTGAAAAGCACCTACCTCTCACCAGAATATGCAGCTCAAACTGGCGGGAGGCATGCACTCACGTCAAAATGGCGTCAAGACAGCCATGATTGTCAAAATAAAAGTCTCTAAACGGTCAATAACAAAAACCAAAATATTTTGCTAAATAAAAGACAGAAATCAACCAATGAAAATAGGATTTCAGTGAAAAAGCACATAGTGCATTACACTAAGATTTTATTCACTATGAACCCGCTACACGTCCACGCCCAGGGAGATTAGCTACTGTATAGTGCCATGGGTTGCAAACGTCTTCTTTATAATCACTTCTTTATATGCACATTAATCACTCCTGGGTGCGAACTGATACCTGGCAACCTTGTACGAGGATGCTGAGACGCTGCTTTTTTTCCGAGCTCCGCCAGACTGACCAAGTTTTCATCTTTTTCGTCCACTTACGAAGAGTGAACATATAGCAGATAAGTATTTCATACTATCTTATAATATATTTACTCAAAACGCGTGTTATATTGTTAAGTTTTAATTGTTTTGCAGCACACCGCTTTTAGCCGGCATTAGTATCGCTAGCCCGTTAGCCCGGCTATCACAAGTTTGTTTACACTTCTTCACACTCGTTATTTTCCGTATTTAGACACCATGTCGGTTGTGACTCTGCCTCTGAGTGCAGGTGAGGAGACATTGGAGCTGCACTCAGTGGATTTGGAGCTGGAGGCCGTGGAGAAGCTGATCCGCGAGCTACAGGTGCAGCTGACCCGGCTACAGAAGCGGAAAGCCACGCTGGAATCGTCGCGGACCGACGCTCACCTGTCCAAGGTAAATTCTCGGCGTGAGAATTCTCCTACTACCTCAACCCCGCGTGTTTCTCTGCCCAGGTCCAACACACCAAGGACGCAGACCGCCCAGGTTTCCTACACCCTGGCGCCGGGATACAACGGAGCCTGGATACAGCAGCAGCGGAAGAAGCGCGCCAAGCCCCGGGCGAGGACCTCTCCCCCTCCACCGCCACCCGTCTTCGAGATCTCGACACGAAACCGCTTCGCTCCTCTCCGCGAGACGGCACACGACGCGCTGGTCATCGGAGACTCCATCGTCCGGCACGTGCATGCTACCATGGCTAAAGGTAAGGTGTACACACGCTGTTTACCTGGTGCACGTGTTCTTGATGTCGCTGCACAGGTGCCTGCTGCCCTGAGGAAGAACATTGGAGCTGTGGTTCTTCATGCTGGCACGAACGACACCAGGCTGAGTCAGACGGCGATCCTAAAGAAGGACTTCAGGAGCCTGGTCGAGAAGGTTCGCAGTACATCATCCACGACAAGGATCGTCATCTCTGGACCGCTTCCCACATTTCAGCGAGGAATCGAGAAGTTCAGTAGATTATTTGCCTTTAATGAATGGTTACAATCTTGGTGTCAACAACAGAAATTACCCTTTGTTGATAACTGGAATGTTTTCTGGGAGCGTCCTAGGCTCTACCACACCGATGGCCTGCACCCTAGCAGAGCTGGAGCAGCGGTCCTCTCTGACAACAGCTCCAGGACACTACGAACCATCTGACTGGCGGTAAGTCATACCGTGTATATCAGGCACATTACAACTCACCATACTGATAGACGCACACACATAGCTTGTCCTACAGAAATTGTGTCTGTTCCCCGAATAGTGAGAAAAAAGAATAAATTTGCCCAAAACAATCTGATAACCCTAAAACAAGAAAAAGGCCAAATAAGTAATCAAAATCTACTTCTAAAGTTTGGACTACTCAACATTAGATCCCTTGCGCCTAAAGCACTTATTGTTAATGAAATGATCTCAGATTATTGCCTTGACGTACTCTGCCTCACCAAAATCTGGCTTAAACCAAATTAATATATCGGTCTGAATGAGTCTACTCCGTCAAGATATTTCTATAAGCACGAGCCCCCTCTAACTGGACGCGGTGGTTGTGTCGCAACCACAATGATGTACTCAATGTTACTCAGAAAATAATGCCTAGGTTTAACTCATTTGAAGTGCTTATCATTAATGTTGCACTCAATGAAATACGTAATAAACCCTTGCTATATTTTACCCTGACCACCGTGTACAGACCCCCAGGGCCATATGCCGATTTTCTTAAAGAATTTGGACATCTGCTATCAGACCTATTGGTTAACTCTGACAAAGTGTTGATAGTAGGAGACTTTAACATTCATGTAGATGATGCTAACAACGCTTTAGCACTCGCATTTATGGATTTACTAAATTCTGTTGGGGTTAAACAAAATATAATTGGAGCAACTCACCGCTTTATTCATACACTAGATTTAATTATATCCCATGGTATAGATGTCTCTAATATAGAGATCTTACCTCAAAGTGATGATATCACAGATCATCACCTCCTGATATATACTCTACCCGTAGAACAGATTAGCTGTGTCTCCCCACGTTATCAATTTGTTAGAAATATGAATCAGACTACTAAAGACAGATTCACAAGTAATCTGCCGGATCTAGATGAAGTGACTAGCAGCATGGGCACTATTTTTACCAGTACATTAGACACTGTTGCTCCCATCAGATTAAAAAAAGTCAGAGATAAAACACTTGCACCGTGGTACAACAGTCATACTCGCGCCCTAAAGAGAGCAACCCGTAACCTTGAGCGAAAATGGAGGTATAAAGACAGTATGTGCAGCTATAGACAGGCTCTAAAAGCTGCTAGGACCAAGCATCTTAGCCAACTGATAGCAAGAAACCAAAACAATCCCAGGTTCTTATTTAGTACAGTGGCTCACCTAACAAAACCTAAGATGCCTGTAGAGAGTATCCCATCACAGTTTAGAAGTGAAGACTTTATGGACTTCTTTAATGAAAAAATCAACAATATCAGGAAGAAAATATCGGAGGTTCAACCTCTAATAGTATCCCATGATCCAGTTCAGCCTATAGCTTCACATTCACATTTAGATTTTCAGTGCTTTACAGATATAGGACAGGAAGAGCTGTATAAACTTATTACCTCAGCTAAATCAACAACGTGCCTGTTAGACCCAACACTGTAAAAAATTATTTTGGTGGGTGGTAAATACTACCCTTGCAAATAGTCTACCATTTACCTATTATTTTAGTCAGCAAGTTTAATTATATAATAATGAGTAAAATTCACCCACACTACCTAATTATTTATAGTAATAACTGCAACCTAAAAAAACATTGTAATACAGTATATACCCCAAAACATTGGCCCTGTTGTAAGCATGACCTATTTGAGACACATGTTCATTTGTCAAGCTTCTGGGCTAAAGGTAAGATATCTTTGTAACATGCTGTCTATTTATCATATCATGAAAGCAAAGGGTAACATTTATTCTTATCTCTCATAAAATTTGTGGTCATTGTTCTATGTTCGACGAGATGTTTACATTTGTAGCTTTCTTTAGACAAACATTTGTCATAAGCTAGCTTAGCTAATGTTAATGTACAGGAGAAAAAGTAATTTTTCCCGCATTAGTTAGGTATTAGTTCACCACTTCTCCTATGGTTCCACCCCCCCCCTTCCTGCTCCTCCTCCCCGTATCATCGACGGTGGTCCTGCCTACACCGTACGTCGGATCCTCGATTCGCGCCCTCGAGGCACCCAATACCTGGTCGACTGGGAAGGCTGTGGTCCTGAGGAACGATCTTGGATTCCGGCCCGGTTCATCCTCGACCCCGAGCTGATTAGGGACTTCTGTCGTCGGGTATCCTCCACCCCAGGACCATCGGGAGTTGGGTACTGTCACACACACACCCGCGCCGCGACCGGCACTAGGACCCGGAAGTAGTACAGTCGCAAAACAGGAAGCATAAATTGCAAAAAAGCACAAGATGGCGCTTCACATCACTCAGTCATTGAGCTTCGCCCATGTTGGTCCAGGTCGTTTCTCTGCCAATTCGTGAGAACTCACTTTCTTGGGTTATCTTTCTGATTCGAGTGTATGTTTATAGGACGCGGGTTAAATTAGTGTTTTTCCCTTGCTCCGCTTCGGGGAGAGTCCTTAGACTAAATCGCGTGGTTATCCTGCCTACTCGCTTGCTTCCGCGTTTGGGTTTACCATCCACGCTACAAAGGGCCAACCGCTAAGCTATGTCCTCTGGTCTACTCAGGTTAGTGCTTGACAGATAACCTCTGAGGCCGTCACACAGCAGCTGTATTTGTATTGACATTAGATTACACACAGGTGCACTCTATTTAGTCATTAGCACTCATCAGGCAATGTCTATGGGCAACTGACTGCACTCAGACCAAAGGGGGCTGAATAATTACGCACACCCCACTTTGCAATTATTTATTTGTAAAAAAAATTTGAAATCATGTATGATTTTTTGTTCCACTTCTCACGTGTACACCACTTTGTATTGGTCTTTCACGTGGAATTGCAATAAAATTGATTCATGTTTGTGGCTGTAATGTGACAAAATGTGGAAAAGTTCAAGGGGGCCAAATACTTTTGCAAGCCACTGTATGTTATGGGAAATCTCCGCTAAACTTTAGGTTTGGCAGATGTATGAGGCAGAGTGCTTGCAAAGGTAGAATGCAAAGGAAATTTTGTGAAACGACCAGACACCTCATGTATGTGGATATATAGGGGAATCTGTGAAACTTTCTAGGAATTCTCACAGCTAGCAGTGAGAGGTGATGGCTGTGAGGTGTAAAGGCCTTTTGTATGTTAATGACCAGCAGGAAGAAGTGCTGTCCTTCTTATCATAGCCGTGTGGGGGGATTAGCCATGGTGTGCCTTTGTCTCTTCAGCTTGAGGGTTTGAAGGAGAAGCAAGCTGCACACACTGCTCTTCTCAAAGGGGTTATCCAGTGTCTTGATGCATTTGAGCGCTAGTTTGATGAGAGAAGACTGCAGGAAGAGTCAAGCCATGTGCATAAAAGAGCTAAAAGCATGGATAACATGGGCATTGCGGTAAGTTGAGCTTTATGTTACCTGACAATATAGTAGTAAATTATACCTGGCCAAGTTAGCCTAAGCATTTGGCTACACATCTACTTGCATTGTTGTAGGTGTCCAGAATATTTAAAAATTTGTCACGTCTGAATTATGCGATGTTGTTTACAAATGTATGTATTAAAGCGGTTTTAATACAACATTACAGGAATCTGTAAGGAACCTCCATAATTCAGAAAACAACTCATATAAATACGATCCACAAACTGGGTAAGAATGTTGTTTCTTTACATGCTATGTATGGGGTTTTACATAATCATTTTAAATGTAATTAATGATACTACTCTTTCCACACAGAATAAGTTTACTTCATGCTCAGGCAGTGACGACATACGGTATCTGCTGGAGGAATTAAAGATGACTTTTGCAGATGCAGACCCTGAGTGTATAAAGGGTAATCAGAAATTGTTATTGTAATTATTTTCATGTCCCTTTTATTTTTGTCCCTCTAATAATTTGAATTGGTTCTGTCACTTATCTGATTTTTTTTTTAATCCAGAATGTTACATGACTATGAGACATGGCAGAGGAAATACTCTTTGTCCCAGCCAGGAAAGTCTCAACTAAGAGACTCCATTAAGTCAGGGGCTAAAAACAGACAAAGATAAGCAAGTGTACAAATTCATCTATGTATTAAGTTCGGTACATCTCTGAGTGTTTTAGGGGTAAACATATGGTGTGTTTTGCAGTTGCTGGAGTCCAGGTGTAGAGTCGTTCAAACAGATGCAGAGAAAGAACTGTGGCAGACTGCAATACTGAAACTGATGTCCGATGAGGAGGATGCCATTGTGTGCCATGTCGTCAGCGTGTAATATCTAATGGGACTGAGCTAGAAGGACCTTTATTGTGGATATCTAACAAGCACTGGTGCATGTTTGTTTTAGTATTGATTTAAATTTAAATGCACCTTCATAAATGCACATTTGTTCATTTTTTCCATATTTTATGTTTCTTCCCCATTATTCTTACTTTGCTTTGTATATTTATTAGTGTTTGGTTTGATTTTAATAAAAAAAATTCTGAATCAATTCTATTGCCATTTTTTAAAGGATTTGGGGGATATATACAGTGGTTACTCAATCGGGATAACCATTCCGCCACGCACACCACCGTTTAAAGGCAACAGCGGCCAAAATAAATCAGTTGCATTTCAAAGTCATTCGTAAAATGGCCGCCAGGTGGCGCAAAGTGACATTTTCATTCATCGCAGTAAATACAACAGTGATGGTAATTTCCACAACAAACATGAAAAATCTGAACCAGAGCTATTGATGTGTACTGTACAATAATGAGTAAAAAAAATTTATAGTAGATTTATTAACTGAAATAAATGACCATATTTTTCAAGAGAATTTTCACGCCCCACTCATCAAACAAAATTATAACGAAATCGGCCAAGTTTACTATTTATTTAAATATAAATTTCTAAACCAATAAGATCAAATAACACCAAGTTATTATTATAACAGGCTTACTTCGTCACTTATCTAGAGCTTGCTTTCAAAGAAGTCGAGTGGCTTATTAACGTCTCTGGGGTACATTGTCTCTAAGTGCCTGCTTGGTGTAGCAGTTAGAACGCTCGGCCAGAGATCTACAAAGCGCCGGTTTGAATCCCGAGTGATGATGTTTTAAAATTGTTTTATTTTAAAACTAAATAAAATGTTTTAAGTGCGCTTAAGGTAGAGTCTTATAAAGGCTATGTAGACTTATATACAGTGGGAGCCACACCAAATAGCCGCGACAGTGTGGCTGAAGTGTGAATGGCGTGTGAATGGCCTTTGCACGCCGTAATCCCCCCTCCCTTTTCTGGCCGAAAGGCGTGTCAAGATTTCACAGTAAACACGCCCATTCAAGCCCAATTTATTCATTTACCTGGTGCCACCACTAGATGGCGCTTCGTTCTCAAGAACACATTAAAACAAGCCAGCTGCGCTGAGTTGCAATCACGTGATTTTAACAACCCGCCTCCACCCCCGCCGAACTGAAGCTGCCAAACTACAGAGATGAAGATGGCGGCTTAACGGACTATTCGTGGTAAGTGATGTTTTATTTTATAAAATGTGTTTGGGGTAGTTTACAGTTTATTTCCCAGTTTAGTTTTTTATTGGCAGTTTTAAATATCACTGGCAGCACCAGCAGCGGTCAGATGTGACTTTAGAGAACTTAATGATCTGTTTACCAAGTCTGGAGTTAATATTACAGCTTACTGTCAGTGTCACACACTCACAATGTCACTCCACTTTAACTCAAAAACATGCTCAAGCTTCGACAATACTATTAATGTCCCTATTACAAGAGCTGCACTACCCGATGAAGAGTGTTTGTGTTCTCTGTAAATACTGAGAGAATCTCACCGCGTGTTGTCTGGATAAATTCAGCGCTTATTTATTCTCTGGTTAAGAGTTAATCTGCAGGTTATTTCTGTGACTGTAATATAATGTGATGCAGTTGATGAGGGACACAGACTGAGGGGAGCTGTACAGGAGCTAGTAACGCTCATAACCCGGTTTATATTTTATACACTTTGTCCGGAACTTTCCGCGGTAGCGCGAGCGCTTAGTTAAAGAGCTGAATAACAACACAGAAGTGTTTATCAGTTAAGGAGGGGGAGGTGTGTGTGTGTGTGTGTGTGTGTGTGTGAGGGGCTTCAGTAAGTTATAGTTTGGCTTCAGGGATGAACTAATGCTCATATACGAGAGTTATATCGCTTAACTTATTTGTATGAGAAGCCCATTAAGTAAAGTCTGGGTTAATTTAATGCAGACGATAATACAGACAGTCACTGGTTAACACTAGCACTGTTCACTGGTTAACACTAACACTGTTCACTGGTTAACACTAACACTGTTCACTGGTTAACATTAGCACTGTTCACTGGTTAACATTAGCACAGGCAGTTTATTTACATTACAGAATCCCCAAAACAGTATTTTACACACTCTGTGGTAAATAGGTTTATTAATATATTTTATTTTTATTAGAACAATATGTTCTGTAAAGTTTATTTGTCTTTGTCTTGACTAAATTCTCCTGTTGTCTTTAAGCAGAGCTCCGCTGTGGAGGATTGGGGGGTCAGACGGCTGACGGCTGGACTTTTGGAGCTACAGGACTGGAGGAGCCTGAACAAGCTGTTGAGGGAGCTGTAGGAGGGATGACGTCACAGTCCGACAGCTTTAGAATGATGTTTGATCAGGTCTACTGTATATTCTGAACATAGAACTGCAAAATGTCTGATACAGTACTTTGGGGGAAACAAAGACTTCAACTGTTCCATGTTTAATAGTTTTGATATTTGAAAAATTAATATTTTAATGTAAAAGGACTATAGATAGAGACTTATAAGCAGCTGGTGTATCCGGGTAGTTTAATGAACTTTAAGCAAAAAGACAACATGTATTCATCTGTTTTATATAAATTACTGTTTTAACTTTGACTAGTTTTGGAAGAATAAATTGAATTGTTAAAGTCATGTTTTGCGTGTTTTAATTTTGGGGGATTGTTTGGGTATTTAAAAATTTAGTTGAACCAACAACTTCAATGGGCATAAAATGGGACACAACTTTGTTTTAAATAGTCAAAGAGTTGGGCTGAAAATAATAATAATTATTATTATTGATCATAGAAACAAATGAAACCAGTTAAACACTTGATTATATGTATTTGTGATTGTGACCCATAATAATTTTTTCTCAGTATAAATAAATGTTTTGGGTTTTAAGAACTCCAAAAGAGCAACGACAAACTTGGTATTCTCCATTGAGGTTTCTCACCTTCCACTCCTGAGTATGACATGGTGTTAATTGCTCTGTGTGTGTGTGTGTTTTTGGCGGGGGGATGGGTGTGTGTGTTTTTTCGGCTGTTCAGCAGTTCTAAACACAAGCACAGTTTTTGTCCTTAACTAAAATACTTCAATACGTTAATAATGAATTTATTTTGCTGAATAAGGTAATAAGCGATGTTTAAACCAAACCAGTAAGTTAAGTAAGTGTTCCATACATTAAAGTACTGTGTATAACCAAGTGCCCTAGCAAACATAGTTACAGTTTACAGTACAAACAGAGTGTGTGCGCTGGGGGGATTGGAAGGTGAGTGAGAATACTCATTTACAAGACAAAAGACGGTCAGAGGCAGCGCCGTTCTAGACCAGACAACACGGGGTGGGGGGAGGGGGGCATCATGTTCGAGCACTGTTTTTACCTGGCCTTACTGTATAGTAACAGTATTGTATTTGCTGAATTGTGTTGAGGCACGCAAACCCCCAGACCACAATAAGGTGGCAATCCCTCAGGGGGAAACTAATATATATATATAATTATATAATAAAATATCCTTAATCCAGATTTTATCAATCAATGACATAACATTTATCTAAGCTGGATGGTAAAATTCTCAAAAACGTTTAACCTAAAGTAAGACTTAACACACTATAACTAAAATATTTACAAAACTGAAAGGTTGTCTTATGAATAATAAAAAATACAAACTAAATTAAAACAGATGGGCTATTGAACAGATCATAATATGTTTTATGTTTTCTGATTATAAATGATAGATGGGTTGATTTTAGAAAGGCTAAATGAAATAGCTAGTTTTTGGTCATGTCAGTCCAGTAACTATACTATGTAAAAGTAATTATAATATGAATTAATTAAGGGCAGGACCTAACCTAATGTTAATAATTTACACCATGATAACATTAGTATTCGTGTTTTTGTATATATTTTTAAATGTTCAAATGAACGTTTCAGAGTATATAATTTGTCGTGTCATCTGTGATTGAGACCCATGAGTTAAATTGAAATATTTTTTATAGGTAGTAAGCCAGGTTTTAGTAACCTTGGATAAATCAGCATGAAAGCCCTCTCTCGCGCACGCGCTCTCACGCTCTCTCGCACTCACACACACACACACACACACACACTGTGCACACACAGACACACACAAATAATACATGAAATCGCATAAAACCAAATGAAACTAGGGTAAAAAATATGAGCAGTAAAATACAGTAGTATCCTGTAGGTGATTCCTGTCCTGTGATAACAGGCACTAACACTCTAGAACTGTTTACTTCTGTTAGTTTTGTTTTCAAGTGTGAATGTTTATGGGGATTAAATCTGTCTCTGCTGCTGCATCTATACACCGTTGTGATAAGTGATTGATGCCCCATCAGATCTTTAATGTGGGACATTATGCTGGTTAAATGACTAAAGACACACTGATCCGTATGGACAGATATTTGTTCCAGATATTATGCGCCATTAATCAATTTGTTATGCCAATTTGACTTTCAGCGAAAACATCAAAAATATAACGAAAACAAACCAAAGCAGAAGTTACATTTTAAGCTTTACTTTCAAATTCAAATTTGATTTGTCACATACACAGCGCGATATGCAGTAAAATGCTTTGGGTGCTTTAGGTGAGACTCGAACTCGGCACTGCTTCACCTGGACCGCTTTATAAGTGTCACGCACTAACCGATTGCGCCACGGGAGCCACACGGAAGATGGTCTTGTCAGAGTATCCTCTCTCTCTCTCGTGCGCACACACAACACATGAAATTGCGTAAAAACCAACGAAATATAAGCAGTAAAAAAAAAAAAATCAGTAAAAATACATTAGTATAACAGGCGCTAACCCTCTGGAACTTTTTTTACTATTGTCTCCAAGTGTTTATGGGGATTTAATCTGTCTCTGCTGCTTCATCCATTCACAGTTGTGATAAGTGATTAATGCCCCATCAGATCTTTTGACGGGGGAGCATTATGCATGATTAAATGACTAAAGAAATACTGATCCATATGGGCAGATATTTATTCCAGGTTGCATGCGGCATTAATTGCCTCTTATGCCACTTGTAGACTATCAGTGAAAAAATCAGCGAAAACATCATCAAAAATATAACGAAAACAAACCCAAGCAGACGTTACATTTTGAGCTTTACTTTGCAGCAAAATATTATCTATCAGTATATTAAATGGAACTAGGTAAAATACACAGTAATATAAAATACTGTACGTAGCCTGCGTTTTTATTCCGTACCTACAATGATCGGTATAGACAAATTACAGCCGCTACCGTGTCTTTAAGGATCATTTCAGGATGTCTTAAAAATATTTCACTAACTAATTTTATTAATTCATTATTAAATAATAAATAGCATAATCATCATGGGTTGTGTATTGAGTGATTTAACAAATCTGTTATTAATCGGTTTGTTGTTGTTGTTTTTTCATCTATTTATGAAACTATGTTGACAATACAAGAACTGTCTGTATATTAAAGATACGGTATTGGGCTTCCTGGACACTGCAGTTAACTGTGCCAGTCAATGCTCCATCTGGCGGAATTATACGGCATTGCAACCATCTTTTTAGAAAGCGCATGGGGGCGTTTATGGGGCGGGGCATCGTTAACTGCGTCATCGCGGGGGATCACATTCCATGCACGAAGCCTGCATTAACCCTTCATGGAACTGCCACGGAGCAGTCATGCTCCAGGCGGCTGTTTGACGTGGCTCCCACTGTAGTTTTATTATATATTTTTTGCACATTAATCTGAGTCCTCATCTGTTAGATCTGCTCCATCCCTTTCCCGCCTATTCAGGGAGCCTACGGAGTGAGCGATTAACCATAGTCAAATCGATAAGCAAAGTAAATAGCAAAGTATTGTGTATAGAGTGATAAAAAACCGCCGTTTCACGCGGGGGGACCCGGGTTCGATCCCTGTTTTAAATTTTTTTATTTTAATTATAGCAAAATAAAAATAAAACAAAATAAAATGTTTTATTTTGATTTTGCTTCAGCATACTATAGGAAAAACAGCAAGCTGGCACGCAACCAGTTTGTATTCTTTAAATTTAAGGGAGTGACGACTCTGTGTGTGTGTGTCATTATACTGATGAAAAGTGGTGGATTATTCAGTGAAACGAGGCTCAGCTTAAAAGACATCAGTCACTTAACCCCAAATAAAAGGTATTTCTTTTCTATTATGAAACCATAATATTGCATCTCTTTCCTAATCATATGGAGGAGTGCGCGGGCGCCGCCGACAAAGAGCGTGTTGTTGCAGGAGAGAGAGAGGTTGATTTTACGACAGCTGTTTACGGGAGTGTAGTCCAGTGCGGGAGATGCATTGTGGGTAATGTGGTCCGGTGTGTGTGAAGTTGGATGCGAGATGAGTATCTGGGATATAGAGTCTGAGTTTTGTATTCTTTTCACTCGTTTTTAGTTTGATTTAATAGCATGATCTACCCGAAAGTTTGTACTATAACCTGACAATATGCAGCAAAATAAAGAACGGACATCGACAAGTTTGTCCATCTCATCATTACATGAATTAACGGCCTGTTACACTGCCGCGAGCAGCATTAAAAACAAAGCGGAGAAGCTAACTGTGTTTGTTACTGCGCATGCGCATGTTTCGCTCCCTCTATATTAACTAAACACCTTTCCTTTTAATTTACAGAGGGAGAGATATTGATCCTTTCTCCATGCAGCGAAGTTGTTTGAGCAAATTAATAATTTCAATGAATGAAATGGAGGAAGAAGAAAAGGTGGAGCTGAAAAGTACACGAAAATAAGAAAAAGCTTTAGAGGTAAATGCAGTGAAATGCTTCAAATGAACAGATTCTGCCTTTTAAAAGGAGGAAGAAGAATACACTGGCTCATTAAAGTGGAGATTTTTTTTTTTAAACCACATACTAGTATAGAAATATAACAAACAAAAATGTAAATAAAAAGTATCACTGAACATATATTGGGTCATATTTGTAAAAAAAAAAAAAAGAAAAAGGAAATAACAATAAGTTCATTATTCAAAGTTATTCAGATCAGTGTAAAGTTAGTGTGATTTTAAAAGTGCTTTAACACCACCTGGCACAGTTTCATCCTAGTGGAACAATCTGACTACATGTGCAGTGCCATGGAAAAGTAGTTGCCCCTTCCTGATTTTTTTCTTTGCATATTTGTCACTTTTATGGGTGGAATTTGATCTAAACACTTTATGAGGAAAAGACAAATTTGCCTTTTTGTTTGTGAGATATCATGAACATTTGGCAGGGGGTATCATCGTGATGCAGTGTAAGATCTACCACTCATCAGTGTAAACTGTAAGTGCAGCAGGTCAGTGATGATGAACCAGTGCCTGCTGATGATGACCAACACGTCTCCCCTGATCTACCAGAGCCAAGTGAAAAGAATCACAATCAAACTGAACAGGTAAGCTGGAATAAAATTAGTAGCAGCATTACCTCCTGCTAGTAATTATTATGGTAGACAATATTAATTAAAAAGTAATGCTGCTACTGCCCTAACACTAAACACATCCTGAAATTCCGAATACTCTGGAGGCACACTAATGGACACCTTACTGGTCGGGCTTTCTATGGTGGTGGTTTGGACCACCAACGTGGGTGGTTTACATGTTTGCGCGCATCGATGAGACCACGAGACGATGCGAGGATTGGCCCAATTAAAATTCGGGTCATGAAAACTGAGCCAGGGGAGACCCAGTACGACGGAATGGTCAGCCTGAGAAATTACAAAAATTTTTATTTCTTAAGAGTGACCGGGGAAAGTTAATCGAAGGGGCGCAGAGATTGTTTCCAACGGCGAGTGCTTTAAATTATTGCCATCCAGAGCTTTTACTGTTATCGGGTGCGGAAGCTTCGACACAGGAGCTCGCAGCGCGGAAAGAAGAGAGGCAGAGATGAGATTACCGGCCGATCCCGAATCTATCAAGGGAAAAACAGACAAGGTAGTGTTATTAAAAGACAGGGTAGCAGGTAAACAAAAAGGTACGTGAGTGCGGGGTGGTGTTCTAGCAGTTACATTGAGTGACGGACAGGCGCTGATCTTGTGTCCGTCTCTCCCACAGTACAGGCATAAGCCTGCCTTCATGCGCCTAGATCGCTCAGCTGCTGATAGATGTGCCGACCCGACATCCATGTCGTCCGCCGAGGGCTCCTCCCGAACAGGCGGGAGCGGCTGGAGAGAATTTCCCCTCCTTGCGGTTTCAGGTCGCCTTACTGTGCGTGGCGGCGGACGCCGCTGTTGGTGGCGCAGGTGCTGATCGAGCTTGATTGAGAATGAGATGGTGTCCTCCAGACCAAGCTCGACATCTCGGCACGCCAGCTCCAGCTGGATCTCGGGGTTGAGTCCGTCCCGGAACCGAGCCAGCAGGCTCTTTTCGCACCACCCGCTTTCTGCCGCCAGGACCTGGAACCGCACGGCGTAGTCTGACACGGGGCCCTGCCCTTGTCGTATCTTCAACAGCTGCTGCTCGCCTGATCTGCCTTGGTCCGGATGGTCGAAGACGGCGCGGAGCGCCTCAACGAAACTGTGATACCGAGCGGTGGTGGCTCCGCCTGCACTCCACACTGCCGTGGCCCACTCCAGGGCTTGCCCGGTTAGGTGCTGGGTGAGGAAGCTCACTTTTTGCTGATCGGTCATGTTGGGGAAGTCGGTCAGGTATAGCTTGCATGCGAGCAAAAAACGTCGGCACCCTTCGGGGTCTCCTCCGTACCTTTCGGGAGGCGTCGGGCGTGGGGCTGCCGGTGCAGGTGGATGCGGTGGAGATGCAGGTGGCGGTCGGGCAATGGCCAGCTGACTGACACTGCAGGCGAGGTCATGCACTGCCCGAGCTAGGCTCCCGATCTCCTGCTGCTGGTCGCGCAGGTACCGGTGTAACCTGGCGTTTTCGTCGGGCAGAGGAACTCCTGCTGCGTCCTGGATGGTCCGTTCATCTGTCATGATCCCGCTGGTGTATGTAGAAAATGCGGACACAGACGCAGGAGAACGTTATAACTCATCTTTTTTATTAATCAGATTCTGTTTTCGTCAGTTTAACTCAAATAAAAGTCTTGTCTTCTCTCCTTCTGAAGAAGTGACTTTAACTCGTCTCTACTGAAAAAAACTCAACACAAATAATAAGAATGCTCCCGTGCGGGTTACCCCATCAGTCTCCCCCGTTACGATGCAGCAGGCCAGCTCCTCGAAATGCCTGGATGACATCCAGGTGCACGTCCCACGGTGCTCGACAGGTGCCTCCTTCCAGGAGTGCACGTTTACTTCGTTGAACTAAAATACAGAACTGGACTCAGTCTTTTCACCTTTTTTCTTGGCCCTGCTGGCTTAATGCTGTGAGGGAGAGATGAGAGCACTTAGCGGGGAGGGAGACACACACATAGTGACACACACAAACACAACAGTGAACGGACGAGAAGCTACAGGGTTGGACCGGCATAAATAGTGACACACGGAGATAGGACACAGGTGTAGGTGATCTCGTGATTGGGGTGACATACCAACATTGACACACTAGGTGGGGACAAAGCGTCAGCTCAGTAGTCCGGAGACCCAGATCTCATTTCCCCGGATCGTGGTGGTACCGATGTTACAGTTTTGTCAAATTTTTCATTATAATTTTTTTTATTATATATATGAATGTTTCTTTGCATATTCATTACGAACCCATGAAAAATAAATGTGTTACAAAATAAACATTATACAAGAATTTGAATTAATGGTCTTGAGGGCTGTCTCGTGCCTAGGGTTTATTATAATAATAATAAACCTATGAATTTATGTTCTAATATAATATTTGATAGCTATGTATATATGCAAGATACTTTTCTTTCCCCACGTGAGTCAGTCCACATCAGTCGTGCTCTTTAATCAGATGTGACCTCACCATTTCAACCAATCATAACCCGTCAGGAGCGCAGCCTTAATCCTGTTTACATGAAATAAACCTGCTACCAAGCAGATTCAAGCTTACGGACATGTTGCTATGACAACAAGTGCGAGAAGCGCATCGAGGAACGAAACAATACAAGATCAGGACAAATCCACAACATTCAAATCCAGCTAACTGAGTTAGCGACGTATGAAGAACGGACCCCTGGTTTGTTATTCTTGGTTTAGTTTTGTTTATGTATCATGTTTTATTTCTAGTCTCTTTTGTGTTATCCCTTAGCCTGTTGTGTGTAGTCCATGTTTAGCCTGTTGTGTAGTCAATGTTTAGCCTGTTATGTGTAGTCAATGTGTAGACTTAGTGTAACTCCAGTATACAGTAGTTCTGTGTCTAGTGTAGTTCTGTGTCTAGTGTAGCTCTGTGTCTAGTGTAGCTCTAGTCATGTTCACCCCTGTTTTGTGTGCGTCAATGTTCTGTTTCCTTTATTAAAAGACTTTAAGTTCATCCCTCTGCCTACATACCTCATTACCCAAAACCCACACTAGCACCTCCCGTGTTACAATTATAAGTATCCTCTTTAATTTGTTTTTCATCTTAGACAAATTTAATGCAGTATTTAAAGTCAGTTATGGAGATAAAGCTCATAGTTCTTTGCTTTCCTATGTTTCAGATAATGCAGTCTAGGTTTGCTCTTGTGCAAATTTCAATAGACTACAGCCAGAGTAACTTCATCAACAGATATGATGTGAATTTTTAATGCCAAAACCTGATACTAAACTGATTTTATTTTACTTTTATCTTATTTTACATTATTTTACTGTATATGCTCTGAGCATTGGAGATGATCAAATCACTCCTCCTACATTTTCCATATGGCGCACATACCTTATGCCCTGTAAACAAATACATGTTCCCTTTCAAAGGCTACACTCAATGCTGTGTGAAAACACTATGGGAACATCTTGTCATGTTGCCGGTTGTGAAGCATGTGTGTATCAAACATGCCAAATTTTGGCTTATATAACCTCGGTCGGGTGACGTCATCTGATGAGACGCACCTGCAGGTTATAAATAGGGGTGAACCGGAAACATTCCTCAGATTCTTTGTCTTCACCTAGTTGTGTTGAGCGTGTCTGTGTTTAAACCAGCAAAATAAGAAGTGATTAACTCACCGATATGGTAGAGTTTTAAACGAGATGTCCCTCCGTGTGATAATCCATATCGGAGGACGATCTCTACACTTCACTGCTTCGATTAAAGTGCTCAAGTGCGCCCTGCATTCCTTGAGAAGCTTCGGGCCGCGGCGCATTTTTGGGGCTTAAAATGGATCCGGCAGAGCTGTTAGAGATGGATTTAAAACCTCCTATCTCTCACTTCCTCATTGAATCGGGAAATCCCTCTGAAGAGCGCGCCCTGCTCTTCTTGAGATGGAAGTAGCCTCCAAGCACTTGGAAAACATTACACGGCAGTTCCTGTCGGGTGGTCGGGGGGCGGAGCCTCAACGATGCTCTCTCCCCCCTCTTAGCTATCTCCATATAAATTAACCCTTTCATGGAGTAAGCTGTATTAAACCCGTGTTTTCCTGCCATCAACTTATTTCTTTGTTTAAATATAGTTGGTTTGGAAGCGCGGAGTTGTATGATGATGCCCAGAAAGAAGAGACGCTTCCAGGCTCTCTCTCTCCTGGGACATCATCCTTCCTGAAAAGCTAATACTTCCTTTCAAGCTATGTAGACTTTCATCTTCCCTGGAGGGAAAAGCTTTTCAGGCAGCAGGTCAGGTGCTCCTTTGCACACCATGGCGGTTTTGCAGGCCTACCACGCTGACCTGCTGAGAGACTTGAGCACTGGCGGGGCTCTTCAGATAGGGCGTTTTGGAATTACCCCGGGCCCCAGACTTGTCTCTGCGTGCAACAAAGCAGACGGCTCGTGTTATTGGCCGTTTTATGGCTGCAATGGTTTTCGCGGGGAGGCACTTGTGGCTGAATCTCAGCTGCATCAAAGATCGTGATTCCTCCTTGATGCCCCTATCTCGCCTTCCGGCCTGTTTGGAGATATCGTTAACTCGGTCGCCACTAGGTTCATTATATGAACAAGCCTTCGGGAAATCCCCTTGCCGAATGTCTAACAGCCCCCCCCCCAAGCCGCCGAGACTTTTGCCCTTTCTGAAAAACTGGCAGCGTGGAAGCTACTACCAAGTATATCTCCTTGGGTACTAAGTGCTGTAGAGAGAAACTACAGGATTCAGTTCTCACATCACCCTCCGCATTTCAATGGCGTGGTCTCCACTTTCATGAAACCGGAAAGTGCGCATCTGCTGACAGAAGTTGCTGGGAATGGTGCCATGGAACATGTTCCCCTACCGGACAGTGAGTCAGCCTACTACAGTCGGTATTTCTTGGTTCCCAAGTGGAACGGGAGGCTGCGTCCAATTTTTAGATTTTGCAGGCTGTACCGCTATCTAAAATGAATAAATACAGCTTCAAAATGTTGACTGTCAAAGTGATTGCTCTCAAATCGTACCAAGCGATTGATTTGTGACAATCGATTGAAGGACGCTTACTTTCATATTGAAATATTGCCACAACACAGGAGGTTCCTGAGGTTCGCTTTCGGGGGCGAAGCTTACCAGTATCGGGTCCTTCCATTTGGTCTAGCTCTCTCACCCGCACATATATAAAATGCATGGATGTAGTTCTGGCTCTTACGACTCCAGGGCATCCGTATTTGAATTAAATAGATGACTGGCTGGCCCAGTCTCATTAGCTAGCGCTTCGACATCAGCATGTCGTCCTAGCTCATCTTTGTTTCTGAGGACTGAGACCCAATGCCACGAAAGCGTGCTCTTTCCTGTTCTGAGGATTTGGGTGTCACATGGAATTCGATCAGAAGCGGGCTCAGTTGTCTCCCGCTCATGTCGAATCCATTCTCAACACCCTCAAAGAAATCAAGCTAGACCAAGAAAGTGACCATCACTTTCAGAGATCTTAGCTCTCATGGCAGCGGTATCCACGGTGACACCTTTGGGCCTTCTGCATATGAGAGCATTTCAGTTGTGGCTAAGACAGGGGATTTCACTCTTGGGCCGATCCCCAACAAGGGTTACGCGCCAGGTGCTTCGTACCTTTCCTATGTGGTTCAGACGCCGGTTTCTGACTCTGGGTCCCACTCTAAGTTTGTCTTGTCATCGCAGATGCTAACGACAGGCGCTTCCCTCACGGGCTGTGGTGCGGTCTTAGATGACCGTCCAGCCCGCGGCACATCAATTGCCTCGAAATGATGGCTCTATTTCTGGCCCTAAAGCACTTCCTCCAGAAGTTGAGAGGCTTCCATGTCCTAATGCAGGGGGACAACACTATGGCAGTCTCATATATTAATCGCCAGGGCGGACTGTGCTCACGCCACTAAATAGCTAGCTAAATCCCTCAGGGCGATTTACATTCCAGGGCATATAAATGTGAGAGCAGTTGTACTGTCCAGTCAGTCTCTGACACACGAGGAATGGAAACCCCACCCCGAAGTAGTTAGTCAATCTGGGAGAGATTTCATGTAGCAGAGGTGGACCTCTTTGCCTCGCAAGATCAGTAAATGTCCCCTTTGCTACTCTCTCTGGATATAGTATAGTATAGTATAGTGTGACGTCGGCTGACGTCACTTCCTCCGTACGAGGACACTGAGAAGCTGCTTTTTTCCGAGCTCCACCATACTGACCAACTTTTAAACTTTTTTCGTCCCCTTACGAAGAGTGTACATAAAACGGATAAGTATCTTATAATATATTTACTCGAAACGCGTGTTATATCGTTAAGTTTTAATTGTTTTGCAGCACACCGCTTTTAGCCGGCATTAGCATCGCTAATTAGCATTAGCATCGCTAGCCCGGCTATCACGTTTGTTTGTTTGTTTCTAAAGTTTGTTTTCGCTTCCTCACACCGATTATTTTCCGTGTTTAGACACCATGTCGGTTGTGATTCTGCCTCTGAGTGCAGGTGAGGAGACATTGGAGCTGCACTCGGTGGATTTGGAGGTGGAGGCCGTGGAGAAGCTGATCCGTGAGCTACAGGTGAAGCTGGCCCGGTTACAGCAGCGGAAAGCCACGTTGGAATCGACGCAGACCGACACTCATCTGTCCCAGGTAAATTCTCGGCATGAGAATTCTCCTACAACCTCAACCCCGCGTGTTTCTCTGCCCAGGTCCAACACACCAAGGACGCATCCCGCCCAGTGTTCCTACACCCCGGCGCCGGGACATCACGGACCCTGGATACAGCAGCAGCGGAAGAAGCACGCCAAGCCCCGGGCGAGGACCTCTCCACCACCACCACCCGTCTTCGACATCTCGACCCAAAACCGCTTCGCTCCTCTCCGCGAGACGGCACACGACGTCCTGGTCATCGGAGACTCCATCGTTCGTCACGTG
The DNA here is from genome assembly GCA_030522415.1 of Channallabes apus. NCBI lineage: Eukaryota > Metazoa > Chordata > Actinopteri > Siluriformes > Clariidae > Channallabes > Channallabes apus. The sequence goes on from CM060120.1 coordinate 15,380,483, forward strand.
CGTGCTACCACGGCTAAAGGTAAGGTGCACACACGCTGTTTACCTGGTGCACGTGTTCTTGATGTTGCTGCACAGGTGCCTGCTGCCCTGAGGAGGAACATTGGAGCTGTGGTTCTTCATGCCGGCACGAACGACACCAGGCTGAGGCAGACGGAGATCCTAAAGAAGGACTTCAGGAGCCTGGTCGAGAAGGTCCGCAGCACATCACCCACGACAATGATCATCGTATCTGGACCGCTTCCCACATTTCAGCGAGGAATCGAGAAGTTCAGTAGATTATTTGCTTTTAATGAATGGTTACAATCTTGGTGTCAACAACAGAAATTACGCTTTGTTGATAACTGGAATGTTTTCTGGGAGCGTCCTAGGCTCTATCACACCGATGGCCTACACCCTAGCAGAGCTGGAGCAGCGGTCCTCTCTGACAACATCTCCAGAACACTACGAACCATCTGACTGGCGGTAAGTCATACTGTAGATTCCAAACATATTAGCCACATCACAACTCACCGTAGTGATAGACGCACACACATAGCTTGTCCTATAGAAACTGTGTCTGTTCCCCGAATACTGAGAAAAAAGAATAAATTTGTTAAATTTGCCCGAAACAATCTGATAACCATAAAACCAGAAAAAGGCAAAATAAGTAGTCAAAATCCACCTCTAAAGTTTGGACTACTCAACATTAGATCCCTTGCGCCTAAAGCACTTATTGTTAATGAAATTATCTCAGATTATTGCCTTGACGCACTCTGTCTCACTGAAACCTGGCTTAAACCAAATGAATATTTTGGTCTGAATGAGTCTACTCCGTCAGGATATTTCTATAAGCACGAGCCCCGTCTAATTGGTCGCGGCGGTGGTGTCGCCACTATCTACAATGATGTACTCACTGTTACCCAGAAAATAAGGCCCAGGTTTAATTCATTTGAAGTGCTTATCATTAATGTTGCACTAAATGAAATACGTAATAAACCCTTGCTATATTTTACCTTGGCCACCGTGTACAGACCCCCGGGGCCATATGGCGATTTTCTTAAAGAATTTGGACATCTGCTATCAGACCTATTGGTTAACTCTGACAAAGTATTGATAGTAGGAGACTTTAACATTCATGTAGATGATGCTAACGACGCTTTAGCACTCACATTTATGGATTTACTAAATTCCTTTGGGGTTAAGCAAAATATAATTGGAGCAACTCACCGCTTTAATCATACGCTAGATTTAATTATATCCCATGGTATAGATGTCTCTAATATAGAGATCATACCTCAAAGTGATGATATCACAGATCATCACCTCCTGACATATACTCTACCCGTAGAACAGATTAGCTGTGTCTCCCCACGCTATCAATCTGTTAGAAATATGAATCCCACCACTAAAGACAGATTCACAAGTAATCTGCCGGATCTGTCCCAATTTCTTATTAGACCCCTAAATGCAGATGATCTAGATGAAGTGACTAGCAGCATGGGCACTATTTTTACCAGTACATTAGACACTGTTGCTCCCATCAGATTAAAAAAAGTCAGAGATAAAACATTGGCACCGTGGTACAACAGTCATACTCGCGCCCTAAAGAGAGCAACCCGTAACCTCGAGCGAAAATGGAGGAAAACTAAATTAGAAGTTTTTCGAATTGCGTATAAAGACAGTATGTGCAGCTATAGACAGGCTCTAAAAACTGCTAGGACCGAGCATCTTAGCCAACTGATAGCAAGAAACCAAAACAATCCCAGGTTCTTATTTAGTACAGTGGCTCGCTTAACAAAACCTAAGATGCCCGCAGAGAGTATCCCATCACAGTTTAGAAGTGAAGACTTTATGGACTTCTTTAATGAAAAAATCAATAATATCAGGAAGAAAATAATGGAGGTTCAACCTCTAATAGTATCTCACGATCCAGTTCAGCCTATAGCTTCACATTTAGATTTTCACTGCTTTACAGGTATAGGACAGGAAGAGCTGTATAAACTCATCACCTCGGCTAAATCAACAACGTGCCTGTTAGACCCAATCCCAACCAGATTTTTAAAAGAAGTGATGCTTACGGTTGGAGAGCCACTCCTAAACATTATTAATTCTTCATTACATCTAGGTCACGTCCCTAAACCTTTCAAGTTAGCAGTTATTAAGCCGCTTCTTAAAAAATCTAATTTGGACGCGAATGAAATAAAAAATTACAGACCGATCTCAAACCTCCCGTTCATATCAAAAATACTAGAAAAAGTAGTATCAGCTCAAATTTGCACATTCTTGCAGGATAACAACATCCTTGAAGAATTTCAGTCAGGTTTCAGGCCCCATCATAGCACAGAAACTGCACTAGTTAAGATTACAAATGACTTGTTTTTAGCTTCAGACCAAGGCTGCATCTCATTGCTAGTCCTGCTCGATCTTAGTGCTGCATTCGACACTATAGATCATAATATTCTCATAGATCGCTTACAAAATTATATAGGCATTCAGGGACAGGCACTAAAATGGTTTAGATCTTACCTGTCTGATCGCTACCATTTTGTAGATCTAAATGGAGAACCGTCTGGTATAATGCCAGTGAAATATGGGGTCCCACAAGGGTCAGTTTTAGGACCTCTGTTGTTCTCAATATACATGCTTCCCTTGGGTAACATCATTAGAAGACATGGGATTAGTTTCCATTGTTATGCTGATGATACCCAATTATATATCTCAACTAAACCAGACGAAATACCTAAGTTGTCTAGATTAACTGAGTGTGTCCAGGACATAAAAGATTGGATGACCAATAACTTTCTTTTATTAAATTCAGATAAGACAGAGATATTACTTATTGGCCCAAAAACCAGCACACAACAGCTTTCACAATTCAGCTTGCGCTTAGAAGGATGTACTGTTATTACCAGCTCAGCAGTAAAAGATCTGGGAGTAATATTAGACAGTAACTTGTCTTTTGAAAATCACATTTCAAATATCACAAAAACAGCCTTTTTCCATCTTCGAAATATTGCTAAACTTAGGAACATCTTATCCGTATCTGATGCAGAAAAACTAGTTCATGCATTCATGACCTCCAGACTGGACTATTGTAATGCATTACTAGGTGGTTGTCCTGCATCCTCAATAAACAAGCTTCAGTTAATCCAAAATGCAGCTGCCAGGGTTCTCACTAGATCCAGAAAATATGATCATATAACCCCAATATTATCATCCCTGCACTGGCTACCTGTTCAGTTTAGAATAAATTACAAAATAGTATTACTTACATACAAGGCCTTAAATGGTTTAGCTCCCACATACCTAACCAGTCTTCTGATACGCTACAATCCACCACGCGCCTTAAGATCACAAAACTCCGGACTTCTGGTAGTTCCCAGAATTTCAAAATCTACAAAAGGGGGTAGGGCTTTTTCATATTTAGCTCCAAAGCTTTGGAATAGCCTTCCAGACAGTGTCCGGGGAGCAGACACGGTTTCTCAGTTCAAAAGTAGACTCAAGACGCATCTTTTTAATCTGGCATACACATAACTCATCCCAGTACTCATACTCCAGTACACCTATACCGAATGGCAACTACGCTAATTCTCCCCATCTGTTCTGTATTTCTCTACCCATCCCGAGGCATCGGGAGATTTTGCCAGCTTCAGTAGACAAAGGCCGACCCTGCGAGGTTCCTGAGGCACCCAGAGAAGGACCAGCTCCAACTGGATTCAGCTTTATGATGGTTGGAGCTACACATGCTGCTCCTGTGCTTCCAGTGATCCAGACCTCATCTGCCCTCTGCACCTACTGACTCGTCCCTATGCTGAACTGGTCTTCATGACCATTTAAATAATTTCTGTCATATTGATTTTTCACCTGCACAACACAAGATGTTATATCATTTCTATCTGTTATCGCCCAAATGAGGATGGGTTCCCTGTTGAGTCTGGTTCCTCTCAAGGTTTCTTCCTAATGCCATCTCAGGGAGTTTTTCCTTGCCACCGTCGCCGTCACCCTTGGCTTGCTCATCAGAGACATTTCATTCATTCATCTCATTATTATCTGCACATTTTTCTCACACATCCACAATTCCAATTATTTTCTTTTCTATAATTATTATTATTATTATTTGTTTTTATTTATTTATTTTCTATTATAATTTTATTTATTTACTTATTACTTTATATATAATTATTCTATATATATATAAAATTTTTTTTTTTTTTTTTTTTTTTTTTTTTTTTTTTTTGTTAAATTAAATTTCTTAAATTTTTGTGAAGCTGCTTTGAGACAATGACCATTGTTAAAAGCGCTATATAAATAAAATTGAATTGAATTGAATTGAATAGTATCCCTCTTCAACGGCTCACCATGGGTGATTCCAATGAGGTGGGATCTAATGTCTCAGGCGCAGGGGACGATATTCCATGCCCGGCCCGAGCTTTGGAACCTTCAAAGAGCTTATCCCCTCAAATGAAATGTATTTAAAGTTGGTGCACGACGAAGCAAGCCGCCACTACACTGGGTGAGAGATCCTATTGTCCTCTCCTATGAGGCACATGGGCTCACTTTGCCTCTTGGACTTAGGGCTCATTCAACCAAGGGGATCGCCTCATCTATTACACTAGCAAGATGTATTCCCCTGCAGCAAGTGTGTGACGCGTAGGATCGGTCCTCTCCACACACATTTGTTAGATTTTAGTTTGGATGTTCATGCTACTCCGGGCTCACGGGTCCTCGAGTCAGCTGCCCAGACATAGTTCTGAGACCTTCTCGGCCTTGTGCACACACGCTACACAACCTTGGGGGTCCAGACACTTGCAGTGTGGCGACGTTGGTACTCTCGTTCCCATAGCGTTTTCACGCTTGGAGAGGGAACGTCTCGGGTTACTTTGCTGTAACCCTGTTCCCTGAAAAGGCGGGAACGAGATGCTACAGTATGCTGCGTCCCAATGCCGCACTAACTACGTGACCGGACGTCCATTCAGACAAATCAATCAGAGCAATGTTCCCAGTTCACCCCTATTTATAACATGCAGGTGCGTCTCATCAGATGATGTCACCCGACCGTGGTATTATAAGCCAAAATTTGGCGTGTTTGATACACACATGCTTCACAACCGACAACATGACAAGATGTTCCCATAGTGTTTTCACGCAGCATCTCATTCCCGCCTTTTCAGGGAACAGGGTTACAACAAAGTAACCCGAGACGGTTTAGTAATTAGTCAATGAGACAATGAGTGACATCTTATCAAATTTTCCTCATTCAATAATAATAATAATAACAATAACAACAACAACAACAACAATAATAATAATAATAATAACCCAAGGAGAAAACATACTAACCAAGGACGAGATTGGCTGCATAATGTAGTGAGTAGTGTCTAGATATTTACACAGAGGGTAATCTGCAGTACCTGAACTCAATGTTCTAATTAAAGGAGTTTCAGTTTTGATGGTATTCTGTAGTTCTGGCCAGAATTCTCACAAATCAGAGCAAGAGGGAATCTGAGCAAATCTGTCATGTACAATGGCCAGCAAATGAGGAAACTGGGAAAACCCAAAATGTTATTTGATAAAAGTACAGTTTACATAATAAGTACAAGGCTATATTGCATTTTTTCTTTTCATTTTTGGGATAAAATCACAAACTTTTATTAGAACATGTGATTAATGTGTTATGGAAGGCAGCTCTGGTGATGCCGCATTGCCCATCTATCAGCGTATGAGACAGAATATAACACAACAGTTTCATTTATTTTTCAGATGATTTTAACTAATTAGATTGAGATATAGTATATAAAAAACAATGTTAAGTTGAGTGCCTCCTGAAAACCTTTGCAGTGCTAGCATAGTGTTGACAGAAACAATCAAAATCATGAAATAATACATGACATAAGATTTGCAATGCCAAAAAAAAAATTGTCCTTCGCTGATTATTAAATTTTAAAGCAAAATAAATAAATAAAATAAATAAATTCACTTTGTAACTGTGCACTTTACACGTGAGGTCCACATTAATGGCATATGTTGAATAGACTATAAGAAGTAATGTCATTTTTGTGTAAATCTTGAAATGTTATTTTAAACTTTTGAACAGATCATATTAAAGTATGCATCCGAATGTATGTAAAAAGCTTTATACACTTGTCCAATTTTTGTTTTCTGTTCCCATCTTATCATATACAGTACTAGAAGCTGGTGTGAACTCCATTTTGTTTTTAATAATATAAAAATGCATTTTAAAACTTAAAAAAAAAATCATTTTAAATTTAAATACATTAATTTAATTGTATTTTTCCATGATTACTCTGAAATGTCCTAATTTATTAAGACATGACAATACCTGTACATGTTACAGGCTAAGCTCTATTTAAATGTCGAGAAAAGCAATAGTATAAGTGGCTCCCCACAGATGGCAGTGTTGTTACTTGAATAATCACCCAACCACTGTTTTCAAACATTATTATCTTTTTACCATGTGACCTTTTTTCATGAATTATACTAGTTTCATTGTTGTTGTTTAGTTAGAAATGATTATGTCGGAGACAGAGAAGGGCAGATATAACCAATAAGTGTGTGTGTGTGTGTGTGTGTGTGTGTGTGTGTGTGTGTGCACGTGTGTCTGCACGTGTGTGTGTGCATATTGGATGAAGTGTGTTAACATGCATGAGAGAGAAGGGGTAAAAGGTTTTATAATTTCTAGCAGGAAAAAAAAAAGAAAAATAAAAATCTGGTGCACTCTTGGTGAACTTTTCCTCTTATAGCTTGATCACAGAGTTGAAGTTTTTGGGGTGAATTCAAAGGATGAGAAGTTTCTAATGCCCAACATGAAAGAACGAACATTGTTCATAATTAAAGCACGGATAATTCCACCGTGCAGTTTTTCTGTCCATGTAGTTAGTGAAATAACTAATATTCTAACAACAGCCCTTTTAATCAATGTTCTCAAACAGCTGCAGTGCCCAGACGGGTAAGGTGCTCCAGAAACCCAGCACTCGATCAATTCTGGTGTGATTTAACCTTCATGATTTCAACACACAAACACACAGAAAGAGAGAGAGAGAGAGAGGGCTATGGAGATCGTGTGTTGACCCAACTGGGAGTGTTTTCATGCATAATTACAGCCATAAATCAGCCTGAGGCACCTGCTCCACTCCTCAACACACGCAGCCAGAAGAGCAAAGCTCAGATACCTCAACTCAAGCCTGCTTGTCTGCCCAAACACCAGCAAATCAGCATGAGCAGACTCTGAGCTATGCTCCATTCCTTTATTCCCTAGGGCACCGAGGCTGTTAGATGTATCAGAGCTTTATCACACACAAACACGCACACACACACACACACACACACACACACACACACACACACACACACACACACACACACACACACACAGTGTTGCGGTAAACAATACGACCTTCGTTATGAATTATTAGACATTGTTTTACCTCCCTAAAGTTTTGCAGAGAGATGGAGGGACCTACTACTGTATTCTGTAAATACATTATAACTATTAGGCATAGTAATAAAATAGAAAATGCTGCACATAAACATTTCTGCTACTTTTATACTGTTTAATGTTGATGTCTGCATGGCAAAAACAGACATCTGCAACCTTATTAAGCAACTTAATTGGTAAACACTTACTAGTATATCAGGATCATACAAAAATCGTCAACTAAAGTAGAATTTCTAGATGATGTTACGCCATCAGCAGTACACACTTACAGTTACAGTCTCAAATCTAATTGCTCAGATGTTCATAGGTTTATATTAATTCGAATGTTTCTACAATAACTTAATTTACGTTAGGCTACATGGATGTTGGGAATCTTTCTGCACATAAATATGTACTGAAAGTTTATGGAAGGAGTCTCCCGTGTCATTGTATAGAACAGTAAAATTTCCTTCTTGGGAAAGTCTTCAAGATGAAGGGTTTTACATAATCTGGTTTCTTTTCAACATACAGTAACAAGCTATTTTGTTGGTATGTTTGTTAATGATGTCAGAAAATCCTGACTATGATCCATTTGTATGTAAAAAGGGACATGGAAAGTTATTGGAATCAAATACTATAGTTTAGGACAGTTAGACAGTCATTTAACAGATGGTGGGTAGTGATATAGTTATATGATCCATATATAGTTACATGATCCACATACAGTAGATATAGGGGGGAAGGGGACTGGAGTGGATGGTGCAGGCAATGCTGACTGTACCCAAATTTCCTCAAGTACTTAAAGTAGATCAGGGGTGGTCTGCACATTTAGGCTCAAAAGGTAGTCATAGTAATGGGCTAATATTAAATTTAACTTAATTATTTTATTGTTATCGTACAGTGCAGTATAATAAAATATCAATATCAATGTGCAACTCCCCTTCATCAATGCCATATACACTACATATACATTTGAATGCACAATTAAAAATAATCTAAATGTACATACAGTATATAGAAAATGTCTCATAGTACAATTGGCAAAGTTGGTTGTGCAACTTTATTGCAAAATATTGCAAAATAGGTTGTGCAATATTACGGTTCTAATGCAAAGTTTACATTAATGTAGTTATAATGGTAAATTCAAAATTTTTAATGTGAGAACTTAATGGACTGATTAACTGCGTTAAAACTGTCTATTACCTTAATTTTTTTTAAATAGCCCAGAAAGCTGTGTAGGCCCTGTATAGTCTGCTTGGGATGCATGTGTTTTCTGAGGATGGTTCCTCTTGATGACCATGAAGATGGTCTTGGACAGGGCTGATGCAGACACTCATCGTCTATACCATTTTATCCTGTATTCAGGGTTGCGGGGATCTGGAGCCTACCTCAGAAGGGGTACACCCTGGCCAGGGTGCCAATCCATCACACACATACACTTACTCCCACACTCATTCACACACTATGACAATGTGGGAACACCAATTAGCCTAATCTGCTAATCTTTGGACCGTGGGAGTAATCTGGAGGAAACCCCCCAAGCACAGGGAGAACATGCAAACTCCATGCACACAGACGGTAATCGAGCCTGGCCAGGAATCGAACCCAGACCCTGGAGGTGCAAGTCGACAGTGCTAACCACTACACCACCGTGACTTGATGCAGACAGGTTTTTGTTTGTAATGCCATTTGTCTTCAGTCAATCATTAGTTAGGGCTAAATTTCCCATGAACAGTTTTTTTACCCGAGTCTCAAAAAATTTAAGTGGACTCATAGCTTACAAAGCGGCGCGGTGGTGTAGTGGTTAGCACTGTCGCCTTGCACCTCCAGGGTCTGGGTTCGATTCCCCGGCCAGGCTCGATTCCCGTCTCTGTGTGCATGGAGTTTGCATGTTCTCCCTGTGCTTGGTGGGTTTCCTCCGGATACTCCGGTTTCCTCCCACAGTCCAAAGATATGCAGGTTAGGCTAATTGGCGTTCCTAAATTGACCGTAGTGTGTGATTGGGTGTGTGAGTGTGTGTATGTGTGTGTGCCCTGCGATGGATTGGCACCCTGTCCAGGGTGTACCCCGCCTAGTGCCCGAAGTCTCCTGGGATAGGCTCCAGGTCCCCCGCGACCCTGAACACAGGATTAAGCGGTATAGAAAATGAATGAATGAATGAATGAATCATAGCTTACAAATATACTAGGGCCTTATTTATGAGCATATGATCTGATATCACCCAAATAAGGAAAGGTTCCCTGTCGAGTGTCCATCACTAAGTGCCTCTCCAGTGCCCTCCATAATCCTCGGCTTGCTCATCAGGGACAAACTGGTGCATACAGTTATAGTCTGTACTGATTTTAATTGTGTAAAGCTGCTCAAAGAAAATTGTTAACAGTGCTATACAAATAAAACTGAATTCAGTTAAGTAACTCTGACCTTCCCTTCCCCTCACTCAGACACTAAGTTCAAGTACAGATCTACTCCTTAACTCTCTCTGATGCTTTACTATAAACACCTCCACCTCAAGGCGAAAATATTTGAGGCTAAAGCCCTGAATGTTCACACCTAAGGATGATGTACTGATGTGGTGTCTGATAACAGACGATTTCAAATTGGGTGTACTATGGTCACATGGACCAAATGAACTGGTAGGAATACTGTATGTAGCCTGAAGCTATTTGGTAGACCTTAGCCAATCATAAAATGGCTTAGGTACTAACCACTGTATTCCAGGAACACCATACTGTATAAGACGTGCTGTTTTGGAGTTGCTTTGACCCAGTTGTCTAGCCATTATAATTTGGCCTTATACTTACCAAATTTTTCTTCCTCAAACACCTCAACTGACTGTTCACTTGCTGTCTCACATATCCCAACTCTTAAAAGGTGTTATTAACTTCACATCTCAGTGATTTTAATATTAAGGTCGATTAATGTTTATTTTAACAGACATCACAAATATGTCATTCATGGAGATCAGTTATCAGATTTTGTGACAATATAAGGACGTAGCTGACAGCAGGTTGATAAACACAGCCATTAGCATTGAAATGTTTGAGAGGAAGACTTGGGTAAAATCAAATCATTGCAATCCATAATGCCACAGTGATGCAACTTAATGAATTAAAGACCAAAAATAATTAGTAATTGGTCATTAGAGTGATTAAGTGGGAGTTGGTCTCCTGCTCCATCACTATTATGTTTTGGCAGAGTTTGCTTATTCAGTGGAACACATTCAATTTTACAAGAACCCAAAAGCCAAGGGCACTAAAAATATTTTAATGCATCATGAGGTCACGGAATACTGCAATACTGCAAAAACTATTAATGCAGCACTAAATTAAGCTTATGGGCCTCAGATATTTAATATATATCGCGGTGAGGTAAAAATGAGGTGGTGCGTGTGCATGAGAGAGAGAGAGAGAGAGAGAGGTTTAATGGTAAAGGATAAATGTACATTTAAATGTACAGTTAAAATGCAGATGTTTAACATCTTAACATCTTCAACAAATGGCTGAAGCATATAAGCACATTATACAACTACTTGTAGTTATACTCTTTTTATATAGAAACATAAAGAGGTAATACAAGGAAATACCTATAACATTTGTAAATATAGAAGAATGCAAGCTGTATGAGATTCCTAATGAAAACTACTTGGGTGAAGGCTGTTTTTTGTGATGATAATTTCACTTAGCACAAATATTCGGTTAATGAGAAACAGCTGGTCTTTAGGTTTAACCTCACTCCTTCAATGACCCTACATCAATATCCTTAGGACTGGAGGTAGCATAACTACACAAACTCAATGCTCAAGTATAAGTACGAGTACTTGCCTAAAAAATGTATTCCACTATGTATAGAAGTACTACAGTATTTATTATATATTTTTTTTACTCAAGTAAAAGTGTTAAGTATGGGCGCTAAAATGTACTTTAAATACAAAAGCACATGTATTTTTGCCTTAAGAACTAAAATTTGCCTCGGTATTTGCCAGAGCATTTTCGGTAACAGAGATGAACCAAGGCGATGCAAACGTGGGTGTCATGTACCAACACGGGAAAACCAGAAGATGAAGCAATAGCGGTTAGTACTACTTCCGGGTGCTAGTGCCGGTTGCGGAGTGGGTGTGTGTGACAGTACCCCCCTGTCCAGGACGACTCCCGACGATGGTAGTCCCTAATAAGCTCGGGGTCGAGGATGAATCCAAGATCGCTCTTTGGAACCGTAGCCTTCTCAGTCGACTAGGTACTGGATGCCTCGGCCTCGAATCGAGGATCCGACGTATGGTGTAAGCAGGGCCACCGTCAATGATTCAGGGAAGAGGAGCAGGGGGGAGGGTGGAACCATAGGAGAAGTGGTGAAGGGTGTGTGAGGTGTGGAATACCGGATGGATTCGGAGCGCCGCAGGCAGCTAGAGCCGGTAGGTGACAGGGTTGATGCGGAGTGTAATGCGATAGGGACCGATGAACCTGGGTGATAATTTCCTTGATTCAGAGTGGAGATGGAGATTCTTTGTGGACAGCCATACTTTGTCACCTACGTTATACATTCGTCCCGGAGGTTGTCGACGGCGATTGTAGATGCGGTCATTTAAGTTTTGATGCGTAGCTTTGTCTCAAAGTTTCACTCACACAACAGAGGTCCGATCTCTTTGTCTCTTGTAGTTTATTTTGTCAGCATCAAAGAATCAACACTTCATACAGTCGTCTTGAGTAATTCCACTGTGATTACAGACACCAGTTGCTGCATCTTGCAAATCTCTGACTTTTACAACAACCTATTTGCTGTATCTTGTAAATTACAGTCTTGGCTTAGGTATATAACAACACTCTTGTTGTATCTTACATTCCCAGCTTGCGTTAGCTTACGGTTACAACAACCTAGTTGCTGTATCTTACATTTTTAGCTTACCGGGAGCTCTCGTTAACTGACGGTCAAAAGCTTGTTTCCGTAGCCTTCCGCATCTATACTGAACTCTCTTTCATATGACAGTCACACAAATGCATGTAATAGTAGAATGACATCACAGACCAACCTACGTGTAGGGAATATTTGATTTTTAGTATGTTTCATGATATTCTGTGTGCGTGAGAACAGAATGTTACTTCTTTCTCTTACCTCGACACAAGCTGCACTTTCAATAAACACATCCTATAGTAGTTTATGTTAAAGGTCGTAAAACTGTTAAACGCTCGTAAATGCAGAGCTACTCCCAAATTTTATGTTCTTCTTTTCCTTATCTTTTCTAAACATTCCTGCTCAAATGTAAACAATTCTGCACCCTCTTCTTTGGTTCTTTGTGTGTGTGTGGGTATATATACTGGTGTCTTCCACAATAAACTTGGAACGTCTCACTGATCACGGACTTGTGTATTATTGAGGGGTTCCCTGGTACCAGGCGGGAAGCAAAGTACAGGCTGAGCACTGACTAGACGGGGTCTAGCAAAAACAAGAAATCCTTACACTACGATTGTCAAAAATGGATGCATAACTTAGAAATTTAAAGCTTATGGCTTATGTAACAAACTTAATGCTTAATGCTTTACTAATGAATAGAACAAGGTAGAATAAATGAAATAACAACAAATAAAATAAAATAAAATAAACACAACAACAAATTCATAACAAGTACGATATGGCACTTACAGCGATGTTGGGTGGCGTAGCGGGTGTTAGCACGTTGGATGGCTCGGTTGGCTTGTATCCACAGCCGCCGACACCTCCAAACCAACTGTTGGGCTGACGGTACATCAACCTCCGGTTCTTGGCGATCGAACATCGAAGGTTGGAAACAGTGGCATACCTCAAATGGGCTGAGATTTGTGGCGGATGATATATGGAGATTATGAGATAACTCAGCCCATATGAGATAGCGGGCCCAGGATTGCTGACGATCGGCGACAAAACATCTCAGATAGCGCTCCAGTTGATGGTTGGTTCGCTCCGTCTGACCATTGGTTTGGGGATGATACCCAGAGGAAAGGCTACAGGTGGAATTGATCAGACGGCAGAAGGCCTTCCAGGACCGCGCAGTGAACTGGGGCCCTCTGTCCGAGACGATGTCTTTTGGGAACCCATGCAAGCGGACTATGTGCTCTAGTATCAGCTCGGCTGTGACTTTAGCTGACGGGAGTCCAGCGAGGGCCACCAGATGCACGGCTTTGAAGAACCGATCCACGATGGTCACGATGGTCGTTTTTTCCGCTGAGGCCGGCAGACCCGTGATGAAGTTGACGGCAATGTGCATCCAGTGCCGGCGGGGAACCGTAAGCGGCTGAGCTCTCCCGTTGTCTGCTGGTTGGTGGTCTTCACCCTGGCGCACACTGGGCACGCCTGGACGAACTCATTGATGTCCCGGGTCAGGGAGGGCCGGGGTGTCCAGATATGGGTGATGAGTGGCCCCACCTCATGACGCCACTCCTGACTGCTGAAGGCACGTAGAGTCGTCCAGGCCGCACAACTGCCGGTTCGGTCTCCGTGGCCTGTGCCTGGTGAACCCTCGTTTCTAAGTCCCAATAGAGAGGTGCGATGTTCTTTGATGGTGGGCGAACAGGTGCAAGCTCCGCCCAAGGGGCATCTCCCTCATGTTGTCTGGAGAGGGCGTCGGCCTTGGTGTTTTTGGACCCCGGTAAGACAGACGGAAATTGTAATGTTCGAAAAACAGAGCCCACTGCGCCTGCCATGGGTTGAGCTTCTTAAGATTCTGGAAGGTGATCAGGTTCTGGTGGTCGGTCCAAACAATGAAAGGCTCGCTGGTGCCCTGGAGCCAATGACGCCATTCCTCCAATGCCCACTTTATGGACAACAGCTCGCTGTCCCCTACCACGTATCGCTGTTAAGTGGGATCAACTTTTTGGGAGATGAAGCAACAGGGGTGTAGCTTCTGGTCTGGACCTCGCTGGGGAGAACAGCTCCGGCGCCCACATCCGAAGTGTCCACCTGCACAACGAATGATTTGTTGGCATCTGGATGGAGAAGGATTGGATCGATGGTGAAGCGATGAAACAGTTCCTTGAAGGTGGAGATGGCGGTAGAGTTGAGGATGAAGTAATGAGGTGTTGGGCGTATCAGAGGTTAGGGTGCTGCTACTGTACTGTGGTCCCTGATGAAGCGATGATAGAAATTCGCAAACCCGAGGAACCGTTGAAGCTGCTTGAGGGTCTTGGGTAGGGGCCAATGACGCACAGCTTCCAGTTTCTGTGGGTCCATGGCCACATCCTGGGCGAGATGACAAAGCCCAGGAACGTGGTGGAGCGCTCGTGAAAAGCGCACTTCTCCAACGTACAGTACAGTTGATTGATGAGCAATCTCTTGAGGATCCGCCCTGACATGTTGAGTATGTTCTTCTACTGTCCGTGAGTATATAAGTATGTCATCCGGGTATGCGAATGCCCACCGCCCCATCATGTCCCGAAGAACATCATTGATGAAACATTGAAAGGCGGCGGGGGCATTGCAGAGTCCAAATGGAATGACCAGGCTTTCATAGTGTCCAATGGGGGTGATGAAGGCCGTCTTCTACTCATCGCCCTCCTCGCTCCGCAGGTCCAACTTTGTGAAAATGGTGGCACCAGAGAGGGCATCCAGGGCAGAGGTGGTAAGAGGCAGTGGGTGTCGGTTCTTGATGGTGATGTTGTTTAGCCCCCTATAGTCAACTTTTTTTTTTTTACAAAAAAGAACCCCGCGGCGGGGGCAAAGAGGAGGGCCTGATGGTACCATGGTGGAGGGCGCTCGACACGTACTCCTCCATTGCCCGTATCTCGGTGGGTGCGAGGGAGTAGAGATGACCGCGGGGGGAACCAAACCTGGCTGAAGGTCGATTGCCAGGTCGTAGGGGCGGTGAGGCGGAAGATGGGTGGCACGTCTTTTACAGAACACCTCAGCCAGGTCTCGATAGGCGGGGAGGATGGCATCGGGGGCCTCGGACTCCCTAGGGCACGTCCCAGCCGGTGCCGATAGGCAAAGTTCGGTGCAGGCTGGCCCCCACTGCAGGATCCAGTTTTGGGTCCAGGATATCAGAGGGTAGTGTTGCAGAAGCCATGGGGTCCGAGGATGACAGGTGGTGATGAATTCTCCTGCAGAAGCTCCGCCACCTCACGGCGCAAGGCCGCGATGTCTTGGACACTCCGGCGAAGAGTCGCAATCTCTCCAGTTAGCTTGTCGATTAGCTCGGCATGCAGGTTCACCACATCGCAGTGGTGTGAGTGATCCACTGGGTTTACCACTCTAGGCTCAGTCATTCTGTCACGTACCAACCCATGAAGACCAGAAGACCTTTGTAGCGTGGATGGTAAACCCAAACATGGAAGCGGCGCGAGTCGACAGGATAACCACGCGATTTAGTTTAAAGATTCTCTCAGTAGGGGGGCAAGGGAAAAACACAAATTTAACCCGCGTCCTAATAACACACACTTGATCAGAAAGTAAACCCAAGAAAAGTGAGTACTCACAGAAAGGCTGGCGAACCGTCAGGAATGACATGGGCGAACTCAATGACTGTGTGACGTGAAGCGTAATCTTGTCTCCTTTTATGTTTCCCGTTTTGCGACCGTACTACTTCCGGGTCCTAGTTCCGGTCACGGAGCGGGTGTGTGTGACAGTGGCTAAGTTGCACTAATGTTCGTTAGCTGTTCAAAACTTGTTTGCGCCAGTGGAGGGGCTGGGAGGGTTTCACAAGTATTTCACAAAGAAACAGATTTTATTGAATACCTGTATTACAGATTTACTTATAAACATTACAGTATGATAAATATTTTAAACACAAATGAAGTCTAGTAAAAATTTGTTTTGTGCAGTAATCCAAAATATTCATTTTCCCCCCCAGAACAAGAGGATAATTTTATAATAATTAGCCTTTTTTTTTTTGAATGGCAGATGATAAACTAAAAATAAAGTTGTTGTTGAAGATATTTCATGAACCACATGATAAGCTTGGAACAATTTTCCCAAACACACATGGTGTTTATCATCAGTGCTGATATTTTTACAGTGAATGGGTATCTGAAATCATCTTTCGTTTGTGAGTGACTGCGCAGTGCAGATTGGAGGAGGTGTGGGTGGGCGATTATGGACAAAGGTTAAACTTAACATGGAGCCTTTTTGGAAAATGCATGAAACAACAATCAAAAAGCCATTTAGTTCTAAAAATTGGAATTGCAGTAAAAAATGAAAAGAAAATATACTGAAGGAAGTTGCTGGGCTAGGTCCTCAGCAACCCAACAGACCCTGTTATAACTATTTGTTATAAAACAAACAGTTGTATACAGTAGCATGGAGAGAAGCCCGGGATCATTAACGGCGATGGCTCACCAGCCGTGCCTACAGTAATTCTACGGTCCCGCTCCTTCATGCACCTGCAGCATTGGACGCCGTGTAGCTAGTGACATTTAAATTTACATTTAGGCATTTGGCAGACGCTCTTATCCAGAGCAACTTACAAAAAGTGCTTTAAAGTTTACATCACTGGATTCATACATACACTGGGTTAACTAGGTTAATAACTAAGTGCCATTAGTCAACACAACTGGGAAGAGGGATTTTTTTTTGTGGGGGGGTTAGTCCAAGTACTGGAGAAACAGATGCGTCTTGAGTCGTCGTTTAAAGATAGTCAAAGTCTGCTGTACGGACATCTAGAGGAAGTTCCAGAACAGAAAAGAGCCTGGATGAATGCCGCCCTCGATCCCTGAGAGATGGTGGGATGAGGCGGTGCTGGAGGATTGGAGGGAACATGGTGCAGTGCGTGGTGTGATTACAGTAGAGCAGAGAGGTAAGTGGGTGCTGGGCCATTTTTAGCTTTGTAGGCAAGCATCAGCGTTTTGAATTTGATGCGGCCAGCTACAGGAAGCCAGTGCAGGGAGCGGAGGAGTGGGGTGGTGTGAAAGAACTTGAGAAGGTTAAACACGAGACGTGCTGCTGCATTCTGGATCAGTTGCAGAGGACGGATCATGGACAGAGGCAGGCCTGCCAGGAGTGAGTTGCAGTAGTCCAGTCTTGAAATAACAAGGGAATTGAGCTGTGGAGTGAGTGAGGAGCGATATTGATTTGGGCGCACGCCCATCACAGGCACACACTGTGACATTGCCCCTCCCTGCCAGCGGGGCACTGCCCAACAGACCTGCGCGTGTACAACCTACCTTCCCTATCCCGTAAGACCTCACCTCATGTCCGAGCTTTTCCAGTGCAAACATGGGTCAAACCCGTTCCAGTGGACAGAAAAATAAACATGAATTACCCACATATACATACATACATACATACATACATACATACATACATACAGTGGGAGCCACACCAAATAGCCGCGACAGTGTGGCTGAAGTGTGAATGGCGTGTGAATGGCCTTTGCACGCCGTAATCCCCCCTCCCCTTTCTGGCCGAAAGGCGTGTCAAGATTTCACAGTAAACACGCCCATTCAAGCCCTATTTATTCATTTACCTGGTTCCACCACTAGATGGCGCTTCGTTCTCAAGAACACATTAAAACAAGCCAGCTGCGCTGAGTTGCAATCACGTGATTTTAACAACCCGCCTCCACCCCCGCCGAACTGACGCTGCCAAACTACAGAGATGAAGATGGCGGCTTAACGGACTATTCGTGGTAAGTGATGTTTTATTTTATAAAATGTGTTTGGGGTAGTTTACAGTTTATTTCCCAGTTTAGTTTTTTTATTGGCCGTTTGAAATATCACTGGCAGCAGCAGCAGCGGTCAGATGTGACTTTAGAGAACTTAATGATCTGTTTACCAAGTCTGGAGTTAATATTACAGCTTACTGTCAGTGTCACACACTCACAATGTCACTCCACTTTAACTCAAAAACATGCTCAAGCTTCGACAATACTATTAATGTCCCTATTACAAGAGCTGCACTACCCGATGAAGAGTGTTTGTGTTCTCTGTAAATACTGAGAGAATCTCACCGCGTGTTGTCTGGATAAATTCAGCGCTTATTTATTCTCTGGTTAAGAGTTAATCTGCAGGTTATTTCTGTGACTGTAATATAATGTGATGCAGTTGATGAGGGACACAGACTGAGGGGAGCTGTACAGGAGCTAGTAACGCTCATAACCCGGTTTATATTTTATACACTTTCCGCGGTCGCGCGAGCGCTTAGTTAACGAGCTGAATAACAACACAGAAGTGTTTATCAGTTAAGGAGGAGGAGGGGGGGAGGGGTGTGTGTGTGTGTGAGGGGCTTCAGTAAGTTATAGTTTGGCTTCAGAGATGAACTAATGCTCATATACGAGTGTTATATCGCTTAACTTATTTGTACGAGAAGCGCATTAAGTAAATTCCCGGTTAATTTAATGCAGACGATAATACAGACAGTCACTGGTTAACACTAACACTGTTCACTGGTTAACACTAACACTGTTCACTGGTTAACATTAGCACAGGCAGATTATTTACATTACAGAATCCCCAAAGCAGTGTTTTACACACTCTGTGGTAAATAGGTTTATTAATATATATTATTTTTATTAGAACTAGATGTTCTGTGAAGTTTATCTGTCTTGACTAAATTCTCCTGTTGTCTTTAAGCAGAGCTCCGCTGTGGAGGATTGGGGGGTCAGACGGCTGACGGCTGGACTTTTGGAGCTACAGGACTGGAGGAGCCTGAACAAGCTGTTGAGGGAGCTGTAGGAGGGATGACGTCACAGTCCGACAGCTTTAGAATGATGTTTGATCAGGTCTACTGTATATTCTGAACATAGAACTGCAAAATGTCTGATACAGTACTTTGGGGGAAACAAAGACTTCAACTGTTCCATGTTTAATAGTTTTGATATTTGAAAAATTAATACTTTAATGTAAAAGGACTATAGATAGAGACTTATAAGCAGCTGGTGTATCCGGGTAGTTTAATGAACTTTAAGCAAAAAGACAACATGTATTCATCTGTTTTATATAAATTACTGTTTTAACTTTGACTAGTTTTGGAAGAATAAATTGAATTGTTAAAGTCATGTTTTGCGTGTTTTAATTTTGGGGGATTGTTTGGGTATTTAAAAATTGTTTAGTTGAACCAACAACTTCAATGGGCAAAAAATGGGACACAACTTTGTTTTAAATAGTCAAAGAGTTGGGCTGAAAATAATAATAATAATTATTGATCATAGAAACAAATGAAACCAGTTAAACACTTGATTATATGTGTTTGTGATTGTGACCCATAATAATTTTTTCTCAGTATAAATAAATGTTTTGGGTTTTAAGAACTCCAAAAGAGCAACGACAAACTTGGTATTCTCCATTGAGGTTTCTCACCTTCCACTCCTGAGTATGACATGGTGTTAATTGCTCTGTGTGTGTGTGTGTTTTTGGCGGGGGGATGGGTGTGTGTGTGTTTTCGGCTGTTCAGCAGTTCTAAACACAAGCACAGTTTTTGTCCTTAACTAAAATACTTCAATACGTTAATGAATTTATTTTGCTGAATAAGGTAATAAGCGATATTTAAACCAAACCAGTAAGTTAAGTAAGTGTTCCATACATTAAAGTACTGTGTATAACCAAGTGCCCTAGCAAACAGTTACAGTACAGTTTACAGTACAAACAGTGTGTGCGCTGGGGGGATTGGAAGGTGAGTGAGAATACTCATTTACAAGACAAAAGACGGTTAGAGGCAGCGCCGTTCTAGACCAGACAACACGGGGTGGGGGAGGGGCGCATCATGTTCAAGCACTGTTTTTACCTGGCCTTACTGTATAGTAACAGTATTGCATTTGCTGAATTGTGTTGAGGCACGCAAACCCCCTGACCACAATAAGGTGGCAATCCCTCAGGGGGAAACTAAAAAAAAAAAATATATATATATATATATATATATATATATATATATATATATATATATATATAATTATATAATAAAATATCCTTAATCCAGATTTTATCAATCAATGACATAACATTTATCTAAGCTGGATGGTAAAATTCTCAAAAACGTTTAACCTAAAGTAAGACTTAACACACTATAACTAAAATATTTACAAAACTGAAAGGTTGTCTTATGAATAATAAAAAATACAAACTAAATTAAAACAGATGGGCTATTGAACAGATCATAATATGTTTTATGTTTTCTGATTATAAATGATATATGGGTTGATTTTAGAAAGGCTAAATGAAATAGCTAGTTTTTGGTCATGTCAGTCCAGTAACTATACTATGTAAAAGTAATTATAATATGAATTAATTAAGGGCAGGACCTAACCTAATGTTAATAATTTACACCATGATAACATTAGTATTCGTGTTTTTGTATATATTTTTAAATGTTCAAATGAACGTTTCAGAGTATATAATTTGTCGTGTCATCTGTGATTGAGACCCATGAGTTAAATTGAAATATTTTTTATAGGTAGTAAGCCAGGTTTTAGTAACCTTGGATAAATCAGCATGAAAGCCCTCTCTCGCGCACGCGCTCTCACGCTATCTCTCGCACTCACACACACACACAGACACAGACACACACACAGACACACTGTACACACACAGACACACACAAATAATACATGAAATCGCGTAAAACCAAATGAAACTAGGGTAAAAAATATGAGCAGTAAAATACAGTAGTATCCTGTAGGTGATTCCTGTCCTGTGATAACAGGCACTAACACTCTAGAACTGTTTACTTCTGTTAGTTTTGTTTTCAAGTGTGAATGTTTATGGGGATTAAATCTGTCTCTGCTGCTGCATCTATACACCGTTGTGATAAGTGATTGATGCCCCATCAGATCTTTAATGTGGGACGTTATGCTGGTTAAATGACTAAAGACACACTGATCCGTATGGACAGATATTTGTTCCAGATATTATGCGCCATTAATCAATTTGTTATGCCAATTTGACTTTCAGCGAAAACATCAAAAATATAACGAAAACAAACCAAAGCAGAAGTTACATTTTAAGCTTTACTTTCAAATTCAAATTTGATTTGTCACATACACAGCGCGATATGCA
This sequence comes from Channallabes apus, assembly GCA_030522415.1. NCBI lineage: Eukaryota > Metazoa > Chordata > Actinopteri > Siluriformes > Clariidae > Channallabes > Channallabes apus. The sequence goes on from CM060120.1 coordinate 15,401,843, forward strand.
GTAAAATGCTTTGGGTGCTTTAGGTGAGACTCGAACTCGGCACTGCTTCTCCTGGACCGCTTTATAAGTGTCACGCGCTAACCGATTGCGCCACTGGAGCCACACAGAAGTTGGTCTTGTCAGAGTATCCTCTCTCTCGTGCGCGCACGCACACACACACACACACACACACACACACACATGAAATTGCGTAAAACCCAACGAAATATAAGCAGAAAAAAAAAAAAATCAGTAAAAATACATTAGTATAACAGGCGCTAACCCTCTGGAACTTTTTTTTACTATTGTCTCCAAGTGTTTATGGGGATTTAATGTGTCTGCTGCCGCATCCATTCACAGTTGTGATAAGTGATTAATGCCCCATCAGATCTTTTGACGGGGGAGCATTATGCATGATTAAATGACTAAAGAAATACTGATCCATATGGGCAGATATTTATTCCAGGTTGCATGCGGCATTAATTGCCTCTTATGCCACTTGTAGACTATCAGTGAAAAAATCAGCGAAAACATCATCAAAAATATAACGAAAACAAACCCAAGCAGACGTTTGAGCTTTACTTTGCAGCAAAATATTATCTATCAGTATATTAAATGGAACGGGGTAAAATACACAGTAATATAAAATACTGTACGTAGCCTGCGTTTTTATTCCGTACCTACAATGATCGGTATAGACAAATTACAGCCGTTACCGTGTCTTTAAGGATCATTTCAGGATGTCTTAAAAATATTTCACTAACTAATTTTATTAATTCATTATTAAATAATAAATAGCATAATCATCATGGGTTATGTATTGAGTGATTTAACAAATCTGTTTTATTAATCGGTTTGTTGTTGTTGTTTTTTCATCTATTTATGAAACTATGTTGACAATACAAGAACTGTCTGTATATTAAAGATACGGTATTGGGTTTCCTGGACACTGCAGTTAACTGTGTCAGTCAATGCTCCATCTGGCGGAATTATACGGCATTGCAACCATCTTTTTAGAAAGCGCATGGGGGCGTTTATGGGGCGGGGCATCGTTAACTGCGTCATCGCGGGGGATCACATTCCATGCACGAAGCCTTCATGGAACTGCCACGGAGCAGTCATGCTCCAGGCGGCTGTTTGACGTGGCTCCCACTGTACATACATACAGTACATACTGTACATACATACATTTCATACAGTTGAAAGTTTACATACACGTTATCCAAGTACATTTAAACTCAATTGTTCACAATTCCTGACATTTGTCCTTATAAACTCTCCCTGTCTTAGACCAATTAGAATAACTTCTTTATTTTAAGACATGTGAAATGTCAGCATAGTAGAGAGAAATTAATACAGGTAGTCAGAGGTGGAAAGTAATGAATTACATTTACCCACGTTACTGTAATTGAGTAGGTTTTTTGTGTACTTCTACTTTTTAACGTAGTTTTTAATATCTGTAGTTTTACTTTTACTTAAATATGTTTTGTTTGAAGTATTGTACTTCGCTACATTTGAAATCATATTCGCTATAGCTGAGTATATATATATATATAAACAAATGAAAATTAAAAATAATAAAAATAAATGCAATGGGGAAGGAAAAAAATTGCTCCTCAGAAACTGCACTGATTGATTGATGGGCAAGGAAAACAAACGCACAAAATGATGGAGACGGACAAAACAGATGCCAGTGATGAAGACCCAGCTGAAAGCGAAATGCCATCAAATTCTTATGAAGCAAACCCCTGGCCATTGTAACGGTCACTACTATGTTGTATATCATATTATGTATGTATGTTGCCCTTTTAAGAGTTGCCCCTCCTCCCCCAGTGTGTGGGGGACACACAGACATAACAATGATTATTATGGCCAAAATAGTTAAATTTTTGTTTCAGCAGACCAGAGTACATTTCTCCAAAAAATAAGCTCTATGCCCCCCACTGTGAATTACATCAACCTTTCAGATTACTTCAATATCAGTTTCATTTTACAGTGGATATGGAAACCTTTGTACCAGTTTTCTCCAGTGTGTTCACAAATGTTCTTTGCTGTTGTTACGGTATTCATTTGTACTTTTTGTACCAAAGTACGTGTCTCCTTCCTGAGCAGTTTGATGGCTGTGTGGCCCCATGGTTTTTATTCTTGCATAGCATTGTTTGTACAGATGGACAACCTCAAGTACTTTGAGAACAGTTTTTGCAAACTGTTCTCAAGGATGAACCACACCTTTGGAGTTCCACTGATTTCTTTTGATTTTCCCATGATGTAAAAAGGCACATTGAAGGTAGGTCTTAAAATACATCCACAGACACACTTCCTATTACCTCAAATGGTGTCGATTAGCCAGCTTCTAACACATCAGAAGCTTCTAACACAATAACATAGTTTTATACAATTTTCCAAGCTGTTTAAAGGCACAGTCAACTTATGTAAACTTCTATAATGAAATGTTGGATATATTACTTGAATTATGCATCAGGTAGATGGACTAACTACTGACTTGCCAAATCTGAAATTTGTTAACATTAAATCTGTGCAGTGGTTAAAAAACATATTTTATTATGGCTTTAACCTAAGTGTATGTAAACTTCTCACCGTACATACACCATGTTCCAAATTATTACGCAAATGATATCTTTCCCTGATTTTCATAATTAGTCAATGCAAATGGCAATCAGTATAATTTTCAAGTCATCAACCATTAGGGTATAATTTGAATTTTATTGAACAAACCTCCTAATGATAACAATATTTATTTAAAAACATATGCACTGTTCCAAATTATTATGCACAACAGAGTTAAAACATTTTATAGGTTGTAAAGAACTGAAAATGGGCTTTTGTTGAATTTGCAGCTTTAGGAGGTCATATTTAAAGAAATCAAAAGCTATTTCAATCAAAACATCCTAACAGGGCATGTTACATCTTAACATAGGACCCCTTCTTTGATATCACCTTCACAATTCTTGCATCCATTGAACTTGTGAGTTTTTGGACAGTTTCTGCTTGAATTTCTTTGCAGGATGTCAGAATAGCCTCCCAGAGCTGCTGTTTTGATGCGACCCGCCTCCCACCCTCATAGATCTTTTGTTTGAGGATGCTCCAAAGGTTTTCAATGGGTTTGAGGTCAGGGGAGGATGATGGCCACACCATGAGTTTGTCATCTTTTATTCCCATAGCAGCCAATGACACAGAGGCATTCTTTGCAGCATGACATGTCGTGCACGGTTCTTCTTTTTGTACCATGGAAGAAAATGGTCAGTCAATATACTTTGCAGAGGTCATTTTCACACCTTCAGGGACCCTAAAGCGGCCGACCAGATCTCTCCCCATGATTCCGGCCCAAAACATGACTCCGGCACTTCATTGTTGACGTCGCAGCCTTGTTGGGACATGGTGGCCACCCACCAACCATCCATTACTCCATCCATCTGGACCATCCAGGGTTGCAGGACACTCATCAGTAAACAAGACTGTTTAAAAACTTGTCTTCATGTATGCCTGGACCGACTGCAACCGTTTCTGCTTGTGAGCATTGATTAGAGGTGGCCGAATAGTACAGATGTGGCCATTAAGACTGCACGTGTTTTCCCGCAAGATGCCGCAATTTAGCATGCGGCAACGTTTGGGAATTTAAATAAATGTGTTGTTCTTCACTGAATATCCGCCAGATGGCACATGGAAGGTTTTTACACACATTCATTATGAAATATCTGTTGTAAAACTAAATATATGTGCTTCATATTATTTTCATAATGATGAAATGAGATGCCCAACTGAGATGAAATGAGATGCCCAACCCGAGAGACACGGGTTCGATTCCTGCTTAAGGTACATGCTTTTTTTGCACTACATATTTATAAAGTTTTTCTAAAGTTCGTTTAGTAACGAGGCGAGTGCGCTATGCTTCGGTAAGCTTTTCTGACACCAGGAGAGACTCAGTCAAACACACACACACACACACACACACACACAATGCTTCGCTTGTATGATGTCCTATTCCCGGCATCTATATGACTCATTCACACACACAGACACACACACACACGTTGTCTGTCAGAAAGGTATCTGTTTATTAACAGCAAATGATCGGTATAAATATGTTTGACTAAACGCCTGTGCTATAGACATATGTTACTACAAATGAACCATTATACATGTCCTGGTGAGATCCCGAAAAAAACAATGCTTCGCATGTATAAGGTCGCGGGTTGAATAGCCGGCATTTCCGCAATGATAACCATTAATCCTTCGTGGTCTAGTGGTTAGGATTCCGCGCTCTAACGCGGTAACCCCGGGTTCAATTCCCCCTCAAGGCACATGCTTTTTGCACTACATATTTATAAAGTTTTTCTAAAAGTTCGTTTAGTAACGAGGCGAGTGCGCTATGCTTCGGTAAGCTTTTCTGACATAAGGAGAGACTCACACACACACACACACACACACACAATGCTTCGCGTGTATGATGTCCTATTCCCGGCATCTATATGACAGTCAGACACACACACAAACACACGTTGTCTGTCAGAAAGGTCTCTGTTTATTAACAGCAAAAGATCGGTATAAATATGTTTGACTAAACGCCTGTGCTATAGACATATGTTACTACAAATTAACCATTGTAAATGTCCTGGTGAGATCCCGAAAAAACAATCCTTCGTGTGTATAAGGACGCGGGTTGAATAGCCGGCATTTCCAAGCAGCAGCCATAAATCCTCCGTGGTCTAGTGGTTAGGATACGGCGCTCTCAGCGCAGCAACTTGAGTTAGATTCCCGGTCAGGGAAGTCAAAAAAGTTTTACAGATTCACATGTAAAATTTTATATACATATATAACTATATATATATAAATATGAGTTCATAATAAAAATCTTACAAAATATAGGGGATATATATATATATATATATATATATATATATATATATATATATATGAGGGCATAATAAAAATCTTACAAAATATATCCCCTATATTTTGTAAGATTTTTATTATGCCCTCATTTGTACATTGTATATTTGTACAACTATTTTACTAGTTAAATTTATTTTCTTTAGTATTTCTTTTTATTGATATTTATTCCTTACGTATAAGCTTTTATTTTATTTTTAAGGTCACTGGCGGTCGTATAAGCATTTCACTGCATATCATACTGTGTATGACTGTGTATGTGACAAATAAAATTTGAATTTGAAACAAAGTAGAGGAAGATAGGTGGAAGGAGACAGAGGGGGAGAGAGAGAGACAGAGTTTGGGAAGGTGAGCATGAATGAACAGATGCAAGAGGAGACAGGAAGATAGCAGCAGGGAAGATTTAACACGTTAATATCAGATCTAAGAGGAAGAGAGCAAGAGAGTAGAAATAACTCCTTTATATATAAAATAATTCTAACATCATGTAAAATTATTTTTAACTGTTTTTTAAATATTTTTAACTGTTGTCAAAGCTATACCCCACTTGTATTGTGAAGACACGCCCCACAGAACTGGGGGGCGGGTTCAGTAGAGGTCATTAACATTTAAAGGAGCATGTACTGAAACAGGTTGCTGAGAACAGAGCTACTTTTTACCAGGTAAAAGTAATGTTTTTTTACACAACAATTGAGAATTTTTAATTAAAGTATATTACCTAATATTTCATTAGGACCCTAAAGAATCATATTAACTTATGCAAAATTGAGTCTGTATGGCTCCTTTAAGAGGGACAAAACAGTCAAAGACATGGTAATGCTTTGGTTTAAATGGTATTGAAATTAATTTAATTTCCTGATCATAGGCTAACTATGCGAATGTCCTGATTCGTGAATATGCCAACATATCTTATTTAAAACGTAAAAATGTGTCGCAATATATTGTAGCGTTTTTCACCGCCGGAAAGGATGTTGGAGAGACGAGTGAGCTTGCTTGCTGCCCAATGCAATGGCTGGGAGTATTTTATTACCACACAGCACTGTATAGCATAAGCAGCACATTCACTGTCACAGCACACACAGCAAAAGTGCACACGCATACACACAGGTCAAGCACACATACATGCACACCCCCAACATGGCCGAAGCCACCAACCCGACCAAACGTCCCAACCATGGTGAACACACAGCGGAACTCCCGCAAAGCATGACGGTCGTCAGCCGCCGCCCTGCCTACGCCACAATATATATATATATGATTACAATCTGATTACATGTGCAGTGCCAAGTATTTGCCCCTTTCTGATTTTTTTTCCTTGCATATTTGTCACACTTGTATGGATGGAATTTCATTTTAAGAGTGGTTTCTAAACACTATATGAGGAAAAGAAAAATTTGCCTTTTTGTTTGTGAGATATCATGACCATTTCGCAGGGGGTATCATCATGATGCAGTGTAAGATATACCACTCATCAGTGTAAGCTGTAAATGCAGCAGGTCAGTGAGGAGGAACCAGTGCCTGCTGATGATGACCAACACCTCTCCCCTGATCTACCAGAGCCAAGTGAAAAGAATGGCAATCAAACTGAACATGTAAGCTGGAATAAAATCAGTAGCAGCATTAACTCGTACTAGTAATTATTATGGTAGTCAATATTAATTCAAAATAATGTTTTTCAGCATTATTTCAAATTAATATTGACTACCATAATAATTAAAATAAGTAACTAGTTTACTAGAGTGAGCTAATGCTGCTACTGATTTTATTTCAGCTTACCTGTTTCTGAAACCCCCCATTTCTGCGAATTCCCCCATCAGCGAAACCGGTTTGATAACTTCACACCTATCATGAATGAAAGGTGATTAGAGGGATTACGTAACTGGGCTCCTGTGGGTGTCAGTTCGGAGAGCGCTGTCGCATTGTATTCAGAGAACAGAATCATGTTTTAAACAAAAGCAATATTGCATTAGGCTAACTTTATTAAAGATTTTTCACTTTTGTATTATTTGAATTCGTCTTTTTGTACATACATGTGGGCATCTTTAAATTTGAACAGAAAATAATAGTAGGCTCGTAGGAACGTTATTTTTCATATAACTTAAACAGCTGAATGAAGTTAAATATACAATACATTAATAATTGCATTTGCTTTACATTTGAGCACTCATTGAGCTTTTTCATTTTATATACTACAATATCATATATATGTGTCTAATACTGTTTTATTTATATTTTACAACATTACATGCAGTTTGTAATTTACTGTACTTTTAAAATGTAACCTACAGTATAAGCATATTTAACTTTTAGATAAACTTTTAGGCTTTTAGATAAAGTTCTTATATGATATAATTTTATTATTTAATTAATTATCTTATTATAAATGTTTCTTATTCTCTATATTCTTGTCGAGTATAGTCCTTACTGTATGGTCGTATTATGCTTTCTCTGTTATCTCTCTATATATTCTCTAATTATGACTTAATAAACCGACTCACATCAGAGCGCGCTGGCGTGTTGGAAAAGCTTTAGAGGGCCATTTGATTACAAGGGCCCCTACCATGGGGCCCCTGCCTTCTGGGGGGAGGGGAGGGGGGGCGTGTTTACAGCGTTACAGAAGGCTCTCTGACTAGGGAGCGGTAGCGTGGTGGGATGGAGGCGGTTAACCTGCCCGCTGAATGGCCCCCAGACCAGTGTAGCAGTGAAAGAGTTTGACCAGTGTAATCACTCCCAGGGCTGTAGTGGAGGCTAAATGCAAGTAAACACGGTTTACCCACCTCTGAAATTTCAGAATTAGAGTTTACCCACTTCTCATATGATCCAAATGCACATCATAGTATACTTTAGGCACAAAATGTGATCACAGAATTCGTAGTTCACCCACCTCTTATTTTACCACTACACCCCTGATCACTCAGTTCTGTACGGGGATATGGTACACAGGTGGATTCTGGCATGGTTCAGCTATACACGGTACACATGTAGTGTGATCACTAACCGTGCTCCAACATGGCTCTCACTGTACGTTCACACCAGGAGAGACCAAAGCGAACCCGTCCCTAAGGTCATTGAAGAAGCTTCGTTGTTGAATTTGCTTTATTCACTTTGTTCGCTCATTGGAATTTTTGATTTAGCCTGTTACCGTGGGGCATTGGTAAATCTATATATTAGAATTGGTTTTCACCGAACCGTGTCATAACTCATTACATAAGGATAACTGACTTTTAACTTCTCTTTTTCGCTCTGGTCGCCCAATTCGCTTCGCTGCCAGTGAATTTGCTTTGTTCGGCCAATTCGCCGACACTCCATAGAGAAATAATGACTTTAGTCGCTCTGGTCTCTTCTGATGTGAATGTACGTGACATCAATAATGACACTCCAAATAATAAATATTTGAATTAATTTGAGAAAGTTGGTGTTAATAACAGTTTTGTTCACATTGGAGAACTTGCAATGCGTAAATCATGGGGAGAGACCTATCTTTTCCCATGGTAATAACCAGGCTGCTGAATAGAAAGGGGATGATTAGCAAATGTGCTTTGATTTAGAGCATGGATTGTATGACATTCAAACTGCATGATCAGTTTGCATTGTTGATTAAAACTGGGTAAGTTCTAATATTTTCTGACTTCTGTCTGATAGTTATTTCACTCGATGTTAGAACAGCAGACAGCATGCTGTAGTAGACAGTTGCTACCCCTCCCCAACTCTCTCACTCAAGAGTGTTGCAAAATTGTTACATTTCCTCCAATCAGCCAATCAGGTGTTGTGAGCACTTTTCAAAATCCAACTGAAAATTCACTGCAGATATTAAAGCCCCTGCCAGTATAAAAACCCTTCATTCAGACAGTTCAGCTTGAGAACTTGCTTTGTACTCTCTATACAGTCTTCTATACTTCTTTATCACAAGATTAACAACCAAAAGTCTTTATGGCATAAAGTAAAAGAATGAAAAGTAATGTAATAAAAGTAGATGTACAATCGCAAATTTAAACTGGTAAATACTTCCATGAGCCGGCAAGAAGACACTTGCCACTGTCGCCCGCGGCTTGCTCACCAGGGACTATCTGACCATTTTGATTCATACTGTACACATTCACATTCCATACAAACTTAAATAATTATTTTGATTGTGTAAAGCTGTTTTGAGACAATGTCAATTGTTAAAAGCGCTATACAAATAAAATTTAATTGAATTGAATTACACTACTACAGTAAGTGAACTATTGTTATATATTTAAAAAAAAGTACTGCACTCAGTTCTTTTATATGGCTGTTGAATGAAATAATAAACTAGCCAGAAAATGTAACACAATGCCATCTTTGTTTTTGACCCTGGTAACCATATATCCTACAGTGTGCTAAAGTGTCCAGCAGAATAGTAAAAGCAAGGCTTTGTGCTGCTTTTTGGAAACATTGAATGCCAATCATTGATTGGATGTGGTACTGACAAGAGGGAAAATGGATCTGTTGTCCCCAAATGTGTCCTCAACATCCCAGAGAGCATGTGAAGATGGGTGGAAAGGGGCACTCCTGTGCAGCAGGTAGAGACTGATTTCCTCAGGGAACTGCTAGACAACTTTATTAACCAGACTGCAACTCCAGAGGAGACCCCTAGCTTTTGACATAAGCGAGAGATGATCACTGATGCAATGATGGCAGTGTAACAGGGTTCCCATGAAAACATCAAACCAGAGTTCGGAAAGTGTGCATGTTTTTTTTTTCTTTCTTTTTTTCTTTGTGTGTGTGTGTGTGTGTGTGTGTGTGTGTGTGTGTGTGTGTGTGTAAAGAGTACCTGAAAACCATACTTGAGTAAAAGTACAGAAACCTTACTGTAAAAATGACTCCATTATAAGTTATAAGTCACCAATTCTAATAAGTCTTGAGTAAAAGTCTTAAAGTATTTTATTTTATTTTACTCATACTGAAATGTAGGCTCAAAGAACACCAAGAAATGTGGAAAACAAGAAACTGTTTATTTGAGGTTTTATTTCCTAATATAGAAATGAACTTGAACACTTCAATATTTAAAAATTGCAGTCTCAGTCAAACTCAAATGTTCAAAAAGGGCACAAGTTAAGTATTTTTTTTCCTAAAAAAAAAAAAAAAAAAGGTATTTTCAGTCTACAATGGACAAAAAAAATTCTGAGCGGACTTTGATTTGATTTGCCTCTCAGTATCAGAGGGGGGCAATATTTTTATCTAACTTCAACAAAAACTAGTTCTCAAATTTCTTGGATAAAGATGCCGACTTGTCGCGCACAATCACAATGTAATGAGTAAGTGTCCGTTCAAATGTACTGGAGTAAAGAGTACATAAATTCAATAAAAAATGTAGTCGAGTAGAGAGTATAATGGAAAAATCATATTTTAATTATGTATTAATTCTGATCCTTGTAGTAAGTGTGTAACGTAGACGTTAGAAGTTTGAACTTGTTTGTCGAAGCTTAGAGACACAAGGCCGAGAACAGAATAGAAACAACCTGATTGTAGTTGTCCCTGAATAAATGATAAGGTATGGACATCTAGTCTGGGGCAGATAAAGAGTCATGAGTTTGAATGTAGGAACTTCACGTACGGGGCGTTGATTATGTTAACAGAGATGTTTGTGTATAAAATAGGTCAGCTAGAGAAAGAGATCACCTTTCTCTATGCTGCAACTGTTTGCTGTATGAGACTGGTCCTTCTGCAGAAGTTTGAAATAAAACCTTTGTTACTTTGCTCTTACCCAGTGTATGAATTACTTGTCTTTATATTGGTTTCAGAATTTCCACCACAACTTGGCGTAGTCGGCAGTTCTCCGTGTTTGAGGAGGGCATTGGAGAATCCCGGGGAGGCGTAAGCGCTGACGCCTTGAAGGCTTTTCACTTCATCTCAAACGCTTAATTGGCAATCGAGCGTGAGAGGACCGGGGATTCACCATGTCACCTCAACACCGGAGTGAGTTAAAAGAACTAAAATAGTGTGGTAAGGAAAATTTTTAAGTTGTAAGTCTTTAAGTTGTAATTGTTAAAGTAAGTTGTACTGTAATTGTTAAAGTTAAAGTAAGTTGTAATTGAGTATTAAGTGCGCTTTCTCACAGTGGCTGGGATAGATTTAAACTTGGATCTATCACACGAGTCTGGGATTCGTGAAAAGTACCCAAAAAAGTGCAAAGGCGCACAAAAGAGAGAGATAGGGTACTGGTTTCGCCTCGTTTCCGAAAAACTTGGCCCCGCAGCAGACGTGCTCGGTGTGAGGACCTCCGGAGGTAAAAGCAAGTCAGAGTGCAGGGTTGCAAGGTGCACACGTAAAAGTCAATAGGACTTTACGGGAAAAACAGTCAAGGGGACTGTTGAGGTAAATTAAGGTAGAGTGTAAAGTGCACCGGTAAAGTCAAGAGGACTTCATGGCAGAGTGCAAACCGCTGCACCGGTAGCAGTCAGGGAGACTGTGAGAGCTCACTGTGAGTTAGTGGCACGTGTAAATTGACAAGTAAAAATCATGGGTAACAGCAAAAAAAAAAAAAAAAAAAAAAAAAAAGATTGTTACGCTTGTGGGGTTCCTTGGTAAAGATAACATCTAAATTATGTTTGAGAAATGTGGAAATCCAGGGAAAACAAAAAGAAAGAAAAAAAAAGAGAAATGTAGAATTATTAATGACTGAGATTGCTTTTGAGTTGTGGATGTGTGAATCATGTGTAGATAGATAATTACAATAACAAAAAGAAAAACAAAGTAAACATTAATTGGGTAGGATTTAATATGTGGAAGGCAGAAGCAGAACTTAGAGAAAAACGCATACAACCTAAAATGCAAGCACAAAACATTGATCCTTTTCAGTTTGTTAAGTTTGTTTCCAGATCCCGACCTGGACGGCTGCCCCCCGCAACCCCCAGCTATTAGACAGATAGCCCCTTCAGCAGATCCAGTAAGACAACATGGACAAGAGACTTCTCGGCAGGCCCCAGGCCCCAGCACAGCCAGCACAGCAAGCACAGCAAGCACGGCTCTGTCTCCAATTTCGTCACATACTCGAACCAAGGTTCAGCTGAAAAGAGAAAAGGCTGATCGACAACCACCACCTGATGACAGCGAGGACGAGAGAGAGGAACTCTTAGGAGCTACAGGAAGTGTTCATCAAGTAATCACTGCTCCAATGATGGAAGTAGCAGGTGCGGATGGCACAGCGATGCTTGTTCACCGACAATGGACAATAAAGGACATCGAAAATGCACATGGACAACTCCCAGACCCGAGAGAGGGGGGAGGACAGAAATTCGGTGATGAAATGAGCAGATTTTGCTCAGAGTTTCACCCGACATCTTATGAAATGCGACGACTTTTGGGGAGAAAACTAGGTGCGGACTTTGCAAAGATTAAGTATTCCTGGCCAACGGACAATGTTTTCGCACGGCGAGCTCAGGCTGATCATGAAGAAAACCAAGCATTTAACGGTTTTGTGGTGTGCCTTACAGCAGCGTGTAAAGAAGCGTTCCCAGCAAAAATGGATATGACTAAAATATCAATGTGCAAACAACAACCAGGAGAGAGCGTGTCACACTATCTCACCCGTCTCACTGAGGTACATGATGCAAACAGCGGGTTGGAGAGGCCTGCAGACATGTCTGTGGCAGCAATTTCACCGTATGAAGCACACTTGAGGAACAGTTTCATAAATGGATTACAGGAGGACATCGCTCAGAAGGTGAAAAACACATGCGTTGGATGGGACACTGGAAAACTTAGTCACATTGACCAACATGCAATACACGCGGAAAAGCTGGTATCACAAGAACAAGATAAGCGCAACAAGAAGAGAGAAGACGAGAGTCACAATGCACAGCTGGCAGTGTTGCAGGTGGTAAGACAAACTGCGGATGTACAGTACAGGAGACGTGGAAGAGGACGAGGAGGCCGTGGACGTGGACGTGGGAGAACAAATGGCTGTTATGCATGCGGAAGTGAAGACCATTGGATTAGAGACTGTCCGAGAAGGAGCAGAGGAGAGGAATGGATTAGGAGAGGTGAGGATCAGGGTGGAAATTGACAGAAAAAGGCCGGGGGCGTGGGGAGCAGACCCGAAGGAGAGGGTGAGTCAAAAAAAAAAAAAAAAAAATTTTCCTACTAACACTTCTTGCTCTGATCGCAATGAAGAAAAGCTTGCTATCTTTTTCAATTATTCAATTCACGTTTGTATCTTAGAAACATCCACACATGCTACGTATGATCTTGAAGTATACAATATCAGTAAAATGCCAACAATGGAATTGCAGCTCCATGACAAACAAAATTCATTTTGCTACATTCCATGCAGGTCATTCAGTCATTAAAGTGTGTGAATTTGACAGTTTAGTGAAACAGAGTGGCAGATTCCTGAACTCTGTGGGCACTTCAGGACATGCAGCTGAAAAGAGCCTCATAAAGACAAGCGTGTGGCTTTTTCCAGGTGTACATGATGATAATTTTAGATTTTTTGCTCTTATTGCTGCCCAGTAAATCTATTGGGGTGAAGATTTCATATGTAAATTAGGTATAAAACTCTTGAGACTAAACCAGTATTGAGCCTGAGGATTTCACTCTTGTGAAATGTGATCCGTTGCCCCTGTTGTATGTGTATGAATGGAAGCTCTGCACTTCAACTGTGAGTTCAGTAAATGCTACGGTGATAGACAAATATACAGTATGCCAGTAAATACATTACACTGTGTGTCACATACCTCATTTTTTTTAAAGATAAGCTCAGATGTGTAGTTAATGTAGAGATAAGCAGTGTGCACATGAGAAAATGTAGCACAGTATAGTGTGACAGTAATGTCGCTTAATCACAGTAGGGACACCCCTAATGTGTTATTGAAGTATATAAAAGTAATAAGGATGAGGGAAAAAATAAATAAATAAATAAAAAAAATATTGGGCCTTTGAGTGACATGTGGTATGAATGAGAGTGATTGAGAATGAACGTCTTATCTGACATTACATTACAGCCACAGAGAAACAAATGCTGATGCAATGCTGAAAAATCACGTGTTAAAAGTATAAAAGAACTGTCTATATTACAGTACCTACAGTCACAAGACCTGGCCAGGCAGAAAAAATTAAGTTATCAGCATGCGGAACTTTTTCTTTTCTTTTTTAAAAAGAATTTATGTTTATAATTACTCACTAAAATGTATGGGCTAATGGCAAGCACGATGTAGGTTTAATTAAGGGAAGTGAACTGGCGGTGATCACCCCAAAGTAAAATTTAGGCCCTACAAACTTCATACTGTATCTACCCGAGTCTTTAACTGAAATAATTCCAGTGTTTAATTCTTTATTTTAAAGCTGTTGTCATGGTAAACATCAGCAACTTCTTATTGTCCAGCAGAACAAGGTCATAAAGCAAACCATATAAAAGCTACAATTCGCACATAAGTCATATCTTAGGTCAAATTGTTTTGGGACAAGATAAAACTTTGGATCCAAGTACAGTAGTAGTCCAAAATATTCTAAAACAAATAAGAAAATTGATGCTAAAGTAGAAATGTAAAAAGTAAAAGTGTTTTATTACAGAAAAGTTATTTTGATCTATACAATCCTCGAGGCCCCAGTGAGCTATACACTCATGGGAAGGGTCTACAGGCCCACAGTGCACTTAGCTGAACTCCGGAAGCAAGAACAATCTTTAATTGAATCAAATTATTGGACATTTCAAATTATAAAAGGCCTTTTACAAAAACTGTTGATGAAAAGAATTGTTGCATGATTTCAGACTGGCTGCAGAAAAAAAAAACAGAGAGAAAGAGAGAAAAACAATGAGATCTTTATCTCACTTCTCAGCCAAATCAGATCCTGTAGCAGCAGCATCACCCATGTGTTTATGTCCAGTACAAGAAGCTGAGAAGGCAGGTATAGAATAAAGATATATATAGTGGGCTACAGTAATTTGACATTTCTAGTTCATGAAGTTTCAGTATCTTTTATACAGAGAAGAATCACACTTATTTGCAACAGAGTGGTTAAAGTACAATACTAAATTATAAATATCAATGTGGAAAGATGTATAGTTCTAACCCTCTAACTCCTTTCTTTCACTGTTAAACAACTTTGTTCCACTAGGATTGATCCACAGTAAGCGCCACTACAGAATCCGGATATAAAATGAACGTGGATGGAACAATATTTTGTGATAGAGAAATAGGTGCTAACAGGAGTTTGTCATAGTTATAGCACATGAAATTTAAATAGTGTAAATGTAATGCTCAAACTAACAAATTATATTCTATTTCAGAAAAGCAGATGCAGCAGCGAAGGCCGTGGCCAAACTTCCCCTTTCCTATAACCATAACATGTGTGTGTGTCTAATGCTCTCACCCCCACAGCTAACCTTGAAGAGCTTCAGAACTACAGTCTCTCCAGGAGAGGAAACACTCTGGAGAAAAGCGGGATGTGTTTTGACAGAAGGGGTTTGGTACGACCCCAATCACAAGCCATGTCTACCTATAAAGCTATTTCTTTCTATGCTAAGTTGACACACGTGTAAGGACCATGTGTCAAAAGGGGGAATAAGCATTTGTGTTACTAATAACACACTGTACTGTAGATAAAGGAATTAAGATGAAGCCAGAGCACACGAAAAGTAAAAGGACATTGTGAAGATGAAATGTTATGTTATTGTGCAAAACTCTTTGAGGATTTATTTTTAATACAGGCCCACTGACAGTGCTCCTAACACCACAAAAAGAAGTCAAAGTAGTGGAAACAGAGATGAGGGTACACGCCAGCTACCCCAAACATGTTCCAGAACCTAAGAGAAAACAACACAGAGGTCAACAAGGGTGAACAGTGACGTGCTAGTAACCTCTCCTGTAAACCCCGACAGACCCTCACCTGCACGCAAAGTGCATGGGTCAGAAGAACCAACTAGAGTGACAGGAACAACGCAGAACCACAACTCTCCACTCAAATTCATCACAACAATAAGTACACTACATTTGAGGACAACACATGAAGAAATTGTAAGGTGTCAAAGTAGCAGTAGCACTGAGTAACATTGGTGACATATAAAAGTAATTAGAGTTAAAAGTAAGTGTTGTAACTACTGACAGGATAGAAGACTGTTTTAGAGGACTGAGAATATTAGTGACTGAGATTATTCACACTACAGACATTGAATTAGCTGGACTGGACCCTTGGTTACAAATGAGAAAACACCCCAAAGCAATTTGGGTAACTTTAGGAATAATAATATTTATGGTTACCCTGATGTGCCTACTTATTGAGAATTCGGAGAGAAACGGCGATGGTAAAGTCTATTTAACAAACTCAAGCCACATGCATTTAACTAGAATAAAGAGAAGAGACTGCATGATAAAAAGGCATAACACTAATCTCAATAGATGTGCAGGGAAATTGGGAATGTGCCCTATCATTAGACATTGCTGATAATATAACAGACATACACAACCTCTTGTGTTGTGTATGCCATGTCATGTTCTCGTGCTGGGTAACACTGCCCCTAAATAATGTCACAGCAGCAGAAGCAAATGCAGACAACACGTCTTGTATTATACCGATAACCACCATGGCCATCTTACAGATATCTGAATACTACAAACAAACAGGGAGGCCAAACCCAGCAGTCCCTGAGTGTAATTATTCCAATAACCTATGTTTTGATGCGCCAGGGAGCTATTGTTCCCCATTGCCTGTTAAGAAATATGAAGACAATTCTACTTATATGGTCCCATGGCAAAAAGGAGACACTTGCATTGTGCAAGATCAAAGGGAAAATTGGGAACCTGACTTAGGATGGTCTGAGTGCACCACTTACGTTCGTATAACCAATCGTTCAAAAGGTAGGTCACCTAAATGTAGTATAGATGGTAATTATTTTCCAAATGATGGTAGTTGTCCGTTCATAGAACTATCGTCAACAAACACAGTAATGTGGGTGTGTGGGTCAGACGCATATGTGACCTTACCTAGGTATTTCAATTGGACAGGCTCATGTTATCCTGCATATGTAACTCCTAGTGTGTCAGTACACACAGAAAATCCGTGGGGGCCACAGATGTCAGAGAATAGAAGAAAAAGAGATGTCCCTATTAAATTTCATGGTTACACTTTAGGAAACCCATGGACTAGCCCAGGAGCAAATGTAGGCTGGTCACTCTTCCTCGGCGGAGGAACAGCTGTAGCCCTAAACAAGGTAAATGGTTTAGCATACATGTTACTAATACTAAAAAATGACACCGTAAAGGCCTTTCACGCCTTTCAATGATGATCATCAGAATATCAGCAACATCATAAACCGCATGAAGAAGGCTTTGCAACCACCTCCCCAAGTAGAGTCTTGGATCTCGTGGTTAACGCAATTATGGGGAGGCTGGGGTTATTGGCTGGTTTATAGTGTTCTACCAATTGGGATTATAATTTTGTTAGGCCTCTGTATAACACCCTGTATTTGCAGATGTATACAGGGACTAGTTCTGAACACAGTAAATTATTAAATGTTAAGACAGACTGACAACATAAAACGGAAAACGGACTGGGACGACCCGACTTCTGACAGAGTTCAAAATTCCGGTGACTATCATTTTGAATGTTTAGATCATGATATGGAAGAAGACATAATGTAAATCTTTAGAGAAATATAAAGCATGTATATTTTAAGTAGGTTGCAAATTTTTTTTAATGCTTTTGTGTCAGGGGTCTATCCCCATAAATACAGCTGTAGTGTCCTCTGTGTGCATTAGAGTGCTAGTGGTGATGTTGTTAAAAACCCAGTTTGGAGAGACAATATCTGATGAAATTTACCTAATGCATAGCTTATTAGTATTGTTTTGAATTGTAGAATTAAAATATTTAGGTTGTCATAGAATGACAAAAGGGGGAAATTGTAATGGAAAAATCATATTTTAATTATGTATTAATTCTGATCCTTGTAGTAAGTGTGTAACGTAGACGTTAGAAGTTTGAACTTGTTTGTCGAAGCTTAGAGACACAAGGCCGAGAACAGAATAGAAACAACCTGATTGTAGTTGTCCCTGAATAAATGATAAGGTATGGACATCTAGTCTGGGGCAGATAAAGAGTCATGAGTTTGAATGTAGGAACTTCACGTACGGGGCGTTGATTATGTTAACAGAGATGTTTGTGTATAAAATAGGTCAGCTAGAGAAAGAGATCACCTTTCTCTATGCTGCAACTGTTTGCTGTATGAGACTGGTCCTTCTGCAGAAGTTTGAAATAAAACCTTTGTTACTTTGCTCTTACCCAGTGTATGAATTACTTGTCTTTATATTGGTTTCAGAATTTCCACCACAAGAGTAAAAGTTGCTTATATTTTTGATACTCAGTACAAGTACAAAGTAGCCAAAGAAATACTTAAGTACAGTAACGAAGTCCATTTACTCAAATACTTTACACCACTGGTGTGTGTGTGTAGCTGCTATAAAAAGCTAAAATTTTCTTTTGTCACTTACGTAGGTCCCAACTTCCAGTCAGACTGAAGGCATGGCCAGTACCTTTCAAAGATACAGTAGGACTGCTAAGTGGTGTTTAAAGATCTTATTGTAAATGAAT
Organism: Channallabes apus; assembly: GCA_030522415.1. Lineage (NCBI taxonomy): Eukaryota > Metazoa > Chordata > Actinopteri > Siluriformes > Clariidae > Channallabes > Channallabes apus. The sequence goes on from CM060120.1 coordinate 15,420,281, forward strand.
CTATTACTCATCAGAGATTTAATGTACTGTCTTCAACATAAACTTACAGATATACACACCACATTATTAAACTGGGACATCAGTTATTTATAGGAATATACTACCCATCAAAAATAGACATGTTTAACTAATTAGAAATTCTTTATGCTAATATAAAATTAGAAATTTGTTTTCACTAATAAGTGTTTATAGACATGTATGCCATATTACCATGTTTTACATGAAATTGCTGATTTGGTTACATACTGTAGAAAAAAGCAACAATTTTTTTTTGAGATTTTACAGTTTTTCTCATTTGATAAGACACGCTCAGTGAAACTGGGATTCACTTGATCTTCATCATCACATTCTTAGCACAGGAGAAGTCTTTTCTTTCAAATGCCTTAACACTTTTTCATTTGTTTCACACATTTTTCACACCCTTTGTCAAAACAGTCACCTCTGATCTCATTGAAAGATCCCAAACTCCATTAGATTCACTGTGTTGAACAAAAGGAAAACATCTATTAACAGCTGATAGAAAGTACTTGCATAATTATGAATATCCAATGCACCTGTGTGAAACTTGTTTGCACAACTCTTCAATCAGCAATCAATCCTCATCCCTCTACAAAAGATGCCACCTCGGAAGGAGAGTAAGAGGCCATGGCAGAGGGGCCCGAGGAAGAGGACTTTGTATGCGAGGTGAATGAGCTGCAGCAGCAAGAGAACAAAATCGAGCTCAAGTTCCAAATAAAATTCGTGCAACAATTGTTGACCATGTCATCAATCATGGTTTGTCCTTTAGAGAGGCTGGACAAAGGGTCCAGCCCATTCTAAGTCGAGGCACTGTGGCATCTATTTTCTGGCTTTTTAGGAATGAGATCAGGTAATTCACAGTGTTACTGTAATGTATACCACTGTGTATTTCAACTGCATTGCCCAGTTAGCAGAACAAACTGTGTCTACAGTAATGTAAATGTTTTATCAGTCCTATTTATGTGACTATCATACAGTAATGTCAATTTTGACATGATTTTTGCTTTTACTTTATAGAATCCACACATTGCCACACACATTTCTTGATGCATTGAAAGACATTCTGATTCCACCCGGAGAGAGAGGGCTGTTGAGGCCTGGCATGACTCTGTACTGTATGTCATAATTTGGGACAATGTGGCTTTCCACCACTCACAGCTTGTGAATGAATGGTTTGCAGCACAGCCTCGTATTATGATGCAATTCCTGCCTGCATATATTAAAAGGTATTTCCACCCATAAGTTTTCTTTGGTAGTTTTTTTTTTTCAGTATCCATTTGAGTTTGTAAAGTATTATATTGCATATTGATGGCTGTATTTTGTTATCTATCGTGTAATGATTGATTGAAAGAATAAATTAATTTGACCACAAGTTGTGGAGCTTGATGGACATATTTGCTTATTTTGCATGTTTTTAATGTTTTGTGAGTGTTAGAGCATTTTGCTAACAAAAGGAGTCATTTTGGCCATTGAGCTTCAGTTTTATTCTGTTTGTTAACTGTTTTGAAAATGTGATGTCAGAGTGGGCAAATGTGTTTAAGCAATCGAGGAAAACTGTAATATTAATTTTAATAAGACCCTCTGAGAATAGGCTTAGTGTCTATTCTTGACTCAGTATGGGTTAATCAGTAAATAAACTTTATGATAGACAGACCCATATTCCTTATTGTAATACTGATATTTGAATTTAATAATGTTAGTATAATAATAATAATAAGATTAAACATTTTAATAAGAATAAGAATTTAGTCAAAAAGTGTTTGTTTGGAGTTAAATTAGAACTATTCTTCTTATTGTTTGGTTTGAAATAATTAAAAAAAACCATAACGCAACATGAGCTATTATACAAAATCCCTGGAACAGAAAGGGTAAAGGGCCTCTCTCAAGGACCCAACAATGGCAGCTTGGTAGAGCGAGGGCTTGAGCCGCTGAGCAGTACCTCAGAGCCTTAACCAGTTGAAACACAACTGCCCACTACTGAAAAAAATGTTTCTGTGGTCACGGAAAAGTTGTTACTGTGTTTAGGAAGGGCCAACTTACTGATCTGTACTCAGCCAAAAAAAATAAGGAGAGATAAGGATTAGGGAGATGCTGAAATGGCTGGTTAAGAGCTGTCCAACACATTATTAAAACTTGAAAGGGTGGTGGTGACATCAAATACAGCTATTAATACCATGGATCTTGATCTTTAATTTTTTTATATAAACTAAGAAAAATAGAATAATACATTTGATTTACAGTAATGTATATGCACATTTCAAGCACTCAAGGTCACCATACAAATAATACCTCTAACTGTAATAAAGGCAAACTAAAATAAATAAATGAATTAATGAATAAGTACAGTATATGATTAAACAGTAATCACCAGTGTTTATTACAAGTATAATTATGTATGAAAGTTTGATTTGAGTGCAGTCTAAATCACGTTGGCTAGACACTTCTAAAAAGGTGGGTTTTAAGGCATGATTTGAAAATGACTGGAGAGTGCTACGGATGCTTTCTGGGAGGGAATTCCAGAGACAAGGGTGGTGTGACTAAAGGAGCCCATGGTGGTAAAATGGGCAGGGGGTGTACAGAAGAGCCAAGCCAAGGAAGAGCAAGGAGTGCACAATTAAATTGAGGGAGTACTGTATACAATTAAACAAGCTCATGAGAGGTAAGGTAGAGAAAGGTTGTCGAGAGTTTTAAAAGTGAGGATGAGAATCTTAAAACCAATATGTTGTTTAATAAGGATACATTGTAGGGTGAAATGGTGGCATGATGTGTGTAGGGAATTTGGCTTATGATGCAAGCAGCAGAATTCTAGATTAGTTGAAATTTCTGCAGGTAAACTAGATAAAAGTAAATTGTAATAATTAATGAGGCGAATTAATCTTCCATGAGTGGGAATGGCAGCAGATTGGGGTGTCAGGAATGGGTGGAAATAAAATGTTGGACAGTTGGGGAATGTGTGTGTGTGTGTGTTTTGCTTGCTCTGGTCTTATTTGGGTGATCACATTTAGTTTATAGATGCTATTAGTAGCTCCTCATTCCACTCTAAAGTTCCACAATGATCTGATTTGTGTTTCACAATGCTCTGAGTACCACTGCCCATTGTTATTTTATCTTTATATGCGTACTCTTAATACAATTATTGGCAAACACATTAGCCTACTACTATTAGCTCTACTCCTGTGCTAATTAACACACAGTTATGATTCACGTTAATTTAGGCAACAGACCTCATGAATTTTCTGTCTCCAGTCTCTTATTTAAAGCTCACATTACTGCTATAATAAAGATGTTGTGAATACATGATAATAATTCTTGATTTTATTAATTTAAATTAAATAAAATTTTATTTTATTTCTATAGCGCTTTTAACAATAGTCATTGTCGCAAATCAGCTTTACAGAATAAAAAAAAATGATGAAAATGAATCAAAATGATCGGATTGTCCCAGATGAGGAAGTCGAGGGCAACTCAAATTCAAAATTCAAATTTTATTTGTCACATTCACAGTCATACAGGGTACGATATGCAGTGAAATGCTTATACGACTGCCAGTGACCTTAGAAAGAAAATAAAAGCTTATACTTAAGGAATAAATATTAATAAAAATAAATACAAATACTAAAGTAAATAAATTTAACTAGTAAAATAAAGTGTACAAATAAGGGCATAATAAAAATATTACAAAATATAGAAATATAGAAATACAGGGGGAAAAGGTATCTATAAAATTTTCAAGTGTCAATGGTTGAAATGCATGAAACGTGCCTTATAAAAGTGTCATGTGCAATGGCCCAGATATATAAATATTTAGTGCAAGTGTGTATGAATGTGACCATGATTGTCAAGTCAATGTCAATGTTGTGAGTTTAAAAAGATGTTATTAGTCCTGTGTGGTGTTGTGATTGAGAGACCTTATCGCCTGCGGGAAGAAGCTCCTCCTCAGTCTCTCTGTGTTGGCCTTCAGGGATCGGAATCAATTCCCAGACCGCAACAGAGTGAACAGTCCATTGTTGGGATGGCTGAGGTCCTTCACGATCTTCCTGGCCATGGTCCAGCACTGCTTGCTGTAGATCGAGTGCAGGTCAGGGAGCACGGTGCGGATGATGCGTTCAGCTGATTGCACCACCCTCTGTAGAGCTCGTCTGTCCTGCATGGTGCTGTTTCCAAACCAGGTCGTGATGTTTCCCATCAGGATGCTCTCTATGGTACAGGAGTATAAATTCCTGAGCACTTTAGAGGGCAGACTGAGGTGGTACAGACGCTGCCGGGCCTTTTTCACCACGGTGTTGATGTGACAGGACCATGACAGGTCCTGCATGATGTGAACACCGAGGTATCAAAAGCTGTCCACTCTCTCCACTGGGCTCCTGTTGATGATGGGGGTCTGGTAGTTCCTCTCCTGCTTTGTACTAAAGTCCACTATCAGCTCCTTTGTCTTGCCGACGTTCAGGAGGAGATTGTTCCTCTGGCACCAGTTCTCCAGATTTCCAATCTCCTCTAGGTAGGCCGACTCATCATTGTTGGTGATCAGTCCGACCATGACAGTGTTGTCAGCAAACTTGTTGATGGTGGTGGAGTTGGTAGTGGCCACGCAGTCGTGGGTGTACAAAGAGTACAGCAGGGGGCTCAGAACACAACCCTGGCGGGCTCCAATGCTGAGAGTGAGTGAGGTTGAGACATGTCCGTCCATCCTTACTGCCTGTGGTCTGCCAGTCAGGAAATTGGAGATCCACTGACACATTGATGAGCTGAGTCCCAGGTGCTCCAGCTTGGTGGTGAGTGTGGAGGGAATTATGGTATTAAATGCAGAGCTGTAGTCGATGAAGAGCATTTTAACATAATTCCCTTTCCTAGTGTCCAGGTGAGTGAGCGATGTGTGGAGAAGATGGGAGATTGCATCATCTGTGGAGCGGTTTGGACGGTATACAAACTGTTGTGGGTCGAGTGTGTCCGGTAGTGAAGAAATGATGAAGTCTCTGACCAGGGGCCTCATGTATCAATGCTGCATACGCACAAAAACTTTGCTTACGCCAGTTTTCACGCTCACGGTCGGATTTAACTAACAGTGAAATTAACGTGAGAATGTGCGTTCTTCCACGCCAACTTCCTGTCTGGCGTACGTGTATTTCTTGTGTGTGTTTGTTTTATTTCCGTTGGCGACTCCTAGAGGCAATTATGTTAAATTGCACACTACAAAGTATCGCACCAACACATGTGAAAAACATTGCTATTCATTTATAATTGATAAAATGGGTTAATTGACACAATATTGTTCTACCAATTATTTGATTTAGAACATATAAAAGCATTTTCAAATGTATACAACCCTTAGTCTATGGCAATGGCAGTGTTGGCCTTATTAGAGGACATTGTCAATGGCCGAATCCGAAGGGAACGCATTTTTAGGGATTTTCTGATTTTCTGGCCCATGATGATGACTGGCTTATTAGCCGTTTCAGATTTCCAAGAGCTATCCTCTTGGAGCTCTGTGTTGAGTTGGGTCCAAATTTGGAAAGAGAGACAGTGAGGAGCCACGCATTACCCGTTCCCTTACAGGTGCTGACAACGCTTGGTTTCCTGGCAACTGGTTCTTTCCAAAGGGAACCGGCAGACCGCTCGGGGTTAAGCCAGTCGTCTTTGAGCCGTGCAATGCCAGCTGTCTGGGACTGGATCACCCGCATGTCTAGCAGGTATATAAGGTTTCCATACCATGCAGTTGACCAGCCAAACATTAAAGCGCAATTTGCAGCGATCGCCGGTTTTCCTAATGTAATCGGAGCTATCGACTGCACACACATTGCTATAAAGGCGCCATCTGAAGACGAATTTGCATACGTGAATTGGAAACATTTCCATTCAATAAATGTGCAAATAATATGTGATGCTCAAACAGGTTGCATGATCTGACCGGGCGCACCCCCCGTTGCATGATCTGACTGCGCGCCCCATCGCATGATCTGAGGAAAAAACAATGCTATTCCAGGATGCCCCCTTCAATTTTATCACTGCCCCTCCATATGATCTGGTCTAGAATCGGCCCTGCTCAAATGCACCTAACAAATATTGTGGCAAGGTGGCTTGGGTCAACCCATGATTCATTCATTCTCACAAACAGCATGGCTGGGATGAGGCTCCAAGGTGGCAGGGTACGCGATGGGTGGCTTCTTGGTGAGTGATGTATTTAAACATATTATTCCAGCTAAGTTTTTTTTTTGTTATTAATTCCGGAGGACAAACTTGCAAATAACAGTTTTTCTCCGGTCTACCTCTGATAGGAGCACCTCCAATTCACATTCTGTGCAGTTTCTCTTCTTCCTTGCTTTTGCCATTGCTTTTTCGTTTGGTTTTGCCAAAGTGGAGTCATTACCATATTTATACGGGGGAGGAGGCAGGGAGGGGTTTTGCGCTCGTGCATGTGCGCTCAATTTCACGTTAATTCGGATGTACAAAGAGAATATGCGTGGGATTCCGCGTACGCAGTGTTTCATACATAAGATTTTTTTAATGCGTACGCACATTTACAGCTTTGTCCGTTACGCAATGTTTTAGTATGAATTCAACGCAAGTGAATGAATTCAACTGAATTGAATTCATTGAATTGAATTCAAATGAATTCAACGCCTCATGCCCCTGGTGTTCAAAGCACTTCATCACTACTGAGATGAGGGCTACGGGGCGATAGTCATTGAGGGAAGCAGGATGAGGTTTCTTTGGGACAGGAACAATGATGGACTCTTTGAAGCATGTGGAGATCACCGACTGAGATAAAGAGATGTTGAATATCTCAGTGAACACAAGTGCTAGCTGCTCTGCGCAGGCTCTGAGGATACGGCCTGAGATGCCGTCTGGTCCTTCTGCTTTTCTGGTGTTCACTCTCTTGAAGGCTACGGCAAGGCAAAACTCCACAGGATGGCAATAGGAAGAAACCTTGAGATGAACCAGACTCAACAGAGAACCGATCCTCATTTTGGTGATAATGTATAGAAGGAATTGTTTGGCAGTCATACTGTGTGTTAGGCACCCAGAAGTTCAATATAACAGATGAAGTCTTTAAGTTAATATGGAGTCCAGTTCATTATTGGAGGCTCAGGTAGACTGTAGGAAATTCCAGTCCTGACTATTGAGCTACTGCAGTCACAAGTCCTCAGAGAACAGCTGTTTGCAACAGCCAAGGCCAGAACCGTCTTCATGGTAAAGTGGAACAGTCCCCAGTCACCACATGCATCCCAAGCAGACCACACGGGGACCTACAGTACATGAGATGAGATCTCCAACCAGAAGTAGAGCACGAAAGATGAATCAAACAGGTCCAGAAGGCAGAGGGGGTCTGGATCACTGGCAACTCGGGAGAGTGTGTAGCTCGACGGAGAGATTTTATATCCTCTAAGTTAAACTACTGTAAAGTATTGATGTCTGGATTTTACAGTAGTTGCATAAACAAGGTCCAGCTAGTCCAGAATGAAGCAGCCAAAATCCTCACAACAGAATTGTTATAATTTTGGACTATTTTATCCAAATTGCAATGACAGGCAGTAAAAGACCCTCTGGCTTTGTGTCTATTCTTGACTCAGTATGGGTTAATCAGTAAATAATAAACTTTATGATAGACAGACCCACATCCCTTATTATAATACTGACATTTGAATTTAATAATGTTAGTATAATAATAAGAATATTAAAAATTAAAAAAAGTTTGTTTGGAGTTAAATTGCGGCACGGTGGTGTAGTGGTTAGCACTGTCGCCTTGCACCTCCAGGGTCCGGGTTCGATTCCTGGCCAGGCTCGATGCCTGTCTCAGTGTGCATGGAGTTTGCATGTTCTCTCCGTGCTTGGTGGGTTTCCTCTGAGTCTCCTGGGATAGGCTCCAGGTCCCCGTGACCCTAAATACAGGATAAAGTGGTATAGAAGATGAATGAATGAATGAATGGAGTTAAATTAAAACTACTCTTCTTATTGTTTGGATTGAAATAGCAATTATAAAAAAAAAAAATTGCAGTGGCAGGCAGTAAAATTCTGCTTTGGTAAAATACTACCAGTTGTCAGAGCTGTAGTGAAGAAAATGCACAGTCGAAATGTGATTAATTTCAAAGATGTGTAAATATGATATGTACATTGGCAAATTTACATATAATTCGCAATGACTTAGAACTAGCATCTTAAAAATGTAATATTGTGTAATTTCATAATGTACTTTATAAAGTGACGTAATATATTCAAAATGATATATATATATATATATATATATATATATATATATATATATATATATACTCAGCAAAAAAAGAAACGTCCTCTGACTTTCAACTGTTTTTACTTTCAGTAAAATTAATGTGTAAATAATTGTATGAACACTAAAAGAGTCAACACCATAAGGCATAAACTAAAAATGTTTCACAATGTGTCCCTGAATGAAGGTAGGCTCAAAATCAAAAGTACCAGTCAGTATCTGGTGTGGCCACCAGCTGCTTGAAGTGCTGCAGTGCATCTCCTCCTCATGGACTGGACCAGATTTGTCAGTTATTGCGAACAGTCTGAGCACTGATGGAGGGATTGTGTGTTCCTGGTGTGACTCGGGCAGTTGTTGTGGCCATCCTGTACCTTTCACGCAGGTGTGATATTCGGATGTACCCATCCTGTGCAGGTGTTGTTACACATGATCTTCCACTGCGAGGATGATCAGCTGTCCTTTCTGTCTCCCTGTAGCGCTGTCTTAGGCGTCTCACAGTGCGGACATGGCAATTTATTGCCCTAGCCACATCAGCAGTCCTAATGCCTCCCTGCAGCTTGCCTAATGCACGTTCACGCAGATGAGCAGGGACCCTGGGCATCTTTCTTTGGGTGTTTTTCACAGTCGGTAGACAAGTCTCTTTAGTGTCCTGCGTTTTTAGAACTGTGACCTTAAATGCCTACTTTCTGTAAGCTGTTAAGGTCTTAACGACCATTCCACAGGTGCATGTTAATTAATTGATTATGGTTAATTGAACATGCATGGAAAACATTGTTTAAACCCTTTACCCTTTATCTGTAAATTTATTTGAATTTGTACAACATTATTGTTGAAATACACAGTCCTGAAAAAGGGACATTTCTTTTTTTGCTTAGTATATATATATATAAAAGTTAGGGATATTGTGAGAGACTTAGAGGATGTCATACAAACGGTGTTTGTTTCACTTGCAGGTTATAAATACTAGTCCCCGCTTCAGATCATTTGTCTTCACCTTGTTGTGAGCGTGTCTGTGTTTAAACCAGCAAAATAAGAAAAAACTCACCAATATGGCGGAGTTTAAACTAGATATCTCTCAGTGTGTGATAATCCATATCGGAGGGCGATCTTTATTGCTTCGATTAAAAAAAGTGCTCGCGCGCCTCGCATTCCTTGAGAAGCTTCGAGCCACGGCGCATTTTGGTGGTTAAAACTCACTTCCTCGTTGGATCGGGAAATCCCTCTGTCCGCTCTCAAGCATGCCATGGGCTTCCTGTGAATGGGTAAGGATAAACATCCTATCTTGCTTAAACCGGGAGATGGTAATACTCTCCGAGCACAAAACAAACAAACAAAAAAAAAAACGGCAGTTTCTGTCGGGTGGCCGGGGGAGCGCGTCGTTGAGGCCCTCTTAGCTTTCTCCATATGAGTTAACCCTTTCATGCAGTAAGCTGTATTAATCCCGTGTTTTCCTGCCATTGACTTATTTATTTGTTTAAATATGTTAATGTGGAAGCGCAGAGTTATATGATGTCGCCCAGATAGAAGAGACGCTTCAAAAGCTATCGCTCTCCTGGGACATCATCCTTCCTGAAAAGTGTCGTGGAAATTAATTGAAGACTCAGGCTTTGGTTTCAGAAGATAACGGCCTTTATTTATCATGCAATACCGGCCGGGGGGGCTGACAGAGTCACACCGATCGCTAGCATTCCCCCATTATATAGGCATCCTAGACTAAGGAATACATTCTATAGGCAATGATGTCATTCTAAACATCTAGGCCTTGTTAGGCCTATCCGTTCTTGGGGGACTCAACGTATATATCAAATTCCTTGTGCAAGCATATTTTCAGACATCCGGCTTCGCACGCATACCCCTGATTATTTCCAAATGGGATACCTTCTATTTCTTAAGAGTAAGTAAAGTATAAGTGAAATCACATAAAAGCTAAACAAATTTTCTCCCATATATCCCCCCTCTGGGGCTGAAAAGTCCCATAATAAATGTTATCTGGAGTGCAAATCCATGTGCTAGCCCTTCTTACACTAATCTAGTGATTCAATTAAATCACTGGACCTTTATCAATGACCAATCTATGCATTTGCAGTCTAGGGAAGATCGAGCCAAACCTCTCCGCCCTTATTTGACTCGGACGGAGTAAAAGACTTGACCTCCAGGCCATTATCTTTCTGTAACACAATAACATAACATGAATATGTAATTAATATAATGATTTTTCTAGGATTACACTAACCTAAATAACCTGGACATCTTATACAGTCTAAAATGAAGCATGCATAATACAGTACAATTTTTAAAGCAGATATAATGTTGAACAGCCGGGTCATAATATAAGAACTTCAACCCAGATACTTTGCGTATCGTAGAGGGTCGCCTTTGGGGAGAGGCTAGGCCAGTGCTTTCACCCAAGGCATGGCTCATCATTAATCATCTTCCTCGTCCGAAGTGCCTGAATCTCCTCCTGACTCTCGGGAATCACAGTCTGAGCTGTAAATATCTTTATCATAGGTTAGGGGTATTTTCTCATCTTGCCACTTTAATACTTCCATTTGTTGAACTGTAGCTTTTATAACCAAGGACTTTAATATAGGAAGTACACAACAAAACAACAATCCTCCTATTAATATAGCAAATCCCAAGAACATACCAAATTTAGCAAACCATGCTCCCCAAGCTCCCAGTTTCAGATCTAGCCAGTCCCATATTTTATTATCCCTCCCAGCATTTTCAGTTACTTCCCGTCTCAGATTTTTAAGTTGATTCATGGCTTTAGTAAAAGTCCCATCAGGCGCTGTATTGTTAGGAATATAAGTACAACATTGATCACCAAACAGAATGCACACACCTCCTTTCTCAGCCAATAACCAGTTTAGTGCTTGTCTATTTTGCCAGGTCATTGTACTAGTAGCCACTAATTGCTCTCCTAATGCAGCCAAAGCATCTTCTGTGTAATTAATAAATCTCTGTTGATTATAGTAAATATAATTAATCCATTCAGCATTTTTGTTAGGTGTTATCCATATAAAAATTGACTCAAATCCAGATTTTACCTCATCTCTGGCTTTAAATTCATTAGGTATACCTCTGGGTTGTCCTACTGAGTCTATATACACGTTGGGATCAGGTTGGTAAGCCCTTTTATCATGCCTTCTGGTTTCGTCCAATTGTATTATGTTTGTACTAGAGTAAGACTGCGTCAGGAGACAAATTCCTTTCCATCCTATCGGTAAGGAGGCCATTAGGCGCTCCTTCCCACAAAGCCAATAAAAATCTGCTACTACTATAGCTTGATCTTTAAATATTTCTATTGAAGGTGGTATTATAGTCTGGTTTTCGCAGGATTTTAAGGTGGCATGTGTTCCATTTTTTACTCCTTGGGCTAGGAGGCCTGGTGCTCTTAAAGGTACCACGGATTCCCAAGCAGTCTTTTTGTCTAAAAACCAGGTGGTGGTACAGATTCCAGTAAAGTTTCCTAAATCCAGTGTCCCTTCTGGTTTATAAAAACACTCATATTCTTGGTTATGATCAATGGTATACCATTTGGGAATTTCTACTTTTCCTGGTTGTACTTTAATGTTTTTATTCATATCCCAATGCCCACACCAATCACCCAAATGTGGTCTCTCAAAATAGCTGGTATACTTGGAGTTTCCTAAAAATGACAAACATTCAGCAGCGCAATATGGCCTAAATATATCAGTTAAATGACAAAAGTTTCGATTGAAGTCAGCACATTTTTGATAGTCATGCGGATTTGGAACTACAGTTACTTTATTTAAGGGTGATTTGGAACATAATAGACAGTTATCCATACCCACCTCATTTGCTGTAAATGCTGCCCATAGGTACCACTCATTATGTCTGGCGGTGTCCCACAAAGAATCTAAATCATTATCTTTTACTGTACCATTACTCTTATTCTTAGTATGTCTATGTTGTTTGGATGGGTTAAATCTTTCAATTAAGTTTTGTACATTGTGGGTTATTGTTGTTATATCATTAGGCCTAGTCGACTGCTGTAAACTTAATTCTAGGGAAGTCTGATTGGAGCTGTGTACAGGTGAGCTGACCACGGCATGGTGTAATACCTGAAAGATAATGATCATTAGGTATGCTATCCACTTTATTTTCCCCATTTTTCTGCTTTATTTCCTCCACCCCTTTCACACAGATTTCAAGACCCTGTAGGTTTTCACTGTCGGTGGGTGGGTCCTCTTCTTCTGCACCTGTTCCCTTACTTACTTTAGGGACTCTTGTGCAATGGTTTAAATGATACCAGGTGGTTTTGCCTTCCACTTGGACTGCTGTAGGAGTGGCTGCTACAACTTTGTATGGCCCCTCTCTTCTGGGCTCATGCCACTTTCTCCTGAACACTCGCAGATAGACCTGGTCTCCTGGAGTGATGGGACACGGAGCGTCTTTCTCTTCCTCCGTCTCCTTGTTCCTTTCCTGCACAAAGATTGCTTTATGTATGGCAGTTAGTTTCTTCATATATGATCTGAGTTCCAGTTGTAATTGTTCTAGCGGTGACCCTTTATATGGCCCTCTACAGAATGGCACAGGCATGGGTCGACCCGTAAGCATTTCATGCGGGGTTAAGTGAGTGTTTCTGTTAGTTTGCATGCGATAGCTCATTAGTGCAAGCGGTAAAGCATCAACCCAGTTAAGTTTTGTACTAGCACAAATCTTATTAAGCTTGGCTTTGAGGGTGCCGTTTATTCTCTCCACTAGACCCTGGGACTGTGGATGATAGACACACCCAAATCTTTGCTTTATTCTTAACTGTTGTAGTACTTGCTTTACAGTTTTCTGAATGAACGCTGATCCATTGTCTGAACTGATTTCTGACGGAATTCCAAACCTAGGTATCACTTCCCTTGTGAGGAATTTGACAACTGTTCCTGACCCTTCATCTGCAGATGGTATTGCTTCTACCCATCTACTAAATCTGTCAATTATCACAAGCATATATCTTTTGCCTCGAGCATACTTTATCATGTCCACATAATCCATAACCAAATGCTTAAAAGGTCCTTCAGGTACAGGTATATGACCAATAGGTGTCGCTGTTCCCTTTCTGACGTTATGTTTAGCACATATCTCACATGAAGCTAGGAACTCATCAACCATAGCATGCAGATATGGAGTCCAATACCCTTGTTGCTTGATTTTTCTCACAACCTCTCCTCTAGCACAATGGTCAAATCCATGAGCATCTGAAATCAAAATGTTCAACAAAGCTGTGGGTGCTATGATCAAACCTTCATGTGAACGCCAAATACCTTGTGCATCTTTCTGAGCTCCCCTCTGGAGCCACATAGAGTGTTCGTATGGACCTGCTTGATTTTGAATCCGAATAATATCCTCCAACTGTGGCTGCGGTTCTATAAGGACCACGGGCGCTTGCACAGCTAGTTGACACTTTGATGCACGCTTTGCTTCTAAGTCTGCTATGTTGTTACCCTTAGTAACATAGTCATTCCCCTTTTTATGGGCCTGACATTTAATGATAGCCAATCATTTTGGTAGCATCATAGCAGACATTAGTTTACCTATTTGCTCAGCATGTTGAATGGGCGTTCTGTCACTCCTTTTAAACCCTCTTTGTTTCCATACTGCTCCAAACAGATGACATACACCATGCGAATAGGCTGAATCTGTAAAAATATTTGCCACTAGCCCTTTGGCTAATTGACAAGCAGGGGTGAGCGATTTCAACTCAGCTAACTGAGCAGAACACGGTTGTGAACAATGCTGAGATAGGATAGGTTTAAAATCTTCTCCATCCTTCCTCACTACTGAATACCCTGTGTGACTTCGTACATGATCTCTAAAGCTAGATCCATCAACAAAATAAGTCACTTCTGCTTCAGCTATAGGCTTAGATTCAAGATCAGGTCGTAACCGAGTAAATGCCAGTGAATTCGCCACACAATCATGAGGCACTCCTTCGTAGGCTAAAGGAACCAATTCAGCTGGGTTAACTGTGTCACATCTCTTTATGGTAATGTCGGGATATATGAGCAGTGAAGAATATGCTAGAATACGTGCTTGAGTAAGAACAAATTTTCCCTGTTCTATTAATTCTACCACTTTATGATGCGTGTAGATGGTTACCGGGTAACCCATAGTCAATGTGGATGCTTTGTCATATGCATAATGTACCGCTGCTAGCCCCTGTTGGTAGCAAGGTGGGTAGCCTTGTGCTACATTATCTAGCTTAGTGCTGTAGTAAGCTAAGGGCTGTTTTCTTCTTCCACTGCAGGTTTCCTGCATCAACACAGCTGAGGCATATCCATCAGCTCGGTTAGCCACATACAGATGGAACGGTTTGGTATAATCCGGTATACCTAATGTAGGAGCTGTTTGCATTTCTTTCTTGATGGACTCAAATGCTAACCGTGCATCTGTGTTCCATTTTAACGGAGCACTTAAATTTTGCAGGACTTCTTCTCTCATTATCTCCCTCATTGGAGCAGTTTTTACAGCATATTCCTCAACCCAGTCAGCACTGAAACCTGTTAGGCCTAGGAAAGTCATCAACTGTTTAACTGTTTGTGGTAACGGTGCTTTACTTATGCCTTCTAATTGAGTAGGCGCTATGGCTATTGTACCATGTGAAATTAGCCGGCCTAAATATTCAACTTGAGGCTTGCAGTATTGCAGTTTAGCTTTAGACACTTTATGACCTCCTTGCCCTAGCTTGCTGAGTACCTTAATGGAATCCCTGTGGCATGCATCTAATGATGACGAGCATATTAACACGTCATCCATATATTGCACTAGATTACTTTCTATCATTAAATCTGCCAAATCAGCTTTCAATACCTGATTAAATATATGTGGGGCATGACGATATCCTTGTGCCATGCGTCGGTACGTATATTGTTTACCAGCATATGTAAACGCAAACAAGTACCTACTCTCTTCTGCCACTGGAATACTGAAAAAGGCTGAACAAAGATCGATCACAGTGAAATATCTGGCTTCGGGAGGGACATTGGTTAGCAGTGTGTGTGGATTTGGAACATCTGCTGGATAATCCTCTGTTATATCATTAATTGCACGCAAATCATGCACAAGACGCCATTTATTTGTACCTGGCTTGATCACCGGGAAAATTGGAGTATTACAACAACTCGTTGTCTCTTCCAGCACAGATGCTTTAACAAGACCTTCAATTGTGTTTTTTATTCCAGCTTCTGCCTCAGGTCGCAAAGGATATTGTCTTACTCTGGGCAGTTTTACATTTGGTTTAAGCTGTACATGAATTGGGCTGGCTGATTTAATTAGGCCTACATCTGTATCATGCCGTGACCATAATTCATGTGGGACTTGTCTTTCCATTTGCCTATACAACTCATCTTCAGCCGTCTCAACTACCTCTGATGCTGATGCCATTTGTCTCTGTGACTTGCTGCTAACTACAACTTCCTGAGGAGTACCAATCAAATTATTACCACACAAGATCTTGATGTAGTTCTTATCTGCAGAATGAAAAATCAACGGGTTAATGGTTGACTCCCACTGGACTTCTGTAGCTTCCTGCAAACTGCAGTTTTGTCCTACATACAATGTCACATGAGGAACAGAATCAGTTACATTAAACCACGTCTTTATAAAATCACACTCATCTACACTGATAGCTGCTCCTTGCCTACCTATGATGATGTGTTGTGTAATTAATTCAACCTTGTTCCCTTTTGTCTCTTCCTGCCATTTCCGTTCTAATTCAGTATCCTTAGATTTGTCATACATCATTGTACAGTGAAAAGCCGAACAGGGTAGCTGTGCTTCAGGAATCTGTGCTTTAATGAATTTTCCCCACATATGAATTATTTGACTGACATCTTTCTCCAGCTGTCCTATCCAATACACATTTGCATGTGGCTCAGACATTACCATTTGATTTTTAATACCTGTCAAGTCGACGTACACCCCTTCTGGAGAACACCATATTTGCAGTCCTAATTTACATAATGCATCTCTTCCTAATAAATTAACCGGTGTCTGACTTGAGACTAATACAGGTATAGTCACACTTTTATTGTTAGTTTGTAGACGGACTGGAGCGGTCATAGGGATCAACTGCTTTTTACCCGAGAATCCTACTGTCTTGGCAAATTTTCCAGACATGGGGAGATGCGAGGCATGACTTAAATTTAAGCATGTATAAACCGCTCCTGTATCAACTAACATGGGTGTACTTTTACCGTCAACCTCAATATGTAACATGGGTTCTTGTTCTGCACTAGTTGTCAAAATAGGCAATTGGTTCTCCCCGGTAGGATTCTCTGGGCACCTCTAACACCCCTGACCCGGGGCCCATGGGTTAATGGGTTCAACTCTATCTCGAGGAGGCTGCTGCCACCCGCCCACCGCCGCACCCCTTGGGTTCTGACGCCATGGATGTGAGAGGCAATTTGACCGGTTGTGTCCAGCTTGTCCACACCCCCAGCACACGCCTGGTGGGAAGTTCGGGTTTCTTTGTCTTATTTGCTGCTGATTGGCGTTCCACACTCTATGCCCTGGCTTTTGAGTGAAAACGTTAACGACAGGAGCAGGCATCTGGTTTGAGTTTGGAGAAAATGCAGCTGGTGCCGTCATCGCAGTGGATGCAGCCTGCTGGACTGTGGGTGTTGGATTACTTAGGGCCCTCACAGACAATTCCTCTGCTTCCTCTGTTCTTAGTGTAGCTTGGACCTTTTTCTTGTTTCTCTTTGTTAGTTCTTCAATCTGTAATTGAGTCAATTTCCTTTGCAACTCTTTTTCTTGGGCTTTCAACTTCTGCTCATTTTTTCTATACTGTTCAACAGCATGTGAGACGTGATCACAGAACTCTTTGTGTGATTTAGAAGTTAAGCCGACCACATCTTCCAGTTTACTTTTCACTGGTTGAGGCATAGCATTTACTATGGTTTGTCTGAACAGTGTAGACAACAGTGCATCTCCCTCAGGATCACTTTCAGTCTCTTGCTTCCATTTCTTTAACTGCTTCTGAATGTACAGCGTTGGATTCTCTGTGTCTTCTACCTTTTAATGCTTTTGGGTCAACCCTCGTTGGATACTCTGCACGCAAGGCATGCCACACAGACGGACGATAAGCATCAAAACCAGTTCCATCCATATGGTATGTATCCATGGCCTCACTCAGGTCAGAAGAATGGAGGACTTCTTCCAATTTTCCTACCCCCACAATCCTTGCCAATAAAGCTTTAATGTCTCCCACCGACAAAAGTTTGCCAGATGTTTCTTCCTCTAGACATCTTATCCACTTACTCTCACCTTCCAGGATGCTTGGCAGGCGGTTGACAAGCCCCTCGAGATCTTGCGTTGCCCATGGAATGTATTGTCCCCGAGCACCTTTAATTAAAATTGGGAATTGTGGAGCTAGGTGTCTAAGTTTACCAGTGTTCCTTCCCTGTTTCCAACTGCCCATGTTAAATGACAGATCCTCCTCCTCCTCCTCTTCATCTTTTTCACTGCACAATGGTCTATGTCCAGTCCTTAATGTTGTACCTATCTGACTTCTTACTGGTATTTTAACACTCCTGTCTATCTTCCCTCCACTCGCCTGCACCTTTTCCTGTTCCTCTATCATATCTTCCTTCCCATACACCCTTTTCACTCTCTGTAGATCTGCCCTTACTTCCTTGTAACAATCTAATGGTGTGCTTTCCTCTCTATCCATTCTCCTACCTTGCCTCTTTCTCAACTTCACACCCGACTCTTCATAATCTTCTTCTAATTCTACAGGACCTTCCAATTTCATCTCACCAGAAACTCCCACCATGCCCTTAAGCATCGGAAAATGACCCTCAGTTTGTACATACGGAGGTGGTGTAACTACAGCTTCTATCTCGCTACTATGGGCCTCGCTTCCTGACTTTTTAGACTTTCGCCTTACTTGCTTTTTCTGTCTTATCAATTCCTCCCCTTCTTGCTTAAACAAAGCTAGGACTTCTCTCTCCTGCTGTCTTTTTAACTCTCTCTGAACATGCTTTTTCTCTCTTGCTGCCGCTTTGTAATTTTTTATCAAGGTGTCCATCTCAGAACACAGTGCTAGATCAAATGTCCCCTCCTTTGGCCATTTTGTAATGATATCTTTAGTTCTCTTTTGCCATTTATTTGAGATCTTATTTATGAGTTCTGCACACAACGGATGCTTTAGCACTAAAGTCTCCACCGGAGAGGCTGCCATTATGCTTTAGCCTATGTCACCACTTAGATATTTATTTTTAAATTTTATGCCTGTGTACTTACTTAATGGCTAAATTTACTTACAACAATATACACTCTTTTAGAATCACAGAAGTATCCACCTCCACTTACCAAGGCTCATCAATGATAGTCACTCCTTAATCCACACCACTTCACTATTTTCAAATTAACATTTGCCAAAAAGCACAGTATCTTCATTACACAGTGAACACTTTCATCAATTACCGATTAATACCATTTATTAATATAGAATCCAAACACATACACCACTCCACACTATTTATTTATTTATTTATTTATTTATTTATTTATTCATAGGCATACGCATTCAGACTTTATCCCTCTTTTCCTAGAAAATTGGGCTTATTCTCTTCATACTTGTCCCCCTTGCTAATGAGGGCTCATTTCTTCCACTCACACGTGTCCCTTTATTGATTATTGTTTATCTATTTAATTATTAGGCTAGCTATTACTTAAATAGGGCTCATTCAGACACACACGTCTCTGGTCTGGCAGCAAGCTGCCCCCCCTCTGAGGGTTGCACACACAATTCCCTTGGGAGGTCCAGCCCTGTTCACAGCACACAGAGCTTATGGTTCTCATTCAACCAATTCTCTCTCTCTCTCTTTCTCACACACACTAGGCGAACATAGAGCTCTCACACACTCAGACAGAAACAGATAGACACAACATCAATTAGACACAAACAATTGCAATTGCATTCAACTTAATGGCACAAAATAGTGCTCCACATACGAAGGATATTCATTACCCCTGTCACTCATATCAATAAAACATAAGGGGTGATTTCTTATGATGTACAATTGTACATTCCACATACGAAGGGTATCAATTAAAAACCACCAAACTCATACCATATAACATTTACGGTGGCTACAAAAATGCTTATGACATACAACAGTATGTTCCTCATACAAAGGGTATTTTTTATTAATTGCTGGGTAACCTTACACAAGCAATATAACTAATTAAGCGCAATTCCTTATTAACTTGCTGCACTACTCATGCCATCCAATCAAGGCCCACTTGACAATGAGTACAAATTAATATCTACCTTTTTTCTGTCCTGTCATCTCTCAAAGCCCACTTGACGAAACAAATAGACACTCAAATGCGCTTCCTCATACCGTCTGTTACTGTTGCCATCAATCAATGCCCACTTGACAACACCCAGACCAATGCAATGCTTATTTTATCAATTTACTATCAGTACAACAGTTAGTAAGTTTGATGCATGCATTCTTTTCTGAAAACAAAGCCCATTTTAAATTACTTGAGTTGGAGAGGTCTTTATCAGTGTCCTTACCACCATGGGGTTTCCCAGCAAACAACACAAACTAAGTATATAAGCAAAAGTTGCTTACCTTTTTTAGGTGGCCACCTGTTTGTGCTGCTCGCCCAGGATGCCCACGGTGATCAGCCACACCTTTGCCCCTTCTCCACCCTTGCTCGCAGCGCCAAGATGTCGTGGAAATTAATTGAAGACTCAGGCTTTGGTTTCAGAAGATAACGGCCTTTATTTATCATGCAATACCGGCCGGGCGAGGCTGACAGAGTCACACCGATCGCTAGCATTCCCCCATTATATAGGCATCCTAGACAAAGGAATACATTCTATAGGCAATGATGTCATTCTAAACATCTGGGCCTTGTTAGGCCTATCCATTCTAGGGGGACTCAACGTATATATCAAATTCCTTGTGCAAGCATATTTTCAGACATGTCCAGTTTCGCACGCATACCCCTGATTATTTCCAAATGGGATACCTTCTATTTCTTAAGAGTAAGTAAAGTATAAGTGAAATCACATAAAATCTAAACAAATTTTCTCAAAATAAAGCTAATACTTCCTATCGGTTTTCTTACTCCGCCACCACTGGTGTTTCGTGGAAGCTACTGCCAAGTATATCTCCTTGCGTACTAAGCACTGTAGAGAAACTACAGGACTCAGTTGTCACATCACCTTCCGCGTTTCAAATGGCGTGGACTCCACTTCCATGAAACCGGAAAGTGCACATCTCCTGACAGAAGTTGCTGGGGAGTGGGGCCATGGAACATGTTCCCCTACCAGACAGTGAGTCAGACTACTACAATCAGTATTCCTTGGTTCCACAGAGGAACAGGGGGCTGCGTCCAAATTTTTTTATTTTGCGGGCTGTACCGCTATCTAAAATAAATAATACAGTTTCAAAATTTTTACTGTTAAAGTGATTGCTCTCAAATCCTACCGAGCGATTGATTTGAATGACGCTTACTTTCATACAGATGTCGCCATTAAAAACGCACGTTTCGAGAAAAGGGATCCCGTGACTTGCCGCGGCTTTGCGCGACTGCGTGCGGGAAGCTGTGAACATGCCCTTCATTACCTGTAGGGGGCAGTCGTGTTTCAGTCTGAAGTATTGTGTGTCTACTGAAGCCGAAAATGTGTGCAAATTAAACCACGCATGCGTGTTTGGAGACGCTGTGCCCGCGCTGTGGATCAGTCGGTTGGGAATCATCACGGCGTGGCTGCAGCTGGAGTTTGTCGAACCTGTACATATGTTCATACAGTATTGACAGCAGCTCTAATTTGTCTAAATCGCATTGCAGACAATAAATATAAGTCGAGTCATCCTGTGACCTTGCATGCTTAATCTTTCCACACATGATTCTTGCTTCTCACTTTTTCCTTAATCCCTCGCTGATCTATCTTGTATTTTTCTAACGGTGTCAGAAACTTTGTGTTAGTAGCACTGTTTGACATGCTTGATGCCTTCCTCTTTTGTAATTTGCTTTGGATAAAGGCAAACTTACAAAAGATGAAGAAATGCCTAAATGTAGTTGTACGAATAAAAGATTATGTAATGATACAATGTAAATATTTTCACAGAAACAAAGTGTAAAGATCAGACATGAATCTGAAGAGGATCTCTTTGATGATTGCCTGGTAAAGCATTGTTTTCTTATTAATTATACAATTTATTAATACCTTGAATATAGTGTTTGTTGTATTGGACAGAAGCATATAAATGCAAATGAATATATAAATCTGAGTAATTATTGAACGAATTTTCATGTTTGGACTAACCCTTTAAATACAAACTCAGCATTCATCATAGGATTTCCTGACACTGTAAAGGTGCAGAGTAATCTATGGAATGTAGCCATCTCATGCCATGTTTTACAATGTTTTAGTGATGCAAGATTATTGCTAAAGCAATTTAACCCAAGTTTAACAATCTGAAGTATATGAAGTGATGGTCATTTTTTATTATCAATTATTTTTATTATTATTTTTTTCTCTGTGAAATGAAGTCAGCACAGGTTGAAGCAATTCAGATTTTTTTTTTGTTTCTCAAAATAAATTATTTATTTTCTTGTACATTTTATGCAGGGGGACAGACGAAGTGATGCCAGTATGCACCTTCTTAAAATCCTTGTCGTCTGTGCTGTTGAAGGGGAAGAACCGGTTGGTGTATCCATAATCCTTGAAGGAGATGAAATTTTGCAAGAATGTGGCAATAGCTCCGAGCACTGCGCTACACATTTGAGCTATTTTCAGAAAGTGCTTCTAGAACTTGATGGGATTAAGCTATCACCTAAAGTGCAAGCTTTAAAGATGAAGTTATCTTAAAACATTTGATTTGGCTTGACTACAAGTCTTTACATGTTGTGTTTACATGTTCAGCTTAATGTTTTAATGCCTTATGGTTTCAATGGCATACTTTTAAGTGCACTAGTCCAGAGTGCTGATTTGAATGTTGCAACACTGCTTCCGAGGGCTATTAAGTTTTAACGTTTATTCTACAGTTTGTTTAATGTATTTTCTGCTGTATTTTATTTCTAAATGAATGCTGTATTTTATTTATTTATTATTATTTTACACAATTTTGTTTAAAACAAGTATCTCAGGCCCTGGTGCCGTGCAGTTTTTTCTATGGATGCAAAATTTAGCTGAATGCACTTTTATTAAAAAGTCAACTTGGATCTAGACTGTGAATGTCACAAATATTTGGTAATGTTGGTGAATAAACTGTTTAATTATATTTTAGTTGTGTGATTTATGAAAGATAGATGAAATAATTACTTAAGTTTCTTTCCAAAACATAAATTAGCAATGTTTACATTATTATAGGGAGTAATATAAATTGATAAAACCAAGTTAAGGGAAAATCTCACAAAACAAAATGATAGTAATTTCATAAAATTAAGGTTCCTGCTGATACAATAATGAATTAACTTTACTTGATTATTTTAAATAAATCTAATTTGTGCATTAAATATAATTATGTAACTTTTACTTGATTTCTTTTATTGTTAAATTAATTAAGTAAATTTTACCTGACAATTACGGGTGAGTTTTTCTTAGGCTGAATCACAATTCTATTTTCTTCCCCTTGTCCCTTGAAACGAAGTGGAAAGGGGAAGGGTATAAATATTTCCCCTAAGAAATGGGACACCACTACAACACTGTTATACGTCATCATACGTTGTCGCTGGTTCCTAATGTTACGTCAGAGGACATGCGCCGATGTTTATCACACATTCCAATAAGAGAGAGATTACTCACTCCCAAAGGTTTTTTGTGCCGTATTTCGATTTTTAAAAAAGTTGCTCATTTTCACCACGAACACGGATGAGTCTTCAGGTTTCCTCAGCCGTCCATATACAGAATATAAATTACAAAACTGTGGTCACGTTGCAATAAGTAAGAATAGTGTAAGCACCGTTCATTTACATGTACACATATGGCCGTAAGCTAAACACACAATGCGTTATCAAATGCTCGGCAAACTGCCGTGCTACTGAACTTTAATATTTGTTTGTAGCATGCAGTAAAGTGTATGTGACATAAAAATATATATTTGTAATATTGTGCAATATGTGCTATCCGCTAGCAAACTTTAGCAATTTTTTTTTGCAAACGTTTCTTTAGAAGAAGAAGAAGAATATTCAATTATTGTCACATGTACTTTTTACAGTACAGCGAAATTTCTTCTTCGCATATCCCAATTAGGAAACTGGGGTCAGAGCGCAGGGTCAGCCAGCTTACAGCGCCCCTGGAGCAGATAGGGTTAAGGGCCTTGCTCAAGGGCTCAACAGTGGCAACTTGCCGATGCTGGGGTTCGAACCCCCGACCTTCCGATCAGTAACCCAGTAACCCACAGCCTTAACCGATTGAGCCACCACTGCCCTAAACGTTATTGGCAGCGGTGGGATTCGAACCCACGCCCCCGAAGAGACTGGAGCCTTAATCCAGCGCCTTAGACCGCTCGGCCACGCTACCTTACCTTTACAGAACATCACCATAAACACAAGACTAAAGGTAATATACATATAATGAAAACTTGTCATAAAAATCTTTATTAATGGCAAAAATGACTTAACATTTATGTCTCTGCTTGCTCGACTGAGCAGCCATGTTGAAAACTTCGCTTAGCCCTTCGTTTGAAGTGAGGTCCTGAAAAATCTTTGTTTGGAGGGCTATCTGTCCCTTCCCCCTCCCCCTACACCTCCAACCAAAAGAGAAATGAGACACCACTAACCCCTGCACGTGAACGCGCCAAATGGAAGGGTAGGGGGAAGGGGTAGAATTGGTATTCAGCCTTAATATTGGAGCAATAAAATTTACTTAAAATCTATGTGTCCAAATTGTTATGAGGATTTTATCAAGTATCCTATTCCATTGTCACTCATACTGCCGTAGTTTTTAGAGCCCTAAAAAAGCATTCGCTAGTAAGTAAGTAAATAAAAGACAAATGAATAAATAGTTTTAAATTATATATATACAGGGGCGTAGATTTAGGGTGGACGGAGGGGATGTGTCCCCACCAATATCCTCCGACCATTGAAATGTCCCCACCAATAATTTAATCCACTTTTTTTTTTAATCGTTCTGTCAACATTAACCTAGACACGCAGAAAGGGATAAATCACGTTCTCTCTTTTGTCACGCTATTTCATCAGGTGGCAATGCTGTCCGGTCCTAGTGCAGTCAGAGGGGAAGAGTTAGGGTCAAAGCCATTGTTCACCCCCAAAAAAACTTACTATTAAATACTTACTAACTTACTAAAAAATACTCACTATTTACTCCTTAAGTGGTTCCAAACTTTAATGATTTTCTTTATTTTGTTGAATACAAAATAAGATATTGGGGAAAAAGCTGAAAACATTGACTTCCGTAGCAGGAAAAACAAATACTATGTAAATCAATGATTACAGGTTTTCAGCATTCTACAAAATATCATCTTTAGTGTTTATCAGAAGAAAAAAAGAACAGCCTGGACAATATTGATGTCAAACAAATATGCCAGCAGTTTATTTCTGTTAACGAGAGGCAAAGGCATGTTTTTGTCTCCTTCATATACGAGCAATAGGCATTGAGCTGTTGTGTGGTACTGTACCTAGTAGTTCATGTTTAGATGTAATCTACTTTTATATATATACAGATGATTGAGATGTTTCATTTGCACTAGGGCTCAATAAAGAATAGTTTTTATTTTTATCAAAAGGGGATTGGGGGATGGGGTATTAGTTGGAGTCATAGGGAGCAAACCTACGCCCTTGTGTGTGTGTGTGTGTGTGTATATATAGATATATAGATATATATATATGGAAATATAATTAATATTTTCGTGTTTAATTTAAAGAAAAACATTTTAATGGTTAGTGATTGTTGCAGACATTTACACTATTTTTGAGAACTATTAAGTTCTCCTTCAACGTGTCATAGCCGATAACTGCCCCTTTGATCTGCTGGGTACGGCGGGGCGTCGACTGCTGATCAGTGTGTGTAAAGTACGCTACTTTACACCGATCAGCCGTCGACGCGCCGCCATACCCAGCACATCAAAGGGGCACACTCCAAAACTCTCCGTGCACACACATAAACTCTCCGTACACACACACACACACACGCACACGATTTATAGATAAAATGCAGACATAAACACGCCACCCCCCCCCCCCCCCAGGAAAACAACAAACACAAATATATAGACTACAGTACTTGCTCCGTGCGCGCTCCGATGTGAGCCGATTTATTCAAGTCATAATTAGAGAATAGAGAGATTAATAAGAGAGGAAGACCAAAGAGGAGATTTATGGATGCAGTGAGAGAGGACATGAAGTTAGTTTGTGTGAGAGAAGAGGATGCAGAGGATAGGGTTAGATAGAGGCAGATGATTCGCTGTGGCGACCCCTGAAAGGGAACAGCCGAAAGACAAAGAAGAAGAAGAAGAGATTAATAACAGATAAAGCATAATAAGATGTCTATACAGTAAATAAAAAGAAAAGTATCAAATCCAACTATTAAGTCTGATTTTATTGCTATCATTAACCATTTATGTTATATATTTATTCATTTTATATTATTTTATTTTACATTATGTTTTATATATTATATTTACACAATGCTTGCTCCCCAGATAGCAAGGTGACATTGATTCAATGTTGAAATTTCATCAGAATCATCATTTTGGTTGAGGTTGATTTTTCAATGCTAAATAACGTTGAATCAATGTTGATAATTCAATGCTTTTCTGTGTTGAAAAGACAAACATTGAATCAATGTTGATTTTTGGTTGTGGAACCCATCCTCATTCAACAATGTAAGGAAAATTAAATTAACTAAGTGCATTTCTATAAAAATGTGTATGCATGTGTGTATGTGTTTAAAACAGGGTAAAAAATTGACTACAAGAGATTTGCCATGGTGCTTAAAAAAAATAAATAATAATAATTATATATATATAATATATATTGAGGAAAAAAAATAATTTGACGGTAAGTTTTGTGTATTATAATACACTCTACAGGCATGAGAATTCAATATGTTGTAGTCTGGAAGTTCCTGCCACTCACGGGGAAAGAATTTTGGCGATGCGACCTACGGTATTCTGTTGGGAAGCATTTGTTTGAGACCTTAGTTCCTGTTTCCCGTTGTCTGTGTCTGACCCAGAGCAGTGTGCGTGCCCCACATGGAAAGAACCTATATGAGGATATATGCGCATATATGAAACCTATATGCAGTATATATGCGCATATAACCGCACCTATATGGGGCCAGGGGTAGCTCAGTGGTTAAGGCATTGGACTAAGGTTCAAACCCCACAACCACCAAGTTGCCACTGTTGGGCCCTTGAGCAAGGCCCTTAACCCTCAACTGCTCAGATGTATAATGAGATAAAAATGTAAGTCGCTCTGGATAAGAGCGTCTGCCAAATGCCTAAATGTAAATGTAAATATGAGGATATATGCGCATATATGAAACCTATATGCAGTATATATGCACATATATGATAATATATATGCTGCATATATGCGTATATATGCTGCATATATGCGTATATATGCCACATGTAGGCAACATTGAGGTGCATATATGTGCATATACAGGCCATATAGGTCTCCTGTATTGCTTCTTTATATCCACATATAAGCCCTACTGTATATGTACATACAAGATATGTCTCCTATGGCAGGATCTGGTCATTTTAGCTCATATCTCACTTTGGCAACTGTCATACATGATGCCTAGCTCATATTTTCTATTATCAAGACAATAACTAAGAACTAACAAAAAAAATGCAAAAAACTAATCCTAATTGCCCACATACTGTATATGAGGATATATGCACATATATGAAACCTCAGTCTCCGTGAAAATCTTTTTGAAACACGTCACTAAAATTAACTGAAATAAGAAATATATCTATATAAAGCTTAAAATGTCTACTTTTAAATGATGCAAGTCACATTGAAAACAAATATTCTCAGTTTATGTAATCCGTATGAAACCAAGGAGAGGCACAGAATTTCTGTCACACTTATATGCTAATAATCAGAGGCAGGACACGCCCATGCGCCAATCACACTGAAATCAGTCAGGGTAATTTACATACTAGACCACGCCCCCGGACACCGGCATGAAAAACGCAGAGAGACAGGATTAAAAATACTCCGATTCAGTGAGTTTTCAGCACGTTTTGGAAGATGGCACGCGCTTACACATCCGAGGAAACTCTTCAGAATGTTCTGGAAAGTTTACATTTACCTCAGAAGAAGACTGTGTGACTCCGACGACGAACGGGAGCATTTTGAACAGAGAATAGACCCATGCTACACTGGGTAAGTTATTAAGTCTTATATAACTCTTATTCTGATAATATTAAACTAATATTAGTAAATATTTTCCTCACTACAGCTAGCTCTTGTCAGCTTGTGTGACACATTGGCTTTCAATACCATTTATATAGTTTAGGTAAAACATGCTAGCATGCTGCCTCATGTAGCACAAACATGATATTTCCCGGTGGCTAAGCTAATGCCTTATGGAGTTTACAGATGTTTATATTCACCTTGTTTTGGATAGCTTTAGATTATGGTTGCTAATGTGTATTTGGCTCCATTTTGGTTAGCTTATAACACTGCTATCAGTAATGTTATTTAGCACAAACAAGCAAGTTGCAGGTGGCTAAAATACTGCCTTATGTAGCTAAGTGATGCTTATGAATATTTCTTTGGTGTAAATGTATATAATCCCTTTTGTTTAGCGTGTATTTACAAATACCTGATAAGATGTAATTGTTTAGAATGTGTTCAATATGTGTGTAATGTCCAGTGGATGGTGTTTTTTAAAACTCAAATTGAATTATGGCTGCAGTGTGTAGTATTATCTATCACCATCATTGATGCTGTCATGTGACCTACAGAAGAGAGGTGTATATTTTTCATGTTGAAGTGTGGATACATTTTTGGTCATCTCTGTACTGTATATATTGTGCATCCATATTAATTGCACATCCATTTACTCTGAACAGTATAGGTTAACATTTTTTTATTTATTTGTTTTTAGGAATGTGTCTGCATCACCCTTGCCTTCACCAGCCCCTCACATCAGGACACGCAAGCTCCGTTCAGATGGACCTCTTGTATTTGTGAAGTGGATGGACACACGAGAAGTATCTACCTGTTCTACCATCCAATCTGCTTTACAGTAGATGTGGTGAAGATGAGGGTGAAATTACAAGGTACATGGACTACAAAGACATTTCCATGTCCTGTGACTGCGTACAACCAGCACATGGGGAGTTGATCACTCTGATCAGCTATTACAATACTATACTACACAGCACAAAACAATGAAGTCGTACAGAAATATTTCTCTACACTGCTTGGACATTGCTCCCACCAATGCTTACCCTGCATGTATGTTTTGTACAGTTTTTTTTTTTATCTTGCACTGTTTTACTCTGAATGTCCGTCTTTTTTCAGTTTTTATTTTGTACTGTTCCTGTTGCAGTTTTACCCTGCATGTAAACAAATGTCCAGAATGTCCAGATTATCATTAATCTGCATTTATACATAAAATCCTATTAACTATTGGGAAGCTAAACATAAGAATCCGTATGAAACATGAAAAGTTTCTAAAAGTTGCCAATAAATTAATATTGTGATGTGAAATAATTTTTCAGATTGAAGTTATAAAGGGCTCTGGGGTGTTTTGCCAGGCAGAAGTGTGGAGAGCAGCCCGCCTTGCCACCTCTGCTAATGCCATGGTACGGAATCTGCTGCTGGGCACCTTCGACTTGGAGACTTGACCAAATTAAAAAGGTAGCCATTATTGGTGAGTAAATGCATAATGCGTTGAGAAGGGAAAACAAAATATTTAAGACTTTATAAGTTCACCACTTTAACCATAACCTACTTGTATCAATGTTTATTAGCCATCAATGGAGACTGCATAAGGTAGGGCACCCATTATTGTTACTGTATCTGCTTGGGACCTATAATACTAATTCATCACTTGCTCACTTCTTAATCCTACCTTTCCTCTTCTAAAGCCACATTATATTGCGCTGTAAGGTGTGTAGTCCTCTATTTTGTAGAACATATAGTGTTGCAAATAACCTCGTGGCACTAATTGTTGTTGTCTGAAGTTTTAATAAATAATCATAATGCTGTCAAAAATAATGTCATTAAATAGATTTTCTTTATCAACTAACTTCTATTAATTAAATAAAATTTTTAATGTAAATTTTTAAAGTTTAATGGAATGGCTGTGTGAAAGATGCTGAAGCTGACGTGCCAATGGTCTTTTATATTAATGTTGTTCGGAAGCCTGTGTAATGATGTAGTTTCAACATCTATCGACTGAACAGCGTTTTTTCGACTTGTTTTCATGTTATTGTTGTTCAGCAATGGCATGGACGTGATGTTTTGGCAAAAGAAGGGTGGGATGGTGGTTGATGGTGACTGAAAGCGGTGACTGAGTAGATTGGACATCACAGCAGCTCGTGAAAAGGCAGAGCTACTTTATGCAAGCTGTGTGCATTCTACTGTGGATTGACTGTTTTGAAACTTATATGGTAGTTACATAGCCCCTAGACCTCAGTTACCATGAAAAAAGCCATGAAATTTCAGTTTTGACCATATGGGATCTTAAACAAGGACGTCATCTTTTTTTAATTATTGTTTGTTCGGGGAGGAATTATAGACCACAATGTCAGCATGATCTTGGGTTTGTTTCCTTATCACTTCTTGTGTGCGTTTGGCTGTAGCTTGCACACCAGACAGAGTTGTTGGTGATTCTTCCTATTGTAAAGTCATGCAGTGTGTAATCTCCTGTCGCCAATTCATTGTGCAGTGTGAACACAGCAGCAACTAAATGCTACCACAGATAGTACAGTGTGAAAACAATGGTGACTTTGAAAATCATGCAGTGTGAGTTTGAGGAGAAGGTAAAAAGCAATGCAAAACAAATAATGTACAGTTTATGTTGTCATTACTTTGCTCTCAAACTAAATGCAATGTAATAATAGGCGTTATTTAATAATAACATTAACAGTGCAGCATGCATCTAACTCTGGGTAAAAAGCTTATAATAAAATCACCAAAATAAGTCTTCTCGTTAAGAATAAATATGCAAACAGTACGGTATCTGAGCGTACGGATTGGAAATTTGTGCATACAGTTTGTTAATCCGTGGCCACGATTTGTTAAACTGAGGGAACAGTTTAAGTATTTGTGAGTGCGGGGGACAAATTGCAAAACCGTCGCCACGGATTGATTTTTTTTAAATTTATTTATTTTTTTGGTCCTACAGGTTTTTTTTTTTGGTTTTTTTTTGCACATAAAAGACTACATTGTTACATTAAGTATATTTGTTTTCATAGCATTGAATATGTACATTGTAGGACAACATTTGCAGATTGTGAAATAACACATACAGGTCCTTCTCAAAAAATTAGCATATTGTGATAAAGTTCATTATTTTCTGTAATGTACTGATAAACATTAGACTTTCATATATTTTAGATTCATTACACACAACTGAAGTAGTTCAAGCCTTTTATTGTTTTAATATTGATGATTGTGGCATACAGCTCATGAAAACCAAAAATCCCTATCTCAAAAAATTAGCATATCATGAAAAGGTTCTCTAAACGAGCTATTAACCTAATCATCTGAATCAACTAATTAACTCTAAACACCTGCAAAAGATTCCTGAGGCTTTTAAAAACTCCCAGCCTGGTTCATTACTCAAAACCGCAATCATGGGTAAGACTGCCGACCTGACTGCTGTCCAGAAGGCCAATTGACACCCTCAAGCAAGAGGGTAAGACACAGAAAGACATTTCTGAACGAATAGGCTGTTCCCAGAGTGCTGTATCAAGGCACCTCTGTGGGAAGGAAAAAGTGTGGCAGAAAACGCTGCACAACGAGAAGAGGTGACCGGGCCCTGATGAAGATTGTGGAGAAGGACCGATTCCAGACCTTGGGGGACCTGCGGAAGCAGTGGACTGAGTCTGGAGTAGAAACATCCAGAGCCACCGTGTACAGGCGTGTGCAGGAAATGGGCTACAGGTTGCACATTCTGCATGTCATTTGGAAATCAAGGTGCCAGAGTCTGGAGGAAGACTGGGGAGAGGGAAATGCCAAAATGCCTGAAGTCCAGTGTCAAGTACCCACAGTCAGTGATGGTCTGGGGTGCCATGTCAGCTGCTGGTGTTGGTCCACTGTGTTTTATCAAGGGCAGGCTCAATGCAGCTAGCTATCAGGAGATTTTGGAGCACTTCATGCTTCCATCTGCTGAAAAGCTTTATGGAGATGAAGATTTCATTGTTCAGCACGACCTGGCACCTGCTCACAGTGCCAAAACCACTGGTAAATGGTTTACTGACCATGGTATTACTGTGCTCAATTGGCCTGCCAACTCTCCTGACCTGAACCCCATAGAGAATCTGTGCGATATTGTGAAGAGAAAGTTGAGACACAAGACACAAGAATCTGCAAAAGGATTCCCGACCAAGTATTGAGTGCAGAACTGAACATAATTATATGAAGGTTGACTATTTTTGTATTAAAAACACTTTTCTTTTATTGGTCGGATGAAATATGCTAATTTTTTGAGATAGGGATTTTGGGTTTTCATGAGCTGTATGCCACAATCATCAATATTAAAACAATAAAAGGCTTCAACTACTTCAGTTGTGTGTAATGAATCTAAAATGTATGAAAGTCTAATGTTTATCAGTACATTACAGAAAATAATGAACTTTATCACAATATGCTAATTTTTTGAGAAGGACCTGTATATTAAAAAAAATCTAATGTGTGCATTGTATCTATGGAAGATTGTAGGACATTTCAAAACATATGTTGCATATCTGTACATTTGTAAAAGTCACATTTCCAAAAATTTAGGACCCACCTGCTGTCATTCATAAACAACTACCACTCCAAGTTTTTAGAGCATTGTATAGTTCTAACCTTTTGTTTGTTTTTCATTCTTTAGATGCACTACAACAACAACAGCTGAAAGCTGAAGAAAAGGAGGCCACAGAGTTTCTTTGCTTCAACAGTTCAGAAATGGCTTCGTTATGCCCCAGAACGGCTGGGGGGAATTGCTCGTGGTGGAAAACCATAAGTTCAGACTCATGTCTTATTATCTGTTTTGCTGAGTAAATACATTTCAACTTACGAATAATGTTTCAGTCATCTGTTGTGTTTCTGACTTGGTTGTTTCTATTTGCATTTGACTGAATTTTGCTGAGGCAGGCTGCCATTTTTATATTATGGTTTCCCAGTCTCTTCTCTTGGCAGTTAGATTCTGTTTTATGAATTCAGAATTAACAATCTCTTCTAATAGTTCTCTTCTAAAAAGTCATATTGTCATCCAGTTTATAATAATTTGTATGTAAGTTGTAGTGTGTTTTATTATATAGTTGTTTTGTTGTAATTGTGATGTTACTTCCTGTTTAAATGGGTATGGAGCATAAATAAATAAATATGTTTACATGTAAACTGAAGGATGTTGAGTTACTGACTTTTTGTTTAAAAAAAAAAAAAAGCTTTTCAGCCCTACATGGTCTCTGATTTAAAGAAATAAATCAAAACGGACGTGATTTACTGTCATAGAATCTTGCTGTTCATAAAGCAAGACTAAACTATAATTGTTTCAATGTTGATTCAATGTTGATTCAATGTAAAATAAGTGATTGAATTTACGTTGAACAAACATTGATTTTATGCCCATCTTGATCTATTTTTCATCATTGAAATAACATTATTTCAAGGTGCAAACCTGATGAAAAATCAACGTTTAACATTGAAATTTCAACATTGATTCAATGACAAGTTGGTTGATGCTTTAATGTTGATTCAACGATGATTCAATGTTGTTCTGCTATCTGGGTCTGAAGGACTTTATCTAAAAGCCAGACTGACCAAGTTTCTTATTCACTGCTGAAGTAGTTAAATATGCTTATTCTTTAGATACGTATATAGGTTACATTTTAAAAGTACAATTGCAAGTAAATTACAAACTGAATGTAATGTAAAATATGAATAAACCAGTATTAGACACATATATACGATATGGTAGTATATACAATGAAAAAGCTATTTACACGAGTGCTCAAATGTAAAGCAAACGCAATTATTAATTTATTGTGTATATTTAACTTCATTCAGCCATTTAAGTTATATGAAGAATAACGTTCCTAACCCACTATTATTTTAATCTTAAATAAAGTTGGCCTAATACAATATTGTTTCCAATGCTGAAGCAAACATGATTTTGTTTTAGTCTATTCGCTGAATACAACGCGACCCACATCACCTCTTGGTGAAGACCCACAGAAACCGTTACTGTAATCCCCCTTCTCACCTACAGTATCCTTGGTGTGAAGTTATCAAACCGGTTTCGCTGATGGGGTAATTCTGCTTCAAGCACTTTCCGATGCTGTTGCTAGGAAATTCCACCCCACAGCCCACAACAACAAGCAAATAAGAGACATAATTAACGAACTTCTTGGAAAGAAAAGATTGAGTTTTCCTCTTTTCTAAAAAAAATTAATTAATGAATACTCTTACTTTTGTAAAGATTTTGAGTGACCATTTGCCATGTACTGCCTGCTTTATTATAAATTTAATAAAACTTTATTGCAACTAAATTGTGTGTGTGTGCCTTATTGAATATTTAATAATGCTTCCGGAACATTGTTGTCCATACGTTTTACAGTATGTACAGTATATTGAAAACAGTGAAGCATAAAACACAAACCGAAAGGACAAATTAAGGAATGTACGAAACATTAACACCTTTACCGTGTTCAAATAAATACTGTAGAGTTACTGCATTATGTGTCAAGACATCCTTAATTTAAAAAGAATTTCCCTAATTATATGTCCACAAATACTTTGACAACATACACTTATCAACTTATCCACATAAACTTATCCACACAAACTCTCCGTGCACGCACACACAATCTCTAAAAAATTAATATTAATAACATACATATACAAATAAACAAAAATATAAACGTCTATATTGAAGTCTACGGTGAACGCAGAGTCGGCTAAGCAGACGTGATGACGCGCGCGCCCTCACCTCTGTTACGGCTGCCTACAGTATTTGGCCAAAAGAATTATAATAATTGAACGATATGCCTGGTCCTGGAAAGAGACATCAACAGTCCGGCGCTGAGAAACGAAAGAACCGAAAGAAAAAAAAGGCCTAAGATGAAGCCCGTGCATCAATTCCAGAAATAAAACTTTACTTTATTCTGTCGACGTTAATAATGTAATAACGTAACGTTAACGTAAAATAGCGTAAATTTCATTTAACAGCAGGGGGGACAATAAATATATATTTTTAATAATTTATTGCATTGCTTATGTTGTTTACAGTCAACCCATCAACATACAATAAAATGTAAACATGAGATCTAAACTAAAAACTGTGCTCCCTGTGCTGGCAATATCATCTCTTTGTTCTGCTGTCTCCGGCTCCCTCCCTGGTCCTGAATCTGCCCCTTCCTCTACCCTCACTGTCTCAGAACAGACTGACTCCTGAAGCAGAAAAAAATGCAGGAAAAGATGTTTTCCATACTCATAATAACTAACTTGTTCACATTACACTTGTTAAATTGAAAGATCATACTGTAAATTGGTGAGCCTATTACTTTCTACTGAACAGCCACAACTCCGAAAACATTAAAGAAATTGTCCAAAAAAAAAAATTTAATCTGTCATTATCCCTTCAATAAAAGCACCACACTTACCCGCCATTGACCCTACTGAAAAATATAGGACTGGCTCAACTTTAAAAAATTGAAGTAATCTGTCACACCTAATATTTTAGCATTGACGTAATGTAAATAAACCAAACTTAAAATTTTTAAGTTCATGTAAACTCATTTCTGAAGGTGAAACAAACCAAATATTTAAAGTTGTTCTAAATCTAAATAAATGAGTTATCTATATTACTTAATGTAAATATTCTACTAAATCTAACCTGAAATTATAAACTTGATATAAACCACTTTTGAATGGTTGAGCAAATTACCTTTTTTTAAGTTGTATCAAAAAGATTTAAGGCATTCATAATTTAAATATAAAAGCATAAAAAACTTAATTACATATTGATTTACACTCAAAACACATTTCTTTATATAAACATTTATTGTGGAATGAACATATTTTCATCCAAAAAATGTTAACAATAAGATTTTTTTTTTCAAAATGTATAAACAACAGACTTTCAACACTGTTAACTGAATTTGAAATTGAGAGGGAAAAAAAAGATGTCTGCATTTATCCACAAATTTAATTTTGCAATGGGTACATTTTGTCCTTGTCAAACCTGCTGAAGAAGAACCAAACTAAATACTCTGCGACTAAAATAAATTACTCCATAAATGTATGTGTGGGCCCTGCGATGGATTGGCACCCTGTCCAGGGTGTACCCCGCCTAGTGCCCGAAGTCTCCTGGGATAGGCTCCAGGTCCCCCGCGACCCTGAACACAGGATTAAGCGGTATAGAAAATGAATGAATGAATAAAATTACAAATAGTAACACTCAACTTTGCAACATACATTTATTAATTGGACTGAAAAGAAAATTAGAAAATGTTCCTGAAACAAAATCAGCAGAGGTAAAACATGGAACATTCATGTGCGACTGATGGAAACTCAATAAGTCACAATCCCAATTTCCTGTGGAGGCTGAAGACAGTCCTCTTCCTACCTGAGGACAAACAGGGCCATTGTGCACCTCACAAGTTCTGCCTGAGCTTCATCTTTCTGAACAACCTAATAAAAGAAAGGACATTTGTTAGATAATTGCTCTATTTGGCAAAACAGTGTCTGATGTATGCATGTAAAATCACTTAATGCTCCCTATGAGTGAAAAAAAACACCTAGGATTATGGTGCAGCATGATAAATGTAATTAACTCAATGAATACGCCAAAATAACTGACATACATATACACACATTATGTATTAATGATGAAGTTTATCATTTTAAGTATTAATTTCAGGAGGTAATCACCTCCAGGCTCTAGGGACATAAAAACAAACATAGTATTGTTGGTTATGTTAGGCTTGTAAAGCGTGAAAAAATGAACATGGCAGACATTGAAACCTGTATTCAGACAGCATACACTAACCTGTGAACAAGTTAAACTAAAGTTTTATTCTGCTAGTTATGTTTTAATTTAGTGCATCACAGCCAACTTGATGTGGATGCCTTGCTCAGGTCCTGTGGCTTCCATTCACAAGATTACATTTGACACCAAGCTAATTTCTGCTTTTTTGAGCGAGTACATACCAGATCAAGAACTTGAAGATGAAGATTATATCTCTGGTCTTCTCTCTGACGGGTTCCTCCCCAGTTTCTGATGATCTCAATTAGTTTGTAGTGTTGCTTGTCCAAGGAAACCAGTAATCTTGCTTGAAGTGGAGCAGATATAATTCTCAGAAACTCATTACTGATCTTAAAAAAAAAAAAAAAAAAGGTAAAAACAAAAATTGGACTGGCTCAAGTTCTTATGTTAGCAAATCTTAATTACAGTGTATATAAAATATAGAAAGCAGTAAGGGTAAAATAATGCCCTTTCAGAAAAGCTAACAGACCTGTAAACACAAAAGTGCATCAAGATTATGTTTACTTTTAAAGTTATTTCATGACATCGTAATGGCTAAAATGTACTTGAAGTAACGTTAAATTAACATGTCAAATTTATGCCAATATTTATATACTGATACGGTTTAAAAACGTGTCATAAAGTGTCACCAGTATGTCAGGAACATGTGCTAAAGCCCCGTTTCATACGAGGGAATATAGTTTTAGTGATATTACATTACTTACACATTAGCAAGTCCAGAAGGTTTTAAGAATAACTATAAATACACTACAAACAGCACTCACTCCAAATTAGCTTGTTCTATGTTTACGTCACTTTCCTATTAATTTTTACAAGGAGTTTTCTTTGAGAAACTCCGCCCGCAGCAGAACGCGATTCAGTCCGTGATAATGCTGCGTCATGAGGTCATGTGACACATGAGGTCATGTGACACGGCGAACTTTGGTTTGAAGCAGAAATGTCCTTTGTGAATGGATTAGATTTAAGTTTAATCAGGGACTTTAACTAACAGTAACTGAAATACAGGTTCTGATATCCTTCCTTACTTGTTTCAACGTCATGCTCCGGTTTGAGGCGGAAATAAAATTATACCGGCAAAACTATGGTCTAAAGACTGCGCATGCGCAAATCACACTCAACCTAATAAGAGTACCTCGATCAAAATGAAATATTTCACTTTGGTTTCCTGCTGTAAACAGCATTATACTAAAGTAAAAAAAAAAAAGATTCACCCATAAGCATAAATTAGACACTTTAGTTAAAAAGAGCAAATTATTTTTTTTACTAATGGAATGAGAAAAAAAAAACACATTAAACGAACGATAGCTAGGTTTACTTTTTTCAGTGGATCCCTCAATAATTTCTGTCTCCTTTGCCTGTGTTTGATAATGTGAAGCACATATACACTCATTCATCATGAAAGATCTATTATAAAACAAAATAAAATTCATGTTCGCTTCAGCACTGTTCATCCGCGTCGTTACATTCATTGTTGTACTTGGTCCGGCTTTTAGATAAAGTCCTTCCATGCGCCATCTGGCGGATATTCAGTGAAGTGCAACACATTTATTTAAAATTCCCGAATGTTGCCTCCGGCAAGTCGCGGCACGCCACGCGCTAAATTGCGGCATCCCGCGGGAAAACACGCGCAGTCTTAAAGGCGACATCTGTATAGAAATATTCCCACAACACAGGGAAAGACCTGAGGTTCGCTTTCGGGGGCCAAGCTTACCAGTATCGGGTCCTTCCATTTGGTCTATCTTTCTCACCCGCACATATTAAAATGCATGGATGTAGTTCTGGCTCTAACGACCACCAGGGCATCCATATTTGAATTACATAGACGACTGGCTGGCCCAGTCTCATTAGCTAGCGCTTCGACATCAGCATGACGCCCTAGCTCATCTTGTTTCTGAGGATTGAGACCCAACGCCATGAAAGCATGCTCTTTCCTGTTCTGAGGATTTGGGTGTCACATGAGATTCGATCATAAGCGGGCACAGCTGTCTCCCGCTCGTGTCGAATCCATTATCAACACCCTCAAGGAAATCAATCTAGACCAAGAAAGTGACCATCACTTTCAGAGATCTTAGCTCTCATTTCAGTTGTGGCTAAGACAGGGGATTTCACTCTAGGGCCGATCCCCAACAAGGCTTACGCGCCAGGTGCTTCGTACCCTTCATATGTGGTTCAGACCCCGGTTTCTGACTCTGGGTCCCACTCTAACTTCGTCTTGTCGTCGCAGATGTTAACGACAGACGCTTCCCTCACATGCTGGGGTGCGGTCTTAGGTGACCGTTCCAGCCCAAGGGAGCTGGAGAGGCCTTCTTCTCGCACGGCACATCAATTGCCTCGAAATGATGGCTCTATTTCTGGCCCTAAAGCACTTCCTCCAGCAGTTGAGATTGCCATGCCCCATTGCGGGTGGACAACACTATGGCAAGTCTCATATATTAATCGCCAGGGTGGACTGTGCTCGCGCCGCTGAATCCTGTCCCTCAGCGCGATTTACATTCCAGGGCATATGGAGAGCAGTTGTAACTGTTCAGTCAATCTCTGACACACGGGGCATGGAAACCCCACCCCGAAGTAGTCAGACAATCTGGGAGAGATTTCATGTAGCAGAGGTGGACCGCTTTGCCTCGCAAGATCAGCAAATGTCCCCTTTGCTACTCTCTGACTCTGGATCTAGTATCCCTCTTCAAGAGCTTATGCCCTCAAATGGAATGTTTTTAAAGGGTGACACTGGGTGAGAGATGCTATTGCCCTCTCCTGTGAGGCATGTGGGCTCACTTCGCCTCTAGGAATCAGGGCCCACTCACCAGGGGGATTGCCTCATTTATTGCACTAGCAAGAGGTATTCCCCTGCAGCAATTGTGTGCTAAGCATGTATACCCAGTCCACTGCCGAAATGTTTCAGTCCTGGAGTTTCTGCAGGAAAAGCTTGTCCTCGGGCTTGTGCCCTAGTACTCTCAAGATGTACTTAACCGCATCCTCACTGAACTATCTTCCGAAAGTTCCATTTGTACAGTGTCCAGTACGTGCTCTTCAGATTTACGTCCACCGCATCAGCCAGTGGTGTAGGTCAGAGCAGCCTTTACACGTCTTCGGGCCCCAGGAGCGGCAGCCCATACCCTGGGTGAGAGATGCATATTGCCCTCTCCTATGAGGCACGTGGGTTCACTTTGCCTCTAGGAAGCAGGGCTCCTTCAACCAGGGAGATCGCCTCCTTTTGCAGCAGCAATAGGTATTCCCCTGCAGCAATTGTGTGATGCAGAGGGTTGGTCCTCCCCACACACATTTGTTACATTTGAATCTGGATGTTCATGCCACTCCGGGCTCATGGAAAGCCCCGAGTTAGCTTCCCAGGTATAGTTCTGAGACCTTCTCGGCTTTGTGCGCACACGCTACACAACCTTGGGGTCCAGACACTTTCAGTGCGGCGGCGTTGGTATTCTCGTTCCCATAGCGTTTTCACGCAGCATCGAGAGAAGCCTTTGAAAGGGAACGTCTCGGGTTACTTTGCTGTAACCCTGTTCCCTGAAAAGGCGGGAATGAGATGCTGCGTCCTAATGCCGCACTACCATGTGACCGGACGTCCGTTCAGACAAATTAATCTGAGGTTTGTCGCCGGCTCACTAGTATTTATAACCTGCAGCTGCATCTAATCAGATGACGTCACCTGACCGAGGTTATATATAGCCAAAAATTTGGCGTGTTTGCACACATGCTTCACAACCAGCAACAAGACAAAATGGTTCCCATAGCGTTTTCACGCAGCATCTCGTTCCCGCCTTTTCAGGGAGCAGGGTTACAGCAAAGTAACCCGAGACGTTTTCCATGTAGTGGTCTCATTGTGTATGGATGTGCCTTATATTGGGGCCAATCAAAAAAGACAACCTTTTTCAATGTGGCATCAATTTCAACATTCTGTGGGTATAAAAAGCTGGCATTATCAGTAAGTCATTCCAAGTTCATCATTCAAACAGCCATGAACACACAATGTCACTTAACGGACGCGTAGGTCATGGTGCACCTTCGGGTTGGTGGCAGGCAGTCAGATGATGCTCGTGAACTTGGTGTGTCTCAAAGTGTCATCAGCAGACTTGCATCAAGACACAGAACTACTGGCAGAGTTCATGACAGACCCAGGATTGGAGCCCCACGAGTGACAGACTGCAACGATGACCAGTACCTAAGGACCTCTGCACTCAGACATCATTATGCAACTGCCACACAGCTGCAGGCCCGTTTACGAGATGCGAGGGATAGTAGGGTTTCCAGACAAACCATTAGCAATCGACTCCACTGCTTTGGCTTGAATTCCAGACGCTGCTGCAGGTGACTACACTGACACCAAGACATCGCCGTGAACGTTTGCAGTGGGCACAAGACCATGTGATCTGGACAATGCAGCAGTGGTCGTCATTGTTGTGATTGTCGTCAGCGTTGCTGGAGAAGGCGAGGTGAGCGATATGCTGAGGTCAACATGGTCCTAAGGGTTTGCTTTGGTGGAGGAGGTGCAACTGGGCAATCTGGGCAGGTATCACCAGTCAGCGCAAAACAGATTTGGTTATTGTACATGGCTCAGTCATTGCACGCTCTTACCTCAGAGACATCATAGAACCCATCATCATCCCCCAATTCCACCAGCACACCTGCAACTTCCTGTTCATGGAAGATAATGCTCCACCACAGCATGGCAGAATTGTCACAGCTCAACTTCAGAAAGTTGGAGTGCCTCATATTCTATGGCCATCAATGTCCCCTGACCTGAACCCTATAGAGCACGTCTGGGACCAGTTGAAGCAGAGATTGGATGATCGTATTTCACTATATATATATATATATATAGTGAAATATTTTAAGCCTTTTTTACTTTAATCATGATGATTAGAGATTACAGCTTTCATTCACCCACTCATCATCTACACCGCTTTATCCCAGGACACTTAGATAGTAGCACATACACAAACACATGCTCATTTGCACACGATGGACATTTTGGGAATGCCAATCAGCCTAAACTGCATGTCTTTGGACTGTGGGAGGAAACCCACTAAGTACAGGGAGAACATGCAAATTCCATGCACACAGGCCCAAGGCGGGAATCGAACCTGAACCCTGGAGTTGCCATAATTCCACTGGCTTAAATCTCATTAAAATATTTTTAAAAATATTTCATCTAGAGTTTGATTAAATTACTATGCATATAGTATAAATAACATGTATTTCTATCTGGAGTTGAGTCATGTCAACCAGACTTCTTCTTAGTTAAACTTTTCTTTCATTTTTGTGAAGCTGCTTTGACCATGACCATTGTTAAAAGTGATAAAATAAAATTGAATTGACATTACTCAACTTCCAGATAAACTTACCTGGATGACTATTATTCTAGATTATTCATAGACACATGTATCTCTGAGTATATTGGTCTCAAATCAGCTCAAACCTGAGGAGGACTGTTAACTTGTCTAGAAGACAGCTAAATACTCCCTCCACAAGGAGGATATCCCACAGAAGGTGCTGTATTGAAGCATACTCATAAAATAACCACCATACACAGATATTTTCAGGACATAGGCTACAACTATTGCACTCCTAGTATCAAACCACTTCTGCACCAGAAACAACACTAGAAGTGTCTTACTTGTGTTAAGGAGGAAAAGATCTGGACCACTGGTCAGTGGTTTAAATTCTTTTTTTCATATGAAAGTAAAATGTTTATTTAATTTGAAAATCAAGGTCCCAGAGTCTGGAGGAAGAGTGTAGAGTCACCAAATCCAAGTTGGATTTGTCCAAATCCAGTCCAAATCCTGGTTTTCTCAGCTGGGGATGATTTGGGTGCCATGTCATCAGCTGGTGTCGGTCCTGAGTGTTTTAAAAAGTCCAAAGTCAACACAACCATCTACCAGGATATTTTAGAGCACTTCTGAATGCTAATAACTTATATGAAGATGCTGATGTCCTTTTTCAGCAGGACTCACCTGCCCACAGTGCCAAAATCACTACTAACTGCAATTGCCACTAACAAATTGAGCCACATTTAAAAAAAACATCACTCATTTTGTATTTAAAACTAAAAACTAATTGAAGTTTAGCTAATTCAATCAAAAATTATCCTGATGCCCTCGCTAAAGATAATTTCAAGCTTGACTTTATAGCAGGCAGTTGTAGATGATTAAAATCTCTTAATCACACTAAATAGTGTCACTCAGAACTGAATGAGTTCCTTTTGAATGAGTTTCCTCTCAAGGTTTTTTTTTCACATGTACTTTGTCCTTGCTATTGTCACCCTTGGCTTTGTCCTTAGGGATGCATAACTCTACATTCATATAAAGGTTTCTGTAAAACTGCTTTGTTAAAATGTCCATTATTAAAAGCAATACAAAAGAAATGTTTACTTAAATTGAATTGAATATGTATATCATAAGACAGCTCAGAGTGGGAACTGAATGTGTTCTAGGAGTATCTTTAAGATAAAATGTGTTTTCAAGATAAATGCTTTTGCTTTTAGCTAGAGTTACAATTGTTTAATTAAAATGCCTGCTGTAATTACTCAGATCTGTTAAAATGCACCTAGACTAAAGTACAGTCAACAGGCGCATTGGTTATTTGCATAAGCAGCCTTCAGTAGACCAATCAGAAAGTAATTACCCAACACAAACCATTACTAACATCACAGCTGCTAGTGATATAATTAAACATTATATTATATCATTATATTATACAGAAATGGGGTGTACAGAAAAAGAACACTAAGCTTATCTCCTACCCTGTTCAGTGTCTTTCTGCTTAGATATGAGCATTTACCTTGAAGGCATTAAGCATTACTTTCCCTTCACTCTGGATTAAAAATTGATTTACAAGAATCTTTTTTCAAGTACAGTACATCTGTATGATTCATGTATGATAGATGAATGGCTGCCATTTGGACCCTGGGTGAGGTTTGGTGTAAGAGGTTTTCAGATAGTTCAGTTAGCTCATCATTGATTTATTACTTCACTATGAGATGCTTTTATAGTTTCAGACAGAGGGAAGCAAAAGAAGTTCTTTTATTCCTTTGATCAACCAGCTAGAGCTTCTGTGTTCTATGTTTTTCTTTCCTTCTTCTTTTATCCCCTCCTCATTGTGGTGGAATTGTCAGAAGTGCTGCACTCACAGTGATCAACCACACGCTCATCAGAAAAAGATCTAAAAGGCATAATTATTCAATCCTCTTGCACATTTACATCTAATCTCACATGCACCAGAGACCTCTATTCTTTTCATTCTCATTCTGGTTTGCTTTTCTGAAGAGGTGGAAGAGGGGAGGGGAGGGGGGGGTGGGAGGGATAAAGAAAAGTAAGTTGAATTTTCCACGCCTTGCCTAAACCCAAGTCCAAGCTGTCTTGTTTGCATCGCAGCATCTCTGAGACATTGAGCTGGTTTGGGACCTGATCATGAACCTGATCAAACTCTTCAGATAAAGAAAAGGAGGGAGATGGGAAAACAAAGTAGCTGAATCATCACTGTCTCTCCTTTCGACCACAACAACATTAAACCCACTTCAAAACACTTCCAAATATTTGCGTGCTACTTTTGGAACTAAAAGTTTGTTTAGCAACTAGTCAGCATTGTATAAATGAGCTCTCATGAACTCTGTAACGCTCACCAACTGTTGCATTTTCTTAAACCGATCAGTGGGCAGAAATGCAAAATAAAATCTAACGCATGCATACAGGGCATCAGTTAATCCTACAGTACATAAATGTTCCCCGCGAAATGATTCATTGCCAGTTCACTCAGACTAAGTGTACGTAATTCTCAATCAAACATCCTATATCTTTTATTGTATAGCATATATTATTATTGACGAAAACCACACTGCTCCTCCTGAATCTGGGGTTCGACTATCCGACGGACCCTCCTTTCCAGGACCCCTGAATAGACTTTCCCGGGGAGGCTGAGAAGTGTGATCCCTCTGTAATTGGAACACACTCTCCGGTCCCCCTTCTTGAAGAGAGGGATTACCACCCCGGTTTGCCAATCCAGAGGCACTGTCCCCCATGTCCATGCAATGTTGCAGAGACATGTCAACTATGACAGCCCTACAACATCCAGAGCCACATCCACTACCGGGCCCCCGCCACCACGGAGCTTTTTGACCACCTCGGCGACCTCGTCCCCGGAGATGGAAGAGTCCACCTCTATGTTACCAGACTCTGCTTCCTCATCGGAAGGCATGTTAGTAGAATTAAGAAGGTCTTCGAAGTACTCCCCCCACCGACCCACAACGTCCCGAGTCGAGGTCAGCAGCGCACCATCCCCACTATACACTGTGTTGACCGTGCACTGCTTTCCCCTCCTGAGACGCCGAATGGTGGACCAGAATCTCTTCGAAGCTGTCTAAGTCATTCTCCATGGCCTCCCCGAAATCCTCCCACGCCTGGGTTTTTGCCTCAGTAACACCGAAGCCGCATTCCGCTTGGCCTGCCGGTACCTATCAGCTGCCTCCAGAGTGCCACCAGCCAAAAAGGCCTGGTAAGACCCCTTCTTCAGCTTGATGGCATC
Source organism: Channallabes apus (assembly GCA_030522415.1). NCBI lineage: Eukaryota > Metazoa > Chordata > Actinopteri > Siluriformes > Clariidae > Channallabes > Channallabes apus. The sequence goes on from CM060120.1 coordinate 15,465,232, forward strand.
CCTCACCGCCGGTGTTCACCAACGGGTTCTTGGGTTGCCACCGCGACAGGCACCGACCACCTTACGGCCACAGCTCTGGTCGGCCGTCTCGACAATGGAGGCGCGGAACATAGTCCATTCAGACTCAATGTCCCCCACCTCCCCCAGGACGTGGTTGAAGCTTTGCCGGAGGTGGGAGTTGAAGCTCGTCCTCACAATGTGTTTGGGTCTACCAGGCCTTACTGGCATCCTACCCCACCAACGAAGCCAACTCACCACCAGGTGGTGATCAGTTGACAGCTCCTTTCACCCGAGTGTCCAAAACATGTGGCCGCAAGTCCGACGACACGACCACAAAGTCAATCATCGAACTGCGGCCTAGGATGCCCCAATTTTTATGGACAGGATTTCTAGGCGCAGCCAGGGCGTTGAGGGGGTACAGTTTGGTGGGCAGGATTGGGTAACTGCTTTTTGCAGATGACGTTGTTCTGTTGGCCTCATCACCCTGTGACGTACAGCTCTCACTGGATCGGTTCGCAGCCGAGTGTGAAGCGGCTGGGATGAGAATCAGCACCTCCAAATCTGAGGCCATGGTCCTCAGCTGGAAAAGGGTGGAGTGCCCTCTCAGGGTTGGGAGTGAGATCCTGCCCCAAGTGGAGGAGTTTAAGTATCTTGAGGTCTTGTTCACGAGTGAGGGTAAAATGAAACGGGAGATTGACAGGCGTATCGGGGCAGTGTCTGCAGTGATGCGGGCTCTGTATCGGTCCATCGTGGTGAAAATGGAGCTGAGCCAAAAGACAAAGCTCTCAATTTACCGGTCGATCTACGTTCCTACCCTCACCTATGGTCATGAGCTGTGGGTAGTGACCGAAAGAACAAGATCGCGAATACAAGCGGCCGAAATGAGTTTCCTACGCAGGGTGTCAGGGCTCTCCCTTAGAGATAGGGTGAGAAGCTCAGTCATCCGTGAGGGGGTCAGAATAGAGCCGCTGCTCCTCCGCATTGAGAGGAGTCAGATGAGGTAGCTTAGACATCTATTTAGGATGCCCCCTGGACGCCTCCCTTGTTAGGTGTTCCGGACACGCTCCACCAGAAAGAGACCCCGGGGAAGACTGTGGAAAAATTTTATTGAATTGTAATTGTAGTCAAGTGTAAGGTACCAAATACCCAGAAGGCCTCTGTCTAAAAGGCCTTGATCCAACTCGCTACAAAAACAGAAAAGGCGCCTGCACGACAAATTGAGGAAGTGAGAAAACACGCAGGCAGGAGGCAAGGGATAGGTAACAGACAAGAAAACTAAAGAAAAAACAATATCAATAATATTTACTAACATTTTATTATTATGTACTAAAAATATCTACTCGTAATATCTATGTGGTTTATGATAATGTTTGTTTTAATGATAATTAAAGAAAAAGTATGCAAAGTGTGACCCAAGAACAACCCGTACACACAGAGTGCAAGAAATTAAGGAACTTTATTGGAGGAAAAAATACAGAAAATGCAAGCATCGATAAAAATTATAAAAATAAACTTTCGGTTCTGCTTTAATTGGGACACAAAGTGAAAAAGCCAGACTTCTGCTTTTAAGAAGCAGAAAAACAGCATAAATCATATTTGTTATAAAGAAAAAATCTAATTAATCAGTAATTTTCAGCAATATCATCCTCAGAGGAATGAGGATAATGAACTGGAGAAGTGGGATTGAGGCTGATGGTGGGTGAAGATGGGGCTGAAGCAGCAGGAGAGGTGTCACTAGGTGGTGGAATGACTGTGAACCCGTAGTAGGGTCGCATAGGAGGACGCCGTGGTAGAGAGAGAGCCTCAATCTCAGCAATCACAATTTCCAGGTGACGAACTAGGCCCCTCAGAGTTCTAACCAGATGCAAATTGTGGTGGTTCGGTGTGGGTAAGGGAAGGTGTAACCACCTGCTCCCAGAAGGAATCTCAGATGAGAGGATGAGCGAGAAGAACGCTGCCTGCGAGCTAGAATTAAACAAAATTAAAGAGAATTTAGTAAACATGGGTTTAGTAAATCTAGAAAAAAAATGTACTCTGCACATATTAAAAGAAACATTACATTATTTACATTATTGATTTTAGTAGTATAGGATCTAAGAACTAGCAATATAAATAATCATACCAATAATCTGATTAATGTGATTGTCTTAAACTAACCATAGTATAGCAATAGTAGCAGGTAAATAAAAAATAAATATTAACAAACCTAATCAATGAACTGATTTAAGCTGATTTAATTAATCATTAATCTTAATATCTATCCTATAATAATTAAGTAAATTAAACAAAAGTATACTAATTGATATATATGTTCAAAATCATTAAAATAATCATTTAGTTATATAAAGAGATTTAATGTATAATCAAAATGAATAACCAGAATATATTAAAGTACTAATAGATAAATAATCTCTATACAAGTAAATACATAATGGACAGATAAAGACAAATTAGATAAAATTAACTATGATAAGAACAACCAAAATTATAATACTTACACATCTTGATGAGGAAGATTTTGAAAGATTGCGGCTTCCACAAAAACCCAAGTTACCAACGGTGGTCAATAGTCTGGTCAAGAAAAAAAGGAATAAACCAAACGTTCTCCAAAAAAGGAGAACGTAAGACCGTCTAACGTCTTAGGCCTGCCCAGACATGAATAAATATGAGATGAGAGGAAAAATTATGCAATTGGGAGGTGCCACATCAATCTGATCAGAATAGAATTAGCTCACATCTCATGAATATTAAAAAGGTTTCGTGACTTAAGAAGGAGCAAACAATGATGTAATTGTTAAGTGAAGGTATATAAACCCTGTAAAATTAAGGAAGTGAGGGATGGAAAGGAGAGAAATCTTGCAGTTTTTATCTGTTCGTCTTTTGTCTGGCTAGTCCAGTGCCGTCCATTTACTTTTGGTTGCAATAAACTCTTTTGCTATTTCAGTACTTGAGTAGTTATTGATTTTGTTTGGAAAATTTACATAGTTCACAACAAATTTGCCACGACATAATTGGCGTAGTCGGCAGGATACCCACGGCTGGTCGTTGCTGCCCCTTGGGGTCGGCGGCCCTACACGGTCAGCAGAACCACCGCCGCGCGGCAATAGGAACAAGGTAAGCAGAAACCTGTTATTCAAATTCTGCTGTAGTTTTTCTGCTGTCTGTGGGGGTCGAATGATTCTTGGGGGACGTACTGCTGGCCCCGGGAACCAAATTGAGTAATTGATAATTGAGTAATTTAATGATGCAATGTTATGATGCAATTTTTATTATTTTGATGAAATAGCAAAAAAGTATGCGCTTGTGAATTGATGTGCTTTTGTGCTTGCTGAGCTTGAGCTTGATGTTGTTATTTGTATTATGTAAGAGTGTAACATTTTACAAGTAGGGTTGCCTTCAATTAACAAATAGTGTTGATTGAAAGAGTTGATATAAGAAATGCCGGTAGGTAGGTGTGTGATTGTGTAGGTGTACGTGCATGCGTTGGCATGGTATAAGTAACCGTGTACTACAATATACCTAGGTACCGTGGTAATATGTAGTATACAACTACGGTGTGAAAGGAAATCTCGTGGATACCGCTACCATCATGATACCATAGTACGTCCAGGTATAATGATTGGCGTGATAGGTAGGTCTGAACGGGGCGAGTGAGAAAATTCCAGCGGAAAATTCCTGTAGAACCGCTGCTCTAGGGACTGGAAAATTCCTTTAGCAGGGCTAGGGTGACAGGTGGAAATTCCTGATCAGGTGGCTGGTGGGGAAATGCATGGTTAGAAAATTAGAATAGATAGTGTTGATTTGTGATTGCAATTTTGTGAGTCGTGATTTGAATGTGTATGATGTATAAGCGTAATTGTGTTGAGTTGAATTGTGAAACGTGTACGGCTAGAAAGTGAATGAAAAACCAGAAAGAGAAATGTAACATAAAAAATAAATACTGTCAAATATTGTATATACATATAATTAGATATAAATAATTAAATATATTTAGTTTAGATACTGTATTCCACACTGTATGGTGTTATTTAGACATACATAGACATACATATATACATATATACATGCACAACTGAAAGTAATTAATTAAAATTATTAACATAAGTAGAATAACTTCCTGCCTGTGGTGGCAAGTGTGGCTATACCACTCCTGGAACATTCCTTAAATGGAATCTGGCAGAGTTGGATAGACGTGCTTGCACACGAGGGCAGAAGTTACATGAGCTCCGGAGAAATAATCCGGAGACGTAGTAGATAGAATAGCTTCTTGCTTGTGGTGACAAATACAGCTATATCACTCCTGGAACATCTCTTAAGTGAGATCTGGCAGAGTTGAATAGAGGTATTTGCGCACGAGGGCAGAAGCTGCATGAGCTCTGGAGAGATAATCCAGAGACATAGAAAAAGACATTAGTATATTGAATGAGCTCTGGAGAAATAATCCAGAGACAATTAGAGTAATGAGAGAAAACAGAGACCCAAGTAATCTGAGAAGAAGAGGACGAAGAGTACAGTCACCAAGCATCAACCCTGCACACACACATGCCAATTTTTGGATTCCATATTATTATCAAATGGTTCCCACACAAGCACCCATGTCCGAACAGCACATGCTTAGAGTTACACGGGGTACAGAGCGGATGATGGAAGAGCAGTTATTTAGGAATGCACCGTTTCCAGAACATTTAATAGCTCTTGCATTAACTGCAATGAACGTGGACTTGTTATGCTTGCCGATGCAAATAATATTTTCAATCCCGCATGCTCGGGGTGGGCATATGTTTGTAAGGAGATATTATTTGGGAAGAGAAAGAAGGCTTCAAAAGAAGACGTACATATTAAATGTCGGTAGAACTGTTTAAGTTAAAATACAGAGTAAGAAATGAGGAAGCAAAAATGAGATTAATAATAAAGTACATTTATATTTAATTAATATAAAAGAAATAAAATATGTATATATATATATGTAGAATCTAATCAAAATGATAACCGTTATTGTTATTACATTGTGTTTGAGTGAGTTGAAGCAGACGTGGCTGTGGGTGAATCAGGAAAACAACGGCGCACACGACTGACTAACTTGCACCACGAACATTGAGGAAAAGAAATCTCCTGTGGCGAGCAAAGGAGCGGTCTGGTTGATCAACTTGGACGCCTGGTTGCTGAGGGAGAAGACTTCACATAGTAAAAATTCTTATAAAAGCTATTATTATAATAATAAATATAGATGAAATGTGGACATAGGTTAAAACAATATTATAACGATTGCTACTGATAAACCTATATTTACTAGAATTTTTGTCTGTAAATGTTCAAATACAATGTTAAAAACCATTTAAACTAAAGAAACGGAACATAACTGCTCACAAACAAGCGGCTGTGAAAACATGTGGTAGATCTTAATTTAGAAACGTCTAGAGGCGGAGTAAAGGAAGCACGTGAGGATCTCATAATTCAACGCCATTGTTGTAGTTTCTACTGCTATGTTGTAATTCTCTGTGGCGCCATCTAGTGTACCCTATAAAAATTACATGTCATTGTTAAATTCAAAGGGGAAATGCTTTCATAGTGTAGGGAACAGAGGATCCTGTTACCAACAAATAAATAAACAAATACTAGATAATAAAGAATAAATAAGAATTAAAAAATATATTAAAGAAATAAATAATAATAATTAAATAATTAGAAAAATTTAAATAAAATCTTGAATGAATGAATAGAATCATAGATAGATAGAATCATTCCAAAATGGATAAACCAGTAGAAATTATAATTGAACAACACCATCTACTAGAGAAAGATATCAGAAAGTATATGAAGAAATGGCATGACAAAACAAAAGGATGTTCAGACCAATGGCCTATTAATGGATCATTCAACTTGGAAATATGTACCCAATTAAAACAGAAAATCATAAGCTGGGGAGCAGAAAAGAAGAAAAAAGAAATGGAAGAAAAACTCAAACTCAAGTTAAAAATAATAGACTATTTTAAAGAAGAAGGACAGCGTAGACGGAAAAAGCAACAGGAAAAAACTGAACAACAAGTGATGAATATAATATTAAAAAGAGAAAAAGAAATCAAGGACACCGAACAGAAAGACAAATGTGAACAAGAAGAACTTACAGAAAGGCAAGATGGACAGAAAGAAACATTTCCGCCATCACCAGAGATGTGCATGAGGCCACCGCCCTACAACACTGAACAATCCCTGGAGAATAAAGTATATCCTACTATCCCGATGATGGGAGTAACAACAATTGAAGAAGATGAATGGACAAATGTAGAATTGCAATTTCATGGGACACTGAATGGAATAGCAAGATCAGCAGATCAGGAATTAAATCTAAATTCTGCTGGTAGAGGAGCTGGAAAAAGAGCACACTTTCAAAAAGTATCATCAGATTCAAAAAGTATCTCAGAACGACATGCGACCAAAGGATTATCAAGTGAAGAAAGTTCAATCCTCCCTGCAGACCAATCATGGAGAAACGTTATGGATAAGAATGCTCAAACATATTGGAATGAATATCCTAGTACCAGTTCTCCACGAGGGCAAGGAACCATGAAACCTCAATGGATCCCACATCCTGGTGAAAAAACAAGCCTGGAAAAAGAACTACTCATCCGTCGACAAAGCGAACCAAGTACACGACCAAAAAATTCTGCCAACCTGCGGTCGGAATTTGAAGAAAGAAGGAACATCAAAGAAAAAGATAAATCTGTAACCAAACAAGGACAATTAGTCAAACTAGAAGGAGAAGTGAAAATCACTCCATTAGAAAAAGAGGATAGATCTCTTCAGAAAATCCTTGAGGATTTCAATGGGAAAACTGTCACTGAATTAACAAAACAAATAAACCTAACTGAGGTACACAGAGAAGCCTTGAAGGAAAGTCAAAGCTTATTAAAAGCTTTAAATGAAATGGCATACAATATGAAGGGTATGTCACAGAGCAATGCAACACGAGAGCAGTGTTCTGCTGTAAACGAAGAGCCCAATGATGAAGAAATATTAAGACACTTAAATGAAAAAGAAGATAGTATTGAACAACAAACAGGAAGAGAGAAACGGCTACATGGTCTACAATCACAGAATCAAGACGCAAATATAACAAGCCGCACAGAAGAAAATATGGATGTGGAAGGGGAAAAAGCCAGCCAAACTATGAGAGTACTGAGAGATAGATCCACACTGAAACAACCAGATCGATACAGCAACAAGACATGTTTTCAACATGAAGAATGCCAAAGGGAAAAAGAAAGGAGAAGGCAAATAGATGAAGATGAGCCTGCAACCTCCTCATCCCAGTGTCCACTAATAGTAAAAGGAACAGCACTGCACTATGTACCATGGTGTTTTATGGATGTGACTGGTCTCATAGGCAGGCTTCCAGATCTGTGTGAAGGAGCACAAAGATGGATCACCCAATTTGAAGAAAAAACAATGGGCCACCAACTGGCCCTTGGAGACATCAAGGCCATACTAGGTCAAACCATCGGAAAAAACAAAACCACAGAGGTTCTACAAGAAGCTGGAATGCCGCCTGAGGCTGAAGATGCCAGATATGATCATTTCCCATTGGGACCCAACAGAAACAATATCTGGGGAGCCCTAAGGAAAATGTATCCCACAAAAATGGATCCAGGACGATTGGAAACTATCAAACTAGCTGAAGAAGAAAATGTAGTCAAGTTCATACAAAACTTCCAAGATGCCTGGAGAGATGAAACTGGTGGTCATTGGGATGAAAATGATACAAGTAGGGGCTTGTTCAGGATGATGTTAAAGAAAACTTTGCCACTCTCAGTACAGGAAAAGTTGGATGGAGTGATTGGCCTCAACACCATGGCTTGGAAAACATTTCAAGCCCACATAATCCATTTCGTCAATCAATATCGAAAGGCAAAATTAGAAGCGAAAGAAATGTCCACTAATTTGATGACACAACTGTGTAAATCACAACTGGGTGAAATTGTAAGAAACAAACAAGAAGAAAAAGAAAAGAAGAAGGAGAAGGAAGCCGCTGCCAAACAAGCTGCACTTATGGTGAATCCACAATCACCTTATCCTCAAAATCCTCCGAGACAAACGTATACACCAGGACATCGAATGACAAGACCACCCCAATATGGCAGAGGCCGAGGAAGAGGATGTTGGGCTTGTGGTGATTTACGCCACATTAGAAGAGACTGTCCCCATGTCAGTTTCCTGTGGGGAGACAGAGTGGAAAGATCTGAACAGCAAGGACAAACATTAGGACCCCGAGGACCTCAAGGACCACAGTCAGACCAAAATTCGCCAGCTACACAACAATCTGGCTGGTCAGACACATGGAGAGGACAAAACCAACCAAACCAAAGACACGATCAACCACCTCCACCAAGTCAAGGTGGACAATGGGGGGGCCCCTCTGAAGGCCAAAACCCTAACTACTGAAGATGCCCAGAGGAGCCTAATAAGGGGGAGCTTATGCAGTTTGTCACCACATTATATCCAGCTCAAGAACCTACGGTGACAGTGAAAATAGGACAATGTCTAGAAGCACCGTTTATGATTGACACCGGAGCTACATACTCAAGCATTGGACAAGCAGGCTCTAGACTCCCCCTTACCCGTAAAGCAATACAAACAGTGGGCTTCTCGGGAAAAACTCAGACTTTACGGTTTACCGAGCCTCAAGAACTAACATTGGATGGGGTAACTATCAATGCTCCACTACTTTATTCCCCGCATGCACCTATGAACCTCTTGGGAAGAGACACATTATGTAAACTAGGAGCAAAAATACACTGTGGACCAACAGGACTCTGGGTTACCTTTCCAGAAACCCTAGCAACACAATGTCTACTCATCCATAATCCAGATACAACACCTAAAGAAGTTAATGTGGTATATTGGTTAGAATACAACCAACCATCTGGTCTCTGGAACACTTATCAAGAATGGAAACCATGGATTACTCATTTACGACCAGATTGTAGTGAAATAGACTTACCACTACATTGCACCATAAAGTATGACTCAAACCATGATGAAGAATTTGCCACATTGTGGGAAGACTTGATAGAAGGCAGTGAAATGGACATGAAAACCATGGAAATCATAATCGGCCCACAAGGAGTGGCAGCTATTGCACAACTGCCCGAAAAAGTTCAAGATTGGTACCAAGTTGAACATGCGGTGCCGCATGTCTCTCTGATGATTGCGGAAAATTTTGAACAAAAAGACCTAGGTAAGATGGTTAAGGAAGCCAAACAAATAAGCGATAGGGAACCAACTTTGAATGCATACATACATCTATCACCTGATAGGAAATTCATGTATATATCACAAGAAAACATAGGCAGTGTTGTTGCCACACATGTAGATATAGAATTACATGATAAAGATACGGCAATTGCACAAATGTCAGTTATGGAAGATGAAGAAAGGAAACTAGAGGAAAAGATACTTCAAGAAGTTCCAGAAATATTATGGTCTAAGCATCATACAGATGTAGGACTAGTCAAATCAGCGGGTTTAGTAAAAGTCCAAGTTAAACCTAATGCCCGGCTCCCATATGTAAAACAGTATCCTCTGTCATCCGAAGCAATTGAAGGCATCAGACCCACAATCACAGGACTGGTGAAAGCTGGAGTGCTTATTCCCACTTCAAGTCCTTGTAATACTCCTATTTTTCCACTACAAAAGGAAAACTCTAAAAAATGGAGATTGGTTCATGACCTCAGAGCCATTAACAATATAGTAATTGCAGACACTCCTGTAGTTCCTAATCCACACACAATATTGTCCAATATTCCAGAGGGGACTAAGTGGTACTCAGTTATCGATTTATGTTCCGCTTTTTTCAGCATTCCTCTGCATCCCGATTCTCAGTACTTGTTCGCCTTTACTTACGAAGGTCAACAATATACGTACCAATCTTTAGCACAAGGATATGTGGAGTCTCCTTCCCTCTTTAACCAGGTGTTAGCGCGTGACTTGGCTACGCTCTCGATACCAAGCCGTCTGTTAATATACGTTGATGACATTTTAATTTGCAGTCCAACAAAAGAACAATGTCAAAGGGACACAGTGAAAGTGTTGACTATGCTGGCAGAAAATGGACATAAGGTAAGCAAAGATAAATTACAGTTCTGTAAGCAGACAGTTGAATATTTAGGGCGAGTGTTAGAAGGAACCAATAAAAAGATTTCACCTACCCATATTGAGGTCATTTTAAAAGCTCCTCAGCCCCAAACAGTAAAACAAATGCTATCATTCTTAGGAATGGCAGGGTTTAGTCGGCCCTGGATATGTGATTTTGCGTCCCAAGTGCAACCTTTAAGAGATCTGATTAAAACTGTTGTTCGAACCAAACCCAACTCGCCACTCATCTGGACACCTGAAGCAGTAGCTTCATTTAATTGTATTAAGACATCGTTAGCTTCAGCACCTGCTCTAGCTAGTCCCGATTATACCAAACCATTTCAGTTATACGTTTCAGAACGACAAGGCTTTGCCTCTGCCGTACTAACCCAAACACAGCATGGAATGGGCAAGCAACCCATAGCGTATTATAGTACTGCTCTCGACAACATTGAAAAAGGGATGCCCCCATGTTACAGAGGTCTTGCAGCAGCTGCATTTGCTTATAAAAAAGCATCAAGCATCACTATGGGACATCCAACCACTCTGTATACTACGCATGCAATACATGCATTATTAACTAGCCAAATGTTTGTGATAACTAATGCACGTTGTTCTGCGTATGACGTCATCTTATCAGCATCCGAACTAACCATTGAACGATGTAAAACCGTGAACCCGGCTAACTTAATAGTATTACCAATAGACGGAACTCCTCATGATTGCTCAGAGGAGTCAAACAAATTTGTTAAAGCCCGACCGGACTTAGAAAACCAACCGCTAAAAGATGCAGAGCAGGTATTTTTTGTAGATGGATCGTGTTTCCGAGACCAATGCGAAAATAAAGCTGGATACGCTATAGTGTCGCCATCCGTAGACAATAAAACGTACCATGTTGTTTCCTCTACCTTTATCCCTCAGCCATGTTCTGCCCAACTGGCGGAAATTAAAGCGTTAACAGCTGCCTGTAACCTTGGCGCTGGAAAAATGTGTACTATATATACTGATTCATCATACGGGTATGGGGTAATTCATATTTTTGGAACAATATGGGCACAGAGAGGATTTTTGCGAACGGACGGATCGCCAATTTCTCATGGACAAGCAATATCTGACCTCTTGCATGCTATGACACTACCATCAAGATTAGCTGTTGTAAAATGCCGTGCTCATAAGTCAGATGGATCGTTCATTTCACGAGGCAATGCCGCAGCAGATGAAGCTGCAAAGAAAGCAGCCCTGGGATCTGCTTCTACTTGTGTCATGATCCCGGTAGTTACGGGAGACATAGAACCTGTTGATACTGAATTAACTTTAAAACATATTGCAGAAATGCAAAGCTCAGCCCCTGCGTATGAAAAAGCTATTTGGACAAGGCGCGGAGCAAAACTCGATCAAGATACTAACATCTGGCGTAGTTGCGAAGGGCTTTTTGTAGCACCTGCGTCATACCTCCCCATGTTAATAAAGTCCGCCCATGGAATTGATCATTGCGCCAGGGGGGAAATCCTACGGTCAATCCGCTCAGAATGGTGGTCACCTTATCTTGCCAGCCAAATCGATAACTATTTATCAGCATGTGAAATTTGTGGTCAATATAACATAAGAAAAGCATCAACAACTCCACTAGGACATATTCCTCAACCCATGGGCCCCTTTAGACACTTAATAATGGATTTTGTAGATATGATAGATCGCAAAGGAGGGAAAAGATACATTTTAGTCGTGGAAGACCGATTTAGTCGATGGGTAGAAGCTACTCCTACTGCTAAAGCAGATGCAAAAACTGTAGCAAAATTCCTAGTTAGAGAAATAATTCCACGATTTGGGATTCCAGATATATTAAGTTCGGATAATGGATCCCACTTTGTAAATGATGTTATAAAATCCGTCACTGAGGCTTTATGCATAACACACAAATTAGGATGTGTTTATCATCCACAATCACAAGGGATGGTAGAACGCGCCAATGGAGTATTAAAGACTAAAATTGCCAAGATCTGTGCGAGTTCTAAATTATCTTGGATGGACGCATTGCCCCTTGCACTAATGAAGATGCGATCTCAAACCAATCGCATGACTCACTTAACTCCACACGAAATGCTCACTGGAAGACCAATGTCTGTTCCCCGCATTCGCACACCATATGATGGACCTGCTCTTGAACAACTTGAAAATGAAATGGAGAGTTACGTCAAACATTTAACGGATATTCATAAAGTTCTATTTTCACAGACTAACGAAGCAACCCATGGAGGAACAATTAACAAGAAAGGACTGCAATCAGCAAATATAGGGGACTGGGTGTATATCAAAGTATTTAGACGAAAACACTGGGCACAAGGCCGCAGAGAAGGACCATACAAGGTGGTGCTTGCCACTCCAACAGCCATCAAGGTAGAAGGTAAAGAACACTGGTATCACTTAAATCACTGTTGCAAGGCTAAAGTTCCGAAAGACATTGAGACACCACCAAAGGACATAGAACTCTCTTCGACAGAACAACATTTCGACAGTAATCATTTCAACAATGATGATAGTGAAAATGAAGAACATGGTCCAGCACACCGTACCCGAGCACGAGTAAAAGCTATACAACCAGCAGCTTTATAAAAAAAAAAAATGAAAGATTTGTTATGAAAAAAGCAATGATAATAACCTAAGCCTGTAGTAGAAATAGTATTACTTTGTTTAATTGACAACTAATCAGATACTAGCAGAACATTTTTTTGACATTTAATAACCACTTACAACAGAACTATCACCATGCGACAGCAACACAGACTAAATTATGCTAACATACATATATTGACATTAGCAATGGGTTTCATGATCGGAACTGTCATCATGATAAGAATGTTGTGTATAGTACAAAATAGAATGACAACTCCTGAACCCCTTGACCCTACTCGAAATGACTACATGCCCAACATAAGTTATCGATACAAGCGAGCCATTAACATGACTCGCAATCGCATTACCATCCCATATATCATAAAAAAGAACGGAAATACTCACAACATAGTCATTGATTTGAATTCTAACAACATGATCCACCTTAAAGAAATACTCCATCAACATGTAGGATGTGGAATGGCCATGTTAGTCTTAGGAAATGGAAAAACCATGGTGTCACCGTACAAAACACTCGTTGCCACATACCAGGCCCAAAAGTACAACCACCATATAACATTATCATTAGAAACTGATTTCTTTATCATGACTGGTAAACCCAGAGACGAACGCTGTACAGTCTGGGAAAAAGATATGGATGGCCAAGTGTATACCCTAGCAAATTCCAATACCTTAACTATAGTAAAAGGAGTTAAAGACTCAATAATGATTAAATTCAACTTCCGATGTACTAAAGTCGGATGCTGGCCATTCTCTGAAACCACCAACAATTCTAAAAACATTCCACAGATACACTATGCTTCTAGAGAATTCAGGTTAGCAGCATATAAGCTAGTTGCCGGAATCATCACATCACCGAAAACTCAGAATACACACACGTACCAACATGAAAGCATGTACAAACAATGGCTAACATACAGTGCCCTTAGCGTAACTAATGAAACATGCATTGTCTGTCATGAAAGAAATAGTCGTCCTTTACTAATTAGACCCACCAGAGGGCTAGACGAGTGCTCTCAACCTCCATATAGCACTAAATTTCTATGCCCAATGGCCTGTCTGCTTGGAGCAGCGGCCAAACCCTCTGGTGCAGAATGGATGCGTAATTTAAGTAGTAGTTGCACTTACTCACCCATAGACACCTCAGAAGAGACACACCCTAATGTATACATAAAAGCCATAACTAAGTTACCATTATGCCTATGTTCCAATGGACAAATTCCTGTAGGAAATGCCTCTAAGCAATGTGAATCTGTAATGGACACCCAAAACACATTAATTGCAACTCGCATTTTATGTAAAAAGAAATTAGATTACTCGTGCACTGAAACAGATAAAGCATTCCTAGTAATACCAAGTCTACACAAAGGTACCCGACCACTAGCTGACATCTTTTGGTATTGTGGAGAAAATCAGGTGCACCAAACATTACCAGATAAATGGAATGGTTGTTGTGCACCTGTATTGCTAGAAGGTAAAGTACAAGTAATACAATTTGATTGGTCCCGACTATCTCGACATAAACGTGACACAGATGATTGGACACAATATCTACTTACAGATAATACTAGTGTTTTGCAAATTCAAGAATGGGCACCCGACCCAAATGTTAAAATCGATTGGTCTGGAACTCCAGTAGGGATTCCAGAGCAACATCTTATTATGGATATGACAGGAACAGGACTCACAACTGGCATATTTCCCTGGTTCCAAATTGTGCGTAATACTAAATGGATTAATTATGTATGGTACAATCAACAACGATTCATCAATTACACAATATCCGCTTTAGATTTAGTTAAAGGACAATTGCATGCGACAACACTCATGGCAGTGCAAAATCGATTTGCCATCGACATGATGAGAGCCCCAGATGAAGGGGTATGTGAATTAATAGGAACCTCATGTTGTACCCAAATCCCTCTTCACACTGGTCCACATGGAGCATTAACTCTAGTCATTGAAAGAATGAAAACCCTACGAGATGAACACGTACAAAATACAATTGCCACCCATCAGACATGGACACCATGGTTCTTCTCAGCCGACTGGAAGGCATACTTAACTAGAATAGGCACCATGATAGGAGCAGTCCTGTTAGCCACTTTACTAATAATCTGTTGTGTTATACCCCTAATAAGAGGAATAATCAGTAAAATCGGAAATAATTTACTAGGACAATATGTAATGCTAATACGTGAAACTGAAGCACCTGAACCAACTCCAACTGATGAACATAGCTATGAAACAATGAGATCTAGCTTAGTCATGGAAATTGAAGAAGACAGTACTGTATAAATGTTAAAACAAATGCAGGCATGTAAATATGTAAATGCAATCCAGAATTCATATATGCAAAGTATATAACAGATCTAACATTATGAATATTATAAAATCAAGACTAACAAAATATAGACTATATATAATGATAATAATTGCTATAAAACTTTGATTTACTGTATTATTATGTATCAGTATGTATGTAGTTTAGTGTGTGCAGGATCAAGACATTACTATGGCGACAGGAGGCAGAGACCACCATCTCACTGTTGACATGTTCATACATGAACTGATCCATAAAGAATGCCAAAAAGAGGGAGGTGGCACAATATGCTACGTCTGTCAGCAACCAAGTCTTCACCACTCTGACACAAGCCTTGCACCATGGGTAGGACAGTACATTCCGAATCTTAGCCTTATAGATCTGAAACAGTGGACTACTGTACATGAGCTTCTTCGTCCTGCTAAACTCCTACTTGACTTTTCAAATCTAATATTGAATCGAGACACGTGGGTACGAGACAAAACTGAAACAAAATACGTTGCAGATACCACTCCTGAACTGTGTATTACTACAACTCAGTGGTACTGCTTGCGAACATTGTCTGTCTCTGAATGTTATGAGACAGAAAATTATCAAGGATACTTAATCTCAGAAGACATTCTTCAATGCCGAACTTTTAACATTGTCTCTTTCTCAATCAACGATTTTGAGCTATGGAACTCTAATCCAAAGCAACAAGCCTGGTTAGCGAATCTGCCAACAACCTCCCCAAATAGGACATTCTCACAAAATAATTCAAATCTGTACTATACCAATAAAAACAAAACGGACTATGGATGCATAAGAAACATTTGGTCAACGAACGTAAGCAATTTGTCAATATCATTACCAACATGGATACATAGACACTATCGTTACCGACAACTTCGAAAACCTTGAACTCCTGGTCCATAAACAAATAGAAAAAATGTGATTCGATTCATTGTAATTTCTATGTTAATACTTTAATTAAGTTTGATATGCATGTATTAATGATTTCAATTTATAGTTATGTTTTTGATTTTTGTCTTAATGTTTTGTTTATGATTTTTGTGTTCATTTTTATGATCCATAGATCATACATTACTGCCTTATTGCTGTCAAGTCCTCTGACCAGATGCTAATGCATTGTCGAGTGATAAAACACTGGCAGGGTAGGAATTTTCCCTCAAAATTTGGCCATGAGGGTTTTTCGCCTACCCCTGAGCAGAGAACCTAAGATTAGCTATAATCTCTCCTGATTACAAGGTAGTGACCACAAGGTCAATCCGAGAAAGGGATAGAAAATAGCAATTGTTAAAAGGTTCAAGAAATATGTCATTTAATGTTTTATATGACTGTTCGCAAATGTGTGTATAATCCATACGTGCTCCTCCTTAAGCATAAGATAGGCAGGACTGTGGAAATTTGAGTAAAGCCATATTTATGGCTTTCAGGGGGGACTGTGGAAAAATTTTATTGAATTGTAATTGTAGTCAAGTGTAAGGTACCAAATACCCAGAAGGCCTCTGTCTAAAAGGCCTTGATCCAACTCGCTACAAAAACAGAAAAGGCGCCTGCACGACAAATTGAGGAAGTGAGAAAACACGCAGGCAGGAGGCAAGGGATAGGTAACAGACAAGAAAACTAAAGAAAAAACAATATCAATAATATTTACTAACATTTTATTATTATGTACTAAAAATATCTACTCGTAATATCTATGTGGTTTATGATAATGTTTGTTTTAATGATAATTAAAGAAAAAGTATGCAAAGTGTGACCCAAGAACAACCCGTACACACAGAGTGCAAGAAATTAAGGAACTTTATTGGAGGAAAAAATACAGAAAATGCAAGCATCGATAAAAATTATAAAAATAAACTTTCGGTTCTGCTTTAATTGGGACACAAAGTGAAAAAGCCAGACTTCTGCTTTTAAGAAGCAGAAAAACAGCATAAATCATATTTGTTATAAAGAAAAAATCTAATTAATCAGTAATTTTCAGCAATATCATCCTCAGAGGAATGAGGATAATGAACTGGAGAAGTGGGATTGAGGCTGATGGTGGGTGAAGATGGGGCCGAAGCAGCAGGAGAGGTGTCACTAGGTGGTGGAATGACTGTGAACCCGTAGTAGGGTCGCATAGGAGGACGCCGTGGTAGAGAGAGAGCCTCAATCTCAGCAATCACAATTTCCAGGTGACGAACTAGGCCCCTCAGAGTTCTAACCAGATGCAAATTGTGGTGGTTCGGTGTGGGTAAGGGAAGGTGTAACCACCTGCTCCCAGAAGGAATCTCAGATGAGAGGATGAGCGAGAAGAACGCTGCCTGCGAGCTAGAATTAAACAAAATTAAAGAGAATTTAGTAAACATGGGTTTAGTAAATCTAGAAAAAAAATGCACTCTGCACATATTAAAAGAAACATTACATTATTTACATTATTGATTTTAGTAGTATAGGATCTAAGAACTAGCAATATAAATAATCATACCAATAATCTGATTAATGTGATTGTCTTAAACTAACCATAGTATAGCAATAGTAGCAGGTAAATAAAAAATAAATATTAACAAACCTAATCAATGAACTGATTTAAGCTGATTTAATTAATCATTAATCTTAATATCTATCCTATAATAATTAAGTAAATTAAACAAAAGTATACTAATTGATATATATGTTCAAAATCATTAAAATAATCATTTAGTTATATAAAGAGATTTAATGTATAATCAAAATGAATAACCAGAATATATTAAAGTACTAATAGATAAATAATCTCTATACAAGTAAATACATAATGGACAGATAAAGACAAATTAGATAAAATTAACTATGATAAGAACAACCAAAATTATAATACTTACACATCTTGATGAGGAAGATTTTGAAAGATTGCGGCTTCCACAAAAACCCAAGTTACCAACGGTGGTCAATAGTCTGGTCAAGAAAAAAAGGAATAAACCAAACGTTCTCCAAAAAAGGAGAACGTAAGACCGTCTAACGTCTTAGGCCTGCCCAGACATGAATAAATATGAGATGAGAGGAAAAATTATGCAATTGGGAGGTGCCACATCAATCTGATCAGAATAGAATTAGCTCACATCTCATGAATATTAAAAAGGTTTCGTGACTTAAGAAGGAGCAAACAATGATGTAATTGTTAAGTGAAGGTATATAAACCCTGTAAAATTAAGGAAGTGAGGGATGGAAAGGAGAGAAATCTTGCAGTTTTTATCTGTTCGTCTTTTGTCTGGCTAGTCCAGTGCCGTCCATTTACTTTTGGTTGCAATAAACTCTTTTGCTATTTCAGTACTTGAGTAGTTATTGATTTTGTTTGGAAAATTTACATAGTTCACAACAAATTTGCCACGACAAGACCCAGGACAAGCTGGAGGGGCTATGTCTCTCGGCTGGCCTGGGAACGCCTTGGGATCCCCCCGGAAGAACTGGAAGAAGTGGCCAGGGAGAGGGAAGTCTGGGTATCCCTGCTGAAGCTGCTGCCCCCGCGACCCGACCTCGGATAAGTGGAAGAAAATATATGGAAGGATGGATGGATGGTGTGGGATAAAAATTTTTTTACTGTAACAATTACAGTGGGAGCCACGCCAAATAGCCGCGACCATGTGGCTGAAGTGTGAATGGCGTGTGAATGCACGCCGTAATCTCCCCTCCCTTTTCTGCCAGAAAGGCGTGCCAAGATTTCACAGTAAACACGCCCATTCAATCCCAATTTATTCATTTACCTGGTGCCACCACTAGATGGCGCTTCGTTCTCAAGAACACGTTAAAACAAGCCAGCTGCGCTGAGTTGCAATCACGTGATTTTAACAACCCGCCTCCACCCCCGCCGAACTGACGCTGCCAAACTACAGAGATGAAGATGGCGGCTTAACGGACTATTCGTGGTAAGTGATGTTTTATTTTATAAAATGTGTTTGGGGTAGTTTACAGTTTAATTCCCAGTTTAGTTTTTTATTGGCCGTTTTAAATATCACTGGCAGCACCAGCAGCGGCCAGATGTGACTTTAGAGAACTTAATGATCTGTTTACCAAGTCTGGAGTTAATATTACAGCTTACTGTCAGTGTCACACACTCACAATGTCACTCCACTTTAACTCAAAAACATGCTCAAGCTTCGACAATACTATTAATGTCCCTATTACAAGAGCTGCACTACCCGATGAAGAGTGTTTGTGTTCTCTGTAAATACTGAGAGAATCTCACCGCGGGTTGTCTGGATAAATTCAGCGGTTATTTATTCTCTGGTTAAGAGTTAATCTGCAGGGTATTTCTGTGACTGTAATATAATGTGATGCAGTTGATGAGGGACACAGACTGAGGGTAGCTGTACAGGAGCTAGTAACGCTCAGAACCGGGTTTATATTTATACACTTTGGCCAGGACTTTCCGCGGTAGCGCGAGCGCTTAGTTAACGAGCTGAATAACAACACTGAAGTGTTTATTAGTTAAGGAGGAGGAGGGGGGAGGTGTGTATGTGTGTGTGTGTGTATGTGTGAGGGGCTTCAGTAAGTTATAGTTTGGCTTCAGGGATGAACTAATGCTCATATACGAGTGTTATATCACTTAACTTATTTGTATGAGAAGCGCATTAAGTAAATTCTCGGTTAATTTAATTCAGACGATAATACAGACAGTCAGTGGTTAACACTAACACTGTTCACTGGTTAACATTAGCACAGGCAGTTTATTTACATTCCAGGATTCCCAAAACAGTATTTTACACACTCTGTGGTAAATAGATTTATTAATATATTTTATTTTTATTAGAACTATATGTTCTGTAAAGTTTATTTATCTTTGTCTTCACTAAATTCTCCTGTTGTCTTTAAGCAGAGCTCCGCTGTGGAGGATTGGGGGGTCAGACGGCTGACGGCTGGACTTTTGGAGCTACAGGACTGGAGGAGCCTGAACAAGCTGTTGAGGGAGCTATAGGAGGGATGACGTCACAGTCCGACAGCTTTAGAATGATGTTTGATCAGGTCTACTGTATATTCTGAACATATAACTGCAAAATGTCTGATACAGTACTTTGGGGGAAACAAAGACTTAAACTGTTCCATGTTTAATAGTTTTGATATTTGAAAAATTAATATTTTAATATAAAAGGACTATAGATAGAGAGTGATAAGCAGCTGGTGTATCCGGGTAGTTTAATGAACTTTAAGCAAAAAGACAACATGTATTCACCTGTTTTATATAAATTACTGTTATAACTTTGACTAGTTTTGGAAGAATAAATTGAATTGTTAAAGTCATGTTTGCGTGTTTTAATTTTGGGGGGTTGTTTGGGTATTTAAAAACCGTTTAGTTGAACCAACAACTTCAATGGGAAAAAAATGGGACTCAACTTTGTTTTAAATAGTCAAAGAGTTGGGCTGAAAATCATAATAATAATAATTATTGGTCATAGAAACAAATGAAACCAGTTAAACACTTGATTATATGTATTTGTGTTTGTGATTATGTGACCCATAATAATTTTTTCTCAGTATAAATAAATGTTTTGGGTTTTAAGAACTCCAAAAGAGCAACGACAAACTTGGTATACTCCATTGAGGTTTCTCACCTTCCACTCCTGAGTATGACATGGTGTTAATTGCTCTGTGAGTGTGTGTTTTTGGCGGGGGGATGGGTGTGTGTGTGTTTTCGGCTGTTCAGCAGTTCTAAACACAAGCACAGTTTTTGTCCTTAACTAAAATACTTCAATACGTTAATAATTTATTTATTTTGCTGAATAAGGTAATAAGCGATAATTAAACCAAACCAGTAAGTTAAGTACTGTAAGTGTTCCATACATTAAAGTACTGTGTATAACCAAGTGCCCTAGCAAACACAGTTACAGTTTACAGTACAAACAAAGAGTGTGTGCGCTGGGGGGATTGGAAGGTGAGTGAGAATACTCATTTACAAGACAAAAGACAGTCAGAGGCAGGGACGTTCTAGACCAGACCATACGGGGTGGGGGGCGCAGTCAGAAATGTGAAGGGGGCATCATGTTCGAGCACTGTTTTTACCTAGGCTTACTGTATAGTAACAGTATTGTATTTGCTGAATTGTGTTGAGGCACGCAAACCCCCTGACCACAATAAGGTGGCAATCCCTCAGGGGGGAAACTAAAAAATAAAAATTAAATAAATAAAATAAAATATCCTTAATCCAGATTTTATCAATCGATGACATAACATTTATCTAAGCTGGATGGTCAAATTCTCAAAAACGTTTAACCTAAAGTAAGACTTAACATATTATAAATTAAAATACTTACATAACTGAAAGGTTGTCTTATGAATAATAAAAAATACAAACTAAATTAAAACAGATGGGCTATTGAACAGATCAATATGTTTTATGTTTTCTGATTATAAATGATAGATGGGTTGATTTTAGAAAGGCTAAATGAAATAGCTAGTTTTTGGTAATGTCAGTCCAGTAACTATACTATGTAAAAGTAATTATAATATGAATTAATTAAGGGCAGGACCTAACCTAATGATAATAATTTACACCATGATAACATTAGTATTTATGTTTTTTGTATATATTTTTAAATGTTCAAATGAACGTTTCAGAGTATATAATTTGTCATGTCATCTGTGATTGAGACCCATGAGTTAAATTTAAATATTTTTTATAGGTAGTAAGCCAGGTTTTAGTAACCTTGGACAAATCAGCATGTAAGCCCTCTCTCGTGCACACGCTCTCACGCTATCTCTTGCACTCACACACACACACACACACACACACACACACACACACACACACACACACACACACACAAATAACACATGAAATCGCGTAAAACCAAATGAAACTAGGGTAAAAAAATATGAGCAGTAAAAATACAGTAGTATCCTGTAGGTGATTCCTCTCCTGTGATAACAGGCACTAACACTCTAGAACTGTTTACTTCTGTTAGTTTTGTTTTCAAGTGTGAATGTTTATGGAGATTAAATCTGTCTCTGCTGCTGCATCTATACACAGTTGTGATAAGTGATTTATGCCCCATCAGATCTTTGATGTAGGACATTATGCTGGTTAAATGACTAAAGACACACTGATCCGTATGGACATATATTTGTTCCAGATATTATGCGCCATTAATCAATTTGTTATGCCAATTTGACTATCAGCGAAAACATCAAAAATATAACGAAAACAAACCCAAGCAGAAGTAAAATTTTAAGCTTTACTTTCAAATTTAAATTTTATTTGTCACATACACAGTGCGATATGCAGTAAAATGCTTTGGGTGCTTTAGGTGAGGCTCGAACTCGGAATTCCTTCACCTGTACTGCTTTATAAGTGTCACACGCTAACTGATTGCGCTACGGGAGCCACACGGAAGTTGCTCTTGTCAGAGTATCCTCTCTCTCGTGCGCACACACACACACACACACACACACACACGAAATTGCGTAAAACCAAACGAAATATAAGCAGTAAAAAATCAGTAAAATACATTAGTATAACAGGCGCTAACCCTCTGGAACTTTTTTACTATTGTTTCCAAGTGTTTATGGGGATTTAATCTGTCTCTGCTGCCGCATCCATTCACAGTTGTGATAAGTGATTAATGCCCCATCAGATCTTTTGATGGGGGAGCATTATGCATGATTAAATGACTAAAGAAATACTGATCCATATGGGCAGATATTTGTTCGAGGTTGCATGCGCCATTAATTGCCTTTCTTATGCCACTTGTTGACTATCAGTGAAATAAAAAACATCATCAAAAATATAACGAAAACAAACCCAAGCAGACGTTACATTTTGAGCTTTACTTTGCAGCAAAATATTATCTATCAGTATATTAAATGGAAGGAGGTAAAATACACTGTAATATACTGTACACAGCCTGTGTTTTTATTCCGTACCTACACTGTAAAAAATCTCTGTAAATTTACATAGAAATTTAACAGCAAAAAGCTGTTTTCATGAAATATCAGTAGGTTGCCGTTTTCTACAGTGCATTGTGGGAAGACTTGTTCACTTCAGGTTAGTGGTCGAACAACAACAGTATACCACTGTTATTTGACGGTATTATATCATATTTTTCGATCTGTGCGACGTGTATTATCACCACGAGGTAATTAGTTTGCACCTTTATCTATGTTTGTCATATCTTTAAAAATATTACAGTGGAGTTTTTTATAATGTTTTAATCAGACAAAGCAATAATTAGTAAAAGTCATGCAAAGTATTTCTAAAAAATAACGTTACAAAAACATGTGGGTAACGGATCAATTAAAACAGAGGCCGTCATCGTAGCTGGGTGGCTACACACAGAAAACAACCTGTTCGGAATTAAAAACTCTGGCGCGACGCGGAGCTGCGGAACCGCCACTAAAACTGCCAACGTGTTGCAAACAGGTAAGAGTTCGCTTTTAATTGTTCGTTTGACTAAAATCTGCAAAGTAATGTTAATGTTCAAATACAAGAGAAATCATATATATATATATATATATATATATATATATATATATATATGCTTGTGACATTTTATCGGCTGATTACTGTGAATGTGCTCATTTAAAAAAGTCTAACGTCAAAAACTCTGGCACTTTCGTCAGGCATTTTATCGTTTGAGCGTGACTCGAATGCAGCAGTAATTTGTTAGATATTGTTCCGACTGTCCTTTGCATTATGTTTTCCTGTCATTTCTGCAGGGAAACATGTGCTACCCCTGCGGTTTATGTGAAACACATGAGAATACACAGTCATGTCTCAAATAGTGTATTCCGTTGCTGCATACGTAACTGTAATAGAAAGTTTCAGAAACACGCAGGCTTGAAATCTCACGTGTACAGACACCATAAAAGATATAAGTCAGAAACCACAATGTGCACTACACATTCATTGGAATGCCATGTTGATTTGTGTGGTGCCAAAAGTTCTAGTTTACCTGACTTTATTTCTCATATCAAAATGCACATTAAAGAGGGTCGAAGAGTCACATGCCCTTTTATGCAGTGTGGTAAAACGTTTGCTGTTATATCAACATTTACCTCTCATTTGTCTAGAAAACACAAAGAAGACACAAGACAATCAATCACGACACCTGAAGCCAGCTGCTCCCAGATTCAGGAGGATAATTTTCAGTCTGATGCACAGACTGATGAAAGTGAGAACTGTGAGGAACCAGATGTAAGTCCTGAAAATGTTGATGAGACATTGTTTTTAAGGAATCTTGCTCTGTTTTATTTGAAACTGCAAGCAAAATTATTGCTTCCAGCCTCAGTAATTCAGACAGTCATTGAAGATATCCAGTCAATCCATGAAATCAACCTTTCTCATATGCTATTCAAACTTCAGGAAAAGTTAGTTTCACTTGACGTTCCAGAGGCAATGATAAAAATAGTTCTTGACGATCTTAAAGCTGAAGATCTTTTTATGTCGTGTAACAGTCATACCTTAAGATCAGATCAGCGAAGAAAAACATTTTTCAAGCACAGTTTCCATTATGTTATGCCAGTGCCTATTCGTCTAGGACAGAATGACGCAGGAAAAGAGTGTTTTGCACAGTACATACCGGTTAAACAAACAATTGAAACTCTTCTCAACTGCAAGTCTGTAAGGGAACAGTACAGAGATGTGCACAGTCATGTCCCATTGAAGGACATTTTAAAAGATGTGTGGGATGGTGAAAATGTAACTGCAAACATGCATAAAATAGATAAATCTGCCTTAGGCTTGATCTTATATCAAGACTCTTTTGAAGTTGTGAACCCTTTAGGGTCTGGCAAGAAAAAACATAAAATACTTGCTATGTACCTTACATTAGCAGATCTGTGTCCTTATAACAGATCAAGCACTGATCAAATGCAATTGGTGTTTCTCTGTAGGGAACAAGACTTCAAATACTTTGGTGAAAAATTGGTCATGAGGTGCTTAGTCGACGACCTAAAAGACCTTGAGACTACAGGTGTATGTTTTCCTGATGGACTGAACATTAAAGCAATTTTGTGGGCGATAGCCGGTGACAATTTAGGCTCACATAGCATAGGTGGGTTTGTGGAGAATTTCAGTGGAAGCACATACTTCTGCCGATACTGTGAAATACATAAAAAAACATTTCAGCAAGATCCACTTTCCAAGGCCACATTTCGTACAGAGATCATGTTCAAAACCGTGCTGAGGGTTTGCCTCATAGTGGAGGCATCAAGTTCAACTCATCATTCAATGAGCTGTCTTTCTATCATGTTTGTCAGCCAGGGTTGCCCCCATGCCTTGGACATGATTTGTTTGAAGGTGTTGTGTCGTATGACATTCCTTTATGTATACAACATCTTGTAAAAGTTGACAGACAGTTTACTTACCTGGAATTAAATCGCAGGATCAGTCAGTTTAAGTTTCTGGATAACGAAAACAGGGACAAACCTTGTGAAATTAACCCGGGAAGTGAGAAGCTTGGTGGACACGCTGTACAAAACTGGTGTTTTTTGAGGATGCTGCCATTGTTGATTGGTGACCAAATCGAATCCCCTGGTACAAATGATGTTTGGCAACTAATTTTACTGTTAAGGGAAATCGTTGCACTTGTTTGTTCACCAGCCATTTCCAACGGTCAGGTGGGGTATTTGAGAATTTTGATTGATGAGTACCTACATTTTAGGAAACACATTTTTCCTGCCCACTGTCTCAGACCTAAACATCATTATCTTAGCCACTACCCTGACCTCATTATTCATTTTGGTCCACTCATTCGATTGTGGACATTAAGGTTTGAGAGCAAGCATGTTTATTTCAAACAGTGTGTAAGAAAATTACATAACTTTAAAAATCTTTGCTTTACTCTTGCAGAAAGACATCAGCTTCTCCAGGCATTTCTTCATGCTGGTGAGTTCTTCCCTCCCACTATTGTAGCAGACAAGGCAACAGAGTTTGTAGTGAGTGACTACAATGACGTCATTAGGGAAGCTGTTGCTGGATATGATTTTCAGCCTGAAAATACTACGGTTGCTCATGTGGCAACTGTTAAAGGAACAACATACAAAAAAAACATGTATGTTGTTATTCAGGAAACTGATGAAGGCATTATTGTGGGAAGGATTGTGATGACAGTCATACAGAATTCTTCAGTGTATTTCATCACTGAACTTTTCCAAACTTCCACTATCCATAACATGGGTGTTTACTGCTTGACAGCAAAAAACGGTTCCTACTCTTGTGTTAATCAGAATGACCTTCTGGATTATTATCCATTGTCCAAGTACACAGTCTTTGATATGTCTGTAATAGTTTTTCATCATTCCCTTCTCTTAATTTAGAGCAATGTCTTGCCTGGTGGAGGAATTGAGGGAAATCATCCTCAGGGCTTTGCCAACAAATGTTGAGAACACCACAGAGCTTTTGATTGAGAGACTTTTAGAGTCGGGAGCATTCTACCAGCTATAAAAGTGAGAAAACTTCTCAGCGCTTTCAAAATGGGTAATTACATTCTCATATCTCATTTACATTTGTTCTCAGAAGCAAAAGCAGACATTTTTATTCAATAACCAGTTAGCCAGAACTTACATAATTTACATACTCATGCCACTGTAGGTAAATACAATCGGTAATATATCTCCGTTCCTTTGTAATGGCATTTAATGGGGTTCAAGTTAAAGCTTCAAGTGTTACTAATAGAAGTAATCCATATGACTAATAAATTTCTTCCAAAGTTAAATGATGCATTTGTGAGCAAACCTAATAATATTGTGAACTAATTTAGAGATCATATTGCATAGAAATCTATACATACAGAAGCAGACATGCAAGAAAATAACTTTGAGATCAGCAACATGTCAGTATTTATGAATATAATTTGTTCTTGAGTGTATTGTTACATTCCACATGGCACCATTTTAAACCTGCTGAGCTGGAGTTTATGTTTTTTATATACTTTTATATGCAACATTGCATTCACTGAATGAGCTATTCTCCTTTATTAACCAAAGTTATGTGGATTACTTTTATGATGGATGGATGCATTTTGTGGAGCATCAAAACCTTGGACACCATTGAATGACTTCATAAATCTAGATAGAGCCAGACTATTATTTAATATAACAAATATAATTATATAACACTATTGTTTTCATCTGAAGTAAGCCATTCATATACACTAAAGATGATATGTGTTAATAAATTATGGGGTAATTTTAATGTCATGGTGAACTACTTCTTTAATATTAGAAAGTGTGAATAGACAAATTTTAAACATGACATTATTTGACATGACATAATTTCCTGTTCAACAATTTAATTTGCTTGTGCACTACAGTAGTAAAATGAACAATGTAAATAGTTTTAAATGCCTACATTCGTAAAAACAAAAAAACAAACTATGTGATGACGTATATATTTTATTATGCTTAATTGAAGTTGTGTCTATACAGAACAAGTGTGGTGAATTTTAACTGCCTGTTCAATATTTTGGTGGTTTATAGAGAGGGAAACGGTCACTTTGGATCTCACCATCATGGAGAACACTCCTTCCTTGTCAGCTGGGAGCTCGTCACCATTGCCATGCTCTTCTAATTTGTCTGTCTCTACCGATGGAGAATCCAGCAGTCTTGAATGCAGTATGCCATCTACATCCTATATTAGAAAATCATGGCCAGACACCTTCAAAGTACCATGGCAGCTTATGCCTGCAGAAATTCAGTCTGCTATTTCCTCTGGAAAAAGGCCTTCACCAGCAGCAAGACGACAAATGGTTAGGGTGCTTGCAGATGAAATGAAAAAATTTGAGACAACCCCAACACGTGTACAGTGTCTTACCATTTGTAAAACA
Organism: Channallabes apus; assembly: GCA_030522415.1. Taxonomy (NCBI): domain Eukaryota; kingdom Metazoa; phylum Chordata; class Actinopteri; order Siluriformes; family Clariidae; genus Channallabes; species Channallabes apus. The sequence continues at coordinate 15,493,102 of CM060120.1, forward strand.
ATTGTCAATCAATATCCCCAGAGCTTTGCAGACCAGCTTCATGATGGACGAATTATAGGGGAAGGATACAGCTCACTTTTGGCCCAGGTGAAGACAAGAATTGAGAACCTCAGTCGGACCATCAGCTTCTGACAGCACCGGTCATCAGTTCGTGGTGTTAAAAGAGGACCAACCGACACATATGGTTGTGTACGGTTTCAGCCTGATCTTCCTTTAGAGGAAACGGATGACTCCGTTGAGAATAAACGTCAAAAGCTTGAGGATATCTACTCTCGCGAAGGAACAAAGGGTGGCGAGAAAGCTGAAGTAATACAATTGATGGAGACAACTTTTTGCCTGCAACGAAGTCAAATAAATAGCATTCCAGCACCTTCTGTTGCAGAGGTAATGAAAAAGTGGCCATACCTTTTTCTTCAGAAAGGCCTATTTACACATTTTGCGCTTCTGACTGAGATCAATGTCCTACGTGCATTTGAACATTCTGTCGAAGAGTGTGGAAGGAGCATTGTAGAGTTTTTTAAATCCAGGCCAACTAACTCAAAAGTTAAGGTAGTTCTTTCCAAGGAGGAAGCCATTGATTCAGCCCATCTCATTGTTCAACTCTTAATGGCTCACTTTGCAGAGAATCAAGATGGGCTTATTCTTCAAGAAAATGTAAGTTTTTCTTTATATACATTGTTATTAGTTCTTGCCATACATTATTATTTGTTCTTACTATGAACAAAAGTGTAGGAATGGTTCAATAAAATATGTTTTGTCATATTTATAGGACTCGTTTGACTACAAATTAGGATATTTTAATATAGAAAATGACTGTTTGTCTACACAGTGCAAGGACATGGTTACCTTGAAATATATATATATATATAGAGAGAGAGAAATTATTTATTTTACTGTGCATCTATGTCTTCCATTTGACTCTTATTCTGTGCACTATATAGACTAACAGATATTAAGTGTTGAAAATATTGTATAGTATATTGTATTTTGTATTTTAACAAAAAGGTAAATAAAAGTTAAGAAGTATACATTTGGATAAGCTATTCTTGTTTTTATTGTCAAATATTATTAGCACATATGTTTTTTGGAGATGTTAATTTCTAATTCTTATCTTTACCAATAGATGTCTGCCACCCCTGCTGACCTTGAGAAGACTGGTAACCTACCTGTGACTCCTCGATTGATCCTGCTTGGTAAGTATATGAAATATGACATGTCTGCATGTTCACTAAACAAGGATCTCACTCCAGGCTGGCTGGCACAATTTTTTTACCATTAGGAGAACATACATCTTTATGTGCCTCATCCTAGCCACTGTATAAAAAAAGTTTGATTAAAGTGTATTTTTTTTTAAACTGAAGAAAATATTTTATGTGATGCCTGAATGAGTTGCTGTCTAGTTAACATATCATAACCTTAGTGGCTTGTTGGATACAATATTGAAACTGCAAGGTTTTGTTGTCTTGGAAGATATGAATATTATATGATTTTGTCAGGGCTTGCATAATTTTCTCACTGCCTTTTCTATGTTAGCTCTCCAAGGATAATAGTTTATAACATAATCTGTACACTCCTTTAAGGTCCAAGCGATAGTCAAGGGCAGTGGATGAAACAATGGATGATCAGCTTGGAGGGCAGAATAATCTGCGAGGGTGTGCAACCAACCTTTCTCTCTGGACTTGCTGCAGTGTTTTCACTGTATTACATCTTCAACCTGCAATATCAAGAGGAAGCAGCATCCACACTGGAATTCCTTCAAAGGTAAATTTATGTTTGTCTTTCAATAATATGGTAATAATAGTGTTTTTAAAAAGCAAAGTTAAAGTTTCTGGGTCTTTAAAGGTTTAAGCTGTAAGTTTGGTAACACTTCATAACATTAGCTAATGCATTAAATAACAAGCTGTACACTACTGTGTAAATCTTTTAAATCTTGTTTTATTATTAAAGTTTTAAAACATTGATCACAGAAAGTCTTCCCCTATTATTTTTCAGACAAATAAATCCGGAAAAAGGGACCAAGGCTGCAAAAGGAAAAGTGACATCTAAAAAGACTGGGAAAACTGTTCAAAAGAAGACCATGACAGTCAATCTGAAAGTGTCAAATCTTTTAAAACGATTGATGGACTTTGAGTGGCACTTTATTTGAAATTATTTTTGTTTTACAGTGGTTTATATACTGTTGCATTTTTTTGTATTATACTTTTTATGTCCAGAAAAGGCTGGTGTTTGATAAAGTCTTTTGTTTATTTATTTTACTTATATATATTGTTTTTTTTTCCCTGAAGCTTGATTTGAAGCTTGTTAATAAATGTCAAGTTGAGGCATTTTGAAATTGTCCTTGTTTTCTTAAGCCATCTTTTTTATTTCTCCATGTTATGGGTGATTATTTTTTGTTCCATAGTTTATGCACTCAAAAATATGATGGCTCGCATTTTTAAAATTTTTTTGGCACAACAAACATTTTATTTAAATGTAAATAAAGAAGGACTAAAACAACAAGTTGGACTTATTTATTTTGTTTTCCACAAATATAAAATGCAGGGTATAATAGCATTTGCAATTTAGAATAATTGGGTTGTCATTAAAATGTAAATTGACAGCTATATACTGCTAAATAACATTTATATGCTGTATATGCTGTAGCTAACAAAACAGTATCCTGCTGCTAATTAACAGTTGTATGCTGTTTCTAACAAAACAGCATCTTGCTGTTAATTTTAATAACAGTAACCCACTGTATTTTAACAGTGCAATGCTGGCAACCACAGCTGCCAGTAGATTACCGTTTTTTTACGGAATATTTTTTTTTACAGTGTACAATGATCGGTATAGACAAATTACAGACGTTACCGTGTCTTTAAGGATTATTTCAGGATGTCTTAAAAATATTTCACTAACTAGTTTTATTAATTCATTATTAAATAATAAATATCATAATCATCATGGGTTGTGTATTGAGTGATTTAACAAATCTGTTTTATTAATCGGTTTGTTGTTGTTTTTTCATCTATTTATGAAACTACTTATGACAATACAAGAACTGTCTATATATTAAAGATACGGTATTGGGCTTCCTGGACACTGCAGTTAACTGTGCCAGTCAATGCTCCATCTGGCGGAATTATACGGCATTGCAACCATCTTTTTAGAAAGCGAATGTTGGCGTTTATGGGGCGGGGCATTGTTAACTGCGTCATCGCGGGGGATCACATTCCGTGCACGAAGCGTGCATTAACCCTTCATGGTCCTGCCATGAATCCATCATGCTCCAGGCGGCTGTTTGACGTGGCTCCCACTGTAGAAGCATTCATGCAGACAACATCTGTAATAACTGCCTGGTCACGGTCACAGTAGTTTAAAATTAGTCTACAAGTTTTTTTTTATATTTTGGGAAATAGAACCAACAAAATGAATCAAAAGAAAATGTTAGGCATGTATAAACACAAGTAATAACTGTTCAAGGGTGATTTAAAAAATCATCATTCATCAGTTCGTTTGTTATAATGATTCAAATTTATGTTACAGTCAGGGCTTTACAAAAAACAAATGTAATGTTGTTTTATGCCATAAGATGGATTGTCATAAACCTGAAACCATACACTAGCTTTTTAGAATTCTTTGTTGATGTTGATTTTATTCAGTTTCTTTGTATAGTATTTTTAACCATGGGTATTGTCACAAATCAGTTTTTCAGAAATCATGCATTTAAAATTTTTATTATTTATTATTGTATGGTCATAGCGCGTATCTTTTGTTTCATTATTTACTCACAACACGGAAGTCCAATGATCTTTGTCTCTCGTTTTATTTTTCCAACATCAAAGATTCAACACTTCGTACTGTTGTCTTGAGTAAATCCAACAACCCAATCGCTGTATCTGTACAGTGGTCACCTAATCGGAGCGTCGTATTTAACGCATTACGGCATGTGCATTTGCTGGCTTTTACCACTGAGTGGCGCTATATAACTACAGACTGACGCCTCATGCCTTAGTTCATATTAAATAATACACGTAGTAGCCGATAACATCAAGTGAAACACTGTAGTTGACCGAATTCATAATCACAGTACTAAAATTTGTCACGGAGCGAAGCGGACGAGGTGAATCCAGGCGCAGATGAATGACAGCAACGTAAAACGAGAATACGGTCGGAATGCGGAAGCGGGGGTCAATACCGGGAGATCAGTCAGCGTTGCGTCGAAGCCAAATCGTAAAACGAGAGCCGTAGTCAGAAGGGGAAGCGCGAGGTCAAAACCGGGAGATCAAAGGACGAGGCAAACAAAATCGAGACGAGAAACCGAAGGCAAAAAACGAGAGACAAAAGCGGGCTTGGCAACGTGAAAGCAGGGGAAAAATAAACGCGAGAGAATCGAGGCAAAAATACACAAGATAATCCAGCGATTTAAGCAGCGCACAGCGCGTGCTTAAATGCTGGAGTAATCAGACAGGGATTAGAGACAGGTGTGCAGACGGGGCGGAAACAGGGGCGTGGGAAAGGATGCAGTCAGACAGGAGTAAACATGAGCACATGGGGAAAGTGACAGCGTGGGAAAACAAACGGCCGACAGACCGTGACTCGTGACAGTACCCCCCCCCTTACGAACGCCTCTGGGCGTTAGGACGGGGAGCCTCAGGGAAGCGTTTCTGAAAGTCAGAGATTAGCTTGGGGTCTAGGATGAACTTGGCGGGGATCCAGCTTCTCTCCTCAGGTCCATAGCCCTCCCAGTCCACCAGGTACTGAATGCCTCTACCTCGGCGGCGAGCTTTCAGGAGGCGGCGGACGGTGTAGGCTTCACCGCCGTCAATGATACGGAGAGGAGGCAGAGGGTGGGTGGGGGGACTTAATGGGCATGAGATGAGGTGACGTAGCTGGGACACGTGGAATGTAGGATTGATTCGCCGCATGGTTGAGGGGAGCAAGAGTTTAACAGCGCAGGGGTTGACTATCTTAGTGATGGTGAAGGGGCCGAGGTAACGGGGGGAAAGTTTGCGGCAGGTGGTCTTTAGGGGGATATCTCTGGCGGCGAGCATGACTCTCTGCCCCACCCTGTACTTGGGAGCCTGGGAGCGTCTGCGGTCGGCCTGTGTCTTATATCTTCTGCCGACCCGTAACAGCGTTCTCCTCGCTTGCAGCCAGGTCTTTCTGCATCGCCTGACAAAAGCTTGGACGGATGGGACACTGACCTCCTCCTCCTGAGATGGGAATAAGGGTGGCTGATAGCCCAAGCAGCACTGGAATGGAGACAAACCAGTAGATGATGATACTTGGGAGTTGTGGGCGTATTCCACCCATGGCAGAAACTTGCTCCAGGAGGCGACATCTCGGGAGGCCATGCACCTTAAGGCTACCTCGAGGGACTGGTTCTTTCTTTCGGTCTGCCCGTTGGACTGGGGGTGAAAGCCTGAGGACAGACTGGGGGTGGCTCCAATGAGTCTGCAGAATGCCTTCCAAAATTGTGATGTGAATTGGGGCCCACGGTCAGAGACAATGTCATTGGGAAGACCATGCAGCCTGAAAACGTGCGTTATCATGAGATCAGCGGTTTCCTTGGTGGATGGGAGCTTGGGTAGCGGAATGAAATGGGCAGCCTTAGAGAACCGATCCACGACGGTCATGATGCATTAGTGGCCGTTGGAGGAAGGTAACCCTGTGACAAAGTCCAGTGCAATGTTGGACCATGGACGAGATGGGATAGGTAATGGTCTGAGGAGGCCTGCCGGCGCGGTGTTGGTATGTTTGCATCTAGTACAGGTGTCACATGCTGCCACGAAGCTGGAGGTGTCTTCCTTGACCGTGGGCCACCAGAAACGTTGTTGGACTTGAGAAAGGGTTCGAGCTGAGCCAGGATGACAGGAGAGCTTGGAGCTGTGTGCCCATTCCAGAACTTGAGAACGTAGAGGAAGTGGAACAAACAGGCAATTACAGTAGGAGGCACGTTGCTTGGTCCGGGTTCATGAGACAGGGCTTGCTGGACCTTGGTCTCGATATCAAGCTCAGCTGCTGCGAGCAAGCATGACGGGGGAATGATGGTTTCGATGGCAGTGGAGTCGTGAGTAGGTGAAAACTGTCTGGAAAGTGCATCTGGCTTGGAATTCTTGGACCCAGGACGATAGGAGAGGACGAAGTTGAATCTGGCGAAGAACAGTGACCACCGAGCCTGGCGAGAGTTTAGCCTCTTGGCATTCTGCAGGTATTCGAGGTTCTTGTGGTCAGTCCAGACCAAAAATGGGGTCTCCGTCCCCTCTAACCAGTGTCTCCATTCTTCTAGGGCCAGCTTGATGGCCAGCAGTTCTCGATCGCCGATGCCATAATTGACCTCAGCAGGAGTTAAGCGGTGAGAGAAGAAAGAGCAGGGGTGTAGCATGTTGTCGTGTGCAGCTCTCTGGGAAAGGACACCTCCTACCCCCGTGCTGGAGGCATCGACTTCCACAACAAACTGGCGTGACGGATCTGGAATAGTCAGGATTGGGGCAGACGTGAACCGTTTCTTGAGTTCCGAGAAGGCTTTTTCAGAGTTCATGTCCCAACAGAAACGTGTCTTGGGGGAAGTCAGGGCTGTTAAGGGGGCAGAAATGGAGCTGTAGCCTCGAATGAAGAGACGGTAAAAGTTGGCAAAACCCAAGAATCTCTGAAGTTCCGGTCTTGTGGTGGGCGTAGGCCAGTTCGTGACTGCATGGAGTTTGGCAGGCTCCATTTCAATGCCTGAGGGACCAATGACGAACCCCAGGAAAGTGGTGGTTGTGGTGTGAAATTCGCACTTCTCTGCTTTGACGAAAAGATTGTTCTCTAACAGTCTTTGTAGCACCTGTCGAACATGATGTTGGTGCTCTTCTAGATCTCGGGAGAAGATTAAAATATCGTCCAGATAAACAAACACAAATAAATTCAGAAAGTCCCTGAAGACATCATTGATGAGGGCCTGAAAGACGGCCGGGGCGTTGGTCAGGCCAAACGGGACCACCAGGTATTCATAGTGTCCTGTTGGGGTATTGAACGCAGTTTTCCATTCGTCACCCTCTCGGACTCGGACGAGGTGATATGCGTTGCGTAGGTCCAGTTTGGAAAAAATCTTTGCTTCCTGGAGCAGTTCAAAGGCGGTCGCCATTAACGGAAGGGGATAGCGATTCTTCACTGTGATCTGGTTTAGGCCCCTATAATCGATACATGGACGAAGGGACCCATCTTTTTTACCCACGAAGAAGAAGCCGGCTCCCGCTGGGGAGGAGGAGGGGCGAATGATCCCCGCCGCAAGGGACTCCGAGATATAATGATTCATAGCTTCACGCTCCCTGGGTGACAGAGAATATAGGCGGCCCTTGGGGGGTGTGGTACCTGGGAGCAGGTCGATAGCGCAGTCATATGGTCGGTGGGGGGGCAGAGAGACAGCACGAGATTTGCTGAAGACCTCCTTGAGATCATGGTACTCTGGCGGGACGGCGGTGAGGTCCGGTGGTTCCTCCACAGATGCAGGGCTGAGGCAGGACGTGGCTGCAGCTCGCAGGCAGGTAGTGGCGCATGACGGGTTCCAGGCTATGATTGTGTTCCTGACCCAATCGAGTTGAGGATTGTGACGGGTTAGCCAGGGCAGGCCCAGGACAACAGTAGCATGTGATCCCTCCATGATAAACAAAGAAGTTTGTTCTAAATGGTTGCCCGAGACCCTTAGGCCGATAAGGGGAGTTCTGTGTGTGATAGATGGGAGTGGGCTGCCGTCGAGTGCCTGAACTTTGAGGTGGGTCTCCAAGGGTAGCGCGGGGATTCCTAGGGTCTTGGCAGAAGTCGCATTGATCAGGTTGCGGTCTGAACCTGAATCAATCAGTGCCTGCACCAGGTGGGTCCGTTGCTCGTGGATGAGAAAAACTGGAAACAGGCGGCGTTGATCTGGGACTCTTCCTGGTGACACACCCTCCAATCCTCCCAGCTGGACTAGAAGACGCCCCCTTTTAACAGGGCAGTTCTTGAGCTGATGACATGATTTCCCACAGTAGAAGCACGCACCATCCACTCTACGTCGTCGTCGTTCTTCAGGGGAAACGCGGGTCCTGTCCAGTCGCATGGGTCTCTCCTGAGGATTAGTTTGAGGGGAGCGAGATTGTGGGCGGTCTCTGGGTGGTGAGAATATGGTTGACTTTCCCAGGCGGAGACGTGAATCTACTCGGCCGGCCAGATCCATGAGATCTTGGAACGACGAGGGAAGTTCTTGGGAAATCAGCGTATCCTGGAGCGTCGCAGTCAGACCTTCGAAGAAGGTATCACTTAGGGCCCGACCATTCCACCCGCTGGAGAGAGCTAGGGTCTGGAACTCTATGGCGTAGTCATAGGCTGAACGTGAACCTTGGTGAAGTTTTAACAGCTTGTGGCCTGCCTCCCTGCCATGACATGAACGATCAAACACCCTCCTCATCTCTTTAGCGAAGTGCTCGTAGCTGGTGCAGCAGAAGTCATGAGCATCCCAGAGTGCAGTGCTCCATTCCCGAGCCCGTCCTGAGAGGAGAGTTATCACGTATGCGACCTTGGAGCGTTCAGTGGGAAATGTGGATGGCTGGAGCTCAAATATCAGCGTGCACTGAGAGAGGAAGGAGCGACAGGTGCTTGGATCTCCTTCATAGGTGGGGGGGGCAGGCAGTCGTGGTTCCCGTTGCGTGCAGGGGCCCCCACTTTGTGCCGGAGAGAGATGGAGCCGTTGGAGTTGGGAAATAACATCAGCCAGGGTTTGCTTGGTGTTGAGCAGCTCCTGCTGGTGAGCTCCGAGAAGTGCACCTTGACTCTCCAGCGTCGATTTCATGCAGTCAATATCTGCTGGATTCATTTCGCTGGCTGGATTATTCTGTCACGGAGCGAAGCGGACGAGGTGAATCCAGGCGCAGATGAATGACAGCAACGTAAAACGAGAATACGGTCGGAATGCGGAAGCGGGGGTCAATACCGGGAGATCAGTCAGCGTTGCGTCGAAGCCAAATCGGATAACGAGAGCCGTAGTCAGAAGGGGAAGCGCGAGGTCAAAACCGGGAGATCAAAGGACGAGGCAAACAAAATCGAGACGAGAAACCGAAGGCAAAAAACGAGAGACAAAAGCGGGCTTGGCAACGTGAAAGCAGGGGAAAAATAAACGCGAGAGAATCGAGGCAAAAATACACAAGATAATCCAGCGATTTAAGCAGCGCACAGCGCGTGCTTAAATGCTGGAGTAATCAGACAGGGATTAGAGACAGGTGTGCAGACGGGGCGGAAACAGGGGCGTGGGAAAGGATGCAGTCAGACAGGAGTAAACATGAGCACATGGGGAAAGTGACAGCGTGGGAAAACAAACGGCCGACAGACCGTGACTCGTGACAAAAATTACAGTACAAATGTAGAATTCAAATTAAATCAAATCTTATTAAGATCAAATTTAAGCACAATAAATATTAACACAGTGAGCCTTTAGATTTTATCACGTTTAATTAGAAAAGAAGTGTGTAGGGTTTTATTTAAATATAAACTTATCTAGAGCTTGCTTTCAAAGAAGTCGAGTGGCTTATTAACGTCTCTGGGGTGTATTGTCTCTAAGTGCCTGCTTGGTGTAGCGGTTAGAGGGCTTGGCCAGAGATCTACAAAGCGCCAGTTTGAATCCCGAGGGATGATGTTTTAAAATTGTTTTATTTTAAAACTAAATAAAATGTTTTAAGTGCGCTTAAGGTAGAGTCTTATAAAGGCTATGTAGACTTTTATAGTTTTATTATATATTTTTTGCACATTAATCTGAGTCCTCATCTGTTAGATCAGTTTAGTTTTTTTTTTCCTGCACGAATGCTCCATCCCTTTCCCGCCTATTCAGGGAGCCTACGGAGTGAGCGATTAACCATAGTCGAATCGATTGGTGTGCTCCCATCTCACGTTACTCGTGAGTCAGCCTATTCATGCCGGCTGTGATAATTAACGTTAATATGATCTCGGGCTTGCTCACGATGCTCAACGTCTATAAAAATAGCAAAGTATTGTGTATAGAGTGATAAAAAAAACTATCTAACGCATGTTATGATAAGGAAAATCTGTAAAGAACAGTATGGTGGAATGGGTGATATTTAAAGTCTGGGGTGCATTGCCTCTAAGTGTCTGAGTGGTGCAGCGGGTACGTCCGCGGCGTTTCACGCGAGTGACCCGGGTTTGATCCTGCCCAGATAGCAGAACATTGAATCATCGTTGAATCAACATTAAAGCATCAACCAACTTGTCATTGAATCAATGTTGAAATTTCAATGTTAAATGTTGATTTTTCATCAGGTTTGCACCTTGAAATAATGTTATTTCAATGATGAAAAATAGATCAAGATGGGCATAAAATCAATGTTTGTTCAACGTAAATTCAATCACTTATTTTACATTGAATCAACATTGAATCAACATTGAAGCAATTATAGTTTAGTCTTGCTTTATGAACAGCAAGATTCTATGACAGTAAATCTTGTCCGTTTTGATTTATTTCTTTAAATCAGAGACCATGTAGGGCTGAAAAGCTTTTTTTTTTTTTTTTTTAAACAAAAAGTCAGTAACTCAACATCCTTCAGTTTACATGTAAATATATTTATTTATTTATGCTCCATACCCATTTAAACATGAAGTAACATCACAATTACAATAAAACAACTATATAATAAAACACATTACAACTTACATACAAATTATTATAAACTGGATGACAAAATGACTTTTTAGAAGAGAACTATTAGAAGAGATTGTTAATTCTGAATTCATAAAACAGAATCTAACTGCCAAGGGAAGAGACTGGAAAACCATAATATAAAAATGGCAGCCTGCCTCAGCAAAATTCAGTCAAATGCAAATAGAAACAACCAAGTCAGAAACACAACAGATGACTGAAACATTATTCGTAAGTTGAAATGTATTTACTCAGCAAAACAGATAATAAGACATGAGTCTGAACTTATGGTTTTCCACCACGAGCAATCCCCCCCCCCCCCCCCCAGCCGTTCTGGGGCATAACGAAGCCATTTCTGAACTATTGAAGCAAAGAAACTCTGTGGCCTCCTTTTCTTCAGCTTTCAGCTGTTGTTGTTGTAGTGCATCTAAAGAATGAAAAACAAACAAAAGGTTAGAACTATACAATGCTTTAAAAACTTGTAGTGGTAGTTGTTTATGAATGACAGAATGTGGGTCCTAAATTTTTGGAAATGTGACTTTTACAAATGTACAGATATGCAACATATGTTTTGAAATGTCCTACAATCTTCCATAGATACAATGCACACATTAGATTTTTTTAAATATACAGGTCCTTCTCAAAAAATTAGCATATTGTGATTAAGTTCATTATTTTCTGTAATGTACTCATAAACATTAGACTTTCATATATTTTAGATTCATTACACACAACTGAAGTAGTTCAAGTCTCTCAACTTTCTCTTCACAATATTCCACAGATTCTCTATGGGGTTCAGGTCAGGAGAGTTGGCAGGCCAATTGAGCACAGTAATACCATGGTCAGTAAACCATTTACCAGTGGTTTTGGCACTGTGAGCAGGTGCCAGGTCGTGCTGAAAAATGAAATCTTCATCTCCATAAAGCTTTTCAGCAGATGGAAGCATGAAGTGCTCCAAAATCCCCTGATAGCTAGCTGCATTGACCCTGCCCTTGATAAAACACAGTGGACCAACACCAGCAGCTGACATGGCACCCCAGACCATCACTGACTGTGGGTACTTGACACTGGACTTCAGGCATTTTGGCATTTCCTCCAGACTCTGGCATTTTGATTTCCGAATGACATGCAAAATTTGCAACCTGTAGCCCATTTCCTGCACACACCTGTACACAGTGGCTCTGGATGTTTCTACTCCAGACTCAGTCCACTGCTTCCGCAGGTCCCCCAAGGTCTGGAATCGGTCCTTCTCCACAATCTTCCTCAGGGCCTGGTCACCTCTTCTCGTTGTGCAGCGTTTTCTGCCACACTTTTTCCTTCCCACAGACTTCCCACTGAAGTGCCTTGATACAGCACTCTGGGAACAGCCTATTCGTTCAGAAATGTCTTTCTGTGTCTTACCCTCTTGCTTGAGGGTGTCAATGATGGCCTTCTGGACAGCAGTCAGGTCGGCAGTCTTACCCATGATTGCGGTTTTGAGTAATGAACCAGGCTGGGAGTTTTTAAAAGCCTCAGGAATCTTTTGCAGGTGTTTAGAGTTAATTAGTTGATTCAGATGATTGATGATTGTGGCATACAGCTCATGAAAACCCAAAATCCCTATCTCAAAAAATTAGCATATAATGAAAAGGTTCTCTAAACGAGCTATTAACCTAATCAATAGCTCGTTTAGAGAACCTTTTCATGATTTGCTAATTTTTTGAGATAGGGATTTTGGGTTTTCATGAGCTGTATGCCACAATCATCAATATTAAAACAATAAAAGGCTTGAACTATTTCAGTTGTGTGTAATGAATCTAAAATATATGAAAGTCTAATGTTTATCAGTACATTACAGAAAATAATGAACTTTATCACAATATGCTAATTTTTTTAGAAGGACCTGTATGTGTTATTTCACAATCTGCAAATGTTGTCCTACAATGTACATATTCAATGCTATGAAAACAAATATACTTAATGTAACAATGTAGTCTGTTATGTGCAAAAAAAAAAAAAACCCTGTAGGACCAAAAAAATAAATAAATAAAAAAATCAATCCGTGGCGACGGTTTTGCAATTTGTCCCCGGCACTCACAAATACTTAAATTGTTCCCTCAGTTTAACAAATCGTGGCCACGGATTAACAAACTGTATGCACAAATTTCCAATCCGTACACTCAGATACCGTACTGTTTGCATATTTATTCTTAACATGAAGACTTATTTTGGTGATTTTATTATAAGCTTTTTACCCAGAGTTAGATGCATGCTGCACTGTTAATGTTATTATTAAATAACGCCTATTATTACATTGCATTTAGTTTGAGAGCAAAGTAATGACAACATAAACTGTACATTATTTGTTTTGTATTGCTTTTTACCTTCTCCTCAAACTCACACTGCATGATTTTCAAAGTCATCGGATCACCATTGTTTTCACACTGTGGTAGCATTTAGTTGCTGCTGTGTTCACACTGCACAATGAATTGGCGACAGGAGATTACACACTGCATGACTTTACAATAGGATGAATCGCCAACAACTCTGTCTGGTGTGCAAGCTACAGCCAAACGCACACAAGAAGTGATAAGGAAACAACGCAAGATCATGCTGACATTGTGGTCTATAATTCCTCCCCGAACAAACAATAATTAAAAAAAGATGACGTCCTTGTTTAAGATCCCATATGGTCAAAACTGAAATTTCATGGCTTTTTTCATGGTAACTGAGGTCTAGGGACTATGTAACTACCATATAAGTTTCAAAACAGTCAATCCACAGTAGAATGCACACAGCCTGCATAAAGTAGCTCTGCCTTTTCACGAGCTGCTGTGACGTCCAATCTACTCAGTCACCGCTTTCAGTCACCATCAACCACCATCCCACCCTTCTTTTGCCAAAACATCATGTCCATGCCATTGCTGAACAACAATAACATGAAAACAAGTCGAAAAAACGCTGTTCAGTCGATCGACGTCGAAACTACATAATTACACAGGCTTCCGAACAACATTAATATAAAAGACCAGTGGCACGTCAGCTTCAGGATCTTTCACACAGCCATTCCATTAAACTTTAAAAATGTACATAAAAAATTTTATTTAATTAATAGAAGTTAATTGATAAAGAAAATCTATTTATGACATTATTTTTGACAGCATTATGATTATTTATTAAAACTTCAGACAACAACAATTAGTGCCACAAGGTTATTTGCAACACTATATGTTCTACAAAATAGAGGACTACACACCTTACAGCGCAATATAATGTGGCTTTAGAAGAGGAAAGGTAGGATTAAGAAGTGAGCAAGTGATGAATTAGTATTATAGGTCCCAAGCAGATACAGTAACAATAATGGGTGCCCTACCTTATGCAGTCTCCATTGATGGCTAATAAACATTGATACAAGTAGGCTATGGTTAAAGTGGTGAACTTATAAAGTCTTAAAAGTGTTTTGTTTTCCCTTATCAATGCATTATGCATTTACTCACAAATAATGGCTAACTTTTTAATTTGTTCAAGTCTCCAAGTCGAAGGAGCCCAGCAGCAGATTCCGTACCATGGCAGTAGCAGAGGTGGCAAGGCGGGCTGCTCTCCACGCTTCTGCCTGGCAAAACACCCCAGAGCCCTTTATAACTTCAATCTGAAAAATTATTTCACATCACAATATTAATTTATTGGCAACTTTTAGAAACTTTTCATGTTTCATACTGATTCTTATGTTTATCTTCCCAATAGTTAATAGGATTTTATGTATAAATGCAGATTAATGATAAAGATACATGCAGGGTAAAACTGCAACAGGAACAGTACAAAATAAAAACTGAAAAAAGACGGACATTCAGAGTAAAACAGTGCAAGATAAAAAAAAAAACCTGTACAAAACATACATGCAGGGTAAGCATTGGTGGGAGCAATGTCCAAGCAGTGTAGAGAAATATTTCTGTACGACTTCATTGTTTTGTGCTGTGTAGTATAGTATTGTAATAGCTGATCAGAGGGATCGACTCCCCATGTGCTGGTTGTACGCAGTCACAGGACATGGAAATATCCTACGTAAGGCAGTATTTTAGCCACCTGGAACTAGCTTGTTTGTGCTAAACAACATTACCGATAGCAGTGTTATAAGCTAACCAAAATGGAGCCAAATACACATTAGCAACCATAATCTAAAGCTATCCAAAACAAGGTGAATATAAACATCTGTAAACTCCATAAGGCATTAGCTTAGCCACCGGGAAATATCATGTTTGTGCTACATGAGGCAGCATGTTAGCATGATTTACCTAAACTATATAAATGGCATTGAAAGCCAATGTGTCACACAAGCTGACAAGAGCTAGCTGTAGTGAGGAAAATATTTACTAATATTAGTTTAATATTATCAGAATAAGAGTTATATAAGACTTAATAACTTACCCAGTGTAGCATGGGTCTATTCTCTGTTCAAAATGCTCCTGTTCTTCGTCGGAGTCACACAATCTTCTTCTGAGGTAAATGTAAAGTCCTCCAACTTTCCAGAACATTCTGAAGAGTTTCCTCGGATGTGTAAGCGCGTGCCATCTTCCAAAACGTGCAGAAAACTCACTGAATCGGAGTATTTTCAAGCCTGTCTCTCTGTGTTCGTTTTTCATGCCGGTGTCCGGGGGCGTGGTCTAGTATGTAAATTACCCGGACTGATTTCCGTGTGATTGGCGAGTGGGCGTGTCCTGCCTCGGGTCATTAGCATATAAGTGTGACAGAAATTCTGTGCCTCTCCTTGGTTTATAAGGATTACATAAACTGAGAATATTTGTTTTCAATGTGACTTGCATCATTTAAAAGTAGACAACACTTTTAGCTTTATATAGATATATTTCTCATTTCAGTTAATTTTAGTGACGTGTTTCAAAAAGATTTTCACGGAGACTGAGGTTTCATATATGTGCATATATCCTCATATACTGTATGTGGCCAATTAGGATTAGTTTTTTGCATTTTTTTTTGTTAGTTCTTAGTTATTGCCTTGATAATAGAAAATATGAGCTAGGAATCATGTATGACAGTTGCCAAAGTGAGATATGAGCTAAAATGACCAGATCCTGCCATAGGAGACATATCTTCCCAGATAGCAAGGTGACATTGATTCAATGTTGAAATTTCATCAGAATCATCATTTTGGTTGAGGTTGATTTTTCAATGCTAAATAATGTTGAATCAATGTTGATAATTCAATGCTTTTCTGTGTTGAAAAGACAAACATTGAATCAATGTTGATTTTTGGTTTTGGAACCCATCCTCATTCAACAATGTAAGGCAAATTAAATTAACTAAGTGCATTTCTATAAAAATGTGTATGCATGTGTGTATGTGTTTAAAACAGGTTAAAAAATTGACTACGAGAGATTTGCCATGGTGCTTAAAAAAAAAAAAAAAAAAAAAAAAAAAAAATTATATATATATATATATATAGTTATTAAGGGAAAAAATAATTTGACGGTAAGTTTTGTGTATTTACCTTGCTGCCTACACTCTAAAAAATGCTGGGTTGTTTTTTCTACCCAAATGCTGGGTTGCCGCTGTTGGGTCATTTTTCTGGGTTATTTACAGAGAGTTGGGTAGTTTTTGTGTAACCCAGCTGCTGGGTTGAAGTTTGCTTGGCCCTTCCCCCAAAGTTCACCGGTGGATTCAGCGGCTGTCACTCAGCTTCGTGTCTCTTGAGCTCCCACACCGCTGATGACGGTTCATCCTCCTCGGACATTTAAGGGGAAATGGCGTTAAATACAAGGTCTGTATACACATGTTCACTCACCTAATTCACATATGACTGAAAAATTATTACTATATGTAACATTTATTACTGTTACCGTGTTAAGGTTACACACACACTTTCCGGCTGGTCTGAGGTACTGGATGATAATTTAGCTGAGAATAGCTGCTAGCCATAAACCCCACCTGTGTATGAAAGAAACGGCTAAGATGTCTGAGCTTTTTAGCTTTTTCTGTAGAATGTTTGCAGGGTTACGAAGATGGTGAAGTGATGAATGAACGCTAAACTGTTAACTGTAGGGCTACCATGACCAGGCATTTAGTTAGTTTGCTAGCATTAGCAACCACTTTAGAACTTTATTAAACTCACTGCTTGAGACAATAAAATGCTGGTGTGTTACAAAACACTGACCCTCTCACAAATATACAGACCTGGTAACCCTCCCGTTTTTCACTAGCTAGTAATTTACTCTGCGGTCAAATTTCTCCTGCGTTTCTCCCGAGTTATAACAATATTTTACACCTTTCCCCCTTTGGCAAGTATGCAAATGTATCACCAGTAATAGCATGTAAGCTAACCAGGTAGCTCTCTTTAACCAAAGTTAAATTAACTATCAGTCAGCGCGCCAACTACAGGAAAAAGTACCACAGCGGTACAGGTAACTACTAGATGAAGTATTAATATTTTGGTGATTGTAATGTACCAGTATGACACCAGCTATGACATTTTTTCGGTAATTAGCTTAAAATCAATGCAGACTACAATATCAACTAGTTTGACATAAAGAGTTGTATCCTAAAAGCCATGCTTATTCTGCTGTTTTATTTTTGGTAGTAGCTGTCTCCATGTTTTTGTTTCTGGTTACCTATACACTATCTTAGTGGGCAGCTTTGTAATTTTTTAGTATCAATCGTATTTCACACGAAATTGAGAGTCTTATTCAGTTTAATCTTTGCTATTCAACAAAATTTTAACTTTTTCATTTCTTTCTTTCTAAGGTTGGAACCAACATGGTGGAATACCTCCAGCGGGCTGAAGTGTCGAGGCCGTACCCCTACATCCTGACGTTGGGAGATAATGACCAGCACTGCTCTCAGTAATGTTGTAATGTTGCTATGAAATAGCGAGACCTACCTGAAAAGTCATAGACAGACAGTGTTTGTATGTTAAAATGAGACCAGGGCTGGATAGTTTTGATCCTGCTCTGTAGAAGTTGCTTCAGCCTATTTGTTCAATTACTCCATTCTGCTCTTATCAGTAATAGTATAGTAATGATGTCACTGTTGATTATCTGTTCTTGTGCTTTTGAAAAATAAATGTTTTTTTCTAAGAACATTTAATAGGATGATGTTTATTGCATACATGTATGTTTTTTGTAATAGACCAGTATATCAAAGTAATTTAACTGTTTAATAGACATGCGTGTTTTTTTTTTTTTTTTTTACAGATTCACTGTAAAACATGAAAATAATAATAACCTATTTGTGAGGTAGAATTAACCCAATTCTACCTCACAAATAGACCAATTTATGTGGTGGAATTAACCCAGCATTATAGTTAAATATGACCTAGCATTTGGATTGAATATTTAACCCATGTTGTTGGGTTAAACAAATAACCCATCTTGCTGGGTTACATTAACCCAGCATTTAGTTAGTCCTATATTTACCTAGCAGCTGGGTTAAAAACAACCCAGATTGGGTTGTTTTTAACCCAGCATTTTTTAGGGTGTAGTTTACTCACTTGAGAGCTTAATTCCTGTTTGCCGTTCAAAAGTACTCAATTTTCGCCTCGCATTTAACATCGGAAGGTGTTTTTACACTGTCGCCACGTCATTATAATACACTCTACAGGCATGAGAATTCAATATGTTGTAGTCTGGAAGTTCCTGCCACTCACGGTGAAAGAATTTTGGCGATGCGACCTACGGTATTCTGTTGGGAAGCATTTGTTTGAGAGCTTAGTTCCTGTTTCCCGTTGTCTGTGTCTGACCCAGAGCAGTGTGCGTGCCCCACATGGAAAGAACCTATATGAGGATATATGCGCATATATGAAACCTATATGCAGTATATATGCGCATATATCCCTTGCTCAAGGGCCCAACAGTGGCAACTTGGTGGTTGTGGGATTTGAACCTGGGATCTTCCGAACCGTAGTCCAATGCCTTAACCACTGAGCTACCCCTGGCCCATATATATGAAACCTATATGCAGTATATATGCATATATATGATAATATATATGCGTATATATGCCACATGTAGGCAACATTGAGGTGCATATATGTGCATATACAGGCCATATAGGTCTCCTGTATTGCTTCTTTATATCCACATACAGTATAAGCCCTATATGTACATACAAGATATGTCTCCTATGGCAGGATCTGGTCATTTTAGCTCATATCTCACTTTGGCAACTGTCATACATGATGCCTAGCTCATATTTTCTATTATCAAGGCAATAACTAAGAACTAACAAAAAAAAAAAATGCAAAAAACTAATCCTAATTGGCCACATACAGTATATGAGGATATATGCACATATATGAAACCTCAGTCTCCGTGAAAATCTTTTTGAAACACGTCACTAAAATTAACTGAAATGAGAAATATATCTATATAAAGCTTAAAGTGTCTACTTTTAAATGATGCAAGTCACATTGAAAACAAATATTCTCAGTTTATGTAATCCGTATGAAACCAAGGAGAGGCACAGAATTTGGACATGTGGACATGATCATGTATGCAGATGATACGGTAATTTTTACACAAGCTAAAAGTGCTGATGATGCAGCCCATCAGCTTTCATTAGCCTTAGATGACTTACAAAAATGGCTGAATGATTCATGCTTGTGCCTTAATGTTAAAAAGACTGTATCAATGTTTTTTACAGAGTTTCTTTGCTTCAACAGTTCAGAAATGGCTTCGTTATGTCCCAGAACGGCTGGGGGGAATTGCTCGTGGTGGAAAACCATAAGTTCAGACTCTCTTATTATCTCTTATTATCTTATGTCTTATTATCTGTTTTGCTGCGTAAATACATTTCAACTTACGAATAATGTTTCAGTCATCTGTTGTGTTTCTGACTTGGTTGTTTCTATTTGCATTTGACTGAATTTTGCTGAGGCAGGCTGCCATTTTTATATTATGGTTTTCCAGTCTCTTCTCTTGGCAGTTAGATTCTGTTTTATGAATTCAGAATTAACAATCTCTTCTAATAGTTCTCTTCTAAAAACTCATTTTGTCATCCAGTTCATAATAATTTGTATGTAAGTTGTAGTGTGTTTTATTATATAGTTGTTTTATTGTAATTGTGATGTTACTTCCTGTTTAAATGGGTATGGAGCATAAATAAATAAATATGTTTACATGTAAACTGAAGGATGTTGAGTTACTGACTTTTTGTTAAAAAAAAAAAATGTTTTTCAGCCCTACATGGTCTCTGATTTAAAGAAATAAACCAAAACGGACATGATTTACTGTCATAGAATCTTGCTGTTCATAAAGCAAGACTAAACTATAATTGCTTCAATGTTGATTCAATGTTGATTCAATGTAAAATAAGTGATTGAATTTACGTTGAACAAACATTGATTTTATGCCCATCTTGATCTATTTTTCATCATTGAAATAACATTATTTCAAGGTGCAAACCTGATGAAAAATCAACGTTTAACATTGAAATTTCAACATTGATTCAATGACAAGTTGGTTGATGCTTTAATGTTGATTCAACGATGATTCAATGTTGTTCTGCTATCTGGGTTGTATGTACATATAGGGCTTATATGTGGATATAAAGAAGAACAGGAATTAAGCTCTCAAGTGAGTAAACTAGACAGCAAGGTAAATACACAAAACTTACCGTCAAATTATTTTTTTCCTCAATAACTATATATATATATATATTATATATAAAAATTTTTTTTTTTTTTTTTTTTTTTTTTTTAATTTTAAGCACCATGGCAAATCTCTCGTAGTCAATTTTTTAACCTGTTTTAAATACACATACACACATGCATACACATTTTTATAGAAATGCACTTAGTTAATTTAATTTGCCTTACATTGTTGAATGAGGATGGGTTCCAAAACCAAAAATCAACATTGATTCAATGTTTGTCTTTTCAACACAGAAAAGCATTGAATTATCAACACTGATTCAACATTATTTAGCATTGAAAAATCAACCTCAACCAAAATGATGATTCTGATGAAATTTCAACATTGAATCAATGTCACCTTGCTATCTGGGTGGTGTGGTACTGCTTTAAATTTTTTTATTTTAATTATAGCAAAATAAAAATAAAACAAAATAAAATGTTTTATTTTGATTTTGCTTCAGCATACTATAGGAAAAACAGCAAACTCGCACGCAACCAGTTTGTATTCTTTAAATTTAGGGGAGTGACGACTCTGTGTGTGTGTATGTGTGTGTCATTATACTGGTGGATTATTCAGTGAAACGAGGCTCAGCTGAAAGATGTTAGGCACATCAGTCACTTAACCCCAAATAAAAGGTATTTCTGAGTGTTCTTATATAGTTGTAAAATAAATGTACAAACGGTGCGCACTGAATATTAAACCTGCAGGCACGATGTTTTTTTTTTTTTTTGTTTGCTGTTTTTTCTATAGTATGCTGAGCAAAATAAAAAAAACATTGGTTAGTTTTCGTTTAGAAAGATTGTTTATCTGATTATTTGTATTATTAAAGAACAACAGCACAAACAACAACAACACAAGGTCTTGTAAGAAACATTTTTATTATTTTGACAAGAGTTAAATTTGTAACAATAGAAGGCATCCCAATTTAAATATATAAATAACCAAAAAGCAAATTGAGTAAACTATCAGAATAAAAAAAATAGAATGAATCATTATTAAAGAAAATTATAATGACCATAACAGCCTACTGCATTTGATTATTTATAATAACGCAAAAACACGAGTGCTGATGATTTATAAATACAATATTTGTTAATTTAATATAAAGCCGGTATCGTTATCCTCCTTTTTATTTTCCTACGTAGTCTAATAAAGTTTTCCAGAGCGCGGAGAAGTTTTGTTGTACTAAATAATATTTAAGCCTGTTATAATAATTGCACGTGTATTCTATATGTTTAAAACTTTGAATGTTGTCTGGCATTGTAAAGCACACACAGGACGAGGCAGTGGTTCTCAAACATTTTCTGTTATTCCCCACTTAAGGGAGTGGGAGAATTTAAGCCCCACTTGTCAAAAAATTAGAACGAAATCGGCCAAGTTTACTATTTATTGAAATATACATTTCTAAACCAATAAGATCAAATAACACCAAGTTGAAAACATATAGAATACACGTGCAATTATTATAACAGGCTTAAATATTATTTAGTACAACAAAACTTCTCCGTGCTCTAGAAAACTTTATTAGACTACGTAGGAAAATAAAAAGGAGGATAACGATACCGGCTTTATATTAAATTAACAAATATTGTATTTATTAATCATCAGCACTCGTGTTTTTGCGATATTATAAATAATCAAATGCAGTAGGCTGTTATGGTCATTATAATTTTCTTTAATAATGATTCATTCTATTTTTTTTATTCTGATAGTTTACTCAATTTGCTTTTTGGTTATTTATATATTTAAATTGGGATGCCTTCTACTGTTACAAATTTAACTCTTGTCAAAATAATAAAAATGTTTCTTACAAGCCCTTGTGTTGTTGTTTGGTTAGTTTTCGTTTAGACAGACTGTTTATCTGATTATTTGTATTATTAAAGAACAACAGCACAGTGTTTTTTTTTATTTTGCTCAGCATACTATAGAAAAAACAGCAAACAAACAAAAAAAAAAAAAAACATCGTGCCTGGTATAGGTTTAATATTCAGTGCGCACCGTTTGTACATTTGTTATTTTACAACTATATAAGAACACTCAGAAATACCTTTTATTTGGGGTTAAGTGACTGATGTGCCTAACATCTTTCAGCTGAGCCTCGTTTCACTGAATAATCCACCAGTATAATGACACACACACACAGAGTCATCACTCCCCTAAATTTAAAGAATACAAACTGGTTGTGTGCGCGTTTGCTGTTTTTCCTATAGTATGCTGAAGCAAAATCAAAATAAAACATTTTATTTTGTTTTATTTTTATTTTGCTATAATTAAAATAAAAAAATTTAAAACAGTATCACACAGGGATCGAACCCGGGTCCCCCAGCGTGAAACACCGTGGACTTACCCGCTTCACCACCTGGACGCCGTGCGGCTGCTTCTTTCGGCAAATCACGTCTCTCGCCTTCCAAAATTCAAAGCCAATCATCCAGGTAATAGGTTCTTGTAAAAGTATTAGAGATTGTTGTTAAATGCTTCATGTTGTGTCACACAAAAAGTAAATTTGTATTAAAATTAATAATTAATAGAATCAACATGAAAAGCAATGCAACAGTGTATTTGCCTTCACTCTAAAAAATAAAACTGTGCTGTACTCAATTTTTTTGGTGAAACATTTTTACACTTAAAAATATCAATATCAATCTAAAAATTAAAAAAATCGTGTAAAATATACTTCATGAATTCAGTAAAAAAATTAAGTAGACCTGAATAACTTTTTTTTAGTACAATAATGTACAAAATTGAGTAAATGTAATGAAAATCATAAGTTAATGCAAGGTTACCCTAAGTGGAAATGAGTAAAATAATTGAGTAGATATGATTGAAATGGAAGGTAGAAGAAACTGAAAATTAGACTATTATTTAACAAACAAATGTGCTACATTTACTTATTTTAAATTAATTTAATTCATACTGGTCTATCACAGAATTAATACCTTACACTATTTTTTAAATACTGTATATTTAGCTTTTAATCAAGTTTTTTTTTTTCAATTTAGGTTAATGTATCTAATGACATAACTAATTATAAACAAAGACACAATACACATTACCATTTTAATTAAACATTTATTTGCCAAATTTCACAAGACATGACGTCTAAACTCAATCTGGTTTACTTTGCAAATGACATGTAACAAGATCATAAACAATGAGCTGAATTGATCTCATTATTAAACAGTCTCACAAACAATACTTCTGCCACAAATATTATACAGTTAATATGTGGAAACTAGACTTTTGTATTAGAATAGAATCACAGTCACATTTTACATCTGAAAGATTGCAGACCTTCACACTTCAGTTTCCTGCAAACTGTGGGATCCATACAAATGTGTGTGCAGACATTGTTGTTGGTCTTTCGGCTGCTCCCGGCAAGGGGTCGCCACAGCGGAATATCCAGTCCGCACTACAACTTGGCACAGGTTTTACGCCGGATGCCCTTCCTGACGCAACCCTCCCATTTTATCCGGGCTTGGGACCGGCACTGTATCCAGTGGCTGGGGTGTGGGCACTGGCTGGAATCGAACCCGGGCCTTCCACATGGCAGGTGAAACACCTACCACTTCTCAGGTCTTAAAGAAGCAATGACAGTGTAAATGAAGACAGGACACTGAATATCATTGATCAACACAACAGTACCATGCTTCACTCCGTAATGATCGAAATTCCTTTTGTTGATGCGACAAATGTGCAGAGCTTACACCGCCATCCCATAAGCTGGCACCTAAAAAAGGAATTATAGTATACAAGTAAGTACAAGTGTGACTGTTACTATATACATCATTACACTGATCTACGAGTGGTGTTCAAGTCAAAGTGGGAATTTTACAGAGCCCATTGCTGGTAAAACTTGGTGGTTGTGGGGTTTGAACCTGGGATCTTCCGAACTGTAGTCCAATGCCTTAACCACTGAGCTACCCTTGGCCCGCACAATTAAAAGTCCCGCTTTGACTTGAATGTCCCTTGTATAAATTATATAATCAACTATATAATATTTTTACTTTAGTTACTGGAAAATCTTGTATATTCTAGTGGATTCAATATATTCTGGATTAAAAATAGGTAAAGTGAAATATTTCCAGCCTTGTTTCAATTTCTATCTTGGATTCAATGGTTACACATTTAATACTTCTGAAACATTTAAAAAGTTGACATTTACCTCATGTTTTATCTCCATTCAACTTCTCTTCTTTAGTGGTGTTGGTGCTGTGAAAGAGATATTGAAAATATATAATGTTTCACAAAAATGATTAAAAAATACTTACATATCACAACATACATATTTCACTTCAATATTTTAATTTTATATTATTTCACCCATTTATAATTCTGAGAGAAATGTTGTACTTTTACTTAGAACATTTATTTCATCAACAGCCATTTTAATAATGTTTAAGTACACGGTTATGTTTGTGAAGTACTTGTAGAACTTTTGTACTTCAAATACATTAGAAGTTTAGAACGGCATGTACTTATGACTTTAACTTGAGTAAAATGTTTGAAGTTCTATTGTTTTAAACAAAGCTATAGACCATTATACTGCTAATCAAACTGCCTGTCTGTAGTGCTGTACATCATGACTGGAGCTGTGCTGGACTCAGAGCTGTTGCTCTCCCGGTGTCTATAAACAGTGCCAGAGTCCGGACACTGCACCTCATTTCTGCTGTTTAAACCTGCTTTGTTCTGCGTTTCCTCCTTAAAGTGTCGGAGTGACCCGAGCAGACTCGCGGTTCAGTGTGTGAGGTGGACCCGGTACACACGCGGGAATTATTTCAACACGCTAGTTTTATATCATCGCCACAGTGACGGTTGGCTGCGCAAAATCACCGCATTCGGCGGGAGAAATTCAAATATTGCGGCACAACCGCGGCCGGTTACACCGAGAAACCCGGACATGCACGCGCTCGCGGCTCGGTGTTAAATCTCTCCTTTTACACCAGATTTTAAGTGTCTGTATTAACGCCGCTTTACCTGAGCAGTTCGGTGGTTGGAACAAACAAGTAAAATGACACTGAACACCAGGACTGACCTGTTGCTAGCTATCGTTAGCTATGTAGCTCGGCTGTGACAGGATTCAGAACAGTAACTTACACACTATAAAGTTGTGTATACAGACAGACAGAGGAATTATTTCAGTAACTTGTGTTAGCTGTTTACTCACCAGGATTTATAAGGAATGTTCCAGAATGTTCCAGGTGCTTCATGTCCATTCTCACATCCTCACAGCCTTCTGGTCTCTGATGTTACACCAGATTTCCCATGAGCACTTGCGCAGGGCAATTTACTCAATTATTTAAGTTTTTCTTGTTAAATATAAAGAATATTGAGATGGAATGAGTGATAATTGTAGTTCTTGAAACTAATCAGCATTAATTACTCCATTACCAAACATTTTGATTGAAATGTATCAAATATATTAAGTGCATGTTAAAAATATAATTCAGTTAGTCAAATGCTAATTTCTATTTGTGAAATAAACTTAAATTATAGTGTAAATTTAAGACAAACAGAACAGTAGTTTTTTTAGGCATTTATTTTGATTTGTCTAACTCAAACAATCATGTATGTGACTTTTAGAGATTTTATTAAGGTAACATAACCTGTTAATTACTGTGAAATTTACAAGGCCACAGAATAATTTTTTAGAGTGTTCTCTACATGACTGTGTCCTGCTGGAATGAAGGCAAATTCATTACAAATGAAATATTAATCTGGTGATGTACTTTAAAGAGAATCATATTCTGTTATTTTTTCATTTTTAGTCTATAAAAAAAGCCAAACTCTAATTGACTCCTGTTTGTACAGATATTTGTGATAGAAATAAATCAAAGTTTCTTTAAAAATATAATGCAAGTTTATTAGCAAATTATGGTATCATTATACAGTTATATATTGCACTCACTCATTATCTCTCCACCTTCTTCCAGTTCTTTAAAAATTCTCAAATTAAATGCTAGGAGGAAATACATACAAAGAAAAACTTAAAAATGACTGTCTTTCTGGTAAAATCGGTGATAAAACAATAAAAAAGAACAGAAGACGTGTATCTATGTACTGTATATAGAGATCAAATCTGCAACTTAGACACTATTTACACACCACCAATTAAATCACAAGTTTTCACAAATTATTAGTCTATTTTTTTTTTATCGGCCCTTTAATCATTGTCCATTTTGTCAATGCATAATGAATTTGTGTGTTGAGGGCTCTTATAGATGTCACAGAGTCTGACAAAGATGGCCTCTGCTAGGCGACAACAGTCTGTCCACTGGCCAGGTGATCTGATGGATCCTAAGACACAAGACACGACAAGCCATGGTCCCCACACCTGGTGTAAATTCACCCTTTGTTTTGGGATGCCTGAGCCGTCCAGTGCTCAGCCGCACATGATGCCGAGCAGAGGATGCCTCACGCTGCTTGTCATATGGCAGAAAGTTTTGACAGAGAGCTACGATGGTGCAGACCTGCTGGTTGCTGAGTGTTAACCCAGTTTCAGTTCTTGTCCAGACGGTCCACTCTGTCCATTCGTGGGACAGTGCTTATCCACAGCCTGGTAAATATAGCACATACAATAAAAATCAATAACTATTGTTACGTTCCCCTCTAGTCTAGGGGTGGAAGAGAAGTAACAAAATTAATTGAGATAGCAACTTTCATCTAAAAGCCTGAATACAATGTTAAATTTTGCTTTTCCCCTGTCCCAACACTCCAAAAAGATCACACTAATCTCAAATGCAAAACAAAAGATTTTATTTACAAACTCAAATATCCAAAACAGGGAGCAAAACAAACTTCAGGAGGGAACAAGGCCAAAATAACAAACATAATAGTTCTAACTTAGTTTTAAAGAAAATTAGTTAACCTCACAAAAGAAAATACCAAATAAACAACAGAAGTCTTACCTGGCTCCCTTACTAAATTAACACATGAGAAAAAGATGATACAAAAGTAAATGGCGTCCTCCTCCCTACTGCTCCAGATAAAATAAGTAAACAAAAGAACTCAATTTCAAGAAAAGATTAGGAACAGGGCTGTAGCAATGACAACTGGTGAAGCAAGACTTAGCACAGGCTAACACCTTAGCACAAACAACAAGCAGCATTAGCAATAGCACACAAGCTAAAGTCTAAGGCCGGAGAAAACAATAGTCTCTGAAGAGCAGGTCAGAAAGCAGGAGGGCACCCTCTCCTAAGCTACTCTGCTCTACTCTGTCCACAATACTCCCTCCTCGCGTCCTTCAGGTGTCTGTAGCCTTTAACTCCACAAAGCTCTCCTCGTTAGCCAATGTGGATCCAGCGGTGATTGGTGCAATTAGGCACAGGTGACCTACACCAAGCTGGTAGTGTGGTAGACGAGAAAAAAGGAGAGAAAAAAAAACACCAAAATACTGTAGCATGACAATATATGTTTACAATATAATATAAACAAAATAAATACGTCAAAGGACGTAACACCCCCATCACCAACTTACAACCAATGGATTGTAACTTATTATATCAGACACAGTATTACTCTCAGTCACTAACATCAAACTCACAAGCCCTGGACAGTGCATCTGCAACCACATTTTCCACTCCTTTCTTGTGGTGGATATCAAGGTTGTATTCTTGAAGGAACAATGACCAACGCATCAAACGTTGATTAAGATTGCACATTCGGGAGAGAAACACAAGAGGATTATGGTCTGTAAAAACAATGAGAGGTACACAACTTCCACCCACATAAACTTCAAAATGTTTAAGTGATAACACCAAGGCGAGAGCCTCTTTCTCAATAGTGCTGTAGTTTCTCTGACACTTGGAGAACTTCTTGGAGAAGTAACAAACAGGATGCTCGACACCTGCATCATCCTCCTGTAACAGGACAGCACCTGCACCTACAGCACTTGCATCGATTTGTAACTTAAATGGAAGAGAAAAGTTAGGGGCAGAGAGAATTGGAGCATTGCATAAAAGGTCTTTCACAGCAATAAAAGCATTCTCACACTGAGAAGTCCAAACAAACTTTCTCTCTGTGCTAAGCAAGTCAGTTAAGGGAGATACCACGGTTGCGAAGTTCTTGCAAAAACCTCGATAGTATCCAGCCATCCCCAAGAACCTACGTAACTGACGTTTAGTAAGGGGACTAGGAAACTCAGTAACAGCAATCACCTTAGCTGTCACAGGCCTTACACAGCCTTGGCCCACTTTCTTTCCAAGGTATGTTACCACAGCTTTAGCAAACTCACACTTTGCTAAGTTGAGTGTTAAGTTAGCACTACACAGTCTTTCAAACACTCTCTCCAAATTAGTGAGATGGTCTTCCCAATTACCAGAGTAAACCACAATGTCATCCAAATATGCTTCACAATTACACAGTCCGGACAAAACTTTCTGCATGAGCCTCTGGAATGTCGCTGGGGCATTTCGCATGCCAAACGCCATACAGTTGTACTGTAGAAAATTGTCAGGGGTGACAAACGCAGAGATTTCACACGCTCGTGTAGTCAAAGGAACCTGCCAGTAACCCTTTAACAGGTCTAGCTTTGTCACATACTTTGCAGCACCAACATTATCTACACAGTCTTCCATTCTGGGTAACGGAAAGGAATCAGGTTTGGTGATACTGTTTACCTTCCTATAGTCCGTACAAAAACGAAACGTGGAATCAGGTTTAGGAACAAGTAAGCATGGTGAACTCCACGGACTTTGACTGTGAACAGCAAGATTGTTTTGAAGCAAGTAATCTACCTCACTTCTCATGATATCCCGCTTTACAGGATTCACTCGATAAGGATGTTGTTTAATAGGAGTAGAATTTCCAACGTCAATATCATGGGACAACACCGTTGTTCTCCCAGGCAGATCAGAGAACAATGATGGGTATTTTCGCAACAACTTCACAACTTCATTCAACTGATCTTTAGGTAAATATGATAGATGCAACTCTATATTACCCAAGATAATAGAGTTGTTAAGACGTGCACCAGGTGATTGAGGTTCTTCCAACAACATTTCTTCAGCAACAACAGGAACATTGTTCAATGTAACACACGGTTTACACTTGTCAACAGACTTCATAGAGGCAGTCACATCCCTTAACACATAAGGTTTCAACATATTAATGTGGCACACTCTTGTCTTACGTCTGCGCTCAGGGGTAGCTATGACATAGTCTGTCTCACTAAGTTTCTGCTCAACTGTATAAGGTCCAGAAAACTTTGCTTGCAGTGGTGAGCCAGGAACAGGAAGAAAAACAAGAACAGATTCACCCGCTTGAAAACTGCGTTGAACTGCCTTTCTATCATAACGTTCTTTCATTTCACACTGTGATACTGCAAGATGAGACTTAGCCAAGCTACACGCTTTGTGTAAGCGTTCACGAAAAGAACTCACATAATCAAGAACAGACATAGGGGCGCTCTCTTTACCCGTTAACTGCTCCTTCAACAACTTCAGAGGTCCGCGAACTGTATGAGCGAATACAAGTTCCGCAGGACTGAACCCTAAAGATTCTTGAACGGACCCTCTCACAGCAAACATGAGTAGCGGCAATCCATCTACCCAATCTTTACCAGTCTCAGTACAAAAAGTACGCAACAAAGTCTTCAACGTCTGATGAAAGCGTTCCAATACACCCTGTGATTCTGGATGATAAGCACTAGACAATTTGTGTGAAACTCCCAGCTCTTTTAACAGCTGCTCAAACACTTTAGAAGTGAAATTCGTGCCTTGGTCTGTCTGAATTACTCTCGGCAGGCCGAACGTAGTGCAAAACTTCACAATCTCTTTCAAAACTACCTGTGCTTTCAATGTACGCAATGGTACGGCTTCAGGGTAGCGAGTAGCAGCACACATAAGTGTTAAAATATACTGGTGCCCATGTTTTGATTTAGGCAAAGGTCCTACACAGTCAATTATCAACCTCTCAAACGGTTCCCCAATGACAGGAATCGGGTGAAGTGGAGCTTTAGGAACAGTCTGATTAGGCTTTCCTGCACGTTGACAAACATCACATGACCTACAAAATCGTGAAACATCACTTTTCACACCAGGCCAATAAAAATGTTTCACAATTCGCTGAAATGTCTTCGTGACACCTAGATGACCAGCGAGAACATTTTCGTGCGCTAACCTCAACACATGAGATCGGTAAGTGGAAGGTAAAACTATTTGATATGCTATCTGCCAATCATCACTTTCTTTTGGCTGCCATTTACGCATTAAAATTTTATCATCCCAAAAATATCCCACCCTTGCCACCGCAAGGTCAGCACTTGCCACTGCACTGCTAATACAATTTGTTAGAGTGGGGTCTAACTTCTGGGCAGCACTCAAATTGTCCTTACCCACAACAGAGTCTTTCTCCAATGGAAACTTGGGCTTCTGCTCAGCAATCCCATCCTCCTTAACAGATAACCTGCACTCTACCTGCTTAAGGGGTACACTCAGAAAAGAATCAGACAAGTCAATAACATCCTGAAAACTTTTTGATTGAGATCTTGTAACCACACAAGCTGGAAAAGCTAGTGGAAATGTTACAGAGAGGTCTGGTATCTCAGAAATTACTGGCTTGCTTACGACAATAGGACTGGGAAAAACTGTACCACCAGCAAGATCATTTCCCAATATGATACTGACATTCTCAACGGGCAACTTCTTACAAACCCCCATCTGCACTTGGCCTGAAACTAGGTCTGACTTCAAGTTAACAGTGTGCAAAGGAATACTAATACATCCCATTTCGATACCACGCACTAGCGCGTTGGCACCTGCATACGATGCATCACAAAACTGTAGCACATCCTCCAATACGAGAGATTGGGCCGATCCAGTATCCCTTAACATCTGAACACCCCTAACTGTAGAGTCTCCTACAAGTGACACATAACCTGTCAGCATAAAAGGACTAAATGAGGAAATATCAGGTGTAATTGAATCAGGAACTGCCTGTACAGTCGCCGCACTCTTAGGTCTAGCCTTTTGCTTCCAAGCGCTACACTCAGCAATCATGTGACCAGGATCAAGACAATAAAAACAAACCCTCCTCTTCTCTGTGCCCTTTAAAACTGCTTTTCCACCACCAGACATTTTGACTTTACCGTTAGGCGCAGTACGAATGACGGACTCCGTGGCGAAAGGCGCTTTAAATTGACGTACCGAAGAAAAGACAGTTCGGTGAGTAAGTGCGAATTCGTCAGCGAGCACAGCCGCATCAGTGATTTTTAATACCTTTTGCTCATTTAAATGAACAACAACGTTCTCCGGTAAACAAGTTTTAAAATCTTCAAGTAAGATTAATTCTTGCAATTCCTCACGAGTGGTAATCTTACAAGCATGACACCATTTCTCAAACAGAAATTTCTTTTCCCTTGCAAACTCCACATGAGTCTGGTTGGGCTGCTTTAAACATGCCCTAAACTTCTGTCTATAGGCTTCCGGAACTAACTCATATGCTCTTAATACTACTGCTTTCACTACGTCATAATCTAATGACTCTTCAATCGACAAGGCAGCACACACCTCCTGCGCTTTACCTACTAGGTTACACTGCAGTAGTAAAGCCCACATATCTCTTGGCCAGTTTAACTTTGCAGCCACACGTTCAAATGCTACAAAGTAGGCATCTACCTCTGACTCACGGAAAGGCGGAACTAATTTAACATACCTACTAATGTCAAATTCAGGACCTGTTATTCCACTATCACCAGTAGAAGGCGCTCTAGCACGAGGAATAGGAACTGGACGACGACGCAAAGTTTCTACTTCTACCTCAAGCTTACGTAATTTCACATCACGATCGGCCTGAACTTCAAGAGCTTTTAATCGTAGCATTTGCGTCTCGTATTCTTGCTTTTTTAATGCAAGATCAAGCTCCTTTAATCTCACAGTTATTTGCGGATCTAACGCTACACTCTTACCACTAGTAACTGAGTTAGCGTCAATGTCTGCACCAACATCTTCCTCATCTCTCTGTTCTAAAGCTTTATCAGGAAAGATGCCAGCTTCCACCAATTTAACATGTAACTCCTCCTTAATCACCTGTTTCCTAGCAACTCTAGAAACAGCGATATTATAAAAGTCTGCTACCAAAAGAAGATCTACCTTTCTACAGTTATTAAACTCTTCCAAAGAAGGAGATAAGGTAAACTTCACTAAATCAAAGTCCATATTTCCACTAATATGACTATGACTCCTCCCCTACAAAAGTTTAAAGCAGCTACACAAACTTCATACTTTAGCAATATGGGAAACAATTGTGATTTTGTTAATACTCACAGGTGAATGAAACTCCAATTGTTAGTAATTGTAACGGAATGGACGAGCCCCCAATTGTTACGTTCCCCTCTAGTCTAGGGGTGGAAGAGAAGTAACAAAATTAATTGAGATAGCAACTTTCATCTAAAAGCCTGAATACAATGTTAAATTTTGCTTTTCCCCTGTCCCAACACTCCAAAAAGATCACACTAATCTCAAATGCAAAACAAAAGATTTTATTTACAAACTCAAATATCCAAAACAGGGAGCAAAACAAACTTCAGGAGGGAACAAGGCCAAAATAACAAACATAATAGTTCTAACTTAGTTTTAAAGAAAATTAGTTAACCTCACAAAAGAAAATACCAAATAAACAACAGAAGTCTTACCTGGCTCCCTTACTAAATTAACACATGAGAAAAAGATGATACAAAAGTAAATGGCGTCCTCCTCCCTACTGCTCCAGATAAAATAAGTAAACAAAAGAACTCAATTTCAAGAAAAGATTAGGAACAGGGCTGTAGCAATGACAACTGGTGAAGCAAGACTTAGCACAGGCTAACACCTTAGCACAAACAACAAGCAGCATTAGCAATAGCACACAAGCTAAAGTCTAAGGCCGGAGAAAACAATAGTCTCTGAAGAGCAGGTCAGAAAGCAGGAGGGCACCCTCTCCTAAGCTACTCTGCTCTACTCTGTCCACAATACTCCCTCCTCGCGTCCTTCAGGTGTCTGTAGCCTTTAACTCCACAAAGCTCTCCTCGTTAGCCAATGTGGATCCAGCGGTGATTGGTGCAATTAGGCACAGGTGACCTACACCAAGCTGGTAGTGTGGTAGACGAGAAAAAAGGAGAGAAAAAAAACACCAAAATACTGTAGCATGACAATATATGTTTACAATATAATATAAACAAAATAAATACGTCAAAGGACGTAACACTATACAACCACAAGCAAGAAAACAATACGCATGACAATCTACAAACTCTCATCTAAAGACCCAGCAGCTGTTGCTCAGGTGCTGGTGGGTATCATCCTGGTGGTCCTGGGGGATCAGCAGTCATGGCAGTTGACACAGTGGCTTACAGTTTGGTGGAGAAACGTTAAGGAGGTAGTGGCAGTTGCTGACACAGAAGATGGAGAAAGTGACAGAGGAGAAACTGTCCGAATATACGACTACGAGAGGGTGACAATGTCCTTCTTGCCATGGCATTTGTATCAGCTCTGGACAGTGCAGAAGAGCTGGGGAGGAACTGAGAGAGTAAGAAAGCAGTAAGAAAGGACAGAAAATTAATAACAATAGACATATTTTAAAATCAAATTTAAGCTGTGAAATTATACTAACATTACCTTGCTTGCATGCATCAGAGTCTTAAGTTTGGCTTTAAAGCAGAGCCATGAGCCCCTCCGAACCGTGGCTTTGTGATCTGCAATCAAAAACAGGATGCTTAAGTGATGTCTTTATTTTAAATAATTAAATCACACACACCTCTATTACATAATCAATCATAATCAATATTTACTTTTCTTAATCTGTAAAATTGTTTAATGGCAAACGATAAGAATGCATTTCCTTTAAACATGGATTACCTTTGGATGGACAGATGGATGGATTTTATATCAGTGTATATAATACAGGAGGATGGCGGATATCTGTAATACACGGTTAGATTCAGTTCAGTCATATTACCTGTATTAGAGTCTAAACTTACTCAAGGTGGATATGTGCCACAATGCACTAAATGACTCAAGTTATAACAAAAACCTCATTCATATTGTGATTTAAATCTGTATGAGAATATAATCCTACTGGTCTACTAACATTACGGTGTTACTGTAGTCCGGCTACAGTTACAGTTGATTATTCATTGTTTTGTCGAGTGCACAGTGATTAATTTTAAATCATCAGATTATAATCTCATATTAATTAAATATGCACCACATGTCCGTTATAACGCTGTTATGCCGTGTGTGTGTGTGTTACATGTTTGAATGCCGATATTTTAGCAGCCTGCAATTAGTTTGTACATGTACAAGGGAAACGTGTGTTCACGTGTATTTTACACGCAATGGTTTTGTTAATCTTCTGATAATAAGCGGGGCTGAACTCCCCCAGGACTAACATCACCGCGACCACTGTGTGTTAATAAATACAGAAAAGGTGTCATTACTGGAAAACACTCAAATACACCGCTAATGTATAACTGTAAAACTTAGTGGAGGCGTGTCTCTTTAGGAAACGGTAATGTTAATATAGCATCGGCGAATTTACAATAACGTTATATAACACAAACCGCTTAAATAAAGTCTATTTATCTCTGAAATCAATACTTGATACTTACCGTGTTATGTTGAAAGAATATTCATATTCCGAACCGTTTAAAAGTTGGAACTGGAGGCGGGACCAAGGCCGATATTTTGGAAACGGAGGAAGCTGATTGGCTTTGAATTTTGGAAACGGAGGAAGCTGATTAGCTTTGAATGTTTGAGGAAGCCGAAGGCGGGACCAAGGCAGATATTTTGGAAACTGAGGAAGCTGATTGGCTTTGAATTTTAGAAACGGAGGAAGCTGATTGGCTTTGAATCAAATTACGACAGCTTTTTGAATTACGACAGTATTTGAATTGGCTTTGAATGCAAACGGAGTGTGAATTTTGGAAACGCAAGGACGTGATTCGACAGAGAGACTCGACGCGGATTGATCGAGCTGAATTTTGGAAGGAAGGAGAGGTGATTGGCCGTGAATTATGGAGAATTTTGGAAAAGGGCAAAGATGATTGGCTTTGAATTTTGGAAGGCGAGAGACGTGATTTGCCGAAAGAAGCAGCCGCACGGCGTCCAGGTAGAGACAATGCACCCCAGACTTTAAATAGCACCCATTCCTCCATACTGTTCTTTACAGATTTTCCTTATCATAACATGCGTTAGATAGTTTTTTTATCACTCTATACACAATACTTTGCTATTTTTATAGATGTTGAGCATCGTGAGCAAGCCCGAGATCATATTAACGTTAATTATCACCAGCCGACTCACGAGTAACGTGAGTTGGGAGCACAGCAATCGATTCGACTATGGTTAATCGCTCATTCTGTAGCCTCCCTGAATAGGCGGGAAAGGGATGGAGCCGCGCATTCGTGCCGGCAGGAAAAAAAAAAACTTAACTGATCTAACAGATGAGGACTCAGATTAATGTGCAAAAAATATATAATAAAACTATATAAGTCTACATAGCCTTTATAAGACTCTACCTTAAGCGCACTTAAAACATTTTATTTAGTTTTAAAATAAAACAATTTTAAAACATCATCACTCAGGATTCAAACCGGCACTTTGTAGATCTCTGGCCGAGTGCTCTAACCACTACACCAAGCGGGCACTTAGAGACAATACACCCCAGAGGCGTTAATAAGCAACTCGACTTCGTTGAAAGCAAGCTCTACGAGTGAAAAGAATACAAAACTCAGACTCTATATCCCAGCTTACATCTCGCATTCGCATACAACTTCACACACACCGGACCTCATTACCCACAATGCATCTCCCGCACTGGACTACACTGCCGTAAACAGCTGTCGTAAATCAAAACTCCCGGTACTCTAGATGGCCACCACTTTTCATCAGTATAATGACACACACACGCAGCAGCAGCAGACCGAGCCGTCACTCCCCTAAATTTAAAGAATACAAACTGGTTGCGTGCGAGTTTGCTGTTTTTTCTATAGTATGCTGAAGCAAAATCAAAATACAACATTTTATTTTATTTTAATTTTGCTATAATTAAAATAAAACAATTTTAAAACATCATCCCTCAGGATTCGAACCAGCGCTTTGTGTATCACTGACCAAGGGCTCTAACCACTACACCAAGCGAGCACTTAGAGACAATGCACCCAAGTGACATTAATAAGGCAAGGTTAATAAAGCAAGCTCTAGATAACTGACGAAGTAAGCCTGTTATAATAATAACTTGGTGTTATTTGATCTTATTGGTTTAGAAATTTATATTTAAATAAATAGTAAACTTGGCCGAATTCGTTATAATTTTGTTTGATGAGTGGGGCTTGAAAATTCTCTTGAAAAATATGGTCATTTATTTCAGTTAATAAATCTACTATAATTTTTTTTTACTCATTATTGTACAGTACACATCAATAGCTCTGGTTCAGATTTTTCATGTTTGTTGTGGAAATTACCATCACTGTTGTATTTACTGCGATGAATGAAAATGTCACTTTGCGCCACCTGGCGGCCATTTTACGAATGACTTTGAAATGCAACTGATTTATTTTGTCCGCTGTTGCCTTTAAACGGCGGTATGCGCTGCGGGATGGTTATTCCGATTGAGTAACCACTGTAGGTCACAATCTTAAATTAAGTTTACAACAATATGTTTGCTGTATCTTTTAGCTTACGGTCAAAAAAGCTTGTGTTCTCCACAAGTTCCGCATCTAAAACTGAATCTTTACCATGGAATAGTCATGTAACTACGTATAATAGTGGAATGACATCACAGACATCTGGCTATACGGTTGTCATAAATGGATGCTTAACTAATAAACTTACCAATAGATTGGTGCTTAGTGCGCAACCAACAAAATACAATAAAATTAAATAAAATAAATAAAAATAAAAAAAAATTCATAAAGTACAATATGGCTCTTACATTCCAGCCCCTAATTGACAGGCAGGGAGACTGACAATTATATTTTGTGTTGTTTTTTTTTTTTGTAAAGCCATGAAATCAAACCTTCTTAACCTTTTAAATCTTTTAAATGGATACTATTTGCTTTAAGGTGTTCGAAGAGAAAATGTGTGCCAAAGAAAGATCATAACTAATTATGACATGTTTAACAGTCCATTTCAAATATGAGGCACAGCTTGTCAATGGGTCTTTCCAAAATGTTGGTCTTAGTTTTAACTAGCACACGTCTCACAAGTCCCCTTTTGTCAGGGAACACTTTCGTGATTCGTCCGATGACCCATGAATTTCTTGGAGAAGACTCGTCAATTATTAGAACTACATCTTCAATCGAGAGGTTTTTTCTCACTTGAAACCATTTTTGACGTTCCTGAAGCAAGGGCAGGTATTCACGCACCCATTGCTTCCAGAATAGATCTGCAAGGTACTGAATTTGCTTCCACTTGCGACGTGCATAAATGTCCTCTTTTTTGAAAAGTCCAGGGGGCAGGTTTGGCTGTTTTTTCATCAGCAGCAGATGGTTGGGTGTCAAGGGTTCCAGATGTTCTGCTACTTTGAGGAAGGAGGGACCATGGATCCAGTTGACATTTTTCATGAACTTTCCACAGGATGCACCCCTGGATGCAGATTCAGCTGGGTTTTTTGAAGTATTGACATACCTCCACTGCTGTGGCTTGGTTAGCTCTCTTATAGTGCCAACTCTATTGGCCACAAAGGTTTTAAAACAAAGTTTTTCGTTGCCAATACAGGTCCTTCTCAAAAAATTTGCATATTGTGATAAAGTTAATTATTTTCTGTAATGTACTGATAAACATTAGACTTTCATATATTTTAGAGACATTACACACAACTGAAGTAGTTCAAGCCTTTTATTGTTTTAATATTGATGATTGTGACATACAGCTCATGAAAACCCAAAATCCCTATCTCAAAACATTAGCATATTTCATCCGACCAATAAAAGAAAAGTGTTTTTAATACAAAAAAAAAAAATCAACCTTCAAATAATTATGTTCAGTTTGCACTCAATACTTGGTCGGGAATCCTTTTGCAGATTCTTGTGTCTTGTGTCTCTCAACTTTCTCTTCACAATATCCCACAGATTCTCTATGGGGTTCAGGTCAGAAGAGTTGGCAGGCCAATTGAGCACAGTAATACCATGGTCAGTAAACCATTTTCCAGTGGTTTTGGCACTGTGAGCAGGTGCCAGGTCGTGCTGAAAAATGAAATCTTCATCTCCATAAAGCTTTTCAGCAGATGGAAGCATGAAGTGCTCCAAAATCTCCTGATAGCTAGCTGCATTGACCCTGCCCTTGATAAAACACAGTGGACCAACACCAGCAGCTGACATGGCACCCCCAGACCATGACTGACTGTGGGTACTTGACACTGGACTTCAGCCATTTTGGTATTTCCCTCTCCCCAGTCTTCCTCCAGACTCTGGCACCTTGATTTCCGAATGACATGCAAAATTTGCAACCTGTAGCCCATTTCCTGCACACGCCTGTACACGGTGGCTCTGGATGTTTCTACTCCAGACTCAGTCCACTACTTCCGCAGGTCACCCAAGGTCTGGAATCGGTCCTTCTCCACAATCTTCCTCAGGGCCCGGTCACCTCTTCTCGTTGTGCAGCGTTTTCTGCCACACTTTTTCCTTCCCACAGACTGCCTTGATACAGCACTCTGGGAACAGCC
Source organism: Channallabes apus (assembly GCA_030522415.1). Classification (NCBI taxonomy): domain Eukaryota; kingdom Metazoa; phylum Chordata; class Actinopteri; order Siluriformes; family Clariidae; genus Channallabes; species Channallabes apus. Next base: position 15,532,000 of record CM060120.1, read on the forward strand.
TATTTGTTCTGAAATTTCTTTCTGTGTCTTACCCTCTTGCTTGAGGGTGTCAATGATGGCCTTCTGGACAGCAGTCAGGTCGGCAGTCTTACCCATGATTGCGGTTTTGAGTAATGAACCTGGCTGGGAGTTTTTAAAAGCCTCAGGAATCTTTTGCAGGAGTTAATTAGTTGATTCAGATGATTAGGTTAATAGCTCGTTTAGAGAAACTTTTCATGATATGCAAATTTTTTGAGATGGGGATTTTGGGTTTTCATGAGCTGTATGCCACAATCATCAATATTAAAACAATAAAAGGCTTGAACTACTTACTGAAAATAATGAACTTTATCACAATATGTAAATTTTTTGAGAAGGACCTGTATATCTCAAAACAGTTGTACTGTCAGTCCAAAATGTAGAGTCCAGCAGTTTCATTTCTAGTTGGCATTTCAGCATTTTGTCGATGTTCACGGCGACTACTGCCGCAGTCTAATCCATTCGTGGAATAGTGGTTTGTTTCAGGCGTGCTACACGGGAGTTCCCCATCATGAATGCACAATGTGTAAGTCCGTCAGCATTTACTAACATGAGGTATGAGACAACTCCGTATCCCATTTCACTCGCATCCGAGAAGTGGTGAAGTTGCGCTGTAGCTCCGAAGTCAGCTGGTTTTATGCGTCTTGTTATGCTGAACTCGGACAGTTGGTGCAATTCTTGCAGACAGGTTTTCCATGCCTTTGCAAACTGCTCGGGAATGTCGTTGTCCCATGCAAGTTTTTCTTTACATAACTGCTGCATTAAAATTTTAGCTGGCAGTATGACAGGTGAGAGGAAGCCTAAGGGGTCGTATATTGAGCTAGTGATTGACAGGATTCCTCGTCTTGTCACCGGTCGTTCTTTTAAGCTAATCTTAAACTTGAATGTGTCTGAATCAATGCACCACAGCACCCCCAGAGCTCTCTCAATGGGCAGTGCATCTTTACTCAAGTCTAAGTCTCTCATGTCTTTGATCATTTCGTTTTCTGGTATGGAAGTCAGTAGGGCACGGCTGTTGCTTGCCCACTTAGTGAGGTTGAACCCTCCACTTGCACAGAGGCTTGTGAGATCATTGTACAGGGCGACTGCTTGATCCTGGGTTGCCACAGACTTCAAGCAGTCGTCGACGTAAAAGTTTTTAAGCACTGTGTTAACTGCCACAGCAGGTACACATTGCTGCGGTTTTCTTCTGCTGTCTTTCTAAGGGCAAAGTTAGCAACGCTAGGAGATGATTTTGCACCAAACAAGTGAACTACCATCTTGTATTCAACTAGATCTCGGTTCACGTCTCCGTTTGGCCACCATAGGAAGCGCAGCAGATCTGTGTCCTTCTCGGGGACTCTCACTTGATAGTACATGGCTTCTACATCTGCCATCATGGCAATTTCTTATTGTCTAAAGCGTGTGAGCACGCCAATGAGTGAGTTTGTTAAGTCTGGTCCTTGTAGGAGCTCACTGTTTAGTGACACTCCTTGATAACTGGCAGCACAGTCAAAAACCACCCTCAGCTTATTCTTTTGAGGATGATAGACGCCATGATGCGGTATGTACCACACATGACCGTCTTGGCGGTTAACGTGATGTGTAGGGACCCTGACTGCATGACCCTTTTTTAGCATGTCATTCATGAAGTTTGTGTACTCCTCGTGAAAGGAGCTGTTGCTGCTAAGTTTTCGTTTAAGGTTTAATGCTCGTTGCATAGCTGCACTTCGGTTATTTGGCATTTGAATGACTGCCTTTTTTAGTGGAAGGCCGATGTGGTAGTGATTATTTATGAACTGCAATGAGTTATTCACGGATTCTAGAAACTGATAGTCTTCCTGTGACCACTCGGAAAATCGTGGTTGAACTGCTGTATCAGCATTTGTTCTACACTTTCTGTTAACTGTAATGCTCGCTGGTTCATCGGGTTCTCGGAGAGGCCCGTTCACAGTCCACCCGAGAGCATTCTGTACTGCGTATGGCCCTTCATGCCTGCTATTGCTTACTCGCCGTGGTTCTAGGAGTTTGTGCTCTTTATTTCCTATGAGAATTTCAATTCCGGCGCTAATCTGGGGCAACTTTACCTCGCTAAGGTAGGACCACTGGTCGATGTCGTGCTGTTGTGGAATACTTTCCACTGTAACTGGGATATTCCTTTGTGTAAACACGTTAGGAAGTTCAATAAAGGTGTTTTCCTCCAGGCTACTGATCTCCAAATCATTGAGCATGTAGCTTTCTACAAGTTTTGTGGAGTTCATGGTGCTCAGCCGTATCTTAACTCTTCTGCCTTGTACATTTAATTGCCTTGCTAATGACTCTGTACAGAATGTGGCGGAACTACCTTGGTCTATAAATGCATACACTTCTGCAATTTTGTCACCTTTCTTGGACTTTATTTTAACAGGTACAATGGGGCGGATGCAATTACCTCCAGCCCCAGTGAGGGCATTTGATTCGTGACTCACTGCAGGTGGTGTATTTTTTGTGTCATCTTCAGTTTCATTTTCGTTGGCGCTTGTGGCTAACTGCGCCGTGTCTTGCACTGCTCTGTGTAGCATGCGAGGATGTGGCTTTGAACACAGTGAACATATAATTTTTCTGGTACAGTCTTTCCACAAATGGCCCTTTCTTAAACATCCGAAACAGAATCCATTGTTTTTTAAGAATTCTACTTTGTCTTTGTGTGTCTGATCGTTGAATTTTACGCAGTTGTGGTGGAAATTCTGAAAATATTATTAAGACAAGTAATCCATACACTGGGTAAGAACAAAGTAACAAAGGTTTTATTTTAAACTTCTGCAGAAGGACCAGTCTCATACAGCAAACAGTTGCAGCATAGAGAAAGGTGATCTCTTTCTCTAGCTGACCAATTTTATACACAAACATCTCTGTTAACATAATCAACGCCCCGTACGTGAAGTTCCTGCATTCAAACTCATGACTCTTTATCTGCCCCAGACCAGATGTCCATACCTTATCATTTATTCAGGGACAACTACAATCAGGTTGTTTCTATTCTGTTCTCGGCCTTGTGTCTCTAAGCTTCGACAACCAAGTTCAAACTTCTAACGTCTACGTGACACACTTACTTCAAGGATCAGAATTAATACATTGAAATATGATCATATTAAAATATGATTTTTCCATTACAATTTCCCCCTTTTGTCATTCTATGACAACCTAAATATTTAAATTCTACAATTCAAAACAATACTAATAAGCTATGCATTAGGTAAATTTCATCAGATATTGTCTCTCCCACCTGGGTTTTTAAACATCACCACTAGCACTCTAATGCACACAGAGGACATTACAGCTGTCTTTATGGGGACAGACCCCTGACACAAAAGCATTGAAAAATTTGCAACCTACTTACATATACATGCTTTATATTTACATCCATTGAGATTAGCATTATGTAACGGTTAACCCATAGAGGGCGCCTAACGCCCGTGTATGTTTTGTGTTGTAGTTTGGTTTCGGTTGAGTTTTCACTCCAGTTCCCAGTTTGCACCTCGGTCAGGTGACATAGAAGCTCACCTGAACCGAGGGAAGTTAATTTGATGATTATGTTTGTGTTTAGTATATATAGCCTGACTGAATCTCAGTCAGGCGTCTAGCATTTGTCTTAAGTTGTTTAGTTTGTGTTGGAGTGACCAGGTTTTGTTTATGTTTTGTAAAATCAAAAAAAAGGAACGTTTGTTAACCGTCAGCTCGCCTCCGCAGTCATGCCACGAAAGCGCACCCGACACAGACACAGTAAGGTGAGGAATCATGACAGAATGCTAGACCCACCAAGTGGCATGGCGGAGGTTTTCCCCCTGAACAATTTTTGGGGGGGCGCTGGTACGATCTCGCCCGAGCTGGCGGAATGGCGGAAAGACAGCGAGGAAGAGATGTTTGGCAGCTGGATTTACAGCGGGCTGGAAGACGACGAGGAAGAGATGTACCGCAGCTGGGAATACAGCTTGCTGGTGGAGCAGGAGGGGCTGCTGGAGGACAGCGAGGAGCACGGCGAGACTGAGTTCTGGCAGGGCCGGGATAATTCCAGGTACGCCGAGGGGGCGGAGATGGAGGAGGAGAACGTGACGGAGAGTGAGAGGATGGCGGGACATGGCTGGAAAGGCAGCGGGTTCGCCGTCCGGCGCACGCCCTGGAGGGGTGTGACAGCCGAGGGAGAGATGGGAGAGTGCTACAGGCAGTGGGCGGAGGACAACGGGGAGCACATCGGAGACCTGCGGGAGCAGGTGGTGAGGCTCCAACAGTTGCTCGTCCAGGTTCGGGAGAGCCAGGCTGTAGTCCCGGAGGTCCTCCCTCTCTCGGACCCGGAAGACATGATCCCCATTCCGCCACTGCCTGGGATCGGCGCAGAGATCTACGCGCCGCAGCGGGAAAGCGTCATTCTTCCAACTCCCCCAGACTTCGAGGACAGCGCGCTAGCGTGTCAGCAGCAGCTGTCCAACGCACCCGTTCTACCGCCGCCTCCAGACTTCGAGGACAACGCGCTAGCGTGTCAGCAGCAGCTGTCCGACGCACCCGTTCTACCGCCGCCTCCAGACTTCGAGGATAGCGCGCTAGCGTGTCAGCAGCAGCTGTCCGACGCACCCGCTCTACCGCCGCCTCCAGACTTCGAGGACAGCGCGCTAGCGTGTCAGCAGCAGCTGTCCGACGCACCCGCTCTACCGCCGCCTCCAGACTTCGAGGACAGCGGGCTAGCGTGTCAGCAGCAGCTGTCCGACGCACCCGTTCTTCCGCCGCCTCCCGGCTTTGAGGACGACACAGAGCCGCCGTCGAGCTCAGAGCCAGCTCCGTCGCCGCCGTCGAGCGCCCAGTCAGCTTCAGCGCCGCTGCCGTCGAACTCAATGCCGTCTCCAGCTCTGCAGCCGCCGAGCACGTCTCCAGCGCGTCGGCAGCCGCCGAGCACGTCTCCAGCGCGTCGGCAGCCGCCGAGCACGTCTCCAGCGCGTCGGCAGCCGCCGAGCACGTCTCCAGCGCGTCGGCAGACGCCGAGCACGTCTCCAGCGCGTCGGCAGACGCCGAGCACGTCTCCAGCGCGTCGGCAGCCGCCGAGCACGTCTCCAGCGCGTCGGCAGCCGCCGAGCACGCCTCCAGCGCGTCGGCAGCCGCCGAGCACGCCTCCAGCTCTGCAGCCGCCGAGCACGCCTTCAGCTCAGCAGCTGCCGAGCACGCCTCCAGCCCCGTCACCCGGCCTCCTGGTCAGGAGGCGAAAGGTGGAACATTGGGTTGGGTGTCCGGGGCCTCCGGTGATGCTCCGGAGGAGCATTTTTTGGAGGGGGGGGTAATGTAACGGTTAACCCATAGAGGGCGCCTAACGCCCGTGTATGTTTTGTGTTGTAGTTTGGTTTCGGTTGAGTTTTCACTTCAGTTCCCAGTTTGCACCTCGGTCAGGTGACGTAGAAGCTCACCTGAACCGAGGGAAGTTAATTTGATGATTATGTTTGTGTTTAGTATATACAGATGTCGCCCTTAAAACCCTGCGTGTTTTCCCGCGGGATGCCGCAATTTAGCGCGCGGCGTGCCGCGACTTGCCGGAGGCAACATTCGGGAATTTTAAATAAATGTGTTTCGCTTCACTGAATATGGCGCATGGAAGGACTTTATCTAAAAGCCGGACCAAGTACAACAATGAATGTAAGGACGCGGATGAACAGTGCTGAAGCGAACATGAATTTTATTTTGTTTTATAATAGATCTTTCATGATGAATGAGTGTATATGTGCTTCACATTATCAAACACAGGCAAAGGAGACAGAAATTATTGAGGGATCCACTGAAAAAAGTAAACCTAGTTTAATGTGTTTTTTTTTCTCATTCCATTAGAAAAAAAATAATTTGCTCTTTTTAACTGAAGTGTCTAATTTATGCTTATGGGTGAATCTTTTTTTTTTTTTTTTTTTTTTAGTATAATGCTGTTTACAGCAGGAAACCAAAGTGAAATATTTCATTTTGATCAAGGTACTCTTATTAGGTTGAGTGTGATTTGCGCATGCGCAGTCTTTAGACCATAGTTTTGCCGGTATAATTTTATTTCCGCCTCAAACCGGAGCATGACGTTGAAATAAGTAAGGAAGGATATCAGAACCTGTATTTCAGTTACTGTTAGTTAAAGCCCCTGATTAAACTTAAATCTAATCCATTCACAAAGGACATTTCTGCTTCAAACCGTGTCTCATGACCTCATGACGCAGCATTTTCACGGACTGAATCACCTGCGGGTGGAGATTCTCAAAGAAAACTCCTTTAAACCAGGTAAGAAAGCAAACTCATGTCATTTCTATGTTAAATGTATCTCTTCTATGAGCAAATTCATGATTTATGTCAGGAACAACTACTTTGTAGATTGAGTTTTGTGTCCGTGTTTGCTACTGTAGCTAAAACCACCTATAATACCTGCATTAGCATTAGCTAACTAACGTGGTGATTTTCAAAAACACCGGAGTTTATACAGTAAGTCAGCGGCGCCGAAGAAAATAATTATATTTAAGTACCGTTGGTTAACGATGTAAAAATTAATAGGAAAGTGACGTAAACATAGAACAAGCTAATTTGGAGTGAGTGCTGTTTGTAGTGTACTGCTTTCTATACTTTATACACACTGTAATTAAGATTTGCTAACATAAGAACTTGAGCCAGTCCAATTTTTGTTTTTACCTTTTTTTTTTTTTTTTTAAGATCAGTAATGAGTTTCTGAGAATTATATCTGCTCCACTTCAAGCAAGATTACTGGTTTCCTTGGACAAGCAACACTACAAACTAATTGAGATCATCAGAAACTAGGGAGGAACCCGTCAGAGAGAAGACCAGAGATATAATCTTCATCTTCAAGTTCTTGATCTGGTATGTACTCGCTCAAAAGCAGAAATTAGCTTGGTGTCAAATGTTATCTTGTGAATGGAAGCCACAGGACCTGAGCAAGGCATCCACATCAAGTTGGCTGTGATGCACTAAATTAAAACATAACTAGCAGAATAAAACTTTAGTTTAACTTGTTCACAGGTTAGTGTATGCTGTCTGAATACAGGTTTCAATGTCTGCCATGTTCATTTTTTCACGCTTTACAAGCCTAACATAACCAACAATACTATGTTTGTTTTTATGACCCTAGAGCCTGGAGGTGATTACCTCCTGAAATTAATACTTAAAATGATAAACTTTATCATTAATACATAGTGTGTATATGTATGTCAGTTATTTTGGCGTATTCATTGAGCTAATTACATTTATCATGCTGCACCATAATCCTAGGTGTTTTTTTCACTCATAGGGAGCATTAAGTGATTTTACATGCATACATCAGACACTGTTTTGCCAAATAGAGCAATTGTCTAACAAATGTCCTTTCTTTTATTAGGTTGTTCAGAAAGATGAAGCTCAGGCAGAACTTGTGAGGTGCACAATGGCCCTGTTTGTCCTCAGGTAGGAAGAGGACTGTCTTCAGCCTCCACAGGAAATCGGGATTGTGACTTTTTGAGTTTCCATCAGTCGCACATGAATGTTCCATGTTTTACCTCTGCTGATTTTGTTTCAAGAACATTTTCTAATTTTCTTTTCAGTCCAATTAATAAATGTGTGTTGCAAAGTTGAGTGTTACTATTTGTAATTTTATGGAGTAATGTTAACATTTTGGATGAAAATATGTTCATTCCACAATAAATGTTTATATGAAGAAATGTGCTTTGAGTGTAAATCAATATGTAATTAAGTTTTTTATGTTTATTTTTATGCTTATGCTTTTTTATATTTAAATTATGAATGCCTTAAATCTTAGAGTAAAAGGTTTATTTACATTACGTCACTTCCCAAATATTAGGTGTGACCGATTACTTAAATTGTTTTAAGTTTAGCCAGTGCTATTTTTTTTATCAGTAGGGTCATTCAGATGTACAGTGTGGGTAAGTGTGGTGCTTTTATTGAAGGGATAATGACTGATAATTATTATTATTTTTTTTTTCGGGTGAACAATTTCTTTAATGTTTTCTGAGTTGGGGCTGTTCTGTAGAAAGTAATAGGCTCACCAATTTACAGTATGTTCTTTCAATTTAACAAGTGTAATGTAAACAAGTTAGTTATTATGAGTATGGAAAACATCTTTTCCTGCATTGTTTTTTTCTGCTTCAGGAGTCAGTCTGTTCTGAGACAGTGAGAGTAGAGGAAGGGCCAGGTACGGTTCAGGACCAGGGAGGGAGCCGGAGACAGCAGAACAAAGAGATGATATTGCCAGCACCAGCACAGGGAGCACAGTTTTTAGTTTAGATCTCATGTTTACATTTTATTGTATGTTGATGGCTTGACTGTAAACAACAAACAATGCAATAAATGTATAAAAAATATATATATTTATTGTCTCTTTCCAGGACCAGGCATATCGTTCAATTATTTTTTGGCCAAATAGGCAGCCGTAACAAGAGGTGAGGGCGCGCGCGTCATCACATGTGCTTACCCGACTCTGCGTTCACCGTAAACTTCAATATACATAGACGTTTATATTTTTGTTTATTTGTATATGTATGTTATTAATTTTACTTTTTTAGAGATTGTATGTGCGTGCACGGAGAGTATGTGTTGATAAGTTTATGTGGATAAGTTGATAAGTGTATCAGAAAGCATTAAAATGTTCATTTGAATTAAAATGACACACACACGTCTGTATATACAGTATATCAATTACATATATATCAATTTCATTAGTTCGTTCATTCTATTTGAAGTTTCGGATGTTTTTTTTTTTTTTGGTTTGGTTAGATTAGTTCTGAACTCGCTTCCGTGAAACTATCGCTAAAACAATGTACTGAGCCCTCCTGAGGATATAAAGCTTTATTATTGTGTTTGAATAAATATTCAGATCTACCACAGCAGGTAATAAACTATGGTGTGTCATAACCGAAGCAAACACCACGATTATGCCTCGTTTCGTTCGACGGGAATGTGGTTCACTTGGCCGTGGTGTATTATAAACCTGTGGAATGTTTCACTGTTTATGCTCACATAAGAGGAATAAAAGCGAGTGAAATGTGGAAATGATGTGTGGCAACTCAATGAGAACTAAAGCAAAGATTTCGGTAACTCCACTGAGTGTAACATCTGCATAGTGACACTGAACATCTTCACTTTTCCGTTTACCTCTGAAAAAAAAGCTGTATTTTGTTTGTTTATATTTAGAGTTTTTATAACAGTAGAACAAGTACCCGCGCGCACGCACACACATAGACACACACACATAGACACACACACACAGACACACACACTCCCCTGAGCCCTCGGGAAACATCCAATCACCGTCGGTATACAAATGAGTCAAGACGCAGCCTAACGTGGTGTCGTGTCGGATTTCAGTGGTCACGGAGTGGGAAGAGTTTGAAGAAGCTGCAGTGACAGCTGAACAACTTCACTTTTCCGTTTACCTCTGAGGAAAAAAAGCTGTATTTTGTTTGTTTATATCTAGAATTTTTATAGTAGTAAGAGAGAGTTATAGTTTGGTCTGTACTGTAGTTCGCACCCTTGTAGAGAATAAATAAATTAATAACACCTTCATATCCCCTCTCAAGAGTGTCATAGTCCATTGTTAGTTTTAATGATCTGGCTGAAACTAATTATCACTACATAAGTACCCTAACACCATTGATCATGAGTCTCAGCTGAACCTAATTCTATACTTGTAACAGAAAATGTAGATGCAGATTCCAAATGTGTATTTATATAATAGATAGATAGATGTGTGTGTGTAGGCTCTACGCAGGGGCAAGAGAGGGCAGCGCACCCTTAAATGTCTGCACATGTTAATATATTCCTAAAATGTATATATTACAAGTTGATAAACTGATCTGCGGTAGCGGGAAAATCCGCTGAAAATAGGACAGGCTGCAGCGCACGCGCGCACTCACACACATACCCACGCGCGCACACACACACACACACACACACACATACACACACACACACACACACACACACACAGACACACCTTCCTTGAGCCCTCGGTAAACATCCAAGCACTGAGGCACGCAAATCCCCTGACCACAATAAGGTGGCAATCCCTCAGGGGGGAAGATGAAAAATACAAATTAAATAAATAAAACAAAATAAAATATCCTTAATCCAGATTTTATCAATCAACGTCATAATATTGATCTTAGCTGGATGGTCTAATTCTCAAAACCGTTTAACCTAAAGAAAAACTTAACACACTATAACTAGAATATTTACAAAACTGAAAGGTTGTCTTATGTATAATAAAAAAAAAAACTCATAACTCAAAAAGATCATATTATGTTTTTATATATATTTTTTTAGATTTTTTTTTATAGTAACTGAGCAGCTCTCTTCTCTCCAATCCACTCCTAAACCCCATTATAAACAGCTTAGTATGTGCGTCGAGATGCTGCATGTTTTTGCTTCCAAGTGGAGAGATATTTGACCGATAGCCTAGAACAAAAGATCTATAGGTGTGATCACAACCCCCTCCGACCGACCGTGCCATCAATCACTGACCACCTCAGAAGTTCCCTCCAATGTATGGCTGCAATACTTGTTTTGCAAGTATTTTTAACACCATTCAAAGGGGCAGTTATCGGCTATGACACGTTGAAGGAGAACTTAATAGTTCTCAAAAATAGTGTAAATGTCTGCAACAATCACTAACCATTAAAATGTTTTTTTTTTTGTAATTAAACACGAAAATATTAATTATATTTCCATATATACACACACATACACACACACACACACAAGGGCGTAGGTTTGCTACCTATGACTCCAACTAATACCCCATCCCCCAATCCCCTTTTCCACCCACCAACCCCCAACCCCCTGCCCCATCCACCTACCAACCTCCCACCCCAACTATGTCCACTGAATACATGTTTTTCTTAATATGGTGCGAAATCACTTTACATTAATACTAGCAATGCTTCGATTTATATTAATCCACTCGAAATACAATTCATTAAGTTAAATTAAGGAATAGTGTAAAGTTAAAGGAATGTTTCATAACTGACAAAAAGATAGTCTTTAATAAAATAAAAACTATTCTTTATTGAGCCCTAGTGCAAATGAAACATCTCAATCATCTGTATATATATAAAAGTAGATTACATCTAAACATGAACTACTAGGTAGAGTACCACACAACAGCTCAATGCCTATTGCTCCTATATGAAGGAGACAAAAACATGCCTTTGCCTCTCGTTAACAAAAATAAACTGCTGGCATATTTGTTTGACATCAATATTGTCCAGGCTGTTCTTTTTTTCTTCTGATAAACACTAAAGATGATATTTTGTAGAATGCTGAAAACCTGTAATCATTGATTTACATAGTATTTGTTTTTCCTGCTACGGAAGTCAATGTTTTCAGCTTTTTTCCCCAATATCTTATTTTGTATTCAACAAAATAAAGAAAATCATTAAAGTTTGGAACCACTTAAGGAGTAAATAGTGAGTAAAGTTTTTTTGGGGGTGAACAATGGCTTTGACCCTAACTCTTCCCCTCTGACTGCACTAGGACCGGACAGCATTGCCACCTGATGAAATAGCGTGACAAAAAAGTGAAATGTCAGTTCAAAACTTTTGCCAAAAACACTAATGAATCACTTACATCCTCAGCCTATCACTCCTCATAATGCTAAATATTAGTATAATCAACATGTATAATACACGCACACATATTATATGTTATATACTGTATAATCAACATTTAGATTGACCTCCTGTGAACTCGCCTCTTCACCTGAACTACAACATGGCTGATCTGCTTCTGTCCCCTAATTGAAAAACATTGAGGGATTCCTTATGAGCATGGACAGAGAATGCCTCAGCCTATTATTGGTAACAATGTTAAATCTCAGGACAACTACAGTGGCTTGCAAAAGTATTTGCCCCCCATGAACTTTTCCACATTTTGTCACATTACAGCCACAAACATGAATCAATTTTATTGGAATTCCATGTGAAAGACCAATACAAAGTGGTGTACACGCGAGAAGTGGAACGAAAATCATACATGATTTCAAACATTTTTTTTTTTACAAATAAATAACTGAAAAGTGGGGTGTGTGTAATTATTCAGCCCCCTTTGGTCTGAGTGCAGTCAGTTGGCCATAGACATTGCCTGATGAGTGCTAATGACTAGAGAGCACCTGTGTGTAATCTACACTCTCTCCATCGCTGTCTGATATACAGCACAGGTGTTTAGGTTCTGTTACCTGACAAAACAGGATAAACACATGCCATTTAAACAGCAATCATTTTATTTCACGTTTTCTGAGTCTTAGTGTGCAAACCTCGAATCAAATCATTAATGTTCGCCAAGTAAGTGAATGCATTTTAAAAACTATTTTTCTGAAGTGGATTGTCTATTGGTGTCAACAAAATTCTAGCCATATGGCAATATTAGTATATTAGTTTATCAATTTCTTTCACAATACTGATTTCTGACAAACAGTCACTAGATTAGGAGACTGACAGGGATCATATTTATACTTTTACATTTAGCTGTTTAATCTGCTGTTAGTTTTACGTCCGTATTCACAGACTATATCCTGGCCTGCTGTACTGAATGTGAGTCCACTGCATTTGGCGCTGCTTGTGTCTGAACGCAGCCAATCGTCTATCACATGATGGCAGGGAAAGGCACAGCCAATCAAAATGTTCATATGTGTTTTGGGGGCGGGAGGACTCAAGGAGAGAACGTGATTTATCCCTTTCTGCGTGTCTAGGTTAATGTTGACAGAACGATTTAAAAAAAAGTGGATTAAATTATTGGTGGGGACATTTCAATGGTCGGAGGATATTGGTGGGGACACATCCCCTCCGTCCACCCTAAATCTACGCCCCTGTATATATATAATTTAAAACTATTTATTCATTTGTCTTTTATTTACTTACTTACTAGCGAATGCTTTTTTAGGGCTCTAAAAACTACGGCAGTATGAATGACAATGGAATAGGACGTGTGAGTTGCACCGGTCACACACACACACACACACACACACACACACAATAAATATATATATATATATATATATATATATATATATATATATATATATATAATTAAATTCTTAAAACATCGTGTTCACCCATGCACTGAAAAAAAGAACTTGTAAGATTTACTTGATAAAATCCTCATAACAATTTGGACACAGATTTTAAGTAAATTTTATTGCTCCAATATTAAGGCTGAATCCCAACCCTTCCCCCTACCCTTCCATTTGACGCGTTCACGTGCAGGGGTAGTGGTGTCTCATTTCTCTTTTGGTTGGAGGTGTAGGGGGAGGGGGGAAGGGCCAGATAGCCCTCCAAACGAAGATTTTTCAGGACCTCACTTCAAACGAAGGGCTAAGCGAAGTTTTCAAGATGGCTGCTCACTCGAGCAAACAGACCCATAAATGTTAAGTCATTTTTGCCATTAATAAAGATTTTTATGACAAGTTTTCATTATATGTATATTACCTTTAGTCTTGTGTTTGTGTTTATGGTGATGTTCTGTAAAGAAACGTTTGCAAAAAAAATCGCTAAAGTTTGCTAGCGGATAGCACATATTGCACAATATTACAAATATATATTTTTATGTCACATACACTTTACTGCATGCTACAAACAAATATGAAAGTTCAGTAGCACGGCATTTTGCCGAGCATTTGATAACGCATTGTTTGTTTTGCTTACGGCCATACACTATTGTTTTGCTTACACTATTCTTACTTATTGCAACGTGACCACAGTTTTGTAATTTATATTCTGTATTTGGACGGCTGAGGAAACCCGAAGACTCATCCGTGTTCGTGGTGAAAATGAGCAACTTTTTTAAAAATCGAAATACGGCGCAAAAAACCTTTGGGAGTGAGTAATCTCTCTTATTGGAATGTGTGATAAACATCGGCGCATGTCCTCTGACGTAACATTAGGAACCAGCGACAACGTATGATGACGTATAACAGTGTTGTCCCATTTCTTAGGGGAAATATTTATACCCTTCCCCTTTCCACTTCATTTCAAGGGACAAGGGGAAGAAAATAGAATTGTGATTCAGCCTAAGTAAAACTCACCCGTAATTGTCAGGTAAAATTTACTTAATTAAATTAACAATGAAAGAAATCAAGTAAAAGTTACATAATTATATTTAATGCACAAATTAGATTTATTTAAAATAATCAAGTAAAGTTAATTCATTATTGTATCAGCAGGAACCTTAATTTTATGAAATCACTATCATTTTGTTTTGTGAGATTTTCCCTTAACTTGATTTATATTACTCCCTATAATAATGTAAACATTGCTAATTTATGTTTTGGAAAGAAACTTAAGTAATTATTTCATCTATATCTTTCATAAATCACACAACTAAAATATAATTAAACAGTTTATTCACCAACATTACCAAATATTTGTGACATTCACAGTCTAGATCCAAGTTGTCTTTTTAATAAAAGTGCATTCAGCTAAATTTTGCATCCATAGAAAAAAACTGCACGGCACCAGGGCCTGAAATACTTGTTTTAAACAAAATTGTGTAAAATAATAAATAAATAAAATACAGCATTCATTTAGAAATAAAATGCAGCAGAAAATACTTTAAACAAACTGTAGAATAAACGTTAAAACGTAATAGCCCTCTGAAGCAGTGAAGTTGCAACTTTCAAATCAGCACTCTGGACTAGTGCACTTAAAAGTATGCCATTGAAACCTTAATGCATGAAAACATTTTAAGCTGAACATGTAAACACAACATGTAAACACTTGTAGTCAAGCCAAATCAAATGTTTTAAGATGATAACTTCATCTTTAAAGCTTGCACTTTTGGTGATAGCTTAATCCCATCAAGTTCTAGAAGAACTTTCTGAAAATAGCCTCTCCTTCAAGGATTATGGATACACCAACCGGTTCTTCCCCTTCAACAGCACGGACGACAAGGATTTTAAGAAGGTGTCACTTCGTCTGTCCCCCTGCATAAAATTTACTGTCCCCCTGCAGAAAATAAATCATTTATTTTGAGAAACAAAAAAAATCTGAATTGCTTCAACCTGTGCTGACTTCATTGAGAAAAAAATAATAATAAAAATAAATGATAATAAAAAAATGACCATCACTTCATATACTTCATATTGTTAAACTTGGGTTAAATTGCTTTAGCACTAATCTTGCATCAGTAAAACATGGCATGAGATGGCTTTACAGTGTCAGGAAATCCTATGATGAATGCTGAGTTTGTATTTAAAGGGTTAGTCCAAACATGAAAATTCGTTCAATAATTACTCATATTTATATATTCATTTGCATTTATATGCTTCTGTCCAATACAACAAACACTATATTCAAGGTATTAATAAATTGTATAATTAATAAGAAAACAATGCTTTACCAGGCAATCATCAAAGAGATCCTCTTCAGATTCACGTCTCATCTTTACGCTTTGTTTCTGTGAAAATATTTACATTGTATCATTACATAATCTTTTATTCGTACAACTACATTTAGGCCTTTATCCAAAGCAAATTACAAAAGAGGAAGGCATCAAGCATGTCAAGCAGTGCTACTAACACAAAGTTTCTGACACCGTTAGAAAATACAAGATAGAACAGTTTTTTTTTAAGGAAAAAGTGAGAAGCAAGAATCATGTGTGCAAAGATTAAGCATGTAGGGTCACAGGATGACTCGACTTATTTTTATTGTCTGCAATGCGATTTAGACAAATTAGAACTGCGGTAAAGCCAGCCGCGGTTCAGAAAAACACGGTCAAGCCAGCCGCGATTGATTTTAGTGTGCGCACATATTACAGTGATTACGGTAGTTTCAGGACCGACACAGAGACAACGCGCTTTTAGAGCGCTTTTCATTTAGACGCCCAGGACTGAGAGATAATACAACATGCTCGTCAATTTTTACTTGCTTATTTATTTGCATTTCTGCTTTAATATCCGTGTTATTTATTGGTGACTTTGACGGTTGTCTGTTACAATATTTTTCTTAAATATTCACCATTCAAATAATTGTTTTATGTAGATAAGTTACAGCAGAATTCGTAGAAAACAGACAAAATAATGTATTTAGTCTTTCTAAATACCAGAATTGATTTTTATTTTGTTTTACTGTTCAAAAGTAGCAGTTATTCTTCAATGAATGTTTTCTATAATGAGGATTAACGTCTGCTTTGGAAGAGAGGTCAACTAAACAAATGTTCACAATGGGGAAAAAAAGTTAAATAAAATGCCTTTATTTCACTTCAGAGACCTATGAAAAAATTTATTCTAGTAAGTATAAAACGCCATGGTCAGTTTTTATCCCATATAATGTACACACATTATATGATAAAAAAAAAAAGTAGAAAAAAACAATGATCAGTTCTTATTCAGGACGTCCCATACTATATACACACCACATATGAAACTATTTTACTGCAGCATTTTTCAGATATGGGGCATTATTACATTTCAAAGGGGTATAAAGACCCCATTTCTAATAAGTGTAAAAGCTAAACTTACCTCGAACACGACAAACTCCAACTGCAGCCACGCCGTGTTGTAACCTCCGTGATGATTCCCAACCGACTGATACTGTACACAGCGCGGGCACAGCGACTCCAAACACGCATGCGCAGTTTAATGTGCACACATTTTCGGCTTCAGTAGACACACAATACTTCAGACTGAAACAGAAAAAAAACAATGATCAGTTCTTATTCAGGACGTCCCATACTATATACACACCACATATGAAACTATTTTACTGCAGCATTTTTCAGATATGGGGCATTCTCTCTGTGTTGTTCATGAAACTACCGTAATCGCTGTAATATGCGCGCGCACTAAAATCAATCGCGGCTGACTTGACCGTGTTTTTCTGAACCGCGGCTGGCTTTACCGCAGTAAATTAGAGCTGCTGTCAATACTGTATGAACATATGTACAGGTTCTTTACTCGTAACTCATTAATAAAGTTCGGCTTCAGAAAAAAAACGTTTATTGCTAGTGCTCTTTTACCATTTAATGCTTTAACACACACGACTCAGTTTGTTCAGAAATGGCATCTAACTGGCGAGGCTTTGTCTGAACACGCCGTTTTCACTCGGGTTGGGGGTAAGAAACACACATCTCGGTGTATTAATCCGCGCGCTCGGTTCGTTATTATTTTATTTATTTATTTATTTACCACAGGACCCATGGGGGCTCCGTAGGTTCAGGTTTTTACACGAAAACGGTGTTTTGTGAATCTCCACACTATTAAAAACTGAAATTGCTAATTGTACGTCCTGAGATTAAGATGAACATTAATTGGGAGTCATGAAAGCGAGAATCACATCCAAAAAAGAAAGCTAAACTTACCTCGAACACGACAAACTCCAGCTGCAGCCACACCGTGTTGTAACCTCCGTGATGATTCCCAACCGACTGATACACAGCGACTCCAAACACGCATGCGCAGTTTAATTTGCACACATTTTCGGCTTCAGTAGACACACAATACTTCAGACTGAAACACGACTGCCCCCTACAGGTAATGAAGGGCATGTTCACAGCTTCCCGCACGCAGCCGCGCAAAGCCGCGGCAAGTCACGGGATCCCTTTTCTCGAAACGCAGGTTTTTAATGGCGACATCTGTAGCAATATTTCAGTTTTTAATAGTGTGGATATTCACAAAACACCGTTTTCGTGTAAAAACCTGAACTTACTGAGCCCCCCAGGGGTCCTCTGGTAAATAAATAAATAAATAAATAAAATAATATCGAACCGAGCGCACGGATTAATAAACCGAGATGTGTGTTTTTTACCCCCACCCTTCGTGAAAACGGCGTGTTCAGAGAAAGGCTCGCCAGTGAGATGCCATTTCTGAACAAACTGAGTCGTGTGTGTTAAAGCATTAAATGGTAAAAAAGCACTAGCAATAAACGTTTTTTTCTGAATCCGAATTTTATTAATAAGTTACAAGTTAAATTTCAACTGTAAAGAACCAGTACATATGTTCATACAGTATTGACAGCAGCTCTAATTTGTATAAATCTCATTGCAGACAAGAAAAAGAAGTAGAGTCATCCTGTGACCTTGCATGCTTAATCTTTCCACACATGATTCTTGCTTCTCACTTTTTCCTTAATCTCCGGTTCGGTTCTGGTTTCGGTCTGTTCTCATGAGTTGTGAAGCGAGAGGAACAAAGTATAAATATTGTTCATTTGCTAAATTAAATATCATGAATTTTAATTGAATATCTATCTCTGTATTTTTTCACAGCAGTTTGTGACTGAAAGTGTCTGCATCTGACTTCAGGAGTTTCCTGACCAACGTATCTAACGGTCATATTTAAAAATCATAAAGTACAAAACGTTTCTGTTGGTGTTTAATTTTGTTTCTATGATTAATACTTATTTGTGGTTTATGTTTTGTACATCTTTTCAAATTGAGACCTCATTTGTAAGTTACTGTTATCTCGTTTTCTCGTTTTTGTATAAATTAATCAAATGTTTGCTTGTTATTAAATGTATTTTTTATTTAAAAAAAATAAACGAATCTGTTTTATTATTAGCTGAGAGTGTGGTTTATTTATTTATTATCATATTTGGTCATTGTAACATGCATTAGGGAGCATTATCTCTGCGACGTGTGTGTGCTATCTGGGAATGAATTACCTTTACTTGATTATTTTAAATTAATCTAATTTGTGCATTAAATATAATTATGTAACTTTTACTTGATTTCTTTGATTGTTAATTTAATTGTTAATTAGATTTTACCTGACAATTACGGGTGAGTTTTACTTAATATTGGAGCAATAAAATGTACTTAAAATCTATGTGTGAAAATTGTTAAGAGGATTTTATCAAGTAAATCTTACAAGTTCTTTTTTTTCAGTGCATGGGTGAACACGATGATTTAAGAATTTAATTAAGCACGTATGTGTATATATATGTGTGTGTTTACCGTATAAACTTTTTTCTATGTACAGGTACAATCAGAAAAATTTAACCAGAAAACAGCATATAACTTTAAACTGACATTGATTAGCAATATAAACAACACACCTATGAGGCTGGACAATGGAATAAACTGTGTGGGTGCCAATAATATTAAATATTTATCTGTTAATTATTTGACAATACTGCTGCTTTTTGTTGGAAACTGGCAGACATAAAAAAATATGAAAAATACTTTAAATAAATATAAAGGGGACGATGGCTAAAAATGGCCTAGCGATGCCCGTGTATATATAATGAAAATATTATGTGTAAAGAAAATATAATTTATATATTCATGTTTAATTACAAAAAAATAACATTTTAATGGTTAGTGATTGTTGCAGACATTCGCATTATTTTTTGGGGAAGAGCTTGGCTTGTACAGGCTACTATACGCTCATCAGCAGTCGACGCCCCGCTGTAACCAGCAGATCAAAGGAGCAGTTATCGGCTGACACGTAGCCATCTGAGTTTGGAGACCCACAGAACCCCCACTGTAATGCCTCTTCTCACCTTTCATTCATGATTTCGCTGATGGGGGAATTCGTAGAATTGGGGGTTTTAAAAACAATTAACAAGGCCGAGTAGACGTCTCTGCCTAAAAACACCTCACTCTCTCTCTCTCTCTCTCTCTCTCTCTCTATATATATATATATATATATATATATATATATATATATATATATATATAAATATAAATAATAAATAAATTCACAATCACATTCCAGCTCTTATTTCCAGCCGTGGTCAAATAATGGATGAAATAATTATTCAATGCTGGACACAAACAGCAAAAAACATGAAAAGCCCTAAGCACTTTATTGCTTTTCATCATGTTTTTTGCTGTTTGTGTCCAGTATATATATATATATATATATATATATATATATATATGTGTGTGTGGCAATGTGGGCAATGGGATTGTCCCATTGGCTTACAGGTAGGTGGCTTGTTACCCATGGTAGCCTATTAGAATGGTTCCCGACAGTATTTAAGGCTGGATTTTACCTTACCTGGCATACGTCACGACTGGAACCGCCTTCACAGTGCGCGCATGGACGGAAGGTCTGTAAATGTCACTTGTAGCTATATGGCTAATGAAGAGGTGGGCATGTACACTAAAATGCCGATATTTTATTTTTCCAGTAGTATGCGCGTTGGCTAGCTGATATCTGGCTGAGTCAGACTGTGTCCTTTCATTGTCGGGTAGGTATACGCTCCTTACATGCTGTACGTTTTGTCGGGGGATGACGCTAACCAATGTTTACCTCTTAGCCGTGGAGCCGTCTTCCGGCATGCATTATCCTGTATGGTTCGTTGCGAGCTGTGAGCAGCGCTACAACTCGCGTGGCGCAACGAGTCGCCCGGGTAACGATCTACAGGTGTCCGATGTGGTGCCGGTGGGCCCCGTGATGGTGGCATTTGACTAAGGACGGTTCTGCTGTCTCTTCTCCTGTTCTCCTTTGGTTGTTATATTGTTAATTTTCGGCACTGCTGATCTGGAAAGCTAGCTAACTTGTAATATTGGTGGTAGTAGAATTGTGGGGATTGCAGTGCCGTTTGTGCTTATGTTTCACTATGTGTGGATGTGTGTGAAGTGCACCTGTAAAGCCTGTATTTCATCTAGCCTGTCCTTTGCCGCTGAGCAGCCTGTGTCTGAAATTGTTCTGTGTTTCTTATTTTTTTTGTATTGCTTTATTTCATGATATTGTGAGTACACAGTTTTAACCCATGTTTTTATTATGTGACCATGTGATTCCCAGCCTTGTCTGTGATTAAATGTTTAAATATATTTATTGTGAACTGCAATAAAGCTTTGTACATTTGTACCCCTGTCTCTCTGTTCACTTAGCCTAAGCGAACTTGTGTCCCTTAGTTGGGTTATTTCCCCGGTTAACCTCGGGGTGGCGTAATCGGGTCTACCAAATTTTATATTCCTTTGCCCTACCACGGCGTTGCCACATTCATTCATATATATAAAAACATATGATCTTTTTGAGTTATGAGTTGTTGTTTTTTATTATTCATAAGACAACCTTTCAGTTTTGTAAATATTCTAGTTATAGTGTGTTAAGTCTTAAACGGTTTTGAGAATTAGACCATCCAGCTAAGATCAATATTATTAATATTAAACATTTTATTTCTATTTATTCTATGTTTTGCTGGAGAAATACATTTTAGGCAGAGACGTCTCGGTCTTGTTAAATAGTTTTAAACCCCTCAATTGTGCCAATTCCCCCATCCGAAACCGGTTTGATAACTTTACACCTATCAAAGGTGAGAAGAGGGACTGAGCTGTAACTGAGCGCGCTTTCACGTTGTATATACTGTACACACACACATACAGGCACGTGCAGAGGGGGGAGGGCGGCGGGTGCTTGAGCACCTGCCCCTTTCCTCCAGCATGCCTCAAGTGCCCTTTTTTCTGTGTATGTGCGTATGGAGCCCTGTCTTTGCCCCTCAACAATAAAATGTAACTATTAATCTCAATTTTGCTAAATAAAAGGATCTGGCTTGAATCAGTCACATGCCTGCCATTAACCAATGCTCGCCCTTGATTGGATACCATCTTGGGGAGACTGGCAGCTATACAACGGAATTTGGACGGACCTGGAGACCAGTGATGGACATTAAATATCTGTGAAATTGGCAGGTATTGATCGAAATTTGGACATTTTTTTTTTTTTCTGCCCTTCTTTCCAGCTACTGCATTTCAAGGCAGTGGCTGGAGACATAACAATTCCCCGAAGACCAAGATAACGAGACGCTCTGGAATCTACCCCCCTCCCCCTTCAAGGTCACCTGGCGCAGACTATTACGGGATGTTACAGGCTTACAAACTGACATGCACGCACACACTCACAGAACAGCTACAGATAGACACTCTACCTTCCCCATTTCCAACGCCTTCGTGTGCTTATTCCCCTCGGTGTGGGCAGACGGAATCGGGACCAGCGCTCTTTAGCTGCAGGGACTGGAGCTGTTTGCCTACATTGGACATTCTTATCCCTGTACCCTTAATGTTGCAATGTTGATGTCTTGTTACATGTTTTTCTGTGCTTGCTGCTGAGGTAGTTTTTTGTACCCCTGATCCCACACTGCCCTCTCCGAAGGACAGTCTGGGAGGGGATTTTTTTACCCTCGTTATCCTAATGTATCTGATTTCTTGTTTTCTATGATGGCGCCTGGGAAATGGCTGCCGTCGCGACCCTGTGGTCGCAAAAAGCATTTCACTGCATTTCATACTGTATGACTGTGTATGTGACAAATAAATTTGATTTGATTTGATTTGATTTGAGGGCAGAGCGCGCTCGTTACGAGCCGGGTACGAGCACGCAAAGTGCACGCGCATTTTCTGCAGGCTGGGCGGTGCGGAGCTGGAGGAGAAGCAGGCAAATTAACTGGAAGGTGCAGACTGTAGCAAAACAGTAAATAGGGTGTACGGCGCTCACTATAGTCTATAACAACAAATTAATTTAAATAAATGAGCGTGCAACAGCGCGACAAACATTACCTGTCCTTTTATGAACTGCACAAGTAGTGGTGGTCATTAACTGCTAGATAACTGGGTAAGGGGGTTACAGGGGGGTCTGTAGCTCTGTGTCCACCGTTTTAGGGAACATGTTTAGTTTTAAAGTAAGTTACAGTTTTATTTCACTAAAAGCCATCTAATATGGATATCCACATAATTATGGATTATTATATTTATGATATAAAAAGAACACTGTTTTTAAAGAAAATATATTAAGTAACAGATAATATTAGGTTTATATTTAAAATTAGATACAATAATTTTACTGCTGTAAAATCAGCATTTTATCTCTACAGTTTAAACATTTAATAAGCACTGCATGTGCATGTTTGTGTGTTTTAGATTCTTAAAAATTATTACTAATAATATAATAATCAACAGCAACATTGTACGCCATCAGGTAAAACATAGGCTACGTTTGCTTTGCATTGTCCCGACCTGATGTCAGTTGTTGTTATTCAGCATGTTCTATCTTTTTTAACTTTGAGCACCCGCCCCTTTAAATGTCTCTGCACGACCCTGCACACACACACACACACACACATATATATATATATATATATATATATATATATATTATATATAATATACTGTATATATATTGTTCATTCATGTCTTCTGATGATGGCGACACATAATTAACACTATCAGATAGCCTACTATCAGGAAATTAAATTAATTTCAAGACCATTTAAACCGAGGCATTGTCATGTCTTTCATTGTTTTGTAATGAATCTTTTTTCAAAAGAAAGCTGAAAACACAAAATAACCAGAGCTATGCCGTCTATGCGAGAACGGACGGGATTCTGGAAACTAAAACAAAAAACTAAAGATGCTCTCGGGACTTATGGCTTTACTGAGGATTTATAGGAAGAGAGAGAGTAGAGTTTGTGCTTTGTGCACTTTAACCCGAGAGCGCTGATTTGTGTTGCTCTCTATCACTCTCTCTCCGGTGTCTTAGACAGACAGAGGCTTGGGCTTTGCCTGTGTCTTCTCCAGCGCGCTTTGTCTTTGGCACTGACACCTTTTACTGGTGCGACCGAATGATTACACGGAGTGTCGCGGTATCACGACCCAGCCCGTTCTGAACAGCTTATGCGCGGCTCCGCCCCTCGCGCAAGCCGCGCCGTTACATACATATCCACAAATACTTTAACAACATACACTTATCATGAATTGCATTTTATATGAATGTTACATATGAGACACGCACACAAACACATACTTATATAATATATGCACATAGAAACACATACACATTGTTAATTCATGTCTTCTGATGATGTTGACTCATTTTTTTCTCAGTTCTTCTGAGAGCGAAGTTAGCAAGTTTGGAGACGATTTTGCACCGAACAGATGAACAACCATCTTGTACTCAACTAAGTCTTGATTTACATCTCCGTTCGGCCACCATAGGAAGCACAGCAGATCTGTGTCTTTTTCCGGAACTCTCACCTGATAGTACATAGCTTCCACGTCTGCCATCATGGCAACTTCCTCTTGTCTAAAGCGTGTAAGCACGCCAAGGAGTGAACTCGTTAAGTCTGGTCCTTGCAGGAGTTCGCTATTTAGTGACACTCCTTGATAGCTGGCGGCACAGTCAAAAACCACTCTTAGCTTTTTCTTTTGAGGATGATATACAGCATGGTGAGGTATATACCACACTTGACCATCTTGTCGATTTAAGTGAGACGTAGGGACCCTGACTGCATGACCTTTTTCAAGCGTATCGTTCATGAAGTTTGTATACTCCTCGTGAAAGGAGCAGTTACTCTTGAATTTCCTTATGAGATTTAGTGCGTGCTGCATGGCTGCACTTCGGTTGTTAGGCATTTGAATGGCTGCTTTCTTAAATGGGAGACCAATGTAAAAGTGATTGTCTGTAAACTGCAAAGAGTTAGTTATGGAGTCTAAAAACTGATAGTCCTCTTGTGACAACTCGGCCTTATCATCACAATTTTGTTCGATGAAGTCATGGTTATTCTGTTGTATCAGCATTTGTTCTACACTTTCTATGGAAGTTCTGTTGACTGCAACTTTTGCCTGCTCGTTGTTGTACATGCTGTCCTTGACAGGTTCTCGAAGAGGTCCATTCAAAATCCATGCAAGAGCAGTCTTTAGGCCTTGTTCACACGGGCGTTAAAATTTACCGTTTTTCTGCCGTTCATAGCGTCTGGTGACCGCGGATGAAGCGCGGATGGTTTTCTACACATAAGAGTTAATTACGGTGTTCACAGGAGCTTTGGTGACGTGCGTTTGTCCGACTGCGCGGTTATACGGCGTAAAAAAAACGTTGCATGCAGCTTTTTCTTGGCGTTCAAATCACAACAAACGGAAGGAAAACGCGTCTAATCCGTTTTCTCCGCATTCTGTATCGCTTCGGAGGACCGGATATATCCCATGATCCTACATGCTATATGCGGGGAAGAAAAAGAAAAAGAAAATGTCGGAGGAAGTTGATCCTGCACAGCTCGTGCATGAAGTGGAGCAGAGACCGCTGATTTGGGACATCTCTTTACCAGACTACAGTGACTGTTATAAGAAGGCCAAGGCGTGGGAGTCTATTGCTGAGCAGCTTCTACAAGAATGGGAAAATAAATCTGTCAGAGAAAAAAACGGAGAAGGTGAGTAGAAGTAAACGGGTATGATTGTTGTGATTTTATTTGTATGAAAAATGTTTGATAGATTTCCTGTCATTACAGTAAAAAAACTGAAAAAAAGGTGGAAGTCACTCAGAGACAGATTCACAAGGGATATGAGAAACATGAATGAGGAATGGAGTGGAATGGGTTCAACAAAGAGGAAGAAATCACATCCATTATTTGAGGAAATGCTATTTTTAAAGTCTTCCACAGAAAAGAGACAGTAAGTACTTGTTTTCTTATTCCTTTTTATTTTTGCAATTCACTTTAATACATGCATGTTTTCTATTTGTTGCATTGGTTATGTTGATGTTAATCATTCTGTGAAACACCTTTTCTTACTGTGAAAAGTAAACTTTTGTGCAGTACTAGTGGAAATGTATACAACAGTGACCTATCCGAAGATGGTACATCCATAACAGGAAGTGAAGTCACATATGTGGATGACCGAGAAACCAGCAATCCAGAAGAAGTGCAGAGGCACAGCACTCCACTCCTACGCACTCCACAGAAAACAAAGGTTAAGCCACGCCGTGCAGAGAAGAAGGGCCCTGATCAGGACATCATGATGGTAATTGACCAGATGAAAGACAGTATCGACAAGTGCCGTGAGTCTTCAAAGATGTATAATGTGTCTGCATTTTTTAAATCTCTTGAGGGAGACTTGCGGCAACTACCAGAGGACAAATTAATAACAGCTAAAATGGAAATAATGCAATGTGTTTACAGAGCACTTTACACATCTCGTCAAAGTTGTAAACAACCCTCAACATCCATGCAACACACAACACCACACTTGCAATCACCAACATTTGCTGCATCCTCTTCCCACAACACATCCACATTTTACCCTCCTTCACCATCTTTATATATATATATATATACAAACCGGATTCCAAAAAAGTTGGGACACTAAACAAATTGTGAATAAAAACTGAATGCAATGATGTGGAGATGGCAAATGTCAATATTTTATTCAGAATAGAACATAAATCACGGAACAAAAGTTTAAACTAAGAAAATTTATCATTTTAAGGGAAAAATATGGTGAATCAAAATGTCATGGTGTCAACAAATCCCAAAAAAGTTGGGACAAGGCCATTTTCACCACTGTGTGGCATCTCCCCTTCTTCTTACAACACTCAACAGACGTCTGGGGACAGAGGAGACCAGTTTCTCAAGTTTAGAAATAGGAATGCTCTTCCATTCTTCTCCCATTCTTTGTCGCACCTTCCTCTTTATGATGCGCCAAATGTTCTCTATAGGGGAAAGATCTGGACTGCAGACTGGCCATTTCAGTACCCGGATCCTTCTCCTACGCAGCCATGATGTTGTGATTGATGCAGAATGTGGTCTGGCATTATCTTGTTGAAAAATGCAGGGTCTTCCCTGAAAGAGATGACTAGATGTTGTACTAGAACCTGAATATATTGTTCTGCATTGATGGTGCCTTTCCAGACATGCAAGCTGCCCATGCCACACGCACTCATGCAACCCCATACCATCAGAGATGCAGGCTTCTGAACTGAGCGTTGATAACAACTTGGGTTGTCCTTGTCCTCTTTGGTCCGGATGACATGGCGTCCCACATTTCCAACAAGAACTTCGAATCGTGACTCGTCTGACCACAGAACTGTCTTCCATTTTGCCACACTCCATTTTAAATGATCCCTGGCCCAATGAAAACGCCTGTGCTTGTGGATCTTGCTTAGAAATGGCTTCTTCTTTGCACTGTAGAGTTTCATCTGGCGACGGCGGATGGCACGGTGGATTGTGTTCACTGACGATGGTTTCTGGAAGTATTCCTGAGCCCATTCTGTGATTTCCTTTACAGTAGCATTCCTGTTTGTGGTGCAGTGTCGTTTAAGGGCCCGGAGATCACGGACATCCAGTATGGTTTTACGCCCTTGACCCTTACGCACAGAGATTGTTCCAGATTCTCTGAATCTTTGGATGATATTATGCACAGTTGATGATGATAACTGCAAAGTCTTTGCAATTTTTCGCTGGGTAACACCTTTCTGATATTGCTTCACTATCTTTCTGGGCAACATTGTGGGAATTGGTGATCCTCTACCCATCTTGGCTTCTGAGAGACACTGCCACTCTGAGAAGCTCTTTTTATACCCAATCATGTTGCCAATTAACCTAATTACTGTTAATTGGTCTTCCAGCTCTTCGTTATGCTCAAATTTACTTTTTCCAGCCTCTTATTGCTACTTGTCCCAACTTTTTTTTTTTTTTTTGTTGACACCGTGAAATTTGGAATCAACATATTTTTCCTTTAAAATGATACATTTTCTCGGATTAAACTTTTGATCTGTCATCTATGTTCTATTCTGAATAAAATATTGACATTTGCCATCTCCACATCATTGCATTCAGTTTTTATTCACAATTTGTTTAGTGTCCCAACTTTTTTGGAATCCGGTTTGTATATATATATATATATATATATATATATATATATATATATATATATATATATATATATAACAACAACAACAACAACAACAATAATAATAATAATAAATGTCTTATCTACTGTGCCGGTGGGTAAGCTTATTGCTGAAAAGAAGAACAATGAATATTGCTAATGAAGCCTTATCTACTGTGGATTATTGCCGGTGTTATGCTCTAAAATATCTCCCCTGCCATGGATTGCCCTCCCTACCGAATCTCTTTCAAATAATATATAGAACATAAATTCATAAGTTTATGGTTTACAAATTACTCCAAACCAATTTGATTATAAAATAAGCAATATAAAAAAAGATGTATAGGGGAAAAATTATAAATTATATATATTTTTCATATACAAATTTATATTTTTATATTGCTTATTTTATAATAAAAATCATTTAGTGTAATTTTTCACCACAAACAATATTTATTTAGTGTAGTTTGTGATAAATAAAAGTGTTAGTTTTGTATTACATGACAAACCCCTGCAAAATAAATGTGCCATAAAATAAACGTTATGTGAGAATTTGTATTAATCGTCTCGACGGCTGCCACGTGCCTATAGTTAATTATAATAGTAATAATATATTTGATGATAATAATAAACCTATTAACGTATGTCCTAATATAACATTTGATAGAGATTATGTAGAGGGCAGGGGGGCATCCGTGGCAGGGGGGCATTTTAGCGCATAACACCGGTGTAAGTGCACACTCGACTACTGTTTGCTTACCTCAAAGTGACAAGTAGTCTCTCCTTGGGGCTAACACCAAGGCGCATATTGGTTGATCTGCGTGCAATGTGGCATTGCACCAGCTGCAGCAGACAATCAAAAGTGGAAACCGACATCCTACAGTAATTGAAAAACTTACGCGGAAATGTTCGCATTTCTTCATAAAGCACGAAAAAACTTCCTTTAACCCGACGCTGTGCAGTCAGAGGGTGAACCCAGTAGCGGCGGCGATTTTTTCTCTCCCTACATTGGTGTATTACGAGCATTTTTAAAACAAGAAGATTAATATCTAATATGGCAAAATGGTCCATATTAAAAGGAGGCACCTGAAATAAAACGACAAGGGCTTTCCAGTTCCTGACACACTGCCCCCACAGGTTAACACACAAACTACAATTTGGGCTGCAGGCTGTCGTTAAACAGAGACAAACGAACGCCAGTGTAGAAATCAATCGAGCGGCACTACAAAACACAACATAAACGTCTAGGACATTCAGAGCGCGTTCGTTTATCCAAAAATTTAACGCCCGTGTGAACAAGGCCTTACTGCATATGGCCCTTTGTGCATGCTGTTAATTAATTGCCATGGTTCTAGAAGCTCATACTCTTTATTGCCTATCAGAATTTAAATTCCAGCATCGATCTGGGGCAATTTTACTTCACTGAGGTACACTCAAAAAAATGAAACACGGCTGTTGTTGGTTCAGAGAATATAAATAAATTTGAATTATACAATGCACTTAAGTTTGTGCTTTAAAATTTGTTTTGGCGGAATTCTAAAAAGTAATTTTCACATTTACACAACTCACTTACTTTAAATGAACGAAATACAGTTGTGTTGCTTCTGCAGTACCGCACCTTGATCAGCAGGGAGAGCGATATATCGGCGCATGCGCAGACAGAACGCACATGGTTTACTCTTCTCTTCTAATTAACGCCATTTTGTGCAGTTCGCGTGGATACACAGGTAAGAAACTTTGCTGACTGTATATTGAGATTTTCAAAAATTAGAGTTGTAAATTACAGCTTTACATAAAATCCAGATGTATTTCACGTTTAATTGACATTGTTTTCACATAATTATTAGTCACTCTGCATTCCGTTGTTGTTCCTATGTAATGTTTTCCACTTGGAAATATCAATTATCCCATAAAAAGACAAATTACTTTTTTTTTCAATTGTTAATAAGTAGCAATCTCTCCATTTATGTGTAAATAGATAGTAGTGTGCAAATAGTTCTTTTGTCCTTTGGTTTAGTATTAATTGCCAATAATTGCTTTAATAGTGGTATAACATTAATGTCAAATAAAAAAAAACAGAAATAAACACATCTTTCTTTCTTTGTCAAATAAGGTGGCATTTTGCTAAATAAGCCTTTTGATTAGGTCATCCAAATCAGTTGGCAGTTTGCCTTTTTTTTCCTTCAAAAAACTTAAAATATTTGTTTTGACGGAATTCTAAAAAGTAATTTTCACATTTACACAACTCACTTGCGTTAAATGAATGAAATACGGTTGTGTTGCTTCTGCAGTACCGCACCTTGATCAGCAGGGGAGCTATATATCGGCGCATGCGCAGACAGAACGCACATATTCTTCTCTTCTAATCAACGCCATTTTGTGCAGTTCGCGTGGAGAGACAGGTAAGAAACTTTGCTGACTGTATATTGAGCTTTTCAAAGATAAGAGTTGTAAATTACAGCTTTACATAAAATCCAGATGTATTTCACGTTTAATTGACATTTTCACATAATTATTAGTCACTCTGCATTCCGTTGTTGTTCCTATGTAATGTTTTCCACTTGTTGCACTTTGAAATAATATAAATTATCCCATAAAAAGACAAATTACTTTTTTTTCTTCAATTGTTAATAAGTAGCAATCTCTCCATTTATATGTAAATAAATAGTAGTGTGCAAATAGTTCTTTTGTCCTTTGGTTTATTATTAATTACCAATAATTGCTTTAATAATGGTGTAGCATTTCTACTTAATGTCAAATAAAAAAAACAACATAGAAATAAACACATCTAATGCAACTTAAATAAGGTGGCATTTTGCTAAGTAAAGTTGTAGACCCTGTAGAGTACTGTATGTTCTTGAAGCCAAGGGAAACGGAACTTATCAGTATCTTCCAATACTTCAGTCTTTGCAGATTTTATTAGGTCAGAATGTTTTCGTTTCAAGGCTTGTGAATAGCTTTACCATATCTTTCAGCAGCATCAGAGTTGGGATTTATGCATCTACATTTAGTACAAATATTAGAACAAATTTTGCAATTGTGAATAAGCAAACTGCTAATAATGGCTTCTTTGTCACACTTTTCAGGATGTCCCGATCGAAAAAAGACGTGAATGCATCCTAAAAGCCCTCGTGTTTATGTGAATGAAGACCCCTCAAACCTTGTGAAGGTGTACATGGTAATTTAAGTCTGTTAAACATCTTTAAACAAATTTCCCTTTACACCTGGATTTTATGTAATTACATATTTTTTTTTTTTTTTTAGGATGTTGACAATGATGAAACCCAAACCTCAATGCGCAACACCGCCCTAGGAATCTATGTCTTCAAACCTGAAGGGGCACATGCCACAGACCCTTACCAAGATGTTGGCATCATCGTTGAAGGCCAACATTCTTGAAAACCTAAACAATGTTGCCAATGCGTGTTCTATGATGATGGGTCTAATTTATGCACTAAACTTGGCCTACCCACAAGTCTTGAGATACACATTTGAAACATTTCAAAAGCTTTTTATGGCGCTACAGTAGATGACAACAAGCTGTCAAACAAGGTCCATGCCCTGAAAAATAAACTTATTTTTTAAGTACTAAGTTGAGGCAAGGTTCAAGAGGTGGTACTTGTTTCCTTACTGATGTTACACTTTTGGCTTGTTGCAGTTCATTTGTTACAGGACTGACCATGTTACACTTTTCAGTATTGATTTTTCCCAAGTTAATGGAGGCATAGATTACAAGAGAGACTTTTCACTCACTTAATTGAATTTATAGGCAATACTTTTATTTTTTATTTTTATTTTACAGTGTGCTTTTAATAAGAAAATGGAAAGTAGTTTTAAAGATATAGATTTTGACCAAATCATTTAAGTGTATTTATTTTTTACTTAAGAGTTAAATGTATTCATTTATTTTACTTAAGAGTAAGAAAACACATTGAGACAGTGTTTACTGGGTTTTGCACAAAATTTTGTACTTAATTCTTGTTAGAATTTAAATTTTTACAGTGTACAGATGTTTTACAAATGGTAAAGATGTGTAAAATAAAAAAATGCACTGACTGAATAAAGTAATGCAAACCAAAAAAAACCCTGAATTTTGTTTTGGTTGTATGTAAAATATATAATTCAGTTGAACTTAAGTTAATAGTTTAAAATAAAAACAATATTGTTAATTTGATTCAACTAAACAAGATTACATTATCTTTACATAAAAACTTAAGTTTAATGAAATAGATAATGTTACTTAAACTCAACAGCACATTGTTACGTGGAACCTCTTGCCATAAAAAAGTTAATTAAATCCAACACATTTTATGGCCACTTATCGATGTCATGCTGTTGTGGAATGTTTTCCACTGCAACTGGGATACTCTTTTGTGTAAACACTTTTGGAAGTTCAACAAAGGTGTTTTCTTCCAGACCACTAATCTCCAAATCAGTGAGCATGTAGCTTTCTACTAGTTTCTTAGAGTTCGTGGTGCTCAACATCACCTCAACTTTTCTGCCTTGTACATTTAACTGCCTTGCTAGTGTACAGAATGTGGCAGAACTACCTGGGTCCATAAATGCGTACACTTCCACTATTTTGTCACTTTTCTTGGACTTTATTTTAACAGGTATTATGGAGAGAATACAATTGTCTCCAGCCTCAGTGAGGGCACTTATTTCATGACTTCGCTGCAGCAGGTGGTTTATTTTCAGTTTCAGTTTCGTCAGCCTTTGCAATTACCTGAGCTGTGTCTTGTACTGCAATGTGTAGCATGCGAGGATGTCTCTTTGAGCATGACGCACATGTAATTTGTTTTGTGCAGTCCTTTTTTAAGTGTCCCTTTACTTAACATCCATAGTAAAATCCATTCCTTTATAAAAAGTCCACTTTGTCTTTGTGCGCCTTGTCGATAAATTGGTAGCACTCATCTAAGGTATGGTCTTTCTTACAAAATGCGCAAGGTTTAGTGAAAGCACTGATAACTAATGCACCAACATTCTTTGCTGTAATTGAGTCTTTATAATTTTTACCAACCTGTTTGACCTCCGTTGCAAAGCTGACCCTGGCCTTTCTTTCCCTTTTTTTGACTTGGATCCTTGAAGGGATGTGTGACCGTGTTTTTTATCGCTGGTCATGGCGTCCAGGTCTACGAAGAGCGGGTCTGAGTATAGTCTTGCTAGCTGGTCGATAAAGTCCACCAGCTGGGCGAATTTGGCTCTTTTCTTGTTGCTCTCGCGATACTTGTGTGCATGGGCCTTCCATCTGTTGAGCAGCTTGTATGGTAGTTTTGAGAGAATGGTGTTCCATCACGCAGTATCCCATCTAACTCGTCCATGGATTCAAAGTTTGCCATGACATTACTGCAAGTTATCAGAAACGAGGAGAGGGCGCTTAAGGACTTTCCGTCGTCTGACTTTACTTTCGGCCAATTAAGTGCCTTTTGCTTATACGCCCTGCGATACTTAGCTCGTTACCAAACCTGTCGTGAAGTAGTTTCTTTGCCTTTGCATAACCAAACTGATTTGGCATATGCATTCAGCTCGTTACAAGGTCTCTAGGTTCTCCTGTGGTGTACAGTTCAAGATAGTGCAGCTTATCAATGTCACTGTCAGTTCTGGATTCAATCAAGTGGTCAAAGGCCATCATGAAGGACGTCAACTTAAGCGGGTCTCCATGAAATGGGGGAATATCGCGCTGAGGTAAGGAAGATTGCATTTGGCTCTTTGCAAGCATTTCTGTGAGTACTGTCTGACGTTGCATTTGACAATGTACTGTATCAAAGCCCTGTAAGTATTCATTGTCTTGGGTAGAACGTTCTCTTAAGGTACTTGTCATTTGTGGGTTTGCGCTTATGGGCACGCGTAAGTGAGCTGCCCCATAAGGCGTTGGCAGTTCGTTATAGTCACTCGATGCACTGTGCTCATAAAGTTCATTACATTCCGAGTTGGGAGAGTACACGCTGCTCGGTTTGATGACTGCGCTCTCTCTTGCAGGCTGTCATCGGCTGTTATATTCCAAGTTGGAAAAGTACACGCTACTCAGTTCAAAGACTGTGCTCTCTCTTGCAGGCTGTCGTCGCCTGTTATATTCAGAGTAAACATTTATTTCAGCATTGGCCTTTGCAAGCTCTGTATCAAGTCTCAACCTTTCCTTCTTTGCCTTTAGCCGTGCCTTTGAATGGGCTTCGTTGGCCTTTAATCGTGCTTCCTCCATTTCTAATTGCACCTTTAGTTGTGCTTCCTCCATTTCCTGCCGTTGGCCTAAGGTTGCTGCCTCAGCCAACAAGGCTGCTCTGTTGGCTTCTGGTTTTTTCAACCGAGCTAATGACGCTGAAGATGTTGAGGACCTTTTGGATGCTGCTGTTGCCACGCTTACGTGCTTAGTAGCAGAAAGTGCATTAGCCTCCGCCATTGACATGCTGTAATCTGGCGAGACTCCATCGTCAAATGTTTGAAGCATCTTAGAGCGGTTCTTAGTTTCCGCAATCCAGCGCTCCACCTTTGCCGTAAGTTCTGTGCAGCATTGCAGTTCGGGTTCAAACCAGGTGTCCTGATCATGTTTAAGTTCGTCTTCATGTAGGCACGATAGCACATCAGTGCTTTTAATAAATTCTCTTAGCAGCTGTTTGTATTTCGAGCTGTACTTCGTTTCAACAGTAGTTAGGTTACATGCATTGTTCATAAGGATCTTTAATCCGTTGCATGTTGCAATCAGTTGATCCAACTTGCCTTTTCTTGTGTCTAGCATTTCGTTAAGCTTCTCGTCCAAATCCGTGCAAGTGAGCGCCCTCACGCGCTCAGATTCGGCAGTGGCAGCATTGTTGTTATCTGACATGGTGAAGTTTAAAGCAGGCAAGTTCTCTTTCGGTTTCGATTTCCACAGTCACTTATCATCGCTTTCAAATGACGGAGAAAAGCTTTTTTGACTTTAAATTGTACGGTCATATTATTCCACAAGTTTTGACGGGTATCTTTTGTTTGATTATTTACTCACAACATGGAAGTCCAATGATCCTTGTCTCTCATTTTATTTTTCCAACATCAAAGATTCAACACTTCATACAGTTGCCTTGAGTAAATCCACTGTAGTTACAACAACCCAATCGCTGTATCTGTAGGTCACAATCTTAAATTACGTTTACAACAATATGTTTGCTGTATCTTTTAGCTTACGGTCAAAAAAGCTTGTGTTCTCCACAATTTCCGCATCTAAAATGGACTCTTTACCATGCAATAGTCATGTAACTACGTATAATAGTGGAATGACATCACAGACATCTGGCTATACGGTTGTCATAAATGGATGCTTAACTAATAAACTTACTAAGATTGGCGCTTAGTGCACAACCACCAAAATACAATAAAATGAAATTAAATAAAATAAACACAACAACAAATTCATAAAGTACAATATGTGTCACGTTCTGCTAGTTGTTGGATTGTGGGCAAGGTGTTGAGGCATAGACGTAGAGGGGATGCAGTGAAACAAAAGAGTCTTTAATAATAAACAAAATCCAAACATGAACAAAGGAAGTTGGCAGGAACATTGGAGCATACTATAACACTCAAACACTTAGACATCAGACTAGGGATTGCACAACTAATATACAATACAGACATGGGGATGCAAACTGGATGAGACAAGACACACTAAACAGACTAGAGGACTAAACACAAAAGGACTACACATGCAAGGGATAAACACACACAAGACAGGCTTGGCTATGCCTACCACCTGTTCTGCACATTAGCTGCTAAGCTAGCTAGTAACTAATCAGACTAATGGCTAAACAGGCTAGTAGCCTGAGACCCAAGGGAATGAACAGACAAGGTACACAGCAGACTAGGTATGAAACAGCCTAAGAACTCTGAAGGTTAATGGCTAAAGATGTTAGTACCTAAACAGCCTAAGAGCTAATCAGACGATGAGACTAGACAGACACAAAGACTAGACAGACTAGGATCTAAACATGTTAGTATCACCCTCATTAGTATTTAAACAGACTAATAACTAAACATACGATGGGGGTCACTTACACTAATCCCGCTAGGAGACACAGAGACAAAGAGACATAAACTAAATCAAAGCAAATACAAACTTAACTTAAAGAGCTCCAGAAATTAAATGCCAACTATAACTAAACAAACTCAAACTGAACATCCCAAGACAAAACAAAAACCCACTTAACAGAACTTGAAATTATATTACTTTAATGCTCGACCCAGTTTCTTCTTCTTCTTCTTCTTCTTCTTTGGAGTTTAACGGCGGCTTGCATCCGTAAGTGTTGCACTACCGCCACCTTCTGGTTGATTCTCCTTTAGTTGTTTCTTCACTCTATTTCCAGATTATTTTCTCCACTTCTTATATTCTGTCCATTAGACCCGTAGTAGCTAAGAAGTTACAAATGTTTTTCTTTCCTCGCCCACTCATCCCACTTTTCAGTATATCTTTTATCTCTGTCCCAACCAGTCCACCTTTTCTTAATTCTTCCATCATTTTTCTCCTTTCTTCTTCATATCTTCTGCAATTTATAAGTACATGTTCTATGGTTTCATGTGTCTGACAAACCTCACAAAATCCAGTGGGATGCTTCCCTATAATGTATAATGTACTATTCAGTTTACTGTGTCCAATTCTTAATCTTGTCATTGCTGTTTCTTCTCTTCGTGTCCCTCCCCAGTTCCTCTCAATTCCAACTTTATTTTGAATGCCATATAAATGTCTCCCTTTAATTTCCCTATCCCACTGCTGTTGCCATTCTCTCACGGCTTCTTTCCACACTATACTTTTCCCCTCAGCCTTTGACATTTTTATATTTACTTCAATTTTATCTTTTTTTGTTGCATGTTTGGCTAATTTATCCACCCTCTCGTTTCCTAAAATACCTATGTGGGCTGGAGTCCATATGAGTTGAATCTCTTTACCTTTTTCTTTTATTCCCATGTATATTGTCAATATTGTATACACCAAGTCCTGACGGCTATTGGACATCCCTGATCTGAGGCTGTACAGTGTAGACAATGAGTCACTTCCAATTAAGTATTTACTTATTTTTTCCTCCTTTACAATCCATTCTAAAGCCATCTTGATGGCATACAGTTCGACTGTATACACACTCAGTTCGTTCGATGTTCTTTTGCTTTCTTCATTTCCCTGGTTTCCTATAAAAACTGCAGATCCAGTCCTTCCAGTTTCAGGTTCTTTTGATCCATCTGTGTAAATCTGAATATGGTCTCTATACTTTTGTTCCACATATCTATAAAATTCGTCTACTAGGTCTACATTATGATTTATTGATTTGATTTGATGCAATTTAAAATCAACTTCCATGGTTTCCATTTTCCACACTGGATATTCAGGCCATATCACCGTTGGACAGAACTCTTTTTCACTCACCCCCAAATCTCTAGCTGACTTATCTCCTACCCACCCGAAACTATTCTTTTGTTCTCTTTCCTTTTCCCAACAAGTTTGTAGCACTTTCTTTGTGGGGTGACTGTCTCTATGTCCCTTCAAATTAATCCAATAGTTTACCAGCAATTGCTTACGTCGAATGTTTAAAGGCATTTCTCCTGCTTCCACCTGAAGCGCACACACTGGTGATGTTTTTACTGCACCTAAGCATAACCTCAAAGCTCTAGTCTGTATTTTATCAAGCCTTGTAAGTACAGATTTGGCTGCTGATCCATATACCACACTCCCATAATCAATTCTTGATCTTATTAGACTTACATATATATATTTCAATGATTGATAGTCTGCACCCCATTCCAGTCCTGTTAAACACCTCATTGTGTTTAGTACTTTTTTGCATTTATCCTCCACCTTCCTTATATGTTCTGCCCAGGTTAACCATGAGTCAAAATGCACTCCCAGAAAGCAAAATTTATTAACCTTCTCCAACCTATTTCCGTATAATTTTAAATTAATCCCCTCATGAATTTTCTTCCTAGTAAAAAACATTACTTTAGTTTTTTCAACAGAGAATTTAAAGCCCCAATTTATTCCCCACCTCTCAACCTGCTGTATACCTTCTTGCATTTTCTTAACTATATACTCCACATTTCTTCCTCTTTTCCATATTGCTCCATCATCCGCAAACAAGGATCTCCCCATGTTCACTTGTATATTTCCATATATGTCATTTATCATAATTGAGAATAAAGTGGGACTTATTACACTCCCCTGGGGGGTACCATTCTCTGCCATACGTTTGCTAGACATTTCTTTTCCTATCCTAACCTGAATTGTTCTGCCTTTCAGAAAATCCCTAATCCATTTAAAAATGTTTCCTCTAATTCCCATTTTATGTACCTTAATCATCAACCCCTCTCTCCATAGCATGTCATATGCTTTTTCTACATCAAAAAATACAGCTACAACTGTCTCTTTATTTATTTGTGCTTTCCTTATCTCATCTTCCAAGCATACCACTGCATCCATAGTACCCCTCCCTCTCCTAAATCCGCTTTGATATTCAGTCATCATACCTTGTTTTTCCATAATATACATTAATCTCTCATTTATCATTCTTTCCATTAGTTTACAGATATGTGAGGTCAGGGCAATGGGTCTATAGTTTGATGGCTTACTAGCTTCTTTCCCAGGTTTTCTTATTGGTATAATAATGGCTTCTTTCCAACTTTTTGGCAATTTTCCTTCTTCCCACACTTTATTGTATAATATCAATAACTTCTTCTTCCCTTCTTCACTCAGATGCTTTATCATTATGTAACAAACATCATCTTTCCCTGGTGCAGTCTTCCCAGTTTTTGCCAGTGCTTTGTTTAGTTCATCCATTCTAAATGGTAAATTATGTTCACCTTCATCACTTTCCATTACTTTCAGTGCCTCCAGATTATCAGTACTAGTTTTCTCTCTTCCCCTCTTCCCTTCTTCAGATAGATTATTTGAGCTGTGAACTTGGGCAAATGTATTTACCAACATTTCAGCCTTTTCTTTATTTGTAACTGCGACCTCATTCCCATTGTTCAACACCGGGTAGCTCCAATCTCTCCTTTCTCCACCCATCTTTTTAATCATTGTCCACACTTCTCCTATTTGGGTAGAGTCCCCAATTGAACTGCAGTAATTCCTCCAACATAATCTTTTTGCTTGTCTTACCGTTTTCCTTACTATTGCTTGTGCACATTTATACTGTATCATATGCATGAAATTATGTGATCTTTTCATTACTTTAAACGCTTTATTTCTGTTTTGAACTGCTTTCTTACATTCATCATTCCACCATGGTACTTCCTTTCTTTTTATTTTACCTTGACTTTTTGGGATAGCTTCTAGTGCTGCTGTTATTATGCTATGTCTTACTTTATTTTC
Source organism: Channallabes apus (assembly GCA_030522415.1). Classification (NCBI taxonomy): domain Eukaryota; kingdom Metazoa; phylum Chordata; class Actinopteri; order Siluriformes; family Clariidae; genus Channallabes; species Channallabes apus. The sequence continues at coordinate 15,570,896 of CM060120.1, forward strand.
AAACATTTCTATATTGTTATCTTGTTCAATCTGATTTAAATATTTGTCACTTTCTTTCTGAAATTTATCCCAGTCAGCTTTTTCAAATACCCATCTTCCTCCTCTTCCTTCAAAAACTTGTGGTATATTTATCTTGATTTTACACAAAATTGGATAGTGATCACTTCCTACTGTTCCTTCCTTATACACCTTCCAATTACACATTGCTGCCACACTGCTAGACACCAATGTAAGATCTAGAGCAGACTCCCTTCCAGTACTAACCTCTATTCTTGTTTTAGTTCCATCGTTTAAACATACTAAATTTTTTTCCTCTAATAACTCTTCTATTACTTGCCCATTTATATCCACTTTTTCACTTCCCCACAATGTATTATGTGCATTGAAGTCCCCACACCATATAACATTATTACTACCTTGTCCCTTTATTTCCTCAAGCTGATTCATTTGTAGTCTTCTACATGGATTATAAAAATTTATGATTACACATTTCTTCCCCATACCCCATACTTCTATTGCTACATACTCGCATTCACTCCCTATACCTACCACCCTGTGCTGCACTCCTTCTTTCACAAAAGTAACACACCCCCCTCCACTACCATTTACCCTATCCTGTCTAATTGATACATACCCATATATGACAAAATCTAAATTTGGCTTTAGCCAGGATTCCTGAATACATATAATGTCTGGTTTTTCTTTGCATTTAGCAATAAACTGTTTGAACTCTTGCCCGTTTGATATCAGGCTCCTTGCATTCCATTGTAGGAGCAACATTAATACAATAATTAACCCACACATGTTACCTCTTGACTAGCCTGTACACTTAATTCATCCCTCACCTCTTCCCATTTCAAACCTGCCATATCTAGGTGATGTATTGCTGCTTTTACTATAATCTGAATTCTTTCCGTTTTAGATCTGGTTTCAGCTGTAGCATTTATTACTCCTGCTATAAATGTCACCATTTTCTTCTTCTCTTCCCACTGATCTTTACGTTCTTGTGGGACTTCTCTCATCTCTCTCTCCATAGTTTCCCTTTTGCGACCTTTATTTTCTTTTTCTGATCTTTCAATAGCCTCAGAGTAAGAAACGTTTTCCTTTACTTTTATTTGCTGTATTTTCACTTGCTTTTTCATCATTTCGCATCCCCAAAATGCAACACTGTGATTACCTCCACAGTTACAACACTTCGGTTCCACTTCCTCTCCACATTTTCCATATTCGTGGTCTCCACTGCACCTGGCACATCTTCTTTTTCCTTTGCAGACCTTAGCTATATGTCCAAATTCTTGGCAATTATAGCATCTCATTGGCTTAGGTGTAAATTCCCTCACTCTATATCTCATAAATCCATAGTATACCTCTTTCGGCACTTCCTTTGATTCAAACTCAATCAAGACAGATTCGGTTTCTACTTTTCCTACTCCGCTTGTCAGTCTTACTGCGCTTTTAACTGACTTGTTTTGTGCCTTCATATCTTCAATTAGCCCTTTTATATTTACAGTAAGAGGAATTCCGTATATCACTCCCTTACTTCCACCCATTCTTCTTTCTCCTACTCTTACTACTTTGACTATTTTAATTTTTCCCATACAACTCATCTTCATTGCCTTTTCCATCTGCTCCACACTATTACAACCTATAAGTAAATTTCCATCTCCCAAGATTCTTGCATATTTCACTTCTCCTATTTGTCCTCTTATTATTTTTGTTAATTTAAGTGGGTCCATTCTCTTAACTCCTCCCTCTCCTTCAAATCGTACTACTATATTAACCATTCTTTCTTTATGACACTCTCCTTCATCATCTCTGCCTTCACTTTCCGTTCCAGTTGTGCTAGCCTCACCTTTTTTCTTTCTCTTACGACTAGTACTTTTCCTTACTGCTTTTCCTCTCCTTACTTCTTCCCAATCACTTTCTCCCCTCTCATCAATACCATTTCCCTCTTGGTCACTATATTCCATACCATCCGTACTCTTCCCCGCCATTTTGATAAAGCTGAATGATGTGGCCGATGCAGAAGTTGCGGGGAGACACCGCTACCGGACCTATACAGGCCGTCGGCCGATGCCTCCTACACCACTTCCCACTCGACTCACCACAAACTTTCCACTTTCTCCTCCCCGGATGTTCCACAGAAGTTTCAGAGCAACCAGCTGTTCTCCGACGAACAAAGTCCACAATTTCTTAACCTATTACAATCTCAAACACACTCCGTCTTGCACACCGCCACCTCTCGAACCACCTCGACCTCGACCCAGTTTCCCAGAACAAACAGGTATTTATGCTAATGCTAATGAGCCTCCTCGGTTCAGCTGAGCATCCGCATCAGCTGATAGAGGAGCCTTCTGGGAAACTGGGTCTACAACCAAAAACTACAAATTCAAAACACTGCCCTCTAGTGGGCAACCCTCACAATATGGCTCTTACAATTATTTTATTTTATCCTTAATCAGGAAACCAGTGGTGATGTTGGCAAAAAAAATACAGAGGTGACAAGTGGTTAGTATTGAGAGGAATCATACTTCAAAAGGAATCGCTCTTTATCTGTGACAATTTACTTTATTCACGATAATTTACTTACCATCCACTATTAGGAACACCAGTATACCTGCACATTATCTAATCAGCACTATCTAATCAGCCAATCATGTGGTAGAAAATCATGTAGATACAGATCAAAAGCTGCAGTTAATGTTCACATCAGACATCAGATAGAAGAAACATTGCAATCGCTGTGACTTTCATCATGGCATGTTTATTAGTACTAGGAAAGCTGGTTTGAGGATTTAAGATTCAAGATTCAAAGAACTTTATTAATCCCAAAGGGAAATTGCTTATGCTCGGTTACAGGTGCTCACAGTTGTTAACTAACTGCTTCTACCATTCATTTGGTGAAAATGCCTTAAAAGAGCTCAGTGAAAAAATGGCCAGATTGGTTTAGACTTCTTTCAGTGATATAGTAAATAAAATTTAGATAAGCAAAAAAACATACTGACATGCAAAAGACATTGAGAGGTGTAAGGGCTATAACAGCACAAAGCTACATTGGTTTTGTGTCAGGCTACCATGCTACCATGGACACAAAATAACCAAAACTAGACAGTAAAAAAAAAAAAAAAAAATATATATATATATATATATATATATATATATATATATATATATAAATTGTCAGTAAACTAACCCGGAGTTGACCAGAAGACTTAGCTTTACCGGTTAGCCCTTGTGGCGTGGATGGTAAACCCAAACGCGGAAGCAAGCGAGAAGGCAGGATAACCATGCGATTTAATCTAAGGACTCTCACAACAACGGAGCAAGGGGAAAAACACAAATTTAACCTGCGTCCTATAAACACACACTCTAGACAGAAAGATGACCCAAGATAGTGAGTACTCACGATTTGGAAGCGATACGAGCTGATCCGACATGGGCAAAACTCAATGACTGAGTGAGGTGGGACGCCATCTTGTCTCCTTTCATGCTTCCTGCATTTGCGAGCTGGCTACTTCCGGGTCCTTGTGCCGGTCGCAACGCGAGTGTGTGTGACAGTAGCCCCCTGTCCAGGACCGACTCCCGACGGTCCCGGGGTGGAGGATATCTGGCGACGGTAATCCCTAATAAGGTCGGGGTCGAGAACGAACCGTGCCGGAACCCACGACCGCTCCTCGGGGCCGTAGCCTTCCCAATCGACCAAGTCTTCCCAATCGAGAGTCTATGGGTGCCTCGACCCCTAGGTCGCGAGTCGAGGATCCGACGAACGGTGTAGGCAGGGGCACCGTCTATGATTCGGGGAGGAGGAGCAGGTGGGGAGGGTGGAATCATTGGAGAGGTGGTGAAGGGTTTGCGTTGTGAAGTGTGGAATACCGGGTGAATTCGGAGCACCGCAGGCAGCTGGAGCCGGTAGGTGACAGGGTTGATTCGGAGGTGAATCCGGTATGGGCCGATGAACCGGGGTGATAGTTTCTTTGATTCTGTGTGGAGGTGAAGGTTTTTTTTTAAAGCTACCCTTTGTCACCTATGTTATACAACCGTCCCGGAGGGTGTCGACGGCGATGCTGGGTGGTGTAATGGGTGTTGGCTCGATGAATGGCTTGGTTGGCTTGATCCCAGAGCCGCCGACACCTGCGGACCAACTGTTGGGCTGATGGTACGTCAACCTCCGGTTCTTGGTGTTCGAACATCGGAGGTTGGAAACCGTGGCATACCTCAAATGGGCTGAGATTGGTGGAGGTTGTGCGAAAGTTCGGCCCATAGGAGGTAGCGAGCCCAGGAGCGCTGGCGATCGGCAACGAAACATCTCAGGTAGCGCTCCAGTTGTTGGTTGGCCCGCTCCATCTGACCATTAGTCTGTGGATGATAGCCAGAAGACAGACTACAGGTGGAATGGATCAGACGGCAGAAGGCCTTCCAGAACCTGGCCGTGAACTGGGGCCCCCTGTCCGAGACGATGTCTTTTGGGAACCCATGCAGACGGACTACGTGTTCTAAAATCAGTTCCGCAGTGTCTTTGGCTGACGGGAGTCCGGCGAGGACCACCAGGTGCATGGCTTTGGAGAAACGGTCGATGATGGTCATGATGGTGGTTTTCCCTTCAGAATCCGGCAGGCCCGTGATGAAATCAACGGCAATGTGCGACCAGGGCCGACGAGGAACGGGGAGAGGCAGGAGTTCCCCCGAAGGTGGTCGGTTAGTAGTTTTGGCCCGGGCGCACACTGGGCACGCCTGAACGAACGCGCACCTGCCGGTTCGTTCTCCGTTGCCTGCACCTGGCGGACCCTCGTCTCCAGGTCCCAACGGAGTGGTGCGATGATCTTGGATGGTGGGAGAACAGGCGCGGGTTCCGTCCGGGGGACGTCTTCCTCGTGTTGTCTGGAGAGAGCGTCTGCCTTGGTATTTTTGGACCCCGGACGGTAGGACAGGTGGAAATTGTAGTGCTCGAAGAGCAACGCCCACCGCACCTGTCTCGGATTGAGCTGTTTGATATTGTGGATGGTGATGAGATTCTGATGGTCGGTCCAGATGATGAATGGCTCCCTGGCGCCCTGGAGCCAGTGATGCCATTCCTCCAAAGCCCACTTTATGGCCAGCAGCTCGCGGTCCCCTACCCCGTATCGCTGCTGAGTGGTGTCAGATTTTTTGGAGAAGAAACTACAAGGGTGTAGTAGAAAGAAACTACAAGGGTGTAGTTTCTGATCTGGACCTCGCTGGGAGAGAATAGCCCCAGCACCCATGTCTGAGGCGGCCACCTCCACAACGAATGCTTTACTGGCGTCTGGATGAAGAAGAATAGGGGCGGTGGTGAAGCGGTGACACAGTTGATGGAAGGCGGAGACGGCTGCTGGGTTGAGGCTGAATGGATGAGATGATGGGCGGGTCAGAGCAGTTAAGGGTGCTGCAACCGTACTGTAGTCCCGGATAAAGCGACTATAAAAATTCGCAAACCCGAGAAACCGTTGAAGCTGTTTAAGAGTCTTGGGTAGGGGCCAATGACGCACAACTTCTAGCTTCTGCGGGTCCATGGCCACACCCTGGGACGAGATGACAAAACCCAGGAACGTGGTGGAGCCCTCGTGAAAAGCGCACTTTTCCAACTTACAGTACAGTTGGTGGGCGTGCAGTCTCTTTAGGACCACTCTGACATGTTGGACATGTTCCTCCTGAGTACGGGAGTAGATGAGGATGTCATCTAGGTATGCAAATGCCCACCGCCCTAGCATGTCCCGGAGAACGTCATTGATAAAATGTTGGAAGGCGGCGGGGGCATTGCAGAGGCCAAACTGGGAATGAATTACCTTTACTTGATTATTTTAAATAAATCTAATTTGTGCATTAAATATAATTATGTAACTTTTATTTGATTTCTTTGATTGTTAATTTAATTTTTAAGTAGATTTTACCTGACAATTACGGGTGAGTCTTACTTAATATTGGAGTAATAAAATTTACTTAAAATCTATGTGTGCAAATAGATGTTAAGAGGATTTTATTAAGTAAATCTTACAAGTTCTTTTTTTCAGTGCATGGGTGAACACGATGATTTAAGAATTTATATATATATATGTGTGTGTGTGTTTACCGTATAAACTTTTTTCTATGTACAGGTACAATCAGAAAAATGTAACCAGAAAACTGCATATAACTTTAAACTTACATTGATTAGCAATATAAACAACACACTTATGAGGCTGGACAATGGAATAAACTGTGTGGGTGCCAATATTAAATATTTATCTGTTCATCCTTTGGGGGAATTCGTAGAATTGGGGGTTTTAAAAACAATTAACAAGGCCGAGTAGACGTCTCTGCCTAAAATGTTTTTCGCCAGCAAAACACCTCTCTCTCTCTCTCTCTCTATACATACATGCGTTCGGATACAAGCAGCGCCAAATGCGGTGGATTTTTTTTTTCCAGTGCGAGAAGGTGTGTTGGGTGACAGACATAAGGGGCTTTTTTTCAAAGAAAAGTGAAAGTCACTTAAAGTTCGCTAGTGAATCCATCAAAGTCCACCAAAGTAACGACAACAGTTAACGTTAATGCTAGTGATTTTTTTTACCACTTTGACGCACATTCATTACAGCAGGGCAGGTTATAGTCTGTGAATACGGACTTAACACTAACAGCAGATTAAACAGCTAAATGTAAAAGTATAAATATGATCCCTGTCAGTTCTCCTAATCTAATGATGACTATTTGTCTTGTGAAAGAAAGTGATATACTACACACTAATATTGCCATGGCTAGAGTTTAGTTGACATCAACAGAGAATCCACTTCACAGAAATAGTTTTTAAAATGCATTAACTGACTTGGCAAACATTACTGATTTGATTCGAGATTTGCACACTAAGACTCAGAAAAAGTGAAATAAAATGACTGCTGTTTATATGACATGTGTTTGTCCTCTTTTACCAGGTGACAGAACCTAAACACCTGTGCTGTATATCAGCACTATGGCTCAATAAAGAATAGTCTTTATTAAACTATCTTTTTGTCAGTTATTAAACATTCCTTTAACATTACACTATTCCTTAATTTAACTTAATGAATTGCATTTCGAGTGGATTAATATCAATCGAAGCATTGCTAGTATTAATGTAAAGTGATTTTGCAGCATATTAAAAAAAACATGCATTCCGTGGACGGAGTTGGGGGGCGGGGGATGAGGGGGTGGGTGCATATGTCCCCACCAATGTCCAGAGCAAATCTACGCCCTTGATATATATATATTGATAACTATATAACTATATATATATATATATATATATATATATATATATATATATATATATATATATATATAGTTAATTCATGTCTATTTATGATCTAAAAAAATATATAAAAACATATGATCTTTTTGAGTTATGAGTTGTTGTTTTTTATTATTCATAAGACAACCTTTCAGTTTTGTAAATATTCTAGTGTGTTAAGTCTTTCTTAAACGGTTTTGAGAATTAGACCATCCAGCTAAGATCAATATTATTAATATTAAACATTTTATTTCTATTTATTCTATGTTTTGCTGGAGAAATAGATTTTAGGCAGAGACGTCTCGGTCTTGTTAAATAGTTTTAAACCCCTCAATTGTGCCAATTCCCCCATCCGAAACCGGTTTGATAACTTCACACCTAAAGGTGAGAAGAGGGACTGAGCTGTAACTGAGCGCGCTTTCACGTTGTATATACTGTACACACACATACACACACACACACACACACACACACACACATATAGGCACGTGCCGAGGGGCGCCCCTTTCCTCCAGGATGCCTCAAGTGCCCTTTTTTCTGTGTATGAGCGTATGGAGCCCTGTCTTTGCCACTCAACAATAAAATTTAACTATTCTGCAGGCTGGGCGGTGCGGAGCTGGAGGAGAAGCAGGCAAATTAACTGGAAGGTGCAGACTGTAGCAAAACAGTAAATAGGGTGTACAGCGCACACTATAGTCTACAACAACAAATTAATTGAAATAAATGAGCGTGCTGTTTGTGCAACAGCGCGACAAACATTACCTGTCCTTTTATGAACTGCACAAGTAGTGGTGGTCATTAACTGCTAGCTAACTAGGTAAGGGGGTTACAGGGGGGTCAGTAGCTCTGTCCACCGTTTTAGGGAACATGTTTAGTTTTAAAGTAAGTTACAGTTTTATCTAACTAAAAGCCATCTAATATGGATATCCACATAATTATGGATTATTATATTTCTGATTAAAAAAACACTGTTTTTAAAGAAAATATATTAAGTAACAGATAATATTAGGTTTATATTTCAAATTAGATAAAATGCTGATTTTACAGCACTAAAATTATTGTATAACTACAGTTTAAACATTTAATAAGCACTGCATGTGCATGTTTGTGTGTTTTATGTGTATAGATTCTTAAAAATTATTACTAATAATATAATAATCAACAGCAACATTGTACGCCATCAGGTAAAACATAGGCTACATTTGCTTTGCATTGTCCTACTATCAGGAAATTAAATTAATTTCAAGACCATTTAAACCAAGGCATTATCATGTCTTTCATTGTTTTGTAATGAATCTTTTTTCAAAAGAAAACTGAAAACACAAAATAACCAGAGCTGCGCCGTCTACACGAGAACAGACGGGATTCTGGAAACTAAAACAAAAAACTAAAGATGCTCTCGGGACTTATGGCTTTACTGAGAATTTATTGGAAGAGAGAGAGTAGAGTTTGTGCTTTGTGCACTTTAACCCGCTCTCACTCTCTCTGCGGTGTCTTAGACAGACAGAGGCTTGGGCTTTGCTTGTGTCTTCTCCAGCGCGCTTTGTCTTTGGCACTGACACCTTTTACTGGTACGACCGAATGATCAGACGGAGTGTCGCGGTATCACGACCCGCCCTGTTCTGAACAGCTTATGCGCGGCTCCACCCCTCGCGCGAGCCGCGTCGTTACATACATATCCACAAATACTTTAACAACATACACTTATCATGAATTGCATTTTATATGACTGTTACATATGAGACACGCACACAAACACATACTTATATAATATATGCACATACAAGCACATACACATTGTTAATTCATGTCTTCTGATGATGTTGACTCATTTTTACGTTTTAAATAAGACATGTTGGCGTATTCACGAATCAGGACATTCGCATAGTTAACACTATCAGATAGCCTACTATCAGGAAATTAAATTAATTTCAAGACCATTTAATCCGCGGCATGGCCATGTCTTTCATTACTGTATTTTGTACCTGTTAAGACATTACAAAAACTATATAAGAAACTTTTAAAGCACGAATTTGGGCATCTCATTTCATCATTATGAAAATAACATGAAGCACATATACACACGTTCATTATGAAATATCTGTTGTAAAACAAAATAAAATTCATGTTTGCTACAGCATTGGAAACAATATTGTTTTAGGTTAACGGTTAACCTTATACACAATTCATTTGTACTTGGTCCGTCTTTTAGATAAAGTCCTTCCATGCGCCATCTGGCGGATATTCAGTGAAGCACAACACATTTATTTTTAATTCCTGAATGTTGCCTCTGGCAAGTCGCGGCACGCCGCGCGCTAAATTGCGGCCTCTCACGGGAAAACACATGCAGTCTTAAAGGCGACATCTGTACGTGGCAATGATTCAACAAGGTGCTGAAAGCATTCTTTAGAAATGTTGGCCCATATTGATAGGATAGCATCTTGCAGTTGATGGAGATTTGTGGGATGCACATCCAGGGCACTAAGCTCCCGTTCCACCACATCCCAAAGATGCTCTATTGGGTTGAGATGTGGTGACCGTGGGGGCCATTTTAGTACAGTGAAATCATTGTCATTTTCAATAAACCAATTTGAAATTAATCAAGTTTTGTGACACGGTGCATTATCCTGAAAGTATGGAAACTATGGAAGTAGTCATCAGAGGATGGGTACATGGTGGTCATAAAGGGATGGACATGGTCAAAAACAATGCTCAGGTAGCCCGTGGCATTTAAACGATGCTCAATTGGCACTAAGGGGTCTAAAGTGTGCCAAGAAAACATCCCCCACACCATTACACCACCACCACCAGCCTGCACAGTGGTAACAAGGCATGATGGATCCATGTTCTCATTCTGTTTACGCCAAATTCTGACTCTGCCATTTGAATCATTGACTCATCAGACCAGGCAACATTTTTCCAGTCTTCAACTGTCCAATTTTGGTGAGCTCGTGCAAATTGTAGCCTCTTTTTCCTATTTGTAGTGGAGATGAGTGGTACCCGGTAGGGTCTTCTTCTGTTGTAGCTCATCCGCCTTAAGGTTGTGCATGTTGTGGCTTCACAAATGCTTTGCTGCATACCTCAGTTGTAACGAGTGGTTATTTCAGTCAAAGTTGCTCTTCTATCAGCTTCAATCAGTCGGGCCATTCTCCTCTGACCTCTAGCATCAACAAGGCATTTTCGCCCACAGGACTGCCGCATACTGGATGTTTTTCCCTTTTCACACTATTCTTTGTAAGCCCTAGAAATGGTTGTGCATGAAAATCCCAGTAACTGAGCAGATTTTGAAATACTCAGACCGGCCCGTTTGGGACCAACAACCATGCCACGCTCAAAATTGCTTAAATCATCTTTCTTTCCCATTCTGACATTCAGTTTGGAGTTCAGGAGATTGTCTTGACCAGGACCACAGCCCTAAATGCATTGAAGCAACTGCCATGTGATTTTTAATAAATTTGAACAATTATGGGTAATTGTCTCCCATGCTTAGTTTCAGTGCGTGTGTGTCACTCATATTGTCACCATTCATGCGTGCATGTACTGTTTAATATAAAATGTTTAAAATATATATAGATTGTCCCCTACCTACGAGCGAGTTGCGTTCCTGGAGCATGTTTGTAAGTTGAATTAGTTAATAAGTCAAGTTTCTATTATAATATAGAAAACAACAACAGCTCTTTGTAATTACCAGAACAAATGACTTTACCAATACTGTACTACATTTTTCTACAATACACTACAGTTTACTATGATGAATATATTGTATTATATATTTATATAATATAGTTATATGTAACTAACATCTATGATATACTGAATTTGCACTTACTTGTGGTTCTCCAGTGAACTCGAAACTGAACGACACTCACGTGACTTTCTTGTGCACGCGCCGGTGATGCAGCCACAGTCCTAAACAAAAACAAAAATTGAAACTTGAAGAATGGACTCGCATACAATCATTCACAAACAACAGCTGGTGAACAATTTGACCATCTGAAACACGGTCTAAACAATACAAAACACGTGTATATATAAATAAATAAATAATACTTTAGACAGATCATAATCAGATTTTATTGGCTTGTAAGTAGCACATTTCATATTTTACCCAGTTTTACTCTCGCTGGTATTTAGTATTTTCCAAATGTACATATAAAATATAGAGCAATGGTGGTGAGAATAAAAGACTTACTCTTCAGGAATTACATCCTCCGTTGAGTCCAGACGTTGTTCTAAATAAAGCCGTTCCTCGTCTGAGTCTTGCTCTTCCTCTGATGAGAAAGTAAATTCTTCATCGCTGTCCAGAGCCATCTGAAGTGCTTCTTCACCCGTGTAGCGTGACATCATTCAAACACGCAGAAACAGTAAGTAAGTCTATGCTGAAGCTTGTTGTTTTATGCCCTGGGGGTGTGTACGTGATTACCTGCCTCACCTCAGGTCATTTCCATATGAACAGCGCGCACGCAGGGAGACGGGAGCGCATTAGCTGTAATGAGCCGATACAGGAGAATCTGTACCACTCCTTACTTTCATACAGATTACATAAAAACAGATTATTTGTTTTCACTGTGACTTGCATCATTTAAAAGTAGACCCTTTAAGCTTTCTATAGATATTTTTCTCATGTCTGTGTGTGCAGTATTCGCGGAGTTTCAGTTCATTTTAGTGACGTGTTTCAAAAAGATTTTCGCGGAGACTGAGACGGCTGAAAGCGCACCCGGTTTATTTTATTTATTTTATTAATGCACAAAGTTTTATTTTTAACATGTGTGCATACAAAAAAAAGTAGACACTTTACAGATTCGATTAATATATAGATCTTGTCTGTACGATCAAAACTGAGAGTGTAATTTAAGTTCTTATTGGCGTCATCAGGGGAAAACGCCTCAAAACGCATATACGCGAAAGGCGGGAACGAGATGCTGCGTGAAAACGCTATGGGAACCATTTTGTCCAGTTGCCGGTCGTGAAGCATGTGTGAAAACACGCCAAGATTTGGCTATGTATATAACCTCGGTCAAGTGACGTCATCTGATTAGATGCAGGTGGAGGTTATAAAATACAGGTGAGCCGGCAACAACCTCAGATTAATTTGTCTGAATGGACGTCCGGTCATGTGGTAGTGCGGCATTCGGACGCAGCATCTCGTTCCCGCCTTTCAGGGAACAGGGTTACAGCAATGTAACCCGAGACGTTCCCTTTCAAGGCTTCACTCGATGCTGCGTGAAAACGCTATGGGAACGAGAATACCAACGCCGCCACACTACAGGTGTCTGGACCCCAAGGTTGTGTAGCGTGTGGCACAAAGCCGAGAAGGTCTCAGAACCATGCCTGGGCAGCTAACTCGGGGCTTTGCCTGAGCCCGGAGTAGCATGAACATCCAGATTATAATGTAACAAATGTGTGCGGAGAGGAGCAACCCTCCGTGTCACACAATTTGCTGCAGGGGAATACCTCTTGCTGGTGCAAAAGGAGGCGATCTCCCTGGTTGAATGAGCCCTGCTTCCTAGAGGCGAAGTGAACCCACGCGCCTCATAGGAGAGGGCAATATGCATCTCTCACCCAGTGTAGTGGTGGCCGCTCCAGCGGCCCCAAGACATGTAAAGGCTGCTCTGACCTACACCACCGGCTGATGCGGTAGGCGTAAATCTGAAGAGCACCTGCTGGACACAGTAAGTGAAGTCTCTCCTGCTCCGAAGCTGTAAACGCGGAGGATGGAATGCTTCAAAACAATAGGGTGATGTTGTTTATGGACTTAGGCCGATAGCTCAGTGAGGATGCAGTTATGTGCGTCCTGAGAGTACTTGGGCACAGGCCCGAGGACAACTTTCCTGCAGGGACTCCAGCACTGAAACAATTCAGGAGTGGACTGGGTCTACCTGCTTCGCACACACTTGCTGCAGGGGAATACCTCTTGCTAGTGCAATAGATGAGGCGATCCCCCAGGTTGAATGAACCCTGATTCCTAGAGGCGAAGTGAGCCCACGTGCCTCATAGGAGAGGGCAATGGCATCTCTCACCCAGTATAGTGGCGCTCTGACTTACGCCACTGGCTCATGCGGTGGACGTACTGTAAATCTGAAGAGCACATACTGGACAGTAAGTGAAGTTTCTCCTGCTCGTTACAAATGGAACTTTTCAGGAAGATAGTTCAGTGAGGACGCGGATAAGTATATCTTGAGAGTACTAGGGCACAAGCCTGAGGACAAGCTTTTCCTGCCGAAACTCCAGCACTGAAACGTTTCGGCAGTGGACTGGGTCTACCTGCTTATGACACACTTGCTGCAGGGGAATACCTCTTGCTAGTGCAATAAACGAGGCAATCCTAGATCCAGAGTCAGGGAATAGCAAAGGGGACATTTGCTGATCTTGCGAGGCAAAGCGGTCCACCTCTGCTGCATGAAATCTCACCGAGATTGACTGACCACTTCGGGGTGGGGTTTCCATTCCCCGTGTGTCAGAGATTGACTGGGCAGTTACAACTGCTCTCACATTCATATGCCCTGGAGCGTAAATCGCGCTGAGGGACAGGAACCTGGTGCGCTAGCTATTCAGCGGCGCGAGCACAGTCCGCCCTGGCGATTAATATATGAGACTTGCCATAGTGATGTCCATCCACAATGGGACATGGCACTCTCAACCGCTGGAGGAAGTGCTTTAGGGCGAGAAATAGAGCCATCATTTCGAGGCAATTGATGTGCCGTGCGAGAAGAAGGCCTCTCCAGCACCCTTGGGCTGGGACGGTCACCTAAGACCGCACCCCCCGCCCGTGAGGGAAGCATCTGTCGTTAGCATCTGCGACGACAAGACGAACTTAGAGTGGGACCCAGAGTCAGAACCCGGGGTCTGAACCACATAGGACGGGTATGAAGCACCTGGCGCGTAACCCCTGTTGGGGATTGGCCCTAGAGTGAAATCCCCTGTCTTATCCACAACTGAAATGCTCTCATGGGCAGGCCCAAGGGTCACCGTGGATACGGCTGCCATAAGAGCTAAGATCTCTGAAAGTGATGGTCACTTTCTTGGTCTAGCTTGATTTCCTTGAGGGTGTTGTTAATGGATTCGCCACGAGCGGGAGACAGCTGTGCCCGCTTAGGATCGAATCTCATGTGACACCCAATCCTCAGAACAGGAAAGAGCACGCTTTCGTGGCGTTGGGTCTCAATCCTAAGAGACAAGATGAGCTAGGACGACATGCTGATGTCGAAGCGCTAGCTAATGAGACTGGGCCAGCCAGTCGTCTATGTAATTCAAATATGGATGCCCTGGTAGTTGTAAGAGCCAGAACTACATCCATGCATTTTAATATGTGCTGGTGAGAAAGCTAGACCGACTGAAAGGACACGATACTGGTAAGCTTGGCCCCCAAAAGCGAACCTCAGGTCTTTCCTGTGTTGTGGGAGTATTTCTATATGAAAGTAAGCGTCCTTCAATCGATTGTCACAAATCAATCGCTTGGTAGGATTGAGAGCAATCACTTTAACAGTCAACATTGAACTGTATTGTTTATTTTAGATAGCGGTACAGCCCGCGAGATCTAACAATTTGGACGCAGCCCCCCGTTCCTCTGCCAAGGAATACTGATTATAGTAGTCTGACTCACTGTCTGGTAGGGGAACATGTTCCATGACCCCATACCCAGCAACTTCTGTCAGGAGATGTGCACCTTCCGGTTTCATGGAAGTGGAGATCACGCCATTTTGAAACGCGGAAGGTGATGTGAACTGAGTCCTGTAGTTTCTCTACACTGCTTAGTACCCAGGGAGACTTGGTTAAACGGAGAGGGTGGGGGTGGGGTGTTAGATGTTCGGCATCCTGAAACATGGCAGGAAAAACCGAAGACCTAACACTTTATTGGAGACTGGTGTTGCCCGAAACACCAGCGGTGGCGGAGCAAAACACCGACCTCCTGGGGGTGTCAGGGAGACCACTTCATTCTAGAAAGAAATTCTGCATGCATCTCCCCATTGGGGGGGGCTCCCCCATGACCTGGGCACAAGAAGACAATATGCCAGTCTGACCTTTTGAGGCTGATAGTGAGGCGCGTCGTACCCCAAAAAGGGGTGGCAGGCTCAAAAACACATCCCTTGTGTTTCACGCCTCGCAAGTGTCAGACCCGATGGAGACTGGGTGGCCAACAGTCTCGACTTTTGAGTACGGCGGGGAAGGAATTTCCTGAAGGCTTGTTCATATAACTTCGCCTCATGAACCTAGTGGCGACCGAGTTAACGATATCGCCAAACAGGCCGAAAGGCGAGATAGGGGCATCCAGGAGGAATGCAAGATTCTTATCCTTGATGCGCCTAAGATTCAACCACAAGTGCCTCCACGCGAAACCCATCGCAGCCATAAAACGGCTGATAGCACGAGCCGTCTGCTTTTGTTGCACGCAGAGACAAGTCTGTGGCCCAGCGTAATTCCAATATGCCCTATCTGGAGAGCCCCACCAGTGCTCAAGTCTCTCAGCAGGTAGCGTGGTAGGCCTGCAAAACCGCCATGGTGTGCAAAGGAGCACCAACCTGACCTTGTCATGCACACTCAGCCGCGACCGGCACTAGGACCCGGAAGTAAGACGGTCGCGAACCTGAAAGCATAAAAGGAAACAAGATGGCGCCGCACATCGCTCTGTCATTGAGTTATGCCCAGGTCTTTTTGGAATCGTTCCCGTATCTGTGAGTACTCACTTTCTTGGCTATCTTTTCAGACTGAGTGTGTGTTTATAGGACTAGGGTTAGATTGTGTCTTTCCTTTGCTCATTGGGTGTGAGAGTCCTTATAGCAAATCGCGTGATTATCCTGCCCGCTCGTGTTTATCCGCGTTTGGGTTTACCATTCACGCTACAGACCTGCTGCCTGAAAAGCTTTTCCCTTCAGGGAAGATGAAAGTCTACACAGCTTGAAAGGAAGTATTAGCTTTTCAGGAAGGATGATGTCCCAAGAGAGAGATAGCTTTGAAGCGTCTCTTCTATCTGGGCTACATCATATAACTCTGTGATTCCACATTAACTATATTTAAACAACTAAATCAGTCAATGGCAGGAAAACACAGGATTAATACAGCCTACTCCATGAAAGGGTTAACTCCTATGGAGAAAGCTGGGGGAGCGCGTCATTGAGGCTCCGCCCCCCCGATTCTGTTTTTTTTTTTTTTTTTTTCCTAGTACTCGGAGATTATTCAATCTCGGCGGTTTAAGCAAGATAGGATGCTTATCCTTACCCATTCACAGGAAGCCCATGGCGCGCTTGAGAGCCAACAGAGGGATTTCCTGATCCAACGAGGAAGTGAGTTTTAAGCACCAAAATTTTGTGACCAACAAAATTTTTGGGCGTTTCTTTGGTTGAGCACTGCCATTCATGGTGTAAGCATATTTAATCAATATATATTTAAGTAGGTAGAAATATAAATAAGAATTAAGAATCACCATTATAGCATTAACAAACAGACAGGGGAAAGTCAGGAAAAGCAGAAAGACAGGGGTACCCGAAACTTCATAAGACCAAGGAGCATGACAGGTCATAAAACATAGACAAGATAAGGCGCCAGGTGCCGGACTAGCTGAAACTGAGCACACACACTTAAGGTGCCGGACTTAGTGAAAAACTGAGCGCACACACACTTGATGAAGAGTTGAGGGAAAGATCGGAAGTACATAAAAGGATAACTAGATGAGGTAATGAAAATATAGAAGGACCAGAAACTGGACATAGCTGGAACCAACAGATGACCAGATAAGATAAGGGAGACATAAGACCAGAAACCAAAAATAATTGGATAAACCTGAAAATTAATGAGGAGAAGAGCAGATGTTCAGGCCATAAAAACTCAGAGGCATGAGAAAAACAAAGTAATAAATCAGTTATCGATACTGTACATGACCTGTATGCAAGGGAATTTCCATGCAGGACAATGTACATGTGTGTGCGTAGACTGGTACGAACTGATAAGAAGAGACACAGAAACAGGCTTATGAATAACATAGTTTAATAAGAGTAGACACAGAATAAAAATGTGTATCTACATGGTAATAATATAAAATACAACAGTATAAAAAGGCCCAACAAAAAACATACAAAATAGGGGGCAAAATAGATGGGTATGCATCTAGAGAAAGTAAATTACATATCAAGCCTTCTCTGGCCTAGGACGACTCCTAGAGGAAGGAACACGATCTGAACTGCCCTGGCTGTCCGAATCATCCACAGGGATGATGTCATCAATGGAGAAGTTGCAGTTAGCTATAAAATATAATGACATGTATAAAAACATTGAATAGGGTAAAATAAGGCAATTAAGTAAAAAATAAATTAAGTACAGTAGTATAAAGGAGATGCTTACCCATGACTGGTCTCTTAAGAATGAAGAATAAACCAAAGAAACATGAGGAAAAAAAGTCTTGAAAACAAGCAACACCCCTATATTATTATAAAGACTCGAAAAATGTAAAGATAATGAGAAAAAAGCTCTCAAGCATAGTAAGGATCAGATAAGCGCAAGGAGAAGTTAAATAACGAGGTGTAATAATAATGGGAAAGAGTTATGAGCATGGAGAGGAGTCAGATAGCGAGGTGTATGATGTAATGGTACAAGATAAGAAAAATTTAATTATAATGGAAGAATTCATTTATAGAAACTGGAATAAAACAATTGATAGAACTGGATTATAATGGAATAAACATTTGATGTGGTCAGCAAAAAGAGTGTATAGAGGAAGGGTCGGGAAATTCCCTGGGACTCCCCCCTCCTTCTCATGAAGTGTATAAAAGTTGTGTGCTTTTACTGTGAAGTCAGTCTCCTCTTGACAGTGCTTGTATTTACGACCTAAGCATTGCAAGTGCGGCTCACTGGGTTTTATTGCTGCAATAAATTCTCTTACTTCTTCCAGTTCTGTGTGGCGTCTGAAATCTTCTTTAATTTTGATTGTAAGTAATTTGTTAACTGTTTGATATTTAAAATTATAGGCAACTTTCAACAGGTAGAGGAATTTTCTCCCACAATGGTTGCATTCCCTTTTGGGGAGGCAGACTCAACTTTTGCATTGAGAATGTTTTTGATTATTACCTGCTCCTCACCAATACACCAGTCCAACTTAAACCTTGGGTCGAGCGTGGCAGCCACCTGGAAGCGTCCCATCTCTTCAAATTTTGTTAAACGGCTGTCAAGCGAGGATTGTAGAGTTGACACAAACTTTTTATTTATTTTATTATCATCTTCATGTTTTTGATAGCATGCCTTAAGACCCTGACACAAGGGATGATGAGGCTGGAGTTTACTATTTTATCAGCCTGGCATCTGTCTGTAGCCTCCTCAAAGGGTTCCAATACCTCACAAAGCTCCTGGATTAGTTTCAGCTCATATGATATCAGCTGGATGGGGCAATGGAGCTCAGCAAGTACATCACTTGGAATGTTGAGAACAGACCTCAGCATCTTTAACGGTCTATTCCAGCGTGTGGCATTTGCAGGCTGAAGTTTGTGCCCTCCCTCTAGGGCGTCAGTAGCCAGTGTGGACTTGTGACAAAAAGAAACAAGTTTTTGGACCTTGCCCAATAAGTTTTTTATGGAGCCAGCCTCATCCATGGCATCACAGACCTTTTTAAATACTTGGTAAAAGCAAAGCATTCTGGGATATGGAGTCACGTTCCCTTGTGTTCCACAAAATTACAATTCCAATAAATCAAACGTAATTAGTCAGCGACTAGAGCTTTTAACATTCATTAACATTAATTTCCTGTTAATGTAATCTGTACAAGTAGTTCAAACTAATATCATTTATAGAATATGTGATGAAATCATATCTGACTGACATATATTGTAAAGCTTCATTGTTAAACACTTCACTTATGTAAATGAATTTAATTTAATTTCGAATTGTAATTCTAGTTCCTGCTTTTGACATCAATTCAAACTCAAGAATTGAATTGGAATTTAGGAGTCATTCTCAATTCAATACTGAATTGTGCACAAGTCTGCTGTTAACATTGTGACCACATGTGTTTGCGCGTAAAGCATTTAAAAAAAAAAATTGTGTCCAAGAGTAGTAACTGTTCTTTAGTAACTCTACTGCAACAATTTTCTCTGAGGAGAAAAAAAAGGTTAAAAAGGCTATAGCAGTGCAGGTGATGAATCTGTTTAGCGGAGTGATTCCAGTAGTGTGTGTGCGGTGTATCAAAGTCGTTCTTCGAAGTAAGATGAAGTAAGTATTCATCAACTTTTCACCAAATTTAAGAAATTACTTTTTTTTGTTAAAGATCATCATTCAAAAAGGTCTCAAAATAATGTGGAAAGTTGTTCAAGGTTCTTTAACTAAATATCATCAGTGTCAACTGTACTGCACCTTGTCTGCTTTAACAAGGATCTTGTACAATATGATCAAGAAAATTTATTTTAGAAGCACAGAAGAGACCTCAGAAGAGATTCATCACCTATAGACTGACACATAATGATGATGATTATTATTATTAATATTCAAATGCAACACTACTTTCATTCATCATTGCTTCTCTTGCAACAGCCTTCAAAAACATAACCGGCAAACATACAATTATAGGTTTAATAACTGCTACTGTCTTTCATCAGGCTTTAATAATGAGGCGATAATTATAATTACCACAGTAGTTTGTCTATCTTTCTCAGCAAGCTCATTCCTCATCCTTGCAGCAACTCTGAGAGAGATAAACATAATAATTTACAAGTGATCGTTTCAGCCAGCAACAACATAAAATGCTGAGAAGATGTCTATGGTAATGACACCTCAGTAAAACCCTGAAACATACAACTACGTACTGTATCTTTACCTTTATTCTACAAATTTTAAAATGTATCTCATTGAAAAGGATGTCTTTTGTAAATCACAACTACACGATAAAGCCAACATGTAGTGCATCTGATGGATTTTTGTTGCATTTGACACCACCCATTTGAAGTAATCGAGTTTGTGTGCAGAATTGAGTTGGGTGCAGAATTTGCACATTTGAACTTTTTGTTCCTGTTGAGCTAAACAAGTGTCCCTGAACTCCCTTTTAGGGGTGTATTTATTAGTAACAAAATAATTTGCCTCCCATTGGTACATTTTTGAATGTGGATTCATTAAAACTCATGGTGACATTTGGTTCCCTGACATTTGGTTCCCTGCTAGTGGCATAACATGTCTAATAACATAATCATATTTTATGAAAACATGGTGAATGTGCATGTACACTCTTTCGGAACAAAAGGATGAGGTTGCGCACAGGTTGCACACAACAACACATTTTAGCTCACCTGCTTCTATATATTATTTCTAAACCCAGGAATTTATCATATGCAGGTTTCCTGTATATATTGTAACTGGATAATTCCTATACTATTGGTGGGTGGTGTTTACGTACCATTACAAAGCTCAAGAGCATAACCCTAACAACCATAGGAAGGGACAAATAGAAGTTACAATGATAGCTATGAAAAAGAAATATAACGTATTATAAATCTGTATAATGAAGTTTAAGTATGTGGTTTATTACTAAAATTCTTTAATTAGTGAATAATATAGTTTCATTGACTTGTTTTCCAAACACTTCTAAAAACAACTCTGTGCCATTTTTGTACTTGCATCAACTTGGGGCAAGATGAAACAGTATTCTCTTTTAACCTGGGTGTGCAGATCTGTAAAACAAATCATTTTTGGTATTGGGTCACTATACAAAAATATATGAGGCAGTGTCTGCTATGCACATTTAGCTCTAATCTAATAGAGTGTACATTTGTTGTCTGGGGCTCCCCAGAAAGTTAATCAGGATAGTTGGACCTTAGAAATACTGTGCAAAAGCCACCCCTTAAGCCACCCCTCAAATTAAAAGAATGTGAACAAATGTTTTACTGTGACAGGCTATGAATTGCCTAATCATACAATTTCAAAATTGGTTTTGGTTCATGTAACACCCATAGCAGCAATCTCTTTTCCCCGTTTGTCTATTTCAGCCACTCAGCATTCATCATCACCACCCAGATAGCAAGGTGACATTGATTCAATGTTGAAATTTCATCAGAATCATCATTTTGGTTGAGGTTGATTTTTCAATGCTAAATAATGTTGAATCAATGTTGATAATTCATTGCTTTTCTGTGTTGAAAAGACAAACATTGAATCAATGTTGATTTTTGGTTTTGGAACCCATCCTCATTCAACAATGTAAGGCAAATTAAATTAACTAAGTGCATTTCTATAAAAATGTGTATGCATGTGTGTACAGTATGTGTTTAAAACAGGTTCAAAAATTGACTACGAGAGATTTGCCATGGTGCTTAAAAATATATATATATATAGTTATTGAGGGAAAAAATGTATTTGATGGTAAGTTTTGTGTATTTACCTTGCTGTCTAGTTTACTCACTTGAGAGCTTAATTCCTGTTTGCCGTTCAAAAGTACTCAATTTTCGGCTCGCATTTAACCTCGGAGGGTGCTTTTACACTGTCTATAATAACACTATAATACACTCTACAGGCATGAGAATTCAATATGTTGTAGTCTGGAAGTTCCTGCCACTCACGGTGAAAGAATTTTGGCGATGCGATCTACGGTATTCTGTTGGGAAGCATTTGTTTGAGATCTTAGTTCCTGTTTCCCGTTATCTGTGCCTGACCCAGAGCAGTGTGCGTGCCCCACATGGAAAGAACCTATATGAGGATATATGAGCATATATGAAACCTATATGCAGTTTATATGCGCATATATCCTCACCTATATGAGGACATATGCGCATATATGAAACCTATATGCAACATTGAGGTGCATATATGTGCATATACAGGCCATATAGGTCTCCTGTATTGCTTCTTTATGTCCACATATAAGCCCTATATGTACATACAAGATATGTCTCCTATGGCAGGATCTGGTCATTTTAGCTCATATCTCACTTTGGCAACTGTCATACATGATGCCTAGCTCATATTTTCTATTATCAAGGCAATAACTAAGAACTAACAAAAAAACAAAAATGCAAAAAACTAATCCTAATTGCCCACATACAGTATATGAGGATATATGCACATATATGAAACCTCAGTCTCCGTGAAAATCTTTTTGAAACACGTCACTAAAATTAACTGAAATGAGAAATATATCTATAGAAAGCTTAAATTGTCTACTTTTAAATGATGCAAGTCACATTGAAAACAAATATTCTCAGTTTATGTAATCCGTATGAAACCAAGGAGAGGCACAGAATTTCTGTCACACTTATATGCTAATGACCCGAGGCAGGACACGCCCACACGGCAATCACACGGAAATCAGTCCGGGTAATTTACATACTAGGCCACGCCCCCGGACACCGGCATGAAAAACGAACACAGAGAGACATACTTGAAAATACTCCGATTCAGTGAGTTTTCTGCACGTTTTGGAAGATGGCACGTGCTTACACATCCGAGGAAACTCTTCAGAATGTTCTGGAAAGTTGGAGGAGTTTACATTTACCTCAGAAAAAGACTGTGTGACTCCGACGACGAACAGGAGCATTTTGAACAGAGAATAGACCCATGCTACACTGGGTAAGTTATTAAGTCTTATATAACTCTTATTCTGATAATATTAAACTAATATTAGTAAATATTTTCCTCACTACAGCTACCTCTTGTCAGCTTGTGTGACACATTGGCTTTCAATGCCATTTATATAGTTTAGGTAGATCATGCTAACATGCTGCCTCATGTAGCACAAACATGATATTTCCCGGTTTCTAAGCTAATGCCTTATGGAGTTTACAGATGTTTATATTCACCTTGTTTTGGATAGCTTTAGATTATGGTTGCTAATGTGTATTTGGCTCCATTTTGGTTAGCTTATAACACTGCTATCGGTAATGTTATTTAGCACAAACATGCTAGTTCCAGGTGGCTAAAATACTGCCTTACGTAGGACATTTCCATGTACTGTAACTGACTGCGGTAAAGCCAGCCGCGGTTCAGAAAAACACGGTCAAGCCAGCCGCGATTGATTTTAGTGTGTGCGCATATTACAGTGATTACGGTAGTTTCAGGAACAACACAGAGAACGCGCTTTCAGAGCGCTTTTCTTGAAAAGCCCAGCGTGATTGTGATGTGATATAAAAAGGTGTCATGTTTCGCATTTTTTGTTTTCCTTAATGTTTATAGGTGCGATGTCTAATGTTTTCTGTATATTTCTTCTTCTACAGTCATTGTAAATGTAGTTGTGTTTACAGATAAATTATATGCAAATGGAAGACAAAATGAATGATATACTCATTATAAATCCCTTGGTTGTTTATTCATTTGTCAATGTTCTATAATTTCTGTTATTTTTGAGTGCATTCATTAGGTGTAATGTCTGCAATGAAAGTAAATAGCAAAATAAGTTTACAATAGGTTTAAAAGTCTGAATCAGAAATCAATAATTATCATAAAGATGATATCAAGAATAATGACATTACACTTCAGAGGCCTATACAGACGTCATTTCTAATAAGTAAAAAAAATAACGGCCAATTCTCATAGGGGGCGTCCCATACTATATACACACCACATATGAAACTATTTTACTGCAGCATTTTTGAGATATTGGACATTATTACACTTTAAAGGGGTATAAAGTCCCCATTTCTAATAAGTAGAAAAAAACAATGATCAGTTCTTATTCAGGACGTCCCATACAATATACACACCACATATGAAACTATTTTACTGCAGCATTTTTGAGATATTGGACATTATTACACTTTAAAGGGGTATAAAGTCCCCATTTCTAATAAGTAGAAAAAAAACAACGATCAGTTCTCATTCAGGACGTCGCATACTATATACACACCACATATGAAACTATTTTACTGCAGCATTTTTGAGATATTGGACATTATTACACTTTAAAGGGGTATAAAGTCCCCATTTCTAATAAGTAGAAAAAAAACAACGATCAGTTCTTATTCAGGACATCCCATACAATATACACACCACATATGAAACTATTTTACTGCAGCATTTTTTTGAGATATTGGACATTATTACACTTTAAAGGGGTATAAAGACTCCATTTCTAATAAGTAGAAAAAAACAACGATCAGTTCTTATTCAGGACGTCCCATACTATAGACACACCACATATGAAACTATTTTACTGCAGCATTTTTGAGATACAGTATGGGGCATTATTACATTTTAGAGGGGTATAAAGAAGCGCGATCACCGCACCCTGTCCGATCGCGCATCGCAAGTTTGTGTTGAACCTGGTGCTAAATGATTCGTAAACGACCTGATTCTGGGTCGGGGTGTCGTGAGTGGCAGAGCAGCTCCATCGCTGCGATCCATTGAAAGTCAGCCCTCGATCCAATATTTTGTCCGGGAGCCGAGCAGTCTCCCGGGTGTCCCAGGGGCACGGGAAAAAGAAAAAAAACCCCGGTCATACCAGGGGTAGGTGCAAAAATCTGTGGTTATCCCAGGGGTCCGGCCTTTCAGCGGGCCGTACTGAGATGCTTAGTCCATGTAGGGGTGCTTAAGTGTGGGTGCTGGTGGGCGAGGTCCTGGGGGATGGGGGTTTGAGCCCCGGGGAGAGGCCGGTTCCAGGGGATGAGTAGGGAGGCCTATGTGGCGGGCGGTGAGTGGCACTATTTCCCACTTGGGTTTGAGCCGGCGTATCTCCGCGGCCATCGGGGCTAGAGGGCTGGGGCATGGCCCGTCGGCTGCGTCTCAGGCAGCGCTCGTAGGGTGAAGAGGTGCACTGGAGGTGGGGTGCTGGGCTGGGCGGCTAGGGCTCGATGGAGTGCCGGGGCTAGTGGTTTTAGGGCTCGGGCTGTTCGGGGCTCAGGGCGATCAGGGTTAGGGGCTGGGGGTTAGGGTAAAGGATTTACGGTGAGGTAAAAAAATATATAAATAAATAAAATAAAATAGAAGTAATAAAGGACCAGACCTCCAGGGGGCGCGCTGGTGAGGGTGACTAGCGTGGCCGACCTGGGAATCCAGGAGGATTCGGCCTGTGAGTGCATAGTGAATGAAAGTCCCATCAATCTGACCTCCAGGGGTCAGACCGCAGCTGGGGGTGCCTAGTGGGGCCTAGCTGGTATGCCCGGGGTCGGGTAGAATACGATTCCTCATGGAGACCTGGTGAAAGTTTCAAAGTCCCAGAGAGTAAAATGAGGCAAATACAGCCGCGATACGGTCGTTCGAAATCGGGGCCCCCGCCCCAGGTCCCAGGAGCCCCTTGGGCAGCGGGGGGGGAGCCCGAAAGCGGCCGAGGGGAGTGCCTAGGGCCGGGCAAAATCGTTTTATTCAAGGCGGAATTGGCTATTTCCGAGATATGAGCGAAAGAACATTTTTTAAAAATCTGACCTCCAAGGGGTGTGACCGCGGGTGGGGGCGCCTAGCGTGGCCGACCCGAGGTGCCTGGGCCGGGCTAGGACCCATTTCCTCTAGGCGCATTCAGACCTCCAGGGGTGTTATCGCGGAAAATGGCCGAGCGTGGCCGATGAGAGTGCCTCTGGTCGGCCTGAGGCCCAATTCCTTCAGGAGGATTTGGCCGGTCAAAAAATTCCCAACTTTTTACCCCGGGGTGGGAGATCTAGGTCTATCGCTTTCCGGCTTGTGCCCGACCTCGAGGCCCCTTCCTGGGCATGGGTCCCTCCTCACCCGCGGTGTGGAGGTACCGCCGCTCCGTAGGGTGTCCAGAAGGGTATGGTCAGAATTTCAGGAGACAGTAGCAATTGCAAGGGTCCAATCACCCAGGGCTCTGGTAAACGGACCGCCAGCCCCTGCACGGCCTCCGGACCGCCCAGGAAGATACAGGAGCGGGCTTTAAAGCCCCTTTTTCATGGTTTTCGGTCATTTAAAAAAAAATTTCCCTTTTTTCAAAATTTTCTCCTCCACAGCGTGGAGCACCCGAGGCTCTAGGAAAACGGACCGCCAGCCCACCACACGGCCTCCGGGCCGCCCAGGAAGGTACGGGAGCGGGCTTTAATGCCCTTTTAAAAAAAAAATTCCCTTCCTCCATGGCGTGGTGCCCTCCACGCCTCAAGCCTGGTAGATCGGAACACGAGACCCGCCAGGGGTAGGCGCCTGCCCGCCCCGTGCGGCCGCTATGTGCATGGCAGTTCCTCCCCACCTTTGCGGGTTCGCCTGTCATACCGGCGGTGAAAAGCGTCGAGTCTCTTCCGCCGCCCCCCGCCTCGTGCCTCATCACAGGGAGTCATAGACGGCCGGTCCCATCTCGCTCACTCAGCAGGTCCGAGAACGCTCCCGGACGGGCCGCGCAGCCCCTTCTACTTTCCCACCGCATCCGATCACGACAGCGCTGGTTGGGGAGGTTAGTTTGGGGGGAGGCCACGCGTCCTTCCGCGGAGGAAAGATCACAGTTTTCCCCCGGTTACGGCTCACGCCACACGGAAACGAAGCAAAGCGCGCGCAGTTGTGCCTCGGGAGGAAACCCCCTTCACCGGGGGCGCCCTCCCACCCCACAACACACACACACGCGTCGCTACCTGGTTGATCCTGCCAGTACCATATGCTTGTCTCAAAGATTAAGCCATGCAGGTCTAAGTGCACAAGGTCGGTACAGTGAAACTGCGAATGGCTCATTAAATCAGTTATGGTTCCTTTGATCGCTCCACACGTTACTCGGATAACTGTGGTAATTACAGAGCTAATAGCTAATACACTTCGGGAGGTAGTGACGAAAAATAACGATACAGGTCTCTTTCGAGGCCCTGTAATCGGAATGAGCATATCCTAAACCCATGGGTGAGGACCCATTGGAGGGCAAGTCTGGTGCCAGCAGCCGCGGTAATTCCAGCTCCAATAGCGTATATTAAAGTTGTTGCAGTTAAAAAGCTCGTAATTGGATCTCGGGAGTGGGCTGGTGGTGCGCCGCGAGGCGAACCACCGCCTGTCCCAGACCCTGCCTCCCCGGCGCCCCCTGGATGCCCTTAGCTGGGTGTCCGGTCCTTTCAGGGGTCCGGAGCGTTTACTTTGAAAAAATTAGAGTGTTCAAAGCGGGCCGTCAAACTCGCCTGAATACCTGAGCTAGGAATAATGGAATAGGACTCCGGTTCTATTTTGTGGGTTTTCGGGAACCAGGGCCATGATTAAGTGGGACGGCCGGGGGCATTCGTATTGCGCCACTAGAGGTGAAATTCTTGGACCGGCGCAAGATGGACGAAAGCAAAAGCATTTGCCAAGAATGTTTTCATTAATCAAGAACGGAAGTCGGAGGTTCGAAGATGATCAGATACCATCGTAGTTCCGACCCTAAACCATGCAGACCCGCGATCCGGCGGCGTTATTCCCCTGACCCGCCGGGCAGCGTGCGGGAAACCACAAGTCTTTGGGTTCCGGGGGGAGTATGGTTGCAAAGCTGAAACTTATAGGAATTGACGGAAGGGCACCACCAGGAGTGGAGCCTGCGGCTTAATTTGACTAACACAGGAAATCTCACCGGGCCCGGACACGGAAAGGATTGACAGATTGATAGCTCTTTCTTGATTCTGTGGGTGGTGGTGCATGGCCGTTCTTAGTTGGTGTAGCGATTTGTCTGGTTAATTCCGATAACGAATGAGACTCCGGCATGCTAAATAGTTACGCGGCCCCTCGCGGTTGGCGTCCAACTTCTTAGAGGGACAAGTGGCGTTCAGCCATGCGAGGTGGAGCAATAACAGGTCTGTGATGCCATTAGATGTCTGGGGCTGCACATGCGCCACAATCGTCGGACCAGGGTGTGCCTACCCCACGCCGAGAGGAGCGGGTAATCCGTTGAACCCCATTCGTGATTGTGACTGGGGATTGCAATTATTCCCCATGAACGAGGAATTCCCAGTAAGCGCGGGTCATAAGCTCGCGTTGATTAAGTCCCTGCCCTTTGTACACACCGCCCGTTGCTACTACTGATCGAATGGTTTAGTGAGGTCCTCCTCGCGGGCCTTGGCGGAGCGCCGAGAAGTCTATCAAACTTGACTATCTAGAGGGAGTAAAAGTCATAACAAGGTTTCCGTAGGTGAACCTGCGGAAGGATCATTAATGGGTAGCGCCCCGGGGGGGTGGGAGGGGGGGCGCGCCGCCTCCTCCTCTAACCCTCGGGACTTCCCGAAACCTTTCCGGTGACCGAGATAGAAAGATGAGGCGAGGGTACCTGCTGCTCGAGCGTTGCGCGGTGCGTGGTGGTTTTCTCCCTCCCTTCTCCCTCGCCTCTCCCTTCCGTGTGCGCGCGCGTGCGCGCCTCTCCCCCCACCCTTTCCCCCTACCCCACGCCTGCCGGCATGGTTCAATGACCCCGAGTTCTCTGCCCCGTTCGCGGGGGAGAATTCCGGGGCGATCTCACCCGAGGTTTTTAACACACACCGTGTTGATCTCTGCTGGACGATGGCTTTCGAAAACCTAAACAAAAACTGACAACAAGCGGTGGATCACTTGGCTCGTACGTGGATGAAGAACGCAGCCAGCTGCGAGAACTAATGTGAATTGCAGGACACATTGATCATCGTAGGCAGTAGGCAGACGGGGAGGCTGGGGGTCAGACGGCACTCTCTCCGAGACACTCTCTTCTCTTTCTCATCACTCCTTCCCTTCTCTGAGGAGAGAAAGAGGTCTCGGCGCACGGTCGCACGTCGGCCGCCCCGGGAAATGCATCTGAACGCGACCTCAGATCAGATGAGACGACCCGCTGAATTTAAGCATATTACTAAGTGGAGGAAAAGAAACTAACAAGGATTTCAGTAGCGGCGAGCGAAGTGGGAAGAACCCAGTGCCGAATCCCCCGTCCCCTGGCGGGCGCGGGGAAATGTGTCATACGGAAGTCGGCATCGCCCGGCGCGGGCCGGGGGCCTGAGTCCTTCTGATGGAGGCTCAGCCCGTGGACGGAGTCGGGTTGTTTGGAAATGCAGCCCAAAGCAGGTGGTAAACTCCATCTAAGGCTATATACCGGCACGAGACCGATAGTGAACAAGTACCGTAAGGGAAAGTTGAAAAGAACTTTGAAGAGAGAGTTCAACAGGGCGTGAAACCATTAAGAGGTCCGCCCGGGGGATTCAACCCGACAGTCCTGGGCCATCCCCGCCGGCGTGCGCATGCCCCCCAATCCGTCCCGCCGTCCCTCGTTCGCCGGCCGGGGCTCCACGGCCACCGTCGGGCGCATTTACAGCGCCACGAGCTTTTTCAGTGCCTCCCCGCCCCGACTTCGCCGCTTACCCCGGGGCCGCGGGCGAGTGACCTCCGTGCCCTCCCTAACCCGCCCACGCGACTGGGGTGCTTGGGGTCCACGGCGATGCCGGCCACCCAACCGACCCGTCTTGAAACACGGACCAAGTAGTCCAACGACGCGCGAGTCATAGAGCTCGAATGAAACCCCACGACGCAATGAAAGTGAAGGCCTCCGCCACAGCCGTCAACCTTCCCTCCGGCTCCACCGCAGCCGTCGAGCTGCGCTCCAGCTCCGCCGCCGCACTCAGGGCCAGCTCTGCAGCCACCGAGCCTCGTGATCGGGGGAAAAGAGTGGGAACATTGGGGTGGGAGTCCAGGACCTCCGGTGATGCTCCAGAGGAGCATTTTTTGAGGGGGGGGTACTGTAAGGGTTAACCCCTAGAGGGCGCCAAAACGCCGGTTTGTTTTGAGTTTTTGTTAGTTTGTCTTTTGTTATAGGTTAAAACTTTAGTTCCCAGGTTACACCTCGGTCAGGTGACGTAGGCGCTCACCTGAACCGAGGAAAGATAATTATGTTTAGTTTAAATAGCCTGACTGAAGCACAGTCAGGCGTCTAACTTTAGTTGCCTTCGTAGTTTTGTGGTGGGTTTTTGTTATTAAGATAAGGACGATTAATAAGCGCTCAGAAAGAGCTTATTTCCTTTGTGTTTGTATTTCACGTAAAACTAAAGACTCAGCTCCGCATCTGCATGCCGTCAGCTCGCCTCTGCATTCCTGCCACGCACACACACCCGACACAAACGTGACAATATCTCAAAAATGCTGCAGTAAAATAGTTTCATATGTGGTGTGTATACAGTATAGTATAGGACATGTTGAATAAGAACTGGCGGTTGTTTTTTTTCTACTTAGTAGAAATGGGGTCTTTATACCCCTTTAAAGTGTAATAATGTCCAATATCTCAAAAATGCTGCAGTAAAATAGTTTCATATGTGGTGTGTATATAGTACAGGACGTGTTGAATAAGAACTGATCATTGTTTTTTCCTACTTAGTAGAAATGGGGTCTTTACACCCCTTTAAAATGTAATAATGTCCAATATCTCAAAAATGCTGCAGTAAAATAGTTTCAAATGTGGTGTGTATATAGTATGGGATGTCCTGAATAAGAACTGATCGTTGTACTTTTCTACTTATTAGAAATGGGGTCTTTATACCCCTTTAAAGTGTAATAATGTCCAATATCTCAAAAATGCTGCAGTAAAATAGTTTCATATGTGGTGTGTATATAGTATAGGACGTCCTGAATAAGAACTGATCATTGTTTTTTTCTACTTATTAGAAATGGGGACTTTATACCCCTCTACAATGTAATAATGCCCCATATCTCAAAAATGCTGCAGTAAAATATTTTCATACGTGGTGTGTATATAGTATGGCATGTCCTGAATAAGAACTCGTGGTTATTTTTTTCTTCTTATTAGAAATGGGGTCTTTGTACCCCTCTAAAGTGTAATAATGTACAATATCTCAAAAATGCTGCAGTAAAATAGTTTCATATGTGGTGTGTATATAGTATGGGACGTCTTAAATAAGAACTGATCATTGTTTTTTTCTACTTATTAGAAATGGGGTCTTTATACCCCTTTAAAATGTAATAATGCCCCATATCTCAAAAATGCTGCAGTAAAATAGTTTCATATGTGGTGTGTATATAGTATGGGACATCCTGAATAAGAACTGATCATTCTTTTTTTCTACTTATTAGAAATGGGGTCTTTATAACCCTTTAAAATGTAATAATGCCCCATATCTCAAAAATGCTGCAGTAAAATAGTTTCATATGTGGTGTGTATATAGTATGGGATGTCCTGAATAAGAACTGATCATTCTTTTTTTCTACTTATTAGAAATGGGTACTTAATACCCCTCTACAATGTAATAATGCCCCATATCTCAAAAATGCTGCAGTAAAATAATTTCATATGCAGTGTGTATATAGTATAGAACGTGTTGAATAAGAACTGATCATTGTTTTTTTCTACTTATTAGAAATGGGCTCTTCATACCCCTTTAAAATGTAATAATGCCCCATATCTAAAAAATGCTGCAGGAAAATAGTTTCATATATGGTGTGTATATAGTATGGGACGTCCTGAATAAGAACTGATCATTGTTTTTTTCTACTTATTAGAAATGGGGTCTTTATACCCCTTTAAAATGTAATAATGTCCAATATCTCAAAAATGCTGCAGTAAAATAGTTTCAAATTCAAATTCAAATTTTATTAGTCACATACACAATCATACACAGTATAATATGCAGTGAAATGCTTATACGACCGCCAGTGACCTAAAAAAAAATAAAATAAAATAAAAGCTTGTACATAAAATAAATAATCAATAAAAAGGAAATACTGAAGAAATAATTTTAACTAGTAAAATTAACTGTGCAATAAGGGCATAATAAAATATTGCAAAAATATAGAAATATGGGGTAGAGTATATATGTATATAGTATTAAAGTGTCGGTGGTTGTGCAAATATGCATGAAAGGTGACACGTGCAATTGTCCAGATGTATGAGTATTTAGTGCAAGTGTGTATGAATGTGTCCATGATTGTCCAGTCAGTGTTGTGAGCTTAAAAGGTGTTATTAGTCCTGTGTGGAGGTGTGATTGTGATTGAGAGACCTTATCGCCTGCGGGAAGAAGCTCCTCCTCAGTCTCTCTGTGTTGGCCTTTAGGGAGCGGAATCTTTTCCCAGACCGCAACAAAGAGAACAGTCCATTACTGGGGTGACTGAGGTCCTTCATGATCTTCCTGGCCTTAGTCCAGCACCGCTTGCTGTAGATGGAGTGCAGGTCAGGGAGCTCAGTGCGGATGATGCGCTCGGCTGATCGCACCACCCTCCCCTCTGTAGAGCTCGTCTGTCCTGCATGGTGCTGTTCCCGAACCAGGTCGAGATGTTTCCCGTCAGGATGCTCTCTATGGTGCAGGAGTAAAAGTTCCTGAGCACCTTGGAGGGTAGTCTAAAGTCTCTCAAGCGTCTGAGGTGGTAGAGACGCTGCCGGGCTTTTTTCACCACGGTGTTGATGTGACAGGACCATGATAGGTCCTGCGTGATGTGAACACCGAGGTATCTGAAGCTGTCCACTCTCTCCACTGGGCTCCTGTTGATTACGGGGGTCTGGTAGTTCCTCTCCTGCTTTGTACTAAAGTCCACTATCAGCTCCTTTGTCTTACTGACATTCAGGAGGAGATTGTTCCTCTGGCACCAGTTCTCCAGATTTCCAATCTCCTCTAGGTAGTCCGACTCATCATTGTTGGTGATCAGTCCGACCACGACGGTGTCGTCAGCAAACTTGATGATGCAGGTGGAGTTGGTAGTGGCCACGCAGTCGTGGGTGTACAAAGAGTACAGCAGGGGGCTCAGAACACAACCCTGGGGGGCTCCAGTGCTGAGAGTGAGTGTGGCTGAGACATGTCTGCCCATCCTTACTGCCTGTGGTCTGCCAGTCAGAAAATTGGAGATCCACTGACATATAGATGAGCTCAGTCCCAGGTGCTCCAGCTTGGTGGTGAGTGTGGAGGGAATTATTGTGTTAAAAGCAGAGCTGTAGTCGATGAAGAGCATTTTAACATAATTCCCTTTCCTAGTGTCATAGGTGAGTGAGTGATGTGTGGAGGAGATGAGAGATTGCATCGTCTGTGGAGCGGTTCTGACGGTATGCAAACTGTAGTGGGTCCAGTGTGTCGGGTACTGAAGAAATGATGAAGTCTCTGATAAGGCGTTCAAAGCACTTCATCACTACTGAGGTGAGGGCTACAGGGCGATAGTCATTGAGAGAAGCAGGATGTGGTTTCTTTGGAACAGGAATAATAATGGACTCTTTGAAGCATGTGGGGATCACCGACTGAGATAAAGAGATGTTGAATATCTCAGTGAACACAGGTGCTAGCTGGTCTGCGCAGGCTCTGAGAATACGACCTGAGATGCCGTCTGGTCCTGCTGCTTTCCTGGTGTTCACTCTCTTGAAGGCTCTCCTCACGTCGTGCTCGGAGATGATGAGCGCGTTCCCGGTGCTGGCTGTGTCTTCCTGTCTGCAGCCGTTAGCGCCGCTAGCATTAGCGCCATTAGCATTAGCGCCGTTAGCATTAGCATCGCTAGTGTCTTTAGCTGCAGCCTCGAAGCGAGCATAGAAGATGTTGAGCTCGTCTGCCAGAGTCGCGTCCGCGTTCGTCATACCGGATGTTGGTGCTTTATAGTCCGTTATTGTTCTCAGTCCCTGCCACAGGCTCCTAGAGTCACTCTGTTGAAGCTGTGACTCTAGTTTTCTCCCGTAGCGCTGCTTCGCCTCTTTCACCGCCTTCCGGACGTTATATGCCGCAGCCTTGTACGGTTCCATGTCCCCCGACGCAAGTCCCGTGTTGTAGGCAGCTGTGCGAGATCTCAGAGCGTCGCGGATGGTTTTATCCACCCACGGCTTCTGGTTGGGAAACGTTCTGATAGTCTTTTTCTCCACCGTATCGTCTACCAGCTTCTCAATAAATCCCACAACCGCTTCCGTAAACACACTGACGTCATCATCTGAGCTGTTTCTGAACATGTCCCAGTCTGCGTCATCGAGTGCGTCCTGTAACGCGGCCACCGATTGGTCCGTCCAGCGCACGACCTCCCTCTGGACCGGCACTTCCTGTTTCAGCCTTTGTTTATATTTTGGCATGAGGAAAATGGCGGCGTGGTCGGATTTACCAAACGCTGGACGAGATTGTGCCTTGTAACCGTCTTTGACCGTGGTATAACAGTGGTCCAGTGTCCTTTCGCCCCTGGTGGGGCAGGTGATGTGCTGATAAAAGTTCGGCGCTGCGCGTTTGAGGTTGGCACTATTAAAATCCCCCGCCACAATGAGCGCAGCGTCCCGGTGTTGTGTCTGGTGCTGTGTGAGCGCCTCATGCAGCTCGCATAAGGCAGTTTCAGTGTCCGCTTGTGGAGGTATGTAAACGGCGCTGATTATGACCGATGTGAACTCCCGTGGAAGATAAAATGGACGACACATGATGGACAGTAGTTCCAGATTTGGTGTGCAGGAGCGTGTGAGAGGAACAACGCTCGCGCTGTTGCACCAGCTGTTGTTCACCATTAAGCACACGCCGCCTCCCCTTGACTTCCCCGAGTCCCGCGTCCTGTCCATGCGGTGAACCGAGAAGAACTTGGCCGGCTGTATGGCGTGGTCTGGCACCGCTGGGTTCAGCCATGTCTCGGTGAAGCAGAGGAGATTGCAGTCCCGAATGTCTCTCTGGAACTTTATCCTGGCCCTGAGGTCATCAAGTTTGTTCTCCAGTGACTGGACGTTGGTGAGCAGGATGCTAGGCAGAGGTGTGCGGTGTGCACGGGCCCTGAGCCTGTTCCTCACACCAGCTCGTCTCCCTCGGGTTCGTCGCTTCGCGTTGCGTCCATTGTTCTCCCTCAGGATCTCACTCGGCCAGCTCGGATCCGGAGTTAAAACCGTCAAATTGTGAGTACATTGTATACCAATAGAAACAAGAGTGTCTCTATCATACCTAATGTACTCAATGGTGGTGATTTTGCCGATTTTAAAACACTGAAAACTAACTTAAAAAACAAAAACAAAGAAAAGGTGGTCGGAGCAGTCGTGACGGCAGCCGACCTCACCGGCGCCATCTTGGAACCATTCATATGCCATTCATACGCCATTCATATGTGGTGTGTATATTGTATAGGACGTCCTGAATAAGAACTGATCATTGTTTTTTCCTACTTATTAGAAATGGGGTCTTTATACCCCTTTTATTTGTAATAATGTCCAATATCTAAAAAATGCTGCAGTAAAATAGTTTCATATGTGGTGTGTATATAGTATGGGACATCCTGAATAAGAACTGGTCATTGTTTTTTTCTACTTATTAGAAATGGGGACTTTATACCCCTTTAAAGTGTAATAATGTCCAATATCTCAAACATGCTGCAGTAAAATAGTTTCATATGTGGTGTGTATATTGTATGGGACGTCCTGAATAAGAACTGATCATTGTTTTTTTCTACTTATTAGAAATGGGGACTTTATACCCCTTTAAAATGTAATAATGCCCCATATCTCAAAAATGCTGCAGTAAAATAGTTTCATATGTGGTGTGTATATTGTATGGGACGTCCTGAATAAGAACTGATCATTGTTTTTTCCTACTTATTAGAAATGGAGTCTTTATACCCCTTTAAATTGTAATAATGTCCAATATCTCAAAAATGCTGCAGTAAAATAGTTTCATATGTGGTGTGTATATAGTATGGGATGTCCTGAAGAAGAACTGATCGTTGTTTTGTCTACTTATTAGAAATGGGGACTTTATACCCCTTTAAAGTGTAATAGTGTCCAATATCTCAAAAATGCTGCAGTAAAATAGTTTCATATGTGGTGTGTATATTGTATGGGACGTCCTGAATAAGAACTGATCATTGTTTTTTCTACTTATTAGAAATGGGGACTTTATACCCCTCTAAAATTTAATAATGCCCCATTTCTCAAAAATGCTGCAGTAAAATTGTTTCATATGTGGTGTGTATATACAGTGGGAGCCACACCAAATAGCCGCGACAGTGTGGCTGAAGTGTGAATGGCGTGTGAATGGCCTTTGCACGCCGTAATCCCCCCTCCCTTTTCTGGCCGAAAGGCGTGTCAAGATTTCACAGTAAACACGCCCATTCAAGCCCTATTTATTCATT
Organism: Channallabes apus; assembly: GCA_030522415.1. Taxonomy (NCBI): domain Eukaryota; kingdom Metazoa; phylum Chordata; class Actinopteri; order Siluriformes; family Clariidae; genus Channallabes; species Channallabes apus. The sequence continues at coordinate 15,607,005 of CM060120.1, forward strand.
TACCTGGTTCCACCACTAGATGGCGCTTCGTTCTCAAGAACACATTAAAACAAGCCAGCTGCGCTGAGTTGCAATCACGTGATTTTAACAACCCGCCTCCACCCCCGCCGAACTGACGCTACCAAACTACAGAGATGAAGATGGCGGCTTAACGGACTATTCGTGGTAAGTGATGTTTTATTTTATAAAATGTGTTTGTGGTAGTTTACAGTTTATTTCCCAGTTTAGTTTTTTTATTGGCCGTTTGAAATATCACTGGCAGCAGCAGCAGCGGTCAGATGTGACTTTAGAGAACTTAATGTTCTGTTTACCAAGTCTGGAGTTAATATTACAGCTTACTGTCAGTGTCACACACTCACAATGTCACTCCACTTTAACTCAAAAACATGCTCAAGCTTCGACAATACTATTAATGTCCCTATTACAAGAGCTGCACTACCCGATGAAGAGTGTTTGTGTTCTCTGTAAATACTGAGAGAATCTCACCGCGTGTTGGCTGGATAAATTCAGCGCTTATTTATTCTCTGGTTAAGAGTTAATCTGCAGGTTATTTCTGTGACTGTAATATAATGTGATGCAGTTGATGAGGGACACAGACTGAGGGGAGCTGTACAGGAGCTAGTAACGCTCATAACCCGGTTTATATTTTATACACTTTCCGCGGTAGCGCGAGCGCTTAGTTAAAGAGCTGAATAACAACACAGAAGTGTTTATCAGTTAGGAGGAGGAGGAGGGGGGAGGTGTGTGTGTGAGGGGCTTCAGTAAGTTATAGTTTGGCTTCAGAGATGAACTAATGCTCATATACGAGTGTTATATCGCTTAACTTATTTGTATGAGAAGCGCATTAAGTAAATTCCCGGTTAATTTAATGCAGACGATAATACAGACAGTCACTGGTTAACACTAACACTGTTCACTGGTTAACACTAACACTGTTCACTGGTTAACACTAGCACTGTTCACTGGTTAACACTAGCACTGTTCACTGGTTAACATTAGCACAGGCAGATTATTTACATTACAGAATCCCCAAAGCAGTGTTTTACACACTCTGTGGTAAATAGGTTTATTAATATATATTATTTTTATTAGAACTAGATGTTCTGTGAAGTTTATCTGTCTTGACTAAATTCTCCTGTTGTCTTTAAGCAGAGCTCCGCTGTGGAGGATTGGGGGGTCAGACGGCTGACGGCTGGACTTTTGGAGCTACAGGACTGGAGGAGCCTGAACAAGCTGTTGAGAGAGCTGTAGGAGGGATGACGTCACAGTCCGACAGCTTTAGAATGATGTTTGATCAGGTCTACTGTATATTCTGAACATAGAACTGCAAAATGTCTGATACAGTACTTTGGGGGAAACAAAGACTTCAACTGTTCCATGTTTAATAGTTTTGATATTTGAAAAATTAATACTTTAATGTAAAAGGACTATAGAGACTTATAAGCAGCTGGTGTATCCGGGTAGTTTAATGAACTTTAAGCAAAAAGACAACATGTATTCATCTGTTTTATATAAATTACTGTTTTAACTTTGACTAGTTTTGGAAGAATAAATTGAATTTTTAAAGTCATGTTTTGCGTGTTTTAATTTTGGGGGATTGTTTGGGTATTTAAAAATTGTTTAGTTGAACCAACAACTTCAATGGGCAAAAAATGGGACACAACTTTGTTTTAAATAGTCAAAGAGTTGGGCTGAAAATAATAATAATAATTATTGATCATAGAAACAAATGAAACCAGTTAAACACTTGATTATATGTGTTTGTGATTGTGACCCATAATAATTTTTTCTCAGTATAAATAAATGTTTTGGGTTTTAAGAACTCCAAAAGAGCAACGACAAACTTGGTATTCTCCATTGAGGTTTCTCACCTTCCACTCCTGAGTATGACATGGTGTTAATTGCTCTGTGTGTGTGTGTGTTTTTGGCGGGGGGATGGGTGTGTGTGTGTTTTCGGCTGTTCAGCAGTTCTAAACACAAGCACAGTTTTTGTCCTTAACTAAAATACTTCAATACGACGTTAATAATGAATTTATTTTGCTGAATAAGGTAATAAGCGATATTTAAACCAAACCAGTAAGTTAAGTAAGTGTTCCATACATTAAAGTACTGTGTATAACCAAGTGCCCTAGCAAACACAGTTACAGTACAGTTTACAGTACAAACAGAGTGTGTGCGCTGGGGGGATTGGAAGGTGAGTGAGAATACTCATTTACAAGACAAAAGACGGTCAGAGGCAGCGCCGTTCTAGACCAGACAACACGGGGTGGGGGGAGGGGGGCATCATGTTCAAGCACTGTTTTTACCTGGCCTTACTGTATAGTAACAGTATTGTATTTGCTGAATTGTGTTGAGGCACGCAAACCCCCTGACCACAATAAGGTGGCAATCCCTCAGGGGGAAACTAAAAAAAATAAAATATATATATATAATTATATAATAAAATATCCTTAATCCAGATTTTATCAATGACATAACATTTATCTAAGCTGGATGGTCTAATTCTCAAAACCGTTTAACCTAAAAAAAACATAACACACTATAACTAGAATATTTACAAAACTGAAAGGTTTTCTTATGAATAATAAAAAAAAAAAACATTATAACTCAAAAAGATCATATTATGTTTATATATATATATATATTTTATAGTAACTGTAAGACTTAACACACTATAACTAAAATATTTACAAAACTGAAAGGTTGTCTTATGAATAATAAAAAATACAAACTAAATTAAAACAGATGGGCTGTTGAACAGATCATAATATGTTTTATGTTTTCTGATTATAAATGATATATGGGTTGATTTTAGAAAGGCTAAATGAAATAGCTAGTTTTTGGTCATGTCAGTCCAGTAACTATACTATGTAAAAGTAATTATAATATGAATTAATTAAGGGCAGGACCTAACCTAATGTTAATAATTTACACCATGATAACATTAGTATTCGTGTTTTTGTATATATTTTTAAATGTTCAAATGAACGTTTCAGAGTATATAATTTGTCGTGTCATCTGTGATTGAGACCCATGAGTTAAATTGAAATATTTTTTATAGGTAGTAAGCCAGGTTTTAGTAACCTTGGATAAATCAGCATGAAAGCCCTCTCTCGCACTCACACACACACACACACACACACTGTACACACACAGACACACACAAATAATACATGAAATCGCGTAAAACCAAATGAAACTAGGGTAAAAAATATGAGCAGTAAAATACAGTAGTATCCTGTAGGTGATTCCTGTCCTGTGATAACAGGCACTAACACTCTAGAACTGTTTACTTCTGTTAGTTTTGTTTTCAAGTGTGAATGTTTATGGGGATTAAATCTGTCTCTGCTGCTGCATCTATACACCGTTGTGATAAGTGATTGATGCCCCATCAGATCTTTGATGTGGGACGTTATGCTGGTTAAATGACTAAAGACACACTGATCCGTATGGACAGATATTTGTTCCAGATATTATGCGCCATTAATCAATTTGTTATGCCAATTTGACTTTCAGCGAAAACATCAAAAATATAACGAAAACAAACCAAAGCAGAAGTTACATTTTAAGCTTTACTTTCAAATTCAAATTTGATTTGTCACATACACAGCGCGATATGCAGTAAAATGCTTCAGGTGCTTTAGGTGAGACTCGAACTCGGCATTGCTTCACCTGGACTGCTTTATAAGTGTCACGCGCTAACCGATTGCGCCACTGGAGCCACACGGAAGTTGGTCTTGTCAGAGTATCCTCTCTCTCGTGCGCGCACGCACACACACACACACACACACACACACACACACACATGAAATTGCGTAAAACCCAACGAAATATAAGCAGTAAAAAAAAAAAAATCAGTAAAAATACAATAGTATAACAGGCGCTAACCCTCTGGAACTTTTTTTTACTATTGTCTCCAAGTGTTTATGGGGATTTAATGTGTCTGCTGCCGCATCCATTCACAGTTGTGATAAGTGATTAATGCCCCATCAGATCTTTTGACGGGGGAGCATTATGCATGATTAAATGACTAAAGAAATACTGATCCATATGGGCAGATATTTATTCCAGGTTGCATGCAGCATTAATTGCCTCTTATGCCACTTGTAGACTATCAGTGAAAAAATCAGCGAAAACATCATCAAAAATATAACGAAAACAAACCCAAGCAGACGTTTGAGCTTTACTTTGCAGCAAAATATTATCTATCAGTATATTAAATGGAACGGGGTAAAATACACAGTAATATAAAATACTGTACGTAGCCTGCGTTTTTATTCCGTACCTACAATGATCGGTATAGACAAATTACAGCCGCTACCATGTCTTTAAGGATCATTTCAGGATGTCTTAAAAATATTTCACTAACTAATTTTATTAATTCATTATTAAATAATAAATAGCATAATCATCATGGGTTATGTATTGAGTGATTTAACAAATCTGTTTTATTAATCGGTTTGTTGTTGTTGTTTTTTCATCTATTTATGAAACTATGTTGACAATACAAGAACTGTCTGTATATTAAAGATACGGTATTGGGTTTCCTGGACACTGCAGTTAACTGTGCCAGTCAATGCTCCATCTGGCGGAATTATACGGCATTGCAACCATCTTTTTAGAAAGCGCATGGGGGCGTTTATGGGGCGGGGCATCGTTAACTGCGTCATCGCGGGGGATCACATTCCATGCACGAAGCCTTCATGGAACTGCCACGGAGCAGTCATGCTCCAGGCGGCTGTTTGACGTGGCTCCCACTGTAGTATGGGACGTCCTGAATAAGAACTGATCATTGTTTTTTTTCTACTTATTAGAAATGGGGTCTTTATACCCCTTTAAAGTGTAATAATGTCCAATATCTCAAAAATGCTGCAGTACAATAGTTTCATATGTGGTGTGTATATAGTATGGGACGTCCTGAATAAGAACTGATCGTTGTTTTTTTCTACTTATTAGAAAAGGGGACTTTATACCTCTTTAAAATGTAATAATGTCCAATATCTCAAAAATGCTGCAGTAAAATAGTTTCATATGTGGTGTGTATATAGTATGGGACGTCCTGAATAAGAACTGATCATTGTTTTTTTCTACTCATTAGAAATGGGGTCTTTATACCCCTTTAAAATTTAATAATGCCCCATATCTCAAAAATGCTGCAGTAAAATAGTTTCACATGTGGTGTGTATATTGTATGGGACGTCCTGAATAAGAACTGATCATTGTTTTTTCCTACTTATTAGAAATGGGGTCTTTATACCCCTTTAAATTGTAATAATGTCCAATATCTCAAAAATGCTGCAGTAAAATAGTTTCATATGTGGTGTGTATATAGTATGGGATGTCCTGAATAAGAACTGATCATTGTTTTTTTTCTTATTATTAGAAATGGGGACTTTATACCCCTCTAAAATGTAATAATGCCCCATTTCTCAAAAATGCTGCAGTAAAATTGTTTCATATGTGGTTTGTATATAGTATGGGACGCCCCCTATTAGAATTGGCCGTTGTTATTTTTTTTTTACTTATTAGAAATGACATCTGTATAGGCCTCTGAAGTGTAATGTCATTATTCTTGATATCTTTATGATAATTATTGATTTCTGATTCAGACTTTTAAACCTATTGTAAACTTATTTTGCTATTTACTTTCATTGCAGACATCACACCTAATGAATGCACTCAAAAATAACAGAAATTATAGAACATTGACAAATGAATAAACAACTGAGGGATTTAAAATGAGTATATCATTCATTTTGCCTTCCATTTGCATATAATTTATCTGTAAACACAACTACATTTACAATGACTGTAGAAGAAGAAATATACAGAAAACATTAGACATCGCACCTATAAACAATAAGGAAAACAAAAAATGCAAAACACCAGTTTCGAAACATGACACCTTTTTATATCACATCACAATCACGCTGGGCTTTTCAAGAAAAGCGCTCTGAAAGCGCGTTCTCTGTGTTGTTCCTGAAACTACCGTAATCACCGTAATATGCGCACACACTAAAAATCAATCGCGGCTGGCTTTACCGTGTTTTTCTGAACCCCGGCTGGCTTTACCGCAGTTATAAACTGCGTACAACCAGCACATGGGGAGTTGATCACTCTGATCAGCTATTACAATACTATACTACACAGCACAAAACAATGAAGTCGTACAGAAATATTTCTCTACACTGCTTTGACATTACTCCCCCCAATGCTTACCCTGCATGTATGTTTTGTACAGTTTTTTTTATCTTGCACTGTTTTACTCTCAATGTCCGTCTTTTTTCAGTTTTTATTTTGTACTGTTCCTGTTGCAGTTTTACCCTGAATGTATCTTTATCATTAATCTGCATTTATACATAAAATCCTATTAACTATTGGGAAGATAAACATAAGAATCAGTATGAAACATGAAAAGTTTCTAAAAGTCGCCAATAAATTCATATTGTGATGTGAAATAATTTTTCAGATTGAAGTTATAAAGGGCTCTGGGGTGTTTTGCCAGGCAGAAGCGTGGAGAGCAGCCCGCCTTGCCACCTCTGCTACTGCCATGGTACGGAATCTGCTGCTAGGCTCCTTCGACTTGGAGACTTGACCAAATTAAAAAGGTAGCCATTATTGGTGAGTAAATGCATAATGCGTTGAGAAGGGAAAACAAAACATTTAAGACTTTATAAGTTCACCACTTTAACCATAGCCTACTTGTATCAATGTTTATTAGCCATCAATGGAGACTGCATAAGGTAGGGCACCCATTATTGTTACTGTATCTGCTTGGGACCTATAATACTAATTCATCACTTGCTCACTTCTTAATCCTACCTTTCCTCTTCTAAAGCCACATTATATTGCGCTGTAAGGTGCATAGTCCTCTATTTTGTAGAACATATAGTGTTGCAAATAACCTCGTGGCACTAATTGTTGTTGTCTGAAGTTTTAATAAATAATCATAATGCTGTCAAAAATAATGTCATAAATAGATTTTCTTTATCAATTAACTTCTATTAACTACATAAAATTTTAAATGTACATTTTTAAAGTTTAATGGAATGGCTGTGTGAAAGATGCTGAAGCTGACGTGCCACTGGTCTTTTATGTTAATGTTGTTCGGAAGCCTGTGTAATGATGTAGTTTCGACATCTATCGACTGAACAGCGTTTTTTCGACTTGTTTTCATGTTATTGTTTTTCAGCAATGGCATGGACGTGATGTTTTGGCAAAAGAAGGGTGGGATGGTGGTTGATGGTGACTGAAAGCGGTGATTGAGTAGATTGGACGCCACAGCAGCTTGTGAAAAGGCAGAGCTACTTTATGCAGGCTGTGTGCATTCTACTGTGGATTGACTGTTTTGAAACTTATATGGTAGTTACATAGCCCCTAGACCTCATTTACCATGGAAAAAACCCATGAAATTTCAGTTTTGACCATATGGGATCTTAAACAAGGACGTCATCTTTTTTTAATTATTGTTTGTTTGGGGAGGAATTATAGACCACAATGTCAGCATGATCTTGCGTTGTTTCCTTATCACTTCTTGTGTGCGTTTGGCTGTAGCTTGCACACCAGACAGAGTTGTTGGCGATTCTTCCTATTGTAAAGTCATGCAGTGTGTAATCTCCTGTCGCCAATTCATTGTGCAGTGTGAACACAGCAGCAACTAAATGCTACCACAGATAGTACAGTGTGAAAACAATGGTGATCCGATGACTTTGAAAATCATGCAGTGTGAGTTTGGAGAGGAGAAGGTAAAAAGCAATACAAAACAAATAATGTACAGTTTACAGTATGTTGTCATTACTTTGCTCTCAAACTAAATGCAATGTAATAATAGGCGTTATTTAATAATAACATTAACAGTGCAGCATGCATCTAACTCTGGGTAAAAAGCTTATAATAAAATCACCAAAATAAGTCTTCATGTTGAGAATAAATATGCAAACAGTACGGTATCTGAGCATACGGATTGGAAATTTGTGCATACAGTTTGTTAATCCGTGGCCACGATTTGTTAAACTGAGGGAACAGTTTAAGTATTTGTGAGTGCAGGGGACAAATTGCAAAACCGTCGCCACGGATTGATTTTTTTAATTTATTTATTTTTTTGGTCCTACAGGTTTTTTTTTTTTTTTTTTTGCACATAACAGACTACATTGTTACATTAAGTATATTTGTTTTCATAGCATTGAATATGTACATTGTAGGACAACATTTGCAGATTGTGAAATAACATACAGGTCCTTCTCAAAAAATTTGCATATTGTGATAAAGTTCATTATTTTCTGTAATGTACTGATTAAAATATATGAAAGTCTAATGTTTGATTCATTACACACAACTGAAGTAGTTCAAGCCTTTTATTGTTTTAATATTGATGATTGTGGCATACAGCTCATGAAAACCCCAAATCCCTATCTCAAAAAATTAGCATATCATGAAAAGGTTCTCTAAACGAGCTATTAACCTAATCATCTGAATCAACTAATTAACTCTAAACACCTGCAAAAGATTCTGAGGCGTTTAAAAACTCCCAGCCTGGTTCATTACTCAAAACCGCAATCGTGGGTAAGACTGCCGACCTGACTGCTGTCCAGAAGGCCATCATTGATACCCTCAAGCAAGAGGGTAAGACACAGAAAGACATTTCTGAGCGAATAGGCTTTTCCCAGAGTGCTGTATCAAGGCACCTCAGTGGGAAGTCTGTGGGAAGGAAAAAGTGTGGCAGAAAACGCACAACGAGAAGAGGTGACCGGGCCCTGAGGAAGATTGTGGAGAAGGACCGATTCCAGACCTTGGGGGACCTGCGGAAGCAGTGGACTGAGTCTGGAGTAGAAACATCCAGAGCCACCGTGTACAGGCGTGTGCAGGAAATGGCCGACTCGGATGAAATATGCTAATTTTTTGAGATAGGGATTTTGGGTTTTCATGAGCTGTATGCCACAATCATCAATATTAAAACAATAAAAGGCTTGAACTACTTCAGTTGTGTGTAATGAATCTAAAATATATGAAAGTCTAATGTTTATCAGTACATTACAGAAAATAATGAACTTTATCACAATATGCAAATTTTTTGAGAAGGACCTGGTATATTTAAAAAAAATCTAATGTGTGCATTGTATCTATGGAAGATTGTAGGACATTTCAAAACATATGTTGCATATCTGTACATTTGTAAAAGTCACATTTCCAAAAATTTAGGACCCACCTTCTGTCATTCATAAACAACTACCACTCCAAGTTTTTAGAGCATTGTATAGTTCTAACCTTTTGTTTGTTTTTCATTCTTTAGATGCACTACAACAACAACAGCTGAAAGCTGAAAAAAAGGAGGCCACAGAGTTTCTTTGCTTCAACAGTTCAGAAATGGCTTCGTTATGCCCCAGAACGGCTGGGGGGAATTGCTCGTGGTGGAAAACCACAAGTTCAGACTTATGTCTTATTATCTGTTTTGCTGAGTAAATACATTTCAACTTACGAATAATGTTTCAGTCATCTGTTGTGTTTCTGACTTGGTTGTTTCTATTTGCATTTGACTGACTTTTGCTGAGGCAGGTTGCCATTTTTATATTATGGTTTTCCAGTCTCTTCTCTTGGCAGTTAGGTTCTGTGTTAATCTGAATTCATAAAAATCTCTTTTAATAGTTCTCTTCTAAAAAGTCATTTTGTCATCCAGTTTATAATAATTTGTATGTAAGTTGTAGTGTGTTTTATTATATAGTTGTTTTATTGTAATTGTGATGTTACTTCCTGTTTAAATGGGTATGGAGCATAAATAAATAAATAAATATGTTTACATGTAAACTGAAGGATGTTGAGTTACTGACTTTTTGTTTAAAAAAAAAAGCTTTTCAGCCCTACATGGTCTCTGATTTAAAGAAATAAATCAAAACGGACATGATTTACTGTCATAGAATCTTGCTGTATATAAAGCAAGACTAAACTATAATTGCTTCAATGATGATTCAATGTAAAATAAGTGATTGAATTTAAGTTGAACAAACATTGATTTTATGCCCATCTTGATCTATTTTTCATCATTGAAATAACATTATTTCAAGGTGCAAACCTGATGAAAAATCAACATTTAACATTTAAATTTCAACATTGATTCAATGACAAGTTGGTTGATACTTTAATGTTGATTCAATGATGATTCAATGTTGTTCTGCTATCTGGGCAGTATACTAATCACCAGCCTGATCAGCAGTCATCATCTACACCTGTTTCTCACAGGTTCATGCCTTAAGGTGAACTTTTTTAATGGTTGAATGATTCATAGGTCACTGTGTTGATTAACAAACACAAAAAAACATACTGAAACTGGATAGGTACAGTGACTGGACTGAAAATGAGAACAAGAAAGAACTTCAAGAAGAGTTTATTTCTCAAGACTACATTCAAAATTGCAGGCCAGGCTCTTTGGAAACTGAATATGAGGAAATGAGCCGTGGCACTCTTACTGTAGTATTGTAAATAGAAATATATTATACAAACAAATATTTATGATAATTTCACAAAGAAATATTAATGATCTCCATGCATTATTTTGCGTCTGATTTGTGAAATTTTTACCAAACTACGGATAACTGCTATCCGTTTTATTCCCAGCAAGCTGAAGAACAACAAAAATGAGAAATCTTTATTTAAAATCGTAGATATTAAACTAAACTGAATTATACAGAGTATTGGCAAGTTTTCCAAAATGTCAGATGAAACCATGTGACAACCCGCACAGACACAGGAAGAACAGGTGAAAAGTCAGCTGAAGAACATCACAGAAACTAGTCAGCCCTATTTTTCTACAGAATAAGGTTTTCTAACTTGAATTACCAGAACCTAAATTTTTTAAAACATACATTTTTATGACAGATTTTCCACGTGTGAATATTTATAACTGCCTGAATTTGAGTTCCTGGTCAAACCTGGTTTTTCTTTTGCCTGTTTTCCCCCTGTTAATGTTTAATACTCTGCAGTGTCTAACAACTGATTGCACGGACAAATTTTAATAACACATTTTCTTTTCTTTCAAGTGTAATTAATTTACTTTCATTTCTGGTTAATATGATTTAACTTCATACACAGGTGGAATACTCATCCTTATTAAAAGAGAAACCTCTGTCCTCATCAAATTCCTAGTCCAGAGGACCTGCTCCACTTTTCACATGTCCTGTTTCTGCTGTTCCCACCTTCTGCTCATAAACCCACAAGAGGAAAAGAGGATTGTGGACTGAAAACAGTGAGATTATTACAGCAGACTGCCGTGATCATTTCATAATCGCTCAATAAAAATGGCATGGCTCACTTTCAAATTGAGTATTTTGTAGGGATTTTAGCTAAAACCAGTAAACCAAAGACAGACTCTGAGAGCAAAGCTTTGACTGCACATACTGTTTTCACATAATTTTTGGAGAAAAAAAAAGACACACACACACACCAAGCATCTCTCACAGCAAAGTTACCGGTAGTTTGTAATTAATTTAGCCTGCTGACAGAATGTCAGACTTGCCCCCATTTCTTATACTTTTTCATAAAAAGTATTATTTATTTATTTATTTATTTAAATTGATTGTTGTGCCTGTCTCCTCTACTCACGCGCTGATGGCGTTCCGTCTCCCAAACGTAGTGTGCCTCGGAATATATACCATTATATAATCATAAGCCTGCTTCTACCTTGTCCTTCTGCTCTATACATAATGCATGAAGAATAAACAGTTTCTCTGTTGAAGCCTGCCATCCCAGCTATAGAGTTAGCCTGCTTCCTCGGAGGAAACTTGAGCCCAAGGCTGCTTTGCCTGAAAACTACTTCATCTTGAGTTGGAACAATTTCTTTGGGAAACACACAATAGACCCAATATACATATAACTGAATTCCCAGCATTTTACACTTTTAAAGTACTTTACAAGATGATTATCTGGTTGGAAACAGAGAATTTTAACTATGGTTTAAGTGTGAGTTTAAAATGGGACATTTCAGGAATATAAATACAATAACATCCAGAGTGAATCAGACTGCATCTGTAATAGGTATCAGTCTCAAACTACAGTACTCTGTTGTTCTTCTTATGAGAAGCCATGGGTGCTATTGAGGTTAAAGCCCAGAGACAACACGCTCTATCCTGTTATGGATAATTGTGCTGTGGTGTCTTGCCTCAGAAATCCAGATTTGGGGATTTTTATCAGCTATCAGACACAGCTGGTCACGTATCCATCAACCAGCTGAAAGCTCTGCAGCTCTGAAAGCAAAAGAAGTCAATATTTTTACACAGGGAGAAATTATTGATCCTTCTCCCTACTGCCAACATCCCCTTGTCCTCTATATCCTCTCTTCAGTCTGCCTGTCTGATGGATTAGCATGTGCTGCTGATCTACAGTATAACTGCCTAAGCCTGCATTCAGCTCAAGTACAGAAACAAGGAAAACATTCATCAAAAAAAAAAGATGCATATATTACAAAACCAGCATACAGTGGTGTGAAAAACTATTTGCCCCCCTCCTGATTTCTTATTCTTTTGCATGTTTGTCACACAAAATGTTTCTGATCATCAAACACATTTAACTATTAGTCAAAGATAACACAAGTAAACACAAAATGCAGTTTTTAAATGAAGGTTTACGTTATTAAGGGGGGGGGGGGGGACTCCAAATCTACATGGCCCTGTGTGAAAAAAGTAATTGCCCCCTGAACCTAATAACTGGTTGGGCCACCCTTAACAGCAATAATTGCAATCAAGCGTTCGCGATAACTTGCAACGAGTCTTTTACAGCGCTCTGGAGGAATTTTGGCCCACTCATCTTTGCAGAATTGTTGTAATTCAGCTTTATTTGAGGGTTTTCTAGCATGAACTGCCTTTTTAAGGTCATGCCACAACATCTCAATAGGATTCAGGTCAGGACTTTGACTAGGCCACTCCAAAGTCTTCATTTTGTTTTTCTTCAGCCATTCAGAGGTGGATTTCCTGGTGTGTTTTGGGTCATTGTCCTGCTGCAGCACCCAAGATCGCTTCAGCTTGAGTTGACGAACAGATGGCCGGACATTCTCCTTCAGGATTTTTTGGTAGACAGTAGAATTCATGGTTCCATCTATCACAGCAAGCCTTCCAGGTCCTGAAGCAGCAAAACAACCCCAGACCATCACACTACCACCACCATATTTTACTGTTGGTATGATGTTCTTTTTCTGAAATGCTGTGTTACTTTTATGCCAGATGTAACGGGACACGCACCTTCCAAAAAGTTAAACTTTTGTCTCGTCGGTCCACAAGGTATTTTCCCAAAAATCTTGGCAATCATTGAGATGTTTTTTAGCAAAATTGAGACGAGCCTTAATGTTCTTTTTGCTTAAAAGTGGTTTGCGCCTTGGAAATCTGCCATGCAGGCCGTTTTTGCCCAGTCTCTTTCTTATGGTGGAGTCGTGAACACTGTCCTTAATTGAGGCAAGTGAGGCCTGCAGTTCTTTAGATGTTGTCCTGGGGTCTTTTGTGGCCTCTTGGATGAGTTGTCTCTGCACTCTTGGGGTAATTTTGGTCAGCCGGCCACTCCTGGGAAGGTTCACCACTGTTCCATGTTTTTGCCATTTGTGGATAATGGCTCTCACTGTGGTTCGCTGCAGTCCCAAAGCTTTAGAAATGGCTTTATAGCCTTTACCAGACTGATAGATCTAAATTACTTTTGTTCTCATTTGTTCCTGAATTTTTTTGGATCTTGGCATGATGTCTAGCTTTTGAGGTGCTTTTGGTCTACTTCTCTGTGTCAGGTAGCTCCTATTTAAGTGATTTCTTGATTGAAACAGGTGTGGCAGTAATCAGGCCTGTGGGTGACCACAGAAATTTAACTCAGGTGTGATAAACCACAGTTAAGTTATTTTTTAACAAGGGGGGGCAGTCACTTTTTCACACAGGGCCATGTAGATTTGGAGTTTTTTTTTCTCCCTTAATAACGTAAACCTTCATTTAAAAACTGCATTTTGTATTCAATTATGTTATCTTTGACTAATAGTTAACGGTTTTTGATGAGCAGAAACATTTACGTGTGACAAACATGCAAAAGAAGAAGACATCAGGAAGGGGGCAAATAGTTTTTCACACCACTGTATATGTGGGCATTCTGTTAGACTGGGAGAAAGTCACTGTGGCATTACTGTTCAGCGAATAGGGATAATGAGGAAATGGTGGACACACACTGCATGACATGCAGTTCAAATACAGATCAGGAATGACAGGTTTGGCTTTTTCAGCAATATCCTACTCAGGGCTCATATATGCAGTATTCTTCTTCAGTGAAGCAGACATAACCAGAGGGGGTATCCACTGAGAGAGACAGAAAGAGAAAACATGATGGAAGAATAATGAAGATTTAAAAGCTTGCCTGTCTACAATGTACACCAATTGAATGAGAGGCATTTTAAGGATTCTGTTTGAGTCATTACTCCGGGGTGAGCGAAAAGGAAATGGCATTTAAAAAAAACGACTCAAATGCCCATGCAGGCTACTATTTTAAAGTAGCTTTTGAATAATAGCCCATACCAGCATAAAACAAAGATCTTTGCTGCAGAAGGAAGCTAACAGGATCCCCTATTATTTCTCTACCTGGCAGTCTAAAACAGGTCATGGGCTATGCCAGGCTGGCTCTCATCTTCAAAGTCAAAGGTCCACAAGTTGCCTCCTAACGGGCAGGTCTCAGAAAGGGCAGCAACGTGTGCTGGAGGAAAAGACTGTGGACCTGGCTGAAGGGTGTCTTTGTTCCCCGCTATGCCAGCTCTCTGGATGGGTTGTGATTAAACGGAAGACCTGGTGTGAGGCCCGCAGCTGGGCCGGCTCATCTCCGGCTCCCACAGCCCCACATCCTCTGAAGCCAGTGGGCAAAGAGGGCACTGTGCTGCTAGGGGGTGAGTGCTGCCACTCTTGGCTTTCAGTAATGAGAGGCCTTATACTGCTAGTGAGTCCATTAGCGACAAGGTTCAAATAATGCAGCCTGAGTTGCCCAGAGGCTGCAGACCGCTCAAATTGAGCTATACACCGTAATTAGGTAAATTTAAATTTAGGTTAATTTAAAATGGATATAATTATTAATTGGTCATTATTCATTAGGTGGTTCTTTATTTGATAAAAACAAACAAACATACAATTAAAATACACTGCCTAATTGAACAGGCTGAAGTGTAGGGATTGTTCAATTTATACTTTTATTGTGCTATTAAACCAGTTAACTGAAAGTAGTAGTATTTGTGGCATCCAGAAATCAATCTGGCCAGTAAATCTGGTAGGCTTCCTGACACGTTCAGAGCTCAAGACAACATTCATTATAACTGTAAGAAAAACAGTTCTATTCTGTTAAGACATTAATTGGAGAGAAAATAATCGCTCATATAATGGATGATATGGTTAAATTTTATTTAGGAATATATTTATTCTTCATTTTAACACATATTTAGCATTTATTTAAGTTAAAGTAGTCCATCTAACCAACTAGTCATGGATTATTTAACAACATTATCACTCTCTGTTAAGATTTATTATATTCAATTCGAGAAAAAGGTTTAAATATAGCCAATTGGATACAAGCAAGATACTTAATCTCACGCTGCTCTCAGTGCTCCCAGAGTTCTTTGCAAATGACCTACAAATCATAGAATCTCTGGCCATTATTTAGGGACTTGCAATATATGTGAGCTTTGAAATATACAATATTAACAATCAGCATTATATTAATAGATGTAGTGCTATAGAAGCACATGGAAATTATGTTCACAAAAACAGCTTAAAATTCATATCAATGTTTGTAAGCCCTTAAAGATTCAGGAATTAGTAAAGTGTATTTACGTTTATGTAATCGAAGCGAATTTATGAAGTACCTGTAACTAATCGAACAATCTACGTTTTAACAAGAATCAAATAATCTAAGTGAGTAACATGAGAGAAATCATTCCACCTTAAAAAATGCCATAAGCCTCCAGCAGCACAGAGAATATGAGAATCTGTACAGCTAGCGGTAACTAAAAAAATAAGAAGGCAGCAAACATTCTTTTCAGTTTTGTAATAACTACAAAGATAGAAACAATGAAGAATAGTGTAGGTGTTAGTAGTCCTGCGTAATCTGTGCACGTGCCCATCATAGGAGGACTATAGCTGTGATTATATTCAAAAGAATATAGAAAAAATATATATTACTCATTCAGAAGACACCTCCAATCATTACCTACTAAACCACTGCAAATTCTAAATACTGTACATGGCAGAGAATGCAAGAGCCAAACATTTTATCAAATAATCAACGGCAATAAAAAGAAATCAACCTAATTAGTTCTCAGGCCTGTAACCTTGAGAACATAATCCATCCTTCTTTCATTCGAAGTGAAGGAGCAATGCCTGGATCATACAGGTCATCCTTGGCTAAATCCTATAGCATGTTCTTTTATTTCAGAAACTGTTGAACTTCATTCACAGCAGTCATAAGTTTACAACAATTTTTTTAAAGAAAACTTTCATGTCAAACACAGCTAACTAACTAAAAAAACTCCCATATTTTGATTGCAATGTCACAGTAACTTTTATTTTATTTTTTTTATGCAAAATAAACTGAATGTGTCTGTTGAAGGCATAGTGTCACACCAATCAATTTAATGAAATACCCTCACTTGTGGTACACCAAAGTGGCACATAAAAGTTTCATTAATTCATTCATTCATTTTCTATACCGCTTAATCCTGTGTTCAGGGTCGCGGGGGACCTGGAGCCTATCCCAGGAGACTTCGGGCACTAGGCGGGGTACACCCTGGACAGGGTACATAAAAGTTTGATTAGATAATTATAAACAACCTTTTCGTTCTGGTATTATTCAGTTACTTGGCAGGACCCTTCTCTCCAAGATTAGCAGGGCCTCATGACTCCCACAGCAGCTCATCTGATCCACATATTTAATCTGACACAGGATTTATGCTGTTCCTGATGCAACCCTCTCTGGCATTTCTAAGTCCAGATAAAATAGTGAGAATGTACTGAATGCTGCACCTCTGTGGCTGCAGTTCAATAGCAGGGGATTGAACCTTGGTCTTGCTCCAAAAAAAAGAGAACATCCTCCCCTTTGATGGATGGGGCTAAAGCTACACTGTATACTGCATTTATTTCGTTTATTTTTGTGTCACGTAAATGATGAAATGCGTGATGGCAGACCTTACCTTGGGCTGATTTCACTTTATAGGGCTCTTCACACAGTTCTGAAAGGGCAGACCACTTCAGCACCATAAGTAAACATGGATCAGAAGAAAATGCAGGCCACAGGCATGGGGTGGGAAAACTCTGCACAGCTGGGACACACTAATCATCAACTTTACCTCACCTTTCTTAGCAGAGTGCATCATATTAAAGAGAGAGCACAGCACCAGGATTAAGGTTCTGATTCTGAATGCAGAGACTAATAATTCCTTCTATGTATGTCTCAAACTTTGAAGATGTTCCACTTCTTATGCCAATCACCGCCACTTCATGAAGGTTTCCTGGATTGGTTGCTGCAGTTGCTCCAGAGTGACCTCACCATTGACTGCAATGCTCCCTAACATACTTGTAACTGTAAGCCTAGTGCACAAACTCTCCAGCACACTGGCTCCCCACTCTCTCTCTCCTCCTTTCCCTGGTCCCAGACAAACAATTTAAGAGCAACACTTATGAATATAAATGCATCATGTAAATGTAAAAGCCAAAATAAAAAAAATCCTCATGGAAACCACTGAAAGGATGAACCTTGCATCTCTGCTGACTTTGACCCAATGCTGATAAAGTTCTTGATTTCTACGCTTATATGATAAATATGCAAAACCACAGAGAGGCACTAAAACATAAGGAAAACAGCTAATATAACTTATGAACACCTAAGGGATAACCATGGATCCAAGGGATACGAGGTTCACTGCTGAGCAGTCTTCTTGCTATTCAAATAGAAACAAAGATAGAAAGAGATTTGAGAGCTGGGGTAATGGTAACCACACGAGAAATTGTCCAAAGAGAGCTGCATGCCAGCAAACATAATCGACCCAGCTTACCCTGTCCAAAAACCTTGAAGCTGTGAAAAAGCTCCTGTAGAATTGTCAACCTTTTCTATGAAAAATAAATAAATTGCCATGAGGGCAAGGTGTTCATCCTGAGCTTTATGGTCCATTTGGAATTCCAGACCAATCCACTGTATAACCAAGTGCTATCTTGTAGCTGTCTTAAGTCATGAACCAAAAACATGACCAGGTATATTAAGACTGACTATCTATCTATCTATCTATCTATCTATCTATCTATCTATCTATCTATCTATCTATCTATCTATCCACCTGCAGGGTTAGGGTACAGGAGGTTGAGCATGGTGCCAGTGAATTTGTGTACTTATTATGCATCATAAATTTACAAAAACAAAAACAAAAAAATAATGAATTGGAAGGAAGAAAGAAAGGAAACTAGCTAAACAACCAAACTACAGGATGGGGAAATGTATGTATACCGTGGTCATAAATGTCATAGTAGTAGGGAAGGACATGAATTGTTCATGGGCACCAGAGGTGGAAAGTAACGAATTACATTTACTCGTGTTACTGTAATTGAGTACCTTTTTAGTGTATTTCTACTTTTTAAAGTAGTTTTTAAAATCTGTAATTTTACTTTTACTTAAGTACATTTTGTTTAAATCATATTCGCTACTGAGTAAAAAATAAATGAATAAAATGCTAAAATAATGAAAATATTACGCTCGCGTGTGTGTATCATGTCTTGGTCGCGCGCCGTTCCAGACTCCACTCCAGGTTTTCTGACTGTCCCCACATCGACATCTCCCTGACCTTCCACACGGTCGCTTCCGCCCTGAGAGTGACGTCATCGACTAACGCGACCATGTATTAACCGGAGAGATGCGGGAAAGAGGAAAGAGATTGTGATTTTGGCATTTTGATATTTGGTTGTGTATTCTGGTTTTGACTTTTTGCCTCCCATTGACTTTGATTATTGCTTTGTCTTTGTATATATTTGTAGATAATTTCACTGTATGCTTGTGCACTCACTAGTAGTAGGGGCGTAGCTGCCATTTATTTGGGAAGAGGGAATTTATTCACTGTTTTTGGTTTAGGGAGTCCGGGAAGGTACATGTATTTTTGTTTGTGAGTTTTTGTTTTGTTTTGCAGATAATCTAGCTACTAAATATAAATACCATTTTGTTTGTTATTTTGGCCTGGGTCCACCCTGAATCTGATCCTCCTCCTGTTGTGTGTGTGTGTGTATTTTTTTTGTATATACAAACCTCATTATTTCATCCTGATTGGATCTAGTTCTTTCTGCCATATACCACCATTTCCATACAGTTTAAAATAGAACCCTGAACCATTCTTTTGCTGCATGGCCCAATCCTAGACTGGGACGTAACACCATATTTAAGTGACCACATTGATTTTCAAGCACAAGAAAGACAACAGCTTTATTATGCAAAGGTGTTCCTTCAGTTAAAAACAACTAATTTGAGATTTATATAATCTTTTTTGAACTACGCTAGAATGCCTCATCCCACCCCCGCTGTTAAAAAAATAAAAAAGTAACTCGGTAACTTTTACTCTGAGTACATTTTTTATGAGCTATTTTTTACTTTTACTTGAGTAGATTTTTATAATGGTAACTTTACTTGTACTTAAGTAAAATTTCACTGAAGTAACAGTACTTGTACTTGAGTACAAAATTGTATTACTCTTTCCACCTCTGATGGGCAATTAGCATTATTTTCATTCTCTGATGTCGCCACCCCAGCTGACATCAAGTTTTCCTGTTTTTAGACTCTCTTCAAAATTTTCTTATCAAAAAAATATACCTAACCTTGCCAAGTAACTTTCTGTCTGTTTCTTTGTTTTGTCTTTCTAGTGTTCTGTGCCAGGGATGAACAGGTGCCGAATATCATAATTGTGAGTTTAGAAGATCTCAAACACCACTATCTAAAACAAGGTGTTCATACGGGTTGAGATTTTCATATCCATTAAAACAATCAGTGGGCCCTCATGCTGACTGGTGACAGGGTCATCCTGGAGTGTCAAAATAGAAATGTTTCATCATAGGATAAAGGTCATTAGATTGCATAATTTTGTATTGTTTTGAAGGGATCCTTACCTCTACAGTGTTAATTGGGACAAAACTATCACAGCATCAAACTCACAGCATGACAAAGAAATAGATTTTTCATGTTATTTGTCACCTATTTGTAAATTAACATGTAATGACTTGCCCCTTTGAAGGAGCAAATTAATTATTTTCTCCTAAATTCCTTCCTAAGTTTTACTTACTGATATTTTAACAGACCCCCAAGTCACACCATCTTAAATTTGTATTCAGGGCATCAAGCATATGAATATGATGATCACACAGCTTTTCACCACTGGGTTCATGAAACTGACAGCTCATTTATTATCAATGACAAACGGCTCCCCATTGATTAACAGATGGACACAAAGTTGAGCTGTATATTGTACATGAAAAATGCCTTGATTAATGAAAAAGGTGAGTATGTGGGTATGTATGTGTGTTTTACTCAGCAAGCCCTATTTATCCTCTGAAAGTCTAATGTTGTGGTCAAAAAAATAAATAAAGCTGTTGGCATGGCAGATGCGCAACATCCACCACATTGTACTGATGCCAAGTGTAAGCTTACACTGCAAAAAATATCAGCATGGTAAAATAGATACATAGTAATTTTAGAATTTTTTTAAAGATTATTTGATGCATTCTCTATTGCCAAATTGTCTAACTAATTTTGAGTCATTCTTTCTCATATTAGTTCATTCATTTGTAGGCCAAAAATGCTTTGTATGCCATTGCAATTTTCTTGCTAAATTAAAATTCTTAAGGTGAAAATTCATAAGTGAGTGTTATTCGTATGCCGAGGTACTACTGTACTATTTGTTCTCCTGTGTGGAACTTTCCTAAACCTTTGCCTTAATGTTTGGAAGCAATACAGTATATTTAGGGAAGCATTGCCTTGAGTGCTTGTGAATGTTTTAGCTTTAAGATTTTCCTCCAGTGGAACTAAGTAGACCAAACCTGTCTTAGCATGACAATGAATGCATACTTTGGCAAGGGTACATGGAAGAACAAACTCCATAGCCACATTGCAAAATATAAGCAACTTTATAACAAGTGATGATAAAACTGAATTCACTAATCACATCAAAGTAAGAGAATGTGCCTTTAAACTTTTGAGGAAGATTTTTACACATTATATACAGTTTCCCCAAGAGAAATTTTGCCTTGCATCTCCTGGGTCTGTGTTCGATTCCCGGCCAGCCTCGATTCCTGTCTCTGTGTGCATGGAGTTTGCATGTTTTCCTCATGCTTGGTGGGTTTCCTCTGCGTAGTTCGGTTTCCTCCCACATTCCAAAGACATATGGTTAGGTTAATTGACGTTCCCAAATTGCCCATAGTGTGTTTATGTGCGTGTGCCCTGCGATGGATTGGCAACCTGTCCAGGGTGTACCCGGCCTCATGCCCCAAGTCTCCTGGGATAGGCTCCAGGCCCCCTGCAACCCTACAGTAAATACAGGATAAAGCAGTATAGATGATGAGTGAGTGAAAATAAATTCTCATTTCTGTTTCCAACCCTGATTAGCTTGGCACATACAGTAACTAAGTTTCTTAAAGCAAAATTCTTTTGAAAGTAGGCTATAGTGTTTTTGCATTCAAATTTTTTAACCTCTTTAAAGTTGTGTTGTTGTTTTCCAGTTGTTGTTTTCCAGCAGGGATTTTTGAAAGCCCTCAAGGTCAAAGCACTCAGCGACAATAGCTTTGATATTTTTCTTTGTTTATGCCCCTTTCTGTTTCATTGCTTTGGCAGAGCCTGGGAGCTATTGACTATGCTGCAGATTATATTATTGGATTTTGACAACCCATGCAGAGATCCTTCTCAGTTACCCTGCAATACTGTATATATCTTCAAAATGGAAGGTCTTACAAATCATAAATGTTTTTCAGATTTCCAGAATATACTGCATGCAAAGTTTTGGAAGCACAAAGGAAGTCATGTGTACATTATATTTTGCTTAGACAGATGTCAAGAGATTGTCCATCCAGTAAGAAATTTAGCTTGCTTACAGAAATAAGGTTCCTATTTGAAGAATAGCTGTTCTGAATATTTAAAAACTCTACATATTCAGTATATGCAGTTATTATTAATTAAATCACCCAATGCCTGCACCATCATAAAGGATGCAGAACCCATTCTGGGAACATTCTGGATAAGACACTAGTCCACACACACACACACACACACACACTCTATACCACATTATCCTACAGTGGGAGCCACGTCAAACAGCCGCTTGGAGCATGATGGATCCATGGCAGGACCATGAAGGGTTAATGCACAATCCATGCACGGAATGTGATCCCCCGCGATGACGCAGTTAACGATGCCCCGCCCCATAAACGCCCCCATGCGCTTTCTAAAAAGATGGGTGCAATGCCGTATAATTCCGCCAGATGGAGCATTGACTGGCACAGTTAACTGCAGTGACCAGGAAGCCCAATACCATATTTTTAATATAGAGACAGTTCTTGTATTGTCAACATAGTTTCATAAATAGATGACGTGGTAAAAAACAACAACAAACCGATAAATAAAACAGATTTGTTAAATCACTCAATACACAACCCATGATGATTATGCTATTTATTATTTAAAAATGAATTAATAAAACTAGTTAGTGAAATATTTTTTAGGACATCCTGAAATAATCCTTAAAGATACGGTAGCGGCTGTAATTTGTCTATACCGATCATTGTACTGTAGGTACGGAATAAAAACACGGCTATGTACAGTATTTTACATTACGGTGTATTTTACCTAGTTCCATTTAATATACTGATAGATAATATATTGCTGCAAAGTAAAGTTCAAAATGTAACGTCTGCTTGGGATTGTTTTCGTTATATTTTTGATGATTTTTTTTCACTGATAGTCAACAAGTGGCATTACAAAGGCAACTAATGGCGCATGCAACCTGGAACAAATATCTGCCCATACGGATCAGTATTTCTTTTGTTATTTAATCATGCATAATGCTCCCCCATCAAAAAATCTGATGGGGCATTAATCACTTATCACAACTGTGAATGGACGCGGCAGCAGAGAGAGATTAAATCCCCATAAACACTTGGAAACAATAGTAAAAAAGTTCCAGAGGGTTAGCGCCTGTTATACTAATGTATTTTTACTGATTTTTTACTGCTTATATTTCGTTTGGTTTTACGCAATTTCATGTGTTTGTGTGTGTGTGTGTGTGTGTGTGTGCACGAGAGTGAGGATACTCTGACAAGAGCAACTTCCGTGTGGCTTGTCTGTGTGACACTGTCAAAAATACGTTATCAAGGCCACATGCACAGGCATTACTATCCGAGGGAAGATGAATCGATTCGGTGCATGCGCCCCCGCCTCCGTTTTAAACCAGCAGTCGAGCGCTCTCTCATCGTCTCAGCTAAGTTTTTTTTCCCACAGATTCAGGCATTTAAGTAAAATTACAGAGATGTTTTAACTATAGTAGGTAAGATTTTAGGAGTTTAAAACGGAGGCGGGGCGCATGTGCCGAATCGATTCATCTTCCCTCGGATACTAATGCCTGTGCATGTGGCCTTGATGACGTATTTTTGACAGTGTTTTCACGCACAGCATTCGTAGCCGTAATTTCGCAATTCGTCCGTGAAACAGAGGAGTTGTAAACGGTCAGAGTCGTATATTTCAGAGTTGTATTGTAACAAACACACAAACTCTCATATCTGTAAGCTGTCGTGGCTGTAGATTTTGGGATTCAACTCAGACAAAAGAAGGAATTGCACACAAATCTTTTTTTTTTACGCACGAATATTTTTGACAGTGATTTTATTCCATACTCCTGCATTTCTCCGTTGGTTTTAACATGCACACCCATCCCCCCGCCAAAAACACACACACACACAGAGCAATTAACACCATGTCATACTCAGTATTCTCCATTGAGGTTTCTCACCTTCCACTCCTAAGTTTGTCGTTGCTCTTTTGGAGTTCTTAAAACCCAAAACATTTATTTATACTGAGAAAATATTATTATGGGTCACAATCACAAACACATATGATCAAGTGTTTAACTGTTTATTTGTTTCTATGACCAATAATTATTATTATTATGATTTTCAGCCCAACTCTTTGACTATTTAAAACAAAGTTGTGTCACATTTTTTGCCCATTGAAGTTGTTGGTTCAACTAAACGTTTTTTAAATACCCAAACAATCCCCCAAAATTAAAACACGCAAACATGACTTTAACAATTCAATTTATTCTTCCAAAACTAGTCAAAGTTAAAACAGTAATTTGTATAAAACAGGTGAATACATGTTGTCTTTTTGCTTAAAGTTCATTAAACTACCTGGATACACCAGGTGCTTATAAGTCTCCATCTATAGTTCTTTTATATTAAAATATAATTTTTTTAAATATCAAAACTATTACACATGGAAAAGTTTAAGTCTTTGTTTCCCACAAAGTACTGTATCAGACCTTTTGCAGTTCTATGTTCAGAATATACAGTAGACCTGACCAAACATCATTCTAAAGCTGTCGGACTGTGACGTCATCCCTCCTACAGCTCCCTCAACAGCTTGTTCAGGCTCCTCCAGTCCTGTAGCTCCAAAAGTACAGCCGTCAGCCGTCTGATCCCCCAATCCTCCACAGCGGAGCTCTGCTTAAAGACAACAGGAGAATTTAGTGAAGACAAAGTAATAAACTTCACAGAAGATATAGTTCTAATAATAATAAAATATATTAATAAACCTATTTACCACAGAGTGTGTAAAATACTGTTTTGGGAATTCTGGAATGTAAATAAACTGCCTGTGCTAATGGTAACCAGTGAACTTTGTTAGTGTTAACCACTGACTGTCTGTATTATCGCCTGAATTAAATTAACCGAGAATTTACTTAATGTGCTTTTCATACTAATAAGTTAAGCGATATAACACATATATATATATATATATATATATATATATATATATATATATATATATATATATATACATATATATATGAGTATATATATGAGTACTCATATATATATACAGATGTCGACATTAAAAACCTGCGTTTCGAGAAAAAGGATCCCGTGACTTGCCGCGGCTTTGCGCGGCTGCGTGCGGGAAGCTGTGAACATGCCCTTCATTACCTGTAGGGGGCAGTCGTGTTTCAGTCTGAAGTATTGTGTGTCTACTGAAGCCGAAAATGTGTGCAAATTAAACTGCGCATGCGTGTTTGGAGTCGCTGTGCCCGCGCTGTGTATCAGTCGGTTGGGAATCATCACGGAGGTTACAACACGGCGTGGCTGCAGCTGGAGTTTGTCGTGTTCGAGGTAAGTTTAGCTTTCTTTTTTGGATGTGATTCTCGCTTTCATGACTCCCAATAAATGTTCATCTTAATCTCAGGACGTACAATTAGCAATTTCAGTTTTTAATAGTGTGGAGATTCACAAAACACCGTTTTCCCCATGGGTCCTGTGGTAAATAAATAAATAAATAAAATAATAACGAACCGAGCGCGCGGATTAATACACCGAGATGTGTGTTTCTTACCCCCACCCCGAGTGAAAACGGCGTGTTCAGACAAAGGCTCGCCAGTTAGATGCCATTTCTGAACAAACTGAGTCGTGTGTGTTAAAGCATTAAATGGTAAAAGAGCACTAGCAATAAACGTTTTTTTTTCTGAAGCCGAACTTTATTAATGAGTTACGAGTAAAGAACCTGTACATATGTTCATACAGTATTGACAGCAGCTCTAATTTACTGCGGTAAAGCCAGCCGCGGTTCAGAAAAACACGGTCAAGCCAGCCGCGATTGATTTTAGTGCGCGCGCATATTACAGTGATTACGGTAGTTTCATGAACAACACAGAGAGAATGCCCCATATCTGAAAAATGCTGCAGTAAAATAGTTTCATATGTGGTGTGTATATAGTATGGGACGTCCTGAATAAGAACTGATCATTGTTTTTTTTCTGTTTCAGTCTGAAGTATTGTGTGTCTACTGAAGCCGAAAATGTGTGCAAATTAAACTGCGCATGCGTGTTTGGAGTCGCTGTGCCCGCGCTGTGTATCAGTCGGTTGGGAATCATCACGGAGGTTACAACACGGCGTGGCTGCAGCTGGAGTTTGTCGTGTTCGAGGTAAGTTTAGCTTTTACACTTATTAGAAATGGGGTCTTTATACCCCTTTGAAATGTAATAATGCCCCATATCTGAAAAATGCTGCAGTAAAATAGTTTCATATGTGGTGTGTATATAGTATGGGACGTCAAGAATAAGAACTGATCATTGTTTTTTTTCTACTTTTTTTTTTTTTATCATATAATGTGTGTACATTATATGGGATAAAAACTGACCATGGCGTTTTATACTTACTAGAATTTATTTTTTCATAGGTCTCTGAAGTGAAATAAAGGCATTTTATTTAACTTTTTTTCCCCATTGTGAACATTTGTTTATTTGACCTCTCTTCCAAAGCAGACGTTAATCCTCATTATAGAAAACATTCATTGAAGAATAACTGCTACTTTTGAACAGTAAAACAAAATAAAAATCAATTCTGGTATTTAGAAAGACTAAATACATTATTTTGTCTGTTTTCTACGAATTCTGCTGTAACTTATCTACATAAAACAATTATTTGAATGGTGAATATTTAAGAAAAATATTGTAACAGACAACCGTCAAAGTCACCAATAAATAACACGGATATTAAAGCAGAAATGCAAATATCTGTTTCTAACGGTGTCAGAAACTTTGTGTTAGTAGCACTGCTTGACATGCTTGATGCCTTCCTCTTTTGTAATTTGCTTTGGATAAAGGCCTAAATGTAGTTGTACAAATAAAAGATTATGTAATGATACAATGTAAATATTTTCACAGAAACAAAGCGTAAAGATGAGACGTGAATCTGAAGAGGATCTCTTTGATGATTGCCTGGTAAAGCATTGTTTTCTTATTAATTATACAATTTATTAATACCTTGAATATAGTGTTTGTTGTATTGGACAGAAGCATATAAATGCAAATGAATATATAAATATGAGTAATTATTGAACGAATTTTCATGTTTGGACTAACCCTTTAAATACAAACTCAGCATTCATCATAGGATTTCCTGACACTGTAAAGCCATCTCATGCCATGTTTTACTGATGCAAGATTAGTGCTAAAGCAATTTAACCCAAGTTTAACAATATGAAGTATATGAAGTGATGGTCATTTTTTTATTATCATTTATTTTTATTATTATTTTTTTCTCAATGAAGTCAGCACAGGTTGAAGCAATTCGGATTTTTTTTGTTTCTCAAAATAAATTATTTATTTTCTTGTAAATTTTATGCAGGGGGACAGACGAAGTGACACCTTCTTAAAATCCTTGTCGTCCGTGCTGTTGAAGGGGAAGAACCGGTTGGTGTATCCATAATCCTTGAAGGAGAGGCTATTTTCAGAAAGTTCTTCTAGAACTTGATGGGATTAAGCTATCACCAAAAGTGCAAGCTTTAAAGATGAAGTTATCATCTTAAAACATTTGATTTGGCTTGACTACAAGTGTTTACATGTTGTGTTTACATGTTCAGCTTAAAATGTTTTCATGCATTAAGGTTTCAATGGCATACTTTTAAGTGCACTAGTCCAGAGTGCTGATTTGAAAGTTGCAACTTCACTGCTTCAGAGGGCTATTACGTTTTAACGTTTATTCTACAGTTTGTTTAAAGTATTTTCTGCTGCATTTTATTTCTAAATGAATGCTGTATTTTATTTATTTATTATTTTACACAATTTTGTTTAAAACAAGTATTTCAGGCCCTGGTGCCGTGCAGTTTTTTTTCTATGGATGCAAAATTTAGCTGAATGCACTTTTATTAAAAAGACAACTTGGATCTAGACTGTGAATGTCACAAATATTTGGTAATGTTGGTGAATAAACTGTTTAATTATATTTCAGTTGTGTGATTTATGAAAGATATAGATGAAATAATTACTTAAGTTTCTTTCCAAAATATAAATTAGCAATGTTTACATTATTATAGGGAGTAATATAAATTGATAAAACCAAGTAAGGGAAAATCTAACAAAACAAAATGATAGTAATTTCATAAAATCAAGGTTCCTGCTGATACAACAATGCATTAACTTTAGATTTATTTAAAATAATCAAGTAATTTGTGCATTAAGTATAATTATGTAACTTTTACTTGATTTATTTTATTGTTAATTTAATTAAGTAGATTATACCTGACAATTACGGGTGAGTTTGTTTGTAGCATGCAGTAAAGTGTATGTGACACAAAAATATATATTTGTAATATCGTGCAATCTCTGCTATCCGCTAGCAAACTTGAGCGATTCTTTTATTTTTTATATAATATAAAGTATGTTTACAGTATAAACTTTCTATGTACGGGTCCAATCAGAAAAATTTAACCAGAAAACAGCATATTACATTGATTACATTGGCCTGAGGCTGGACAATGGAATAAACTGTGGGATAAACTGTAGAACTGAACAGAATTTTTTTTTCCATGTGACTTGAAAAGCCTTTCATCTAGTTAAATATAAATATTAAAACTCTGATCATGTTATCTAGTTTAATTTCGTGTTTTCGCTATATAAATAAGACAGTAGGTTCTCTATTCAACCCCTTAAAATTTCAAATGTAATCTAAAAATGGCCTAGCTTGTACAGGCTACTATACGCTCATCAGCAGTCGGCGCCCCGCTGTAACCAGCAGATCAAAGGAGCAGTTATCGGCTGACACGTAGCCTTCTGAGTTTGGAGACCCACAGAACCCCCACTGTAATTCCCCCATCTCACCTTTCATTCACATAAGGTGTGAAGTTATCAAACCGGTTTCCGGGAATGGGGTAGAATTGGGGGGTTTTAAAACAAACGAGCAGGCGTCTCTGCCTAAAATGTTTTTCGCCAGCAAAACACCTTTCTCCTCTCTCTCTCTCTCTCATATATACAGTGGGAGCCACACCAAATAGCCGCGACAGTGTGGCTGAAGTGTGAATGGCGTGTGAATGGCCTTTGCACGCCGTAGTCCCCCCTCCCTTTTCTGGCCGAAAGGCGTGTCAAGATTTCACAGTAAACACGCCCATTCAAGCCCTATTTATTCATTTACCTGGTGCCACCACTAGATGGCGCTTCGTTCTCAAGAACACATTAAAACAAGCCAGCTGCGCTGAGTTGCAATCACGTGATTTTAACAACCCGCCTCCACCCCCGCCGAACTGACGCTGCCAAACTACAGAGATGAAGATGGCGGCTTAACGGACTATTCGTGGTAAGTGATGTTTTATTTTATAAAATGTGTTCGTGGTAGTTTACAGTTTATTTCCCAGTTTAGTTTTTTTATTGGCCGTTTTAAATATCACTGGCAGCACCAGCAGCGGTCAGATGTGACTTTAGAGAACTTAATGTTCTGTTTACCAAGTCTGGAGTTAATATTATAGCTTACTGTCAGTGTCACACACTCACAATGTCACTCCACTTTAACTCAAAAACATGCTCAAGCTTCGACAATACTATTAATGTCCCTATTACAAGAGCTGCACTACCCGATGAAGAGTGTTTGTGTTCTCTGTAAATACTGAGAGAATCTCACCGCGTGTTGTCTGGATAAATTCAGCGCTTATTTATTCTCTGGTTAAGAGTTAATCTGCAGGTTATTTCTGTGACTGTAATATAATGTGATGCAGTTGATGAGGGACACAGACTGAGGGGAGCTGTACAGGAGCTAGTAACGCTCATAACCCGGTTTATATTTTATACACTTTCCGCGGTAGCGCGAGCGCTTAGTTAAAGAGCTGAATAACAACACAGAAGTGTTTATCAGTTAAGGAGGAGGAGGAGGGGGGAGGTGTGTGTGTGTGTGTGTGTGTGTGTGAGGGGCTTCAGTAAGTTATAGTTTGGCTTCAGAGATGAACTAATGCTCATATACGAGTGTTATATCGCTTAACTTATTTGTATGAAAAGCGCATTAAGTAAATTCCCGGTTAATTTAATGCAGACGATAATACAGACAGTCACTGGTTAACACTAACACTGTTCACTGGTTAACACTAACACTGTTCACTGGTTAACACTAACACTGTTCACTGGTTAACACTAACACTGTTCACTGGATAACATTAGCACAGGCAGATTATTTACATTACAGAATCCCCAAAACAGTATTTTACACACTCTGTGGTAAATAGGTTTATTAATATATATTATTTTTATTAGAACTAGATGTTCTGTGAAGTTTATCTGTCCTGACTAAATTCTCCTGTTGTCTTTAAGCAGAGCTCCGCTGTGGAGGATTGGGGGGTCAGACGGCTGACGGCTGGACTTTTGGAGCTACAGGACTGGAGGAGCCTGAACAAGCTGTTGAGGGAGCTGTAGGAGGGATGACGTCACAGTCCGACAGCTTTAGAATGATGTTTGATCAGGTCTACTGTATATTCTGAACATAGAACTGCAAAATGTCTGATACAGTACTTTGGGGGAAACAAAGACTTCAACTGTTCCATGTTTAATAGTTTTGATATTTGAAAAATTAATATTTTAATGTAAAAGGACTATAGATAGAGACTTATAAGCAGCTGGTGTATCCGGGTAGTTTAATGAACTTTAAGCAAAAAGACAACATGTATTCATCTGTTTTATATAAATTACTGTTTTAACTTTGACTAGTTTTGGAAGAATAAATTGAATTGTTAAAGTCATGTTTTGCGTGTTTTAATTTTGGGGGATTGTTTGGGTATTTAAAAATTGTTTAGTTGAACCAACAACTTCAATGGGCAAAAAATGGGACACAACTTTGTTTTAAATAGTCAAAGAGTTGGGCTGAAAATAATAATAATAATAATAATTATTGATCATAGAAACAAATGAAACCAGTTAAACACTTGATTATATGTGTTTGTGATTGTGACCCATAATAATTTTTTCTCAGTATAAATAAATGTTTTGGGTTTTAAGAACTCCAAAAGAGCAACGACAAACTTGGTATTCTCCATTGAGGTTTCTCACCTTCCACTCCTGAGTATGACATGGTGTTAATTGCTCTGTGTGTGTGTGTGTGTGTTTTTGGCGGGGGGATGGGGGTGTGTGTGTTTTTCGGCTGTTCAGCAGTTCTAAACACAAGCACAGTTTTTGTCCTTAACTAAAATACTTCAATACGTTAATAATGAATTTATTTTGCTGAATAAGGTAATAAGCGATATTTAAACCAAACCAGTAAGTTAAGTAAGTGTTCCATACATTAAAGTACTGTGTATAACCAAGTGCCCTAGCAAACACAGTTACAGTACAGTTTACAGTACAAACAGAGTGTGTGCGCTGGGGGGATTGGAAGGTGAGTGAGAATACTCATTTACAAGACAAAAGACGGTCAGAGGCAGCGCCGTTCTAGACCAGACAACACGGGGTGGGGGGAGGGGGGCATCATGTTCGAGCACTGTTTTTACCTGGCCTTACTGTATAGTAACAGTATTGTATTTGCTGAATTGTGTTGAGGCACGCAAACCCCCTGACCACAATAAGGTGGCAATCCCTCAGGGGGAAACTAAAAAAAAAAAATATATATATATATATATAATTATATAATAAAATATCCTTAATCCAGATTTTATCAATCAATGACA
The DNA here is from genome assembly GCA_030522415.1 of Channallabes apus. NCBI lineage: Eukaryota > Metazoa > Chordata > Actinopteri > Siluriformes > Clariidae > Channallabes > Channallabes apus. Next base: position 15,638,688 of record CM060120.1, read on the forward strand.
TAACATTTATCTAAGCTGGATGGTAAAATTCTCAAAAACGTTTAACCTAAAGTAAGACTTAACACATTATAACTAAAATATTTACAAAACTGAAAGGTTGTCTTATGAATAATAAAAAATACAAACTAAATTAAAACAGATGGGCTATTGAACAGATCATAATATGTTTTATGTTTTCTGATTATAAATGATATATGGGTTGATTTTAGAAAGGCTAAATGAAATAGCTAGTTTTTGGTCATGTCAGTCCAGTAACTATACTATGTAAAAGTAATTATAATATGAATTAATTAAGGACAGGACCTAACCTAATGTTAATAATTTACACCATGATAACATTAGTATTCGTGTTTTTGTATATATTTTTAAATGTTCAAATGAACGTTTCAGAGTATATAATTTGTCATGTAATCTGTGATTGAGACCCATGAGTTAAATTGAAATATTTTTTATAGGTAGTAAGCCAGGTTTTAGTAACCTTGGATAAATCAGCATGAAAGCCCTCTCTCGCGCACGCGCTCTCACGCTATCTCTCGCACTCACACACACAGACACACTGTACACACACAGACACACACAAATAATACATGAAATCGCGTAAAACCAAATGAAACTAGGGTAAAAATATGAGCAGTAAAATACAGTAGTATCCTGTAGGTGATTCCTGTCCTGTGATAACAGGCACTAACCCTCTAGAACTGTTTACTTCTGTTAGTTTTGTTTTCAAGTGTGAATGTTTATGGGGATTAAATCTGTCTCTGCTGCTGCATCTATACACCGTTGTGATAAGTGATTGATGCCCCATCAGATCTTTAATGTGGGACATTATGCTGGTTAAATGACTAAAGACACACTGATCCGTATGGACAGATATTTGTTCCAGATATTATGCGCCATTAATCAATTTGTTATGCCAATTTGACTTTCAGCGAAAACATCAAAAATATAACGAAAACAAACCAAAGCAGACGTTACATTTTAAGCTTTACTTTCAAATTCAAATTTGATTTGTCACATACACAGCGCGATATGCAGTAAAATGCTTTGGGTGCTTTAGGTGAGACTCGAACTCGGCACTGCTTCACCTGGACCGCTTTATAAGTATCACGCGCTAACCGATTGCGCCACGGGAGCCACACGGAAGTTGGTCTTGTCAGAGTATCCTCTCTCTCGTGCGCGCACGCACACACACACACACACACACACACACACATGAAATTGCGTAAAACCCAACGAAATATAAGCAGTAAAAAAAAAAAAATCAGTAAAAATACAATAGTATAACAGGCGCTAACCCTCTGGAACTTTTTTTTACTATTGTCTCCAAGTGTTTATGGGGATTTAATGTGTCTCTGCTGCTTCATCCATTCACAGTTGTGATAAGTGATTAATGCCCCATCAGATCTTTTGACGGGGGAGCATTATGCATGATTAAATGACTAAAGAAATACTGATCCATATGGGCAGATATTTGTTCCAGGTTGCATGCGGCATTAATTGCCTCTTATGCCACTTGTAGACTATCAGTGAAAAAATCAGCGAAAACATCATCAAAAATATAACGAAAACAAACCCAAGCAGACGTTTGAGCTTTACTTTGCAGCAAAATATTATCTATCAGTATATTAAATGGAACGGGGTAAAATACACAGTAATATAAAATACTGTACGTAGCCTGCGTTTTTATTCCGTACCTACAATGATCGGTATAGACAAATTACAGCCGCTACCGTGTCTTTAAGGATCATTTCAGGATGTCTTAAAAATATTTCACTAACTAATTTTATTAATTCATTATTAAATAATAAATAGCATAATCATCATGGGTTATGTATTGAGTGATTTAACAAATCTGTTTTATTAATCGGTTTGTTGTTGTTTTTTCATCTATTTATGAAACTATGTTGACAATACAAGAACTGTCTGTATATTAAAGATACGGTATTGGGTTTCCTGGACACTGCAGTTAACTGTGCCAGTCAATGCTCCATCTGGCGGAATTATACGGCATTGCAACCATCTTTTTAGAAAGCGCATGGGGGCGTTTATGGGGCGGGGCATCGTTAACTGCGTCATCGCGGGGGATCACATTCCATGCACGAAGCCTTCATGGAACTGCCACGGAGCAGTCATGCTCCAGGCGGCTGTTTGACGTGGCTCCCACTGTATATATATATATATATATATATATATATATAGTTATATATATATATATATATATATATATATATATATAATATAGTTAATTCAGGGCTATTTATGATGGAGACACCTTTTTACGTTTTAAATATGTAAAACCTCCGCTGCGTGTATTCATTCACAGGCTGCAGCGCGCGCACAGAGAAATAGGAGACTGTGGTGTATGAGTGGATTGGAGAGAAGAGAGCTGTTCAGTTACTATAATATATATATATATATATATATATATATATATATATATATATATATATATATATATATATATATATATATATATATATAAACATAATATGATCTTTTTGAGTTATAATGTTTTTTTTAATTATTCATAAGAAAACCTTTCAGTTTTGTAAATATTCTAGTTATAGTGTGTTATGTTTTTCTTTAGGTTAAACGGTTTTGAGAATTAGACCATCCAGCTAAGATAAATATTATGTCGTTGATTGATAAAATCTGGATTAAGGATAATTTATTTTATTTAATTTGTATTTTTCACCTCCCCCCCCCTGAGGGATTGCCACCTTATTGTGGTCAGGGGGTTTGCGTGCCACAGTGACCTTAAGAGCTATACCAACAGGAGCTTAGTCTTTGGAGGTGGGGGATGCATGTTGAAATGCAGACTTTTTAACCCAAGACTATATAAGTTTTTACAGTACTTAGATAAGGGGGAATCAAAAACTGCCCCCAAAAATGTTTTACTGCAAGTTTGAAAAACCCACTCTCACATCACCTAACACACACACAAATTATTTGCAAACCGGTTTCGCTGACACTTTGAGTGTAATTCATAAATTTACTGAACATATTCAAATAAACACACCATACGGCAAATAAATCATCTCAAAGCGTTTATTTTTTGGGTCATAAATGCAGTGTTCATTTACATTCCTGTGTGTCCATGTTACGTCAGAGGACATGCGCCGATGTTTATCACACATTCCAATAAGAGAGATTACTCACTCCCAAAGGTTTTTTGCGCCGTATTTAGATTTTTAAAAAAGTTGCTAATTTTCACCACGAACACGGATGAGTCTTCGGGTTTCCTCAGCCGTCCATATACAGAATATAAATTACAAAACTGTGGTCACGTTGCAATAAGTAAGAATAGTGTAAGCAAAACAATAGTGTATGGCCGTAAGCAAAACAAACAATGCGTTATCAAATGCTCGGCAAAATGCCGTGCTACTGAACTTTCATATTTGTTTGTAGCATGCAGTAAAGTGTATGTGACATAAAAATATATATTTGTAATATTGTGCAATATGTGCTATCCGCTAGCAAACTTTAGCGATTTTTTTGCAAACGTTTCTTTACAGAACATCACCATAAACACAAACACAAGACTAAAGGTAATATACATACAATGAAAACTTGTCATAAAAATCTTTATTAATGGCAAAAATGACTTAACATTTATGGGTCTGTTTGCCCGAGTGAGCAGCCATGTTGAAAACTTCGCTTAGCCCTTCGTTTGAAGTGAGGTCCTGAAAAATCTTCGTTTGGAGGGCTATCTGGCCCTTCCCCCCTCCCCCTACACCTCCAACCAAAAGAGAAATGAGACACCACGACCCCTGCACGTGAACGCGCCAAATGCAATAAAATTTACTTAAAATCTGTGTCCAAATTGTTATGAGGATTTTATCAAGTAAATCTTACAAGTTCTTTTTTTCAGTGCATGGGTGAACACGATGTTTTAAGAATTTAATTATATATATATATATATTTATTGTGTGTGTGTGTGTGTGTGACCGGTGCAACTCACACGCCCTATTCCATTGTCATTCATACTGCCGTAGTTTTTAGAGCCCTAAAAAAGCATTCGCTAGTAAGTAAGTAAATAAAAGACAAATGAATAAATAGTTTTAAATTATATATATTCAGGGGCGTAGATTTAGGGTGGACGGAGGGGATGTGTCCCCACCAATATCCTCCGACCTTGAAATGTCCCCACCAATAATTTAATCCACTTTTTTTTAAATCGTTCTGTCAACATTAACCTAGACACGCAGAAAGGGATAAATCACGTTCTCTCCTTGAGTCCTCCCGCCCCCAAAACACATATGAACATTTTGATTGGCTGTGCCTTTCCCTGCCATCATGTGATAGACGATTGGCTGCGTTCAGACACAAGCAGCGCCAAATGCAGTGGACTCACATTCAGTACAGCAGGCCAGGATATAGTCTGTGAATACGGACGTAAAACTAACAGCAGATTAAACAGCTAAATGTAAAAGTATAAATATGATCCCTGTCAGTCTCCTAATCTAGTGACTGTTTGTCAGAAATCAGTATTGTGAAAGAAATTGATAAACTAATATACTAATATTGCCATATGGCTAGAATTTTGTTGACACCAATAGACAATCCACTTCAGAAAAATAGTTTTTAAAATGCATTCACTTACTTGGCGAACATTAATGATTTGATTCGAGGTTTGCACACTAAGACTCAGAAAAAGTGAAATAAAATGATTGCTGTTTAAATGGCATGTGTTTATCCTGTTTTGTCAGGTAACAGAACCTAAACACCTGTGCTGTATATCAGACAGCGATGGAGAGAGTGTAGATTACACACAGGTGCTCTCTAGTCATTAGCACTCATCAGGCAATGTCTATGGCCAACTGACTGCACTCAGACCAAAGGGGGCTGAATAATTACACACACCCCACTTTTCAGTTATTTATTTGTAAAAAAAAAAAAATTTTTAAATCATGTATGATTTTCGTTCCACTTCTCGCGTTTACACCACTTTGTATTGGTCTTTCACGTGGAATTTCAATAAAATTGATTCATGTTTGTGGCTGTAATGTGACAAAATGTGGAAAAGTTCACGGGGGGGGCAAATACTTTTGCAAGCCACTGTAGTTGTCCTGAGATTTAACATTGTTACCAATAATAGGCTGAGGCATTCTCTGTCCATACTCATAAGGAATCCCTCAATGTTTTTCAATTAGGGGACAGAAGCAGATCAGCCATGTTGTAGTTCAGGTGAAGAGGCGAGTTCACAGGAGGTCAATCTGAATGTTGATTATACAGTATATAACATATAATATGTGTGCGTGTATTATACATGTTGATTATACTAATATTTAGCATTATGAGGAGTGATAGGCTGAGGATGTAAGTGATTCATTAGTGTTTTTGGCAAAAGTTTTGAACTGACATTTCACTTTTTTGTCACGCTATTTCATCAGGTGGCAATGCTGTCCAGTCCTAGTGCAGTCAGAGGGGAAGAGTTAGGGTCAAAGCCATTGTTCACCCCCAAAAAAACTTTACTCACTATTTACTCCTTAAGTGGTTCCAAACTTTAATGATTTTCTTTATTTTGTTGAATACAAAATAAGATATTGGGGAAAAAAGGGGATTGCGGGATGGGGTATTAGTTGGAGTCATAGGTAGCAAACCTACGCCCTTGTGTGTGTGTGTGTGTGTGTGTGTGTGTATATATATGGAAATATAATTAATATTTTCGTGTTTAATTACAAAAAAAAAACATTTTAATGGTTAGTGATTGTTGCAGACATTTACACTATTTTTGAGAACTATTAAGTTCTCCTTCAACGTGTCATAGCCGATAACTGCCCCTTTGAAGCCTTTGAATGGTGTTAAAAATACTTGCAAAACAAGTATTGCAGCCATACATTGGAGGGAACTTCTGAGGTGGTCAGTGATTGATGGCACGGTCGGTCGGAGGGGGTTGTGATCACACCTATAGATCTTTTGTTCTAGGCTATCGGTCAAATATCTCTCCACTTGGAAGCAAAAACATGCAAGGGATTTCAGCATCTCGACGCACATACTAAGCTGTTTATAAAGTAGACACTGTTTGTTTTTTCATTTTGTAACCTTTCCCGTGTTTACCGTGTACTGTACAATGTATATTCATTTTTTAATGAATTACTGTAAGTAAACTACACATTCCGTTGATTTACCAGAAATGACTTTTCTGTTTTTTGTGTGTGCTAAACTAAACTTCAGGGTCAAAGTAATAGCGATTTTATTTGAAAAGTATTATATATTTACAATGCTGATAAGTTCAAGCTTAGATTCATATATAAACTGCTTCAAAGTCTTTCCGTGACCGCTGAAATCCGACAGACGCAGGGCTCAAGGGAGGTGTGTCTGTGTGTGTGTGTGTGTGTGTGTGTGTGTGTGTGCGCGCGCGCGCGTGTGTATGTGTGTGTGTGTGCGCTGCAGCCTGTCCTATTTCAGCGGATTTTTCCGCTACCGCAGATCAGTTTATCAACTTGTAATATATACATTTTAGGAATATATTAACATGTGCAGACATTTAAGGGTGCGCTGCCCTCTCTTGCCCCTGCGTAGAGCCTACACACACACACACACACACATCTATCTATCTATCTATCTATCTATCTATCATATAAATACACATTTGGAATCTGCATCTACATTTTCTGTTACAAGTATAGAATTAGGTTCAGCTGAGACTCATGATCAATGGTGTTAGGGTACTTATGTAGTGATAATTAGTTTCAGCCAGATCATTAAAACTAACAATGGACTATGACACTCTTGAGAGGGGATATGAAGGTGTTATTCATTTATTTATTCTCTACAAGGGTGCGAACTACAATACAGACCAAACTATAACTTGTACTACTATAAAAATTCTAAATATAAACAAAATACAGCTTTTTTTCCTCAGAGGTAAACGGAAAAGTGAAGTTGTTCAGCTGTTCACTGTCACTGCAGCTTCTTCAAAGTCTTCCCACTCCGTGACCACTGAAATCCGACACGACACCACGTTAGGCTGCGTCTTGACTCATTTGTATACCGACGGTGATTGGATGTTTCCCGAGGGCTCAGGGGAGTGTGTGTGTCTGTGTGTGTGTGTGTGTGTGTGTGTGTGTCTATGTGTGTGCGTGCGCGCGGGTACTTGTTCTACTGTTATAAAAACTCTAAATATAAACAAACAAAATACAGCTTTTTTTTCAGAGGTAAACGGAAAAGTGAAGATGTTCAGTGTCACTATGCAGATGTTACACTCAGTGGAGTTACCGAAATCATTGGTTTAGTCCTCATTGAGCTTTTGTTCCTCTTATGTGAACATAAACAGTGAAACATTCCACAGGTTTATAATACACCGCGGCCAAGTGAACCACGTTCCCGTCGAACGAAACGAGGCATAATCGTGGTGTTTGCTTCGGTTATGACACACCATAGTTTATTACCTGCTGTGGTAGATCTGATTATTTATTCAAACACAATAATAAAGCTTTATATCCTCAGGAGGGCTCAGTACATTGTTTTAGCGATAGTTTCACGGAAGCGAGTTCAGAACTAATCTAACCAAACCAAAAAAAAAAAAAAAACATCCGAAGCTTCAAATAGAATGAACGAACTAATGAAATTGATATATATGTAATTGATATACTGTATATACAGACGTGTGTGTGTCATTTTAATTCAAATGAACATTTTAATGCTTTCTGATACACTTATCAACTTATCCACATACACTTATCAACACAAACTCACCGTGCACGCACACACAATCTCTAAAAAATTAATATTAATAACATACATATACAAATAAACAAATGTAGGTGTAATAAAAGTAGTCGTGATGTCAGTACTCGCCCAGCAAACCAGCCTTTTGCAGCGGCTTAAAACGTATGAATTATCTTCAAATATACAAAAAAAAAAGCGAAAAGACACTCGATTATTATGCATAGGTTATATGTTTAATTCAAAAAGTTCATAAAAACACTTTAAAACGAGAGAAAAACTGTTAAAATCCTCGTTCGCCTTCTCAGCGTTAGGTAGCGAGTGACGTCATGATTTGAATCTGCGCGCCACCGGGGAAACATAGGGAAACTGACTTTCCCGGACCACCGGCTTTTAGATAAAGTCCTTCTATGCGCCATCTGGCGGATATTCAGTGAAGCACAACACATTTATTTTAAATTCCCGAATGTTGCCTCCGGCAAGTCGCGGCAAGCCGCGCGCTAAATTGCGGCATACCGCGGGAAAACACGCAGGGTTTTAAGGGCGACATCTGTATGAGTATTAGTTGATCCCTGAAGCCAAACTATAACTAGGGCCAGGGGTAGCTCAGTGATTAAGGCATTGGACTACAGTTCGGAAGATCCCAGGTTCAAACCCCACAACCACCAAGTTGGGACCTTGAGCAAGGCGCTTAACCCTCAACTGCTCAGATGTATAATGAGATAAAAATGTAAGTTGAATGTAAGGTGCTCTGGATAAGAGCGTCTGTCAAAATTTAGGCAATGTACAGTGGTTACAAAATCGGAATGGCGATCCCGCCGCGTATACCGCCGTTTAAAGGCAACAGCGGCCAAAATAAATCAGTTGCATTTCAAAGTCATTCGTAAAATGGCCGCCAGGTGGCGCAAAGTGACATTTTCATTCATCGCAGTAAATACAACAGTGATGGGAATTTCCACAACAAACATGAAAAATCTGAACCAGAGCTATTAATGTGTACTGTACAATAATGAGTAAAAAAAAATTATAGTAGATTTATTAACTGAAATAAATGACCATATTTTTCAAGAGAATTTTCAAGCCCCACTCATCAAACAAAATTATAACGAAATCGGCCAAGTTTACTATTTATTTAAATATAAATTTCTAAACCAATAAGATCAAATAACACCAAGTTATTATTATAACAGGCTTACTTCGTCACTTATCAAAGAAGTACACTTGCTTTCAAAGAAGTCGAGTGGCTTATTAACGTCTCTGGTGGGCATTGTCTCTAAGTGGCCGCTTGGTGTAGCGGTTAGAACGCTCGACCAGAAATCTGCAAAGCCCCGGTTCAAATCCCGAGTGATGATGTTTTAAAATTGTTTTATTTTAAAACTAAATAAAATGTTTTAAGTGCGCTTAAGATAGAGTCTTATAAAGGCTATGTAGACTTAGATTAATGTGCAAAAAATATATAATAAAACTATATAAGTCCTCATCTGTTAGATCTGTTTAGTTTTTTTTTGCCGGCTTTGCGCGGCAGCGTGCGGGAAGCTGTGAAAATGCCCTTCATTACCTGTAGGGGGCAGTCGTGTTTCAGTCTGAAGTATTGAGTGTCTACTGAAGCCGAAAATGTGTCCAAATTAAACCGCGCATGCGTGTTTGGAGACGCTGTGCCCGCGCTGTGTATCAGTCGGTTGGGAATCATCATGGAGGCACGGCGTGGCTGCAGCTGGAGTTTGTCGTGTTCGAGGTAAGTTTAGCTTTCTTTTTTGGATGTGATTCTCGCTTTCATGACTCCCAATTAATGTTCATCTTAATCTCAGGACTTACAATTAGCAATATTTCAGTTTTTAATTGTGTGGAGATTCATAAATAAATAACGAACCGAGCACGTGGATTAATACACCGAGATGTGTGTTTCTGACCCCCACAAGTCGTGAAAACGGCGTGTAAATAAGTTACAAGTTAAATTTCAACTAAAAAGAACCTGTACATATGTTCATACAGTATTGACAGCAGCTCTAATTTGTCTAAATCGCATTGCAGACAATAAAAATAAGTCGAGTCATCCTGTGACCCTGCATGCTTAATCTTTCCACACATGATTCTTGCTTCTCACTTTTTCCTTAATCCCTCGCTGTTCTATCTTGTACTTTTCTAACGGTGTCAGAAACTTTGTGTTAGTAGCACTGCTTGACATGCTTGATGCCTTCCTCTTTTGTAATTTGCTTTGGATAAAGGCAAAACTTACAAAAGATGAAGAAATGCCTAAATGTAGTTGTACGAATAAAAGATTATGTAATGATACAATGTAAATATTTTCACAGAAACAAAGCGTAAAGATGAGACATGAGACATTTCTTATTAATTATACAATTTATTAATACCTTGAATATAGTGTTTGTTGCATTGGACAGAAGCATATAAATGCAAATGAATATATAAATCTGAGTAATTATTGAACGAATTTTCATGTTTGGACTAACCCTTTAAATACAAACTCAGCATTCATCATAGGATTTCCTGACACTGAAAAGGTGCAGAGTAATCTATGGAGTGTAGCCATCTCATGCCATGTTTTACAATGTTGTATTGATGCAAGATTATTGCTAAAGCAATTTAACCCAAGTTTATGAAGTGATGGTTATTTTTTATCAATTATTTTTATTTTTTTCTCTGTGAAATGAAGTCAGCACAGGTTGAAGCAATTCAGATTTTTTTTTTGTTTCTCAAAATAAATTATTTCTTGTAAGTTTTACGTATGCAGGGGGACAGACGAAGTGATGCCAGTATGCACCTTCTTAAAATCCTTGTCGTCTGTGCTGTTGAAGGGGAAGGACCAGTTGGTGTATCCATAATCCTTGAAGGAGAGGAAATTTTGCAAGAATGTGGCAATAGCTCCGAGCACTGCGCTACACATTTGAGCTATTTTCAGAAAGTGCTTCTAGAACTTGATGGGATTAAGCTATCACCAAAAGTGCAAGCTTTAAAGATGAAGTTATCATCTTAAAACATTTGATTTGGCTTGACTACAAGTCTTTACATGTTGTGTTTACATGTTCAGCTTAAAATGTTTTAATGCGTTATGGTTTCAATGGCATACTTTTAAGTGCACTAGTCCAGAGTGCTAATTTGAATGTTGCAACTTCACTGCTTCAGAGGGCTATTAAGTTTTAACGTTTATTCTACAGTTTGTTTAATGTATTTTCTGCTGTATTTTATTTCTAAATGAATGCTGTATTTTATTTATTTATTATTATTATTTTACACAATTTTGTTTAAAACAAGTATTTCAGGCCCTGGTGCCGTGCAGTTGTTTCTATGGATGCAAAATTTAGCTGAATGCCCTTTTATTAAAAACACAACTTGTATCTAGACTGTGAATGTCACAAATATTTGGTAATGTTGGTGAATAAACTGTTTAATTATATTTTAGTTGTGTGATTTATGAAAGATGTTCCTAATGTTACGTCAGAGGACATGCGCCGATGTTTATCACACATTCCAATAAGAGAGAGATTACTCACTCCCAAAGTTTTTTTTGCGCCGTATTTCGATTTTTAAAAAAGTTGCTCATTTTCACCACGAACACGGATGAGCCTTCGGGTTTCCTCAGCCGTCCCTATAATATAAATTACAAAACTGTGGTCACGTTGCAATAAGTAAGAATAGTGTAAGCACCGTTCATTTACATGTACACATATGGCCGTAAGCTAAACAAACAATGCGTTATCAAATGCTCGGCAAACTGCCGTGCTACTGAACTTTCATATTTGTTTGTAGCATGCAGTAAAGTGTATGTGACATAAAATATATATTTGTAATATCGTGCAATCTGTACTATCCGCTAGCAAACTTTAGCGATTTTTTTGCAAACGTTTCTTTACAGAACATCACCATAAACACAAACACAAGACTAAAGGTAATATACATATAATGAAAACTTGTCATAAAAATCTTTATTAATGGTAATTAACATTTATGTCTCTGCTTGCTCGAGTGAGCAGCCATTTTGAAAACTTCGCTTAGCCCTTCGTTTGAAGTGAGGTCCTGAAAAATCTTCGTTTGGAGGGCTATCCGTCCCTTCCCCCTCCCCCTACCCCTCCAACCAAAGGAGAAATGAGACACCTCTACCCCTGCACGTGAACGCGCCAAGTGGAAGGGTAGGGGGAAGGGGTTTGGTATTCAGCCTTAATATTGGAGCAATAAAATTTACTTAAAATCTATGTGTCCAAATTGTTACGAGGATTTTATCAAGTAAATCTTACAAGTTCTTTTTTTCAGTGAATGGTGAACACGATGATTTAAGAATTTAATTAAATACGAATATATATATATATATATATATATATATATATATATATATATATATATATATAGTGTGTGTGTGTGTGTGTGTGTGTGTGTGTGACCGGTGCAAGGGCCATTGTCACTCATACTGTCGTAGTTTTTAGAGCCCTAAAAAAGCATTCGCTAGTACGTAAGTAAATAAAAGACAAATGAATAAATAGTTTAAAATTTATATATATATATATATATATATATATATATATATATATATATATATATATATATATATAAAATGGAAATATGTATAAAGAAAATATAATTAATATTTTCATGTTTAATTACAAAAAAAAAAAAAACATTTTAATGGTTAGTGACTGTTGCAGACATTTACACTATTTTTGAGAACTATTAAGTTCTCCTTCGACGTGTCATAGCCGATAACTGTCCCTTTGATCTGCTGTGTACGGCGGGGCGTCGAGTGCTGATCAGTGTGTGTATAGTACGCTACTTTACACTGATCAGCAATCGACGCCCCGCCATACCCAGCAGATCAAAGGGGCACACTCATAAACTCTCCGTGTGCACACACACAAACTCTCCGTGCACGCACATAAACTCTCCGTGCACGCACACACACACACACACACACACACACACACACACACGATTTATAGATAAAATGCAGACATAAACACGCCACCCCCCAGGAAAACAACAAACACAAATATATAGACTACAGTACTCGCTTTTCCAACATGCTAGCGCGCTCCGATGTGAGCCGATTTATTCAAGTCATAATTAGAGAATATAGAGAGATTAATAACAGAGAAAGCATAATATGATGTCTATACAGTAAATAAAAAGAAAAGTATCAAATCCAACTATTAAGTCTGATTTTATTGCTATCATTAACCATTTATGTTATATATTTATTTTATTTTATATTACATTATTTTTTATATATTATATTTACACAATGCTTGCTCTGAAGGACTTTATCTAAAAGCCAGACTGACCAAGTTTCTAATTCACTGAATAAACCAGTATTAGACACAGATATACGATATGGTAGTATATACAATGAAAAAGCTATTTACACGAGTGCTCAAATGTAAAGCAAACGCAATTATTAATTTATTGTGTATATTTAACTTCATTCAGCCATTTAAGTTATATGAAGAATAACGTTCCTAACCCACTATTATTTTAATCTTAAATAAAGTTGGCCTAATACAATATTGTTTGCAATGCTGAAGCAAACATGATTTTGTTTTAGTCTATTCGCTGAATACAACGCGACCCACATCACCTCTTGGTGAAAACCCACAGAAACCGTTACTGTAATCCCCCTTCTCACCTACAGTATCCTTGGTGTGAAAGTTATCAAACCGGTTTCGCTGATGGGGTAATTCTGCTTCAAGCACTTTCCGATGCTGTTGCTAGGAAATTCCACCCCACAGCCCACAACAACAAGCAAGTAAGAGACATAATTAACGAACTTCTTAGAAAGAAAAGATTGAGTTTTCTCTTTTCTAAAAAAAAATAATTAATGAATACTCTTGCTTTTGTAATGATTTTGAGTGACCATTTGCCATATACAGTACTGCCTGCTTTATTATATATTTAATAAAACTTTATTGCAACTAAATTGTGTGTGTGCCTTATTGAATATTTAATAATGCTTCCGGAACATTGTTGTCCATACGTTTTACAGTATGTACAGTATATTGAAAACAGTGAAACATAAAACACAAACCGAAAGGACAAATTAAGGAATGTACGAAACATTAACACCTTTACCGTGTTCAAATAAATACTGTAGAGTTACTGCATTATGTTTCAAGACATCCTTAATTAAAAAAAATTTTCCCTAATTATATGTCCACAAATACTTTGACAACATACACTTATCAACTTATCCATATAAACTTATCAACACAAACTCTCGCACGCACACACAATCTCTAAAAAAATTATATTAATAACATACATATACAAATAAACAAAAATATAAACGTTTATATTGAAGTTTACGGTGAACGCAGAGTCGGCTAAGCACACGTGATGACGCGCGCGCCCTCACCTCTCTTACGGCTGCCTACAGTATTTGGCCAAAAGAATTATAATAATTGAACGATATGCCTGGTCCTGGAAAGAGACATCAACAGTCCGGCGCTGAGAAACGAAAGAACTGAAAGGAAAAAAAAGCCTACGATGAAGCCCGTGCATCAATTCCAGAAATAAAACTTTACTTTATTCTGTCGACGTTAATAATGTAATAACGTAACGTTAACGTAAAATAACGCAAATTTCATTTAACAGCAGGGGGGACAATAAATATATATTTTTATAAATTCATTGCATTGTTTATGTTGTTTACAGTCAAGCCATCAACATACAATAAAATGTAAACATGAGATCTAAACTAAAAACTGTGCTCCCTGTGCTGCTGCTGGCAATATCATCTCTTTGTTCTGTTGTCTCCGGCTCCCTCCCTGGTTCTGAATCTGCCCCTTCCTCTACTCTCACTGCAGGGATTAAAGTGAAAAAAAGTCTTCTGACTGAACTTTTTTCAGGCCAAGCCATATTCCTTTAACAAACACTTTATTTAAATAGTCGAGACCAATAGCTTTAGGGGAGATTAAACCGCTTTAATATTGCCAGTTTGCATATTTTAAAAGCTATTTGTAATCTTTGAAAAAAAAATACCTTGACAAATAATCAACCATCTACCACATATCTTTTCAGTGCATGTTTTTATTTATCTTATAACACCAAACAATGTTTTGTGAAACTCTTAATAATTAACAGAAAAAAGTAATAGCACCACCATTAAATTCCAAAAAATGCTTTTTCAGTGCATGTTTTATGTATCTTAAAGAAAACATCTTCGTTTTCAGCTTAGATGACAAATCGGATTTCCAGTAAGCAGCAATGCCATGTGTGCAGGAGGCATGTGCATTAGACATAGACAATCTTGAAAGTGCACTCTTGTCTTTGACAACTGATTGCATTAAATTAACTAGTGGTTGTGAGACTGTGACCGACAGGTCATGCTCCGCTATGAAAGAACATACGCGCACTTTTACATCGCGCACACGGTCGGCCACAGATGTGTGAATCTCCGTTGTGGTTCTTGTCGCAGCAGACAGGGAGCATGTGTACTGTTAGAGCACGAACCGCAGCATTGTGACTAGCTGCTGACTGATGGCGAACTCGCACTTTGTTTTGCCATTATTGCCATATTGAAGTTTCCTGTGGCATATTCAATTCAATTCAATTCAATTTTATTTATATAGCGCTTTTAACAATGGTCATTGTCTCAAAGCAGCTTCACAAAAATTAAAGAAATTTAACAAAAAATAAATAAATAAATAAATAAATATTATATATATATAGAATAATTATATATAAAGTAATAAATAAATAAATAAAATTATAATAGAAAATAAATAAATAAAAACAAATAATAATAATAATTATAGAAAAGAAAATAATTGGAAGTGTGGATGTGTGAGAAAAATGTGCAGATAATAATGAGACGAATGAATGAAATTTCTCTGATGAGCAAGCCAAGGGTGACGGCGACGGTGGCAAGGAAAAACTCCCTGAGATGGCATTAGGAAGAAACCTTGAGAGGAACCAGACTCAACAGGGAACCCATCCTCATTTGGGCGATAACAGATAGAAATGATATAACATCTTGTATGTTGTGCAGGTGAAAATTCAATATGACAGAAATTATTTAAATTGTCATGAAGACCAGTTCAGCATAGGGACGAGTCAGTAGGTGCAGAGGGCAGATGAGGTCTGGATCACTGGAAGCACAGGAGCAGCATGTGTAGCTCCAACCATCATAAAGCTGAATCCAGTTGGAGCTGGTCCTTCTCTGGATGCCTCAGGAACCTCGCAGGGTCGGCCTTTGTCTACTGAAGCTGGCAAAATCTCCCGATGCCTCGGGATGGGTAGAGAAATACAGAACAGATGGGGAGAATTAGCGTAGTTGCCATTCGGTATAGGTGTACTGGAGTATGAGTACTGGGATGAGTTATGTGTATGCCAGATTAAAAAGATGCGTCTTGAGTCTACTTTTGAACTGAGAAACCGTGTCTGCTCCCCGAACACTGTCTGGAAGGCTATTCCAAAGCTTTGGAGCTAAATATGAAAAAGCCCTACCCCCTTTTGTAGATTTTGAAATTCTGGGAACTACCAGAAGTCCGGAGTTTTGTGATCTTAAGGCGCGTGGTGGATTGTAGCGTATCAGAAGACTGGTTAGGTATGTGGGAGCTAAACCATTTAAGGCCTTGTATGTAAGTAATACTATTTTGTAATTTATTCTAAACTGAACTGGTAGCCAGTGCAGGGATGATAATATTGGAGTTATATGATCATATTTTCTGGATCTAGTGAGAACCCTGGCAGCTGCATTTTGGATTAACTGAAGCTTGTTTATTGAGGATGAAGAACAACCACCTAGTAATGCATTACAATAGTCCAGTCTGGAGGTCATGAATGCATGAACTAGTTTTTCTGCATCAGATACGGATAAGATGTTCCTAAGTTTAGCAATATTTCGAAGATGGAAAAAGGCTGTTTTTGTGATATTTGAAATGTGATTTTCAAAAGACAAGTTACTGTCTAATATTACTCCCAGATCTTTTACTGCTGAGCTGGTAATAACAGTACATCCTTCTAAGCGCAAGCTGAATTGTGAAAGCTGTTGTGTGCTGGTTTTTGGGCCAATAAGTAATATCTCTGTCTTATCTGAATTTAATAAAAGAAAGTTATTGGTCATCCAATCTTTTATGTCCTGGACACACTCAGTTAATCTAGACAACTTAGGTATTTCGTCTGGTTTAGTTGAGATATATAATAGGGTATCATCAGCATAACAATGGAAATTAATCCCATGTCTTCTAATGATGTTACCCAAGGGAAGCATGTATATTGAGAACAACAGAGGTCCTAAAACTGACCCTTGTGGGACCCCATATTTCACTGGCATTATACCAGACGGTTCTCCATTTAGATCTACAAAATGGTAGCGATCAGACAGGTAAGATCTAAACCATTTTAGTGCCTGTCCCTGAATGCCTATATAATTTTGTAAGCGATCTATGAGAATATTATGATCTATAGTGTCGAATGCAGCGCTAAGATCGAGCAGGACTAGCAATGAGATGCAGCCTTGGTCTGAAGCTAAAAACAAGTCATTTGTAATCTGAACTAGTGCAGTTTCTGTGCTATGATGGGGCCTGAAACCTGACTGAAATTCTTCAAGGATGTTGTTATCCTGCAAGAATGTGCAAATTTGAGCTGATACTACTTTTTCTAGTATTTTTGATATGAACGGGAGGTTTGAGATCGGTCTGTAATTTTTTATTTCATTCGCGTCCAAATTAGATTTTTTAAGAAGCGGCTTAATAACTGCTAACTTGAAAGGTTTAGGGACGTGACCTAGATGTAATGAAGAATTAATAATGTTTAGGAGTGGCTCTCCAACCGTAAGCATCACTTCTTTTAAAAATCTGGTTGGGATTGGGTCTAACAGGCACGTTGTTGATTTAGCCGAGGTGATGAGTTTATACAGCTCTTCCTGTCCTATACCTGTAAAGCAGTGAAAATCTAAATGTGAAGCTATAGGCTGAACTGGATCGTGAGATACTATTAGAGGTTGAACCTCCATTATTTTCTTCCTGATATTATTGATTTTTTCATTAAAGAAGTCCATAAAGTCTTCACTTCTAAACTGTGATGGGATACTCTCTGCGGGCATCTTAGGTTTTGTTAGGCGAGCCACTGTACTAAATAAGAACCTGGGATTGTTTTGGTTTCTTGCTATCAGTTGGCTAAGATGCTCGGTCCTAGCAGTTTTTAGAGCCTGTCTATAGCTGCACATACTGTCTTTATACGCAATTCGAAAAACTTCTAATTTAGTTTTCCTCCATTTTCGCTCGAGGTTACGGGTTGCTCTCTTTAGGGCGCGAGTATGACTGTTGTACCACGGTGCCAATGTTTTATCTCTGACTTTTTTTAATCTGATGGGAGCAACAGTGTCTAATGTACTGGTAAAAATAGTGCCCATGCTGCTAGTCACTTCATCTAGATCATCTGCATTTAGGGGTCTAATAAGAAATTGGGACAGATCCGGCAGATTACTTGTGAATCTGTCTTTAGTGGTGGGATTCATATTTCTAACAGATTGATAGCGTGGGGAGACACAGCTAATCTGTTCTACGGGTAGAGTATATGTCAGGAGGTGATGATCTGTGATATCATCACTTTGAGGTATGATCTCTATATTAGAGACATCTATACCATGGGATATAATAAAATCTAGCGTATGATTAAAGCGGTGAGTTGCTCCAATTATATTTTGCTTAACCCCAAAGGAATTTAGTAAATCCATAAATGTGAGTGCTAAAGCGTCGTTAGCATCATCTACATGAATGTTAAAGTCTCCTACTATCAATACTTTCTCAGAGTTAACCAATAGGTCTGATAGCAGATGTCCAAATTCTTTAAGAAAATCGCCATATGGCCCCGGGGGTCTGTACACGGTGGCCAAGGTAAAATATAGCAAGGGTTTATTACGTATTTCATTTAGTGCAACATTAATGATAAGCACTTCAAATGAATTAAACCTGGGCCTTATTTTCTGGGTAACAGTGAGTACATCATTGTAGATAGTGGCGACACCACCACCGCGACCAATTAGACGGGGCTCGTGCTTATAGAAATATCCTGACGGAGTAGACTCATTCAGACCAAAATATTCATTTGGTTTAAGCCAGGTTTCAGTGAGACAGAGTGCGTCAAGGCAATAATCTGAGATAATTTCATTAACAATAAGTGCTTTAGGCGCAAGGGATCTAATGTTGAGTAGTCCAAACTTTAGAGGTGGATTTTGACTACTTATTTTGCCTTTTTCTGGTTTTATGGTTATCAGATTGTTTCGGGCAAATTTAACAAATTTATTCTTTTTTCTCAGTATTCGGGGAACAGACACAGTTTCTATAGGACAAGCTATGTGTGTGCGTCTATCACTACGGTGAGTTGTGATGTGTCTAATATGTTTGGAATCTACGGTATGACTTACCGCCAGTCAGATGGTTCGTAGTGTTCTGGAGATGTTGTCAGAGAGGACCGCTGCTCCAGCTCTGCTAGGGTGTAGGCCATCGGTGTGATAGAGCCTAGGACGCTCCCAGAAAACATTCCAGTTATCAACAAAGCGTAATTTCTGTTGTTGACACCAAGATTGTAACCATTCATTAAAAGCAAATAATCTACTGAACTTCTCGATTCCTCGCTGAAATGTGGGAAGCGGTCCAGATACGATGATCATTGTCGTGGGTGATGTGCTGCGGACCTTCTCAACCAGGCTCCTGAAGTCCTTCTTTAGGATCTCCGTCTGCCTCAGCCTGGTGTCGTTCGTGCCGGCATGAAGAACCACAGCTCCAATGTTCCTCCTCAGGGCAGCAGGCACCTGTGCAGCAACATCAAGAACACGTGCACCAGGTAAACAGCGTGTGTGCACCTTACCTTTAGCCGTGGTAGCACGCACGTGACGAACGATGGAGTCTCCGATGACCAGGACGTCGTGTGCCATCTCGCGGAGAGGAGCGAAGCGGTTTTGGGTCGAGATGTCGAAGACGGGTGGTGGTGGTGGAGAGGTCCTCGCCCGGGGCTTGGCGTGCTTCTTCCGCTGCTGCTGTATCCAGGGTCCGTGATGTCCCGGCGCCGGGGTGTAGGAACACTGGGCGGGATGCGTCCTTGGTGTGTTGGACCTGGACAGAGAAACACGCGGGGTTGAGGTTGTAGGAGAATTCTCACGCTGAGAATTTACCTGGGACAGGTGAGTGTCGGTCCGCGTCGATTCCAGCGTGGCTTTCCGCTGCTGTAACCGGGCCAGCTTCACCTGTAGCTCACGGATCAGCTTCTCCACGGCCTCCACCTCCAAATCCACTGAGTGCAGCTCCAATGTCTCCTCACCTGCACTCAGAGGCAGAATCACAACCGACATGGTGTCTAAACACGGAAAATAATCGGTGTGAGGAAGCGAAAACAAACTTTACAAACAAACAAACAAACGTGCTAGCCGGGCTAGCGATGCTAATGCTAATTAGCGATGCTAATGCCGGCTAAAAGCGGTGTGCTGCAAAACAATTAAAACTTAATGATATAACACGCGTTTCGAGTAAATATATTATAAGATACTTATCCGTTTTATGTACACTCTTCGTAAGGGGACGAAAAAGTTTAAAAGTTGGTCAGTATGGTGGAGCTCGGAAAAAAAAGCAGCTTCTCAGTGTCCTCGTACGGAGGAAGTGACGTCAGCATACTGTGCAAAGACACCTACCTGGATGTTTGATTTTTTTTAGTCCACGAACTAAAAGGCTTGCCATTCTCCCCAATTTCGCTAATCCAAGCCCATCTCCATTTATTTTATTTTTTTTACACTTTTATCAATCTCCGAAACATCGGAGCCTTCCTGCATTAAGTGTGTCCATGCTATCTTAAATATAGTTATACCTCAGCCTGACACGTAGTTCTTCAAAACTAAACCAAAACCCGGAGTGGATCCATACCGGAGTGATAACAAAACGCTTAGAGTGGACAGAGGAACGTGCAGTCGCTCCACTCCAGGCTTTGATCACATCCTCCTCAGCAGGCTGAATACACCGTCTTTCCTTAATTTAAGACCCATGTAAGCCTATATATACACAGCATTAAAATTATGAAAAGTGAATTTTAAACATTAAGGACAGGCGGAACAGTGTGATTGACGGAAATCCGTCGATGACTCGCTACAATTAACGGAAATCCGTCGTAACGACGGAGAACTTTAATCCCTGTCACTGTCTCAGAACAGACTGACTCCTGAAGCAGAAAAAAAAATGCAGGAAATGATGTTTTCTAACATGCGTTAGATAGTTTTTTTTTTTATCACTCTATACACAATACTTTGCTATTTTTATAGATGTTGAGCATCGTGAGCAAGCCCGAGATCATATTAACGTTAATTATCACCAGCCGGCATTAATAGGCATTAATAGGTCGGCTCACAAGTAACGTGAGTTGGGAGCACACCAATCGATTCGACTATGGTTAATCGCTCACTCCGTAGGCTCCCTGAATAGGCGGGAAAGAGATGGAGCCGCGCATTTCTGCCGGCTGGAAAAAAAAACTAAACAGATCTAACAGATGAGGACTCAGATTAATGTGCAAAAGTAATAAAACTATATAAGTCTACATAGCCTTTATAAGACTCTATCTTAAGCGCACTTAAAACATTTTATTTAGTTTTAAAATAAAACAATTTCATCATCACCCGGGATTCGAAGCGGGGCTTTGCAGATCTCTGGTCGAGCGTTCTAACCGCTACACCAAGCGGCCACTTAGAGACAATGCACACCAGAGACGTTAATAAGCCACTCGACTTCTTTGAAAGCAAGTGTACTTCTTTGATAAGTGACGAAGTAAGCCTGTTATAATAATAACTTGGTGTTATTTGATCTTATTGGTTTAGAAAATTATATTTAAATAAAACCCTACACACTTCTTTTCTAATTACACGTGATAAAATCTAAAGGCTCACTGTGTTAATATTCATTGTGCTTAAATTTGATCTTAATAAGATTTGATTTAATTTGAATTCTACATTTGTACTGTAATTATAGTACTGTGATTATGAATTCGGTCAACTACAGTGTTTCACTTGATGTTATCGGCTACTACGTCTATTATTTAATGGGACGCGTCTCATTAGTGAGGCAGAGAATGAAGTAAGGCATGAGGCGTCAGTCTGTAGTTATATAGCGCCACTCAGTGGTAAAAGCCAGCAAATGCACAGCAAATGCACATGCCGTAATGCGGCGGTGACGCTAAATACGACGCTCTGATTTTGTAACCACTGTAACTTACTGAAGCCACTCATACCCCCCCCCCCCCCACACACACATACCTCCCCCCTCACCCACTCCTTAACTCTTCAGAGTTTTTATCCAGCACTTTAACTAAGCGCTTGCGCTACCGCGGAAAGTCACGGACAAAGTGTGTAAAATATAAACCCGGTTATGAACGTTACTAGCTCCTGTACAGCTACCCTCAGTCTGTGTCCCTCATGAACTGCATCATATTATATTACAGTCACAGAAATAACCTGCAGATTAACTCTTATCCAAAGAATAAATACACGCTGAATTTATCCAGACAACACGCGGTGAGATTCTCTCAGTATTTACAGAGGACACAAACACTCATCGGGTAGTGCAGCGTTTGTAATAGGGACATTAATAGTATTTTCGAAGCTTTAGCATCTTTGAGTTAAAGTGGAGTGACATTGTGAGTTTGTGACACTGGCAGTAAGCTGTAATATTAACTCCAGACTTGGTAAACAGGTAATTTTGCCAGTGAACATGAAATATGCTGCCAGTGATATTTAAAATGGCCAATAAAAAGCTAAACTGGGAAATAAACTGTAAAGTACCCCAAACTCATTTTATAAAATAAAACATCACTTACCACGAATAGTCCGTTAAGCCGCCATCTTCGTCTCTGTAGTTTGGTAGCGTCAGTTCGGCGGGGGTGGAGGCGGGTTGTTAAAATCACGTGATTGCAACTCAGCACAGCTGGCTTGTTTTAACGTGTTCTTGAGAACGAAGCGCCATCTAGTGGTGGCACCAGGTAAATGAATAAATAGGGCTTGAATGGGCATGTTTACTGTAAAATCTTGACACGCCTTTCTGGCAGAAAAGGGAGGGGGGGGGGGATTACGGCGTGCAAAGGGCTTTTTCTCTTCTGGTCTCGCCTCTCATTTTCTCTCTCTTCCCCCTCTCCGTTGAGCTACACATGTCGTTCCTGAGCCGCCAGTGATCCAAACTCCCTCTGCCATCTGGACCTGTCTGACTCGTCCTGGTGCCCCGCTTCTGGGTGGAGATCTCATCATATGGATGCCCCGTGTGTCTCTTGGGATGCGTCTGGTGTCTTGAGACGGTTTCACTCTACCATGAAGACGGTTCTGGCCTCGGCTGATGTTGACAGCTGGTTCTCTGAGGACTTGACTTGGCTGCAGGACTGGAATTTCCTACAAGTCTACCTGAGTCTCCAATAAAAAGTAGTATTTTAAAATCAATGTGGAATTTCACAGGGAGCCAATGAAGTGAAGATAAGATGGGGGTGATGTGCTCGTATCTTCTGGTTCTATCACTCAAAAAAATAACTCGTTGAATGAGCATAATTAAATTATGGAAAGAATTTCCACCTGATTTATTGGCTTTCGTTCAGCATTAAGCAATTTTGTTGGCCCAACTTGATGTTCTTAGGTTCTGTCAAAGTAATGTTATTAGGTTCATTTAACTTATTTACTACAGCTGCGTCCAACATAATTTAATACTGTTAACATAAATTAATAGGGTTGTTACAACAAATTTTTCAGTTGTAAATTAAGTTGATCCAACTCAAGTAAATTTAAATTTCAAGCCCTGGTCAACAGAATTCTGTGAAGGAAGGAAGCAGACAAACGGGATAAAACGGATATTTTTATTTTACACCAGGAGCAACTTACAAATGAGGTCTCAATTTGAAAAGATGTACAAAACATAAAACACCACAAATAATAATAAATAAATAAAAACACCAACAGAAACGTTTTGTACTTTATAACTGGAAACTCCTGAAGTCAGATGCAGACACGACACTTTCAGTCACAAACTCCTGTGAAAAAATACAGAGATAGATATTCAGTTAAAATTCATGATACTTAATTTAGCAAATGAACAATATTTATACTTTGTTCCTCTCGCTTCACAACTCATGAGAACCGACCGAAACCAGAACCGAACTGCAGATTAAGATCTTGTCTCTAGCTGCATGCGTTCCTATGACTAGAACTTAAAACTTATCAGGATTAAGCAAGAGGAAGTTAATTAGCATCCAAACCTTTATATCCTTTACGCATTGCTCAATTTTAGCAAGCTGGTTTTTCTCAGTTTTGCTGAGACGTACAGGTCCTTCTCAAAAAATTAGCATATTGTGATAAAGTTCATTATTTTCTGTGATGTACTGATAAACATTAGACTTTCATATATTTTAGATTCATTACACACAACTGAAGTAGTTCAAGCCTTTTATTGTTTTAATTAGGGTTGTTTCGATTCCGATACTGGTTTCGGAAATGCTACTGATACCACAAAAAAATCTGGCATTGGAATCGGCGAGTATTTGAGTCCACGTACCGATCCGTTTCCTAAACATAGCCTATTTATGCCCGCTAGCTTTGCTAGCTTAGCTTACTTACAGAGTGTCACTCTGGATCAGATGAAATATGCAAATTGTTTTAGATTTTCATGGTTTTCATGAGCTGTATGCCACAATCAATATTAAAACAAAAGGCTTGAACTACTTCAGTTGTGTGTAATGAATCTAAAATATATGAAAGTCTAATGTTTATCAGTACATTACAGAAAATAATGAATTTTATCACAATATGCTAATTTTTTGAGAAGGACCTGTATAAATGTGTGTCGTCAGCATAACAATGAAAACTAATACCGTGCTTACGGATTACGTTGCCCAAAGGAAGCATGTAAAGGGAGAAAAGCAGTGGCCCTAAAACCGAACCCTGTGGAACACCAAACTCCACTAAAGAACATGCTGAATAATCACCATTCAAATCTACATACTGATAACGATCGGTCAAATAGGATCTGAGCCAGGAGAGGGCTGTCCCCTTAATTCCTACCACGTTTTCTAATCTGTGAAGGAGAATACTATGATCAATGGTGGCAAAAACTGCACTGAGGTTGACTAACACAAGAATAGTGATGCAACCAGTTATGCCATTCCTCCAAGGCCCAATTTATGCCCAACAGCTCGCGGTCCCCTATTCCTCATCGCTGCTGAGTGGGGTTAAATTTCTCGGAGAAGAAGCTACGGGGATGTAACTTCTGGTCTGGACCTCGCTGGGAGAGAACAGCACCCACATCCAACGCGTCCACCTCCACAACGAACAGTTTGTTGGCATCTGGGTGGAGAAGAATAGGAGCGGTGGTGAAACGGTGACATAGTTCTTAAAAGGCAGAAATGGCGGCTGGAGTGAGTTGAAATGGACGAGAGGAGGGCCTGGTCAGGGTGGTTAGTGGTGCCGCAACTGTATTGTAGCCCCGGATAAAGCGACGATAGAAATTCACAAACGCGAGAAGCTGCTTGAGTGTCCTGGGTAGGGGCCAATGACGCACAACTTCTAGTTTCTGCGGGTCCATGGCCACACCCTGTGACGAGATAACAAAACCCAGGAACGTGGTAGAGCGCTTGCGAAAAGCACACTTTTCCAGCTTTGTTGGTGAGCAAGCAATCTCTTTAGAACAGCCCAGACGTGTTGAATATGTTCCTTGGTGTTGCGGGAGTAGATCAGAATATCGTCTAGGTAGACGAACACCCATCGGTCTAACATATCTCTCAGGACGTTGTTGATAAATTGTTGGAAGGCCGAGGGTGCGTTACAGAGTCCGAATGGGATGGCCAGGCTCTCAATGTCCAGTGGGGTGATGAAAGCCGTCTTCCATTCATTGCCCTCTCTGATACGTACCAACTTGTAGCGCTCCGAAGGTCCAACTTTGTAAACACTGCGGTACCAGAGAGGGCGTCCAGGACTGAGTTTGTGAGTGGCAAAGGGTGTCGGTTCTTAATGGTGATTTTATTTAGCCACCGATAGTCGACACACGGACGAGGTTCGCCCCCTTTCTTCTTCATGAAGAACTCCTCCGCGGCCGCTGGCGAGGAGGGCCGGATAGTTCCATGGCGATGCGTGCTGGCGACGTATTCCTCCATCGCCTGCGTCTCAGTGGCCGATAGTGAGTAGAGGTGGCCGAGGGAGGGAACGGAGTCCGGCTGAAGCTCTATCGCCTGGTCATATGGTGGAAGGTGTGTGGTCCGTCTTTTGCAAAAGGCTTCAGCCAGGTCTCTATAGGCGGGAGGGATGGCATTGATGTTGACATCAGGAGCCTCGGACTCCGTGGAACACGTCCCAGCTTGGGCCCGCAGCCAAAGTTCAGTGCAGGTCGGCCCCCACTGGAGGATCCGGTTCTGCGTTCATGAAATGAAGGGGTCATGCTGCAGCAGCCAGGGATAGCCGAGTATGATGAGTGGTGAGGAGATGGAGGTGAGATGAAATTGAAGCTGCTCGTGGTGTTGGTCAATGGTGAGAGTGATGGGTTGGGTCTGGTGAGTGATGGGACTGGAGGAAAGGGGCAGACCGTCGGCAGATGTGATCTGAACTGGCTGGGATAACGCCTCGAGTTTCACCCCCATTTCTTTGGCACACGTAGAGTCAATGAAGGTACCTGTGGACTTTGCAAAGAGGATGGAAATGGCCATAGTAAATACTTTCTTCCGGAAGAGGCAGGAACATAGGGTGACATAAGAGTGGAGGCAGAAGCACTCAGGTTGACTATATCTTGTGTCGACATTGTAATCTGAAAGAGATTAATGACTGCAAAGTGTTGGTAGGGGAGAGTGTAGCCAGACAACACAGAATGGTGTGTAAAATAACTCTGGTGGTGAGGAAGGTGAAGAGGACAAAGGCAGAGCAGAGGAGAAAGTGGTGGAAGCTGAGAAAGGAAGAATGTTGTGTAGTCTTCAGGGAGGAGCTATTAGTGGTCAGGAGATGCTTTCAGTTTGTAACAAACTCGCTACCATTACCAAAACAATAACAAGCCATTATCAGAATCAGGGAGTAGGATAAGGACCACCAGAGAAACAGTTGTTATACTCAAAGTGTATTTACATTTAATATAGTGCTGTACATCATACCAGTCACGCACGCTGGCCACTCATACCACACACTCACTCAGTCCGTGCTCGTGATTATGTATATATAGAGTCCTTTCTCTCAATCAAAAGTCCATAAAGGTAAAATAATAGAACCAGAGAACGTCCTGCCCAACATTAGCTCCCACAGCGCCCCTGCTGAACGGGAGCGCGTAACTAGCCAATCGCCTGTTACAAGTTGACTGGACAACTACAGCCAATGTGATCAGGGAGACAGGTAGGAGGGTACTTGGTGTATCATCAGGTTAGGCAAAAGTGGACAAGGAGACTTGGTGGTGGAACGAGGAAGTCCAGGAGTCTATACAGGGAAAGAGGCTAGCTAAAAATAAGTGGGACTCTGAGAGGACTGAAGAGAGTAGACAGGAGTACAGGGAGATGCAGCATAAGGTGAAGGTAGAGGTGGCAAAGGCCAAACAAAGGACTTGTATTCTAGATTGGATAGTAAGGAGGGTGAGGTGGATCTGCATAGGTTGGCGAGGCAGAAAGATAGAGATGGGAAGGATGTGCAGCAGGTTAGAGTGATTAAAGATAGAGATGGAAATGTACTGACAGATGCCTGGAGGGTAATGGGAACATGGAAGGAGTACTTTGAGGAGTTGATGAATGAGGAAAACGAAAGAGAACAAAGAGTAGAAGAGGTGACTGTTGTGGAGCAGGAAGGATCAAATATTAGTAAAAGTGAGGTGAGAAGGGCGTTGAAGAGGATGAAGATTGGAAAGGCTGTTGGTCCTGATGACATACATGTAGAGGTATGGAAAGGCTTAAGAGAGGTGGCAGTAGAGTTTCTAACTAGTTTGTTTAACAAGATCATGGAGAGTGAGAGGATTCTCTCTACTTAGAAGACGGTTCTGGCCTCGACTAGTCTTGGCAGCTGTTTCTCTGAGGACTTGACAATTCGATAGTTCAGGACTGGAACTTTCTACAAGTCTATCTGAGTCTCTGATAACTACCTGGACTCCATTTTAACATCAATTAACATCAACTATTATAGCTGAACTGCCACTGTATGAATGCAGATCATTTCCTGCTATCTGTTTTACCCAGATGAGGATGGGTTCCCTGGTGAGTCTGGTTTCTCTCAAGGTTTCTTCCTATTACCATCTCAGGGAGTTTTTCCTTGCCACTGTCGTCCGCGGCTTGCTCACCAGGGACTATCTGACCATTTTGATCCATACACATTCACATTCCATACAAACGTAAATAATTATTTTGATTGTGTAAAGCTGTTTTGAGACAATGTCAATTGTTAAAAGCGCTATACAAATAAAAAATTATTTGAAAATTCCAGAAGAATGGAGGAGAAGTGTATTGGTGCTGATTTTTAAGCTGTGGCAATTATAAAGCAAATGAGCCATACAATGAAGCTGTGGGAAAGAGTAGTGGAAGCTAGGTTAAAGGCAGAGGTGAGCATTTGTGAGCAGCAATATGTTTTCATATTGCCTAGAACGAGTACATCAGATGCAGTATTTGCTTTGAGGATGCTGGTGGAGATGTACAGAGAAGCTAATAAAGAGTTGCATTGTGTCTTTGTAGATTTAGAGAAGGCACGACAGGGTGCCGAGAGAGGAGCTGTGCAGGACTATACAGTGGGAGCCACGCCAAATAGCCGCGACCGTGTGGCTGAAGTGTGAATGGCGTGTGAATGGCCTTTGCACGCCTTAATCCCCCCTCCCTTTTCTGGGCGAAAGGCGTGTCAAGATTTCACAGTAAACACGCCCATTCAAGCCCTATTTATTCATTTACCTGGTGCCACCACTAGATGGCGCTTCGTTCTCAAGAACACGTTAAAACAAGCCAGCTGCGCTGAGTTGCAATCACGTGATTTTAACAACCCGCCCTTAGTTAACGAGCTGAATAACAACACTGAAGTGTTTATTAGTTAAGGAGGAGGAGGGGGAGGGGTGTGTGTGTGCGTGTGTGTGAGTGTGAGGGGCTTCAGTAAGTTATAGTTTGGCTTCAGGGATGAACTAATGCTCATATACGAGTGTTATATCGCTTAACTTATTTGTATGAGAAGCGCATTAAGTAAATTCTCGGTTAATTTAATTCAGACGATAATACAGTCAGTCACTGGTTAACTCCAGCACTGTTCACTGGTTAACATTAGCACAGGCAGTTTATTTACATTCCAGAATTCCCAAAACAGTATTTTACACACTCTGTGGTAAATATGTTTATTAATATATATTATTTTTATTAGGACTATATGTTCTGTGAAGTTTATTTATCTTTGTCTTGACTAAATTCTCCTGTTGTCTTTAAGCAGAGCTCCGCTGTGGAGGATTGGGGGGTCAGACGGCTGACGGCTGGACTTTTGGAGCTACAGGACTGGAGGAGCCTGAACAAGCTGTTGAGGGAGCTGTAGGAGGGATGACGTCACAGTCCGCCAGCTTTAGAATGATGTTTGATCAGGTCTACTGTATATTCTGAACATAGAACTGCAAAATGTCTGATACAGTACTTTGGGGGAAACAAAGACTTAAACTGTTCCATGTTTAATAGTTTTGATATTTGAAAAATTTATATTTTAATGTAAAAGGACTATAGATAGAGACTTATAAGCAGCTGGTGTATCCGGGTAGTTTAATGAACTTTAAGCAAAAAGACAACATGTATTCATCTGTTTTATATAAATTACTGTTTTAACTTGAACAATTCAATTTATTCTTCCAAAACTAGTCAAAGTCATGTTTGCGTGTTTTAATTTTGGGGGATTGTTTGGGTATTTAAAAATTGTTTAGTTGAACCAACAACTTCAATGGGCAAAAAATGGGACACAACTTTGTTTTAAATAGTCAAAGAGTTGGGCTGAAAATAATAATAGTAATTATTGATCATAGAAACAAATGAAACCAGTTAAACACTTGATTATATGTATTTGTGTTTGTGATTATGTGACCCATAATATTTTTTTCTCAGTATAAATAAATGTTTTGGGTTTTAAGAACTCCAAAAGAGCAACGACAAACTTGGTATTCTCCATTGAGGTTTCTCACCTTCCACTCCTGAGTAGGACATGGTGTTAATTGCTCTGTGTGTGTGTGTGTTTGGCGGGGGGATGGGTGTGTGTGTTTTCGGCAGTTCAGCAGTTCTAAACACAAGCACAGTTTTTGTCCTTAACTAAAATACTTCAATACGTTAATAATGAATTTATTTTGCTGAGTAAGGTAATAAGCGATGTTTAAACCAAACCAGTAAGTTAAGTAAGTGTTCCATACATTAAAGTACTGTGTATAACCAAGTGCCCTAGCAAACACAGTTACAGTTTACACGACAAACAAAGTGTGTGCGCTGGGGGGATTGGAAGGTGAGTGAGAATACTCATTTACAAGACAAAAGACGGTCAGAGGCAGGGCCGTTCTAGACCAGACAACACGGGGTGGGGTGGGGGGGGAGGGGCGCAGTCAGAAATTTGAAGGGGGCATCATGTTTGAGCACTGTTTTTCCCTAGGCTTACTGTATAGTAACAGTATTGTATTTGCTGAATTGTGTTGAGGCACGAAAAACCCCCTGACCACAATAAGGTGGCAATCCCTCAGGGGGGAAACTAAAAAATATATATATAATTATATAATAAAATATCCTTAATCCAGATTTTATCAATCAATGACGTAACATTTATCTAAGCTGGATGGTCAAATTCTCAAACGTTTAACCTAAAGTAAGACTTAACACACTATAACTAAAATATTTACAAAACTGAAAGGTTGTCTTATGAATAATAAAAAATACAAACTAAATTAAAACAGATGGGCTATTGAACAGATCATAATATGTTTTATGTTTTCTGATTATAAATGATATATGGGTTGATTTTAGAAAGGCTAAATGAAATAGCTAGTTTTTGGTAATGTCAGTCCAGTAACTATACTATGTAAAAGTAATTATAATATGAATTAATTAAGGGCAGGACCTAACCTAATGTTAATAATTTACACCATGATAACATTAGTATTCATGTTTTTGTATATATTTTTAAATGTTCAAATGAACGTTTCAGAGTATATAATTTGTCGTGTCATCTGTGATTGAGACCCATGAGTTAAATTGAAATAATGTTTATAGGTAGTAAGCCAGGTTTTAGTAACCTTGGACAAATCACCATGTAAGCCCTCTCTCGCGCACGCGCGCTCACGCTATCTCTCGCACTCACAAACACACACACACTGTACACTCACAGACACACACAAATAACACATGAAATCGCGTAAAACCAAATGAAACTAGGGTAAAAAATATGAGCAGTAAAAATACAGTAGTATCCTGTAGGTGATTCCTGTCCTGTGATAACAGGCACTAACACTCTAGAACTGTTTACTTCTGTTAGTATTGTTTTCAAGTGTGAATGTTTATGGGGATTTAATGTGTCTCTGCTGCCGCATCCATTCACAGTTGTGATAAGTGATTAATGCCCCATCAGATCTTTTGACGGGGGAGCATTATGCATGATTAAATGACTAAAGAAATACTGATCCATATGGGCAGATATTTATTCCAGGTTGCATGCGCCATTAATTGCCTTTCTTATGCCACTTGTAGACTATCAGTGAAAAAAAAAAATCAGCGAAAACATCATCAAAAATATAACGAAAACAAACCCAAGCAGACGTTACATTTTGAGCTTTACTTTGCAGCAAAATATTATCTATCAGTATATTAAATGGAACGAGGTAAAATACACCGTAATATAAAATACTGTACATAGCCCGCGTTTTTATTCCGTACCTACAATGATCGGTATAGACAAATTACAGCCGCTATTTTAATGTCTTAAAAAATATTTCACTAACTAGTTTTATTAATTCATTATTAAATAATGAATAGCATAATCATCATGGGTTGTGTATTGAGTGATTTAACAAATCTGTTTTATTAATCGGTTTGTTGTTGTTGTTTTTTCATCTATTTATGAAACTATGTTGACAATGCAAGAACTGTCTGTATATTAAAGATACAGTATTGGGCTTCCTGGACACTGCAGTTAACTGTGCCAGTCAATGCTCCATCTGGCGGAATTATACGGCATTGCAACCATCTTTTTAGAAAGTGCATGGGGGCGTTTATGGGGCGGGGCATCGTTAACTGCGTCATCGCGGGGGATCACATTTCGTGCACGAAGCCTGCATTAACCCTTCATGGACCTGCCACGGAGCCTTCATGCTCCAGGCGGCTGTTTGACGTGGCTCCCACTGTAAGTACTTAGGGCCAACGTTCCAGAGCAACAGAGAGTGTGGAAAGGAGGTGAAGAGGCGGGTACAGGCAGGTTGGAATGGGTGGAGAAAAGTTTCCGGTGTGTTGTGCGGTAAAAGAGTATCAGCGAGAATGAAAGGAAAAGTCTACAGGACAGTGGTGAAACCAGCGATGGTCTACGGCTTAGAGACATAGGCAGAGTTGGAGGTAGCAGAGCTGAAGATGTTGAGGTTCTCCTTGGGAGTGACAAGGATGGATATGATCAAGAATGAGTTCATCAGAAGGACAACCCATGTTAGATGTTTTGGAGATTAAGTCAGAGACATTTTGTTAGGCCAGATTGAGGTGGTTCGGACATGTTCAGAGGAGAGATTGTGAATATATCGGTAGAAGGATGCTGAGTTTGGAACTGTCCCCTGGCGTCCCCCCAGATGGTCTGCACAGCGAGGGTACAAAACTCGGCGGTATAGCGGCTCACGGACAATCCTCCCTGCTGCACGTGGTACAGCTTGGTGTCGGTCTCCACCTCGTCCGAAGGGTGTTCGAAGGTGAGTTTGAGCTGGTGGGTGAACTCGTTATGTGAATGGGCGGTATCAGAGTCGGAGCGAAGAACTGCCGTGGCCCACTCAGCTGCCTGCCCGGATAACAATGAGGCGAGGCGAGCAATGCGCACCCAATCGGTGGAGTACTTGGTGGAATTGAACTCAAACACCAGATCCAATGCAGTCAAAAAAACACTACATCTCCCATCCGTGCCATCCCATTTTTCTGGTAGAAAGAGGAAAACATCAGAAAGGGGGGGGGGGGTCGGCTGCATGGGGGGCCACGTTCTCCTGCCGGAGCTCCACCACCTCACAGCACAAGGCAGCGACGTCTTGGACGCTCTGGCGAAGACTAGCGATCTCCCCGGGTTAACGTATCAATTAGCCCGGCATGCTGGTTCACCACAACGCAGAGGTGCGCGTCCTCCGCTGGGTTCACAGCAGAAGGCTCAGTCATTCTGTCATGAACTAACCCGAGTAGACCGGAAGACGTAGCTTTAGCGGTTAGCCCTTTGTGGCGTGGATGGTAAACCCAAACGCATAACATGAGTAGGCAGGATAACCACGTGATTTGCTTTAAGGACTCTCACAAATGGGGAGCAAGGAATAAGCACAATTTAACCTGCGTCCTATAAAAAAACACTCAATCTGAAAGCAAACCCAAGAAAGTGAGTACTCACGATTCAGCGAAACGATCCGAGGCGACATGGGTAAACTCAATGACTGAGCGATGTGCTGCGCCATCTTGTCTCCTTTTATGCTTCCTGGTTCGCGACAGCATTACTTCTGGGTCACGGACCGAGTGTGTATGACAGTTTTGCTCATTATGATTACAAAATGTCACAATTTTAAATACAAGCCTGTACTTGCATACTGCCTTAGTTCAGTTAATGACACCAAAACTCATGATCAATCCAAAGCTGCTGCTATGTATTGTACCACCATGCTGCCATATATATATATATATATATATATATATATATATATATTTATTTATTTTTTTTTTTTTTTCTTTTGAATCACAATGGACAAACATGACCTATAAAGAACACTTACTCTCATAAGACTATTGTAAATTTGATTCCATGAATTTATTGGCATGTACTGTAAATAACATTCATATTTGTCTTGCATATGTGGCACTTGTTTTCAGCTAATTATTGGTATAAAGAGTATAATGCCAATTTGTAGAACAGCATGCCAGAAGGATAGATTCGTTGCTGAGATGCAACAACAACCGTGAAATGACTCAAGAGTTGTTTGTCTGACTGCACAACATATATTTCTAAAGTAAAACTCCTGTACGTTGAGATTTTCGTAACAGGTAGTAAAAAACAAACAATCTACAAAACAAAATTGATATTGCTGTTACGCATTTGTTTTTGTAGGTTTCACACATTGCACACACAATTTTCTTTACAGATTTCTCAACAAGATAAGTTATTATACTTTCTTTTTTCTCCCACTTTACATTTAAATCAAACGCAAAGGGGTGCAGTTATTTATTTATTCTTATACATACATTCTTATCATCCTTTGTTCATCCTAACATTTGAAATGTGAAATCACAGTTTTATCACCAAACAAAAGGAAAAAAAGCAATGAAAGATAAAGATTATTAAAGATAATTATTGTTAAAGATATTTCAATGTCAACACTTGATTGCTTAGTATCTCTTGAAAACAGTATCCTTAGATACTATGTAGAAGATTTAAATGTCTCTGAGCTGTTGATGAGGGGGGAAAAAAGTTGCTTGATTCCCTACCATTTGCAGGGTTCAGAAATACTTGTTTTTCTTTCAGAAAAAAATATTCAGGAACGACTCGAGGGAGGCTCGCCAGTCCAAACCCTACTCAAAACCATCGAAAGGCCATGACAAATACAGAGTACAGACACCAGAACGTCAATTAACTTCTGTCATGCGCACTCAGCCACGACCGGCACTAGGACCCGGAAGTAAGACGGTCGCGAACCTGAAAGCATAAAAGGAAACAAGATGGCGCCGCACATCGCTCTGTCATTGAGTTTTGCCCATGCCGCCTCGGAATCGTTCGTGTGCACGTGAGTACTCACTTTCTTGGGTTTACCTTCAGACTGAGTGTGTGTTTATAGGACGCGGGTTAGATTGTGTCTTTCTCTTGCTCATTTACTTTGAGAGTCCTTATAACAAATCGCGTGATTATCCTGCCCGCTCGTGTCAATCCGCGTTTGGGTTTACCATTCACGCTACAGGGCTAATTGCTAAAGCCAAGTCTTTCTGGTCATCTCGGGTTAGTTCATGACAACTTCAAAAGAAAGCGATCAAACAAGAAAAAAAAAACCTGACCTTGACCAGACAAGGTCACAAAAATATACATATCTTCATTGTCATACATCATACATTTTAAACAGAACTTAGATGTGTACATGAATTTCTCAAATAAATAATATCTTCACTATACAGTATATAGTACATGAGGGCAGTGGTGTCTCAGAGGGCTAAGGCACTGAGTTACTGATCGGAAGATCGGCAGTTCAATCCCCAGCTCCACCAGGTTGCCACTGTTGGGCCCTTGAGCAAGGCCCTTAACCCTATCTGCTCCAAGGGCGCTGTATCATGGCTGACCCTGCGCTCTGACCCCAGTTACGCTGGGATACTGTATATGAAGAAGGAATTTCACTGTGTGTATATGTGACAAATAAAGGCTTAACTTATATACCATGTCTGATAATTAATTACATAGTTAGCTGCCAATTAACATTAGATTTACCAGGCCTGCGCAAATCTGTGTAAATTCCCTGGACCTCACACCTGATATCACCCCTGCTGAGTTTTTTAACATGCCGTCAGCTCCATTGTTCTATTGCTTTTGTTCTGAAAACACACCCATTACCTGTGTGGCCTGGCACATTAGCATTTGTTAGCTTAAACCAAGGCAGGCCGAATCTTTGTGTGTGACATGGAAACCTTCAGAAATGCCTGCGGTATTTATACAGAAGACACACATTCACAATTTATGGATACACAAGTTTGTTTTATTTTAAAGTGTTTCAAACTTTACAGCGTTTACAGACCCAGTGTCCATCGTCCCTGCACTTGGCACAGGTAAATTTCTGACATGTTGTACAGGTAAACCTGCTCCGATTCCTGTTGCAGCTCTCTTGCAGCTGCAACAGCTTCAACAGCCTGCCTTTGTGCCAATGTTACCTTGTGCTGCATGAATCGGCAACGGAGTTCCTTAGCTAGAAGACTCAGAAACAATCTTCTTTTGCCTGTCCACCCTGTACATGCCTTGTACAAAATGTAGGCATTCACCACACCGTAAAAGCAGAGAGAGAAAGAGAGTCATGAATTAATGTGCTTTTTTTTCTATAGGCCTGTATAGTACACATTGTAGCTTCATGTGGTTATAGTCTGTTATCGTGTTGGGTTTCCTCTTTCTGCCATCACCGATCGTCACATCTTGGTGCATGGAACTTAGAACACACACAGTCTACACACTGATTTTTTGTGTCTAAATTCTACTCAAAGATTAAACCTTTGGTTTTCCTCATACACACAACTACAATTTGAGTTGTAAGTATTAACAAGGCAATTTAACTTACCAAAAGTCACAAATCACGGCTCATTAAAAACTTTTCTTTCACCAACTCTCAATCAACTCTCTACCAGCATTACAGTGGAACCTCGAATTACGACTAGGGTTGTTCCGATTCCGATACTGGTATCGGAAATGCTGCCGATACCACAAAAAAAGCTGGCATCGGAATCGGTGAGTATTTGAGTCCACGTACCGATCCGATACCATTTTCCTAAACAACCTATTTATGCCCGCTAGTTTTGCTAGCTTAGCTTTACTTACAGAGTGTCACAGCGTGCGCCTGTGATGGGCGTGCGCCCAAATTGATATCGCTCCCTGCTCACTAGTTAGGCGGCCTCCCCCCCCTTTAGGTATGTGAAGGAGCAGGGCCGCAGAATCAGGCAACGGCCCATGAGCTATAAAACACACCGGGGAGTGTAGCTCGGGGTCTGACTGTCGGGAAGCTGGACTTTGCGACGCGGTGGATTTTATGAGAGACAGTGGCACAAGAGCGGGGTGATGTGATGCGCCTTTGATCTCCGCGAGAGGAGCGCGTGAACGAGCTGCCTTCGCATCCCTGCCGCCGAAGGGGAAATTTAATTTTTACCCATTTTTCTAAATAAATGACCCTTTTCCCTGTAAGACCTCGCCTCCTGTCCGTGTTTCATGCTGTCGCTCGTGCACTTAGGGTCGAACCCGTTACACAGGGCTAGTAGTATTTTACTTAAAAAAAGAAATGCTATATATATATATACAGTGTGTATGTATATATATATATATATATATATATATATATATATATATATATATATATATATATACACAGTATATATACACTGTAC
Organism: Channallabes apus; assembly: GCA_030522415.1. Taxonomy (NCBI): domain Eukaryota; kingdom Metazoa; phylum Chordata; class Actinopteri; order Siluriformes; family Clariidae; genus Channallabes; species Channallabes apus. The sequence goes on from CM060120.1 coordinate 15,675,597, forward strand.
AGATACACACCCAGGTATCGGATCGGGACTCGGTATCGGCCGATACCCTGAGCCCAAGTATCGGAATCGGTATCGGGAGGGGAAAAATGGTATCGGAACATCTCTAATTACGACCATAATTCGTTCCGGAAGTGGGCTCATATTCCAAAACACTCGTAAACCAAATTTAAATTTCCCATAGGAAATAATGGAAACTTAAATTATTCGTTCTACAGCCGAAAAAAAATACATAAAAATAATTAACATAAAATATAAAGTAAAAATAAAAGAAATTCACCTGCACTTTACATAAAAAAAAACATAAAAATAAATCTGGACAGATAAGTATTTCCATTTGTGCACGCAGGCGCTGTGTGTGTGTGTAATGTGCGTGCACACACACACACACACACACACACACACACACACACACATTAACGGAGAGACCATTAAAAAAAAAACGTAAAAAAATTAGCAAGGAAGATTGTTAGTCACACTCGCGTGAGCGCATACTAACGGAATCACTGCTGTAAAGTAAAACAACAACAACAACAACAACAAGAACAACAAAAAACTTATTAACCAGGGGTCCGTTCTTCGTACGTCGCTTGACACATCCGAGATGAATTGACACATCTAAGATGAGATAATCGTGCAAATTACGATCCGGCTAAGTTGGTTCTTCGAGCTACCTGTTATTGATGATTTGTATAGCTGGATTGAGTTGTCTAGGATTATTGCGCCTTCGTGCGTTGGTTTAAAAGGCGATATGCATCAACAGTAGAAACACTGATCACAAACCCTTCGATTGGTTGTCGAAATGGCAAAAGAGTGGCTCAATTTTTTTTTGTAACACGTGTTATGTGCTTAAATGCCCCCCTGCCATGGATTGCTCCCCCCCTACATAATCGCTATAAAATATTATATTAGAACATAAATTCATAGGTTTATGGTTTACAAATTACATGAGACAATAAAATAAAATAAGCAATATGAAAATATATATGTTCTATATGAAAAAATCGAAATATGAATTTTTTTTTTCAAATACATGTACACTTTTATATGATTTATTTCATAATAAAATTAGTTTTGTCCAATTTTTCATTATAAAAAATATTTATTTTCATTATATATAAATATTTATTTGCATATTTGCATATTTATTCACGACAAACCCGTGAAAAATAAACATTATACAATGATACAAGATACAAAACCATTTGTATTAATGGTCTTGACGGCTGTCTCATGCCTAGGCTTCATTACAATAGTAATATCATATTTGATAATAATAAACTTATGAAATTATGTTCGAATATAATATTTGATAGCGATTATGTGTGTGTATATATGCAAGATATTTTTCTTTTCCCACGTGAGTCAGTCCGCGTCAATCGTGCTCTTTAACCAATCAGATGTGACCTCTCCATTTCAACCAATGATAACCCGGCAGGAGCGCAGTCTAAATCCTGTTTACATGAAATAAACCTGCTACCGAGCAGGTTCAAGCTTATGGACATGTTACTATGACAGCAAATGCGAGAAGCGCATCGAAGAACGAAACAATCCATTCATTCATTCATTTTCTATACCGCTTAATCCTGTGTTCAGGGTCGCGGGGGACCTGGAGCCTATCCCAAGAGACTTTGGGCATTAGGCGGGGTACACCCTGGACAGGGTGCCAATCCATCGCAGGGCACACACACATACACACACTCACACACTACGGGCAATTTAGGAACGCTAATTAGCCTAATCTGCATGTCTTTGGACTGTGGGAGGAAACTGGAGTACCCCGAGGAAACCCACCAAGCACGGGGAGAACATGCAAACTCCATGCACACAGAGACGGGAATCGAGCCTGGCCGGGGAATCGAACCCAGACCCTGGAGGTGCAAGGCGACAGTGCTAACCACTACACCACCGCGCCGCCCAAAACAATCCAAGATCAGGACAAATCCACAACAATCAAATCCAGCTAACTGAGTTAGCGACATACGAAGAACGGACCCCAGCTCCTCACCTTTGAAAACAATCGCGACAGAGCAGAGTTGCTGTGTGTTTGTTTGGGAACCTGAGAGGAGTGGGGCTGTAAAGCAGAGAGAGAGAGAGAGAATGTGTGTGTGTGTGTGTGTGTGTGTGTGTGTTGGTGTAAGTGAATGAGCGCGCACACACACACACACGCACATTCAAAAACTCTGCAAGACGATAAGTCTCGGCATTACTGCCCCAATCCTCTCAGGTTCCCAAACAAACACACACAAACTCTGCTCTGTCGCGACTGTTTTCAATGGTGAGGAGCCGGTTAATTTGTTTTTTGTTGTTGTTGTTTTACTTTACAGCAGTGATTCCATTAGTATGCGCTCACGCGAGTGTGATTAGCGATGATCCTTGCTAATTTTCAAACGGTTTTAAAAACGGTCTCTCCGTTAATGTGTGTATGTGTGTGTGTGTGTGTGTGTATACGAACATTACACACACACACACACACACACACACACACACACACACACAGTGTGTGTGTGTGTGTGTATTCACCCAGCAGGGGAGATGATTACCTACAATTCTGCAACGCAAGAACTTAAATGCATTTGCATTTGTTATATTGGTTCCTCTAATGTTTTCATTTTTATTAGTGGTTATCCAAATAACCACTTTTTTCTTCAGACTTCTACAGTTAGAGCACATTCAATGGTCTCCATTATATAAAATAAATTAGCTTTAATGAATTTCAGTGTGTGCTAAAAGAAGCAGATAAGAAAAGCTTATATTGTTCTGCAGTGAAGCCTCAGGCAAAATTGCATGTGGGTGGAGACTCCACCAAGCTCAAGTGAAAGAGTGAAAAATATTGCCCATGAACAACACATGCAAGATCGACCAACTGTTTCAGCCCTTCCACCAAGCTGGATAGTTTGCTCTGAAGAGGATGGAAGTACTACTCTTATCTGTGAGGGGAGGTGGATGCTGCTGAGGGGGATCCAAACCCTGTTGTCTTCCTTCTGCTACTGTAGAAAAGGAAGTAGTTTTAAACAGGAGAGAAAGGATGGCTTCAAAACACATAGCTAAAATCAACTTAGTTAAAATAATGAAAATGTAAGACAAGAAGTTAGTGTGTATTAACTGTGTGTATCTTACATGTAAAAATTGTATTAAAAGATTTAAAAGGTTTCTTGTATATGTCCCTTACAGGTCTTTTCTAACAATCATATGTGAATTATAAATTGCTGGGAAAAGTACGAGTGGAGGCAGAAGGCTATAGAGCGGGTAGTGTAGATGTCTTCTGACTGATATGTATTTACAGCTCAGACAAGCATTGTGTGAAAATTTTATCATTATAATAAATGTTATCACCACATAGCACCCATAGCATGAATAGTTTTTGTAAGCCATTCCTTTTATTTGAAACATTACTTCTTTATTATTACTTCAATGCTTAGAATATGGATGTAAATTGATTTACAGTAAACAGGAAAATGTAAATTTAATAATACATTATAAAAACTGGCACAATTTGAGTTTGATATCATGCCTTAGATAAACTGTAAGTATTGGGGTTCTGGTATTCTGACATTTGGCTTGGCAGTGATGCATTTCCAACACATTGCACTCAGAAGTAAGCCTACCACTCATCAGAATAGATCAGACCTCTCTCTCTCGTGCGTGCTCTCTCTCTCCCTCACTCTCTTTCTCTCTCTCACACACACACTGACACACACCATGTTTCTCTTTCCTTCTTATCATACATCTACTTAAAAATTGGCATTTGGACAAAGTGGGACTGTACAACCTGACAATTATGTTCTACAAGAAACAGCATCAAAGCAATAATTTTTCACAACCAAAATGTACATATTAAATTAGCTTTTTGGCGCACTTTTTTATCTGTTCAGTTGGCAGCTTTGATGCCTTGCGTGTCCTGCATATACAGGTGAAATATAGTTGATGATTCATCCTTGCATCAGCAGAGAACTGCGGAAGATTTATATATTTTTTAAAGTTTGAATATTTCATTTTGGTGATTTCTAAATTATTAGCACTGGAGTGAGTCATATGAGTGATGAAGTGACCTTAAAAACACTCCAGCATTACCCCACACAGGTAATAACCCTAACCCAACATGAGCAGGCTAATGACCTTCCCAAAACTGTACACTCCACCTACAAAGTCAAGAGCCCACTCCAGTACCAAATGTAATCATGAGCAACTCTTATATCACCACAAACTCTGGGAAAGAAGGGGAGAACAAGATAGTAGCCTCTCTAGGGAAGTGATCTTAACCTCCGGCTGTACACTGGGATTCCTGGATCGCATGTCTGCCCCATAGTAAGGTCTGAGCTGAATAATAGTGCTTCACTCTATGTTTTTGCCTGGAGCAGGCCCAGAGTGCTGACCTTCACATCTAGCCATGGCTTATGAAAACCATCTCATATGCTCCTACAGGACTCTCAGGTCTAGCCATTCTGGCTGCCATGGAAACACAAAAGTAGTAGTCTTGTTACAAGGCCATTCTGGTTTCAGTCCCTCTACACCTGCTCATGGCAGTCTGGTTCTTTGTGGTCTGCTTTGTAAAATAGAATGGTGGCTGTATGATTCTCATTGGGAGTAGTTCAGAAGCTTGTGGTGCTTGACACACTTTAAACATTTGAGCGAGATTTGAGCACTCATTCTGCAAGGCAGCTAAGAGGCCATGGTCTTGCTTCAATGTCTTTTGTTGGACAGGGGAACAAGAGAGTACTGTAGGTGGGTGCAATAGGATTAATTAGAAGAATTTGGCATTAATCTCAAAACTCATTGAGCTACTCAAAGATGATGTGAGACCAGTATGTCACATTAGAAACACAGGCTTGTGTGCTTCTGACAAATGTGTCGGTATATTTTAAGGAGTGTAAGTACTCCTGTAAGTGCTTTAGACACGAGAGCATAACAACTGGTACATAAACTAAACAGAATAAAATTCCCAACAACAATGAATAATTAATGGAACCAAACCAGGGGAAGAGAAAGGCAGATAAAATTGATTACATTAAGGTAAACAAAAAAGGCAGAGAGCATGTAAAATTGTAAATGTTTTTATTTTTATATTCACAAGAACACCATTGCAAATACAGCTGATTAATTATTAATGTCATTCTAACAATATGCTGTGTCTTAAAACGTTAAACACTAAAAAAGTCAACATGGCCAAAGGAATAGCATTTACTGTAGATTTGGGCTAAGGGAATTTTGCAAAAGATGAGGAGGTTACCATTATGGTAATATGCTTTCTATTGTAATCCATGGGTTATCAAGTAAACTCACAGGACTTTATTTTCACAGGTCTCTGTGACATGATGTGACATTCTTGGGAGTTTAATGCATATCTATATTTAAGGCATAATACATTTATGGTATCTTTGCAATAGAAGACCAATGTGTCTCAAGTACACACATTAAGTCCAACTGGCTTTCTTATACTTTTCATCTGAAAACGTCTCGGGTTACTTTGCTGTAACACTGGTCCCTGAAAAAGCGTGAACGAGATGCTGCGTGAAAACACTATGGGAACATCTTTCTGTGTTGCTGGTTGTGAAGCATGTGTGTATCAAACTCGTGTGAAAACACTATGTGAACATCTTTCTGTGTTGCCGGGTGTGAAGCATGTGTGTATCAAATTCGCCAAATTTTGGAATATATAACCTCGGTCAGGTGACGTCATCTGATGAAGCGCACCTGCAGGTTATAAATAGGAGTGAACCGGAAACATTCTTCAGATCAATTTTGTCTGAAAGGATGTCCAGTGACGCAAGCAGAGTGGCATTGGAGCGCAGCATCTCGTTCTTGCTTTTTCAGGGAACATGGTTACAGCAAAGTAACCCGAGACATTCCCTTTCAAAAGCTACACTTGATGCTGCGTGAAAATGCTATGGGAACGAGAATACTAACGCCTCCGCACTGCAAGTGTCTGGACCCCTAAGGTTGTGTAGCGTGTGCGCACAAAAGCCAAGGAGGTCTCAGAGCTAGCTCTGGGAGGTTGACTCGAGGACCCGTGAGCCCAGAGTAGCATGAACATACAGAATATAAAATCTGACAAATGTGTGTGGAGAGGACCAACCTGCCGCATCACACATTTGCTGCAGGGGGACACCTCTTGCCAGCGCAATAGATAAGGCAATCCCCCTGGTCGAATGAGCTCTGATTGACCGAACACCGACCTCCTGGGGGTGCCAGGGAGAACACTTACAGATGTCGCCTTTAAGACTGCGCGTGTTTTCCCGCGGGATGCCGCAATTTAGCGCGCGGCTTGCCGCGACTTGCTGGAGGCAACATTCGGGAATTTAAAATAAATGTGTTGTGCTTCACTGAATATCCGCCAGATGGCGCATAGAAGGACTTTATCTAAAAGCCGGTGGTCCGGGAAAGTCAGTTTCCCTATGTTTCCCCGGTGGCGCGCAGATTCAAATCATGACGTCACTCGCTACCTAACGCTGAGAAGGCGAACGAGGATTTTAACAGTTTTTCTCTCGTTTTAAAGTGTTTTTATGAACTTTTTGAATTAAACAAATAACCTATGCATAATAATCGAGTGTCTTTTCGCTTTTATTTGTATATTTGAAGATAATTCATACGTTTTAAGGCGCTGCAAAAGGCTGGTTTGCTGGGCGAGTACTGACATCACGACTACTTTTATTACACCTACATTTGTTTATTTGTATATGTATGTTATTAATATTAATTTTTTAGAGATTGTGTGTGCGTGCACGGAGAGTTTGTGTTGATAAGTGTATGTTGATAAGTTGATAAGTGTATCAGAAAGCATTAAAATGTTCATTTGAATTAAAATGACACACACACGTCTGTATATACAGTATATCAATTACATATATATCAATTTCATTAGTTTGTTCATTCTATTTGAAGCTTCGGATGTTTTTTTTTTTTTTTTGGTTTGGTTAGATTAGTTCTGAACTCGCTTCCGTGAAACTATCGCTAAAACAATGTACTCAGCCCTCCTGAGGATATAAAGCTTTATTATTGTATTTGAATAAATAATCAGATCTACCACAGCAGATAATAAACTATGGTGTGTCATAACCGAAGCAAACACCACGATTATGCCTCGTTTCGTTCGACGGGAACGTGGTTCACTTGGCCGCGGTGTATTATACACCTGTGGAATGTTTCACTGTTTATGCTCACATAAGAGTAATAAAAGCGAGTGAAATGTGGAAATGATGTGTGGCAACTCAATGAGGACTAAACCAAAGATTTCGGTAACTCCACTGAGTGTAACATCTGCATAGTGACACTGAACATCTTCACTTTTCCGTTTACCTCTGAAAAAAAAGCTGTATTTTGTTTGTTTATATTTAGAGTTTTTATAACAGTAGAACAAGTACCCGCGCGCACGCACACACATAGACACACACACACACACACACACACACACACACAGACACACACACTCCCCTGAGCCCTCGGGAAACATCCAATCACCGTCGGTATACAAATGAGTCAAGACGTAGCCTAACGTGGTGTTGTGTCGGATTTCAGAGGTCACGGAGTGGGAAGACTTTGAAGAAGCTGCAGTGACAGTAAACAGCTGAACAACTTCACTTTTCCGTTTACCTCTGAGGAAAAAAAGCTGTATTTTGTTTGTTTATATTTAAATTTTTACAGTAGTATAAGAGAAAGTTACAGTTTGGTCTGTACTGTAGTTCGCACCCTTGTAGAGAATAAATAAATGAATAACACCTTCATATCCCCTCTCAAGAGTGTCATAGTCCATTGTTAGTTTTAATGATCTGGCTGAAACTAATTATCACTACATAAGTACCCTAACACCATTGATCATGAGTCTCAGCTGAACCTAATTCTATACTTGTAACAGAAAATGTAGATGCAGATTCCAAATGTGTATTTATATAATAGATAGATAGATAGATAGATAGATAGATGTGTGTGTGTGTGTGTGTAGGCTCTACGCAGGGGCAAGAGAGGGCAGCGCACCCTTAAATGTCTGCACATGTTAATATATTCCTAAAATGTATATATTACAAGTTGATAAACTGATCTGCGGTAGCGGGAAAATCCGCTGAAAATAGGACAGGCTGCAGCGCACGCGCACACACACACGCGCGCGGGCGCGCACACACACACACACACACACACACACACAGACACACCTCCATTGAGCCCTGCGTCTGTCGGATTTCAGCGGTCACGGGGTGGAAAGACTTTGAAGCAGTTTATATATGAATCTAAGCTTGAACTTATCAGCATTGTAAATATATAATACATTTCAAATAAAATCGCTATTACTTTGACCCTGAAGTTTAGTTTAGCACACACAAAAAACAGAAAAGTCATTTCTGGTAAATCAACGGAATGTGTAGTTTATTTACAGTAATTCATTAAAAAATGAATATACATTGTACAGTACACGGTAAACACGGGAAAGATTACAAAATGAGAAAACAAACAGTATCTACTTTATAAACAGCTTAGTATGTGCGTCGAGATGCTGAAATCCCTTGCAAGTTTTTGCTTCCAAGTGGAGAGATATTTGACCGATAGCCTAGAACAAAAGATCTATAGGTGTGATCACAACCCCCTCCGACCGTGCCATCAATCACTGACCACCTCAGAAGTTCCCTCCAATGTATGGCTGCAATACTTGTTTTGCAAGTATTTTTAACACCATTCAAAGGCTTACAAGTTCCATTCAACATATAATGATGTCTCCACATGTTAATATATTCCTAAAATTTATATATTACAAGTTGATAAAGTGATCTGCGGTAGCGGAAAAATCCGCTGAAAAAAGGACAGGCTACAGCGCACGCGCACACACACACACACAGACACACACACCTCCCTTGAGCCCTCGGTAAACATCCAAGCACTGAGGCACGCAAATCCCCTGACCACAATAAGGTGGCAATCCCTCAGGGGGGAAGATGAAAAATACAAATTAAATAAATAAAACAAAATAAAATATCCTTAATCCAGATTTTATCAATCAACGACACAATATTGATCTTAGCTGGATGGTCTAATTCTCAAAACCTTTTAACCTAAAGAAAAACTTAACACACTATAACTAGAATATTTACAAAACTGAAAGGTTGTCTTATGTATAATAAAAAAACCTCATAACTCAAAAAGATCATATTATGTTTTTATATATATTTTTTTAGATTTTTTATTTATAGTAACTGAACAGCTCTCTTCTCTCCAATCCACTCCTAAACCACAGTCTCCTATTTCTCTGTGCGTGCTCTGGAGCCTGTGAATGAATACACGCAGCGGAGGTTTTGTAAACTGTAGAGATACAATAATTTTACTGCTGGAAAATCAGCATTTTATCTAATTTAAAATATAAACCTAATATTATCTGTTTCTTAATATATTTTCTTTAAAAACAGTGTTTTTTTATATCATAAATATAATAATCCATAATTATGTGGGTATCCATATTAGATGGCTTTTAGTGAAATAAAACTGTAACTTACTTTAAAACTAAACATGGTCCCTAAAACGGAGCTCTGGACACAGAGCTACAGACCCCACTGTAACCCCCTTACCCAGTTAGCTAGCAATTAATGACCACCACTACTTGTGCAGTTCATAAAAAGACAGGTAATGTTTGTCGCGCTGTTGCACAAACAGCACGCTCATTTATTTAAGAGAGAGTTTATGAGAGTTTATGAGTGTGCTGCTTTGATGTGCTGGGTATGGCGGGGCGTCGACGGCTGATCAGTGTAAAGTAGCGTACTTTACACACACTGATCAGCAGTTGACGCTCCGCCATACCCAGCAGATCAAAGGGGCAGTTATCGGCTATGACACGTTGAAGGAGAACTTAATAGTTCTCAAAAATAGTGTAAATGTCTGCAACAATCACTAACCATTAAAATGTTTTTTTTTGTAATTAAACACGAAAATATTAATTATATTTCCATATATACACACAAACACACACACACACACACACAAGGGCGTAGGTTTGCTACCTATGACTCCAACTAATACCCCATCCCCCAATCCCCTTTTCCACCCACCAACCCCCAACCCCCAGCCCCATCCACCTACCAACCTCCCACCCCAACTATGTCCACTGAATACATGTTTTTCTTAATATGGTGCGAAATCACTTTACATTAATACTAGCAATGCTTCGATTGATATTAATCCACTCGAAATGCAATTCATTAAGTTAAATTAAGGAATAGTGTAAAGTTAAAGGAATGTTTCATAACTGACAAAAAGATAGTCTTTAATAAAATAAAAACTATTCTTTATTGAGCCCTAGTGCAAATGAAACATCTCAATCATCTGTATATATATAAAAGTAGATTACATCTAAACATGAACTACTAGGTAGAGTACCACACAACAGCTCAATGCCTATTGCTCCTATATGAAGGAGACAAAAACATGCCTTCGTCTCTCGTTAACAAAAATAAACTGCTGGCATATTTGTTTGACATCAATATTGTCCAGGCTGTTCTTTTTTTCTTCTGATGAACACTAAAGATGATATTTTGTAGAATGCTGAAAACCTGTAATCATTGATTTACATAGTATTTGTTTTTCCTGCTACGGAAGTCAATGTTTTCAGCTTTTTCCCCCAATATCTTATTTTGTATTCAACAAAATAAAGAAAATCATTAAAGTTTGGAACCACTTAAGGAGTAAATAGTGAGTAAAGTTTTTTTGGGGGTGAACAATGGCTTTGACCCTAACTCTTCCCCTCTGACTGCACTAGGACCGGACAGCATTGCCACCTGATGAAATAGCGTGACAAAAAAGTGAAATGTCAGTTCAAAACTTTTGCCAAAAACACTAATGAATCACTTACATCCTCAGCCTATCACTCCTCATAATGCTAAATATTAGTATAATCAACATGTATAATACACGCACACATATTATATGTTATATATATAATCAACATTCAGATTGACCTCCTGTGACCTCGCCTCTTCACCTGAACTACAACATGGCTGATCTGCTTCTGTCCCCTAATTGAAAAACATTGAGGGATTCCTTATGAGCATGGACAGAGAATGCCTCAGCCTATTATTGGTAACAATGTTAAATCTCAGGACAACTACAGTGGCTTGCAAAAGTATTCGCCCCCCCCCCCCCCCCCCCCGTGAACTTTTCCACATTTTGTCACATTACAGCCACAAACATGAATCAGTTTTATTGGAATTCCATGTGAAAGACCAATACAAAGTGGTGTACACGCGAGAAGTGGAACGAAAATCATACATGATTAAAAAAAATTTTTTTACAAATAAATAACTGAAAAGTGGGGTGTGTGTAATTATTCAGCCCCCTTTGGTCTGAGTGCAGTCAGTTGCCCATAGACATTGCCTGATGAGTGCTAACGACTAGAGATCACCTGTGTGTAATCTACACTCTCTCCATCGCTGTCTGATATACAGCACAGGTGTTTAGGTTCTGTCACCTGACAAAACAGGATAAACACATGCCATTTAAACAGCAATCATTTTATTTAACTTTTTCTGAGTCTTAGTGTGCAAACCTCGAATCAAATCATCAATGTTCGCCAAGTAAGTGAATGCATTTTAAAAACTATTTTTCTGAAGTGGATTGTCTATTGGTGTCAACAAAATTCTAGCCATATGGCAATATTAGTATATTAGTTTATCAATTTCTTTCACAATACTGATTTCTGACAAACAGTCATTAGATTAGGAGACTGACAGGGATCATCTTTATACTTTTACATTTAGCTGTTTAATCTGCTGTTAGTTTTACGTCCGTATTCACAGACTATAACCTGCCCTGCTGTAATAAATGTGAGTCCACTGCATTTGGCGCTGCTTGTGTCTGAACGCAGCCAATCGTCTATCACATGATGGCAGGGAAAGGCACAGCCAATCAAAATGTTCATATGTGTTTTGGGGGCGGGAGGACTCAAGGAGAGAACGTGATTTATCCCTTTCTGCGTGTCTAGGTTAATGTTGACAGAACGATTAAAAAAAAAGTGGATTAAATTATTGGTGGGGACATTTCAATGGTCGGAGGATATTGGTGGGGACACATCCCCTCCGTCCACCCTAAATCTACGCCCCTGTATATATATAATTTAAAACTATTTATTCATTTGTCTTTTATTTACTTACTTACTAGCGAATGCTTTTTTAGGGCTCTAAAAACTACGGCAGTATGAGTGACAATGGAATAGGACGTGTGAGTTGCACCGGTCACACACACACACACACACACACACACAATAAATATATATATATATATATATATAATTAAATTCTTAAAACAAATTGTTCACCCATGCACTGAAAAAAAGAACTTGTAAGATTTATTTGATAAAATCCTCATAACAATTTGGACACAGATTTTAAGTCAATTTTATTGCTCCAATATTAAGGCTGAATACCATTTCTACCCTTCCCCCTACCCTTCCATTTGACGCGTTCACGTGCAGGGGTAGTGGTGTCTCATTTCTCTTTTGGTTGGAGGTGTAGGGGGAAGGGCCAGATAGCCCTCCAAACGAAGATTTTTCAGGACCTCACTTCAAACGAAGGGCTAAGCGAAGTTTTCAACATGGCTGCTCACTCAAGCAAGCAGACCCATAAATGTTAAGTCATTTTTGCCATTAATAAAGATTTTTTGACAAGTTTTCATTATATGTATATTACCTTTAGTTTTGTCTTTGTGTTTATGGTGATGTTCTGTAAAGAAACGTTTGCAAAAAAAATCGCTAAAGTTTGCTAGCGGATAGCACATATTGCACAATATTACAAATATATATTTTTATGTCACATACACTTTACTGCATGCTACAAACAAATATGAAAGTTCAGTAGCACGGCATTTTGCCGAGCATTTGATAACGCATTGTTTGTTTTGCTTACGGCCATACACTATTGTTTTGCTTACACTATTCTTACTTATTGCAACGTGACCACAGTTTTGTAATTTATATTCTGTATATGGACGGCTGAGGAAACCCGAAGACTCATCCGTGTTCGTGGTGAAAATGAGCAACTTTTTTAAAAATCGAAATACGGCGCAAAAAACCTTTGGGAGTGAGTAATCTCTCTTATTGGAATGTGTGATAAACATCGGCGCATGTCCTCTGACGTAACATTAGGAACCAGTGACAACGTATGATGACGTATAACAGTGTTGTCCCATTTCTTAGGGGAAATATTTATACCCTTCCCCTTTCCACTTCGTTTCAAGGGACAAGGGGAAGAAAATAGAATTGTGATTCAGCCTAAGTAAAACTCACCCGTAATTGTCAGGTAAAATTTACTTCATTAAATTAACAATAAAAGAAATCAAGTAAAAGTTACATAATTGTATTTAATGCACAAATTAGATTTATTTAAAATAATCAAGTAAAGTTAATTCATTATTGTATCAGCAGGAACCTTAATTTTATGAAATTACTATCATTTTGTTTTGTGAGATTTTCCCTTAACTTGGTTTTATCAATTTATATTACTCCCTATAATAATGTAAACATTGCTAATTTATGATTTGGAAAGAAACTTAAGTAATTATTTCATCTATATCTTTCATAAATCACACAACTAAAATATAATTAAACAGTTTATTCACCAACATTACCAAATATTTGTGACGTCTAGATCCAAGTTGTCTTTAATAAAAGTGCATTCAGCTAAATTTTGCATCCATAGAAAAAACTGCACGGCACCAGGGCCTGAAATACTTGTTTTAAACAAAATTGTGTAAAATAATAATAAATAAAATACAGCATTCATTTAGAAATAAAATACAGCAGAAAATACATTAAACAAACTGTAGAATAAACGTTAAAACTTAATAGCCCTCGGAAGCAGTGAAGTTGCAACATTCAAATCAGCACTCTGGACTAGTGCACTTAAAAGTATGCCATTGAAACCATAACGCATTAAAACATTAAGCTGAACATGTAAACACAACATGTAAAGACTTGTAGTCAAGCCAAATCAAATGTTTTAAGATAACTTCATCTTTAAAGCTTGCACTTTTGGTGATAGCTTAATCCCATCAAGTTCTAGAAGAACTTTCTGAAAATAGCTCAAATGTGTAGCGCAGTGCTCAGAGCTATTGCCACATTCTTGCAAAATTTCCTCTCCTTCAAGGAGAACCAACCGGTTCTTCCCCTTCAACAGCACAGACAAGGATTTTAAGAAGGTGCATACTGGCATCACTTCGTCTGTCCCCCTGCATAAAATGTACAAGAAAATAAATAATTTATTTTGAGAAACAAAAAAATAATCTGAATTGCTTCAAACTGTGCTGACTTCATTTCACAGAGAAAAAAAAAATACAAATAATTGATAATAAAAAATGACCATCACTTCATATACTTCAGATTGTTAAACTTGGGTTAAATTGCTTTAGCAATAATCTTGCACCACTAAAACATTGTAAAACATGGCATGAGATGGCTACACTCCATAGATTACTCTGCACCTTTACAGTGTCAGGAAATCCTATGATGAATGCTGAGTTTGTATTTAAAGGGTTAGTCCAAACATGAAAATTCGTTTAATTTATATATTCATTTGCATTTATATGCTTCTGTCCAATACAACAAACACTATATTCAAGGTATTAATAAATTGTATAATTAATAAGAAAACAATGCTTTACCAGGCAATCATCAAAGAGATCCTCTTCAGATTCATGTCAAGAATCATGTGTGGAAAGATTAAGCATGCAGGGTCACAGGATGACTTGACTTATTTTTATTGTCTGCAATGCGATTTACACAAATTAGAGCTGCTATCAATACTGTATGAACATATGTACAGGTTCTTTACTCGTAACTCATTAACAAAGTTCGGCTTCAGAAAAAAAACGTTTATTGCTAGTGCTCTTTTACCATTTAATGCTTTAACACACACGACTCAGTTTGTTCAGAAATGGCATCTAACTGGCGAGCCTTTGTCTGAACACGCCGTTCTCACGAGGTGTGGGGGGTAAGAAACACACATCTCGGTGTATTAATCCGCGTGCTCGGTTCGTTATTTATTTATTTACTTACCACAGGACCCCTGGGGGGGCTCCATAGGTTCAGGTTTTTACACGAAAATGGTGTTTTGTGAATGTTTTGTACTTTATGATTTTTAAATATGACCGTTAGATACGTTGGTCAGGAAACTCCTGAAGTCAGATGCAGACACACTTTCAGTCACAAACTGCTGTGAAAAAAATAGAGAGATATTCAATTAAAATTCATGATACTTAATTTAGCAAATGAACAATATTTATACTTTGTTCCTCTCGCTTCACAACTCATGAGAACAGACCGAAACCAGAACCGAACCGCAGATTAAGGAAAAAGTGAGAAGCAAGAATCATGTGTGGAAAGATTAAGCATGCAGGGTCACAGGATGACTCGACTTATTTTTATTGTCTGCAATGCGATTTACACAAATTAGAGCTGCTATCAATACTGTATGAACATATGTACAGGTTCTTTACAGTTGAAATTTAACTTGTAACTTATTAATAAAATTCGGATTCAGACAAAAACGTTTATTGCTAGTGCTCTTTTACCATTTAATGCTTTAACACACACGACTCAGTTTGTTCAGAAATGGCATCTAACTGGCGAGGCTTTGTCTGAACACGCCGTTTTCACGAGGTGTGGGGGGTAAGAAATACACATCTCGGTTTATTAATCCGCGCTCGGTTCGTTATTATTTTATTTATTTATTTATTTACCACAGGACCCATGGGGGCTCCGTAGGTTCAGGTTTTTACACGAAAACGGTGTTTTGTGAATCTCCACACTATTAAAAACTGAAATATTGCTAATTGTACGTCCTGAGATTAAGATGAACATTAATTGGGAGTCATGAAAGCGAGAATCACATCCAAAAAAGAAAGCTAAACTTACCTCGAACACGACAAACTCCAGCTCCAGCCACGCCGTGTTGTAACCTCCGTGATGATTCCCAACCGACTGATACACAGCGCGGGCACAGCGTCTCCAAACACGCATGCGCAGTTTAATTTGCACACATTTTCGGCTTCAGTAGACACACAATACTTCAGACTGAAGTACCCCCTACAGGTAATGAAGGGCATGTTCACAGCTTCCCGCACGCAGCCGCGCAAAGCCGCGGCAAGTCACGGGATCCCTTTTCTCGAAACGCGCGTTTTTAATGGCGACATCTGTAATTCTCGAAAGGAATTCTACATGCTTCTCCCTGTTGGATGGGCACCCCCACGGTCCTGCGTGCATGAGCCTCAGGACTTATTTGTGAAGAAGACAGTATGCCGGTCCGACTTCTTTGAGGCGGATTGTGAAACAATCTTACGATGGAGGGCCCGGCTCATAACACTCTCCTTATGTGCTTCCTGCCTCGCGAGACAGTCCCGACTCTTGAGCACGACGGGGAAGGAATTTCCTGAAGGCTTGTTCATATAACTTCGCCTCACAAACCTAGTGGCGACCGACTTAACGGTGGCGTCGACCAAACAGGCCGAAGGCAAGATGGGGGCATCAAGGAGGAATGCATGTTCCTTATTCTTGATGCCCGTGAGATTCAGCCACAAGTGCCTCTCCGCGGAAACCATCATAGCCTTAAAACGGCCGATAGCATGAGCCATCTGCTTTGTTGAACGAAGACACAAGTCTGTGGCCGTGTGCATAATTCCAGAACGCCCTATCTTCAAGAGCCCCGCCAGTGCTCAAGTCTCTCAGCAGGTCGGCCTGGTAGGCCTGCAAAAACTGTCATGGTGTGCAGTAGAGCAGCAACCTGACCTGCTGCCTGAAAAGCTTTTCCATCCAGGGAAGATGAAAGTCTACACAGCTTGGAAGGAAATGTTAGCTTTTCAGGGAGGATGATGTCCCAGGAGAGAGACAAGCGTCTCTTCTATCTGGGGCGTCATCATATAACCCCGCGCTTCCACATCAACTATATTTAAATGAATAAATAAGTCGAAGGCCCAAAAACACAGGATGAATAAAGCTTACTCCACAAAAGAGTTAACTCGTCGTGGAGGTTGCTAAGTAAAGGGAGAGAGCGTCATTGAGGCTCCACCCCTGGCCACCCGACAGAAACCTGTCGTCTAATTTCAAGTGCTTGGAGGCTATTTCCATATCCGCGGAAGCGAGAGAAAATGTCTATCCTGCCCATTTCCCAATAAGCGCCAGGGTGTGCTTGAAAAGCGGACGGAGGAATTCCTGATTTGACTAGAACGCGAGAGAAAGGAGGAAAAATCCATCTCCCGCAGCTCTGCCGGATGCACGCGTTTTAAGCCCCAGGAATGCGCCGCGGCTCGTAGCTTCTCATAAAGAATGTGAGCCGCACGTGAAGCACTTTAATCGAAACAGTAAGTGTGGAGATCGCCCTCCAAGATGGATTTATCATACGGAGAGACACATCTCGCTTGAAACTCAACCATATCGGTGAGAAAACCCTCTGGGGTCCGTGCACGCATATATGCGTTTTGAGGCGTCTTCCCCTGATGACACCAGTAAGAACTTAAATTACACTTTCAGTTTTGATCGTACAGACAAGATCTATATATTAATCGAATCTGTAAAGTGTCTACTTTTATTTGTATGCACACGTTAAAAATAAAACTTTGTGCATTAATAAAATAAAGCAAACAAACAGGGTTCGCTTTCAGCCGTCTCAGTCTCCTCAAAAATCTTTTTGAAACACGTCACTAAAATGAACTGAAACTCCACACTGCACACACAGACATGAGAAATATATCTATAGAAAGCTTAAAGGGTCTACTTTTAAATGAAGCAAGTCACATTGAAAACTAATATTCTCAGTTTGTGTAATCTGTATGAAACCAAGGAGAAGCACAGACTTTCTCTCGCACTCCATTATCTGCTAATGACCCGAGGCAGGACACACCCACACGCCATTCACACAGAAAACAGTCACAGGGAAATCTACATACAAGACCATGACCAATGGCAATGGCACGAAAACACACACAGACACCGGCTAGAAAAGGTTTTCTGCATGCTTGGAAGATGGCGTGCGCTACAGAATGTTCTGGACAGTGAGGAAGAGTTTACACACACAGAAGAAGACTGTGTGACTCTGATGCATTTTGAAGAGAGAACAGATCCAGCAGAGGACATTCAAGCAAGCTGCTATGACAATGAGTAAGTTATTAAACCTTATATAACTCTTATTCTGATAATATTAAACTAATATTAGTAAATATTTCCCTCACTTCAGCTAGCTTTTGTCAGCTTATGTGACACATTGGCTCTTAATGCCAAGATCCCTGCTAGCGTCGAAAAATGCTACATTGGTGTCAGAAGTGGGATGGAGGTTTTCGAGTTGGAGCGAACGGCGGAGGACCTGCGAAAGATTCAGGAGGGCCGCCGAGTTGCAGCACGACTCCGGAAGAAGCATCTCCCGGATGGAACCAGTGCCAGCAAAGCGGCACAACGAAAGCGGAGCGGCGAGATGAGGATCCTGGCACTGGATCTCGGAGAGGAGCCCAACGTTGACGCTGCGCAAGTGTCGGAGCAAGCTACAGCTCCGTGCCGGCAATGTGCGCTGCAGCTGCGCCTTCCTTCTTACAACGGCGCCGTCGAGCCCTACGCGTTCTTTGCCCAAGTGGAGCTAGCCGCCGACTTCGCAGGCTGGTCTCCGGCGGAAACGGCCGTAAGGGTTGCACTCTTGCTGAAGGGCGCCGCGCTCCGGGCTCTGGAAGACCTCCTGGCCGATGATCGGAAGGACTGGGCAAAGCTTCACGAGTCGCTTCACCTCCGGTTCGGCGCCAGTGACCGTCAAGAAGCAGCGTGCGAGGAACTGGCGGTCCGCGAGCGGCGCGTGTCTGAGCCACTGGGCGCGTTCGCCATGGACTTAAGAGGCCTGGCGCGCCGGGGCTATCCAGAGTGCGAGCCGAATAAACAAGAAGAGCTAGCGTATCGGGCTTTTCTTCGAGGACTCCGACCGCCGCGGCTCCGTGAGCACATCAGGTTAGCAGCACAAGCTTCCCTCACTGAGGCGCTACGCGCAGCACAGCGCGCTGAACCCACAACTGCGGTGCATCACGGCGAAAGAGCCAAGCGACCGCCCGCAGCTCGGGGGCACTCGGTAGGTGAATCTAGCCGGGGACAGGGCTACCCGTCACGGCTAGACAACGGAAAAGTCTCTGGGGTTTCGCGGCGATGCCGAGGCAACATTCCTAGGTCTGAGGGACAGCGTACCCCAGCAGCCATCGGACGAGCGCCAGTGGCCGTGCCAGGTGAACATCCGGGCAGCAAAGCGCGTCATCGGTACTGCAAGCGAGGTGAAGAGCGCGTGTGCCGAGTTACTCCCTCGCCGAGAGCATCGCCCGCAGTCATTTCGCTTGCGCCGCAGCGGGACATTCATTTGCTCGTTGTTGAGTGGTGAGTGAGTGAGAGAGGACCTGTGTAGATCGCTCATACTGCACTTTAAGCTAATTTATTTTCCTCGCCCTTACCTCAGACTGCTGGGGGTTAGTTTCTTCAAAGTGTATATGTTTAGCTTCGTAATGGCGTTTAATGTTTACACTTTTGACAACCGCAACAGAGTCTGAGCAAATAAGACACACAGGCCTCGTAGAGCTTAATGCAGGAAGAATGAATGCATATTTCCCCACGAATCAACTTTTCTAATTTTTGAACGTGACTTTTTTTTTTGTTGTTGTGCTAATATGTCTGTGCGCTGCTCTCGCTTTCTGCTCTCTTCAATGCACGCATGACTGCACATCTGAACGTAACGGGTGGCGTGGTAACTGTAGTAGCAACCCGTGGCGCCGTAGGACCCAAATGGCTCTACTGAGCTGACCTACACGTGCCCGATATACATTTGAGTTCATTAGAAAATAGCGTTTCCTTTTCTTTTTTTTCCCATTAAGTCAAAAGGCTTTGTGGTCCGGATGGATGCATCTCGCGGTCTGGATTCGGACCAGAGTCCGTCTGTTGGCGACCCCTGCACTACATGGTCTATGGTCCATCAGCAGATATTTGTCCAGCCTATTGCCCATCAGCAGACACAGAGGGGCACAAAAATGTTTACACACTTTCACAATTGTTATCTATGGACTTTTTTAAACCTCAAATTGAATTATGGCAGCAGTGTGTAGTATTATCTTTCCTCTAAAAATGTCAGGTGTATCATCATCATCATTGATGCTGTCACGTGACCTACAGAAGCCAGGTGTATATTTTTCATGTTGAAGTGTGGATAATTTTTTGGGCCACTCTGTATACTGTGCCTCCATACCTATTAATTGTACATCCATTTATTCTGAACAGTATATGCTAACATTTTTTTTATTTATTTGTTTATAGGAATGTGTCTGCATCACCCTTGCCTTCACCAGCACCTCACATCAGGACACGCAAGCACCGTTCAGATGGACCTGTATTTGTGAAGTGGATGGACACACGAGAAGTATCTGCCTGTTCTACCATCCATTCTGCTTATACAGTAGACATGGTGAAGATGAGGGTGAAATCACAAGGTACATGGATTACAAAGACATTTCCATGTTCTGCACTGTTGACTGCGTACAACCAGCACATGGGGTTGTTGATCTCTCTGATCAGCTATTACAGTACTACACTGCACAGCACAAAACAATGAAGTGGTACAGAAAGATCTGATTATGATCTGTCTAAAGTTTGATTTATATACATATAAATCATTGCGAATTCGTATGCGCGTCCATTCTCAACAATGTTGCGGTATATTGTCAGCTTTACATGTTATGGTAATTACAAAGAGCAGTTTAAATTTTTGTTTTTGTTTAGGACTGTGGCTGCATCACTGGTGTTGTGCATAAGAAAGACACGAGTAAGTGCATATTCAGTATATCATAGATGTTCGATATATATATATATATATATATATATATATATATATATATATATATATATATATAACTATATCATTCATCATAGTGAACTGTAGTGTATTTTCTTGAAAGTTTGTGTAAACAGCATGCCCTTTTTATTTCAGCGCTAAAGAACCAGTGGCAAAGAAAGCCAAAGAAAATAAGCAGCCTACTCAGTCATGGGGAACAGAGACTGATGCTGACATGGCTCCACAGGCTTTGAGATTCCTGCCTGCACAGGAACCTGGACCACAGATAGCACCATGTGATGCTCATACTCCCATGAGTCTCTTCAGAATGTTTTTTCCTGAAAGTGCTATGTTGACTCTGTGTCAAAACAACAATGCTCAGGCTGCCAGGGCACGTGCAAAGGGCCATAAATATAAATGTACAGACATCAGCATCAGTGAGATGTCTTACTTCACTACATGGTCATGGTGAAGTTGAGGTGCATTACAGACTACTGGCGGCAGGACATTGCTGCCATTGCTGGTCGCCGGAGCTGTGTGCTTTGCAAAGCAAAGCATGGTAAAAGGCAGGACACTCTGTAATTTGAGACAACAGCTATATTTTCTGTTATAGTGACTGCAGTAATGCTGCTAAAAAGTCAACTTTGATTGTTCCTAATAAACTGTTTAACTGAACTCGCAAGTGAATGTCAAGTTTTTTTTGTGTGCGTCAAATACATTCTCAAATAACCTAAACGCTGAAAATATATAAAGTTATTTTGTCCTCAGATTCTTTCTTTTAACTCTCCTCTCTCAGTCACATACCTGTCTGATGGCTCATTATGCAGATCAGTATGCAGGCCTTTGTCTTCTCAGGTGTGAATCACTGCATTAGTAATGATAGTTCATGCCTTCTCGCATAGAACCTTTACACTCAAAAATTGACTTAAAAAATGTTAATCATTGTTTTCTGTGAGCAAGTAAACAAGATCATTTTCACATCATTTTGAAGCAAAAACACTAGTCCCCCAGCCCAGTTCTCAAAAAGTCTTGTGAACAAATGTTCTGTATGAGTTTTAGCCTTTAGTAGCCTTATTTCAGCTACTTTTACTTTCACAAAACTTACTAACCACGCATAATATTTTTTTCCTAAAAAATGGAAGCACATACATTCATTTTGGTCACGTATTATTGTAGAACAGTTTGTGCTGATTACAAGAAAAATACAGGTTGGTCAATAATATATTATAAGTACTGTAGCTAAAAAAAAACTAAAATATCAGATCATGTCCAAACATCTCAAGGGCCCCAAAATAGAACTATAATTAAATTCCCATAATAATTCATAAAAGCCAATGTCATAATAATGCAGTGGGTATTAGTGCTACTTCCATTGTCCCTAGTTTAACTGTGAGTTCTGACACTGTCTTTTATCACTGTAGGTTAACTCTAGGTATAAATGAGGGTGTGCCTGATGCCCTGTGATGTTTTCCTGATTGCATGTATATCTGCCGTCTTAAATGTGTACATATACAGTACATGGACAATTGTTACTCATTTAGAAAGTGTAAGATTAATCAAAACCTGAACTTTGTACGTTCTGCAACAGTTATATAAAAAAAAAAAGTAAGGTATATTTTATCTGAATTACTAATTTATTAACATTTAGGGCCGGTGCCATGTGGGAATAACATTACACTGGGTAAGTTATCCAAATCCAATTCTGTATTACACATTTTAATGTTTTCTTCGCTTGTAATTTTCTTAACATTCAAAGACGTCTTACCTTCTTGGGTGACTGCTAATAACCAGGGCCCGGTTTCTCGAAAGCTTCTTATCGCTAAGTAGTTCTTAAGTTGTACCTTAACCTCTCTCTTAACTTTATGGCGCATTTCCCGAAACGTTCTTACGCTAAGTATCTCTTAGCTAAGTCACACGTTCGTAAGGTTGGTCCAGACCAACTCATACTTAGCGTAGTTTCAGCTCAAGACGCTAGTCGCCGCCACTGAGCAGCAGTCTTTATAAATCAGCGGTGTGTGCAAACACATTATGGCACGTTATCAAAGTCGTATTAATGATGGAATATACTGTAGACCTGTTTAAGAATTTTATTTGATATCAGAACTAATAGAGTGACTTTTAATTAGCCTATTCCATAATGTGACTAACGCATTAAAATTGCCAATCACAATTAATATTAAACAGGTGGTATGGGAGAATTTTTTATTTGATTTCATTTGATTTTACTTACTTTTGGGGGGCTAGAAGATACCTTATCAGTATATAATCGTGGATGTGTGTGCAAGCTGGGACATAGGCTTCTTTGTGTGCATTGCATATAGGAAACCCGAGCTTTACATTGGGGGGGCTAAAGACGGCCCTTTAATGAAACCCAGATGTTGCAGAGAGGAGGGGCAGGCGCTGCATATGTACTATAGCACACAGCAAGAGAATTCAGTTGCTCCACGGACACAGCTCCGGCCTTGTTGTTTGATAATAAAGGTCGTAATCTTCTGTAAGCAAAGCCCGACTCTGAGTATTTTTCCACAACATAATGGCGCTGCGAGCAGGGTGGAGAAAGGGCAAAGGTGGCTGACCGACGTGGGCTTCCTTGGTCAGCAACACAGCCAGGTGGCCACTTACAAAGGTAAGCAACTTTTGCTTATATACTTAGGTTGTGTTGTTGGCTGAGGATCACCCATGGTGGTAAGGACACCTAATAAAGGCCTCTCCAACTCAAGTAATTTAAAATGGGCTTTGTTTCCAGAAGAGAATGCATGCATCAGATTACTAACAGTTGTACTGATAGTGAATTGAGAAGATAAGCATTGCATTGGTCTGGGTGTTGTCAAGTGGGCATTGATTGATGGCAACAGTAACAGACGGTATGAGGAAGCGCATTTGAGTGTCTATTTGTTTTGTTAAGTGGGCTTTGATTAGATAACAGGACAGGAAAAAGGTAGATAATCTCGGTATTAATTTGTACTCATTGTCAAGTGGGCCTTGATTGGATGGCATGGGTGGTACAGCAAATTAATAAGGAATTGCGCTTAATTAGTTATATTGCTTGTGTAAGGTTACCCAGCAATTAATAAAAAAAATACCCGTTGTATGAGGAACGTACTGTTGTATGTCATAAGCAATTTTTGTAGCCACCGTAAATGTTATATGGTATGAGTTGGGTGGTGTGATAATTAATTAATATCTCTTCGTATGTGGAATGTACAACTGTACATCATAAGAAATCACCCCTTATGTTTTATTGATATGAGGGACAGGGGTAATTAATATCTCTTCGTATGGGGAGCACGATTTGTGCCATTAAGTTGATTTAAGTTGAACGCAATTGCAATTGTTTGTGTCTAAGTGATGTTTTGTGTCTATCTGTTTCTGTCTGAGTGTGTCAGAGCTCTGTGTTTGCCTAGTGTGTGTGAGTGAGAGAGAGAGAGAATTGGTTGAATGAGAACCATAAGCTCTGTGTGCTGTGAGCAGGCTGGACCTCCCGAGGGAATTGTGTGTGCAACCCTCAGAGGGGGGCAGCTTGCTGCCAGTCCAGAGACGTGTGACTGAATGAGCCCTATTAAAGTAATAGCTAGCCTAATAATTAAATAGATAAATATTAATCAATAAAGGGACACGTGTGAGTGGAACAATGAGCCCTTTTAGCAGGGGGACAAGTATGAAAAGAATAAGCCGAATTTTCTAGGAAAAGAGGGATAAAGCTCTGAATGAATAAATAAATAAATAAATAGTGTGGAGTGGTGAATGTGTATGAACCCCATATTAATATTGTGGCATTACACATTTACTGATAAAAGTGTTCACGGTGCATAAAAGCACTATGCTTTTTACCAAGTGTTAATTTGAAAATAGTGAAGTGGTGTAGATTCAGGAGTGATTATCATTGATGAGCCTTGGTAAGTGGAGGTGGAGACTTCTGTGATTCTAAAAGAGTGTATATTGTTGTAAGTAAATTTAGCCATTAAGTAAGTACACAGGCATAAAATAAAAAATAAATGTCTAAGTGGTGACATAGGCTAAAGCATAATCTCCTCTCCGGTGGAGACTTTAGTGCCAAAGCATCCTTTGTGTGAAGATCTCATCACTAAGACCTCCAATAAGTAGCAAAAAGAGGACCAAAGATATGATTGCAAGATGGCCAAAGGAGGGGACATTTGATTCAGCACTGTGTTCGGAGATGGACACCTTGATAAGAAAATTACAAAGCGGCGGCAAGAGAGAGAAAGCATGTCTAGAGAAGTTGAAAAGACAGCAGGAAAGAGTGGTCCTGGCTTTGGTTAAGAAAGAATAAGTGAAGTTGGTAAGGAAGAAACAGGAAGTGATGGAAAATGGTAAGAAAGTCAAGATAGTGAGGCCGAAGTAGTAGAGAGGAGTTAGTTACACCTCCCTCATATAGTAGGTGCAGGAAGACAGTCGAATTCCTAAGCGTAAGGAAATGGGGGAAGTTTCTGGTTAGACGGATAAGGAATGTTATGCAGAGAGGTATAAGGAAAGTGGGGGTAGATTTACAGAGAGTGGAAAAGCTATGTGTAGAGAAGGATGTAGAGGAACAGGAGGGGGTGCAGACATGTGGAGAGAGGTCAGACAGAAGTACTAAAACACCAGTAAAAAGCAGATAGCTACACCATTAAAGACTGGACATAGATCTTTGTACAGTAGAGAGGATGGGGGTGAA
The DNA here is from genome assembly GCA_030522415.1 of Channallabes apus. Lineage (NCBI taxonomy): Eukaryota > Metazoa > Chordata > Actinopteri > Siluriformes > Clariidae > Channallabes > Channallabes apus. The sequence goes on from CM060120.1 coordinate 15,701,067, forward strand.
GAGGATTTGTTATTTAATATGGGCAGTTCCACAATTCCCAATTTTAATTAAAGGTGGGGGCATGAGGGTGTTGTCAACCGCCTCCCCAGCATTCAACGAGGGTGCAGGGACATGGTCTTAGACGAGCAGACCTCAGGCAAGCTTTTATCGGTGATTGATATAAAAACTCTATTGGTGAAGACTTTGTGGAGAGGAAAAACGTGCTTCTGACTCGAGTGAGGCTGTACATACATACCACATAGATGGACTGACTTTGAGGCTTTGAGGCTGTTGTATGGCAGGCCTTGCACGCAGAGTGTTGACCCAAGGACATTAAAGGGTGACCTGGAGGCAGTTACAGCTTGAAACCTTACAGAGCGAACCAAGAAAAAAGCTCAAGCTACTCTGATTACCAGAAAAAACAGAGAGGGCCACAAGCAATCCTTCATCAAAAATCCAGCCAGCTTCAGTCAGTGATGACATCACCAGCAGCATTTTCTCCAAACTCAAGCCAGATGCCTGCGTCTGTCACCAACGTTTTCACTCCAAGGCCAAGCATGAGGGGATATGGATTAAATTGCCTCGCATAGCCATTGCCCGGCCCCGAGGGATGAGGGGGGGGGGGGGGACAACATTCCAGGTCCGATAAGTCATGCTTCTCACATCTGGAAAAGTTTGCCAGAACCGTAGGATTCTCGTGAAGAAAAAGTAGTTACTACAACCCAACAATAAGAGTGTGACTATACCTGTATTAGTCTCAAGTCATATTAGTCTCAAGTTAATTTACTAGGAAAAGAATTATTAGGTGAATTAGGACTGCGAATATGGTGTTCTCCAGAAGGGGTGTATGTTGAACATAAATTCCTGAAGCACAATTACCCTGTCAGACTTTCACTGTACAATGATGTATGACCCATCACAACACATCATCATAGGCCGGCAAGGAGCAGCTATCAGTGTAGAGGAGTGTGATTTTGTAAAAAGGTGGTTCAATGTAACTGATTCTGTTCTTCAGGTGATATTGTATGTACTGCAGGATAGAATTGCAGCTCATAGGATTTATGTTGATTTCATTCTGCAGATAAAACCTGTGTAAAAATCTTGTGTTGTAATAAATTGATTCGTACTTCTTAAGGAAGTTGTAGTTAGCCACAATTCACAAACACAACTGGCATCAGCATCTGAAATCGACTATGGGAAATTAGCTATATAGGCAAATGGATAGTCAAGTCCCATCTGAATTATAGTCTAAACAATCAGCCAGCCAACTTCAAGTCCAATGTAAACCAGATGTAGAACCCCCAGAGTAAGACAATATGCTTTACGACCTGAGGCAAAGCGGGTATATAGAACACTATTGAAGGCCTTTTAAAAGCATCTGTGCTAAAACAGACAGTTGTTGCAATACTCCTATTTTTCCCAGTGATTAAGCCAGGTACAAATAAATGGCATCATGTGCATGATTTACATGCAGTTAATAGTAAAACAGGAAAGTATCCAGCAGAAGTTCCAAATCCACACACACTGCTGACTAATGTCCCTCCCTAAGCCAAATATTTTATTGTAATGATATTTGTTCAGCCTTCTTCAGTGTTCAAATGGCAGAAAAGAGTAACTACTGCATTTATTTGCATTTACAAGAGCAAGTTGACAAAATAGATACCAAAAATGCCACGGTGGTTCAAACATTCACTGTATATATTCAATCAGAGGTGGAAGCTGATTTAGGAGGTTAAAGGATAGAAGATAGCCTGGGTCAGCATATGGGTGACGGTTTAATATGATTATCATCATTAGAAACATGCCAGAATGATTCCATTAAGGTACACCGTAAGCTAGTAAGGAGGTCATAAAGTGTCATAAACTAAACTACAATACTGTAAACCTCAAGTTAAATTGTTAAGGTGACTAATTTCACATGATACGACAGCCGTAGTACATACATAATTAGAAGGCATAAGTAAGGCACCAGTGTCACAGCCTGATAAACAGTGATGGCTTTTTAGGGTTAACAGGTTTCTTGCTGACTGGAGTAAGGAATATGCAGGGAAAAAACAGCTCCACTAAGGGAGATAATAATGAGAAAAGAAGAACTGCAAGATCTAAGTGCTCCCTTAAAATAGAACACAGATATACTGTTAGCATTTGAATCCATCAAAAAGAAATGCAGACTGCACCTACTTTATGTATACAGAACAGTACCTGATGATAGCAATCCGTTCTATCGGTATGTAGTGAACCAACTGATGGATCTGCCTCAGCTTTACTGATGCAGGAAACTTGCAGTGATAGGAAAAACCAGTCCCTAGCTTACTACAGCACTAAGCTAGATAATATAACTCAAGGTGACCCAACATGCTACCAACAGGGTTTTGTAGTTGTACATTATACATATAGAACAGCATCTTCATTGACAACATGTTACAGATAGATTGTATAAATTGATAAAAACAAGGGGAAGGTGTTCTAACCCAAGCTCACCTCCAAACATATTCTTCACTGCTCACATATCCCGACATTAATATAAAGCGATGTGACACAGTTAATCCAGCTAAATCACTCACTTAAACCTATAAAGGAGTGACTCATAGTTTTGTGGCGAACTCATTGGCATTTACTCGGTTATGACCTGATCTTGAATCTAAGCCTATAGCTGAAGCGGAAGTGACTTATTTTGTTGATGGATCTAGTTTAGAGACCAGGTAGAAAGTCACACAGGGTATTCAGTAGTGATGAAGGATGGAGAAGATTTTAAACCTATCCTATCTCAGCATTGTACACAACCGTGTTCAGCTCAGTTAGCTGAGTTGAAATCGCTCACCGCTGCTTGTTAATTGGCCAAAGGTCTAGTGGCAAATATTTTTGATTTTTGAATTACAGATTCAGCCTATTCCATGGTGTATGTCATCTGGTTGGAACCGTATGGAAGCAAAGGTTTAAAAAGCATGAAGGAACTCCCATTCAAAATTCTGAACGGATAAGTAAACTAATGTCTGCTCTGATGCTACCAAGATGAGTGACTTTCATTAAATGTCAGACCCGTAAAAAAGGGAAATGACTGTGTTGCTAAAGGTAACAACATGGCAGATTTAGAAATGAAGTGTGCATCAAAATGGCAACTAGCTGTGCAAGCACATAGTCCTTATAGAACCACAGCCTCAGTAAGAGGATATCATTTGTACTCAACATCAAGCAGGTCCGTACGAGCACTCGATGTGGCTCCAGAGGGGAGTGCATAAGGACGCACAGGGTATTTGGTGTCCACATGAAGGTCTGATTATAGCACCCATAGCACTGGTGAATATTTCTGGTTTAAATGCTCATGGACTGGGCCATTGTGCAAGAAGACAGGTTGTGAGAAAAATCAGGCAACATGGGTATTGGTCTTTTTATCTGCTATGGTTGAAGAGTTCCTAGCTTCATGGGAGATATGTGCTATGCATAATGTCAGGAAGGAAACAGCGACGCCTATAGGCTATACACCGGTACCAGAATGACCATTTAATCACTTAGTGGTGAACTATGTGGGTAGGATAAAGGAGTGTTCTGGGCGAAAGATACATGCTTGTAATAACTGACATATTTAGTAGATGAGTAAAAGCAATAATATCTGCAGATGAAGAGTAAGGAACAGTTATCAAATCGTAAGGGAAGTGATATCTAGATTTGAAATTCCATCAGAGATGAGTTCCGACAATGGATCAGTATTCATTCAGAAAATGTAAGACAGGTGCTGCAACGGTTGGGGAAAAGCTAAGATTTGTGGATGTCCACAGTCCCAGGGGAAGGTAGAGAGTGTAAATGGTAATCTCAAAGCCAAGGTTAATAATAATTGTAGTAGTACAATGCTAAACTAGGTTTTAACTGATGCTGTACAATGAGCTAACAAGCATGCAACCTAACACAAATGCACACCTAACCCCGCATGGAAAGCTTACGGGTCGACCCATGCCTGTGCCATTCTGTAGAGGCCATATAAAGGCCACCGCTTAAACAATTTAAAAAAAATCTTATATGAAGAAACTAACTGCCGTACATGAAGTAATCTATGTGCAGGAAAAGAACAAGGAGGAAGAGACGCTCCGTGTCCCATCACTCCAGGAGACCAGGTCTATCTGCGAGTGTTCAGGAGGAAGTGGGACAAGCCCAGGAGGGAGGGGCCCCGCAAAGTGTGGCAGCCACTCCAACAGTGATTCAAGTGAAAGACAAGACCGTGTGGTATCACCTGAACCATTACACGAGAGTCACAAAGAGCTATGGGTACCGAAAACGAAGGAAGAAAGAAAGAAGAACCGAACATCAGAAAAATACAAAGAAATTAAATCATTATTGGAAAATAACCAACTATTGGCACAAGTTGGATACCAAATTGCTCAGCGTTGAACACTCCGCTGCTCCAAATTAAGAATGAGAATCTGCTTAAGAGCCGCATCCACTTCTGATACAAACAAGACTGACTGACTGACTGACTTCGACCAGGTTTCTCCTGACACAATTAACAGGACAAACAACTGTACAGATTATGTGTGACAACTAACTGTGTCCTTAACATTGTATAAATGCATTTCTGTTTAACTAACACTATATTGCTTTTACAGATAAAACAGCAGCAGTGACAACTAATTTTAATTTCCTCCACAGGAAAAATGCACGAGAAGGAAGCAAGCCTTAACCAGATTATGACAATATGTAATGCCACTAAACACAGTTCTCTTTTATTCCAGGTGCAGAAATTTAATTAAAGCAGTTAATGGGTGACTTTACTGTGTCAAGTAAATTTATGAATGTGATTTATGAATTTATTAATCAAAGGTTTCCTAAAATTAACAGCATTTCCCAGCAACAACAGACAAGGATGAATTTTTGGACACAGTCATAGAGGATATCCCGAACTCAGTCATATATATCTCTAACAAGAGACTTTACTGGTTCATATATTGAAGTGTACAGTATCTTCCACGGCATGAGCTCACAATGACGTGCTGGCAACCTCTCTTGTGGGCTCCAACTGACTCCCTGCGGTGTGCAAAGCACCTGAGTTGAAGACTATTATATTACAACAAGGCTGTTTAAAAGTATATCCATTCTTACAAATTGTATTGTGTTATTGTGTAATTGTATGTTCCATTGTAGGTTATATGATTTATCCAATTGATGTAATCCTAGAAAATCACTGTATTAAGTACATGTTCATGTCATGTTATTGAGTAATGGGAAGTACGATGTCATGGAGGTCGAGTCTTTTACTCCTATTCCTAGTCAAGGGTGGAAGGAGAGGTTTGGCCGAATCTCCACTAGAGGGCGAGTCCATGGGTCAGTCATTGATAAAAGTCCAGTGATTTAATTTAATCACCAGTTAGTATAAGGAAGACTGACTCATGGAGTCGCACTCTAGATTAACCAATTAGTGTGGGACTTATAAGTCCCAGAGGGGGGGATATATGGGAGAATTTTTTATTTGATTTCATTTGATTTTACTTACTTTTGGGGGGCTAGAAGATACCTTATCAGTATATAATCGTGGATGTGTGTGCAAGCTGGGACATAGGCTTCTTTGTGTGCATTGCATATAGGAAACCCGAGCTTTACATTGGGGGGGCTAAAGACGGCCCTTTAATGAAACCCAGATGTTGCAGAGAGGAGGGGCAGGCGCTGCATATGTACTATAGCACACAGCAAGAGAATTCAGTTGCTCCACGGACACAGCTCCGGCCTTGTTGTTTGATAATAAAGGTCGTAATCTTCTGTAAGCAAAGCCCGACTCTGAGTATTTTTCCACAACAGTGGCGAACAATTTGGCAGCGTGGTGTTGTGTTAAACTGAAGACGGCGCCGTCCGTGGAGCCGTGTGGGTCATGTACATTTTTCCTTTAGACAAAACTTCACCCCTTTTCATATTTTTATTATTAAAAAAATATTTGAATAAAAGTTTTGCCTTCCAAGGCAACAGATTATGGAGCTTCTTGAGCTGCTCAGACCTGCGCGTGCCAGACCAACGCGTCGTACTCCCCGTCCCGATGTCCAGCTGCTCGCTGCTTTTTGTTTAAAATATGTTTCATTGATCATTAGCCATTATCCATGACTTTATGGGTTTTTCTTTTGACACGTTTTATTTTTTATGAAATTTGATTTAGTTAAATGAGAAAATACCCATGGGAGTTTCAAACCCCGCATCCATTAATTTTTCTGGGTGATTGTAATGTGTAATACACCTACAGTATTCACTTATGCAGTTTGACTCGCTGTGAGATGCGGTGTGTTATACCCCTATCTCACCTGCACGGTCTCGCGCTGTGGCCGTAGGCTTGATCATGATTCACCCCGAGTTTTTGCACTGTGATTACGTTTCCATCTTTCCGCGTGAAACATTCAACGTTTAATTTTTTGCTGGTCCTCGCGGAAGCTTGCAGACTTTGTAGAACTTCGCGGAACGTTAAAGGAACGTCGTGGGCAATCGCGGCAGCTCACGGAGATGAGTCAGGCCACACAGGTGAGAGAGGGGTATTAGGCACCGTGATCCGCCTCGAGTGGCCGCCCAACGGACCGCGAAGATCTGCAAGGTCCGCGAGCTTCCACATGTTAAACATGTTTATTTTTTTTGCGTGGTAAAATGGAAACGTAATAACAGCACCAAAACTCGCGCCGAATCATAATGAACCGCACTTACGGCCCCACGTGTGAGATAGGGATATTAAACCTCCACTCTGTCATCTCATCGTATTCATTCCATAAGTGCGCTATACAACCCCAACAACTGACACTTCACATTGTTTCTGAAGCAGGTGAAGAGTGTTATCAGCTGTTTGTCAATCAACTATGATTGTAAACCCGGTTCGTTTCACGGCCACAGGTTACATGAAAATATTAACGATATTAATAAATAAATTAATATTAATTTATATATTTGTCTATTATGGCATGTTATTGTTAAGTTAACCCATGTCGAAATAAACTCTATTAAAAGAATTTAGTGGCATGTTTAATTTGCATAGAAAGTGCCGTCTTTCTTAACGCTGTCATGAAAAAGGAGTCAAAAATCGATTCCTGAGCCACCGATGTCCGCTAATTCAGGACCTTCACTGTAGACAGCGCCGCGTAACGTCGGACGTAAGAGGCAGCGACTTAAGAAGACTCCTAAGAGACAGTTCGAGAAATACTCTTAGAAAAGTTATCACTTAATGTAAGATATATCTTAAGAGTCTTCTTAGCGCGCGAATAGTGTGCGTTATCGAGAAACTGGGCCCAGACACACACATGCATAATGTATAACTTCAGCTCTGCAAAAAAGATTAGAAAATTTCTCTTGTCTTTATAAGATATATAGTTACATATTTTACTTGTTTTTGTATTTTTTAATTGTACAGTATATTGAAATGCTATAATTTTCTGGTGGACTACTGGCTAGTGTCACTGGCTAGTCTCAAACTGGCCACAATCACTGCAGTGGCCAACGTTTGATCAGGGACCCAACTCCACCCAGTTGGGATTTCACAAACTACAAGCATCCATGATGGCAGTACCAAACCAGCATAAAAAAATCAACCAGAATAGCATCCGTTGTAAACCTATATGCAAAATCAGACAAGTTGGGATGGTGTGCCAACTCCTAATGGTAGCAGCAGAGAAAAGAAAATTCTGTGAGTAGAAATGCTGAAATTAACTAATGACTCTCTACTTAAGATCCTGAAGGTTCTTTACACTACTTCTGCACACTGATGATGCTGTTTCCAGCAGTTCGTGGATCTAAACATTCCTTGAAAATTGTGCAGAGCAGTAAGCATGCACACTGATGAAATATGGACAGCTTAAGTTCCTGTAGTGCAGAGTAAATATTAATTAAATGAATAGTTGCCATGACAGCAGACTCTACATCTTGAAATGGCAAATAAAGCCACTTTTATGTAATTGTTTGACTGAGGTGATGTTTATAGCTGCAGAGTTGGCCAGACATTAGGAAAAGAAAACAAACAGAAAAGTATGAAGCTTAGAGGTTGGTTGGCAGATGAGCATTAAACCATCACTGAGTGAGAACAAACTGTTCAGGCAAAATAATAAATCTAATGTGTCAGGCTGGAAGGCATTTGGCCTCTAAAAACAGGGCTGTTTACTGACATGAAATAAGAGGGCCAACAGTTACAGGAACTTTGGCATAAAATTAACACAAATGCAAGGACATTTTTGCAACTGTCTATGTTTTCAGTGTAACATGAACTAATAGAAAATGTGTAAATTTCAAAATGTTTTTATCCAATTAACTGAACAAATCCCTACATTAATTTCATTAGACTGTTCAAATTATGTTTTAATGTGACCTTTATTTAAAGGTCTGAACAGATCATGCTTCTAATCTGACCCATATCTGAACATGTAAAGTGTGGTGCATGACATGCTCAGGCATGATTGGGTGTAGTCACAGTACCAGATGTGCTCGGGTGGTCAGATCTACTTGGGGTCCTGTGCCCCCTGGTATGGCAACGTCTTCATCTTCTGTCTATAGTTTCTTTCTTTTGCTTGATATGGTCAGGGTCCCCTATAGCTGTACTGTTGCCATTTTTTTAATCTCTTCAAACTCAAATTAGTTACAATATATGGCTTCTAACTTTGCAGCAACTTTCTACTTTTGTTTTACAGCAACATCACCCTAAAAGTTTATAAGGGGTAATAATATTTCTTTAACCCTCCTATTATCTTTGGGGTGATTGTTACCCCATTCAATGTTTAAAGTCTCAAAATAAATGATTCACATAATTTTTTTTGCTTCATATTCAGGTGACTTTTCCTTATTTAATGGGGTTAACTGGGTAAATGTAAAATTAAAATGATGATGTGTTTTTAATGTCCTGTACACATGTACAGATCTGGGGCCTCATGTATCAACGCTGCGTACGCACAAAAACTTTGCTTACGCCAGTTTTCACGCTCACGGTCGGATTTACTAACCGTGAAATTAATGTGAGAATGTGCGTTCTTCCACACCAACTTCCTGTCTGGCGTATGTGTATTTCTTGTGTGTGGTTTGTTTTATGTCCTTTGGCGACTCCTAGAGGCAATTATGTTAAATTGCACACTACAAAGTATCGCACCAACACGTGAAAAACATTGCTATTCATTTATAAGTGATAAAATGGGTTAATTAACACAATATTTTTCTACCAATTATTTGATTTAGAACATATAAAAGCATTTGCAAATGTATACAACCCTTAGTCTATGGCAATGGCAGTGTTGGCCTTATTAGAGGACATTGTCAATGGCCGAATCCGAAGGGAACACATTTTTAGGGATCACAGTTATTTCTGGCCCATGATGATGACTGGCTTATTAGCCGTTTCAGATTTCCAAGAGCTATCCTCTTGGAGCTCTGTGCTGAATTGGGTCCAAATTTGGAAAGAGAGACAGCGAGGAGCCACGCATTACCCGTTATAGGTACTGACAACGCTTGGTTTCCTGGCAACTGGTTCTTTCCAAAGGGAACTGGCAGACCGCTCAGGGTTAAGCCAGTCGTCTTTGAGCTGTGCAATGCCAGCTGTATGGTACAGGATCACCCGCATGTCTAGCAGGTATATTAAACATATACCAAACATTAAAGCGCAATTTGCAGCGATCGCTGGTTTTCCTAATGTATTCGGAGCCATTGACTGCTCGCACATTGCTATAAAGGCGTCATCTGAAGACGAATTTGCATATGTGAATCGGAAACATTTCCATTCAATAAATGTGCAAATAATATGTGATGCTCAAACAGGGCCGGTTCTACGGGGGCAAGAGGGGGCAGCGACCCCTCAAGTAAATGTCTTGCCCCCTCAAATAAAAATTTTTAAATGTTGAGAAAGCACATGTTAATATACTCAGAAAATTTATTCATAACAAGTTGATAAAATGATCTGCGCTGGCGGAAAAATCCGCCTAAAAAGGGACACTACATAATACGGTATTAGATTTCACAAGCTGCAACACGCACAAACCCCCCGTCGCATGATCTGACCGCGCGCCAATCCGGCCCCCCATCGCCCCGTTGCATGATCTGACCGCGCGCACCCCGCCATCCTCCACCCCCCCAAATGGCCTGGTCTAAAACTGGCCCTGCTCAAATGCGCCTAACAAATATTGTGGCAAGGTGGCTTGGGTCAACCCATGATTCATTCATTCTCACAAACAGCATGGCTGGGATGAGGCTCCAAGGTGGCAGGGTGCGCGATGGGTGGCTTCTTGGTGAGTTTGGCTTCTTAAAGATATTATTCCAGCTAAGTTTTTTTAAATTTTGTTATTTATTCCGGAGGACAAACTTGCAAATAACAGTTTTTCTCTGGTCTACCTCCGATAGGAGCACCTCCAATTCACATTCTGTGAAGTTTCTCTTCTTGCTTCCTTTTGCCATTGCTTTTTTGTTTGGTTTTGCCAAAGTGGAGTCATTACCATATTTATACAAGGGAGGAGGCAGGGAGGGGTTTTGCGCTTGTGCACGTGCGCTCAATTTCACGTTAATTTGGATGTACAAAGAGAATCTGCGTGGGATTCCGCGTACGCAGTGTTTCATACATCAGATTTTTTTACTGCGTACGCACATTTACAGCTTTGTCCATACGCAATGTTTTAGTATGAATTCAAGGCAAGTCTTTGTACATGAGGCCCCTGGCATTTAAAAACGCACGTTTTCAGAAAAGGGATCCCGCGACTTCTTGCACATGCGTGCGGGAAGCTGTGAAAATGCCCTTCATTACTTGTAGGGGGCAGTCGTGTTTCAGTCTGAAGTATTGTGTGTCTACTGAAGCCGGAAATGTGTTGTTTCTCTTAGGCGCCCATTGACAGCAAGCAACAGAGCTCATAAATGTGTCAAGCTCAAACTGATATGTATTTATTCTTCATTTTCTTCTCTCCTTCAATGATAATACTTCTTTGACTGCACTCTTCATTCAGTATTATTATTATTATTATTATTATTAGTAGTAGTAGTAGTAGAATTTATTATTGTTATTATAATTATTATTGTAACGCACCCGCGTGTGTGTGCAAAAAGACTACAAAGATGTACAGTATGATATGTTAGCCTAAAACATTATTGTTTTATTGTGTTTATGCACTTTAAATATACACTAAACAATAAGCACTGCCTTGTGCAAAGTGAAAGTAAGTTGCGCGTGCGGCTTTTTGATCAAAAGGCTGATAAACGTGTGTGCAGATATGAGCAGATTTATGGATAAAACTACAGACATGAACCGCGCATGCGTGTTTGGAGACAACGTACCCGCGCTGTGGATCAGTCGGTTGGGAATCATCACGGAGGTACTACACGGCGTGGCTGGAGCTGGAGTTTGTCGTGTTTGAGGTAAGTTTACCTTTCTGTTTTGGATGTGATTCTCGCTTTCATGACTCCTAATTAATGTTCATCTTAATCTCAGGACGTACAATTAGCAATATTTCAGTTTTTAATAGTGTGGAGATTCACAAAACACCATTTTTCGTGTAAAAACCTGAACCTACGGAGCCGCCCAGGGGTCCTATGGTATGTCTTCTTATCATTACCAGAAAAATGGAATGGCACGGACAGGAAGTGCAGTGTGTTTTTGACAGCGCTCGATCTGGTGTTTGAGTTCAATTCCACCAAGTACTCCACCGATCAGCTACACATTGCTCTCCTCATTTCGTTGCTCACAGAGCAGGCAGCTGAGTGGGCCACGGCAGTTCTCAAAGCAGATACGGACACCGCCCACTCATATAATGAGTTCATCCATCAACTCAGGCTCACTTTCGAACACCCAGCGGGCGAGGTGGAGACCGACACAAAACTCTACCACCTGAGGCAGGGAGGATCGCCCGTGAGTCGCTACACTGCCGAATTTCATACCCTCGCTGTCCAGGCCACCTGGGGAGATGCAGCGCTCCGGACTTCCTACTACAAGGGGCTGGCTTCTAGGATCAAAGATGAACTAGGCGGGCGAGAGCTTCCTGCCACGTTGGAAGGTTTAATTCAGCTCGCTCTCCGGATCGACCAGCGCCTTCTCTCTCGCCCGAAGCCAGCTCCTCGCACCCTGCCACCAGCACCCACCTTCGCCTTCACTACCCCACGACCCGCAGATTCCGCTACCTACACCACCCCTGGACATGTCGGTTCTCCACCTCCTGCCGTGGTTGACATAGGAGACGGTGAACCCATGCAATCAGGACGCGCTTTCTTGACCACTGCAGAACGGCAGTGACGATATCGAGAAGGACTCTGCGCCTACTGCGGATCAGCAACACATGACCAGGTGCTTTGTCCTCTCTGGCCGGGAAACGCTCAGGCCCGGTGAGATGTGAGAGTCACTCGCCGGGTTACCTTCTTCTCTCCACCATCACCGCCACCTCCTCCCATCTCACGGTTCAAGTACACCTCCAAATTGGCCACAAACGAGTCAGAAGTGCTGCATTCATCGACTCCGGGGCAGCAGGTAACTTCATTGACTCTTCTTATGCCAAAGAATTGGGGGTAAAACTTGAGGCGTTATCCCAGCCCGTTCGAATCACATCTGTTGATGGTCGCCCCCTATCCACCAGCCCAATCACTACCCAGACGGAACCTATCACTATCTCCATCAATCAACACAGAGAACAGCTTCTCTTCTACGTCACCTCCATCTCTTCACCTCCCATCATCCTTGGACATCCCTGGCTATTACAACACGACCCCCTCATCTCCTGGACCCAAAATCGGATCCTCCAGTGGGGCGCGAACTGCACCGAACTATGCCTACGGGCGGTGGCTGGGACGTGCTCTAGGGAGTCTGAGGTCCGACATCGACACCAACTCCATCCCAAAGTCTTATCGGGACCTGGCAGAGTTTTTTTGCAAAAGGCGAGCTATCCATCTTCCTCCTCATCGTCAGTACGATCTTGCCATTGACCTCCAACCTACCCGCTGACTTCTACAGAGACGCAGGCTATGGAGGAGTACAGATGTCGCCTTTAAGACTGCGCGTGTTTTCCCGCGGGATGCCGCAATTTAGCGCGCAGCGTGCCGCGACTTGCCGGAGGCAACATTCGGGAATTTTAAATAAATGTGTTGCGCTTCATTGAATATCCGCCAGATGGCGCATGGAAGGACTTTATCTAAAAGCCGGACCAAGTACAACAATGAATGTAAGGATGCGGATGAACAGTGCTGAAGCGAACATGAATTTTATTTTGTTTTATAATAGATCTTTCATGATGAATGAGTGTATATGTGCTTCACATTATCAAACACAGGCAAAGGAGAAAGAAATTATTGAGGGATCCTCTGAAAAAAGTAAACCTAGCTATCGTTCGTTTAATGTGTTTTTTTTCCTCATTCCATTAGTGTAAGTGCCATATCGCACTTGTTATGAATTTGTTGTTGTGTTTATTTTATTTTATTTGCAGTTATTTCATTTATTTTACCTTGTTCTATTCATTAGTAAAGCATTAAGCATTAAGTTCGTTACATAAGCCATAAGCTTTATATTTCTTAGTCATGCATCATAAGTGGACAATCGTAAGTTGGTCTGTGATGTCATTCTACTATTACATGCATTTGTGTGACTGTGATATGCTAGAAAGCGCAGTATAGATTTGGAAGGCTACGGAAACACAAGCTTTAGACCGTCAGCTAGTGAGAGCTCCCAGTAAGCTAGAAATGTAAAATAGTATTGAAAGTAAGAAACAACAAGAGTGTTGTTAGATACCCAAGCCAAGATTGTAATCTACAAGATACAGCAAACAGGTTGTTGTAAAACTCAGAGATTTGCAAGATGCAGCAACTGGTGTCTGTAATAACAGTGGATTTACTCAAGACGACTGTATGAAGTGTTGATTCTTTGATGCTGACAAATAAACGACAAAAGACAAAGAGATCGGACTTCTGTCATGTGAGTGAAACTTTAAGACATTAGCTACGCGTCAAAACTAGTGAAATAAGCCAACCGCATCTACCTAAAGTCAAAAGCTTTTCCGCTGTTTGAACGAAAACAAGTGAACACTGAAAGGGAATGTAAAAGAGAATAGCGTCGAACGGCGCTGGATGCAAGAAAAGGCAAGCGAATTCGACTGAATGCAACGTCTACTGCATTAAAGACACCTATGAACTATGCACGTAAGTTAGACATCCTTGAAGCTGAGTACAAACCCAAATACGGGAAGCTGAGAGAGGTCTTTATGAGAAGTAACGTTGATGTGCTTGTGTACACTCGTAAAGACGAACACAAACGCGATCAGGTCGCTTGCGGCGCACCTGAGGCTCAAAGCCGCACATTCATGGCTAAGGTGAATCGCTGGATAGCGGACACCAAGGACACTAAGGGCCACTCTATGACGTCGCGAACACGCGAAGATGTCTCGCCGGGCGACAGAGTGTCACAGACAACGGCAGCATCCAAAAGGTCTGTAACTTCTACATCATCCTCAGCCCGACTAAAGAAAGCGGAAGCCAACAGAGCAGCCTTGTTGATTAAAGTAGGAGCCTTAGCAGAACGGCGGGCGTTAGAACAGAAGGAAGCACAATTAAAGGCTGAGGAAGAGCAACTGAAAATACGATTAAAGAACAAAGAGGCAGAATTAAAGGCTGATAAAGAAAAGTTGGAATTAGAAACTGCGCTCGCAATTGTCGACGTTGAATTACAGGTTCATCAGGGTCGTGAAAAACGACAGCCTGCATCAAAGAGCGGAGTCATCGAACCGAGCTGCACACGCTCGAGCAGCCCGCCTTGGACGGGCCACAAACCTGAATACGTCAGCCGCCGAAAGCCGGTAAGAGAGAGCACCTTCAACGAACCAAGTGGCGCACGCGCTCCCAAACTGGAATACAACGAACTTTACGAGAGCAGCGCGTCGATAGAAGTCCTCGGACTGCTATCACGTCGCAAGACAGCCCATCCAAGTGTACCAGTAAGTTTTGAACCAAAATTGAAAAGTACTTTAAATGAAGGGTCTACCCAAGACAATAAATACACCCGCCATGACATTGATACTTTAGAATCACAGAGCATGATGCAACAGCAGGCGGACATCACAGCAATGCTCATGAAATGCCAACGGCAATCCCTTTTACCTCAGCGCAATGTTCCTGTGTTTCATGGTGACCCTCTTGAGTTTACGTCCTTCATGAAAGCATTTAAACATGTTATTGTTGACAAAACCGATAGTGATGCTGATAAGCTGTTTTATTTTGAGTAGTTCATTAAGGGAGAGGCTAGAGACCTCGTTATGAGCTGTCAGCTTATGCCAGATCAGTGTGGTTATGCAGAGGCAATGAGACTGTTGCAGGATAGATTTGGAAATAAACGTCAAGATCGCAAACACGACAGCCGATCGCCCAAGAGCAAGAGCGCACTCATTGAATCGAGCAGCGCGCGTCCGAGCAGCGCGTGCCTGAGCAGCGCGCACTATCACCTCTCCAACTCAACATGCAACAGCCGAGCGCAGCTTGCGAACGAGAGCGCAATCACTGAATCGAGCAACGAGAGCGCAATCATTGAATCGAGCAGCGCGCGCCCGAGCAGCGCGCACATTCAACTTTCCAACTCAACATGCAACAGCCGAGCGCAGCCTGCGAACGAGAGCGCGGTTACTGAATCGAGCAACGCGCACCTGAGCAGCGCGCACTCTACGGACCTGGACGCCGCAATCAGCGACGGAAAACCCTGTTATACATTCCTTCAAGGACCCAAACAAATGGGCCAAGGAAAACCCAGGGTCAGCGTCGCAACCGAGGACAGACAGGTTGGTAAAATTCACAAAGACTTGATTACAATGAAGAATGCCGGTACATCACCTGTCAGCGCCTTCACTAAACCGTGCGCACATTGCAAAGGGGAGCATATCTTAGACGATTGCTTCCAATTTAATGATAAGACACACAAAGACAAAGTAGAATTCTTAAAAAGAAACGGATTCTGTTTCAGATGTTTAAGAAAGGGTCATTTGTGGAAAGACTGTACCAGAAAAATCGTATGTTCATTGTGTTCAAAACCACATCCGCGCATGTTACACAGCGCAGTGCAAGACACGGCGCAGCCAGTTACACGCGCTGACGAGAACGAAACCGAAAGTGACACAAAAAATACACCACCGGCAGAGAGTCACGAATCAAATGCGCTCACTGGGGCTGGAGGTAATTGCATCCTCCCCATTGTGCCCGTTAAAATAAAGTCCAAGAAAAAGGACACAATCGTAGAAGCCATGTACTATCACGTGAAAGTCCCCGAGAAGGACACTGATCTGCTGCGCTTCCTATGGTGGCCGAATGGAGATGTGAACCAAGACTTAGTTGAAAATAAAATGGTAGTTCATCTGTTCGGTGCAAAATTGTTGCCTAGTGGTGCTAACTTCGCCCTCAGAAAGACAGCAAAAGAAAACCGCAGCAATGCATCTGCTGTGGCAGTTAACACAGCGCTTAAAAACTTTCATGTAGACGTCTGCCTGAAATCTGTTTCGAGTCATGACCAAGCAGTCGCCCTATACAATGATCTCACAAGTCTCTGTACAAGCGGAGGGTCTAACCTCACTAAATGGGCAAGCAATAGCCGTGCCCTACTGACTGTCATTCCCGAGAGTGAAAGGATCAAAGACATGAGAGACTTAGACTTGAGTAAAGATGCACTGCCCATAGAGAGAGCTCTGGGGGTGCTGTGGTGCATTGATTTAGACATGTTCAAGTTTAAGATTAGTTTAAAGGAACAACCTGTGACAAGAAGAGGAATTCTGTCAATCACTAGCTCAACATACGACCCGTTAGGCTTTCTCCCACCTGCCGTACTGCCAGCTACAATCCCAATGCAACAGTTATGTAAAGAAAAACTTGCCTGGGATGATGACATTCCCGAGCAGTTTGCAACGGCATGGAAAACCTGGCTGCAAGAGCTGCACAGTCTGTCCGAGTTCAGCATAGCAAGGTCCATAAAACCAGCCGACTTCGGAGTTACAGCTACAGCACAACTCCATCACTTCTCGGATGCAAGTGAAATGGGATACGGAGCTGTCTCATACCTCAGGTTAGTAAACGCTGATTGGACTAACACACCATTCATGATTCATGTGCATTCATGATGGGGAATTCCCGTGTAGCACCCCCGAAACAAACCACCATTCCACGAATGGAACTGACTGCGGCAGTGGTCGCTGTAAAAAATGACAAAATGCTGAAAGAACAGCTAGAATTGAAATTGCTGGACTCTATGTTTTGGACTGACAGTACAACTGTTTTGAGATACATTGATAACGAAACAGCTGATTCTGCCTCCAGGGGGGTATCCTGTGAAAAGTTCATGAAAAATGTCAACTGGATCCAAGGTCCCTCCCTCCTCAAAGAAGCAGAGTGCAAATGGCCTGAAAATATTCATGACACATCAATAAAAGAAAATTTTGATGAAAATGCTGATGAAGTTAAGCTCTCAGCTTTAGTGAATATTGTGAGCATTACAAAATGCACAGACACAGACGCAGTGAGTAAACTGATTAATCATCACTCTGACTGGCACAAGTTAAAAGGATCCTTCGCACCAGAGACATGCTGAAACAAAAAACAGAAAGGGTTAAAACACAAGTAGATGACCCAAAGACAGAAAATCACAAGTCTCTAAAAGCGCAAGACCTAACAAGAGCAGAAAACGAAATCATTAAGTTCACTCAAAGACAAAATTTTAAGGAAGAACTTCTCACGTTGCAAAAGGGTAAAGCAGCAGCAGAATTCAAACAGGGAATTCGCACACAGCAAAAACGAAAGGCATCTGTGAAAAGAAACAGCTGCTCGCCCAAACTGAAATCTCTGACACCAAACCACCTGCTGCTGATGAAAAAACAGCCAAACCTGCCACCTGGATTTGTCATCTATGCACGTCGCAGGGAGAAGCAGATCCAGCATCGATCAGACCTGCTCTGGAAGCGATGGGTACGTGAATACTTGCCCTTGCTCCAGGGGCGGCAAAAGTGGTTTCAAAACAAAAAAAATCTTTCGATTGGAGACAGTTTCAATAACTGACAAGTCATCTCCAAGAAATTCATGGGTCATGGGAAGAATCACGAAAGTGTTCCCCGACAAAGGGGGACTGGTGAAACTTGTGTTAGTTAAAACTAAGACCAACACTCTGGAAAGACCCATCGACAAGCTGTGCCTCACATGTGAAATGGACTGTTAAATGTGTGGTAATATGTTATGAAATTTGATATGCAAACGTAAACATCTGAGATAAATATTACATACTTTAAAGATTTAAAACGTTTAAAAGGGTAAAAATGTTTGATTTCATAGCTTTATCAAAAAAAAAAAATAATAATAAATTGTAATTGTCAGTCTCCATGCCTGTCAATTAGGGGCTGGAATGTAAGTGCCATATCGCACTTGTTATGAATTTGTTGTTGTGTTTATTTTATTTTATTTTATTTGCTGTTATTTCATTTATTTTACCTTGTTCTATTCATTAGTAAAGCATTAAGCATTAAGTTCGTTACATAAGCCATAAGCTTTATATTTCTTAGTCATGCATCATAAGTGGACAATCGTAAGTTGGTCTGTGATGTCATTCTACTATTACATGCATTTGTATGACTGTGATATGCAGGAAAGCGCAGTATAGATTTGGAAGGCTACGGAAACACAAGCTTTAGACCGTCAGCTAGTGAGAGCTCCCGGTAAGCTAGAAATGTAAAATACAGCAACGAGGTTGTTGTAACCGTAAGCTAACGTTAGTTGGGAAAGTAAGAAACAACAAGAGTGTTGTTAGATACCCAAGCCAAGATTGTAATCTACAAGATACAGCAAACAGGTTGTTGTAAAACTCAGAGATTTGCAAGATGCAGCAACTAGTGTCTGTAATAACAGTGGATTTACTCAAGACGACTGTATGAAGTGTTGATTCTTTGATGCTGACAAATAAACGACAAAAGACAAAGAGATCGGACTTCTGTCATGTGAGTGAAACTTTAAGACATTAGCTACGTGTCAAAACTAGTGAAATAAGCCAACCGCATCTACAATTAGTAAAAAAAATAATTTGCTCTTTTTAACTAAAGTGTCTAATTTATGCTTATGGGTGAATCTTTTTTTTTTTTTTTTTTTACTTTAGTATAATTCTGTTTACAGCAGTGAAATATTTCATTTTGATCAAGGTACTCTTATTAGGTTGAGTGTGATTTGCGCATGCGCAGTCTTTAGACCATAGTTTTGCCGGTATAATTTTATTTCCACCTCAAACCGGAGCATGACGTTGAAACAAGTAAGGAAGGATATCAGAACCTGTATTTCAGTTACTGTTAGTTAAAGCCCCTGATTAAACTTAAATCTAATCCATTCACAAAGGACATTTCTGCTTCAAACCAAAGTTCGCCGTGTCACATGACCTCATGACGCAGCATTATCACGGACTGAATCACCTTCTGCTGCGGGCGGAGTTTCTCAAAGAAAACTCCTTTAAACCAGGTAAGAAAGCAAACTCGTGTCATTTCTATGTTAAATGTATCTCTTATATGAGCAAATTCATGATTTATGTCAGGAACAACTACTTTGTAGATTGAGTTTTGTGTCCGTGTTTGCTACTGTAGCTAAAACCACCTACAGATGTCGCCATTAAAAACCTGCGTTTCGAGAAAAGGGATCCCGTGACTTGCCGCGGCTTTGCGCGGCTGCGTGCGGGAAGCTGTGAACATGCCCTTCATTACCTGTAGGGGGCAGTCGTGTTTCAGTCAGAAGTATTGTGTGTCTACTGAAGCCGAAAATGTGTGCTAATTAAACTGCGCTTGCGTGTTTGGAGTCGCTGTGCCCGCGCTGTGTATCAGTCGGTTGGAAATCATCACGGAGGTTACAACACGGCGTGGCTGCAGCTGGAGTTTGTCGTGTTCGAGGTAAGTTTAGCTTTCTTTTTTGGATGTGATTCTCGCTTTCATGACTCCCAATTAATGTTCATCTTAATCTCAGGACGTACAATTAGCAATTTCAGTTTTTAATAGTGTGGAGATTCACAAAACACCGTTTTCGTGTAAAAACCTGAACCTACGGAGCCCCCATGGGTCCTGTGGTAAATAAATAAATAAATAAAATAATAACGAACCGAGCGCGCAGATTAATACACCGAGATGTGTGTTTCTTACCCCCAACCCGAGTGAAAACGGCGTGTTTAGACAAAGCCTCGCCAGTTAGATGCCATTTCTGAACAAACTGAGTCGTGTGTGTTAAAGCATTAAATGGTAAAAGAGCACTAGCAATAAACGTTTTTTTTTCTGAAGCCGAACTTTATTAATGAGTTACGAGTAAAGAACCTGTACATATGTTCATACAGTATTGACAGCAGCTCTAATTTACTGCGGTAAAGCCAGCCGCGGTTCAGAAAAACACGGTCAAGCCAGCCGCGATTGATTTTAGTGCGCGCGCATATTACAGTGATTACGGTAGTTTCATGAACAACACAGAGAGAATGCCCCATATCTGAAAAATGCTGCAGTAAAATAGTTTCATATGTGGTGTGTATATAGTATGGGATGTCCTGAATAAGAACTGATCATTGTTTTTTTCTACTTATTAGAAATGGGGTCTTTATACCCCTTTAAAATGTAATAATGCCCCATATCTGAAAAATGCTGCAGTAAAATAGTTTCATATGTGGTGTGTATATAGTATGGGACGTCCTGAATAGGAACTGATCATTGTTTTTTTCTACTTATTAGAAATGGGGTCTTTATACCCCTTTAAAGTGTAATAATGTCCAATATCTCAAAAATGCTGCAGTAAAATTGTTTCATATTTGGTGTGTATATAGTATGGGACGTCCTGAATAAGAACTGATCATTGTTTTTTTCTACTTTTTTTTTTTTTATCATATAATAGGATAAAAACTGACCATGGCGTTTTATACTTACTAGAATTTATTTTTTCATAGGTCTCTGAAGTGAAATAAAGGCATTTTATTTAACTTTTTTTCCCCATTGTGAACATTTGTTTATTTGACCTCTCTTCCAAAGCAGACGTTAATCCTCATTATAGAAAACATTCATTGAAGAATAACTGCTACTTTTGAACAGTAAAACAAAATGAAAATCAATTCTGGTATTTAGAAAGACTAAATACATTATTTTGTCTGTTTTCTACGAATTCTGCTGTAACTTATCTACATAAAACAATTATTTGAATGGTGAATATTTAAGAAAAATATTGTAACAGACAACCGTCAAAGTCACCAATAAATAACACGGATATTAAAGCAGAAATGCAAATAAATAAGCAAGTAAAAATTGACGAGCATGTTGTATTATCTCTCAGTCCTGGGCGTCTAAATGAAAAGCGCTCTGAAAGCGTGTTGTCTCTGTGTCGGTCCTGAAACTACCGTAATCACTGTAATATGTGCGCACACTAAAATCAATCGCGGCTGGCTTGACCGTGTTTTTCTGAACCGCGGCTGGCTTTACCGCAGTTCTAATTTGTCTAAATTGCATTGCAGACAATAAAAATAAGTCGAGTCATCCTGTGACCCTGCAAGCTTAATCTTTGCACACATGATTCTTGCTTCTCACTTTTTCCTTAATCCCTCACTGTTCTATCTTGTATTTTCTAACGGTGTCAGAAACTTTGTGTTAGTAGCACTGCTTGACATGCTTGATGCCTTCCTCTTTTGTAATTTGCTTTGGATAAAGGCAAACTTACAAAAGATGAAGAAAATGCCTAAATGTAGTTGTACGAATAAAAGATTATGTAATGATACAATGTAAATATTTTCACAGAAACAAAGTGTAAAGATGAGACGTGAATCTGAAGAGGATCTCTTTGATGATTGCCTGGTAAAGCATTGTTTTCTTATTAATTATACAATTTATTAATACCTTGAATATAGTGTTTGTTGTATTGGACAGAAGCATATAAATGCAAATGAATATATAAATATGAGTAATTATTGAACGAATTTTCATGTTTGGAATAACCCTTTAAATACAAACTCAGCATTCATCATAGGATTTCCTGACACTGTAAAGCCACCTCATGCCATGTTTTACTGATGCAAGATTAGTGCTAAAGCAATTTAACCCAAGTTTAACAATATGAAGTATATGAAGTGATGGTCATTTTTTTATTATCATTTATTTTTATTATTATTTTTTTCTCAATGAAGTCAGCACAGGTTGAAGCAATTCAGATTTTTTTTGTTTCTCAAAATAAATGATTTATTTTCTTGTAAATTTTATGCAGGGGGACAGACGAAGTGACACCTTCTTAAAATCCTTGTCGTCCATGCTGTTGAAGGGGAAGAACCGGTTGGTGTATCCATAATCCTTGAAGGAGAGGCTATTTTCAGAAAGTTCTTCTAGAACTTGATGGGATTAAGCTATCACCAAAAGTGCAAGCTTTAAAGATGAAGTTATCATCTTAAAACATTTGATTTGGCTTGACTACAAGTGTTTACATGTTGTGTTTACATGTTCAGCTTAAAATGTTTTCATGCATTAAGGTTTCAATGGCATACTTTTAAGTGCACTAGTCCAGAGTGCTGATTTGAAAGTTGCAACTTCACTGCTTCAGAGGGCTATTACGTTTTAACGTTTATTCTACAGTTTGTTTAAAGTATTTTCTGCTGCATTTTATTTCTAAATGAATGCTGTATTTTATTTATTTATTATTTTACACAATTTTGTTTAAAACAAGTATTTCAGGCCCTGGTGCCGTGCAGTTTTTTTTCTATGGATGCAAAATTTAGCTGAATGCACTTTTATTAAAAAGACAACTTGGATCTAGACTGTGAATGTCACAAATATTTGGTAATGTTGGTGAATAAACTGTTTAATTATATTTTAGTTGTGTGATTTATGAAAGATATAGATGAAATAATTACTTAAGTTTCTTTCCAAAACATAAATTAGCAATGTTTACATTATTATAGGGAGTAATATAAATTGATAAAACCAAGTAAGGGAAAATCTAACAAAACAAAATGATAGTAATTTCATAAAATCAAGGTTCCTGCTGATACAACAATGCATTAACTTTAGATTTATTTAAAATAATCAAGTAATTTGTGCATTAAGTATAATTATGTAACTTTTACTTGAGTTATTTTATTGTTAATTTAATTAAGTAGATTTTACCTGACAATTACGGGTGAGTTTGTTTGTAGCATGCAGTAAAGTGTATGTGACACAAAAATATATATTTGTAATATCGTGCAATCTCTGCTATCCGCTAGCAAACTTGAGCGATTCTTTTATTTTTTATATAATATAAAGTATGTTTACAGTATAAACTTTCTATGTACGGGTCCAATCAGAAAAATTTAACCAGAAAACAGCATATTACATTGATTACATTGTCCTGAGGCTGGACAATGGAATAAACTGTGGGATAAACTGTAGAACTGAACAGAATTTTTTTTCCATGTGACTTGAAAAGCCTTCCATCTAGTTAAATATAAATATTAAAACTCTGATCATGTTATCTAGTTTAATTTCGTGTTTTCGCTACATAAATAAGACAGTAGGTTCTCTATTCAACCCCTTAAAATTTCAAATGTAATCTAAAAATGGCCTAGCTGTCACGTTTCCCTGCTTGTCTGCGTCTGGAGTGTGTGCGTGGCATGAATGCGGAGGCGAGCTGACGGTTTAATAAAGTCCTTTTATTTAACATAAATAAAGGTAACCAGCATCCAAACACAAACGGAACTTTAATACAACAAAAGCTAGACGCCTGACTGAACTTCAGCCAGGCTATTTATACTAAACATAAAACACTTTAACTCATTAACTTCCCTCGGTTCAGGTGAGCTTCTACGTCACCTGACCGAGGGGCAAACTGGGAAATGAAGTCTAAATGAAACTCAAAACAAACTACAACTAAAACCAAAAACGGGCGTTAGGCGCCCTCTAGGGGTTAACCGTCACACTAGCTTGTACAGGCTACTATACGCTCATCAGCAGTCGGCGCCCCGCTGTAACCAGCAGATCAAAGGAGCAGTTATCGGCTGACACGTAGCCTTCTGAGTTTGGAGACCCACAGAACCCCCACTGTAATTCCCCCATCTCACCTTTCATTCACATAAGGTGTGAAGTTATCAAACCGGTTTCCGGGAATGGGGTAGAATTGGGGGGTTTTAAAACAATCGAGCAGGCGTCTCTGCCTAAAATGTTTTTCGCCAGCAAAACACCTTTCTCCTCTCTCTCTCTCTCTCTCATATATATATAGTTAATTCAGGGCTATTTATGATGGAGACACCTTTTTACGTTTTAAATATGTAAAACCTCCGCTGCATGTATTCATTCACAGGCTGCAGCGCGCGCACAGAGAAATAGGAGACTGTGGTGTATGAGTGGATTGGAGAGAAGAGAGCTGTACAGTTACTATAAAAAAAAAATATATATATATATATATATATATATATATATATATATATATATATATAAACATAATATGATCTTTTTGAGTTATAATGTTTTTTTTAATTATTCATAAGAAAACCTTTCAGTTTTGTAAATATTCTAGTTATAGTGTGTTATGTTTTTCTTTAGGTTAAACGGTTTTGAGAATTAGACCATCCAGCTAAGATAAATATTATGTCGTTGATTGATAAAATCTGGATTAAGGATAATTTATTTTATTTAATTTGTATTTTTCACCTCCCCCCCCTGAGGGATTGCCACCTTATTGTGGTCAGGGGGTTTGCGTGCCACAGTGACCTTAAGAGCTATACCAACAGGAGCTTAGTCTTTGGAGGTGGGGGATGCATGTTGAAATGCAGACTTTTTAACCCAAGACTATATAAGTTTTTACAGTACTTAGATAAGGGGGAATCAAAAACTGCCCCCAAAAATGTTTTACTGCAAGTTTGAAAAACCCACTCTCACATCACCTAACACACACACAAATTATTTGCAAACCGGTTTCGCTGACACTTTGAGTGTAATTCATAAATTTACTGAACATATTCAAATAAACACACCATACGGCAAATAAATCATCTCAAAGCGTTTATTTTTTGGGTCATAAATGCAGTGTTCATTTACATTCCTGTGTGTCCATGTTACGTCAGAGGACATGCGCCGATGTTTATCACACATTCCAATAAGAGAGATTACTCACTCCCAAAGGTTTTTTGCGCCGTATTTCGATTTTTAAAAAAGTTGCTCATTTTCACCACGAACACGGATGAGTCTTCGGGTTTCCTCAGCCGTCCATATACAGAATATAAATTACAAAACTGTGGTCACGTTGCAATAAGTAAGAATAGTGTAAGCAAAACAATAGTGTATGGCCGTAAGCAAAACAAACAATGCGTTATCAAATGCTCGGCAAAATGCCGTGCTACTGAACTTTCATATTTGTTTGTAGCATGCAGTAAAGTGTATGTGACATAAAAATATATATTTGTAATATTGTGCAATATGTGCTATCCGCTAGCAAACTTTAGCGATTTTTTTTGCAAACGTTTCTTTACAGAACATCACCATAAACACAGACACAAGACTAAAGGTAATATACATACAAATGAAAACTTGTCATAAAAATCTTTATTAATGGCAAAAATGACTTAACATTTATGGGTCTGTTTGCTCGAGTGAGCAGCCATGTTGAAAACTTCGCTTAGCCCTTCGTTTGAAGTGAGGTCCTGAAAAATCTTCGTTTGGAGGGCTATCTGGCCCTTCCCCCCTCCCCCTACACCTCCAACCAAAAGAGAAATGAGACACCGCTACCCCTGCACGTGAACGCGCCAAATGGAAGAGTAGGGGGAAGGGTTGGGATTCAGCCTTAATATTGGCGCAATAAAATTTACTTAAAATCTGTGTCCAAATTGTTATGAGGATTTTATCAAGTAAATCTTACAAGTTCTTTTTTTCAGTGCATGGGTGAACACGATGTTTTAAGAATTTAATTATATATATATATATATTTATTGTGTGTGTGTGTGTGTGTGTGTGACCGGTGCAACTCACACGTCCTATTCCATTGTCATTCATACTGCCGTAGTTTTTAGAGCCCTAAAAAAGCATTCGCTAGTAAGTAAGTAAATAAAAGACAAATGAATAAATAGTTTTAAATTATATATATACAGGGGCGTAGATTTAGGGTGGACGGAGGGGATGTGTCCCCACCAATATTCTCCGACCATTGAAATGTCCCCACCAATAATTTAATCCACTTTTTTTTTAATCGTTCTGTCAACATTAACCTAGACACGCAGAAAGGGATAAATCACGTTCTCTCCTTGAGTCCTCCCGCCCCCAAAACACATATGAACATTTTGATTGGCTGTGCCTTTCCCTGCCATCATGTGATAGACGATTGGCTGCGTTCAGACACAAGCAGCGCCAAATGCAGTGGACTCACATTCAGTACAGCAGGCCAGGATATACAGTTGTTACAAAATCGGAGCGTCGTATTTAACGTCGCCGCCGCATTACGGCATGTGCATTTGCTGTGCATTTGCTTGCTTTTACCACTGAGTGGCGCTATATAACTACAGACTGACGCATCATGCCTTACATTCTCTGTCTCATTAATGAGACGTGTCCCATTAAATAATACACGTAGTAGCCGATAACATCAAGTGAAACACTGTAGTTGATCGAATTCATAATCACAGTACTATAATTACAGTACAAATGTAGAATTCAAATTAAATCAAATCTTATTAAGATCAAATTTAAGCACAATAAATATTAACACAGTGAGCCTTTAGATTTTATCACGTGTAATTAGAAAAGAAGTGTGTATGGTTTTATTTAAATATAATTTTCTAAACCAATAAGATAAAAATAACACCAAGTTATTATTATAACAGGCTTACTTCATCACTTATCCAGAGCTTGCTTTATTAACCTTGCCTTATTTAAGGTTACTTGGGTGCATAACCTTTAAGTGCTCGCTTGGTGTAGCGGTTAGAGCCCACGGTTAGTGATACATAAAGCGCCGATTTGAATCCCGAGGGGTGATGTTTTACATTTTTTTATTTTAATTAAAACAAAATAAAAATAAAAAAAAAATGTTGTATTTTGATTTTGCTTCAGCATACTATAGAAAAAACAGCAAACTCGCACGCAACCAGTTTGTATTCTTTAAATTTAGGGGAGTGACGGCTCGGTCTGCTGCTGCTGCGTGTGTGTGTGTGTGTGTCATTATACTGATGAAAAGTGGTGGCCATCTGCCGTACCGGGAGTTTTGATTTACGACAGCTGTTTACGGCAGTGTAGTCCAGTGCGGGAGATGCATTGTGGGTAATGAGGTCCGGTGTTACATCTGTTACATTTTTGATAACAATAGTTTTTTTACAAACATTTCTAAACCAATAAGATCAAATGACACCAAGTTTAAAACAGATAAAATACACGTGCAAATAGTATAATTGTATAACAGGCTTACTTCGTTTCTTATTTAACGCTTGCTTTCAAAGAAGTCGAGTGGCTTATTAACATCACGGAGGTGTGTTGTCTCTTAGTGCCTGGTTGGTGTAGCGGTTAGAGCGCCCGGTCAGGGATTTACAAAGCGTCGGTTCGAATCCTGGATGATGCTGTTTTAAAAAATTGTTCTATTTTAATTTTACTCAGCAAACAAACAGCAAACAAAAAAATTTATTATTCAGAGCACGATATACAACCGTAATGAGTCCCGTAACCGGCTTATACAGCTGGCATGTGACCAACGTATTTAACCCTGATGAGTCCATAAAATCAGTAGCAGCTAATAATTACTAATTACTTTAGTTAATGCTGCTACTGATTTTATTCCAGCTTACCTGTTCAGGTTGATTGCGATTCTTTTTAAAATATTGTCTCAGTTTTATATGTTGTTCGTCTTGATGGTTGTCTTCTTTTCACTTGGCTCAATTGACAACACTCAAATGCAAATTATTCACCCTGAATCAGCTGTTCTCACCTATCCATTCAGAGAAACTGAATGAGCTGAAATGAGCCTTTGTTTCACGACCGCGACACCCCTCTCTCTCACGCACATACAGTACAGAGTAGACCAAATCATTACAGTACATACTTTATCCAACGAACATGAAAAATATCCACATAATGATGAGTTAAGAAGCATTGCTTAATTTTCGTTTAGACAGACTGTTTGTATCTGATTATTGGTATTATTAAAGAACAGCAGCACAAACAACAACACAAGGGCTTGTACAGCAAGACACATTTTTATTATTTTGCAAAGAGTTAAATTTGTAACAGTAAAAGGCATCCGAATTTAAATATATGAATTACTAGAAACAAATTGAGCACACTATCAGAATAAAAAATAGAACAAATTAAATGTTTTTTACACATACACAAGGAGGATAATGATACCGAGTTTATATTAAAATATCAAATATTGTAATATTGTTTTCGTGTTATTATAAATAATGAAATGCAGTAGGCTGTTATGGTCATCATAATTTTCTTTAATAAATAAGAGAAAACATTAAGCTGTGTCTGGAGACATCGTTTCTGCAGTACTCCTGGTTGGTGTTAGAAAGTCTGGGGTTGGGGTTTGTGCACAGTTCAACCGTGTACTAAGTGCACCTGCGTGTGCCTCTTTGCAGACTATTTTTTTGTTTATTTGTATATGTATGTTATTAATATTAATTTTTTAGAGATTGTGTGTGTGCGTGCACGGAGAGTTTGTGTTGATAAGTTTATGTGGATAAGTTGATAAGTGTATCAGAAAGCATTAAAATGTTCATTTGAATTAAAATGACACACACACGTCTGTATATACAGTACATCAATTACATATATATCAATTTCATTAGTTCGTTCATTCTATTTGAAGCTTCGGATGTTTTTTTTTTTTTTTTGGTTTGGTTAGATTAGTTCTGAACTCGCTTCCGTGAAACTATCGCTAAAACAATGTACTGAGCCCTCCTGAGGATATAAAGCTTTATTATTGTGTTTGGATAAATAATCAGATCTACCACAGCAGATAATAAACTATGGTGTGTCATAACCGAAGCAAACACCACGATTGTGCCTCGTTTCGTTTGACAGGAACGTGGTTCACTTGGCCCCAGTGTATTATAAACCTGTGGAATGTTTCACTGTTTATGTTCACATAAGAGGAACAAAAGCGAGTGAAATGTGGAAATGATGAGGACTAAACCAATGATTTCGGTAACTCCACTGAGTGTAACATCTGCATAGTGACACTGAACATCTTCACTTTTCCGTTTACCTCTGAAAAAAAAGCTGTATTTAGTTTGTTTATATTTAGAGTTTTTATAACAGTAGAAGAAGTATGCGCGCGCACGCACACACATAGACACACACACAGACACACACACACACACACAGACACACCTCCCTTGAGCCCTGCGTCTGTCGGATTTCAGCTGTCACGGGGTGGAAAGACTTTGAAGCAGTTTATATATGAATCTAAGCTTGAACTTATCAGCATTGTAAATATATAATACTTTTCAAATAAAATCGCTATTACTTTGACCCTGAAGTTTAGTTTAGCACACACAAAAAACAGAAAAGTAATTTCTGGTAAATCAACGGAATGTGTAGTTTATTTACAGTAATTCATTAAAAAATGAATATACATTGTACAGTACACGGTAAACACGGGAAAGATTACAAAATGAAAAAACAAACAGTGTCTACTTTATAAACAGCTTAGTATGTGCGTCGAGATGCTGAAATCCCTTGCATGTTTTTGCTTCCAAGTGGAGAGATATTTGACCGATAGCCTAGAACAAAAGATCTATACTGTAGGTGTGATCACAACCCCCTCCGACCGACCATGCCATCAATCACTGACCACCTCAGAAGTTCCCTCCAATGTATGGCTGCAATACTTGTTTTGCAAGTATTTTTAACACCATTCAAAGGCTTACAAGTTCCATTCAACATATAATGATGTCTCCACATGTTAATATATTCCTAAAATTTATATATTACAAGTTGATAAACTGATCTGCGGTAGCGGAAAAATCCGCACGCGCACTCACACACAGACACACACACACACACACAGACACACCTCCCTTGAGCCCTCGGTAAACATCCAAGCACTGAGGCACGCAAATCCCCTGACCACAATAAGGTGGCAATCCCTCAGGGGGAAGATGAAAAATACAAATTAAATAAATAAAACAAAATAAAATATCCTTAATCCAGATTTTATCAATCAACGACATAATATTGATCTTAGCTGGATGGTCTAATTCTCAAAACCGTTTAACCTAAAGAAAAACTTAACACACTATAACTAGAATATTTACAAAACTGAAAGGTTGTCTTTTGTATAATAAAAAAAACCTCATAACTCAAAAAGATCATATTATGTTTTTATATATATTTTTTAGATTTTTTTTTTATAGTAACTGAACAGCTCTCTTCTCTCCAATCCACTCCTAAACCACAGTCTCCTATTTCTCTGTGCGTGCTCTGGAGACTGAATGTGAATGAATACACGCAGCGGAGGTTTTGTAAACTGTAGAGATACAATAATTTTACTGCTGGAAAATCAGCATTTTATCTACACTCTAAAAAATAAAACTGTGCTGTACTCAATTTTTTTGGTGAAACATTTTTACACTTAAAAATATCAATATCAATCTAAAAATTTAAAAAATCATGTAAAATATACTTCATGAATGAAGTACAAGTCAGTAAAAAAAATAAGTAGACCTGAATAACTTTTTGTAGTAGGTTACCCAAGTGAAAATGAGTAAAATAATTGAGTAGATATGATTGAAATGGAAGGTAGAAGAAACTGAAAATTTGACTATTATTTAACAAACAAATGTGCTACATTTACTTGTTTTAAATAAATTTAATTCATACTGGTCTATCACAGATTTAATATCTTACACTATTTTTTTTAATACTGTATATTTAGCTTTTAATCAAGTTTTTTTTTTTCAATTTAGGTCAATGTATCTAATGACATATCTAATTATAAACAAAGACAATACACACATTACCATTTTAATTAAACATTTATTTGCCAAATTTGACAAGACATGACGTCTAAACTCAATCTGGTTTACTTTGCAAATGACATGTAACATGATCATAAACAATGAGCTGAATTGATCTCATTATTAAACAGTCTGACAAACAATACTTCTGTCACAAGTATTATACAGATAATATGTGGAAAGTAGACTTTTGTATTAGAATCGAATCACAGTCACATTTTACATCTGAAAGACTGCAGACCTTCACACTTCAGTTTCCTTCAAACTGTGGAAAGTTGTATGGACAAATGTGTGTGCAGACATTCCCAGGTCTTAAAGAAGCAATGACAGTCTAAATGAAGACAGGACACTGAATATCATTGATCAACAGTACCATGCTTCACTCCATAATGATCGAAATTCCTTTTGTTGATGCGACAAATGTGCAGAGCTTACACCGCCATCCCATAAGCTGGCACCTAAAAAAGGAATTATAGTATACAAGTAAGTACAAGTGTGACTGATACTATATGCATCATCACACTGATCTATAAGTGGTGTTCAAGTCAAAGCGGGACTTGTGATGAAAATTCTCTGAAACGAAGACGTAAAACTGATTTGATTTTACAGAGACCATTGCTGGTAAAATTCCGGTGAACATTTCAGTGGAATGCTTTTACAAAAAACAGACTGCTTTGATCACCAAAGGCGTTTTGCTCTTGCAGAACAATGCACAACCTCATATATAGAGACAGAAATATAGAGAGAAATAAAGGGAGCTTTTACTCTAATAAGTGTGTTCTGTTATTCTGCACAATTAAAGGTCCCGCTTTGACTTGAATGTCCCTTGTACATGTCTTTGTCCCTTGTATAAAAATGATACAAGAACTTTATTTACGCATTACTATCAACTATATAATTTTTTTACTTTAGTTACTGGAAAATCTTGTATATTCTAGTGGATTCAATATATTCTGGATTAAAAATAGGTAAAGTGAAATATTTCCAGCCTTGTTTCAATTTCTATCTTGGATTCAATGGTTACACATTTAATACTTCTGAAACATTGACATTGTCAAACAAAAGTTGACATTTACCTCCAGTTTTATCTCCATTCAACTTCTCTTCTTTAGTGGTGTTGGTGCTGTGAAAGAGATATTGAAAATATATAACGTTTCACAAAAATGATTTAAAAATCAGTTTTAGTTTTTTTTTTACTTACATATTACAACATACATAACATATTTCACTTCAATATTTTAATTTTATATTATTTCTCCCAATTATAATTCTGAGAGAAATGTTGTAGGCCTAATTTTACTTCATTTATTTCATCAACTGCCATTTTAATAATGTTTAAGTACACGGTTATGTTTGTGAAGTACTTGTAGTACTTTTGTACTTCAAATACATTAGAAGTTTAGAACGGCATGTGCTTATGACTTTAACTTGAGTAAAAGGTTTGAAGTTCTATTGTTTTAAACAAAGCTATAGACCATTATACTGCTAATCAAACTGCCTGTCTGTAGTGCTGTACATCATGACTGGAGCTGTGCTGGACTCAGAGCTGTTGCTCTCTGCAGTGTTACTGCTGCTGGACTCACAGCTGATGCATTTACGTTTCCTACGGCAGTGTGCTCAGTGTTTAATCATGTTATAAATACTCACATACTGTACAGTAACGGATAAAACACTGCCTGGTGTGTAAACAGTGCCAGTTTCTGCTGTTTAAATCTGCTTTGTTCTGCGTTTCCTCCTTAAAGTGTCGGAGTGACCCGAGCAGACTCGCGGTTCAGTGTGTGAGGTGGACCCGGTACACACGCGGTAATTATTTCAACACGCTAGTTTTATATCATCG
This sequence comes from Channallabes apus, assembly GCA_030522415.1. NCBI lineage: Eukaryota > Metazoa > Chordata > Actinopteri > Siluriformes > Clariidae > Channallabes > Channallabes apus. The sequence continues at coordinate 15,733,745 of CM060120.1, forward strand.
CCACAGTGACGGTTGGCTGCGCAAAATCACCGCATTCGGCGGGAGAAATTCAAATATTGCGGCACAACCGCGGCCGGTTACACCGAGAAACCCGGACATGCACGCGCACGCGGCTCGGTGTTAAATCTCTCCTTTTACACCAGATTTTAAGTGTCTGTATTAACGCCGCTTTACCTGAGCAGTTCGGTGGTTGGAACAAACAAGTAAAATGACACTGAACACCAGGACTGAGCTGTTGCTAGCTATCGTTAGCTATGTAGCTCGGCTGTGACAGGATTCAGAACAGTAACACACACACTATAAAGTTGTGTATACAGACAGACAGAGGCATTATTTCAGTAACTTGTGTTAGCTGTTTACTCACCAGGATTTATAAGAAATGTTCCAGGAGCTTCATGTCCATCCTCACAGCCTTCTGGTCTCTGATGTTACACCAGATTTCCCATGAGCACTTGCGCAGGGCAATTTACTAAATTATTTAAGTTTTTCTTGTTAAACATAAAGAATATTGAGTTGGAATGAGTGATAATTGTAGTTCTTTAAACTAATCAGCATTAATTACTCCATTACCAAATATTTTGATTGAAATGTATCAAAAATATTAAGTGGATGTTAAAAGTATAATTCAGTTAGTCAAATACTAATTTCTATTTGTGAAATAAACTTAAATTATAGTGTAAATTTAAGACAAACAGAACAGTAGTTTTTTTAGGCATTTATTTTGATTTGTCTAACTCAAACAATCATGTATGTGACTTTTAGAGATTTTATTAAGGTAACATAACCTGTTTATTACTGTGAAATTTACAAGACCACAGAATCATTTTTTTAGAGTGTAATTTGAAATATAAACCTAATATTATCTGTTACTTAATATATTTTCTTTTGATGATGACCATAACAGCCTACTGCATTTCATTATTTATAATAACACGAAAACAATATTACAATATTTGATATTTTAATATAAACTCGGTATCATTATCCTCCTTGTGTATGTGTAAAATACATTTGATTTGTTCTATTTTTTATTCTGATAGTGTGCTCAATTTGTTTCTAGTAATTTATATATTTAAATTCGGATGCCTTTTACTGTTACAAATTTAACTCTTTGCAAAATAATAAAAATGTGTCTTGCTGTACAAGCCCTTGTGTTGTTGTTTGTGCTGCTGTTCTTTAATAATACCAATAATCAGATACAAAGAGTCTGTCTAAACGAAAATTAAGCAATGCTTCTTAACTCATCATTATGTGGATATTTTTCATGTTCGTTGGATAAAGTATGTACTGTAATGATTTGGTCTACTCTGTACTGTATGTGCGTGAGAGAGAGGGGTGTCGCGGTCGTGAAACAAAGGCTCATTTCAGCTCATTCAGTTTCTCTGAATGGATAGGTGAGAACAGCTGATTCACGGTGAATAATTTGCATTTGAGTGTTGCCAAGTGAAAAGAAGACAAACATCAAGACGAACAACATATAAAACTGAGACAATATTTTAAAAAGAATCGCAATCAACCTGAACAGGTAAGCTGGAATAAAATCAGTAGCAGCATTAACTAAAGTAATTAGTAATTATTAGCTGCTACTGATTTTATGGAGTCATCACGGTTAAATACGTTGGTCACATGCCAGCTGTATAAGCCGGTTAAGGGACTCATTACGGTTGCATATCGTGCTCTGAATAATAATTTTTTTTGTTTGCTGTTTGTTTGCTGAGTAAAATTAAAATAGAAAAAATTTTTAAAACAGTATTATCCAGGATTCGAACCGACGCTTTGTAAATCCCTGACCGAGCGCTCTAACCGCTACACCAACCAGGCACTAAGAGACAACAAACCTCCGTGACATTAATAAGCCACTCGACTTCTTTGAAAGCAAGCGTTAAATAAGTAACGAAGTAAGCCTGTTATACAATTATACTATTTGCACGTGTATTTTATCTGTTTTAAACTTGGTGTCATTTGATCTTATTGGTTTAGAAATGTTTGTAAAAAAAACTATTGTTATCAAAAATGTAACAGATGTAACACCGGACCTCATTACCCACAATGCATCTCCCGCACTGGACTACACTGCCGTAAACAGCTGTCGTAAATCAAAACTCCCGGTACGGCAGATGGCCACCACTTTTCATCAGTATAATGACACACACACACACACACGCAGCAGCAGCAGACCGAGCCGTCACTCCCCTAAATTTAAAGAATACAAACTGGTTGCGTGCGAGTTTGCTGTTTTTTCTATAGTATGCTGAAGCAAAATCAAAATACAACAATTTTTTTAATTTAAATTTTGCTATAATTAAAATAAAAAAATTTAAAACATCATCCCTCGGGATTCGAACAGGCGCTTTATGTATCACTGACCATATGCTCTAACCGCCACACCAAGCGAGCACTTAAAGATAATGCACCCAAGTAACGTTAAATAAGGCAAGGTTAATAAAGCAAGCTCTGGATAAGTGACGAAGTAAGCTTGTTATAATAATAACTTGGTGTTATTTGATCTTATTGGTTTTATAAATTTATATTTAAATTAATAGTAAACTTGGCCGATTTCGTTATAATTTTGTTTGATGAGTGGGGCTTGAAAATTCTCTTGAAAAATATAGTCATTTATTTCAGTTAATAAATCTACTATAATTTTTTTTTACTCATTATTGTACAGTACACATTAATAGCTCTGGTTCAGATTTTTCATGTTTGTTGTGGAAATTCCCATCACTGTTGTATTTACTGCGATGAATGAAAATGTCACTTTGCGCCACCTGGCGGCCATTTTACGAATGACTTTGAAATGCAACTGATTTATTTTGGCCGCTGTTGCCTTTAAACGGCGGTATACGCGGCGAGATCGCCATTCCAATTTTGTAACCACTGTAGTCTGTGAATACGGACGTAAAACTAACAGCAGATTAAACAGCTAAATGTAAAAGTATAAATATGATCCCTGTCAGTCTCCTAATCTAGTGACTGTTTGTCAGAAATCAGTATTGTGAAAGAAATTGATAAACTAATATACTAATATTGCCATATGGCTAGAATTTTGTTGACACCAATAGACAATCCACTTCAGAAAAATAGTTTTTAAAATGCATTCACTTACTTGGCGAACATTAATGATTTGATTCGAGGTTTGCACACTAAGACTCAGGTAACAGAACCTAAACACCTGTACTGTATATCAGACAGCGATGGAGAGAGTGTAGATTACACACAGGTGCTCTCTAGTCATTAGCACTCATCAGGCAATGTCTATGGCCAACTGACTGCACTCAGACCAAAGGGGGCTGAATAATTACACACACCCCACTTTTCAGTTATTTATTTGTAAAAAAAAAAATGTTTGAAATCATGTATGATTTTCGTTCCACTTCTCGCGTGTACACCACTTTGTATTGATCTTTCACGTGGAATTCCAATAAAATTGATTCATGTTTGTGGCTGTAATGTGACAAAATGTGGAAAAGTTCACGGGGGGCGAATACTTTTGCAAGCCACTGTAGTTGTCCTGAGATTTAACATTGTTACCAATAATAGGCTGAGGCATTCTCTGTCCATGCTCATAAGGAATCCCTCAATGTTTTTCAATTAGGGGACAGAAGCAGATCAGCCATGTTGTAGTTCAGGTGAAGAGGCGAGTTCACAGGAGGTCAATCTGAATGTTGATTATACAGTATATAACATATAATATGTGTGCCTGTATTATACATGTTGATTATACTAATATTTAGCATTATGAGGAGTGATAGGCTGAGGATGTAAGTGATTCATTAGTGTTTTTGGCAAAAGTTTTGAACTGACATTTCACTTTTTTGTCACGCTATTTCATCAGGTGGCAATGCTGTCCAGTCCTAGTGCAGTCAGAGGGGAAGAGTTAGGGTCAAAGCCATTGTTCACCCCCAAAAAAACTTTACTCACTATTTACTCCTTAAGTGGTTCCAAACTTTAATGATTTTCTTTATTTTGTTGAATACAAAATAAGATATTGGGGAAAAAAGCTGAAAACATTGACTTCTGTAGCAGGAAAAACAAATACTATGTAAATCAATGATTACAGGTTTTCAGCATTCTACAAAATATCATCTTTAGTGTTTATCAGAAGAAAAAAAGAACAGCCTGGACAATATTGATGTCAAACAAATATGCCAGCAGTTTATTTTTGTTAACGAGAGGCGAAGGCATGTTTTTGTCTCCTTCATATAGGAGCAATAGGCATTGAGCTGTTGTGTGGTACTCTACCTAGTAGTTCATGTTTAGATGTAATCTACTTTTATATATATATATACAGATGATTGAGATGTTTCATTTGCACTAGGGCTCAATAAAGAATAGTTTTTATTTTATTAAAGACTATCTTTTTGTCAGTTATGAAACATTCCTTTAACTTTACACTATTCCTTAATTTAACTTAATGAAAGTTGGGGGATGGGGTATTAGTTGGAGTCATAGGTAGCAAACCTACGCCCTTGTGTGTGTGTGTGTGTGTGTGTGTGTGTGTATGTGTGTGTATATATGGAAATATAATTAATATTTTCGTGTTTAATTACAAAAAAAAAAAAACATTTTAATGGTTAGTGATTGTTGCAGACATTTACACTATTTTTGAGAACTATTAAGTTCTCCTTCAACGTGTCATAGCCGATAACTGCCCCTTTGAAGCCTTTGAATGGTGTTAAAAATACTTGCAAAACAAGTATTGCAGCCATACATTGGAGGGAACTTCTGAGGTGGTCAGTGATTGATGGCACGGTCGGTCGGAGGGGGTTGTGATCACACCTATAGATCTTTTGTTCTAGGCTATCGGTCAAATATCTCTCCACTTGGAAGCAAAAACATGCAAGGGATTTCAGCATCTCGACGCACATACTAAGCTGTTTATAAAGTAGACACTGTTTGTTTTTTCATTTTGTAATCTTTCCCGTGTTTACCGTGTACTGTACAATGTATATTCATTTTTTAATGAATTACTGTAAATAAACTACACATTCCGTTGACTTACCAGAAATGACTTTTCTGTTTTTTGTGTGTGCTAAACTAAACTTCAGGGTCAAAGTAATAGCGATTTTATTTGAAAAGTATTATATAAGTACAATGCTGATAAGTTCAAGCTTAGATTCATATATAAACTGCTTCAAAGTCTTTCCACCCCGTGACCGCTGAAATCCGACAGACGCAGGGCTCAAGGGAGGTGTGTCTGTGTGTGTGTGTGTGTGTGTGTGCGTGTGCGCTGTAGCCTGTCCTACACTCTAAAAAATGCTGGGTTGTTTTTTCTACCCAAACGCTGGGTTGCCGCTGTTGGGTCATTTTTCTGGGTTATTTTCAGAGAGTTGGGTAGTTTTTGTGTAACCCAGCTGCTGGGTTGAAGTTTGATTGGCCCCTCCCCCAAAGTTCACCGGTGGATTCTGCGGCTGTCACTCAGCTTCGTGTCTCTTGAGCTCCCACACCGCTGATGACGGTTCATCCTCCTCGGACATTTAAGGGGAAATGGCGTTAAATACAAGGTCTGTATACACATGTTCACTCACCTAAGTCACATATGACTGTAAAATTATCACTATATGTAACATTTATTGCTGTTACCGTGTTAAGGTTACACACAAACTTTCCGGCTGGTCTGAGGTACTTGGATGATAATTTAGCTGAGAATAGCTGCTAGCCATAAACCCCACCTGTGTATGAAAGAAACGGCTAAGATGTCTGAGCTTTTTAGCTTTCTCTGTAGAATGTTTGCAGGGTTACGAAGATGGTGAAGTGATGAATGAACGCTAAACTGTTAACTGTAGGGCTACCATGACCAGGCATTTAGTTAGTTTGCTAGCGTTAGCAACCACTTTAGAACTTTATTAATCTCACTGCTTGAGACAATAAAATGCTGGTGTGTTACAAAACACTGACCCTCTCACAAATATACAGACCTGCTAACCCTCCCGTTTTTCACTAGCTAGTAATTTACTCTGCGGTCAAATTTCTCCTGCGTTTCTCCCGAGTTATAACAATATTTTACACCTTTCCCCCTTTGGCAAGTATGCAAATGTATCACCAGTAATAGCATGTAAGCTAACCAGGTCGCCATCTTTAACCAAAGTTAAATTAACTATCAGTCAGCGCGCCAACTACAGGAAAAAGTACCACAGCGGTACAGATAACTACTAGATGAAGTATTAATATTTTGGTGATTGTAATGTACCAGTATGACACCAGCTATGACATTTTCTCGGTAATTAGCTTAAAATCAATGCAGACTACAATATCAACTAGTCTGACATAAAGTGCTGTATCCTAAAAGTCGTGCTTATTTTGCTGTTTTATGTTTGGTAGTAGCTGTCTCCATGTTTTTGTTTCTGGTTACTTAATTACTTAATCTTAATGGGCAGCTTTGTAATTTTTTTGCATCAATCCTATTTCACACGAAATTGATAGTCTTATTCAGTTTAATCTTTGCTACTCAACAAAATTGTAACTTTTTCATTTCTTTCTTTCTAAGGTTTCTTTCATGGTGGAATACCTCCAGCAGGCTGAAGTGTCGAGGCCGTACCCCTACATCCTGACGTTGGGAGATAATGACCAGCACTGCTCTCAGTAATGTTGCTATGAAATAGCGAGGCCTACCTGAAAAGTCATAGACAGTGTTTGTATGTTAAAATGAGACCAGGGCTGGATAGTTTTGTTCTGCAGAAAAGATATCTTAAGTCACAGAGAGATCCTGCTCTGTAGAAGCTGCCTCAGTTTATTTGTGCAATTACTCCATTCTGCTCTTATCAGTAATAGTATAGTAATGATGTCACTGTTGATTATCTGTTCTTGTGCTTTTGAAAAATTAATGTTTTTTCTAAGAACATTTAATAGGATGTTGTTTATTGCATATATGTATGTTTTTTTTGTAATAGACCAGTATATCAAAGTAATTTAACTGTTTAATAGACATGGGTGTTTTTTTTTTTGTTTTTTTTTACAGATTCACTGTAAAACATGAAAATAATAATAACCTATTTGTGAGGTAGAAATAACCCAATTCTACCTCACAAATAGACCAATTTATGTGGTGGAATTAACCCAGCATTATAGTTTAAATATGACCTAGCACTTGGATTGAATATTTAACCCATCTTGCTGGGTTACATTAACCCAGCATTTAGTTAGTCCTATATTTACCCAGCAGCTGGGTTAAAAACAACCCAGACTGGGTTGTTTTTAACCCAGCATTTTTTAGGGTGTAAAAGTGCCCTAGCATGAGTTAATGTATGTAGATGGCAAATAAAGTTTCCGATTATACGCACACATACACACACACATAAATATATCCGTGTGTAATTTCATTCTCAAACCATCGTGTGCACCCATGGGGTAGGCTACACCTGACCAAATTACTGCACCAAACACAAACCATTAAAACATTGGAATTAACCCAGCATTTAGTTAGTCCTATATTTACCCAGCAGCTGGGTTAAAAACAACCCAGATTGTTTTTAACCCAGCATTTTTTAGGGTATATATATATATATATATATATATATATATATATATATATATATATATATATACACACACACACAGACATGCGTGTGTCATTTTAATTCAAATGAACATTTTAATGCTTTCTGATCTGTGCATGGGCGTCAACTCGCACGTTCTGTAATGTTCCATTGTCTTTTAGAGCCCATTACTAAAGCATTCGCTAGTTATCCAGCTGATATGCACGTTAATCTGCATTTGAAAAGGACTAAAAATGTGCAAAATCAACCTGAATCTCTCTAAGTAAGTAAGCAAATCAAAGATAAACGAATAAATAGCTTTCAATTGTATTTCGGCATAGCATACACTGTAAAAAAAATAATCATGAGGCTTGTAATTTTCATTAAAAAAAATTGATGTAATAATTAAAAATAATGTGCATATTTCATTTTGAAATATGGTTTTCTGTGTTTTTTATAATATATTGAGAACATTTCACTAATAAAATTAAGAAATAAAATTTACCTATTTTTTTAAGGAAATGAGTGCAATTTTTAGGCTTAATTTGAGGAAGAAGTAAGTTAAGCCCCTTACTAATTTTTAGGATTTATTTTGATTTCTTAAATAAGCTTGAATAAGGTTTCGCGCGGTGGCCGTAAGTACGGTTCATTATGATTCACGGAGAGTTTTTGGCGCTGTGAGTACGTTTCCATCTTTCCGCGCCGGTCCTCGCGAAAGCTTACAGAACCGGACCTTACAGAACTTCGTGGAGCTCCAGCGGAACGTCGGCGGGCAATCGCGCTGACTCACGGATTCAACACATCTACGACCTTGTACCAGTTCACCAGTTCTGGAACATTCAGTGTCTTCGCTACCCAACATATGACAAGAACATTCAGCTCTCTCATCATTCTGTTTGAGATTGCCTGAAACACCAAGAAACGATTCACATTCACATCATCCTGTTCGCCGGTCTCTCATACACGGAGTGGTCATACCTAATGTGACTTTAAATCACGTGACCACCGAGCTCGAGAAACAACTTTATCAGGAATCAACAGGATCAGATGGCAGACCAAGGGCAGAGCGATTTGCTGTTGGTTTGTTTAAACGTTTGATTCCGTTCAACGTTTACCAGAACTGGGCAGGTTCGGTGAACTTTGATGGTTCCAGAGGGAAAAATGCACTACCGTCGAATCTGCGTCAAGCAATTTCCGATGCTGTTGTTAGGAAATTCCACCCCACAGCCCGCAACAACAAGCAAATCAGAGACAGAATTAAGGAACTTCTTAGAAAGGAAAGATTGAGTTTTCCTCTTTTGTAAAAAAAAAAAAAAAGAAAGAATGAATACTCTTACAAAGATTTTGAGTGAACATTTACTATATACAGTACTGCCTGCTTTATTATATATTTAATAAAACTTGTTTCAAGACATCCTTAATTAAATTTTTCCCCTAATTATATCTCCACAAATACTTTGACAACATACACTTATCAACTTATCCACATAAACTTATCAACACATACTCTCCGTGCACGCACATACAATCTCTAAAAAAGTAAAATTAATAACATACATATACAAATAAACAAAAATATAAACGTCTATGTATATTGAAGTTTACAGTGAACGCAGAGTCGGCTAAGCACATGTGATGACGCGCGCGCCCTCACCTCTTATTACGGCTGCCTATTTGGCCAAAAAATAATTGAACGATATGCCTGGTCCTGGAAAGAGACAATAAATATATATATTTTTTATACATTTATTGCATTGTTTGTTGTTTACAGTCAAGCCATCAACATACAATAAAATGTAAACATGAGATCTAAACTAAAAACTGTGCTCCCTGTGCTGGTGCTGGCAATATCATCTCTTTGTTCTGCTGTCTCCGGCTCCCTCCCTGGTCCTGAACCGTACCTGGCCCTTCCTCTACTCTCACTGTCTCAGAACAGACTGACTCCTGAAGCAGAAAAAAACAATGCAGGAAAAGATGTTTTCCATACTCATAATAACTAACTTGTTTACATTACACTTGTTAAATTGAAAGATCATACTGTAAATTGGTGAGCCTATTACTTTCTACTGAACAGCCCCAACTCAGAAAACATTAAAGAAATTGTTCACCCGAAGAAAAAAAAAAAAAAATTATCAGTCATTATCCCTTCAATAAAAGCACCACACTTACCCACACTGTACATCTGATTGACCCTACTGAAAAAAAATAGCACTGGCTAAACTTAAAACAATTGAAGTAATCTGTCACACCTAATATTTGGGAAGTGACGTAATGTAAATAAACCTTTTACTCTAAGATTTAAGGCATTCATAATTTAAATATAAAAAAGCATAAGCATAAAAATAAGCATAAAAAACTTAATTACATATTGATTTACACTCAAAGCACATTTCTTTATATAAACATTTATTGTGGAATGAACATATTTTCATCCAAAATGTTAACATTACTCCATAAAATTACAAATAGTAACACTCAACTTTGCAACACACATTTATTAATTGGACTGAAAAGAAAATTAGAAAATGTTCTTGAAACAAAATCAGCAGAGGTAAAACATGGAACATTCATGTGCGACTGATGGAAACTCAAAAAGTCACAATCCCGATTTCCTGTGGAGGCTGAAGACAGTCCTCTTCCTACCTGAGGACAAACAGGGCCATTGTGCACCTCACAAGTTCAGCCTGAGCTTCATCTTTCTGAACAACCTAATAAAAGAAAGGACATTTGTTAGACAATTGCTCTATTTGGCAAAACAGTGTCTGATGTATGCATGTAAAATCACTTAATGCTCCCTATGAGTGAAAAAAACACCTAGGATTATGGTGCAGCATGATAAATGTAATTAGCTCAATGAATACGCCAAAATAACTGACATACATATACACACTATGTATTAATGATAAAGTTTATCATTTTAAGTATTAATTTCAGGAGGTAATCACCTCCAGGCTCTAGGGTCATAAAAACAAACATAGTATTGTTGGTTATGTTAGGCTTGTAAAGCGTGAAAAAATGAACATGGCAGACATTGAAACCTGTATTCAGACAGCATACACTAACCTGTGAACAAGTTAAACTAAAGTTTTATTCTGCTAGTTATGTTTTAATTTAGTGCATCACAGCCAACTTGATGTGGATGCCTTGCTCAGGTCCTGTGGCTTCCATTCACAAGATTACATTTGACACCAAGCTAATTTCTGCTTTTGAGCGAGTACATACCAGATCAAGAACTTGAAGATGAAGATTATATCTCTGGTCTTCTCTCTGACGGGTTCCTCCCTAGTTTCTGATGATCTCAATTAGTTTGTAGTGTTGCTTGTCCAAGGAAACCAGTAATCTTGCTTGAAGTGGAGCAGATATAATTCTCAGAAACTCATTACTGATCTTAAAAAAAAAAAAAAAAAAGGTAAAAACAAAAATTGGACTGGCTCAAGTTCTTATGTTAGCAAATCTTAATTACAGTGTGTATAAAGTATAGAAAGCAGTACACTACAAACAGCACTCACTCCAAATTAGCTTGTTCTATGTTTACGTCACTTTCCTATTAATTTTTACATCGTTAACCAACGGTACTTAAATATAATTATTTTCTTCGGCGCCGCTGACTTACTGTATAAACTCCGGTGTTTTTGAAAATCACCATGTTAGTTAGCTAATGCTAATGCAGGTAATATAGGTGGTTTTAGCTACAGTAGCAAACACGGCCACAAAACTCAATCTACAAAGTAGTTGTTCCTGACATAAATCATGAATTTGCTCATAGAAGAGATACATTTAACATAGAAATGACATGAGTTTGCTTTCTTACCTGGTTTAAAGGAGTTTTCTTTGAGAATCTCCACCCGCAGGTGATTCAGTCCGTGAAAATGCTGCGTCATGAGGTCATGAGACACGGTTTGAAGCAGAAATGTCCTTTGTGAATGGATTAGATTTAAGTTTAATCAGGGGCTTTAACTAACAGTAACTGAAATACAGGTTCTGATATCCTTCCTTAATTGTTTCAACGTCATGCTCAATCATGCGGAAATAAAATTATACCGGCAAAACTATGGTCTAAAGACTGCGCATGCGCAAACCACACTCAATCTAATAAGAGTACCTTGATCAAAATGAAATATTTCACTTTGGTTTCCTGCTGTAAACAGCATTATACTAAAAAAAAAAAAAAAAAAAGATTCACCCATAAGCATAAATTAGACACTTCAGTTAAAAAGAGCAAATTATTTTTTTTACTAATGGAATGAGAAAAAAAAACACATTAAACTAGGTTTACTTTTTTCAGTGGATCCCTCAATAATTTCTGTCTCCTTTGCCTGTGTTTGATAATGTGAAGCACATATACACTCATTCATCATGAAAGATCTATTATAAAACAAAATAAAATTCATGTTCGCTTCAGCACTGTTCATCCGCGTCCTTACATTCATTGTTGTACTTGGTCCGGCTTTTAGATAAAGTCCTTCCATGCGCCATCTGGCGGATATTCAGTGAAGCGCAACACATTTATTTAAAATTCCCGAATGTTGCCTCCGGCAAGTCGCGGCACGCCGCGCGCTAAATTGCGGCATCCCGCGGGAAAACACGCAGGGTTTTAAGGGCGACATCTGTATATTACCTGCATTAGCATTAGCTAACTAACGTGGTGATTTTCAAAAACACCGGAGTTTCTACAGTAAGTCAGCGGCACCGAATAACATGAAAATTTGCTAAAGGGCTTTAGCACATGTTCCTGACATACTGGTCACACTTTATGACACGTTTTTAACCGTATCAGTATATAAATATTGGCATAAATTTGACATGTTGATTTAACGTTACTTCAAGTACATTTTAGCCATTACGATGTCATGAAATAACTTTAAAAGTAAACATAATCTTGATGCACTTTTGTGTTTACAGGTCTGTTAGCTTTTCTGAAAGGGCATTATTTTACCCATACTGCTTTCTATACTTTATACACACTGTAATTAAGATTTGCTAACATAAGAACTTGAGCCAGTCCAATTTTTGTTTTTACCTTTTTTTTTTTTTTTTAAGATCAGTAATGAGTTTCTGAGAATTATATCTGCTCCACTTCAAGCAAGATTACTGGTTTCCTTGGACAAGCAACACTACAAACTAATTGAGATCATCAGAAACTGGGGAGGAACCCGTCAGAGAGAAGACCAGAGATATAATCTTCATCTTCAAGTTCTTGATCTGGTATGTACTCGCTCAAAAAAGCAGAAATTAGCTTGGTGTCAAATGTAATCTTGTGAATGGAAGCCACAGGACCTGAGCAAGGCATCCACATCAAGTTGGCTGTGATGCACTAAATTAAAACATAACTAGCAGAATAAAACTTTAGTTTAACTTGTTCACAGGTTAGTGTATGCTGTCTGAATACAGGTTTCAATGTCTGCCATGTTCATTTTTTCACGCTTTACAAGCCTAACATAACCAACAATACTATGTTTGTTTTTATGTCCCTAGAGCCTGGAGGTGATTACCTCCTGAAATTAATACTTAAAATGATAAACTTTATCATTAATACATAATGTGTGTATATGTATGTCAGTTATTTTGGCGTATTCATTGAGCTAATTACATTTATCATGCTGCACCATAATCCTAGGTGTTTTTTTCACTCATAGGGAGCATTAAGTGATTTTACATGCATACATCAGACACAGGCCAAATAGAGCAATTGTCTAACAAATGTCCTTTCTTTTATTAGGTTGTTCAGAAAGATGAAGCTCAGGCAGAACTTGTGAGGTGCACAATGGCCCTGTTTGTCCTCAGGTAGGAAGAGGACTGTCTTCAGCCTCCACAGGAAATCGGGATTGTGACTTATTGAGTTTCCATCAGTCGCACATGAATGTTCCATGTATTACCTCTGCTGATTTTGTTTCAGGAACATTTTCTAATTTTCTTTTCAGTCCAATTAATAAATGTATGTTGCAAAGTTGAGTGTTACTATTTGTAATTTTATTCATTCATTCATTTTCTATACCGCTTAATCCTGTGTTCAGGGTCGCGGGGGACCTGGAGCCTATCCCAGGAGACTTCGGGCACTAGGCGGGGTACACCCTGGACAGGGTGCCAGTCCATCGCAGGACACACACATACATTTATGGAATAATTTATTTTAGTCGCAGAGTATTTAGTTTGGTTCTTCTTCAGCAGGTTTGACAAGGACAAAATGTACCCATTGCAAAATAGAATTTGTGGATAAATGCAGACATCTTTTTTTTTCCTCTCAATTTCAAATTCAGTTAACAGTGTTGAATGACTGTTGGTGTTTATACATTTTGAAAAAAAAAAATCTTATTGTTAACATTTTGGATGAAAATATGTTCATTCCACAATAAATGTTTATATAAAGAAATGTGTTTTGAGTGTAAATCAATATGTAATTAAGTTTTTTATGGTTTTATATTTAAATTATGAATGCCTTAAATCTTTTTGATGCAACTTAAAAAAAGGTAATTTGCTCAACCATTCAAAAGTGGTTTATATCAAGTTTATAATTTCAGGTTAGATTTAGTAGAATATTTACATTAAGTAATATAGCCAACTCATTTATTTCTGGAATTGATGCACGGGCTTCATCTTAGGCCTTTTTTTTTCTTTCGGTTCTTTCGTTTCTCAGCGCCGGACTGTTGATGTCTCTTTCCAGGACCAGGCATATCGTTCAATTATTATAATTCTTTTGGCCAAATACTGTAGGCAGCCGTAACAGAGGTGAGGGCGCGCGCGTCATCACGTCTGCTTAGCCGACTCTGCGTTCACCGTAGACTTCAATATAGACGTTTATATTTTTGTTTATTTGTATATGTATGTTATTAATATTAATTTTTTAGAGATTGTGTGCGCGTGCACGGAGAGTTTGTGTTGATAAGTTTATGTGGATAAGTTGATAAGTGTATGTTGTCAAAGTATTTGTGGACATAATTAGGGAATTTTTTTTAAAAATTAAGGATGTCTTGAAACATAATGCAGTAACTCTACAGTATTTATTTGAACACGGTAAAGGTGTTAATGTTTCGTACATTCCTTAATTTGTCCTTTCGGTTTGTGTTTTATGCTTCACTGTTTTCAATATACTGTACATATTGTAAAACGTATGGACAACAATGTTCCGGAAGCATTATTAAATATTCAATAAGGCACACACACAATTTAGTTGCAATAAAGTTTTATTAAATTTATAATAAAGCAGGCAGTACATGGCAAATGGTCACTCAAAATCTTTACAAAAGTAAGAGTATTCATTAATTAATTAATTTTTTTTTTTAGAAAAGAGGAAAACTCAATCTTTTCTTTCTAAGAAGTTCGTTAATTATGTCTCTTATTTGCTTGTTGTTGTGGGCTGTGGGGTGGAATTTCCTAGCAACAGCATCGGAAAGTGCTTGAAGCAGAATTACCCCATCAGCGAAACCGGTTTGATAACTTCACACCAAGGATACTGTAGGTGAGAAGGGGGATTACAGTAACGGTTTCTGTGCCAGTTACACGCGCTGACGAGAACGAAACCGAAAGTGACACAAAAAATACACCACCGGCAGAGAGTCACGAATCAAATGCGCTGACTGGGGCTGGAGGTAATTGCATCCTCCCCATTGTGCCCGTTAAAATAAAGTCCAAGAAAAAGGACACAATCGTAGAAGCCATGTACTATCACGTGAAAGTCCCCGAGAAGGACACTGATCTGCTGCGCTTCCTATGGTGGCCGAATGGAGATGTGAACCAAGACTTAGTTGAAAATAAAATGGTAGTTCATCTGTTCGGTGCAAAATTGTTGCCTAGTGGTGCTAACTTCGCCCTCAGAAAGACAGCAGAAGAAAACCGCAGCAATGCATCTGCTGTGGCAGTTAACACAGCGCTTAAAAACTTTCATGTAGACGTCTGCCTGAAATCTGTTTCGAGTCATGACCAAGCAGTCGCCCTATACAATGATCTCACAAGTCTCTGTACAAGCGGAGGGTCTAACCTCACTAAATGGGCAAGCAATAGCCGTGCCCTACTGACTGTCATTCCCGAGAGTGAAAGGATCAAAGACATGAGAGACTTACAGTGGGTGCACAGGCAGTATGCGACTTCTACCGTCGCAGCGTATGGCGTCAGCATTTGCGTTTGGGCGTTTGCTGGCTTTTACCACTGAGTGGCGCTATATAACTATAGACTGACGCCTCAGGCATCAGCTCGTTCTCTCCAGGCTTAATGAGGCGCAGGTCGTCCACAGCTGCACGTCGTTGCAGATAAAATAAAGTGAAACATTGTAAATAAACAAATTCATAATCACAGTAGTAACATTACAGTACAAATTTATAATTAAAATTAAATTCAGTTTTTTAGGATCGAATTTAAGCAACGTAAACGTTGTAAACTGTGTAATTATAGTAGAAAGGCTACACGTGTAGGGTCTTGTGTCATCTTAATAAAGTAAACGGGGTTCTGTATTGATTTTGGTGCGTCAGAAAATGAACCCAAACTCTGTGTATACTCGCCTCACAGACGTGAACAATATATACTTATAGAAAGAGAAATATCTGCTTTAATATAAACTAATGAAAAAAAAATATTAGATTATGTAATTCGTATGAGAAGTGAATTATAGGCTCTCTGACGACGAGATGACATGATCAGCACAGCCGTAACCAAAGGACTCACTACCTTATCAATGAATTATTAAAATGGTCAGAGTGAATTTCCCCCACTGTTTTAACAAATATATGAAGTAGATAACAGTAGCCCACATTTATAAAAGCATTTTTATTTATATAAAACTATAAATAAAAAAAATAATAATAATCCGGCATTTATTATTATGTGTGCCCGCTGCCAAAGTTCTTCAGTAACAAACCTATAAAACATGTACATCTGTATGAATAAATTGTTTAAATGTGATCAGTGATTTATGTAAATGACTCAGTTTAGATGTAAGTAAATGCTAGGGACTGACATCGGCGTGCGTTTCTCCCAGCGCCGCATAACGCTTATTTAACACCATTAATATGTTTGCTGAAAGAGATATCTAATCTCTCATATCGGCGCGCGCGTTCATCTGACTTTAGATCAAAACTCGGCAAAGACTCTACTTTTATTTAGGTGCACTCACAATGACGAAAAAACTTTATGATTTTGTTAAATAAATAAAGTAAACGGGGTTCTGTATTGATTTTGGTGAACTTGAGCGCGTCAGAAAATGAACCCAAACTCCGTGTATACTCGCCTCACAGACGTGAAAAATATATACTTATAGAAAGAGAAATATCTGCTTTAATATAAACTAATGAAAAAAAAATATTAGATTATGTAATTCGTATGAGAAGTGAATTATAGGCGCGCTCACTGACGACGAGATGACATGATCAGCACAGCCGTAACCAAAGGAATCACTACTGTCACGTTCTCACTGACGCTGGCTGTTGTTACTGCCGTGGGCTCATGAAAGGCAGGCACAAACGCAGAGGGTGTAAGGGTATAGAACAATGTTTTTATTTATAATAAACAAATCAAAACTCAAACAAACTAAACAAAACTCTGGCTCTGTTAGCTCAACACACACACACACACACAGACACTGTAACGGAACCCACAGGGAAGAATTGTAGGAACCTGACGAGGGGAACGGGAACCCTCTACTCCAGATCACGGGTAAGTCACGGTTTTGCTCGAACACTAGAGACTGGAAACAGGGGTGCTGTGTAGTGACACAGGGGGCATAAACTAGTGAAACAGACCCTTCCGCAAGGAGCTGAGACTGGAGACAGGGGTGCGGTGTAGTAACACTAAGAACATAAACTTGCGATATGAAGACACTTAGGCAAGGAACGGGGACTGGAGACAGGGGCGCTGTGTAGTGACACAGGGAATGTAAACTTATGACACAAAGACACAGGCATGGAGTTGAGACTGGAGACAAGGGCTACACATAAGACACGGGACTCGAGAACTCAATAGGACGGGCGACACAGGACAAGAGTAGAGACCGGGAGAGACGAGAGACTGGACTAAAGACAAGAGACTAGACATAGGCTAAGGACATGGCAGTTAGCTAGGCAGGGCTACTAGCTGAACAGGGCTAGTGAGCTAACCCTGGCAGTCAGCTACACCTACACCTAGCTAAGCATGCCCGTAGCCTGACATGAACACAGCTACACTTACCTAATCTTTGAACAACAAACACTAAGGATGTGGGACACGGAAGCACTAGGTCTAGGGACTGAGGCTCCAAGGCTAGTCAAGAGGGGACCCAGAGATTAGACTAGGGGACACTCAAAGGCTAGGCCGGGGCACACTCAAAGGCTAGGCTAGGGGACCCTCGAAGGCTAGGCCATGGCATACTAAAAGGCTAGGCTAGGGGACCATCGAAGGCTAGGCCGTGGTATACTAAAAGGCGAGGCCGTGGTATACTAAAAGGCTAGGCTAGGGGACACGCAAAGGCTAGGCTAGGGGACACGCAAAGGCTAGGCTAGGGGACACGCAAAGGCTAGGCTAGGGGACACGCAAAGGCTAGGCTAGGGGACACGCAAAGGCTAGGCTAGGGGACACGCAAAGGCTAGGCTAGGGGACACGCAAAGGCTAGGCTAGGGGACACGCAAAGGCTAGGCTAGGGGACACGCAAAGGCTAGGCTTAGAGACCGTCACGGGCCAGGCTTAGAGACCGTCACGGGCTAGGCTAGGGGACACTCAGAGGCTAGGCTTAGAGACCTTCATGGGCCAGGCTAGGGGACCATCAAAGGCTAGGCTTAGAGACCTTCATGGGCCAGGCTAGGGGACCATCAAAGGCTAGGCTAGGGGACCCTCAAGGGCTAGCAGACCCTCCAATGCTAGGCTAAGGGGCTCTCAAAGGCTAGGCTAGGAGACACTCAGAGGGGAGGAGACACCAGGGTTAGAAGACACATGGAGGTGAGGAAACACTGAGACTATCTACTTACCTGTTCTAATGACCATGGAACACAACAGGACAACACACCACATCAACTCCACACACATTAAACATTTAAACTTAAACTACAAACACACAGGGAAAAACCAAGAGACATATTGAAAATAAACACAAAAGACAAACTTACAGAGCCAGGTATTAATGAATAAATAACCAAGTCAAAACAGAACAGAACTAAATAAAACAAAACTAAAGCCCACCTGACAATGTCAATGCTCGACCCAGTTCCCCAGAACTAACAGCTTTTTATACTTAATCTTTGCTTAACGAGCCACCTCGGTACAGGTGAAACTTTGACATCACCTGACCGAGGTGCCTTCTGGGAAACTGGGTCTTCTAACCAAAACTACAAACAAAACAAACTCAACCACAGTGCCCTCTAGTGGCAGTCCCTTACAACTACCTTATCAATGAATTATTAAAATGGTCAGAGTGAGTTTCCCCCGCTGTTTTAACAAATATTTGAAGTAGATAACAGTAGCCCACATTTATAAAAGCATTTTTATTTATATAAAACTATAAATAAAATAATAATAATAATCCGGCATTTATTATTAGATGTGCCCGCTGCCAAAGTTCTTCAGTAACAAACCTACACTCTAAAAAATGCTGGGTTGTTTTTTCTACCCAAACGCTGGGTTGCCGTTGTTGGGTCATTTTTCTGGGATATTTTCAGAGAGTTGGGTAGTTTTTGTGTAACCCAGCTGCTGGGTTGAAGTTTGCTTGGACCCTCCCCCAAAGTTCACCGGTGGATTCAGTGGCTGTCACTCAGCTTTGTGTCTCTTGAGCTCTCACACCGCTGATGACGGTTCATCCTCCTCGGACATTTAAGGGAAAATGGCGTTAAATACAAGGTCTGTATATACATGTTCACTCACCTAATTCACATATGACTGAAAAATTATTACTATATGTAACATTTATTACTGTTACCGTGTTAAGGTTACACACAAACTTTCCGGCTGGTCTGAGGTACTGGATGATAATTTAGCTGAGAATAGCTGCTAGCCACCCCACCTGTGTATGAAAGAAACGGCTAAGATGTCTGAGCTTTTTAGCTTTCTCTGTAGAATGTTTGCAGGGATACGAAGATGGTGAAGTGATGAATGAATGCTAAACTGTTAACTGTAGCAGGCATGTTAAATGACGCAGGCATTTAGTTAGTTTGCTAGCGTTAGCAACCACTTTAGAACTTTATTAATCTCACTGCTTGAGACAATAAAATGCTGGTGTGTTACAAAACACTGACCCTCTCACAAATATACAGACCTGCTAACCCTCCCGTTTTTCACCAGCTAGTAATTTACTCTGCGGTCAAATTTCTCCTGCGTTTCTCCCGAGTTATAGGAATATTTTACACCTTTTCCCCTTTGGCAAGTATGCAAATGTATCACCAGTAATAGCATGTAAGCTAACCAGGTAGCTCTCTTTAACCAAAGTTAAATTAACTATCAGTCAGCGCACCAACTACAGGAAAAAGTACCACAGCGGTACAGATATACTAGATGGAAGTGGTAATATTTTGGTGATTGTAATGTACCAGTATGACACCAGCTATGACATTTTTTCGGTAATTAGCTTAAAATCAATGCAGACTACAATATCAACTAGTCTGACATAAAGAGCTGTATCCTAAAAGCCATTCTTATTCTGCTGTTTTATTTTTGTTATTTTCATGTTTTTGTTTTAGGTTACCTATACCCTATCTTAATGGGCAGCTTTGTAATTTTTTTAGTATCAATCCAATTTCACACTAAATTAATAGTCTTATTCAGTTTAATCTTTGCTATTCAGCAAAATTGTAACTTTTTCATTTCTTTCTTTCTAAGGTTGGAACCAACATTGTGGCTGAAGTGTCTTGGCCGTACCCCTACATCCTGATGTTGGGAGATAATGACCAGCGCTGCTCTCAGTAATGTTGTAATGTTGCTATGAAATAGCGAGGCCTACCTGAAAAGTCATAGAGTCAAATGAGACCAGGGCTGGATACTGTAGTTTTGTTCTGCAGAAAAGATATCTTAAGTCTCAGAGAGATCCTGCTCTGTAGAAGCTGCCTCAGTCTATTTGTGCAATTACTCCATTCTGCCCTTATCAGTAATAGTATAGTAATGATGTCACTGTTGATTATCTGTTGTTGTGCTTTTGAAAAATAAATGTTTTTTCTAAGAACCTGTAATAGGATGTTGTTTATTGCATATATGTATGTTTTTTTGTAATAGACCAGTATATCAAAATAATTTAACTGTTTAATAGACATGGGTGTTTTTTTTTTGTTTTTTTGTTTTTTTACAGATTCACTGTAAAACATGAAAATAATAATAACAACCTATTTGTGAGGTAGAATTAACCCAACATTCCAGTTAAATGAACCAACAAACCCCAAACATATGGGTAGAACATTTGACCAATTTATGTGGTAGAATTAACCCAGCATTATAGTTAAATATGACGTAGCATTTGGATTGAATATTTAACCCACCTTGTTGGGTTAAACAAATAACCCATCTTTCTGGGTTAAATTAACCCAGCATTTAGTTAGTCCTATATTTACCTATCAGATTGATTAAAAAAAACCCGACTGGGTTGTTTTTAACCCAGCATTTTTTAGGGTGTATAAAACATGTACATCTGTATGAATAAATTGTTTAAATGTGATCAGTGATTTATGTAAATGACTCAGTTTAATTACTTTAATGGTGGACATAAACAGCAAAAATAATAATATTACTCTTTTGATTATTATTATCATGTTCATTTGCTGTTTGAGCGTCTATGGATTCCAAAATTGATATTTTATCAATATAATATGATATGATATAAGATCCAAGATCCTCCCCAGTTTGCTGAAACCATGAACAGTGGTGATTTTAGTTTCTCCGAGTGTATACTGTAGGTGAGAACAGCTATTCACACTTGGGGGGGGGGGGGGGTGTATTATTTGCATTTGTATGTGTCTGACTTTGCAAAGCACACCTGTAAAACCTGTTTAAATGTAAATGCTCCTCGCTGTGCTGTTTGGGGGAGGGGCACGCTAATGACGATTTGGTCAGCTGTGTGAACGCAAAAATATGTTAGTTTTATCATGACTGAAATACAGATACAGAAAGCAAAATGTCTGCTTTTATATAAATTAATGCGGGGGAAATCAGGTTATGTAATTTGTATAAAACGTGGATTACTACAGCGCATCCACTCACAGCCGAAACCAAAGATGTCACGAGTCACGGTCTGTCGGCCGTCTTTTTCCCACGCTGTCACTTCCCCACGCGCTCATGTTGTTGTCTAGCCGTCACGTGCGCTCTCACGCCCCCGTTTCCGCCCCTTCTGCTCACCTGTTTCCCATTCCCTACGCTGATTTCTCCAGTGATTTAAGCACGCACACTGCGCTGCTCAAATCGCTGGATTATCTTGTGTTTTCATGCCCCGATCTTCTCGCGTTTATTTTCCCTTGATCTCACGTTGCCAAGTTCGCTTTGTTTCTCGTTTTTCGCTTTCGGTTTCTCGTCTCGGATTTGTTTGCCTCGCCCTTTGATCTCCCGGTTTTGAATTAACGCTTCCTCTTTTGACCACGGCTCCCGCTTTACGATTTGGCTTAGACGCTACACTGACTGAGCGCCCGGCATTGACTTCCGCATTCCGACCACGCTCTCGCCTGACATTGCGACACGTCATCTGCACTTGGATTCACCTCGTTCCGTTCCGTTTCGTGACAGAATAATCCAGCCATCGATATGAATCCAGTAGATGTTGACTGCATGAAAGCAGCACTGGAGCATCAGGGTGCTCTTCTTGGAGCTCACCACCAGGGGCTGCTCAACACCAAGCAAACCCTTGCTGACGTCACAACCCAGCTCCAAGGACTCCAGCTCTCTCCAACGCGACATGAGGACTCCATCATGCAACGCGAACCACGCCTCCCTGCCCCCCCGACCTATGAGGGTGACCCTGGTACATGTCGCTCATTTCTCTCTCAGTGTACGCTGATATTCGAGCTCCAACCCTCCACATTCTCCACCGAACACTCCAAGGTGGCATATGTGATAACGCTGCTCTCAGGACGAGCTCAAGAATGGAGCACTTCTCTTTGGGACTCTCGCGACCCCTGCTGCTCCAACTACGAGGACTTCGCTGAGGAGATGAAGAGGGTGTTTGATCGCTCATGTCACGGAAGGGATGCTGGTCACAAACTGTTAAAGCTCCAACAAGGCTCGCGTTCGGCCTATGATTACGCCATAGAATTCCAGACCCTAGCTCTCTCCAGCGGGTGGAATAATCGTGCTTTGAGTGATGTGTTCTTTGAAGGACTGACAGAAGCACTTCAGGATGAGCTAATCTCTCGTGAACTACCGTCATCACTCCAAGATCTCATGGATCTGGCCGGCCGAGTGGATTCACGTCTCCGCCTTCGGAAAGTGGCCAGGATTGCACCACCTAGAGCCTTCCAGCGACCCCACCCTCAGGATGAACCCATACAACTGGGCAGAACCCGCATTTCACCAGAGGAGCGACGACGTCGTCGAGTGGAGGGAGCCTGCTTCTACTGTGGAAAATTGAACCATCTACTTAAGAACTGTGCAGTAAGGAGGAGGAGTCCTCAGGTTCAGCTGGGAGCACTGGAGGGCACTTCTCCAAAGAAACCTCCAGACCAACGCCGACTGCTTCCCATCTTCCTCATCCACGAACAACGAACCCACCTGGTGCAGGCACTGATCGACTCCGGTTCAGACCGTAACCTAATCAATGCCGCCTCAGCCAAGGCCCTGGGAATTCCTGCTCTGCCTTTAGAGACTCACCTCAAGGTTCAGGCCCTCGATGGGAGTCCACTTCCTTCTATCACCCACAGGACCCCTCTTCTCGGTCTAAGGGTCTCAGGTAACCATTCTGAGCAGACCTCGCTATCTATCATGGAGGGATCTCATGTCACGGTCGTTTTGGGCCTCCCCTGGTTGATCCGACATAACCCACAGATTGACTGGGCCGGAAACTCGATCTCAGCATGGAGCCCATCATGTTCCACGACCTGCCTACGCGCTGCCCTCACGTCATGCCCCGACCCCGCCCAGGCGGATGAATCACTGGAACTCACCCATGTTCCACCTGAGTATCACGACCTCAAGGCTGTGTTCAGCAAATCGCGCGCCATTTCTCTTCCCCCCCATCGGCCATACGACTGCGCTATTGATCTGCTCCCAGGCACCTCTCCCCCCAAGGGCCGTCTATACTCATTGTCACCCAAGGAACGCCAAGCCATGGACCATTACATCACCGAATCCCTCGCGGCGGGGATCATTCGTCCTTCTTCCTCTCCAGCGGGGGCCGGGTTCTTCTTCGTGGGCAAGAAAGATGGTTCCCTTCGTCCCTGCATAGATTACAGGGGTTTGAATGAGATCACTGTGAAGAACCGGTACCCCCTCCCACTAATGGCCACCGCCTTTGAGCTTCTCCAAGGAGCCAAGATTTTCACCAAGCTCGACTTACGCAATGCTTACCACCTTGTCCGCATCCGAGAAGGTGACGAGTGGAAAACGGCCTTCAATACCCCTACAGGGCATTACGAATACCTTGTGGTTCCGTTCGGCCTCACTAATGCCCCCGCAGTCTTCCAGGCCTTCATTAACGATATACTCAGAGACTTTCTCAACTTATCTGTGTTTGTCTACCTGGATGACATCCTGATCTTTTCCCGGGACCTGGAGGAGCATCAACAGCATGTCCAACAGGTGCTACAAAGGCTCCTAGAGAACAAATTATTTGCAAAACCAGAGAAGTGCGAATTCCACACCACTTCCACCACATTCCTTGGATTTGGCATCGGACCTTCAGGAATCCAGATGGAACCCGCCAAGCTTCAAGCCGTCACGAACTGGCCCACACCCACCTCACGACAGGAACTCCAGAGATTCCTGGGATTCTCAAATTTCTATCGCCGTTTCATCCGCGGCTACAGTTCTATCGCTGCCCCCCTAACAGCCCTAACCTCTCCCAAGGTCCGTTTTCGTTGGAACCAGGAATCTGAGGGAGCCTTCACCAAACTTAAGAAGCTATTCACATCCGCTCCTATCCTCACCATCCCGGACCCGTCACGGCAGTTCATTGTGGAGGTCGACGCCTCCAGCACGGGAGTAGGAGGCATTCTCTCCCAGAGATCCGCCCATGACAACAAGCTGCACCCCTGCTCTTTCTTCTCACACCGATTAACCCCCACCGAAGGAAATTATGGCATCGGAGATCGCGAGCTCCTGGCCATAAAACTAGCCCTGGAGGAGTGGAGACACTGGCTTGAAGGAACGGAGATCCCATTCCTGGTCTGGACTGACCACAAAAACCTTGAGTACCTTCGAGGCGCCAAGCGGCTGAACTCCCGCCAGGCCCGTTGGTCACTCTTTTTCACCAGGTTCAACTTCATCCTCTCCTACCGTCCAGGATCCAAGAACGCCAAACCAGATGCTCTCTCCAGGCAGTTCACCCCCACCCAAGACTCCACCATCAGCAACACCATCCTCCCTTCGCATTGCCTACTCGCAGTGGCTGAGCTAGATATAGAGACTCGGGTGAAGCAGGCCTTGTCCCGTGAACCAGGCCCCAGTAATGGACCCCCCAATCGGCTATTCGTCCCACTCACTCTACGCTCCCAGGTCCTGGAATGGGCACATTGCTCCAAACTCTCTTGCCATCCGGGCTCTGCCCGAACCCTGTCCCAAGCCCAGCAGCGTTTTTGGTGGCCAACCATAAAGGAGGACGTCCCTGGCTTTGTGACAGCTTGTGACATTTGTCAGCGATATAAACACCTCAACACCGCCCCAGCAGGCCTCCTCAGACCTTTACCAATCCCGCACCGTCCATGGTCCGATATCGCACTTGATTTTGTGACAGGATTACCCACCTCTGATGGCCACACCTGTATCATGACCGTAGTGGATCGGTTCTCCAAGGCAGCCCACTTTATTCCCATCCCAAAACTCCCGTCCGCCAAGGAGACTGCAGAACTCATGATCCTCCACCTTTTTAAGCTCCACGGCCTGCCCAAAGATATCGTCTCCGATCGTGGCCCGCAGTTCACCTCTCAATTCTGGAAGGCATTTTGTAAGCTCATCGGAGCCACCCCAAGCCTGTCATCAGGTTTCCATCCTCAATCCAATGGGCAGACGGAGAGGAAGAACCAGGCTCTCGAGGTCGCCCTGAGATGCATGACCTACCGGGATGTCACCTCGTGGAGCAGATTCCTGCCCTGGGTCGAATACGCCCACAACTCTCTAGTCTCTTCGTCTACTGGGCTGTCCCCCTTCCAGTGCTGCCTGGGTTACCAACCACCCTTGTTCCCCTCTCAGGAAGAGGAGGTCAGCGTCCCCTCTGCCCAAGCCTTCATTCGCCGCTGCAGGAGGACCTGGACTCAGGCCAGAAGGACGCTGCTACGACAAGGCAGAACTTATAAGGAGCAAGCAGACCGCAGACGCTCTCAGGCCCCCAAGTACAGGATAGGGCAGAGAGTCATGCTCTCCACCAGAGACCTCCCTCTAAAGACCATTTCTCGTAAACTCTCTCCCCGATATGTAGGCCCATTCACGATTACCAAGATCATCAATCCATGCGCTGTCAAACTCTTACTCCCCTCAACCATGCGAATAATAAACCCCACGTTCCACGTATCCCAGCTACGCCGTCTTGCCTCAAGCCCATTAAGTCCCCCGACCCACCCTCTGCCTCCTCCCCGTATCATTGATGGCGGTGAAGCCTACACCGTCCGCCGCCTCCTGAAAGCTCGCCGCCGAGGTAGAGGCATTCAGTACCTGGTGGACTGGGAAGGCTATGGCCCTGAGGAGAGAAGCTGGATCCCCGCCAAGTTCATCCTAGACCCCAAGCTAATCTCTGACTTTCAGAAACGCTTCCCTGAGGCTCCCCGTCCTAACGCCCAGAGGCGTTCGTAAGGGGGGGGGGGGTACTGTCACGAGTCACGGTCTGTCGGCCGTCTTTTTCCCACGCTGTCACTTCCCCACGCGCTCATGTTGTTGTCTAGCCATCACGTGCGCTCTCACGCCCCCGTTTCCGCCCCTCCTGCTCACCTGTTTCCCATTCCCTACGCTGATTTCTCCAGTGATTTAAGCGCGCACACTGCGCTGCTCAAATCGCTGGATTATCTTGTGTTTTCATGCCCCGATCTTCTCGCGTTTATTTTCCCTTGATCTCACGTTGCCAAGTTCGCTTTGTTTCTCGTTTTTCGCTTTCGGTTTCTCGTCTCGGATTTGTTTGCCTCGCCCTTTGATCTCCCGGTTTTGAATTAACGCTTCCTCTTTTGACCACGGCTCCCGCTTTACGATTTGGCTTAGACGCTACGCTGACTGATCGCCCGGCATTGACTTCCGCATTCCGACCACGCTCTCGCCTGACATTGCGGCACGTCATCTGCACTTGGATTCACCTCGTTCCGCTCCGTTTCGTGACACAAAGACATCAACGTATGTTGAATAACGTATGTTATTACTAAAATGGTCAGTCAGTTTCCCTGCTGTTTACTTATCCCCACCCCCGTTAAAAAGGCGCACTGTATTCAGAGGCTCTGCCTATTCAGTAAAGAAAAACACTATTGTTATTATTTCAATTCATACTGTACAGCTGTGAGAATTGGGGCGGGGATATTATGCCAATATTAAATATTATATACGATATTAAATTGCAAGCCCTGGTCAACAGAATTCTGTGAAGGAAACAGACAGAGTCAGAGATTGGTACCCTTCAGAGTGAGTTGGGAGTTTGCAAGGCAGAGAAGGATGCTCTTCGGAGTGAGTTGCGAGTTTGATGAGACGGCATAAATATGTAATACAGCAAATTAAATATTTTGGTTTATATTTTGGTTTATATTATATGGTTAATGTATTTTGGTTTATATTGCAAACGAATAACGAATCAAGAGCCTGTGATTATATTGCATAAATATTATTTTGTACAGACAAATATCTGAATTTTTTTTTTTTTTTTTTTTTAGATTTTTTTTTAAACAAATCTCTCAAAAATAGTAAGATGTATTTTGGTTTTATACTGCAAACGAAAAACGAATCCAGAGCCTGTAATTATATTGCATAACTATTATTTTGCACAAATACTGTAAATCTCTGAATAAAACAATGATATTTTATTCACAAATGTAAGATTGATGTCTTGATGTCTTAAACTCTAACAACTGTAAGTATTGTCGAAATAATTTTTTTAAAAGCCCTAGTGCTGTTGTTTGCGCTGTTTTCTTTAATAATAACACGGGTCCTGAATTAGCGGACATCGGTGGCTCAGGAATCGATTTTTCCCTCCTTTTGCATGACAGCGTTAAGAAAGACGGCACTTTCTATACAAATTAAAAATTGCACTAAATTATTTTAATAGCGTTTATTTCGACATGGGTTAACTTAACAATAACATGCCATAACAGACAAATATATAAATTAATATAAAATTAATATAAATTAATTAATTAATATCGCTAATATTTTCATGTAACATGTGGCCGTGAAACGAACCGGGTTTACAATCATAGTTGATGGACAAACAGCTGATAACACTCTTCACCAGCTTCAGAAACAATGTGAAGTGTCAGTTGTTGGGGTTGTATAGCGCACTTATGGAATGAATACGATGAGATGACAGAGTGGAGGTTTAATACCTCTATCTCACACGCGGGGACGTAAGTGCGGTTCATTATGATTCGGCGCGAGTTTTGATGCTGTTATTACGTTTCCATCTTACCACGCAAAAAAAAATAAACATGTTTAACATGTGGAAGCTCGCGGACCTTGCAGATCTTCGCGGACCGTCGGGCGGCCACTCGAGGCGGATCACGATGCCTAATACCCCTCTCTCACCTGTGTGGCCGGACTCATCTCCGTGAGCTGCCGCGATTGCCCACGACGTTCCTTTAACGTTCCGCGAAAAACTAAACGTGGAATTTTTCACGCGGAAAGATGGAAACGTAATCACAGCGCAAAAACTCGGGGTGAATCATGATCAAGCCTGCGGCCACAGCGCGAGCCCGTGCAGGTGAGATAGGGGTATAACACACCGCATCTCACAGCGAGCCAAACCGCATAAGTGAATACTGTAGGGGTATTAAACATTACAATCACCCAGAAACATGAATGGATGCGGGGTTTGAAACTCCCATGGTTATTTTCTCATTTAACTAAATCAAATTTCATAAAAATAAAATGTGTCAAAAGAAAAACCCATAAAGTCATGGATAATGGCTAATGATCAATGAAACATATTTTAAACAAAAAGCAGAGAGCAGCTGAACATCGGGACGTAGAGAGTACAGTAAGTACGACGCGTTGGTCTGGCACGCGCAGGTCTGAGCAGCTCAAGAAGCTCCATAATCTGTTGCCTTGGAAGGCAAAACTTTTATTTAAATATATTTATTAATAACGACCACGGGGAAAATATGAAAAGGGCTGAAGTTTTGTCTAAAGGAAAAATGTACATGACCCACACGGCTCCACGGACCGCGCCGTCTTCAGTTTAACACAACACCACGCTGTATCGCTGCCTAATTGTTCGCCACCTGTTTAATATTAATAGTGATTGGCAATTTTAATGCATTAGTCACATTATGAAATAGGCTAATTAAAAGTCACTCTATTAGTTCTGATATCAAATAAAATAAAATTCTTAAACAGGTC
The DNA here is from genome assembly GCA_030522415.1 of Channallabes apus. Taxonomy (NCBI): domain Eukaryota; kingdom Metazoa; phylum Chordata; class Actinopteri; order Siluriformes; family Clariidae; genus Channallabes; species Channallabes apus. Next base: position 15,762,817 of record CM060120.1, read on the forward strand.
TAATGTAATGAGAGGCCCCGATTATACTGCATACATCTTTTTTATTGATTTATTTTTTTATTATCTATTCTGGAAGTTTGCTCTATTTGTTTTAGTTATTTCTATATTTAAATCTTGATGTCTTAAACTCTAACAACTGTAAGTATTGTCGAAATAATTTTTTTGAAAGCCCTAGTGCTGTTGTTTGCGCTGTTTTCTTTAATAATAACACTAAACAGATAAAAACAGAGAGTCTGTCTAAACAAAATAAAACCAATGTTTTCTAACTCATATTTTTTTTAATATACAGTAAAACATCATTCATCATTAAAACATCACACAACTGAATCGCAGAAAAAAATCAGCAAAAATATTATTTAGTACAAGGCAATCTTTGGATCCTTGATGAGACGGCATAAATATTTAATACAGCAAATGAAATATTTTGGTTTATATTTTGGTTTATATTATATGGTTAATGTATTTTTGTTTATATTGCAAACGAATAACGAATCAAGAGCCCGTGATTATATTGCATAAATATTATTTTGTACAGACAAATATCTGAAAAAAAAAACAGTTTTTTTTTACGACGAATCTCTCAAAAATAGTAAGATGTATTTTGGTTTTATACTGCAAACGAAAAACGAATCCAGAGCCTGTAATTATATTGCATAACTATTATTTTGCACAAATACTGTAAATCTCTGAATAAAACAATGATATTTTATTCACAAATGTAAGACAATATTTGCTCGCACTTCGTCTGGCACTGAACCAAAATATAATGTAATGAGAGGCCCCGATTATACTGCATACACCTTTTTTATTGATTTGTTTTTTTATTATCTATTCTGGAAGTTTGCTCTATCTGTTTTAGTTATTTCTATATTTAAATCTTGATGTCTTAAACTCTAACAACTGTAAGTATTCTCGAAATAATTTTTTTGAAAGCCCTAGTGCTGTTGTTTGCGCTGTTTTCTTTAATAATAACACTAAACAGATAAAAACAGAGAGTCTGTCTAAACAAAATAAAACCAATGTTTTCTAACTCATATTTTTTATATTTATAGTTTTACATGTTTGTTGGATGTGTAAATTATCATAATTGTAGTATTACTTCGCTACAACATATTGTTTTGACTTTATTATGACTTAAGCTCTGAATATATTTAAAAACCGATACGACGGAAAATGTCAATTTGCGCCACCTGGCGGTCATTTCACGAATTATTTTGAAATGCTCCTGGTTTATTTTGCCCGCTGCCGCGTTTCCACGGTGGTGAGTGCGACGGTAATGAGCAGTCTGGTTGTCACACCACTGTATGTGACTAATAAAATTTGAATTTGATTTGATTAATACAATATTGTTTCCAGTGCTGAAACAAACACGATTTTGTTTTAGTCTAATCGCTGAATACAACGTGACAGCACGCTCCGAGGTGATGACCCACAGAAACCGTTACTGTAATCCCCCTTCTCACCTTTCCTTGTTGTGAAGTTATCAAACCGGTTTCGCTGATGGGAGAATTCTGCGTCAAGCAATTTCCGACGCTGTTGCTAGGAAATTCCACCCCACAGCCCGCAACAACAAGCAAATAAGAGACAGAATTAACTAACTTCTTAGAAAGAAAAGATTGAGTTTTCCTCTTTTGTAAAAAAAAAAAATAATAATAAATTAATGAATACTCTTACTTTTGAAAATATTTTTAGTGACCATTTGCCATATACAGTACTACCTGCTTTATTATATATTTAATAAAACTTTATTGCAACTAAATTGTGTGTGTGTGTCTTATTGGATATTTAATAATCCTTCCGGAACAGTGTTGTCCATACGTTTTACAGTATGTACTGTGGTTACTCAACCGGAATGGTTATTACCGTCGTACTCACCGCCGTTAAAAGGCGACAGCGGGCAAAATAAATCAGTTGCATTTCAAAGTCATTCGTAAAATGGCCGCCAGGTCACGCAATGTGACATTTTCATTAATCGCAGTAAATACAACAGTGATGGTAATTTCCAGAACAAACATGAAAAACCTGAACCAGAGCTATTGATGTGTACTGTACAATAATGAGTAAAAAAATATATAGTAGCTTTATTAACTGAAGGGCGGCACGGTGGTGTAGTGGTTAGCACTGTCGCCTTGCACCTCCAGGGTCTGGGTTCGATTCCCCGGCCAGGCTCGATTCCCGTCTCTGTGTGCATGTGAGTTTGCATGTTCTCCCCGTGCTTGGTGGGTTTCCTCCGGGTACTCCGGTTTCCTCCCACAGTCCAAAGATATGCAGGTTAGGCTAATTGGTGTTCCCAAAAATTGACCGTAGTGTGTAAATGAGTGTCTGAATGTGCGTATGAGTGTGTGCCCTGCGATGGATTGGCACCCTGTCCAGGATGTACCCTGCCTTGTGCCCTAAGCCTCCTGGGATAGGCTCCAGGTCCCCCGTGACCCTGAATAGAAGGATAAAGCGGTATAGAAGATGAATGAATGAATGAAGATTATTAACTGAAATAAATTACCATATTTCTTTCATTCCCCACTTAAGGGGGTGAGAGAATTTTCAAGCCCCACTTGTCAACAAAATTATAACGGAATTGGCCAAGTTTACTATTTATTGAAATATAAATTTCTAAACCAATAAGATCAAATAACACCAAGTTGAAAACAGATAAAATACACGTGCAATTATTATAACAGGCTTACTTCGTCACTTATCTAGAGCTTTCTTTCAAAGTCGAGTGGCTTATTAACGTGACTGGGGCGTGTTGTCTCTAAGTGTCTGAGTGGTGCAGCAGTTAAGGCATCGCCCTTTCATGCGGGGGGAGCGTGGGGGAGGCGTAAGAAAGGCTTTTTTTTATTGAGACAATCCAAAAGAATACAGAACATGTTAAACACATTCATGAATAATAACTGCAGCAATAATAACAACACTACAAAAAAACTAAAAAGTTCCTGACTCTCTATGGACTTCCAGTAACTACTAGAGAGTTTAATTCATTAATGAGAGCTATTCGCCCCGGTTTAATTATGCTCATTAAGAGTCACCTAGCCTATGGTTCTTATGAGCTCAGACAATCTAAATTAATGTTAGATGGTATTGATATAACTGTCGATCAGTGATAAGCCGGTAATTTTATACTGTGTGTACTGTAAAACGGGTACCTGTAGGAATAAATTATTTAAATGTTTGTATCAGAAGCTATTGATCAGTGATTTATGTAAACGACTCTTGTTACTCTGTTACTTTTCAGGTGTAAGTAAATGCTCATTGCAGCATCTATTTTTATTTAAACCATTAAACTATTTCCTATTTAAACAATTAAGCTTTTATTTTACTTCTTTAACCATAACCTTTCTACTCATGCCCTTTATGTATTTCAAAGACAAGAAAATTAATTATATCCGCTGTTTTAATCACTACAGGGACATCACAGCTAGCGTTAGTTTTCATAAAAACCATAAAATTCAAACATTGTCAGGATGTGCTACTGCGTCAGCACATGTCGATGCCATCATCAGCACTCGTGTTTTTGCGTTATTATAAATAATGAAATGCAGTAGGCTGTTATGGTCATTATAATTTTCTTTAATAATGATTCGTTCTATTTTTTTATTCTGATAGTTTGCTCAATTTGTTTTTAGTTATTTATATATTTAAATTGGGATGCCTTCTAACTCTCATCAAAATAATACAAATGTTTCTTACAAGCCCTTGTGTTGTTGTTTGTGCTGTTGTTCTTTAATAATACAAACAGTCTGTCTAAACGAAAATTAACCAATGCTTTTTAACTGATCATTATGTGGATATTTTTCATGTTTGTTGGATAAAGTATGTAATGATTTGGTCTACTCTGTGTGTGTGTGTGTGTGTGTGTGAGAGAGAGAGAGAGAGAGAGAGGGGTGTCACGGTCATGAAACAAAGGCTCAGCTTTCAGCTCATTCAGTTTCTCTGAATGTATAGGTGAGAACGTCTCGGGTTACTTTGCTGTAACCCTGTTCCCTGAAAGGCGGGAACGAGATGCTGCGTGAAAACGCTATGGGAACTGTTTTGTCGCATTGCCGGCTGTGAAGCATGTGTGCAAACACGCCAACATTTTGGCTATATATAACCTCGGTCAGGTGACGTCATCTGATTAGATGCAGGTGGAGGTTATAAATACCGGTGAGCCAGCAACAAACCTCAGATTAATTTGTCTGAATGGACGTCCGGTCACGTGGTAGTGCGGCATTCGGACGCAGCATCTCGTTCCCGCCTTTCAGGGAAAAGGGTTACAGCAAAGTAACCCGAGACGTTCCCTTTTAAGGCTACACTCGATGCTGCGTGAAAACGCTATGTGAACGGGAATACCAACGCCGCTGCACTACAGGTGTCTGGACCCCAGGGTTGTGTAGCGTGTGCGCACAAGACCGAGAAGGTCTCAGATTCATGTCTGGGAAGCTGACTTGAGGACTCGTGAGCCCGGAGTGGCATGGACATCCAGACTATAAAATCTTACAAATGTGTGCGGAGAGGACCAACCCACCGCGTCACACACTTGTTGCAGGGGAGTACCTCTTGCAAGAGCAACAGATGAGGTGACCCCTCTGGTTGAATGATCCCTGACTCCTAGAGGCGACGTGAGTCCACACGCCTCGTAGGAGAGGGCAATAGCATCTCTCACCCAGTGTGACAAGTAGGTGAAGTATGTGTGGTGGCGGCCGCCCCCCGGTTGCGGCCTCCATAACATATAAAGAGTTGCTCTGACTTACGCCACTGGCTGGTGCGGTGGACATAAGCCTGAAGAGCACGTACTGGGCACAGTAGGTGACGTTTCTCCTGCTCCGAATCCGCGAAAGGCGGAGGACAGAAGGCTTCCAGGACGACAGGGTGCATGGTTGAGAAAGGAACTTTCGGTAGATAGTTTGGGTGAGGATGCAGAATGGCCTTGACTAGCCCAGGGGCAAAGTCCAGTTAAGATGGGGAGACTGATAATGCATGCAGGTCTCCGATCCTCTTTAGAGAGGTAATGGCCATAAGAAGAACCATCTTGACAGTCAGAAGCTTGTCGGGCGCTGACTCTAACAGTTCAAAAGGAGTGTCGATTAGACCTTCGAGCATGATAGATAAATCCCACGAAGGAGCCGTGACTCTAGTGGGTGGCCTCAACCGTTTAGCTCCACGAATGAAACGGGCAACTAAAGGGTGATTTCCCACAGTAACCCCTTCAGTCAGAACATGGCAGGCTGAAATAACGGCCACGTACATTCTGAGGGTACTAGGGCACAAGCCCGAGGACAATTTCTCTTGCAGGAATTCCAGCACTGAGACGATTTGGCAGTGGACTGGGTCCACCTGCTTTGCCATGCACCAGCTCTCGAATACCTTCCATTTGAAGGCATAAATCCTTCTAGTGGAGGGAGCCCTAGCACTTAGGATGGTGTCAATTACGCCGGCTGAAAGGCCGGCTTGACTCAATTGGTCCCGTTCAGGGGCCAAGTGTGAAGGTTCCAGAGCTCGGGCCGGGAATGAAATATTGTCCCCTGCGCCTGAGATAGAAGATCCCTCCTCACTGGAATCATCCAAGGTGAGCCGTCGAGGAGCGATATTATCTCTGAGAACCATACTCGGGCATCCATGCATTTTGTGTATATGCGGGGTGATAGGGCTAGACCGAATGGAAGAACCCGAAATTGGTAGGCTTTTCCCCCAAAAGCGAACCTCAGGAACTTCCTGTGCTGTGGCAAAATTTGTGGAAATATGCGTCCTTTAAATCTACTGTCACAAACCAATCTTGTGGTTGGATTTGTGAGACAATAGTTTTTATGGTCAACATTGGAAGTGGAGTCCACGCCGTTGAAACGCGGAGGGCGATATGCAAACTGGATCCTTTATCCTTTCTCTACAGTCTTTAAAACCCAGGGGAATATGCCTGGCAGTAGCTTCCACGCTGCCAGCTTCTCCGAAAGGGGTGCAAGTACTTCTACTGGCCTGGGGGGTGTTAGTGGTTCGGTGTTCTGGAATATGGCAGGATGCGACCGAAGGACTAACGTGTCGTTGGAGACCGGTGTTGTCCGAAACACCAAAGGTGGCGGAAACTAAACATCAATCTCCTGGGGGTGCCCGGGGGGGCTTGCTCCTATATGCCCGTCCCCAGGGGGGGTCACCCCCACGGAGACAGAGCGATCTATTCTCTTGGGGGCGGCCTGAGGGGGGCGCTGAGCCATACCCCAGTCCTTACGGGGGGGGGGGGGGGGGGTGCGCGGCTACTGACGCTTTCCTTCTGCGCCTCTCGTCTAGCGAGATTCAGATCAGGTCGAGGTTGGGTGGCCGATGGCCTCGACCTGGGCACGGCGTGGGAGAAATTTCCCAAAAGCTTGTTCATAGAGACTGGCCTCTCTAAATCTGGTGGCGACAGTATTTACTGCTTCGCCAAATAGGCCTGAGGGTGAGATGGGAGCATCGAGAAGGAATGCACGATCTTTGTCCTTAATGCCAGTTAGATTTAGCCAGAGGTGCCGCTCTGCAGACACCAGGGAGGCCATAGAATGGCCAATAGCACGGGCTGTCTGTTTCGTTGCACGCAGGGACAGATCAGTAGCCTGGCGTAATTCTATGAACACTTCCTGATTCATATTGCCGCTCGTGCTCAGATCATTCAGCAGGTCAGCCTGATATGCCTGCAAAACTGCCATGGTGTGCAAGGAAGCGCTGGCCTGACCTGCTGCTTGGAACGCCTTCCCTACCAGAGTAGAAGAAGTTCTACCTGCCTTGGACGGAAGGGTCGGCTTTTTAGTGAGGATGATGTTCCAGGAGCGAGATAGCCTCAATCTGGGGCATCATCACATAACCTCGTGCCTTTGCATCAACGATGTTCGAATAAAACGAAGTCGAAGGTACAAAGATACGGGAAGAAAAAGGACGTTTCCATGAACGAGATAACTCGTTGTGGAGATCATCAAAAAAAGGGAGAGACCGGCATTGTGGCGCCATCTCCTGGCCACCCGACAGAAATCTGTCATCTAATTTAGACCGTTTTGGGTGAGCTTGCTCCTGTGGCCAGTCAATGTGTAAACATTCGACTGCGCGTGTTATAACCTCAATTAACTCCTCATACTCTTTATCATCTCTAGAGGATCGTTCTGAGGTAGCTACATCCATATCTACAGAAGCAAGAGAGCGAGTCTCTCCCAAACACTCCCGAGAAGCACCGAAGTGCGCTCGCGAAGTGGAGGGAGAGAGCGCGTGATCCGGGGAAGAGGCGAGAGAAAGGAGGGGCTCCGTCTCTCGTGCCTCGGCCAAATCAACCTGTGAGCCCCAGGAGTGCAGAGCGGCTCGTGGCTCCCTAAAGAACGCAAGACGCGCTCGTAGCACCTTCATCTGGAGATTATCACAGTGCTCACACTCTCCTTCAAGTCCAAATAGAGCGTGGCTTTCACCCAAATATTCAAAACAGAGGTTATGACTATCGTCTTGAGAAAGACGGTTACCGCACGGGCATTAAACACTAAACTCGGCCATTATATCTGGTGAGTTTTATTGTTTTTTTTCTCTCTCTTTAGAATGGCTTTTTTTTTTTTTAAATGCTTGCTGCACACACGCGATCACAATGTCAGCATGATGACAAATGATCTGAGGTTTGTTGCCGGCTCACCGGTATTTATAACCTCCACCTGCATCTAATCAGATCACGTCACCTGACCGAGGTTATATATAGCCAAAATGTTGGCGTGTTTGCACACATGCTTCACAGCCGGCAATGCGACGAAATAGTTCCCATAGCCTTTTCACGCAGCATCGAGTGTAGCCTTGAAAGGGAACAGCTGAATAATTTGCATTTGAGTGTTATCTGGCATTGATCTACCAGAGCCAAGTGAAAAGAATCTCAATCAACCTGAACAGGTAAGCTGGAATAAAATCAGAAGCAGAATTAACTAAAGTAATTAGCATTAAAATAAGTAACTAGTTTACTAGCGTGAGCTAATGCTGCTACTGATTTTATTTCAGCTTACCTGTTCAGTTTTATTGGCATTCTTTTTAAAATATTGTCTTTCACTTTTATATGTTGTTCGTCCTTATGTCCTTTCCTTTGTTTCTTGTATTGTGTTATATTTTATACTAGTAACTGGTGTGCAGAAATTTATCTCTGCATTAATGAGCCAATGTATTATGATGTTGGCTGCTGTGGGCCAGGAAGTCCAGGGCCACTTTTTGGTCCCAGTCCGCCCCTGGCCCACATGACATGACGGAATTAGGCACGGCTGGTGAGCTATCCTTGCTAATGATCTCGGGCTTGCACCCAGTGGCGGCCCCTCCCTCCCCTTCAGCAGAAGGGGTGGTGCAGGCGCAGTGCAGGTATCATATGGCGCAGGTATCATATGGTTCAGTACAGCTCATTTTTGGGGGGTTTTCCACTGGGAACAGTACCTGGTACCTGGTCCTTTTTTTAGTACCACCTCAGCCGAGGTTCCAAGCGCGCTGAACCGTTACCAAAACGTGACATGTAAACTCTGCTGTTCACTGATTGGCCGGAGAAAATCGTCATTACTGCGTTACTGAACTGCGTTACTGAACCGCTATATTTAGAACAGCCAGCGAAGGATTGGACGCACCTTTTTGTATTAACCAAAATTTTTCTTTGGCTGCCATCAGCCTCTTTTGAAACAAACTCCTTCGTCTTGCTGTTAAAAACATCCACATGCCAAGAATGAAGAACACCATTCCGTCGATATGCTCCATTGTTGTGTGCTTGTTTGTGGCGCGTTTACGATGATGTCACAGCAGTAGGGGCGCCGTGACTATAACGACACGTGAATAATCCTGCCCACTCTAAAGCGGTACTAAATTGCAGTGGAAGCGCAAATCGAGCCGAACCAAAGTGAGCTGTACTGAACCGTGCTGTGCCGTACTATGCAGTGGAAAAGAGGCAATAGACAGGGCCGGTTCTAGACCAGACCATATGGGGGGCAGTCAGAAATGTGAAGGGGGCATCATGTTCGAGCACTGTTTTTTCCTTGTGCTTATAGTAACAGTATTGTCCTTGCTGAATTGTGTTGAGGCACACAAACCCCCTGACCACAATAAGATGCCAATCCCTCAGGGGGGAAACTAAAAAATAAAAAATAAATAAATAAAACAAAATAAAATATCCTTAATCCAGATTTTATCAATCAATGACATAACATTTATCTAAGCTGGATGGTCAAATTCTCAAAAACGTTTAACCTAAAGTAAGACTTACACTATAACTAGAATATTTACAAAACTGAAAGGTTGGGGAGGGCTCAGGGGAGGTGTGTGAGTGTGTGTGTGTGTGTGTGTGTGCGCATGTGTGCGTGCGCGCGCGTGCGTGCATGCGCTTCAGCCTGTGAATGAATACATACAGCAGGGGGGCAGAGAGATGAAGGAAATCTAATACTGTATTATGTAGTGTCACTTTTTAGGCGGATTTTTCCGCTACTGCAGATCATTTTATCAACTTGTAATATGTTCATTTTGTGAGTATATTAACATGGAGTGAGGAGTCCAATGGCATATACGGCTTCCGAGTGGCGCAGTGATGCAGTTGGGTAAAGTGCAAGCCCTATCATTTGGAGATCGGGGTTCGAACCCTGGGTGATGCTGTTTTAAAATTTTTATTTTAATTATAGCAAAATTAAAACAAATAAAAATAAAATGTTTTATTTTAATTTTGCTCACCATACTATAGAAAAAACAGCAAACTCATTACGGGACTCATTATGGTTGTATATCGTGCTCTGAATAATAAATGTTCTGTTGTTATGTCTTCAATCATTGTAATTTGACATTTTTTTGTTTGTTTGCTGTTTTTTCTATAGTATGCTGAGCAAAATAAAAAATAAATAAATAAATAAAACAGCATCACCCAGGGATCGAACCCCAATCTCCCGCATGAAAGGGCAAGGTCTTAACCACTGTACCACTCTGACACTTAGAGACAACATGTCCCAGTCACGTTAATAAGCCACTCGACTTCTTTGAAAGAAAGCTCTAGGTAAATGACGAAGTAAGCCTGTTATAATAATTGCACGTGTATAAATAAATGTAATGTAAATGTATAAGGCGGCACGGTGGTGTAGTGGTTAGCACCGTCGCCTTGCACCTCCAGGGTCTGGGTTCGATTCCCCGGCCAGGCTCGACTCCCGTCTCTGTGTGCATGGAGTTTGCATGTTCTCCCCGTGCTTGGTGGGTTTCCTCCGGGTACTCCGGTTTCCTCCCACAGTCCAAAGATATGCAGGTTAGGCTAATTGGTGCTCCTAAATTGCCCGTAGTGTGTGATTGGGTGTGTGAGTGTGTGTATGTGTGTGTGCCCTGCGATGGATTGGCACCCTGTCCAGGGTGTACCCTGCCTTGTGCCCGAAGTCTCCTGGGATAGGCTCCAGGTCCCCCGCGACCCTGAATAGAGGATAAAGCGGTACAGAAGATGAATGAATGAATGAATGAATGAATGTAAATGTATAAAACATTTTATTTTGTTTTATACATTTTATACATTTATGTACTCTACCACTGCGCCACTCGCAAGCTCTAACACTGCTTTTGATTCTTTTCACTTGGCTCTGTTAAGACGCAGACGCAGGAGAACGTCCTGACAATGTTTTAATTTTATTGTCATTTATTTCAGTTAATAAATCTACTATAAATTTAAACAACACAAGAAATAAGATGACACAAAAACCCTACACATTTCTTTTCTAATTACACATGATAAAATAGATCATTATCACTGTGTTAACATTTATTGTGCTTAAATTTGATCCTAATAAGATTTGATTTAATTTGAATTTGACATTTGTACTGTAATTTTAGTACTGTGATTATGAATTCGTTTAACTACAGTGTTTCACTATGTGCAGTTCTAAAGGAGCGCGTCTCATTAATCCGGCAGAGAATGAACTAAGGCATGAGGCATCAGTCTATAGTTATATAGCGCCACTCAGTGGTAAAAGCCAGCAAACGCACAAACCCAAATGCTGTCGCTGAGCGCCGCGACGGTAAAACGGACGCTCCGATTAGGTGACCACTGTACAGTATATTGAAAACAGTGAAACATAAAACACAAACCGAAAGGACAAATTAAGGAATGTACGAAACATTAACACCTTTACCGTGTTCAAATAAATACTGTAGAGTTACTGCATTATGTTTCAAGACACCCTTAATTTAAATTTTTTCCACCGATTATATGTCCACTATTACTTTGACAACATACACTTATCAATTTATCCACATACACTTATCAACACAAACTCTCCGTGCACGCACACACAATCTCTCCACGTGACAACAACGCGAGATACAGTACTGTACATGTATTTGTCTTTGGTGCATTTCTGGTCGAGAATGTCTGCATTTGTATCGATAAATCGCGAGCAATTAGCAGCCTTTTGATCAAAACGCGGGCTTTTGTAAAGTGGAAGTATGAGCCGCGGGTTTCCGCACGGCGATGAACAGCTTTACTTATTTATAAGATATGTTGACAACAGTGCCGCCGCTCCCTATACGCAGAGTACGCAGTCTGCGTAGGTCACCAACTCCCAGGGGGGCACCATCCCAGCTGCTCAAAAAAATCTTTTTATATATTATAATAATAAATTAATATTAATAACATACATATACAAATAAACAAAAATATAAACGTATATATTGAATTTTAGGTTGAACGCAGAGTAGGCTAAGCACACGTGATGACGCGCGCGCCCTCACCTATGTTACGGCTGCCAATTTCCCAAAAATGATAATAATTGAACAATATTCCAGCAGCGGTACTTCAATTCAATTCAATTCAGTTTTATTTGTATAGCGCTTTTAACAATTGACATTGTCTCAAAACAGCTTTACACAATCAAAAGAATTATTTAAGTTTGTATGGAATGTGAAATTGTATGAATCAAAATGTTCAGATATTCCCTGGCGAGCAAGCCCGAGGGCGACAGTGGCAAGAGAAAACTCCCTGAGACGGTAATAGGAAGAAACCTTGAGAGGAACCAGACTCGACAGGGAACCCATCCTCATCTGGGTGAAACAGATAGCAGGAAATGATCTGCATTTATACAGTGTTAAGTGTTAGGTTCAGCTATAATAATTTATGTTAATTGATGTTATAATACTTGATGTAAAATGGAGTCCAGTAGTTATTCGAGACTCAGATAGACTTGTAGAAAGTTCCAGTCCTGAACTATCGAATTGTCAAGTCCTCAGAGAAACAGCTGACCACACCAGTCGAGGCCAGAACCATCTTCTAAGTATAGAGAATCATCCCCAGACACCAGACGCATCCTAAAGAGACACACGGGGCATCCATGCGATGAGACCTCCAACCAGAAACCGGGCACCAGGATGGATCAGACAGGTCCGGAGGGCAGAGGGAGTCTGGATCACTGGCAGCTCAGGAACCACATGTGTAGCTCGACAGAGAGAGAGAGAGAAAGAGTGAAAGGGGGAGACAGGGGGAGAGAGGAAAGAGAAAGAGGGGGAGGAAGAGAAGAGGAGGAGAGATTGCAATTAGGTATGGTCACAGTCACAATGTCTAATGTGAATGTATATTTACTGTAGAGTGCAAGCAGGGACTCCGGCAGGACTAACTATGACAGCATAACTAAAAGGGAGAGCCAGAAGGAAACACAAACATGAGGGCTCCCTGAGATGTAAAGCAAACAATCACCTCACCGTCAACAAACCTGAGTGATCAAATGAGACTGAGGAAGACAGCATCTAAACATACCAGTTCACCATAATACTCTACGTCCATGAGTCCCCCAGATCTGCTCCTTTACCTTATGGCAAATCTATTTATAAAATGCTTGGTTAAATAAATAGGTTTTGAGCCTAGACTTAAACACTGAGACTGTGTCTGAGTCCCGAACACTATTTGGAAGACTATTCCATAATTTTGGGGCTTTGTAAGAAAAAGCTCTGCCCCCAGCTGTAGTTTTCATAATACGCGGTACTGATAAGCAGCCTGCATCCTTTGACCGAAGTAGGCATGGCGGATCGTAAGACACTAGCAGTTCGCTCAGATACTGCGGCGCGAGACCATTTAATGCCTTATATGTCAAGAGTAGTATTTTAAAATCAATGCGAAATTTCTCAGGGAGCCAATGCAGTGAAGATAGGATAGGGGTGATGTGCTCATATCTTCTGGTTCTAGTGAGGACTCTCGCTGCTGCATTTTGGACTAGCTGAAGCTTGTTTATGCACCTAACTGAACAACCAGACAGTAAGGCATTACAATAGTCCAACCTAGAAGTGATAAAAGCATGAATTGAATTAGTTTTCTGCATCATTTAGCGACAATATATTTCTTATTTTGGCGATATTTCTAAGGTGAAAGAATGCTATCCTGGTGATATTATCTACATGAGCTTCAAATGAAAGGCTGGAATCTATAATCACGCCGAGGTCTTTTACTGTTGCACTTGACGGAACAGAAAGGCCATCTAAAGTTACGGTGTGATCTAAGATTTTACTTCTAGCTGTATGCGGTCCTATGACTAGAACTTCTGTCTTATCCGGATTAAGCAGAAGGAAGTTAATTAGCATCCAATTTCTTATGTCCTGAACACATTGCTCAACTTTAGTAAGATGGTTTTTCTCATCAGGTTTTGTTGAGACGTATAGCTGTGTGTCGTCAGCATAACAATGAAAACTAATACCATGCTTACGGATTATGTTGCCCAGAGGAAGCATGTAAAGGGAAAAAAGCAGTGGGCCTAAAACTGAACCCTGCGGAACGCCAAACTCCACTAGAGAACATGCAGAATAATCACCATTTAAGTCTACATACTGATAACGATCTGTCAAATAGGATCTGAGCCAGGAGAGGGTTGTACCCTTAATTCCTACTAAATTTTCTAATCTGTGAAGAAGAATAGCATGATCAATAGTGTCAAAAGCTGCACTGAGGTCGAGTAATACAAGCATAGTTACACAACCCTGATCAGAGGCCAATAGGAGGTCATTTACTACTTTAACGAGTGCTGTTTCTGTGCTGTGATGAGGCCTAAATCCTGACTGATACAGTTCATGTATGCCATTTCTATGTAGATATGAGCATAGCTGCTCCGCTACTATCTTTTCCAGAATCTTAGAGATAAAGGGGAGGTTTGATATTGGCCTGTAATTGGACAGCTGACAGGGGTCGAGGTCAGGTTTCTTAATTATTGGTTTAATAACTGCTACTTTAAAAGATTTTGGAACATAACCAATGCTGAGTGAGGAATTAATTATTCTCAACATCGGTTCTGTTATTACTGGTACTATCTGTTTAAGAAAATGTGTCGGTATAGGATCTAATATACAGGTTGATGAATTTGCAGAAGAGATGAGTGAAATTAGTTCATTCTCTTCAAGAGGAGTAAAGTATTCTAGGTTTGAATCTGACATGGCTAGGTTAACATCAGTATCAATTACATTGTTTGGTTTCAAAGCCTCAATTTTATGCCTGATATTTACAATTTTATTATTAAAAAAGTTCATGAAGTCCTCACTATTGCATGATGTTGTTGTGGAGATTTCTGTAGTGGTCTTATTTCTGGTTAATTTGGCTACGGTATTAAATAAAAATCTAGGATTATTTTTATTTTCTTGTATAAGAGTGGAGAGATACGTTGATCTAGCTACACTAAGAGCTTTCCTATAGTTCAGGATGCTCTCTTTCCATGCTATTTGAAATACCAACAATTTAGTTTGACGCCATTTACGCTCTAATTTCCGAGCAGTCTGTTTTAAAGTGCGCGTGTGATCGTTATACCAGGGAGCGAGTTTCTTATCTCTAATAATTTTTCTTTTAGCTGGAGCTACATTATCTAAGGTACAACGAAGTGTCGACTCTAAATATTCAGTCGCCTGATCAAGTTCTGTGGGGTCAGACGGTGGCCTAATCGAAGTTGGTAACTCTGGGAGATTACTGATAAAACTCTGTGTGGTAGTTGATGTGAATGTACGTTTAATACGGTAGCGCGGTGCTGTGCGTACATTATCACTGTGACACACTTGAATGGAGACAAGATAGTGATCTGAGATAATTTCAGACAGTGGAATTGTGAATACATTTCTTATAATTAATCCGAAGAATATTACTAAATCTAAAGTGTGACCTGCTTTATGAGTGGGTCCTACTACACACTGATTTACACCTACGGAGTCCAGTATGGATATAAATGCTGTTCTCAGAGGGTCTTCTGGATTCTCAAAATGAATGTTAAAATCTCCAGCAATTAACACTTTGTCTACAGAAATGACCAGGTCTGAGATGAAATCTGCAAATTCACTAAGAAATTCAGAATACGGCCCTGGAGGTCTGTAAATTATAATTAGTGGAATCGACTGAGCTGATTTAATATACTTAAATACACTTATGTTACTATAGAGAATTTCAAATGAGTTAAATTTGTGTCCGTGTTTTTGTACGATAGACAGATTATCATTATGAATAACTGCGACGCCTCCTCCTCTACCAGTTAACCGAGGCTGGTGTATGTAGCTGTATCCAGGAGGACTAGCTTCATTTAGAGCTACATACTCGTCCTGTTTAACCCATGTTTCAGTTAAACAGAGTATATCAAACGCCTGATCTGTGATAATTTCATTAACAATAACTGCTTTTGATGTGAGAGATCTAATATTTAACAATCCTAGCTTCAGATCAGAGGTGCCGGCTGCGCATTCAGTATGATCTGAGTTTGTGGTCTTTATGTTAATTAGATTATTGAAACAGACTTTCTGGGTCTTTCTACATTTTTGCTTAGATCGGGGAACAGACACAGTCTCAATATGGTGAACCCTGAGTGACGACTCTATGCAGCTAGCAGACGGTTGGTTTAGCCTGTCTGTCTGCTCCCTGGCCTGGGCTCTGGATTGTCATCGATTAACTATACCTCTACTGAGACTATGAGCTATACTACAGGAAATGAGAGCAGCACCTTCCCGAGTGGGATGGACACCGTCCCGCCCTAACAGGCCAGCTTTGCCCTCAAAGGTCTTCCAATTATCTATGTAGCCCACATTATTTTCGGAGCACCACCTGGACATCCAGCGGTTCAGCGACCATAACCTGCTGTAAGCTATGTCGCCACGTCTCATTGGGATGGGACCAGAGCATACTACTTCATCGGACATCGCCTTCGCTAATTTAAACACCTCTATAAAGTTATTCTTACTAACCTCTGACTGACGAAGGCGTATATCATTAGCTCCAGCATGTACCACTATCTTAGAGAACCTATGCGCAGAGGAGGTGTGCTTCGGTGGGCTAGCCTTAGCGTTAGCTTTGGCTGAACGAGTATGCCGCCGAGTCGTCACCCACTCGCCCCGCTGTGAGGGCTCTAATGCCGGAGTCGGGGGCTGTTTATCTCCGCCTGCGGCACCCAGACTGTCCGCTACGGGAATAACGCTGCTCTCACACTGTCTAACCCTCTCTAAAGTCTGGATGCGCTCCTCTAACGCTGATATCTTCTCCGTCAGAGTGCTCACTAACACACACCTATCACAAATAAAATTATCACTAATGACGGAGGAAGAATGTCTAAACATCCTGCACTCTACACACTGAACAAGCTGAACGGTAGA
This sequence comes from Channallabes apus, assembly GCA_030522415.1. Taxonomy (NCBI): domain Eukaryota; kingdom Metazoa; phylum Chordata; class Actinopteri; order Siluriformes; family Clariidae; genus Channallabes; species Channallabes apus. The sequence continues at coordinate 15,779,365 of CM060120.1, forward strand.
CATTATAACGTACCTCTGTGTCGGAGTTTTTAGTTGTTTGGAGATGAATTCCGTTTGTTGTTTTTAGACGAGGAAACTCGCGCGTTGCGAAACTTTCGCGGCAACAATACGAAAACAGGAAGCTACTGGTTGGCATATTCACAAATCAGGACATTCACATAGTTAACACTATCAGATTATAAGTTAGCCTACTATCAGGTAATTAGTTCATTTTATTTAAGACCATTTAAATCGAGGCAATGCCATCTCTTTCATTATTTTGTCCCTGTTAAGACATTACAAAACTTTTTTGGGATTTGTTGACACCATGACATTTTGATTCACCATATTTTTCCCTTAAAATGATACATTTTCTCAGTTTAAACTTTTGTTCCGTGATTTATGTTCTATTCTGAATAAAATATTGACATTTGCCATCTCCACATCATTGCATTCAGTTTTTATTCACAATTTGTTTAGTGTCCCAACTTTTTTGGAATCCATGGTGTAATAATTTTAAATGTGCCAATGCCTTAACCCTTTTAACTGGTTAATTCAGCCCTTTAGCATTGCAAAAAAACACAGTAAATTGTCTCCCCTTCTCTGATTGCATTATGTTATTCTGTATAGTGCAGGTTCATATCCAACTGCTTAATACACCACCGTGTGAAGTGGAAAAACACAGAATGAAGATGAATGTCCCAACATTACCCACCCCTTAACATCCCCAATGTCTTGCCTATACTGAGAACCCTTTAAAGTAAGGCGCGACCCCACTAAGGAAGAATTAGGAAAACACAGAACAAAAAACAAACCCATCAACAGACCTAAACACTCACTACTTCCCTTATTAAACACTTCTAACAGCAGAAGCTTAAAACAGCTCCACAAATAACATGTTCTGGAATCCAGAATTAACATCTTGAAAACTTAGGACTTATTATAATCGTGCTAAATATCAGAAGAAAAAAAGAAAAAAAAAACAGCCACTTTAGACTTTTAAACAGCCTAGGAGGTATTTTTTGCGAAGAGGCACATACCTTTAAATGTAAAAATAAATAAATAAATAAATAAATAATAAAAAAGTATCCTTAAACCTGAACAATGAATCAATGTTTTGTTGCCCGTAGCGACGCAGCTGGTATTAACCACTACTGCCAGCGTCTTTTCGGCCAGCACCAAAACGTAACTCGCGAATTCTTCAGCTTTTTTCGCATCGGTGAAGACCGTCTCTGTGCCATTGAAAGTAACTTTGCTGGGAATAATGTTCCGTACCGCACTCCTGGCTTATCCTGAAGTAATTCTCTTGCTCTGTTGAACGCTACTCTTCACTTTGCAACTTCGGGAGTAAAATCAGGAAATATACAGATTTTTTGACCATTGTAGACAAGGTCCCTTCATTCTGCAGCTTTCCTGAGGATAGTTGTCACGTCTCGAAAATAATGAAGTCGCACTATGAGTGAGCGCGGCGGGTCGGTGTCATTCGGGCGCGTACGCAGAGCTCTGTGTGCACGATCTACAAGCGGACATTCATCCAGGGAAAGCGCCTCTTTCAGAAGTTCAGAGATAAATGTATTAATCTCCTTGCCCCGCTTGGTCCCCTCTTTTAATAAGGCAATCCGCACATTTTGACGTCTAGATCTTCCCTCCAGATCCATGCATTTATCTATCAGCGCGTTCACTTCCAAGCTTAGGCGCTTTACTTCTCATTTAAGCTTAAATACGGACTCTGATGATTGTGTGGCCGACTGTTCTAGGTCAGCAAGGGTAGAGCCATGTTTCACTGTCGTAGTTTGCAGGGTCTGAATAGCTGCCTGGGTTTCCAATTTAAGAGCGGATATTTCCCCTCTAATGGTAGAGGCAATTTCTTCAATCCGAGTGTCGATCGTCTGACAAATTTCTGCCTTCGTAGCTCATGGTTCGGAACGTAGCGAGTTAATGGTCTCCAGAATAGTAACATCTGTTGACCGTTGTGAGGCCTCGTCTGATTGCTTAGTGCTTTCGGGAGAGCTCAGTGAAGTGGGGCCTACTTCGCAATGCTTTTTTTTTGTTTGTTGTTTCCCACTCGCTTTCATCTTGTCACCAGTAAGTACTTGAAAATCCTAGGCTAGTAAGAGTTATAATGAAACTTATTATGCAGACATAATCCTTCAAAATGTCAATTTATTTTTTATTTTTTGTGGAGCTGTCAGAGAGTGCGACCTATCAAACCATTGTTCGCTAGCGACCCCCTCTTTTGCTTGTTTTGGAGAATTTATTTAAATCAGTTTTATTTTAAGCATGAACAAAACTTGCTCAATTCAAATCAGATAAGGTGATACAGAACATTCTACTTCTTTGCTATAAAATGTCTTGGGAACCTAAGACTTAATGCTTTCCATTTGTGGCCCATTACCACGTTTACTTACTTGTGTTCTTTGTCGTTGACAGCGAATTTCTTTAAAAAAAATTATCAGACAAATGATCAATAAAAATTTTAAATAAAAAGGCAGAGCACTGTAACAACTGGCAGTGCTTACTGAATGTGTTTTTACATTTGTGCCTGAAAGTTTCACAGTAAATATTTAAGTAAAATAAATTTGATGTACTTACAACAGTAAAAGAATGTACTTACAACAGCCTCCTGCCTCCATTATTCATCATCAAGAATCTCAAGAAATTACACTGGTCTTGAAGAACTACCAGTAAATGTTATTCCATGCAGGTCATTATAATCAGATGGCAGGTCACTTGGGGTGGATAGAAAAAGCCTTTAATCTTCTCATGGCTGATTTCTATAGGCTCGACATTTGTGGAGATGTTCACAGAAGGTATGCAACATGTTGTGAATGTCAGCTAATAAATCTACAAAAAGTGCCATTCCGCCCAGTGCAGTACCACTACTTGTAGACCCCTTTGAAAACAACTGGCATTCACCTTATCAGGTGATTAGGGAAAGTCACAAACAAATTCAAATTCAAATTTTATTTGTCACATACACAGTCATACACAGTATAATATGCAGTGAAATGCTTACTGTTCTGGTTGATTTTGCAGCATGTTATGCAGAAGCAGTGCCTCTATGCATGACTTGGAAGGGGAAATCAATGACCGACTGATTAATGTACTGCTTTTATGTCACAGACATTATGCAAACTATATCAATTGTTGGGTATTAAATTGATTCATATCAGTATTTACTGCCAACAAACGGATAGACTAGTTCAATGATTTGATCCAAATCTGAAAATAATGATCCAAAAGTTAATTGATAAGGTATCGATTTGTGATAAATGACTTGAACCATGTTGTTTGAAGTATAAGAGGACCTGCTTGTCCTCAAGCTGTTACATAGGCATAGGCCGTGTTCTGTGTTTGACATCAATAGAGAAAATTAGATGGATGGACCATCGCCTAGAAAATTCAACACATTATTCATATGAGAAAGAAAGTTCATTAAGTGTTCACTTACAAAGTTTGCGCTCACACTGACAATTAACAAAGGGGACAAGAACGTAACAAGAACATCAGTCCCAGCATTATACATTGCCAAAACTCTTTTGCTGCACCTGTAAGACTGAAAGATGACAAATAAGGAAGAAAATTAGTGACTGTCACCTCTTGGTCTTTGCATTGTTGTTCTCTTTAGTTTCAAGTTTTAGAACTCAGAACTCTCCTTTGAAGTATGAAGTCATTTAGTACACAGAAGCACAAAAAATGAAGAAATTAAGGCCTTGATCCTGAATGTATCTAAAGGCAGAACTAAGAAAAAAAAAATCTGTAGTTGTAAAGCATAGACAGACATATGAAAAAGTGAAAGAGCTTAGCTACAAAACCCTGAACCAAACAAGCAAATAACTGTGGCAAAATGTTGAGACTTATTGAAAATATTGAATATTTATATAGGATTTTTTCAGATGCTGAGTTTTTTCCTTTCATTTGAATTTCTTTAAGCTGAGGTCCAAACCTTTGTTGGCTTACAAATAAAGCATTTTTCATCCAGATGAACAAAGTGACACCCTTTTCAAATTTAATTAAAGCCACATGAGCAAGTGGATTCTTAGAGCTACTACGATGCTGAGAATGTCTTTCTGAGCACCATTAGTCAACTGCAGCATCTATTAATCAGGAGAGGTGTTCTTTTGCATTCCGCACACACACTCTCTCAATGATATTTCCAAATTCTTCCTTGTGTCTAAGTGGATGTTCCAAACTTTGCTTTACCTCATATGCTTGTTCAACACTGCTTTGCCTGCACAAATTTTGTTTAACTTTGCTTTTCTGGACTCAAGCTGCCTTACTTACAATGGCCTTGTTCCGTTCTGGTTCACCAATTTGCATGCATTGTGTTCGCTAACCTTATTAGTTTGTATTGTTTTGCTTAATACCACTTGGTTAGCATGGGTTTTATGTAATTTATTTTCCTACAGTATATGAGTCTTGCCTCACCGCTTCTGCTTTCAGGGGCTGTAATTATTAAACATGTTAAATATGGATTTGTAAGTCAAGCCATCTGTCTGTCCTTCCTTCATTTGATTTATTAAGTCTGTTTTCAAAATACTTTGATTCATATGCCTTTCCTGTTTGTTCAATTTACTTCATTGGACAGCAACTTATAATGTTTGATTTTCTTTGTCTGTGTTGTAATTTTCTTTATTTTATTTTTTTTAAAGAAAAATAAAGAATTGTTTGAATGGAACCACGTCTATAGACTCTTCAGGATAACGGACCTGAGTATAATTACATTTATGGTCATTGGTCTAATGAACAGTAAATACTTCCCTGGCAAATACACTAGGGTGGTTTATTTGGGTTTCAGGGTGTGCAACACTCATATATGTTAAACATGTACATCTATGTACACTGTATGTCAGTAGCTCTTTGCACTGTATGTCAGTAGCTCTTAGCTTGCTTTCCTCCATTGGGCTACACATGTCATACTAATAATCACTCACTTTTCTGCTGTTCCAGTCCTTGTGTATTTCACTCCCTATTACAAAGGCCTTGTAGGTCCTCAAATCAATGATGTTGAAGAAGGTTACAAGGGGTCAACAGGCAATCATGCGTCTGCAGCTGTATTTGGCTGTGGTCTTGTCCAAGTTATCAACCTCTCATTGTAGTCAAAAACCATTTGTGGTTTTCTATCTTCTCTGGTGCTCAGGAGGGCATGGTGATCATCAGCAGGACATTTTCTCTTTCTTAGGACAATTGTGGCTATGTTAGTGAAGGCAAACATTGAAGATTCTACTTTCCTGTTCTTCATCATAAGCAACTCAGAGGGACCTTCACCTTGTTTCTCCTCACTGTTCCCAACATAGTGACCTTCCTTTCACCCAGGGTGTAAAATATATACTAATAAAAAATACTAATAATAACGATAATATTATGACCATTCAGTCCTTCAGCCATATCAAGGATCACCCTCATGCCTTGATTGTATTCAAGTGCTTCTCCAGGGGATTTACCAGTGTACACTTGCATGTTCCAGGCATAGCTGGATCTGGCCGGTTTGATCAGCATGTATTGTCTGAAAAGACAACTGAAAGCACTAGCAAAATGCAACCAGACATTTATGTATAGTCAGGTGGGGACCTAGATTCTCCTGAAATCTGACCTGGTAATCGCTGAACCCACTTGTCCATTACATCCCATATTGCTGTGAGTTTGTCACAGTTTAGTTGGACCATAATAATTTAGCATTTTTGAAAGGTAGTGTGCTTGGTGGTGGTTGAAACACAACAGGAGGGTCAAAACAGAGGGCCTTGTTCTCATCAAAGGATATTGCCTCATAATCAGCGTCCACCTCAACATGAGAAATGGTTCAGAAGCCTGCTGTTATAAGCTTGCTCCACCCCTATGTTGGGTGAACTATCAATATCTTCACAGGAACCATATTTTCCCACCCCAACAAAGTAGGAAATGTCAAAATTCTTAAAAGGATGATGTTTTCCCCTCCCCCATGTTGTGTGAATTATTAGTAGTTCTCGCACGACTAAAGTTATGGTTATGTTAGGTTTGTACCCTAAGACATTTTTGAAAAATTATAAAATTGCATGTTGTGACTAAAATATCAATGATAATCAAGGATCGGCTCCAAGCCCCTTTTTGTTTGCTCTGGTGATGGACAGGATGACAGATGAGGTTAGACAGGAGTCTCCATGGACTATGATGTTTGCAGATGACATTGTGCTTTGTAGCGAGATCAGGGAACAGGTGGAAGAAAATTTGGAGAGGTGGAGGTACGCTCTGGAAAGCAGAGGAATGAAGGTTAGCCGCAGCAAGACAGAATACATGTATGAGAGGAACCCAAGAGGAACGGTGAGGATACAGGGAGCAGAGGTAAAGAAGGTGCAGGACTTTAAGTACTTAGGGTCAACGGTCCAGAGCAACGGAGAGTGTGGAAAGGAGGTGAAGAGGCGGGTACAGGCAGGTTGGAATGGGTGGAGAAACGTTTCAGGTGTGTTGTGCGATAAAAGAGAACCAGCAAGAATGAAACGAAAGGTGTACAGGACAGTGGTGAGACCAGCGATGCTCAATGGCTTAGAGACAGTGGCACTGAAGAAAAGACAGGCTGCAGAGTTGGAGGTAGCACAGCTGAAGATGCTGAGGTTCTCCTTGGGAGTGACAAGGATGGATAGGATCAAGAATGAGTTCATCAGAGGGACAACCCATATTAGATGTTTTGGAGATAAAGTCAGAGAGGCCAGATTGAGGTGGTTTGGACATGTTTAGAGGAGTGATTGTGAATATATCGGTAGAAGGATGCTGAGGTTGGAACTGCCAGGCAGGAGGTCTAGAGAAAGACCAAAAAGGAGTTCCCTTTCAAAAGCTGCACTGGATGCTGCATGAAAACGCTATGGGAACATCTTTTCGTGTTGCCAGTTGTGAAGCATGTGTGTATCAAACACGCCAAATTTTGGCTTATATAACCTCGGTCATGTCATCTGATGAGACGCACCTACAGGTTATAAATAGGAGTAAATCGGAAACATTCCTCAGATCTTTTTGTCTTCAGACCGCATTGTGCGTGTGTGTAACAAGCAAATTAAAAAGCAAATAAAAAATCAAAGAAAAGTGTTTAACTCACCGATATAATGGCGGAGTTTAAAGTGAGATGTCCCCCCCTTGTGAAAATTTCCTTTCGGAGATCGATCTCCATACTTTTTGCTTTGAGTGTTTGGGTGAAAATCACGCTCTCCAAGGGCTTCAAGGAGACAGCGAACACTGTGATCTTCATCCCATGAAAGTGCTTCGCGTTCTTTAGAGAACCACGAGCCACACTGCACTCCTGGGGATCACAAGCCAATCTGGCCGAGGCGCGCGAGATGGAATCTCCTCTCCTTTCTCCCGCCTTCTCTTCTGATCGGGAAGTCTCTCCTACCACTTCACAAGCGCACTCCCGTGCTTCTCATGAGTGTGTAGAAGAGACTTGTTCTCTTGCTTCTGTGGAAATGGAAGTAGCTACCTCAGAATGCTCCTCTAAGGAAAATAGAGAGTATGAGGAGCTGCTTGAAGTTATAACGTGTGCAGTCGACCGGCTGCACACTGATTGGCCGCAGGAGCAAGCCTTCCCCAAACGTTCAAAATTAGACGACAGATTTCTGTCGGGTGGCCAGGAGATGGAGCCACAATGCCGCACTCTCCCCTTTTTTGAAGACCTCCACAATGAATTAACTCATTCTTGGAGAAAGCCTTATTCATCCTGTATTGTTGCACCATCGACTTCGTTTTATGCGAATATCGTTGATGCAAAAGCACAATGTTATATGGTGATGCCCCAGATAGAAGAGATGCTTGTGGGCTATCTCTCTCCTGGGACATCATCCTCACTAAAGAAGCCAACACTTCCCTCCAAGCCGTGTAGAACTTCTTCTACCCTGGTAGGAAAAGCTTTCCAAGCAGCAGGTAGGGCCAACGCTTCTTTGCACACCATGGCGGTCTTGCAGGCGTACCACGAGCAGCACCGTGAATGAGAGAGCATTCACAGAATTACACCCGGCTACTGACTTGTCCCTTCGTGGCACCTGTGGTTAAACTTGACAGGCATCAAGGATAAGGACCGAATATTCCTCCTTGATGCCACTGTCTCACCTTCCGGCCTGTTCGGTGACGCTGTTGATTCCATCGCCACTAAGTTTCGGGAAGATAGGCTATATGAACAGGCTTTTGGGAAATTTCTCCCACGCCGTGCTCAAGAGTCAAGACTGTCGGCCACTCTGTCTCAACCAGATCTGATTCTCTCCAGATAGGAGGCGCAGAAGGAAAGCGTCAGCAGCCGGGCACCCCCTTGTAAGGACTGGGGTACGGCTCGTCGCCCCTCACAAGCCGCCTCAAAGAGATCAGACCGCCGCACTGTCTTCCTTTCGAAGACATAGTCCTGAAGCTTATGCGCCCAGGACCGTGAGGGGCATGTAACATTCTTTCCTATAAGAAGGTGTCCTCCCTGGCACCCCCAGGGGTTCGGTGTTGAGTTTACGCCGCCTTTGGTGTGACAACACCGGTCTCCAACAGCACGTTAGTCCTTCAGTCATATGCTGCTGTACTCCAGGATGCCGAACCACTAACACCCCCCCGTGCAGCCAAAGTGCTAAGACTTATGCCCCTTTCGGAGAAACTGGCAGTGTGGAAGCTGCTGCCAGGCATATCTCCCTGGGTGTTAAAGACTGTAGAAAAAGGTTACAGGATTCAGTGTGCACATCCCCTCCGCGTTTCAACGGCGTGGTCACCACTTCCATGATACCGGAAAGTGCGCATCTGGAAAAAGGGGCCATAGAACAGGTTTCCCTTCTAGACATAGAGTCAGGCTACTACAGTCGTTATTTCTTGGTCTCCAAGAAAAACGGGGGGGTCTGCGTCCAATCCTAGATCTTCGCGGGCTGAACCGCTATCTCAAAAAGTACAGATTCAAAATGTTGACTGTCAAGATCATTGTCTCACAAATCCAACCAAGGGATTGCTTCGTGAAAATAGATCTGAAGGACGCATACTTTCACATAGAAATTTTGACACAACACAGGAAGTTCCTGAGGTTCGCTTTCGGGGGCAAAGCTTCCATTTGGTCTAGCTCCATCACCCGGCACATACACAAAATGTATGGATGCAGTCCTGGCTCCCTTGAGACTCCAGGGCATCTGTATTGTAAATTACATAGACGACTGTCTGATCCTGGCCCATCCACCGTGATACCTTTGGGCCTTCTGCACATGAGAGCTTTTCAGTTGTGGCTAAGAGCCAGGGGATTTCATGCAACGGTCAATCCCCAAAGGCAAATAAGGGTTACGCACAAAGGACTTCGTACCTTCATACCTTTCTATGTGGTTCAGACGCATGTTCCTGACTTTGGGTCTCACTCTAGGTCCAACAGATGCTTCCCTTACCGGCTGGGGTGCGGTCTTGGATGGCCGTCCAGCCCAAGGAAGTTGGAGAGGCCATCTTCTCGCATGGCACATCAATTGCCTCGAGGCTACCATGTTCTAGTGCGGGTGGACAACACATCGGTAGTCTCCTACATAAATCGCCAAGGCGGACTGCGCTCACGCCGCTTGAACAAGCTAGCGCACCAGGTTCTACTTTGGGCACAGGACGTTCCTGTCCCTCAGGACGATTTACATTCCGGGGTACATGAATGTGGGAGCGGACTTACTGTCCAGACAAGCTGTGACACACAGGGAATGGAGGCTCCATTCCGAAGTAGTCAGTTGGATCTGGGAAAGATTCTTTACAGCAGAGGTGGACCTCTTTGCCTCCCAAGAGACAGCACAATGTCCCCTCTACTACTCTCTGACTCGTGCAGCTCCCCTGGGTCTGGACGCAATGGCCTATACGTCAACAGCGTTTGCGCGTCTTATTGATAGCGCCCTGTTGGCCAACCAGAGTGTGGTTCTCGGATCTAATATCTCTCCTCGACGGCTCACCATGGGTGATTCCAGTGAGGAGGGATCTTCTGTCTCAGGCGCAGGGGGCCCGAGCTTTGGAACCTTGACGTTTGGCCCCTGAACAGAACCGACTATGTCAAGCTGGCCTTCCAGCCAGCATAATTGAGACTATTCTAAGTGCTTGAGCTCCCTCCACTAGAAGAGCTTATGCCCTCAAATGGAATATATTTGAAAGTTGGTGCATGACGAAGCAGGTAGACCCAGTCCACTGCCGAATTGTTTCAGTGCTGGAGTTTCTGCAGGAAAAGTTGTCCTCGGGCTTGTGCCCTAAGTACTGTCAGGACGCATGTAGCTGCTATTTCAGCCTGCCACATTCTGATTGATGGGGTTAATGTGGGAAAACACCCTTTAGTTGCACATCTCATTCGTGGAGCTAAAATGTTGAGACCACCCACTAGAGCCATGGTCCCTTCGTAGGATTTATCTATCGTGCTCGAAGGTCTAATTGACACCTCTTTCAAACCACTAGAGTCAGCACCTGTCAGGTTTCTGACCCTTAAGATGTTTTTTTCTGATGGCCATTACCTCTCTGAAGAGGATTGGAGATCTGTACGCCTTGTCAGTCTCCCCATCCTCCCTAGACTTTGCCCCTGGGCCAGTCAAAGCCATTTTGCATCCTCACCCAAACTATCTTCCGAAAGTTCCATTCTCAACCATGCACCCTGGTGTTCTTGAAGCCTTCTGTCCTCCGCCTTTTACAGCTTTGGAGCAGGAGAGACTTCACTTACTGTGTCCAGTACGTGCTCTTCAGATTTACGTCCACCGCACCAGCCAGTGACATAAGTCAGAGCAGTTTTTTATATGCTATGGGGGCTGCAACCGGGGGGCAGCCACCAGTATGCAGACCTTGTCACACTGGGTGAGAGATGCTATTGCCCTCTCCTATGAGGCGCGTGGGCTCACTTCGCCTCTAGGAATTCGGGCTCATTCAATCAGGGGGACGGACCTTATCTATTGCGCTGGCAAGAGGTATTCCCCTGCAGCAAGTGTGTGACGTGGCAGGTTGGTCCTCTCCGCACACATTTGTTAGATTTTATAGTCTGGATGTTCATGCTACTCCAGGCTCACGGGTCCTCGAGTCAGCCTCCCAGATATAATTCTGAGACATCCTCGTCCTTGTGCACACATGCTACACAACCTTGGGGTCCAGACACTTGCAGTGCGGCGGCGTTGGTATTCTCGTTCCCATAGCATTTTCATGCAGCATCGAGTGTAGCCTTTGAAAGGGAACGTCTCGGGTTATTTTGCTGAAAAGATGCTGCGCTCCAATGCCGCACTGCCTACGTGACCGGACGTCCCTTCACACAAAATCCATTTGAGGAATATTTCCGGTTTACTCCTATTTATAACCTGCAGGTGCGTCTCATCAGATGACATAACCTGACCGAGGGTATTTAAGCCAAAATTTGGCGTGTTTGATACACACATGCTTCACAACTGGCAAAATGAAAAGATGTTCCCATACCGCTTTCACGCAGCATCTCGTTCCCGCCTTTTCAGGGAACAGGGTTACAGCAAAGTAACCCGAGACAATTTATGGATACAGTGAGAGAGGACATGAAGTTAGTTGGTGTGAGAGAAGAAGATGCAGAGGATAGGGTTAGATGGAGGCAGATGATTCGCTGTGGCGACCCCTGAAAGGGAACAGCCGAAAGACAAAGAAGAAGACTGTTCTCTGGGGACTTGACAATTCGATAGTTCAGGACTGGTACTCTCTACAAGTCTACCTGAGTCTCCAATAACTACCTGGACTCCATTCTAACATCAACTAACATCAACTATTATAGCTGAACTGTCTGCTACCTAACACACTGTATAAATGCAGATAATTTCCTGCTACCCGTTTCACCAGATGAGGATGGGTTCCCTGTTGAGTCTGGTTCCTCTCAAGGTTTCTTCCTATTACCTAAAATCTCAGGGAGTTTTTCCTTGCCACTGTCGCCTGTGGCTTGCTCACCAGGGACTATCTGACCATTTTGATTCATACACATTCACATTCCATACAAACTTAAATAATTCTTTTGATTGTGTAAAGCTGTTTTGAGACATTTGTCATGAATGTCAATTGTTAAAAGCGCTATACAAATAAAATTGAATTGAAAGATAGTTACTAAAATATCATTCAAAACATCAAAAACAAATTTTCTTATGCTTTATACAGCTAAAACTGCCTGGGTTCAAATTGACCACATAGAACACCAATGCATACAGATGTGGCCATTAAGAATGCGCGTGTTTTCCTGCGAGAGCCCGCAATTTAGCGCATGGCTTCCCGCGACTTCCCGTAAGCAACATTTAAATAAATGTGATGTGCTTCACTAAATATCTGTCAGATGGGGCAAATGGAACGTGCCCCACTCAGGGACTTCAAAGAACAGCACGAATGGACGGAGGCAGGAGCTGCTGTCCGCGGATGGCCATCGCACTCGTATTTTATAGCGCGGGGTGCAAGGCCGGGATCATTAGCAAGGATAGCTCACCAGCTGTGCCTAATTCCGTCATGTCATGTGGGCATTATAACATTTGTACTGAAAACTTCCAACTAAAAAGTGGCAGCTGGCACGCGTAAAAATAGACGCAGGCTAATTTTTTTGTAGTCTAAATAAAAATCCTCCTCTTTAGTGCCTCCTTTTACAATGCCAGACAACATTCAAATGCAAATTATTCACTCTCCCCAAGTGTGAATCAGCTGTTCTCACCTATACAGATCTGGCCTTTAAAAACGCACGTTTTCTGAAAAGGGATCCCGCGACTTGCCACGGGAAGCTGTGAAAATGCCCTTCATTACCTGTAGGGGGCAGTCGTGTTTCAGTCTGAAGTATTGAGTGTCTACTGAAGCCGAAAATGTGTTATGTATCTTAGGCGCCCATTGACAGCAAGAGACAGAGCTCATAAACATGTCAAGCTCAAACTGATATGTATTTATTCTTCATTTTCTTCTCTCCTTCAATGATGGTACTTCTTTGACTGCGCTTTCTCCATTCAGAATTATTATTATTATTATTAGTAGTAGTAGTTCTCTGAATTTATTATTGTTATTATTCTTATTGTACCGCACCCGCTCGTGTGTGCAAAAAGACTACAAAGATGTGTGTTTATGCGCTTTAAATATACACGGGCACTGGTGTGGCTCATTGGTTAGCCATGCCATGCGGAAGACCCGGGTTCGATTCCCAGCCAGTGCCTGAAGTACCGGTTTGTAACTAAATGCATGTTTGCAATTGAGACTTTTTTTTCTTAAGCTATGAAACACATTAGCACTCACCTCACAGTTGCTATAATTGAATGATAATCATAAGCAAAAAGTGTAAAACAACGGTTTCACATTTATTAAATTTTCACCCAGAGCGGGATTCGAACCAGGGTCTGGACAATTTTATACTATTATTTAAGCACTGCCACACCACGTGGAAAGCCGCAAAAAAGCTTAAATTTCATTGGCTGTCACTGAGTGTCAGCTATTCATGACTGGCCTCCGCAGGCCAGCCGTGAATAGCTGACACTCAGTGACAGCCAATGAAATTTAAGCATTTTCCCCAACCCCCTACCAGGAGAGGTTCAGAATAGACCAGGAGAGACTCTGCAACAAAGTCCCTGCAACTGACCCCACACACACATAGACATAGAACAAACACACACATCCAATACACCATGGTAGATTCTATGTGCAATATTTCTCATATGCAATATTAGTTCTTGTCAATCCCTGTCACTACATTTTGCATGCCTGTCCATAAAGATATATCCACAGTGTTGTACATATATTTATATATTCACTCTGTACATAATATACGTACACTCTACTTATACATACATACATACATACATACATACATACATACATACATACATTTATTTATCTGTTTATTTTTATATATATACACACACACACACACACCAATGTTTTTCAATACACGTGACCATATTTATGTCTCTACTCTTGGTACAGTTTTTATTTTAGCTGTTTTTATCTTGCACTGTCCACTTTTCTGCAATGACAATGCAGATTTTCCACTTGTGGGACTAATAAAGACAGATTTGCTGTGATCTCTGACATCTGGACACGCTTCACCAAGAAGCGTGTGCTGAGAGTCAAAGAACTCCATTGCTAAATGCAGGGACGATGGTCACTGGGCCTGCAAATGCTGCAAACAGACTTTGAAACAGAAAAACTGTGTGGGACAGTAACCACTGAGACAAAAGGCAGAAGGATGAAGAGATGAACCTGGAACTGAGGGACAGAATTTATTTATTTTTTTGGTATTTTTACATGAACAGGCAGAGGAGAGAACATGCAAAGCTGGAGAGAGCACACAAAAACAAAACTCACTATTGGTGTTATAATTCAGTGATGGCCAATGAAAACGAAATGACATCATTTTATTCTGTATGTGTACGAACATGTCAAAAAGCATGGACCATAACTTCACTCAGCTTATGACATTTGTGTACAAACATACATTGGAGACTGAAGTGTTATCAAGTTATCGTTGTATTCATGTCATTGAATTAGCAACTTTTCATTCAGGTTGTTATAACACACTTGTGTTTCCATATATTGTGAATGTGTGTCTTTAATATTTGCAGGTCAGTGAATGTGTGGGATATTTTGTATAGATACGGCAGGCATTTCTGAAGGTTTCCATGTCACACAAAGAGGTTTGGATCTGCCTTGGATCTGAGCTACTCTGAGTAAACAAATGCAAATGTGCCAGGCTTTACAGGTAATGGGTGGTTTGCACAACAATAGATTGAAGAGAATCAAGCTGAAGACCTGTGAAAATCTCAGCAGGGGTGAAACACCTCTGGCCTTGCACCAGAAAATTAAAAAAAGTCGGTAATTCTAGTGTTAAAAGAGTTAAGAATTATTTTGTTTTCTCACACTCAACAAACAAATGAATCAGAGGTTCATTTAACGTATCACAAAAAGAACATTTATCCAATATGAATAAAACAGTATTAGACACAACTATATGATATGGTAGTGTATGCAATGAAAAAGCTATTTACACATGTAAAGTAAACGCAATTAATAATTTATTGTGTATATTTAACTTCATTCCGCCGTTTAAGTTATATGAAAAACAACGTGCCTACCAGCCTACTATTATTTTCTGTTCCCATAATCATTTTTTCTCAGTATAAATAAATGTTTTGGGTTTTAAGAACTCCATCAAAAGAGCAAAGTCAAACTTAGAAGGAGTGGAAGGTGAGAAACCACAATGGAGAATACTGAGTATGACATGGTGTTAATTGCTCTGTGTGTGTGTGTGTGCGTTTTAGGCGGGGGGAGGTGTGTGTGTGTGCTCCTGCATTTCTGCTTTTCTGTGTGTTAAAGCAGAAATGCAGGCGCACACACACACACACACCTCTCCATCCACAAATGCTTTAACTTGTAAATCGTTGATTAAACCTATGAACACGGCTGTTCAGCATCAATCCGAAACACAAGCGCAGGGTCTGTTTTTGTCCTTAACTACAATACTTCACTACGTTAATAATTTATTTATTTTGATGAATAAGGTAATTAGCGATATTTAAAATAAACCAAACCAGGCTTTAGTAACCTTGGACAAATCACAATATAAGCCCTCTCTCGCGCACGCACTCTCACGCTCTCTCGCGCGCGCACACACACACACACATACAGTATACTGTACACACACACACACACACACACACACACAAATAGCACATGAAATCGCGTGAAACCAAATGAAACTAGGGTAAAAAATATAAGCAGTAAAAATACAGTAGTATCCTGTAGGTGATTCCTGTCCTGTGATAACAGGCACTAACCCTCTAGACCGGTTTAGTTGTTTTAGTATATTGTTTTCAAGTGTTAATGTTTATGGGGATTAAATCTGTCTCTGCTGCCGCATCTATTCACAGTTGTGATAAATGATTAATGTCCCATCAGATCTTTGATCAGGAAAAGTTATGCTGGTTAAATGACTAAAGAAATAGTAATCTGTATGGGCAGATATTTGTTCCAGATATTATGGCCATTAATCAATTTGTTTTGCCAATTTGACTATCAGCGAAAACATCAAAAATACAACGAAAACAAACCCAAGCTGAAGTTAAATTTTAAGCTTTACTTTGCAAAATATTATCTACCAGTGTATTAAACGGAAATAGATAAAATACACCATAATGTAAAAT
This sequence comes from Channallabes apus, assembly GCA_030522415.1. Classification (NCBI taxonomy): domain Eukaryota; kingdom Metazoa; phylum Chordata; class Actinopteri; order Siluriformes; family Clariidae; genus Channallabes; species Channallabes apus. Next base: position 15,795,423 of record CM060120.1, read on the forward strand.
ACGTTTTTCGACGCTAGCAGGGATCTTGGAGGACGAGTGAGCTTACTTGCTCCTAAATTCAAATGGCTGGGGAGTAGTTTATTACTCTCAGCACAAGCACGCATACACAGGTCAAGCACACACACATACACACACCCAACTTGGCCAAAGCCACTAACCTAAACACCCTTCTCTCTCATGGTAGAGACAGAGAAAACCCCCCGCAAAGCATGACGGTCGTCAGCCGCTGGCCCGCCCACGCCACACTGCCCCCACCTGAGCTGTGACCGTCCCCGGTCACCATGACTCTCAGTCTTGGAGGCATGAAGGCGGTCGGCGCTGTGTACGCCGGGGTCCTTTTGTGGAGAAACACATTGTCCCGGAGGCGGTCCGGCCTCCGCAGGGTTCGATGTCTCGCCGGCGTACGGCAACACTCGCGCCCGCCCCACCAACCGCACCCGGTAGATGAACTCGGCGAGCTGAGCGATTACCGTACAGGGGCCCACCAAGTGAGACATGAGCTTGGGTGAACGCTCTCTCTTCCTTCCGGAACACACCCACACCTGCTCACCAGCAGCAAAGCCTCACCCCTGGCTGTGAGTGTCCACGCCCACACGCTCCACAGGTGCCCCCACCCAAAAGTCCTGCAGTGGTGCCCGCAAGCGCTGGGTGGGGCCCTTCTTTGAAGCGACTCGCGGAGCTTTGCCCAGTCCTTCCGCTCATCGGCCCGGAGATCTTCCAATGCCCGGAGCGCGTCGCCCTTCAGCGAGAGTGCAACCCTTACGGCCTGCGAAGTCGGCGGCTAGCTCCACTTGGGCGAAGAACGCGTATGGTTCGACGGTGCCGTTGTAGGAGGGAAGGCGCAGCTGCGGCGCACATCGCCGGCACGGAGCTGTAGCTTGCTCCAGCACTTGCGCAGCATCAACGTTGGGCTCCGCTCCGAGATCCAGTGCCGGGATCCTCACCTCGCCACTCCGCTTTCGTCGTGCCGCTTTGCTGGCACTGATTCTGTCCGGGAGATGTTTTTTCTTCATTCCTTCATTCTTCAGTCGTGCTGCAACTCGGCGGCCCTCCTGAATCTTTCGCAGGTCCTCCGCCGTTCGCTCCAACTCGAAATTCTCCATCCCACTTCTGACACCAATGTAGCGTTTTTCGACGCTAGCAGGGATCTTGGAGGACGAGTGAGCTTACTTGCTCCCCAATGCAAATGGCTGGGGAGTAGTTTATTACTCTCAGCACAAGCACACATACACAGGTCAAGCACACACACATACACACACCCAACTTGGCCAAAGCCACTAACCTAAACACCCTTCTCTCTCATGGTAGACAGAGAAAACCCCCTGCAAAGCATGACGGTCGTCAGCCGCTGGCCCGCCCACGCCACAATACTGTACATAGCCTGCACTTGTATTCCGTACCACCAGTATAGATAAATTACAGATGTTACTTTATGTCTTTAAGGATTATTAAGGATGTCTTGAAAAATCAAATTAAAATTTTATTTGTCACATACACAGCACGATATGTAGTAAAATGCTTATAAATGTGTGCTTTAGGTGAGGCTCGAACTCAGTATTGCTTCGCCTGTACTGCTTTATAAGTACCACGCACCAACCGATTGCGCCACTGGAGTCACGCAGCAGAGCGCTGATTAAAACTATGTAGTATATACTGTACAACATGCGTTTATCAACCTTTTGATAAAAATGCTGCCTTTTGTAATGTGAAAGCACTTTACAAAAGACGAACATCTTTATTTCAGTCATAAATTCACAATCACATCACATTCCAGCTATTATTTCAAGCCGTGGTTAAATAATGGATGAAATAATTATTCAATGCTGGACACAAACAGCAAATATGATGATTATTATAAAAAGCCAGAAGAACGTCATATTCATAAAATAATATTTACTTAATATGATAATATATATATTGTTCATTCATGTCCAGTGGCGGTTCTACACTGAATTGCTCCCTGGGCGAGACAGGAGATAAAGTCCTTCCATGCACCATCTGACGGATATTCAGTGAAGCACAACACATTTATTAAAATTCCCGAATGTTGCTTGCGGCAAGTCGTGGGAAGCCGCGCGCTAAATTGCGGGATCTCGCGGGAAAACGCGCATTCTTAACGGCCACATCTGTACATTCAGAGGAACTGTAATGCACCTCTTCACACTTTAAAACCTCTTGAATCTGAAGACTTTCAGTTATTAAGGCCTCTTTAAATTTGTGTAAATTTAATCTTCTTAATATTCTAGATTCTAAAGTTGACATTGTTACCATTTTTAATCTTTGGAATGGAAGAAATTGAGATTTTCCTTATGATAGCAAAAATTGCATTGTTTTTAATCACTCTATACACAACAAACTGTTTATAAGCCGGGTCTCTGTGAGACTGGTGCTACTGGACACTGAAAATATTGTCTTTATACGTAGTTTTATGTTGTTTGTCTTATTGTTCTTTCCTTTGTTTCATTGTTTTACAAATATGACCCAATATATGTTCAGTGATACTTTTTTTTTTCTTTTTACGTTTTTGTATTGTGTTACATTTTTATACTAGTAAGTAGTTTTCAAATTTAATCTACACTTTAATGAGCCAGTGCATTAGGATGTGGGATGTGGTGGGCTGCTGGATCCAGCCTCGCTGTCCCTGACCAGTTACAGTTATATGCAGAATCTGTTCATTTGAAGCATTTCACAGCATTTTCCTCTAAAGCTTTTATTTTGGAGAACAGGAGAGTGGCATGTGAGTGGGGCGATGTGACGCGCCACAGGATCTTTAAACAAGGACACTGGAATTCCGCCCTTTGAGGACAGAGTGAGAAAGAGATGTGTATAAATCATTGTGTGTGTGTGTGTGTGTGTGTGTGTGTGTTTTAAAACCCCCAATTCTGCGAATTCCCCCAGCAGCGAAACTGGTTTGATAACCTCACACGCTTTGTATTCAGAGACTAGACTAAAACAAAAAATCAGTATTGGAAACAATATTGTATTAGGCCAACTTTATTAAAGATTATATTTGAACAGAAAATAATAGTAGGCTGGTAGGCACGCTATTTTTCATATAACTTAAATGGCTGAATGAAGTTAAATATACACAGTAAATTAATAATTGCGTTTGCTTTACATTTGAGCACTTGTGTAAATAGCTTTTTCATTGCATATACTACAATCATATATTTGTGTCTAATACTGTTTTATTCCTATTTTACAACATTACATGCAGTTTGTAATTTACTTGCGATTGTACTTTTAAAATGTAACCTACGTACATATACAGACAGTATAATATAAGCATATTTAACTACTTCAGCAGTGAATGAGAAATTTGGTCGGTCTGGCTTTTAGATAAAGTCCTTATTTGATAAAATTTTATTATTTAATGAATTATCTTATTATAAACATGATTCTTATTCTCTACATTATTGTCGAGTATAGTCCTTCATGTCTGCATTTTTTTGCACGCATGTATCATCCTTTTGATCAAAACACTGCCTTTTGTTAAGGCTGTGGGTTAATACACGCCAATGAATGAATTTTAGATTAATTTTAAAGCATCTTTTTAGGCCTAAATTTTCATTTTTATTTATGGCCAGGTGGATTACGAAGTGAAGACCTGTTGGTGGCTTTTTAAATTTATTTTACTCCCTATAATAATGTAAACATTGCTAATTTATGTTTTGGAAAGAAACTTAAGTGTCAGGAATGAACTAACCTCCGGGACCAGAAGACATAGCTTTAGCGGTTAGCCCAGTGTAGCGTGGATGGTAAACCCATACGCGTATAAGAAGCGAGTAGGCAGGATAACCACGCGACTTTAATCTAAGGACTCTCACGAAAGGGGAGCAAGGGAAAAACACAAATTTAACCCGCGTCCTATAAATACACACACAATAGCAGAAAGCAGAAAATCCAAAGGGTGAGGACTCACGGTTTGCTGAAATGACAACCTGAACCGACATGGGCCGAACTCAATGACTGAGCATTATATTGTGGTTTGTTTACTCCTCTTATACTTCCTGGTTTGGCAACCGCATTACTTCCGGGTCCTAGTGCCGGTTGCAGATTGGGTGTGCATGACAGTACCCCCCTGTCCAGGACCGGCTCCTGACGGTCCTGGGGTGGAGGATACCCAGCGACGGTAGTCTTGAATCAACTCGAGGTCGAGAATGAACCGGGCCGGAATCCAAGACCGCTCCTCGGGGCCGTAGCCCTCCCAGTCAAGCAGGTACTGAGTACCTCTGCCCCGAGGGCGCGAGTCGAGGATCTGTTGGGCAGACGGTACAACCAACTGTTGGTCGGACGGTACATCAACCTCCGGTTCTGGGTGGTTGAACATTGAAGGTTGGAAACCATGGCATACCTCAAATGGGCTTAGGTTGGTGGCAGAGGAGGTGTGGAGGTTGTGTGACAGTTCAGCCCAAATGAGGTAGCGAGCCCAGGAGCGCTAATGATCTGCTATGAAACATCTCAGGTAGCGCTCCAGCTGTTGGTTGGCCCGCTCCGTCTGACCGTTAGACCGAAAGATAGACTGCAGGTGGAGTCGATCAGATGGCAGAAGGCCTTCCAGAACCGGGCAGTGAACTGGGGCCCTCTGTCCGAGACGATGTCCTTGGGGAACCCATGCAGACAGACGACGTGCTCTAAAATCAGCTCTGCTGTTTTTTTGGCTGACGGGAGTCCGGCGAGAGCCACCAGGTGCACGGCTTTAGAGAACCGATCAACGATTGTTAGGATGGTGTCCTTCCCTTCGGTGGCCGGCAGGCCCGTGATGAAGACGATGGCAATGTGCGTCCAGGGCCGTTGAGGAACTGGGAGTGGTTGCAGTTCACCTGGGGCCGGTTGATTCATGTTCTTCGCCCTGGCGCACACTGGGCATGCCTGAATGAACTCTTGGACGTCCCTCGTGATGGATGGCCACCAGAAGTCACGCTGGAGAAATTGGAGGGTCCGTCGTGTGCCCGGATGTCCTGAAATGGGTGAGGAATGTCCCCACTGGAGGACTTCTGACCTCATAATGTCGGGCACAAAGAGTCATCCAGGTGGCACACCTGCCGGTTCGGTCTCTGTGGCCTGCGCCTGGCGAACTCTCATTTGCAGGTACAGTTGGAGTGGGGTGATTATCCTGGAGGAGGGAAGGACAGGCGCGGTGTCCACCCGGGTAAAGTCCAACTCCAGCTGTCGTGAGAGGGCGTCCGCCTTAGTGTTCTTGGAGTCCGGGCGGTATGAGAGGATCTCATGTCGTGGATTTAACTGCTTCAGGTTCCTGATGGTGATGAGATTTTGGTGGTCCGTCCAGATTATGAATGGCTCTCTGGCGCCCAGGAGCCAGTGACGCTATTCCTCCAAAGCCTACTTTATGGCCAGCAGCTCGCGGTCCCCTACCCCGTGTCGCTGCTGAGTGGAGTCAAATTTTTTGGAGAAGAAACTACATGGGTGTAGTTTCTGATCTGGACCTCGTTGGGAGAGGATGGCTCCAGCGCCCACATCTGAAGCATCCACCTCCACAACGAATGATTTACTGACGTCAGGATGAAGGAGAATCGGTGCAGTGGTGAAGCGGTGACAGTGACTTGAATGCAGAGACAGCTGCAGGGTTGAGGTGAAAAGGGAGAGATGATGGACGAGTCAGAGCGGTTAGGGGGGCGGCAACTGTACTGTAGTCCCGGATAAAGCGACGATAGAAATTTGCAAACCCGAGAAACCGTTGAAGCTGCTTGAGGGTCTTGGGTAGGGGCCAATGACGCACAACCTCTAGCTTCTGTGGGTCCATGGCCACACCCTGGGGCAAGATAACAAAACCCAGGAACGTGATGGAGCGCTTGTGAAAAGCGCACTTTTCCAACTTACAGTACAGTTGATGGCCGAGTAATCTCTTTAGGACCGCCCTGACGTGCTGGGTATGTTCTTCAATGGTGCGTGAATAAATGAGGATGTCATCCAGATAAGCGAATGCCCACCGACCGAGCATGTCGCGGAGGACGTCGTTGATCAGATATTGAAATGTGGCGGGGGCATTACACAAAAGGGATGACGAGACTCTCATAATGTCCAGTTGAGGTGATAAAGACCGTCTTCCACTCATCGCCCTCTCTGATGCGCACCAAGTTGTAGGCGCTCCGGAGGTCCAACTTAGTAAAGATGGTGGCGCCAGAGAGGGCGTCCAGGGCTGAGTTGGTAAGAGGCAATGGGTGTCAGTTTTTGATAGTTATGTTGTTTAGCCCCCGATAGTCAACACAGGGGCGAAGTTCACCGCCCCTCTTCTTCACGAAGAAGAACCCCGCGTCGGCAGGTGAGGAGGAGGGCCTGATGGTGCCTAGGCAAAGGGCGTTGGTCACGTACAGATGTCGCCATTAAAAACGCACGTTTCGAGAAAAGGGATCCCGTGACTTGCCGCGGCTTTGCGCGGCTGTGTGCGGGAAGCTGTGAACATGCCCTTCATTACCTGTAGGGGGCAGTCGTGTTTCAGTCTGAAGTATTGTGTGTCTACTGAAGCCGAAAATGTGTGCAAATTAAACTGCGCATGCGTGTTTGGAGACGCTGTGCCCGCGCTGTGTATCAGTCGGTTGGGAATCATCACGGAGGTACAACACGGCGTGGCTGGAGCTGGAGTTTGTCGTGTTCGAGGTAAGTTTAGCTGTCTTTTTTGGATGTGATTCTCGCTTTCATGACTCCCAATTAATGTTTATCTTAATCTCAGAACGTACAATTAGCAATTTCAGTTTTTAGTAGTGTGGAGATTCACAAAACACCGTTTTCGTGTAAAAACCTGAACCTACGGAGCCCCCAGGGGTCCTGTGGTAAATAAATAAATAAATAAAATAATAACGAACCGAGCGCGCGGATTAATACACCGAGATGTGTGTTTCTTACCCCCACACCTCGTGAAAAACGGCGTGTTCAGACAAAGGCTCGCCAGTTAGATGCCATTTCTGAACAAACTGAGTCGTGTGTGTTAAAGCATTAAATGGTAAAAGAGCACTAGCAATAAACGTTTTTTTTTCTGAAGCCAAACTTTATTAATGAGTTACGAGTAAAGAACCTGTACATATGTTCATACAGTATTGACAGCAGCTCTAATTTGTCTAAATCGCATTGCAGACAATAAAAATAAGTCGAGTCATCCTGTGACCCTGCATGCTTAATCTTTCCACACATGATTCTTGCTTCTCACTTTTTCCTTAATCCCTCGCTGATCTATCTTGTATTTTTCTAACGGTGTCAGAAACTTTGTGTTAGTAGCACTGCTTGACATGCTTGATGCCTTCCTCTTTTGTAATTTGCTTTGGATAAAGGCAAACTTACAAAAGATGAAGAAATGCCTAAGTGTAGTTGTACGAATAAAAGATTATGTAATGATACAATGTAAATATTTTCACAGAAACAAAGCGTAAAGATGAGACATGAATCTGAAGAGGATCTCTTTGATGATTGCCTGGTAAAGCATTGTTTTCTTATTAATTATACAATTTATTAATACCTTGAATATAGTGTTTGTTGTATTGGACAGAAGCATATAAATGCAAATGAATATATAAATCTGAGTAATTATTGAACGAATTTTCATGTTTGGACTAACCCTTTAAATACAAACTCCTCCTGACACTGTAAAGGTGCAGAGTAATCTACAGTATGGAGTGTAGCCATCTCATGCCATGTTTTACAATGTTTTAGTGATGCAAGATTATTGCTAAAGCAATTTAACCCAAGTTTAACAATCTGAAGTATATGAAGTGATGGTCATTTTTTATTATCAATTATTTTTATTATTATTATTTTCTCTGTGAAATGAAGTCAGCACAGGTTGAAGCAATTCAGATTTTTTTTTTGTTTCTCAAAATAAATTATTTATTTTCTTGTACATTTTATGCAGGGGGACAGACGAAGTGATGCCAGTATGCACCTTCTTAAAATCCTTGTCGTCCTTGCTGTTGAAGGGGAAGAACCGGTTGGTGTATCCATAATCCTTGAAAGGGGAGGAAATTTGGCAAGAATGTGGCAATAGCTCCGAGCACTGCGCTACACATTTGAGCTATTTTCAGAAAGTTCTTCTAGAACTTGATGGGATTAAGCTATCACCAAAAGTGCAAGCTTTAAAGATGAAGTTATCTTAAAACATTTGATTTGGCTTGACTACAAGTCCTTACATGTTGTGTTTACATGTTCAGCTTAATGTTTTAATGCGTTATGGTTTCAATGGCATACTTTTAAGTGCACTAGTCCAGAGTGCTGATTTGAATGTTGCAACTTCACTGCTTCCGAGGGCTATTAAGTTTTAACGTTTATTCTACAGTTTGTTTAATGTATTTTCTGCTGTATTTTATTTCTAAATGAATGCTTTATTTTATTTATTTATTATTATTTTACACAGTTTTGTTTAAAACAAGTATTTCAGGCCCTGGTGCCGTGCAGTTTTTTCTATGGATGCAAAATTTAGCTGAATGCACTTTTATTAAAAAGACAACTTGGATCTAGACTGTGAACGTCACAAATATTTGGTAATGTTGGTGAATAAACTGTTCAATTATATTTTAGTTGTGTGATTTATGAAAGATATAGATGAAATAATTACTTAAGTTTCTTTCCAAAACATAAATTAGCAATGTTTACATTATTATAGGGAATAATATAAATTGATAAAACCAAGTTAAGGGAAAATCTCACAAAACAAAATGATAGTAATTTCATAAAATTAAGGTTCCTGCTGATACAATAATGAATTAACTTTACTTGATTATTTTAAATAAATCTAATTTGTGCATTAAATATAATTATGTAACTTTTACTTGATTTCTTTTATTGTTAATTTAATGAAGTAAATTTTACCTGACAATTACGGGTGAGTTTTACTTAGGCTGAATCACAGTTCTATTTTCTTCCCCTTGTCCCTTGAAACGAAGTGGAAAGGGGAAGGGTATAAATATTTCCCCTAAGAAATGGGACAACACTGTTATACGTCATCATACGTTGTCGCTGGTTCCTAATGTTACGTCAGAGGACATGCGCCGATGTTTATCACACATTCCAATAAGAGAGATTACTCACTCCCAAAGGTTTTTTGCGCCGTATTTCGATTTTTAAAAAAGTTGCTCAT